>OW026420.1:5000-2505000 GCA_932274075.1 Diarsia rubi | reverse complement strand
CGGCTGGACCGATTTTGATGAACATTTTCGTATCTGTTCAAGTGGATTCGAGAATGGTTTAGATTCACAATTGGAGCCGACGTCTGCCAGGTCCGCTGTAAACATTAACATTTACCAAACAGTGCAGTTGCGAGCGTTTTAGTTAGAAAATGGGTATTTAATAATAAGAAACAACATTTGTTTTAAAAATAAATTTAATTCATCGAATTGAGATCAATTTAATTTCCATCTAAATATACAGGGTGTAAATTAACCCTTCACACATACGTCAACCAAGCATTCTGTACCCCTACCCAGAAATCCCCTTCGTTTGCGTTAAGGGTACTTTTACACCCTTTATTTCAATTTTAAAGCAATTTATTTACACTATACATAGCATAACACGGATTTGTTTTTTTTATCCTAAACATCTTAATTGTAACTTTTGTCGGTAGGCCCAGCCTAACATCTACAAACGTTATCATGGAAGTATATGTACTCTAAAAATAAACATTAATTTTCTACTTTTAATACGGTTAAGAGTAACGCCTACTTAGAGCGGATATATACATAGATATTAGGTACACCAAACATACATATTGCTTTCTTGCAACCGGTGCATGTCAATTAATAAACAAACTTTTATTGCACATATTTACGCTCAAATTCTCGAATTTAACTCTTAAAATTCGTAGTGGTAACTTGCCACTTATCCCTGTTATAATAAGGTGCATTGTTTCGGCATAATGCCGCAAGTGTCACTTGAGAATTCGAGAGCTATAATAACTTTTTGATTACCAGTTAATATATTCCCAAACTTGGTTGTATCTAAGACAGCCACAATGCGACTCGGAAAGGGCGCAGTAAACCATAAATAGATAAAAAGAGTTTGCTTTTTTAATACTACTACAGCTTAAATACTGTAAAATGTACTTATTGGCAACTGTTAAATGGCTTAAAATGAAAAAAATACATTAATATTGACAAGAACAAACTAATTCGACCCGCTTAAATAAATTAATCTCACAATATAATTTAAATAACAATTATAAAAACAAACATAATAATAATTAAACATTAACGAAAATTCAGTTCGAGGTTATCCCGCAAAATAATCACTTGAGTTTAAAACTCTTTGTTTAACCTATCATAGTAACAATAGTTTAAAAAAATAAATCTTAATTATAGGCATCGATGCCTTGTAAGGGCTTAAAAAAAGTCCCCACAAAAGTATCGGAAATAAATTATTGTTATTTGATATTCTAGTCTCACAATTTTGCCCCACAACCTTCTTCATCCTAATTATTAAATTTCGTTTAGAAATTGACCTTCTCTTTATCACATGCCAAAATATAATCCTACATAATTTAATTATTGGGTTGTTGAATTCTCGTATCAAAAACACTAATAAAGGGGTCACGCTGAATTAAATGTATGTCGCATTTAATTCCGGGCAGCATCTAATTGTATCGTTCACTATAACGTGGCGATTACGAATTTTGGATTTTATTGCAAGAAAATAAACTCTCTTTAAACTTCCACAGGAAGCCAGTTCAACATCGGCAAGAGCGGTCACTCCTTAAACGAAAAATCAACCTTAGACTTTGGTCTATTAGCCAGTTCCTTAATCTGGATGATCTCAGGAAGTTTTGAGAGAATACGGATGTTAACAAAAAAAATCTAATTAGTCCGTCATATAGATTAAGTAAAAATATTGCACAAGTATTTTTTCTTTTTTCACTTAAGCATACAATGAAGACTATACAGTGCTTTGAAAACTCGTGGGACGACATAGTCTAAGCCTTTAGTATGACATTTTTTAGCGGTCAGTGACGTCACCTACCCCCACTCAAATCTTTGACGAGTTTTATCTTCGTCAATTTTTACTTATTTGATAAAACAAAAAATACATAACCAATATTTTTCGATAATCTAACAGACGGACTAATTAGAATCACATTTTTTTAAGTCAGTAAACATCCCTATTGGTTTCCACAATACAGGGTGTTTGGAAGGGAGCTGTACATACGCCTAGGGTAGAAACTAGGGATAGTCTGCTACCTACCCCCGCCCATTATATTGACCTTGGCCTCAAGGTTTTTTTTTAATTTAAAATTATTTCTTTACCTTACTACGGTACTTCAGGCCCCATAACTTTTCTTCTCCACAATTTTCTGGTGTAAAATAATTTTTTGCAGGACCCTAAGACTCTAACGATTAAAACAAGACCATTAGCCGACCGGTCCCATGGATAGATTTTGAGCTACAGGTAGTTTTAGTCAAAAAGTCAAATAAAAAATAATAATAAATTAAAAAAAAACCTTGAGGCCAAGGTCAATATAATGGGCGGGGGTAGGTAGCAGACTATCCCTAGTTTCTACCCTAGGCGTATGTACAGCTCCCTTCCAAACACCCTGTATAAGAAGTATTGCACAAAAAAAAACAAAATCAATGTGTACAAAATAAATTATGGAAGATTTTTCGATATCTAGAGCCAACACGAGGTCAGTAGCATCAACTTAAAAAAATTAATAAACTTACAAAAATATACAAACTCGTTTTACTTAATTCTATTACGAGTAATGCACATAGAAATTTCGTTGCCACTGTTAGACTCGGCACCAAGTTCAATAAACAAATATTGTCCGCAAAATTCCCTCACATAAATATGGCGCCAAAAATCAGAATTTTATTTTTTGTAATTTTGATATAATTTTTGTGTCTAACAATCTATCAAGCCGTCACCCCACATAATTTTATCTGCCGTTTAGGCTCCAGAGGGTGCTAAAGAAATATACATACCCTAACAACATAAAACTGTCCAATCTCAAGGGCACACAAGAACCCCTTCTTTTTTTGGAAGGTTTGATTTCGTCAAATGACTCC
The DNA here is from genome assembly GCA_932274075.1 of Diarsia rubi. NCBI lineage: Eukaryota > Metazoa > Arthropoda > Insecta > Lepidoptera > Noctuidae > Diarsia > Diarsia rubi. The sequence goes on along the minus strand of OW026420.1, from coordinate 2,502,135 downwards.
TCCTGCTCTTAGCACAGCGGTAGGGAGTGTCAGACATTTACTGACTCAAAACCACTAATATTCCTTCTTAACCCTTTGTGTCCGGAGTATCTCTTTCGGACAACCCGCAGCCCCGACACAAGGACCCCTTGGCGTATGAATGTCACCAAGGGAGTATTGCTGGTACACATTTGTGAAATTTTTACAAATCTTTTTGGCGGCGTTAGCAGAAGATTTGTACATTCGTTGTGGCTATAATTTTGCTGTCTTTTCAGCCACAAGTTCCTAAGCCTCTTCATCAGACATGTCAGTCATACCCATGGGTATGCAGTCCTGCATCCTCTTGAAGTTCGCGAGGACTTCGAAGTGCATGTGCAGGGAATGTGGCATGCCAAGTTGGTCATGCAAGTATCTCTTTACCTGAAAGGAAAATATGCAACGTCTCATAAGAGTCTAAAAAGTCATTGACCTTTTATAACTGCTGAGCATGAGGTCCTGGGCAAAGTATTATTTGGAATTTCTCAATAGCAGCCACGGAGTCTGAATGTTGTGCCCGGTTGATGGCAAAGGGCTCGCCTTATTATTAGGGACTTGTCTCCTCTGGCTCACCTTTCCTGGATTACACGCGTTATTTTATGATGAACAAGTTAATTTGAAATAAGAATAAAATGGTTTTATCTTCACGTATGGCGGAGTCAAAAACTTAATGCGCCAAGCGTGGCGCGATAGGGTAGTTAACAAAAAAAATACTAATTAGTCCGTCAGGTATATTTCCAAAAAATATTGGACAAGCATTTTTTCTTTTCAAGTAAACAATCAATGAAGACAATACAGTGCTTTGAATACTCGTGTGAGGTCATATTCTAAGTCATTAGTATGACAATTTTTACCGGTGAGTGACGTCACAAACCGCCACTCAAATCTTTGACGCGTTTTATCTTCGTTATTTTTTATTGATTTGGTAAAACAAAAAATACGTATCCAATATTTTTCGATAATCTAACAGACGGACTACTTAGAATCGGTATGTCCAATTACCAAAAACTTTAAGACATGTAACATTTACCAACGCGCACTGGCCCACGTGGTAGAGTCCACAATGAGACTTGTGCACATTTATTAGCTAATTTATGAGCCAAAGCAAATAAAACTTATGATACTCGTATGTACTGCCTTACTTTAATCATTACATATTATAAAACGTCCTCCGCCACCGCGTCTGTCTGTCTGTTCGCGATAAACTCAAATAATACTGCACCGATTTTCATGCTGTTTTCGGCAATTGATAGAGTGGCACGCGGGCAAAGCCGCAAGCAAAAGCTAGTTTTAAATAAAGCTAAATAGCAACGTTGCATCATGATACCTTAGCGCCATTTTTCTTGAGATGACCTGTGAAAGTCTTCTCCTCCTTGCCGATCCAGGGTCTAGTTTCATCTAGCACTTGGTAAGGACTAACGTGAACGAAGATGTTTATATCTGCAAGAAAACCATGTCGAATTAGTTATAGTAAGTCAAGAAAAAAAAAGGTTCCGACGAATTGAGAGCAGAATTATAACCGACTGCAAAAAGGAGAAGTCCTTTTTGCATTCGGTTAAAAATTAAAGCGCGAAAGCACTAGAGGTTACTTAACTGACCTAACGGCTTAACGTGCTTTCCGAGGCACGGAGAAAACTCGGTATTTAATGAAGTGCTCACCCATCCACGGATAAACCTTGGCAAGCGCGGCTTAATCTGAAGATCGACCCGTACGGTTGGTATTATTTCTAGTTTCACACATTCGGTACCCAACACCCATGTTGGGTACTGAATGTGTATTGGGTAATGTGTTGATGATAAACTCATCAGCAAATTAGTCGAACTTATTCGCTTGTGTGCCCACAACTCACATCCGAGTTGTCGTTATATGTAGCTGTTAAACGACTTATGTTCATGCCCAGAACACGACTAGCGAGTCCATAGCTATCATCATCAGCCTATAATGTTCCCACTGCAGGGAGACTCAGGCCTCCTCTCTAGAAGGATGGGCCACGCGTGACCAGTGCGGGTTGGTAGATGTCTTTCAAAAATTTGGTTCATTTGGTTCTAAGACATGCCGGTTTCCTCACGATGTTTTCCTTCACCGTTTTGAGAGCAACGGCTTAAGTTCGAACCCAAAACTTACTGTTTGTAAATCGGGGCCGCCGCCACCTGTTCTCCATAACTAAGTAAGCTTTATAACTGACTGACTCCTAAGTCAATAATAAGATAGTTCAGTGAAGGACTTACTGAGCCTGGTGAGCGTCTCCAGTAGACTCCGCGACGTAATCCAGGTGTTCTTGCCGCCCGCGTGTCCACCATCCAGCCAGTACATGTCCACTATGCGAGACATTATCCTGAAGCATAGAAAATAATAATAATAAAATCTAAATCGATGTACCGGAATGACGCAAAAATTAGTGCATAGATTCTATTCAAATTTTGCACAAATATTTCTTACAGACTTCTTCAAATGCTAGGCTATAAATTATCACGCTATTTGCTAAAGTAGGTGAGCAATATTGCAATATGAAGAATAGATGATGTATGATGTAGGTATAAAGAAAGCCGGTTAGTGTTTAGTCGAACCTAGCACCTCAAGCTCAGGATTCGTTAAAAAGAAGAGGGCTATTTAATTCGATCTTGGGTTACTCTCGTCAACCTTTTGTATGAACCATGAGAACTCCACCTACTTCTAGCGGTCACCACCAGAACGGTCATCAGTTTTACATCGTTTCTGTGAGGGAGTATACTCCACAACCTACCTCATCATATGCTCGTCTCCAGGAGTGAGGGTCTTGACGTAGTGGAACTCGTAGATGAGCTGATTCAGCACCACGCAGCCCTTGCTAAAGCCCACCAGGGTCAGTTGTGACTCGTCCAGAGCGAAATTGTCTCTCCACCAGAGTGGCTCCGACTCACTGTTGGTAGGGTAAGATGGATTTTATGATGCTGGTTGATTGTTCAGAACTACGGTACCTTAGGGTCAAACTTGATAATAATAATATTGTATAGTTTTTATATTTATAATGTATTTTTTAGATTTTTTTAAAAGAAGTATGTAAAAATATAAATAATATGGACAGAAATGAATAAACGATATTATATAGTATAAGCTTTTGATAAAATATAATAAATAATATGAATCCGGAAGAAACGGAACTAGAAAAAGTATTTGAATTTAAAAAATCTGGAAAAACGTTGGAAAGAATGATTAAAAAAACACACATTTAAATTTTTTCGCAGGTCTAACCTAACCATAACATAATTTGCAGTAAGCAAATTATGTTATGGTTAGGTTAGGTACATTTTAATGAATGCATTTTGTCCCTAAAGGTCATTAGCAGTCTCCGCAGACTTATCAGTCTTTTTCCCGTTTTTGCAAATTTTATTGATAAATGGACTATCAAACACAAAAAGAACTATTCAATTCCAACAAATAGTTCCTGAGATATCTCCTCCTCAAGCGGCCGTAACACTTTTTTTCCCACGCCCGTAACACTATTGTCACTAAAAATCCAAATACCCCCGTCTATAAAGAAGTTTCACTTCAAAAACAGGGGCAAGAAAGTAAAATAAAGGACTTTACATACAAAATGTTGGAACTAAACCTACTCACGGCTTGTGCTCCGGCAATAGGCGATGGTCTACAGGGTCCTCGTGTGACCCGCTGGCAGCTGCCTTCGTGCCGTTCGACTTGCTCGGCTCGGCCGCGTGGATGGCCGAGTTCTGTAGGCAATAAGCTTTATCATCATCATTTCAGACGTCCACTGCTGGACATAGGTCTCCCCCAGATATCGCCACATTGACCGGTCCCGTACGTCTCGCATTCAGCGTGTCCCGGCAACCTTCACCAGGTCATCGGTCCACCTAGTGGGTAAGGCCTTCCAACGCAAAGTCTTGGCAGTAAGCTTAGAATCTTAGATGAATAATTTTTGAGATAGAACGTCATCATTGCATTTTCTTAACTTAGTTGGGGTAAGCGATAGGCAGAGGTGTAGACACCTACATTTCGGCACTTATGTTTAAGTCACGGTTGGTCAGTAGGTAGTACCTATTATATTACTAACAATGAACAATAATTTCAGATCAAGAACTCCACGCAGCCCAGCACCGTCCGTCCGTAGTCGATAATCAGTAAATAAGTACATATTTCGCGATAATTTGCGATTAACGATAAGTGCACGGACTGAATGGTTGGCTACTGTAAACTGAGGTTTAAGCAATTAAATTATCGTTTTTATATCAGTATTCAAAGACCATCTGTTATGTAAAGCTAAATGCATTCTTTTTACTTTATTAGTTTACTTGTATAATTAAGATCTAACTTTTGGTACACCTTTTTTTAGTTGAAATCATCAAATGATAACGCTCGGCGAAGCGGAAGTGTCAGACTACTACTGACTAAACCCCACCCATGTTCCTTCTTAGTCCTTTGTGTTCCGGGGCCGCGGTATCTCTTTCGAACAGTTCCGCAGCCCCGGCAGGCGTCGGCCCTTGAATGTGCTGACATCTCTAACTTATTTTTTTGCGGGTGGAAAATCATCGAATAACCCCTCCCGCTCTTGGGCAGAGCGAAAGGGAGTGTCAGACTTCTAGTGACTAAAAACCACCCATGTTCCTTCTTAGCCCTCTATGTCGAGGCCGCGATAACTAGTGTACAACCCGCGGCCCAACTTTTTGACACCTTAGGGCTTGTTTACGGTGACGCGGGGCGTCGCGCGGCGCGTGCAGAAGGCTCGTCGCGTCCTTTTTTATTTATTTACTGAGAGGCGGGTCCACTGCAACGAACGCTGTATTTTAAACTAACGAGCGAAAAATTGCTTCTCGTAAAATCGTCGTTACCGTTTTCATACATCGCCATGTGCTTGAATTAAAAACGCACAACGCGCCGCGCCTCGCCCTGCGCCTCCGTAAATGAGGTCTGAGAGACAATTTTTAATTTGCATTTTTCGTTGACTGCAGTCGCATCTCCTGCATTTAGAAAATAATTTTAATTTAACGCGGGTTGGTCATATACAGTTACAATACACACTCTAGGTCTTTGAAATGGTATACATATAATTATATTATATAATATTATGACTAATAAAACTGTGTGTCGAATCTCGAAGGTCATACCGCCATTCGTTTTACAATTTGATTTAGGTACGCGAATGTACATGTACAAAGTGTTGGTCAAATCCAGCAGTCATCATCATTATTTGCCCATCCAACTATGTTGGGGTCGGCTTCCAGTACAACTGGATGCAGCTGAATGCCAGTATTTTACATGACCTTCACAAACCTGGTATTACTGAATAATACGATACCTCTTGTTAAGACTGGTTGTCAGACTTCCAGGTCACTGACTACCTGTAACGACTGCCAAAGATCTAATGACACCCGGGGCCAACGGTTTAACCTACTTTCCGAGGCACGGAGGGAACTCGGTATGTAATAATGGTAACCCATCCAACCGAACTGGGTTCAAATCCAGCAATATAGTTGTATAGAAAGGACTTTGTAGCCTGAAACACAGGTTCAACCTAGTTCAGGCAAAAAGAAACTGTGCTCTATTATAACTAGTTATTATTTTATTGTAAATGTGCCACTTCTTATAAATAAACGATTATTATTATTTCCTTTATTCACTTTCTAACATACTCAATACATTTTTAAGTATTTATTACAAAAAACATTTAAAAATATAAAAAATAGTAGCCCACCGGCATTGGGAACAGGGTCCGAGCTACCGGTGGTCAGGGCTCTTGAGAGAGGAACCTCCTGACAATGCATGCCGTGTTCAGAAGTACTGCCTTCTGAATCAAGCCCTTGATCCAGCTACCAAGCGAGAGCCTCCTTAGATGTTCGTCGAGGCTCTTGGCTATTAGACCATTGGCAGACACGACTATCGGCACAATGACTGCTGTATTCACGTGCCACATGTCGACAACCTCGCGAGCCAGATCTAGATACTTGTATTGTTTATTATTATTATTACTTACATGTAAATCTTCAATATCGATGTCCTCGGGTACTGCTGTGAAAGCTTCAATCATCTCTGTTGCTGAGAAGCTTTTGATCCTCGTGCTGACGCTTTGTAGAAGCCTGCGATAAAAACAAAAATTAATTCACATAGAGGTTTCTTTAATTAATTTGTTAAAATAATACTTTGATGATGAGAATCGTAAGTTAGTACGAAATGCTTGTAGGACAAGAGTTATTATGAGAAAAAAAGTCACTTAGGATTCTTGAGGAATCCAATGTCTCAGTATCAGCCTGAAGCTTAGACCCCGGTTGATGGCAAGATGCTCGCCTATTAAACGGGACTCAAATACAGTCACTGCTAGCCTGTGTCACCCCACTGCTGGGTAGCGCCTCTCCCCATTACCTAGAAATCTTTCGATCCAGGGTCAATGTGTGACTGGTCTTTGGTCATTTCCAGCTCGTCCCGCTATCTCCTGCACCTTCTGGCTGTGTCAGGGCTCCACAACGTGTTTATTTTGGCTCACAGCTCATCGGGCATATAGCAGACAAGGCCAGCAACGCGCGGCAACTAACAAAATGTGGGAGTACCTACGTAACTTATCAGGTGTCAGTCAGTGTCATGTAATGTCGACGGTACGGTTGGCGCAGTTGCTCAAGCAATAGACTGCTGCGCTGCGTGTCGCGGGTTCGATTCCCGCACGGAACAAATATTTGTATGACCTACAGATAGTTGTTCCGGGTCTGGGTATTTGTGTATGTGAGTTTAAATGTTTGTGAACGCACCCACGATACAGGAGAAATTCCTAGTGTGAGGCAACGTTTAAAAAAAAAAATATGTTATTTGAATTGGAACCTAAAAGCCCAACATAAAGGGTACAAAATGGATGCCCACCTTTCTAAATGCAACAGGGCGCCATGAGTAGGCGTGTGTTCGGGCACGCCCGCGTTGTTACTTGGCACGAAGTTGTCGTAACAGCTGAAACTCTTGTACTCTACCCTGGAACCACCGATGTACCTACTTCTATAATATAGAACATTAGAGCAATCTCCTTTCCTGAGGTCTCCTTGCTTTAACTATATAACTACTTTAGAAAGATCATTATTTCAACATAATTCATTGTCAGTCACATTGGCATGGATTGACAACCATGAGGATAGATGGATGGATGGATTCCCGGGACGGGCAGTGTCATTGAGGTTTTCCATCAGGTAAAGACAATGACCAAAACTCGTACCAAGAATTCTCATGTTTAAAAATCAAAATGTTATAGTAATTATTTTCATAATTTTTTACGACATTATCCGCCTGGGATTTGATTTTTGAATGGGGAATTTAATTGAAAGTATAAAAGTATGATGGCGTTCACCCAACCAGTTCAAAATTCGTTCTGTTAGATGAGATCTGTCAGTTGATTTTGACAGTTCGGCTGACTTCACATCGTAGAGGTTTCCCTACCTTTTGCTTGCCTGGTTTTGTGGTTATTTTGGATTTTATAAAATTACTCCGTAACTCGGATTTAGTTTACAAAAAGAACTTTTGTAGGAGTTAATATGATAAATGTAGACAATAAAAAACAAAGTTTGATGTTGATGCAGTTTGGTACGGGATTCCATTTATCCATGAACTGCAGGGCTATTGCGTATCTTTAAATGACAGTGGCTATCATACAGAGTCCATTAATTAACTGTCAAATGGTGCCATTTTGTATTAAACCATAACCAATTTGACAGTTAATCCATGGACAATATGATAGCCACAGACATTTAAAAGATACGCAATAGCCCTACTGGTCCTTTTCTCATTAGCCGCCACGGAGTCTGGAGTTGTGCCCGGTTGATGGAACTATAGGCTCATCCCACATGTGACGTGAACGAATGTAACAGGCTAAATGTGGGTGTACTATCTGCACTATACACTCGCTAATATGTAGCCAGTTAAAACTTCACAATAGTATTTCCTCACTAAAAAAAAATATGATTCTAATTAGTCCTGTAAGTAGTAGTAGTGTAGTCTGTTATATTATCAAAAGTATTGGATACGTATTTTATGTTTTATTAAATCAATAAGAAATTACGAAGATAAAACATGTCAAAAATTTAAGTGGGGGTTTGTGACGTCACACTAATTTTCAAAGCACTGTATCGTCTTCATTGTTTGTTTACGTGAAAAAAGAAAAAATACGTGTCCAATATTTTTTGATAATCTATCCGAGTCTGACGGACTAATTACTTTTTTTTTGTTAACTACCCTAATATAGACTGTGAAGTAGTTCTTCGTTTCCACTTAGTATACAGGCCCCAAGAGTGGTAGAAAGATCTGCAAAACAAAATGATTCAAGGCATACTTTACCTAGAAGGTCTAACAACCAATATATGTTTTGTAGGGAAGCTGTGTCCCAGCATTCGCACCATATTCTCTAGGTTCCATTTCATGTAGTTCCGATTATCCCGGTGCGCTTGCATCACTTCGGGGAAGTCCTGGACACAGAGAAAGGGATTTCATGAAAAGAAGGTTGGTACTCGATGAGTTACACGTCTTTGATCACGCCTTAATTTCGGCCTTTGCCTAGGCGGTAATAATTGTCTCCAAATTACCGAAATCGTAGAACACCGTTCATGCCGACCATCATAATATGAGACGCATAATGTAAGAATGTGCTTCTAGCCTTATTATCCATAGAAAAAAAGAGTCCTCTTGCTAGTCGGTTGTTGTGTCTGGAGGGCAACAGCAATTAACAGCAATGAATAAATTGCTGTTGCATCGCGTCGTTGGCGCGTCCCTCGTGCTGCCAGTACGCACACACACACACACCTGCACGTCTCCGCCGAAGAACACGAGCGTGTGCTGTGCCACAGGCGGCGCCCGCGCTGCCGGCTGGAACAACGCGTCGTTGGCGCGTCCCTCGTGGCCGGTGACGCGCCGCAGACGCACCGGCATCATGATGCGGCTTCTTAGACTAATTGTTGCTGTGGCACTGTTGGCAAATGTTTATTGGTAAGTATTAACATAATCACGACTCGTAACCCCCAGAGGGTTAAGCAGAGGTGTACCTACTTAATAGTGTACCCACAATAGGGATGTTTCCTGACTAAACAAAATATGATTCTGTTTAGTGCGTCAGTTAGATTATCGAAAATTATTGGATACGTGTTTTTTGTATACCTAATCAAATTAATAAAAAAAATATAAGATAAAACGCGTCAAAGATCATCAGTGGGGGCTATTAACGTCAAGCTGTGCTACGTGGTAAAAAAATGCAGTGCGATGTGACGTCACACGAGTTTTCGAAGCACTCTATCGTTTTCATTTTTTGTTTATGTGAAAAATGAAAAAAATATGTGATTAACATTTTTTAGAAATCTATCTGACGGACTAATTAGTTTTTTTTGTCATCTACCCTATTCACCAGTTAGGTATGTTTAATTCTCATGTAATAGATGGCGAGTCCGTCATATAGATTACCAAAAAATATTGGACAAATATTTTTTCACGTAAACAAACAATGAAGACGATACAGTGCTTTGAAAACTCGTGTGACGTCATACTCTAAGACATTAGTATGACATTTTTTAGCGGTCAGTGACGTCACCAACCCCCACTCAAATCTTTGACGCGTTTTATCTTCGTCAATTTTTATTGATTTGGTAAAACAAAAATTCGTATCCATTCGATAATCTAACAGACGGACTAATTAGAATCACATTTTTTGAAGTCGGTAAACATCCCGGCCTATTGCCATCAACCGGGAACAAGTTCAGACTCCGTGGCTGCAAATGAAAAATTCCTGATGGAAAAACTCAATATCACTTTGCCTGAACCGGGAATCCAACTCATCAACCAACAGTCGCGCTTGCGTTCACTATACCTACTAACGAGATAGTCGGTCGGTCGGTGGCTGTTATTGGTAAACAGTAAATTTTTATTGACGTGAATTTCAGTATGTATGTTTAACACTCAAATGTTGACCGGTGGATACTAGATAGGAAAAACCCCAAAGCATTATACCAGCCTCTTAACATTTGTGTGATTATTAAATAAATAATTTCTCAGTCAAACCAAGTCTGGTTTCCGAGACTGGAATTGTGTCCGGTTTGAGTATATTGCCATTAGGCTCGCCCGCTACTAATTGGAATTTTAACATAGTAGTTGAAAGTTGGTGTAATATTATATACAGGGTGGAACGGCCACTGACGCACAAACCATTGCGAAAAAAGAAACGAAAGAAAGAAGGAAAGAAGTTGCACAGAATCGTGAATGGAAGGAGGCATTAATTTGCATTTCATTTCATGTCATTCGATCATTTGTTCTGTGTCTGGGTGTAATTTATCTATAATATGTATGTATTTAGAAATATATAAGTATGTTTATCAGTTGTCTAGTACCCATAACACAAGCTCTACTTAGCTTGGGACTAGATGGCGTTGTGTGATAGTTGTGGAATATTATTATTATTATTAATGGGACAATATGAGCTAGCAAATTAGTTTGTTTGAACGCGAAAAACTCAGGAACTATAGGTTGAAATTGTAAAAATATTTTTGTGTTGGACAGTCCATTTATCGAGGAAGGTTATAGGCTATATAACATCAAGCTACAACTAATAGGAGCGGAGCATAAATGAAAAATGTTGCAAAAACGGGAAAAGATATTCCTTTTTGAGAGCTTCCGTTGCGTGCGCTGCGAAAACGGTTTAAGTTATGCAAATATTATGTATGAAGGAATTGTTTCTCTCTAAAAGTGCTAAAAAAAATTCCGCGACAGCATATGTCTATCTTTTAAGATGGACTCAAAACGTAACCATTTTTTACTATTAAAATGTTAGGTTAAAACGAATTATTTTTCGCGAAGCTTATTTAACCCATATGGTATTAATCTATATCTAAATAAACGAGTTTGTTAGAACGTAAATTTAATATAGAATATTTGCCTTTAGATAGTTTAAACAAATATCTTAGAAGATATTGCAATATAAAATATCCGCGCGACAAAATAATTATGCGGCCGCCGCCGGCCCTCGCCCCCATTGTAGATACGTGGTTAGCTAGTAATATATTATAGGGGGTCTAGAATGGTACTGAAAATGTAATAATTGTTTGTGTTTTGATAACCACCCTGGCCTCTGCCAAACCCCCTTTGGGATAATAGGAATGAGAAGCAGAAAACATAGTATATACCAGTAACAAAATACACCCTAATTACATGGTACCTATAACTGGAGAAAAAAAAATGTAAGAAACACCTCTGGAGCCCTACCGGAGTAAAGCCGAGATGTGCATTTTGCAGGCAATTTCATGCTTTGAAATATTTTAGCAGTCTTGTAATTAACGATCCTGCTATAAGAACATAAAATTAGTAGTGGTAAACAAAACATATTGTATAACTAAATGCATTTATTTTCAAAATAAAATATTACATTAGACTTAAAATCTAGATAGATAATATAATTAGCAACAATACTTATAAATAATTAAATTTATGTCTACTACATGTATGTCATTTGACATTTCTGCTATTTTTCTGATGGTAATACTTGGTATCATTCATGCACACTGTGATCTTCAGTGTGATATCATCAAGGCAGTTCTTTAGGTCCTCTCGCAACTCCCTGACTTTGACCCTTACATCCTCGCACATGAGGTTGTAACACATGGCCACGAGTCCCATACCAAGTAGGACATAAATAAAGTTTATAACCAGCTTCAAGTGAGATCCACCAGCTGAATCAGCTATATTAGCACCTGGCACAAAGTCACCAAACCCAATTTTACACAAACTTATTACACAGAAGTATGTTGAATCTAAATAGTTCCATTTCTCCCATGCACCAAACATAATCGTCCCAGTTAAGATATAAAATGATATCACCCACAAACAAGCTGTCGATGGCACAGTGATCTTACGTTTAACGGGCTGTATTTCTCCATCTTCAAACAAAGTGTCATCTCTTCGGCTACATTCGTGGGCAGTTATGTATAACCACTTAAATGTCTGTGCTAACACTTTCCCCATGTTACAGAAGTATAAAACATAGATTGGTATGCCAAAACAGGCATAGGCTATTGTCGTAATCTTGCCCCAAACTGTCTTGGGGACAATATTTCCATAGCCAATCATAGTGAACACTGAGAGGGAATACATAAGAGCTGCTGGAAAGGACCAGATATCCTCAGCTGCTCTGCCATTGTAGCCGGTGTGGATAGCTGCACTGATGTTGTTCTGGAACACTTTGAGTACTGCATCCACTTTGATCACCCAAGCAGTTTCATTGAACAGGTTATCAGTTACAGTGATGTTCCACAGAGCCTCCGCACAGTTCCGTCTAAGTTGTCTCACTTGTTCTAGCTGCTCGTCAGGGCTGTCTTTCTCTATGTGCATGAAGCCCGCGGCACCAAGGATCGCGTAACAAACAACGAGGGCGCCAACACCCACTTGTGTAAACATAAAAGCTATGAATTTTCTGAAACAGTCTTTTATTTTCTCTCTTGCATCGCTCCCAACTGTTGATGAGGAGTCTCTACTCCTCATGGAGCCGTGGAAACTCGCGCTCAGTGGATGGTGACGGTCCATAATATACAACTGATATTAAATAAAATAGGGAGAGGAGTAAATGGCAAATATCGTCACGCGTCACACGTAAACTATTTCGGGACTAGTGCTGGCAGCGCGCCAATAGTGTTGTTTGACATTGATTACAAAACAAAACGGTGTGGAACTGTTGGTTACGTTATAATATGAGTTATATGAAGCTTTTCATTAAAAAAAATTATTTACCTATTTGTGACGAGCGAAGTTGAATAATTATCATTCCTAAAACAAATTGAGCTATGAAATGAATTCACGTTTCGGAATAAAATGATAACAGTCTTATATTGAAAAATCAATATTATCTTAATTAAATAGGTAAGTAGGTAGTCAAAAACTTACGATCACTGTTGCGAATTATCATTAGCATAGCCTTCAGTTCTTTGATATAGGATTAATTTAATTGTAAATATTACGATAAAATTCACAAATCACTTGACCTATTGATTCACAAAGCTATCAAATCTCACTACAATTAGAAATAAACTAAAATCTCGTACAGCGCAGCGTTCTTTCTTGAGTCACAAAATAAATAATAAAATTTGACAATAATTAACGTCAAATTTTTTTTTTTTTCATTCGCCTGTTTAAAAGGCAGGCATCGATTAACGTCAAAATGCTGAATTTGATTGACATCTAGCGAAAGACTAAAATAATGAACGAGTTTACAAAAAAAAACATATAAATATGCATACTCAATGAGATTGCATTTAAAAATAATGAATTGCCAGTATTTTATTAATTTACAATTTTCAATGTTTAATTATTTACTACCTAAAACGGGGTGAATGGGGATGCAGGGGTGAATCGGGACGAAACTTTAAAATGGATTTGAACTTAAAAAAAATATAGTTTGTTGCTAACAAGGACACTTGATCTTGAATTAAAAAACAGTAAACACATTACAATCTTTTCTGGCAACAAACTATATTATTTCAATGTTAAAATCCATTTTAAAGTTTCGTTCCGATTCACCCCTGCATCCCCATTCACCCCGTTTTACCGGTATTTATTTCTGTTTGCACAGTTAAAACATTTTTGAACGAATCTGTACATTCATTTCATTGATTTTTTGGCAGTCTGTTCAATTTGGTTCCAGAGAAAACGTAGCGAAATTTCTAACATTTATGATGTTGTTTCACTTTTCTAAGTGTAAAATGAATCAAGCTGTCCTTTAGTAATGCTAAATATTGTCAACGATTTTATGGGAACGCGGAGAAAATCAAAAACCACACGTTTTCTTGGCGTTGTTTGTTATCCGGCGTTGCGTTTTTATTAAAGTTTATCGTTTATTTCCGCTGTAACCATATAAAATGTAGTGTGGGGCAGCTGTCCGATGCTCATTTATATGTTTTTATCCAAAATTTGTGAGTATTGCATGATATTTTCATTGCCAAGATGATTCCTCAGTTCTCAGTGTTAATGGCTGAACAACCTAGAATTCGTGGATGAATGTAGACGCTGCGGAAATAATAATAGATACGACTACCTAATGGTTATTAGCTGGAATGCAATAATAAGTAATTGGTGTAGCAAGAGCAAGATGTTCCCGTCACAAAGCCCAAGGTCAAAGCGATCGCTCATGCCGACATTTTTTTTCAGGTAACATACAGTACAATAAAAATGTAGGCGCAAATTAAAATACAATACGATGTTTGCAATAGCAGCGTTCCCAACACCCATTTGACACCGATGTAAACGTAATAGATGGATCATACTTAGCACGTAGAGGTAGTGATGGCTTCACCGACGCAGCCGGACGGGTTGGCTTCCCCGGGGCAGGCGGATGGCGCGGGCTGGCTGGAACAGGCAGAGACCGTGCTGGGCCGCAAACTCACGTCCATAGACTTGGTTGGCGGCATATTCTGTAGCATCTGTCAGTCAACTTTTGGTAACAAGAAGGATTACGACTCACATTACGTGGACCACGACATAGGCGACGCCGACATCGGCTATACTTGTGTCGTGTGCCGCAAACAGTTCACCGGGTACCCAAGCTTCCGCAACCATTGCTACTTGATCCACGTTGCTAGAAACAAACACAAGTGAGTATTGATGTTTTAACTTAGCGAGCGCTGGGAACAACATGACCCTGGAAACTAAGAAGTGGCATGATAAGCTGATCTGAGTTATTCTGATTTTGTCCTACTATTAGAGACTGATCTTCTAATAGTTGGACAAAATCAGATTAAGTGGACCCTTTTAATTCCTATCTCAATATTTTTTCACTTTCTGAAACAATAAAGTTTTGTGACGTTAGTCATGCATGTGAGCTTCCAAAAGCATAATGAAATATATTATGTTTGCACATGATTATGATTTTCAGTTTACATTTATAGAAATTCAGCTATAAATAAATAGTCTCAGAATCTGAATCAGCCAATGATTCTCACAGGATGATTCATCTGACCAGTTGAGACTGAAATAAACTTTCTCTCCTGACTTGGTTGAGAATATATCTGGAATATACACCGTTACATTTTGATCATTTTAATCCCTTGAACGGGTGGTTTCACTTACAAAATACTATTCATCAACAGCTTCCACAGCATTCTATCTCTTAAAATAAAAAAAATTGAAAGTGATAACGTAATATTCGCAAAATGCATGAAACCAGTAGTAGCACACGAGTTAGTTACCTACGCGTACGTCGCGTCGTCGTCAGTGCGTACCTAACTACCTAGTTTCGAGCTTAGGTTAATGAACCCGATCAGCTTAGGTTATTGAGTCGCTCATCGTCATCTGGTGTTCACGTAAACAAATGAAATGATTCCAAATTTTCCTTCATACCTTTACGGGCTTAGGACCGTCATAATTGCTTTGTGCCTAGGTGTCGGAACATACCTAATAAAATTAAAAGAATTACATAAGCTAAAAGCGGTAGGTACATGTAAAAATAAGTTCTTACAGGCGTAGAGTTATGGCGTATTTAAAAATGTGGAATCAAAATTACTTACAACGATTAAAAAGAAGAGTTCTGTTACAAAACTAATAATTAATCACTTCTACACTTCACGATAGCGTAATAATTGTTCAAAATGCAAACCATTCCTTTCGATACATAATCTTGCACGTTTAATTAAATTGTTTTTTAATTTCAATAATGTGTCTGTCACTTTTTAAAACATCGAACGCGTCCACTATCGCACTTTTCATTTGTTCACGAGTTTGATGCTCGTTTCTGTACACCAATCGTTTCACCTCACTCCACAAATAAAAATCCAGTGGGGTAAGGTCCGGGCTCCTTGCTGGCCAAGCAACTGGACCACCCCGTCCAATCCAGTGATCTCCAAACACGGAATTTAGGTGATTACGTACATACGCATTACGCTCGTAATGTGCTGGACATCGGTCATGTTTCACACCGTCTAGCGTCTTAGAGAAACTAAATTATTTAAATGACATGGTCTTGTGCTGCCCTTAGCGCGCGGGGTGCGCGGGGCGCGCGCCTTTTGCATTGCCAATCAAATAAGGTTTGGGGGCGGGGTTTGCTCTAGCATTGGCTAATTTTTGTGAGTCCACGTTGACTGCGCTTACGCGTCATTGTTGTTAGTATCGAATAGTGCCTACTAATGGTTCGCATTGTTTTTTCACTAATGCGAGAATTAATTCGAGTTTAAAAGAAAAAATCTTTTTTTATTTTATTTTGTCTTTACAAATCGATAGTGCTTCATGCACCGGATTGACCCTCCACGGGATTAAAACGATCAAAATGTAACGGTGTATATTTTATTTTGTTATGACTACAAATACCGCATTGAGTTTGGCTAACATACAATAAGGGACACTGAGTTTTTTTTTTGTAAGTTTATAAACATCAGGCATATGCCCATTTGTCAAAATTAAATTAGCTTGGTACCAAGTCAGAGGGCCATGAGGCCATAAAAACTGACACCATACTAACCACATGAAAAAAAGAAGTTTGGTACAAACAAAATTCAGACGAGTTACATTTTATTTCAGATGCATACATTGCTCCAAAACATTTTCAAAACAGTCAGTTCTGAACAGTCACATTGACACAGCTCACAATTTCAAATGTGAACCTTGCCAAAAACAGTAAGTTTTAATTTAAAAAAACATTTTAGTTAACATAAAAACATTAATTTTCTAATAACTAACTTTAAAACTTGTAGATTTCCATCTAAAAAAGAATTACACACACATAAAGTCATCCACGGCAAGGACAAGCCTCCGTACCATTGCCAAGACTGTGGGGAGACCATCGAGAGCATCGACATGTGCGAGTATCACATTGATGAACACTGCTCGGCCCTGTACTCGTGCCCCATCTGCAACGACGAGACCGCCAACAACAAGCTGGATGCCGCCAAACATCTTACTAAACACTTCGGCGAAGTACTTATTGACAAATACATTTCTGATTCCAAAATTGGTGAAGACTGCTCCATCGACATCCTTGGAGGAGTCCTCTGTAATTACTGCGATGATTTATTCAAGAATAGAATAGAGTTCGACACACACTTTGCTACAGAACATGGAGACCGTCCACTGGTATACTCTTGCAACATTTGTGGGAAACAGTATGACAAATATCATTTGTTCGGCAACCATTGCTACAACCATATGACTAAAGGTAGATTTGAGTGAGTATTTGATCAACTGTTATTTTTTACTTACCATTAAAAATGATCATTACAAGTTTTGATAAACCGTTTAATTATATTACGCTTGAATAAAAATTCAAGTGAAAATATTTCATGCAGTACAAAGTTAATAGAGAGTTACACATGAGTGATTCAAATCCAACATCTATTTTGCTCTGGCGAATTAAAAAAAAAAATGGTCGCATCATGTCCGACGAGTTACTTATCTAATCGAAATTGGCTTGTGCCTGCCACTAAGTAATTTTATGCCCTCCCAATAAAAGCGGGACAGATGGCATTCACTTTTTTTCGTTTCGGGCGAGGCAACCCGTCACTGTATCAGACTATTATTATTATTATTTTTTTTTTTTTTACTTTATTTTTTTTTGTTTAACTATTGTGTATGGACATAGTTATTTGTGATAGCTTTAAGAGCTAACGAGGACCCTAGAAGAAACTAAGGATGGACTGTGTTAAGGATGATATGGTTAGAAAGGAGGTCTCTGTTGAGCAAACGAAAGTTAGGGTAACCGCTGGAGGATGAAATGTGTTTCCTAAAGGGTTAATTTAACTGTTGCTAAGGTGTTATGTCATTATATTAATGATGATCCACAGATGCACCGATTGCGGCAAAACGTTCCCTCGCCTGTCCCTGCTAGTGACACACACGGAGGCCTACCACTCCTCTATAGCAGCGGAGAAGCCTTTCCTGTGCGGCGAGTGCGGGCGCGGCTTCAAGTCTCCCAACCGGCTGCGCGAGCACACGCGTGTCGTGCATGAGACCAGCACCATGCGTTGTACGGAGGACGGCTGCGATATGCTGTGAGTATGACAACTTGGCCTGGTGAAGGGTACGGGGATCGCTGGACTGGTAAATGTGGCGACACTTAGGGAAGGCCTATGTCCACCGCTGGACGTCTTTCGGCTGTATTGAGGATGATGATGACAACATTAATGCTTGTATTGTTTAAGCTTAGGGGACTAGTCCCACCATCGCTGCCTATACATATTTGACCTACTTAAACTTGCCCCCGTATACTACTATATGGACAGCTGCAGCTCAGACCAATTAAATGACACAAAAATAATTACGAGATCAACGTTTCGTATTCCTAATTTTTGTCCTCGACTATTTTAAACATTAAAATTAAAAGAAAGAGCCATGTCCATGGTCCTAACTGCGAGACTGTACGAAGGAGATACCGTGACCTCGGAACACAAATTGCTAAGAAGGAACATGGGTCGGTTTTAGTCAGTAGAAGTTTACACTTCTTTTCCGCTCTGTCCAGAGAAGGATCATTTGATGATTCACATCCACAAAAAAAAGAGGTTCTATCTGCTAATTCTCAGCTCGTTTTTACCAGATTCGAGTCCCTCAAAGAGCTGCTCCTCCACCAGCGCTCGCACCGCTCGTGCCGCGACAACTGGTGCCGACAGTGCGGGCTTCAGTTCGTGTCGCTGGCGTCCTGCGAGCGACACCTCGACGTGCACCGCAAGAAGCACTACTCCTGCCCCGTCTGTCGCCGCAGCTACCGCGAGAAACACCTCATACTCAAGCATATACCAAGCCACTTTGAGTGTGTGCTGCATGTATGTAAGGTCTGCGGAAAGGTAACTCCCTTTTTTGTTACTTTAATATTTTAGTTCAGGCTCAGTTCTCAACAAAGTGAAGATGAGTAGGGTAGAGACTAGACATGCAAGATTTGACCAACCTCTGGAAATGTATCAGACGGGCCATGGATTTCAACCAATATGGTTGGACTCTCTACTCCACTCATTTCTTTTTGGTGGTAACGAAGCGAAATAAGTGATAAAGAACTCCTCATCTATGTACCAAGGTATTCAACCTGCGCAGTCGTCTGGTGCAGCACTCAAAGACCCACTCCGACCTCCGCGCACACAAGTGCACCGTATGCAACAAGGGCTTCATGAAAGCCGCCATGCTCCAACAACACCTCAACATCCACACCGGCTTCAGGCCCTACAAGTGCACCGAGTGCTCCAAAACCTTCGCCAGCTACCCCAACTGGCACAAACATATGCGGCGTATGCACAACCTCGAGAAACAAGGCAAAAAGGATAAGACCAATATCCAAGCTATCTGCGCTCCTGAACTACCCTCGCCACCCCCTGTTACAATAATCGATAATCACAATGCCAAAATGAAAATCGAATCCGGAATCGATTCTACGAGTTCGGAAATGTCACTAGAGACATACTGTTTCGTCGAGTCAGATGACAGTACGATGGATAGCATTGATCCCACAATCATTGAGAAAGATTGGTGCATCTCGAATGAAAACTCGATTATAGACGATAGTCTGCAATATACAGATATGCTGCCTGTAAATAACACTACATTTGATTTTGGTAAGTTGGACTTTACGCTTCTAACTGTAGCCCATAATCATACCATTATCAGTTTCTCTTTTTAGTGCAAAAGTTAGTAAATAAGCATAAGAACAGGATCCAAATGAACTTTCCATCCATTCCAAGTACCATCATGTTCACTGCAAATCAGGAGAAAGTCCCATGTAGCGACTGCAACCAGCTGATAACTAATGATCATGATTTAATTTGACAGAAGTATCTCAGCTGGAAAGCCTGGTATCATCGGGCGTGGCCGGGTCTGGCGAGTCGTGCGTGCTGCGCGAGTACGGGCCCGAGTTCAACGCGCTGCCCGACGCGCTGGGCGGCGCCTGCATCGACCTGGACGAGCACTACCTGCCGCACATCGACCCGCGCCTCACCGTGAAGGCGCCGCCGGGCATGGCGCCGCCCTGGGAGCCGCTCATCACCAAGGTATACAGCGCCTACGACGACGTCGAAAGACTCTCCATCCTCAACACCGACATATACTGAACTGTACGCTCCCCGCACTGCGCTCGAACGCTCCACGTGCGGTACCATATGAATAGTAGATGTTAATAGTAAAATAGTATTTTGTTCCGGCTGGACGGGTTTGATTGCGTTGAATAGATAGTTTTCCTTTAAAAATAAACACTGCTCTGTCGTTTTATGTTGCACCAGTGTACAATCAAAACCGCTCGGCCACCACACAGCTACCTCAGGCAAACGATTATATACCTCAGTAATCCATAGGAAATATTTTAATGTAACTGTTGATATATACATTTATAACATAGATCCCACCAAACATTAGTTGGTTAATGTTCTTTAATCATATTCATAATAATGCTACCTCATTTAGTTGTTTAAGTTTATCGCTATAGATTGTTGCTTAAACGTATGCCTCGTCGTTCAGGTGTAGAACAGAATGTAGTTATATGTGCCATTTTATGAAGAGCCGGCGAATCTGGGATACACTGACGGACTGCGGGCACGGCTCTTGGTTTTAAGATCTAATCTTGTCAAATTGTAGAGGGATAGGCGTTTTGATGTCTCAAATATTATATGTTTGTTACACCTATGTCGGAGCCATAGACGGTTTGTTTAAATTGACGTTATAACTGGCTGAAAGCCACCATCTCGAATATGAAAGTAATATTTGACATCGCTTCGCTGTTGTGCCTCTCCTGCCCGCTCGACGTCATCTAAATGTATTATCCCGGGTATCGCCGCCTCGCGGTCGACAGACGCCAGTAAAATTTTTTAATTGCTGTAAACTATTCGGTTCCAATATTGTATTATATTCGATGATTATGATCCAAAGTTAGAGTAAGATGATTTGGTGAACAAATTATTTGCATTTGTAAATATTTTGGTAATTGCGGCACTTGCATTTTCGACGCTTTTTGAGGCCGCCGTTGGTCGTGTCTAGGGTAAGATAAGTAGGATATGAGGCAAGTGAAGTATCTCGACTGCTTGTTGGATATCAGCTGAACAGCCAGAGCTCGAGTTATGTGAAAGTGTGACTTTACGTAAAGCATTTAAGTCACTTCTAGTCCAGATGAGTTAGTAGTCATCAGTGTGTTGCCTACCGTTCTACCGAGAGATTCTTCTTCGACTGATGATAGTATGTTGTATTGTATGTGCTATTCTCTTGTACAGGGATTTGTGTAAGACCTAAAGTATGTTAGTAACTAACAGGCATTTACTAGAGTGAGGCGGTGTACCGGTGTATCGGTGGCTAGTTCCAAAGGTTGCTGTCGTTGAAGTATCGCGTCGAGACCAACGGCGGTGTGCTCATGCATTTGAATTTCGATTCCTTTAATTATTATTGTTATTTTTTTTATTCGGAAGTCGTGACGCCAAGCGTCGTGATTTTAGTGTAAGTGAATCGATAGTGCTGTGATATTTTTAATGTATATTTAGTGTTAAGATTAGAGAGTGTAACATAACGAGTGAGTACAAACAATGTTATACATCGCGAGTTATCGGCGATCGGGACAGAACCCGCGGCCCGCGGATGAACGCGAACACCTAGCGGGCCGCACGCAGTACATTCGGAAATAGGGAAGTGATGTTGGTACAAACAAAATAGATGCGCGAGCATTCTAAACAAATTGAAGGATACAGGTGTTGCCACACCAAAAACCAAAATAAAAAGATACTTGACAATGTTTACTTAAGCAGAATCAAGCTGCAAACTTAAAATGTTGATGTAAATGTAAAAAAAGAGAAAAAATATTTAACTCCGAAATATATTTTGGAGAGAATTATTTACAAGTGGGAAGAAGAGGGGTCTTAGTGATAAAGATATCCAAAGACTGCTAGGTATTATGAGTTCTTTGAACTTGAAATTCGACTTATAAGTCAGGGATTTATGCGGAATAAAGTCAGACGTAACGAAAGCAAAATATGTAATAATAGACAACGGCGTAGCTATCGGACAATCATAGGCTTTGACAAGAAAACGACTAAATTAACTAATGAATCAAGTATTTGGCGCCTCAAATCACCTGGAAAAGGTATAGGGCAAGGTTGCATTGATCACACACGACCTGAAGCACCCGGCCGGATGAGCCGGTCGGGTGCCGGCATGAGCGGATCGGACGATCCCATGCTTTGGAAAAATTAAAATGAAAATTAAACGCGCGCACGCTATCCGGACAAAGGAACGTAAATTATTTTTGTCTGCATTTTCACTCGTAGTGGAATTGTCCGGGCGGTGGTGGCGCGACCAATAACCACGCTAGATTGGTTCCTCAATTGGCGGCCGCGCGGTGGACCAAACAAAAATAAAACATAGTATAAATAATCTTCATGTGGCGTTAAATTTGTACAAGTTTAGCCAAGTCGATGATAGCAGTATTCTATGTCTTTTTGTCGTGGTCGGTGTTTGTAAATCTGTATGTCTAAATTATAAATTAAGAAAATGTATAAAAAATGTCTCCACCGCGCGGTTCGTTCAACGCTGTCAGTTCAATGCGAGCTTGTGACAGTTATAATATACATAGCATTAACTCACATACAATATAAGGATGTCTTAAACCTCACCTGAGGCTTTCATTATTTCAATATAAATAGTACTTATTTCGAACTTCTGTAATCATGAAATACCATTTTGATGTTAAAATTTGTTGCAAAGGGGACAATTGTATATTTTCGGGTAAACATACCCTTAACTGTATTATAAATAAATAAATAAAAGGCTGGGTATCATAATAAGACAGTTAAGTAGACTTTACCAATATTAGGGTCTATTAACACTAGCAAGTTTACTTACATGAGAAGAGTTCCTTTATGATACGCATGGAGTAGTGCTCGTTTTGCACTCCCGTGCTATTATGTCTGCAAGTATTTATGAGGCTTGTTAACTGATAGACGTTTCTAGATCCTAATATGTCCATGTTAATAGAAATAAGCAGACAATCTCAAGGGCTCAATCCCACGATGCATATCAAAATTGAACTGTTGTTCAATCACCTTCGGTCGATGGCTAAAAATGTATTGGCTCCAATACTTCTCCGCCATTGGCAGAACCGCCCACACTTATTCTTGCTCTAACGTAGCTTAAACTAAGATGCGTTAACAATACATTCACTGCACACTGGCGAAGACTAAACAGTAGTCCGAGCAGTATCTGGAAGTGAATGAGATAAAGAACAAACACGCTGGCCCAGCGAGATTAGGCCTCCAATGCGTCTGATCGTCGGAACGAGCCCAGTGGTTCACCAGATTAGCCCCAAATATTGTCATTGTACCCTTTGCGACCGTATTTGTCCCTAGCTTTTAGGTGTTAGGTTATAGTCGAACACAGGGTATTGTGGTTCTATTTTAACGGAAGTGTTAAAAAACGATTAGTAAGCGACCGATCGCACCCGATACATGATGGCTACATAATACTACCCCAATACCCAACAAGTGTACAATATAGGTACCGTTCTAAATCTGTCTTAAAGTGTAAGGTTTTCAGGCCGGGTTACGATTTTACTTACAGGGATTTATCTAAAACGAATTTTGAGAAATACGTATAAAATAAATATAAATGTGTGTGTCTAATGTAATACAAAACGTATTGCGATAAAGTAAAACGAATTCCTTAAACTTCGTTTTGTAATAAAATGGTAACAGATTTTGCAGTCTATGTTCATTTCAATCGTGGGAGGAAATGTAACGAATCGTATTGATAAGAGTTATGAGTAGACGAAATCTACGATGTATTTCTGTCTACAGAAAGTGTTAAAGTTTGGCCAATTTTGATATGAACGTATTCACCGATAGTAAAGTTAAATAGAGATATTTTTCAAATGAATATTTTTAATGAAAAAATATTATATAGAAATGTTTGGAAATATGTAAAGTAAGGCACAGTTGTGAAGTTTATCAAAACCCGGTCGATATTTCATGTAGTAAGCTAAATAAATTACGTTTTCATTCAAAATTCTTCATTTTAGAGATTTAAAAGAAGTAAAAATGCATAATAAGTATACATAGTGTTACGTACCTACTGATTTATTTGGCGACGCGTTTTGGTATCGTGAACATAATTATTTTGTACATAATTCTGTAATCAATTTTATCCTTAACACCTATCTAAAATGTTAATTTTTTGTGAACTTATTTTACCGGCAAGACTATTTTTATATCAATGGATTTTAAAGTAAAATTGTATTTTTTTAAATCTATTTGATCATTTTTTTTATGGAATAATTATATTTATGCCAGACGTGGTTTTTAATAGAGTTTTGTCACGTAGCTTTTACCCTTTTAGGGATGTAATAATGATATTAGATTTGGAGCTAAGTCTTGTCGTCTAAATATGTAACCGGCCTAAAGCACTGTTGTTGATGTTAGTCTATGAACTAGTCGGCCATGATTTCATCGAGCTACCGATGGCAAACTTGGCTCTTAGTGATTTCTAACCAAATCATGGCCTACAACGCGTTATCGTTGCCGACTCGTAGTTACACCAGATTATCACACCAGTATGACAAACAGGATTATTTTCTCGTTTGTCACACCACTGATTTTTTCACACCATATACGATAATTGCTAGTGCATTACCTTTACGTATATATTCTACTAAAGTCGATCTGCTGATCGGCGGCGTTTACCGACTTTCGTACTTTGCGGACTGTTTAGATTCTTCTACTTTTTAACCGCTTTCCAAAAAGGAGTTTCTATATTGGTGTGTATGTATTATTTTATTTATTGTCTTGTTTGCACTGTCCTGGCATATATTTTATTCAAATCCGTTCACCCGTTTAGGGGTTTTATGGGAACAAAGACATGGACATACATACATACACAGAGGTCAAACACATAACGCTCCTTTTGTCAGTTTTTAATTTAATATAAAATCGTAATATTAAGGGTTTATTTTAACTAAGTATAACTTGCCCAACACTAGTTAGGAATAAATGATGTGGAAAAATTTGTGGCGGGACAAACGAGAATAAAATTCCCGTTGGCCATACTGGTGTGATAATCTGGTGTGACTACGAGTCGGCAATGCGCGTTATTAGGTGAAAAGGATAATATTAATCAGCTTTTTCCGCTTTGATGTTTTTTAGACTTTCGACATGATATGTATACTTTTAAGAAACTGTATTTTTTGTGCGTCAAGCTTCTAATTGTAAATAAAAACGCTGTTACATTTTTTTTCTACTATTCGATAACTGTACGGGATTTGTTTTAAGACGTAGGCTCATATATTTAACACTAAAAACCTGGGCAGAGAAGTGTAGTAGTTGAAATGTATTACAATAGCGGACGGTGACCGCCAGAACTGCTAAACTTTTCTGTACGGGCTCAGTATATAAGTAATGTACCGAACTACCTCTGCATGCCTCCATGGATAACAGTAATTATAGATTTCTTTTTTGTTATTATTGCGAAGTAACTTTACATTTACACATTGATATATTTTGTACGTTATATTAAACAGATAAATATTATAAGGGACATAGATTTTACAGTTATAGAGTTGCTATATCAAGATGTACGATTTGATGTGTGCAAGATTTCCGTTTTATGTAGGACGCTACTCAAATCTGAATGGAGTTATTGATTTTATTACATTACATAATACAATCTGACTAGTTCAAATGACGTTTTATTTATTTATATTTAGCGTTGCACGTTATACGCCTACACGTGAGGCTTATAGCGCGTCGTATCTATCAGTACAGAATTACATTTTTCCGTGCCTCCGCTCAGCAAAATCGCAGAGCGACCTAGGTTTGATTCCCGGGTCCGCCAAAAGTGCTTTTGAGAGTTTTTCCATTAGAAATTTCTGAGTAGTAAGACCGGAGTTATAAAGTTGTCCTGCGCCTGAACGCTGTCAGATTGGCGTTCCTTCGGACTATGAGAGCAAAACCGCTAACATTAGCCGCTGTGACCGAAAACGGCCAGTACTATAATTGTTAGAGCGAGAGTCAGCGGGAGTGCACGCGACAACATCAACGATGCACTCGGCAGCATGCCGTCCTCTAGCTTAATATTTTCATTGGACTGGTCAGTTAAACAGTTGTTTTTTTTGGGGTGTGGGAAATCATCAAATAACCCCTCCCGTTCTTGGGCAGAGCGAAAGGGAGTGTCAGACTACCGACTAAAAACCACCCATGTTCCTTCGTAGCCTTAGCCCGTGCCGAGGCCGCGGTATCTCTTGCAGCAACCCGCAACCCTGACGGGTGGTGTAACTACACCACCCTTACGGTGTAAACTGACCAGAACTAAAGCGAATGAAGTAGCAAAATGCTCGAGGATATTCTATGCCGTCAAGTCTAGATAGCAATACGCGTAAGCACGCTATTTGGCACGCCACGATCAACTTGCTAACTAATTTAGCTTGGTTTCCATTGTAATATTAGCAATGTACTGATATTAAATATGCATATTACTTCTCCGACGGCTGGGGCTCGTTTAGGATATATGTTTTCGCCAAGGTCTTAACACCATGACGTGATTATCCCCAAGATTGGAGGAACAACGCAAGGTGAGGAATATACAGGGAGACTGGTTTCAAAATAATAGAAAGACGTGCGGTAAGTATCCTTTATTTACCATCAAATTACGCACCTTACATCTATTTTAATTAACTATATAAAACTGGCTTATTACATGAAAATGATGGCGTTCGCTACATCGTGTTATAGTATTAAGAAAATTATCTATGCGACTACTAAATCTATATAATAAAGGAATCAGTACTAATCATGATATTTAAACATGATTATTTAGGTAATAATGTAAATTACTATATTATTGGTAAGTATGTATATAACAGGTCGCGTTTCCAGCGTGCCCGGTGTGATGGAACAATTGTTCAGTAATCGCGGTAATGGAAACGGGGCCCTTAGATGCCTTAAATACGTTTACTTGTACAATCTATTTATTGATAAAATATCCTGAATGGAAGAAAAGCAACAGTTGGCTATTATAAACTTTAATTACAAGAATTTAGGCTCATACAAATAGAGATCCGCAACTTTAAGGTATCGTACGATTTTTCCACCGAAATGATGTATATTTCGGTAAGTAAAAACAGTAAATACGACGTAACTACAGGAAGCCAGTTAAATAATAACCTACCTAGTGTTACAATCGATGCGATCCATTTTCATGTGTAAAACTTACTTTCCTTACGCCAAAACTAATCCCGCTTATCTAATATTAAATCTGACTAGACGTAAAACTGAGACAATGGACATTGGGTTGGGAGGCTGAGTCCCGAACTAGCCCGCGAGAAGGAACAGCGTCGCCTAGTCTCAATGTTTACTCCAAAGCGAACATGACATTTCCATTGTAAATTTTATGAAAAAATATACAAATTGCATAACGGTAACATTAACTATAATTTAGCACGGATATTTACAATTAGTTGTCATACACGATAGTATTTGTAGTGGGAAAACGTCAAATTTTTACTACAAACTCCAGTGTTATGACTCAAAAAAAGAATTGTAAAGAAACGGGTTTACTAAATACATTATATTGATTAAAAGAATTTGCTTTCGGGCTGTTAAAACGCGACTTATGATAATAAATATCGAGATAAATCCATAAACCATAAGACAAGTTTGAATTAAAATTACTCAAATTGGGGTCTGAGTTTCTTTTAAATACATTTTAAGTATAGTTTATTTATAGATCTCGGCAATTTTACAGTAAACATATTCTGCCAGTAGAAAAAGAACTGTGACTATGTCTTTCAATATATCTCCTTAAAAAACTAAAATTGCAGTCGAAATAGGATTCATCCAAACATAGTCTCTAAAATATGAATAAATGCAACAAATATACATAAGAAATAAATGAAAACAGGTCACTAACTGGTTTTTCACTCGAGAACAAGTTCACAATCAAGAAATTATTTAATTCTAATATTTATTTAATCAGTGGTACTCCAACACTCATTTCAAGTGTATGCATACTGTCAGACGTGTGATCTAAGTGATCTAACCCAATGCCTGGTTAATAATTTAGCTCTTAAACAATATTGCACTTATATTTCGATGAAATCATACCTCCCTAGGTTATACGTTAGTACTATCAAGGTTTCTAATCAGAGAGTACCACCGCATTACGCCCAAACCTTTGACAATTTTTTTAAGTAAGCTAGTATAAGAATATTATTTGTCAAAAGTTTGAAGCAATAATAATCATCTATAGTAACAAGAAATCTTAAGTTGTGGATATTCGTGAGCTGTAACTGTTCGCCTATTTAATTTTGATAATTCATATCTTATCCAGTACAAAGATGATTCATTGTCAATTAGGCAAATAAGTTTAGCGACACGATTCAAAGATAAATACTGCATGTGTTTCGAAAATGGAACTTTGATTATTTTTTGAGTTTACTACAGTTACTGTAAGTACAACAATAGCTGACAGATTGACAAACTTTTTGATTGGCTGACTATATTAACCAACAGCCAATCAAATCACTTTTCATAAGTTTGACAGTTTGTAGTTTGTGTATTTTCGTATTGATTTGCTCTTAGAAACCAGGTGTCACACGATAAACAAAGCTCCCTCATCGTTTACAGAATTGCAGTAGTTTTTAATACATTTTACAAAATGACTTCGTAATTGACCAGTCTTTACACAACAGTGTGTACTAGGCCTTACAATAATTATCCAAAATTGTAATACGTTTTCATAATTCGTCACTGGTTTACAAGTCATGAGGTCAAAGCTATATAATCATCAATTTTGTGATGTGTTAGATGTTTCTGCACAAAATTCTTGATTAGGTACATTTCATGGGTTATTGATAGAGTGGTCTTGATTAACATTCGATAAGACCTCATAACACCATAAGTACATTAAAATCTCATACAAAATCATTATTGTTTATGATGTGATCTGTCCATTGGCAGGTTTCCTAGTAAAAACTCTTGTGTTCGTCTTTTTAGCACTGTTCACTGGCCCTGTGGCCTTATTCGGCACAGTTTTTGGCCTCAAACTGGGTATTTGTGATACTCGTATGCCGATAGCAGTTTTCTGCTTAGGGGCCGAAGACACTTGGGCTTTGGGTTGCCCTTCGAAAGTGGAGCTTCTAATAAGTTTAGGAGGTTCCGTTTTATCTGGTTCTATCCAAACCTTCTTTTCAGCTTTGGCAGGCAACTTTTTCGCTTGTTCTACTTTCTTCCACAGACTGGCTATTTTGCTTTCTATGTCTTTGGAGTTTGTTTTAGAAGATTGTATCGAGTTGACACTAGAGGTGCTGCCTTGTCGTGAACTTCTCGATGCTATTGTGATGGTCTTACCACTCTCATTGCTCTGCAAGCTGTGGTTTGAAGGAGAGTTCTTCATGACCGGCTCAGACCTCTTAGTGACCCTTGACGTGGAAGGCTTAGGCTGACTTTGTTTAGCTGGAGGTGGCCGCGTACGATTGAACTGCGGGAGCCTCGAAGGAGATGTATTGTTTTTGCTCGGTGCGGGAGCCTTGGACGGCCGAGGAGAAGTAGTCTTTTTGTCAGGGACGGAGACTGGCAAGTCCTTGGCCGGCACAGAACTCTCTTCCTTGGTGAAAGTTCCTTGTCGTTCTAGAGGTAAAGGTTTAGTGGCAACGGGAGGAATAACTATGGGTTTCTGTTGCAACTTCGTCGGGGACTTTGGAAGAGATTTTTTAGGAGAAGTGTTTGCGCTTGAAGCCTTAGAAACTGAAGGTTTTGGCGTTTTGGCACTTGTGTGGGCTTTGACGGGGTTCGTGAGTTTGGGAGGGGCACTCTTAGGTGCTATTTTAGTTTGAGGGGCCGCGGGCTTCTTGGTACCGGCCGGTACGTTACGCCTGTAGGGCGACACATACATAGCCTTCTTTCTTCCTCTGATAGCCTTCGGGGCATCATTTTCTTTTTCTAAAGAATCGTTGGAGTCGAGACTTTCATCGCGTCGTGCTGGTTTGATTATCTTCGGCTTCGGCCGAGGAGTCTCCGGGTCCGATTCTGACTGAGCCTTATCTTCAGAATTACTATCCCCTTCATAGCTCGCAAAGTCACTGCTGCTTGGGTTCTGATTCTTATCGCACTGCATCTGTTCCATCGTGCGTTTATATGAGGCCGTCATCTCGATATTCTTAAGATTGTATACGACGCACATGTCTACCGCGGCAGGACTTTCGATGACAGGCAAGTAGTTCCTGAAGCTCTTCGTGTAAGTCTGCATCTGAGTGGAGTTCAGTTCGAAGTCATCCTCGTTATGTCCGCTGTCAGTCTCTCGTGAGAACACGTCGTCGTCCTGTCGGTCGTCGCATATTTGTTGGTGGTTCAGCTCGTTTGACGACAAGCTGTCGTAGCCCGTCGTAGTCTCGACGTTTTCGAAGTTCGCGTCTTTAGTTACGAAGGTGGGTGAGGGAGGAATGTCTTCGCTTAGCGTCCGCGTTCGGAATCGCTCTGCATCCTCCATCCGCTTTTGTTTCATCGTCTTTTTGGCTGCAAGCCGTTGTTTTAGACTCTCCAAGTGCGGGTCGACCACTTTCGGTGGATCTTGCGGTAAGATGGTGTGAATGTCAACAGTTTGAGTTTGGTACCTAGCTCTGTCTTCCAACCTTCTCTGTTTGGCGCTGAGTTTCCTTCTGGACTTGATCTCAGAGGTCGCGGTGACGTACTCATCAGAACGGTCGCTCTCCGATTTGGTCCATGTTACGAATTCTTCTTCAACTTCGAGTACTACGTCACTCTCGGCGACTGTATCTGTGATGGTGTACGTTTGGTATCTGTCTTTAGATACATGTCTCTTTTCTTTAGGTGTCAAGTATCTCGGATCTCTCTGTCTCTTAGGCGTGGACTCCACGCTGCTGATATCTGAAGGTAAAGGCGTGCAGTTCTCCGAACCTGACGGAATATCGGTGACTACATTTAAAGTGTTAGATATACAATCGTCAAACATTTGTTGTGCTGTCGTTGGTTCGAGCTCCGTCGTTGATTCTGCGATTTCATCAAACAAAGATGGCGGGTTAACCTTGTCGAGGTCATGGAAGACGTTGGTGAAGGTGCTGCACAGAGGGAAGTCTTGTACGGGCTGCTTGAAGTCAAACACGATAGGAATGCGGTCTCTGACTTCTGCTACTTCCGACACTATACTGGAGACGGATATCATGCTGCTCTCCATGTCGATGTTCTCCATCTCAGACGGAGGCTTGACGTTTTCGAGGAAGCTGACTGGGTTGCTGTCCAGGTGTTCAGAGCTGCCCTGGTGCATGGAGTTGCTAAGAGCTCGTTTAACCATTAACGCAACGGGAAGCGATTTCTTTCTACTCTTTTGTGACTTCTTCGAGACTTGGGATGTGTCGTCCCAGTGTCCTGATGCGCTGAGTGATAGCAAGCTGCCGAGATGGGACGGTGGCTTCACGTTATCGAGGTCGAGAGATGTGAGTGAGGTCACGCTAGTTTCCATACCGTAGGCGGAACTTTTTAATTGCGCGGCGAGTCTGGCCGCTTCTTTCTCTATGGCTGCTGAAATGATCGAGTCAAACTTCGGTTCGCCATCGTCCACTAAAGAAGTAAAGCTCGGTTCTGGCACACTGTCTAGCATTAACCGTTCAGCTTCCAACCTGCTATCCATCATCATGATTAACGGAGACTGTGGTATATCTCTGTCAAGTTCCAGTTTGTTGGTCAAATCTGGTCGGGAGAAGGACATGGTAGGAGCTTCGCTTTTTTCAAGCAGATCCGGTAACGTCATGGGGTGATCAGCAATTTCACTGCGGATGGAAGATACCATGTGAACTGAACCACTAATAGTGGGGAAGGTAACATCATCAGGACATGTGTTATCGTTCCATGTGTCCGTGCTTCGTTTAGACACCTCGTCGATGTGTGGCGGAAGGTCTTCCAGTGGTTTTACGTCAGTGCACTTAATATCAGTCCATTCTAGTTTGTTTTTCTTACTGTGTCTGGTTAGAGTGCCGCCGTCGAATGCGTCGCGTGGATGTTCTCCGTCACTCCAGTCGCCGTCCATCACATCGGCGTACGACTCGTTGGAGCGGTTTAGTTCGTCCGGGGGATCTGACTCTAACGTCGTGTTAGCAGACTGTGGAGCGAGACACTCGTTGGATCGGTGTAAGGTGGTGGGGCCGGACGTGACGTCAGTGTTGTGTTCAGCGCTGTGCGGCGCTGTGTGCGTGACGTCACAGCCAGGTGTGGCGCGGGTGGTGAGGTGCCCCCCGCCTGCGGGCGCGCGGGCCGCAGACGGCGGGGACACGTTTTTTGTCGGCGGCCGCCGGGGGGCCCGGGGCCCACTGCCCGCACAGGGCCCGCCGGCTCGGGGCCCAGCGCCTCCCCCACCGGCCCCGCGCGCTATGACTTCCTCAAGAAGGGCCCGCGCGGGCCCCATGCGAGCTAGTGCCCCCCCTGCCCCCCCACGCCTACGTCGCGACGCTTCCAGTCTATCATCACTACGTCCACGTCTCCTGGCCCCAGAGCTGTGCGCACTGGCGCTAGCTCGGGACATACCGATGCGGACACTTCTCTCGAACACCTCCTGGTCGGTGGAGCCGAAGGAGTCGTTGCTGAGTGACGACAGGGAGGTGCTGCGTTCCAGTCGCGGCGAGGCGTGCGACTGCGACGTGCGCACGTCTGGCGAGCGTCGCCGGCGTGGGCGACTGCTGCGTGCGATGGCCGGCAACTGTGGCTGCAGGTCACGAGACCTCAACGGCACGCGGTCCAGCGACCTTGGGACGCGGTCTCTCCTTATATTCTCACCGACGCCTTCAGCTGAATGAGCTCTAGTTCTGTCATCGATGTTATACTTAGCTCTTGGGTTGACGCTTGATACTCCAGCCTTCACGGTTTCTTCGAAGATCTCTCTGTCCGTGGAGCCGAATGAATCGAGACTCAGTGATGAGAGGGAGTCGGTTCGTGCGAGGTTATCAGTGGCGGCGGGACGGGGTTTGTCTCGATGCTCAGCCTTGACGGGGAGACGACTTTCGTACCTCCTACCTGTAACGTACGACTTTAATTATTTTACGAAAATATTTGTAGTTAAACTTGAGGTGGAAGAGTGACAACAGAATATTGCATGAGACACGTTCACTTTCGCAGTGTCATGCATATCTATAAAGAATGAAAACCGCCGCGCCATGATCGCGACATCGCACGCTGGTACATAGTTACATTTTTTCTTCATAAATAATAGTCTACCTATGATAACCTTGACTTTACGTGCAACCTTGTTATATTTTACAAAGCAAATGGCGTCGTCAAGGAAACATTGTTTTGCTTTAATCTTATTATGTTATTACATTGTCTATTGTCTTGTCTCCATTACGTGTGAACAGAAATGTGTTTTGTTGTTACACTTTTTATTTAAATGTTATCAAAGTTTAGTCCTAGAGTGGACCTGTAGAACATTTCCACTTTTAGCCAATGTCAAATTGCCGTCACTAATGTGCGGTTGACTGTTGGTGATGTCAGTATTACGGCAACCAATCAATCAATGCAAAACCAGTTTATGCGGTCCTCCCATTCTACGGGAAGTCAATACAACGCGAGGACAAGTTAAATAGAATTAAGTACTAACAACACTAACTTAGCATAAAAGCACAGTCTGTTACTAACTTCTTCTTCTTATCGTGTGGGCAGTAAGGTCTAACGATCCTACACACCCTAATAGGAAAGAACATGGGTGGTTTTTAGTCAGTAGAAGTCTGACATTCCCTACCACTCTGCCCAGAGCGGAAGGAGCCATTTGATGATTTCCCACTCCCAAAAAAAAGGGCCTCTGACATGTTTGACGGAACCACCGGCCAGGATTTATGTTTATATATATAATTTTTCTGTACGTGTGTTTGTCACTGAACTCCTAAACGGCTGGACCGATTTTGATGAAAATTGATGTGTGTGTTCAAGTGGATTCGAGAATGGTTTAGATTCACAATTGGACCCGGTAGGTGGCGCAGCTGTCTGGGCAGGACGACGTCTGCCAGGTCCGCTCGTATACTTTTATAAATGGATACTGCTGTTAAAATAGTGTAACTGCTTATGGACTGTTTTTTTTTGTTATTTCTATATTGGAAATGTATGGGTAGTGTCGTGGTCTAGCGCTAGTGCAGCGCGTACGTACCGCGGCCGGGCGGGCGCGGCGGCGCGGGCGGCGCGCGCAGCTTGGGCGGCAGCGGCGGGGCCGGCACACTGCAACACACATCGCTACACTTCCTGCACTAATCTGACGGCCGAACACTTCTCAACCTTATTACTCAGGCCATAATGGTAAAAAGTGATCGACCCCCAATGAAGTCGTTGGCACATTCCTTTTAACTTAATTCACGCTGATTTACAACACAGCGATTTTTATTTCTATTATGATACAAGATAAAACTGCCATTCATGGTATGCTTTGTGGAGCCATAACGTAATGTCGGAAGTTTTAAATACAAATATGGCCGATTTTGAGAGTAGGGAAAGACCAAAGAGTTAATAAATAACTGTAAAAGATATGCCTAGAAAAGCACGATTAATATATTTGGGAAAAAATAGACATGTTGCGCATCTGCTGTCCCCAAACAAATTGGGATGAGAATAATAAACAAGTTGTGATTGGATCGAATACAGACTGACAAAAAAAAAATAATAACTAAGCCGGACTACAGACTTTTTTTTAGATCCAATAATGCAAACATACCTGTCACGAACGTTCCTCGCGAACTCATGCGACATCCTGACAGTCTCCGTAGACGAACGCAAGTATGGCGGAAGTGATCTCTGCAAAGACAACATTAACTACGTTAAGAGCTGCTTATGACACAAGCAGAGTTATACGGGATAAAAGACACCGACGCTGAAATGGTTACAAAGTTCAGTACATCATTACAAATACGAACTGGTCGATGAACGCAGTGGTCAATCAATTGGCCGCTGTAGATTATTATATAAAAGACGATTTTTTAGTCACCGTCCAAATTCTGATATATTAATCTTTGGCAAAAATCATTGAATACGTGTTTTTTCTTTTAGTATCACTCAATACAAAAATATTGAGATATAATATCACAAAGTTTTAACTTTTCTTGGAGAACGAATAATTCTTTCGAGAAAATGATTTAATATGAAAATTTTACGTATCGATATTTGTTTCAAAAATGGTGTTAGTAAATGATACCATATAATGCCTAGAAAAAATTTGGACGGTGACTAAAAACTCATCTTGTATAATCTGGTCAAATGGGGGATTCCTCGATCCATTGTAAACAAATGGCCAGTGTAGAGTCCCTGAGCAAGATATGTGCCATTTCCTGCCCATCCTGCACAACTAGTTCCACCTTTCAAGATTTACTCGAAGCAAGTAAAAGAGCTGTGCTAATGTGCAGGTCACAGGTGGCTACAGGTGGCAGGTGGTGACACTTAAATAGACAAGTACATCATTACGACCCCCCCGCCCCTCCGGTATAAATGTATGGAATGGCTGATTTGGGTAGTTCATACATAAACTGAACCGAACACCAACGCTGTTTTAGCGTTGGTGTCCTTTCCACTTTGTGTAATAGAAAACTCGATTATAAAAACAACAACTTACGTATACTTCATCTCTATACGGATTGATGGAGGACACATCAGACGATGGACCCTTGTTCTTCACCACCTGAAAACATGACTATCATTGTTATTTAATAACCGACTTCAAAAAGGAGGTGGTTCTCAATTCGTCGAAATCTTCTATTTTTATATCAACACAACGACTTCTGATAAGGACTAAAGTGAACTGTAATCGCCAGTATCTCTGGCAATTTAATAATCGGCTAATTTTAGAATCTGTGGCACGGATTATCTGATATTGCTTATATTCTATGCAGTATTCCTGTTTGTTTTTTTAGCTATCACATCTGATATCTCTTAACAACTTTGATAGCTACATTAACCGTCATGTTATATATCTTGTGATTTGAAACATGACGGTTTAGAAATTTTTTACTCTGAGTCTAAATACAATACTTATTTAAATTTTAATCAGCTATTGTTTTAAACGTGGAATACGAAACTATGACATGTTTAGACGAGGATGATGAAAACAAAATGGCGGACGGTCGACAGAGCCAGGCAAAAAGCAAGTGTCAAAAATAAATATGTATACAAAAATATTTAAGTTCTTTCAAATGTCATAATAGGGTCATTTCGTGTACTGTTGCAATGATTCGAAGGTTATTATAGTACGACTTACCTTAGCGATGCCCTTCTGTATGCACTCTTCCAACAAATCTCCCGCGTCGCTCAGGTTGGAGCTATCCGACGTATCGTGTGTATCGTGCGTATCGTGCGTATCGTGTGTATCGTGTTGAGGTGCAGACTCGATGGACAGCGCGGACAGGTTGGAGTTGCTGCCCGCTTTGGACAAGATGGCCGGCGTGTCCTCTGTGAAGTACACCTTGCACACCTCGCCTGGGGTTTGCGTTCCTGAAATGTTAGGGTTTTGTTATTATTACAGATATTATTATATTTCTTATGTAGTTAAAAAGCCTTCTACTAGATGGACCGATGAACTGGTGAATGTTGCGAGGATCCGCTATATGCGAAACACACGGGACCACCCAATTTGGCGACATTTGGGGGAAGCCAATGTCCAGAAGTGGACGTCTTTCGGCTGAAATGATGATGATTTCGTATTGAACTGTCACATGGTAAAAGTAGCACTCGCAACCACTATATAGCATTGAGCATACGATCCTGAATCCAATTGCTTGGAAGGACAAAGTGTTATTGAATTTTTCTATCAAGAATTTAGTGTCTAGTTGGATAGGATCACCTATTCTTTACATAACTAATAAAATGTGTAAGTATTTATTTTATATTAATTAATTTAATAATAATAAATAATAATTTTAATTTAATTTATTTTTTATTGTAATTTTTTTTTATTACGGGATATAATGTTATTTTTACATGGTATTTTTATTTTTTACAATGATGATGGTATTTTTCCCACAGCACGTTTAAAATATATTGGTGGCCTTGTCATTTTGACGGCACGGTTGGCGCAGTGGCTAAGCAATTGGACTGCTGCGCTGCGTGTCGCAGTTCGATCCCCGCACGGAACAAATATTTGTATGGCCTACAGATAGTTGTTTCGGGTCTGGGTGTGTTTGAGTACGTGAGTTTAAATGTTTGTAAACGCACCCACGATACAAAGAGAAATTCATAGTGTGGGTGCATGGCTTTAAAAAAAAAACTACCTGACCTTGTCCCATATTACTTGGGGTCGGCACAACGCGTTGGTATAAGGCCAAGTGAATAATGATAATGTGAGATTGTAACCTTACCTTTCATAGGCTCATTGGCAACGAGGTGCGATGAAGGCAATGTCCGGAATTGGTCTCTGCAAACATAAACATATTTATTTGTTACTTACTTTAACAAAAAAAATACTAATTAGTCCGTCATTTAGATTACCAAAAAATATTGGACTCGTATATTTTTCTTTTTTCACGTAAACAAACAATTTGAAAACTTGTGTGACGTCATACTCTAAGACATTAGTATGACATTTTTTTGCGGTCAATGACGTCACCAACCCCCACTCAAATCTTCAACGCGTTTTATCTTCGTCAAATTTTATTGATTTGATGAAACAAAAAATACGTATCCAATATTTTTCGATAATCTAACAGACGGACTACAGTACGATCAAATTATCTTGA
Source organism: Diarsia rubi (assembly GCA_932274075.1). Classification (NCBI taxonomy): domain Eukaryota; kingdom Metazoa; phylum Arthropoda; class Insecta; order Lepidoptera; family Noctuidae; genus Diarsia; species Diarsia rubi. The sequence goes on along the minus strand of OW026420.1, from coordinate 2,464,501 downwards.
CAGGTCTGAACATAGGCTCTGCGAACTTTTGCGCATGTATACTCGCGAAGAAAACTGTTATTGCCAGATAAACACAATACGATCAGAAAATACCTAATACAGTGAGAAAATACAAATGAAATAAATATCAAAACACTTTTAGATACCTAGTGTACATTTTTAACTCCATTTTCTTTTTCCCCTTTCATATACTGAGTTAAATCGTAAATATTTTTTTTTCGCCTGGCGATTTAAAACACTACTATACTTTGGTGGCATATTTGACGAAATAAGTGTCCACTAACTTTTCTAACAAATAATAGAAAATAACAGTAATATTAAAAACAACAAACAAAAACACAACGAAAACTTTTCTAATCGAATTTGCTCAAGACAGAGATAGCAACACAAACACCAAACAAATGCTGTCGTGTGACTGAGATATAATACCTCGTACCGAATATTGCCGAACTTGCACGAAGGTCACGAAGTTAACAAAAAGAGATGTGCATGTGCATGTGCAATGGGTGTCGTTTAATCGATTATTCTTCGAATCGATTGAAATTAAGTAATAAAAAGATGTTTCTATTCAATTTCATATTGAGGTTTTAAATATTCGTAAACATTCGTTATTCAAGAAGTCTGTAATAGATTTCTAAAATATAAAAAATCATGTCTTTTAACAGAGGAAACATAAAGTTACTATACATTTTTTTTAATAAAGACGAAAACTCAATTATTAATGATTAAATTGACTTTATTAGTTAATGTATTCACTTAAATATCTTCTAAACACTAATAATAACGTATTCCAAATAAAACTAATCGATTACGATATTTGATCGTATAAAGGATTGATTGCGTTTATGTAAGGTGCATCTCTAGCCTAGACTACCGCCCCCCGAACTTCACCTCATGTCACCATTTGGTTCCTAATAAATGTTACTGCGCAGCGTTCTGCACGAAGTTCGGACCTGCCAAGATAATTTGTTCGAACTGTACTAAGAATCACATTTTTTTTGAGTCAGTAAACATCCGTATTATAAAATACGTAGACGAATTGATGAATCACTTGTTAAAAAGGCGCGCGCGATGTGCGTGTATACTGTAGGTTACGCTTACGGTTGGTATTAGGACGGAGCGGAAGGGAGTGCGAATGGCAGACTTCTAATGACTAAAAAACCATCTCATGTGACTTCTTAGCCATTTGTGTCCGGGGCCGCGGTATCTCTTTCAAACATCCTGAAGCCCATTATTATAACCCTTTTTTTGGGACCGGGGGGGGAGAAATCATCAAATGACCCCTCTCGCTCTTGGGCAGAGCAAAAGGGGTTATTATAACCCTTATGTGTGTAAAAAGTAGAAGTTTATTCACTTATTCACGTACCTAATTCTGTTGTCTTGTAAAGCGTCTTCCGGGTTATTGCTGAGTGAAGAACTGAGGAGCTCTTCGTGATGAGTCACTCTCGGTAACAACTTCAGCGATTGCTGAAAATAAATGAAGCTGTATGTTACTATGTTACAGAAAATAGACCAAAGATAGCGACATCCACTAAACATCATATCATATGACTAGACCAAAGTCTAGATTTTAAAAGAGACTAGCACTTCCTTTGGTTTTGCTCAGAGAAGTCAGGTAAGAAACATCGGCCCTTACAGTTTGATTTGATTCAAGATGATGTTATGTGTAAAAGTGTTGTGTGAAACCAATTTACAAAAATAAATATGATAATATGATTTAATACAACAACATGTTGTTGACCGCGTTCGTCATCTACATCGTTTCAAATGCCTATAAGGAAACCAGTATACCTTGGGCAGTTTGGGTTCATCGTCGATGGTGAGACTGCTAAGACTGGTGGCAGCGGAGAACTGCGCCGGAGTGTGTTCCACCAGGAACCTGGATACGCGCTCTTCGAACACTGAACCGACGCCTGCGGGCTCTGGGAAATAAAACAGTAGGTATAAGAGGATATCTATTTTCCCTCTGAAATAAATGTTTTGTTTGAGTTTGCAGGTTGGCTGTTGAAAAAGTGATTTGTTTGAGTTTGCAGGTTGGCTGTTGAAAAAGTGATTTGTTTGAGTTTGCAGGTTGGCTGTTATATGTATATAGTATGTACACTACATTGTATTCGAGGTGAGAGCCTGGGGATCCGTCACACAGGCTATCCTAGTATGGACGCCAGTCTCTCACAAAGGAACATATATCATACTTTTTATTTATATGTTATTCTTACAATAGGGTAGTTACAAAAAAAATCGAATTAGACCGTCAGATAGATATTCAAAAAATATTGGACACGTATTTTTCTTTTTTCACGTAAACAAACAATGAAGACGATACAGTGTTTTGAAAACTCGTGTGACGTCATTTTCCAAGACATTAGTATGACATTCTTTACCGGTGAGTGCCGTCACAACCCCCACTCAAATCTTTGACGCGTTTTATCTTAGTCAATTTTTATTGATTTGTAAAACAAAAAAATACGTAGGTATTCTATATTTATCGATAATCTAACAGACGGACTAATTAGAATCATATTTTTTTAAGTCAGTAAATATCCCTATTGTATTTTATAACTGCATATGTGAACCTTTGTGACGAGAAAAAATAAAGATATTAAAAATGTTCTATGGCTAGCTCTTTTACATAAATTCACGCCCTTTTTCCCATGGGGTAGCCAGAAACTTTTTAAACTTGAATTTGATCAGTAGCAGTTTAAAATGACGAACTTCGTATACTAACCTTTACTGCTTTTTAATGGACAATTTTGAAAAATACTTTGCTTATTTACTCACGTCCTTTGTTCTGTGTATATGGAATACTACAGTTAAGGCTGATGCTCCAGGGTAGCCAGTGAAATTCGATTTTTTTTAGGTTTTTCGTTATTTGCCAGACAGTGTCAGGTTGTATGTAAAAAAAGTAGTTAGCTAAGTTCATATAACTTCCTTGAATGCACTCCAGGGCTGAGTCATCTATGAACCTTTTTTTTGCGAGTGGAAAATCATCAAATAATATCGCTCCCGCTCTTGGGCAGAGCGAAGTGTCAGACTTACACTGACTAAAAACCACCCATGTTGCTTCTTAGCCCTTTATGTCGAGGCCGCGAGATCTCTTACAACATCCCGCAGCCCCGACAGGGTCATCTATGAACCTCCACTTGAACAAGTTTCCTTGCTTCCTCACGATGTTTACCGAGCAATAGTAGGTAATAGGTTTACCTTGTGGCGGCGTAGACAGTGCGGTGAGCGACTCGGTGGCAGGCGCAGTCCTCGTGCGTGGAGACAGCGGCACACTTGCGCCGGGCGAGTCGGGGATCTCGCTCGGAGATATGCAGCCTGAAGTTAGCCGGCTGGAACAATGCAATCACATTCTTATTAATTATAGGAAATACGGTCATTGCCTAACAATGTTTTTTTTGAGAGATCAAAGCCCTTTATTCATGATAACGGAGAAGAGCAGCTGAGGCTCGGATGATGTAGTGATCACAGGCGAGATTAAACTGGATGTGTAACCACATTTAGCCTGTTGTGCTAAAGTCCCATGTAATACTGGACGTGTCTATTGCCATCAAACAGGCACGAATTCAGATTCCATGGCCGCTACTTAGAAATTTCTTATGTCAACATCCAATAACACTGCCTTACCTGAAAAATCGAATAGAATAATAGGGGATCGGACAAAAAAAACTAATTAGTCCGTCAGATACGATTTCCAAAAAATTTTGAACACATGTATATTTTTTTTCTTTTTTCACCTAAGCAAAAAATGAAGACGATACAGTGCTTCGAAAACTCGTTAACTCATCGAAAACGTCACGTTTTATCTCCATAAATTTTTATTAATTTGATAAAACAAAAAACACATCCAATTTTTTTCGATAATCTAACTGACGGAATAATTAGAATTATATTTTTTTGACCCAGTCCGATCCCCTATTGAAGAAGCTTCTTAATTTGCTTGCGTCTCAGCTAAAAGCCAGTATAGGTAGAAATTAAAACATAGGTACTAGTTATTGCCCGGGCTGCGGGACTGTCAAAAGAGATACCGCGGTCCCAGAACACAAAGGACTAAGAAGGAACATTCGTGGGGTTTAGTCAGTAAAAGTCCCTTCCACTCAACCCAGAGCTGGAGGGGTCAATTTTGATGATTTCCCACCCACCAAAAAGGTACATACTAGTTTTTGTATCATCATTCATCTCACCTAACTTCAGACAGCACAGATCCCTGGTCATCTTGTTGCTCGCACTCGGGCAGTGAGCCCAGTGAGGACGAACGAGAGAACATCAGCGGCGTGTCCTCCACGAAGCGCTGCGCCGGGGGCGAAGTCCGACCTGATGTGGGAGTCGAGCCTGACAGCACAGACGCCGGTTCCGTCGCAAAGGTCACTGCTTTGGAGCCTGGGGAGATTTAGATAGGGTAAGTGTATGTAAGGTTTGTTTAAGGGTAGGTTTTTCCAACGTTCGATCTTTTCTGGAGAATAATTTTGTTATTTTGACAGTTTTTCATTAGGTAGTACTATACAGATCTTCTGAAGCTCGAATAACCATGAGAAGCAGCTGGTTCCTGGATGAGACTAATTTTCGACACACACTAAAAAATCATGCGTTCATTATCAAACATTTTTATTCTACGTATATAAGATAGAAACGTATATGGGAAGTTGGGAAAATCTGCCTGAATAAAGTCGATGATGATGATGATGTGAATAAGAAGAATAAAGTGGATATAAGAGAAAGTTATGAAGAAGTTTGGATTAGAATGATTCTCAGGTATCCCGTTGGTCTTTATTTTTCCTTAACATCATTCATCAGAGATGAACATTAAGCCATTACCTTCTTTGTCCTTAGCAGAACTGCTGGTACTTTGCTCCGGAGGGCTTGGGTCTACATTAATAGTTGCCATGGCATTCCTCTTAGCCAGGCTGTCCTCTTCAGTTGGTTCGCCAAGACTGCTCAAAGAGCTGACCCTCGAGAAGTACCCAGGAGTGCCTTCATCGCAGTAGTTCACTGGCTTCTCGGGGCTTATCATGCCTGAACTGAACTTTGTATCGAATACCCCCCGTTTTTCAGGAATAGGTTCCGGTACTGACGTTTGGGGAGTCGAAGCTGCTCTATCGTTGTCGTGGTTCGGCGGGTCCTCAATCGAGCAAGTGTCCTTCTCGTCTGAATGCGTCATCGCTTCAGGGTTCGGTTTGGCAGTCGCCGCTGCTTTCTTATTGTCTTTGCCGATCACCCTCAGGTCTGACATTGAGGTGGCTGTTGAAAAAATCGCCGGTGTTTCGTAGGGAGTGCCTTCTGTGGCGAAGTGTTTGATAGTGTCCTCGTGAACTGATGGGCCGGCGGCAGGTTCCGACAGGTCTGACCCAGTCTCCGACTGATGTTCTGCGTAACGCAACGAATAATCCGTAGGCTGGTCTAAGTCGGTCTCCTGGTAATCACCATAAGTTGTAGGACTGTCCTTCTTAGAATACTTCTTGTTATCAGTCATTGGCTTTTCAACCTCCGACTCGGTGTTCTTGGTCTCCGAGTACTTCCTGCTGTAATCTATGGGTTGGTCGCAAGAATCCTGGTCGACGTCAAAACCGGATTCTGTATAATTTGTTCTCAATTCTGTGGAACTTCGTGGTGGAGGAATGGGAGGTTGGGTGGGGTACCGGAGGAAGGAGTTATCTTTGTGTTGCTTCGAGGTCGCTTTGAACGTCTCAGCCGACATTTCACTCTTCATTAAGTTCTTGTTTCTGGGCGTGGGTACTGGTACCTTGCCGGTGCGCGTGGCTCGTTCAAACACTGAGTCTGAATGAGTACTGGTCACCGAGTCTTTGCTTTCTGATCTGTTCACGTTACCCGCGCTCCCTGTGTTGGAACGGGTAACCAAAGCACCCTTCAGTAAAGTGTTACTGCAGCTTAAATAGCTAGCCAAATGTGCGCTGTGACTTAAAGATATTTGTGATGTTAATGTCCCCATGAGAGGTGAACTGGACGTCATCCTATGCCTTTCTAAATTCATAGCTATCTGTCTTTCAGTGGCCGTGAAGAGGTTCTTTTCTTCTCTGTTACTTGTCGTAGGAGATGTTGCCGGCTCAATATTGTCGCAAGTTTCAGCCAAGTTTTGGTCCAATTCCTGTTCCAAAGCCTTTTGTTTCCTAGCTCCTAATGTAGGTAAAGCTGGTAGGTTCATGTTCCTAGCTGTCGTGTCTAGTGATATGATGTGCGTTTTACCCGGTTTGGAGTTGAGCAAATTTTTGAGGGCGGCACTTGAGCCCATCGCTATCATTTTATGCTTAGAGTGGATAAGACTTCTAAGCATGGGCACCGCGCCGTGGTCCCATAGGAACTGTTGGTCTTGTGGGCACCTCGCGGACAGGTTCCAGAGCGTGCCGCACGAGTTGCTGACCACAGTGAGACTTGGTGACTTGAGGTGCTGAAGTAAGACACTTAAACAATTTCTCTCCCGGAGAATTTGCCTGTAATCTTCGCGGACGGCGATGTGACTCGACACGTTCCTCATGATGCCACCAGCGTTCTCCACTATCGCTAGTGTTTTTGTTGGTGAGTTGTAGCTGAGCATATCAACTAGGAAACCGAGTGCTCCTTCAACGGAACACAAGGCTACTTTGTTCATTGAGCAGTGTGCTGTCAAGTTCCAGAGGGCAGAAAGGACCGACTTGAGTGTGGCTTCCTTTTGGCACGTCATCGCGGCTTTTGTCAGACCTTTGACAGCTCCTACTTCTCTTAGCACTTGTTTGCTGTTGGTGTCTGCTCTCCAGGACAGGTTTCGCAGCACGGCTGCTGTTACCTGTAACAATTACACCGTTTATTAGAATTGTTCTGTTTGAAAACTGACTCAAAGTAAAATAATGATAGTTTGGCAAGACGTTGTTTTACGTACCTGTCGCATATCATCATTGGGCGACTCCAGCTGCTCAACAAGAGCTAGCATAAAGTCTTTGAAGGAACACAACAAGGATTTGTTGTTGCCATCTCCGAATGTAAGGTTCGTCAAGGTCATTCCGGCGTACTTCCTCATGGTCAAGCACGTGTTGTCATCAGTTCTGCTGCCATGTGCCGCCTGGTCGCCGCTCACTAGCGCCGCCAGCGCCTGCAGTCCTCCCAACTGACACACCACATGCCTGTGCTCCTCGTCAAAGGACAACTTCATCAGAGCAGCCACACTCTGACTTGGATGCTTCGTCGCATCATCTTCTATCACTTCTTTTCCTTCTTTTCTCATTTCCACGAGGTCTTCTAATACGTAACAGTATTCTCTAACTTGTTCCAACAACCTCCAGACTCTGGCTTCTCTTCGCCCTGCCTTGTCGTCAGTCTGTGTGTGGATTATGTTACGCAGCGCCTTCGCCGCGCGGTCTCGAGTTTCTCTAGGGACCTTCGAGTGTATTAACTGAACTAGTAACGGAATGCATCCTGCTTGCCGCATGGCGATGCAACTTTCAACAGACCTGCTCATATCCAATAACGGGCCGCTCAAGTCTGCGTTGTTTTCTGGTGATAAACTTAAAAGCGAAATTAAGGAACAAACGCATTCCATCTTATTTTCTAGGTTAGAAGAAGGTCTCGTTCCTTCTGCGGAACCGTTACTAGAGAAACTGCGAACGCTGGCGGAGTCATGACCTGTCCAGACATCGCGTTCTCCCGGCCAGGTCCCCCTGTAGAGTTGGGAAGCTCTTTTGTCTCGTTCACTCGACCGTGCCGCACTTTCTAACCCATAATGTAGTGTGCTTTGGTAACTTGTTCTGTGTGGCCGGTCTTCTGAACTGGAGTCAGTGGAGGCCTGGTTTTTCTGCGGCCTCTTTGGCAGCGCTCCAGCCTTCTTTTGTGCTTGACTGTCGTCGCCGTCGACGTCATCGTCCAGGAAATTCGGGTTTGTGATGTCACTGCGTTCGTCGAATTCATCGGGCGACGGCGAGTGGTCGAGGAAGTGTGGTTTAGGGATTCGGCATTCGATGTTTGACTTGGAAGGCGGTTGATAATCTTCGTCAAGAAAATGAGGGCGGCGAGAGAGAAGGTCTATGGTATCTAGTTCAAGGGTGAGGGCTGCCGAGCGCGCCTTGTCGGATGTCTTTGGGGGAATGTGTTTGGGGACGATCTTTGTTTTGGTGTCTTTTGGGTCGGGTAAGCGGCGCGAGTCAGGCGAAAGAGGGGAAGACGCGTCTAGAGGTCCACGAGGGGGTTCACTCGAAGTGGAGGGGGTGCAGTCTTCACTTGCCGAGGGTCCGGAGTCAGTTAACGGTGAATTCGAAGAGTCCATGCTGCTCCAGGGATCTACCATAACTTCGTTCTCCAACTGCAACAAATTGAAAAATAAATTTAATGTCAGGCCATTTAAGGGTAAAGAAGTCAAGGTTAAGGACTCCTACTGGTGAGGTAATCAGCTTAAGACGAATGCTGCCCGAAATGAGCAGTACACTTAAATTACACGTAATGTCAATGCCAGTCGGCCGTAACCGTGGCGTACTTATGATTGTATTTATTTGTGGACGGGTTAAAATACCGGTTAGCCTGGCCCAAAAAAAGTACGCGCGTGTTTGGTGACTTGGAGAGAGACCATGCGTGCAATATCCTTAATTAATTACCAGAGTGACTAGGCAGCACTGTGCCCGGTTAATAAATAGACCTTCGTCATAAGTGCTACAGTTACTACATTAATAGTCAACAAGGCGAGTTATAACGGAGTTTGAATACGTAATGTGATGCGTTTTAATAATGTGCACTTAACGGAAAAATGAATCATTGATTTCAAGGAAAAAATTGCACGTTTTGCCTGTCTATTATTAACAAGGTTCATTGGGCAGATATTATGGATGATGATACAAAACAAAAGTATAATAAAATATGGAGTGGTATTATGTCTGTGTGTGTCGTTTGGCCACCCGTATGGGGACTAATGCGTATAACATAACAATGAGTCACAGACTACCATGTGATAGTGTTATAATGTTACTGCTTACGTCATAACGTCCTATTAGCAAGTTCCCCTTGGATGGTTAGTTAGTTTCATGAAACGTAAGACGCGTCTGATTGAATCAGGTCAGTTAAATGGGAATTTAAATGAAGTTTGGACGTGGCTTATGAATTTATAACACGCAAGTTTGGGATCGTTGTAAATATGCCAGTTTGTTGTTGTTTTGATTGGAATTTGTTATTAAGGGGTGTTTTTAGGAAGTTTATAATAACCATGTAAGTAAAGATAGAGGAAACGAATAACAAAAACACACGTTCTGTGGATCGAACATTTGTTTGTTTTTGAAGGAGATGAATCCAAGCTACTGGAATTTGAAGATAGAATTTGTTTTTTTATAGTACGAGTATACTCTACGATATTAATTGTTCAAAACAGCCAATATTGTATTGTTTTATTTGACTATTGAACCTGTTCCTGACTTCGATCACACCGATGGATAAAATTAATGATGGTAGGAGCATATTGTCCAGAAGATGCCTTCTTAACTCAAATTCTGTCATTTGAAGTTCAACAGCCTATAATGACTAGCCCTACAAACTAAAACCATTGCCCCTTTTCTTGTGACCAAATCAAGTGATTGTGTCATAGAGAGCATTGTCTCAAGTTACACTGTGATTGGCGAGGCCGGACAATGGCTAGACGAGGCGCTACCGTCCGGTCCGGTGCGCATACAATGGTTGGCGCCGGTCGTCGCTAATTGTACTTTGTAGTATTCGATCCGACAAGCGTTGCCCCGGACGACATGGATTTGCATTTTATTAGTGCTTGCTGTGGTATAAATAGTTGAATCTAGTTTGGCGCTGTATTAGTGGTGTTTGATCACATCTTTGATTATTTTATTTCCTGGAACCACAATTTGGATTTTAAAAAATCTGTTTGTTTGCATTTTATAGCGCTAAACACACGATAAAAATTGCCTTACTCCGGGACGGTCATAGGTCAACCTCACTTACGGCCCTAAGGAGCCGAACAAAAAGAGGAACATAGGTTGAAACCGCTGTGCACAGCTAGTCAATTATAATATTGAATTAAGCAATAATTTCAGTTGCTAATCAAGTTTTATTGCGCAAACCACACTGAAAAAATATACACATATTAAAAGCCGAGATATTAAAGTCAGAAATCTCGAACATTACAATAAAAAACACGCCGCATAAATGTTTCGTGTTAAAAATATTTCAGTCCGAAAGCTTCGGCCAATTGCAAAATTTTATATGCCCATTCATTTCTGCAGCCAAGCGAGATAAAGTAACCAGTTATACGAGAAACGTTACGCTGTATGATTTAAAGCGTATCGTGTGGTTGCAAACATTAATACATTTGTTAATATTATATTCATCGAACTAAATAATCATTTGAATAGTTCAAAACAAAATTCGAAGATGATAATCAAAATTAGGTATGTTTACTAGACGACTCCTACCAATACTTACCAAATCACTATCATTAGAAGTTGATACATCTTCAAGAGGGTTGCCATTTTCCATATCAACACCAGAATCGTTGGGATCTCCCCTCCTCCTCATCATATCAGTCCTGGTGATGTCGTGGAAGTTCCTCCTGAGGGGGTTGAAGGCGATGCGAAGGTCTGTCGTGAAGTCATCGTACAGTTTGAACTGGTTGGCGTTGACTTCGGTGTCGTTGTCCAGAACGTCATGGTCCATAGATATCCTGGACCGTTCAGCCCCTTTGCTCATGTACGACACCTTGTAATAGTCCCGCGAACTCATTTTGATAGCACTTTGTTTTATCGTTTATTTCATAATGTTTAAAAACTCCTAAAATATTTCGAAATTAGAGTATGTTGGCGTCGGTAGCCGAAAATACTACCAATGTATTGGATACCACCGTGTGTCGAATAGTAAGTGTACTTTTCGCACAGAATATAGTACGCATAAATCATAGTAGCGAACACTAAAATCCCATTATAAAACCGTTGCCCTCGAATAAACAAACCAGCTGGCTCGTGCCAGATTGAATGCGAAATAGGTAGGTCAGCTGTATGGCGAATTTAGAAGGGCTCTCATGGGAGGTACAGTTTATTAATTTTGTTATAGTGGTCTGTAATTTTACCGCTTTTTTATTTGGACGAGAGCCAGATCGTGGAACATTGTATCGTATACAAATACAAGTTGTGCCGATGTTTTTCACACATCCTCCCAAAATAAATTTGTGAATGAAAATATTATGTAGTGATAAAGAAAACTGTAGAATTTCTTGTGATGTATTAATTGGGTCATGGTGAAGTTAATTAGGATCGCCGTAATCTGAACATTTGCCCACATTCAATTGTTGTGACGGAAAGCGGATGAAACTGAGCGTAGTATAAACATTTTACGTTAACTTTGGACTCGTAAATGTTGGTGTGCAGCTGGGAACTACGCGTTGCTCGTAAATGTCTTGTGGAAATAGCGTTATCTGTTTATATTGGACTTATTCAAGGCTACATAGAATATATGTAAATAATTAAAAACTGAACGAGCACGCAGAAAAACACGATCACGATCTACGCTTCTATCTATCTCGATCTATCTTTCATTATGTTAAGCTGGATCAACATGAAGAAATTATGCAAATAAGTAGTCAGATCAAGGATGTTTATCTTTCACCCAAATTATGTCAGCAATGATTTTAGAGTACATTAATAATTACCAATCTTCTCGTTTCTTTACCATGCAAAGTAACATAAATTACCCGACTAGTTGTTAATACTTATAAAATACACAGCTAGAATCAATTGTGCGTGCAATTTGATAACCTTGCTCACCCCAAGGTTTAATTGCTCCGAGATTTATAATTGTTTCTTACATTATGTTCATAGGTTTTGATTGCCATTAATGGTGCAGATTTGAATTAAAATATTAAGATTTTGAAAGAAGCACACGAGCTGCCTTGAGCTTGCAGTTCCAGAACATAGGGATACTGAACAGATTTCTTGTGCTCATTCAAATAATCACAAAAAAGATCATCTGGTATTGGTAGTTTCATTTCTAAGAAACATTTTCACAATTCAATGATACAATAAAGTTCTTAAGTTAATTTTTGACAATATGGATAATGCAATTATGAATCCTAAACATCAATGCACAAATAACTTCTAGACCCATCAAAAGAGCATACAAGAAACGACAGGTAGCCGATGATGCACAATCCGAGATAAATGTCATATCAATAAAAGACAATGAGCAAGCCAGGATAACAAAAAAAAAACGCAAATTAACAAATTCATCAATGAAAAGTTTAATTAATGAAACATTGATGCAAACATGCAAACCATGCCTTCACCGTGTTTGAATGAAGTAAAAGTCCTTGGCATGTTTTGATAAGATACTGGTTTCATTCAGAAATACTAGAACTATAAGTATAAACACAACTTGGGTAGGTAAATTCTAACAGTTCGTTTCTTATAGCGAAATGTTCACTTAGAACATTTTAATATCTATGTCTCTCTCTCTCACTCGTTTCTTTCTTCTTCATTGTGTGTCGATGGATTAAAATAATACCTAACCGGTATGGCCTACAAAGCTCTTTCGTTGACACTTTTATGTTAAAAATCGTTTACCTATATCTCATCAGACCACATATTTTTTGGGACCGTTTTCCCAGTGTTTGTACAGTAAGACGATTTTGTTTTCATAACAAAAAGGGTTACATCTCGAGGAACTTCCAACTTAATGCCTTAGTTTTCTAGTGTGGGGGTCACATCATACAAGCTAAGAACTCGGTAGTTATTTCAACCACCCTCGACCCAGTTCACGAGCGGTGCTTTAACGGTTTCGATGGCTCTACTACGCTACTTCGCGCTATTCAAGACCCTTCGGAGAATCAATGATGATGTTGCTAATTCTAGATTTTCAAATGATGTGGAAAATTTTGTTTTTCTTCGGAAGTTGAAAGCTTAGTCATGAGAAGCGGTCTTGCAGTTTAAAAACAACTTGAGTTTATAGTGCGCTGAAGTGAAAATAGTGGCAGGATGTTAGCTAATGTCTGAGTAAGAATATTTTCTTAGGCACTTACAACAGTGAAGCAACTATTCTGTGATTCATAGATAGGAATCACAGAATCTATGCATTCCTATAGGTATGCATAGACCAAGACTTCCCAAGTAGACTGATTCAACAGCTGTTAGCACATCTAATGACATCGACCAAAATGGCGAAGGATGAGTCAAACCGCGATATAAACGTAACTAGGAGATTACTAAATGCGGTATATCTACCATGGTGGGCGATAGATAACCAACTGAATGATTGAAGTCATCGATTTTCAATAAACTTTATAGGCAAAAAAAGGGCAGACAGCCGTAAAATTCATGGTAAGAAACATAAAAACCATAAACAAACTACAATTGACCGAAAACGGTGCAGGTCGTCGAACCAGTGTTGTGTAAGTGAAAACATTAGCGAAGAACGTTCGGAGCGGTTACGTCCACAAGGTTCTGTATACACGTGTGGGAGCAATAAAGTGGCCGCAAAACTCGAATCTGGGCAACAACAATGTACCCACCAGAAATAAAACACAAATAGGTTGGGAAGATAGAACTTACCGGTAACTGCAGTTTTGTAACTCTTTATTATACCTTGTGGTAGAATAATTTAAAGTTTATGGAAACCTATCGCAATAAATTACATTATGAAATGAGATTTACTGGAATAAAGTAGCTGTTTGTTCCAACGAAACTGGAATTGCCATTTTTGAATGATCTGAAGTCTGAATATGGAAATTTAATATTAAAAACAGATGGTATAGGTGACGACGGATATAACGGGCTACAAAAACTACCGGCCATAAAAAGCAAACACTACACAAACTGCAAATAGTAATGTTAAAACAACGGTTTTACCGTTTATTCATTTGCATTGATTAATCCGGCCAGTAACACTGCGCGATTAAATACACTGGAAGCCAGACAAAAGGAAACATTTATTAACGCCAAATCGCATTATTCAACGTCGAGAAACAATCACGGAGTATCCAAATAAACATTTACGGCTTAAATTGATGGCTTTTGTCATTTAACCCTCCAAGGTTGAAACAAACAATCGAAAAATGAATCCTGCTTGGTTTCTAAACTCTAAAACCACGTTGTGACAGAGGAAGACGTATGAGAACCAATGACGGATTTGGATCTGTGACAACCGTACAGGAAGAGGGAACGTTAAAAATAGAACTCATATTAGTTTTCGAAGAGGCAAAGTAAATTGCTAACGATTTAACCGAGGCAATAATAGCATTTGGGGAAGCAGTAAATTAACTGAATAAAGATGGTCCTTTAGACCTTCACATAGCTTTCATTTAGATGTAAGTTAAAATTCTTAAATGGCATTCCCAAATAGTACTGCGGACGGTATTTTACCCAAGCACGATTGATATAATTCAAACGTAAGAAATCTTCGCATGTAACCACACAATAATTAAGGTATCACACCACACAATACTCATAACAAATCTCGCATAAGGTAACAAAAAAGATAATTTCATCAGCAGACGTAACACCAAGTAACATAGAGAAGCGAAAAAAGATGCAGCCATTAATCATAGCGAAGAATAAAACAAAACAAGAGCATACTCTCTAGCCATTAGGCACATGAAAGCAAAGCCACTTACAGCGGGTGAAAGTGTTATGGAATTTCGCGATGCACCCGGCCATTATTGTAATTGGAGTGAGACGGTGCGTCTAGACCGGCAGGGACTGTAGAGTCCGAAGAACAGCGTGATGGTTGGGGAGCAATGCACGAAGACGTTCACCGTCATCGCATGTGCTTAGAAATCAACTCAATTATAATTGCGTTTAATGACGTCTTATGTTGCATGCTTTATTATTGTAATTAATTTACCAGCTGCTAGCTTCAATGTAGTTTTAAGTTATACCTGTCTTATTTTGTTGCCGAAGAAACATTGACTTCGGCATTATAATTTTCTATTAAATTTTCAATTTCTTTCCGTTATTCAGTTGTTATCTCTCCACGTCACATGCAATTAAGTTATTTTCTCCACAAAGTCATCGTTATGGTCAAGTTATGCGACTAAAATGTCACCTACTAAGATAACTTCGACACAAGTGAAATTTTATGCACGATGCATTTCAGAGTTCTATTTTTTGCAATCAAGTTTTTAGTTTTAGTTGAAGTGATAAATTGATTGTATCTTTTGAAAGTTAGGTCGTCTATATCTTTTTGCTTTTATCTTCCTGACTGACCGTTTCATATTTACGTCCAAAGAGCCAAACCAGTAATTAAGTCAGTCAAACTAATACTTTTACATCATCAAATGAAAAGTATTCTCAAAGCGTTTTATCACGCTAATTAAACACGGGTAATGCAACTTGCGAAGTGATAGGAAAGTGAAAGTGTAAGAATAGTAGAATAAGTATTATCCAGATTGAAGAGACCACCAAGATAAAGTTCAAGAACATTTCTTATCTAGCTCAGCAGATAATATACAAGTTGATATAGAATTAAATTACATAGATGGATGGATTGTCTGAAGGATAATATGACTAGAAAGGGGTAACTAATGAGAAGTCCAGAAGAAAACATGCTGCGGTAACTATAACAATTAAATTGGGATAAGGGCAGAGAAATACTATAAATTAATGTGAGATAAAGCAACGTTTACTGCACATTTAAGTAACAATGAACAAAACAACAATGTATTGAATTAATTCTAATTAAAGAAGATAGGGATAAAGAAAGGCAAACAAATGTCCATTCAGTACCTATTTAGCTGAGTGCTAGTCCAGTACCATTTTTATTGTACCATTACAATAAGTTTAAAGATAGCAATAGCACTAAGTGCATACAAACAATTTATAGACAATGCAGTGGATGGTTTCTTAGGGATTCTACACACATTTATTCGCGTCAGAGTACGACAGTATTTGTGGAACAACGAAACAATGACTTTTGGTTTTTCTTCGGCTCCCTGCTGTTCAGCATGCCTATCGCTGAATAATAACGGGTCGGCTCGACACAATTTAAGCTAAATTTATAATATTTGAATTTTTCCGCCCGGTCTGAACAAACAAGTGTGTAGTACGCCTTAGTCAACTTTTACCCAGTTATGAGTCGATAAACGTTTGAACAATATTTTCTACGATCCAGTGCGGTAAATGAAAACCAAGCGATGTTGTATAAGTCAGTACACCGACGCACTATTTCCAATAGAACCGATATTATTAATTGTTAGACGGCACTAAAGAAAAGTAGTTGCAGTCTTATTTATTGGGTAATAGAAATGATGAAACTATTAATTTCTCCTTTGGTTAAGTATGGGTATATATTAGACTAGCGGTTTCACCCGCGTAGTTACAGTTCCCGTGGGAATACAGGGATAAAAAGTAGCCTATGTAACTCAGCGTGAATGTAGCTGTCATGTGGTGAAAGAATTCGGAAATCGGCTTAGTAATTTTTGAGTTCATTCATTACAAACATACACACAAACATACAAATCGTTCCATTTTATAATGTAAGTGTAGAAGTGTAGATAAACTAATACCTAGCATAAACATAATTCCCAAAGAATCCTAGAGAATTAGGCAAAGAGGTATTATAGTACACCCCAGACATTCCTGTATTTAACCGTTGACGAGGAAAACATGAATGTATGAAGATTCAAGTGGATGCTACACCAGCTAAAGGGATCTTTCATGATACTGTACTAATAAGGACCACACTGAAAGATACAGGCCATCACTCAGCCACTTGAGACTATATTTAGGAGCCTAAAAACGTTCAAGCTAGTGTCAATGACTGGGAGATCCAACAGATGTCAATCAGCTTCTTATTATATGGATTTATTTTTGTACAAGTTCAGATTTCAACTCAAAAGATATTAGAATCATTGTTTCATACATCATCTTCCTGACCTTGTTTTTCTATGTTATTTGGGGTCGGCGCAACACGATCATTTCTTCCATTCGCCCTGACAATCGCCTCAATCATCATTGTCAATCATTTACTCCCTTTTCCTTCATATCATTCTTCAAACAATCTATCCATCTTTTCTTTGGTCTTACTCTCTATCTCCATCCATCAACATTTTTGTTCACTCAGTATTTAGTCACATGTAATTTATCCCTCATCATGCTGACCACGACAGTCGATTCCCTTTTCAACTATTCTGTCTTCATTGTTTCATACAACTAACGTTACTGAACATGAATTGACGACATTAAATCGGTTGAGTGAATTACTTTTGCGTCAAACATCATTTAACTGAGTAAGAGATATTTCGGCATGATTTAAGACAGGCCAACAACTGGACATAATTTTTGTTATAATTGGATTTGACAATAGTTTTTGGCTGTTTATCAAAACTAGGGATGTACATACCAGCTGTTTTGAAATATTGCGAGCTAGCAACACGGTTACACGGGTAATCGAGAGTTAACCTATATGTATATTTCTGAGAATGCACCCGGGTCAGTGCATCTAGGCTGCAATGCGGTACTCGTTCTTGGCTGCGGCAGACGGCCTTCAAAACGAATGCTATCTCCATTTTAAACTGGGAAACGTTTTGCAATAACAGCACAATTTAATTCTTTATTCGTGCAAGTGGAAAGAATGTTATAGCGTACATTTTACGAACATGTTTGACATTACAATTTGAAACTTGTGATGTGGTGGATGAATATCGTATAACGGGGTGAATAAAAACGCAAGGGTGAATCGAAACAACAATTTGAGAGGAATTTTAACGTATCATATTATGATCATTGAAATCGAATTGGTAGTTAAGGAGTAGATATAACATTCAACTTCAGACTTGGCGTAAAAATGCTTAGATTTATGATCTAGTAAAACTGCCAATAGCAGAGAAAGTACGATAAGATTTTCTTTAGAAACTAATATCGTTCGCATAAAACATAATACAAGACAGAACAGGCGATGAAAGTAAAGTAAATACGGTACGATTAAAAAAATCAGCTATAGATAGCCTCCCACAACAATCACTTCAGTGAAACCTTATTAATTTAGCAGAGCTAGACCACACATGGCGGTAGAATTGGAGCGCCTGCGCCTTGTGGTCATATGATTGATCGTGGCGACGACAGCTTAACATTATTCTACAAGAAAATAAATAAGAGATGAATAACCTCCTTCCTTTATTTAGCTTTATTCCAGAATTTTTGTTCTACAGGGAAAACAATGTCTGAAATGGAAGGGTAACCTTATACCTTGACATGAGTCCCTTAACCTCTCCTGGGTCCATTCTATCTCCGCAACGGCTCCCATCGTGTCGGTTATTGCCGTCATAACTAGGTTACGCAAATGGTGACCGAATGAAATACCAGTACACCTGTGTGCCACAAGCAGAACATGTAAGGTACTCTTCTAAAATTGATATTGTTAGGACCTTTCTTGTGAAAAGCAATGTGGGTGTATTTAAAAAAACATTTTTGTAACCTGAAAGCAAAATAGGATACGAAATAGGAAATAGGCAGAAACCACATAACGCCACCTGCTAAGATGCTTACATACTCCTTTCGCCTCGTCTACGCTCATATATCTGGTCTTAAGAGCGAAATAATAGCTCTAATTCCTACGAAGACTATCTTGAAGAATGTTACGTCGACAAATTGTGTTGAAAACCCATCAGCCATTTTTAAAGTAAATCATCACAAAATGACAATGTTGAATCACAATCAGACAGCAATTTATTTCTTAAACACACTGAAGAGCATACTTATGGCTGCGACAGTACAGTTTAAACTGCACAGTTTTCGTAATCGTCTCATACACACAGGTAGATTATTTTATCGATGCAGTTTGAACTGTACCGTCCAGTCGTAACGATATAAATTTCGTAACGTGTGTAGCCGCCTTTAAGATGGCCTACATCTATCGCCTTGTCATCTGTCGAAAAGTAGTAGTCTGAGGAATTTTATAACATCTTCGTATATGGACTTAGCACGCTATTCGACATTCCTGAAGATGAAGATACAGCTAATTGATACGAATTGTGATCTGACAATAGAATTTTGTTTAACTGAATTGTGGGATTTATATATTATACTGGAAGTATTGTGTGTGTGTGTCTGTTCTTCTTTATGCATGTGACGGTCTATTTATTTTTGTGTTTCATTGGTAGTTTATTTTGGAATATGTAACTACTTACATTTTTTTTTATACAATATTTTACTGTACCTATAATTTATAATTTGTGTACTATAGTTTGTTAGTATACGATGGAGTACTTTTCCTTCTAAAATTAATGCTTTGCATTGTGGTTATTAATATTAAATAAAAAAAAATAAAAAAAGACAACGAACGAAAATAAAATTAATAACTGTTAATGTAGTAAGTACCATTTAATGGTTATGCCAAAACTGCATTATAAAAGTACTTCTATTGTATCCTTGTTATTTTGTTACTATGTAGCAAACTGATAGCAGATATCAGCAATATCTTCGAGACTCATGGTTCATTTTCGAATGCCATCCACTTATTACAAACAAATATTAAATATCCTCCATGTCCAATCTACTAAACATTTCATCTGGACAGAAATACATGGAGTTTTACGATATCGTACGTCATTGAACAACCCGGATAGAATGTTAACGGCACTGCGGAGAAAATAATTAAATTTTACGAGTTTCCGATAGCGCTGGTCTTTACGATGTGGTAGTGATAGATATGTTTGTGTTTAACCGACCTCGGACGCTGGGCAGTTTTAAAAGTCAAGGGTTCAGTTAACAAGTCATGGTCAGCTTGAACTCACAACTTTTTTCGTACTTGTAACACTTAGCTTGATAAAATTATTATAGTAATTATACTTGTTCAATTTATTGAAAAAGTAGTCGGTGCTTGTGGGCGAATATTGGCGAAATAATATGTAAATTGAAAACGTTAAGTCCGTTGATCTCAGGATCATAAATATTGTTATTACCATAATATTCATATTTATAAAGGCAAATGCTTCAAATAAGCGAGTCAAGTAAAATACTCATAAATGGGGTGTATTAAAATGTAAGCAATAAAATTTTAAGCGTTCAACGAGAAGCTTAATTTTAGTATCAATCCATTTAATGTTCAATATGATATTCATTATTTAAGGAAAACACTATAAAAATCCTACTACTACTAGGACCATTCTCTAAAAGCATTTGCCAAATTCTGAGTAGCTTAGACGCTAACATTTCCACGCAAACAGGTCATTAGTACTAATCAGCCTATCAATAGAAGCTGAAAACCGCCCTGCCGTCAAAATTAATAACCTAATTGAAACAAATGTCTTGTGGTTTCAAAAATAAGTTTAGAAAGACGATTCACTTAATACATTTTAGCACAGTGGGTTCTAATGCATATTAATAACAATATTTCAATACAGTAAAGGAAGGTCGTGACAACAGTAACTTCCTCATGGATGGAACACGGGATCAGGCTAGACTGCATATGTAGGAAGGCGATGAACCGGTGGGGTTGGTCGGTGGTAGAATTGATGTTTATACACAATCTATCGTTCCCTCTACAGCTTTGGGTCAATAAAATGCTTTTGCTATTGAAGTTACTTTAATGTTTGATTGATAGAAACTAAATCTTGATGAATGAAAACAGATTGATGATGAACCTGTTTTCTTAATATTTGTAAATGAATACCCTGAGAGATTTCCTTTGAAAACCAAAGCCTGAAGATCATTATTATAAAGAAATTAGTTCTCATTCGTTTCAACAATTCGTTAAGTTACATGAATATTTCAATAAAATTGGGATAATTAACAAACACGTAAGTGAAGCCAAACAAAAGCTCATAAAAACCAAAATGGAGCCGAAAAAAGATGGCAGGAAAACAATGAATTATCTAATAGGACATAACAATGACGAAGTTACGAAATGTTATGTAGAGGAAGTTGTCATACATACAGGGTGTCCAAGAACCTGGCGTCCAACTGGATTCCCACGATGCCCCAAGTTCTAACAGTACTCAGAAAAATATTTTAAAAAATCCACCCCATGTACTTACAGAATTATACTGATTTCAAAAAAAAAGGGGAAATGAGCACCCTGTGACATACTTTTGAATGCTGTGACTGCTAATGCTGATAATTTCGATATTTCTTGGAGGTTTTGTAATCTAGGGTATTGCTGTGTCTAAATAGAATGTAAAAATAAAGTACTTATTGTACCATTTTAAAATAAAATATTATTTTAACTAAAGGTGATATGGAAAACTATTGAATTTCGCAACTTTGACCGACTGTAGTGTAAAAAAAATGTACCAAAATAGTATGGCAAGTGACGTCAAATTTTGACGCGTTTATTCCTCTTTTTAAAAAGGTATAATACTTACACATTAATTTGAAAAAAAAAATTTTTGATAATATTTTTACTCAACAACCCAATTTTTACGAAGTGCCTACCTACTAACGGTAACTGTCGGACCCTTTCTTATCTTAGAAACTGTTATGTTACTACTATTATTTACTTCGGTTCCAAGAGTGAGCAAGAAGGAAATACACACAGGTAGATGGGTTCCCAGTAGAATAAAAGCAAAGAATGTTAGTTTAAAGATATTTTATTACAATAAATGTTCAAAATGTTGACCACCCGCGGCAATACAAGCTCTCACTCTCCTTAAAAAGGACCGCTTTATGTTTCGCGAGTAACTTTTTTGACGTATCACCTGCACTGCTTGTGTTATCTTCTCACGAAGGTCAGCGATGTCATTAATGGGCTTCGCATAAACGAGCTCCTTCATAGTTCCCCAGAAAAAAAAATCCAGCGGATTTAAGTCAGGTGAGCGGGCTGGCCACGGGATTGTTCCTGATCGCCCAATCCACCTGTTCGGGTATTGCTCGTCCAAAAACTCTCTAACGGATACGCGAAAATGTGCTGGACAGCCGTCGTGTTGGAACCACATATCTGGTGGGGTCTCTTCTAGTAAGTTTGGCAAATCATTTTGAAGAAAATTTAAATATGATTCGCCAGTCAAATTCTCGGGCATCTCAAATGGACCAATAATATTCCCACAGAGAATACCGGTCCACATGTTCACTTTGAACCGGTACTGGGATCTATCTTCTCGCATCAAGTGCGGATTTTCCACATGCCACTCGTGCAAGTTGTGTAGGTTCATGTAGCCATCCTTCTTAAATGTTGATTCATCTGACCACAAAATTTTGTCGATAAAGTTTTCGTCTTCTCGATGTTTTTGCAGGATTGTTTCACAAAACGCGACTCGGCTCGGATAGTCTCGAGGTAAAAGACTTTGCACTCGCTGTACGTGGTACGGATGATATTCTTCTTTTTGGAGAATACTGTGTGCTGTGCTCTTCGGTATCCCCGTATCAGCTTCTATTCCTCGCACAGAGATGCTTGGATTTGCCGACACCGCCTCTAAAACTTCATCGCGTATGAAGTCATTTACGGGTCGTCCTTCACCAGCTACTTGATTGGGGAACCGCCCGTCACATAGTGATCTGTGCACATTAATGAAAACTCGATGGTCGGGATATCGCGTAGCCCTCGGATACCTTTCTCTGTAAAGTCTCGCTGCAGCTCGTCCATTACCTCTACATTCTCCATAAATGTAGTGCATATTTGCGTATTCTTGCGGAGTGTAGGTCGCCATGGTAGCACACACAAAACACAAACTGTCCAAACACAGGCAAAGGTCGTCGTAAAGAGTTCGTTTCAAAGTCCAGAGCACAAAGAGTAATCGAGTCCAATAAACAAAGCTTTAAATCGTAGTACGTGATCAATGGTAACAATAAGAGAGAGGTGCGTAGTAACGGCAGGAGGCAGTGACGCGTACTGACCGTACTGTTATCCTAAATAGCACGATCCCAGATAGCGTCACTATCTATCTCACTCGCACCTCTAACCTTTTTCTCCCTCACTCTTACCTGAATAATGGGGTACCATAAAGAAGAACCAGCAAATCGCAAAGATAGTTTCTGTCTTGCTCCCTCCTGTTGTAATAACGAATCACTATGGTGAGATGCATGCACATACCGTCCCTTACGGTCTAACCTGTTTTTTGAGAGGCCTGTTGTTATTTTTATGAGCATACAATAGTAATTCTTTAGAGGTTAGATTCAATTCGTCGTAAATTTTTCTTTCTAAGAATTCTGTAAGACATCGTAAAAATTGGGTTGTTGAGTAAAAATATTATCAAAAATTTTTTTTTTCAAATTAATGTGTAAGTATTATACCTTTTTAAAAAGAGGAATAAACGCGTCAAAATTTGACGTCACTTGCCATACTATTTTGGTACATTTTTTTTACACTACAGTCGGTCAAAGTTGCGAAATTCAATAGTTTTCCATATCACCTTTAGTTAAAATAATATTTTATTTTAAAATGGTACAATAAGTACTTTATTTTTACATTCTATTTAGACACAGCAATACCCTAGATTACAAAACCTCCAAGAAATATCGAAATTATCAGCATTAGCAGTCACAGCATTCAAAAGTATGTCACAGGGTGCTCATTTCCCCTTTTTTTTTGAAATCAGTATAATTCTGTAAGTACATGGGGTGGATTTTTTAAAATATTTTTCTGAGTACTGTTAGAACTTGGGGCATCGTGGGAATCCAGTTGGACGCCAGGTTCTTGGACACCCTGTATAAGAAGTGTAACAATGATTCTGTAACGTGTAATCTACTTGTGTGAATGTGAATCTTGTTTGACAAGCGATTCTTTGAATATTACAAGTTCCGTGATTCTGTTTCAGATGTGACTTTTTTGTGTGGGAATAGAGACAAAATTTGCTCAGATTTATAAGAAAAGTTATTTGAAAATGAAAACATTGGTTTTTTTATTGAATTTACATCTCCCAATTGAAGTCCTTTATTATTTCGGGAAATTGTAGTCAGTCAGTCTACAATAGTAATCTTTGAAAATTGTTTCCGTTTATGGACGACATTCTAACAGTGCGACAAACATGCAGTGAATGCAGCTGATGTTTCATATAAAAAGTTGTGTTGGTATCCTCACCACGTTTTTTATTAACCTGAAGCCCGTAATAATAATACAATACGCACATTAATCCGAAAAAAACATAAGTTGAATTTGAATTTTAAACCTAAGATTTGACAGTCTGACTGCCACACACAGTTGCATAGTCAAGAAATAGAATTGCAAATGTTAAGTACTTTATAAACTATCGGCAAAAACTGTGTTAGAATTCCAAGGACTATATTGATTGCCTCGTTTCCACCCACTGTGATAATACACCTGGGTTTGTGTGCTTTGGCCACATTATTAAACTTAAACTAAACACTTTATCTTATCAGATTGGGAAATATTTCTTTTGGTTTTGTAGTAGGTTTGGAGCCAGTTGTTTTGGTTTTCCAAATGACAAAATTTGGTTCAATCGTTTTCAACTTTACTGTGTTAGCTCGATTCTGTTTATTTAAATATTAGGTTGATCTCTTACAAAACTTAAATATCCCTCCCATCCCACTCTTTCATGAACCCGTCCTATTTCTAAACACAACAATTCACAATTAATTTACACTAACAAGAAAAAACTCGTAACGAGAGATGACAAAGTATCTCGGGAGGAACATCATAAGCGACGCTATTAAGAATGAAAGTAAATACCAGCAGTATTACGTATACTTACATACAATGTATAACAAGCAGATAAGTGCTCCCACCCACGCTTTACATAGTGCATGAGGTATGTTCTTTGAATAAGTTTTGACAAGACGTATCCATTCATGTGCTAACATAACCAATATACAGTGTGATTCTTTATAATGTGCACATATCGAAATGGGGGAATCTATGCTTAATTTTATCGACGGAAAAATTATTAAAAAAAATCTAAATATTTTTTAATATTTTATATGGAATTTTAAAAAAATTTGTCTGCTACTGTGACCCCAGTGTAAACAAAACGGTGTAACTTTTAAACTAAATTATCTATCGCGATGAAACAAACTCCATAATGATTGGAAGCAATTAGGCGTCCTCGTAAAATGAAAATTGTGGAAAAAAATTACCCTCAATTGAAAATAAACACGTTTTTTGATCAAAAAAACTTTTTTTTTCCATAACTTTTTACATAAAATTGTTTCATCGCGATAGATAATTTAGTTTAAAAGTTACACCGTTTTGTTTACATTGGGGTCACAACAGCGGACAACATTTTTGAAAATTCCATAAAAAATATTAAAAAATATTTAGATTTTTTTAAATATTTTTTCCATCGATAAAATTAAGCATAGATTCCCTCATTTCGATATGTGCACATTATAAAGAATCACACTGTATTTAATGGACATGCGTTTGCCGCCAGTAAAGGAAATAAAAAGTTTAAAAACTCATCCAGCTCGATGAAATTATGTAACAACTGACAGTGAAAACAACGTAAATGTGACAGTAACATAACTGATTATTACCTATCGGAGTTGTACAGCTGACCTTGGGTAAAAAATACTTTGTGAAGTTCATGACGACGAAGGATCGCTAGCAAGGGGGGTGATTACTGATGTGAAGACTAACGGAGATGTATGGGAGAAGATATGCGGGGCCAACCCCAAAAGATGAGGGCAGGAGAATGGTGATGATGCACGTTACAAATATTACAAGACGCCAAACAATCTAAAACCATCAATGAAGACACTTTTGAACTTGTTATCAAAAATAAGTTAGGCAGAGGTGTACCTATTCGTACAACCACATTTCATCGGCATTTTTTTAATCCCATGTAGGTGGCGAACCTATCTATTGTTATACAATACGCACAATAATAATACAATACGCAAACTGAGAAAATCAAAAGCCCAATAACATTTTACCCGACCAGCAGGGCTATTGCGTATCTTTTTAAATATCAGAGGCTATCATAGTGTCCATCAATCAACTGTCAAATGGTTCCATTTTGTACTAAACCATAACCAATTTGACAGTTAATCGATGGACACTATGATAGCCACTGACATTTAAAAAGATACGCAATAGCCCTGCTGAAAATCAAACCCAAGACCTAAAAAAAAAGAAAACAATAAACAAAATAAAATTAAAGATAAACTTGGTCTGTAAGTATCTACAGAACGAAAGTGAGAGCAAGATAGTACTGTTCACGACCTCACTGACATCATAGAACGGAATGGAAGCCTCAGTAATAATAACAGTAATTACTATGAACGTACGATGAAGACGTTCATCTCTGTTATTTATTTGAATGTTTGTTTGTTTTTATAAACGTCACTATCATCTTTTTTTTATGTCTGTGAAATGAAACGATTCAGGTCGTCAGTGGCCTGCAAGTCTGACAACCAGTCTTATCAAAGGGTATCGTATTACCCAGTACTAACTGGGTTGTGGAGGTCAAATAGGCAGTCGCTCCATGTAAAATACTGGTATTCAGCTGCATCCGGTAAGACTGGCCACCTAGGCAGATGATGTAGCAAGTCGATCATGTTGCAGATTCTGCCTATCCAGTATCCCTTACGGAAAAATGGCATGAGTTTATTTTTTTCTCAATTGAATAAAATATTCGTCGTCGTAAATAAATATCGTGACGTGTAGAATCAAATGTGACGTAGGTGTTATCAGCCACCCCTGTGGTCGCCAGCTAAAATGTACGGGATTGAAAAGGGTAAAAGCGTGGGGTGAAATCAAATAAGCCAACCCAATTTGAAATATTTGTCAGAATAAAAAAGGGTACAATCACGTTCGGTGTAATAAGAATAACTCTTTCGCACACGTAATTCAACGTGGTCAAATTAAAAAAATGCGGATATACCTATTGTATGTATATGAGAAAAACATTCTTATACGAACCGCGAAATGAAAGTTCATATTTTTATAATATATTTTTCTAAACGCACTAGGCGTATAATAAACATTTAATTACTAATTACCAAGTTTACATAAACATTAAGCACATCTTACATAACACCGTTCTAATACAATACATTATTTATAACCATGAGTCCGAGGAAGTTTGAACAACCACCAATCTTACGAAAATTCGACAACCATAGGCTCATTAATAACCATAAAAGGTTGCCAGTTCCTAACTTCCTATGGAAGTGCTAGCAATTTCCGTGGCGGATGGGGTCAAGTACCTCAGGGACAATCACGGTGATGTGCCGTGAAGATTGGAAGGAAACCACGACCTGAATTTCGGGCTCGAGACACCTCGAGACTTCGGAAGTCGCTGATCGATGGGAGGAGATAAGTTGATGTTTTGCTGTGTAATATTGAAAACTATACTTAAATTGAGAGTATTTTCCGCTTGTAATTTAAATAACGTTTTGTTTGTTTGGCATAAGCAACCAATGTCTTCAATGCTAAGCTGTCATAATTTTTGACATAATAGTCTGTCGTGTTGCTCATTGAGGAAAACAAAAATTAGTCTAGTATATACGTATGGTTTAGTGTCTAATGTTCACCGGGGTGATATCTCCCAGGTGAACATTAGATACTAAAGTAGTATCCTCAATTCACCTGGGAGATATTAGTTTCACCCAGGTGAATTGAGGATACTAAACCAATGTTAAAACATTTATTGGCCTATATTATAATATGGCAATAAGTTTGCCCCTTATTACAAGGGACTTGGGGGTACGCCTTTGCCCTTTAGGGAATACCCAGACGTGATTTTATGTTTTCTTAGTATTTAAAAAGCGGCGATGAAAATGAAATGACAGTAACTAACATCCACTCCATTATTAACGAACAAGTTGAATAGGATTCGATGGTAAACATTTCTATAACCAATGCTCCGGTCATTTACACAATAGTAAACTAGTACCTACTCTGATTAAAGTTTAACAGACCCAAGCCCACGATATCATTAAATTTTATGTTATCAAACCAATATAAAATTTTCTCCTCCACTTAGATACGACAAAGCTAACAAAAAAAAGACACTGAATGTATCTGTACAAATATTAATATTACTGACCGCACGCCTCCAGTTAAGCGCCGTAAAAGGCGATGGGAGGTATGGTAGCATACAAATTGTTCGAGTGGGAAGACTAGGACAATGTTTAGTTAGGTCTAATGCAGACAACACTCCGTGGGCGAATCACAAAGGACCATACTCTTACGGCAATAAAGCTAATAGGACCAAATGTTATGAAAAGGGATTTGGTTTCTAAGTGCAGTAAGTGGCTAATGGCGTCGGTTTGGAAGAGATTGCCTTTAGATTTCATGTTCAGGTCAATTGGTTTGTTCCTTATGCATAATAATATGTTTGACTGTTGCCAGTGTTTCGCAGAATGGAGCATTAATATCATATTCTGTGCTAGAGGCTATTGAAGCATTCTTAGATTTAATTGGTGCAGAAGCTCTAAGAATTTATCAATTCGCTTGTATTTGTTATCCAAAACCTACAATTAGTATGGCCCTACTTATCAGACTTTCTTATTTCTCCACCGTATGTTGTCAAACAAGTTCTTTTCCTTATTTAGTTATAATTTGTTGTTTGTTACCCATTTCATTAGTGTGCCAGGTCGTTAGACCATCATTACAAACAGCTTAGATGCTAACTTTATCTATTTCCCTTTCGTAATAGTCTTCGTCCGTTTCGTAACAAACAGTTTAACAGCTGTCATATCCTTTATGATAATTCTTATTTGAGAATTGTTTATCTACAGTTACAAGTTCTCTCTAGGCGACATTATCGATCCCCAAAGATTTCTTCAAGAAATATTCGTGATATAGTTAATGAAGATGCAGGAAGAAGAGTAATAGTAAGTTACACAATTCCAGAAACACTTAACAGCGATGCCATAAATCATAGAATTCTGACAAGCCTTCGCGAGCTTTCGTTACGTATAATTGATTGCTCAGTGAAAGTTAAGTGTAACAAAAAGTAAAATCAGAATAGAATACGAAATAATGACAGATGCAATCAAAGATACGCAGACAATACGCGAAGGTAGACAATACTGTAGCTATTTGTCACGGTACTAATTTCACTTTCAATTGCACAACCAATATCTGCTGAGATAATGTAGATCCTAAATTAGACCGTGAATACTTATCAGCATGAAATGTTTAGAAATCTAGACAAGTAATTTTTGATACGGAAACATTGCGACTTGGAATTAAAGCGAAAAAAGAAACTGAAGTCGTTTAGAAAGTAAAATTCGGTACACAAAGAATTCGCATGAATCATAAGCGGTATATAGATTGGATACGTCTTAAAGCGATGACCTTACCAAACGTGGTTAAATAACAATTCGATGGGTTCTACATAGGTCATGATATATTTAGGTTTCGGCACATCTGATTGTAGACTCATACCGAAAAATAAGGTAATCTTATCGAATATTTTATATGAGCCTGGTCAAGGTGACGAGGCGAAGCGAAGGCTGTACTCATATTATTAACTTTGTAGACACTTCAGACATGCTCGAGCACAACTCCCGAAAAAGATAACTTTTTACTTGCAAAATACATGTTAAACAATTTTGATGGCACAACTTTGATTGATCAACGCTACAAATAAGGACACAAACTTCTGAACAAGTTATTTTAGTGAGCTGCAAATTACAAAACGTGCAGAATATTTTCCAAATAGGGTCGGTAAAAACGGTCTACATTCTACCTGGGACCGGTTGCCATCGCCCACAGGGTGAGTCATCCAGGCTGGATCGCGTGATGTAACCATAGGTCGAGTCGAGGTGCATGTTACGTTGGCACGTAGGTGTACGATGATGCATTTCGGCTGCTATATGTAAATTGAATTCGACATTGGGATGAGCCAAGTGATTGCATAGAAGCTTGTTATACAAAGATTTGTTTAGTTTTAGAATGTAATAGACAGATAAATATCGTTCAAATGCCTCTGTTGCAATATACTAGTTTAAATTGGCAACAATTCACTGCTCAGTTTCTCAGAAAGATGCACATCTGTGGTTCGAGTCAATAATAGTTTGGTAACGAGACTGTTATATTATTTATTATCACAATGCGACATGCATTTTTTAAAAGCTTGAGAAATTGTCTAATTAGGCCAGTATTGGGTTCGACGAGCTCATAACGGGTAGTCCAAAGCCTATAATTTGACAATTAGTCTAACCATGGAGTATTTTTATTGAGTAATTAGGTTGTGGGGGTCAGAATAGTGTAGTAGCTCTATTTAAATTTTTGCTAAGTATTCAACTGGTTGGACTGGAAGCCGATCTTAACATAGAAAGATGCTAGACAGTTTGCTTGATTAGCCTGGGTCAATATGTCTGTTCTGTCCAGGCGATAAAACAACCGGCTCTCTCTTATCAGTGTCTTATTCATCTATACTGAATCACGAACTCAAACACAAAACATAAACCTCAATAACATTTCAATTAACAAAAAAACCGAACGCAATCAATAGCCCATTGTAGGTGCCGCTTCGCCTTACTCATAAATAATAATGTAGTGGAGTGCTTAAAACAATACCCGACATACTTCGGTCATGACGTGTAGAACATTGGGCTGAATTTTGAGAAGAGGTGTCAGGTTCAATACTGTTTGCTTTTTGTCATCGTTTGAAAAGTTATTGGGAAAATTCGTTAGTCACTTCTAAAAGATTTTCAACTTTTTCACATTACAATAAGCCTGGGTCAGTAAGTTGTGTAGACATGTGATGTGGAGGCTTGAGGAAAATGTTGAGTATGCTTTAATTAAATAGTAGAAGAAGTTTGAATGATGATCTGGCTAGAAAGCAGTTTCTTCTTGACACTTCTGATTCGATTCATCTGTATGTTAGATTGAAGAATCTTTGAAGTTGTTAGTAGAACTAAGACGACATCGCATTAGAAAAAGCCATCATACGGTAGATGGACGTAACTGTTAAATAGTTAACATATCAACTAGGACTGCATGCGCTGGTCCTATGACTCAACGATGTCCGGTCATACAACTCCTACTGGTCGATTTGAACTCTTTCACACATTACACTTCCACATTTTCCAAACTCCGTTGTACGCTTCCAGCAGGGCTATTGGGTATCTTTAAATGACAGTGGCTATCATATAGTGTCCATCAATTAAGTGTCAAATGGTTCCATTTTGTACTAAACCATAACCAAGTTGACAGTTAATCCATGGACAATATGATAGCCACTGACATTTAAAAGATACGCAATAGCCCTGCAGACATCTGCTCTTAAGAAACTAAGAACAGCATGTAATTTCCGATAGCTGGCTAAAGATAGCTATTAAGCCGTGGATGCGATAGGCCACCACGTCCCTTGTGTGACTAGCAAGCATTACTAATGCATATTTCAATCTCGTTGCTTGCATTCTTGTGCCTATACTATACCAAGTGGTTACTTTTGTCTACAGCTGAAGTATCGTCTGAAAATTTTTACTGGTCAAACCTTTTTACTTTTGTTTTATAAGTCACAAGCCTATAAAACTTTAAAATAATCAACTAGATTATTTTACATCGCGCTTTTTAGGAAAGCGGATATAACACTCCTAACTTTTTAGTTTTTATTAATATTCTCAGAAAACTGCGTTACCGAAACTTAATTCTTTCACAGAAATCGTATCAGAAGTTAGAAATATAATCCATCTCTGCTTTAATCTTGGTCATTTAAAACAGCATAGTAAAATGGGTCGCTATATAAAAGCAGTGTAAGGTTTCCATTACTGCTGGTCGCCTGATCGGTGTTCGCATTCAGTCGCATGCGGGTAATGTTGCCCAGTTGACCTAATATTACGTTTCTTGAGTTGCACTTACATGGGAATGGACTTTGCTGTTTACAGTAATTGGTCATAATTAAAGGTAACTGACTAAGTGGATTGCACTTTTATTTATTTAAATTACAGTACACGAAAATACACAACGCATGTCATTTTATTGGAAGAGTAGAGTAGTTAAGCGAGTAGAGTACCTAGTATATTATTTCCAACATAATAATGGATTGAGTGACCTAGTAGTGACCACTATAGCAAAGTATTTCTTTTGTCCTGATTTCCAATAATTGAAGGTATTTATGATGTCTGAGATAAACTAAGCCAAATTCTTTCCAAATTATATTAAAGTTTAATCAGATGCAACTTAATACTTGAATTTTATATGAAACTACTACTATTCTCATCTTCAGACAGGTTTCTGACTACCCGACCCGACTATAAATGAAATTATCACTCCAGTCAAAAATGCACCAAAAACAGTAAAGCTCATAAGAGATGGTATTTGTTGAGAAAATTGGGAACTGAAAATCCAGCCTCGTTAGAAGGACTTATCACCTTTTTTTTTTTTTTTTTTCGAGAGGGAGTGTCAGACTTCTACTGACTAAAAACCACCCATGTTCCTTCTTCGCCCTCTATGTCGAGGCCGCGATAACCGGTGGACTACCCGCGGCCCCGACAGGCGTAGGACTTATCACCTTAATTGACGAATATCTACATAAAGAGGCCTAGTGCGGTCGATCGCCTGATACTGCACTTAACTACCGATACAAATCGCTAGCAAACTAGAGTATACCCTGCTTCCATTCTATGTAGCTGATGTAGGTAACAGGTTCTAGAAGCCGGTCGATGCTCGGAGCGATTCGCTCAATGATCGTCAATCAAGCTAACGACATGGTCACGACTCCGTGTGGTTATCGATACTGGAGATATATCTCGATTACAACATCGAGGGGGCGGAACGGCCACTACTACATGGACTTTTGCGAGTAATTGTGACAGATACAATGGGTGATCAAAAAGAGGACACTTATGGCGATTGTGCGATAGATGATATGACTACAGTAGAAGAAAACTACTACGAACTACTTGCAACGACTCTCAAAGATCTGCAAATGGCAGGCGGGACCTACCTCGCAAGCTAAGCAAGGTTTAACCTTGAAGGTCGAACCGTGCTGTTATTTAGCCACGAGCCACGAGTTAGTGGTTGATACAGATGAAGAATTAATTGGGATAAGGTAGTAATTTAATAAACAATATGGTAGTTAAGAAAAAAATCTAATTAGCCCGTCAGATAAATTTCCAAAAAATATTGGACACGTATTTTTTCTTTTTTCACGTCAACACACAATGAAGACGATACAGTGCTTTGAAAACTCGTGTGACGTCATTTTCTGAGACATTAGTATGACATTCTTTAGCGGTCAGTGACGTCAGCACCCCCACTCAAATCTTTGACGCGTTTTATTTTCGTCAATTTTCATCGCTTTGATAAAACAAAAAATACGTATCCAATATTTTTCGTTAATCTAACAGACGGACGAGAATAATGAGAATCACATTATTTTAAGTCGGTAAACATCCCTATTGGAAAACAAGTGGAGATGCTAGTCCAGCAATGGAACAATTCGAACCGGTAATAATAATATGCACGGATAAACTACGTAGATAGATATTATAAAACCACACACACATAGGGTGTGTGGGGTCGTTAGACCTTACTGCCCACACGATACGAAGAAGATATAAAACCTAATGATTCATAAAAAGAAATATCTAGAAACACTAATTGGCATCAGACGACATATCTATAAAATTGAATCGCATCTAGTTGATCTAGAAGCCAACTAAATTCCTAAGGGAGACGCTTTTGATACAAGTGGGCGATGCATTGATGCCGAATCGATATTAGGAATAAGCGCTCGTAATATAAATGGGATCGTAAAGCCTTTTAAGGGATTAAGTGAAGTGTCATGGGCTTCTTTATATGACACGGTTGAACTATCCAAGTACTTAGAATTATAGTGCTGTCGTAGAATACATGCTAATTCCGTACCTATTGATAGGAATTTCCAAATCGAATTTGAAATTGCGAAGGTAAATTGAAACGACCCATTATTTACAATTGCTGTTACTGGTCATGGGTTTGACTATTCTGTTAAATAATGCTAGCAAGACAATTTAGGTCCTTACTGGTATAATCTAAAGTAAAATAGTGACAATTGTTCGATGGTCACTAAAGTCGCCAATCGGTTTAAAATGGACCAAACAGATAAATTCGCGTAAATAGGCTTACAATTCAATGTAATCCTAGTCCTTGATCTAGTTAGTTGACTTATATGGTTCCTAGAAACACGCCTACATTCAAGGCAGTTGAAGAACTATTCAAATACTATGATTATGGAAAGAATATTTCATTAGACTAAGCGTTTGTAAGTTAATTAGACATTGTGCATTATCATGGTGGGCAGATAAGACAATGGTGTGCCAGGCAATGTAACAAAACAAATATATGGCATGACTGCAGTAAGAATACTTCACACCGACTATACAATAGTGTTAATTGTTGTTACAATTTCATTCACTATCTCAACGTTGTCACTAACAAAACGGAAGCATAAAATATTATCTCAATAACATAGTTTCCTAGAACCTAAACAATAAGAGTAGAAGAAGAACATGAACAACACAATAATGACTTGAGATCATCATCTTCCTGCCCTGATGCCATACTAGATGTTGCTTCGCCCGCTACAACTCAAAGATTATCCCACTGGGAGATAAAATCGGGATAAAAAACTGTTCTATATGTTAATTCAGTTTATAAACTATCTGTCTACCAAATTTTATGCAAATCCGTTCAGTAGTTTTTGCGTGAATGAGTTACAAACATCTATCCATCAACATACTTACAGACTTTCGCGTTTATAATATTAGTAGGATTATTTGGGGTGCCCACTTCAAATAATATGGCATTTTTCTTACAACTTATTTTTATTTCTTTCTCCTCTGTCAATTGTCACGCCATCCTCGATTTTCTACTTTTCCTTCACATCATTCCTCCATCCTCATCATCATCGTTCACAATACATCCATTCATCCATCTTCTCTTTGGTCTTTCTCCCCCTTCATCATGATGGCTTGAGATGAACTGTCCAAATTAACGAATGTTTAAAACCTAAAAGAAAACAAATAATTTACAGGTACTTTTAGACCCTAAAGATGATCTATGAATATCAACAAATATTACCGGTATCTCTTATCAATGCTAGTGATAGCTGAATATAGATCACAATCGTAGTAGTGACTAATTACGACAGCATACCGATGGTTTGCCAACTATTTGACCGCTCATGACGCACAACTGTACGATAAGAAGACTTACCATTAGATTCTGCTAAAGCCTGATCGAGACTCTAAACTAAGAAATCCGCATATAAATGAAACAAATGTCTTAACAGAGAACTAACTACTAAAGAATCAGACAGGTAGAGAATAATGGTTAATATTATGAAGACTAGCTTTTGCCTGCGGTTTTGCTCTAGTTGTGTGTGGCAAATAACCCATGGGAACGTTTTAAATGTAGCCTGTTACGTTTAGTAAACTAATTTTCGGAATCGAATCAGTAGTTCTGAAGATTGAACTCTACATACCTACAACAAACGAAATCTCTTTATAATATTAGTATAGATAAATTAATAGGAAATAATAATACTTTTTTATATTTGTAATTGTATTTTTGATTGATTTTTTTTAAGAATTATTTAAAAATGTACCTACAAACATTGTTTAAAAAAATGAATATAGGAAATTAATAAAATTTGTATCTGTGGGTAAACACAAAAGCAGACTTTTCCAGATGAAGATGAATGAAAAAGACAAGAGCAAACAAGACTAGTGTTTATTAACTACGTTACATTAAAATAAACTTGGCGTTGAAATAATCTAAACACTTCTTAGGTACACTGACCTGAATTTTGAACCAGTTTTCAATCTCAGACATATTGAGGGCAAAACTGTTCTGATCTTGCAAGAGTTATTGTTCAAGATTAATAGTGCTGCCAGGCTGCCAGCCGAAGCAAACCTAGGACGGTAATAATGTTGATCGTCAGCTACCAGATTAAGAATAAAACAACGCTTACACGTGGCTTTACTGATTAAGTAACTAGAGAAGGCACTGAACTTTAACCCAAGGGTTTCATTGGGTAGGAAGATTCATTAAGGTTGGTCTGATCAAGCAGTTTTATTTTTATACTTTGTGCAAAATGTTCTTTAGGAAGCCAACCCTTTAAGAATTCACCGCCCACGGCTTCTTTAGTGACGTGCATTGAAAGCGCTATTCATGTTTTTACACTGTGTAACTTGTAGAATATTCAACCTAAGAATTCCTGTGACGTCAGTCCTTATAAATGAAGGATCTACTGTGACATCAGTAGGCATTGGATCTTGCTAGTGGATGACACGAAGAACATAAATATCCAAAGATGTCAGTATCTAAATGAATGAGTTACGATCGCCTAGAACAAATTCCAAAGCCATTTGATCTGCTAAGAATGTAAGGAACGATTTGATGGATCCGGAGATGTAGAAATGAAGATTTATTTATTGGAATCTAGTCAAGACTTGTTATGTTACTGTTATCGACTGTAGAGTATTGTATCGTTGATTTGTTTTAGTTGGGTAGATTTTAGACCGATCAAATATTTTTTAATCTTCACATTCCACATTCAACGAGAACGATTCTAGTTTTTTCATGCCGATTTTTTATATGGTTACCATTATCTTGAACAAATAATTACACGGGTTGTGTCCCTCAAGCTATTAGGATTGCAATGATTGACTCATAGCACCGCTGTAAAACTTTAGTGGGTCAAAATTGCAGACGAAAACATCACTGGCGCATAAACAAAACTGCATACTGAACATTTTGCAGACATCGTAAAACAAATACGAGAATTTACGACGGACACTCACTAGTTCACTAAAACCACTTTAAAAAGTAAAACAAAAATGAGGCTAGTCTTTTATATGGCTACAATGACTGTACTTGAAGACGTGTGTTTTTCATAATTAGATAAAACTGGGTCTTCGTTTTCTTCGTCCCATTTACCAGTGGACTGCTCTCTCCTTTACACGGTATCTACAAGAACTGCTGGGTTAAGAGCATATCATGGTCATCCATCTATCATACTTGACCGTGAATAAGCGCAATCTTCTTATTGTGGAATCTGTTGATCTTCGACAATTCTACGATAACCTTATTTTTAGAGGACTGTCCAAAAAAGGGATCTCCTGTTTAAGTGCATGCTCCTATGCATTATGCCAATCCGTCATTGGTTATTGCATCACAGTCTGGGGTGGCGCTAATAAAACCAGTCTGCTGAGGGTTGAAAGAGCACAGAGAGCCGTACTGAAGGTGATGTTACGCAAACCCTATCGCTATCCCACTACGCAACTATACGCTGATTCAAAAGTATTTTCAGTGCGCCAGCTTTTTGTATTGCAGTCTACTCTTAGAAAACACGCCAGCGTTCCCCCATCTGACCCTAAAAAAAGGAAAAAACTACCCTTAAGTACTCCTCACAAAACCGCCTTCGCTCAACACCAATACTACACATTAAGTACATACATATATAAACAAATTCACAAAAACCTAAACATCGTCGATCTAAATAAACATGAAATAAAATCTAAATTAACGAAATGGCTACTGGAACAGAACTACATACAAACAGAATCCTTACTTAAGTACGTCTTCTAACTACCTTTATATCCCGAATCACACACAACACACTCACACACACACACACACACACACACACACATACATGCATACACACCCACGCAATCACACACACACATCACGTTTAAATATTTACTTTTACTTAAATTAGCTTTATATTCGTAACCGCTTAGGTAGATCGACACAGTCTACTACTGAACTTTTAGCATCACTATGTAAGCTGAATCACTGTCTCTCAAGATACAGGTTACCTAGTTTGAGAGGCAGGGTTTTTCAAATTGTGTGCAGATTTCAGTTCTTAGATTGTGCTCCATTGTGTTACTACCAAGGCTCATGTAAACTGTGTGTATATAAAACATGTTAAATCTGCTATTGTGAAATAAAGTTATTTATTATTATATTATTATTATTATTAAGTGGTTTTATTTGTCTATAATATTTCAGATTTTAAAAGAATTTATAATGTTTTATCCTGTATAATATAGGTCTATATGTCATCCCTAACTTGACTGGGTTCACCTCGAACAGCCCAGAGCTGCAGTAAAGACTAGGTCACACATGATTTAATAACTAATGTTCATTGACACGATTAGTGTGTCATCGGTCCGCGCAGACACACAGTCGCTTCACTCACCTGCGTATGAGTCATCCTTAGAGCTTTAGCTTTACTTTTTTGCATCTGTAATGTGTTTTAACGCTTTTATGTGATGAGATTGCTGTCTGATATATTTAGACCGTTTCATTAACAAGTAATTAAACAGTGAGTGCACCCGTTTTTTGATGGTTGAAACATGACTCATCGAGTTGTGTATGTATGGGCAAAAGCCTGAATATGTTGATGAAAAAGATGATCACGGTAGATCAGGAATGCTTTGCATGTCTAACTTCTTAAACACTGGTAATAATCATGTTAGTGCTGATATAAAGACAGGTAACCAAGGTGAAACTATAAAGCGAAGAATACCACATGCGGGTGTTAACACAGGGCTACAAAGTGCGAAATAAAAACGCGGTAACCACAGAAAGAAAGCGCAATTAAAATCGCAAATGGCACCTACATCTACAGCCGTAATCAAATAAACAGCCAATCTAATAGTTTTCTAATCAGTAGAAAGCAGACAGACAGAACTAAAAGTTACAAGTACAAATGTACTGATTTACATATTTTACATGTTTCGTGATCGGTGGATGCTAACGTCGATGTCGCTGATTCCGGGTTTTCATTGCCAATGTCGATTTTATGTTTTATCGATTCAACAACTGAACTGTTAAAAATAGTAATGTGAATTCTTGAAAGTTATTCGTAGTAAGTTAGTTTGTGACAGAAGACATAGGAAGCAAAAAAAAAATTACTTGCTGAAAATACCTACTAGTAATGCAAATAACGCAATAGCAGCCCTGTACTCCGCAAAGGACTGGATAGAAGTAGTATTGATTGGAGAAGGCATCATGTACAGAAGTAACAGTGCAGTATTCAAATAACCAAATCACTACTTAATAGTGCTCCTATTCAACCCAGCCACCTGTTAGTATTCCTGTACCAGTACAAACCATAAATCACGAAGTTGATAATCAAAATGTAAATGTATGCATTGGTGCAGTTTGGTGCAAGCTCGAGCTTGGTGAAGAACCGAACGATTTGCGCGCGACAAACGCAAAGCGAAATGAAAATATCAAAAAGCAAGCTTCCTTTGTCCTTAATATTAACATAAGAGATGATGCAAGCCTTGTGACAAGTCATATTTCTGGTTCACCAGTTTAAATGACAGTCGAAAATCTTAAGCAAGATATAGCACACGAAAACAATCTTTCCAAAAGAGATATTTTAGAGAATTCTATTTAAAACATCAGTATGCCGTTCTGTTTTGGACGCTTTTGAAGAATACGTTGATGATGGATGACCTCCACTGTTTGAAGACTACACGTTTCAATCAAAATTGGTAACAGATGGGACTACTTGACGCGGCTATAGCTCTCAAAGATGATATAATTTAGGGTTATGCAAATAATTATTTCAGCTGATGTCTCCGTGCGACCGAAGCTGTTGAAACGTTTGAGTAAGTGCACTCTAATATTAAAACGTCAAAGAGCGAATAATGATGGTAGTTGTATAAATTAAACGTAGAACACATTTATTATTTAGATCTACTCTAATTTTCTCTCACGTATCAGTGGTAATCTAAATAGTAACAATATGCGTTTACACAGAAAGTAACGTAGCGGTATCTAATAGATGAGACCGTGTTCTGGCTTATTGTCAACAAGCACCACAATAACCCACTTTCTTCCTACACTTGCTTGTCATTCTAACTAGCTCACAAGAGATTTTCTATAGATCTAAGAACAAAGAAAGTACAGAGCAATATTCCATTGTGATGAAGACATAAATATAGCTACGGCCATGGTTTTCATACCCATGGACTGCTATCTTGGGACCTAATCTATCTTACTGAAACGCTTGATGAAAAATAAACGACAACTCAACAAAGAAACCAACACAATTCTTCAGCCTCACAAATTAATTTAAACAACATGTTAAATGGTAGCAGTTCAACTCCCTAATTAAAACTTTTGAATAAGAAGACGCGATTAAAAAGTGTAGCACAAAAACAATTGCTGCACAGATGTGCAGTCTCTCAAGTAATAACTCCTTGTTCACTAGCGTTGACCCGTTTATTGTAGCGCCACGCTTCTATTCCCGAGTGTGACTCACTCCCTCGCGTACTAATTATAAGCAAAATTACTCGACCACGGTCGTTACACCACCGACCGGTTGTAACAAGTTAGGTAATTCAGTATTTATTTTTAGGTGAACGTAGGTCAAGAACACTGTGAATTTTGGTATTGGTGATGTTTTGGACTTAGTACTGATCGATGATGATTTTGTAGCAGACGCCACTGGTCTATGATATCCATGTAATGGCTATTTGGTACAATGAAGAGAAACTTAAGCAGTACAATTTTTCCATAACATAACGAAAAATGTAATAAATAACGTTGTAATAGAGATACAAATAAATGATATTCATAATCTTGATAAAAATATTGCTTACAAATTCGTACTGAAACGTTAAGATCAGTTTTATTTTGTCACATCTAAAACGATTTGAAGATGAAAGCTAATTCCAAATGACAGATTGACTTTTAGATTGTTGTTAATTTTGTATTATTGATTATTCTAGTCACTCGTATTTATTAATGCTTGTAACATCTATTGAAGCTAATACATCAAGTATTTTTTGCGATAACTCTCACAATATAAATGACGATGATGACAAATTAATATTGCACATGCGCCATAAGCAGTAATACTGAGAATCATACAAGTTGAGAAACTAACTGATCGTGATGCAAGTAGGCTCTATGCTCTAATAGATGTAAGAATGTACGGTGCCAATGTTAATTGAAGAAAACAATAGCTACATTATTGACGCTAAATGAAAATAATCAGAACTTGATAAGGATCGAATAAATTATTTAATTCTCAGTGCTACTGCACTTAGGAAGCATTAAGTTTCTTTTTGTATCAGACTTTAATTACTTAATTTTCAATCCAATTTGAGCGACAATGTTTACAGAACACAATATCAGGACTCTCTAAAGATTTTTAAGGAGCTAGTATTAGGTACAAACGATTGTTTAACTACTGTGGATATTGTTTAGATAACACATTTCTGTACGGAAAATGTTTTCATTTACTATCTCTAGCTACTGAAATCCAAAATATTTACAATCTGCTTTATCCATGCTACGGTAAATGGTAACCTTAATGTTCAATGAAGGAGATTTATTAACCACTTCTTGTTATCGTCTTCATTTCCTTTCCGTGTCAAAGGTTTTTGATTCCACATTCACTTTCTGACATCGTTTTGTCGGTTCAAAGAACTGTAATTCACGGATGACTATATTTCTATTCGGATTATTCCGATTATCTCGAATTTCATCGAAGGGATCGTCTTTCATCTGTAATTCGGCCTTGAAATCAAATATAGTATTTACCGTTTCCGAATAAGCGTTAGATTTAACGGTCACCTTATGTCTGATGCCATGTGTACAGTTATGAATTCTTTAGGCGTGTATTTCTCATGTATTTAATTGACCATAGGCCTACTAACTTTCTTGTACAATTTAACAACCGCTACAATATAATGACCTACTCGTCTTTAGCTTATATTAGTGAGCATCAAAAATCTTTGTAAATAATGTATTGTTTGATTTATTATTTAGTTTAGCATTCATGACAGTGATTCAGGCTTAATGTTCTCATAATGTGTCCCAACTATGGTGGAGCCGTGGGCAGGTGCGATGTTCGAAGGTTGTTGTTCTTTTCATCCGTTAACTCTTCAATCTGAAGGCGTTGTTTTATGTTGTTACATCATAATTATGTATGTTTTGAAAACAATAAATTGTTGATGTTATTAAATGAACATTGGAAGAGATATTACTGTTATTCATGCAGTAGATTTTGAAAGTTTTCTCCGAATAATTATAAACGGAAGGAAATACAAAATGAACACTTGGGAGGATGAAAACTTTGAGGACGGAATCTCTAAAAATCGTCTTGTGCTGCTGTTAATTGTTTCAAAGTAGAACTCATTCATTTCTTATTCTTTAATTAAAATCAAACCAATACAACTAATTCAAGTTTAGTACTTTCTTTGAGCTATTAAGACCACCAGGGACTTAAGCAAGCCATTCTATGGTCAAAACATGGCAAATCAATAAATTATTCATCGCTTTCATTCAAAACTTCGGCTTCATGGCTACCACCCACAATAAGGGACTCATTAACACTTCTGAACGAAACATAAATATAGATCCTAACTACCGAATATCCAGCTCCTGAAAATACGGATTTAGAAGCGAGTAGGCTGACGTACAATAAAACACTCTTGCTAGTCAGTTATACACCGTATTGTTAATGTGTTAAGGTACAAGGTGAGCGCAGATGGATGGTGTCAGTCAAGATGCACCCCCACAGTAAACATCCGGTAGTTAAACCCGTGTTCGAGATCTTTATTCTATAAAGTGCTTTTTCTTGTTAGAAAAATGTCGTGAATTTTGTCGGGAAAAGACCCTTTAGCGGTAATTTAAATGTTCGCTACTACGTTGATGAGTGTTCAAATGAGTTACATTACGGTGGTTAAACATTAATATGGTAAGATGGACCGGTGGACCATTACAATAATTGTTAGTAAACACGAGTGCATGGTAAAAAATATAGAGAAGCGTACTAACGGCTGCCGACGCACCAGCCATGAACAATAGCCAGCGATGCCTGAAATCGCCGAAGGTACACTAGTTCACTATCCGATGGTTAACTCCATGATAGGTCTTCTACTGGATCGTTCATGCGGAACGATTTCTACGCATTCCGCCGATAACGTTGCGTTTTACCCGTTTACTATTTAATTAAACCCTGGGGGCTTTGATAGTTATAACAAAAAAACAACACTGTAGATTGAAATCACTAGTCTAGTCACTTTGCATGTTCACAGATAAAAAAACAACGAAAAATTAAAAAATAAACACAAAAAAATCGTATTCGCGAACGCGCATCGAAATTCGAATGTAGAAAGTGATGTCGCGGGTAGTGCGTCCATTGGCCGCGTGTAGCGCAGACTGAGCGCCGAGTGGCGCGTACGCAGCGTGCGTGTGCAACCGCATGCGATATGGTGGGATATTGTTTCAGCCGATATAATTATGTTTACTTAACGCGGGTTCGTTTACAGTGCATCTGTACAGTGTTAAATCGAAATAGAAACTGTAGACAGAGTCGAGAAGCTTACTTGGAACCCGTAATAACACATAGCTTACGACTTGGATGATATTAATATTACGGACGTTCTTAAGCACATAATGTAATCCTTTGATCCTGACATATTAATCTTTGCCCCTATGTGTACTTGCATGTTCCAGCAAAATGCCAATCAAATGCTTTGTGAAAATTAACGCCAATATTATTATGTCAATTAAAAATGTGTGTCTATGGTCCGTATCTGTAACAACATAATCTGTCACGTAAGCTGAGGTAACACGAGAAAGCGATGGACAGACACCAAAGGCAAAAGCAATTGCTATGCAATCTGGGATCGCTATTACAGTAGTGACTCGATTAAACATGAGCGATTTATATTGTATTATAGAATTAATTCCTTCGGTTTCACTGTGACAAGACGTGACACGAGTTGAGGCAGCTTATGATAGTTTTATGAAATTCAAACGAAACGTGACAAAGAAAATTGTATAAGTAATTTATTTTAGAAAGATCTGCTTGAAGAAATAAAACTTAAAGAAAAGAAAGAAGTTACAAATGAAAATGGAATTAAGGAAGCCATTTATTATTCCCTTTTAGCAATTCACACACAGAAAAAAGGAATTACTTTCAGAAGCTTTCGCTCAATCAAAGGAAAAAAGCACAAAGCGAATATAAAAAGATTTCTAAAATTGTTTTATGAAAACGGTAAAGTCTGTCACAAAGTTAATTAAAATGTGTATCGATATGAATTCATAATTAAAGTTACTGCCTAAGCGTCTCCACAGTCTATAAAGGCTCACATAGTTTGAAGGCTAAGTATAAGGTACTGTTTTACGAAATTCATCATCGTCGACTTCAGTTAATGTGTTGTTTTTCCGTTAGATCCTTGACAGTCGTTACGGATAATCAGAAGCCCGAAAATCTGAAAAATCATTCTTGTCAAGCATATCTTTTTTAATATATCTCTACATTATAATATATTTAGCTAGGTTATATTGGAATCCGACCTCAACATAGTTGGCTAAATAAAGTCTAAGCAGATGTTCCTATGGCGAGTCCTTGCTTTTATCTTCTTCTTGTTGTATCTGAGCAGTACGGTCTTTAATGTCAAAATATGCTCCGAATATATAACTTCCTTCTTAAATAGTATCATATTATTCTATGGCATCAAGACGATTGCAGTACAGGTGCAAAGTGGATCGCGTATCGAGGTTGCGCGACATCGCTATGCTCTGAATCTTGCAACTATTGGTAAACATTCACCATGTTTTGTGTATGTATATTATGTGATCCCTGTCTCAAAGAGAAAGGTATTCAATAAATAAACCCGGTCAAGTTTTAAACATTTGTAATTCTTTGCTGTGAACATAGTTAAA
Organism: Diarsia rubi; assembly: GCA_932274075.1. NCBI lineage: Eukaryota > Metazoa > Arthropoda > Insecta > Lepidoptera > Noctuidae > Diarsia > Diarsia rubi. Next base: position 2,420,065 of record OW026420.1, on the reverse strand, counting down.
TTCAAGCAAAGTCTATTCGATTTACGAGAAAGTGTCCTGTAAACAGGAGGTACACTTCGATTTCTGTTGTCTAATCTTTTTGATCCGAGTACCTATTTACATCTAAGCATCTGATTATTTTTTATTATTTTCGTGAAGTAACAGAAAACCTGTGTGGGTTGAAATGTTTGAGGAAGTATTGAAGCATGTCAATCATGAATGTTTGAGTGATCTGTATTAGTTACTAATTAATGCAAAAACATGTATGTTTATGGTATGATACCATGCAGGAATCGTACTATATTTGCATGATCAGATATTAAAATTAAACTTACTGAACATATTAAGTTAATCCAAGTTTGTCAAAGATATAATCTTAAACTAAATAGCTAATTTCGCATATCTGTGGTCTTTTAGTAGTTCGTGTGAAAATCTAATTTAACAGTTTTGGCATGAAAAACTTAATGGAACATTTTCGTTTAGTTTTTATTGACAAAACGAATGTAGCCAGCCAAGAGATTTGTTCGTGAAACTGATGGCAGTTTGCTGCCATCACATATCTACTAGCCAAGACTTTTAAAATGGTTTGTTGAAAAGGGGGAAAAAAGTTCAATGCTTTCATAAAAAGCATGATGTTATGTGCTTTCCCTGTAAACTCCGAGGGGTAAGGCTGAGGAGCACTTTATAGTATGCTCACATTTCCAGTACCATGCAATGGGGACGACCCATCAAGCTGGCACAATTGCCCATTTTGCTGCAACTGAAAGGTCGGATTCTAAAAAGTCTTCAATAAAAATGTATTCATTTTCCTTTGTACACACAAAACTTTTACCGTAGAAAAGGACGATCGTAATGACATTAGGCACTTTTAATTACGACAAGGCGCGGGCGCGCCCCACAAGGGGCGGTGAACTAATGGCTATTAAACGTAAAGTATTGCCGCGACTCCAGTAAAAAACTACAGACTGACGATCCACTTTTGTAGATGGGGGAAAACGATTTATGAGGTTACATAGTCTAGTCTATATGCAGTTTGTAGTTTGAATGTTACATAAAAACTGCATTATCGGAGGGTAAAGCAGAGTTGAGAGCGGTGGTGGTTGGTGGCGACCCCGACTTACGAACAGTTGGTCGTGGGTTCAAACCCAGGCAGGCGCATTATACTTTGTGTAATTTATTTCATCACCACTGCTCTCAAAACGGGGAAGGAAAAGATCGTGAGGAAACCGCCATATCTAAGAAACAAAAATTCGAAGATTTAGGACATCTACCAATCCGCACTGGGCCCGCGTGGTGGATTATAGCCCATCCCTCTCCTAGAGAGGAGGCCTGAGTCCCTGCAGTGGGGACATTATAGGCTGATGATAATGAAAGCAGAGTTATACCTATAGAAGAAAGACACTTATGTTGTTTTGAAGTCCCAAGTAATAGGAGGCGAGGTCTTCAACCAGGCAAAAGATGCATGAGCCGGGTTGCTACTGAGAATTTCTATAAGGAAAACCAATTAATTACACTCCGCCTTTTTTTTTTGGTGTTTGGAAATCATCAAAAGCCTCCTCCCGCTCCGAGCGATAGGGAGTATCAGACTTCTACTGACTAAAAACCACACATGTTCCTTTTTAGCCTTTTGTGTCGAGACCGCGGTACACTTCACCTGACCTGCATATCAAACTCAGGCCGTCATGCTAAACAGTAACACTTACAATTAAGAGACCAACGTGATTTTAAAAGGCTATAAAATATGAAATTGGTGGATGTCTGAAAGGAAAAGGGGACAACAAAGTGTTTATTAAAATAGCGTCGTTTTTTTGTAGAAAGTAGTCTAATGCAGTAAACATTGCTCCGAACGCAATGATTATAGAGAAAGGAGGAAGAAATCGAGATATGACTCAGTTTTCAATTTCCAACCATTGATTCTCAAGATTATTGAAATATTATTACAATTTTGTGGCTCATTTATGGCCACAGATCACTAAAGGTTTAGAAAGCGAAATTTGAGTTCTGTAAACACAGCAGTAGGGCACAAAATAGTGACTGAACTGCTTATTAATAAGAAAAACAGCTCGACTTGACTGCCTCGCTGGTCTAGTGGTTACAAGTGCGACTAGTGAGCATGAGGTCCCGGGTCGGGCAGTGTTTTGGGTTTTCCATCCGAAATTTCTCAGTAACAGCATCGGAGTCTGGATTTGTGCTCCGTTGGTGGCAATAGTCTTGCCTCCTGTTACTGGATACTTAAATATAACTGGCAAAAGGGTTGGGAAATCATCAAATAACCCCTTCCGCTCTTGGGCAGAGCGAAAGGGAGTGTCAGACTTCTACTGACTAAAAACCACCCATGTTCCTTCTTAGACCTTTATGTCGTGGCCGCGGTACCTCTTGCGGACAACCCGCAGCCCCGACGGGAGCGTATGCTACTAGCGGTGCACATGTGCATAACTCTTCGGGGATTACAGACGTGATATTATCCAAGTATTAAAAAAAAGAACATGTCATGTGGTCATAAATATTAGAAATACATGTCAGGTTTTTATTTAAGTTGATGCAAATCGATGAGTTCCTTGGAGACGTCCAAAATCGATGACCCGTAGCTTAAATAATACTGTATTAGTCATTCAGGACACCACACAGAATATAAACATTCCATCGACTATCAATGACTGCAAATCAGGTGACATAATCTGACATAAGTCCCTTTAGACATTCAAATCCAGTCATGTGCACTAACACCATTCACAATCCTTTCAACTAAAACATTGGATATAAATTCTACTGGCTATAGTAAGCAATGACCTTACACGAATGAATCAACTCAGTCTATTAAGTCCACTGCTGCACAAAATACGACTTATTCAAATTATCAGGCATTTATCCAAAGCTGGCAACTAGAAATCTAGAACTAAAGAGATTTACAATAAGTTTGTATGTACATAAGGAACAGCTTTCCGCAAACTGACAGGACAAGGCTGCCTGTCCACTGAAACGGAGCGAACCTGCGGAGCGGAGAAATATTGACCAATACTTAGATTTGCATAAAATCTGCCCTCTGTTCCAGTGTGCAATCTTATTGGTTAATACTTCTCCGTTTCCTCGCTCCAGTGTTCAGGCAGCCTAACCACTGGATTTTTTCTCCTTTCTGTTGGTCTTCTTTAATTTTAAAATTACACTCTCTGTACTCTGCACAGGATGTTGATATACTCCAAGGAATCACGCGTGGAATCAGCAGTTCACTTCCTGCCTAGCTACAGAGGTCATCGATCTAGTAGTTGCGCATGCCGTTCGCTACGTGCGTTTTGCCAGGATAAAGATAGGTGCTCCTTGTGTATGATTAGAAAAACAAATCTAATTGGTTTTATTAACGTTACTGAAATAAAAGTAGTACTTAGTGAGGTCAAATAGAAAAAAAAAACATAATTGCCTAGTAAGACCCTTTACAGTATAATTAACAATAGCCAGTTAGTTATTGCAAGTATACACTAGACTACGATAGTGTTCACTTTGTCTTGCCTATCGTGACTACATTTTCAAATCTTTGTCTATGACCAACTACGGACAAAATATAATAGGTACTTCGTAGACTTCCTTAGTCGCAGAGTAGAACAATGCCACAAAATCAGGAGATACAATATAGTAATCCAAGTCAGAGACCTATTGGCGGCCTCACAATAACGAAAGAAGAAGGAAATTAATCGGATATTTAAACCAATGCCTAGAATTTGCATAAGCGTCAGTAAACATACGTTTATTAAAAATCCATGCATATATCAGCCGATCAACGATAAGGCTATAACCAATAAGCAACACAGTGGTTAGAAAAATTCCACCGTCGCACCGGAGTCCAAATCAGCTGATATTCTGGCGGCCAGCCAGGGTCGCCGTCAGACTTGCGCATTGCGTCGGTAAACAGAGGCGTATTGACAAACCTGGAGCCGCAATGTTCAACAAGCTTGTTTTCTATGTGGCCAACATTATTTATTGGGAAGACGTGTATGGGAAGTTTTTGTAGTCTACTCGTCTTTGTTGGTCATGGAGGAGGATGAGTCAGTAATATTAATATGGTGGTTAATGGGACCAGCCCGCCACACTATTCACAAACCACTGTAACTGTTAGTCAGAATCAAAAGTGGCGACCACAAAAAGAACGCCGAGACAATGAAGCTCGACGAAGTCCCTGAGAAACGATTTAACTGTCTTGGATCCCGACGAATATGGTGGTTGTGGTTTTGTGTATTGTGGTGTACTTCCCTGAAGGATTAGGTAGGGGTCTATCATACCTCTGCCTAAACTCAAATTTCGCCAGTTATGTTTGAGCCCCATATTATAGGGGGCAAGCCTAATGGCTTCGTCCGCGCACAAATGTGAAACCGGTTGCTTTACTATTTTTTGCAAAAAAAAACAAATATGTTCTCGTTTTGAAATAAAAAATTGTTTAATCACTGTTCACTCGAGAAGTCCTGTTTGCTTTCAGTAAAAAATCAATGGGTGGATTGCACCATGCAGGTTTTAACTATCAAGGTCAGTTGCAAAATCAGGAATGAGTGTTTGCATTGAGAGAAGAAAAAGTTGTGCTTGATAAAGTAGCTGAGAATCTCTGGAATCTCTGATCCTTTATGACTCAGAGCAACGGTATCCTAGTAACCAACAAATACTGCATCTTTTGACAAATTTAAATCGAGGCAGGTATTTTACAAATGGCATTTTGCGGTTATTTTGTGTTTTTAATTCATGAAATCATCACCGATGCTCTTAATCAGTTAATGAAAATTGTCGAGGAAGCTGGTTTATGAAATATTCCAGAATCAAAAATTCGAAAAGCTCCGCGTGGGATCTTTTGCAGAAAGGAGGTCTGTGTCTCAGCTGTGGGAACGTTATAGGCTAATTATGCTTGCATGAAAAGGGCGTCTACATATACATAGTGCCGGAATAAGAAAAGGAAACACATAATAAGTTATTTAATTAGGTGAAACCGACGTACAAAGTGGTAGGTTGGTGCCGGTTGCATCGTGTAGAGGTTGCGTAACGTTACTACTAATAGTACACTTATCAGATTATCTATTTAGATTGTTAGAACCATTGATTTTCTCAAAATCTTTATGTTAGAGCGTGTACTGCACATAGCCATTCAGTAGGTGAACTCTTTGTCATAGTATTTTTTAATAAAGGTCTTCTTTAATGGAACAATTACACCAAGGTTTTGTATTATTATATCTAATCCCAGAATCGCGTGTTTACCAAATTCCATCGTTGTACAAAAAACACTCGGTTTATACAACCTCAGTGCATGTCTAGAACAAATATTTTCTTATACCAAAAAGTAGGCATTGACTTTGCCGTAATCTGTACTGTACTATTCACCGTTATTCATCTGTTTATCAAAATAAACCTGATGACGTCATATCTTGACAATGCCATTAGACAGCGATTACGTCAGCAATTTATGACGCTAACTTTCATAGCTGAATCTATTGCTGATACCCATTAATCTTGGTTTAACGGTTAAATCTCGGTCTATTCAATTCACGGTACAATTTGACTGGAAATGAGATTTAATCTAGAAATTAATTCACTGTAAGCGTTTCATAACAGGATTTTAAGTGAATTTACTGTGTTTAGTTCTAGGCCAATTGAATTGTATGCAATCAATTTAGTGCATCAAATTGTCATCCTGCAAACTATTGTAGTCATTTTCAGTACCGAAGCGTATTTGTCCCACACAGACAAAGCATTGTCACATAATGCGTTCCTAACTACAAGCGGACACAGGACGATATCCAATACATGAAACCACCAAACTATACCTCTTTGTAAAAGGCTCCTCAATAAAAAAATAATACTGTTTCCCTAATGACTAAGCCTGTTAAACTAAGCTCGAATATAATTGCAGAAAATTCGCGAACACCACAGACGTCACTGTAATTTATTATATTATTTTCAGCACTAAACACATCACATCCTTCGTATATCACTTCCACAACAGTTTTTCATTTAATATAGTTTTCATCGGCACCACGGAAAAAAAATGCTAAAAAATTTGGCTCTCTACGAAATTAACTGCGCGAGTTAAAAACGCGAAATAATACTATATAGTAATCCATCATGTTTCCTTGCACGGGGAAGGAAAGAGTGGATTGTTTTGTTACTGTTGTTTAATTATGAAAATAAAAGTGTTGAGCGCCGGGACACGTCCGGACCGAGCCGGCGACGCGACTGCAAGGATCGACCGCGCCAACCCTAGGGGAGGCTGCGTAAGTGCGCGCGACAAACTAACTATTTTCCACCTCCAATCTAGCAGCATAAGTTCGTAATTCCACCACACTGTTTTTATTCAACAAACACGTGCCGTTCATTTGTAAAACGTCGCAAGAAGTTACGGCGCACGTCCAATAGCAAGACTTACAGTGTAAGCATAAAGTGGAAATTAGTTTGGGCCATAAATTCTGGGGAAACGCTAGGGATGAGGCGCGGTCGCAGTGAACTTGAATGGGGGTATAAACGCAGGGAGGGCGTTGTTTCGCTTAGAGGGCTGTTACCGGGCGCTTTCATTAAACTCACTTTGTTATCACGTCAGTATAACCATCCAGTCATGTTCTATCATTAATTTGGGTCATATGTTAATCACGTACTCAGCAGAAAGGTCTATTTTACATTAGGACTCTACCACTACGCAAACTTCTGTAGTTGGGAAAATTGTAATTGCGCTTTGTTCAGAATTCTTTTCATCATTCAATTAGCGGCCATTCTAAGTAATTGTAAAGTTTGTCATTGCTTTTTATCAAAAGTTAATCTTTGGCAGAAACCTCATTTATACTTCAGACTACCTCGAAAGCATTAGCGATTTCACTGTTTATAATTTGGTCGCCACCCTGTCGGGATTTTGCACCCCCCGTCTGAGCACAGATTTCATGACAAACTCCCTAATGGTGGGTACACGTGAGGCCGCCAGATGCAGCATCCACGTGAGTGGGATTTTGTTCCCAATCAATAAATCCAAGGTTCAGGCACATGGCCGTTTTTATGGCACAGTAACAAATTTTAGAAAAACTTTGTTGACCGTCGGCCTTGTCTTTGTCACTTAGTAGTTAAGATGAAAAATACATTCATGGATTTTTTAGATCTTAAATGACAAATACCATGAGGGGTTTTTGGTACACTTTAATTATGCATTTCAACGTGGCGCTGCTTGTCAAGAAAAAAGGCATGGATATATCAAATTCGGTACATTTATTTTAGTTCCGCGTTTTCTCACCCGCAAAGATAAGTTGGCTGAAGTGAAACATATAGTTGCTTAAGTTTGTATTGAAATTCGTCCGGGGTCCATGTGCATAATTATAGTGCTGCACGGTTCCGGGGATTATCAATATTGTAAATTTTGTGAAAATTGAGTTCCAAAAAACAAGATAGTGCGTAGCCACGTGCTATAATCCTGTATTCTAGTGAGAGTAGGATAGACATGTGTTTGCATAAGCACTGGGATTGAGCTGGCTTTTGCGTTGTTTAGACATCCGCGTGATTTGACGAGGTTAGAGAGGATTGGTTGCGTATTTGGATTAATTAACCACTACAATAGAGCATTATTTTATTGTATACTAGCTTTTGCCCGCGACTTCGTCTGCGTAGAAGTCGAAAATGGTTCTAATAGGATTTTTAATTTGTTTTTTACGTTATTCATTTTGTTCAACCATATAAATTATTTTGTAAGATTGTTTGATTTCTTAATAAATATAACTATCTTAATTATAATTTAAAGGTCCTTCCCAAGCCTTCGCTACTTGACACCACTTCTACTAAGGAATGACATCGTGCCTTGTTTTGGGGTAGTCTCGCCGGTTATTGTGCAAGCCTTTAGACTTCTGCGGCTAAGGCAACCCGTACTGATGTAGGCTTTGTCCTCCTAATGCAGGATCTCCTATTGTGACCACACATTTACTGTAGATTTAATCTGCTAGATGTTCGTCTATAATGCCAGATAGCCTTTCCACTTGTCGCTTGTAGTCTTCTGATAGGTTGTTCCTGTATATTTCAGAAGGAATTAGTGCGCCAGTAATCTGACAGAATAGTTACCAGCATTATAGAAATCCCTAGGCCTATGTCCAGCAGTGGACGTCTTTCGGCTGAAATGATGATGATGATGATTATAGAAATGACGAATGAATAAGGATCTTCGTTTGGATTTGGTTTTAGTCAGTAGATGTCTGACACTCCCTTTCGCTCTGCCCAAGAGTGGGAGGTGTTATTTGATGATTTCCCACCCCCCCCCCCCCTCCAAAAAAGGACCTTTTACCTTTGGTTAGAAGTGCCATTATATTCTTAACTTTGAGGTGAAAAAACCTGGGTATTACGCCGTGTCTATCTTTTTTTTTTGTCCAGACAAAAGCTTCTCCGTGATTTCATCCCATCGAGGAGTGCAACTAAATGTTATAAAGAGAGCGGGACGAGCGTAGCACATACGTCACGTTGTCTTGTGTCCGCCGATCAGCATTATCGTCCTATCTCCTTATCGCATCTTGCAAGTGTAAATAACTGTCCGCACTAAACTGCGCCCGATTTTTCCTAATATACTTAAATCAACCTTTCCGTCTCGATTTTCGCAAAATGTCGCCTAAAAAAACTGCCTAAACAGCGAACAATGATATCACAGATTATTGTCTTCTCCTTTCCTAATCATTTAAATACGGTAAGAATAAAAACTTGCAGCAGATACAATTTTTTTAAGCGGTTGTTTGGTCTTAGGATCGCACTGGGGTATAGAAATGTAGTATTCATCCTCACCGCAGCAAAAAAAGTGGATACCCACTGTAATGCATCGTATGAGCGATGGATTTCACTTATTCGATGCAATGTTATCATGGCTCCCAATTTTAATATTATATCATTGGACCAAGTAATCACGTTGTCCCATACAAACTTTGCCCCTCTTTTTCATCCCCTTAAATTTAATTCCAATAAAATGCAAGTAATGTCAGGGCAAGTAGCGCAAACTGGAAGGTCCCACATTCGTTTGTGGAGATACGCCGCATACACACTTGAGGTCTGAGCCGTCTATGACTCTCTATCTGAAGAGATGTATTTGCTATGGCAGTCTTGGGTTCGAGTCTATTTAGAGATCTCCAAGTAAGCCACGGCAAAGCATGTCCAGGAGGAAGGCTTTCAGACGGCTCGATGAAGCCGTTAGGAGGCTTAGGCAACTCCCGCCAGAGCACACATCCTGCAGTGGAGGCATTGTTATTAGCTAGACTAGCAGGGCCAAAAAATCTATTGCGGGCATTGTGGTCTCTGGGCCATTTGGGCGAAACTGTGCACTGGGCGGCGTGAAACAGCTTGTAGCTTCGTTCTTTCGGTGCAGCTGGCTATGGTCCTACGAACTTTTGAAGCCACAATCCCAGTTAGTGGATACAGCATTCGTACCGGTGTCGGTTTAAAGCAACCACTTATAATCCGGCACGTCTGATTTAGAGCTGTATCCACTAGATCAGCGTGGACAGAACGATCCCATACTGGGCAAGCATATTCGCCAGTGGTGAAGCAGAGCACAGAACTTAAGGAGACGCCAGCCCCCCATTTTGGTAGATGTAAGGCGGCGCAGTAAGTTGTTTCTAGCATGCACCTTCGTTTTTATAGCCTGGCATTTATTTTTGTAGACCGGTCTATAGTTATACCGAGGTTTTTCGGGTGATCACTATGGGCGATTGTTCCTGCCCAAGAGATGTTGAGTTTACGATCCGCTTGTATGTTTCGAAAGTGGAAGACGCCAGACTGCGTTTTTGATGGGTTTGGTTTCAGAGCGTTTTCAGCATAATGGTTTAGGTCACTAAAAGCTGTGAAAAGTATAACTTCAATATCCTCAAAGTTGGTATCTTGACAGGTTAGTGCAAGATCGTCAACGTAGGCTCCGAAACTACTGGACCGATTTGAAAAATTCTTTCAACGTTGGGAAGCTACACTATCCCCGGGTGACTGTGGTCAGCGTACAAAAAGTGGGTTGTGTTTTTGCTAACTGGTTGGTCGTTAGTGTAGATGACGGGGTGCAAGAAAGGAGCCTCCCCGAGCGACGTGCTCCAGCGCACCCTGGGCAATCGACTTCTGTCGATTGGCTAATTGTTTCACAAAGATGGGAAATATAAGTATATACAAAATTATAACATTTATAACAGTGTTACTGAACTAGCGAATCAGGATACATTACATTATTATTGCATAATGAATGGCAGGAAAACCACAAAACGTTGTTCAAGTCGAAATAAACATCTGTTAAAGTATAAATAAACAAATACAAAACTAAAATAATCCAATAGGTAAGTACAGTTGTTTTTTTTTCACAAATAGGCGCAATAAAGTGAAAAGATAATTGTGTGCAGGGCAATCAGATAGCTTTTCTTTATAGTACTTTATTTATCTGAATAAAAGAAAAGCGTTTTATTCTTGTTTCCAGTAACACTAGGTAACATCTAAAACGATCGAGCTGTTGGATTCTGAACTCTCAGTGCTGAGGGCAGCGTTGAAAATCTAACAAAGCGCTCTTGTTTTTTGCCACCTAGTGGAGCATTAGTCGCTTATCTTAATTAGAAACCACGGACCTGTGGTCGTACAGAATAGTAAGCAAGGCTGCTCATTTTATATTTAAAAAAATAATATCATGAAGTCAGCTTTTCCTTTGTAACTTTAGTTGTAATACCAAGTAAAATAGTGTAACAATTTAGAATCAATTTGAAAATGAAAGTTGCAGCTGCCCGAATCTTTGATTTTTGACAAAACAAATATCTTAATATTTATTCCTGTACTTTATATCGGTTGAAATGATGATGATGAAGCGCCTCAAAAGAAATTAAAAATAAAAATTAAATCTGTGCAAATTAAACGTAGAAGTGGCATCAAAGTAGAAAGCTGGCAAACGGCTGCAGACTTGTTGCAGCAGTCGAAATTATTCATATTATTTTGAATATTTACATACCATATCAGAAATAATACAAAGCTTACGTGAAATTGATTAAACATTAAAGTTGTAACCGACTAGAAAGTGTAAGTCAGTACTTGTTGCAGAATCCTAAACATTTCAACTATTTCAAAGTAAGCACAACGAACAAAACTGCGATCATACGTCACAATGTAGAATATATATTCTACGTTATTATTCACGACGCGTGCTCCAAAGGAAGCAGCAGGCACTGCATATGAATATGTCAGGACAAAATATTAAGAACGGAAACTTGGCCCCACTGTTTCACGAGTGGTGTAAAATGTTGCCATCTGCATGTCTGATGGGATTCGCGAGGTGGAAGATCAAGTATGTGTCCGTGTGTGAATGTTCACGTACGTGGAAGGACATTTATACCTGTTTGCAAACCTTTGCATTAATAATAAACTATGTCATTTTCACTCTCTACCTCTCTGCCCAGAGAGGGAGAAGTCAATTGATGATATGCCACCGTCCAAAAAAAAGTAGTTTCGACTCGGCCTGTTAATATACGCCACTATGCATAAAGGAACTGCTGGACTTACAAGGTGCAGTCTAGCACATCCTCGTCAAAATTCAGAAGTTTATCATAAAGATTCATAAAATACATCAATAATCGCTTTAAATTACGGTACCTGGTCAATAATTTGGCCATATATTTTGAAATAATACAGAAATTAGTTCAACAGGAAAACCTATAAGAAGTCTATGGTGCTAAAATAACATGGAAATTCTCTCAATATTTACTACAATGGCACGGAACCCTTCATGCGCAAGTTCGACATGCACTTGGCCAGTTTTTAGCGCTGTGGTTTAGGAAAAAGAAATAGTATCTTAAACACTGAATATTTATTATTTTGTTTTTTTTTTCCTAGATATCCCGTAAATATTTAGTGCCCCCTCCCCCCTTTCAGAATTTACTCCCGAAATTTCGGCGCTGTTAATTATCATGTCACCCACCGTGGAACGGCTTGACGTCACATTTCACTCTCCTAGCCTCCACCCGAAGGTAAAAAAGGTGCGATGATGATGATATAAAGCCAGCTCACATAACACTCATAACAAGTTTAATTAATCCAGCTGACAAGCGAGCGCGTTCATTCAATCGATTTAATAAGCGCCTAGCACAGGTACGTAACTGGAATTCAATACAGCGACGCCATTATCAATTACTAGGATCCCAGAGCGAGTTAGGCATGAAGTATACGAGACTATTGGTTCACATAACTTGATGCTGAGACGATGGCTAGGTGTCTCCCATGAGAATTGGAAAGAAACGCCAAATTGTGATCGATGGAGGGATAGGTCTTTAATAATAAATAAAAATTATTTGATAGGTTCGCGTTTGATCGGCAGATAATAGTACAGGCTTAACTGGCCTGTTGGTCTAGTGGTTAGTGACCCTAACGGCTATGCCGGAGGTCATGGGTTCGATTCCCACCCAGGACAAATGTTTGTGTGATGAGCACGAACATTTGTTCTGTGTCTGGGTGTAATTTATCTATAATATGTATGTATTTAGAAATATATAAGTATGTTTATCAGTTGTCTAGTACCCATAACACAAGCTCTGCTTAGCTTGGGACTAGATGGCGTTGTGTGATAGTTGTGGAATATTATTATTATATTATTATTATTATTATAACTTGACTGTAACTTCTTCACTTTTCTCACCCCGGATCATGGCTTGAACTAGGGTAGGGCGCGAGAGGTTGCCGCAGCGAATCGCCGCTACGAGAATACGGTGAAGCAGACCTCCACGGTGTGCTCCACCGTGTCCTCGGATCCAGTCGATCCTCGAAGTGCATCCGGGAGTTTCCTCCGCCTGATTCGGTGCAGGTACCTCCCGAAACAACCGTGACTGGTAAGGACCTGCGTCACACAGAAGGTGAGGGCACCGTGGCGCCTCTCCAGCCACTCATCAAAGACAACGAAACCCCTCGAGTTTTGGTTTGTGGCGCTACAATAATCGATTTGGTGACCTGACTAGCGATGAATTGTCATGGCCGTCTAAAATAAACTTTGCTACTAGATTTACGTTACTTTTCACAAACAGGTTTTGCGGCCCGATTCGGAATAGTGTTTCTATGTTTTAAAATTTGTTAAATTCTAAGTAATTCAGTATACGAGAACCCTGATCGCTGATCGCTTTTATACCAGCATCAATTTCGTGAGTACTTTATACTATTAATTACTAGCAAAGCAACCCGCCCCGGCTTCGCACGGGTGCGGTATAAATTAAAAAAAAACATGTTTGAAACGACAACACATTACAAATCTTAGAATTTCTCGGTACTAGGTACAGTGGTACAACCACAAAACAGAAAGACTAGGGTCAACGAACCCTTCACGAAGCCGACAACCAAGCATTGTACCGCTACGCAAAAATTATTTGTGGGAACCTTTTTTTTGGTTTAAAAATCTGATTTTTAGGTAAAAGTCAATGTAGCACTCTTAAAACATTGTTTCCATCCGTAACTATAGTTACTAGGTATGGTCTGAAACAAAAAAAATATTGTAGTGATAGGAAGAACAAGTGCCTTTCGGCTTCGTTAAGAAATATTTATACCCTTAAAAAGGGATTACACTGCTATAATACTACCCATTTGCCTTCATATTGCTAGCTTTAAAGGGTGTAAAAGTACCCATACGCAAACGAAGGGCACTTGTTCTCTATATTAGTCAAAGCATCCACTAGCACAATGTTTTAAGAATGCTACATTGAGTTTTACCGTAAAATGTGATTTTTGGACCCCTAAAAAAAGTCGTTTCCCAGAAAAAAAAAATCCATAGGGGTACTTAGTTTGATGTACAGAATGCTTGGTTTACGTTTGTGTGAAGGGTTAGTTTACACCTTGTATAGCTTAGGTACAGCCTAATATATGTTGGTTAAATTGTTCAAATGCTGAGAGAAAGAGAAGAGGCTGATAATCAGCAGTTTTTGAAGGTCGAAATTCTATGAGACTCTCCCCAAAACGCCAATCGGCTTCGCCATTTCTTAAAGTTATTTGATTTGTTTCACTTTAATTATTTTCAGATTCATTCTCTCATTGAACTTCAAAATGGTTTCCCGAGACATCTGGTGGAAAGCCGGACAACCAAACTACAGTACCAACACTGACTTAATGTACCCATACTCCGATATTGATCACATAGGAAGGCCTGGATTGGTAAAATACCCTGTGTCCCTCAATGATCTGATTCAACACGTCGACTACTGGGGTGAAGGTAGGGTTGTCAGCGGACAAGGCGTAAGCGGCTTCCCAAACAGCTACAACGTCCATCACCAACATCAACTAGTGAGCTGCGGGCCAGACAGAGGCAAGAAGATACCGAACAGGATCCCCGTCATAAGTTTCACCGACTGCGACACCAAGGGGTACCTCAAGGACAACTCTGTCCTCACCGTGACCGTCGTGGGAGCACGCATCAATGACATGTGCGCAATGGACATCGCGCGCATAGTCAACAGGGATCATGGCACGGTGGTCGTGTTCGGCCTGGATGCTAATTCGCAAAAGATCGTAAAGCTCACCGAAGAATTGGGTAAAAAATATCTGCAAATTTCGAGAGACTGGCCCCTGCCTTGCGAACTTCAAGGATTGACATACTTTAGATGTCATGTGGCTTTTCCAACTACGTAAGTATTGACAATAATATTAATTATGTGTTTTGAAAGTCACTAACTCATATTGGGGTGTTCACTACTCAACACTAAAGAAATATTTGGCACAGGGTAGCATTGAAACACTAAAGTTGCAATAAAGAAAAAAAGTCTTATGTGTCAAGATCAAAATTTAATAGTAATTATTTTCATACTTTTTTACGACAATACGCGTAAGGGATTGATTTTTGAATAGGGAATTTAATTTAAAGTATAGTATGAACAAAGTTTTACTCACTTTACATGGTGTCAAAGGGTTTAGTGTCTAATGTACACCTGGGAGATATCACCCAGGTGAACATTATACACTAAACCGTTCAAAGTACAACCGGTTCAAAAGTCGTTTTAATAGATCTGTCAGTTGATTATGACAGATCAGCTACTTGCCTGGTTTTGAGGTTAAACGCTGTGATAGCTCAAACATCGGCCAAACGAAACGTTTGTTCACGTTTTTTTTTTCTTATGTTCCGCGGTTTTACGTTACGTTAAAGTGTTCGCTCTATACGCACTGTTTGTTTTATTAAGAGAATTGTATAACATACAGTATGTTAGTTTGGACGAGGGACACATTGAAACCTGCCTATGCTTCCATGATACTAATAAAAATGTGAACAAAAAAAAACACTGATAAATAACAGACAAAACCATACTAAATACTTCGGAAAAGTCTCGCAACCCTTGCGTTTATCACAGAAAATGTGCGCGGATCAGTGACTTTTAGGCGTAATCCATTTTCCCTTCATATTTTAAAACTGGCGTAGGACAATGGCAAAAAAGAAACGTCTAATAAAGTGAGATCAGCTGCAGGGCTATTGCGTATCCCTGTTGACAGATTTATTGATTATCACTTTGTCTCTGTGTGCTTTCATTAACTGTCAAATGGTTCCATTTTGTACTAAACCATAACCAATTTGACAGTTAATCCATGGACAATATGATAGCCACTGTCATACAATGTGGAGCAGGACGATTGACATTCCTCTAAACCACGTAAAGAAAGGCATGCTCTTGACCCGTATACAAAAAATCAATCAAATCCAATGACTACTTTAGCCACAGGAAATTATTTTTCATTTTCTTATTTTTCAACATGATGTAGATCGGAGTCCGTAATAATAGGTAAACATTGTAAGGTCAGGAACCTGTGCAAAAACCTACGATTCTATTCTCAACGTCTCAATACGCTTGAAAGACAGAGAAAGGTGTCATACGATCCCACTCTGACGCGCCCCGCACACTCCCACAAAATACTACAATTATAAAGAAAAAGTAATATTACTTACGCAAATAATGCATTAGTGGTGCATAGAAAATTGCGAGTGTGTGTGTGAGCGGAATTTTTTTCGGCAAAAAGTCCTTGACTCGGTAACTATGTCAGTCAGTGCATAGCGGCGCCCTTTGAGGAGAGCACACGCCTACTTTTTTTATCACAAGACGAGCCGCGCGCGCATTGTCGTGATTTTATGAAAAGTTTGTTGTTATTGTGATTAAAGACGATTTATGATATTTGGATTAGTGCATAGGTTACTGTGACTTATTGGTGTTAGTGTAATATTAGTTATTTAGGCATTTATTAGGTAGCTAGTTTTGTGATTTAGGTTAAGTTAGTAAGTTTTTTAGTTTAATTATGCCTCAAATAAGGTTTTAAGTGATTAATTATTCAATCAGTGATCTTTTATTAATTAACAACTCGCAACTTAGTGAGTTTATGCCGCTGATTTGTTGTTCTCCGATAAAAAGTACCTACGCCCAACATCGCCGCCGCTCGCTGCACCCCGCGCACTAGGTCAGTGACTTTTCGTAGTTAAAGCGTGTTTACTTTTTATGCAGTTGATTCTGCTATTTATTTTGTTTGAAAATTGCAATTTTTAAATTTTCCACTAACTACTAATCTTCGTGTTTTAAAATGTTTCGATGGACTAGTACAGTGCTAGTTTTAATTTAATGTCGTAGTTCCAGATCCACATTGTATAAAAGATACGCAATAGCCCTGCTGGAGAGCGTGCGGGGCCGTGGCACAATTACGTCACAAATTAAGGTTATAGTTTTTTTACATATTTGGTCCGAGAATCGGATACTGAATAGGGTTCCTTCAATATGTCCCTCGTTTAACATAATACCCTGTTTATGATATGATGTATATTGAGAAATAATTAAAAGTAGGTACCTACTTAAAGTATTAAAAAAAATTTTTGAGCCAAAATACAAACTATTTGAATTAAACTTAAGGTTATTGAAAAGTATTAATAAAATGACTGAACTATGACTGTCTGAACTGAAAACGTCTGAACAAAATAGGGCTTCATAAAAGTTTTGCAGGTCCATGACTCATACATTTTTTATTTTATTTTAAAATAAAACTAAAGTAAAACACCGCTAAACGACCATAATAGTTTTTTTTTATTATACTACATAATAATATATACTACGCACGTTTCACTTCAGCTTTTAATACGATTCCTGTTGGGTATACAGACAGCAAGTTTTTTGTTTAATTTAGGGGCCGTGAATGAAATCATCTTATTTTAAACAATTTTGATCGCTACGTGTGGGAAATCTATGAAGAACTTGAAGCTTCCTTTTGGTTATTATAAGAGACGAGTTCTTTTTCTGACACAAGTCATTCTAGAATTTTCAAAATAATGTTTATATCAATGGCAATCACCCATATTCAAAATCCCTTTTCCGCAAAAATATCGATCGAGTTATGTTTGGCTTCGCTGAACATTATAACACTACAAACGATTCTAAACATTAAAAAAAATATATAAATAGCATCACCATACCGGTGTACTAGTGGCACTATTCTTCACATTTTCGACTTCAATACAAAATGTAGCAGAAACAAAATGTTAAAACATCGCAATTTTTACAAAATGTCTAGACAAATAAGATTGTTTTCTATACCTCACAATCACTTTAAAGAAAATTGAAATTGAATTCATTATTTTTAAGGTAATCTTCTAATAGAATCGTAATTTTATTTTATAAATAAAATATAATTTCATTTCGTAAATTGAATCCAAAATTAACTATATTATCGACCGCGCAAACTCTATCGCGCCAGTACGAATTGGGCACTCCAAGGAAGGAGAAAGACGTATCGCTTTGTATAACAGACGCTCCCGTGTTCTACGTACAGTACGATCAAATTATCTTGGCAGGTCTGAACATAGGCTCTGCGAACTTTTGCGCATGTATACTCGCGAAGAAAACTGTTATTGCAAGATAATTTGTTCGAACTGTAAATATATTTCTGAGGTTTTATGCCGACTACAACACTTTGATACACAATTAATTTTGATCATCATTTTTGTTTCTTGTTTGTAAAGATTGCAAATTTTTTTTTTCGTCTTTAAATCGAATTCGAATTGTAGAAGTAGGTAGGCCCTCTCGTACAATTCAACTTGGATTTAAATATTTTTAACCGACTTCCGAAAAGGAGGAGGTTCTCTATTCGTGTGTATGTATTTTTATGTATGTCCGCGAATATCTCCATCAATTGTGGACCGACGCTCAATTTTTTTTTGTCTTTGAAAGGGTATACTCCCGAGGTGGTCGAATCGTCACCAAGTCAGGATCTGATGATGGGATCCCTGAGAAATCGAGGGCAACCCTCATATATAGTCCTGAATAATGCGGAATTAGCTTGTGATTTAAAACTATCGATAGATGTGTGTATAAAGAATATACTGTATAGAAATCTTTTGCTAATACAGCATTAAACTCAATAAAAAAAGAAATTTGATAAAAATGGCTTTATTTCGTCACCCATCCACATTAGAAAGTCCAAAGAGGCCACAATGTTTGTAAATATCACATTCTATCAAATTTCAAGTAAATAGCTTAGACTAATTTACATTTTTTTTTTCGATTTTCATGACCCGGTTTTTTTTTCCAAAAAAACTAAAGGTCATATCGATGGCGGAATTTTAATTTAGTGCTTGGAAAGACAAACTAATGATTTTTGGAATAAAAAAAGCATGTAAGAAAATTGGGGTTTCTAAAACACTGTGCGTGACAGGGAGAGAACCTCTCGTCCCAGCCGCCGCGGGAGACGCTCCGGGCGTCGGGGGCCACGTGAAGGCTTCCGGCCACCGTAGACGCGGGCCTATGGACGGTGAGAAATGGGCTAGCTCCCCGTCCGTCCGTCTTATGACGACGACAGGCCGTGTCGACGACGGCGCGTTCGTGTTCCACGCGCGCTTAAAAGAGATGTCAGCAACATGGAAGGGGCCCGCAAGGGCTGACGCCTGTCGGGGCTGCAGGTTGTTCGAAAGAGATACCGCGGCCTCGACATAAAGAGCTAAGAAGGAACATGGGTGGTTTTAAGTCAGTAGAAGTCTGACACTCCCTTTCGTTCTGCCCAAGAGCGGGAGGGGTTATTTGATGATTTTGCACCCCCCCACCCCAAAAAACTAAAGGCTTAAGCCCGTACAGCACAAACAATCGCTCCCTACTATTCCTAATGCCCTTAGTTGCCCAGTCACTGAACATAAACTTGGGAAAATAGATTTAGTTTTCGTTTATATTGTATTATTGAACTCCGTGTGAATCACCGAAAATAATTCCTCATAAAATAGATTTACATTGTCAATAATCTGGCTTGGAATGCCTAAATTACTAATTAAATTATCATTAAACTTATTTAAATTGCTGGGTGTTATTTGTCTTAATTTTACTTTTTACCCGACTGCGGCGAAGCCAAAAAAGAGGGTTATGTGTTTGGCGTGTATGTATGTAACTCCTAAACGGATAAAGGGATTTGAATAGAATATACAAGTACATCGTTAGATTCGTTTTGATGGCGCGAGTGTTACTGGCTACATTAAAAAACAAAGAAAATTTGCGGATTTTGGGGGTCACATCGTAGATTTGAAAAAAATAAATAGCAATTACCATCGAGTAAGGTATCAAAATGAAGGGTTTTAAAAGGAGATTACAAAACTATATGACACTTATATGTTTAAAATAAATTCAAAGTCACAAATCCTATAAACAAACACAAAAGTTAAATAATCTGCGAAGATATTACGCGACCAACGAAAGAACAAACACAAAAGAACTAAAAAGTTGTAAGTAAATAAAAAAATAGATAAAAACCCGACTGAAAAAACTAAAAAGCAAAAAACATGCACATATTAAATTAAACAAAACTTGGAAGCAGGCGGGGTTCATTTGAATATTTAATTGTGAAATAGTTTTTTTTTTTTTTGACTGGTTATATTTAAGAGGTCTTCCTCAAAACACCCTCACTTCGGCCAACTGTTATTTACTTGGTTTTACTTTAATTATTTTCAGAGCCACCTTACAGTTCTTCAGGCATTCCGTAACCCTCTGGGACCATGCCGATTTGCCGAACTACAGCACCAATATTGACCTAGTGTTCCCATACTCCTCTATTAACCACACCGAGGTGAATTTAGTGAAATTACCCGTGTCCTCCAAACACCTCATTAAACACGTTGACTACTGGGGTGAAGGTAGGGTTGTCACCGGAAAAGGCATTAGCGGCTTCCCAAACAGCTACAATGTCAATCACGTATTTAGGCTGGTGAGCATCGGGCCGGACAAGGACAAGCTGATACCGAATAGGATCGCCGTCAAAGGTTATAGAACATCCAACACCAGCCCGTTCATCAAGGACAACTCTGTCCTCACCGTGACCGTCGCCGGAAATCGCATTACCAGCGAAAGCGTCAAAGACATCGCGCGTATCGTCAATAGTGAGCGCGGCTTGGTGGTCGCGTACGGCGTGGATGATAACCCACAAAATATCTTAGACCTCACAGAAGAATTGAAAAAAAAAGGACTGTTTCCATGGGAAAATGCCACATTGCCTAGCGAACTACAAGGCTTGACATACTATGATAGTCACGTGGGTTTTTTTCGTCAAATTGACTTAGGCAAGGAAACGTACAATAGTGTCGTTAAAGGTGACTACGACAGTGCAGTGAAAATGACTAAAAATGTCGGCAAAGCAATCACAGATGTTGTAACGGAACTTATCAGGAATGCTCCCCAAAACGTGATGATCTACGCGCATGAACTGTGGAACGGTGGCGGTAAAGAAATTGTTCGCGAATATTTCCCCAAGCAGTTCACATACATCCTTAACGAAGACTTCGTTGTAATATTGAATAGGGAATACGAAATGCCTCTGACAGTAGATCCTCCAGTTACCAAAAATTCTCCCATTTGGGGTGACGGGTCAAGTACACCTCATACTGATCTTAAATATAGATGGAAATTCCATGCCGTGTTTAGCAAAGAAGGTCTCATATTCGCATTGTACAACAAAGACAATAATAATATAGATTCGTATATAAAAACGGCCTTAAGGACGGAAAATAATGAGACGAGAGAATATTTCGCATGGTCACTTGCGCCTACTTCTACTGATGTGTGTAGAAGTGGGTTTTGTATTTTTTATTTGAAGCCGCTGATTGAAATAGATGGTGATGTGGTGTTTGCAATTATTAATATTCCGTTTGAAGAATGCCTTACATTGCATTGTGACACAGAGTCAGGGAATAGAAACAGGAAACTATTTGGACGTCATGTCAGCGAGTATGACCGTTTAGAGCATGCATCCAAATGGAATATAAAACTTTGGACTGGTGCATGATTACGTCGAATTATTAATTAATTATGTGCTTTGGAGAAGTGAGACTATACTAAATAATTAGTGTGTCATGAGTAGCTTTTTGTTTAATAGTAGCAAAATTTGTGTGAATTCCAGTTTTATTTTTAAAAAATCGTTGAGTAATTTGAGAAAAATACATTTTGCTGGGGTAACGTTTGAAACGTTATAGAGTTTAAACGATACGATTTTGCTGCGGTACGTTTTTGAATATCTCAGATCAGGAAAACGGCTCAAAGAAGTTTGAAAAAAATAACCAATTAATTTTTGATTTGGTTGGCGCAAACCAATCGAACTAATGTAATTAAACGGTTTCAAAAATCAGAAAAAAAACCGGTAACAAGTAAACCAAAACACCTAATATAACCCAACAAACAGCTGTAATAATACCTATGGATAATATCGCGTTGCTCAAATGCAAAGCAATGCAAATGCTAAGACAGACCGAGGTCTAATAAATTGTGTGCTTTGTTTAAATGTAAGTAACTTGGAATTTTTAAATAAAAAAGAGTAAGTTTTTTAACCTACTCTTTTTAGCTGTAGCTTAAGTAACACATCAAAGCAACATAACGACTTACAGCATTTGTGTATCGATTTAGCACTTTAGCGTCAGTTTTATAATAACACTAGGTGTTGCCAGCGGCTTCGCCCGCTACAACTCGATAATTATCCCACGGGAAGATAAAATCAGAATAAAAACTATCCTGTGTTAATCCAGGTTAGAAACTATCTAAATCCGTTCAGTGATTTTTGCGTGAAAGAGTAACAAATATCCATCCATCCATACATACACACTTACAAACTTTCACGTGTTGTATAATATAAGTAGGATTACAAACGTTTATACGCCTACTGCAATGCTTATTTGGGCACAAATTATACGTTAAGGTCATAAATAAGTTCGCAATTAGTTGTTTAATTGTATTGCACGCGCATTATATTGACAGAATAAGTTGCTAATCGCATAACAAAAACATTAGACTAGCATTAGATTACACTAAGAAAGCAACAAAAAATAACACAAAAAAACTTTGGAGCAATAATCATTTTCTAAAGACGGTGACTTTTGTTTGTTTAATTTGATTTTTTTTGCTACCGACTTCAAAAACTGATTTTGGTTCACATGTGCTTAAGCGTACCGGCGTGATGTTATGTTATAAACTGGTGTAAACAATAGACAGACATGTTGTTATTTATTGTAGTCTTTCTTTTGAGTCATGTCAAGTAATGTTTCAAGCACTGTTTATTTTATTTACCTAATATTGAAGCTCTTGGTTTTCGTACGTTTTTACGTGTGACCACTGAAAACCAGCGCTGTGCTGTGGGTGACCATAGCACAGCACCATGCTGAGTGGCAACCTATTTGTCGCAGGCACGACGTGCAACGTTTATTTCTTTTTTTATAATCCCTGCTTATTGTTTTTTTTTTTAATATCAT
Source organism: Diarsia rubi (assembly GCA_932274075.1). Lineage (NCBI taxonomy): Eukaryota > Metazoa > Arthropoda > Insecta > Lepidoptera > Noctuidae > Diarsia > Diarsia rubi. The sequence goes on along the minus strand of OW026420.1, from coordinate 2,397,393 downwards.
TTCAGCGTTGTATGTGTATTGTTTTTTTTTTTCCTGTATAATCGGCATGTTTCTGCGACAAATATATATTTTTTCTTTCTTTCTTTTTTTACATGTGATTTCAACAATCCCAGTCCATTTGCTATAAATTGAGGAGTTCAGTTGCCTATCTCCGAAGTTCTTCATGAGATCTTCACCAAATTGAAATGGAATCACTCCGAGAAGGTACTATGAAAAAATCAAAACAATAGGGGATCGGACTGGGTCAAAAAAATATGATTCTAATTAGTCCGTCAGTTAGATTATCGAAAAATATTGGATATGTGTTTTTTGTTTTATCAAATTAATAAAAATTGACGAAGATAAAACGCGTCAAAGATCATGAGTGGGGAGTTGTGACGTCATCTGTTAGTGAAAAATGTACTACCATGTGACGTTTTCGAGGAATTCACGAGTTGCATGTATCGTCTTAATTTTTTATTTATGTGAAAAAAGAAAAAATACGTGTCCAATTTTTTTTTAAATCTATCTGACGGACGAATTATTATTTTTTTGTCCGATCCCCTATTGCGTATTCCTAGTCTAGAACGAATTTTGCATAAAATATTAACATAATAGTCGTAGTACCTATTGGCTGGGCAGCATATAATTTGGTTATTTCATTAAATGTATAATAAAGGTCTATTGCTATTTTAAATAGGTCCGTATGATAATACTTTTTGGTTATAAAATATTTACAAAATGGTGTCGGTCTACAGTAGCCCAGTGATTTTTTATAGCTAATTAATGGGTGCTAATTAAACCGGTTTCTTTTTAATAGCATATTATTCACCTCTAAAAATCTACAGTACCTTCTAAATTACTAAGTCAGATACAATTAACAAGTGTCTAAATGATACTACATACTGTTACGATCTGGGTATGGGATAACCCTCCTTTTAGGCTTCGCCGCAGTCGAGTAATAAAAACACTACCAATTAAACACACGAATTAACCTCCGTTTTTTTGGTATTTTTAGGAAATCGGTTAACAATATAATGCACACACGTTTTGCTAATAGTTAATAAAAAAAAAACTATCTAAGCTATTAGTAAATAAAAATCATCATGACACACTAGGAAGTTATTAGTTATAGTCTTACCTCTCTAAAGCTCAATATTTTGCGGGGGTAACGCACACCCGGAACTTCTCTCGAAATGTCACCGACGCGCGACGTGTTCCATAAACAAAATTATGTAAAAATTACATACTTACAGCTGTGTACTCACTCACGTTTCTCAAAATATTTTTACCAAAATTGTTGTAATTGTTATTGGAAAATAAATTGCCAGTAACAATAATATTGTTAGTGAATTACTTTCGCTACTCGTTACAAGAACCTGGAACTTGGCACAAGCAAAGAGGTAGGCGTATATCCAGAACTGGGTGAAGTCGGGCTATGGATGATGATGATGATGATTTGAAACACCATCGCCCTAAACATACTAAGACAGTTTGTAATTATTCAAATTAGTAAAAAAATACCAAATCGTACCTAACAGGTAGTCGATATTTTTTATTAGATTTGGGGATTTGAAGTACTTAGAAACCGAAAAATAGTGCATTGTTGGTTTGTTACCTGAGGGTAAGGTGAAAACAACTGGGCTGCAGGATGTTGTAAGAGGTACCAGCCTCGACATAAAGGGCTAAGAAGGAACATGGGTGGTTTTTAGTCAGTAGAAGTCTGACACTCCCTTTCGCTCTGCCCATGAGCGGGAAGGGTTATTTGATAATTTCCCACCCACAAAAAAAAGGGTTGAAAACAACTTATTTAGCTCCGAAACAACGCGCGACGTGTGGTGTAGCGCCCGAGTACAAATAAGTCTTTAACCCCTTCATCATGAATACATGGAAAGTAAAAATTAAAACATGAATTAGTGTGTAGAATTTTCTGTGGCTGGCCATGGCTATTCAGCCAATGTTTTTCATTTTCATAATTGAAAAATGGTAAATAATTTGCCCAAATCTACGCTATTTTAAAGAAATTATTTTTTTTTTTTTATATGAGATGGGCATACTCAATATAATACTCATACTCAGACCTCAATCTTGCCATAGGGGCAGAGTTAAGGTCGACGATGGAACGAATTAACCCAAAAGAAGCTTATTTACTAGCGACTTAAATAGATTAGAGTGTATGAACTCGGGAAAACCGACGCAGGCAGGGAGTTCCACTGGTTGGCGGTGCGCATAATAAAATTTTTTGCAAAGCGCTACTTACGAATGTGTTGAACATCAACAAGGTATGGGTGATAACCTGCAGTACACCTACTATGATAGTTGAAACTAAATTATAATCAAGTTTTTTTTTTATTATTTTTTATTTATTTATTTAAAACACACACTATCATTACAGGCTAACCTAATACAACAGTGTAGTTATAGTTAAAGTTTACCAATGACTGAGACATACAATTAACAATCTAGACTAATTAAGAACGTAAACATCAATAATAACCATAATAATTCTTCAATAATAATTAACAATCTAGACTAATTTCTCTATATCAATATCAATCTATATAAATAAAAATGAATTGCATTTCTGTTAGTCTCGCTAAAACTCGAGAACGGCTGAACCGATTTGGCTAATTTTAGTCCTGAAATATTCGTGGAAGTCCAGAGAAGGTTTAAACTGTGACTGAGAAAATAGTAGGTAGGTAGGGTAGTAGGAAAAAGAGCACTGCAACGCATGGGTACAGTCGGGTACAGCTAGTTTAAAATATTATTCATTTGAGGGGCATGAGGAACAGGGTGTAAAGTTCCTCATCCCCCATAGAAAAGGGAGGATCCTCCGACCAGACGGGTGTTGTGTCTGGTGGGCTAACTGCCCGACATCTGTAAGTCGGGATTTTGTATATACGCTAATGTGGCGGATAACTTTGATAGCGCGATGCAGAATTGCCAATGTTAGTTCGCATCTGTTGCGATAGATGGCGCTGTCGCCACACAAAGTATGTATAGTTTTGAAGGAATTATCTTTCAACTCTTAACCGTTGAGGAGTTTTACCTTCCACCAGGGTAGGTAGTAGGTAGGTTGGTGGTAGGTAAGTAGATGGTACGGAGGCAGGTAGTAGGTAGGAAAAAGGGCATTGCAACACCCATACAGCCATAACCTCAAAACCAAGCGAGTCATCATCAGCCAATAATGTGTCGCAACCTTCACCGGGTCATCGGTTCACCTAGTGTAACGCAACGTCTTCTGGTTCGTGGTCGCCACTCCAGAACTTTTTGGCACCATCGGCCATCCGTTCTGCGAGCCATGATCCCTGCGTACTGCCACTTCAGTTTGGTAACTCTTCGGGCTATGTCGGTAACCATGGTCCTATTGCGGATGTCTTTTTTTCTGATGCGATCCCGTAAGGCGACTCCGAGCATAGCCCTTTGGGTGACAGAGAGGCAGGTTATACTCTGTACATGTACCTAACAAGACAGAAGCTTATTACAGTTTGCTACTAATTGCTTTAATAATCAGTTACTTTTTTATTCTTAATTAAAACACTCTTTTTGAAAACAAAACCTTATTAAAATATTAAACCTAACAAAATTCAATAAAAAAATTAAACAAATATCGTTTTTTTAAACAAAAACTAAAAGTGAAACCCGGACTACCAATGAAACCCGCCCGGACGCTCTCTAAACTAGGACAAATCCGGGGAAACCCGGACGGATGGCAACCCTACCTGAGGGAAATACATATGACCTCTCGTATCCGGCCCTGGTGCAAGCCATGGTCCGGGGGGCGAGGAGGAATGGGACGCCGTCGCGTCCTTCTGCGAAGCAGTTATGCTAGCGAACGAGGTGGCGGATGCTGCTGGTTGTACACTAGTCACCGCGGCCTCGACAGTAGAAGTCTAGTCAGTAGAAGTCTGACACTACCTTTCGCTCTGCCCAAGAGCGGGAGGGGTTATTTGATGATTTCCCACCCCAAAAAAAAAGGTGTCTGGTGGGCTAACTGCCCGACATACATGGTGTAAATTGACCCTTCACACATAAGTCAACCATGCATTCTGTACATCAAACTAAGTACGCCTACGCAAAAATTTTTGCTGGGAAAAGTACCCTTAACGCAAACGAAGGGCACTTGTTCTCCCCACCACTGCAATATTTTTTTTGTTCTAGACCATACCTAGGAACCCCCTAGTTACGGAGATATTGGGGGACAAAGTTCCAAAATTTTCACAGCTGTTTTTGTAAATACTAGTTTTTCAGTTTATAACTTTACTCAAATTAACTCCATGACCCTTTTACTATTCAAAGCATCCACTAGCACAATGTTTTAGGAGTGTTACATTGAGTTTTACCGTAAAATAAAATTTTTGACCCCAAAAAAAAAGTCGTTTCCCAGCAAAAATTTTAGCGTAGGGGTACTTAGTTTGATGTACAGAATGCTTGGTTGACGTGTGTGAAGGGTTCATTTACACCATGTATGTCGGGCAGTTAGCCCACCAGACACAACACCCGTCTGGTCGGAGGATCCTACCTTTTCTATGGGGGATGAGAAACTTTACACCCTGTTCCTCGTACCCCCAAACACCCTTTATAATTCGTTAAACATATTTGAAGGACATGTTTTACTTATTTATTATACAAAAGAAACAATTGTCATGACTCTTTAGTCGCTATTGCATTCTACACTCGAGAGCAATGAATCCGGGTCACTTAAAGAATCCTAAAAATCTCGGAAACTAAAAATGCTAGGTTAATGCAATAAATTGTATTTAATAGACAATGTAATACTCCTTAAATGAAGGTATTAAAACTTCTTATTTATTGTAAAGTTATATCATAAAAAAATCAAATTTGAAAAAGGGCCACTTTCGAAGATGGAACTACGAAATTACAGCATTTGGTTTTGCTTTTGTTTGTAATCTGTCATTTATGTGGGTACATAAACCATGTTGATAGTGCTCTATATTCATTATTCAAGCTGAAATTATGTCGCTTACGCCTGAAGAATGCACCAGAATACTTACAATGCTGGAAACCGGCCGGAGTCAGCGCGATACAGCCAGGACTGTCGGTGTGTCGCTGTCAACAGTACAAAGAGTTCTCCGACGTTATGAAGAAACTGGTTCTAACCTACGCAGACCAGGAACGGGCAGAACCAGGTGTACCACAGCACGAGAAGACCGATACTTGGTGAACACCATGCTTCGAAATCGCTTTCTCACAGGAACTGAACTCACAAATCAGTTTCGACGCCTCTGAGGAAGTAACCTAAGTGCATGGACAGTAAGACGTCGGCTTGCTGAATCTAACTTAAAACCCCTTAGACCTGCAAACGGCCCTAAACTGGAGCGTGGGCATCGTATTTCAAGACTAAGATATGCCCAGAGCCACGTAAATTGGAGTATTGAAGATTGGTCAAAAGTTATGTTCTCCGACGAATCAAAATTTATGCTCTACAAGCACGATGGAAGACACAGAGTGTATCGAAGACCAGGGGAAAGATTCAAGCAAGCATGCATCGAAGAAAAAGTAGCCTACGGTGGTGGGTCTGTACTTGTGTGGGCCGGAATTTCTTCTGAAAGTCGCACAGAGCTGGTGATCATAGAAAACGGCTCTTTAACTAGCGTAAGATATGTGGAAGAAATCCTCAATGATCACGTTGGTCCATTTATGGTCAATTTAGGTGAGGATGCTATATTTATGCATGACAATGCCCGACCTCATACAGGTAGGATTGTGAATGACTACCTTCAAGAGATGAACATTACTCGTATGGAGTGGCCAGCACGCAGCCCGGATATCAACCCGATCGAGCATGCTTGGGACGAGCTAGGCAGATGCGTATAACAACGAAACCCTCCCCCAATCACGCTTCGTGAGCTCAAAATTGCTCTCACAGAGGAATGGGAGAATATTCCCCAAAATCGTATAAGGAACTTGGTGTACAGCATGCCAAACCGCGTAAAGGCAGTAATGGAAGCACGAGGAGGCAATACGAAGTATTAAAATTCAAGAAAATCGTAATAAAGTTCAAAAATTTCATGTTTCCTATTTTTGTTTTAAGGAGAGATCAGCAGTTTTTTTCTTTATGTAATTTTGTGTTAATAAAATGTATGGTGACTCATATTTTTTTTACTTTCATTTAAGGAGTATTACATTGTCTATTAAATACAATTTATTGCATTAACCTATCATTTTTAGTTTCCGAGATTTTTAACATTCTTTAAGTGACCCGGATTCATTGCTCTCGAGTGTATATCTCTATGACCGGTTGTGTGGATGTCATGATTGTCATGTAAAGGGAGTAAAACAATTTTATACAACTTCATACGCAGGAGCTGGGCGATTGGACTGCTGCGTTGCGTGGGTGTCGCGGGTTGAACCTGAAATATTTGTATGACCTACAGATAGCTGTTTCGAGTCTGGGTGTATGTGAGTTTAAATGGTTGTAAACGCACCCACAATACAGGAGAAAAATGGACCACCCTTCGCCAACTGCTATTTATTTGGTTTTCCTTTAATTATTTTCAGAGCCACCTTACAGTTCTTCAGGCATTCCGTAACCCTCTGGGACCATGCCAATTTGCCGAACTACAGCACCAATATTGACCTAGTGTTCCCATACTCCTCTACTAACCACACCGAGTTGAATTTTGTGAAAGTACCCGTGTCCTCCAAATACGATGACCTGGTTAAACACGTTGACTACTGGGGTGAAGGTAGGGTTGTCACCGGAGAAGGCATTAGAGGCTTCCCAAACAGTTACAATGTCAATCATGTATATAGACTAGTGAGCAGCGGGCCGGACAGGGACAAGCTGATACCGAATAGGATCCCCGTCAAAAGTTATAAGACATCCGACACCAGCCCGTTCATCAAGGACAACACTGTTCACTTCGTGACCGTCGCCGGAGCACTCATCACCAGCGAAACCTGCGTCAAGGACATCGCACGCATCGTCAACAAAGATTACGGAATGGTGGTCGCGTATGGCGTGCATGATAACCCGCAAAAGATCTTAGAGCTCTCAGAAGAATTAAAGAAAAAAGGACTGTTTCCATGGGAAAATGGCATCTTGCCTAGCGAACTTCAAGGCTTGACATACTATGAGAGTCACGTGGTTTTTTTTTGTAAAAATGATTTAGCGAAGGAAACGTACAATAATGTCGTTAAAGGTGACTACGACAGTGCAGTGAAAATGACTAAAAATATCGACGAAGCAGTTAAAGATATTGTAACGAAACTTATCAAGAATGCTCCTCAAGCAGTGATGATCTACGCGCAGGAACTGTGGAACGGTGGCAGTGAAGACATTGTTCGCCAATATTTCCCCAAACCGTACACATACATCCTTAACGGTAACGCCGTTATCATATCGAACAAGGCATACCATATGCGTTTGAAAGTACAGAAGAAAGGTGTATATAGTGAAGTTTTGGGTGACAAGGGTGGAATTCCTCGAACTGATGAGAAATTTAAATGGAATATCCTGTTCAAGCGTTACAAAGACAAACACATATTCGCATTGCACAACACTGGTATTGACGAGTGTATAAAAAGGCACTTCGGTGAATATTTGTCTAATAGGCTATATACGGCATGGCCGGTAAAGCCTACTGATGATTTGTATAGAAGTGAATTTCGCATGTTTTATATGGAGCCGCTGATTGAAAATAACGGTGATGTGGTGTTTGCAATAATGAATATTCCGCATCAAGAAAGACTCGCATTAAATGCTACAGAGGATGATTTTGGAGACAGGTTACTAATTGGCCAGTTTACTGGTAACGACTTTGTAGAGGAAAGATCCAAATGGCTTATAACACCTTGGACAGATCAATGATTTCGTCGAACCTCTGGAACTTGTGTGCGTTACCCCAGCACAATGTTGTGCTTTAGGGGTAAGACTATAACAAATAATATAATCAGAGTGTCTTTTAGCAAAATTGTTTGAATTGTAGTTTTCAAGTTTTTCGAGAAAAACGTATTTTGCTGGGGTAACGTTTGAAAGTTACACTGGCAAAATCGTTTCGGAAAACGCTATATAAAATGGTTGGCCGAGACCAAGATTTGCTGATTTCTACGTTCGCCGGAACACGTTTGAACTAAATAATCTTTCACCGAAATCACCTTACGCAATCTAAAACCATCGGGTTTTCATAAAGCACTGAACTAGAGCCAATCTGCAGGGCTATTGCGTATCTTTTAAATGACGGTGGCTATCATATCGTCTATGGATTAACTGTCAAATTGGTTATGGTTTAGTACAAAATGAAACCATTTGACAGTAATTGATAGGCACTATAGGTTAGCCACTGTCATTTAAAAGATACGCAATAGCCCTGCTGGTCACATTTAACATGACGGCACGGTTGGCGCAGTTGGTCAAGCAATGGACTGCTGCCCTGCGTGTCGCGGGTTCGATTCCCGCACGGAACAAATATTTGTATGACCTACAGATAGTTGTTCCGGGTCTGGGTATTTGTGTATGTGAGTTTAAATGTTTGTAAACGCACCCACGATACAGGAGAAATTCCTAGTGTGGGGCAACGTTTTTCCAAAAAAAAAAAAACACAAAAAAAAAATCAACGACGTAGCGTCCTAGTAATTACGGTCATAAAATTTTATTTATTTTTTCGTAGTTAGAACAAGTATCTTTTTTTTTTAATTACGATAAGGTATATAAATATTTATGGTAATAATGACGAAAAATGTGTATAACCTATGTTACCCGGGTTATTCTTACGAATCTACCCGTTCTGTTTAAGCACTATTGTGGAATATACATACATATTTAGACTGCCTAAAATCATTACTCTTCCTGTGTTGTTGTGTGTATGTTTGTATGTTCCACCGTAGCGCCTAGACTACTGAACGTATTTTAATAAATGAGGTGTCAATAGATTCGTAAGAATAGCGCGGATGACATAGGTTATACATATATCCGGTTGGTGACTGTAAACTGCTCAGAAAGCTATTTAGTTTAAATAATTATTAAAATAAACTTACCTATACACAAAAGCCGGTGTGTGGTCCATTTGAGCTCCTTGGCAGTGCAAAACGCACTAACAACACCTCCTTAGGTGAACCTGTTGGAAATTTATGAAGTTATGAATTTTATTAGGTAACTAGCTTTTGCCCGCGGCTTCGCCCGCGTGAATGTTGAAAAATATCCCAACAAACTTTTATCCCTTAGTTAACTCACTGCGGTACACAGAGATGTTTAATGATTACTTAAGCCGTCACTTATTAAAGGTTTGTGTCAAACCTTTTAAGTGATGGCCTAATTAAAGCTCTCCGAGTGCGGCAGTTAGGGGTTAAATTTCGAGTTCCGGTGGTTGTGGCCCCGACTTACGAACAGTCACTCATGGGTTCACATTTTCAACCCTGCCTGGTTTACCGCATTACCTATACTGTTCTCAAAACGGTGAAGGAAAACATCGAGAGAAAACCAGCATGTCTTAGAAACAAAAAAATCGATGACATGTGACATCTACCAAACCGCACTGGGCCCGCGTGGTGGATTATAGCCCATGTGTCTCCTAGAGAGGAGACCTGAGTCCCTGCAGTAAGAACGTTATAGGCTGATGATGATCATGAAGCGTGTGCTACGAGATATGACTCACCTGAAGTGCTGTATGACGGGAGGGGGCGCGGAGCGGGGCACGCTCAGCGAGCCGCACCGACGCCTTCAGCCCCCGCCTGAAAACGACCAGCCGGTTAAATACCACACTAATTACTGCTCACCCTATCTGCCCGGCTTTTTACCCATTGCAACCGAAAAATGTCGTGTGTTTGTCATATCTGTCTGTGCGTCCATATGTCACAGGCACTTTATTTGGAGACTACACAGTTGTTTGGTGAGTGGATGTATTCTGTGAACCGCTTTATGATATTAACACAGAATTTTATGGATTTTTAATGAAATAAGTTCGAAATTCAAATCAAAATCAAATCATTTATTACTTTGCAAACATGGGTAATAAGCACATAGATGTTCGTTTATAATATAGTCGTCGTTTATATATTACAAATTACTTTGTAATAAAAAAATAAAATTAAAAACTAAAACCAGACTACGAATAAAAACGCAAAATCAAAAATCAAAATCAAAACTCATTTATTCAAACTAGGCTGATAATCAGCACTTTTCGAACGTCAAAATTTACTTTACTTTACTTATTTACAAGAGAGACAGTCCCCCAAAACGCCCCCCCTTCGACACTTCCTAGTGTTTTTGCTGGAAAGAAGAAGTGGCGGAACAAACTCCCCAGCACACATCTGTCTGTTAGGTTGGTTAGAAGAACCAGACTCGATACAATAGTAAGGCAAGTATAAAAAAAGTATATAATAATAATAAAAAAAAGACATAACATATCAGTAAACTAATCTTGGAGAAAGAACATAAATAAATAACAAACATTGTCTTGTGTTCAACTCAGCGACCAACTGTTCTTATCATTTAAGTAGTCGTTAATGGAATAGTACGCTTTTAAACAAAGATTAGATTTTACTTTGGCTTTAAACGCATTAAATGGCAAGTCTAGAAAAGAAGATGGCAGTTTGTTATAAAATGTTATACCAAGCCCGACGAATGAATTATGAACTTTGTGAAGCCGGTGAAAAGGAGCGCGTAGTTTATGCTTATTTCTAGTGTTAAAGTTGTGAATATCACTGTTTTTAGTGTACAGGTGGATATTTTGTTTAATATATAAAATGTTGGCAAAGATGAACTGAGAAGCAACAGTGAGGATACCAATCTCCTTAAAAAAATCTCTAAGAGAAACTCGGGCACCCAGCTGATAAATTGCACGAACCGCTCGCTTCTGCAGAACAAATATATTTTGAATATCAGCAGCTTTGCCCCACAGCAGAATACCGTATGACATAACGCTGTGAAAATAACTGAAGTAGACTAACCGTGCTGTATCAACGTCAGTGAATTGTCTTACTTTTCTGACGGCGTATGCGGCTGAACTTAGCCTTCCCGCTAGGCTTGATATATGTAAACCCCATTGTAATTTTGGATCTACTGTTATGCCCAGAAATACAGCAGAGTCGGCAGTTTCCAGCTCCTGATTGGCGAGGATAATATTGGGACCTAGATTTCTAACATTGGGTAAAGCGAACTTAACTATTTTAGTTTTCTTGGCATTAAGAACAAGGTTGTTTATTGTGAACCAATCCGTGACCATTGATAGCGTGCTGTTTACGTCGTCAAAATCGTGTCTATTCCTATCTACTTTAAAGATAAGAGAGGTATCATCTGCAAATAGTACAACGTCACAAAAACCCTTTAAATAGTATGGTAGATCATTAATATAAACCAAGAATAAAAACGGACCCAGTATTGAACCTTGAGGTACACCTAGCCGAACCGGTAGCCCGGAAGATTTCGCGCCATTTACGTCTACACATTGGAATCTATTTTGCAAATACGAATCTATCACATTTAGGGCCTCATTTTGAACACCGTAATAACGCAGTTTCCGTAAAAGCGTGTCGTGATGTACGCAATCAAAAGCTTTAGAGAGATCGCAGAAAACACCGATTGCATTTTGCGCGTTCTCCCATACTAAAAAACCGCGGTCTTAAGAGTATTAAACAAGAAAAATCGTCTAGTAAGTAGATAATTTGCTGATTATTATAGAGGACAGCCTTAGTCGCATGCCACTGATACCTGATGCGCCTTCATGGCGTTTTCATTGATATAGAAGTCAGCTGTTAGTTGCTATTAGCAAGGTGGCATGCACTCCTAAAACATTGTGCTAGTGGATGCTTTGAATAGTAAAAGGGTCATGGATGTAATTTAAGTAAAGTTATAACCTGAAAAACTAGTATTTACAAAAACAGCTGTGAAAAAATTTGGAACTTTGACTCCCAATACCTCCGTGACTAGGGGGTTCCCAGGTATGGCCTAGAACAAAAAAAATATCGCAGTAGTGGGGAGAACAAGTGCCTTTCGTTTGCGTTAAGGGTACTTTTACACCCTTTATAAAAAAATTAGATTATATAAAAATAATAATAAATATAATGTTTAGAAACGGTCACTCGATAAATATTTGATTTGTAAATTCTATGATATAAAAATTCTAAATTGTAACTTTATTTAAAACAAAATTCTATGATTTAAGTTTCTTCAAAGTAAGTATTCTGCGTATTAACTATTCTTCGAAATGATAATATGAGAAAAAAAAATGATATGAATCGAAATTCTATGAAAATATTCGCTATTAAAACAACGCACAATCAAAATTTCTAGCAAGTCGAATATTGCGCAGGCCGAGCCGTGGGGTTCGCGCGTGATTCAGTTTTCCCAACCACACGCACGGTGTACTGTGTGCACCGTGTAATCGTGCAGGCAAGACTGTGGTGAAGCTTGAGCGTGTAGTAGACCCATTAGATGGACACGTTTCAGAATAAGGCTGCCCGACAACGCCCGATAGTCAGTCCGATAATCAGTCCTACAAAATTTTGGTCAGAAATAATGAACAAATTTAAATCAGCCCGATTATCTGTCCTACAAAAAGTCTGATGTGGTAAGATTTTTTTTGTGGCTGTTACAATTTTGAATCAACATATGAAACGTTATTTAAGATCATTTGGTTCCTTACTAGTCCCATTTAAATGTAACATTTAGGGTGCGTTTGTTAGAGGACGCAAAACGTTTTTATTTATAGTTCGACGACTTAAAGTTACTGGATAAAAGTTGTAGATAATCCTATTTGTAACAAAAACTGTAAACTCATTTTTGTTGTGACACCTATGGTTCGTCAGATAATACATAAAAACCATTTGAACCACCCCTTTTTCCAAGATGGCGGCCGTGGGACAAAGGTTGCAACCCCACAAACTTGGATTTAACGTGAAACTGACCTCCGCTTAATATCTTAAAAAATTAAATTGCGTCCTCTAACAAATGCACGCTAATTGTAACATTTCAATGGACTATACAAATTGTTTGTTCCTTCGATGTTCAACGTAACATCAACGTTTACGGCCATTGAACTAAAATAGTACTACCTACTCTGATCAGTGATCACTGATAATGACGTACCTAAGCGTCCGCTAAGAAATGATTTTGGAATATTCAATCCCTTAGCAAGTGAAATAGGGGTTGAAATTCTGTAGCTGGTGCGGGTCAGCTAGTTTCTTAAAAGACAACGTGATTTGGCCTCCGCAGCTACTTTTTTTCTGGGAGGGGAAAATAATCAAATGACTCCTCCCGGTCTGGGCGTGAGTGAGGGCTCTGAGTGTCAGACTTCTACCACACTGTGCTTCTACTGACTAAAAACCACCCATGTTCCTTCTTAGCCTTGTGTCGAGGCCGCGGTATCCCTTTCGAACAACCCGCAGCCCTGACGGGATCCGCAGCTACTTACTGGATTTATATGCAGTGACATATTGAATAATAATATGTAATGTACTTAATTATTATGTGAAGCCAGTCGGTCTAGGGACCTTCTGACATCTTACCAAGTACTTAGTTTCGCGCATTAATTAGCGAATTGCGCAACTTAGCACATGCCTACATATTAGGGATGTTTACTGACTTAAAAAAAAATATTCTAACTAGTCCGTCTATTAGATTATCGAAAAATATTGGATACGTATTTTTTGTTTTATCAAGTCAATAAAAATTGACGATGATAATACGCGTCAAAGATTTGAGTAGGAGTCTGTGACGTCATTGACCACAAAAAAATGATATACTAATATCTTATAGTATGACGTCACAGGAGTTTTCAAAGCACTTTAAGTATCGTCTTCAAAAATGAATTCGTCTTGAAAATAAGACGTGTCAAAGATGAGTAAGTGGGGGTTTGTGACGTCACTTTGTGGGTAAAAAGTACTAACTTTGTGACGTCACACGACTTGACACAATTATTCGAAGCACCTGTATCGTCTTCGTTTTTTCATTAACAGCCTATGAATGTTCCCACAGCTTGGACACAGGCCTCCTCTCTTTGAGAGGGAATGGGCTATAACCTACAACGCGGGCCCAGTGCGGATTGGTAGATGTCAACGTCTTCGAATATTTTGGTTTGTCACGATGTTTTCTTTCACCGTTTTGAGAGCAGCGGTGATGAAATAAATTACACAAAGTAATGTGCCTGCCTGGGTTCGAACCCACGACCGAACTGTTCGTAAGTCGGGGCCGCAGCTTCTCCTCCGTGTCCATTATTTTTTGGAAATCTATCTGATGGACTAATTAATTTATTTTGGTGAAATATCCTATTGGGATAAGGGCAAGCGAATGCTGTTGGTGAAGATGTGGACATGCGTAGCTCCAGACTGACCGGATTTTGACAGATAACGTAAACTAAGTAGGTACTAAAGTATCTGGCTGAATCATTCGTCCGTAGTCCTCTGTTGCCGGTCAAAGAATTACATTCAAATACTTAATTATTTGTCTCAAATCTCTTCGGTTGCCGATACAAAACTTATCTGTGCGGCTTCCAGTCTATGACACTTGCGTTTTTATTTTTATTTTTACATAATTGACTTTAATTTTTACGAGATTTTTAATTACAATAATACCTACAGGGAGATGATCTTTTAAGAGTGGTTATGTGTTACCGATTTAATATCTTTCTCAAGCTTATTCTCAACCACATCATCAAAGTATATTTATTCTTAGGAAAACTGGGAAACTGTCCAAATCCTTCATCTGTTGACAATCACGAGTTCCATCGTTAATTAGCTGGCCCTTTCCATCCGTCTTCCATCAGACAAACTTCAAGCAAGTAGTTATGTCAACGAACTATAAATAAAAAAGTTACAGAATAGGCTCACAGGCTATTTTTGATTGCAGAATGACGCACGACCCGACGGATACAAATTAGCCCTTTGATTTTACTGCTGCTGTTATTTTTATTTATTAAGGCACCACACTGCCGGGCCTGTGGACGGTGAGTGATGGGCTAACTCGCCGTCCGTCCGTCTCACGACGAAAACAGGCCGTGTCGACGGCGCGTTCGTGTTCCACGCGCGCCTCAAAGAGATGTCAGCAACATGGGAGGGGCCCGAAAGGGCCGACGCCTGTCGGGGCCGCGGGTAGTCCAACGGTTATCGCGGCCTCGACATAGAGGGCGAAGAAGGAACATGGGTGGTTTTTAGTCAGTAGAAGTCTGACACTCCCTTTCGCTCTGCCCAAGAGCGGGAGGGGTTATTCGATGATTTTACACCCACCAAAAAAAAAAAAAAAAAAAGGCACCACACTGCGCTCCAGAACTAAAATGAGACTGGGCACGCCACGTCTGCCGGATGGCCGGTAAAGGTGTGGGCCAGCATATCGAAGAACTAGAGACCTGACACAGCTAGACGGGCGGCGCGGAAGACCGCTGAGGAGACGGCGGGACGCCTTAGGCGCCAGCCACACATAAGGAAACATGGAATGTCGTATCCTAAATTGCGCTTTATTCCTATGCACTTGGTATAAAATTTTAATGGAGTAGGAAGCCGCTCGCGCCTTTGCCGCGCCCGACGCCATTTATGTGTAGCCTACGTTTTTTTTTTTTTTTTTGGTGGGTGTAAAATCATCGAATAACCCCTCCCGCTCTTGGGCAGAGCGAAAGGGAGTGTCAGACTTCTAGTGACTAAAAACCACCCATGTTCCTTCTTCGCCCTCTATTTCGAGGCCGCGATAACCAGAGGACTACCCGCAGCCCCGACAGGGTGTAGCCTACGCCTTGGATGGCTTTCTCGCTAACTGTTGGGAAGAGGCGCAACGACGAGGAAAGTAGAAAGAATGGGGGAAGGCCTTTGCTCAGGAGTGGGTAAGATTAGGCTAACTAAAAAAAAGGCGATCCTGTGGTGCCAACAATAACACTTATTGTAATATCGTAAGTGGTTAATGCTGGGTTATTTTCTACTTTTGGGCTATTTTTATTATTATAACTATTATTTAAGGCTCCATGGAATGACGCTTTTAGTGCTTTGACTGTGACGTTATAATCCAGGTCATACTAGGCCCTGTTTTCTTTTATAATGGATTCTGTTATGATCATATTCAAACCATTAAAAATATGTTTATCGTAATTACAACAGGTAATAGTACTTTAGTAACACTTTCAAGGTACGACATCATATGGAAATGACAAATGAATACAGATGTTGATTATTAAAGGTGCTTCAATCAAGCAGCCATGAACATCCTTTTATTACCAACTAGCGGACATCACGCGGCTTCACCCGCGTAGATCCCGTTCCCGTGGAAATACAGGGATAAAAAGTAGCCTATGTTACTCAGGGTAGCTTTCCAATGGTGAGAGAATTTTCGAAATCGGCGCAGTAGTTTTTGAGTTTATTCATTACAAACATACATACACACAAAAATACTAATCTTTCCTCTTTATAATATTAGTGTGGATAGTGTAGATTAAAAATTACCAAACTTTGGAAGACCACTTTTGGAAATTGGCCTTACCATACCCAGATGAAAAAATCGCATAATGAACAGACAGAAACTATACCTACTTAGCTAAAATGATAAAACAAAATATTTGAACCACCGGTAAACAATGCAAAATTACATTCTAAAAGAAAAACTTATAAGCAAAAATCAGTTCATCATTGCAATATTTTTACAGATAATGGCTATGAACAAGACAGATAAACTAAATGCAATGTTTACATTAGAGTATGAGTATCATTGATCGGATTGACATAACTGATAAGATTTAACATTCACCTATTCAACAACCATTTTTAATTAAATATCCCGTTTTGATAATGAGTGTTAGTGAGCTAGCCAGTTTAAAGAATTAGTTAAATGATATATGATAAATAATGTTTATTTTGTAAATTAGGTTTTCACACATCACTTTTTTTTTAAAGATGGGGCCGATGTTCCATACCTGACTACTCTGAGAAGAAAAATCCGAAACAAACTCAGAGGTCACAGTCTCTTAAGGTCCAGGTCAACAGGTACACAAAATAAGAGAAAGACATCTGCCTTACATTGACTGCGCTTGAGATCTACATACAGGATTGGTCTACACTAGCTTAAGATTCAGTCATGATAGAGCAAATTGGAAAGGAGATAGGGACGTTTTTTTTTTTGGGGTCTGGGAAATAATCAAATACCTCCCGCTCTTGGGCAGAGCGTAGGGGAGTGTCAGACTTCTACTGACTAAAAACCACCCCTGTTCCTTCTTAGCCCTTTATGTTGAGGCCGCGTTATCTCTTACAACAAACCGCAGCCCTGACGGGAAAATATAGGGAGGCCTTGGACCTGTAGGAGACTTACGATTGAATGTAAATTAAACACCTTAAATAATTTTTTACTTAACCATACAATCAACAAAAACGCTCAGCTACTAAACAAGTATAATTGGAATCAGATAGAAGTGTAAAACAATGATAGTAATAATTCAACAATTGAATATAATATGGTGTATGGTATGGCATTATTTTTTTCAGTGTAGAGATAAAGAATCACGTCATCAATACCTAACAGCTATGACGAGGTCAGCTTCTGGTCTAACACGAAGCAGCTGAATACCAGTACATGTATACATTGCCTGTCTGACAATCAAGCTCCTCTATGATATATTATATAAAAGTCTGATTCTCATTTTATAGTCTTCTACAGTTCGAACAAATTATCTTGGCAGGTCCGAACTTCGTGCAGAACGCTGCGCAGTAACATTTATTAGGAACCAAATGGTGACATGAGGCGAAGTTCGGGGGGCGGTAGTCTAGGCTAGAGATGCACCTTACATAAACACAATCAATCCTTAATATGATCAAATATTGTAATCGATTAGTTTTATTTGGAATACGTTATTATTAGTGTTTAGAAGATATTTATGTGAATACATTAACTAAAAAAGTAAATTTAATCATTAATAATTGAGTTTTCGTTTTATTACAAAAAAAATGTATAGTAACATTATGTTTCCTCTGTTAAAAGACATGATTTACTTATATTTTAGAAATCTATTACAGACTCTTGAATAACGAATGTTTACGAACATTTAAAACCTCAATATAAAATTGAATAGAAACATCTTTTTATTACTTAATTTTAATCGATTCGAAGAATAATCGATTAAATAACACCCATTGCACATGCACATGCACATCTCTTTTTGTTAACTTCGTGACCTTCGTGCAAGTTCGGCAATATTCGGTACGAGGTATTATATCTCAGTCACACGACAGCATTTGTTTGGTGTTTGTGTTGCTATCTCTGTCTTGAGCACATTCGATTAGAAAAGTTTTTGTTGTGTTTTTGTTTGTTGTTTTTAATATTACTGTTATTTGTTATTATTGGTTAGAAAAGTTAGTGGGCACTTATTTGCTCAAATATTGCCACCAAAGCATAGTAGTGTTTTAAATCGCCAGGCGAAAAATTATTTACGATTTATCTCAGTATATGAAAGGGGAAAAAGAAAATGTAGTTAAAAATGTAGATTACGTATCTAAAAGTGTTTTGATATTTATTTAATTTGTGTTTTCTCACTGTATTAGATATTTTCTGATCGTATATTTGTTTATCTGGCAATAACAGTTTTCTTTTTTCAGACCTGTCAAGATAATTTGATCGTACTGTAAGTGCCCATAGTGACTGTCAAAGATATACAAAATTATAATCAGCGCTAACAATGGAAAATCACGTCATGAGAGAAGAGTGTTACTAACCGTGTATTATAGTTATTTGATTGGAAAAGACGGTTTTTATGAAGATAAACTACTCATAAATACGATAAGTTTGTATTCCCAACACTAAAATAAAAACTGAAGGGTACCGTCAGTGCTCAATGTTTACCTTACCTGCTTTAGTACAAAATTGAAAAGATGATGTCACAAGGACACTTCCTACAAGCAAAAGGGTAGTATTGATTGTCACTAAAAACACTTTTCAAGTTCAGTCCAGAAATCTATAATTATCTTAGTTCTTTGTCTTCTACAGTTAAACACACTTGTAAATACAAAATTGATTGACATTACAATATAGAACGTTGAAAGTAGCAAAAGGGCAAACGCGATAAGATCTTCGAAACGCCGGTAGCTAATAATTTATCAATTAATGAAGGTAGGCGAAATGTTCCTTTACTTTAATGTATAGATATGATAACCATGCTTTCCCATATTTACACAATAATTGAGAATGGAAGCGTGTCGGGGATAAAGAACATGCCTAAGTAAGTCGTTATTCATAACATTCCTTAATAAAATACGAACGAAGTTCAAAGGAAACCAATTCAAATTCTTACAGACTCATCGGTCTCAAATGGTAACCATTTTCACGCTTCTCTCAGATGTACACTCTGTGAAACTTAGATTTTTCGGTGCGTACATGAATTTACTTACCATTTTCATGATTGTCAATACCGGTTTCACTGTTTTTAGTAAAATAACAACAAAATATCACAACAAAACTTCCTCCCACGATAGCCGTTTGCAATTTTCTAGACTAGTGATGTATAGAAGACAGATAAATAAACTATTCAATTAAATTCATGCTAGACTATGAATTCGTTTTTCTTTGAAATAAAATTAAATTCATGGTTTAATATTACGGACAACAATATAAAATTTTGATATATATCTGTTGTGTATTGTCTTGATTTTTTATAATATGGCACAATTTAAAAGCATTATTTTATTGATAAAACTGTGTTGTTTTTCCATTGCTTCTTCACATCACTACTGTCACAGAAAATGTTGATGTAATGTTTAGTTATTGCAAGTGTGTAACATACTTGACGTGATGTCTCATGTCTTACCGTTTAGTTTACTTCGTCCCAGGCAACATTATTTTGAATTATTTTCTTGCAGCAGTAACATTGTCATTCCACTGTCAAAAAGATAAATAATTTCGCTTTTTGCAAATGCTCTAAAAACTACATAATTATTCCTTTTCAGGCCGCTTCCTTAACGTATTAAGGTACATTTCAAGCAAATACGTATTAAATATTTATAGTCGATATAATCAAAATAATTTCTGATAACTGTAAGTCGTGATGTAAGAAGTTGTATTTTACGCATTTTTAATACATAATTTCGATGTTTTCCCGTTCAAAACTGTAGTATGATGTAAGGCAAATGATATTTTATGAAAAAGTGATATTTAATTGTGTTCTTTTGGTCATAGATGTTGAAATTAAGCGGGTTAGTGATTTGGAGGTTAGGATCAAGGGCAGCCGTAAGGAAATACTCCGGTCCCAGTGCCACAGTATTCAAAACTGAGAAGCTTGAGCTCTCTACAAATATACCTGATAAGAGACTTGAAGAACTCACCGAAGACAAGGAAAATGGTAAAGCAATAGTTGTTATACCACTTTTATTATTCTATAAGTAGTTACAGCTGTTACAGTACTCTACAATTTATTATATTTTTTTTTTTTACATGCTACAACAAAACCCTGCAAAAATATTGTCTGAGGTCTTATGTCGAACACAGTATTACCAACCTTTCAGAGATTATTCAAATACTGCAGTTTAAATCCTTTCAATATAATTTTCAGGTTTAGTAGCAGCAGCATTTGCTTCCCTTCATGATATAGACCCAGGTGTGGGTACAAAGAAGCCAAGTCCAAAATCAGCTAAGTTCAGTCGCCTGGCTCAGGTAGATGGTCAGATAGCCCAGGCTACAGACCTGAACAGCTTGCTTGTTGTTGCTGAAAACCCTGTTGTATCACGAAGGCATGCCTTAAAGGTAAGTTTTAAATTTTTAATATTTTTTTTTTTTGCAACAAAAATCTTCAATATAAAGCTGTTAGTAACTTGCTTTTTTCATCATTGAACATGGTAATATTATGCCTGTAAATCTTGAAGGATATATTCCTGATAAACAAGTAAGCAATAACACTAGCTAAACCTGGAAAATGATTCTAGGACCACATGCTTAGGTGGTGCTTGTACCCACTTGACTAGACCCTTTTTTTTTGGCGGGTGTAAAATTATCAAATAACCCCTCCCGCTCTTGGGCAGAGCGAAAGGGAATGTCAGACTTCTACTGACAAAAAATCACCCATGTTCCTTCACCAAACCTCGGTATCTCTTACGAACAACCCGCAGCCCAACGGGACTTGACTAGCCCCTTAATGCATACTTTACATATTTATTTTTAAACAAAATTGTGTGAAATCATTTGAATTTTATACTCTGTTGTTTACTGCAAACAACTAAAATTTAAACCAATCAACACTTTCGGTAATGGTTTTGGTCAAACAATAATTTGTTTAAGTGCTCACAACACCCCTCTGGGTCGTTGTTATGTTTAGTGGGCAAACAAAATTCATTTATTTTCTGCAACTTTTCAGATGGTGTCAATCCTATCAGAATGGACAAATAGTAATAAAGTCAAGCTGACAGACTTTGAGAAAGACCCTCGATTCCTGAAGCTGTGTCGCATCCTAGCCAGGTCTACCTCCACCCATGCCATCGGGTCACTGACCATGGCTGAAGACCTGAGCACCGTGTTGGGCATCACGGGAGATGATGAGGCAGCCAGGCTCATCACTAATTTGACATTGCCACAGATGATTAAAGTGAGTTTATGTTGTTTCCTTGTTTGTGCTAGGATTACAAAATTAGTCCATGATGGTTGTTTGAAAGATATACTGTGGCCTCAACACAAAGGGCTATGAAGGAACATGGTTGGTTTTTAGTCAGTAGAAGTCTGACACTCCCTACAAGCAAGAGGAGTCATTTGAAGATTTTCCACGCTCCAAAAAAATAAAAAGGCTACACAATTACATGTTAATAATCACATTCTACAGTAGGACTCAATGTTACACACTCAAAACATTGTGCTAATACACTCGGTGGTTATTGTATCCTGTCAACAGGGCCACAGGAATAGTCTTAATTCAATTAAATTATTTATTGCATATCAATTGTGTTTTACAGATCTTAGAATTTACTATTTGAGTACTGTTAAAAATTCACGAAAACGTTATGTTATTTCAAAGAACTAACATGATGTGTGAAAAAAGTAATAAAATCAAACAAGCAATTACTTAGTTAAAACTGATTTAAAATGACTTGCTAGACAAAGACAGCGCGACAGAAATGTGACGTCATATGTCATACCGCCATAGTTACGTAGTACAAATGGACGTTTCGCGCGACTTGGATAGAAAGTAAAAACTTCTAAAGCATGTAGCTACTCTATTTTTTTATGGATTTTATTTATTTTTTCACACATCGTGATATAACCTAACAGACAGATGTGTTGCTGGGGAGTTTGTTCCGCCACTTCTTCTTTCCAGCAAAAACACTAGGAAGTGTTGGAGGGGGGGCATTTTGATTGTGTTATTTCTGTATGTCTTTGAAACATCATAACATTTTCATGAAGTTTTTAAACAGTAGTCATGTAGCCAATAATAATATAGTTCACAACAATTTTGTACAATATAGATAGCATTTAATATTTTAATATGAATTAGAAGTGAACGAGTTCATTTAAATTAGTAGGTAAGCAATGTCATAGGAAAAAAAAAACGAAAATCAAAGTTACAGTAACAATAAAATAATAATCTACTACCAATGAAACAATAGCTGTTCAAGGACAACAACATCAAGGATGTTTGCTAATGCTTGTCAAGTGTCAATTGCTTCTACACTATGATGCCTCAGACCAAGAAAAAAAGATTTTTTATTTCTTTTTTTTCTTGGTCTGAGTATGATGCATACTCCAATAATATACTGCAGTAAACAACTAATATGAGATGGAAACAAACAAAAAATGCTATGTTATAACTCAGTCGCAAATTATGTTAGACCACTATGTAGCCACCTGCACAGCTCTATCATTTGCCTTGAGTAAATCCTGAAAGGTGGAAGTGGTTGTGCAGGATGGGCAGGATATTAGGTGGCGCATATCCTGCAGGGGGGCTCGGGCTACACACACAAATGTAAATTCACTTGTGTAAAAACTCTTGAACATAAGGAATAAAATGCTTTTTTATTTTATATAATTA
The DNA here is from genome assembly GCA_932274075.1 of Diarsia rubi. NCBI lineage: Eukaryota > Metazoa > Arthropoda > Insecta > Lepidoptera > Noctuidae > Diarsia > Diarsia rubi. The sequence continues at coordinate 2,374,486 of OW026420.1, read as the reverse complement.
AAAGGTAATGAAAGCCCTCCAACAAAAAGGTCGTCGCAGCACGCCGCTCCTCCGCGCTCTCTCACACAACATCACCAACCAAGCTGAGGTCATCGACCTCAAGAAGTCAGCTGATCTCCTGTATGCTATGGCCGCACTGAACTTCCCAGATCCTGTGCTATTAGATAGGATATGCAAGTAAGTAAAATAAATGCAACCCTATGGCAATGAGAATTGAAGATTACTGGGATCTGTGCTGCATCAGATTGCCTCGGATTTTCAAACAAAAATCAAAGACAAAATACACCTGCGGGTTATTCACTCACACTCACACTCATGCACTCTCTGTCACACCTACTCTACAGGCTACACACTCATGATTCAACATACCCAGTCATTCATCCTACTTTTGATTTTAAGAAAAGAGATTTAATGTTTATTTCATGTTTTTAATTTTATTTATTAATCTTAATTTTAGTAAATAAGCTTTATATAATTATATTATTTATGTTTTTTGCTATTTGTATTTCACGTCTTGAAATGGAATAGCGGACTCTCCTAACACAGGCATTATCTGTATAAAAGGAGGATCCTATCACAAAATTTTGTTTAGACCTAAACTTGTTTTACCAAAAAGTAAACTATTTTATTATTTTTATTCGAAAGAGATACCGCGGTCGCGGTACAAGAAACTAAGCAGGAACATGTTTGGTTTTTATTCAGTAGAAGTCACACTCCGCTCTGCCCCTCTGATATAAAAAAACAAACAACAATCAACATCAAATGTCTCCTCCCGCTCTCGGGAGGAGACATTTGATAATTTCCCATCCACCAAACAAAAATACAAAATATAGGACACATCAAAAGTACATGATAAAACCTCTTTTCCAGCGACGTTATAGAATGCCTGCCAGCAAACGAAGACAAGTCAGCGGTGGTGAATTCCATCACGATCTCCCTCGGGCTCCTGAAGTACCGCCATGAGCCGGTGCTGAGCGCGATCACAGATTGGCTACAACAGCACTTACAACAGTGCCGCGCTACTGATATTGCGTCAGCGGTTGTCACTTTGGCCACCGTTGACTGTTTGCCTTCGAGTTCTGGGGTTGCTTTGATTAAAGTAAGTTTTTAAATAATAATATTTATTTACGTTTTCTTAAATCGCCCAGTGGTGGCAGCCCCGAACGAACGCGGAACGAACAGTAGGTCGTGGGTTCGAACCCAGGTAGGTAGGTAACATTACTGTGTGTAATTTGTTTCATCACCGCTACTCTCAAAACGGTGAAGGAAAACATCCTGAGGAAATCGGCATGTCTTAGAACCAAAACATTCGAAGACATGTGACATCTACCAATCCGCACTGGGCCCGCGTGATAGATTATAGCCCATTCGCTCTCAAAAAAGAAGGAGGCCTGTGTCCCAGCAGTGGGAACATTAATAAGCTGTTGATTTAAATATGGATTGCATGTATGATTTTAGTGTATATTTAGTTTTAGTTTTAGAAATTCAGACACAATGTAAAAAATTGTTAGTGAATAAATGAATTGATGATGATAAACTGAACTGTTCAAGTGGAGATTCATAGATGACTCTGCCCTGGACTGTAAAATTGTGGTGTTGCCCCACAAACAATGGAAAACTTGATATCATGATTGGCTGCATGTCCTGTTACTGGCACATCACAGAAGCTGATAGACGGAACTGAAAATGCCAAACTCGTCTTAAAATTTTGGCCTGACTCAATTTAAATATTGTCATCGACACACTGAGGAGGAGTTGCTACTTACTATTTATTTTTATAATATTTAATAATAGTAATTGAATCATTGAATGAAAATAACGACATAAATTATGATGTATTATGATGATTATATAAATAAGTAAATATTTGCACGCTTGTTTGCAATACATTGACTTTTTAGGACATATTAAGATCTTTTCTTGTAATTTGTATGTATTTCTTGCAAATAAACATTTGATTTGATTCGAAGAAGAGTAACGAAATTCAATATTCTGCCCACAGACAGCTCTCTCCCTCAAGGAGGAAGAATTGACCAAGTCCTCGTCCTGGCTGGACTTGGTGTTCTCCCTACTGACCCTGAACAAGGCTACCAAGGAACACCTGGAGTCCACGCTGCAACCTGAGTTTATAGACAAATTGCTGTCAGCTGGCGGTAAGGATGGCTTCAAAATAACATTCAGTTTTGAAAGTCTCTGTCTCGAGGACACACCTAAAAGAAGCAATAACTTACTTACTGACCCAATAATAATTGCGGTGGAGCGATCTCCAGTGCCCAGTCTGTCCAGTCTTTCTAGTTTCTGACAACTTATAAAGACTTTACAAAATCTACGAATAAAAACCGGTTAGTTAGTGCTCTACTAAACTGTCCTGTCTTACTGCCCTTGGCTTGGAACGTGCTAGAAATGAACCTAGTTTTGTCTACACGAAGCCAGAAGTACTAGTTTTGACTTGCTGTCCTGGCTTGAAAAACTGGCCTCGTGTATCGGCATTAGAGATACGCCATCATCTTTTATTCTTCTTTCAGAAATCCCAATCCCTAGCCGTCGTAAGCTGATGATGATCGATGCGTACCTCAACCTCACGAGCCCGGGCTCCGCGCGCCTGCCCGAGGACATCTCAGTGGGAGTCCCCGTGGTGTACGCCAAGGAGAAGTCTTTTTATGTCCAGAGCATTATGGACACCTTCAAGAGTCTAGTGTCCGCTGAAACGTTCCTGAAGAGAGAGTGCAATTCGGGCATGGGGTTTTTGTATGGTAAGTTACGTGTATTTTTGAATTTTTACATAACATAACATCACGCCTATCCCCGAAGGGTTAAACACATAGGTTGCAGGGTTCTTTAAAATATAAATATATAAAGGGTACGCAAATGAAGGGCACTTGTTCTCCCCACCACTGCGATATTTTTTTTGTTCTAGACCATTTCTGGGAGCCCCCTAGTTACGGAAATATTGGGGGTAAAAGTTAAAAATTTTGTTAAAGTTTTTGTAAATAAGTACTATTTTTTTCAGGTTACATTAAAAAATTAAAAATAAAAATGTTATAATAATAAATATATATATAAATATATAAAATTTCGCAGTCTTGAATAATAAAATCTTTATATTTTTCAAATCTTAGCACAACGTCTTCGTTTGTGTCTCGTTACGACATGGCTTCCTTCCTTCCAATACCTTCTCTCTTCCCTCGTCTAGCGCTCTCTCACTTACACTCAGCACTCTCTCCCTTTCTTTCATTTACGTTCCAATTCCCACAGAGGTGTACCTAATAGTTCACCCGCACTTCGCCAGTTATGTCTAAGTCCCATGCAATAGGGGGCGACCCTATTGCCATCAACCGGGTATAAATCCAGACTCTGTGGCTGCTACTGAGAAATCGCTGATGGAAAAACCCAATAACACTTTGACCGACCCGGGAATCGAAGCACCTCATGTTTAGCAGTCGCGCTTGCGACCACTAGACTTATTCTATTCGTATCGTTACTTAATCCACACTAACATTATGAAAAGGAAAGATTTGTACAGTTCCCGTCAAATAACTTTGCCCCTCTGAAGTTAGCCATTAGCATAGATCGCGCAGGTGCAGTTACGTAGAAAAATGTTTAAACAAAATAAATATATATTTTTAATAAATAACGTAATTTTTAAGAAAGAAAGAAATAGGAAAAAACTAATACACAAAACTAAGTAACAATGTTAACAAGATAACAAATCAAAAACGACTAAGTAATAACAAAAACAGTTAACAACAAGTACATTAACGCAACACTTGTGGCATCGAATGTCTATCGTACGGAGCAAGCGGGACGCAAGCATGCATCAAAAGTAAACGAGTGAGTGAGACATAAAATCGCGCCGCCATAATGCCCGCCCGCATGTCTCGCGCATGCGCAGTTGCAGTTTTGTTCGTAATCTTGACTGCTGCGCAGCCACTCGTAGGCAACTTCAGAGGGGCACAGTTATTTGACACGAACTATATTTTTGTGTGTGTATGTATGTTTGTAATGAATAAAATCGAAAACTACTTCGCCGATTTCTAAAATTCTCTCACCATTTGAAAGCTACATTCACCCTGAGTAACATAGGCTACTTTTTATCCCTGTATTCCCATGGGAAAGGGGCTACGCGGGTGAAACCGCGTGACGTCCGCTAGTATTTTTATAAAGAGTTTGTTTGTTTAGTTGAACTCAGGAACGAATGATCATCCTATCAGCCCGGTATCACCCACTGCTGAGTATAGGCCTCCCCTTTCTTCCGCCACATTACCCGATCCTGTCCGTCTCTCATCCAGGTGTTTCCCACGACTTTGACGATGTCGTCAGCCCAAAGACGGCCCTGGTTGGAATTAAAAACCTGAATTTCCTATGACTTGCAGTTGTTTCGTTCCAGGGCTAATGTGGACCACTGATCGCTTGGTCAAAACGCCTCCTGGCTGTATCGGCTCCAGAAAGGTTATTTAAACCCACAGGTCATTGGGCATGCGGCAGACGTGACCAGTCATTTGTATAAGTTGTTTGGGGAAGAAAAGGTAATTTTGGTTTCCGGCAGGATGTTTGAAAGTTGTTTATGATTTTACAGATGCTGAATTTGCAGTAGACGCCAAATGTCATCCAGTACCTTTAGAGAAAGCTAAAAACGACAAAAGGTAAATTGAAAATACTTCTTGCATACATGAGGAAATAGACTAGTTGACTAATTTTGACTAATTTATTAGAAAATTTGGTCAAATAGAACACCTTCAATTGTATTTTTAACCGACTCGAATTCCAAAAACGGAGGTTCTATGTTCGACTGTATGTATTTTTTTTGACAAACTAATCAATTGGGAACCTTTAATAGTTTGCCATGGCATGATGTAATGCTTTCTGATTGGTGTTCACATTAATTCCTATTTTTTTTCTGAAAATAGCGTAAAACAAATACATATGTTCCATCATAAGAAACTATACTCAATCAGATTTATTTGTAGAGGCAAGCCTATATCGGCCATCTGTTCTGCGGGCAGAGCATATTGCTTGCAGAACAGATGGCCGATAGGGCCGCAAAGTTCTGGAGTGGCGATCCGGAAGACGTTGCGTTGCGCGGCCTCCCACTAGGTGGAGCGTGCACCTGGTGCAGGTTGCGGGGACCCGCTGGACGAAACGTACGGGACCGGCCAATGTGGTGGGACTGGTGGAGGCCTATGTCCAGCAGTGGACGTCTTTCGGTTGAAATGATGACAAGCCTATTGTAATTATACCTTTGAGGTGCAACGGTGGCCCAGTGGTGGCGGCCCCGACTTATGAACAGTAGGTCGTGGACTCGAACCCAAACAGGCGCATTACTTTGTGTAATTTATATCATCACCACTACTCTCAAAACGGTGAAGGAAAACATCGTGAGGAAACCGGCATGTCGTAGAGCCTAGAAATTCGAAGACATGTGACATCTACCAACCCGCACTGGGTCACGTGATGGATTATAGTCCATCCCTCTTCTAGACTTCCTCCAGTGGTAACTTTATAGGCTGATGATGATGATGATGATGATTATTTTGTTTGCTCCAGCGTGTACCGGATAGCGGTGCTAGGTCTGGACTACCACGACATGACGCGCAAGTCGGCCGTGCCGCTCGGCATCAACCAACTGGAGACCAGGCTACTTACACTGAAGGTCAGTTGTACTCATCATCTGCCTAGCCTTTTCCCAACTATTTAGGGTCGGCTTGCAGTCTAACTTGATGCAGCTGACCCAGTTTATACTGGGTAATAATACGATACCCTTTGGTAAGACTGGTTGTCAGACTTTCATGTCACTGACAACCTGTAACGACTGCCAAAGATCTATATATAGCAGCCGGGACAAACAGTTTAACGTACTTTCCGAGGCACGGAGGAAACTCTGTATGTAATGGGCGGTCACCCATCCACAGACCCACCTGGGCAAGCGCGGGCTTAACCTAAAGATCGACCTAAGCTTAAGATCGGTTTAATGCCAGTTGTACTACGATGTATTTAGGGTGTAAAAGTACCCGTAACGAAGCCGGCGGGTACTTATTTTCCCCGTCACTGCGATAAGTTTTTTTGTTAACCCCTAGTTATGGAGATATTGGGCCATCGGAGGTCAAAGTTTCAAATTTTTCACAGCTTTTTTTAAATACTAGTTTTTCAGGTTACAACTTTACTTAAATTACCTCCACGACTCGTTTACTATTAAAAGCATCCACTAGCACTAGCTTAAGAATGTTACATTGAGATTTTCCGTAAAATGTGATTTTTAACCCGTTGTTTCCAAGCAAAAATTTTTGCGTAGGGGTACTTAGTTTGATGTACATAATTCTTGGTTGACGGCTTCGTGAGGAGTCGTTTACACCCTGTATTACGTAGGTTCTGTAAGGAAGTAAGGATTCCGGCAAGCGCAGCGCGTGCCCAGTAACCTTCGAACTCTGTGCTCGGACCTCATTGGAGACATGCGTTTTTAAAAACTTTTCTTACTCTATGGCTTTTTCGTTGTTCGATCGAATTATAAAATTATATGTCAATTACTCTGTATTGTTCCCAAGTTTAGTTTTTCCGATAGTTACGTTCTCTTTTAGTTCCTCCATAGATTTCATACTAAACAAAAGAAAAATGCGTTAGCCATTTGTACATTCAAGTTTGTTAGTTTGTTATTTTAGAATTTAGGAAAGTGATAATGGGCATGCAAAGGGGAGGGGTAGTTTTAGTAAAAAATCATGCATTTTCAAATTAAATAATATTGTAGCGACAGCGACATCTATCGCAACAAATACGAACTAATGTCAATTCCTACATCGCGCTATCAAAGTTATCCGCGACATTAGCGTATAGAAAATCCCGACTGACATGTGTAAGCCGGGATTTTCTATACGCTAATGTCGGGCAGTTAGCCCACCAGACACAACACCCGTCTGGTCGGAGCATCCTCCCCTGAGGAACTTTACACCCTGTTCCTCATAACCCCAAACATTATAATTTTCATGAATATTTTTGGTACTGTCATTCAGAAGCAGACAGCGTTTTTTCGATTACTTACAAAATTTTTATTTCTACATTCCAGGGCTTCAAAGTGCTCCATATTCCATACACAGAGTTCAATCCCAAAGAGAAGTTGGTATCCAGAGTGCAGTACATCGAGAAGAGATTGAAGGAAATAGTCAGCAATCAGGAGCAGGCGTAGAGGTTCTTTATATGTAGATATGTACTATAATGTATTGTTTAATGTATGTATGTTAACTGGGCAGAAACTGAGATCCAGCAGGGCTATTGCGTATCTTTTAAATGCCAGTGGCTATCATATTGTCCATGGATTAACTGTCAAATTGGTTATTGTTTAGTACAAAATGGAACCATTTGACAGTTAATTGATGGACACTATAAATGATAGCCACTGTCATTTAAAGATACGCAATAGCCCTGCTGGTAATGCTTTACTACTGTAAAGCTTATGCCAATTTACTTAACCTATTCTTTCTGTTATACACTAGGAATTTCTCCTGTATCGTGGGTGGGTTCGCTGACTTTAAACTCACACACACAAATACCCAGTAACAACTATCTGTAGGCCATACAAATATTTGTTCCGTGTGGGGATCGAACCCGCGACACGTAGCGCAGCAGTCCACTGCTTGAGTCAGTGCGCCAACCGTGCGTGCCGTAGTATTGAACACCACGGTCGGGTTTAGCCGACAAATCAAAACGTGCCCAACGCGCCAGCGTCGAAAATAAAACGTAGATTGTAACCGCTGTTTTGATACGGTATAGTGTCAAATAAAAATAAAATAGTGTTCTGAAGAGTGAGAACTTAATTCAAAACTATGAGACGAATAGTAACGTATTAGTGGCGAGATTGCCCGTAATACCGAGGGGTTAAACATGAGACAAGCCCGCCACACTATTCCCAAACCACTGTAACTCCTGTAAGCCAGAATCAACAGTGGCGACCACAAGCAAAGCGCCGAGACAATGAAGCCCGACGAAGTCCCAGAGAAACGATTTAACTGTCTTGGATCCCGCAACGAAATTAATCAGAAAAGAATAGCGGAGTAGGAAAAACATCACAATACCATAAGTTAGTCGACTAAAACTTATAGCCCAATCACGTAACATACTCTATTATACCACGGGGTTGCTGGACTTACTCAGGGAGCTGGGGTGGATCGAATAATATTGCCACCTGCATGCAAAATACGTGCTTTAGACGAAGTTTCGGACACCAGTCCGTTATATACTATAACGTATTACGTTTTCCTTTGCCGGCTATACCAGACTGAGGGGTTCAAAAGGTTAAAAATCCTTCTAGACACTTCGAAAGCCTTTGTCACTAGTACACACTCTGAAGGGCTCGTTTATAGAGACGCGGGGCGTCGCGTGGCGCGTGCAGAAGGCTCGTCGCGTGCTATTTTATTTATTTACTGAGAGGCGGGTCCATCGCAACGAACGCTGCATTTTAAACTAACGAACAAAAAATCACTTCTCATATAATCGTCGTTTGAAATCGTTACCGTTTTCATACATCGCCATGTGCTTGAATTAAAAACGCACAACGGGCCGCGCGATGCCCGCTTCTCCGTAAAAGAGGCCAGAGGGCTTGCATTAAACGTTAACATTCGCTGCATGCGCGGTCATGAAACTTGCGAGTAGGACGACAAGACAGTGTATGTTTAGCACAGTCACTTGTTGTCTCCCTCCCACATTTTGTAATCGCCGCTGCTAAGACGTTGGCGAGTGCTGTAGTAGAGTATTTGACAAAAAAATATTTAGTCCGTCAAATAGATTTCTAAAAATTGTTTTTCACGTAAACAAAAAAATTAATACGAAACAGTGCTTTGAAAACTCGTGTGACGTCACATGTCACAGCCCCCACATAATTATGATCTATGAAGCGTTTTATCTTCGTATATTTTTTATTAATTTGATAAAACAAAAAACACGTGTCCAATATTTTCCGATAATTTAACTGACTGACTAAACAGAATCATATTTCATCTTTATTTAGACACTCTTTTGCAAAAAAAACGGGCACCTAAGGAAATTTACGTTCAAAGGTCGATTTGAGTTAATTAAATGAAATTTATTTCTTTGACGTAGTCTGTATACTTATAATCGTGTAAATTAATGCGCGTGAAGTGAATTCGGGCAATTAAAAGAATAAAAACGATGGATTCTTTAAAACCGATGTACACGCCCAAACAATAAGAAGTGGTCGGCAATAAAGACAAGATTATTTTTTACTTTTTTTTATTAAATAAAGTTACAAATGTAAAAACCTAATAACGAGTGTGACCTCCTCTTGCCATAATCACAGCTTGAATTCTTCTGGGCATGCTTTTCACGATGTTTTTCATAACGTTTTGAGGAATACGTTCTTCTGCAATGACTCTTTTTAGCTCCCTGATGTCCGACCCGTCTCTCTAGAACATCCCAGACATGCTCAATTTGATTGAGGTCAGGACTTCGAGCTGGCCAATCTAAACGACGGATTCCAACTTCTTGCATGTACGCTTCCACGTCGCCAGAACAGTGCGCGCAAGCATTGTCGTCCAATGACGACAATGCTTGCCCGCACCGTTCTAGGTAATGCACACCGGTACATAATGGATCATGTACCGGTGTGCATTTAATGTTCCACTTTCTATGAAAACTAACTGCGTACGCTCCGTCGAATTAATTGCTGCCCAAAACATAACGAAGCCTCCGCCATAAGGAGTGATTTCTTCGAAACACACTTTCGCATAGCATTCCCGTGGTCTTCGCAGCACCGCCGGGGTCGGTCCTCTCCACACAAAGAGATTCTAGCTTCATCCGAAAAAAATACTTTATTCCAGTCCTCCAGAGTCCATGAAGCACAGTTCCGAGCAAACTGAAGTCAAGCAACACGGTGCTCACGGAGTAATTTAGGGCCCCGAGCTGGGCGGTAACTCCTGATATTGGCCGCCAAAAGCCTTCTCCTGACCGTCCACAAGCTAACTTCTACTCCTCTTACTTCTTCAAGACTCTTCTTCAGGTCCACACTTGACGCCTTACGATTCCGCAACACCTGACTCACCAAAAAGCGGTCATCTCTTGGTTCTGTGCATCGCTTTCTTCCCGAACCGGGTCTTCTTTTGACCGAACCGGTTTCTTGATACCGTTGCCAAGTCCTTTGGACAGTTGAACGACTCACATTTAGCCGCTGAGACACGTAAGTTTGCGAACAACCTTTTTCAAGTAGGGCTATAATTTTACCGGCCCTTATCGCTTTATCAGTCATATCAAAAAGTGGTATTTAATGTAAAAAGAAAGATTAAATTGTTTAATTTGCAGAAAATATCCAAAAAGTTTTAAAATATCGTAATCAGTTAAAAATCGTTTCAGCAATTCGCGCCATTAGTAAAGCAATTTTAGAATAATCCACAATAATCATTATTTTTCTTTTATTAAATCAAATTTTAAATTTGGAACGTAAAAAATCATGCCAGGATGCTTCAAATAACATGCCAATACATCGTCAAATTAATAAAACCTATTTCTTGTTCTTCTTCATTGAAGTAGAGAAAAAAATCTAAAGTGCCCGTTTTTTTTGCAAAAGAGTTTATATATCGTTATAATTATGCGACGTCAGTATGTGAGATGCTCTGTACAAGACAAGTAGCGCAATCTCTGTTTGACATGACATTTCGTAGTTCGGTCAACTTCGGTCCCAGAAAGTCGAGAAATACGTAGCTCTTGTCATAATGTTGATTTTTTTTATGAAAATGACTTCAGATAAGTTAAATGATGGTTTACTGTTAACAAAGTTTTTTTAATTACTTATTGTTTTGTAATTCGTAATCTAAAAAGATGGATTCTACGAACTTATTCTATGGGGGCTGGCGTAGATCCACCCTATCTCGCCTTTGTTTTCTGCAGTGGCGGTGACCAACCAAACCAGAATACGGGAATATATTATGGTACTTAAATTAAATGTTCAGGCGACCATAATCAGCCTATAATGTTCCTGTTGGGCCACAGGCCTCTCATTGAGAGGGAATGGGCTATATTTCCACCATGCGGGCCCAGTGCAGGTTGGTTCTGGCAAATGGTTGGCACCATAAGCGGTCGCGTTTTTAAGATATTTGTTGGTTAGCGTTCTGAACACTATACCTCAGAATATCTCTACAAAGAGGTACTCTCACAGGGAGCTATATTTTGTGGTGGCCTTGGTCGCTATAGTATCGTGTGGGCAGTAAGGTCTAAAGGACCCCACACACCCTATTGCCAAAGTTCCTAAACCGCCCCAAGGGCTTCTGACATGGTTGACACCGCCATTTGCCGGCCGGGACCGTCGGCGTATACGTGCCTTCCGAAGCACGGAATCATCTTTTTATCAGACAATCAGGTGATTCAAGCCTGCAATGTCGTAGCCAAACTGGAAACATCTTTACAAAGTATGCTTCCCGTGTGAATCGAACCCACGACCGGGTCACAAGGCAAACGCCTGAACCACCCTTCGATGGCATAACTTTAATCACGTCACCTGCCTAGATAACCTGGATACTTTTTTAAAGTCCCCACTACATAATGGTATTAAAGCAATGTTTTTATTCTGTTACTAATATATTTTTTTAAATCTTAACGTGGCCTTGTCATTAAACGATTCAATCTGTTATTTCTTTTGAAATATAACGAGATAGCAATAGATAAAAACGTTTGGCCATAGAATCGAAACATATTTGATGTCTTTGAAGATGTGTAATAAACTGCAATTTAAATAAATTAAAAATGTCTAGTTACCTTACATACTTGTTAGAAACATACCGTATTAATGTAATTTATTAGTTAAATTGATGTCTGTGTATACATGGAACTGTTCATCCAATATTGGCTACAAACATGCCGCCAATATATAAATTATTTTCTTGTTGAAACTATGTAATAGAGCATTGGCCATAATTGTATTGGACTACCAATGTTTGGCCTCTCCAATTTTATTATGTGTACAAATAATTTCTACAAAGATTTGAATCGTTAGATTAACCCGAATCAAAAGATGGTCACGTTTCTTACACATTTGAATGATATTTTCTCGATCGATCTTACTGAAAATTGGGTTAGCTCCCTCTTCTCAGTATGGACCTACGTATGGTGGGGAAAGCTAACGATTTAAATTATTTGGGTTGTTATATCTTTTTTATTCCAACGGCTGATTTTTAATAGCCACATTTGTTTTATCTAAAGAATAAATGAACCTTTATCTGATGAAGAAAAATAGGATGTATATAATATTTATCCCTCAGGTAAATATCGTATGACTATTAAAAAAGGCCTTTGATTTACACATCAGTTGTTTTATTAAAAAAAAAAATGTTCTACAAGGATCTGTTGGCGTACTTTGATAGAAGGGAAGGGGTGGTCTTAAATGTATACTAACAACGCCGTTGTTTCATGAAACTCGATTGAATAAGAAGACCGCGTATGTCACGCACCAATAGATCGTTGTACAACTATAATATTTGTGTACAGAACTCGGTGACCGTTAAAAGCTAATTATAGATGGCGCCACTATAGCTAGGTGTCCCGACCAATGAAGTCAAGCTATTTTGTAATTTAAATTATATAATATCAGATTTACAACCAATTGGTGTAGCTTTGAACTAGCTATGCTAGCGCCATAACTATCATTTATTTGTAGCAAGTTGACAATGTATGACTGTGTGAGTGAGATTGTAGATACGGCTGTTAATATTATTTAAATAAAACAGATTTAAAATGATGTACAGCTTCTTTATTTATTTTATCATTGTATCACATTTCCCTGTCGTGTAGGTGCAAACTCGACGATCGACTTCTTTATAAAGAAGGTGAGTTTTAAATTGATCAGTTTAGCATTGATACTGAATATCCTGAATTATCCTGCGTCAACCCTTTGCTGCGTTAAGTCCTCTCTCTATTACTTCCACTTCTTCAATCCAAGGCCATTGGGATCAGTTTAATAATTAGTTGGTATATACATCTAAACACCAGTTATTATAGAATAATATCTCACATTTAACGTTTGGATCATTGACTCGAGAAAAGTCATCAATATCATTTTCGCGTCATCATTATTTAGATATTGATGCCCATCACAAAGGACCTTGCAGGAAGATGTTTAGCCAATTGAAATTGATATGTTAGCACCACAGATATAGATGAACCTAGATACGCTAGAACACCTATTTCGCGTACTAAGCGCAGCATACCATCGCAGCAAGCTAATTCATTTAAAACAACAATGTTATAAATCAAAAACTTAACTACGGAACAAAATCGTATTCAGGTTAATATACAAACTAACTAAATATGACCAACTGGCAAGATGAAGCACACCATCGTAAGAAGTGGAAGGAATGGGGGGAGGCCTTTGCTCAGGAGTGGGACAATACGGGCTAAATAAAAAAAAAAAAAACTAAATATAGTAACTTGTACATCACTATATTATTTTATAAATTAAAGTCTGTCTGTCTGTTCGCGATAAACTTAAAAACTACTTTTTCGATCTACATGCTGTTTTAAATTAAATGGATAGAATGGTTCTCGAGGAAGGTTTTAGATGGTATATAATTTGTTAAGTTCTGACATCCACGCTTTCGAAGCCGCGGCTGTCAGCTCGTAGAACTAAATAGTACTTTATATGACGTCATACTAGGTAGTCTCAAATGGCACGCTGGTTTTTCATACGGATCGTGATATTTGTGTTATCTAGGTAAATCTGCCTATATGGCGAGCACCCTATATTTCTAATTAATAAATTATTTTAAAAAAACGTCGAAGCAAAAATCAACAATGCCTCCCTTAAAACAAAGGCGAGAATAAATAACCCGAGACGCACGCCCCTGTCCGCTTATGTTCACCCCTATAGGTCGATCTGTTTAGCCAAAACAACCACTTTAATCCTTAATCCGATCTCATTTTTTTAAACATTACGTTAAAAAAACCAGCCTCCACTATGACGACCTGACAGAATGCGAAACGAATCTGAAACAAAAAATATTATTTTTGATTATGCTTATTCGAAATTTATTACCTACTTAATAATAAATGACTGTACCTAACATAACAAAAAATATATAAACTAAAAACAAAGTGAATAAAAGAGCATAGAAAACTCCTCAACGCTGTCAGCAGGTAAAGTGCCCAAGAAACTGGCAGTGCTGTAGCAGTATGGCAACACTTATCCTCAGGCCAAAGAAAAAGCCAGCCCTTGGGTTAGAGGCGTCAACAAGGCGTTTAAAAATTTCCTTAAAAAGTATGTGGGCACTAAGAGTCTAGTGCCCCATCGCCATAGGTTTTCGAAATTGGTAAGAGAACATGGTAAATAGTGCGAGAATCTCCAACATCTTTTTTTCTGTTACGGGGCCCGACTTGATCAAGATGATGTAACTGTGTGCAGAACTACAGACGCACGACTCGACAGACCAAGGCTGGCGGCAAAGCCGAATACAGATAACTATAATGTTCGGGCGAAAGCCGCACGTAATAGTACCTAATAGCACGGCTTAGTTCCATCTATTTATGCCGAGCCAACCCGATCATGAACATGCAATTTATGATGAAATGTAGAAAAAAAGCGTTTTTTAAAAGTAGGTTAGTATATATATTATTTTGAATCTCTTGTACCTACTTTTGAAAGACGATTAGGTATTTATGCAGCTTTTGTAACAAAATAAAGAAAAAAACGAGTTAGGAACATGCTCTTGTCGGTTAAAATGTTCATAAGTTAATCGTATATTCAGCGTTAGTTACTAATGCTGTAACATAAGCCTCTGTGACAATTACTTTCAGCCCTAATACACATGCCGGTTACCCCACGATGATATCCATCTCCACTAACAGTCCAAAATCAACTTACGTTCCTAAATTCCTGAAGAACTCCGCAAAAGCTTTGATGACGTCGCTGAAGAAGATGGCTATTTGGGGTACGTGGACCTTGGGTACCCCGGGAGTGAAGACCCTGTGGTTTTTCAGCTTCTGTAGACTCCTGAAGTTGTGGCGGCCTACCCCAACCTTTCCGAATAGACGATACTGGAACATAAGCGTTGAGGGAATGAGGAGGAAGAATTTTGGATTTTTCATGGTAGCAACGGGAAGTTCCCTGCGGGACGTTGCGTTGTTGTTGTTGTTGTCGTATACATATTGATGCTGCTGACTGTACATTACGTCCTACACCAGCCATCCTTGTCAAACCCATAATTGCATTCTTCTCTAATCAATGCTAAAGATGTCAATTAGAGGGGGGATGTAGGCGTGTCAAGTCCTACTCAAGATCAGTCCACGACAAACGATACCAGTATTTGCACAATTTGACAAGACACTAGGTTGGTATCACTGTCACGTCCGCGTTACAATCGCGACGTTTTTCTCTAAATAGTCTAACGTCCACGTCGCGATCGCGACGTTTCTGTCAACTACACTTCAATCGCGTTTTTATCTAAAAAATAGTTCAAAAGTCTCTACACGGTTTTAGTATCGATTAAAGTCGACTAAATTACGCGTCCATTGGTACTAGCAACACTATTGAACGAACCAGAAAGGAATGGAAAAAAAAATAAACAAAAGTCGTGTCAAACAGTCGATGGCGTCACCGAAATTGTAAGGGGATCCAAATTTATAATGTAAGTATTTTATGGTATTTATTGCCCAAATGTAATAGTGTAATATCTTAATATAATGCCGAAGAATCATTGTTTCCGAATATCTACAAATTCTTTGCATCCGAAGTATCTCAAGTTGATTTTACATGTGTTGAAAGTAGAAAAACAAAAATTTCGCCATTTTTTTGCCGCTTTTCCATTAAATTTTTACATGATTTATGTAATATTTTAGTGAAATACGTTCTGTAATTGAAAGAACAGTTAATTAACAATATTTAGGTAGACTGAATCCAAAACAACATGATGAAAATCGCTATGATTATACGTTTTTGTTTTTTCTTCCGCGTGTTTTAGAAAAGTCACCCCGTACCCTCATGAAAAGTATCGAAATAAGGATTCATTTAAACGAAGAATCATGCTTTATTACCTAACATATGTCTTTCTTTTCTTTTGGGTTATGTCTTTGACCTGTGTTTATTTATTATTTTCTCATAACCCATAAACGTATGAACGGATTTGGATTAAATAAACGTTGTTAGATTTGCCTTGGTAACGCGAGTGTCACTGGCTATATTTAAATTAAAATACAATGAAAATTGCGTATTTTGGGGGCCATATTGTTGTCAAGTTCGAAAAACTGTTTTGTTCCATTACCAATGGTCCAATTTGTGTTTCTAAACCATCCAAGAACACATTGAAATATCCCCAGAAAGTTTCATCCAAATCGGTCCAGCCGTTAACAGTGGAATTAAATATTTAAAGAAAGACTAGCGGACCTGGCAGATGTTGTCCTTTTCGTACAGCAGCGCCACCTACCGGGTCCAATTGTGTTTCTAAACCATCCAAGAACACATTGAAATATCCCCAGAAAGTTTCATCCAAATCGGTCCAGCCGTTAACAGTGGAATTAAATATTTAAAGAAAGACTAGCGGACCTGGCAGATGTTGTCCTTCCCATACAGCAGCACCACCTACCGATTCCAATTGTGTTTCCAAACCATCCAGGAACCCATTGAAATATCCCCAGAAAGTTTCATCCTTATTGGTCATGCCGTTTAGGATCAATAATGATGATGCTTGTTTTTTGTTTTTACTGAAAAACAAAAAACAAGCATCATCATTATTGATCCTAAACGGCCTGACCAATAAGGATGAAACTTTCTGGGGATATTTCAATGGGTTCCTGGATGGTGGCCAGAAAGTTTCATCCAAATCGGTCCAGCCGTTAACAGTGGAATTAAATATTTAAAGAAAGCCTAGCGGACCTGGCAGATGTTGTCCTTTTCGTACAGCAGCGCCACCTACCGGGTCCAATTGTGTTTCTAAACCATCCAAGAACACATTGAAATATCCCCAGAAAGTTTCATCCAAATCGGTCCAGCCGTTAACAGTGGAATTAAATATTTAAAGAAAGACTAGCGGACCTGGCAGATGTTGTCCTTCCCATACAGCAGCACCACCTACCGATTCCAATTGTGTTTCCAAACCATCCAGGAACCCATTGAAATATCCCCAGAAAGTTTCATCCTTATTGGTCATGCCGTTTAGGATCAATAATGATGATGCTTGTTTTTTGTTTTTACTGAAAAACAAAAAACAAGCATCATCATTATTGATCCTAAACGGCCTGACCAATAAGGATGAAACTTTCTGGGGATATTTCAATGGGTTCCTGGATGGTGGCCAGAAAGTTTCATCCAAATCGGTCCAGCCGTTAACAGTGGAATTAAATATTTAAAGAAAGCCTAGCGGACCTGGCAGATGTTGTCCTTTTCGTACAGCAGCGCCACCTACCGGGTCCAATTGTGTTTCTAAACCATCCAAGAACACATTGAAATATCCCCAGAAAGTTTCATCCAAATCGGTCCAGCCGTTAACAGTGGAATTAAATACTTAAAGAAAGACTAGCGGACCTGGCAGATGTTGGCCTTTTCGTACAGCAGCGCCACCCACCGGGTCCAATTGTGTTTCTAAACCATCCAAGAATACAATGAAATATCCCCAGAAAGTTTCATCCAAATCGGTCCAGCCGTTAACAGTGGAATTAAATATTTAAAGAAAGCCTAGCGGACCTGGCAGATGTTGTCCTTTTCGTACAGCAGCGCCACCTACCGGGTCCAATTGTGTTTCTAAACCATCCAAGAACACATTGAAATATCCCCAGAAAGTTTCATCCAAATCGGTCCAGCCGTTAACAGTGGAATTAAATATTTAAAGAAAGCCTAGCGGACCTGGCAGATGTTGTCCTTTTCGTACAGCAGCGCCACCTACCGGGTCCAATTGTGTTTCTAAACCATCCAAGAACACATTGAAATATCCCCAGAAAGTTTCATCCAAATCGGTCCAGCCGTTTAGGATCAATAATGATGATGCTTGTTTTTTGTTTTTTGTTTAGCCGGGTTTTTTGTTATTTTATTTGTCATCATCTGCCTACTATGGTGGCCCGGACGTTTGAGTGGAAGAATCTATAGTCTGTGCAAGTTTGAGCGACATGCGGACTTATAAGTCCACGCCACAGACAAGCGCCTCGGACTTAAAAGTCCGCTCCACAGAGACACTATGGCTACCCGGACGTTTGAGTGGGAGCGACATGCGGACTTATAAGTCCACGCCACAGACAAGGGCCTCGGACTTAAAAGTCCGCTCCACAGAGACACTATGGCTACCCGGACGTTTGAGTGGATGTCGGGCGACTATGGTGGCCCGGACGTTTGGGTGGATGTCGGGCTACTAAAAATATTATTTAGTTCATATTAATAAATAAAAAACAATCTAATCATAAAACAAAATAATCCGAAAGTTGTGCGGGAGAAGCCTTATGTCGGCCATCTTGGCACAATTTCGTCATCGGAGCGATACCGAATTGATAGAGGGAATGGGTAGATTGTTTTGATTTATTGTGCTACACTGTATGTTCCAAGTAATAGTTTATTGGTATCAAAAAAAAGCTCATATAATCTATTTTAATACTACGTACTGTGACATTAAGATATGTTTCAAATAATTCGTAAAAACTTGTTATAACAAATATTTTACTCAAATTTAACCCATATTGTCAGGTTCAACATTTTTTTGTACATTTCACAATAAGAGTTGTTTTCCAGTATGCACATTTATCGATTCCTTATAATGTTAGCTGTTTAACAGTATTTTTTCATTTCCTATTACTGGAGTAGTTTGGTTGCAAATACACTTTTAATAAGTAATGGCATGGTGCGCTCGACGTGACCTTGGCCGCTCTAGTCACCCGGACGCTTGCGAAATGTCAGCTGTCAAAAAAAGGACGTTTCAGTGGATAAAAATCTAATTAAGCGTGTCACCTGCGCATCCGTCAAATATATAGGTGTCGTGAAGATAATCCAGACGACAGCTTCGTTGCATTCCGGAGACGTCAGGGACCCGGAGTACGTGTAGTACATCTCTGTGTTCGCACTCATCAGCTTTCTGTGACATATGGAAAAGGTTCGAAAGAAGTCTAGAGGGAAGTAAGAAGTTCCTAATCTGCTCTGTTGAGAATAGATTAGATTAGTAAATTTATATTTGGGTAAGGTTTACAATGTACTTCCCCGAATTAAGGGCTAGGTACGTTACGTTTTTGACACTATAAACCTGATTTACTGGGGGAGATAGTTTGGGGGGGGGGGGAAGTCCTCCCTCCCCTACTCCACTCATTGTGGCGCAGGAAGCCCGGTTGACGGAGTCCCGCGTCGCGGGACTCTTAATTCCGAATGTTTTAAAAGAACAACCTAATTATGTTTTGAAATGATTTTGATACCTAGATCAACGATAAAAACGTTACGATATAGTTCAATGTTCCTTCCGTTTCACGTTTAGTTAGTGATTTACCAATAGTTTTAGAAAATCATTTAGGTATAAAATACTTCAGCGCTGCTCCGGCAGCTAAAATTGCGTGGTGCCCCCGGATCACCCCCGGATAAACCCCCACAGTGACAGAATCCTCAAATTCAGGGAAGTGATTTCTAAGGAATATCGATAGAGTAGATATAATATATTGCATTGAAGTCATTGGATGATGATTAGGAATAGATTTCCTGGAACTTAGGTTGCGGGGACACGATTGTTTTCTTCATACTGCACTAATTAATAGCAGTCTCATAAGTTGCCGCCACAAAAAACCCCAATAAACAGTAGGTACCTAATACTAGATACCTACTAGTTTTGGTCCAGATTGGCCCTGGATCGATAAATTTGGAAGTCATGGAGGGAGGCCTTTATCCCCCAAGGGGGTGACACAGACTAACATAACAATAACCATTAGGTTACCACGTGGGAAGGGGAATTGTAATTAGTGAATACCAGTAGGTAACTATTCCCCTTCCCTGGTGAAACGCTGGCTGGATGTTTGATCGAACGTTCTCCCTAAATTTCTCAATAATTGCCTAATTAGGTACCTCAACAAGATAATGACTGCACAAAGGAAGAGGATTACCAAATTGCCAAATATTGAGACCAATCGTCCTTAATTCCTTCCTAATTTCGATCAATTTACTATCTTAACTTTTCATATAATTGCTTACGCGCTTCTTTTAAAAAACTTGTTGATTATCTCTAATGGTTTAAAACTCGAGCAATTACTAATTAGTAAAAAGCAATTAATTAGAATGGGTTTTGGGAAAAATACTGGCATGAAAGTTACTAAGCAGAGAGTTTGGTAACTTAAAAAAATGTTGATGGTTCTGGAGTTTAGTAAAGTTGGAAAAATTAATGGCAATTCAACACTGCAAATCATTATTTGCCTAGTCTGTGCCCCTGCCTAGCCTGAACTATGTGGCAGTCGGCTTTCAGTCTATCCGAATGGAGCTGATTATCATTCTTTGACATTAAGCGGCTCTAGGCAGTCGTTGTATACAACACTGAAACAGGTATTATTATGATAGACTTGATACGTTGAAAACATATAGACAACTAGCGGACGTCACGCGGTCTCACACGCGTAGTTCCCGTTCCCGTGGGAATACAGGGATAAAAAGTAGCCTATGTCACCCAGGGATAGTGTAGCTTCCCAATGGTGACAGAATTTTTCAAATCGGTTCATTATTTTCGGAGCCTATTCGTTACAAACAAAGAACCAAAAAAAAAGGACTTTATTCTTCATAATAATAACTAGCGGACGTCACGCGGTTTCACCCGCGTAGTTCCCGTTCCCGTGGGAATACAGGGATAAAAAGTAGCCTATGTCACCCGGGGATAGTGTAACTTCCCAACGGTGAAAGAATTTTTCAAATCGGTCCAGTAGTTTCGGAGCCTATTCGTTACAAACAAACAAATCTTTCCTCTTCATAATATTATTATTAATAGTGTAGATGTAGAATTGGCAATTAACAATTCTGAATAACAACATATAATTTTTAACAAAATGGGCTGGTATCGATTGTCAACATATGAATAGGTAAGTATTATAATAATATTCCAACAGTAGTCATCATCATCATTTCAGTCGAAAGACGTCCACTGCTGGACATAGGCCTCCCATAAGTGTCGCCACATTGACCGGTCCCATGCGTCTCGCATCCAGCGGATCCCCGCAATCTTCACCAGGTCATTAGTTCACGTAGTGCGAGGCCTTCCAACGCAACGGAAGTTTTCAGCCCCATCGGCCATCCGTTCTGTGAGCAATGTGCCCTGTCCATTACCACTTAAGTCTGGCAATCCTTCGAGCTACGTCGGTAACCTTGGTTCTCATGCGGATGTCCTCATTTTGGATACGATCACGATTTGGGTGACTTTGAGCTTTCTGATGAGGCCCATTGTGAACGACCACGTTTTGGACTTCTCGTCCAACTTACCCAAGACGAGAAGTTGGACGAGAACATACTACTCAACTTCCCAAACGCTGCCCACCCGAGTCGGATTCGACGATTGACCTCATTCTCGAAGTTAGACATACCCAACTGGACTGTTTGTCCCAGGTAGACATAATCGTCCACAACTTCAAATGTAGACTCCCCGATCTTGATAGAAATGGGTGTTACCTACATGGGCATTCAACATGACAACAGAACAACCTACTACAGAAGTACCTTAGTAGTTGTCAATAATTATAACCTACGAGTGTTATAATTATAACCTACGAGTGTTAGAATTATAACCTACGAGTGTTAGAATTATTTTTAGTGACTGCTTCTTGGCTATAACCCACCAGAAGCAGTAATAGTATGCTGATACTCACGTCATATCGAGGATTACTCCGCTGACCCGGTCCCCGGTGTTGAGGAGTTTGGGGATGTACTGCATGAACTCTGACGCTTCTTCTTGGTCGTCCTCTAGCTCGGCTTGTACCTGTAGCATACAAGAGCCACCTGAAGCGTAAATTATTATAGATATTTATTCCTTTAAGTCAGTATTACGAACACGACAAGAATATTTTTCTAGATAACGTCGAGGTTTTGTTATATGATCACCCTTCTTGTTCTTATCGGGTGCACTAAAGTATAACGACGCCACACATCCTAGTGTCAGTTTCTAAACCGCCTGATGAATTTATTCATAACGGGAGGACATTTTGTAATGACTTTGGAGCGAAATTTTACTGTCTTCACCCAGAATATGGTGACCTTCTTACAGGTGCTATTTCAACTTCTCGAAGAAAAACATCATGCTTGTTGTAAAACATACCATTAGACTTAAATATCCATATAAGAGCCCACAGAACTTCACACGTGCTCCCACAGAACACCCCGCAGGTGGCTTAGTTCACGACATGATCACCCTGAGAAGTTCTTTAAAACCGGCTAAGTGTATAGGCCCCCGCACAATGTAGGGTTCTGAAGTTGCCCATCAAAATAATAATAATATATGTGAACTTACTAAACTGATGTGAACCCTGCCTACCTGCCTTCAAACGATGATTTTTATTGTAAAAATAAATTAAACATTTTTTTAAAGAAAAATAGCAATAACACAGAATTAGTATTGCCATTTGCCATTCAATGTGGCAATGCTGCCAGACGTCTGGGCACGTTTCTGAATGACAGCGATGTGGATCGGAGTACCAAAGCATACGCACCCTGTGGTTTATTTAATTCATCATCATCATCAGCCTATTTATGTACTGACTGCTGGGACACAGGCCTCAACTCTTCGAGAGGGAATGGGCTATAATCTACCACGCGGGCCCAGTGCGGATTGGTAGATGACACAAGTCTTCGAATTTTTTCAAAAAAATGCCATATTTAAATGCTACTAGGCGGTGCATCCGGGCATGTCTGTCGCATGTCGAATGAGCTGTGGACCCATATAGCTCAGGATTTACCAATCCTGAGCTAATATGTTCCCAAAGCTCGTACAAGCTCGTCGTACCCCCAAGGGACGCCCTGGAACGGTGGCCGGGGTCCTGGCAAGCCACAAAGGAGATGGCACAACTGAATGTTTTCCTTGAGAATTGTAATGAAGTTGCACAGAATCGTGACGGTTGCTAGAAATGGAGAAAGGACTTTGCCTAGCAGTGGGACATTAAAGGCTAGCTATAATTAAAATATTCTAAAAGTTAAATTGTATTCTTATTTAACTCAAAAAAAAGTTTCAAAAATTAATGGTAACTTTACTCAATATCGACGATAAACCTCCTTGGAACGTGTCAAGGGCACAAGGCCACACTTTGTGCAATCGTTAGCAACCTGTTTATTATTGTTTTAGTAATTTCTGATGTTCTTGCACTTTTTGTGAAATGTGCATGATAAAGCCTACATAATAAGCTGATTGGCGTTTTGCGCATGTTTTATCACTGACTTCGCACAAATTGGAACATTTCGATTAAGCAAATGAGTAACTTTGGTTACTACATGTGTTATGCAGGATGAACAAAAGACAATGGCCAAAACTCGTACCAAGAATTCTCACAATTTCAAGATCAAAATGTTATAGTAATTATTTCCATATTTTTTACTACATTATGTGGCTGGAATTTGATTTTTGAATGGGGAATTTAATTTAAAATCTTACTGCCGCACTCAGAGAGCTTTAATGATTACTTAGGTCATCACTTAGTAAAGGTTTTGACAGTTTTGTCATACGGTACAGAAGTATGTCAAACCTTTACTAAGTGACAGCTTAAATAATCATTAAATAACTGAGTACCGCAGTCTCTGTATGAATATTGTTTTTATTGTTAGATCTGTCAAGTGGTTTTGACAATTCGGCTGACTTCACATCTTTGAGGTTTCCCTACAATACCTACTTGCCTGGTTTTGAGGTTATTTACGATTTTATAGAATTATTCCGAAACTCGGATTTAGTTTACAATAAGAACTTTTGTAGGAGTTTTTGTGATAAATGTAGACAATAAAAACAAAGTTTGATGTTGATGCAGTTTGGTACGGGATACCATAATATCCATGAACATGATCCTTTAAAAGGGCTTTGATCTGCCGGAATAGGGTAGTTAACAAAAAAAAACGAATTAGTCCGTCAGATAGATTTCCAAAAAATATTGAACACGTATTTTTCCTTTTTTCACGTAAACAAACAATGAAAAAAAAAAAAAAAAAACACAAATCCCCTTATCATGATAACCGATTACCTCATAACTTCCCAAACACCGTTTGTCTTCCATCCCTAGACATGACAATGATTATGAAAAGATGCCAAATAAAAAAAAAGTAAAAGCTAAGTAAAAGTTGCTTGCTAGATAATATCTACCCCCAATCACCCGATGGTTTTCGAAAACCCCATTTGAATCAAATATTATTTTACATTGGTCCTACCTACTGCATCAAATTAGTTCTTACACGTTATTTTATTTCTGACACCTGTTAACTAACAGCAACCAAGTCACGGAAATAAGGATCACTATAATTTTGCCAATTACCGACTGACATTGGGTAGAAAGTTGCTATGTTTTAGTGGGACTGTACTGGTCACGACTGCCGCATGTCCAAAGAGTTGTGGACCAAAATAGTCACTTTCCGGAGCCCCAACACATAACTGGCGAAATATTTATTTATTTATTTATTTATTTATTCATTCATTTAATATGGGTACCTACACCTCATATCATCATCATAACCAGCCTATTAATGTTCCCACTGCTGGGACACAGGCCTCCTTCTTTTTTGAGAGAGAATGGGCCATAATCTAGTGCGGAATGGTAGATGTCACATGTCTTCGAGTGTTTTGGTTCTAGACATGCCAGTTTCCTCACGATGTTTTCCGTCTTGACAGCAGCGGTGATGAAATAAATTACACAAAGTAATGTCGTAATGTGCCTGGCTGGGTTTGAACCCACGACCTACTGTTAGTCTGTTAGTAAGTCGGGGCCGCCACCACTGGGCCACCGCTGCTATCCACCACATATACTTATGTACTAATGGGTACACTGCATAACACTTCGGGAATTACAGCCGTGATGTTTATGTTAATTTTTAATGCGGATGACAAAACTTACATTTCCAAACACGGACACAATAGCCAGTCCATCTCTCTTGCCCAATGCCTCCATCACCTTCAGATCAGTTCTCACGTGGACGAAGTGTAATTCCATAGGGTATCTGAAATATTTATTACATTTAAATGGAAAGGTAGACGTCCAGAAAGGGTGGTCCCTTTATATAAAGGATATCATTGTAGACTTCATTCAAGCTAGGCTTTAAGACAGAAGTTAGGGTCGTACAACAACAGTTCAGACACATATAATGTAATTATGTAACGACCACACTCTACACACCACATTTTAAAAAGAAAATTCCACACTCCCAAAAAAATGGTCGCAAGAGATATCGCGGCCCGGGATCACAAAGGGCTAGGAAGGAACATGGGTGGTTTTTAGTCAGTAAAATCGGACACTTCCCTTCTGCTCCGCACAGAGCGGCGGCGGCGGTCTTTTATAGATACGCTGCGCATCGTTATCGATCACGTATTGCCAGTACAAAAAAAAACAAATAGTACAACACACATAACCTACGTCGTCTTTACTAACGAGGATACGCCGCTGATGTGCGTCCACCCCATGTATAAATTTACAAAACCTAAAGGCAACTTACTTAACGCCATTGATGGCGTGTTCCGAAAGCCAGTGGAAATGCAGCTGTTCCAAGCGATAGATATGCTTGAGAGGTCCTCCAGACAACACCGGGTGGATGGCCTCATCGCCCTCCGTGCTGAATTGTACTGCGTGGAAGGAGGCTCATGATAATCAACATTTTAGCCCAGAATCACCATAGGCCTCTCCTGGCTATAGGCCTCTCCTTTCTTCTGTCACACTTCTCAGTTCCGTGCGTCTCTGATCGATCTGTTTACCCAGGAAACAGAAGGTTTTAGGGTACTGTCTCTTGTATTTAATTATCCGCTAACCCTGACGGATTTTTGATTTGATTTGAATTTGACGTATTCGTCAACCAAACGCGCTTTTCAGGAGGACTAAAGTTGGGTAGACACTGCTGGGACCTTGCCCGTGGACGTAGCGTTTCATTAGTGTAAATTGTCTGTAGAACTAATCGAAATCAGGGGTCAACGTGCCCCGACACGACTCATAAGTGTGCACATCCACTGTCAGTGTCAAAGCGTCACGATACGCAACAGCACAGAAGTCATTCTAAATCTTAAGAAAAGTGGTTCAGTCCCTGATGATAAGCAGCACCACTTACTTGTATGCCCATTGTTGATCCCTGAGACCAGCACTTTATGGTACCCCGTGAACTGCAGAGGTCCATACTTGATGTACTGCCTCGAGAAGTCTTTGATCACATCGTTGGTTCTGATGTCAATGGGCGACTGCCTTTTGCCACCCTTCTGGCAATGGCGGCCTGGCCATTTCGATTCGTCTGCAATATTATTTATATACCTCTGAAATTTCATAAATGTGTCTCTGAAATTCCATAAAATTTTTAGGAAAATGTTTCACACATGCAAGGCTAGGAACACCAGCAAACGATATATCGAGCTACAGTGTGACAAATTTGGAAATTGAACAATTAGTAAGCACATTAAGCGGTTGGCCTCGGCTGTCACTTGTAGATCTTGTCTTTCGACACGAGTAGGCAGAAGCCGAAACTCTGACATTTAGTCTTACTAACGGGCGTCACAACCTACCATAATACCCAGTTATTGAATTGGGGAGGTCGAATAGTCAGACGCTTCATGTAAAATACTGGTACTAAGTAGCCGGTCAGACTGGAAGCCGACCCCAACATAGTTTCATTCGATGGCTTTCCAGGGTGGTGGTTCTCGAGAACTTTGGAGTGATGCTCTGCTTTCATCTACTGTCAAGTGATCAGCATAATTATCCTGGTCGTGTATACTTAGTCAGTAGGTACAGAATGAGTGGAGTCTTACCGTCATAACTCCATACCGGTTCATAGTCTATGATGATGGTCTCAGTAGTCGTGGTGGTAGATGTCGAAGTTGTTGAAGAGGTTGTTGTGCCGGCTGTGGTCTCCGCTGTAGTCTCCCCCATGGTCTCTGCTAGCGCCGTGCAAGCTGCTGCCGCGATTTCTGGAAAATGACAAAAGAATCTCATGACCTTGTGGCGACAGCTACATCTATCGCAACACATGCGAACTTATTGGAAATTCCTACATCGCGCTATCAAACGTACGTAGCATAGCATCACGCTTATAATCACCGAAGGGGCGCTAGACTCGGCAGATGATTATAAGGTTTTGTTTACTTTAATTATATTTATGTAAATGGTTTTTGCCCTTAGGCTACAGCATTAAAAAAGTTTGTTTTAAGTTTCTCTGTCAAATTCGGCACTACGTCAAATGTTTCAAGTAGTATTGTATGAGTAGATATCTATTACTCTTATTGCCGCAACTGTTAATCTGTTCCTTTCTTTCAACCACACTTATCGTAAGTGAAAATATTCGCTCCACATTTGCATTGGCACAATACAAAGATAATACAGACAAATCTCCAGTAATTCGGTCAAACGAGTGCTATCATTGCACGTATTGAAAAAATATATCCAATGCTTTTCTCGTCATAAAAACCACTTTGTTTTGTGTTACGAAAAAAATTAAATGCGCAAAATTCTTCAACTAGTTTAACTTCGTCGATGATAATTCCTTTGTTTCTTAGTAAAACAATACAGTCTGTGATATTTTCGAATTCTAGCTTCAGAAAACTCTGAATTCCGCGTTAATACCGGCTATTGAAAACGTTGCAGTGAGCTAATTTTTTGTGTGGTTTCATAACCCGGTCTTGAATACAATCCAGTCGGAGTCCGGCTGCACTCTGAAAATTCGGTCGCGATCGAATTTATCCGGTCAGATGGTATCCCTATTCACCATAGAAAATATTAAGCAATAATAGTCCTCTTGACAGTATTCGGTCACGGCGGGCAATCTTAGCGGAGATAAGCGATCGTCGCGCTCGCGGGAAATATTTTAATACACAAATTGTGTGCGCAGGTACACTAGTTTCTTTTTTTTTGCACTCTCTGTTCCTTTTTACCCGACTGCAAGGAAAGGGGTTTTTCGCGACTATTTTTGTTCTCTCATTGCCCGATGGGACGGCAATCCTACATGACCTGAGAGAGAAAATCGGTGCAGTATTTATAGAGTTTATCGCGAACAGACGGACGCGGCGGAGGACTTATTTGTATTACAATACGCAGTGAAGTATAAGCGAGCGAAGCGAGCTCGAAAATTGTCTTTGCCGGTAAGGGTGTAATGTTTCACAGTTTTGCGACATCAAGTTAGTTCAATATACCGCGTAAGTTCACGTAAGTTTTAATCACTAAATTACAAGGAGGTTGCATACACAGGACCCCAGTTTGCACAGGGCCCGTAGAAATTGCTACTCTTGCTATATGGTTAATCCAGCACTGTTCTCATAGGAATTTAGAATAACCTCCAGAAAAGATTTCCACGCCAATATCAAGGACCAAGAGTAAGTACCTACTGAAAAAGTAAAAGCAGGCATTTACGGTGGACCCCTAATAGGTTGACTCATTAACGACATCACAGAAGTTGAGTATTTGTGGTACCCATAGAAAAAACAAGACACACTTTTGAATCATAATAATGTGTCAAACCCAAAGTCTAACTCAAATTATTTATTTCAATTAAACCATTACTGGCACTTTTGAATGGGTTGCACATTTGGTGCACATCTCAAGTTGTACACCATGCTCAAATGGTGAACTTAGCAACTGGTGCACTTCTCATATGGCACACTTCGCAACTGGTGCGCTTCTCAATTGGTGCACTTCGCAAAAAGAGCACTTTTTAAGATGAGTGGAGATTTGGAAAAATTATCTAAAAATGAAAGAATCTTTGGTTTTGCGTAGGTAATTTTCTTAAAAATACAATCAACAAAATAATTTTAAATTAACTCTACATAATCACTATATCATTTTAACATGTTATAAGAACAATTCATAAAACAAAACTACGAAAAACTACGAGTGCAATACGTCATTTCGAAAGCCACCACGCCGAATGCCCGCAACGACGAACACAGCGAGCACGAACGCATGCAGCGACGCACACCGCAACAACGAATGCACGAGGCTTCGAATCACGGAACAACGAATGCACGCCGCAATACGCAACCGCGACCCGGAGCCCCGCGCAAGCACCGCCACGGTACGCGCCGCCGCGCGCCAGTAACGTCCGGCGCCGCGCAACCCGACGCGGCAACCACCGAAACAACGCATTGCTCCTAAAGCTACAGGCACAGTCACAAGGCACAATAACTTGTGAAAGTACTGCAGTTGCCCATTCCCTAGCGTAGATCAGGTCCATAAGGAGATGGCGGGATGAGCTGGACTCCTTCTCAAAGGATTGGCCTACTATCGCACTAAATCTACAGTAGGACTAATATAGGCTTGTAATAAAAAAAAATATGTCAAAACTAACTTAAGCAATTAATTTATGTAAACAAGCTGGGATAACATCATCATCTTCCTGTTCTTGTTACTTGTTGTTTGGGGTCGGCACATCACGGGTTTTTCTTCCCTAGTCTCCTGTCAATCGTCACACTGCCATTGACTCATTTTTCCATCATATAATTCCTGACACAATCAACCCATTTTTTCTTTAGTTTTCTCTACCTCGATTCACCAACATTTATATTCATCTGCACTCTTTTAGTAACATGTGGAGGACCACATCACATGTCCATAACAATAAGGTCGATTCCCTTTCAACTTTTCAGTAATAGACGCATCTTTCCAGCTGCTTCTTATACACTCATTTCTTGCTTTAACCATTTTTGTCAGACCACAAATCCACCTCAACTGTCTCATCTTCGTTTCATGCAATCCTTCGCTTCTTCACAGCCCAGCTTCATCGCTTGTTCTGGACTATACGGTGGGACAGGCCACGACCTAACCACGGAGTCATATTTTCCCCTTTCAACTTGAGGGGCATTCGTGGGTCACAAGGTTGTTCCCGTGAGCTGACGCCATTTAATCCATCCTGAGTTGATACGGTGTACTTCCCCATACCCTTCGACAAGCTACCAGAGGTACTGAAAATCGGTTCTTACCACCAACCGGCCCAATATTGTATACTGAATGTTTCATCACCCTCTGTTCAACAACGTGATCTAGAACCTGATCTAAAAAATCGTATGAGAATTTCGACCGAATCATACGAATACTGACTGGCATTTGGTAGTCTTGTAAAAATAAATATCGAATATAGAATTGGAAATCATTATTTTCTTGTTATGGATAGTTAAGCGAGTTTGAATCCCTCGCTGCACTTAGGAGACCTTTCCTTCGTTACATTTGGGATACAATAAAGTATCCTTAGGCATCCTTGACAACACTGCTTCAAACCCTTTGTGAATAATCTTCTCATCACCGAATCACTCGAAACACTTTTATTTTGGACAAAGTGCAATAAAGAAAAGAAAAAACACTAAAGTACATACCTAAAAACGGTAAAAAGCAGATAATCCTTAACATATTGGCACTAGTAGAGCTGGAAACTACTCGTCACCACGTTTTAATTGTGAATGAGATGCCGCGCGTCTCATCGCTGAATTAAAAAAGAGATCTAATGTTTTCAAAACAAATCAAAGATAATCGACATTGTTTTTGATTTTGTTGAGAAGATTTCACGAGAATCATGATTCGTTACACGTATTTTGGAAGAATTAATGAATGGACTGTAATTTTATACTGACAAATAACATAATCAGTCAGGGCTCCTGGTTGTGAATGCGACGCGGTCTAGAATCGGAATAGAGCGACTAACGAGCCTTCTCTCAACTTTGGTAGAGTAGGGTTTCAGCAGCGAATGGACCCTGTAAAACACAGCGAACCTAGTAGGAGAAATTTCATCCTTTTAATCAAAAGATAGTGGTTATTGTTATTAGAGAACAATTTAACAATTCAAATCTTCCTTCAAAACTGCATCAAAATGCCATCTTTATCATAAATCCCGGTCATCCATCTAGCCGTGTCGTATCTTCATCAGCACAAATAGATAATGCATCTTGTCCCCTCGGCCATTACACGTAATCGCCAGGAAATCTAGACAAGCTCTGGAATATCTTGGTCAGCGGATGCTTGAATAGATAAATAGATACTCTATTGTGGTCTGATTATGGTTGATGGGAAGATGAGTAAGTGGAATTAGGTCAGTAAAATTTGATCTTTACATGGCATAACATTACGCCTGTAATCCCTAAGGGCTTAGGTAGAGGTGTACTTAGCAGTACACTAACTCTTGGCGTGTTATGTTAAAAAAAAAACATGTGTAATAAGGGGTCTATCCTATTTCAAGCACTGCTTATTTTATTTTATTATTTATTTACCTCTATAATATTGATGCTGTGTTGACTTTCGTACGTTTTTTTCACGGGTGACCACTGAAAACCAGCGCTGTGCCGTGGGTCCCCATAGCACAGCACCATGCTGAGTGGTAACCTGCTTGTCTCAATCACGACGTTTTATTTTCCCTGCTTGTTGTAATTTTTCTTTTTTTAATATTTGTAATGTGTAATATTGTATTGCTTTTTTTAATGTCTCATTGTATGCTCGTCATGTTTTTGCGACACATAAATATTTTTTCTTTATTTTTTTTTCTTTCTATTGCCGTCAACCTGGCACAAATTCAGACCCCTGAGGAATTCCTGCATTAGGTTTTTATAGAACCTAAAATTGACACGACATATCATCACACCCATCATCCACAAAGTGTTAGGCAGTCGTGCTTGTATCATATGGTACACCTACATTTTGCAAGATTAGGCCAATCTCATAGTAGGCCTACTGCAATTAATCGGGTACAAAGCCAGACCTTGGAAGTACTGAGAAAACCCTATGCAAAAATCCCAATAACACTTTTTTCTTTTCATTTTATGGTGGATGTAGCTACGCACAGTGACGGCCGCCATCACTGGACACGGTACTTTTAATAAGCACCTCTTTGTTATAGGTGTCACAGATAGTCCTCTGTGTCGAGCCTGCATGGAGGAAGAAGAAACAGCAGCCCATGTGCTCCTGCACTGTTCGGGGGTTGTTCCATACAGGACCAGGTACTTCGGTAACGCAGGTACTCTCCGCGAGATTGCCGGTAACACCAAAGGATTGCTGGCCTTTCTCGGGGAGCTGGGATGGATCGAATAAATTTCCCACCCGTACGCAAAATACTCGCTTAGGCGCGCCTAGGTGGAGTTGCGGACACTAGCCCGTTGTATCTATCTATCTATTGGTGGATGTTTTGGATTAAATGTATGCACCTTCTTTATATGAGTCGAGGCCTTTTGTATATTTCTTTTAGCGGAGATTCTAGTATCTTATCAACTTTCTAAAGCACAAATAACGTACTGCAAATATATTTCAAGGTTTTAGGTTAAGAAAACCAGTAATAAAAATATAATCCATGGCAAATACTTTAGATTTAGGTTAAATATGGAATTTCTTGGCGTATGTAGGTCTTTATTTTTGCTATCGTAGAACCTAAATATTTAAAATAAAATAACACATAAAGGTGGTTAAGGAAGGATAGTTGAGTAGATAGTGGGTACCCATAAACCTTGAGACAAATTTCAGCAGTAATAATTTTATGTCTTTGTGTTATTCTTCGCCAACATGCACGGTATGTAAGAGATATGCTGAATATTGCCATATTTAATAGCAATGCCGCCGGTCTCTTGGGCAAAATAAGTGTTCACAGCGTTGAGAAGTATCTTGATATCATCATGATCTGACAAGTCTTCTCCCAACCTTAGGTCGGCTTCCAGTCTTACCGAATGCAGCTAAAACTAGAATTTTATAATAATAATAATAATAATTCTTTTATTTCAATCACTCAGTGGATCATATGATAGCATATATTCAATTAAAAAACTAGAAAAACAAAACACAACACAAAACTACATTAAAAATAAAATAAAATTAAATGGCAATGTCAACAAATTAAAATCAATCACACATGTCCCATTTTTGAAAATTAAAAAGTAATAATTAGTAAAACAATTATTAGATATTAATTAATTTAATTTTACATGGAGCAACTGGGTTTAATACTGGGTATTATAAGGAGTTACATGACATAGTTACAAAAAAAATGGGTTAATAATTAATGGGTTAGTTAGGCGGCCTCTTTGGTCTAGCGGTCGCAACCGGTACTGAGCACCTGGGTTCAATTCCTCTGACTGACTGACTGATTGACCGATCATCAAAGTCTAAGGCACTTCTAGCAGACATAGAAGCTTCAAATTTAGAACACAATTAGTGTTTAGTGTCTAAACTCATTTCTTTTTATAGCGTCTAATATTTTTAGATAATCTAATAGAAGGACTAATTAGAATCATATTTTTGTAAGTCAGTAAACATCCCTATTCCGTACCTAACAATAAATTAACTAATTAAAATAACCCAATCTGGACTTTACAGACTTTTAGGTCGTTTCTCTGGGACTTCGTCGGGCTTCATTGTCTCGGCGCTTTTATTGTGGTCGCCACTGTTGTTTCTGGCTTACAGGTGTTACAGTGGTTTGGGAATACTTTTAGGTTTAGAAAAAGCTGCATCATGCAGTTGAGGCTAGGCAGATGATTACCTACTTCCTACAAATACCTTTTACATCCTATTCTAGTCTCAATTTAATATTTTATGGCGGAAGTATCACTCCGGCTAGACTCGCGGCCATTAGGTCACATCCTCGCAGACAATCGCAATTGCCTACGACTGATCTGATCCGGTTATATAAATAGAATAAACTCTTTTGTAAGTTCAAGAGACTGTATGTAAATTCTTAAAGATCTTGTGTTTGACATTGCGGAGAAGACTGTGTGCAGATGTGGGAAGAAATATTACATTTTAAGAATATGTTAAGTTTTTTTAATGTAATGTTTTCTATTTCAGAAAAGAAATGTACTTAGAACTGTGAAAGTTTATTCTCTCTCTCTCTTCTTCAACCGTTGATCATTCAATGCTGAGGACTGTAGGTCTCTTCTGTCGTCTTCGTCTGGAATATTCAGTTTCTTTAGGTTCCTTTAATGATTTAGTGTGTCCATCTAACTTGGTTGTCTTCTCTCAATCTCTTACTACTTTCCACGCTTATCCATCATTATTCATTATTATTGTTATTGGTATGGGGTAATATAATATACATCTTAAAGTCGACTTGCAGCCACGAGGTTCTTGTGGTACACGACAAGCGTCTGTTTGCGATAAACTCAAGAACTACTGCACCGATTTTCATGCTATTCTCAACAATAGATAGAGTGGTTCACGAGGAAGGTTTTAGTATTTAATCTGACCGACATTCACCCCGGCAACGCCGCGGGATCAGAGGAGAAATAAAAATTTAATTTAGTGATTTCCCCAGATAAAAACCACTGCTTAAAGTAATGATGTGAATTTAAGTCAAAGCATCGTTTACCCAGCTTTTTCCCAACTATGGGCTCTTGTAGGATTTGGCACATGTTGGGGTTGGCTTGCAGTCTAACTGGATGAAACACTATTCTACATGGAGCGCCTGCCTAACTGACGTCCACAATCCAGTTAGCACAGGGCAATACCTCTTGGTAAGACTGGTTGTCAGACTTTCAGAACATTGACAATCTGTAACGACGGTCAAAGCCTGTTCGATCGATAAATGACAACGGGGTCCGATATTTCCA
Source organism: Diarsia rubi (assembly GCA_932274075.1). Lineage (NCBI taxonomy): Eukaryota > Metazoa > Arthropoda > Insecta > Lepidoptera > Noctuidae > Diarsia > Diarsia rubi. Next base: position 2,339,858 of record OW026420.1, on the reverse strand, counting down.
GAAACTCGGTATGGGACAAGCCCGCCTCACTATTCCCAAACCACTGTAACTCCTTAAAAGGCAGAATCAACAGTGGCGACCATAAGAAAAGCGCCGAGACAATGAAGCCCGACGAAGTCCCAGATGATCGATTTAACTGTCTGTGTCTGTCTGTTTGTCTGTCTGTGTGTGTCTGTGTTTGTCTGTCTGACTGTGTTTTAACTCGGTATGTAATGGATAAAATCAGCACTCCATCACGAACCGACTCATTCAAGCGCAGCTTAAATCCGTAATCTCGGGTCCACTGTGTTGGGGGGGTGACGGATGTCCCCGGATCCGTCACCCCTGGACCTGTTTATGGGGCTGGAAGAGGGCATTGATAATTTATCCAGAGATCTTCAATTCTAGTCGGGCAAGTTGCAATTAAGGCGTAATGTTATAACATAACATCACGCCTGCAATCCCTGAAGGGTTAAGACTACCACACCACTCTAGACCAACGGGGCAGTGAAATTAAAGTTTTTTCAATAAATATTAAATGAAGCTAGTCCCCTCACTCCGAAAGGTATCTCATATGCATTAGTGGAGCCTGCACCAAATTGTGTTTTAATATTTGATCATATTGTTCATCTCGGGCTGACGAATGAGAAACAAATAGGGTTAGCATGGTTAAAAATTTCTATAATTTAGTGTTGCTTTGGAATAGAAACTGCGGCTCGTAGTTTAGCACCAGGCGGCCAATTCTCGATTTTAGAGATGGTGTCGAACTCGACAAAAATTTCTAATGACGTAATTTTTTCGACAAATTTTAAAAGTTGCTATTCTGGGGATGTCGAATTCGACATTTGTCGAAAGCTAACGTTAGAGTTCATGTCGAGTGCTTCTGAGCAGTAGAGATGTCATGTCGATTGTAGAGATACGTCATTTCTGAGTGAATTCGTTGAGTTTTGGATTGTACACTGTGTTTTCTTTTCTTTAATTTTTAAATAAAATACGGCTTGGCATCTCATACTCACTGGAAATTCGATTTATACTCTTTGATTTGTGCCCTTGCCTTGTTTGATTTTTCCCCTCCATGTTAAAATAAAACTTTTAAAATGTAAAACAGCACCCAATAATGATGTAAACACAGTACATGTAAACATAACAAAAGTTTTGAAGGAACCGCAAAAAGGCGCAAATTCTGACACTGACAGACAGTCAACTGTCAATTTGTTTTCTTTATTTCACGAAGAGCATACGAAAATCTTGAAACACACTAAACGTTTCGTTTTATACTTAAATAATTAAGTTTAGTCAGCGTTTTAAAACAAAATCATTCATTAACTCATAGCTACCTAAAACAGAACGTGCGATTCTTCACAATGGTAACATTATCTTCACTCGACTCGACATTTTCGTGACATTTATTTCGATTTTGACTGAGAATACGGAATTCTGCTCAATTCGACATTTTTTGGTAGAGATAGAGATATTTTTAATAGACATAGAGATAGACTTACGATCTCGAACTCGAGATAAATGTCGAAAATCGAGAATTGGCCCCCTGCTCTGGAAGTTATTTGTTCCAACCCGTTCTTGACTGTAATACCATAAAGACAAAAGTTTTCATTGCGCTGAATTTCGAGATTTTAGAAAAGAAAAGAAAAAAGAAGAAAGAAAAATATTTGTTCGTCGCAGAAACATACCGAGCCTACACGAAAAAACAATACACATACAACGCTTAGCAGATATTTAATAAAAATACAACAAGCAGGGATTATAAAAAAAAATAGAAGAAGAAGAATAAAAAGAAGAAAGAAAGAAGAAGAAGTCTTTCTTATTTATCGTGTGCCTAACCTGCTGTCAGACTTTTTATTCCACCATTGGCCTCGAACTTGGCTTAACATGCTGAAACCATACAGACATATCTCTCAAGCATGCTGGTTTCCTCACTATTTTCTTTCCTTCACTGAAACAAGTATTAATAATACAATACGCACATGTACTCGAAAATTCAGAGGTGCGTTACAACAGCCAACTCACAGCGTGCCACACTAGCCAGCCAATCACAGCCAACCATAGCCAAGCCACTCTAGCGAACCATAGCCAAGCCACTCTAGCCAGCCAATGACAGGCAACCATAGCCAAGCTACTCTAGCAACTACTAGCAAGCCAATCACAGCCAAGCCAAGCCACCGTCACTACGGTAACTACCGGACGCCTCCAGTGGGGAAAAGGCTATATAATGCCCTGCAAGCTCAGTTTCGCGGTCTTGTCGCACTCGATTGTAAAAGTTGTAAGGGGAAACTCTGCCCGCATAAAATCATAAACCAGTTCCTGTTTATTTTTTACCACTGTCGTTACAGGTGCGATTCTTGGGTTCGAACTCGAGAGCTATGACTTGCCAGCTCGACGGGTCACACCAGTCACTAGAATATTCCACTGTGATACTGATAGCAGTATATACTTAGCTAGTAGTAAGTTAAACTGGTTATAACTCTTCAAGTGCTAAGTTCGAAATCAACGCGTTAACTTATAATTATGTTGTTGGCGAAATTTGTTATATGATATCTACTTATTATCAACCTTCATTCATAATCTTTATTTTAAATAGTTTTTAGGCAACCAAGTTCATTAATAAACGTGATTCAAAATAGATTAAAAAAATAAGTGAGGTTTACTCGATAATTAAGGTTTTATCGATATATTTATAGCTTTATCATTGTTTTGCAGACTACTTAGAACGCTAAAAATAGTATGTTTATCAATGTGTACGTCTAACATTAAAGATTAACTGCTATTTTTAGGAATTGTTAATTTAATTGTTTTCTAATGACCGAAGAACCTATACCTGCATCACGCATGTAATTTTGTCAGAATTTACCTTATTTTCCTTTGCTCATTTAACGGTTTAATACGTCGGTGACCCTCTAACTCCTACGATACATTTTGGGAAATAATGAGTCAAACCACAGATTTTTTTGTTGGCCACCTGATCAAACTTCTAATTTTTTTATCTAAGCCACGGGAAAATGAGATAGACTCTAAAAAACCAATTCATCTTTTTTACAATGCTATCTAAATATCTTACAGAGAGCGTCAAGTAAAGAATCAAGGGACAAGTTAAAATTATTGTAACTTGCCCCTCTTATTTATAAATTGCCACCTAATTTACTAATTCAGCCACGGAATTTATACCTCATCTCTATTTTACGTTTTATACCTTAAACATTTTGTCCTCAAAAAATACAATTCATGCGACCTTATACAATATCATTTATTATAACAGCTTTATGAAATGTGACACTCACTGGCGAGCGGTCTACGGAAATATTGAAGCTGTGGCAGGATAGTGCATCATAACCTTACCCATTTGTTCCACCTGCTGAACAACTCCCACCTGCACAAGAGTTGCCGTGGCTGACCAAAAAATCTTTAAACAGACACAGACTCCGGACCCAGGTCGGTCGCAGCAAAGAAAACCTGCTGAGGTGGAAATACATAAAGCAAGGCAAGCCCAAGGTATTAAGTCTGCCTTTATACAGTTTGTTAACTAGTGCATAAAGTTTTAATGAATAAATAAATGACTCTGCACTGGAGTGTAAATGTGGTACTGTCCCTCAAACAATGGGGCACTTAATGTCGTGCCCTGCCAGTCCTGCTGGTTGTTTACTACAGGAACTGATGGACGCTACCGAAAGCGCCAAACTAGTAGCCCAATTCTGGACCGACACAATTTAGATTGCCATCGACTCGACGAGTTAGTCACGTGTATTTATTTTTGTCGTTCGCGCCTTCGTATTGTAATTGTTTCGGGTTCATACAGGATGTAAATTAACCCTTCACACATACGTCAACCAAGCATTCTGTACATCAAGCTAAGTACCCCGACACTTTTTTTTCACATTTTACGGTAAAACTCAATGTAGCACTCCTTAAACATTGTGCTAGTGGATGATTTGTATAGTAACCGGGTCATGTAGGTAATTTAAGTTAAGTACGAGTATATAACCTGAAAAACTAGTATTTACAAAAACAGCCATGCAAAATTTGAGACTTTGACCCCCAATATCTTCGTAACTAGGGGGTTCCCAGGTATGGTCTAGAACAAAAAAATTGTTGCAGTGGTGGGGAGAACAAGTGCCCTAATTTTACACCATTTATTTGAATGTCAAGCATGAAAATACTTAAAATTGATCACTTTAGATTATTATATTTTCGTTAAAAATACCTACTAGGTAGTCGCAGAAATGTTTTCACCATTGTCTAATAATATCCGATAAAAATAAAGTTTCACAGCGATTCTGTCGATAACTTTTGTAGCACATGTAAATAAATAACGATCTTTAGGACATTATTTCGATACTCTGAACTTCGATATTTATATCATGTTACTCTAAACTTCGATATCTAAGTTTCTACGTACTTTTAGTTACCATTATTTACTATTTGATAAAAAATTGACGATAAATTAGTTGGAGACGAGCTACATTTTAAATATACCGAGTTAAAAAGATAAGCTATCCTATAGAATATCTTTCTGATGACAAATGTTATTAAATTAGAACTTTACTGCTTGAATGAATGTTACAAATTTAGATGCTAAAAAATAACCACGGTGCTGAATAATATTTAGAGTAGATCAGATAGTAGATAATTAGTGGCTAACATAGTAATATTTAGACGCTCGTTCATTGTGGCTGATTTAGTAATTTAGAAGGCAATGTAGATTTTTAGAGGCGAATAATGCTATTAAAAAGAATCCGGTTTAATTACCACCCATACATTTTTCTTAATCTTAATAATACCTTATATGACAAGAAATGGTCAATGACGCATATTTTTTCCAAATTTTATCTTCGAGAAACTTCTAGAAATTTTGAAAAAAGATTTCGAATGATTTCTATCATTCGAAATCTTGTCACATAAATTAAATTTAAGTTTACCTATCTCTATCAATGAAGTAATTAATCAGAATTTGACTCATGATTCACTAATTGTTGTTATTTTTGATAAATTACGTAGGTAAAACAACAATCTTTAATTTCGGAATAATTCAAGGAAATGATTCGTAAACCAGTGAAGTGAAGATAATTAAAGGTAGCTTTAATTTATTTATCAGAAAAGTAAAGACAACCTAGGATGACTTTATAAAAACCCATAAATTATATAAACCTTCCTTTTTAGTTTTTTTTTTGGTGGGTGGGAAATCAGCAAATGACTCCGCCCGCTCTGGGCAGATCGGTAGGGAGTGTCAGACTTCTATTGACTAAAAACCACAAATGTTCCTTCTTTGCCCTTTTGTGTCGAGGCCGCGGTATCTCTCGCTGTGACATTGTGACATTTGTCAATGTTACAGCACCATGCTGAGATAGTGGAATTTTGGCTTCGTACGGGACTAATTTTAATTTAAACTAAGTATATATATATTTTTTTTAATGTATGTCCTAATTTTAATTGTTTCTCGCTTTCTTAATGAAACCAATAAATACTTTTTCTTTATTTTTCTTTCGAACAACTCGTAGCCACAATGGGCGGGTTGTTCGCCCATTGAAGCCCCGACGGGACCCGCAGCTCCGTCAAGTGATAACAACCCCCTGAGGCTCTACAAGAGTGACATTATAAAATATGTAGTAATGGTAATGACGACAGAAAAACCAAAATGATGTAAACTGACATAGGAAAGTAATTCTAAAGATCTAGGGATCCAGGGATATAGTAGGTTTTTTCATGGATCTTACTAACCTACAGGGACATTATGCCCGGAGGTAGCTGACACTGACCGAGCTTCAACAATTTTTTGTTGAGAAATTCTTATGAGCTCCTAAATATGAAACAAAATAATATTACATGCTGCTTTTTTTTGGCTTTATCTATTTTCAATTCACCAGTTAAGTTTCATGAGCTATGATTAACTCCAATGGAAAAAGGGGTGATATAAGATATATATGGCCAACAATCGGGCATAAGTCCATATTTAGCAATACCTAGTGAAAAAAACCCTTTAACACTCCATCGACAAGAAGTTTCTAGAAATAGACCATGTCGTGGTGTAAATAAGTATGCAGGTATTGGGTCGTCAACTTGAAGCTGACTATCAAAAATGAGCTGGATAGATAATGTCACTCCTGGAAGGTCAACCCTCCATATAACGGCCACTGCACCATACCAGCCTCGGCTAGAGGCGAGTTACCTACTGAAAATCGTACTTTACTCTCTGTTGTGTATATTGTTCTGGACTATATTTTAGATTTGTAAACAAAAGTATTATTCAACGTGGTCCATTTATAACAGCCTGTTTCGCTAAGGAGGTAGGATTGATAAAGGATTCGTCAATAATAGCAGGGAATTCACCTAGCAGCATAAAGCACTATGAATTAAGGGTAAATGAGTGCTAAAATAACAAATACTTCAGACAGCCATCCTCTTGAAAACCATTCAGGAAGTGATAAACAAATAAAATACCTGAATCATTTCTATTAAATTGTCATATATTTTTCAAACTATGATCATTATAATTTACTGTACATTCTTTAAAACTATTAGACATTTTTAACACAATATCACACACTCAGCTTACCAATCGTAAATAATTCACAGCCAATTATTATTTATCAAAAATAACAAAATAAAATAAATAAATAAAACCTTATCATACTAATATTTGTTACAATACTAATTTGAACTTAGTTGTCAATTATGAACAAAAAAAAAAAATTATACAAAAATAAGCAAATATTCCACCCAGCTATACAAAGCTTTTGACAATAATAATTTATTTACATTTTGAATACACGATCATAAACGATACAAACATTCAATAAATGTACCTATTAATAAAATAAAAATAAAAATTATGCCACTAAATCATATTTATTGGTATAATGATATTATTTTGTATTGTGATAATCCTATAGCCTAAGATAACTATAATAATAGAGATATAATTTAATATTCTGATAAAGATTAAAACTATTAAATGATTGTGACGTTGAGCAGTAATATTTTATGATGAGTTACTATTTCGTATATAAATAACGATGGGTACAGTCAACAACACTAAAATGTTTCCATTTAGCAACGTTTAGAAGTATTTTTCAAAACTTGTTAAATGATTTCATTTTCATGTTACTTCCCTAAGCTAATATTTTTTCCCTGAAAGTTGCAATCGTCAAAATTCAAATTCCAATGCCAAGTGTATCCATACTATGTTGCTCGTCACTGTACCCTAACATTTTATCATTATTTTTTTAAAAATAATATCAATTTAGTCAAGTTAGGGTTCAAAACTACGACAACGTTTTAACAAAAAAAAAAAAAAAAACTTTTTATTTATGTCTATCGCAATTACATGAGCCAGAAGATTAGATACTGTCATCTAGAAAATTATTTCGACTCTTAAAAAGATTAAGTTTTCTTTCTTCAGCAATTTAGTACTTAATTTCTACTCACATGTCCAATCATGTGCTACATGTTTCACGTGATAATTAAATCGAAAATCGGTGATAACGATAATTAATCATTCATTCGATATAATCAAAACGGAAATATGCTGAAACGGAATGAAACTAGTTTTTCTTTGCGGATCTTTCTTATCATAGAAGTGATAAATTAATAATTCTTTGATGACAGAGTCCTTTTCAAGAAGAATTTCAGTGTTTTTTTCGGTTCTTCAGTAACTTTGTCAGAAGATGGTGTTTCTTATTTCGTGAAATTTAAAAAAAAACCAAGACAGTGCGTTAGTTCGAAATGTGCCAAAAGATCCAAGCATAACTATTATAATAGGTACTGTGAAAAGTTTTTTAAACACAACATGTTTAACAAACTTTTCATAATACGTCACAATAGCGGAACGACAAAATAATCCGTAATTAAAAACTAATTTGATTCTTTCTTCATATTAAATCGCGTGACTATCACGACATGCGATCTCATAATCGAATCTCTTAAATATTTTTATCAACACGTGCATTCTAAGTTAGATTAGTTAAACAATCTTTATATTGGTGATGACTAGAAATCGGCGATAATACCTACATAATATATTTAGTACTAGATTTAGATCGCGGCTTCACCCGCGTCCCATAAGGACGTAGATACACATGGCGACACATCAAACTGTACATTTTTAGAATAGTATGGCCTCGGTTTGTATTCGGATTTCCCGTACAATAAGAGAATTTAGAGATCCGCATAAACTAGTTTTGTATAGTTTAGTTGATCATTGTGCGTACTCTCCATAATGTAAAATTATAAATTTGTAATCATAACCCAAGTTTAATCCCTGTTTCAAAATTCATTGAAATCTGTTCAGCCTAAAGGCCAGACCGACCGACTGACAGATTTACTTATGCGTTTATAATAATTTAATTTTTTTTTTCACATCTTTTGACGACAATTACAAAAAAAATATGATTAAATAAATATTAGTAATAGCTAACGCTAATTCTTCGTCTGGATCTGGAGAAAGATAAAATATCCGCATAGAATGAAGTGATCTTACGTCAATTACGGTACCTTATTATCGCCGATTGATAATAATTTATTACTAATTTTACATAGATGATGCAATAAACTAGTATTGCCCATTTTAGGTCTAGGCGACGTGTGAATATATGCCTAAATAAAGAAGTACTGCTGAAATTTCAGAGCTCGGTCCAGCGCAGCGCCGAGAGTTGTAAGTTGAACAGTGCAAAAATATTTAAATGAAGAGTGACAATGCTACTGCTAAATGAAAGGTATAATATCAATTCTATCTTAAACAGTGTTTTTAGCACGGAACATCGGTTAATTTGGCAAAACATCTATTGAGAACTTTTTCCACTCTAAGATACCTACCTAAAATCATTGCACAAACATATATAATTTGCTGACCTTTCCAATTACTTACATTTATGGCACATTCAAACTAATAGATTTATCATAGAAGTCAGCTACATGCCGAAACGCAACACTTTTTTGTTGGCACCTTCATAAAATCACTAAAATCTTTTTTGGCAGTTCCTACATTTTTACCCGACTACGGCGAAGCCAAAAGGAAGGGTAATGATTGTCAATCCTATAAATACATTAGGCCAAATTATACCACCTCCAAGTAGACACTTCCCATCGACGATTTCGTCGACGACGTTAATAATTTAGATCAGAATCCTGTACGTCGTTTTCGTATATATACCAAACGCTTCGAAGACAGCTGCTTCAAGACCCACAGAACTTTTCCGGTGATCAAAGACCTTAGGGTTCAAACCAAAACTAAGCAAGCTTCGCGCACTTTTTGATGCTGTCTCCAAAGAGTTTCTTCTTGATATTCCAGAAGGCACTCACACCCTTGTTGACTCCTGCAGCCAGGGTCGAAGATAGGCAGGAGAGGACGGCAAGCATGATGCCTGGGAGTGCTGGCGCCAGGATAGAGGCGCACGAGGCTATGGAGCGGTAGACCACCCTGTTGTTAGTAGGCTGAAGACTCCTGTAGTTGTAGTCACCGCCCACGTCCACTTTGGTGAACAACCTGTACTGAAGGGAGAAAAAAGAATTCAGTATTTTACGTTTATGACAACACCTTAACATTGTCCTATTTCAGGGTGACCAAAGTTTCTTCATACAGAGAAGAAGTAAGCATTGATCCTAAAACTTGCTCAAGGTGGACCGACTTCCTAGAAGTCTTAGTTGTCCCCACCAATGTGAGTGATAAAAATATGCTCTTGGGCTTTTTATTACTTCATGGACTTAAAACTCAAGGCCATTTTTACATTCATTGTGTGAATTTCAGGAATGGACTAAGATGCGTTAAAAACATTTTTTTAAATTGTGATATATAGGAAGGATCGTGACCGTTGGAAGGACTGGAGATAGGCCTTCGCGCAGCAGTGGGCGAAAAAAGGATTGAGCAAGCAACGACAAATTATACTAGATTTTTTAAAATCTTAAAAATGTATGTTTTATTCAAATGAATTTTCACCTGGTCTGCAGTAATGAAGAGGGGTTTGTCCATGACGATCCAGGTGGCTACCTCCTGGCACTGTGGAGTAGTGAGGGATCCGTGGTACGTGTAGTAGGACTGAGGTTCATAGCTCAGCAGACGCCTGTTACAAACAATATCAATGTTTAGGATGCGTGCGTTACTAATAGAATCTTACTGATAGACTGGTTTGTCCTCGAAAGCATATCGAAGTACCGCAACTAAAACCTCCTTGTATTGTTCTGTAGCTTTCGTCACCCTTAAGCCCTTACAACAATAATTATTTCCACTTCCAACTTCCTTCCCTTAACGTGAATCCTTCAAGGTAGCCCGCGAAATTCGATTTGTTTTACGTTTTTTGCAATGCCTTTTTCATCAAAAAGTCACTCAAGGAAGTAATGTGAAGTGTATTGGTGATTTTAATAATTATCGATAAGTAAAGTTTCAATACAAAATTCGAATTTTGCGGGCTACCTTGTCGCATTCACTTTAAACAATTTCAGAAAGTAATGGAACGAATTTTGTAACCTTTTAGTATTTTCCAGCCAGGTTATTCAAAAAAAAAAAATTAAATAAACCTATCCAGAAGTGAATCTCCATATATTAGTTCAAGTCCTTATTAGGAAAGACATTCAAACATATTCTCAACAAATAGCCTGTACTTACGTCATATCAACTTTGTGACTTTCGGTCTCGTTGGAGTTGATGGAGGAGATGTAGGGGACGAATGGTGTGAGCTGGTCCAGAGCATTTCCGCTCTCATACCCTCTGTTTATCTATAAAGAAAAATAACGTATTAGGTTTACAACTTAAATAAAACAAAGGAGCACAAGCAGCACGGATAGTCTGTCTAATGCTGTGACCTTCGGCTTCTCAAGTCATCGGTTTCGAGTTCGAACTTTGATTTTTCGGATTAATACGCGAATTGTATGATTCAAATTCAAATTAATTTATTTATAAAAACTCGCTGGTGTACAAATTAGGTCGAAAGACCATAAAATTTCATTAAAATTAAAATACAAAGAATAATAATATAAATAAATAACAATTAAAATTAAAACACAAAGAATAATAATAAAAATTAGTAAACAATTAAAACAAAATAAAAAATGAAAATAGTCATAATTATGATTAAAAATTAATGGAATAAATTTAATTGGCATTTTTAAAGCGATTTGTCATTTAAAAACTCATTAATATTATAATATGCTTTTTCCGTCAGTATTTTTTTAAATGCTTTCTCGTGTTTGGATTTTTTAGGCATTTATGGATATTATTATAAATTATTATCACTTGATTTGGTGAAGGAAAACATCGTAAGGAATCCAGCATGCACGAATTATAGTTCTTGATGGCATTTAAAGCGAAGTCAGAGACCCATAGAAGACTCTGACAGCAGCTTAGGCACTTTAATAAGAATAAAACTCTTGACAGAGGATTGACCAAAGATTGATTGAACATAAAATACGTATTCAATATTTTACGATAATCTAAAAACGGACTAATTAGAATCATATATTTTAAAGTCAGTAAACATCCCTATTTGCGTATCAGCAATTATGATTCGTGATTTGTGGCGTTGCATACCCAAATGCCTTATTTTTTTTTAAAAACGTTGCCCCACACTGGGAATTTCTCCTGAATCGTGGGTGCGTTCACTAACATTCAAACTCACATACACAAATACCCAGACCCGGAACAACTATCTGAAGGTCATACAAATATATGTTCCGTGCGGGGATCAAACCCGCGACACGCATCGTAGCTCAGTCGTTGCTTGAGCCACTGCGCCAACCGTGCCATCAATTGAATGTTTCTACTTACCATAAAGAACACACCAATGACAGCCAATCCATCCGACCTCTCCAAAGCTTCGCTCAAAGTCAGGCCAGTCTTAATGTGGACAAAGTGGACTTCTAGAGGATATCTGTTGACAAAAACCATTTGTTTAATTCAGGTTTATCATCTACCTAGTCGTTTCCCAGTTATGTTATGGTCCTGCCGGGGCTACGGGACTTTCCGAATGATATACCGGCTCCTGAACACAAAGAGCTAAGAAGAAACATGGTGGGTTTTAGTCAGTACGAATCGGTCACTCCCTTCCACTCTTCCGCTGCCCAGAGCGGGCGGAAAAAAAACCTTTTTACGGTCGGCGTCCAGTCAAACCTGATGCAGCGGAATACTAGCATTTCACACGGAGTAAATGTCTCCGCCCCTCCATAATTTAGTTACTACTAGGATTGTCGAGATTTTTCGGTTATGTGTACGGTCAGCATCAGAAGTAGATTAACAATAATCAAAGTTTCATAGTCAAACTTATATTATTAAAAACTTGTTAGAAGTCTCTCGTTATTAACAAGTTATTAAACAGCACGAAATATTTAAAAGAATATTTTTTTGCAAACATCAAAAATAATAGCTGGAGTCCTGTACATCAAATAATTTAAATTCTGATATGTTAAGCTACTTTTGTTGCTGACCGTAAATACGACATGTGCTTCTTTTTTAAACTCTGAAGTCATTGCAAGAGAATGAAACATTTTAGACAATTATATCTGGATTTGAATAATACCTACCTAGTTCAATTGTAATTTCCTACACCGACTTCAGTGTCTTTGAAAAGTGGAATTTTAATAAAAGAAAACACTCTGCGTTTACTACATGTCGTAAAATGTAAATCTTGCTACTAATAGGTAGGTACACATTTATATAAAGAAACTGGTAGCTCTTCATTTATTACGTGTTGACATATTTTACTGTTTTTATCTGATTAGCAAGCAAAACAAAATAAAAAATTTTAAAATGATTCTGAAGTCTTATTATTAGCACAGAAAACGGGATAATTATCATGTTTACTGCCGAGAGCCTGGATTTCAGTTATTTAACTGTGTAAAAACCGAAAAGGTTTAGAAAAAGTATGCAAGTGACTTAGTGAGTTTGTGTGTCGGGAACAGAATCGAGTTGTGAGTGACAGTGGTAGCGGTATCGAGCGAAAAAAACACAAACAAAAAAGAAAGTAGTTAAAAAACTAAAAAACCCGAAAGAAAAAACTGAAAACCAAAAAACAAGCACATTTTAAATTAAACAAAACTTGGAAGCAGGCGGGGTCCATTCTCTTTTCATTTCATAATTTAATATTTATAAATGTATCCCGCCTGCTTCCAAGTTTTGTTTCCCACCCTACTTTTTTTATTTCCCACTTTTTAGATATTTTGTGTTTGTTCTTTTGTTGGCCGCGTAAAATTCTTCGCAGATGATGTTTGCTTATAGGTTTTGTGACATTGAAATTCTTTTGAACATATAAGTGTCATATGTTTTTGTAATCTTCTTTTAAAACCCTTCATTTTGATACCCTACTCTGATATGGCTCCCAAAATCCGCAAATTTCTTTGTTTTTTAATTTTAAAGTAGCCAGTGATACTCGCGCCTTCTAGACGAATTTAACGACGTATATTTCATTCAAATTATTATTCAAATAGAAACAGACATACGTTTAAACTTATAACCCTCCTTTTGGGCTTGGCCGCAGTCGGGTAAAAAGAGGGCAAACCGATTTGTCTGCCCATAAACACCCACCCACAGTAACTTCAGTAATCTGTGGTCATAGTGCATGCAACGGCACTAAAATATCGGGAACTCAAAACAAGCAGTAAACCTGGTGAAAACCTATCCCATTTTCAGTATTAATGCTAATGGTAGCGACTAGCGACACTTTCAGTTTAAAAACTTATAATTAGAATCTTTATACGATTGTAATAGGTATCTATTACTAATTTGACCGCAATCAATGTTGTAGGACTCTCGAAATCAATGGCAATTGAGTTTAAATGTGTATGTACCTACTACTATCCAATTCACTATTAGAACTTAAGAGTACGAAAACACTTAATTGTATTAAAACCTTTCTGTAGTCTTCAGTGTGGAAAGAAACTGGCATGCGGCAGTATTGTTACAAAATTAGGGAACAAATAAATGTCACTCAAACGCCACAGACTACACAGCTAATCCTTACACAAACTCTGCTGATACCCAGTTATCACAGGTGACATAATATAGTAAGATTTGATTTGTACAACGATTACTGTATTTTGGACAGTTTTGAGATGATTTACAGTGCTTTGTTGGTTCTTAAATGTTACCTTCTTTTGGGGCAATGACTGTTGATGACTTGCTAGTCAACAGTGTCTGACAAAAGAGTTGACTGCCCATTGAAGTGCACCAAATACACTATGGTTTTTTGAACGATGTAGCCTCAGACCAAATAAAAAGTAAAGACGGAACTCTGCGAACAGCAAAGTCAGGCCGGTCAAACTACGCCTCGCCGTGTACATACACAATACACGCACACACGTACAACATAAACTTCGCCTTGGTCTTAAGGTGGAAGCTCACATCTGGCCCGCGAAATTCTAATTTTCTTACGTTTTTGGCAATTTGCAGGCCAGTGCTTGGTTGTATGTTTATGAAAATTTGATTTGCGACTGTAAGACGTATGAAGTTACCGAATTATAACCATTAAAATTACTAACTACTAAAGAACGACGACTAAATTACTAAAGAATGACTTTTACATGCAAAAATCAATCTTGACATGAAAATTAACTTGGAGGGACGCTTTCACCTTAAACTTTTTATTTGGTCTGAGACGTGTGTGCGTGTGCGAGGCGTAGTTTGACCGGCCTCACTTTGCAGTTCGCAGAGTTCCGTCTTTACTTTTTATTTGTTCTGAGGATGTAGCCAACAAAATTACATGCAAGTTTTCCAGTAAAAATATGTAGTTTGGCGAACAACGCCTGCCTTTGGAAATACGAAGGTACTATGATGAGAACTGTTATAGAGTTGTTACAATGGAATTAATTATGTATTTAGTATTACCCTGGTTTTAAAATTAATAAAGATTAACGAGTCTGTATCAATAGGGATGTTTACTGACTTAAAAAAATATGATTCTAATTAGTGCGTCTGTTAGAGTATCGAAAAATATTGGATCCGTATTTTTTGTTTTATCAAATCAATAAAAATTGACGAAGATAAAACGCGTCAAGGATTTGAGCGGGGGTTTGTGAAGTCACTAACCGCTAACAAAATGTCATACTAATGTCTTAGAATATGACGTGACACGAGTTGTCAAAGCACTGTATCGTCTTCATTGTGTGTTTACGTGAAAAAAGAAAAAATACGTGACCAATTTTTTTGGAAATCTATCTGACGGACTAATTAGATTTTTTTAGTTAACTACCCTATTCCCTAATCTCTTTTTAATCTTTAGAGTCAAATGATGAGTCAACACTGGACAAGAACCTAACCGAGGGCAGGCTCACATCGGAAGCTGGTACAAAACATAGAAGCATGTTCTGTGAGGAGACGGTTTTGTTCATTAGGTCCTACCCAACTCGAAGAATTTTGTTCATCTCCGGAGTACGACGTTTGAAGCTCGAGAGAAAACAATAAAAAAAGAAAAATAAAAGGTTTTCTCGTTTTGTTTAACCGACATACGTTCGTGAATATATAGAAGAAGTTATACTATCTTATTAATATCACACTATCAATGTTATCTCTTTTTTTAATTTAAATATTATCTATTACACTCATTACATAACTGAAAACCTTGCATTTAAATAATATATATCTAGTATAATTACTTCGTATTATCGTTAATTTTATCGTAAAACCAAGGTTTTCGGTGACAATCCACACCGGTTTAGGCGGGTTAACGTACTGGTAATTTTATTACATAATAATATAGATTAATAAGTAGTTATCGCAAATGATTGAAAACGCCGAAAAAATATAATATTATGAAGAATAAGGCTATGCGTTTGTACGCATAGCCTTATTCTTTTCTGCGTACAGTCGAACAAGCTAATAAGTAAGATGTATAAATGTACCTGTATAGTACATTTAGAGACTGATGTGAAATGATACAGCGTTTGCGCGTTTGCGCTTAATGCGAAACGCTTTATAAAATAAAATTGCAATCAATGTTTTCAGTGTAGGTACTATAATTATAAGGATCACTACATAAATACATATTAACTTGTTCGACTGTACAATCGAGAGTCATCCAGACTGACAATTAGACCAATCATAACTTTACGAAATTGATGATACAGTTAATATACAATTATGAAGGTAATTAGTAAGGCGCGCGAGGAGTTAAGAGATAACTCCCTTTAACTACTCCCGCGCCTTACGAATACCATCTGTACATAAAACAATGTCTTTTTAATTGTGTCTATAATGAGGCGCTCAAGTAGTTAAATTGTTGTAACATAGTTGTAACCGTTACTTTTTCACGTTTGTACATAGGATGAAACATTAAACTATACTAAGCGTGTGATTGGCGGATTTTTTTAATTTTTCAAACTCTACGATAAAAAAGCGCTTTAAATAGAATGCATTTATTTATTACTCAATAAAGTTCTAACTCGTCGGGGCTGCGGGATGTTGTAAAGGATACGGCAGCCTTGACATAATTAGGTAAAGGGCTAAGAAGGAACATGGGTGGTTTTTAGTCAGTAGAAGTCTGACACTCCCTTTCGCTCTGCCCAAGAGCGGGAGGGGGTTATTTGATGATTTCCCACGCCCCAAAAAAAAGTTCTAAGGCTGTGTACACATTAATAACACAACGAGCCAGAAAGCCTGGTTATTTAACATGATGCAGTAGAGAGATTAGCAATGATGTATTATTTAGAAATTTAGACGTGATAAGTAGCAAAAAAAAAGTTAAATGTTACGTAATCTGAACGCACCCTAAGATACCACAGTAGCATCAGCAACATCTCCTAATAACTACTATTATAGATTGTCCTCTGATTGATAAATTAAATAATTATCAACCGATCTAATTAATAAATTGTCAGTTAAAAACAACAAACAATTTATTGTTTACTTCATTGGATAAACACACTGTAAATAATTGGCATTTTCCCACGACTATTTCAAGACTGAGTTTAACAAAGTTAAGTTTCAGCACAGTCAGCTTCTCTGTAAGTAGAATCTGGGGGCACGTACCCCCACCAAGTCAATTTCTTTTTTTATATTATTATGCTTTAAGGCAAATGCACTCCCCGTCGGGGCTACGGGTTGTTCACAAGTTACCGCTGCCTCGACATATAAGGCTAAGAAGGTACATAGGTGGTTTTTAGTCAGTAGAAGTCTGACACTCCCTTTCGCTTTGCCCGAGAGCCAAAAAAACAATGTTGATATTGATACGTCTGAATTAGGCTGCACAGTCAGCCTGACTCCCTCTAATGCTAGCCAGACAACCCTTTTTGCTGACCAGGCTACTCCTTATGCTGGCCAGGCAGCCAGGCAACCCTTTATTCAGGCCAGCCAGCCTACCGAGATAAAGTAAAACTCTATCAGCGACAAACGATGATGGACAAAATGTTACATCATATTTATTTATTCACGAATTAGAGAAAAATATTTGATGACTTTTCACCCGCAAAAAAAAAGGCAAATGCACTCACTCGTATTGAATTTTCCAAAAAATAACTATTAAGTAAAGATTATTTTTAGTTTTTTTTTTTATACATTACTGTCACAAACAATAAAACTGTTTCACTACAGTAGGTTAATATTTGAAAGATCGTTCGTCCGTTGGTCGTGAAACCGTGAGTATTTATTGAACACTGCACGACAGTGTTCAATAAATACTCAAATGGTTTTGGTAAAAAAAAAACGTATCAATGAGTAGAATAACAATCATTCACAAAAAAAATTGATGTAAAGGTTTAAAATACTCTGATTCAAAGTTTGAATGATGAGATGTTTGGAAATTAAAAAAAATATTGTGTTACGAAATACGTTACATTTTGCGGAACATAATAATAATTTTAAGGTATGGTTCCCTGTACTATGTCGTACAATTTTACTGAAAACCCGCATGAACTGAAAACAGCATACTATACATTAATACTGTATACGATTAACGATACATACATACAAAGCCAAAACTTTTTTTTTTATTGTATCGAATGAATGACCAGGGTTGCAGAAAACAGGTTAGCTACTCGGTAGGGTCAGTAAATGCAAAGTCACGTACTGGCATCGTTAGCAATGAAAAGGCAAAGTGGGAATGAAAAGGTGTGAAACGGGAAAGGTCACCCTTTCATGCTTAGATTACTGAAAAGATAGGCTTTTGAAAGAGTTGTTAAAAGAACCGAAAGGCTTTGCTGAGCAAAACGACTCACTTTCGTTTTGAAATTGTTAAGTGACTTTTTTTGAATATTTTGTAAAGTTGGTGGATGTAGTGATTTTATTTTGAATAGATTTTGCTCAAGACTTAAAAGTTAAGGTATTAGTTAGGTATGCAGTTCGTGAGTTTGTCAGAAATATCTATAGGTAAGGAAAAAATAATAATCATTTAATTTCGATAATATTAATAACCATGCATATAATTAAGGGATTTTGTACTGAACAGTTTTGTATCGTAAAGGCTTCTTTAACATTTAATAGCCAGCAATACAATCCAATGGAAACCACTAAAAGTGGCAAGAATGTTATTGAAAATTAATTTAAATACTGGTTTATAGCAGGACGGCCATCTTTGTGTCGTTGATGGCAAAAATGTTTCTTGCCTCATGTTACACAGGACGCACACATAACTGGTAAGTTAATATTGTGTCTACTATTGCCTATCACTTACTTCATGCCATCAATGGCGTGTTCCGATAACCAGTGGAAGTGGAACTGCAGGAAGGTGTAGTTTCCTCTCAGGGGACCACCAGAGAGAAGTGGTGCTGAATCCCCTTTCACTCCAGCCCATTTCACTGAAACAAACATGGAAATTTAGATCATTTGCTCGAAGTTATTTTGTTGATCCAGTATTTTATTGTCTACGGGAGCTTCATTTTGGATATTTTTGTGTTAACGTAATATACGTTTTTGACAATAATATGGTCAATATGGACAATAGGGTTATTGTAGAGACGAGGTAAGTTGGTAAATAGAGAAATATATAACACCAATTGGCAAATGGCAAATTTCTTTTGGCATATTTTTAGTGGAACACGAAAAGATTGCGGATATCGAGTTATTGAAATCAATAAATTAAAGAATAACTAATAAAATGTCCATAAAATGACAATAATCAGCCATTAATTTAAGCCAGGAATTCACTAGTACTAGTTGTAGTCGACAGCCATTGTTGGATTTTAAATGTCGTGCATTTAAAATCAGCTCAGCGGCGTCGAGAAAAAAAATCCGCAGGAAATACTTTCAGGTGCCTTAGTGTTAGTGTAAACGGGCAGAAATCTTCTAGATCCATCCGTACACGTATGTCATACACGGATAGTTTTGAGTAGGGTTTGGACGAAACCGGAAGCTGTTAGGAGGACCAAAAGGTTCCAGAGCTCGGCACTTCCTGCAGCGGAACTTAATTTCCATATAATTTCCTCGCCCTTTTCCTTTCAACCCATTTCTAACTGTTTTTTATTTATATCTGGAAATGTAGTCGCATACCGAAGTTATTTTATGTGGAGCAAGGTCGGCGGATAACAAAATGTTTTAGAACCATAAAAATTACCATTCTTTAAACCTGAGGTAAGGTTATATTATTATCCCGTCGGGGCCGCGGGTTGTACACTAGTTATCGCGGCCTCGACATAGAGGGCTAAGAAGGAACATGGGTGGTTTTTAGTCAGTAGAAGTCTGAAACTCCCTTTCGCTCTGCCCAAGAGCGGGAGGGGTCATTCGATGACTCTACACCCGCCAAAAAAAAAAAAAAGGTTATATTATTTACTAACTGTAAATAGACAATAATATTATGATATTAGAAATAGATAATAATATTATGTAAGTAAGTACAGTCGAACAAACTAATAAGTTTACAGTCAGCTAACTTGCATATACTTTTAAGATTATACAGGTACATTTAGAGTCTGATGCCAAACGATACCTACAGGCGGTTGACATCAGTCAAAGCGCGTGGCTTTTAATGCGAAACGCTTTATAAAACAAAGTTGCAATCACTTTTTTCAGTGTACTAGAGTTATATAGATTTCTACCTGTATACTTATTAGCTTATTCGATTGTACAAGTATAAAAATGGCCAAATATGTTTAGGGCGTCAAATTATCCGTCCGCATTGCTATGATGCTCGCTATACTGCTCTCATAACGGAGAAGGAAAACATCGTGAGGAAATCGGCATGCTTTAAAACCAAAAGTGTCACAAAATTTAGCTTATAACCTTCCTCGATGAATGGCCTATAAAACACAAAAATATTTTAACAATTCCAACCAGTAGTTCTTGAGATTAGCGCGTTCAGCAAAACAAAAAAAGTCTTCATCTTTATAATATTAGTATAGATAATTTATAATGACATTCTACTCACATGTGTGTCCATTATTGCTACCGACAAGCTCGACATCGTTGTATCCACGAAAAACCAGGGGTCCTCGGATGTGAACCTGGTTCTGGTCCAGCACTGTCTCCTGGGTCATGATGTTGATAGGAGACTGCAGCTTGCCCTCATTGCATACTCCCCCCCATTCGTATTCCTCTGTGGGGGGAAAAGATCGTTGAGTATATTTTTGTTTTTTTATTGGAATCTTTATTTGCTTTCGTTCCAAGATGGCGGAAGATTGTAAAACTAACGAATGACTAAAGATGAGGATGAGGATGATTGGATGATTTGAAAGATGATTTTCTAGAATTGAATTAATTTAAAATGAATGTAATGAACACCTGCATGTAACCCATGTATCACAAATTAACGATTTGATTTGATTTGATTTGAAAACTGGAATGCTGGCTGATAGATGTTAAGGCACGTCCTTACATACTATGGTAATAATCTCACTATTATGTTTCAGAAAATTTAGTTACCGCCTCGGATTCAAAGTTAAATATAGTGTTTTATTCTCAAGTTGCTACTAGCAGTCAAATAAAGGTTTTCTGCCTTATACGCATTTGTGATTTGGTAAATAGATATTCTTTCCATGTAGTACATAGATAATTTTGTAATTGATGAGTTAGATTAAGTATCTGTTGAGATAATCTTTCAATCGATGTCTGGCGCATATAATTAGTAAACACCAGTTACTGCAGTGCAGTGCTTATCGTGGTACCATCTCTCGTGACATCGCGACGACTTTAGGGTTCTGTACACAAAACACGGAATATCAACGGGTTTCTTGAAACCATCAAGGATAATACGAAACATGTATGTATTATGAGTCCTAGTAGTATTATTAGTGTCTAAATATTTTACGTAGGTACTGAAAAAATATTAGTCTGATTATAATTATTTAGAATATTTTTTTAGACCAACTTAAGCCGTCATTTAGCAAAGATTAGACATACAAAACCTTTACTAAGCGACGGTATAAGTAATCATTGAACGTCTCTGAGTGCGTTAGTAAGAATACAAACCACCAAAAACCGAAAATGTGTGTTTAGTTTCAGCACTCTTATCTTCAAAATCAAGAGAACTATTAATCTGCATACGATTATTAGTTATTTATTGGTACAGAACCCTAATGCGAGAGCCTGACTTGCACTTTACCGGTTTTCTATTTTTCCTTTTTGACTATGAGTTCATTGGCATTATTCCAAGGGTGAAATTAGTTATGAATAAAAAAATACCAAAGTGCTAAAGGACCAACTTTGAAATATTACAAAATGAATTTTGTATGAAATGCAGCGATAATCTACATGATAATCACCAAAGATTTAATATATTTCTATGATGATAACAAAAGAATACTATTTACAGCAGTTCCAATATCTAAAGGCTGGCTTTCTACGAAATAGTCGTAGGTTCGATTCATCTTCAAGACTTGTTGAGGTGAGACTGTAGCATGCGCGTGCACGTCCGAAGATAAGCAAAAGCGATTTTCAAGTCCTACTTTAAAATAATAATTGAGCATGAGGTCCTGGGTTCGATTCCCGGCTGTATCGTTGGGTTTTTTAACAGGAATTTATCATTACCAGCCAAATTACCACGGAGATTAAACTGTCTACCTATTTTTATGACTAAGATACGCGCTGGGCAGAGCGAAAGGGAGTGTCAGACTTCTACTGACTAAAAGCCACACATGTTCCTTCTTAGCCCTTTGTGTCGAGGCCGCGGTATCTCTTTCGAACAACCGGCAGGCCCGACGGGACACCAAGATATGTATTTTTTTCTATCAACCTTGAACCTAAAGCTTTTGCAATAAAATTTAAAATCTATCAAAGAAAGACAGATATTAGTAACTTGATTTCCTGGCGTCTGTACCTATAGATACAATACACAAGTTATTATTAGAATTTGATAAAATCACTTAAACATTAATTAACTTTCAACGGAATGTATGATTCATTTGTTTTGACGGTTTCAGATTTAATTATTGACAAGTTATCTTTTTGGCGCCCTACCTAGTATCAAACTAAGCTATTTTTAGAATTCAAAACTCATGCATTCTTCAGATTCTGCATGAGTTTTAATTTTTGCAAATTAAAAACGATAGAATGGAAATTCATGCAAAATTATTCGCTGGAGTTTTCATTTTTTACAGCAACAGCTAATAATTTAAAAACGGGCAAAAACCTAAATTCCTTTTGGCTTTAGTATAGGCTCAAATCTAATAATACTATTGTTTAAATATTTCGTATCGCGGTAATAAAAATATTTCTAAGCTATAAAGACCCCGTAAGAAACAGTTTTTTGTCTAATTGTTAGGCTTTAATGAAGGTGTTTCAAATGAGTTGAAATATTTCACTCATCCTTGATTGTGTAAGAATTTTAATAAGGTATAAAGGAGGTACTAATCTTTGTTTTCGAGTAGATTGAATTTCGTTTCTCGATCATCATCTGCCTAGCCTTTTCCCAACTATATTGGGGTCGGCTTCCAGTCTAACCGGATGCAGCTGAATACCAGTATTTTACATGGAGCGACTGCCTATCTGACCTCCACAACCCAGTTAATACTAGGTAATACGATACCCTTTGGTAAGACTGGATGTCAGACTTTCAGGTCACTGACTACCGTAACGACTGCCAAAGATCTATATAATGGCACCCGGGACCAACAACTTAACGTGCTTTCCGAGGCACGGAGGAAACTCGGTATGTAATGGGCGGTCACCCATCCACAGATCGACCTAGGCAAGCGCAGCTTAACCTAAAGCCTAATTCCGTTAAACCGTTAAGCCTAATTTCGTTTCTCGATCAATTTTCGAATTTTATTATTTTGTTATTTTTCATCCTACCACAATGTTGTCTTATTTAAACCTAAATATTGACTGGTAAAGTTGCCTTATGGCATTAAGTCCGCCTATGTATCACTATTATACATGAAGTATTATTAAATAAATAAAATTTCTTATGTATCTCAAGGGCGTTTAAAAACAATTAAAACTCACAAACACAAACAGCCAAACCAGAACAACATACCTACTCACATAATATATTTATCCTACGTGTGGGAATCGAACCCACGAAGCGCAAAGTGAATTTATTTACGTTTTTTATAATATCTACCATAAAATAGCAATGGTATGAAATATACTCACGGCCATAGGTCCATTCCGCCTGCAGGCTTAAGTCTGTAACAATAAAATTTTATGTTAGAAAAAAGAAGCCTTAATATGGAAAAGAGGTAAGTATTTCAAAAATAAAAAAAGGGATCACTTAAAAAAATAACTTTTTAATTTTTTTTAACAGTAGAAGGAATGAAAATTTAAGGATTATTTTTAGTCAACACGAATGTGTTTAAATGAATTCAATATTAAAATAAAAAAACACTATACACACTTATAACCGCAAAAAATCTTGACCTATGGTCAAGACTTTTGCGGTATAGAACCTCGAAAAACTCAAGTCAAGTTTGAAGATTCAAAATTTTTAAAGATCTGCTGAAAACTTTGTATATATATTAATAAAATGTGCATCTGTATTTAATTTTGCAGGTGAACAATACAAAACACACTATACATTATCACATGACTCGATCTTCACCATGAAGAATACCATGACTTGAGTAAAAAAAATTAAAAGTTCATTACTTTAAATTATTTTTTTGTTCATTTATAAATTCTAAGTAGGTACACAAGTTCATTAAACTATTGATGGTTAAAGCTTTTCTTTCAGTTCGATAATATTATTTATAACACATTTGTTCGTAAAGGGTCTCTTATTTCACCAATTTCAATATCGTAATGTATCTCATTACGTACTTGTGCGGTAATGTAATGTAAATCGCACGGTTTAGGAAGATGCTCCGTCAAAACGAACGGTACCTACTTTTTTAAATTAAGATTTAAAAAAGTAGGTACCGTTCGTTTTGACGGACGTTTAAGAAAGTCCGAGTTTTATTTATTTCCTCGCAAATATGTTATAAAACGTCGTATGACATACGTGCGCTTGGATAATTACAGCCTCTGCTTTCTTTTAGCCCTCGCCTACGGCTCGGGCAAGCAATATCGCCTCGGCTGTAATTTTCAACTTACCGCACTTATATCATAATGTACTATTACACTCACGAAAAGAAAATTAGAAAACTAATATTGCAAAAAACCCACCTGCGAAACTGACCACAAACAACAAAACTATCGCAAACATTTTTCAAAATTCAAGAAAGAAAGTTTTTTGTATTATAATATAAATATTTATTGCACTTTTTGTTGTTTATTATTATTATGTTTTTACTGTTATTATTTAATTCAATTGAAATTCATTGAATCAACAGTTCACTGTCACAGACGTAGTTCGGGACTAATTTCAAAATCAACCATCGCGATGTTTTATACATTTTTTTTTTATTTTGAACATTTTTTTATCGGGCGCTTGCACCGTGTGCCTCGTCCCGCCAACACTGACGGCTCTCGTACTTAGTGTTAAGTGATAATAGGTATGTTCATGACACACGGTTGGGAACGACGGCGAACGGTCGCTTGGCGCGTGCCGAGAATCGCGTTGGGCAATACTGGGCATGCGCGGTAAGAAATAATGCTTGAATGTGGAAATTGAATTTGTTTTGATAATCAGCAGGTTCATGTTTTGCTGTTTACCGCTAAATGTAGGCTATTTATGTAAATAATGTAAGTAAGCAAAATATTATGTTACGCATAAAATTATAATGAAAAGTCTATTTGCATTGTTATTATGGTATTCGTTTTAGTGTGGTTTACGTATTATTGAGTTCAGGGTAAAGGTAAACAGCCAAAAAATATTACAGTATTGAATAACCGTATGGTAATGCTTTTGTTGTTTTTAAAACGATGGAAAACTGCCCTTAATCTTGTTGGAAAAAACTATGAATTAGCAATAATGCAAAATTTTTTTTTGGAAGGCTAACCGTGACAGATTACAGTAATATATTAAAAACAAATACCAACAACATTTTCCTCGTAACACATACAAAAAAAATAGAAGCTACACAAACCATACAAGTGTTAAAAACGTACAAAACGTTAAAAAATATTCTTGTAAATTATTTTTATTGATATTTTTTTGTTTTTGATTTGTTTATAATTATAACAGAGGAATAATATTTTAATACGTTTAAACTTAGCAAAACAGAGGTAAAACTAGAAAACCGAATAAAGTTGTCTTGAAATTTCTTACAAGGATGAAAGCTCATTATAATAATACGTTTGAAAAATAGAAACAAAGGTAACAATAAACATAATTAGGTCAACAAACAGATTGTTTATTTCCAGAGGTGTCCACACAATAATCCAGTATACCACAAATCAGTGGTAAGAGGACCAGCAAAAGGTGAGGCTTTATATTAAGATCTCTCTTTATATTAAAATTCCATAAAGATCAAAATGTTACCACCACCTGCAACAGATAACAATCGTTGTCACGCAAATATTTTTTATTTTCATTAACTTATCAGAAAAATTTTGAACTTTCCAAGAGATGGGCTGAGCTGATTGCTTAATCAAATTGTTTTTTGATAAACATTTGTCTGCAGTCGGCCGAATCTGTTTTTAATTGTAAATCAACAAGTCTTTGTCTGGTACTTTCATATTGAGTTTGTTTACTCGGTTTGTGTTTTCGTTATGAATTTCAGTTAGGTAACTACTAATTATCTATAGCAATCTTCATCATCATTCTCCTGCCCTTATCCCAATTTATTTGGGGTCGGCGCAACATGTCTTTTTCTTCCATACTTCTCTATTTCTCGTCATGTCAGTAGTCACATCCTTCCTAGCCATATCATCCTTCACACAGTCCATCCATAGTTTAACTATAGCAATCTTATTTGCAAAAACTATAGGTAAGTATTTGTTTTCCTGGACCGGTGAATGAAGTGCATAGCGACTCTTAGGGCAGGCCTATGTCTAGGAGTAGACGTAAAATCTTTTGGCTGAAATGATGATGATGATAATGTATGCTTTCGAGCGAAATTCTGGTATACGGTAAAGCCTTTTTTTTGGGGTGGGAAATCATTAAATAACCCTTCCCACTCTTTGGTAGAGCGAAAGGGAGTGTCAGACTTCAACTGACTAAAAACCACCCATGTTGCTTCTTAGCCCTTGTGCCGAGGCCGCGGTATCTCTTTCGAACAACCGACAGTACCCACAGCCCCGACGGCATACGGTAGATCCTTGAAGTGCACCACTAAAAAAATGCACTATAAAGTATACACGTGATGTGTTATGACAAAGTCTTTTTGACAATAGGTCTAACTAGGTAATGGTACAAGTACGCCCACATGTCATCAGTTATATTTAAGTCCCTCTTTTAATAGGGGGCGAGCTTATTATATTATTATCACATATATTTGAAATACTGGCATCATAATAGTAAAGATTAAATTAATGGTGACTTTTGATGAGCATTATATTTTATTATTGTTTTTCTGTTTGGTCCATCGAGCCGGATACTAATTAAATAATTTGCTGTTAGTTGATCAATGCTCGTACCTTATTCTTTGTGAAGTCGTTTTTGTCCTGCTGTGGAACAGTAAAAGGCTAGTATGGTATTAATTAAAATAAAAAGGCTATTATTAGGGTATTTTTAGCTGAAAATAGAGTTAGTTTTTCTAGTCATTCCGTTCTATTTATTCATCTATGGTTATTCCGTCGCGTCGTGGTGTACTTTAATTTCCTGGACGTGATCAATAAAATAATGATGGTTCATAACATGACATCTACGATAATTAAAAAAAAGGTTTCCAATAGATGATTCCACATTTTTCGATCACATTTGCTGTGTTGTGGTGGCTCAGTGAAAATGGCCCCGAACTATGGGTTGTTAGATCATGGGCTCGAATCCTGGCAGTTGCTTTGTGTAAATTATTTATACACGCCTGTTTTTAGGTGAAAGAAAACGTCGTGTGCAAACCGAAAATCAAAAACTCGGAGACTTCTTCCAATCCGCACTGGGCACGCATGGTCGATTCACTAACTGAGAGAGGAGCTGTGTCCTAGCTGTGGAAATATTATGATCTGATTAACCTCCATAATCCACATAAAGCTTTTATAATGGATTTAAGATTTCAAAGATTTAAATAGCTTTTCCACAGACGCTTTGTCATGCATATGTAATAATTTACTATCAATACTTTATTATCTTGAACTATGTCCGCACCTAATTCCTACAATGTACTTACTTCGCTTAATCTGAAAACATAGCATATTTGTCGATAAGGAATTACTTAATCATTGACTATGAACATAGGACTGGTGCTTATTTTCAGAACTAGGTAATTAATAGGTATCTAGGCGATGAGTAGAACGTTACATTTCATAAAGCGATTTTAATTAAGCATTCGTTTAGATGTTGTGCATATCGTGGCTAAATCATAACAGCTGTCCAGGCCAATCTTCATGTTAAGTTGCACTTGCCTAAGTTGGTTCGTAGATGGGTGACCACCCGTTACATGCCGAGTTGCCTACGTGCCTCAGAAATTACGAGGTGCTTCAATAATTAGTAGATCTTTGACAGCCATTAAAGGTAGTAAATGGTGAAAAAGTAAAAATAAAGAGTGTAAAAGTACCCTCAACGCAAACGAAGGGCACTTCTTCTCCCCACCTCTGCATTTTTTTTTTGTTCTAGACCATACCTGGGAACCCCCTAGTTACGGAGATATTGGGGGTCAAAGTTCCAAATTTTGCACAGCTGTTTTTGTAAATTCTAGTTTTTCAGGTTGTAACTTTACTTAAATTACCTTCATGACCCTTTTACCCCCGGTTTCCCCTCATTGTTCATTTTATGTGGCGCAAACTATAACTGGTTTTAGGAGGTCAGATAGGCAGTCGCTCCATGTAAAATACAGGTATTAAGCTGCATCTGCTGAGACTGGAAACAGCCCCGGCATAGTTGGGAAAAGAATGTTATCACGTTCTTGAAAATGGTTAAACGGAGAAAATGGTGGCTTGACGGCTGACAGAGAATCATAGAAGAAACAAACGTCTTGAGCTGACACAAAAAAAAATGGGATAAAGGCAGAAAGGTGATGTTCTCATAAGGGGTTCTAACAAAGGTAATGAAATTGACCCTTTGACCATGTGAAAATTCTTGTCCCCTTTTTTTACGCGAACAGAGCTCAGTCGCCTAAATACTGTAGTTTAAACACGTACGCACAGGTATGTTTTTAATTAGTCGTTTTACAAATGAGTACTTACTATTTAAATTAATTTCTAAGTGCTTCAAGTAGTGATGTCTTTTGTACCTATCAGTTATACTTCTAAGTGCTCTTTATTACATTTTCACAGTTCATCACAAGGTGTCTGAGATCTATCCTAAGCATTAAGTGGCAGAACCGGGTTCTTAATACTGAGATTCTGCGCTGTTCCGACATGTAAGGAATTAAGGATCTACTGATGCAGTGACAACTCAGATAATATGGGCTTGTCTTTCGTATGCTCCATTACCATTTACTCAAAGTGGTTTTCTACTCCGAGATGGCATAACACAAATGGCATCATGGCCGTCAACATCTCCGCTTTATTATCATACAGTTGGGAGAGGTTCGCTTTGCTTAAGTCATCTTGGGACTCTTGCAATTATATAGTTTTTGTACAATAGCAAGCTTAACTCAGAGATAATAACGAATTCATTTAGGTTTAGAGTATTTGGGTTTTGGTTTGTGGTTTGGGTCTTACCGTAGTTATTTAATTTAGTTACAAAACTGTCATTTTTGATTGATTGAAATGCCCCCCCCCCTACCCTAAATACACCTCTTCTCCAAAATACAAGTAGATAACAAATCATGATGAATATGGACACTGATTGTTAACTGTGCTGAAAGCATGCATACAATGAATACAGATTATAATTTAATAAATGATTGATAGTGGTGGATAACGAGATGCTATCTGCAATGATCAGAGAAGATACAAGGATTAACGTAGCTTTTTCGTCAAAGAGATGGGAGATAGACTGTAAATAAAGATTGTTGTTGTTGCAATTTATACGTTCTGCCAGTAGCCATAAAGGGGGTTTTGGCATTTGGGAGATAACACCCTCACCCCAGTAATTAGGTATGTTTGTTTTCCACTTGAAACAAAGCGTATTAACGTCAGAAATACCGAAATATCAAAGAGAAATTATTTTTTGAATATTAATACTAAGTTTGCATTTGAAACTACTGATTAGACAGAGAGATCCGATAACTTTCATTACGTCATTGTTCATGAATGACGTACAAAATCCATACTAAATTCCGTTTATCTAGAAAGAGACAGAAACTAAAGTTTTATTCGTTATAACTTTTTTGCTGTTTGGGCGATTTTGGTCTTTTTTTTTAATTTTCGTCATTATTTTTGTAGAAAACCAAATTTATGCATATTCCCTATTAGGTACAGACAATCAAGCTTTTACAATCTCACAATCTGCTTCTTTGCCTTTATTTGACAGCACGTTTGTTTTGTGGCGACAAACAAAACAGACCCGAAAATAACAGACGAGTTTATGAGTTTAGACTGAATTAGAAGTTGGGAAGAAGTTTCTGCGTTTACTACAAAATATTAGAAACTTTTCGAATTAAAAATATGGAACGTGAACAACATAATTTCATGCTACGAGTTTTACATATATTTTTATTCGAAACTGGTTGCGATGAAGAAATAAACATTCTTAGTTCGCAACCGAGGTTCCATGCAATGACGTATTATTTAGAGATACGTCATGAACTAACATGGCGGCGCTTCAAAACGGCGAAAATATTATATAACTACTTTTACGCGTAAAGAAAGGGAAAGAAAATATGACACCGTACAACGGGATGCCTGTTGATGCCTGTTGTCTTTATGTTTCGCGCAGGTTTACACACACGATTTAAATTAAGAACAAACGTAGCATCACGCGAGAGGTTGGTGCGTAATAAGCGCGATGTGGCCAATTGGCTTCATTTCATGTTGTCATTTTTGAGGGCGGACAACGTATCTATGGTTTTAATATATCATTGGTTCCATGAGTTTATGTTTACACCAACTTGTTGTAATGTAAGTGTACTAATAATAGATAAATAAATAAATAACCGGTTACGAAACAAAGTTGCTATCACTGCCGGTGGTATCTATTATATTCACATGTAAACTTGATATTCGTATTAAACGCCTATTTAGCCTTCAAATAAGGCTTGGTAATGTCAACTCAAAGTCTGCTCTGATAATTTTACCATAAGTAACGTTACTTTATGATTAATAAAGCTTGATCAACAAACTAAAATGAAATTAAGAGCGTTTAAGCACAAGCTCGCCGTTCTAACTGCTCGTATGTCCCACGACTAAACGTCTCGTCAGGCGCAGGTCACCTAATTTATTAATAAAAATCTTACCGAGTTTACCAAGTAAGTGGATACTGCACCGACCTTCTCATGTATAAATAGTGTAACTACAGGATATATTGCAGTTGCGTCCTGCTCTAGAATTGGAGTAGTATGACTAGAGGAAAGTCACCAAATATGAAATAGTATCTTAATATGGAATACCTTCATTTCTCTAAGACTATAAGTATGAAACGCAACACTCGACCATCTTCTGTTCCATTCGGTCTATTGCACCACGTACGTGTTAGTAGACCGAATGGAACAGAAGATGGTCGAGTGTTGCGTTTCATACTTATAGTCTTAGAGAAATGAAGGTATTCCATATTAAGATACTATTTCATATTTGGTGACTTTCCTCTAAGAATAGATGGACTGAAATGTTTTTTTATAAGGTTATATCATCTACAGGTAGGTATCGTGCAAATCAGAAGCAGTTTAAGATTAGTATTTTACTCCAACCGGAAGCAGTTCAAGATTAGTATTTTACTCTAATCGGAAGCAGTTCAAGATAAGTATTTAACTCTAATCGGAAGCAGTTCAAGATTAGTACATTACTCTAATTGGAAGCAGTTCAAGATTAGTATTTTACTCTAATCGGAAGCAGCTCAAGATTAGTATTTTACTATAATCGGAAGCAGTTCAAGATTAGTATTTTACTCCAATCGAAAGCAGTTCAAGATTAGTATTTTACTCCAATCGGACGCAGTTCAAGATTAGTATTTTACTCCAATCGGGAGCAGTTCAAGATTAACATTGTGTGGAAAAAGCAAGGCAGATGATGATGATGTAGATCAGATGATGGGCTGATGACGAACTCATTTGTTGTATGACGAGAAATGTTGATTTCAAAAGCCATTATTTTATTTTAATGAATCACTTCAATCATCAATCTTTTCCAAAATCGAAGTATGTAGATCGAAAAGTATGAAAATGCTGATACATTTTCGAATTGTTAGACCCGCAAATTTCTGGTTTGTGTAAGCCTGTTAAATTAGTGCCTTTTCTTGGAAATATCCAAACGTTTGGTCGACGCTTCCCAGGACCCAAGGGCTGTTTTTTATTTTTTTTTACCTTTTTACCACAGCGTGGCAATGTTGCCAGTCTCTTACGTCCACATTACCGGTTGACAGCGTCTGAGGAGTTTTGATGTTATATTTTAGGTTTTTCATAGTTCATAACAGACAAAAAAAAGGCGAAATACTCAAACTCTACATAGTTTTAAGTTGATCTTAAAAGTCTTGTCTCACTTATATAAAACTGAATGAGTTTTCCGTTGTATATTAATGATGACGCCTTGAGAAACATTTGGCAAAATACAGGGACACTGACGCTAGAATGGTTACCATGAATTCAAGACAGCATTCTACTCCCCGCTCCCAAAAATATAAATAGTTCTCCGTTTAAAAAAATATAATTGATAAAAACCCGATGAAAAAATAATATGTGAGGGTTCTGAATAAGTATTGAATACAATCATGAACAACGATTTAGAGTCGGTGTCTCTTACAACTTGTATTCGGGTAACTTTTCATGCCATGAAACCTCAAAGGATTTGGTTGAAACGCATACAAGAAGATGGGACCTGGATTAGTATGCGGTACAAACGATGCTTTCGTCCTTTGCTCTTATATTTTCCTTTGGCATTTACGTTCCCTTGGGATAGTTTCTGACCTCGAGTTAGTAGGGCTTTCAAAAATTCCCTTGGTTCTTGTAGCCGTAGGTCCAATAACCTGTTTCTGGGTTGGACGCAATAGAAGCTGATAACAAGTCACCGACGTATGACCTCCGCTCTTAGATACCCTAAGGGTGCTAGGACTTTGCAGCCGCTGGCTTTAATGTAGCTGATAGCATCTGACACGAGATCTATTATTAAATATTTCAATTTAGGTTGATTGAATTTCCACGAAATATCTTTAAGGAGAAGATGAGCTCGTGGCTAAATAATGATAGCCGCTCGGGGTCTTCAGGTTAAGCAGCACTTGCCTAGATTAGTTCATGGATAGGTGACCAGCTATTACATACCGAATTTCCTCCGTGCCTCGGAAAGCACAGTTATAGGTAGTCAGTGACCTGAGTCTTACCAAAGTATTAACTGGGTTGTGGAGGTCAGATACTTAGGCCGTCGCTTCATGTAAAATACTGTTACTCAGCTGCATTCGGTTAGACTGGAAGCCGACCCCAACATAGTTGGGAAAAGGCTAGGCCGATGACATAAAGGCAAATAATATGACCAAAAGT
Source organism: Diarsia rubi (assembly GCA_932274075.1). Classification (NCBI taxonomy): domain Eukaryota; kingdom Metazoa; phylum Arthropoda; class Insecta; order Lepidoptera; family Noctuidae; genus Diarsia; species Diarsia rubi. Next base: position 2,306,981 of record OW026420.1, on the reverse strand, counting down.
TATGACATCCATAATTTTCAGTAACACCAGCTTTGAAACGATATCTCTGAAACGGGAAAACTTATCAAATATTATGTTTATCTTCAACAACAATAATTAAAAACTGTACAATAAATAAGAATGTTATCACATCTATAAATTATTTCTCCGCGCGTATTTTGGTGTTGTAAAATGATTGTGCTGAAAATATTTTTAAGGAAATCATGTAAGACCGTACAATATGTTTTTTATGCTATCGCTGCTGTTAATTAATTATATTTCCAGGTAAAAGTATCAAAATCAATGAGGATTAAAGCCTAAGACGGATGAAGATCTATGTCGAGGTATTTTAAGTTAAGCTCAAAGTTTTACAAGATAACAAATTTTATGTTTTTAGCAATAAAGAACTTTTCGAATTGCAGCGGGTGAAGCCGCTGGCAACAGCTAGTTTGAAAAAGTATCCCACGTGAAGATAAAATCGGGATAAAAACTATCCTATGTGTTAATCCAGGCTATAAACTATCTGAGTACTAAATTTTATCCAAATCCGTTCAGTAATTTTTGCGTGAAGAAGTAACAAACACACACACTCACAAAACTTTCGCCTTTATAATATTAGTGTGATATCACAAACACAACAAAATAATGGGAATGGGACGGGACGGGTATATAATATTTTGAACATTGTTTTGGTAGGTAAGTGATTTAATTGATTCTTACTTTGATCAATCAACAGTCAACAAAGTTCCATTTCAGTGCCCAATAAATACACTGGGTTCGAGAAGATTATGGAAACTGTCCATCTTCCGCAAAACAACCACAGCTCATCAATCCGTCAGTCATTTGGCAAGTATTTTTACATACACGGAATCGAAGTTACAATAATACGGGTATATCGTATAACAAGAATGACGTGTTCGTAACATCCGTATCGTGTTACAGTTGCACGGGAGCGCCCCATGTCCACTGTTACTAATCTTCAGTGGACTTGGCATTATAGGGTAGGGGCAGGGTGACCGTTCAATTTCCAAGAAATCGCCGTGATCAAAGTCAGATCTGCCTTCATTCAAGTCGGACAGCATTTATGCGCAAGAGTATTCTTTGCTAGCTCCAACTATCTATAATAAATTACCAAAAAGTTGGAGGGAGCTTACTAACATAGACTTGAAGACGAAATTAAAACTATTTTTGACGACCAAAGCTTATTATAAAATCGGTATTATTATTATTAATAAACACAGCGCGTACTGCTACTGTACTTCAGAAAGGGTCAGTAAAAAGAAAAGAATCTTATAAATACCCATAACAAAATGAAACAAATAATTACAAAATTATTTAAAGAATTAAAATAATTCCATTTATTTTCTTTATCAGTCGAATCCGTTGTCACAGCATTCGAAAAGCTTCAATCATCAAAACGCTATCGCTTCCGCTCTTACCATGCCATACACCTATTATGTAAGAATTAATTAAATCCAGGCGGGTGTGAACGGGCCGCGGGTAGTCCAACGGTTATCGCGGCCTCGACATAGAGGGCGAAGAAGGAACATGGGTGGTTTTTAGTCAGTAGAAGTCTGACACTCCCTTTCGCTCTGCCCAAGAGCGGGAGGGGTTATTCGATGATTTTACACCCACCAAAAAAAAAAAAAAAAAAAAAAAAAAGGCGGGTGTGAATGATCTACGTAAGTGGATTACGAGACAGACGAACGTTAATTGTAGACTCCGAACGGGAGCTCGTTATACCTAGAACCCAATTTAGGACTTTAGCCTAGATTTCTGCTGTTTGCTGATGGAATTCAGCACGATTTTATGAAAAATTTGCTAGAGGACACACATTTTTAATTGACTGGTGGATATAATTTGACAGTCATTGTCATCGTCTGCTTAGCCTTTTCTCAAATAAGTTAGACTCGGCTTCCAGTCTGTAAGGATGCAGCTGAATACCAGTATTTCACATGTCGCGGCGCCTATCTGACCTCCACAACTTATCTGAATCAAAACAAATAATAGCCAGGACCAACGGCTTAATGTTGTTTTCCAGGCATAGAAGATACTCAGTATGTAATCGGTGGTCACCCATCCAAGAACTAACCCAGGCAAACGCGGCTTAACTTGAAGATCAACTCTGAGGATTACTGATTGGACTGGATTACTGAGCTAGTGGTGGCTAAATAATACCAGCCGGTATTATTTAGCCACCACTAGCTCATGAAAGCCATTGCTGTTCTACAAAATACGGCGTAGAGAGGCATGGTACCTAGCACATTCTATTACCACCGACACTACTAAGAAAATTTCGATGGTGTAGTTATTGGACTTTTGTAGGAAGGTCCTGGTTTTTCTAATAAAAAATAAAGAAATTTCACAGGAAAAACACTATACCGAACAAAAAAACACGAGTCCTACAATTGTTCCTTGTGGGATCCTGTAATCTATGGCAAATAAAACCAATACCGACCGCAACAATTGAGTCGTCGTCGATAATCTCTTTGTTGCTTTAATTAGTACTAATCGCTTATACAACTACGATAATGAAATCCGGTTTGAAACGGATTGATAATAAGTAATAAACTAGAAAAGCTTTGCTAAGCCTTATCGACACCACTCAGCAGGTGTTTCAAAGTTCCCACGTAAACGAATGCTATATTATAGCGCCTTCTTAATAAGCATTTAATAATGTTTATTTGCAAATAGGTTTTTATAAACAGGCGGGCTCGTGGTTAAGTACCGGGCGATCTTCAGGATGAGCCGCTGTGGCCCAGGTTGTTCCATGGATGGGTGACCACCCATTACAAACCGATTTTGCTCCATTCATCAGAAAGCACGTTTAGCTGTTTTACCAAGGAGTATCGTGGAACTAATACGTCGATATTCTTCAGTAACTGGGTCGTAAAAGGCCAATTTATTGTCAGTCGCTTCACAAAATAAAATACTGGTATTCGGTAAGACTTCCGGTCTGTTATAAAGGAAATTATTAAAAGTAAGATTTAGCAGTAGTTAAATACCCTTTTTGCACCTATTTTTTACCAGTCTGTCTTTTCTTGTGTCCATCCATCTACCTATAGCACCCACAGCGACACCTCACAGAAAAAGCCGTGTATTGTTGATTGTCCATAATGGCCGACACAATGACAATCAGCTGACGAGCAACACTACCTGATAAGTGACGTCACACAGACACCGGCCCAGTTGCTCACAATAGATAGCGGCCGCTCCTACTTCTAGCCATAGATTAGTTAATAGGTATGTTTAAGATTGGACAGCAGCTCGTAGACGTAAAGAGTGGAGATGTCTCCTGGCAAAAGGGGGGGAATAAATAAATTCTATTCTATTCTTAAAAAAAAAACTGTTTTGTCCGTCAGTTAGATTATTTTTATTTATTTGCAGGAGAACCAACCATCTACTCAATGAGGTTTCTTCAAAAACTTCTCGGAAGCCTTAAGGGATCAGTTTTAGAAACGGATGATACAAGTAACTATAATAATAACAATAATAAATAATAATAAATATCCTTGGACATTTCACACAACGCCATCTAGTCCCAAGCTAAGCAACCTAATGCTTGTGTTATGGTAACGAGATGGCTGATAAACTACTTATATACATTTTTTTTTGTAAATACATACATATTATAGATAGAAAAACACCCAGACTCGGAACAAATACTTGTAGGTCGTACAAATATTTGTTCCGTGCGGGAATCGAACCCGCGACATGCTGCGCAGCAGTCAATCGCTCAACCACTGCGCCAACCGTGTCGTCAACTAACTTTAACTTTCAAACTCTTCAATAATAACAAACTTCGATATAACCTTTAAACCCCCGATCGGCACTAAAAGTAGAACCAAGAAGTACTCGTACAACAGCGCCATCTATGATACAAAATGAAGAACTAACATAAGAAACTCTAAAATATCTCGCTAAAAAGTTATTCGTGACTCAAGACCGTATAGAAAAACCTTACAATAACTATGGTCAGAAGCATCTTTATACCTACTCTTATTTAACCACGGTATTGGATAAGTAGGTAGGTACGTATTTTTTGTTTTATCAAGTCAATGAAAATATACGAAGATAAAACGCGTCAAAGATTTCAGTGGGGGTTGGTGACGTCACTGACCGCTAAAAATGTCGTACTAATGTTTTAGAGTATGACGTCACACGAGTATTCAAAGCACTGTATCGTCTTCACTGTTTGACGGACTAATTTTTTTATTAACTACCCTATTATATTATGTAACTAGGGAACAGCAACAATATTAATCTTTTTGCAAGGCTGGTTGCGGAGCATAAAATGAGTTCTCTCAACTCTCGCCTGTTGTCTATTCAAAGGTAAGTTGACTTTAAAGTCCAAAGATTACTTCACCACTTCCTTTTTTGGGCTCTTTGATCTTTTTCTTTCTCGAGCTCAATTTTTTAAATTTGCTGTAGGTACAATATTTTTAAGTTTATGGGGATTGCCAAATTATTGCACAATTTTATGTCCCCCCTGTCATACTCGTATTATACATTGCTTTATACCTCAAGATAAAATTTAGTAAGTTTTTGTGATGTTGTAAGAAATTACTTAAGCTTATAACCGTATAAGGAGAGAGTTAATAAAGCCATATTAAACAATATTATGGCAGTAACTTGGCATCAGCTTATAATATAAATGAAGAAATTTTAGGTGATTCTTATTGCATTTCATACAAAATAACAGGTTTAATACGTGTTACCCAATGATATATAAAAACTAAGATACGTTGTCCGCCCTCAAAAATGACAACATGAAATGAAGCCAATTGGCCACATCGCGCTTAGTTACGCACCAACCTCTCGCGCGATGCTACGTTTGTTCTTAATTTAAATCGTGTGTGTAAACTTGCGCGAAACATAAAGACAACAGGCATCCCGCTGTACGGTGTCATATTCTCTTTCCCTTTCTTTACGCGTAAGAGTAGTTATATGGTTGAGCTGAATGGTGCTGATCCATGCGTCATGTTCGTGAACGGGCGCTGTCAGTAGAGACTGGTCATCTCTTAGTTGCCATGGTACATTTTTTTTTTTTTTACTAGCTGACCCACGCAACTTCGTCTGCGTCACATAAATGTAGCTTACAACCTTTCTCGATAAATCGACTATCCGATCTAACTACCTTATTTTATATTTTATTAGAATATCTCATGTGAAGTTATTGTAGAGGCTGCAGAAGATTGTAATTATTTCTTTGCATTGTATAGATTCAATATCTTAATATTATATAATTGCATGGCACATGTGTGAGTACTATGTACTATAAAGCCACTTTTTACATTTAGATATATGTATTATTTTTAATGACGATGCCCTGGTGGCTGAGAGAATGTCATGCTCACTCAAATGTCTCGCTGATGGTGGCGCGTGTGTCGGATCATTTAGTTCCCTTCAAAATGGTTGAGTTGAATGGTGCTGATCCATGCGTCATGTTCGTGAACGGGCGCTGTCAGTGGAGACTGGTCATCTCTTAGTTGCCATGGTTTATAAATATATACATATTTTTTTGATTTGTTTATTATACCTTTTTACTCCGGACGCTCTTAACTTGCACGTCTTGCTACATAGTTCTCACATAATATACCATCTCAACATGAATGATGTAATGTACCAAGATTTTGTAACAATATTTTGATTTAAAAGAGTGTCCATGGAGTTTCTTGCCCGTTCTTCTCCATAGAGATCTACGCTAGGGAACTGGCAACTACAGTACTTTCACAAGTTATTATGCCTTGTGACTGTGACTGTAGCTTAGGAGTGCAAAACGTTGTTTCGGGGGTTGCTGCGTCGGGTTGCGCGGCGCCGGATTTTACCGGCGGCGAGTGCTGTGGGTGCGGGGGCGCGCGGCGGCGCGTGCCGTGGTGGCGGGTGCGCGGGGCTCCGTGTCGCGGGGCGGCGGTTGCGCGTTGCGGCGTGCATTCGTTGTTCCGTGATTCGAGGTCTCGTGCATTCGTTGTTGCGGTGCGCGACGCTGCGTGCTTTTTTGCTTGCAGTGTTCGTCGTTGGCGGCGGCGTGTGGTTCGGCGTGGTGGCTTTCGGAATGACGTATTGCACTCGTAGTTTTTCGTAGTTTTGTTTTATGAATTGTTCTTATGACATTCAAAAGTGCCAGTGATGGTTTAATTGAAATAAATGCTTTGAGTTTGAGTTTGAGTTTTATATAATATTTTCGCCGTTTTGAAGCGCCGCCATGTTAGTTCATGACGTGTCTTTAAATAATACGTCATTGGTGTTACCAGGATGCCTATTAAAATGAAACTCAGTTGGTTTGGTAAAGTTATACTTATAACTTAATCCTGACTTCTCATCTTTTTTCTAGCATGCCTGATATTGATATAAGATTTTATGTTATTACTGCTACTTTTAATAACTATTTAATATCTACCTGCTTCAGAATAACGTCGTATCTGCGAATTACCGTATCTATGTCAGAGCACAGTACGGATGTCGATCAATGACTCCTATATTAGCCGAGTTGTGCGAAGGTCTCGGGTATAATATAATGTAATCTTTATCAGTACCTGCAAGAGGTTGCAGACACCGTATAAATAAATCAGTAAACCAACTAAAGTCCTTTTTGTGAAATCACACGCAGGCCTGTCAACGAAACTCGTTTGGGGTACACACATAAAACGTAGTCAAATACACACAGCCCCGTCTTTCTCACTAGCAACCTGTTACTGAAGACAGCTTAGAATTCGTGTAAAATGCTTTGTATGCAGCATGTGATTCGTGAGAGTCGCGGGCAATCGGTGGATGCAAACGGCAGGCTGCCGTTAGTTATGGCGTTCTATGGGGGAGGTCTTTGTCTCATGTTATGGCTGATGATGATACTGAATTAGACCATTTTGTTCCTAATGGAAATACTGTACATTTCAGTACTAGTATGTCTGCTGCGATAACCCACTTGAGTGGTACTTCCGGAAGGGACATAGGTAACAGTAATTTATTGGAATTCATGCATGATGTATGTCTACATACCATTTCACAGATTACCGACAATTCTCATAAAATAATGGATGTTTTTGTTGCAGACTGGGAGATGAGGTAGGGTGTCTCAAACTAATGTTCCAACAACAGAACAACAACAACAGAAGACCGATTGTAAAGCTATATTTATACAGGGTGTAAATTAACCCTTCACACATACGTCAACCAAGCATTCTGTACATCAAACAAAGTACCCCTAACAAATTTTTTTGCTGGAAAACGATTTTTTTTTGGGGTCAAAAATTTCATTTTAAGGTAAAACTCAATTACACACTTTACAAACATTGTGCTAGTTGATGCTTTGAATAGTAAAAGGGCCATGAAAGTAATTTAAGTAAAGTTATAACCTGAAATCAAAATCAAAATCAAAATATTTTTTATTTCACATAGGCCTACATGGGCACTTATAAAACGTCGGTAAAAAGGGGCACGGTTCGGTGCATTGGTCGATTCCTAAGGAGAAGAACCGGCAAGAAACTCCAAAGTTACTCTTTTAATCTTTTATAATCGTTTGGGTTAACAATAAGGTATAATACACACATGAAGACCATGCAGATTAATGTCTGAGATGGTCTTTTGAAGAAAGCACCACACAGATTTGAGTGGACCCGTCCAGTCAGTGCAAGCATTTGTCAGATATCGTGGAGCTCGACTTATAACTCGAAGGAGCTCAAACGTCACGACGAACAATACCAAAGAAAGGACATTTGGGTGGGTCACTTAAAGTACTCAAACTGCCAGACAATCACAACAATTAAAATTTAAGAAAGACCCACATGGTCCTCACATTCACAATATCAATTTTTTAAATATTTTTCATATTGTATAATCATTTTACATTATTAAATGTCAAAAAAATAAAAAAAAACACACAAATAAAAAAATATAAAATAAAATATTTAACAAGTAAATATTGGTCAAAAAAAAATATCATACTAAAGTAAACAATATCAGTGTATAAAAATAATCATAAAATGTCAAATTGTAAAAAAAAAAATTATATGTTTAAGTCAATTCAAATTGGAGCAGTTCAATCCCAAGCTTTTTTGTCCTCTATATAATCTTTAACAGTATAAAATCCTTTCTGGCAAAGTTTACGTTTTATAAAGGATTTGAATTTATTAAGGCTTAAATTTTGAATGTGGCTTGGTAGTTTATTATAAAAGCGAATACATTGGCATCTAAATGATCCACCTATTTTCTTGAGCCTTGTTGTGGGTACAATATATTTATGTCTATTTCTTGTATTTATATTGTGAATATCACTATATTTCTTAAACAGCTTTATATTTTTGTGAGCATACAAAAGATTTTCATAAATATACTGAGAGGGAACAGTCATTACATTAATTTCCTTAAATTTTTCTCTCAGAGAGTGTCTCGGACTTAATTTATAAATAGATCTGAAAAACTAGTATTTACAAAAACAGCTGTGCAAAATTTGGAACTTTGAACCCCAATATCTCCGTTTCGTTCTAAATCAAACCTGGGAACCCCCTAGGGTTCCCAGGTTTGATTTAGAACAAAAAAATGATCGCAGTGGTGGGAAGAACAAGTGCCCTTAGTTTGCGTTAAGGGTATTTTTTCACCCTTTATACCTTGCTTTGAAATTTCGAAGTTGTTTTAGTAAAGTTATAAGTAAGTACATATATGTATAAGTGTAGGTGCCTGTAAGTTGTCACATCAATCCGTATACCTACGAGTCTTACGATCTGTGTAAGTGCAGTTCTATGAAATCTCTTGGTAAAAGATACAAGGAATATGAATGATAAACACACTGGGAACGTACCTCCAAATGAATAGGGATGTTTACTGACTTCGAAAAATGTGATTCTAAGTAGTCCGTCTGATTATCAAAAAATATTGGAAACTTACGTATTTTTTGTTTTATCAAATCAATAAAAATTTACGAAGATAAAACGCGTCAAAGATTTGAGTGAGGGTTGGTGTCGTCACTGACCGCAAAAAAATGTCATACTAATGTCTTAGAGTATGACGTCACACGAGTTTTCAAAGCACTGTATCGTCTTCATTGTTTGTTTACGTGAAAAAAGAAGAAATACGCGTCCAATATTTTTTGGCAATCTATATGACGGACCAAATAGATTTTTTTTGTTAACTACCCTGGTTAAGTTTAAACTAAGCCATTAAGTTATGTTCATCATTAAAAAAAAATTGCCAAGATTTTTTTTGAAATCTATGTTATTTTAGAGTAGGTAATAGTTAAAACTAAATTATACTAAATACATATTCTGTTAACTTTATGTCATTTTAATTTAAAATCGCGCTGTAATTTAGTGGTTGTATAAAAAGTAAATTTGACAGCTGTCGGTTGAAAGCGATTCTCCCAGGGCTGAAAAGTAGTACCTACTTTCAACCCGCTCCGCAGGCATGTCATGACCTACTTTCAGAGCATGAGTAATGAAAAATATATATTTTCCCTAACAAATTCATTTATCTTGGTTTTTTTTGTAAGTCCCATAATACATCTGCTTGTTTGAACTGCGATTTTTTGCTGCATCATTAAGACAATCTTATAAATCCAGTTTTGGACTTTGCATGGCTAATTGATTGATTGCCTGATTAATAGCATGGTAAAAGGTATTAGGTATCAGTCGCTTTCTTATCAGTTATCGGTGATAACACGTTGTTTCGGTTTTATCAGCTAAGCCAACAAACTTATTAAGTAATTGTAGTTTCATGGTGATTTACGATACATTTAGATTTGAATTGTCATACATATTATGATGAATACGAAAGTGAAGATAAGTTCTTGAACATCTGGTGCTTCGTCATTTTATTGACCGACTTCCAAAAGGATGAGGCTATCACTTCGCCTGGAAGTTTTTTCTTTTTTATAGACTGACTCGTTGGTCTAGTGGCCGCAACCGCAACTGCTGAGCACGAGAATCCGGGTTCGATTGCCAGGGCGGGCCAAGTGTTATTGGGTATTTCTGTCAGGAATATATTATATGTACCTACCTATTACATGCTACGATCCTTACATACTCCTTCTTCCTCACCCACATTCACACATCTGGTCATACACGCACGCCGGTTACGAGTACTACGCACCTGTCTTTTCTGAAGAACTGCACCAATAAGTTCAGTGTATTATTCTAGGGCGGCGGCGGCGTTGCCACTCACATCTGCCTTGTAAATAGGTACCTTTTGTTAATCGACATCACCATCACCTTTTTTTTTTGGCGGTCAAAATCATCAAATAACCCCTCCCGCTCTTGGGCAGAGTTAAAGGGATTGTCAGACTTTTACTGACTAAAAACCACCCATGTTCCTTCTTAGCCCTATAAAGGGTGTAAAAGTACCCTTAACGCAAACGAAGGGTACTAGTCTTGTTCTCCCCACCACTGCGATCATTTTTTTTGCTCTAGACCATACCTGGGAATCCCCTAGTTACGGAGATACTGGGGGTCAAAGTTACAAGTTTTTCCCAGTTGTTTTTAGTAAATACTAGTTTTTCAAGTTATAACTTTACTTAAATGACCTCCATGGTCCTTTTACTATTCAAAGCATCCACTAGCCCAATGTTTTAAAAGTGCCTGTAAAATGAGATTTTTGTTAGATGTACAGAATGCTTGGTTGACGTACGTGTGAAGGGTTAATTTACACCCTGTATGTCGAGGCCGCGGTAACTTGTGAACAACCCGCAGCCACGACGGGACCCGCAGGCGATTTTTTCACTACATCTTATTTTAAACCGCAACGTTTTCGTATTATAACCTCATTTCTCAATTAATCATTCAGAGTTACACAACACATGCTTCGCAAAGAACGCATTTCCAAAGCATTAATCCTACTTTCATGCTTCGTTTGTCACACCCAACATTCACTGCCATACATAAGAGTAGGCACCAACCAGCACACCATTGTGAACAGCCAACCGAGCCTGTTTTGACATCGAATGGTTACTGCATGCATAACACCATGGGTATAGAAATATCACAAAAACGCGTCTGCCCAACACTACGAAGATTACAGGCGTGATATTAGTTATATGGCAAAAATAGACAGACGCAAAAATCTACTTTAATTTAAAATGTGAACAGATAACCTTCTTTTTGCTCTGTAAATCAAAGTAATGACAACTTCCGTGGACCGAGGAAGTAGCTGAAAGTCTTGATCGATTTATTTATGAGTTCTAGTTATAATAATGTCCATATTGTTCTAGTGTCGGAAACTGGGTCTAGGTTAAGGCTAAGGTGACTTAGTAAGTTTTCTAATAAAATTATATGATTAGGTGATAAAGTTCATAAAATTTTATGTTATAGCTTAGCTAGGCTATGTAACTTAGGGAGACAGAGGCCTGATTGGTACGTAAATGTCGTACCTAAGTCAAGATTGTCAATTTCATAGGTCGCCATACCAAAGGAAGATTTATTTAATGAAAACGATGATGTAAACGTTTCAAACTTATAGTAATAAACATTTTCTTTAACAAGCTTTTATTTAAATTTCGTCAAAACACATCAGTATCTATACAAATCCTTTGGTGATTACTGTAATTTTAATACCCGATATCCTAATAGTTTTCCCTTACCGAACATAAAATCTGATCTATAAAGAAGAAATTGTTACCCGATGTCAATTAAATTATTTAACAAAATTGCCTAATGAACTGAAAGAACTTAGATATATTCCATTATTCCGGAAAAAAATGTACGCCTGCGGTTAGTCAATAAATGTTTCTACACGACCCAGGAATACCTTAGTTATAAGAATAGAAAATTAGTGTAGCGCCTTACTATGTTCTTATCAGTGCAATAATAACTAGTTAAGTTAGTATGTAGTCCAAAATGTAATGTGTACTTACCTACCTCTGTAGTTTTAAGTTTTGCATACCAGAAATGGTCAATATGAGGATCTTTACTGTAGTATTATGTAATGCACTATGTACCATCTTTTTACCCATGTTATGCGAATAAATTCTTTGATTTGATTTGATTAACTTCTTCTTTAAGTTTCTTTAACTTTCTAAAATATCACCCTGAATACTGTTCACCGACTGTCTGATTTTGTACTTAGTGCAAGAATAAACAAAAAAAAGAATCAAATAAACTTTAAATAAATGAATCCCATCAGTTTATTTCATTTTACTATTATTTTTATGTGTCAATCTGTGTGTTTAATCTACCCTTATCATGGGGTAGATACAGTAGAAATGGAACTAGTCTGTCAACTTTGGGGTCCACCATATTAGATTTAGATTGATGTCACTTAGCTTACCATGCATTCTCATCCAAACTAAAAGTACCTTAAAAAAACTTTAAAAGCTTAAACGAATCAAACAAAGCTTTATATTATATCAATTGAGTTCAAAGTTATTGCAGAAGTATGGAACACTTCCAAGTCGATTATTATTTTTCTAAGGCCGCAAAACTCTTATGGCATTTTAAATAATATCCCGTACTTCTTCCTATACTTAACGAATGAAAGCCTAGAATTACTACAATGAATGCTATGCATTTCAATATTCTAAACGCAATTATGCATTAGAAAAGCTATTGTCAATAAGTAGAACATTTCTAGGTTGTGATCTTATGACCCGTAAGCTGCGCTTGGACTTTAGTATCCGAATAGGGCTGCACTGAATATGTAAGTTGGTAACTATTAGTTATTACAGAGGCAGGTTTTCTCCTAAACATGGACTAAAAACCTTCAGGCCATAATTACGGAGACGCGGGGCGTTGCGCGGCGCGTTGTGCGTTTTTAATTCAAGCACATGGCGATGTATGAAAACGGTAACGATTTGATTTTGAAGCGATTTTTTGCTCATTAGTTTAAAATGCAGCGTTTGTTGCGGTGGACCCGCCTCTCAGTAAATGAATAAAATAGCACGCGACGAGCCTTCTGCACGCGCCGCGCGACGCCCCGCGTCTCCGTAAACGAGCCCTCAGAGATACATTCCGAGGACTAAGTTTTCTCAGTAGCAACCTCGGATTCAGGATTTGTGCCCAGTTGATGGCAAAAGGCTCGCTCCCATTACGTAGGACTCTTAACGTAACTGACGAAAATAAGGGTGGTCCCACATACATTTTGGTAGATCTACATTTGGCAACATTATTAGTTGATTTATAACTGCATATAACTAACTGCAACTTTCGACTTTTATGATAGTAATTATTATTGTTTCCGATGATGCTCAACACTTGCCAAATGATACTCCACAAAAATCTTACTTAGGTAAACTCTTTAAGGTACTTTGATATACAGGTGTAAATAAACCCTTCACACATACGTCAACCAAGCATTCTGTACATCAAACTAAGTACCCTTACGCAAAAAAAAATGCTGGGAAACGACTTTTTTTTTGGGGTCAAAAATCACATTTTACGGTAAAACTCAATGTAGCACTCTTAAAACATTGTGCTAGTGGATGCTTTGAATAGTAAACGGGTCATGGAGGTAATTTAAGTAAAGTTATAACCTGAAAAACTAGTATTTACAAAAACAGCTGTGCAAAATTTGGAACTTTGAACCCCAATATCTCCGTAACTTGGGGGTTCCCAGGTATGGTCTAGAACCAAAAAGTGATCGCAGTGGTGGGGAGAACAAGTACCCTTTTTTCCCATGTTCCTTCTTAGCCCTCTATTATGTCGAGGCCGCGATAACTAGTGTACAACCCGCGGCCCAGAACAAGTACCATTTTTTTTTTTTGGCGGGTGTAAAATCATCGAATAACCCCTTCTGCTCTTGGGCAGAGCGAAAGGGAGTGTCAGACATCTACTGACTAAAAACCACCTATATTCCTTCTTCGCCCTCTGTGTGGAGGCCGCGATAACCAGTGTACAACCCGTGGCCCAGAACAAGTACCCTTCGTTTGCGTTAAGGGTACTTTTACACCCTTTATAAGTAGGTACATACAACTCTTGTAATCACTAATCTTGGAAGCGATAATTTTGTAATGCAATATCTATGTGGATAGGGTGGGTGGGTATACTAGATTATACAATCCTTTCTTTTTTTTTTTGGCGGATGTAAAATCATCGAATAACCCCTTCCGCTCTTGGGCAGAGCGAAAGGGAGTGTCAGACTTCTACTGACTAAAAACCACCCATGTTCCTTCTTCGCCCTCTATGTCGAGGCCGCGATAACTAGTGTATAACCCGCGGCCCCGACGGGCGTCGGCCCTTTCGGGCCCCTCCCATGTTGCTGACATCTCTTTGAGGCGCGCGTGGAACACGAACGCGCCGTCGACACGGCCGGCCTTCGTAAGACGGACGGACGTCGAGTTAGCCCATCACTCACCGTCCACAGTCCCGCGTCTACGGTGGCCGGAGGTCATCGCGAGACCCCCGACGCCCGGAGCGCCTCCCGCGGCGGCTGGGACGAGAGGTTCTCTCCCTCTTACGCTCCGCCACCTCCTTCGCTAGCATTACTGCTTCGCAGAAGGAGGCGACGGCGTCCCATTCCTCCTCGCCTCAGACCATGGCTTGCACCAGGGCCGGGCGCGAGAGGTCACCGCCGCCGAACGCCGCTACGAGAACACGGCGGGGCTCCGCCCAAGCGGGGCACACCTCCACTGTGTGCTCCACCGTGTCCTCCGGCCGATCCTCACAATGGTGGCATCCGGGCGTTTTCTCCCGCCTGATTCGGTGCAGGTAGCTCCCGAAACAGCCGTGTCCGGTAAGGACCTGCGTCAGACGGAAGGTGAGGGCGCCGTGGCGCCTCTCTAGCCACTCCTCAAAGAGGGGACTTACCGCCACTATCGTGGCGTGCCCTGCACGGGGTTGCGACAGTCGCTGTCTCCATGTCGCCATGAGATCGCACCGGAGGTCTGTCCGCCGCGCACCAATTTGCTGCGGTAGCGGAGTGACCCCCCGGCGCAGCGCCTCCGCGCGCCATCGATGCAGGCGCGCGAGGACTATCGCCTCTAGATCCCACGGCGGCAATCCGGCAAGGAGGTACGCCGCTTCGCGGGAGATCGTGCGGTTCCCCCGTAGAGATTATACAATCCTTAAAACATATAAAGGAACAGCACCTAAGACCTACTCCAAAAAAGAAACATGAAATTGGGGGGAAAAATCTTGAATTAATTTAAAATGTACAGTCACATAGCGCCATCTGTCATCTCAATACCAAACTAATATGAACCTACATAGAATTAGGAAGAAAGAACGATGACTATTTATCTTTATTACTAAGAATATTTAATTTGATAACAACTTGATTAATTACGGAGTAATAATTAAATTCTCACAATGTAGCAGACATTAGATATGAATCTGTCTTTAGAAAATAAGTCTATTTTTGTAGTCGTCGTACTAGATGGCGTGAAAATCTTACCCCTGTGGAGTGGCCAGTGATAGTAGGTACATCCATACTTACTATAAATAAAAGGGCAGACGCCCGTCGGGGCTGCGGGATGTTGTAAGAGATACCGCGGCCTCGACATAAAGGGCTAAGAAGGAACATGGGTGGTTTTTAGTCAGTGGAAGTCTGACACTCCCTTTCGCTCTGCCCAAGAGCGGAAGAAGTTATTTGATGATTTTCCACCCGCCAAAATAAAAGGGTAGGTACCTATAGGGTTTGGATGGGGTATGATATTTTATACTACACCTGCTTGGAAAGTACCTTGATACTTTATCAAATTTACGGTAGAAAGTACGTCATTGCATATCGAACAAATATGCGGGGAGAAAACGCATCTGAGCGGGAGAGAAAAGTGTATGAAAATCCATTTCTTACGTGTTTTTTTTTTTTTTAATTTTGGGTAAGACTATGCGCCGGTAACCTAAATATCAAAAGCCAAAAAGTATTTACAGTGAGTTTTTATCTCCAAGTTCGCAAAATGGCACTGGCCACTAGCTGTGTGTTGGATGGGGTCGGGCTGGCAGTGCGACCCTGCGGCGTAAACAATTTGAAAAAAGAACATGTAAAAATTGCAGACGCCATTGGCGCCATTTTCAATTTGTGTGTTGTTTGAGGATTCAGTTTTCGTAGAAAGTAAAATAAAACTATCAAAATGATAAGTAGTGATAGTGATGATGAAGATTTTTCAACTCCGCCGCAGTTGAAGGAAACAGCAAAAATGCTGATTGATAACCTTTTACCACAGAAATCAATTAAAAAATATAATAAAACTTATAACGATTTTTTGCAATGGAAAAGTGAAAAAAATCCTAAAGTAAAGATTTAGTTTTTTATTTTCCTCGTAGGTGTAGTATAAAGCACTATGTATCACTCGAGAGAAAGCGCGATTCCCGATCTCGGGTGTTTTAAAGCCCTCCCCTACGGCTCGGGCTTCAAACGACACCCTCGACGGTAATCGGTCACTTTCTCCTCTCGGTGAACAATGTACTATTTAAACCGAAAGCTCATTACTTAATTCATCAGTATCAATGGTACAGTCAGGACTGCAAATCATCTAAAAGTTTCTTTGATCAGTTATAATTAAGTAATTTACTTATTAGGTAGGTAGGTATTTACTCTAATAAATATGTTTTCTTTTTTCTTTCGTTTTTGATAATTCGTAAAAACATATTTAGTTACCAGTCAAAACTGCTTTAAACCAATTAAAAATTCTGACTGTAACGTCTACAAACACTTCATGCAAATTGTCTAGTAAATAAATATTCTAAGAATGTCTAATCTTCCACGCCTGTTTTGTTTAGAATGTTGTAAGAGACGAAATCAAGAGATGTGTGATAACAGATAAGATGCTGCCGCTGTTAGATAACAGATAACAGACTAGTGTCGGGAGATGAACAGAGAAAGTAACACCTCGCAATATGGAAGAGAGAAGAACAAACAATGAGACAGATGATGACGATGATATTGCTGTCAAGAGTGGAGACGCGTATACTTATGATGAAGCTGTGGAATTGACTGGTAAATAAATATTCCTTTATACTAACAAAATTACAATGACATCATTCCTGTTAACAAGCCTTAAAAAGGAAGACAGAGAGAGAGCGTCAAAAGTAGCAATTTTAATAATGCCGATCGATTTAGTCTTTTTATGGGTTTCGCTCTATGCTTAGTGTATTTATTATTATTATGAGCCTTTACTGTCCCACTGCAGGGCAAAGGCCTCCCTTCCCTCCTTCCACTTTTCACGATCCAGTGCGATAGTAGGCGGGTGAATTTCAACAAATGCCATTTTTCTTATCATATCGGTGAACTTTTTCATTTATATATATTTTTTATTTTTTTCATGTTTAATGTAATATTTAGGATACTAAATACTCCCTTATTGGTAACCATCAACGTATCTTTTAAGACTATGGAGAAAATTCAGTTTGAATTCTGGTTTCCACCGATGTGACAATCCGGCACCGATTATCTTTTCTGTACACCGATATGATAAATTTATTCACCGATGTGATATACATATACAGCGATATGATAATCTATCCACCTTTGAACATCAAAAAAGAAATAGTAGGCTTATACATTTTTGAAGGAGTGACTAAGAACTGAATATCTGAACTAAGGGTATTATTTTCTTAGAATAAAAAATAATGTTTTTTTTTATTATCATTGTGTTTATTTAAAAGAAGTATAAAAAACAAAAATTTCTTGTACGTTATTGTACAATACACATTTATTAATGTGGCGATCAAGCTAATTGTTTTGCCATGTGTACACTTAAAACATTGTGGCGTTCTAGGTTCAACAATACTAAGAATAGAAACTTTATATAAGAAAACTTTATATACCTAATTAATCAGCCTTTTAAGTTTAACCTTAATCATAACAACACTACAATAATCACAGCTTTAATTATCACTTAATTTAATATTTTTAAAATCTTTGTTCTCAGTGCGTAAGTATCATAGATTACATAGAGATCGCTTATATCTTACATCTAGCAAATAATCTTTACCCTTAAAAAAAAAACTTAAATTAAATCTGTCAGTATAATTTGGTTATTATGTTAATCAGCCTTTAAGTTCAACATAAATCACTACAGAACTTGAACCGTCTTCGTACTCCACTTTTATTAAATTGCACCATAATTAGACTTTTAAGTCATAGAAGACTATGTAGTATACCTATAGTTAATCACAGCACTTAATTACGTACTTTTATAATTATTATCTGTTACAACAATTAAACCTTTTTTTTTCAATTAAAACTAAAAACAATAAAAATAAAAATTTTAAAAACAAATCAGCCCAGATCAAAATAAGTCATCATCAGTGTCACTGCAACCAAAATAATTAAATCTCTGTTTGATGTCAGGAGTTGGTTTACGTGGCTCATTTTTTTCTTTTTTAAAGTTAATTTTAGATTTTACTCTAAATATTTCCTCATCGGTGTCACTGTCTTCCACGGTAGGACTTGAAAATCTATTAGATGCTTTTACCGTATCCTCTTTATTTACGAATTGAGTTGATTCCTCTAAACCAACTAAAATGTTCGTGTCAATTTTCTCTAAAAATGAACAGGCAGGAGTACTTTGATCAAGATCTACATAGTTCAATAGCAAATTTTCAGACATTTTTGTCGAAGAGGATGATCTGGGTGCCGCATTTTCCGAGATTTTTAATGTATTTGATGGTGTAAAATACTTTGAATGTGATGGCTGTGGGAACAAAATTAATTTGTCAGTTAACTTTACTGGTCGCATTTTAGTGATATCTATTTTGGATTTAGTTCTGGATTTTTTATTACTCGAAGTAGAAAGTTGAGGTTTAGACTTAATTTCGTGTTCGGTTGACAAATTGTGGAAGTCTAGATGTTTGCCATGTGGACATTTAACAACATATTTCATACATTCATCTTCTATACAAGAAAGTCGACGTAAAACTATACGATTTTTAGCTTCTTTAGTCCAAATGACTTGTTTGACTTGCAATGTTCCACGAAATGTGTTCAAATTTGTAGGGAGAAGCCAGTCCTTTTCTTCAACTTCATATTCTTCTACAGTACTAATTTTCACGCCTTGGACAGCAGATTTTAAATAGTTTACAAAAGAGTCTATATTATTCATATCACCATCGTGTGCAACAAATCGATCCGCCGTTCGCTTCAGTAGCCCACCTACTCCATCTGGCGCACCTTTTCCATGACCACATTCACTATAGTTCCATATTATGTTAGTCAGAGAAGAGCAGTAAATACTGAGTTGGGACATAATATAAAAAATTTTCTTATTCCGATACTGGCCTGATGGAGAATCAGAAATAATAATAAGATTCTGAACAATTGGAGCTTCCTGTTTAATTTCTTCTAATATTGGAACAAGGTGAGCCCAAACGGCGGCAGCATCATGGCGCAGTGAAGAACTAATAGTGCAGAAACATTGAGTTGTTATATTCTCTTCCTTATTTTTATAGTAAATTACAGCAGTGTGTAATGTGAATTGTTGACGACTGCCACCAAAGTGCATAGATTGTATTTCGGACCCGTACTTGGAGCTATAGTTCTCACTAAAGTCAATGTGAACGACACAATCCTTTTCAGTCATGTTTTGTTTGTAGTGCTTAAAAGCTTGACTTTGATTTCGTATATTACTACAATGTGTTAAGAACGGTTTCAGATTGTTTTCAAATATTTTGATTAGTTGTAATGGTTTAACGGTTATTTTTACTTTTTCTACATTAACGGCTATTTTATCGACTCCATTTTTTTTGTAATTCTTTTTTATCTTCTTCCAATTCCAATAAATAACATCTTTGGAGTTATCAAATTCTTGATAATTTAAATGACGATTCTTACAGACAGGACATGTTCTTTGCAGGCATTCTACCTTAAAAATATCACAGCAAATACTACTTAGAATTTCAGTCGTGGTGTTTTCTTTTATGATACGATTTCTTTTTAAAGATGATATAACAAGATCCATGTTCTCATGTTTCTCACATAGGCATGTATTTCTCAAGTTTAATTTTGGCTGCGTGACCCAAAACGGCCTCATTCTTGTAAAAGTGACGTAACTGATTGGAGGGTAGCCCGAAGTCAAATACTTTTTGTGTAAATTTTTAATTGTGTCTTTCATCAGCCTTTTCTGTTTTTTTACTCCATTTTGTGTGACAGTATCCTTTTTACCTGGGCAAAGATTTGAATTTTCATCATCCTCAAAAAACTGAACAACAATCTTACGGATACGTTTTTGCAGGTCTATATTTTTTGGCTTCGTTGGGATTCGTCTCACTTCTAAATTACTCTGTTTTAATTTCTTAAATTCTTGATGTAGTCTCATGTATCTCTTTTTGTACATTAGTTTCTCTTTATTAGCCTTTGCCAATTGTTTTCTTAAATCGTGTATTTGCTGAGTTTTAACGTTTTGATATTTACGAAATTTCATTTTAATGTCTTGTTTGAATTTAACAGTATTAAAGGATGTGTCTAAGTTAGGACTATTTGGGCGTAATGTTGATTCTTCTGAATTTATAGAACTAATACTTGGCGTTCGTAAAGGAGATGCTATTGATAAATCTAGGGGACTGCTTGTACGTAAATAGTGGGAACTACTCGCTACTATGGCATCAATACGCAAATTAGGACTATTACATCGAACATTCTGTCGCAATAGCCGTGGGCTATGAGGTCCTATTAGTTCTTGAGAAATACCGGGCTCATTATCTTGATTTTTCGGTAGCGATTCTGCGTCATTGGTCTCTGAAACACTTGTTGGGTTGTTGCGGGCACCATTTGCCTTATTTTTTTTCCGCTGATAATATGCACGGGCACTGATTCGGTTTTTCTTTTGTGCATTGCGACGTGCATGTGCAGTCATTTGGCTTCGGGTTAGGATAAGTCCAGCTGCCTTTCTTTTAGCTAAGCGTTCTCTGTCTTTTCTTAAATGCTGCTCTCTTAACACAGGATCACTTTTGATTTTAGCTTTTCTTATTCTTTCCATCAACCTCTTTCTCTCTTTTTTCTCCTCCTCGTTTAGTTTTGATTTCAGCATTCTTAAACAAAATTAATCTTAAACAAAATTACTCGAACGAATTGTGTGCGGCACGAGCTGCACACAAGTTAATATTTATGAAAGTTAAAAAATATAATATGTGTATATGTATGTATATAATGTATGGTTGTAGGTATGCTCCATTGTTTTTTTGTTTACTTTAATGAAATGACACTATGTCTACCAATATGATAAAATTACACCGAGGTGATAATATGATCTACCGATGTGATAAAACAATCCACCGATGTGACAAAACTATGCGTCGATCATGAATCAAAACACCGATATGATATTTAAGACACCGATTGATTTTTCTTATCACATCGGTGTAAATTATCACATCGGTGGTAAAAAAGACCACCGATTACAGCGATATGAGAACAGCGACGTGAGAAATTATCGACTTTTTTGAAAATTATGAAAAATGTATAATATTTAGGCTAAATTCAAGTACCTATAATGATGCTAATTTACTTACTATGTCTGTTAGAACCAAACAATCGTAATAAAACTTCACATTACACTAGAAAAATGCAACCACCGATAATATAAAATAATTGCTTGGAAGTAACTGAAATGTCGTACTTACGTAATTGGCGGGAATATGCAGCGATTTGACACACGTCCGTCCTGACTGCGCACTAGCACACACTAACGAGGGAAATAAAATTGGGGTGGGGACACTGTCGGACTCATCGATGCAAAGTTAGGTTTAAATTACTTTTGTGCAGCGATATGACAAAATTTTGCGAGACAAGTACATTTATGCCTCTCAGTAATAAATATTATGAATTACGTAATAAAATATGCTACATATTAATAATAAAACTAATATTCTATGAAATAGAATAAGTTATATTCTTAAGTTACTTATTTTTATAACGATATAAGCGTTTTTGCTTGTAAAAAAAGTAGAGGGACAGCACCGATGTGACAAAAATAGAGGTTTATGTATTTATTTCTACCTTTGTAAATAGACTTAGACAAATAATATTTTATGCCACAACCCAATAAATACCTAATGAATACAAAAAAAAATAGTACAGAACAATATTCCTTTTTTCAAATACTAATTTCAATGAAGACAAAAAAAAAAGTCGTTTGGGAAATTCACCCAGGCCAATCCTTAGAGAAAGAGTTCAGCTCATCCCGCAATCTCCTTTTGGGACAGCCGCGATGTCGTTTCCTGTGCTCTGTGGTATCCACTGAGTTGTAACTTTTGCCCATTGCTCCTCCGACATGCGGCAGATGGGCCCACCGGCCCAGTCCAGTTCTATTTTAACCCAGACACCCAGCTGTTACGCCAGCATCAGCTTTTTGGGTTTTGGAGCGGAGTATGATGTTTCTGATGCGGTCCGTAAGTTTGACACCTATTATACTTCGCTCCATAGCTCGCTTGCAGACCCCAAGTGCGGAATTTGAAGCTTTGTAAGCGACCATGTTTGCGCTCCATAGGTGAGAGTGGGGAGAATGCACATGTCCATGAGCTTTCGTTAAAGTGTAAGTAGTAGTAATTCTTAGCGTAAGTAGCCGTTTATTAATAATAATAACAATAACACGGTCGTCGGTGATGGGACTGTGTCCTACGGAAGTGTGGGGGTCGTGGTTTTTTAAATGCTAACACCCTACACAACCGTGAGGTATGCAGTCTCAGAGGATAATGCCTAGAAGCCGACGTGGGAATGCACCGAGGTGTGGTCTCAGTGGACAAGAGCCTTACCCCGTTCTCCTTGGCTAACGAGAACTGGCGCATGCCTAAAGTATTAGACACTAATAACCGCAAGGAGGTATGGCATTGCAAAGAGCTACACGGACACTTTTACCGGGCCTTACATGGAACCGATGTAGATTTCTTAGCATCCGTATCCTGGCTGCGTTTCGGTGACCTTTTCGGGGAAACCGAAGGTTTTGTTTGTGAACTAGTGGACGAAGTTATGATGACGAACAACTACCGGAAATACATTGTGAAGGATGGCACGGTTGACATATATGTCGGGCATGCCACCGTCCTGGAGAATCGATCCGACACATTATTTCTGGGTGTTGTCGTCTGGCTCTTAAGGCTCTTATCAGTTCCATCCCTGCGGCGAGATTCCCACTGCTGATGTCGTCCTCCTTAAAATTGGACCGATTTTTTAATGGTTATGGCTTCAAAAATAGAGAGTTTAATTTTATCAGCTACTAACCGCCCGATTTACAAATGACACGGGAATGAAATGCTTTGGAATACTGTTTCGTTTTATATTTCATTGGTTTTCCTAAATTATGGTTAATTTTGACTCCTCTTTTCGTGCTAAATGATTTCCCCACCAGCGAAATCAAAGGCATAATGATAGAAGAAAGAAAAAAATAACAGTGACAAATGCCGAAAACGACTTGCCGGGAGAAGCGGAACTTAAATAGTACTTTGTTATCCAAGGGGTGAAAGTTACTTTTTGATTACGAGACGGGATTTGGCGCCCGTAACCTAGCGAGGGCGCTAATACATAGTTCGAGGGACTAAATAAGTAATTTACCCGAGGTAAACACAGTGCTTTTCATTCCGAATACGAGAAAAGTAAAAATAAGAATACAAATTATTAGCTATAAAAAAATTCGTGTTTTTTTTTGACCGCTGCTCGTCCTTCTACACAGCCAGTATTTTTCATGTACAGCATTAAAAATAATGGCAAAGATTTTGCCGAAATCTGTTATTTTAGAGAAATAGTTCAAACTACATTATATCAATTCTTAAGTTTAACTTAACTTTATCGCTGTAATTTAGTGGCTGTGTTTGACAGCTGTCAGTTCAAAGCGATTCTCCCGAAGGCTGAAAAGTAGTATTTTCAACCCGCTCCACAGGCATGTTATGACCTACTTTCAGAGTATGAGAAATGAATAAGGAGTGCAATTGAACGGACCCCGCAAAGGCGTACTTAACACTTTGTTGATGGTCCACACAATTAAAAAAGAAAACAGTCCTACCTTTTTTTTTGTATGGTTTGAAATCATCAAATGACTTTTCGCGCTATGGACAGAGCGGTAGGGATTGTCAAACGTTTACTAAAAACCTCCCATGCATAATCCTTCTTAGACCTTTGTGTCGAGGCTGCAGTATCTATTCCAAACAACCCGTAGCCCCGACGGGGAAACACAACCTACCTTGATTTTCATTTGCCAACCAATTTTTCTTCCAGGCCATGGTCGTTACAACTACCTTCTCCTGGCAGTTTGCTGCATCATCGCCAACGCCTTCGCTTTGGACATGTTCGGGTTTGCGACGGTGGTGGCTGCTTCCAGCTGTGACCTCAAGATGGGGCTGAAAGAGATTGGGATATTAGCCTCAGCACCGTTTGCAGGTAGGATTTGATTGTTTCAATTCAGCCTATCTAAGATTTTAAAGAGGCAAATGGCTGTTCTGTTTCCTGCTGATATGGAAGGAAGTGGAAATTATTTTCCTACTCCTCCGCTATTCTTTTCTGATTAATTTCGTTGCGGGATCCAAGATAGTTAGTTAAATCGTTTCTCCGTGACTTAGTCAAGTTTCATTGTCTCGGTGCTTTTCTGTTGGTCGCCACTGTTGGTTCTGGCTTTTAGGAGTTACAGTGGTTTGGCAATAGTGTGGCGAGCTTGTCCCAAATAGAAAATGACAGAACTGCCCTCATTAGACAAAACCTGAGTCGTCGATTCAAGACGGCACGGTTGGCGCAGTGGCTCATGCAATGGACTGCTGCGCTGCGTGTCGCGGGTTTGATCCCCGCACGAATCAAATATTTGTATGACCTACAGATAGTTGTTCCTGGTCTGGGTATTTGTGTATGTTTAAATGTTTGTGAACGCACCCACGATACAGGAGTAATTCCTAGTGTGGGGAAACGTTTAAAAAAAAAAAGTCAACGTTGAGTAAGATCTAACTACCAACTCAGTGCGCCCCTCTTCGGACTCTTGTTTGTCTGGTATTTGCTGTGTGATACTTGCTGAAAATCGAGTTAAATTTGGAAACGACTACGTCTATCAGTGAAGGACAGGATTATGATACAGCTATAGCAGTTAATTGCTTGATTAAAGTCTTTGATTTGCCATAACAACTGATTCCTTGCGTTTATAACTTTTACCAGTCTGTACCTATTCTCATTTAAAGGTTTCTTTGCAGCGTTGCTGTGATAAGTTCAAATTGGCTTAAACAATTATATTCTCAAATCAAATCAAATCAATTTATTCGCAAAAAAGCATTGGTACAATTTCGGTCTTAACATAAATCATAATCTAGATCCATAACACTTTGTCATAATAATGTGACATGCAAACATTTGGGTTTATAGTTATTTTTAAAGTCCTAATTCATTAAAATTCAAATTTAATTGTACGTAATGTCATTAGATAAATTTTCAAATATTAATGATGACAGAGGGAATGATAATGGTAATATTAATTTTCCAACTTCTTATTAAATAAGTCGGACACAGAGTCTCAATATATTCGTGATTCTATCTGAAAGTTCTATATGTATAATAGCATGTCTAATGGTATATGTTCTAGGTGTTCTCTTCGCGTTCCCCTGGGGTTACTACGCAGACACGCATGGCAGACGCCGTGCTCTGCTGCTGTCCACTGCTGTGGGGTTCCTCTTTGCAGCTGTCAGCAGCTTCGCTCCTAGCTGGCAGTTCATGCTCGCCGTCAAACTTGTCGGCAGTAGCTTGTACGTATAGCCACTTTTTTATTTTATATTAAACTTGGGGTGACTGTTGTTTTTCATGTCTTATGTGTAACGCGGCAGAGTAAGCTGTGGGTTGTTCCAAAGAGATACCGCGGTCCCGGACACAAAAGGCTATGAAGGAAAATGGTTGGTTTTAGTCTGTAGAAGTCTGACACTCCCTTCTGCTCCACCCAGAGCGGGAGGAGTTATTTGATAATTTCCCACACTCCAAAACAAAAAGGCAGCAGAGTAAGACGGAGGGAGAGTTCCGGTAAGTTCCCATAATATGTGGCGGCAAGTCACATATAAACTACGCATAAGATTTGACGTCACGCAAATTCTACACCGTGCCAGCAGTATTATCCTTGCGTTTCTCGTATAACCCAAAAACAAGCAACGGTTAGTAGCCCACTTTACTTCTACTTCCTCAGACATCTCTAGCTATCTCTGGGACTTCATCGAGTTTCATTATCTCGGCGCTTTTCTTTTGTTGATTCTGAGTTTCTAGATTTGCAGTTGTTTGGGAATAGTGTGGCGGGCTTGTCCCGAAATAACATACTCAACCTTTTGCAATCTAATGTCAGGATCTCATTTATTCAACCTGTATAACTATCATGTCTCTAGCCAGTTTCGTTTGACTCCCTTCAGCATTAGTTTCTTCGAATGGATCCAGTATCAAACGGATTGTTCACGCTGTCATCAGCACATTGACACGTGTCCAGAGATATAGCTGTCATTATTATAATGTATTGCATTATTTAAATAATTATGATCGCCTATTGATTGACATCGTATATCATTATGTTGATAAAGAAGTAATTCTTATTATGTATTTATAATAATCTCTGTATTGCTTATTATAGATTTAGGTTTAGGGGTCCTCCTGATCTAAGACGAGAACCTTTCGGTTACAATGCTTACATTTAATTCTTGAATTTGACATTTACATTCCGTCATTAAAAGAATTGTTATATATAGCCTATGTTACCCGGGCTATTCTCACGAATATATTGACACCTCATTTATTAAAATCTGTTCTGTAGTTTCGGTGCTACGGTGGAACATACGTACATACATAGACTGCCAAAATCATTACCCTTCCTTTTGGTTTCGTCGTAGTCGGGTAAAAACGGGTCTAGACGTTTCTATAAGCTAAGCTAGCGATGATAGGGACTATTAGCACAGATTACCTATAAGCGAGAGAGAGGTCAATTCTTAAACTTATAATTTTTTTACTGGTGGTACTTTAAAATACATGAGTTCGGAGACCACTTAGCTGTGCCGTTAGTAATTTCGATTCGTTAAACTGTTATCAGCTTTAAAAACTATGTTTTTTCCACTACACCTGAATGTAGTTATTGTAAATGTCTAATAATATGTTTAATACAGACAAGTCTTCCAAAGTTTAAATGCAGTTTTACTTATACTTATCTTTTTCTTTAGGTTTAATGTTTTCTTCCAAAAATTGGTAGCCAGTACTAATATTTAAGGTACTTGATGCAGGCACACTTGACCATTATTTTATAACTGATAACTAAAATTATATTGAATTTATGAACATGTAGATTTAAAGGCCTGTCTGGAGATTACAAAAATCAGCCATAAAATATGCTATGTCACCGATTTAATGATTTAATGGCCACAGACGTCACTGCAATGCGGTCAGTCTCCTAATCAGAGATAATTAAAATAACAATGGGTGCTAAGTACATTGTGATATGCTAAAAACGTGTTGGATATCTGCGCTATGTCATGTTCAATTAATCATTTATTGAGCAATTAAATGATCCTAGATCTCTTATATTAAAACGCTGACGTTTTCTAAGATACCAAAAGTTTTTTTAAAGAGATAAAATATTTTCTTTTGTCCATCCCGAATCAGTGACGTCAAGAAAGATTTATATTGTGTTTTATTAGCCAATGGCGTCTCACGTATTTATATACTTCCCCGTACTTTTTACACATATTTTTTTCTATTATAATACCATGAACTGATTTTTATACTATCACTACCTACATAATTATTATAAAACAAAGTCCTTCGTCGCGTCTGTTTGTTCATGCTCGCGATAAACTCAAAAACCACTGCACCGATTTTCATGTGCATGTACCAATGTATAGAGTGGTTCTTGAGGAAGGTTTCAGTATATTATTTGACCGACATCCACGCGGGCGAAGCCGCGGTCATCAGCTAATGCTATATAAATATAATCACCTGGCTCTTTTCAGCTCCACAGCAAGCTTCACTCTCAGTATGACAATCTTGGGCGAGTGCACCGTGGTTCGGCACAGGAGTCAGTTCCTGCAGATCATGAACTCCTTCAATATGGCGTCTGAGGTGGTTGCTTTTAGTAAGTATTTGTGTGAGCTCACATTTTGCCAGTTAAGTTTTAATTCCATGTAGGTAATTTGTGAAGGAAAACATGGTGAGGAAACCGGCATGTCTTTTTTTTTTGGGTCGTGGGAAATCATCAAATAACTCCTTCCGCTTTTGGGCAGAGCGAATGGGAGTGTCAAACTTCTACTGACTACAAACCACCCATGTTGCTTCTTGGCCCTTTATGTCGAGGCCGCGGTATCTCTTACAACATCCCGCAGACAACCAAGGCAAAAAAAAACAGGCATGTCTTAGAACCAAAAATTCGATCACGTGGATTTAGCTCATCCCTCTCCTGAAGAGGGGAGGCCTGAGTCCCTGCAGTGGGAACATTGTAGGCTGATGATGATGATGATGAATTGAGGAAGAGCCTAATGTCAGCTGGGCACAACATTCAGGCTCTACACTACAGATAAAAATTAGTCTTGGAAAAACGCAATAACACTTCGTCCGATCCGGGGATCGATCTAAAGCCTCAACTTCAGCAGCAAAGCTTACGTCCACTCAACTAAAGTTGCAGAATCTAAACTTATGTAACTTCAATGTCTTTTAAGTAACTTAGGTTATTTTTTAACTCCCTCCCTGCGCTCGGGAGTTAAATCCCGAATCCTTCATTGCGCTCGAGATTCAATATGACGCCCGTGACATAAGACACAACTCTAGCCCCTCGGTGCATAATCTACTATTATTGTATTCCTTAAAATTATATCAATCATACTGCTTCGCTAGATTGCCTCATTGATTGTGTAATTGCTGTTCATGAGGTCCGGAGTTCGATTCTCAAGTTGGGCAAAATTTGTCAGCAGCAGCCAGGGAGTCTAGATTTAAGTCTCATTGATGGCAATAGGCTTGCCCCCATTTTTTTTTTTGGCGGCTGGAAAATCATCGAATAACCCCTCCCGCTCTTGGGCAGAGCGAATGGGAGTGTCAGACTTCTACTGACTATAAACCACCCATGTTGCTTCTTGGCCCTCTATGTCGAGGCCGCTATAACTAGAGTACAACCCGCGGCCCCGACGTGAGGCTTGCCCCCTGGGACCTAAAACAACTGGCGAAATATGAGTACACCTATGCGTAACCCTTTGGGAATTTCAGGCGTAATGTTATTTTATATTTTACCTTTTCTTCCAGGCTTAGCATATTTGGTTCTTCCTCTAAACTTCAACCTGCCCCTCCCGTGGTTTAACATGACCTTCCGACCCTGGCGCCTGTTCACCTTGATCCTGGCGTTACCGCTTGGTATAGGAGCCATATCCATGTTCTGGCTCGAGGAGAGTCCCAAGTACCTGGCCAGTCGAGGACACCATGTGAAAGCTTTGAAGGTGCTGGAGAAGATTTATAAGGTTAACGGAGGGAAGAAGGACGGGTATGCGGTAAGTTGATATCATATATTTTGTTTGCTTCGTATTTCAATAACATTTTCATGAGCGCATGCAGGTTATGCGTATGTCTATCTACTCCTTTTTTTTCAACCGCCGACGCAATAATGACGGGGTGTTAAAATGACCGGCCGACCAACCGATTTTAATGTTGTTTTTTTTTTTATTTTATTTGAAAGGTGAATTTAGTTACATTTCGGCATTTGCACGGCAGTCAAAAGCCTTAAAGAGCTTTCGGATGGGCAACCATCTAAGTATAAGTATAAGTATAACGGGCTGGTGTCCGCAACTCCACGCTCAATGCGCGTGTTTTACGTGCGGGTGGGAATATCACTCGATCCACCCCAGCTCCCCGAGAAAAGCCAGCAACCCCTTGGTGTTACTGGCAATCTCGCGGAGAGTACCTGGGTCACCGAAGTATTTGGCCCTGTATGGGGCAACCCCCGGACAGTGCAGGAGCACGTGGGCTGCTGTTTCTTCTTTCTCCATGCAGGCTCGACACAGAGGACTATCTGTGACTCCTATAACAAAGAGGTGCTTGTTAAAAGTACCGTGTCCAGTGATGGCAGCCGTTACTGTGCGTAGCTGCAGTTTAGTTAGCCGGAGCGCTTGTTTGGTGAGGCGAGCGTCGATGGCGGGAAGCGCCTTCTTGGCCTGCCTACACTCGCCGTGGTCTAGCCACAGCTTGGCGTGAAGTTCTTTGGTACGTTTCCTTACCAGCGTGCGAAGATAGCCGAAAGGTAGCGGCACGATGGGTTCTGGGCCCACCGCCGCCATGCTCGAGCCCCTTCGAGCGAGTTCGTCCGCTGCATCGTTGCCTCGGGAGTCGCTATGTCCTTTGATTCATTGAATGGTTATATTATTGAGGTTACCAACCTGGTTCAGGCGTTGGTGGCACTCGTGTATTAGCCCGGAATTCACCGTGTGGCTCCTTAATGCCAGCAGCACTGCCATGCTGTCTGAGAGTATGCGGATGGAGTGATCCTTTACCTCCCGAGCCAAGATGGCAGATGCCGCCAGGGAGATGCCCATGCATTCTGCCTGAAAGACAGTGTTGTGGGCCCCCAAAGGTACGGCTATGTGGATGTTGAGGTCCTCCGAGAAGACCCCGGCTCCAGTACCAGTACCTGTTTTAGATCCGTCCGTGAAGATCCTTAATTCTGCAGGGTTAAGTCCCTCGCAGCGGTGGTCCTCATGGAGTTGGATTTTGTATTTCTTATCGAATACGTACTGTTTGGGTACTCGATCGTTAACAGCTTTCACCAGGGGGAACTCACTTTGGATTCCCTCTAGTGCCGCAGTATGCTGCGTGCACTTCTCACCCCAGAGTTGTAGCGTATTGAGGGGCAACGCCGTCATCGTTGCTTCCTGCTGAATGAACAGGTGGAGCGGCGGAAGTCCCAGTATCGCTTCGAGAGCTGCGGTCGGAGTTGTCCTCATGCAGCCTGTGATCGCCATGCAGGCGAGCCTTTGCATACGTTGCAGCTTGCTTATCGCTGTGATTAATTTGGTTCGGGGCCACCAGACCACTGCCCCGTAGGTGATCATGGGTCGGATTACCGCGCAGTAAAGCCAAAGTATAATTTTAGGGGATAGGCCCCACTTCTTACCTATCATCCTCCTGCATTGCCAAAAGGTGATGCAGGCCCTGTTAAGCTTGTTGTCAAGATGACTGCTCCAATTTAACTTACTGTCCAGGATAACTCCCAGGTATTTGACCTCGTTGGTTACCTGGAGCTCAGTATCGAATAGCTTAGGTAGGCGATGAGGGCCTAGCGTTCGTTTTTGGGTAAACATGACAAGTTCAGTTTTTGTGGGGTTCACTGAGAGGTCGAACTCAGCACACCATCGCTCAACTATGCGTAACGCCTGCTGAGTGAGGTTGCAGATTGTCCCTGTCACCTTCCCCGAGATGAGGATGGCGAGATCGTCTGCGTACCCAATAGTGTAAAAGTGGTTAGCATTGAGCTTCGCGATGAGGTCATTAATCACCAGATTCCAGAGGAGTGGCGACAGTACTCCTCCTTGGGGACAGCCCCTGGCTATCACTGCTGACTGCTGCTCTGCACCAAGGCGGACGACTCGTTTGCTAAGCATATTGGTAATCCAGTCTATCAGTACCTGTTCCACCCCGTGTCGGGAAAGAGCGGCGCTGATGCTGGAGAAGTTTGTTTTGTCGAAGGCTCCTTCGATATCTATGAAAGTACCCAGGCAGATACCCTTCTGATGGATCGCTTCCTCTATCCGGCCAACCACTAGATGCAGAGCGGATTCAGTGGACTTACCCGCGCTGTATGCGTGTTGATTTGCGTGAAGAGGTATTGCTTTTAGAACGCCATCCCTCAGCTCTCTCTCGCATATCTTCTCCATGGTTTTCAGGAGAAAGGAGGTCAGGCTGATCGGCCGGTAGGATTTGGCGTTACTATAGTCACTCTTACCTGGCTTAGGGATAAATATGACTTTCACTTCCCTCCATCCTTTTGGGATGTACCAAAAGGCCAAGCACGCCCGTAATATGGGCACCAGTCTTTCAGCTATGGAGGGTCCACCCCATTGCAGTAGTGCAGGGAACACCCCGTCCGGACCGGACGCCTTGAAAGGATGGAAGCACCCGATCGCCCACTGGATTTTCTCCAGCGTGATCATCATGTGAGCATATTTCCAGTCGTTTCCTGTTGGAGTTTGGTTTACCTCAGTCCAGTCAATTGTGGGCGTGAAGACGCAACCTGGGAAGTGAGTTTCAGTAAGGACGCGCATCGCCTCTTCTGGAGTAGTGGTAAGCGTGTTGTCAGGTTTTCGGAGCACTACAGGTCCAGCAGAGTTCTGCTGTGCTAGTATTTTCCTTACCCTGTTTGCTTGTTGGCAGGATTCTATTTTCCCGCAAAATTTCCTCCAGCCAGTAGTTCTTTTCTGCCGGATGCATTTTTTGTAGCTGGATTTGGCCGCCCTGTAGACGTCCCAATCCTCGTCAGCACAGGTGTTCATGGCTCTGTTTAGGGCTGACCTTACCTTCCTGCGCTTGCGTTCCAACTCAGGTCCCCACCATGGTTGCTTGCCTGGTGTTGTGGGCGCAGTGGTTTCAGGGCAGGACGAATGATAACTGTCTAACAGTGATTTCGACAGGTAACTTACCTGTTCTTCGATCTGGCTCGAGCCATCTAATAAGTGATTGTAATTTTCAAACAAATTACAACAACTTTCGTCTGAGTCACAGTCACTTTCATATTTCCTATATCCTGCAGGATTCACGATTCACACTCCAGCTTCGCACGCTCCTTCTTTTGGGCCCAAATCTTTCATCTTTCCTGCTAGAACTAACCATCACATTCATTAAACTTCATGGAAATCGCATCGAAGATCTGATTTTGATCTAATAACGAAAATTAAATTTTAAATACTCAGAATGAACTCCGTGAGTAAATATGGCCTCATAATTTGTTGTTGAGAGGGCTAGTTTTAGTATATCAGGTTATTCATAATATTGGTGATTATTTTTATATGTGTTTATAATATTTGTAAGTATGTTTATTTTATATGGATAATTATGCTTTTGTTACAAATTCTAATTAAAATTTTCCTGTTTGTTTTTTTCTACACACTGTGTCTATATGTCTAATCCAACTTACCTCTCGCAGGTCTGCTGGAAGAAATTTATTACGAAATAAGCAGTACCTTTGTGCTGTTCTATTTTTTTAATGTTTTTATCCTTTATTTTGTGTGTACAATAAATAAATAAAATAAACGGAAAATTTAAGAGGCCTAAGCCCTGTAATAGGACAGTACAGGCTAATAAAGAAAAAGACCTTCTTTACCAATATCAGGGACATCAAAAAGGTAAACTTAAAAAAAACCTGATTGAAACTTAGTAATTTTCAGGTAAAACACATTCTGACACCAGGCGCAGAAACGAAGCAGGCTAGTTCATTTTGGACATCCATATCAGAGCATACAGCGCCGATATTCAAGCCGCCGCTGTTGTGGAGGACAGTGCAACTGTTTTTTCTTATAGCACTCTGTTGCAGCACGTGAGTTAATGTTTTGATTGCTATTATAAATCTGCTAGGCGCAAAGAAATACGTGCGTACGTTCGTACCACGAACGCAGGCCTATTTCCTTTTGGAATGGGCAAAAATGACTTACTTTCACCTGCTACGATCGTTAAGTACTGCTTTTACTTCGACCACCATCATTCTACTGTCATACGCGCACGCTTGCGACTTATACATAGAAGAGCAAAGAGGTGTAAACTTACCATAACATCACGCCTGTAAGGCTGTTATGCCCGAAAGGTTTAGACAGAAGTGAACACATTAAGACACTCACATATCTCCAGTTATGTAGTCCCACGTAATAGGGGGTCAACCTATTGCCATCAAGCAGGCACAAACAAAACCAGACTCCGTGGTTGCTCACTAGTGGAACGAGGCAGTTCACTACTTCAAGAAAACTTATAACTCTTTATCTAATAGGTTTTTTCACCAAAAAAAAAATATTAGTCCGTCAGATAGGTTTTCAAAAACTAATTGACACGTATTTATTCTTTTTTCACATAAACAAAAGATGAAGCGATACAGTGCTTCGAAAAGCCCTGTCAAGTCGTGTGACGTCACAAGGTTACTACTTTTTTACCCACAAAGTGACGTCAAAAGCCCACATTCATGATCTTATGATCTTTGACACGTTTTATTTTCGTCATTTTTTATTAATTTGATAAAACAAGAAACACGTATCCAATATTTTTCGATAATCTAACAGACAGACTAATTAGACTTTTTTGCTAAAATACCCTGTTATAAAATTGACTTCTAGGAACAACGTGTTCATGATGTGGTTCCCGACAATGCTGAACTTCTTTTATAACTCGTTCAACGACGAGCAGAAGACGGCGCAAAGCTTCTGCGACAGGATTTACAGCCAAACAAAAGTGTCACCTGAAACGGTTGGATTTTATAAACATACTTACATAAGCCCACGCCCTTTTCCGATGGGGGTAGGCAGAAACTACAGAACGCCACCTGCTACGATCCTTAATACTCCTACGTTGTTATCTGTCAATAATGCCCCTTACGGGCCTGTGTTTGTCAAAGTGTATTCAAGTTTATATTTTATTCTAACTTCTAGCCCTTGTTCTATTTGGTTTTGACGCAACAAGTTTTCTTCCTTTCTTGTGTTGTTAGTTTATTTAATAGTAATAACGTGCACAGTTAGTTAATGACCTTACTTACAACATTTTGAAGAACGGCTAACATATTCACACGGTACCTAACGAAACAGTATCTCCTTCCAGTACACATGCAACGACACAATTTCCACCAACACTCTCTACTCCGGGATGGTCTGCGGTCTCTTTTTCTTCCTCGTCAACCTAGTCATCTCCAAGTTCGCCTCCAGACCTCGCCTGCTCCTCATAACCACTCTCGTGGTTGCCGGAGTTAGCTCAAGTCTCGTCAACCTGAAGGAACCGGTGGCTAATATGGTGTTCTTCGCGTTGGTTCAGTCGTCTGCGCTGGGAATCGGATGTGTGGCTGCGTATTTTGTTGATTTGTATCCTACGTGTCACAGGTAAGGGATTTATTGTGTATCGGTGTGCAAGTACGTTAAGGGGTTTCAGCAAACAAATATTACCAGCGGGTCTAGAGAAGTGGTAATAATGTTCACAATGTTTCATATCTGCTACGATAATCTATAGTTATTATAAAGCTGAAGAGTTTACTTGTATGTTTGTTTGTTTGAACGCGATAAACTCAGGATCTACTGGTTGGAAATGAAAAAATATCTTTATGTTGGTTAGTCCATTTATCGAGAAAGGCTTTAGGCTATATAACATCACGCTACAACCAAAAGGAGCTGAGCATACATGAAAAATGTTGCAAAAACGGGAAAAAATATATATTGTAACGGGTGCAAAAGTACCCTTAACGCAAACGTAGGGCACTTGTTCTCCCCACCACTGCCATAATTTTTCGGTTGTAGATCATAGTTACGGAGATGTTGGGGGTCAAAGTACCAAATTTTGCACAGCTGTTTTTCAGGTTATGACTTTACTTAACTTACCTCCATGACCCTTATACTATTAGAAACATCCAGCAGAATGTTTTAAGAGTGCTACATTGACTTTTACCGTGAAATGAGATTTTTGACCCCCAAAAAAAAAGTCGTTTCCTAGCAAAAATTTTTGCGTAGGGGTACTTAGTTTGATGTACAGAATGCTTGGTTGACGTATGTGTGAAGGGTTAATTTACACCCTGTCGAGGCCGCGGTACCTTCTGACAACCCGCAGCCCCGACGGGACCCGCAGCCCCGACGGGACCCGCCGCCCCGAAGAATCTGTTAGTCACTTATGCTCCGCCCAGCGCGGGAGGAGTCATTTCCATTTTGTCATTTTCAAAAATTAATAAACTTATTTTCCAGAGGTCTAGTCACCAGTTTGGGTATGATGGTGGCTAGACTGGTGTCGTTCACGGGAGTCAATGTGATCGGTCTGGTCATCACCACACATTGCGAACTGACCTTCTACTTTCTCTCTCTACTTGGGTTTAGTAAGTATCTCATAACATCACGCCTGTAATCCCCGCAAGGCGAGGTAGAGGTGTACCTAATAGTACCCGAACATTTCGCCAGCTATTTTAAGTCCCATGTGATACGGGGCTAGCCTATTGCTATCAACCGGTCACAAAATTCAAACTCAGGCTGATACAGAGAATTTCAAAAATTCAAAATTCTAGAACACTTTGTCCCAACCGGGAATCAAGCCCAGGACCTTGTAATAGGGATGTTTACTAACTTAAAATATGATTCTAGTTAGTCCGTCTGTTAGATTATCGAAAAATATTGGATACGTATTTTTTGTTATATCAAATCAATAAAAATTGATGAAGATAAAACGCGTCAGCGATTTGAGTGGGGGGTTTGTGACGTTATTGACCGCTAAAGAATGTCATACTCAGAAAATGACGTCACACGTCTTTATTGTTTGTTTACGTGAAAAAAGGAAAAATACGTGTCCAATATTTTTTGGAAATCTATCTGACGGACTAATCAGTTTTTTTTTGTTAATTACCCTATTATCAGTCTACCGTACTCAGAGATATTTAATGATTACTTAAGCTTAAGATATTTAATGATTACTTAATTAATGATTACTTAAATATGTCAAACCTTTACTCAGTGACGGCTTAAGTATAAGCCGTCACTGAGTAAAGGTTTGACATATTTTTGTATGACAAAACTGTCAAAACCATTGATAAGTGATGGCCTAAGTAATCATTAAAGCTCTCTGAGTGCGGCCGTACAAGATCAGCGAAGCAGTCGTAAGTATCTAATCATTAGATTTTTTTTTGTTCTCTTCGGAATCTGAGCCTTATGCAAAATGAGCTGGGATAAATATGGGCCATAGATAAATATGGAAACGGCTTTCAAGGTGTTTCGTATTTTCACCACTGCGTTAACATAGGGTTTTTGTAGCATATGACAGCTTAGCTCATTACACTTTGAGTGATAGAATTTCTCCTTGTCCACGCCTAGGTTTTGGCACTTTAGAGTCAGAACAATTTGACTAAGAAGAAACACTGGGTAAAATTATGGAAATCGTCACACAAACAAAGAAAATAAGTAGACTATTTTGAAATCAGCTTCCCGTAAACTTCCTTGAAATACCAACATGATTCAAAATATGCATTTTTTTAAACTTGCCTCACACTAGGAATTTCTCCTGTACCGTGGTGTGCCTTCACAGACATCTAAACTCACATACACAAATACCCAGACCCAAAACGACTCTCTGTAGGCCATACAAATATTGGCTCCGTGCCGGGATCGAACCTGCGCCAACCTGTTTTTTATATTATATATTTCTACCAACCGTGCCGTCCATTTACCCTGTATAGTCAAGTTCTACTGTTTCCATAATTGTAAATGGATAGGAAAACAAAACCATATGACAAAATAGGGTAGTTGACAAAAAAAATCTAATTAGTCCGTCAGATAGATTTCCAAAAAAATATTGGACACGTATTTTTTCTTTTTTTACGTAAACAATAAATAAAGACGATACAATGCTTCAAAAAGTCGCGCGATATCATAGTTTGGTACAATTTTTACCAGAAAGTGACGTCACCAGCCCCCACTCACGATCTTTGATTTGATAAAACAAAAAATACGTATCGAATATTTATCGATATATTTATTTTTAGTCAGTCTACTACTTACACTATTATTTATTTATAGTAATGTCTTCGCTTTTTTATTACAGGTGGTGTCGTGGTGGCAATGTTTTTACCGCCGGATAGAAAATCAGTTTCAAAATGAGTTTTGTCTACGTTAGTGATATTTTTGCTACAATTAAAATTAATAATGTTTTTTTTTTACATCGTCTTTTTAATTTTTTTGATATGATAGGTTTGACCATGACGGTCAAACCTGTCTATTCGGAGCACGTGGCAAAATAATTATGCCTTGCTTGTCTAAGTTGGTCCGTGGATCAGCCACACCATGCATTAAGCCGCTAATTCCAGCTATCACTTTTAGATCTTTAAAATCCTGCCATAACGTCGCAATAAGTTAGGCCAAAAGCAAAAAAATATTGCTGAGAATCGACTTTTTTGGGTTCAAAAAACACGTTTTACTGGGTTCAAAACTCAACACAACGCACTAAACACATTATTGTGCTAACGGACGCTTTGATTAGTAAACGGGTAGGTAATGGAAGTAATTAAAGTAAAAATATACCTAACTTTAAATACTACTCTTTTTTAATTTTACCTCTTATCTCTCCGTTGCTAGAAGGTTCCCAGGTATGGTCCAGAACAAAACAATTATATCGCAATGACGATGACTGCGAAAACAAGTGCTTTTTGGTCTCTTTAAGGGTATCTATTTTAACATCCTTTATTCGAATATAGGAAAACATTTCGGTCTATGCAACACACTGTGACTGCATGCATATACAGGCTGTCGTTTTGCAATTGCGTTCAATTCAAGGAGTTTGCTATAGTAGTGATTCTCGACCCGAATCAACAACATACACTTCTACCTAACCCTTTCGTAGCAATACAGGCATGATATTATACCATGTTAAGCAAAATAATACACCAGATAAGTCCATTTAATGACGTTATTCTTTGCAATTAACATAAGAAATAGTTTACCTAAAATGATAGCATGCTTTACCTAAGTTTACCCGTACGTCAAATCTATATCTAACGCTACAATACTTTTGTTGATATAATATACGGAGGTAAGTAAATATCAAGATAATTATTATGTGTATTTGTGGAAATGATGAAATGTTCACACACGTGGTCTACTATCTGCGTACTTCTATTGTTTTAGAAGAACGTACATAGGGAGTTAGGGAATTCCATTGTAACCAGGAGTTACGATCGTACTATCGTATAGTAACATCGTAAGGCCGTGTACCCACTTTGTCGTGACGTCAGATAATCGTTTAGTTTTAAGTGTCGTAATTAAATGGATATAGTAGATACTATATACATATAGTACACAATTTACTGTCGTCTAGGGCCTTTTTTTGTGGTGATGGGAACGGCTAGCACAACAGTCGTAAATCGATAAAAGTTGCCACGAAATCAACTGTTGTAGCGTGCTACTGATGTGCAAACGACAAAGCGACTGCCGTGAAACGATAAAAATATCGTCGCGATCCAATACGAACAGATAGATACGATAGTCGCTAAACAAAAAAAAAACTGACCACAAACAGTCGTAATTACACGAACAGCTAGAGGCGATAGTCGTCCGGCAATAAATTAGCCGTCACGACAAAGTTGGAACGCGGTCTAAGAGTGCATGGCAGTTGGGAGCGAGCTTTTGTTCAAATCGGACAGTTTTATTGAGATTAGGAAGAAAGAAAAAGTATTTAGAAGTCTTGCCTACGACAAACACAAACAAAACATGATAAAGTTCACGTGATCAGTATCTTCCCTTAAACCAATAGGGTAGTTAACTAAAACATCTAATTAGTCCGTCAGATAGATTTCCAAAAAAATATTGGACACGTATTTTTTTCTTTTTTGACGTTAACAAACAATGAAGACGATACAGTGCTTTGAAAACTCGTGTGACGTCATTTTCTAAGACATTAGTACGACATTTTTTACCGGTGAGTGACTGCACAAACTCCCACTCAAATCTTTGACGCGTTTTATCTTCGTTAATTTTCAATGATTAGATAAAACAAAAAATACGTTTCCAATATTTTTCGATAATCTAACAGACGGACTAATTAGAATATTTTTTTAAGTCAGTAAACATCCCAATTGATTTAAGGTCGATGCAGCATGTCTTTCTCTATCAGACCGAAGAAGTCATTCGGTGGGTGCAGTAAGAGGTGAATAATGGAATACTTACCAAATGACCACTTGGATCAATGGAGGAAAGTAGAAATTGTATTTCTAGTACTCCTCTTTTCTGATTAATTTCGTTTCGGGATCCAAGACACTTGAATCGTTTCTCTGGGACTTCGTCGAGCTTCATTGTCTCGGCGCTTTTCTTGTGGTCGCCACTGTCGATTCTGGCTTTCAGGAGTTTCAGTGGTTTGGGAATAGTGTGGCGGGCATGTTTTATAATAAAAAATATGACCAATTACAAAGGTATGCACAATAGCACTCTCAAAGATGGCTCCTGTCAGGTGATTCGGAGTCTCGTGCATTCGTTGTTGCGGTGTGCGTCGCTGCGTCCTTTTGTGCTCGCAGTGCTCGTTGTTGCTGGCATTCGGCGGCGTGTGGTTCGGCGTGGTGGCTTTCAGAATGACGTATTGCACTCGTAGTTTTGTTTTTATGTATTGTTATTCTGACATTCAAAAGTGCCAATAAAGGTTTAATTGAAATAAATGATTTAAGTTTGAGTTTGAGTTTTGTCAGGCAGACGACTACCCGAAAGCCGAAACCCGAAGTAATGATACTGATAAGTGTATTTTTATTTAGCAAAGTGTATAAACAAGCTCTTCACAAAACCGTTAACCAAACCTGTTAACGTAACATCATCATCAGCCTATAATGTCCCCACTGCAGGGACTCAGGCCTCCTCTCTAGGAGAGGGATGGGCTATAGTCCACCACGTGTGCCCAGTGTGGATTCGCAGATGTCAAGCCAGCCACCTTCAGGTAATTGGGGAACATACATAAAAAAATGCAATTCTGAATAAATTAAATAAAACTAAAGCAAAGCGATCATTAAAAAAAGTCTTGCCTTAGGACTTGTGTTGTATAAGTAAAAAAAAGGTTCAGACCGCGCTGTTGCCAGTGAATTTGAGATGTTTACTTACGTCATAATCATCATTAGCCTTGCAGTCTAGCACGCCACTAAATTCAATTCTCGAAAACTCAAATTTAGTTGTTACTAGCCACCATTTAGTTGTTGGATGGATTGTGTGAGGAATGATATGAAAGAGAAAGGTTTAAATGCCACCGTGACGTCTAACAGGGAAGAATGGAAAATTAAAACGTGTTGCGACGACCCCAAATAGACTGGGATAAGGGCAGGAAAGCTCTTCTCAAAGTCACCCAAAGGGCAATGGAGAGGGCTATGCTCGTAGATTCCTTGCGTGATCGAATCAGAAATGAGGACATCTGCATAAGAACTAAGGTTACCGACGTAGCCCGAAGAATCGGACAGGGCACATTGCTCGCAGAACGGATGGTCGATGGGGCCGAAAAGTTCTGGAGTGGCGACCGCGAACTGGAAGACGTTGCGTTGGAAGGCCTTCCGCTAGGTGGACCGATGACCTGGTTAAGGTTGCAGGTGCAGGGACCCGCTGGATGCGAGACGCATGGGACCGGTTAATGTGGCGACACCTAGGGGAGGCCTATGTCCAGCAGTGGACGTCGTTTGGCTGAAATGATGATGATGATGATGCTGCTACCATTCTTTTCGACTATATCGTATCTTTGTTTGCTTCTTTCTCCTTGGGTGTGAATCTTCCATTTACTTGAGGTCAGCTTTCTTTGTCCTTCATTTCAACTGAACAAGATTTTGCCCTGTATCATTTTCGGGTGTTTTTCAAGCAACTGGCGGGTGGTATATTCTATTGTATGATTAATATCAATAGGTTTATTAGTGGAGTATTGCCAAAAAGCAAAATAAAGTTTGTAGACAAGAGGAGGTATGAAAGTGGCCTCGGTGATGAAAAGTTGTATGGTAATTGGATGTCGTGGTATAGACATGTGATGTGGAAAAATGAGGAAAATTGTCTTGAGAGTTGTGATAGGTATTAGCTATAAGAGTAGAGGAAGACAAGGTAACGATGGATGAACGAGAGACAAAGAAAAGGCGGATGACATGGCCAGAAAGGAAGTGATTGCTAAAATTACGAGTAACAGCGAAACATGGAAGACAAAGGCCGCTTTACTGCTGGCCTTTTAGAGAAGCTCAGAGTCACGCAACGAGCCATGGAGAGAGCTATGCTCGGAGTTTCTTTGTGCAACAGAATCCGTGATGAGGAAATTCGTCGAAGAACCAGGGTCACCGAAATAGCTCTTAGAATATGCACGTTGAAATGGAAATGGGCAAGCCACATCGCTCGAACTGATAACCGATGGGAAATAAAGTTTCTCGAGTGGCGACCACGAACCGGAAGACGCAGCTTTGGTAGGCCTTTCACCAGGTGACCGACGATATCGTGAGATTCGCGCGCAACCGGTGGATGCAAACGGTGGGTTGCCGTTCGTTATGGCGTTCTATAGGGGAGGCCTTTGTCCAGCAGTGGACGTCTTATGGCTAATGATGAAGATTTTTCCTACTCCTCCGCTATTATTTTCTGATTAATTTCGTTGCGGGATCCAAGGCAGTTAATCGTTTCTCTGGGACTTCGTCGAGCTTCATTGTCTCAGCGCTTTTCTTGTGGTCGCGACTGTTGATTCTGTCTTTTAGGAGTTACAGTGGTTTGGGATTAGTGTGGCGGGTTTGATGATGATGATGATGATGGAAGCCAAAAATACCGTGCGCCGACTCTAACCTAATTAGGATCAAAGCAGTAGAGATTATAATCGGGATGACTAATGAGATGATCACAACTAGTTCGGATAAGAGCTGGAAATTGATATAAACTAAAAATCTTAATGCAATCCTGATCAAACCAGTTCAGGTTTAATACTTAAGATAACTTCATGTTATCGGTTATCATATTGTAAAAAAGACGAGTAAAAACGTAAATTTTGCGCTCGGTACATTTATTCCTATTTTCCATGACGTATTTTTTCAACATTTAATTACATTATTTTATTTATTTTCCACTAAGTTAGACTAACAGCGAAAACAAACAGAAGTAAGACTTTGTTAAGAAAAGGCTTATACACAAATATTATTTTACGGTCAAATATGATTTTTAAAACTACTACAAACGAACTGTTGATAATGTTGATCTGTACAAAGTCCCATACTCATAATTATATCAAGCGCAAAGTGTACTGTCTAAAACGAGCATCAGATTCTAAAAATAAACTCAAATCTATATCCTTAGATTTCAATACATTTTTGCTGTTAATTATTGTGCGTAATTATTTCTTTATTTTCAACCGATTTCCAAATAGGAGGAGGTTCTCAATACGTCTGTATGTTGTT
Organism: Diarsia rubi; assembly: GCA_932274075.1. Taxonomy (NCBI): domain Eukaryota; kingdom Metazoa; phylum Arthropoda; class Insecta; order Lepidoptera; family Noctuidae; genus Diarsia; species Diarsia rubi. Next base: position 2,264,107 of record OW026420.1, on the reverse strand, counting down.
TTTTTTACAAGCTTAGTTTCCATGTCTGCTATAAATCATAATTAAAGCATTTATCTCAAGTAAGGGCATTAATAGTAATTCACAGGCACGTTTGAATTGTCGAAACTAATATTTGGAAACGCCGTGGATTATACATAAAAGTCTACTCCTAATAATATGTTGTAATATTTTCAATTGTACCTATATTGTAAAGTACAATTGTTTGTTTTCCCCAAATACACTCGAGAGCAATGAATCCGGGTCACTTAAAGAATCCTAAAAATCTCGGAAACTAAAAATGCTAGGTTAATGCAATAAATTGTATTTAATAGACAATGTAATACTCCTTAAATGAAGGTATTAAAACTTCTTAGTTATTGTAAAAGGGCCACTTTCGAAGATGGAACTACGAAATTACAGCATTTGGTTTTGCTTTTGTTTGTAATCTGTCATTTATGTGGGTACATAAACCATGTTGATAGTGCTCTTTAATCATTTTTCAAGCTGAAATTATGTCGCTTACGCCTGAAGAATGCACCAGAATACTTACAATGCTGGAAACCGGCCGGAGTCAGCGCGATACAGCCAGGACTGTCGGTGTGTCGCTGTCAACAGTACAAAGAGTTCTCCGACGTTACGAAGAAACTGGTTCTAACCTACGCAGACCAGGAACGGGCAGAACCAGGTGTACCACAGCACGAGAAGACCGATACTTGGTGAACACCATGCTTCGAAATCGCTTTCTCACAGGAACTGAACTCACAAATCAGTTTCGACGCCTCGGAGGAAGTAACCCAAGTGCATGGACAGTAAGACGTCGGCTTGCTGAATCTAACTTAAAACCCCTTAGACCTGCAAACGGCCCTAAACTGGAGCGTGGGCATCGTATTTCAAGACAAAAATTTCATGTTTCCTATTTTTGTTTTAAGGAGAGATCAGCAGATTTTTCTTTATGTAATTTTGTGTTAATGAAATGTATGGTGACTCATATTTTTTTTACTTTCATTTAAGGAGTATTACATTGTCTATTAAATACAATTTATTGCATTAACCTATCATTTTTAGTTTCCGAGATTTTTAACATTCTTTAAGTGACCCGGATTCATTGCTCTCGAGTGTATATAAACCATTCTATGGTGATGACATCTCTTTGAGGTGAACAGGTCTGTGCCTATCGTGGCTGGAAGCCATCACGCCCTAGACGCTAGCGTCTCCCGCGGTGTATGAGACGAGAGGTTCCCTCCCTCTCACGTTCTGCTACCTTCTTCGTTAGCATAACTGCTTCGTAGAAGGAGGCGACGGCGTTCCATTCCCTGTAAAGAACTTGGGCCTTTATTTAAACTTGTAAAGAAAGTGTGACAAAGCAAAATTAAACAACACGGTCTGTCTAGGCCTCATGTCAAAGAATAAGATCGTTTTAAGATCAGACCACTATCTACAATATTGATAAGGATAAGTTTTGAATATTGATTGATGCGGCTTTATAGCAATAGAGGACTCCTACTACCCATCAGTCCTTAATAATTCAACAGCAGGGTTCTTCTAGATGTGTTTAGTAGGCCTTCACCATTGCTTTGCATCAAGCTAGATCGAGGTTTGGACATGGCCGGCCAATCTATACATATCAAATTGATGTGTCTGTCTTTAATATAAGAGAGCAGTGATGGCCCAGTGGTGACGGCCGCGGGCCCGTCTTACGAACAATAAGCCATGGGTTCGAACCTGGGCAGGCGCATAACTTTATGCAATTTATTTCATCGCGACTGTGAAGTAAAACATTGTGAGGAAACTGATAAGTCCTAGGACCAAGAATTCGAAGACTTTGTGGCATCTGCTAACCCGCACTGGGCCCGCGCGGTGGATTTATAACCCATTCCCTCTCATAGAGAGGAGGCCTATGTGCCAGCAGTGGGAACGTTATTGGCTGATTATGATAACAGTTATCATAATTAGTTATTATTAATGCCTATCTGATCATCCAATCACTGGTTTACATAATTTCGTTTGGTAAGACTGGTTCTTACAGATTTTCCATTATTGACTGAATTCTTCATTTTGAATTTAAAAATAACTGCCACTTATAATCACGGTGATGCAACTTGTAGACTTTGATAATTTATTAAATAAAGGATGACTAGTCAAACACCTGATTACATTACATTTTTATTATTTTTTTACATACTACACTTACTACGCTGAAACACGGCTATCATCTGATAACAGCATCTTAAATATTAGGGTACCTTATTTGTTATTTACCATCGTTATGATTTTTCGAGTATTATACACTTGACTTTGCCGAAGAACTTCACCATTAATGTCAGTGTATGCTCTTCAAAAGCGTTGTCAGCCTAATTTCCGTTCGATGACGCTGTCTGCATGAGATGCTTCATCAAGGGCACAGATGTTGACCAAGCAGGGCAAGAAGGTGCCAGCGTTTCGGAATTTGATTCAAAGAGTTACCGCGGGCCTGAACCGCAAAGGGCCTTAGAGGGAACACGGATGGGTTTTAGTCAGTAAGAGGCTGACACTGTTCTGCTCCTCCCAGGTAGGAAGGATCGTGATGAATTCCGATCCTTTAAAAAAGAGTTTAACCGGCTCAGATCACATGCATAATGATATAATTATGCTCAAATTAAAACTGTGGTCATTGCTCCGGCCGATTGTGTACCGAAGTATATTTAGAGATTTTAAAGACGGCTACTGTATCGGGTTTTCAGATGGTTCAACAAAGTTTCTAGAAGATTAAACATTAAACAGCTTCTACTATAGAACTAGTACTAAAGATTACATCTTACTGTAATGTGACCAATAAAATTATATACACTATGAATATGAACTCATTGACTGCTTGATGACATCACGTTTCATCAAAGCAATGATGGCGGCTGGCGGGATTAGTATTGCTTTTATCAGATAGCTAAGTACGGAACCAAACAAGAATGAAAAAAATAACCGCTTGACAATATCTGTTATTATAAAATGGGTCTATTACAGATGCCGTCGCAGTTGAAAGCAGGTGTCACTGAGACTGCAACATTGAATCTGTACATTAATTGAAGTTTTTTGTTAGAAGTGCAAGTGAAAATTAGTGTCATAATGACGGTAAAGGGTACTAGAGTGCCGTTTGAAGAGGCGCTTGACATGACTGGTAAGTCCTCCCCTATTTAAAATTTTACTTATATTGATCTGAATTGTTTGTTCCTAGTATTTATTTTAATTTTTCACATGTAATTTATGGTCAAGAAAAACGTGTGAAAATAGCTTACTGAAATACCACGAATTTCAGGGTAACAAATCAATTGAGTAGTCATAATTTAAAATTTAGGAAATCAGAGCGCAGAGTATTCCAGTGTCTCAAAGTTTTGTAAACAATTATCGGAAAAAAATATTTTCTAATGATCAAAATCAAAGATTTTAGGCAGGACCAAAGTCTAAAACGGTAACTATGTTAAATAATCATCTCAGTGTTATAGTGTTTTGTTTTTCGTGTCGTTACGCGAGTTGTCAGAATTTAAATAAAGAGAACGTTTTACAGAGACTGATTTGTGATTAGTTGTGAAGTAGGTATACAGTTTTTGCCATACAATAGGTATTCATTAGAATCAAACATAACAGCTCACAACTTAGTAGCTATTAATATTGATGATAATATTTATCCGTGGTGCAAGGCAACTGGGCTTATCCCATTTTTATACGTCCTTTTGTGCCTTTTGTCCTTGTTTTCTTCTGTCTCCTGCTGATATGGAAGAAAGTGGACATCTGGACACAATGCTTTTCATACTTCTCCGCTATTCTTTATTGATTAATTTCATAGCGAGATTTTGCACAGCTGTTTTTGTAAGTACTAGTTGTTCAGGTTAAAACTTTACTTACATTACCTCCATGACCCGTTTACTATACAAAGCATCCACTAGCACAATGTTTTAAGAGTGCTACATTGAGTTTTACCGTAAAATGTGATTTTTGACCCCAAAAAAAAATTTCGTTTCCCAGCAAAATTTTTTGCGTAGGGGTTTTAGTTTGATGTACAGAAAGCTTGGTTGACGTATGTGTGAAGGGTTCGTTTACACCCTATATAGGTACACAGTACCTATATCGTATTTCTTTTCTGTGGGACTTCGTCGAGCTTCTTGCACATTTCTTTTGGACGCCACAATTTTTTCTCGAGCTTTTAGTAGATGTTTTGATGTTTTGGCAATTATGTGGCGGACTTGCATCCGGTTAGACTTAAACCTTGAAAAGCTCTTGCTGATGCTTTTTTTGATCTAATTCTCACAAAAGGAACTATCATGCGTGTAATTGATTGCAGGTTACAGCCGCTACAACGTGGGTATGTTCACGTTGTGTGCGAGCATTATCGTCGGCATGACCTTCGAGATCTTCTCCGTGGCCTACCTGGTGCCGGCCAGTGTTTGTGAGCTTGGCACCACCAGTTCACAGCAGGGATTGGTCGCGTGTATGCCTTTGGTTGGTGAGTAGTCGACTGTTGAACTTCTCAAATGTATGGGGGTTCTTCTTATCTTTTTTTTAAACGTTTCTCGACCCAGGAATTTCTCCTGTATCGTGGGTGCGTTTGAAAACATTTAAACTCAGATACCCAAATAGCCAGACCCGGTACAACTATATGTAGGCCATACAAGTATTTGCTCCGTGCGGGGATCGAACACGCGACACGTAGCGCAGCAGTCAATCGCTCAGCCACTAAGCCAATCTTAATGCCGATCATTATTTCTGTTAATAACAAAATAAACGTGATATTTATTCAATCAATAAATCTACCTGGCTAATCATAGGACGTCCACATATAAATAAGCCTCTCCAATTTGCGCCATACGTAAGAGTTTGTCCTCAACCTTCCTCATCCAGTCTGTCTCAGCAGCCATTTTAAGTATGTTGTCCATCAGTTCATTAATCTGGAGTTTAGGGTGCACCTCGTCCCACTTCAAAGCTGGGACCAGGGACCAACTCCACCTTTCCTAATTTGATAATACTCAACTGGGCTCACGTAGTTTAGGTACAGGGTACGCAAACTAATATTAACATAATATTTCTACTTCCCCAGGTATTATAACATCATCTCACATCTGGGGCTACTTTGCAGACACGAGGGGCCGGCGGAAGATCCTTATTATATCTATGACCATCGGCTACATAGCAGGAACCCTCGCCGCCTTCTCACCCAACTGGATTGTGCTGACCTTACTGAAACTGGTTTCATCAGCTTCGTTAGTATTTTATCTTTACTTGATATTGGAGGAGCTCGTGGCTAAGGTACTCGGGTCGATGTTCATGTGCCGCGCTCGACTGGGTCCGCGAAGGGATGACTCCCGGTTGTAAATTATGGGTGGTGCGAAATTCTGACTGCCAGTGAGTATTATCCAGTACTGGTAGGCAGTTGTATCGTGTAAACACCCTCCAACATATTTGGGAAAACGTTAAGCAAAAATCAAAATCAAAACTCATTTATTTGAACTAGGCTGATAATCAGCACTTTTCGAACGTCAAAATTTACTTTACTTATTTACAGGAGACAGTCTCCCAAAACGCCCCCCCTTCGACACTTCCAGGTGTTTTTGCTGGAAAGAAGAAGTGGCGGAACAAAGTCCACAGCAACACATCTGCAGATGATCTTCTTCTTCTTCTTCAAATGTTGATTGTTGAAATCTCAATGTTTAAAAATGACACAGACGAGACATTCCTAATGAAATTATGTAAAGATGATAACATGATAATTTATTACCTAACTTATATTCTACAATCTTTGCAGCTATTTTTAACTACATTAATTTCATAATATCTTTGTTGCAGTGTGTCTGGTTCTATGGCGTTATCAATAACTCTGCTGAGTGAATGTACACCATCTGCTAAGAGAAATGCCCAGGTCTTATTGATCACAAGTGCGTACTTGGCTTCTATAGGAGTTATGGCAGGTAAGAATTGAAATCTTTTTATGAAAATATAGCATTTTGCCACGGGCAGTTCCTATCAATAGGAGAGTGCCACAGGGTTTAATACTTTGTCCTTCACTGTCTGTTTTTCGGTTGATAAACGTAATTGAATAATCTAAAATTTAATTTTACTTACTCAGATATTATGTGAGTGTTTGAACCTTGAAATTATACTAAAGTTTCCAAGTTCATAAATACTCATCAACAGATTGAATCATTGATTTAGTGCATCTATTAGCAAAACGTTTAGTATACGTTAACGTTACATTGATTCCCCCAAGTAAAACTTGTTTCCTAGCACTGATATTTGTAGCAGTGTTACTAAGACGTACAAAATGTTTGGTTGACGGGTTCTTAAGGGTTTGCCTTAAGAACACGCAATCTCCTTTTACACTTTTTATAATGCAATCAGCTGGATTACCAACCACTTAGTTGGTTGGTAATCCAGCTGATTGCATTATAAAAAGTGTAAAAGGAGATTGCCACTTTAAATATTTCAGTTGTAGCAATACCAGTGTTGCCTGTGCAGTTTTCCTACTACATACCATTCCTGAGCATCTACTTCAACTCCTGGCGGGTTCTGGACCTCATCTTTGCAGTTCCATGTGCCATCAGTGCCGTGGGCTGCTACTTTGCTAACGAAAGTCCCAAGTATTTGTTCAGTGTGGGCAGGGATGAGGAGGCTCTCGAAGTCTTAAAGAGGATGTATGTGATTAATACAGGAAAAAGCGCTGATACCTTTAAGGTTAGTAGGAACGATTTTATATAATACCAGTTTTACCAATTTTTGTCTACTATTAAAAAAGGCAATATTGAGTTATTTGAATTTACTTAACACTAGCGGACGTCACGCGGATTCACCCGCGTAGTTCCCTTTCCCGTGGGAATACAAGAATAAAAAGTAGCCTATGTCACCCGGGAATAGTGTAGCTTCCTAACGGTGAAAGAATTTTTCAAAACGGTCCAGAAGTTTCGGAATCTATTCGTTACAAACAAACAAACAAATCTTTCCTCTTTATAATATTAGTGTAGATTATTAGTGTAGATGAAAATATCCTACCACACGTGTGCTACAGGAAGTATTTTAAAGTTACTCTAGCTAGCATCTAAATGCATTGCTGTATTTTTGCTTAATAATTTTGGTCTGACTCTTGGTGGCGACAAGTGCGACAGCTGAGTATGGGATCGTCACAAGCGCAACCTGAGTATGAGGTTCTGACTTCGATTCCAAGGCCGGAAAAAGTGTTTTCCATCAGGAATTTCTCAGTAACAGTCATTTAATCTGGATTTGTACACGGATGATGACAATAAGGTTACCTTCTATTTTATGGGACTTAGATATAACGGGCGAAATGTGGGTGTACTTGAAATTACCGACGTGAAGTTCTAATTAATGAAAAATACCTCTTTCTAATTTAATGTTACAAGACCCGAGAAAATCTAAGCCCACGGCGTGCACTTGAATCTTCTAATATTTATAATAATATCATTGTTAATGAGCAGCGGTGGCCCAGTGGTGACGGCTTCGACTTATGAACAGTAGGTCGTGGCTTAGAATCCAGGCAGGCGTATTACTTTGTGTAATTTATTTCATCACCGCTGCTCTCAAAACGGTGAAGTAAAACATCGGGGGGAAACCGGCATTACTTAGAATTGAATTTAAAAAGATTCGAAGACATGTGACATCTACCAACCCGCACTGGGCCCGCGTGGTGGATTATAGCCCATCTCTGTCCCAGAGAGGAGGCCCGAGTCTCTGCAGTGGGAACATTATAGGCTGATGATGATGATTGTTAATAACTTTTGGCTTTCAGGTTGAAGCGTTAGAACTAAATGAGGACCAGTCGTCATCGTACAGCAAGGGATTCTGGGGGTCCATAGCGTCCCAGATAGTGCCTGTTTTGAAGCCGCCATTGCTGAAGCATTCCATACTTCTATCTATTTTGTTCGTCGTTTGTTATTTTACGTAAGTAGCTTTGTTTACTATCAACTATTAACAAGTCGTAGTTATAGTCAAATCGCTTTGACTAGGCCAAACAATAAGATTGAATGTGAACTTGTACCAAAAACTCACAATTGCAAACGACAGCTATCGCTGTCTATTACAACTGAAGCTACATATCACATCGCACGCATAACATAATACACAGGTCCTGTATTATGATACGATATTTAGTGAAAGACAGAACCGATGGCGATAATTATTGTCGTTTTCAACTGCGAGTAGGTATTTGGTACAAGTTCGCATTCAATTGTTTTGTCATTATAGACTAAAGCGTGTCTTATATCTGTTAATAAATAATTAGAGTAGGTATTTGGTACAAGTTCGCATTCAATTGTTTTGACATTATAGTCTAAAGCGTGTCTTATATCTGCTAATAAATAATTATTTTATGAGAAGCGTTTAACTGATTCTCTAACAAATTGTTGACCAACCATTTACCATTTGTTTTATGAATTGAACCTCTTTTTAACTTTCTGTCCTTTTTTGCGCTAAAGCAAAGTCAAGAGTTTTTATTTGTTTTCAAAGTTGGTTGTAATTTTTACGCTACGGCACGCTACTACTTCGCAAACTAATTTGGGAAATACCATATATAATATGGTATACTTAAAAAAATGGTATTCATCTAGTCTGGATAGATGATAAAAATATTATAACCTGTTTTAAAATTCCAACCATTTTTCTTTACAGGATGAACGCTTTCTTCGTGTGGTTGCCTTACATAACGAATGCGTTTATGATATCGGTGGTAGGAGGAGAGAGAGGGTTCACCATTTGTCAGATGGTCAGACGTTCTGCGAATACTTCATTATTACAAGAGGTAGGTAACGTTTCCGATATTTTCAATCCCACAAAAACCTTTAGTTAATGTGACATATTTAGTCGGTTCAACCATGGTATAACCCAGCAATTCGGCCTCGGCATCCAAAAAACCGAAGCCGCGTAGGCAAACTTGAATGTAAGAGCGAGCGAAGCGAGTTTGGGACTTGGGGCACCCCGACTCGGACAGGTTAGGTTAGAAGGGGATGGCGGGGTCGAAGTGGACCTAGTCTAGGCGACATAAATTTACTATTAGAGATAACGATGATTGGAAATCGTTGGATAAGTCATCATGCCTGTCGGGGCTGCGGGTTGTACACAAGTTGTGTTACCGCGGCCTCGACATATAGGGCTAAGAAGGAACATGGGTGGTTTTTAGTCAGTAGAAGTCTGACACTCCCTTTCGCTGCCCAAGAGCGGGAGGGGTTATTTGATGATATTCTATCCGCCAAAAAAAAAAAGTCATCATCTGCCTAGTCTTGCCCAAATATGTTGGGGTCGGCTTTCAGTCTAACCTAAGTATAAGTCTAAATGGTGCGATTGCCTATCTGACCTCCAAAATAAATTAAACTTAAAGTAGAGCTGTTTTTAATTTTTGTATTATTGTTTTTTATCTACTTCCAGACCCAGGATTGTTCTATGAACAGTCAAGCAATGACTTTGGTGTTTGGTATCTGCATGATTTTGGCCATCGGCAACATTTTCATGAGCACCGTCATCAATTGCACTGGCAGGAAGTCACTCTTTATAGGCATCCAGGTACGTATTTCTTTCTGATTGTAAGAATTATTTTTGATTTTCAGCAATATTTGGTCCAACCAATTATGAATGATGAAGTTTCGCCGTGGCGACCACGTACCGGAAGGCACAACGTTAGAGGGTCTTCCACAAGGTAAACCGTGTAGCCAATAAAAGCTGCGGTAATTCATTGGGTGCAACGCACAGGACCTGCTAAGGATAGGTACTTAAAAAACTAACGTCTTTCGGCTGACACGAAATAAACTATGACGTGAATTAATCAACCATGAAGGGTTTGTGGTTCATCTTAATTACAGCAAAAAAACTACAATTTGTTTTATTTTATTTATTTTTCAGTTCTTATCCGGAGTTTCAGCATTAGTCATCAACACCATCCCCTTCTGGATCCTCAGCGCCGTGTTGTTCCTGGTCTTCTTAACTGGCATCTTCAACTTTGGCACTCTTAGCTCTTACAGCGTTGACGTGTTCCCAACTTATGTCAGGTATGTCAGAGTATGGTCTCATTTCTAACGGGCCTACCGAAGTAGACTCTCTATGGCCACTTTGATTTTTATACAAGTCGCAACGCAACATCTTCTTTATTACCTATTTATTGTATGGTTAGTCCCTAACCTGGGTCAGAGATTTTGTGCCACCCTACATCTGACTTGGCTTTTCATGCCATCAAGATGTCTCAGGTATAGTAATCAAAGGTGCGTCTTAGGTTCTAACTTTAAACCTATGACTTGGCAGCGACGGTCTCACTCACACTACTGGGCTATACAAGCAAGCGCATGATAAAATTGGTGTAAATGGATAAACCTAAATAAGCAATTAATGACAGAGATCATTATGGTACATAAAGTGGCGTGTTGTCGAATAATTTGAATAGTAGCCGTGAGAACTGTGTCTCTAAACAACTCAATAGAAAAATATAAAAATTGACTTCGTAGAAAAACTAAAATAACTAGGGTGACTGTGCCAGACTCTAGAGAATGAAATTCAAACCCACCTAAACCCACAAAAATTATAAAGTTCCCAGTTTTTTTTAAATTTGGAATATTATATGAAATCCAAGCTTTGTTGAATCATGATTAATATTCATCTTGCCAGCCAACCTTATCACGGTACTTAGTGTCAATTTAAACTGATACAGCTTAGATAGACAAATACATGATCTAGATTTTGAAAGATTATTGTATGCCAAGGTATCTCCGTAGCAGTATTGACCCAGTTCTGTAAAAGAAAAATGTACGTCAGGCTGGCCCGGCCCCATGGAATTTAATAATGAGATTGTTATCAATCCAATGTACCCGGGTATACTAATATATGTAACACCTTCATTTTCAATGTAACTCTTTTTAAAAGAAATTACGTGCACTTCTTAGTGGCCGGGCCAGCCTGACGTTTTCAGCCCGGCCACCTTGTTTCCCACTAATCTACAAAAAATACTGGCAATATTGTGCTACAGATGAAATGTACCCTATAATTTATGCATATGTAACACAAAATCGAATCCTAAAATGCAATAGCATACGAAATATTAGCGGTTGCAGGTGGCCGGGCTGAAATTATTTCGTTACTATAAAACAGTAAAACTGCAACACCTACCAAAAAATAATACCAGTACATAATGAGATATAGAGATATAGAATACATGTAACGCTTTCATTTTAAATTATAATACATATTTAGAAAGAATAATCACTTGAAATTATATTTCAGCCCGGCCACCTAAAAGCGGTAATATTCCCTAAAATCTTATGCTAATTTGTACAGTAAAACCTGATACAGCTATGAAATGAAAGTTACATTCGTTTTGTTTTAGTCGTATACCTTTAAGCCTTCTGTTTGACTAGATTATCAAAATCTGAGAAACTTTCCGAAGAGTGACTATCATTTATTAACTAATTTCAGGACATTTGGTTTGTTGAGTGAAACAAAATTGGTAATTGTCATATTTTTTTAATAATCATTTTTGAAATTAGTTAGACAACATTTGTACTTATATTAATTAGGTACTATAACAATTGTTAATTATAAATAATGTAAAAAAAGGTTACACATTGATAATAACACAGTTATGAAAAAATTATAGTAATATCAATATTACCATAACATCGAACATTCATTCATTCAGAATATTAGAAGATAATTTTTGGTTAAATACTTATTATACCTTGGTAAAAAATCACAGATTTTCATAATGATTTTTACATCAACTTTGAATTTAAAGTTTTGAAAACTTTCAATTAAAATTATGCTAATATAATTATTACAACAATTCTTAAATAAAGAGAGAACCATAGTTCTTTCAGTGGCAGCTAATGGAAATATAGCTATGTAGTATATATAATTTAACATAATATTAAAATCACAGCTAAAAATCATTAAAAAAAAATTATTGATAATAATAATTATTAATAATAATTATCACCTAAAAATTATTACCTATTGACTATAAACGAAAGGATAAAATATATTTAGTTGATGGCATTGTATGGAGTTTTATTATTAAGTAAATGAGTGTTTAGATTTACTTTACTTTACCTGTATATTTTTTTAAATAATTACTTAGCTACCCATTAACATTGTTTGTCGATATATTTTAATTTATCAAAACTATGACTTACCTTAAAAACATCACATCACAAACAACTACACTGCAACAACTGATCAAATTTTACACTCACAGTAATATTAAAACGTAAAATATTATGTCAGAAGTGTTGATAACTACACGGCTCTTGCGCATCTATTCTGTCTACTCGGGGAAAATATCTTACGACTTAGGTTGGGACGCGACACAGGCGCCGTCTAAAAATCGGTGGTAGCGTCTGTGAACTATTATCTTTGTATGGTTATGTTGTGAAGCTAAAAACGGAGAAAATATATATAGGTTTAGGTATTATGTATCCAACAATTATTATGTGTGATTTATACTACTTAGTTTATTAATAAAAATATCATAGTAACGCATTTTGTTTCACTCAACAAACCAAATGTCCTGAAATTAGTTAATAAATGATAGTCACTCTTCGGCAAGTTTCTCAGATTTTGATAATCTAGTCAAACAGAAGGCTTAAAGGTATACGACTAAAACGAAACGAATGTAACTTTCATTTCATAGCTGTATCAGGTTTTACTGTACAAATTGGCATAAGATTTTAGGGAATATTACCGCTTTTAGGTGGCCGGGCTGAAATATAATTTCAAGTGATTATTCTTTCTAAATATGTATTATAATTTAAAATGAAAGCGTTACATGTATTCTATATCTCTATATCTCATTATGTACTGGTATTAGTTTTTGGTAGGTGTTGCAGTTTTACTGTTTTATATTAACGAAATAATTTCAGCCCGGCCACCTGCAACCGCTAATATTTCGTATGCTATTGCATTTTAGGATTCGATTTTGTGTTACATATGCATAAATTATAGGGTACATTTCATCTGTAGCACAATATTGCCAGTATTTTTTGTAGATTAGTGGGAAACAAGGTGGCCGGGCTGAAAACGTCAGGCTGGCCCGGCCACTAAGAAGTGCACGTAATTTCTTTTAAAAAGAGTTACATTGAAAATGAAGGTGTTACATATATTAGTATACCCGGGTACATTGGATTGATAACAATCTCATTATTAAATTCCATGGGGCCGGGCCAGCCTGACGTACATAAAGAAAACATCGCGAGTAATCTCGGATGTCCGAGTACCAAAATTCGAAGACATGTGACGTGACATCTACCAATGTAAAAAACCCATACTGGGCCTATTCCCAGTCAAGGGAGAAGGCCTGTATCCCAACCGTTTAAGAAATATTTTAGAATGTTTTAATACCGTCTGTTTCTCTTTCAGAGCCATGGCAGTGTGCCTAACCCTGATGGTTGGTCGTGGCAGTGCAGTCGTCGGTATCAACGTCCTCAAGCGACTCCTCGATGAGAATTGCGAAGCAGCTTTCTATATTTTTGGTTCTGTAGCTTTTGGTGAGTCTTCTGATGATGTATTAGTAACCGTGTGGATTTATTTGATTTATGCTTTATCATCGAATTTCTTATAATAATAGTTCTCCTGAGCGTTTTCGGTCACGGCGGCCAATCTAAGTGGAGATTAGCCATCGGCGCGGGAGATATTATAGTGCACAAGTGTGTGCGCAAGCACAAGTGCACTCTCTGTTCCTTTTTCTCTCATATTCCGATGGGACGGCAATGTTAGGTACAGGGTAAGGTCTCGGAGGTGGTGATGAGGTAGAAATAAGTGGACTGTATACTGGCTGGTTTTGAACTAAATATATTAACAATAATCGCGACTTGTGTACAACGCGGTGGCCCGGTGAGAAGTGTCTTGTGTCGCCCGCGCCGCCCGTCGCCCGCGCAGCCCCGCGCCGTGCGTCACACCGCTTGGTACAGCAGAGCCGCTCACACGCGCTGCACCTGCGGCACCTGAAGAGGTCGAGGTTCGATTCTCGACATATTCCCGCCCACGTTGAGATGAGCATGAGGAAGTTAATCTTGAGCTGGAAGAGGGCAAATATTATTATATGCTCTCCGAATGTTGCCCCTCCTCGTCTTCACTTCAGCAACACGATTGATCCCGTCGACACCAGGATAGACCTTAATTATTCTTCCCAATGGCCATAATAATGGTGGAAGAGTCTTGTCCTTTACAAGTACCAAGTCGTTAGCCTTGAGTTCATTGTTGGAGGACGTCAACCACTTGGTTTTCTGCTGCAGAGTTGAGATGTATTCGTCTCGGAATCGGGCCCAGAAATGTTGCCGAATATACTCGATTCTTTTATAGCGCTCCGTGCAACTAATATCTCTTTCGAATATTTGCGGATGTGGAGTTGACGTGAGTGGTCGTCCTATTAGGAAATGGGAAGGAGTGAGTGCGGTGAAGTCGAAGGGATCAGTAGACAGGGTAGTAAGTGGACGAGAGTTTAAAATAGCCTCAATTTGAGCCAAACATGTGGCCATCTCCTCATACGTAAAATGCACTACCTGTAGTAGCCGTCTAAGGTGATGTTTAGTCGAACGGACAGCTGCCTCTGCCATTCCATTAAAGTGAGGGCTATATGGAGGAGTAAATTTAAAAACAATACCTTCTTGGGCCATTTCATTTTGAACATTAGAACTGATGAGCATTCTATTTAGCTCATTGGATGCACCAACAAAGTTTGTGCCATTATCAGACGAGATGCTTTGTGGTTTTCCCCGGCGAGAGAACCTATTTAGCGCGGCTATGAAAGCTTCCTTTGTGAGGTCTGTAACAAGCTCCAAGTGGACAGCTTTAATTGACATGCACACAAAAATACAGAGGTAGGATTTCAAGAGCCTGCAGCCTCGACCCTTACGATCTGCTATCAGCACTGGCCCGGCATAGTCCACACAACAGTGTAGAAAGGGAAATTCTAAATTTGTTCTGTTAGAAGGAAGTTGACCCATTATAGGTTGAATAGTTTGAGCCTTATATCTAAAACATTTTAAACATTTGTTTACAGTTGACTTCGATAAGTTTCGACCTTTTAGTGGCCAATATGTTTGACGTATATTAGACAGTAATAACTGCGGTCCTGCATGTAATAACTTTAAATGGTACATATGAAATAATAATTTTGTAATATGATGTTTGCTACAAATAAGTATAGGATGCTTAACATCATAGCAATACGGCGAGTTATCCAACCTGCCGCCTACACGAATAATTTGATTTTCATCTAAGAAAGGTGACAAGCTTAACAATCGGTTGTTGCTTGGTAAAGCCTTGCCAGCCCGTAAAGTAACAGACTCAGTGGGAAACATCTCAGACTGAGCTTGGCGGACAATAACATTTAAGGAACTTTGTAATTCTAGAGGAGTGAATATGTCGGTAAGTTTACTTGATTTATTTTTACAATTTTTGATAAATCTTTGTACGTATGCAATGATTCTTTGTAATTTATTGAAATCTGAATATTTTAGTATTAGTTTTGATATTATATTATTTTGATCATCGTTATTATTATTAATTTTATTTGTAGCTAGACATATTTTTTCCTCGCATTTTATTTTTTGATTTTTATTTGGCATTGTAGGCCACATAGACTCATTTAATTTTAAAAATTGTGGTCCATGCCACCATATTGATGAATCATTGCATAACTGATCAGCAGGTAAGCCCCGCGATACTATATCTGCTGGATTTAATTTTGAAGGTACATAGCTCCAAGTATGACCATTTGTTTTCTCCTGTATTTCGTTTACACGATTACTAACAAAATGTTTGAACTGATTGGGTTGAGACGATAACCACCCTAAAACTACGGTCGAGTCACACCAGAAGTGACATTTTTGAATATTTAAAGTTAATGCTGATTTTACTTTGACAAACAGTCTTGCACCCAGTAATGCTCCGGAAAGTTCAAGTCGAGGAATTGTGACTGATTTTATTGGGCTAATTCTATTTTTTGAAGCAAGTAATTGGATATGAATGTGACCTAAACTATCAATCGACCTAATATATAAACACGCGCCGAAAGCATTTTCCGAAGCGTCCGTGAATACATGAATTTCACAACGACTACAATCATTACAAACAATCCAACGTGGTATTTTTAAATAGTTAAGATATTGTAATTTATTAACAAAGGTAATCCAATGGTCATTTATTTCTTTAGGTAGTTTTTCATCCCAGGAATACTTTTTTATCCATAATTTTTGCATAATAATTTTTGCTTCGACTATACATGGTCCTACTAAACCTAAAGGGTCAAAAATTTGACTTATAATTGATAAAATGTGCCTTTTAGTTGTATGTTTACTATTATTAATATATAAAGAAAATGATAATTTATCTGAACTTGGTTCCCAACTTAAACCTAGGGTTTTAGAGACCTCATTTATCTTTATGTCTGTAAATTCATGAGTGATAGATGTTTCACAACTAGAGATTGCCTTTAGTACATCAAGACTATTTGACTGCCATTTTCTTATATTAAATTTGGCGGCTGACATAGTTGAGGCCACGCCTTTAGCTAATTTAATTGTGTCTTCGATTGACGACGCTCCACTTAAAAAATCATCTACGTAAAAATCATGTTGAATGGCGTTCTTTATTTGTTGATCACTTACAGTAGTAGAAGCAAGACTTGTAAGACACTTAGTAGCCAAATATGGCGCTGATGCTGTCCCATAAGTTAGTGTGTTTAAAGTATAAGTTTTCAATGGTTGACTAGAATCATAACGAAAAATAATTTGTTGCAATGATCTTTGGGTTGGATTAATTTGTATGGCCCGGTACATTTTCTCTATGTCACCGGAAACCACATATTTATGCTGGCGAAAACGAATTATAATGGTAAATAGATCATCTTGGACGACTGGGCCCACCATTTGTATGTCATTTAATGAAACACCAGACGTGGTGGCCGCAGATCCGTCAAAAACAGTTCGTAGTTTTGTGGTGGTGCTCGATTCACGAGTGACACCGTGATGTGGAAAGTAATATTTAATGGACTTATCCTCTGACGACAATTTTTTGTTCTCCGTCATGTGTCCCAATGATTCATATTCTCGCATGAAATTGATGTATTTTTCTTTAAATTTTGG
The DNA here is from genome assembly GCA_932274075.1 of Diarsia rubi. NCBI lineage: Eukaryota > Metazoa > Arthropoda > Insecta > Lepidoptera > Noctuidae > Diarsia > Diarsia rubi. The sequence goes on along the minus strand of OW026420.1, from coordinate 2,247,035 downwards.
ATCCCGTAAGAATTTCCTTTCCAATGAGAAGAACCTAATTTTTGCCAACTTTAACGAGTCGCCTAAGACGGTAATTTCTCGTTTTAGAGGCATCGAAACAACGAAGCGGCCGTCGTCATTACGAAATGTGTTCGCTTCATAACTTTCTTCGCATGCAATTTCCTCTACTGACATGTTTGAATGTGGAGAGTCTAAGGTGTCTAGTTCCCAGAAACGTGAAAGATCAGGATTGGAATCACCTTGTGAAAACAAACATAAATTAGAATCTTGCTGTGGCACTGTAACATGTCTCGTAACCAACCAGCCAAATTTTGATTCGCGTAATGTTGGTTTATTTGTACCTAACTCAATAGATTCTCTTCCTAAAATATCCCAGAAAATTTCAGCATTTAAAAGCAAATCTATGTTTGTAGGTGTATTATATGTAGGGTCAGCTAATGTAATACCTAGTGGTAAACGTATGTTACTTACGTCTATATAAGACGATGGAATGGGTGGTGTAATATTGGGGAAAACAGTACAATTTATATTAATTTTATAATCGCTACAAAGAGACTTCACTGTTATGGTGCAAGACTGTGTGCTGGTAGTAACATGATTATTAAAACCTGATACGGATGTTGACACGCAGCGCCTCGGCAGTTGTAACTGGTCACAGTAGCTTTGACTTATCAAATTAATTGAACTCCCGTTGTCCAGCAGTACTCTCGCGTTGTGTTCCTTACCATTCCCGTCTATCACTCGTACGATGGCTGTGGATAGAAATATACGAGACGCAGTAGTATCTGTGATGGTACCACTAGTAAGTACAACAGTTTCAGTATTCGGTTTTGAAGTGGCGTTGGGCCTTTCGAGATGTAATAACGTGTTGTGTTTATATTTACAATACTTACAACCCGTCAAATTACACTTGTTGCTCATATGGCCTGGGCGTAGGCAATTCAAACAGACTTTGAATTGTTTGGCTTTTTCTATACGAGATTCAATTGAAAGAACCTTAAAAGATTCACAGTGAAATAAAAAATGAGATTGATTACATAACGGACATGTTGTAGATGATGAATTATTATTGTTTTCATTTAATTTTGGTTTATTTTTATTGTTTGATTGAGAAGAATTCAAATGATTCTCATGATCCTCTAAACTTTCTAACAAATCTGCTCGATTTCTTAAAAAAGTTAAAAACATATCTAAAGTCGGGCTATCATTTAACTTATTTCTATGTTCCTCCCAATGACGTAAGGTTACTTTATCTAATTTGGAAGACATCATAAAAATTATTAAAGTGTCCCAGTATTGAGTAGGCTGCTTTAATGTAGTAAGCGCCCTTATATTTTTTAATGTTGTATCAACCAGATAACGGATAGACTTACAAGATTCTTTCTGTATGTGGTCAATATTAAATAAAGCTTGTACGTGGTTATTAACAAGCAGACGATTGTTATCGTACCGCTCAATTAATAAGTCCCACGCTATATTATAAGTATCACTAGACACGGTTATATGTTGAATAATTAAAGCTGCACTTCCTTTAAGCGAAGCGCGAAGATAGTGAAATTTGTTAATATTGTCAATATTTTTATTACTATGAATGATAGAAGCGAAAACATCCCTAAACTCAAGCCAGTGCTGATAGCTACCGCTGAAATGAGGTAAATCAATTTTAGGTAATCTAACATTAGGACTGGCCTTGAAATCCTCACCTGATTGTGCGTCATTGAAGCTTGCTGCAGAATCACGACGCTTTGCTGCGAGTAGACTGCGCGCACTTGCTACTAGTGCAAAGTACTCGTTTTCGAACTGCTCACGTTCAGAAGGGGACTCCTCATCCTCGCCGGGAAATTCCTCACAAAGCAACTCGATCTCGTCCTGCAAAGTGTCGAAGTCATTGTTTAAAGCTTCAGTTTTACTTAGTCGGCACTCTAGTTCAGCGATCTGCATATCGCTAAGCGCTTTGCAGCTTTTAAGGACATTTAAATATTTACTAAAAGTTGTAAGCTTAGCTTTTAAAGATGATCGTTTCTTTTTTAATATTCTACGATTATCTGGCATTATGAATAATAAAGTGAAAGAATAAGCAAATAAAGGTAAACTAATTAACCAATAACTATGAATAAAAGGAATAAAGAGATAAAGAAACGGTAATTAGCTACACAATAGAACAAAGAAAACAGCTGGCCGTTCGCACGTCGTACGCGCCCGGTGTAAGAAACCGGTTTTTTAAAGCGGCGAACGAGTATGACACAGCGATAATGATTTGAAATAAATGAATACGTGTAGCAAGCTTGTCAATTAGTAACGACAATGCTAAAAGTATGCAAAAAATATGATGATGACGAATGAACTAGCTTAGATAATGTTGGCTCAATTGGGCTATTTTTGAAGCTAGGCAAGGAAGGAACAGAAATATTTGGTAAAAGAGATAATCAGGAAAAAAGGATAAATGGAACGAACTCACAACAACGTCTTATCCAACCACTAATATTTTTCTCTTCGCCTTTGTTCTTCAAAATGTGCTTCGTCAAGTATGAACGTCAGTCGACGTGTCGTGTGCCTTCTCGAACAAAGAGGGTCCAAAGTCCGCTTGTACAGATACTCGATTCCTGGTAATTCTTCAGTTTCGCGAAGGACCAAAATTGTTAGGTACAGGGTAAGGTCTCGGAGGTGGTGATGAGGTAGAAATAAGTGGACTGTATACTGGCTGGTTTTGAACTAAATATATTAACAATAATCGCGACTTGTGTACAACGCGGTGGCCCGGTGAGAAGTGTCTTGTGTCGCCCGCGCCGCCCGTCGCCCGCGCAGCCCCGCGCCGTGCGTCACACCGCTTGGTACAGCAGAGCCGCTCACACGCGCTGCACCTGCGGCACCTGAAGAGGTCGAGGTTCGATTCTCGACAGCAATCCGACACGACCGGAGAGAGATCAGGCGCAGGACCAACGGCTTAACGTGCTTTCCGAGGCATGGGGGTATAATACCGCCAACTTCCAAACTCCGGGCTACTACTGAGAAATTTCTAATGAAAAACCCAATAGCACTTTTTGTCCGACCCGGGAATCGAACCCAGGACCTCATGCACAGCAGTCGCAGCAGCAGTTGCAGTGTGTTTCTTATACACAGCTATAGAAGAATGGAGAGTTATTTCAACATTTATGGGTACCAGCCAAAAATTGTGTTTTCTGGCCTGCTTCTGTAGCAACCGCTACAGCATGAAGTTGGATTTCCAGATTGGGCAATGATGTTGATTTTGTCTACAAGGATTTTATAGACATGCCCTGATTGATTGAATGTGATGATTTTATTGTCCCGGTGCGTAGCAATAGGATTGCCTTTCATTACCCGAGACTTTCTGACTTATGCAAGTGGTGTAGTGTGGATATCATGATGTATCCTTAAACCTCCTTCCTAACCCTCTGGGGGTAACGTTGGACTGTCAATACAACATTCGCGAATTCATCATCATGTAAATGATATGTGGCTATAAGTCACGGTATATATGGCATAGTAAAGTCCTAAAGACAGCTGTGTGTATTGGAGTTTGTCGACCTGATCAAATACTTCGAAGTGTTTTAAAATAATCTTTTTTTTTTCAGGTGGTGGCCTTATCGGATTCCTGCTACCCTCAGATGCCAAGATCAAGGAGCAGAAACAGAAATTGAATAAATTGAATACGTGAACGCGACACAGAAAAGATTTTTGTTTTTCTGGTTCCTACAGAAAACATGTTTTACATTCTTTCCGAGTACTTACTTACTTCGAGATTTTATAGGTGCTTCTCATAGATGGGAAATCAATCAATATATCGATTACCTTATACCTAGTTAATTTTTAATGATAATAGAATTTAAAGTGGTACAAGGATCTTTTGATGCTGAGATGACGTCATGATGACGTGAATAGCGTCAACCCGCGTTATTGGATTTGAAAAAAGAAATTGTAGTACTGGTTAATACATTTTTTTATTCTGTGGACTGTATTTTTGCAAGTAGGTCTGTAGGTTATTGAAATGACTTGACTTATAATTTTGATTGTTGTAATAATTATAGGTAACTATGAGGAGCCAACCATTTTAGCCACAGAGGTTCATAAAACACAGACAGTAAAAATAATAAACTTTGTCTTTCTTGTTCTTTACACTGAAGAAGTTAGCGTCTTGTACCTTCCATCATCAGCACAGCCACATGAGATTATGATTATCAGACACAAATACTTGAACAGCTTCAGAAAATATGTGGAAAACGTAATGTGTGCCTATAAAATTTGAGGGTTGCCCTCGATTGCTCAGGGTTCTCATCATCAGATCCTGACTTGGTGACAATGGGACAACCTCGGGAGTAGGTATACCCTTACAAACACAAAAGCAGTCGTTAGAAGGTACTAAAATTGGCCGCGTACCAGAAGATCCTTGTTAAACTGTTGTTTTTTTTTAAATACACGTGAACTAGTTTCTTTACATTATAGTTTTTTTTGTTGTTTCATTAAGAATTCGTTCTAACAACGAAACAAGATTGTGCTAATAGAGATAATATTTAGTTGAAAATTCTTTTTTTTTTATGATTGTGAAATGAGAAATAAATTCTTTTGTTTAATTTTTGTTTAATTGTTAGCCCTTATTACTTCAAGTAGCAACGATCTTCAGGAACTCCGGTGGAAGCCCCAATATGGACCTTTCCTAAAAGTAAAGAACTCCGCCTATAACCATTTTACGAATTTTAACGCAATACATGTTATGATCTGCTAATGTGGTGATTTTAAGAGGAGGCTCCCTAAATTTATGTTAATTTGCATTAATATTCTGAAACAGTCGTACATACAATCAAAATGGAACTTTAGTATATGATTTATTGGATCTTTTTTTTTCCATGTACAAGACAGTAACGTAATTGTAGCATATTCGCTCGATTCATTTTTTATTCGAAAATCATGTCTTTTTTAACGATTATTACATTTTTCCTCAAGATTGCTCCGCCTTTATGTCTAAAATAAATGTTCACTATAAGAAAATATAGTTTACTATCCAGCCACAAGATATTTTTTCTCCAGATCAATTACTACTTTAGTTATAAACGAAATAAGAATTGAGACTTACGACATTTAGTTTCGTGCTCGAACGCGATCACAGAGCGCACGCGGTATTCGACTTTATTACTGATGTGCTAGCGTCTAGCACATCGCGCGGAGTGGCGGGGTGAATGGGGCGGAGCTTGCGTGGAAATTATTTTAGAGTGCCTGGTCTTAAACACCCTGCATCTTTGAAATAACGTTGATAAAATAATTTGTTTGCTGCCAATGACTGTACAGTCAACTACCATGCAGAACTGTTTACTGATTTAAATTTAGTTATAAAAGTAATTCATTAATCCTGAATGTGATTTCACGTATTGAAAAAACAAAAAACATTTTTGAAATCGTTGTAAAATAAAACCATGTTTCAACAAGAAAAGATTTTCACCAAAGGAACTGGTATTTCTAAAGTTGGCACATTAATAACGAACTTATGTTTAGTATTGAACGGAAAACTTAATTAATTACTTAACTATGTAGGTAGCATTTATGGGATTACAACATACTATCTGCTCATTATATTTTGTTTTTAGCGGTGTACATAATATATTTACTTTGTGTAAACATTGCTATCTGATGATAGTGTCATCTTGGATATTAGGGTACCGTGGGTTTTTGACAACCTACTCTCAAGTTTTAAATTTTAAATATGACAATACAGTACAACCAGTCTTACAAAGGGTTAGTCTTACCAGTATTAACTGGGTTGTGATGGTCATCTGACTGCCTATCTAGGTAGTCGCACCATGTTAAGAAAATATTAGGCAAATTAAATGATGATGACGACAAGTCTGTAGAATCGCATTTTTTTTCTTATATTAAAGCTGTTAGTCTTTTTATTTGTTTTTTTTTAAAACGTTGCCTCACACTACGAATTTCTGCTGCATCGTGGGTGCGTTCACAAACATTTAAACTCACAAATATCCAGACCCGAAACAACTATCTGTAGGCCATACAAATATTTTTCCGTGAGGGGATCGAACCCGCGACACGCAGCGTCGCAGTCCAATCGCTCAGCCAGTACGCCAACCATGCCGTCGTCGAGTTAATCCAGTCTTACCCAGGAATTTCGTGCTACCTAGTAACTCGGTTAATCAGCTGTATCTAGGTATAGTGAAAGCTGACCCGAACTTCAAGCAGTTAATATAAATAGGTCTTTGTGCCAGCATTCTTTATCACACCTTGGTTATCGATAAATAAAAATACGATGATTATTTCGTAGGTAGGTAGGTTTGATACGTGTTTTAGGTTTCAGAAGTTTATTGATCAAGTATGACAGTACTTACACACACGGCTCCCAATTAAGTTATTTAAAACCACTTTATGCGTATCTCAAATTGTACGGGGAATGTATACAAAGCGAGGACATCTCAAGACACTCAATTTCAGCAAAGAAAACTATACAATAACATTTTACTGCACCTACATGACAAATTAAAATAGAATAAACTTAGTATGAAATTGCACACTTAATGGACTGCAGTCTTATAGCTAAAGGCATAGAGTAGAAATTGCTTCATCCTACGCACAAGGCGTTAAGACCTACAGAACCAAATGCCATAAGACCCGAAACGCTTGACTTAAATAGTTATTATTATAAAAGATGCCCCTGACAATGGGTGTCGCAGTATCTCCCTCGATGCTCGTGCAATAATAATGTAACAAGTAAATATATTATATGTGTAAATATATAAGTCTTTTAGTAAATAGTGTTAGTGAAATATAGTGCAAAATGACGGTGAAAACTAATAAGGTTCCTTTTGAGGAGGCGCTGGATCTAACTGGTAAGGTTAAGAGAATCTTATTCATTTTTTCGTGGGTTCTAAAGGATTAAATGTCCATGGAGGATGATATTGGAAGGTTTAGTGACCTACGCTCGAAGTTTCTTTAAAGGAGAATTGTAAGCAAGCTGCAGTAGGTTGACTAAGACCTAAATATAACCAGACCAAATAAGTCGCGATTGGCACCCTTCAGCTAGGTAAAACAAAGACTTAACAAAGATTTATTGATTGAGCCAAGAAAAAAATAAATCATATTTATTTGGCACGTGCCACAACTGCAGAGCACAAAAAAAAAACCAATATCTTAAATAAAAACAAAAAATAACAGTTTCTTCTTATGACATAAATATTCAACTTTATTTCGAAAATTGGCAACACAACGGCAATACCTTGTATGGACAGTGAAATTCAGTAGAAAACTAGTTTAATTATCTACTAAAGTTTGTAAAAAAAAACCATAGTGTTTTGCCCTCTTCTTATCTCTGTAGTAAATACAACTAAGTAGTTGGTTTCGTTGCGAAATACTTAAGAAATGCAGAAATATGACACTATGCAATATTTTAACATTGAAACATATAATTATGGCGATGATAATAGGCAGGTACACCAATAATAATAATATATTATTAGTACACAAATAAGTATAACACGAAATATTTGTGCACTAATACACACACCTGTGTAACCCTTTTTTTTTGGCATGTGGAAAATCATCAAATGACCCCTCCCGCTCTTGGGCAGAGCGAAAGATAGTGTCAGACTTCTACTAACTAAAAACCACCCATGTTACTGCTTAGCCCAGGGTTACAGGGTGTAAATTAACCCTTCATACATACGTCAACGAAGCATTCTGTACATCAAACTGAGTACCCCTATAATAACTGTACCGTAGTTACCCGTTCCCTAACGTAGATCTCTATGGAGAAGAAGGACACGAAGAGTTTCTAAACCGCCTCAAGGATCTCTGACATGGCTGCGGTTTGTTCACGAGTTACCGCGGCCTCGACATAAATATATGGCTAAGAAGAAACATGGGTGGCTTTTAGTCAGTAGAAGTCTGACACTCCCTTTCGCTTTGCCTAAGAGCAGGAGGGGTTATTTGATGATTTCACTGTGCTGGGGAGTTTGTTCCGCCACTTCTTCTTTCCAGCAAAAACACTAGGAAGTGTCGAAGGGGGGGCGTTTTGGGGGACTGTCTCTTGTAAATAAGTAAAGTAAAGTAAATTTTGACGTTCGAAAAGTGCTGATTATCAGCCTAGTTTGAATAAATGAGTTTTGATTTTGATTTTGATTTCACACACCCCAAAAAAAAGGGTCTCTGACATGGTTTGACGACCGCCATTTGGCAGCCGGGACCATCAGCTTAAGTGCCTTCCGGAACACGTAATCATCTTCTTATCAGACACTCAGGTGATTCAAGCCTGCAATGTCCTAGCCAAACTGGAAACAACTTTACAAAGTATGCTTCTCGTGGGAATCGAACCTACAACCACCGGGTCACAAGGCAAACGCCTAAACCACTCGACGACGGAGGCAGTTTTATGTATAACATCACGCCTGTAATATCCGAAGGGTACTCAAGAAGGTCTACACTCAAGAACACCAACGGTCATCGGTTTTGCTCCTAATATGGCTGGCCCACAGCTACTTCAACTTACTAATTGTGTTGATAATTTAAAATGATTGGTTTCAATTGCTTGAAAGGAACAGTCAATTAAAGATGATGCTAAATGATTAAGTTCATTACAACCACAATAAAAGAGCTTGTAAAAAAAATGCAGGTTTTAAAGCTCATTCCTTTAATACAACATAACATCACGCCTGTAATCCCGAAGGGTTACGCAGAGGTGTATCTACAGGGTGTAAATTAACCCTTCACACATACGTCAACCAAGCATTCTGTACATCAAACTAAGGTCCCCTATGCAAAAAGTTTTGCTGGGAACGACTTTTTTTGGGTTCAAAAATCACATTTTCGGTAAAACTCAATGTATCACTCTTAAAACATTGTGCTAGTGGATGCTTTGAATAGTAAACGAGTCACGGAGGTAATTTAAGTAAAGTTATAACCCATGGCTAGCAACAGGGCCGGGCGCGAGAGGTCACCGCCGCCGATCGCCGCTACGAGAACACGGGCGGGGCTCCGCCCAAGCGGGGCACACCTCCACTGTGCACCTGTGTAACCCTTCGGTGATTATTACAGGCGTGGTGTTATGTTATTTTATACCTATGTATCACAGGATTTTGGGTTCCTCGGTATTAAAATAGGGATGTTTACTGACTTAAAAAAATGTGATTCTAATTAGTCCGTCTGTTAAAAAAATATTGGATACGTATTTTTTGTTTTATCAAATCAATTAAAAATTACGAAGATTAAACGCGTCAAAGATTTCAGTTGGAGTAGGTGACGTCACTGACCGCTAAACATGTCATACTAATGTCTTAGAATATAACGTCACACGAGTTTTCAAGTTTATTTTTTTCGTCTTCATTGTTTGCTTAAAAAATACGTGTCCAATAATTTTTGGTAATTTATATGAAGGACTAATTAGATTTTTTTTGTTAACATCCTTAATGTGCGCGCCACGCCAGGGTGCACTTTCTTCATTCGACGTCTTTGTTTTGTTAGTGTCGCCACAAAGTAAACAAACAAGGTACTACTACAAGTTCATCGATCGCATGACTTATGTTACCAAAAATAAAGATCCTAATTAAATCAATATTAAAACGTGAACTTGTCAAAATCACGTTATGATTATGACACATTCTGCCAGTTCTTACATATGTAAGTAGGTAGTTACAGCCAGTTACAGCAATCATTGTGAAATTCGATTCGGTGCGGTGTAATCAAAATTTACTCGGTCACGCTTTGCGTGGTACTTAAATGCATAAATAGTATTTAAACATGGTGACGGTTCCGTGAAGGGTCTGATACCCTTCACGGAACCGTCAAGCAAGTATTCTGTACATAAAACTAAGTAAAACGTACGCAAAAAAAATATTGCTGGGAAACGACTTTATTTTTGGGGAGAAAATTACTTTTAATAATAAAACTCAATTTTACGTAATTAAAACATTGTGGTGATGCATTCAATAGTAAACAGGTCATGGCGGCATTTATCGTAAAATAGATAACTTTAAAACCAGTATTTTTAAAAACCGGCCAAGTGCGAGTCGGACGCAAGCACGAAGGGTTCCGTACCATTCTCTGTAAAAATCGCGTTTGTTGCATAGGAGCCCCCCTTTTTTATTTTTTTGGGAGGGGGCGTGGGAAATCATCAAATAACCCCTCCCGCCTCCCTTTTGTGTATGAATTAGTGAATGATAGATTCTAACAGATAATGATATTCGTCTTCTTCTTGTCGAGTGGGCAGTAAGGTCTAACGACCCAACACCCTAATGTCAGAATCAGAACAATAATTTCAAGTATTTGCCAGTTACAGGCACTTTTGAATAGTCGAAACATTTACAAATTACTAAGAAGCTAGTCTCAGTCAAAAGGCATAATAACTGTACCGTAGTTGCCCGTTCCCTAACGTAGATCTCTATGGAGAAGAAGGACACGAAGAGTTTCTAAACCGCCTTAAGGATCTCTGACATGGCTGCGGTTTGTTCACGAGTTACCGCGGCATCGACATAAATATATGGCTAAGAAGAAACATGGGTGGCTTTTAGTCAGTAGAAGTCTGACACTCCCTTTCGCTCTGCCCAAGAGCAGGAGGGGTTATTTGATGAATTCACACATCCCAAAAAAAAGGGTCTCTGACATGGTTTGACGACCGCCATTTGGCGGCCGGGCCCACCAGCTTATGTGCCTTCCGAAACACGTCATCATCTTCTTATCAGACACTCAGGTGATTCAAGCCTGCAATGTCCTAGCCGAACTAGAAACAACTTTACAAAGTATGCTTCTCGTGGGAATCGAACCTACAAGGCAAACGCCTAAACCACTCGACGACGGAGGCAGTTTTATGTATAACATCACGCCTGTAATATCCGAAGGGTACTCAAGAAGGTCTACACTCAAGAACACCAACGGTCATCGGTTTTGCTCCTAATATGGCTGGCCCACAGCTACTTCAACTTACTAATTGTGTTGATAATTTAAAATGATTGGTTTCAATTGCTTGAAAGAATCAGGCAATTAAAGACGATGCTAAATGATTAAGTTCATTACAACCACAATAAAAGAGCTTGTAAAAAATTGCAGGTTTTAAAGCTCATTTCTTTAATACAACATAACATCACGCCCTGTAATCCCGAAGGGTTACGCAGAAGTGTATCTACAGGGTGTAAATTAACCCTTCACACATACGTTAACCAAGCATTCTGTACATCAAACTAAGTACCCCTACACAAAAAGTTTTGCTGGGAAACGACTTTTTTTTTGGGGTCATAAATCACATTTTACAGTAAAACTCAATGTAGCACTCTTAAAACATTGTGCTAGTGGATGCTTTGAATAGTAAACGGGTCATTGAGGTAATTTAAGTCAGATGGCGCTAGCTGTCATGTAAACATTGTGCTCCCGTAATAATATTCTTTAAAATAGTTATTTGAACAGTATCTCCCTAAATACACCAAAACAATCAAGGAATTATGACAATACATGTGTGAAAGTGTTATCTTCACAAACTATTCACTGTGAACTGTGTAAACAAAACTTATATGTGTGGACAAAAATTTTGTGATTAAAACAGTTTTGTGTGGGGTATTTATGTCTCTTATGAAATATTTACCACCAAATACTAAGCTAACAAAGTGTGACATACAAAGATAAACAATAACAACGAAAAAAGTGATTTTCTTACAAGTGACACTTGGAGAAAAAATATTCAAATCGATCAAATTACAACTGACTACTTTAACGAACTTTTTTGCTTCGAAGAACCTACTGATCAACAATTTCAACGCCGAAGTAACAGTCACAGTGGCGAGTTTGCCAGACGGCCCACATGCTATACGAATCCCATGTGACTCAAGTTCGATTCCCGCAAACGGTTACTCTTTTTGGAATGTTTACAAATTAGAGAATAACATTGATGACCAATAAATAGTACCGTGGTAAACAATTTCTTCATACTACCTCAAATTTAAATCATCATGAACTTCTTTGGAAATATCACACAGCGTCGTAATCGAAGAGTCTCCGAAACAAAAAGTGAAGATTTGAATTTAACAAATAGTGAACTAGATGGCACTACTAGTAACAGTCTACCAAACATATCAGACGACGAAGACTGCGAAGAAATTCTTCAACTAAAAAACAAAATAAAAGAATTGACGCTACAACTAGAGACTGCACACCGCGAAGTTGAATCCCTAAATATGGACAACACTAATCTAAAACAAACTATCAAGAATTTAACAAAAAAGGAAAATATTTATAAAAAACTGACAACGGACATTGTTAACACCCCAAAAAAGAAAAAATGTTCTCAAGCAGTTCCTACAATAGATCTCAGCGTCACTCCCAAGTCGACGAAAAAAGTTCAGCTCACTCCTAAAATGGCTGATAAATCAACACCGGCAGGTTTACCACCCCAGATGGTTGATAAGACAACTCAATGTGACACATATGGTATAAAACACTCAACAACTAATGACTTGATCGAAAAACGACACCTAACCAAAGAAACGACAAAAGGTAAAATAAGTATAATAAGCACTAACAACAGAAATGGAATTTGCAGCATTATCGAAGATTCTCTTGCAACTAATTATGACTTCTGCCACTACTCATATCCAAATGGTAGCATTGAACAACTCCTACTAGGTATAGAAAATAAGATCAAACACTACACTAAAACCGACTATTGCGTCATATTAATAGGAGAAATGGACTTCATAAGAACTAAAAACTATCACGACTTAATCTACCATATCAAAGATACCATTGAAAAACTAAGCCATACCAATATAATTATATGTCTCCCAACTTATAGACAATGTGGTGAATACACAACTATATACAACTCACGGGTTGAAATGTTCAATAATCTTTTGTATCTGCATAACACAACATATGAATATGCTTATTTACTGGACTCAAACGCTGACTTATGTTATGATAACACCATGTTTTCGGGCCGTCAAGGTCTTTTAAACGACACAGGCATGAAAAATGTATTTATGAATCTCAAGAAGACCATTTATGAAATTCAAATTGAAAATAGTTATATTGCTGAGAAGGAAGACGCATTTGAGGACACATCAAACCAGTTTTTTCTATAATTATCTGTCAATAATGCATCAAAACATCGCAGGGCTAATAAATAAGGCAGACCAATTGCTTTTGAACCTGCTTGATCTTAAAAACCGCATAGATGTTATCTGTGTGACCGAGCACTTCATGGAAACTGGGTATGAAGGCTTTCTCACTATACCTAATTATAAATTGGCAGCATGCTACTCCAGAGATACAAAAAGAGGAGGAGCGTGCATATTAATAAAGAACGACCATCAATGTAGAGAGCTTGAAGATATCAAGAAACTATCAATTCAAGGAGTTTTCGAGTGCTGTGCGATCGAACTAACACAGCATAACATTATCATTGTATGTATCTACAGAATACCTAAATCGAAAAATCTTGATACTTTTTATTCAAAATTAAATATTCTCCTACCCAAGATTTGTTACAAAGCACGCAAAAATGTCATTATATGTGGTGACTTTAACATTAATACACTGAAAAAAAATAGAACTTCCCTTGATTTTATCAACTTCTTATTAAGTTATAATTTAAAATTGCAAATTGACCAGCCCACTAGGTTACAGAGCAACACATGTATAGATAATTTTGCGCACAATTTTACGCAAAAGTGTGTTCACGATGTAATTGACCTTAACATGTCAGATCACACAGCCCAAACCTTAAAGATCCCCGTAAAAAAGACTTGTACATTGAACAGTTGGAATATTACAGCACGTGATTACAGTTACGGTAACCTTATGAAATTTAGATCATGTTTATGTGCTTTATCATTTTATGATGTTTATCAAGCTGATAATCCTAATGTAGCGTACGATGGTTTTATGGAAATACTGCTGCTGTTTTATAATTTATGTTTTCCCATAATCAACAAAAAAATTAAGTTAAAAAGGAATCCGAATTGGTTAACACCCGGTATAAGACGGTGTAGCAAAAATAAAAGACAACTCCTTTGGCAACTACGATCAAAACCGAACAGCAATAACTTAGCTAAACTTAAAAATTACTCCCAAAGACTTAAGAAAATAATAAAACTAACACAAAAAGCAAAAAATAACTATAAGATAATGTCATCTACAAATAAATCAAAAGATACTTGGAAGATCATAAATGAAAATAAATATTGCCCCCCCCACGAACATATAACAGAAATAAAAAATAACGGAGTTACAATAACAAACCCTAGTGACATAGCAAACGCATTTAACGATCACTTTGTGAATCAAGCAGAATTACTATCGAATGCCACAAGATCTGCGAGCTATAGAACCCCGAATACATGTTCCGAATCAATGTTCATGGCCCCGACTACACCTAATGAAATCTATCGGATAATACAGGATTTAAAAAATAAAGTCAGCGTAGGGTATGATGATATATCAACAAAAGTATTAAAATTTGTCTCTGATGTAATAAGTGGCCCAATTTGCCACATCATTAATGTTAGTATCTGCTCAGGAATTTATCCCAATAAACTAAAACCAACAATAGTTAAGCCATTATTTAAAAAACATGACAAAACTGATATTAATAATTACAGACCCATTGCCCTGATACCAGTCATATCAAAAATATTTGAGAAGGCTATTTATTGCCGTATGAATTCCTTTTTCACGAAACATAACATCTTAGTAAGTGAACAGAAGGGTTTCAGAAAAAACAAATCCATAAATATGGCCATCTATGATTTTATTAACATTATAATGACAGACATTGATGAAAGAGTTCCCGTTAGCGCTATATTTATGGACATGACGAAGGCTTTTGATCTAGTGGATCATAATATACTACTACAGAAGCTGAATGCGTATGGAATAAGAGGTAACGCACTTTCTCTTATACAGTCTTACTTAGTCAATAGAACGCAGTGTACAGAAATTAGACGAATTTCTAAAAGAGATAAAAAGGAACTCAAATATATTTCAGGAAAACGTAAAGTCACTTTTGGCGTACCACAGGGCAGTGTATTGGGCCCGCCGTTGTTTCTAGCGTACATAAATGACCTTCCAAAACACGTCGCTTTTCCTATGGTTCTTTTTGCTGATGACAGCACGATTATTGTAAGACGTAATAAAAATAGAACTTATGAATGTGACATCAAAGACGCATTACAACAATCAATTAATTGGCTTGAACATAATAATCTAAAATTAAATTTAAATAAAACTAAAATTATGCAATTTCGACAAAGAATAACCGCTCCTGACATTAATATAACTTTTGAAGATAATAAAATTGAAGAAGTAGGACATATAAAATTTCTAGGCTTGACAATTGACTATAAACTGACTTGGAAAGACCATGCAGCAATTCTTATAACAAAATTAAGTAGGTTCGCTTTTGCTCTTTATAAACTAAGCAAAATTGTTAATCAGACAGCTGTTGTAGCTGCGTATTATGGTTACGTAGACTCCATATTACGTTACGGAGTAATTTTTTGGGCAAATTCCTGCGAAAAGCATAACATTTTTAAAGCACAGAAGAGGTGCATTAGGTCAATATGCAACCTTAAACCAACGGAAAGCTGTAAACCGCATTTTAAAACACTTAAAATATTAACATTACCTTGTCTGTACATATATGAGACCGCATTATTCGTTAAGAAAAACAGTCAACTATTTAAAAAAGTTTCAGATCAACGCTTTAGGTCTATGAGACCAGAATATCGACACGAATTATGTCTAAGAGCCTCAAAGACCGCCCTTATGCACAAAAGCATTCTCTGCATGGCTCCGAAAATATTCAACAAAATTCCAAATTACATTAAGGATTTTAATTTGACACAATTCAAACGTAAGCTAAATAATTTTTTAATTGAAAAATGCTACTATACCATTGACGAATTCCTTCTTGACAAAATGTAATAAACTAAACTGACAATTATGTGTGTATTTATTCTTAACAATTCAAAACTTGACTATGTAATTGTAATCTGTTTTTATTTTTTTTGTATATTTAATTAATTGTAATCCTAATCTATTTTTTTTTTAATTATTGGCTGTACACCAAACATTGACTTATGACTTTAAATTTCTTATCTGTTTAATTGTATATGCCCCCTAATGGGTTGTTTTTTGAGAAACGTATCATTTCTGTAAGACCACACATGTATAACCAAAAAACATACAAATAAAAACTTTGACTTTGACTTTGACTTTGACTTTGAATTTAAGTAAAGTTATAACCTGAAAAACTAGTAT
Organism: Diarsia rubi; assembly: GCA_932274075.1. NCBI lineage: Eukaryota > Metazoa > Arthropoda > Insecta > Lepidoptera > Noctuidae > Diarsia > Diarsia rubi. The sequence continues at coordinate 2,230,778 of OW026420.1, read as the reverse complement.
TTACAAAAACAGCTGTGCAAAATTTGGAACTTTGACCCCCAATATCGCCGTAACTAGGAGGTTCCCAGGTATGGTCTAGAACCAAAAAATTATCGCAGTGGTGGGGAGAACAAGTGCCCTTCGTTTGCGTTAAGGGTACTTTTACACCCTTTATAGGACTAGTTATGTTAAAGGCCCTTGTAAAAGGGGGTTGCCGTCTAATTCTCGCCCTATATTATATTATATTCCCCCCCGCGGTTTCTGTTCATATTCATGCGATAACTTTCACGGTTATTCTGAAATACCGTTAAACTTACAAGCACTTAAAATACAGCGAATATTCATTAGTGATTTATTAATGTTTCTTTACTTCCTGAATTCAGACAAGGATTTATAAATGCACTTTGTTTAAGAGTAAAACATGATACAAAAGCGCGTTCGAAACTACGAGATAGACTACCTCTTAGGAGAGGTAGAGAGTTCTTCTCTCAAGATGAATGAAACCAAATACTACGCATTAAATTATGCCATAATATCTCTTTATCAGTACATTGCTTTTACATAAGTAATATGGCGCAATTCGTATAAGAATACGTCACGATGATTGTACATGAATTAATACGAGTACCTACACCATTGATATTTTTAGTTTTCTTATCAAATTCAAATATTGCTCGGCTTATTTTGTCAAGAGTTATACGCACGTACAGATTGTAAATTTGTATTAGATAATGCTGAACAAGCCAACAGGCATTTATGTAGATCTTTGACAGTCTGACGAAACGACGACCGGCTAGCAACCAGTCTTACCAAAGGGTACTTATCGTATAACCCAGTCTTAACTGGGGCAGTGCAGGTCAGATAGCCAGTCGCAATCGAAGGCTGTAAGGCTACCCCAACATTTTCGCCGAGACATCATAATCAGCCTATAATGTTCCCATCACTGCAGTTCTGGGACACAGAAGTCTTCTCTATGAGAGGGAATGGGCTATAGATTATAGCCCAGGGATGGGCATATAATTCACCACGCGGGCTTAATGAGGGTTGGTACCGGTAGATCGTCGATTTTTTGGTTCTAGAACATGGCGGTTTCCTCACGATGTTTCCTATACCATTTTGAGAGCAGTACTGATGAAAAAAATTACATAAGGTAATGCGCCTACCTGTGTTCGAACCAACGACTTACTTCACGTAAGTCGTGGCCGCCACCACTACACACTGGACCTTGTGATTAACGATTGAAAAACGTGTCATCAAATTCACAACTCTTTGTATACCGGTTTAGTCACGATATTTACCTTCACCGTTTTGAGAGCAGTCGTGATAAAATTCAGGGCGGAAGGGCCCATGCACAAAAGATTACTACGTATGCAGTACATAATTTTTAGCCCCCAAAAATTCTAAGTTGGGACTAAATATTAAGGTTTATCGTTATCACCAATAGGGATGTTTACTGATTTAAAAAAAAAAATCCAATTAGTCCGTCTGTTAGATTATCGAAAAATATTTGATACGTATTTTTTGTTTTATCAAATCAATAAAAAATTACGAAGCTAAAACGCGTCAGAGATTTGATTGGGGGTTGGTGACATCACTTACCGCTAAAAAATGTCATACTAATGTCTTAGAATATGACGTCACACGAGTTTTCAAAGCACTGAATCGTCTTCATTGTTTGTTTACGTTAAAAAAAAAAAAACGTGTCCAATATTTTTTGGTAATCTATATGACGGACTTATTAGATATTTTTTGTTAACATCCCTATTAAGGTACCTGGCTGAGTTTCACCCTATAACCTAGGTATTGGGACAGCACAACTCTTCAACTTTGGTCAAGTAATCTCATCATCTGCCTTACCTCTTCCTTACGGCTTCCAGTCTTACCGGATGCAGCTGAATACCAGTATTTTATACGTAGCAACTACTTTCTCTGAACTTTACAACCCAGTTAGTACTGGGTAATACAATACCCTTTGATAAAACTGGTTGTCAGACTTTCAGGCCACTGAATACCTGTAACGACTGCCAAAGTTCTATTTTGGCAGCCGGGACCAACGGTATAACGTGTTTTCCAAGTCACGGTGGAAACTCGATATGTAATGGGTAGTCACCCATCCACGGCCCAACCAAGGCAAGAACGGCTTAACCTAAAGATCACCCCGAGTGGCAGATGAGCACTTAAATACTAAATACAACGAGTATCAGATAAACATGGTGTATCGCAACACGCTTGTACTCAAATTTGAAATTCGATGCAAAATTAGATTTGTTATCTTAACAGCGGGTCCAATCGACCAAAGAAAAGTAATGTAAATAATGCAATTGGTAGATTCATCCCGCAGGTCCCATCTGAGTGGGATCAATTTACCAAAGAGCCTTACTACTCAAGTTATCAATTTCTCCCGATATTAATCTTCTTCTTTTTATTGCAGGATTCAGTCGTTACAACCTATATACGTTTCTACTGTGTGCCAGCATCATCATTGGCATGACCTTCGAGATCTTCTCCGTGTCGTACCTGGTGACGGCCAGTTCCTGTGAGCTTGGTACCAGCAGCACGCAGCAGGGGCTAGTAGCATGCGTGCCTTTGATTGGTGAGTTCACTTGACCTTTATGCTGGTTAGTAGTAGGAACTTTTGAGAGCTCGACTGCTTTGATAAATAGATCCAGAGGGCAGAGCTTTGTGTGTTTTCGGGTTATAGAGGCGTTGTTTTCAAAAGCTTGTTAGCCAATAAGGCGCTTTGCACATGGAGCAACTATTGCAGCAACTGACAACTCGAGTTTCGAGTTCCAGTGTTCGTCAACAATTTTCAGTTGCTGTACTCGATGACTAAGCTAGTTCCTAAATGGCGCAACAGCAACTGTTAAATATTATACCGGTTTTTAAAGTTGCCGTTTTCCTCAACCGTTAATCTCAACGTGTCGGGCGATTTCACACATAATTTAGCAGATCTTTTATGTTAATAAATTGGGATCGATCTAGAAAAAAGGGATGATTAAAACCGACGATTGCTGTGTGTGTGAACAATTTGTCTTTGTTGGCCCCGTCGACAGCGACGGCGTAATAAAATGAGAGCAAGTGCTGCTTCTTCGATATCCATCGTCACACGCCTTGTTTCGCGTTTTTGTCTTGTCACGCGTTGCCACGGCTTGTTTGAATTATTATATTATTTTTAAATCGTCGTTTTGGCTTTACTGTCGACACTTATCGTGCACAACTTGCTACATCGTTCTCACATGATACTATACCAATCTCGATATGAATGATGTAACCAAAGTTTTGTAACAATATTATGATTGAAAAGAGTATCCATGAAGTTTCTTGCCATTCTTCTCATGAGACCAACGCTTTGGAATCGGCAACTACAGTACACTGACAGTTATTATGCCTTGTGAGTGGGACTGTAGCTTAGTTTATTAGCTTATTAAAATTTAGTATTTGTTCGACTATTCAAAAGAGCCTGTAACTGGCCAACTTGAAATAAATGATTTTGATTTGATTTTGATTTGACACTGAACGCTGATCGCTGCGTAGATTGAGCAACTCGGCTATGAAAGTACCTCACAGATTACCATAAAATTGCGGCAACCGTAAACGTTATAGCAACTACGAGTATCAACTGGTTACAGGAAACTTTTAAAATGTTAATAGTTGCCTCAACTTAAGTTGCTCCATGTGAAGATAGTCGTTTTTTTTGGCCCGCTCTTGGGCAGAGCGAAAGGGAGTGTCAGACTTCTGCTGACTAAAAACCACCCATGTTCCTTCTTAGCTCATTATGTCGAGGCCGCGGTATCTCTTACAACATCCCGCAGCCCCAATGTGAGCCTAAGTATGCCAATTATTGTAGGACACTCATGACAAATACGGTCCTATCTCGATTCTACTCCGACACAATAATCGACACCGATTCGGTAGTGATTTTTATGATGTGTCTCGCAAAGTGTAACATAATAAACGTATAGAATCTTGTCTGGACAAAAGTTGTGGAATAACTTGTTCTGTGCCATCATTGGCACCATGATGGCACAGAACAAGTTATTCCACAACTTTTGTTCAGACGAGATTCTATACGTTTTTTTACGCGTTATTATGTTATATTACCTTGTATAAATATCATGTGTGTCAGGCTTCTTAGAATATACTAGCACTTCGCCCGCGACTATGTCCACAAACATTGTGACAGCTCTTCTAATATGCATGATATAAATACACACATCAAAAGTGTCTAGGGATCAACATATACACACATCAAAAGTGTCTAGGGATCAAGCATTTTTATGCGGATTTCTTGAGATTGAGATGTGGCTTTGTAATAAATTTATGATTTTATAAATTTATATGGATCCTTTTTGGTGCATTTCATAATTTGAATCAGGAACTGTGAATCAAATTCGAGTAAAAGATGAAAATCAGCTGTCAATATTTTCCCTATAAAAACATACAACGCATTGAAGAAACAGTAGCACTAATAATAGTGCTACTGTTTCCCTACTACTGATTAAAACCAACGTTATTATGGAGCGGCGACGTCATTTAAGCAGGGAAGAAATGCTCAGAGCCGTGGGAATGATAGAAGCTGGTTCCCGGCAACGTACTGTGGCTTTAGCTCTGAATACAAGTCAGAGTGTTATCAGTCGACTTTGGACACGTTACCGAAGCACTGGTACCGTGGCTGAGCGCCATGGAGGACGGTATCGCTGCACCACACGGAGACAAGACCGATACATTCAAATCTTAACTCGAAGAGCTCCAACAATAACCGCCATGATGTTAGCCGTGAGGCTTCATCACTCTTCAGGGAACTTAATTAGCGACCAAACAGTCAGAAACCGCTTGCATGAAGTGAACCTTCATTTCCGAAGACCGCTACGGGTACCACCTATAGCAATGCACAATCGTAGGATTCGATATCAATGGGCTCTTGAACACAGAAATTGGGCAGAAGAACAATGGCGTTTCGTGTGCTTTTCTGATGAGTCTCGTTTTGGTATGAGACCGGATACAAGACGTATACGACACTGGAGAACCCCTGGACGCCAACAGCGATTAAAATCCTGCCAGGAAGTCCATCCTTATAGTGGTGGAACCATCATGGTATGGGCGGGTATTTGGATCGTTATTGCAAAAATATATGTTGATCCCTAGACACTTTTGATGTGTGTATTTTTGCAATAACTTTTCTCCTGATTGATATTAATTAAAATTTTCTTTAAGGATTCATCAAATAAAGTGTTTTCGTTTGTCACAGTAACGATAAACCAAGTCACCTTTGCATTAATAAAGAAATTTGCCATTTTACTAATAAAGGGATTTTTGACATTTGAACCACTAACATTAAAGTTCGAAAAAAAGACTGAAATAACAGTTTTCTTTAAAATTTTATTGGGTAACTTAAACAATTAATAATCCGTGTTTCTACCGCGAACACTAACAACACAAGAACATCGGTTTGGCATACTCAAAATGAGTTCATCCAAATCACGCTGTGGAATGGCCGCCCATGTTCGTTGCAACAACAAAAAAAGGTCTTCTTGCGACTGGATACCCTCCATATTCGGCAGAGCTCTTCTCTGTAGCATATCCCATGCATGCTCAATCGGGTTCAAGTCTGGCGACTGAGCAGGCCAGGGCAGGACATTGATGTTAGCTGCGGCGAGAGTCTGTCTTACAACTCTTGCGGTGTGCGGTCGTGCATTATCATGCATTAACTGAAATAAGGGACCGATTTGCACTTGTAGAGGAACGATGACGTCTGATACAATCGTCTCAGCATAAATTTGAGCGTTGAGGTTGCCTCTGATCCAAATCAACTCAGTTCTTCAGCCGATCCAAATACCCGCCCATACCATGATGGTTCCACCACTATAAGGATGAACTTCCTGGCAGGATTTTAATCGCTGTTGGCGTCCAGGGGTTCTCCAGTGTCGTATACGTCTTGTATCCGGTCTCATACCAAAACGAGACTCATCAGAAAAGCACACGAAACGCCATTGTTCTTCTGCCCAATTTCTGTGTTCAAGAGCCCATTGATATCGAATCCTACGATTGTGCATTGCTATAGGTGGTATTACCCGTAGCGGTCTTCGGGAATGAAGGTTCACTTCATGCAAGCGGTTTCTGACTGTTTGGTCGCTAATTAAGTTCCCTGAAGAGTGATGAAGCCTCACGGCTAACATCATGGCGGTTATTGTTGGAGCTCTTGGAGTTAAGATTTGAATGTATCGGTCTTGTCTCCGTGTGGTGCAGCGATACCGTCCTCCATGGCGCTCAGCCACGGTACCAGTGCTTCGGTAACGTGTCCAAAGTCGACTGATAACACTCTGACTTGTATTCAGAGCTAAAGCCACAGTACGTTGCCGGGAACCAGCTTCTATCATTCCCACGGCTCTGAGCATTTCTTCCCTGCTTAAATGACGTCGCCGCTCCATAATAACGTTGGTTTTAATCAGTAGTAGGGAAACAGTAGCACTAATAATGTCTTCAATGCGTTGTATGTTTTTATAGGGAAAATATTGACAGCTGATTTTCATCTTTTACTCGAATTTAATTCACAGTTCCTGATTCAAATTATGAAATGCACCAAAAAGGATCCATATAAATTTATAAAATCATAAATTTATTACAAAGCCACATCTCAATCTCAAGAAATCCGCATAAAAATGCTTGATCCCTAGACACTTTTGATGTGTGTATAATTTACAACCTTTGGCTCCCACGAATAATGTAGCTTTCTGTCAGTGAAAGATCCCCGACCCCCCCCCCCCCGACCCGACTGCGGCGAAGGTCAAAAGGAGGGTTATGTGTTTGACGTGTATGTATGTATGTATGTCCGTTTCTTTGTTCCCTCAAAACTCCTAAACGGATAAAGGGATTTTAATGATATATACGTCGTGAGATTCGTCTTGATGGCGCGAGTATCACTGGCTACATTCAAATTAAAAAACACGAAGAAAAATTGCTGGTTTTTTTGGGGCCATATCGTGTATTTGAAAAAACTAAAAAAAATACATTACCATTGAGTAGGGTATCAAAATTAAGGGTTTTAAAAGGAGATTACAAAAATAAATGACACTTGTATGTTTGAAATAAATTCAAAGTAACAAATTCTATAAACAAACACAAAAGTTAAATTATTTGCGAAGTATTTTACACTACCAACGAAAGAACAAACACAAAAGAACTAAAACGTTAGAAATAAAAAAAGTAGTTATAAAACTAAAAAACCCGACTGAAAAGACTGAAAAGCAAATAACAAGCACATTTTAAATTAAACAAAACTTGGAAGTAGATTTTCGAGATTCATTTGAATATTAAATTATGAAATGAAAATAGAATGGACCCAGCCTGCTTCCAAGTTTTGTTAAATTTAAAATGTGCTTGTTATTTGCTTTTCAGTCTTTTCAGTCGGGTTTTTTAGTTTTATAACTACTTTTTTTTAGAATTGGAATTGGATCTTAAGTTGCAGAGATTACCTGCTACGTACAAACAATTACCTCTTTATTATTATAGATTATAGCAGTATAGGTTCCAAGACTGCTCTGAAAAGACACCATATTTTCTAAAATTAACTAACATTTGTAGTCGAGGAAACTGAAATACTGCATCTTTTTACCCGACTGCGGCGAAGCCCAAAAGGAGGGTTATTTGAATATTGAATTATGAAATGAAAATAGAATGGACCCCGGCTGCTTCCAAGTTTTGTTTAATTTAAAATGTGCTTGTTTTTTACTTTTCAGTTTTTTCAGTCGGGTTTTTTTCGTTCTTAAACTACTTTTTTTTTAAGAAACCAAACTTTAAAAACTCGTTTACAAACGTCGCAGTAATCATAGTTTTATTCTCTTCAGGAACAATCGCCATGTCCCACGTGTGGGGATACCACGCCGACACAAAAGGGAGGCGGAAGATCCTCATCATCTCCATGACTTGTACCTATATCGCTGGCACCTTAGCAGCCTTCTCTCCGAACTGGATACTCTTGGGCTTGCTCAAGTTATTGTCTTCAGCCTCGTAAGTACCTTCTGTCAGACATGATGTCCATTTGTCCCAGTATGAGTACTTCTAATTTCTTTAAAGGAGAACCTTAGGTAGAAGACAAATGACTGTAAAATTTAATTCCGTTCAAAACCTAAAAAGTGAAAAGGCCTGCGCCTAGCGGTGGATATGTTTTGGTCTAAAAAGATTACAAAATAATCATTAAATCAGATTAAATGAACTGTAAATGTTCAGTCAGCATCAGAAGTAGATTAATACTACCTACTCAAAGTTTCAAAGCAGTTTTTTTTTAAATAAAAACTTATTAGATGTTACTCGTTACTAACAAGTTATTGAAGAGTAAAGAATGTTTTAGAGATAATCTTCTGAAACATTAAAAATAATAGCTGGTGTCCTGCATCAAATAATTTAAATTCCGAAATGTGCTACTTCTGTTGCAGACCGTACATACGTGTTACGGTCGAAAATGATTATTAGAATCACGAATATTAATTTTAGACCTACGTTTCAGGCTTTACTCAAATGTATGAATAACTCATACATGTATGAAAACTCAGTATGTAAAGTTCAATGTCACATTTCCAGTGTCTCTGGTGGCTATGCTCTAGCTGTAACGCTGCTGAGTGAATGCACCCCTATGGCTAGGAGGAGTTCCCTGGTCTTACTGACCACCACCGTTCACTTGGCTTCTATGGGGGTCATGGCAGGTAAGGTCCTTTTTTAAATAACCCCTCCTGACTAAAAACCACCCATGTTCCTTCTTAGCCCTATATGTCAAGGCCCCGGTATCTCTTACAACATCCCGCAGCCTCGACGGGCGTCGGCCCTTGCGGGCCCCTGCCATTAGGTAAGGTCTTGAGTAGTTTTTTAGATCTCTGATGGTTTGGGCAGAACTTGCCTGTGCGGAAGAACAAGGGAGAGATTTCCTTAAGGTGGAAGCTCACGTCTGGCCCGCGAAATTCTAATTTTCTTACGTTTTTGGCAATTTGCAGGCCAGTGCTTGGTTGTATGTTTATGAAAATTTGATTTGCGACTGTAAGACGTATGAAGTTACCGAATTATAACCATCAAAATTACTAACTACTAAAGAACGACGACTAAATTACTAAAGAATGACTTTTACATGCAAAAATCAATCTTGACATGAAAATGAACTTGGAGGGTTGTATTGATAATTTTGATGGTTATAATTCGGTAACTTCATACGTCTTACAGTCGCAAATCAAATTTTCATAAACATACAACCAAGCACTGGCCTGCAAATTGCCAAAAACGTAAGAAAATTAGAATTTCGCGGGCCAGATGTGAGCTTCCACCTTAATTCCCACATTTCGAGAGTAGGGCGAGCCTATTTCTATCAACCGAGCACATACAAGGTTAAATGAACCCTCAACGAAGCCGTCAACCAAGCATTATAATACTAAATACCCCTACGCAAAAATGATTGCTGGGAAACTACTTTTTTTATGAGGTGAAAAGTCATATTTCACGGTAAAACTCAATGTAGCACTCTTAAAACTTTAAGCTAGTAGACGCTTTGAATAGTAAACGGGACATGGAGGTAATTAAGTAAAGTAAGAACCTAAAAACTAGTGCTAAAAAAACAGCTGTGAAAAATTTGGACAATGCATTGACGTGTGGAACCAGTACCTCTCGGCTTCCTTAAGGGTACTTTTACACCTTTTATTTTGGCTCTGTGACTGGTACTGAAAAAATCTTAAAAGAAATACCCAATTTCATTTTGACCAAAATCAAAACTCATTTCTTTTCGAACGTCAACATTTACTTTACTTTACTTATTTACAAGAGACAGTCCCTCAAAACGCCCCCCCCCCCCCCTCCGACACTTCCTAGTGTTTTAGCTGGAAAGTAGAAGTGGCGGAACAAACTCCCCAGCAACACATCTGTCTGTTAGGTTGGTTAGAAGAACCGGACTAGATACAATAATAAGGTGCAAGTTAACCCTTTAATTCGCAGTGTTAAACCTGAACGACTACAGACACAATTCATAAATAATTAAAAAAGTACGTAATAATAAAAAAAAAGGATTAAAATAAAGACTGTTAACACATCAGTCAACTAATCTTAGAGAAAGAACATAAATAACAAAAAAGTAAATAACAGACCAACCTAAAAGTTGTATCCAGACCCTTATACTCAGGAGTAGTCTTAAGGCGGTTTAGAAACTCTGGGTGTGTTGGGTCATGTCTAACGACCTCACTGTCCATGCAATAAGAAGAAGCAGTAGTCGGTTTAAAGAAATTTTATTCCCAATAAAGACATAAGTCACTTACTTGAGAACAATACTAAAAATTTAGATTACAATAAGTTCGTCATCTGTTCTATTAACTTAATATGGTGCAATGAACTTAATTTTGTGCTGGCTAAGTTGAGTTTTGAATGCATTGAAAGAGTGTACATTTCTTATACAGGACGGTAATTTGTTATAAAACTGTGCTCCTTCAAAAGTTAGCATTTTATGCCCATAGTAGTCTGAAATAGTAACCAATAGACCTACGAATGCATTGAGTGACTGCCACTCACTGCTTTGTTGGACCATTGTTCTATGCACTGTGATCATTATGAAAGCGATGTCATTCGCTTGACCTCCGGCCACCGTAGACGCGGGCCTGTGGACGGTGAGTGATGGGCTAACTCGCCGTCCGTCCGTCTCACGACGAAAACAGGCCGTGTCGACGGCGCGTTCGTGTTCCACGCGCGCCTCAAAGAGATGTCAGCAACATGGGAGGGGCCCGAAAGGGCCGACGCCCGTCGGGGCCGCGGGTAGTCCAACGGTTATCGCGGCCTCGACATAGAGGGCGAAGAAGGAACATGGGTGGTTTTTAGTCAGTAGAAGTCTGACACTCCCTTTCGCTCTGCCCAAGAGCGGGAGGGGTTATTCGATGATTTTACACGCACCAAAAAAAAAAAAAAAAAAGCGATGTCATTCGCTTATGTTGAGTCACTTGTTATGAAGGTAACTGTAATTATTATCTAATTCGTATTTAATAATGTCAAGCTCAAGGAGACTTTATTTTATCTTATTTTTTGTTTGCATAGTTTTTAATTTATATCTTAGGACGGTTCTCATCAACGCTAGCGCGACATCTAAATGAATCAGCAAAAAAGTTTCATTGTTTTTTTTTTATTAACTCGCTTATTTCTGGGGGTCTAAAATGGCAACTTTAGCAGATCGCCTGTCCTAATAGTAACAGCCTCTGTGACCATTTTATCAATTATACCCAATTTATATTATTTTCCTATTATGATCTATTTTCCTAAATGGTACAATACAAAGTCCATTTTACGTATTTAAGGCAATTCATATTATGATCTGCTAAAGTGGCCATTTTAGACGCCCTGGACTCTTGGCCTACCCAGTCGGTTTAGTGGATTATTTTCGCATTTGATTGCCCAATTCTTGAGAATGAAATCTTGTAAGATATATTGGCTTACAAGAAGCCTTTGGACCCGAGAAAAATGATACAACCAAATTTCCTCCTCCCTGTTTTGAAGTCGATTAAAAAGTCAGAAAGCACACCTATTATCTAAATAAAAACGCAAATCCAAGAGCGTACTGTTCGTATAAACGGGCATTACCCATTATGCTAACTATTCTTTAAACTTTACAGTTATAGCAATACCAGTGCTTCCACTGAAGTTCTCCTACTACATCCCATTCCTGGGCATCCACTTCAACTCCTGGCGAGTTCTGGACCTCATCTTTGCAGTACCATGTGCCATCAGTGCAATTGGGAGCTACTTCGCTTACGAGAGCCCCAAGTACTTAGTCAGTGTTGGCAGGGATGAAGATGCTCTTGAAGTTCTGAAGGGCATATTTACCATGAATACAGGGAAAAGTGCTGATCATTATAAGGTTAGTGATAATTTATCATAGTAAGGTCCCTAGTTACGAATATCGAAAGACTACTTTCTTAGTTTCATCAATATTTTGGCCGGATTGAAGCGGGAAAATAATATAATCATGCTGGATCGAAATGTTATAAAAAAGTTAGAGTATGAATTTGGACGGCTCTAAGAGTAGATAAAGACCAAAGAAACGATCGATGGACCGTGTAAAAGATGATGATGCTCAAACTGTACCGTCCAATCGTGTGTAGCTGCAATTAGGAAAAATAATAAAAATGTTTGTCCAATATTTTTCGATAATATATTTGTAGTCCAAAGATATGTTCCTTTATGAAAGAACTGAAATAAGTTTACAGTATGGTCATTTGTTTCAGGTTGATGCTCTAGAATTAGATGAAGAACATTCTTCAGCAGTACACAAAGGTTTCTGGGGCTCCATAGCGTCACAGACACTCCCGATGGTCAAGCCTCCATTGCTCAAGCACACTGTACTTTTATCTTTTCTGTTCGTCATCAGTTATATCACGTGAGTATCACTGCAATTGAATATTTTTAGATATACTGAGGTACAGGCAAAATAATTACCCAAACTGTTTTAAACTTTCACCGTTTATAACGAAACTTATACCTACTGTCACTCCCCAACTGATAATTATTGACTGACTGACTGTCTGTCTGTGACTGATATTCCGTAAGTGACTATAAAGGGCGTAAAAGTACCCTTAACGCAAACGAAGGGCACTTGTTCTCCCCATCACTGCGATCATTTTATTTACCTGTTGGTCTAGTGGTTAGTGACCCTAACTGCTATGCCAGAGGTCGTGGGTTCGATTCCCACCCAGGACAAATGTTTGTGTGATGAGCACGATCATTTGTTCTGTGTCTGGGTGTAATTTATCTATAATATGTATGTATTTAGAAATATATAAGTATGTTTATCAGTTGTCTAGTACCCATAACACAAGCTCTGCTTAGCTTGGGACTAGATGGCGTTGTGTGATAGTTGTGGAATATTATTATTATTATTATTTTTCTAGACCATACCTGGGAACCCCCTAGTTACGGAGATATTGGGGGTCAAAGTTCCAAAGTTTTCACAGCTGTTTTTGTAAATACTAGTTTTTCAGGTTATAACTTTACTTAAATTACCTCCATGACCCGTTTACTATTCAAAGCATCCACTAGCACAATGTTTTAAGAGTGCTACATTAAGTTTTACCGTAAATTGTGATTTTTGACCCCAAAAAAAGTTTGTTTCCCAGCAAAAATTTTTGCGTAGGGATACTTAGTTTGATGTACAGAATACTTGATTGACGTTTGCGTGAAGGGTTCATTTACACCCTGTATAAGTGCAGGGTAGTCTTCAAGTTGAAGCAATGCTTGTCGAGACTCATACATACACACACACACTTACGTTCCTTGTCCCGGAACGTGCTCGGCTAGACCTGAAAGGACCGCGGGCGGGAGACAACCCCTTGAGGTGGGGAGCGTTTAAGGCACCTTCTGTGCTGGTAGCCGCCCGCCGGGCCTCCTCGTTTAACCGGGGGTCTCATCTAGCGGCGGCAGTCCGCCGGGGTGGCGTGATGAAAGCTCGTGGCACTCCCACCATCCACAAATGACACCAACACACAAGCAGGTGACGTGAGCCCACACACAGCTGCCGTAGTCCTCGGCCCATGTAGGTCACCCCAAAGAGAGGTGGCCGTGGTTACTGACACATGTGCGATTAGTTAGTCGTAGTTCATCAACTATGACCCAGACAACACGCTCCCTTGCGGGGAAAGCAGAGACTGCCACAGAGGCTTGTGGAGAGGAGTCGGTGGATGGGTAACCATCCCATACATACGAGTACAAAGTACCCACCATACCTCGGATAGTTTGTTTGGTTGTTGATCGTTACGGATAGCCAGAAAACTGCAAGTCAGGCAACTAGCAGTAGAAGCAGTAGACGCCAGCACATCACCTACTACTATCTGTCTCATTTCTTATATTTCAACTTTATCCCTAAAACATATTAGGTTCAGGATTGATTGGGAAAATTTGTTTCGGGTAGCTAGATGTACCAGGGGGGGTCTAAAATGGCCACTTTAGCAGATCGTTATATGAAGTACGTTATAAAGCGTAAAATGGACCTATCATATTAGTAACTATGTCTGTGACCATTTTACGAATTTTAAAGCAATTCATATTACTTTCCTATTATGGCCTGTTGACTTAAATGGTCATAGACACAGTTACTAATATGAAAGGTCCATTTTACGCAATTCATATTATGATCAGGGGGTCTAAAATGGTTAATTAAGCAGATCCTAATATGAATTGCGTTTATAAGCGTAAATTGGACTTTTCATAATAGTAACTGCGTCTGTGACCATTTTACGAATTTTCACGCAATTCATATTATTTTCCAATTATGATCTTTTTTCCTAAATTGTAACAAACGCAGTTACTATTATGTAAAGTCCATTTTACGCTTTTTAACGCTATTCATATTATGATCTGCCAAAGTGGCCACTTTAGACCGCCTGTTAACTGTACCAATTCAGATTAACAGGCAGATGATGTTAATAATTATGATCATAACAATATGATGTTTTTTTCTTGTTTTACTTATGCATTTACATTATTGTTGTTTTATTCCAGAATGAATGCTTTCTTCGTATGGTTGCCGTTCATAGTGAACGCGTTCATGATATCCGTGGTGGGAGGAGAGAGGCATCTTACCATCTGTGAGATGATCAGACTCACCGCTAACTCCACATCTATCCAAGAGGTAAGTTCTAGCCATATTTTAATTAGTATTTACTTTATTTGCTGCTTTTCCTGGGGGTCTAAAATGGCCACTCTAGCAGATCATAATAATAGGGATGTTTACCGACTTAAAAAAATATGATTCTAATTAGTCCGTCTGTTTGATTATCGAAAAATATTGAATACGTATTTTTTGTTTTATCAAATCAATAAAAATTGACGAAGATAAAACGCGTCAAAGACTTGAGTGGGGGCCTCGTGACGTCACTCACCGGTAAAAAATGTCATACTAATGTATTAGAGAATAACGTCACACGAGTTTTCAAAACACTGTATCGTCTGCATTGATTGTTTACGTGAAAAAAGAAAAAAATACGTGTCCAATATTTTTTGGAAATCTGTCTGACGGACTAATTAGATTTTTGTTGTTAACTACCCTTTGCGTTAAAAAGCGTCAAATGGACTTTACATAATAATAACTGCGTCTGTGACCATTTCACGAATGATAACGCAATTCATATTATTTTCCTATTATGATCTATTTTCCTAAATGATCCAAGACGCAGATTCCTGTTATAAAAGGTCCATTTTACGATGATTAGGTACGCAATTCATATTATGATCTGCTAAAGTGGCAATTTTTGACGTCCTGTTATTTTTGCGGATGCTGCTTCGTTATTTTATCTGTTTTTTCTTGAGAATATTAAATAACACTTTGCTCAACCAAAAAAAAGGCAACATAACATCACGCTTGTAATAGGGATGTTTCCTGACCTAAAAAACTGTGATTCTGTTTAGTCCGTCAGTTTTGATTATCGAAAAATATTGGATACGTTTGTTTTTTGTTTTATCAAATTAATAAAAATTTACGAAGATAAAACGCGTCAAAGATCGTGAGTTGTTAACTAATGTAGTGCAATATGACGTCACACGAGTTTTCGAAGCACTGTATCGTCTTCATATTTTGTTTACGTGAAAAAAGAAATCTATCTGACGGACTAATTCGATTTCTTTTGTCAACTACCCTATTCCCGAAGGGTTAAACAAAAAAAAATAAATGAATATTCAATCAGAAGCTTCCCAGTAGCGGCCACAAAATCTGGATTTGTGCCCAATAGGGTAGTGAACCAAAAAAAAATTATTAGTTCGTCAAATAGATTTCCCAAAAAATATTGAACTGTATTTTTTTTTATTTTTTCACGTAAACAAACAATGAAGACGATACATTGCTTTGAAAACTCGTGTGATGACATATTCTGAGACATTAGTATGGCATTTTTTACCGGTCAGTGACGTCACAAACCTCACTCAAATCTTAGACGCGTTTTAACTTCGTCAATTTTTATAGATTTAATAAAACAAAAAATACGTACTTATCCAATATTTTTTGATAATCTAACAGACGGACTAATTAGAATTACATTTTTTTAGTCAGTAAACATCCGTATTCATGGCAATAGGCTCGACCCCTGTTACATGGGGCTTAAAACATTACCAACAAAATGTGGGTGCTCACCGCCTTATCCGTTGAGAATTACAGAAGTGATGTTATGTTATGTCGAATCGATGTTTTTTAGCTTTAAACCGTGCCGTTATTTCCAAAATATTTTATAGATGTTAGAATAATGCTAAATCGTGTCTTCATTTATTTCAGGTTCAAGACTGTTCTATGAACACTGAAGCCATGACATTAGTGTTCGGTATCACTATGGTCCTGGCTTTCTGCAACATTTTCATGAGTAGCATCATCACCTGCATTGGAAGGAAGCGACTCTTGATCAGTATTCAGGTACTTAGAACTGTATTTATCAAAATCAAAATATTTTATTTCACCTTGGCCTACAAGGGCACCTGTAAAACGTTGACAAAAAGGTGCACGGTTCGGTGCATTGGTCGATTCATAAGGAGAAGAACCGGCAAGAAACTCCAAAGGTTACTCTTTTAATCTTTTAAAATGGTTTAAGTTAACAATAAGTTTAAGGTCCAGACATAATCTTGGTATAATACACACATGAAGACTATGCAGATTATTGTCTGAGATGGTCTTTTGAAGAAAACACCACACAGATTTGAGTGAACCCGTCCAGTCAGTGCAAGCATTTGTAAGTTGTCGTGGAGCTCGACTTATGACTCAACGAGCTCAACGTCACGACGAAAATTGCTAAAGAAAGGACATTTGGGTCGGCCGATTATTGTCAAACTGCCAAACAATCGTTTAAATTAAAGAAAGACTCCTCACATTCAGAATATAAAAATAATAAAATATTTGTCATATTAAATAATCATATCAAGTTATTAAATGTCAAAATTTACAAAACTAAATAAAAAATAAAATAAAATATTTAACAAGCATAATTTGGTCAAAAAATAAAAAAATAATATCATCCTTGAAAAAGTAAACATAGTGTTTAAAGAAAATTCATAAAATGTCAAATAGTAAAAGGAAAAATGAAATATGTATAAAGTCAATTCAATTTTAATTCAAATTGGAGCAGCTCAGTCCCAAGTTTTTTTAATAAAAAAATAATATCATCCTTGAAAAAGTAAACATAGTGTTTAAAGAAAATTCATAAAATGTCAAATAGTAAAAGGAAAAATGAAATATGTATAAAGTCAATTCAATTTTAATTCAAATTGGAGCAGCTCAGTCCCAAGTTTTTTTGTCCTCTATATCCTAATCTTTAACAGCAATTATAAAAGATTATAATTTAGGTTTTTAGGTTTGAATCGGCCAAACAAAGATTTTGTTAATTAATGGATAAATAATTGTGTAAGACTTTCATATCCTTTTTGTTGCGTGATCTAATTCTTTTTAAAACTAGGTCCATTCAACACCTGTCTAGAAATTGTTACACTATTTTGGGACCAGCTTCGAATTTAGCCGAATGCTACTGTGAACTAAACGAGGCCACTGTTCCATGTAATATACCTACTGGTTTAAAAGGTGGATAGGATTCGTTACACGAACCCTTTACCTTTAAACTATATCAGTAACATTTCACTTGTGCATTTTCGCTAAACTAACAATTCGTGTAGAGAGACGATACCAGGAGACGATCCACCTCGACTTCATTACCGTTCATCAGTCCTTTGCAAATGATTATAACAAAATTTCATTTTTGGTTTCCCACAGATGATAGCTGGAACAGCAGCCCTGGTGATCAACTTCAGTCCCTACTGGATTCTGAGTGCGGTTCTGTTCATGGTCTTCTTGTCCGCCATATTTAACTTCGGCTTCATGAACACGTATAGTGTTGATGTCTTCCCTACTTATGTCAAGTGAGTTCATTATAGTATTTATAAGGTCCGTAACACACACACAACACAGTGATTCTTGCTATGTAGTTTTGAAATTACATGGCATTATCACTGTTTGTCTGATCATCGCCATATTAACGGATTTATGTGGATATAGTAGACAACCAAACCATAGATATAGATATGTTGAGGATAGTAATAAATGATACTACTCAACCTTGAAATGAAAACTGTTAAATTCAGTATAATATTAAAGTTTGACGGCACATTACATTTATAATGGACGCTACATAAATGTACGTGTTCCATTGCCGACTAATGGCGGCGCGCACGCTGTGACATACATAAATTCATTTCGTTTTTTATTTTTGTTGTAACCATTCATACATATTTTTTTTAACTAATAATATAAAGTAAAATAAAACATAAAATAAGACAATGGACACAGTAGACACAAAGGAGAAGGACTTACGAGTATTTGGCACACACTGCCCGTACATGTAAAGCAGTCCAATGTTCCATGAAGGCGCAATCCACATCTATTTGCACCACAACGAGCTGCAGAAAGCAGAGTGTCTATGTAGACAATGAGAACACTACTATATTTTACTAATTTTTTTCGAACTACAAAAATCTGTAGGCACGTCAGCTTCTGAGCCATCAATATGTAACACTTATTTATATTACACGAATTCATTCTCATTCTTTATTGCACACCAAAAAGTACACATACAAATTGCAATAATACACACATCAAAAGTGTCTAGGGATCAACATATATTTTTGCAATAACTTTTCTCCTGATTGATATTAATTAAAATTTTCTTTAAGGATTCATCAAATAAAGTGTTTTCGTTTGTCACAGTAACGATAAACCAAGTCACCTTTGCATTAATAAAGAAATTTGCCATTTTCCTAATAAAGGGATTTTTGACATTTGAACCACTAACATTAAAGTTCGAAAAAAAGACTGAAATAACAGTTTTCTTTAAAATTTTATTGGGTAACTTAAACAATTAATAATCCGTGTTTCTACCGCGAACACTAACAACACAAGAACATCGGTTTGGCATACTCAAAATGAGTTCATCCAAATCACGCTGTGGAATGGCCGCCCATGTTCGTTGCAACAACAAAAAAAGGTCTTCTTGCGACTGGATACCCTCCATATTCGGCAGAGCTCTTCTCTGTAGCATATCCCATGCATGCTCAATCGGGTTCAAGTCTGGCGACTGAGCAGGCCAGGGCAGGACATTGATGTTAGCTGCGGCGAGAGTCTGTCTTACAACTCTTGCGGTGTGCGGTCGTGCATTATCATGCATTAACTGAAATAAGGGACCGATTTGCACTTGTAGAGGAACGATGACGTCTGATACAATCGTCTCAGCATAAATTTGAGCGTTGAGGTTGCCTCTGATCCAAATCAACTCAGTTCTTCCGCCGACCCAAATACCCGCCCATACCATGATGGTTCCACCACTATAAGGATGGACTTCCTGGTAGGATTTTAATCGCTGTTGGCGTCCAGGGGTTCTCCAGTGTCGTATACGTCTTGTATCCGGTCTCATACCAAAACGAGACTCATCAGAAAAGCACACGAAACGCCATTGTTCTTCTGCCCAATTTCTGTGTTCAAGAGCCCATTGATATCGAATCCTACGATTGTGCATTGCTATAGGTGGTACCCGTAGCGGTCTTCGGGAATGAAGGTTCACTTCATGCAAGCGGTTTCTGACTGTTTGGTCGCTAATTAAGTTCCCTGAAGAGTGATGAAGCCTCACGGCTAACATCATGGCGGTTATTGTTGGAGCTCTTGGAGTTAAGATTTGAATGTATCGGTCTTGTCTCCGTGTGGTGCAGCGATACCGTCCTCCATGGCGCTCAGCCACGGTACCAGTGCTTCGGTAACGTGTCCAAAGTCGACTGATAACACTCTGACTTGTATTCAGAGCTAAAGCCACAGTACGTTGCCGGGAACCAGCTTCTATCATTCCCACGGCTCTGAGCATTTCTTCCCTGCTTAAATGACGTCGCCGCTCCATAATAACGTTGGTTTTAATCAGTAGTAGGGAAACAGTAGCACTAATAATGTCTTCAATGCGTTGTATGTTTTTATAGGGAAAATATTGACAGCTGATTTTCATCTTTTACTCGAATTTGATTCACAGTTCCTGATTCAAATTATGAAATGCACCAAAAAGGATCCATATAAATTTATAAAATCATAAATTTATTACAAAGCCACATCTCAATCTCAAGAAATCCGCATAAAAATGCTTGATCCCTAGACACTTTTGATGTGTGTATATGTATATAGCTTAAATGTACAATGGCGAACTAAACCCGGATTTGAGTTTTCTTACAGCAAACCTAATTTCGATTCCAAGATTTGCAGAAGACAAAGTCATGATACGTTTGAACCTATACGTATTTATCGTTTTGTTTTCACAGTACCTACGTATGATTTTACTTACACAATAGTTGTAATAATTTATCTTGTTGTATTTTGATTATTTTATGGTAATTGTTTGGTTTGATAATGGAATTCTAATTGAATTTATATCGATTATTTATTTATCTGAAATAAATTGATTAATAATTAATTAATGTATTATCTGTCGTGTAAATTTGCAGAGCCATGGCGGTGTGTCTGACCCTGATGGTTGGTCGTGGCAGCGCGGTCATTGGGATTAACGTGCTGAAGCGACTCCTCGATACAAACTGTGAAGCTGCTTTCTACATCTATGGGTCTATCGCTTTTGGTAAGTACGGTTAACACACATTTTGTTCCGAATCTAACACTACATTGAGATTTTATAGAACTCAGTTTTAGAGCATAGGGAATTCCCAGTCTAAACTACCGCACTCAGAGAGCTTTAATGATTACTTAGGCCATGACTTAATAAAGGTATGTCAAACCTTTACTAAGTGATGGATTAAGTAATCATTAAATATCTCTGAGTACCGCAGAAAGAGTTAGAGTAGACAAACTATTGGGCGTTCTAAAAAGTTAGAATTATTGTAAGAACTGGCAAGCAAGAGCATGTTTCCAAGATTTGGTTTCAATACTATCACACTTCACACTATATAATATTATAAAGGCGAAAGTTTGTGAGCAAAAACTACTGCACGGATTTGAATGAAATTTGGTACACAGATAGTTTATAACCTGGATTAACAAATAGGATAGTTTTTATCCCGATTTTATATTCCCGTGGCTTGTAGCAGGTGAAGCCGCTGGCAACAGCTAGTAAGTAGGTAAGGACTAATCCTTAAAGTGGACCATTGCGCGGTCGATCAAGCTATTGAGTATACGGCCACCTCACTTGTATTTACTTTTAAGATTATACGTAAATACTTCCATTTAGCAACGGATGTCAAACAAAACAGCGTTTGACATCGATTTATAAAACAAATGATTTTTTCATTGTATACTGAAATTTATAAAGATTTCTACCTGTTTCCTAACTTGTCCGACTGTTATACTTATTTTCTTTATACTACAAATTACAGTGTACACAAAAAGCAGGCGTATTGCATCGACTCAGGAGCTGCTCTAAATAGCAGAATAAAAAATCTTATTCCAGAGTGAGAAAAGAGATGGCGCTAGACTTCCCCTATAGCTCCGTCTCTTTAAGATGTAACGGTAGACAACCCCGATGAACAATGAACAACTAAATCTTACACCTTACCTTCTTCCAGGTGGTGGTATTGTCGGATTCCTTCTACCTTCAGACGAGCAGATCAGAGAACAGAATAAGAAGGTATTAAAAACTTGAACCAATTCTTAGGAAAGCATGTATTGTGCGTGTATTTTTAACTGTTTGAACTTATGTTCAAGTTGCAAAGATGTTGCTAATCTTATTTCTAAGGCGCTTGAGTGTTGTACAAAATATTTAGTTTTAACAACTTTTTTCCGTTTTCACTAAGATTGTGTGATACCTTAACAAAAGTGCACTGTCATATGGCCAGTGAAAAGAAATATTTTCATTGCTATAAGCCATTGCTATTGTTTTTTTTTATTGGTATTGTATTTAATTAAATTTATAGTAATTAAATTCAATTTAAAAAAAAAAAACTTCTTCAAAGAGCTGTGAATTTTGTGAACAATAAATAAATAAGTAAGTTTACAGCGAAGATTTAGTTTTTGTTATGAATAATTTATTTACTTAGTTTATAAGAAACTTGTTTTATTTTTAAATATTTCAGTTTAAATCTTTTGCTAAGTTTTGTAACGCAAATTAGATATTAATAGAAAATTTTAGCTGATAGGAAAATTATTTATAATATAGGTATGTGTGGATATTTGAAATAAAATATTTTATTAAAATTAATAGTTTGTTTTATTTGTGATTGCATTACTCTAGGAAAAAAATTCAACTACAGTTGGTACCTACATGATGTCCTTATTACTAGTCAGTCTCATCAATTCATCATCATCATCAGCCTATTATGTTCCCACGGCGGGACTCAAGCCTCTTATCAAGGAGAGGGATGGGCTATAACGCACGTTGATTTCCTTCGCCGTTTTGAGAGCAGTGGTGATGAAATAAATTACACAAAGTAATGCGCGTCTGAGTTCGAACCAATGGCTTACTATTCATAAGTCAGGGCCGCAACTACTATGCCACCACTGCTCTCCGGCCGATAAGCCGGTCTATTGAAACTATTTTACCGGTGCTGCTCGGTAATCGACGATAGTCGGAATTAATGTCCCTATCTTGTTTAAATAAGGATTTATTTCACATATTGTATTAGTCAAATCTTGTAACTGAATTTCGAACTAGTTCCCTCCAACCAATAGGGGAACGGACAAAAAAAAGAACAAGTCCGTCGGATAGATTTCCAAAAAATATTGAACTCATATTTTTTCTTTTTTCACATATACAAAAAATGTAGACGATACAGTGCTACGAAAACTCGTGAACTCCTCGAAAACGTCACATGTCAGTACATTTTTACCTACAAATGACGTCACAACTCACGAACTTTAAGGTGTTTTATCTCCGTAAATTTTTATTAATTTCATTAAAACAAAAAATACGTATCCAATATTTTTCGATAATCTAACTGACGGACTAATTAGAATCATATTTTTTTGACCCAGTCCGATACCCTATCGAGCTAAAAATAAATATAATATTGAAGCAAATCGGCAAATCATGGTTTTTTTTTAGCAGTATAATGCTCAAACTGCCAGACAATCGTTAAAACTAAAGAACCTGCGATATCCAGCGCTTCCACCATATTTATGGTATAGTTAAAGGTCAAGCTGCAATGTTTCCATAGACGTACGATCGACTGCCTACCTTCTGAAAAATAATAAAAGTAAACAAATATACATCTACCCTCAATAGCCATTCGTATTAGATTGAAACCTCTCACTCGCTCATTTCAATCACCGCTTAGCTGGCGCGAGCGACACCATGTTCTTTTTTCGAATAATTTAGTTTTTAAAAAAAAAACCTTGAAGTGATAGTAAAAAGTTTGTAATACTTTGTTTTTCTTCAACAAAATGAGTTTATTCAGTTCCGTTTTACGTTTGTTCGTATATGTAGTAGTTGTGTGTCCGGTTATTTGGTCTGCCCACGCGCATGATAAGAGCAATGTGCCACATGGACAAGGTAAGATGTCTTATTTGTGAATGATTAGGGGAATTAGTAGTGATATGGGAAGGCATATCGATATGGGCCGTAGGTCTATTGGTTGTAATAAAGATATTTCAGTACTAGTGTTGGTTTTTAGGTTATGTTGGCTCAGTCGGGTTCTTTTTGTCTGTTGACCGAGATGATGTTAAGGGATTTTAGGTAAGGATGCATTATTATATTAGCTACACTTAAAACGGCTCCGTCGTAGAATGTGCCAAACATTACATCATATCATCACGCCTGTGATATCTAAAGGGTAAGGCAGAGATATACCTTCTAATACACACAGTAACGTATAAGTCCTATGTATTAGGGGAAGAGCCTTTTGCCATAAACCGCGCACAAATTCAGAGTCATTTATAACAGCCAAACACTCCTATACCGCATTTAATATTGTATTCAACCAGCAACGGACCTGTTCTTCCATCACAACCCTCAATTGCAGAGCACCAACATCACAAAGAGCCTCCCTGCGCCACCTGCCCCCGCCACGGCAGGTGTGTGCCCAAGGTGCAGTGTCCGGCACACGTCAGAGCCAGCTCCTACAACCCTGCCTGTCATCTAGAAGGGGTGGAGGGAGTGTGCTGCTTTACTGGCAGTGGCCATGCAGGTGAGACAGGAAAACTTTTTTTTTAGCCCCACACTAGGAATATCTGCTGTATTGTGGGTGCGTTAACAACACTTACTGCCGCACTCAGAGAGCTTTAATGATTACTTAGGCCATCACTTAGTAAAGGTTTTGACAGTTTAGTCATACAAAAATATTTCAAATCTTTACTAATTGACTGCTTAAGTAATCATTAAAAGTCTCTGAGTAGGTACCGCAGTTAAACTCGCATACACAAATACCCAGACTCGGAACAACTATCTGTACGCCATATAAATAGTTGTTCTGTGCGGGAATCGAATCCACAACACGCAGTGCAGCAGTCCAATCGCTCAGCCAGGTCAGGTAAATCAAGAAAAAAATCGAATTAGTCCGTCTGTTAGATTATCAAAAATTTTGGATACTGGTTTTTTGTTTTATCAAATTAATAAAAAAAATCGAAAATAAAACGTTTCAAAGATCACGAGTGGCTTTTGACGGCACTCTGTGGGTAAAAAAGTACTAACCTTGTGACGTCACACGAGTTTACGCGACTTTTCGAAGCAGTATATCGTCTTCATCTTTAGTTTAAGTGTAAAAAGAAAAAATACCTGTCCATTATTTTTACCCGACTGCGGCGAAGCCCAAAAGGAGGGTTATGTGTTTGGCGTACATACATGCATGTATGTATGTAAGTATGTATGTATGTATGTATGTATGCATGTATGTATGTATGTCCGTTTCTTTGTTCCCTCATAACTCCTAAACGGATAAAGGGATTTGAATGAAATATACGTCGTTAGATTCGTCTTGATGGCGTGAGTGTCATTGGCTACATTGAAATTAAAAAAATTAAAGATAAATGCTGGATTTGGGGGCCAAATAGTGGATTTGAAAAAATAAAAAAAAATCATTACCATCGAGTCGGGTATCAAAATGATGGGATTTAAAAGGAGATTACAAAAATATGACACCTATATGTTTAAAATAAATTCAAAGTCACAAATTCTATAAACAGACACAAAAGTTAAATCATCTGCGAAGTATTTTACTGTGTCTGCTGTGCTGTATGTACCTATTTGTTATTTATTTTATCCATCAGGAACTTCTAAGGAACAGCCACGTAATAGACTCGCTCATCATCACAACATCATCGTCAACAGCTTACTAATGTTGCCACTACTGGGACACAGGCCTCCTCTCTTTGAGAGGGAATGGACTATAATCAACCACGCGAGCCCATTGCGGATTGGTAGATGTCACATCTCTTCGAATTTTTTCATTATAAGACATACCGGTTTCCTCACGATGTTTTCCTACACCGTTTGGAGAGCAGCGGTGATGAAATAAATTACACAAAGTATGTGCCTTTTTTTTGATGGCTCGAAAATCATCGAGTAACCCCTTCCGCTCTTGGGCAGAGCGAAAGGGAGTGTCAGACTTCTACTGACTAAAAACCAACCATGTTTCTTCTTAGCCCTTTATGTCGAGGCCGCGGTATCTCTTACAACATCCTGCAGCCCCGACAGGTGTCGGCCCTTACGGGCCCCTCCCATGTTGCTGAAATCTTTGAGGCGCGCGTGGAACACGAACGCGAACGTCGACACGGCCTGTCGTCGTCATAAGACGGATGGACGGCGAGCTAGGAGTATGTGCCTGCCTGGGTTCGATCTCACGACCTACTGTTCTTAACTCGGGGCCGCCACCACTGGGTTCTCATCCCTATAGACAAAACAACTGGTCTTTAGGTGTACCATTAGGTAGGTACCTCTTAACCCTTCTGGGATAACAAGCGCGATGTTGTGCTCTAATTTCAGGCGTCGTGTTTTTGTCAATAGCCCCTTAGAGACCTGGTCAAATGGTGGTAACTGTTGATTAAGAGGTCCTGGATGGTTGGTGAACGCATTTTTTTTTATATTTTTTCTTTATTTTTTTCTAGTTGCTTCTTGACCTAATTGCCGCAAACGCTACCTAACATGAAGTATCGTGTTTGGTTCCCGAACCAGGCGGAATTATCTGGGGTTTTCCATCTGGAATATCTCGGTAGCCTTCTTAAACAAAGTTGTGTGTGATATGTGGTTAAAAATGTGCCACCCCACTGAGCATAAACAGTTACGACAGCCACTAATGAAAAAAAAAAACTTATTTCTTTCAATTATTATTATTTCCTCATAGCGGAATCCGAGCGCCACTCCCGCGCATCACGAGCCACGTCCATCAGCGCCGAAGACATCAAGTCTTCTCACTCGCAGTCGCGACAGAAACTGTCCCAGTGGGTCACCCTCGCTGCCAAACTGCTGGAACACTCGCTGCACACCATGGTTAATACCACCTCGCCGAGCTATGGTCATCATTTGGTAAGGAATCTTTGCAATACAAAGGACGTTGCAGAACTGGTTTAAGTCCATCACATCACTATCTTAGGTCCAGTTGAAAACCAGCATCGGACACTAGTTGCCTGCTTCCAAGTTTTTTTTAAATTTTAAAATGTGCTTGTTTTTTGCTTTTCACTGTTTTCAGTCGGGTTTTTTAGTTTTATTACTACTTTTTTTAATTTCCAACTTTTCGTTATTATGTGCACATGTGATAAAGCCTTAACAAAGAATTAATGATCATCATCTACCTCGACTGGAAGCAGTCCCCAACACAGTTGGGAAACCTTTCCTCAACTATGTTGGGTCATTCTTCCACTCTGCAACTGAGTACCAGTATTTGAAATAATGCGATTACCTATCTCTATATCTGGCTTCGACAAGTACTGGGTAATTTTACCTTTTATCCTTTATTGAAACTGGTGGTCAGACTCTCGTGCCTCTGACTGTGACGACTGATTGTCGAGATCTGCAAATGCAGCCGTGACTACTGACTTAACGTGCTTTCCAAGGCACCGAGGAAACTGGTATATAATGGATGCTCACCAACCTACGGATCGACTATAGCAAGCGAGGTTTAACCTTGAAGATTAATAATAATAATAATAATAATATATCTTTATTTTCTCTCTTCACAAAGGTTTACATACATAGTTATAAGGAATACAATTGCAAGACTAACTTTTTAACAAGGTGCAACATATATGTTCCTTTGTGAGAGACTGGCGTCCATACTAGGATACCCTGTGTGACGGATCCCCAGGCTCTCACCTCGAATAAAATAAAAGAAAATAAAAAAAGTTTACAAACTAAAAACAGCCAATATGTTTTCAGAGGGAAAACAAACATAATTATTTAAAATTTAATTAATACGTTAAAAAAAATATATATATTAAAACTAGATAATGTGCTAAGTGTATATATGTGTTTGTGTGTGTAATGCGTGTGAAGTAAAGTGTGCAGTGACTCAGTGACGAGTGTGTAAGTGATGTGTGCAAATGTAGTGTGTGAAGAGAGGTAGGATGATGGTGTGTGTGATGTAAAAGCGTCGGGTGATACAGTCGTGAACTAAATTCAATCAATATTACGAGGGTACTAGAAGCAACTGCTCTGTACTGTCATAGTCTAGTTTTTGTAGCCAGGTTGCCACTTTAATTTTTAAATGCTTAATAGGTAGAGAGTAAATTGACAAGGTTCTATTTATTTTGTTGTACAAATAGTTTCCAAGAAAACCAAAATGCCGACGGGAGAAAGCGGTGTTAAACTGATTAGTAGGACAAACTGCATGTTTTCGTCGTTTACCCTTAAAGAGACTAGGGTCATAGGGAAGAGAAGAATGCCTGCGCAATATAGTATTTAAGATAAATAATTGTCGTACACTTAACACTCCAATTTGCTCATAAAGTTTTTTAGTGGGAAATAGAAAAGGCAAAAAATTACCAACTTTTAAAACAGCCCTTTGCGAACGTTCGATCCGGAGCATTGCCGTTTTTGTCGCACCACCCCATATCGTAATGCAGTAAGAGATCAGCGATTGGCACAACGCAAAGTAAACCGTTCTCATTACAACAGCATCCGCAACATGACGAAGATTTTTAAAAACATAAATTAATTTTCGGATTCTAGACGAGAGAGTGTTTATGTGTTGGTGAAAGCTGAGAGAGCTATCAATAATGACTCCCAAATACTTGATTGTATCTGTTCGCTGAAGGTGGGGACATAAACAGGGAGAACTATGAGGAAAAATGCATGAGGGTGAATGAGCGGTGATGTTGAAGTTATCAAGTGAACAAGTAGGTTTTTTAATATAAAAGGAAATGTACTTCGTCTTATCCACATTGAGAGCGAGTTTATTCGTAGCTAGCCACGACAACACCAAATTTAAGCCCGTCTGAGCGCAGCCGTATACTTCCGGCCAGGTATCAGCTTCAAACAAAAGCGCTGTATCATCCGCGAAAGTAATGATCCTTCCGCTATGCATCTTGAGCTCACAAAGGTCGTTGATATAGGTCAGAAATAAAGGAGGACCGAGAATGCTGCCCTGTGGCACGCCATGCACGACGGGAAGATCACCACTAGTCCAATCATCCACCCTAACTCGCTGGTATCTGTTGGTGAGGTAGTCAGAAAAAAGTTCCAGCTGTTTGTCTCTTACCCCAATGTTCTCTAATTTCCTCAGCAACAGTGGGATGGAGACTGTGTCAAATGCCTTGGCGAGGTCCATGAAAATTATGATGACTTTCTTATTCACATCGAGTTTATCCGATACAAACTTAGTTAGATCGTGAATGGCGTCGCTGGTCGACCGGCCCGATCGAAAGCCGTACTGAGAAGGGGATAGTAATGTATTCTTTTCAAGGTAGTCGACCAGGCGATTTTTCATGATTCTTTCCAATATCTTAGATAATGCTGGGAGGATGGAAATTGGTCTATAGTTGTTGACACAGGCTCCATCGCCACTTTTGAAGATGGGGCGGATTTCCGCTATTTTCCACGCATTTGGGAATTTTCCGGAGTCAATGGCAAGGTAGCAGATAAATAGGATAGGAGAAATGAGAACATGTTTATATCTTTTCAAAAAGCTGGTAGAGATGTTATCATAGCCAACAGCGCAATTAGACTTCAGACTATGAATGACGTTTTCGATTTCTTCCATGTCTATGGGTAAGAACACCATCGAGTTTGAATGGGGCCTGAGCAGAAGCGACGGGATATTATTACTGGAATAGCAGCGGTTAGCAATATTTTTGCCGATGTTAACAAAAAATTCATTGATTGTATTAATCGAAGTTAGAGGATCATAAGTATTGATTAGTTGTGTGGCATCGTTTTTAGATTTTTTTGTGTGGGCAATGTCTTTTATTTTATTCCACAGTTCTTTGTTACTAGTTTTAGCCGCAGTCTGAAGTTCTGATTTGTCATGTTCCCTTTTTCTATTTTTTAAAAGTTCGTTACAAAAATTTCTATATCTTTTATATGTCATTATTATACTTTGGTCATTAGGATACTTTTTTGCTTTTTGGTGCAGTTTGTCACGATTCCTCATACATCGTAATAATCCGATCGTTATCCAAGGCTTAGTAATATACTTCCGGTTAGAGGTTTTAATAATTAGCGTGTTCGATTTTATAATACCATTAATAGTGTTAACAAAATACTGTACAGCAAGATCCACATCTGTCATAGAATATAATTCGTGAAAGTTGGCATTAGTAATGTCAGTGTTCATTCTTTCGTAATTTAGTCGTTTAATTATCTTATTGGTTTTGTTTTGGCGTTTACTTAAATCCAACACAAGGAAAACCGCATCATGGTCAGTGATGGAGGTTTCAGTCACGTAACAAGAAGCAGGGAGTCGAGTTCTTAAAATAATGTGGTCTAGACAAGTTTTATTATGTGTAGGAAAAGTATAAGCCGGCAACATGCCATGGGATGCTAAAAGGTTTAGGTAAAGAGCTGAATTGGAGTCTGTGTTGGTCTCTGTTATGTCTACATTTAGGTCTCCTATTAGAATAAAGTTTTTTATATTGGACGTAGTTGTTAGAAAGTGGTCAAGAGAGGTAAAAAACTTATTAGGGTTTTTGTAACCAGCAGGTCGGTAAACTGCTAGTATGGCCGTGTTTTGATTAAGTTTGATCATTAGACAGTTACAATCAGAAATAGTAGGTTCTTCTATGCATACGCGTATGTTATTTTTGGAGTAAATAACAACCCCTTCATTTTGTGTGATAATATTATTAGTTTTGTAGTAATTATAGCCTTCTAACAGCGGGATGTTGTGTGCACAAGATAACCAGCATTCCGTTAACACAATGAAAACCCAATCTATTTGCGATCTCTGTAATAATGTCAGTAAACCTGGTGTGTTACGTGTAATGCTTCTAATATTTTGATGTAGAACCTTCAGAGATAGCTCGGAGTCAGTAACAATGTTATGACAATCGTCAATATCACAGATAAATGAGCGAGCCATGGAAAGACGATCTAAGTCCGAGATTATGTCTTCGGTACTATTGAACATGAATATTAAGGAATAGGTATATTATAAATATGAAGGTTCTGCATGGAAACATAAATAAAAACATCAAAAACGTATACTCAGTGGGTAAAAAACCTTTGATTAACAACACATTAAGATATGAAAATATTTGGTACAATGTAGGTAGATACTCGCACGGGATTGTGCAATAGTGTTTTATAATACTCTGCAGCAAAGTATAAATTGCTTTAACGTTATCGGTATAGACTAAATCACACCCGAACGTACGATACAATCCCAAATGCAGGGTATGTAGAAAATTCGTCACCGCAATAGGCCTGTCATACTGTTGTACAAGAACACTTCGTGAGTCGGAATATCGTTGTTGATGTAGTAACCAAATATAGCTATGCTCGATGTTTAAAGTTCTGTTGACATTCGTGTTATTTTGAGTATACATACCCGGTTTAGTTTTGACTGTAATCCTATGGTATGAGTGATATGTCTTAAGTGCGTGTATGTATAGTATACGTGTGTTGTAAGTGTGAAAGTGATTATTTGTGCAGTGTAAAAAACAAATATTTTTAGCGATAATTATAAGAAGAACACAAAAAAAGGGATAACAAATGTAACCGGTAAGTACAAATTCTAGTCATTCAGACTTTAATTTTAGTAGATCGTCGTCGCAGTCAATTCGGATTGGACGAGATGTTTCTTTTTCTTTTATGTATATTTTTCCATACGAATTCCAAAAGCTATGATAATTGTTCTCAGTCTTGAAGTTTTTAACAGCGAAGCGTAGTTTTTTGGCTGCAGGTGTCAAAAATTCATCAATATATATTGGCTGGGACTGAGATGTTGTGGCAATCTGAATGTGTGAAGTATTTAACTTATTGTTTTGATTGTCCTTGTTGAACGTTCTACATTTTTTGATCATGTTGTTCTTCGTGAACGTTGTAGTGAACTGAACGACAATAGGGTGCTTATTTTCGAGTTTGGTTTTGATTCGAAAGGCATCGTAAACATCGGAGTCATTAATCGGCTGACCTATAACTTTACCAATGTGTTTTACAATGGTGCGTAGTTGTTCTTTGTTTTCATTACGGTCTTTCGGTATATTATGAATTTCAACCGAGGCAGCTCGGGAATTTCGTTCCAGCAACTCGAGTTTCGATTCCAAATAAGCAATGGTTTTTTTATTTTTGAAATGCTCTTGCTCCAATCTACTCATACGATCCAAGAAAGCGTCGTATTTATCAGAAACAAATTGTAGGTCTTTCTTGATGTCATTTGCTTGA
This sequence comes from Diarsia rubi, assembly GCA_932274075.1. Classification (NCBI taxonomy): domain Eukaryota; kingdom Metazoa; phylum Arthropoda; class Insecta; order Lepidoptera; family Noctuidae; genus Diarsia; species Diarsia rubi. Next base: position 2,199,045 of record OW026420.1, on the reverse strand, counting down.
TCCTGAATAGTATGCATTGCCGAGTTGAGTTGATCTAACTTAAGGTTTTGTTGTTGCTGGAAACTTTCGAACATAGACTTGATTTCCGCAACAGATGAATGGACATCACCTGTATCTGTGAATTTTCTCTTAAAAGATCTCTGTGTGATATTCCTGGACCCGTCGGATTTTTCGCATCGGTTGGAAGGCAAATCAAGTTGAGTGTCAGACCCATAGCTAGCACAGTCTGCATTTGCCAAATTCGGAAAAGACGAAGAAGATTGCATAGGCACTTGTACAGGCGTGGACGGCGGTGTGCGATGAATAGTAGCCATGTTAGCGGACAGCGGCCGGGCAGTTAGATATTATGTGTGCTGCAGCGAGCTGTTAGGGACGACGTTGACGTCAACGCAGTGGAGGTGGCAGCTGGGCGGGGCCAACGTCTTTGCTATGCTACTGGTGTGCTGTTGAGTAGTTGTATGTGTGTGTACTGTTTACACTACTCACGCAGATTGTACTTTCAACTGGTTCTGGGCGCCTGGTACTTTTCGCTCGCTCGCAGATTATTATTTTAGTTTTAATTGAATAAATACAGTAATTTTAAGAAAAAAAATTAAACAAATCGTAACCGTAGACACGACCGAACACATCGGCTATCCGAGGAAAGAGAGGATTAACCAGTGTGGCTGTTATTTTTTAACCAACGAGTTTCTCGCCTTGACAAGGAATCGTCTTCTGCCTTAAATATTCCCACTGCAGGGACTCAGGCCTTCACGACGTAAGCCCAGAGCGGGTTGGTAGATGTCACATATCTGCGATTTTTTTTGGTTATAAGACATGTCGGTTTCCTCACGATGTTTTCTTTCAATGTTTTGAGAGCAGTGTGATGAAATAAATTACACAAAGTAAAGCTCCTGCCTGGGTTCGAACCCACGACTTACTGTTCATAAGTCGGGGCCAAAACCACTGGGACGCCTGCACCATGTACATACATAATATTTTTCTCGTTCAGTCCGTGGTGTCACACGACGCGCGCGCCGCCACCCTAGGTCGCGGCGGTTTGCTGAACTTGTTCACTACGCAGGAGTTGAAGGCGCGTCAGGCTATCTCCGATGATGAACTGGCATTAGGACTGACTGATAACACTGACGGTGAGCTTATTTTGTTTTGATACACGTGTAGGTACTTTTACTAAAAGTTTGAAGACCCTCCAAAAATACAACATTATTGAAAAATTAAAAAAAAAACAACTGCCTTCCAAAAAATGTGCTAAATACTTGAGTAACAGCCCCGTTGGCCCCACGGTCGCAAGTGTGACTGCTGAGGTGGGGTTCCAGGTTCGGTCGCGCAAAAAGTGTCGTAAGATTTTTCAGTAGCAGTTCGGAGTTTGAAAATTGGCGGTACCTAAGCCCTTGTGGAACCGTTAGGCTTTGAAAACTACTAACTAGAGGAGTCAGCTGTTTTAGAGAATAAGAAGAACGCGAGGATAGTAAGGGACCATATGCCATAATGTCTTGGTAGTTGGGTTGGCTTTTGGTGTGGGGTGCAGCATTTATAAATAATTCTATATTATCTTTCAGGCCCGTTCTGCCCTCCACAACCATCATGTTCGACTCCAAATCGCTACAGGAGCATAGGAGGGGAGTGCAACAACCCCACGTCTTCCACATGGGGTGCAGTCCTCACCGGCTTTGAGAGACTCCTGCCACCTCATTATAGTGACGGTAATTAAACTTTTTTTAATTAGGCTTATCATTTAGATATTGTAGAAGTAAAAAGTTCTGTTGTAAAGTATTACATTTCCTTCCTATGTTGGAGCCGGCATCCAGTCTAACGGGATGTAGCTGATTACAAGTGTTTTGCATTGAGGGGTTGTCTATCTGCCTTAACCCTGTTACCACTGGGTACCCCTTAGTAAGGCTGGTTGTCAGATTAAAACTCTTGTGGAAGCTGTCATCATATCAGCCCGGAACCACCCACTGCTAAGTATAGGCCTCCCCTTTTTTCTGCCACACTTCCCGGTTCTGTGCGCATTTTATCCACGTGTTTCCGTCAACCCAACGAGCTTTAGGACGGCCCTGGTTTCTTTGCCCTGACCTTGGCCACCACTCTGTCAAAGCCTTGCACCATCGGCCATCTCCGCGTCTAGCCAGATGTGGAAGCTGTACTCTGTACATATTGAAAAAAAAAACTTATAACGTTCCCAGGTTTTAAAATCCGATGTTTATAAAATAAATTAGCATTCTTAGCAATTTTCCCGTTGATAGCCATGCGGGTGAATTTTTGACATTCTGTAAAATTTTACTGTTTGATACTGGCACATATCAAATTTATATAATTACGAGTAGGGAGTCTATCCTAGTTTACCCTTGAACTGTTCACCGACTATACAGGGTGTAAAGTAACCCTTCACACATACGTCAACCAAGCATTCTGTACATCAAACTAAGTACCCCTACGCAAAATTTTGCTGGGAAACGACTTTTTTTTTCATCAAATATCACATTTTACGGTAAAACTCAATGCAGCACTCTTGAAACATTGTGCTAGTGGGTGCTTTGAATAGTAAACGGGCCATGGAAGTAATTTATGTAAAGTTATAACCTGAAAACTGGTAGTTACAAAAACAGCTGTGCAAAATTAGGAACTTTGACCCCCAATATCTCCGTAACTAGGGGGTTCCCAGGTATGGTCTAGAACAAAAAAAATATCGCAGTGGTGGGGAGAACAAGTGCCCTTCGTTTACGTTAAGGGTACTTTTACACCCTTTATATTACTGGACTGTCTTAAGACATTGATGATTTCAATAGGCTTTCTCCTATGATTTCAGGAACATGGGCCATAAGAACAGCAAAGTCCGGGCTACCTCTACCAAGTGCCCGTACTGTCAGCAGTACACTACTCCTGGACGGAAGCCATCCCAGCAGGACTCACAATATGATGTTCATGCAGTTTGGACAGTTCATCGCTCATGACATCAGCGCGGGAGTCGTGTTCACTGCAGGTGAAGACCTTCGCTAGATTCCCTTTACTTGTTCATGAAAATTCTAATTATGTTCATTGTTGCTACTTTGAGAATCATAATTTCATTGACGAAGAGTTTTTGGCTACAGTTCGATTCAAACATAATGACGGCTCGGAAGTTAGCTGCGAGCGAAGGTGAGCGCAACAGTGCGTAGACAGCAACACTGCGCAGATAATAAGTAAATACTTTTGATTAAGTCGAGGTCCGAGCCCCACAGGATGAGTGCCCTTAGTGATCAGTCATTTTAAATGTAATTTTTTTGCATGCCCTGGCTGGGGCCTTAAATTTTGAGGTCACCACATTGTCCGGTTAAGCAGCAAACCATCCTCTCTAGAGATAAACTGCGAGTGGCCCTTACAAAAAAAAAAATCGGATCCGCCATTATGTTTGAATCTTCTTCCAGTACGGAAATTGTATTGAAAACACATGCTCGGAAGTAATGCTAGTGTCGACAGCATTGTGATGGAGATGGCGCATTTATTTATTAAATTACTAGCGGACCTGACAGACGTTGTCCTGCCCGGACAGTAGCGCCACCTACCGGGTCCAAATGTTTCAATTTGACAGCACAATCCCCATCTGAAAAAAGTTTCAATTTGGCAGCCAAATCCCCATTAACAAAATGATCCGCCATTTATTAAATTAATTTGTTACAAAAAATGTGATAAATGAAGAACCGCTTGACGAATTTTGTGCAAACTTCACATAAACCATCTACTAAATAGTCCGAACAAAGTCTAAACATTTAGTTTGGATTTATGAGCCCGTTCTTGAGTTATTAAATTGCAACGAAAAGTGGCATTGATTTTTATTTATATTGATTAATTTTGATTATTTGTTTTTTAATGTTGTTTATTTATTTATTAATGTTGTAGCATGTTGTATGCTATGAAAAAATCCTACTTCTGACTATCACCAGACAATGGCAGCGCTATCTCCTGCTGCATGAACGATGGCGAAGACGTGCTGCCTCCAGAGCTGCAGCACTTCGCCTGTGCACCAATAATGGTAGCTCCTGATGACCAGTTCTACGGCCAGTTCCGACAGAAGTGCATCAACTTTGTCAGGACTCAGATCGCGCCAGCTAGCGATTGCTCTGTAGGATATGCTAAGCAGGTACGTAGTTTTCTTGATAGTTTTATTTTAAATGTTAATTGTGTGTTTTTTTTTTGCTACTCTTACGCTATTTTTTTCGGATTATGTTCGTTGCGGAATCCAAGACCGTAAAATTGTGTCTCTGGGACTTTGTCGAGCTTCATTGTCCTGGCGTTTAAAAAAAAATTAATTAAATATTATTATTAATTATTTAATTTTATTATGGCTTCTTTTTATGGCTTTTAGGACTTGCTGTGGTTTGGGAACAGTGTGGGCCCAAAAAAAAAATGCATGTTATCTGATGCTGTAGATTCTGTTGTTATATTCTGTTGCTATATTAAGTTCCTTGAAGAGATTTGAAAAGATTTTATCCGGAAAATAAGCAAGGTGAAGTGGTACTGAGAAATTCTTGATCGAAAAACCAAAGAACATTTTATTGAATCCGAGATTCAAACCCAGGATCTCATGCTCAATATTCATGCTTGCAAAGACTAGACCTACGAGGCAGGCTCGTTATTGTTACCTTCTTCTCAATTAAAATTACACAAAATCAAATACTTTCCCTGCAGATGAATGGTGCAACTCATTACCCGGACCTGTCTCACTTATACGGCAGTTCTGAGGAAAAGGCCTTATCTCTCCGCTCTGCCGGTGGCCTGCTAAAGACCTTCAATGACTATGGCAGGGAACTGCCTCCTCTGACGGAGAGGACGGAATGTTTAGCGGTGAGGGAAGGATCGGCTTGCTTCGAATCAGGTATTGTGGCTGATACTGCGACCTCTTTGCGTCAGCAGGATACAAGATTTGTCTCTTTGAGGTTGTTATTTATCGTGGTAACCCAGCTGATTGGTAGATGTCCCATCTTTACTAATATTATAAATAGGAAAGATTTGTATTTTGTATGTAACCTATGCACATAAAAACTACTGGACCGATTCCAAAAAAATCTTTCATCGTTGAGAAGGTACCCTATACCCGGGTGATACCAGGCTACTTAAATATCTCTGTGTTGCCGCGGGAACCAGTGATCGATGTTATCCAAACTAAAACTGCGGAAAATGTATAGTTACCAAATAAAAATCACACTAGAAAATAGGAATGATCCTGACAAACAAAAAAAACATGATTCTGTTTTGATCCGTCTGTTAGATTATCGAAAAGCATTGGATACGTGTTTTTTGTTTCATCAAATCAATGAAAATTTACGAAAATAAAACTTGTCAGACTCACTTCGTGGTATAAAATGTACCACGCTGTGACGACACACGAGTTTTCGAAGCACTGTCTTCACTTTTTATTTAACGTGAAAAAAGAAAAAAAATATGTGTACAATATTTCTTGGACATCTATCTGACGGACTAATTAGTTTTTTTTTGTCAACTAGACTTACATTTGAATGAACAACATATTTTTGTCCTTGTTCCACCAGCTTGTCGTCCAAAACAAAAGTTAACTATTATGTTTTGGCAGATATTATTAATGTTAACATAATGTTTATTTTTTTATCATAGGAGACAACCACGGCAACCAAATCATCTCCCTAACAGTTCTCCATACGATCTTCACGAGGGAGCACAATCGTGTAGCTCGAGGTCTGTCGGCCCTCAACCCTGGCTGGGATGAAGATACCGTGTTTTGGGAGACCAGGCGGATACTGCAGGCTGAGTTCCAGCATGTCATCTATAATGAGTGGCTGCCTTTGCTTCTGGGTAAGATAAACTTGATTCTACATCAATATAATTTCACGCTTATTAATACCCGCAGGTTAGGTAGTGGTTTCAAGCAAACTTGTAAATAATTAGCCTTATTAACATTATTTCTAAGGATTAAGGCTGGGGGTTTTTAGGTTTTTTTAAGGATTAGGTAGACGTTTACCTTATAGTACACTCACATAAAAAAGAGGCCGCTGTGACATGACCATGACGTGTGCACATGACCACGACGACACTGTCCAGAGTAGGGTTGCCAACTTTTTTTGCAAAAAAAAACAGTATATTCAGGTTCGAGAAAGAAAATCAACAGTATTTTAATAAAATGAACAGTAAGTACCTTTTTTTTTAAAAAAACATACTTCAGGGTGTTTCTTAATTCGGTAACTTTTTATTGAAAGCTTCTTACGTGTATGCTTCACTACAAGTGCAATCAAAATTAAAAGTACCTAAATGAGGAGCTAACTTTTTATTAAATTTATGGAAGATCTATTTCTGTCGGTCCGACAGTGATGTTAAAAAAAGTATTTTTTATAGTACTGTTTTTTTGTTCGACAGTAAATAGTATAATGTAGTGAAAAACAGTATAATACTGTTTTTAACAGTACTCGTAAGACTCGTATAGTTGGCAACCCTAGTCCAGAGTGAACGACTAAGAAGAAGAATACAGGGTGAGACTATTATGTATATCAAAATGGCACAAACTCAGACTCTTTGGCTGGTACTGAGAAATTCGTAATGGGTAAACCCAATAAAACTTTGCCTGACCTGCCAATACGCAAACAAAAACAAAAAAAATCTAATTAGTCTGTCAGATAGATTTCTAAAAAAATATCGTACACTTATTTTATCTTTTTTAAAACAATGAAGACGATACAGTTCTTTGAAAACTCGTGTGACGTCATTTTCTGAGACATTAGTATGACATTCTTTAGCGGTGAGTGACGTCACAACTCAAATCTTCGACGCGTTTTATCTTCGTAATTTTTTATTGATTTATTAAAACAAAAATTACGTATCCAATATTTTTCGATAATCTAACAAACGAACTAATTAGAATCATATTTTTTAAGTCAGTTAACATCCCTATTTAACCATGGAACTTATCATTAGACTTACCTACTTCAAATAAATTCAAGAAAATGGAATCTCGATTACAATAAAGAACTTATTGCGTGTATTCAATGTTACGAGTATATCAAATTATACCAATAATAATACTCGTATGGTTATTACAGGTCCCAAAATCATCAGGACATTCGAGCTCGCACCGTCTGCAGGCTACTCCTCATCATACGACCCTCACACGAACCCGTCGCTGTCAGCAGAGTTCTCCACCGCTGCCATGAGATTCGGACATTCTGTGGTCGATGGCAGAATAGTGTAAGTGGGATTTATTACTTCAAAAATTTACAGAGGAAAGAATAAAATTCATTGTCACAAAAAATGTCGTTTGTAAAAAATCTGGTGGTATGTATTTTCATGTTATAAGGTAATGGAATCAATATGTTTGTATGAATAAGAATTCAAGAGAGAAGCATGTTTAAAAGGGGATCGGACTGAGTAATAATATATGATTCTATCTAATTAGTCCGTCAGTTAGATTATCGAAAAATATTGGATACGTGTTTTTTGTTTTATCAAATTAATAAAAATTTACGAAGATAAGACGCGTCAAAGATCTTGAGTGGGGGTTGTGACGGCACTTGTAGGTGAACAATGTACTAACATGTGACGTTTTCGAGCAATTCACGAGTTTTCGAAGCACTGTATCGTCTTCATTTTTTGTTTATGTGAAAAAAGAAAAATAGCGTGTCAAGTTTGTTTTCGACATCTATCTGACGGACTAATTATTCTTTTTTTGTCCGATGGTGATGGTGGTTTTGTCGACTATCACTGCTGCAGATAATTTATCTAGGTTATCTATCTATGTATATCTTTGATCGCTACCATCTGTTATAGCAAACATGATGAGCTTCTAATGCCTCGTACTATAACAGGAGTTATTTTCTGTTCCAGGATCCAAAGTCCCAAAATGGGCGGAACATTCGAGACCATATCGATCCCGGAGCTGATGTTCCAGCCAACAAGGATGAGGCTGCGTCACTTCCTGGACAGAGTGCTGATAGGACTGTCCTCGCAGCCAATGCAGAGCGTTGACCCATTTGTTACTGAAGGGGTAAGTTGATCCGGAGGACACGGTGGAGCACACAGTGGAGGTGCCCCGCCGTGTTCTCGTAGCGGCGATCGGTGGCGGCGACCTCTCGCGCCCGGCCCTGGTGCAAGCCATGGTCTGAGGCGAGGAGGAATGGCACGCCGTCGCCTCCTTTTGCGAAGCAGTAATGCTAGCGAAGGAGGTGGCGGAGCGCAAGAGGGAGAGAAACTCTCGTCCCAGCCGCCGCGGGAGGCGCTCCGGGCGTCGGGGGTCTCGCGATGACCTCCGGCCACCGTAGACGCGGGCCTGTGGACGGTGAGTGATGGGCTAACTCGCCGTCCGTCCATCTTACGACGAAAACAGGCCGTGTCGACGGCGCGTTCGTGTTCCACGCGCGCCTCTAAGAGAAGTCAGCAACATGGGAGGGGCCCGAAAGGGCCGACACCCGTCGGGGCCGCGGGTTGTACACTAGTTATCGCGGCCTCGACATAGAGGGCGAAGAAGGAACATGGGTGGTTTTTAGTCAGTAGAAGTCTGACACTCCCTTTCGCTCTGCCCAAGAGCGGAAGGGGTTATTCGATGATTTTCCACCCGCCAAAAAAAAAAAAAGGTTTAAGTTGATGGGCTGCGGGTTGTTCGATAGAGAAAGCTAAGAAGGGTGAAGGCAAACCTGGGTGGTTTTTAGTCAGTAGAAATCTGACACTCCCTACCGCTGCGTCCAGAGCGGGAGTAGTCATTTGATGATTTCCCATCTCAACCAAAAAAAAGGACTAACTTGGCTTTTTGAAAAGCTTGGCTGTCCTTAATATGCCATGACGAGACGTCTTTCTTTTTCCGTATTAAGACATGTAATAGTTGCGTTTTGCGACTCCTGAGAAAATTCTGATGGAAAAGTCTATTAGAAAAGAAAATCTAATAACACTTTGTCCGACTGAGAATGATTCCAGGACCTCATGTTTAACACTAAGCGTTTGCGACCTTCAGTCCGTCAAGGTAGCTAAACTTCACCAAAACAAATTTCTACTAATTATACTCCACGTTTCTCTAAAATTCATAATCTTCCATATCCAGCTCTCTCGCTACATGTTCCATGGCGGCAATCCCTATGGCGTAGACCTGGCGGCCATTAACATCCAGCGAGGCCGCGACCATGGACTGAACCCGTACAACCAGTACCGGAAACTAATAGGACTTGATACTTATACAGAGTTCCAGCAGTTTGCACCTAGCGTAAGTACCGTTTTGTTAAGATTCTGTTTTCATCATTATCAACTTACAGTAGCCCACAGCTGGATATAGTGGCCTATTCACATGCCCGTTTAACTTGTTTTTCGATAACTCTGATTATGCTGCTACCAGCCTTTCGCGAAGATCTGCTAAGCCCAAGGTGATCACAGGTGTGAAGCGATTTTCGGTCATCACTCAAGTTACCTGCAATACTAAACTTATTTTGTTTCACAGGCAGCTCAAAGACTATCCTCAGTTTACGAGCGTCCAAACGACATAGACCTCTGGGTGGGAGGGCTGCTAGAGGAGTCAGTGGACGGCGGTATAGTGGGTCCCACCTTCGCAAATATCATAGCTGACCAGTTCGCCAGGTATAAGAAGGGTGACCGATTCTACTATGAGTATGGACCTGATGTCAATCCAGGAGCTTTTACGCCAGGTTAGTGTTACAGCGATGACTTTTTAGTTGGATGTATCATCAACATAATTCGCTTATAAGTTGTTCGTCAATTAAGTTAAAGTTAAAGAGATGCGAGTTTATTGTCATTACCAGGATATGAATTTAAAAAAAAGAAAAGAAAAGATATTCCCTACTGCTTACAAATTAATAATCATCTAAGAATGTAATAAATATAGATCAAGATCTTTATTCCTATTTAAGGATATAATTTTTAACCTCCTATTAATGAATAAAAAATATTAATTAATCCAAGTAAATAATAAGATGGGGCTAAGTATGATCCGAATGTATTTTGCCTTGGAACACACAAAAGTTATAGAATCAAATAAATTACAACGTTACAGGTTAGGGCGTATAAATTTACCTGAATTTGTTTGGCTATCCATTTAAAGTCTCAGTGACGATGAAAAGGAAAAGAGAAGGCCATTTACGATGGTCTTCTTATTATTAAATGTCTTAATTACAGGTCAATTAGAAGAAATAAAGAAGGTGACGTTGACCCGCCTTATTTGCGACAACCGAGACGGCATAGAGTTGTTCTCGCTGCCGCCTGCAGGTTTCCTCAGAGCCGATTTACCTGGGTGAGTATTGCTAAGATAAATATTCCAGTGTAGCATATTTATGTTAACTAGCAAGCTTAGTACCTACCTAAACATTTGATCAAAGACTGGTGATGAAATATCTGTTGTCCAGTGTTAATTAAATACCTGTTGCCTGCGACTTTGTTCGTGTTGAGTTTTTTAGATGTGTGTTTTCTATGATAAAATGTAGCTTTGGTGGTATTACAGACTACAATCTACCTTTTTGTCCATCCACGTCCGTTTTATAAGTTGTTCTGTATTTTGTGAGTGTGAGTAACTAACAACCATCCACTCAAACTATTGCGTTAGAATTTATAATAGAATAACTAAGATTTTCCTTATTTCATTCTTTCAGAAATGAACCAGTACCGTGTGACAGTCCCAGAATACTTTCTATGGATTTGAGCAAGTTTAATGAAAGTTAAGTCTTATTGTCTAGTGATAAAATCTATATTGTAACGTCCTATGATACTTTTAACTCTTATCTAGTCGAACATAATTTTATACAAAAAACAGGCATTTTTAACTGGTAGTTATTGTAGACTAGCTGTTGCATGCGGCTTCACCCGCTACAACCCCCGGGAAGATAAACTCGGGATAAAAACTATCCTATTTGTTAATCCAGGTTATAAACTATCTATGTACCAAATTTCATCTAAATCCGTGCAGTAGTTTTTGCGTGAAGAAGTAACAAACATACACACTCACACACTCACAAACTTTCGCCTATAAAATATTAGTGTGATTAAATGTCAACGGGGTTAACGAAATATACTATTTAAAACCTAGAAAATAATTGTAAAACTCCGTCAAAACAGTGTACCCTAGATAGGATTACTTTAATGATTTCAGCTACAAGCACTCTTATTGGCAGAAGCATGCAGTAAAATTAAAAGAGACGTCATTTTTTTGCTTAGGATCGGACGACGCGATTCGCCTTTATCCAGCTTCTTTTAATCGGCTCCATCTGATTCCGCGTCGATGTACTCTTTGCCTCTAATATCCTAAACATTTATAATGTGGTTTCGTTACCTCAAATGTATATGAAGCAAATTTAAGCAATAACTACTACAGTAAATACTGCGTCACTTGGTTTCCACAGTGAGCCATAGAATGAAAGTTCTAATGAGGATGTAACATTAAAACCTGTGTAAATATTATCATTATTTTCAAACGCAAAGTTATTTAAAAGTTTGAAATTATCAGCTCATTGATTGTATTGTTTTGAAACATACGATTGTTCACAATCTTTCGGTACAATGTTATTTTTTTCTATTGTCACAACAGAGTGTTAAATTGTTTTGTGGTACTTATTGGGGGTTATGGGACATCCCGCCCACGCAAAAACTGGCCTGCGGGCCAGTTGTCAACTTTTAAAAATGTGAATGGGTAGATTCGCCCGAACCAGTTAAGTAGAACGGGCCAGATGTCTCGTACTAAAAAGTAAAGGTATAATTCGGCAAAATCGAGTATATTTTTTTATTAAATATCTGATAAATCTGTAAATCATAGCATCAATTGGCAATTATTTTAACAACAACAATACAGAGTGAAGTAACTAACATATCAAATTTATAAGTACATAATCAGCTAGTTTCATACAATTTCTTAGTACAAATATTAATGATGTAGGACCTATTACTTATGTTTAATTTGAAACCCGTATGTATAGGGGTTGGAAGGGACACCGACGCGAAAACGGCTACCAAGTATTCAGTACATAATCTAAGCCGGACATGAAAATTTTTCTTCGGTTATTAAAAAAAAAACAGCTGTTTCATACATTTTGAGCGATATATATACCTACAGTATTGCACTTTTGTAGGAAACAGCAGATTTTTTTTTCAGAATATTAATTCTCAGAATGATGTACTGAATACGTGGTAACCGTTTTCGTGTCGGTGACCCTTCCACCTTGTATAATACATTAGTTTACAAATTACATAGTTTTTCAATGCAGTGTCCTACGCTTATTTCTTGGTCCATTAATTCTTTTAAAATGGTCGTTACCCGAGTGTTCGTTAATTTTGTGATTTCTTTTTTTTTTGCTGATAAATCCATTTTCTAACCAATAACTTATGTCAGAATGGTGACAATTTAAATTATTTCAATCTACCATCAAGGAGCTTGGTACCATAAAATTATTTTTTTGATTTTTCATTCGAGGGTACATTGAGCCACCTTCCTGCAGAAATGGTAATGGGTGGCTGGTTATACAGAATTCAAATTAAACATAAGTAATAGGTCCTACATCATTAATATTTGTACTAAGAAATTGTATGAAACTAGCTGATTATGTACTTATAAGTTTGATATGTTAGTTACTTCACTCTGTATTGTTGTTGTTAAAATAATTGCCAATTGATGCTATGATTTACAGATTTATCAGATATTTAATAAAAAAAATTATTCGATTTTGCCGAATTATACCTTTACTTTTTAGTACGAGACATCTGGCCCGTTCTACTTAACTGGTTCGGGCGAATCTACCCATTCACATTTTTAAAAGTTGACAACTGGCCCGCAGGCCAGTTTTTGCGTGGGCGGGATGTCCCATAACCCCTTATTGGGAAGTTGAAATTCTTGTTTTCTTTTTCTATTCTATCTTTTGTAATTCTTGTTTCTTTTAATCTAGTGTAAATTAAATAATTGTCATGTTTACAGCACTTCGAACAAATTGATCTAAATTGCTCTCATTGATTGGCTAATTGTTATTTCTGCACTATAAAGATCCTAGTTGATTTATTACAATCAATTGATTCTGTTGCAAAAACGATCTTTGTTTTATTTTTAGACAGTTGCAAAATTTTGCATGTTTTTTGTTACTTTTTGTGACATGATCAATGATTTTGTAAATATGAGTGAATTATTTTAACAACTGATTTATTTTTGTAGATACAACGTTTTTGATGTGGTGTTGTTACTTACATCTTTGTTTTTATAGTTCTAGTTTCTCATTGGTGCCCGAACAGTGGGAAACTGGGGCTGGTTGGCTCATCAGGAATGCTGTGTCTATACATAATGGTTATTTAAGTGATTATGATTGAGGAAGTGGTCTAGTGCAAAACATTAATGTCTTGTGGTCAGGAGAGCTTTTATTACGACATGCTCAGACGCCATCGAATTGCTTAGAATGCATGTATGACTTAGAATTGATTTATTTCTTGTTTAATCATCTTTTTTCTTCTATTTGAATAACTTGTATCTTTCTTCGTATTTTTCTCCGAATATTGAATTTTGACTTTTGTCTGGGAAAGTACCTGATTGGGTGGTTTTTTCCGTAAAAAATCTATAAATCGGGGGCCAATTTTTGCTGGATTTTGTGATAATACAAAAAAGTAATCGTGTTCTTAATGATTATATCTAAGAAAATGATTTTATTTTGTATTAAAAGTCATGTTTTTGTATGTTTGTAAGTTCTCAATTTCGTTTGAAAAAATCTACCTTAACTACCAGTTATAATAAACGATTGGGAAGACAGTGTTCCACTCCACAGCGGGTTTCTTGTACTTGCAAAGTATACAACTATTTTATTTTAACTTTAGTTACTTAATGTGTAAATGCATTCATTTAGATTTTAAGAAATTACAAGCTAGATGAGAGTACCAACAAGCTTAAAAAAAGAACAGAAAAATAGTAACACAAAAAGTTATGTTTTGAGATGATTAATTTTTTTAATATTATTATTTTGTAATAAAATAATATTGTCACAGATACCATATTGTGCCACTGAAATACTATTATATTTTTGTTAAATAAAACAATGAAATTTTACAAATATACCTACACACCTGAATGCAATTTTAAAGCTTTTTACAATCTTGACTTTTTGAAGTAGGTGTAAAGCGGTAGAAGTGGTGGCAAGATAAATATGTAAAAATGTATAGTATGTATTATACCTAATGAAATTGTAGAAACCTGAATATTTAAGTCCTGTAAAATAACGATTTATAAACCGTCAATTTATTTGAGAATATAAATAATGTTGATAAATGTAAAGTAGTGCTGATTTTAATGAGTAATTTTTTTGTATAGCTTTGATTTTCAATGATAAATTGCATGAGGTTTTTTTATCATTTGCTTAAATGGTTTTTTGTAAGTTTATTATGAAATATTTTTGTAGCTGATTTACCAATCAAACAATTATTTTTTTTTAGGAAATATTTTTTTGTATAATATCGGAACCATAGGTACAGAGTGTCGTAAAGATAATCAAAGTTTTCATGTTGCATTAATAAAACTAATTTAACTTGTAATCTCATTGAATAGACTAAAACGTAAATTATTTTTGTGACAGCCTGTTTATAGGAGCTCCTGTAATAAATACTTTTAAATAAAATCATGTATGATTTTAAAACAGTCAATAAATAAATGAACATTTACGTTTAATTTTTTTTTCAAAGTTACATGTTTATAGCGTTAACTTTCGTGGTACCTACCTAATTAAAATAAATACATTAAAAAAGAAAACAGGCTAACTCTAGTCAGACTCACACCTGTATATTATTATTATTCTGTATTATTATTATTATTATATTATTTTCTAGTGTTTCAGCTGGGAAGAAGAAGTGGTGGAACAATCTCCAGCAACACAACTGTCTGCCACACAGACTGACAAAATGTGTATTATGTATACAGACAGCATATCCTTAGCAGTCAGCTGGCTCGTTAGCATCCTTTGGATGCGGAAACCCGAAAATATATCACCTCCTTAACTAAATAATTCACGATATTTATTACAATCAATATCTCTCGGCTGACTTATTAACAACACCTGATATTTTGATCACCTTTTATATTTAAGGCTTTGCTGAATTATACTGATTCTTATATAATAAGACTAAAATATGCAGCAAGGATGGAGAGTAATTTTGTAAACAAAAATACACTGTTCACAAGATATAGAAAATATTCGAGATTCTTTATTTTGCATGAATGATGGTAGGGTGAAGAAAAACATCGATTCGTGAGGAAACCGGCAGGTCCTAGAACCAAAAAATCAGAGAATTGTGACATCTACTAATCCGCACTCGCCCGCGTGGTAGCCTTTCCCTCTCATAGAGAGCAGGCCTGTGTCCCAGCTGTGGGAACATTAATAGGCTGGTGATGATATTGATGGTACATTATGATCTTACAAATAGAAAGGTTTCACATATTGTTTACTTCATTTAAATGGGGTTTGAACTTTTTTGTATGGAACCTGGCATATCGACCCACCGCCATTTTGATATCTGTTAGAAAACACGGCTCACGGCACGGTTTGTATGTGTAGAGGACACCTAGACGAACAAAAAATGTCATTTAACATGGTACCCCAAAGTGTTACGTTATCGAGATATTTGAAGGTAAAGATCGACATTACCGACCTTTTACGTGTCTATAGGCGTTGATTTGTATTTTACTGTTTATTGAAAAAGAGTAGGTACATTACATCCTACTAGGGGCACGAGAAAACTATTCATTGACATAAAATTGCGTTTCATTTCATTTTCTCGTGCACATAGTAATAATCAACCTGCGAACGATTTTTTGGATCCAATTTAAAGTCGGAGTCTACGTCCATGTACATGACAAAGGCTTTCCCTATCTGTCGCCACATTGACCGGTCCCGTGCGTCTCGCATCCAACGGGTCCCCGCCACCTACACCAGGTCATCGGTCCACCTAGTGGGAGGCCTTCCACCGCAACGTCTTCCGGTTCGGGGTCGCCACTCCGCCATTCTGCGAGCAAGGTGCATATGAAACTTAGCCATGTTTAGCGTTTAAGCTTAGCTTTATCCGTTAAGAATTTGTCAGTAGCAAACATGGGAGCAAGGATATGTGCCCGATTGATGGCAGTAGGCGAGCCCTGTTGTCTCAAATGGGTGTAGGTACTATTGGGCACACCTCGTCCTTTGAAAATTACAGGTGTAATGCATTTACACTTAGCAGTTAGATCTGAAATTAATGTGGTGTTAAAGCTAGTTTTTGTTAGACTTTCACCTTGTTGACATTCTTAGATGTGAGTGGTTAATGTGTGGGTGCCACTATATGCAGGCGTTAATGAGAAGGTCAAGTCGGAGTGCTCTTGAAACTTTACGAATAAGCATACGTCAATTAATTATGTTTTTAATCTTATAATAGGTGGTAATAGGATTACCATCAACCGGTCACAAATCCAGACTTCCTGGCTGCTATTACGAAATTCCTAATGGAAGCCCAATAACACTTTGTTCGGACTCTGGAAGCGAACCTTGAACCACATGCTCAACAGTCGCTCATGTGTCGACTCGACCAACGACGCAGTTTCATGAAACTTGTAAAGAAAATGATTACATCCCGAACATTTCTATCTCATAACCAAGAGATGGTTATCTCAAATATACTCTCCGCTTTATTCTCCTACGAGCATGACGCACTAAATTCAATTCAATTCAAATATTTATTGCTCAACATTTGACATAATACTCCATTTATAGCTGTCAAGTGAATACGCAGTTCACCGTGTTGTACCAAATTAGGCATGCAAGATTTATCGTTAAAATTATACACACATTCTCAACCAAATAAAATAATTTCAATTAATACCTTATAGTGAACAAAAAAGAAATGAAATCGAATTAATTATACAATGTCAAAAATGCATACGTTGTAAATTGTCATAAATTCAAAATAATAAGTAAATAATGTCAAAGATTCAAATCAATAAGTACCTAAGTAATGTCAATTTAATGTCAGAATAATTAAGAGACAATTCTGATATAGCCAACAGATATTAAGAATACATAAAATTATTTTGTATGAAATAAATCGGACTCAGGTTTTGACCATAATTTATTATCTGAATTAATATTAAAGACCATGAATCACCACCGTTAATGATGAGTTATTAGATCAACCATCATCAATATCTTGCTATTTCCCCAATTCATTTGAGTTCCATTCTTCTCTGTTTCTCGTCATCTCATGAGACACCTCCTTTCTTACCACATCACTCTTAACACAGTCCATCCATCGTTTCTTTGGTCTTCCTCTACTCTCATACCCATCCTCATTTATTTTCAAAACCTTCCTCACGATATATTTATCATTTCTCCGCATCACATGCCCATACCACGACAACCGGCACCTATGCCTTTTACTTCTGGCAGTTTGATCTAATTACTACGAAACAAAAGGCATAGGTGTTAGGTACTTCTGCCTTTCTCCTCCACACTGGACTCATGATGACCATTAACACGACGCACGCCTCATACAAAAGACATAGTTATCACTTAAGAGTACTAGGTATCACTTTAGTGTTTACTTTTCTCTATCAATTAGAAAATTGAAACACGTGGCCTGCATTTAATTCGCGTAGAATCGATAGTTGGAGTTTATTTTTAGTGAAGATAAGAAAGTACATCTAAGTAACTCAGGTTTCGAATGGAAAGAAGAACTTGTCAATATTCAGTTTAATATTATTTTACGGTGATCAATTGAAGACCACAGTAAACTGGGGTCATTCTTCAGGTTAAGCCGCACCTGTCTAGGTTGGTCTGTGAATGGGTGACGACCCTTCGCATACAGAGTTTCCTATGTGCCTAATTGGAACGCATTAAGTTGTTGTCAAAGTCTGGCCAAAGGGCATTATTCAGCGCTAATGGGTTATGGAAGACGGATAGACAGTCGCCCCGTCGGTTCTACGGTTCCTTGAAAGAGATACCGCGACCTCGACACAAAGGGCTAAGAGGGAACATGGGTGGTTTTTAGTCAGTAGTAGTCTGACACTACCTAGCGCTCTACCCAAGAGCGGGAGGAGTCATTTAATGATTTCAAAAACGCCAAAAAAAAATCTACAGTAAATGGGGTCGATCTCCAGGTTAAACCGCACTTGTCTAGGATGGTATGTAAATGGGTAACCACTTATTACATACAGAGTTTCCCCCGTGGCTGGGAACGCGTTTAGCCGTTGGTCGTGCCTGTTAAGTATTTGTAGATCTTCGGCGGTCGTTGGCAGTTGCCCAAAAGTCTGGTCTAAGGAAATTTACCAGTACTAACTGGGTCGGAAGACGTTGCGTTTGAAGGCCTCCTATGTTCAGCAGTGGATGTAATGATGATGATGATGAACTGGGTCGTGGAAGTCACAATATAGGCAGTCGTTTTATGTAAAATACTAATATATAGCTGCATTCGATTACACTCAAAACCAAAACTGCCCTCGTAACAGCAATTGTAGTAATCGACATTTTTACGACTTTGCGTTTTTGTCAGAAATTTCATCTGGAGACTAAGCTATACCTACGTAGAATTATTTTTATTATTTTTAGATGACTTGACCATAGTGAAATAGGGAAGAAATATGTAGCACTTGGTTTGAAATTATTACTTAGCAACGTTTTTCTCGAAACCATCATTTTGTTACTACGCATACGACTACTACTGCATTTACTGTTACGAGAGCAGAACAGAAAAGGCGCAGATGATACACTTAAGCCTCGTATCCACTAGGCAACATTTGGCGCGCGACACGTGAATCTCAACATGTATGGCAACGCTGCACAACAGCGCGCGACGTTGCCAGCTGCCGCGCAACATGACGGCTTGTTGTTTGTTTTAGTGAATCGTTAGTTGAGCATCAATTGTTGTCGAGTGGAGACGTGACGCACAACAATGTCCGTAGTGTGGTGTAACGAGTTCCTCTGGCGACATGTTGTCGACGACTGAGAATGTGTGGACAGACAACGTTGTTAAACAAATGTTCCGCGTCAACATTCAACGAGTTGCGAAACATGTTGAGCAACATGTCGCGCGTCAAATGTTGCCTAGTGGATACGAGGCTTATAGGGGAAAGATTTTGTGTGTATGTTTGTAATGAATAAACTCAAAATCTACTGCGCCGGATTCAAAAATTCTTTCAACATTAGCTATTTTGCTACATTCACCTTGAGTAACATAGGCTACTTTTTATCCCTTGTGTTCCCACGGGTGGGAACGACACGGGTGAAACTGTGACGTCCGCTAGTTAATATACGTTGAGAAGAGGGGATTGTCGATTTTTGAAACCGAGTTGCAGCGATTGGCAAAATCCAATCGACAGAATTCGTGCAATTTTGACTTGTAAATGCTTCGAGTATACGTCGCCAAACCGACGAAGCATTCATGTTATCGTCAAACTTGTCTGAAACCTCACTGTGTGGGCACGAGGACTATGGCATCGATTGCAAAATTGTTTTTTTCCTGTATACTCGGTATGTTTCTGCGACAAATAAATAAATTTTCTTTCTTTCTTTTTCTTTCAAAAAAAAAACAAATCACATGCCACGACGAGTTATTGCGACGCAACTCCGGCCGCGATCACGAGACGAACTCCTGCAAAACAATAGGAAATGTAATACTTACTTGTAGCATATACGCGCGTGCCAGACGCAAGTTGCAGTCAGAATTGGCATTAGTGTGTAACTAACTTATTATGAACTCCCGACGTAGAAACAACGGGGTGTTATAAGTTTTTAACTCCTCATTCAGAACCCCTTAGCAACAACCATGACACGTGTTCATCCGCTCAGTTACAATCACAGCATGCATCTGAGAAAAGATCAGTTCCCTTCAAAACGTTCCTTAATCAACAACGATATTAAATTATAGCTGTTCGCAATGTAATAAAAAGTACAAGAAGGACGGTTTTGGGAATTTGATAAGGGCGGTTGCAGACGTTCGGTGCGGTACTGTGGCGTTTACTTTTTTATGTTTGTACACCGATTACACTACGATTTTGATACTTGATTCTTCTTTAGTTTGATGCGTAATAGTTGCCATTTGGTCCCATAAAAATGTAACATAGTTTGGCCCCGTAGTTTTTTAACCGACTTGAAAAAGGAGGAGGTTATCAATTCGTCGGCGATCTTTTTTTTTCTTGTATTTATTTTCCCCGATTACTCGAAGATGGCTGGACCGATTTAGATTTTATTGTTTTGTTTGAAGGGGTATACTTCCCAGGTGGTCCCATGGTCAGGATCTGATGATGGGATCCTGGAGAAATAGAGAGAAGAGAAGTCTTTAAATTTTATAGGCACACTTGAAATGATTTGAGCAGTTTTTCGAAGAGTACTTTTTCGGAATGGTCTGACTTCAATTTGGTGAAGATCTGATGAAGACCTTCGGAGATAGGAACGACGAAATGGAACTCCTCAGTAAATGATAGCAAATGGACTGGGATTGCTGAAATCCCATGTTTGACTATTGTTTTCACCAGTTCATTACATAACATCACGCCGGTACGCTGTGAAGGGGCAAGCACTTGTGAACTACTAAAAAGTGAAAAAATATATTTTTTTTTAATAAAAAATAAAACCGACTTCAGCAAAAAATAAAAACAAAAAAGTTTTTTTTTGCCACCGACTTCAGAAACAGATTTTTCTTCCAAAGTTTATTTTTCACTTTTTTGTGTTTTATTTTTTGCTAAAAAGTTTTTGATTTAATTGTAATAAGGTTGCATTTGGAATAACTTTTGAATAACGAGCCCTGTAGAGCTTGCAGTTAATAATAACAATGCTTAAAATGTCAAAAACTTTTTAATCAAACCAGTTATCATACAGCAGCTTTAGACTGCGGGTTCGCCATAAATCGTCATCAGAAAAAAAAGTATTCCATGGGAATGTACAGAAATCAGCACATTAACTTACCCCAAAACTGACACATTTTCCCAATCAACCTAATGCTTCAGCAATAAAGTTAAAAATCTATTAAAGCCAGTGATTCGTAGGATACGAAAAATGTTAGAATGGAAATATTGATAACTAGCTTGTGCCAGCGGCTTCGCCCGCGTGGAGTTCAGTAATTGTCCCACGGGATCATCCTACCGGGATAAAAATTATCCTATGTGTTAAGGTTATAAATTATCTGTGTTCAAAATTTCATCTACATCCGTTCAGTAGTTTTTGCGTGAAAGAGTAACAAACATCCTTCCATACATACATACATACAAACTTTCGCGTTTATAATATAATAGGGATAGTAGGGAAAATATGAAATCTGCGACAGC
This sequence comes from Diarsia rubi, assembly GCA_932274075.1. Classification (NCBI taxonomy): domain Eukaryota; kingdom Metazoa; phylum Arthropoda; class Insecta; order Lepidoptera; family Noctuidae; genus Diarsia; species Diarsia rubi. The sequence goes on along the minus strand of OW026420.1, from coordinate 2,177,813 downwards.
ATGCAGCAAAAACGCAGATGACTATATCGAATAAATATTTTTGTACTCCGGAAGTACGAGTATGGAAATTGCCGCCACAATAACAATTTTATTCTTGTTAATTACTTCTTAATTAAAAAATTCTCATAAATCTTAAGAGAGGCACAGAAAGACCACTGTACCGATCGGTTAGCATTTACATCGCAATGAGAAAAATGATTAAATCTCGAGTTGCACTCTAAATTATACCCGTATGTTATGTAAAAGGTACAAGAGTTTTGTTTATAAAGGTGATTCCAGATAAACGGTACGTGTAGCAGCGTTTTTTTTTATTATTTTAGCAAAATATATAAATACCCTCTTTTATATTTGAACAACTTGATGCCCATAAACTGCGTCCTCGTGAAGTTACTCTAAGTATATTACTTCCCTATTTATTTTGTTGAATGGGAATTGGAAATGGGAATTTGGGAATGGGATGTTGAATGGGACTAACCATTTCTAGGTTTTTAATCTTTTGCACGGAACCTTATTTTTTTTTTATAGCAAAAGTTCAAGTTACTCCTTCTAACATCAGTTATCTATCAGTTCAATGTCGTCAAAAATGGTCGAGCTGTTTTAGTTAAAAGCTTTAAAACTTTAATATTACAAACAGCTACTTTCCTAAATTGTATTTATATGTTACGATAAAAACAAAATGTACACCATATTAATATAACCTTAGTTTTTATTGTTATAATCTATTTAATTAAGTACAAACCGCAAATATTTCCCTCTTCACTTGATTTGAAACCCGCGACCTCTCGACCGGTCAATGCCAATGTGCTATTGTGGCTTTTATGTTTTGTTTTGACACAATATAACATAGGGGCCTTATAGTCCAAGATCCCAGGGTCACCAGACATCAAGAATTTTCTGACGAATGAAATATGGACGATTGAGTAGTGTTAGATGATACCATCTAACACTATTAACCAATAGAGTAGTTGACAAAAATGTAATTAGTCCGTCAGATAGATTTCCAAAAAATATTGGACACATATTTTTTCTTTTTTCACATTAACAAAAAATGAAAACTCGTATGACGTCACATCGCACAGCATTTTTATTTACCACATTGTGACGTCAAAAGCCCCTACTCATGATCTTTGACGCGTTTTATCTTAATTAATTTTATAAAACATAAACACGTATCGATAATTTTTCGATAATCAAACCGACAGACTAAACAGAATCATATTATATTTAGTTTAGTCAGGAAAAATCTCTATGTTTAAGTATCAGGTAATCAAGGTACTTACATAAAGCATTAATTACCTCACGTATTTTCTCCAAGCTGATTTTATACTTTAGGCAATAACCTTAAAAATAAGTCGCTAATTAAAATACTCCCAGACACTTTCCGTCGACCGTATTACTTTGCAGACGTTTTAAAGCTCCCTAACTAATGACTTTACTTCACGTAAAATTCTGATACTCCATTTTTATTTAAGTCCGACGAAGGACAAGAGAAATATCTAATCGAAATATTTGTCGCGTACTCACGGCGACACATCTATCTACACATATCCAATATAACCCGACCTCGCTTTGGGAAAGCTTCCCCTACAATAACAGATCAGCGTATACTGGATGGTATAGCTTGATTTGTAGCGTACAATACATTCTTAACTTGTAACAATGGCTGCCTTCATACAAAAAGACAAGAAGTAAGATTTTGAGAATTGATATTAAGGTGCTTTAAGACAGTTCGTTGCGTTTTATTGTTATACCTTCATGGTAGTTCGCACTGAAGTCATGTGAGATGTCATCATCATCTACCTAGCCTTTTCCTACTTATGTTGGGGTTGGCTAGTCTTTTACATCGGGCGACTGCCTTTCTGACATCCACAAACCAGGCCGATACCGCGGCCTTGACATAAAGGGCTACAATTTCAATACTATTTAATAGGTTAATAGGTACCCAAAAACCTGTGATACATAGGTATAAAATAACATAACACCACGCCTGTAATAATCACCGAAGGATTACACAGGTGCCCGTCGGGGCTGCGAGTTTTTCACAAGTTACCGCGCCGTCGACATAAAGGGTGTAAAAGTACCCTTAACGCAAACGGAGGGCACTTGTTCTCCCCACCACTGCGATATTTTTTTTGTTCTAGACCATACCTGGGAACCCCTTAGTTACGGAGATATTGGGGGTCAAAGTTCCAAATTTTGCACAGCTGTTCTTGTAAATACTAGTTTTTCAGGTTATAACTTTACTTAAATTACTTCCATGACCCTTTTACTATTAAAGCATCCACTAGCACAATGTTTTAAGAGGGATACATTGAGTTTTCCCGTAAAATGTGACTTTTGACCCAAAAAAAAAGTCGTTTCCTTGCAAAAAAATTGCGTACTTAGTTTGATGTACAGAATGCTTGGTTGACGGCTGTGTGAAGAGTTATTTACAGCCTGTATACAGACTACAAGACTCCAAAAATTACATTGATTGATTTGATAATATTGATTACTAAGGATGTTTACCGACTTCAAAAAATGTGATTCCAATAAGTCCGTCTGTTAGATTATCGAAAAATATTGGATACGTATTTTTATTGTTTTATCAAATCAATAAAAATGTACGAAGATAAAACGCGTCAAAGATATGAGTGGGGGTTAGTGACGTCACTGACAGCTACAAATGTCATACTAATGTCTTAGAGTAGGACGTCACACGACTTTTCAAAACACTGTATCGTCTTCATTGTTTGTTTACGTGAAAAAAGAAAAAATACGTGTCCAATATATTTTGGTAATCTATAAGACGAACTAATTAGATTTTTTTTTTGTTAACTACCCTACTTTTGTTTTTCCCTTTCTACCTTTTCCTGTTGGAAGTAGTTCAACTCAAGAATAGTAGAAAGTCACTTGATGGAAGAGAGCCCACTCAAAAAACTTGACACTTTTTAACCGACTTCCAAAAAGGAGAAGGTTCTCTATTCGTATGTACCTATGTATTTTTTATAAGTCTACTTGCTGCTAAAAGCTCTTGCGGCAGGTTAGGCACACGTTAAAGAAAGAAAGAAAATAACTCAATTCATGAACAATTTCGTTTAGTTACCAATACTTTTAAAGGTGCGATTTGTATTATTTATGGTCGTTACGTTACATAGCCTGCAGTGCAAACATTGTCCACAGCAGATCTTACCGGAAAAATCACATAAGGTCTCAATCTTTATTTCTAATTTAATCATACAAGAAACATACATTGCAATTTTTATCACCATCCTATTTCTTATCAACGTAGTAAGCAGGCAGGCAGGCAGTAAGTCAGTAGCTACATAAAAGAGGCTATTTATAAAATTAGTTAGTACGAGAAAGCGCGTGCTAAATATAGACATACCTCTTTTTATTCTAAGCGCTGGAGAGCATTGCCCGTGTGCCAGGGCCGTCTTTAGGCCCTAGGATAACTGTTTTTTTAGGTGAAAGCATATTTTATGGTGAGCAGGTGAAGGAACACATCGTGAGGGAAACGGCATGTATTTTTCATTTTTTGGTTCTAACCAAAAAATTCAAAGACATGTGACATCTGCCAACCCACACTGGGCCCGCCCGGTGAATTATAGCCCATCCCTCTTTTAGAGAGGAGGCCTGAGTCCCTGCAATGGGAACATTATAGGCTGATGATCATGATATTTTATTCTGGGCCTAAATAGTTAAGAAAGATCTACAAGTTTTCTTGGTTTAAATTTACAGACCTCATTGTCCATTTTACGAAGTTTAACGCGAATCTGCCAAAGTGGCCATTTTAGACAAATGCAAATTTTTTCATCACCACTGCTCTCGAGACGGTGAAGGAAAACATCGTGAGGATAGCAGCATTGACACCTACAGGGTGTAAAGTAACCCTTCACGAATACGGCAACCAAGCATTCTGTACATCAAACTAAGTACCCCTGCGCAAAAATTGTAAAACTCAATTTTGCACTCTTGACACGTTGTGTTAGTGGGTGCTTTAAATAGTAAAGGGGCTAAGGAACTTACCTATTAATTTAAGTAAAGTTTTAACCTGAAAAACTGGTTTTTATAAAAACAGCTGAGCAAAATTTGGAACTTTGACCCCCAATATCTCCGTAACTAAGGGGTTCCCAGGTATGGTCTAGAAAATGATCGCAGTGGTGGGGAGAACAAGTGCCCTTCGTTTGCGTTAAGGGTACTTTTACACCCTTTATGTCCTAGCAGTGACCTTCATAGGCTGATACTGCTATGAAATGTTACCTCCAACAAATTACTATTTAAAAACAAAACTAGTCGAATACATTCAGCAACCAAAAGGAAAGCTAATAAATAAGGAAATGAAGTTGTTAACAGGATGCCAACCTTGGTTTCATACCACTTAAACGTCAACACTCAAAGACTTTTTTCTTTATTCATCGTCAACCTCCATTCCTGATCAATTCAAATCAATAGCAACTATTCTTAGAGTCAAGGGTGGAAAGTACAACTTTCAGCTGCTTAAAGCGCTCAGGCGACAGCTGTTTAAAGCGGCTGCATGTTGAATGCATGCATGTATGGATGAGTGGTAATTGTTTAGATGTATTCAGATTTAGACACAGATCAGACTCATCCATATTGATTCGAGTTCTTGGATTTACAAGAGGAGAAAGCATTAGAAATTTTGTTTTGTGTGGTTGAATTTCAAGCCCTTTTATAGTATCAGTTGCTTCGTTGGTTCAGTGGTCGTAAGCCCCAGATCGGAAAAAATGTTATTGGGTTTTTCCATCAGGATTTTTTCAGTGGCAGCCACGGAGACTGGATTTGTTCCCGATTGATGGTAATAGGCTCGTTCCCCATACTACCTACATGGGGCTTAAATATAGCTGGTAGAATGTGGGTGTACCATGTCAAGTAGGTACCCAATATCATTTTGACTGTCCGGAAAATCGAACCCGACCACAGGCCTCTTTTATCATTGTTGTCCTGGGCAAAAGTCCACATACATCAAAGCACAATCATCTTTTTAGTGTTCCATTGTAATTCTCGCCTTTTTGCTTCAAAAACACGATAAATGTGTAGTTTCCTTAAAACTAAGCTACCTAAACTTCGACCGACGGCCCTGTCTAGCCATCACTCCTCTCCGGAATGCAACCAGAGGACCAGTCCTAACATAAAGCCCTAACTATATCCCCATCGTCCTCGTGAACAGTTTGTATTTATTGCGTACGGCGCCCATTACCGGGCCTATGTTTACAGCTATATAATATTATTAAAGTCGTTACCATGCGTAAAAGTTATAGTTATGTAAAAATAATGCAACAGTATGAAGTTAAAATGGATGTTAAGAATACAATAGGTCATTTTACACACGTGGCAATACCTCAGGTGATAAAGGAGGGTTTTAACTTGGGGTAACTTGCACACCTTGGACCTTACAGCCTGCAAGTTACCCCAATAGGGGAATGGACGAAAAAAAAAAACTAATTATCCGTCAGATAGATTTCCAAAAAAATATTGAACACATATTTTTTGTTTTTTCACGTAAACAATAAATAAAGACTTGTGCTTCGAAAACTCGTGAACTCCTCGGTAACGTCACATGTCAGATTTTTTTATTGATTTGATAAAACACGTATCCAATATTTTTCGATAATCTAACTGACGGACTAATTAGAATCGTATTTATTTGACTCGGTCCGATCCCCTATTTACTGTGTAGCCTAGCAAGGACACGATTATCTTCCCTTATTGTCGCTTATTTACTTTCGCCCTCGTTTCTTCTCACTTCTTCAACCTTCGTAATTCTCTGTCAAATCACTCCACTTTTGGCAGTTTTGTATCTTGGCAATCAGTCTAGTTTCTTGCGGCCACTTTTAATGACTTTAGTTTTGTTATTACTCTTTAGGGGATCGGACAAAAAAAAAACTAAATAATTATTCCGTCAGATAGATTTCCAAAAAATATTGTACACATATTTTTTCTTGTTAGTACATTTTTTACCTACAAATGACGTCACAACCTCCACTCATGATCATCGAGGCGTTTTATCTACGTAATTTTTTATTAATTTGATAAAACAAAAAACACGTATCCAGATCCAATATTTTTCGAAAATCTAACTGACCGATCCCCTATTGTAAGTAAATGTATTGTAACAGATTGTAGGTAGCAATTTCTGTGAAATGAAAAAAATATTATTATGATGTGATTAATAAAACTCAGTTCTTTATAGAAAAAATAATAATTTAAACTTTGATCTGCTTATGAATTTTTGCACATCGAATCTTGTTGCGATTATTGAGAATTTATTCCGGAAAAATCATACTAAATTTTTATTTAACTTGGTTAAGACATAGAATTAGCCGTTGTACAGATTTAAACAGGTACCTTAATGATATAGGTAATTATAAAAAGGCTTTACAGTCAAACCTAGGCACAAAAAGTAAATCATAAATCAAATCAAAGATGTTTGCAATGTGTTTTATTTTAATCTAAAATCACTCTTTGGTCTAGTGATCGCAAACGCGGCTGCTGAGCATGAGAGCTTGGGTTAGATTCGGAGGTTGAGTAAAATGTAATTCGTCTCTTCCTTCAGGGCAACAGTCTTGCCCCATAGAAACTGGGGCATAACGTCCTTATACTAATAGATACACATCTCTACCATACACTCGGACATTACAGGTGTGATGTTATGTTATTAAATAAAATAATAGATATTGTTATACATAACATCCGTCTGCCTGCACTCCGGAAATCTACAAGCTATGAATGGACTTCATTTTAATAATACTATTATTCTGTATCATCAAGGAAAAAAGTGTTGAAAACTTTAAGGTTAGTCTGTCAAGACTAAATGTGAGTACAATTATTTTTTTTGCAACAAACTTTTTATTACGAACAAGTTTACAATAAGTTTTTAGGCATAGGATTGGAAAGGACGGTTTTGTGGGTTGATTATTGAAGAACCGTTAATTAACTCAACAAAACTAAAATTTTAATGTTGGGTCAAGATACTCGTAACTGAAGATAACACAGGGTAAAAAGCGGAAACTCCCTTATTAAAAAAATATATACGGTTCATTTATAGTTTAATTTATTACTATTTGAAAACTATACCTTGAAGGTTTGTTCTGGTCAATACATTGGGAATAACGAAATCGGAAGTATCAGTCTGCATACTAGTAATAAATACAAACAAACTTCCAAAACATTTACATATAATAAAAATAATGAGCAGCAGCTACCTGCCGGAATCGCAGAACCGTCTGGATATAACCTAAGTCCAAATCGATTAAACACAAACGTATGTACCTAACCGTGCGTTCAGTTTTTGGGCACGGAACACAAACACATACATATTACATTCATGTCAAATTGGTTTGCTCTTACTTTTGCTTCTGCGAATACCGCCAACTGAGTACAGTTACACGCAAAATGAAATGATATATTGTTGAATTATAAAGCCTTTTGAAGAGAAAAAAAAGTTTTTGTTAAAAGATGCATTTGTTACTTATTAATCTTTACCGATGTAAGGAGGACGTGAAAGGCATTGAATGGATGAATTATGACTTTAATCGAGAATATTGGAAGATCAGAAATGAGGTTATAATAACAATTCGGGTATTGTTAAACGATCACGGCGTTACTAATGACTTGAAGCTTGATTTTTTATAAAACAACATAGGAATCAATAAAATATTCAAGCATAAAATCACTACGTTAATGATTAGACCAACCAATAAGATTTAACAATTTGGATCGCCTTGGATGCCTTTAATGATGAGCAAAAGACAAAATGAATAGAGAATGTGCGGCTGCTCCAAATAAATTGGACAAGAGCATAAATATATAGTGAGAGCTATGATGACACATTATGATGATTAAATAACAAATCAACAGGAACCATAAAAATACAAAATAGATAATGCTTATACACATCAAAAAGTTATTGACCTTATCACTACATAATTTAATAAGTGTAAAGTAAAGGAATTTTATACCCACATCCAAGAACGAAGCACTTACTTAAATTACTAGCGCAGTATTAGATATCTCTGTTTACGTCGCAAGTCAGGCACCTCAAACAGTTAATTAGCTTTCTTGTAACTATGACAACTTAGGTATATATGAAACCTCTATGAGACGGAGTGGGCTATAATCAACCATGCGGACCCAGTGCGGATTGGTAGATGTCAAATGTCTTCGATTTTTGGTTCTAAGATATGCCGCCGGTTTCCTCACGATGTTTTACTTCACCGTTTTTGAGAGCAGTGTTGATGAACTAAATTACACAAAGTAATGCGCTGGTGGACTAATAAAAGTAAAATAACTGTGTCTTAATTGAAACATTTAAAAACAATCACAGGCATTTTGAATGAAAAACCAGCTAAATTTTCATATTAGATTCCTGATTTCTTGTAAAATAGTACTTATGCCCCATACTATAAAGTTATACATATTTTTATCCCAATTAAAATAGAAATTCCAAAAATAAACATTATAATCATCGCCGTTTTCCTGTTAGCCAACAATTCCACAAGAACTTGTGCGCGCGACAGTCCAAGTTCAAAGTCAAGGCGTGCCTCGCACGTTATTGCATGCTCGATTCTTGATTTACGATGCGACTGTACATATGGTTTGTTCATACTTGCGTACGGGATTGTACCTATGTATGTATGAAAGTGGGATGGAATTTTATCGTTGAGTTCACGGCGTTTCGTGTTGGGAGGTGGGCAGATTAGGAGGGGTTTACAAGGGATGCTAAAAGATAATTAATTATTATAACCTACTACGAACATCTTGCAAGCTGTGAAACATTATTTATAAACAGCAGTAGACGAGAAATTATCACGCCGAGATGAGACTTTTTTTTTGGGAAATCATCAAATGACTCCTCCCGCTCTGGGCAGAGCGGTAGGGAGTGTCAGACTTCTACTGACTAAAAACCACCCATGTTCTTTCTTAGATCTTTGAGCCGAGGCCAGTATCTGAGAGATGACACTTTCAACCGAATACCAGGTTTCACCAACACATATCCTAAATGCAAAATATTATTGCACAAGTTTAATTTTTCAGTTTATTTAATTCATCTGTGAAATTAAATAATATTACATACTTTAAAATACTTTTACTTTTTTTTTTTGCTTTGGAGTGGCGTGGTTTTTATTTCTCGTATTTTTTTAGGCGCAGTGGTTCAAGCAATGGACTGCTGCGCTGCGTGTCGCGGGTTCGATCCCCGCACGGAACGAACATCTGTATTACGTAAAGATAGTTGTTCCGGGTCTGGGTATTTGTGTGTGTGAGTTTAAATGTTTGTAAACGCCCACGATACAGGAGAAATTCCTAGAGTAGGGCAACGTTTTTTATGTAACAAAACAAAACTACCAACAAAATTAAAGAATTGGATAGGAAAAAAAATAAGGAATGTCTCTCGTTATATAGCTATTTCGTGGAAAAACATTAAAAGTAACTCCAACATTTAGTATGATGTCACTTAGCTTACCATGCACTGTCATCCAACCTAATATTTTATGCAAAATTACAGCTCAATCGGAAACCGGCAAATGGGTCAAATTTAATTTCTTGGATATTTTTGGCGGTGCACAAAGAACGGGGATCATTGTTTACATATCATGACAACAACAGTAAAGTTAAGTTGGTGGCCATAATAACTAAACTCTAATAAGTAAACACAAATGACAATAAACAAAACTTTTCAAAAAACAAGCAAGAAACTGCAAGAAGTGCCGAATGACCATCATAATTATGTGTAAATAATGTCAATTTGCAGCTCAGCGTGTTTCGAGAAGATTGTTCATTTCCCTCAGGAGATACTCGTTGTAATCCGGGAGATGGGAATCAGCTGATACCTCGAGGGCACTTAGATAAATTAGTGCACACCGAATTCAGACTTCGACTTTTGTGTTTGTGATATATCTGGGGCTGTATGACTAATTTGGAATGTTTCTTTGATTTTAAAATCTTTATAGTTCTCTTATACGTAAAATTAATCCACAAAATTGTTTAAATATTTACATAACATCATATCAGTCTGTAGTCCACGAAAGGTTTTTTTTTTTAAAACGTTGCCCCACATTAGGTATTTCTCCTGTATCGTGGGTGCCTTTACAAACATTTAAAGTCACAGACACAAATACCCAGACCCGTAACAAGTCCAGTCTGTAGGCCATACAAATATTTGTTCCGTGCGGGAATCGAACCCGCGACACGCAGCGCAGCAGTTTAATTCTCAGCCACTGCGCCAACCATGTCGTCAGGTTGTCAGATTGGGCAGGGGTGTATTCATTAGACACACATATTTTGCCTGTTATGTTTTAAGTCTCATTTAATAGGGGGTTAACCTATTGATATCAAATGGGGCACAAATCCAAGCTCCATGGCTGGTACTGAGAGATACCTGATAGAAAAACTCAATAGGGTATTACACCAAAAAAATCGAATTAGTCCGTCAGATAGATTTCCAAAAAATAATGGACACGTCTTTTTTCTTTTTTCATTAAAACAAAAACCGAAGACGATACAGTGCTCTGAAAAGTCGCGTTACAAGGTTAGTACTTTTTTATCCAAAAAGTGACGTCAAAAGCCCCCACTCATGATCTTTGACACGTTTTATTTTCGTATTTTTTTTTATTTATTTGATAAAACAAAAAACATGTATTTACGTACAACGGATAGTATTAAAGAAACTGACTTGACAATTTTTATCATAACCTGCTAATCACATAAAGCTCATATTTTTCAATCCAGCCCGCTTCTCAGGACATTTTCAAGTTTATGGTTATCATCCTCATTTTGAGTAAATATGAGGTCCCATTAAAATAGATGGACAAAATTTTAGAAATCATTCAGACCACCAAAACAAGGACGAGGGTAAAAAAATTTATAAGAAAAACGCATGTAAGTACCTTCTCATAAAGGATGAGTTTGTTAAACATGTTGGCAATTTATTAGTTTTAAGTAAAAAAATAAATATATTAAGTATTTTAAAAAATACAACAAGCAGGAAAATAAAATACACTCCTACTCTTTCCACTCAACATTTATACTCAAAATCAAATCAAAACTCATTTATTCAAACTAGGCAGATAATCAGCACTTTTCGAACGTCAAAATTTACTCTACTTATTTACAAGAAAAAGCCCCCCGGGTCTCCCAAAAAGCCCCTCGGGTCTTCGACACTTCCTAATGTTTTGGCTGGAAAAAAGAAGTGGCGGAACAAACCCCAGCAACACATTATGTCTGTTAGGTTGGTTATACAATAGTAAGGTGCAAGTTAATGACTACAGACACAAATTTTAATCAATAATTAAAAAGTATAATATAATAATAAAAAAACTTAACCAAATCGTAGTGTCAAAATTAAATAATTAATGCACTGATTGTTATTAATTACTATTTACATTATAATTAGATAATAGTTTAAAGCAGCTATCCAGCGAAAAAAAAACTCGCTGATGCATGCAAAATTCACTTTCAGTGCTGTTGGCCGTAAAATCGCCGTTTAAGCAATTTATTTAACAATCGATAAAATGCCTTATTGCTTTTAAATTACAGTCCACGTCCAAAGCAATTACTGTTTTGCTAAAAAGCATGGTTTAACGAAATTAAACTATTTAGTAAAAAGTGTTAATTGTGTCTTCCGTAGAGGAAGTCTATCACGGATGCACAGGTTGTTTTTATTAGACCTCTAGAAAATCAGTTACCTACTAACAGCAGACAGACTTGATACCGCAAGAAATCCCAAAAACCTGAATCTACATTGGCACATGATGCAACTTGAACATCGATTTCGTTGCGAGTACAAAATTAACCAGAGTTCCGACTTAACTGGTCAAAATGTTCCTGTACTAAAGGGTACATCTCTGCTTAAACCTTTGGGGAATACAGGCGTGGTGTTATGTTATGTTTCCACTTTGTAATGAATATAAATGCTAGCTCTAGGATTATATTAAAGTACCTATTATCTACCAACCAGCTCTAATATTAAAATTACTTGCTGACAGTAACAATTCATTACAATTATTCTTTAAAATATTTGTCCGCTGGAAACAGCAGAATATTATAGACATCAACTTATGTGTAACACCTATAGCAACAATATTCTGACTAATTTTATTATTATTAACTCTTTAGAGAAAAACGACCCAAAATTTTCCAGAGTTCATGGTGTTAGTAACTGCGAAAAAAATAGACACATCTCGATGTCAGCGTTCGTTACTATTCTTGTCCACAAATTATGATAAGTAATCATATTACTATAATTTGCAAATGTAATCATTGTTTCGTCTATTACATCCTAATTTTCTCGTCAAAACAACAATTCTGTTGTCATTTTTTATTTCGGTCAGAGTTCGGTAAAATTAGACGCGCCCTTTGAAGTGTGCGTAAAATAGCAATTACCAAAGTATTCAACAACCTTAAAAAATAATTTATTGATTCACACGAGTTAGAATATCATTGAAACATTGTCACCATTTTCCTGCCGTTATCCCAATTTATTTGGCGTCAGCTTAGCATGTGTCTTTTTTTTCTGAACTTCTCGATCAACTTGGCATCTCAGCAGTTTCTGCCTTTCAAGCCATGTGGTCCTTCACACAGTTCATCCATTGTTTGATTGTTAGTCCTCTACTCTTACAGTTTTTTAGCCGTGGAGACCAAACTAGGCACAGTCTGCATCTTGGTGGCCGAAAATCGTGATCCTCCGAAATGGATTTTTAGGGGAATGATCCGCGTCTTATCTTCTTTAAACCATTCCCTGTGCGTATGTACCTGAGAAATGTTTATTAACTTTTGTGTACGCAACACAACACTGCGCTCCAAAACACACAAGTATTGTACAATTTTTTTTTTTGGGGTTTGGGGGATCTTCAAATAACCCCTCCCGCTCTTGGGCAGAGCAAAAGGGAGTGTCAGACTTCTACTGACTAAAACCCACCCATGTTCTTTCTTAGCCCTATATGTCAAGGCCGCAGTATCTCTTACAACATCCCGCAGCCCATAGTATTGTACCATGACAACAAAATAGGCGACAAAGAAAAAATTATGTAAATTAATTTTTAATTCTAATTTAAATTTTAGTTTTAAGTTCATTAATGATGCAGATAGCAAATCCCAACAAGAGCACGTTTTGTAATTAATAAAACATGCATTGTGGTGGAATAATGATAATAATGAGCTGTCTAACATAATCAAGTGTTGTATACGTAATTATATGTATATGATCAGCCCCATTTGCATGATCTGTGTTACATTTTCCCAACTCTGTTAGGGTCAGCTTCCAGGGTAACCAGATGAAGCGTATACCAGTATTTTACATGGAGCGACTTCATATCAGACTTACAGAACCGGCGACTTGCTCGTACTGGGTAGATACCCCTGGTAAGACTGGTTGTCAGACTTCCGATCTACAAATAACAGGAAGAAGCAACGATCGAACCCGCTTTCCGGGAATAATGATGATCTCCTATCCACGTACCAACCTCGCCAAGAGTTGCTTAACCTGAAATATCACCCATTGTGGCAGCTATCATTCAGCCACGAGCACTATAAGAACCACCTAACAAATTAACAAGACTACTTCACCCCCCTTTCAAACAGGATCACAAATCCCATCTTATCAGCCATTTATAAATATCACGGCGGCGCCATACAGGTACCTACAAGCAGTAACCGTTAATCCCTACAGCAAATTACTAACGACATGCATTACCAGTACCTGAGAGCAATTTTATGCAAACCCTCTATAATTATGCTGGACATAAATGTGCACGCTGAAGTGAAATGGCGTCTAGTCGTCAGGAAGGGAAAGCTGATTAAGATAGGATGAAAATAATTAATTATTAGTAGCTTGATTTGTTTATTTTGATCGTTGGTAATGATGTGATGGGTTGAGATTATAGCATAGGCCTGTGATGAATGACGGGGACAAATAAAAGGTATAAAAGTACCCTTAACGCAAACGAAAGGCACTTGTTCTCCCTAACACTGCGATATTTTTTTTATTCTAGCCCATACCTGGGAACCCCCTAGTTACGGAGATATTAGGGGTCAAAGTCCCAAATTTTGCACAGCTGTTTTTGTAAACTACTAGTTTTTCTGATTATTTCTTAAATTACCTCCTTGACCCTTTTTCTATAGCCGTAAAATTAGGTTTTTGACCCCAAAAAAAAAGTCGTTTCCCAGCTAAATTTCTTGCGTAGGGGTACTTAGTTTGATGTACAGAATGCTTGGTTGACGTATGTGTGAAGGGTTAATTTACATCCTGAATAGCTAGTGCCTGCCAGGGTTGCAGAATTGGTTTGAAAGAGTTACCACGGCCCTGGAACGCAAAAGAGAACTGTGAAAGAGAACACGAATGAGTTTTAGTCAGTAAGCGTGTAGCACTCCCTTCTGCTCAGCCCAGAGCAGGAGAGTCACATTATCCTCGATGTATGGCTTGTATCTTATAAAAATAAGTTTAAATATATGTTCTAGTCATGCAGTTTGTTTACAAGGATATCAGGATTTAACTCACCATTGACGATTTCAGAAAAATAACTAATTCCGTAACCAGCCTTAAGACTAGGTGCTAGATACATGAAAAAAAAAACTGACTAGTATAATAGACTGTTATACTCGTAGCAACGATTAAAATGCTTGACAGATTAAAATAAACTTATTACCAATCATTACGAGACATGTACTCCAAACCTTATTTTCTAACTTCATTTCATAGAACCGTGCGATAGAAATGACTAATGACGGTGTTTATACGAAAGTGTACCCATAGAAAGGCGTTTCCTGCCTGAGTAGGTATCTGATATTTGTACAGGAAAAACTACATAAATATTTTCTTCTTAAAGTTACATAATTAATTTAAGTTGAAGTATGACATAAAAATAATTGAGGATGAATGTAGATGGCTGTAAGCGAAGAGGAAGACCAAAGAAACAATCTATAGACTGTGTGAAGATTGACATCGCTATAAAGAAGGTGACTGCTGATATGATGAGGAAGGCCTCGTACAGATGAGCCGCACTTTGCTGTCGACAGTGCCAACTTTAGCTGTCGACAGAGGCAACTTCAGCTGCCGGCATTCGTCGGCGTTTGCCGTGGATACGTGGACAGCAAACGCCGACCAATCGCGAAAGCTTAGTATCAGTTGACTTCAAATAGACCGAGTGATCACGTACGGCGCACTACAACAATGCTGTCGTCATGATGGGCAGCAGTCGGCGTGTCGAATACTGCAGTTGCTTTTGTCGACAGCTGCAGTTGCCTCTGTCGACAGCTGCAGTTGCCTCTGTCGACAGCAAAGTGTTGTTAGTCTGTTAGACGCCTAATAGAGAAGTATGAAAGACAAATGCCGCGCCGACCCCAAATAAAGAGAGATGTTTACTGACTTCAAAAAATATGATTCTAATTAGTCCGTGTGTTAGATTATCGAAAATTTATGGATACGTATTTTTTGTTTTATCAAATTACTTAATAAAAATTGACGAATATAAAACGCTTCAAAGATTTGAGTGGGGGTGTGTGACGTCACTTACCGGTAAAAAATTTCGAGGAGTTCACGAGTTTCCGAAGCACTGTGTTGTCTTCATTTTTTGCTTACGTGAAAAAAGAAAAAATATGTGTCCATAATTTTTTGGAAATGATAGATTTCCAAAAAATTATGGACACTTATTTTTTCGTTTTTCTTTTTAAATAAAACTATTAGTCCGTCAGATAGTGACGGACTAATTAGTTTTATTTTTGTCCGTTCCCCTATTCTAGACGAGCTACTCAAGTAACCGTTAACACACACACCCTTATCAAAAACATCATACACTTACTGGTAACCAAAAATGTAAGACTAACTTGAAGTTACTTTACATTTCATCCCCGCCTTCTGTACGCGTGTGTAAGTCTGTGGAAGCATGCCGCTAGATGCCAAGCGGCAGTTTGTCGCAGGCAACAGTGTGTAGCGCTCGGTACTTCGGCGCCCGGGCCCGTGGGTTAGTGATACAGTGATAACTGATTAACTAAAACATGGTATGCAAGATTTTACCGAAGATACAGAGCCGTAAGTGTGTTTATAATATTTTTTAGGTAGTCATTCCGGATGGTTTAAAAAAAAAACAACCAAAAAAAATTACATAATAAAGATAAACCAATATAATCGAAATCTAGCTAGCATTTTCAAAATAAAATCAAAACAGTTCTTAACAAAATATGTAGTACAAAGTTTGATAGGTACGAAACGTACGGTATAAGGGCACTTCAAAACAAATTAATTACATTAATTTCCTTTCATAATATCATGTCACATTATACAAAATTATTAAAGAATCAGGCTTTTGAAAATGAAATGAAAAGCAAAATAAAATAAAATGATCTTACTTATATCTTGCCAAACAAACGTGTATGAGCTAGGAATCGAACCTGTAATGGTAAAAAATCCGCAGTTTTCCCGTTTCCACGTAACCGCTTATCGTGAAACGCTAACATTTGCTACAAAAACGGAAAATATTCGATAAAAGTGGTCATAAAAGGCTATTGAGCCGGATTTCAGTTGAAAAACATTTTAAAGTGCTGTAATTTTTTCTCAATCACTAAAATGATTGGAAACTGAGAATAGCTGGGAATTGATAAGGATTGACGTTGTATTTTGTGTTTAACGAAACAGCTGTTAGATAAAAAAAAATGGATGATTCCGTATTTTAGTTAGATATTTTTCGGACTTATGTAACCTTTGTTATACATACAAGACGATTTTTTAGTCACCGTCCAATTTTTTTCTAGGCATTACTTATCATTCACTAACACCATTTTTGAAAAAAAAAAACGATACGTAAAATTTATTATCCGCTCTCCGTGAAAAGTTAAAATGTTCCACCGTAGCGCCAAGACTACTGAAGGTATTTTAATATATGAGGTGTCAATAGTTTTGTAAGAATAACGCAAATGACATAGGCTATATAAATTTTAATATTTCTTTTTATGACGGAATTTAAATGTCAAATTCTAAGGTCGAAAAAAATTAAATTGAGATAATCATAACATGTTTGGTATCAAATGAAAGGTCTTGGCGAGTACATTACAAATACACACATCAAAAGTATCTAGGGATCAACATATATTTTTGCAATAACTTTTCTCCTGATTGATATTAATTAAAATTTTCTTTAAGGATTCATCAAATAAAGTGTTTTCGTTTGTCACAGTAACTATAAACCAAGTCACCTTTGCATTAATAAAGAAATTTGCCATTTTAGGAAAATGGCAAATTTCTTTATTAATAAAGGGATTTTTGACATTTGAACCACTAACATTAAAGTTCGAAAAAAGACTGAAATAACAGTTTTCTTTAAAATTTTATTGGGTAACTTAAACAATTAATAATCCGTGTTTCTACCGCGAACACTAACAACACAAGAACATCGGTTTGGCATACTCAAAATGAGTTCATCCAAATCACGCTGTGGAATGGCCGCCCATGTTCGTTGCAACAACAAAAAAAGGTCTTCTTGCGACTGGATACCCTCCATATTCGGCAGAGCTCTTCTCTGTAGCATATCCCATGCATGCTCAATCGGGTTCAAGTCTGGCGACTGAGCAGGCCAGGGCAGGACATTGATGTTAGCTGCGGCGAGAGTCTGTCTTACAACTCTTGCGGTGTGCGGTCGTGCATTATCATGCATTAACTGAAATAAGGGACCGATTTGCACTTGTAGAGGAACGATGACGTCTGATACAATCGTCTCAGCATAAATTTGAGCGTTGAGGTTGCCTCTGATCCAAATCAACTCAGTTCTTCCGCCGATCCAAATACCCGCCCATACCATGATGGTTCCACCACTATAAGGATGGACTTCCTGGCAGGATTTTAATCGCTGTTGGCGTCCAGGGGTTCTCCAGTGTCGTATACGTCTTGTATCCGGTCTCATACCAAAACGAGACTCATCAGAAAAGCACACGAAACGCCATTGTTCTTCTGCCCAATTTCTGTGTTCAAGAGCCCATTGATATCGAATCCTACGATTGTGCATTGCTATAGGTGATACCCGTAGCGGTCTTCGGGAATGAAGGTTCACTTCATGCAAGCGGTTTCTGACTGTTTGGTCGCTAATTAAGTTCCCTGAAGAGTGATGAAGCCTCACGGCTAACATCATGGCGGTTATTGTTGGAGCTCTTCGAGTTAAGATTTGAATGTATCGGTCTTGTCTCCGTGTGGTGCAGCGATACCGTCCTCCATGGCGCTCAGCCACGGTACCAGTGCTTCGGTAACGTGTCCAAAGTCGACTGATAACACTCTGACTTGTATTCAGAGCTAAAGCCACAGTACGTTGCCGGGAACCAGCTTCTATCATTCCCACGGCTCTGAGCATTTCTTCCCTGCTTAAATGACGTCGCCGCTCCATAATAACGTTGGTTTTAATCAGTAGTAGGGAAACAGTAGCACTAATAATGTCTTCAATGCGTTGTGTTTTTATAGGGAAAATATTGCCAGCTGATTTTCATCTTTTACTCGAATTTGATTCACAGTTCCTGATTCAAATTATGAAATGCACCAAAAAGGATCCATATAAATTTATAAAATCATAAATTTATTACAAAGCCACATCTTAATCTCAAGAAATCCGCATAAAAATGCTTGATCCCTAGACACTTTTGATGTGTGTATGTATATTATATTATAGTTCAAGTCAAGATATACGTTTAGATTGCGGTCAAACAGTACTCGTGGTCCAGTCTGTGTTATTTACTCGTATTATGTAAATAACAAACCAACATTAAGTAGAATTGCGCGAAATTGCGTGACGAGTTGGGTCGCATGGAACAGATGCAAGTTATAGAAAAGGTCACAAAACCTACAGAGTGGGTTAACTCAGTTGTAATAACTGTGAAAAATTCAGGTCAGTTACGAATTTGTCTTGATCCTAGAAATTTAAATAAAAGTATCATGAGGGAATTCTATCCACTCAAGTCAATTGATGAAATCAGGTCACAGCTAGAAGGTGCTGTATGTTTTTCACATTTAGATGCATTTTCTGGATTTTGGATGCTACGTCTAGATGAACATAGTTCAGAATTATGTACCTTTCAAACACCGTTTGGTAGATATAAGTATTTAAGGTTACCTTATGGCATAAATGCCTCGTCTGAAATTTTTCAAAGAGTCATGGTGAACCTATTTGGTGATATTGAAGGAGTACTAATATTCATAGACGACATTCTAGTTTATGGACCAAATGAGTCTGTCCACAATGAGAGATTGCATAAAGTCATGCAAAGAGCACGTCAAGTCAATCTAAAATTTAACAAGTCAAAATGTAAATTTTTAGTCACAGAAGTATGTTACTTAGGTTATGTCTTTAGTAAGGATGGAGCAAGGGCAGATAATTGTGAAAGTAACATATTATTACGTATTTATTGAATAACACACAAAAATAAAATTCAAAAAAAAAATATAAGTTTAAAAACCCGACTACGAATAAAAACGCAGAAAATAATTAAACATGAAAAATCGTCTAGTAAATAGATAATTTGATAAATTATAGAGGACAGCCGTAGTCGCATGCCACCTTGCTAATGGCAACTATCAGCTGACTTCTGTATCAATGAGAACGCCATGAAAGGCGCATCAGGTATCAGTGGCCGGGCCGCGGGTAGTCCAACGGTTATCGCGGCCTCGACATAGAGGGCGAAGAAGGAACATGGGTGGTTTTTAGTCAGTAGAAGTCTGACACTCCCTTTCGCTCTGCCCAAGAGCGGGAGGGGTTATTCGATGATTTTACACCCACCAAAAAAAAAAAAAAAAAAAAAATGTATCAGTGGCCGACTCACGCCGCCGACGGTGTCTCATTCCCTCTCGCGCCCGGACCTGTTGCAAGCCATGGTCCGGGCGCGAGAGGGAATGAGACACCGTTGCCTCCTTTTGCGAAGCAGACCTCTCGTCCCAGCCGCTACGGGAGACGCTCCGGGCGTCGGGGGCCACGAGATGGCTTCCGGCCACCGTAGACGCGGACCTGTGGACGGTGAGTAATGGGCTAGCTCGCCGTCCGTCCATCTTATGACTACGACAGGCCGTGTCGACGTTCGTGTTCCACGCGCGCCTCAAAGAGATGTCAGCAACATGGAAGGGGCCACTGCCCGTCGAGGCTGCGGATTGCGATACCGCAGCCTCGGCACTAGGGCTAGGAAGTTACATGGGTGGTTTTTAGTCGGTAGAAGTCTGGTACTCCCTTACGCTATGCCCAAAAGCGGGAGAGGGGTGTTATTTGTTGATTTTCCTGGCCTGCTTGTCCATTAAAGAGGAGCGAGGCTGCGGAGCGGAGGAACGGAGAAATAATAACCAATTGGATTGCACACGGGAACGGAGGGCAGATTTTTTGCTATCATGATAATTATTTTATCCTCTTCTCTGTTTCTCCGCTCCGCAGCCTCGCTCCGCTTCAGTGGACAGGGTGTCAGAGTTTTTATATGCCACCCTTGGGCCTCTAATTTTGGCATTACATGCCGCGGCCGTCGAGAAATATCTCTCAGGCATGCTGGGTATTGAACTTTTAGAAGGACAGGGTAATGTGCTACAAGGGTCGTTAAAAAAATTAAGAACCGTTGGAATAAATAGTACGACGGAACTCTTTATGCTCGAGTCCAACTCGCACTTGGTTACTTTTTTCTATTTCGACCTTGTACTTTAAGTTCTGCAATTCTTCAAACGATATAGTAAACAAATTGTTCAAATTAAACATTTTATCATTAGTAAAAAAAAAGTATAAATAACCCTCCTTTTAGGCTTCGCCGCAGTCGGGTAAAAAGAAATGCGGTGCGTTCTTTAAGGGTGACTTTGACCTATGAAACTTATAACAATAGTTCTTGACATTGATGACAATGGAAGCTCTTGAGCGTAGTTTAGATGCGCTACTGATATTATCAGTAAAAGTTTAAACAATAAAATATTATATTCTAAAAAAAACGGCTTTAAAAACACAAAAAAAAATATAATTTTACTTTCGGAAGTCGGTGACTTCATTTGTTTCGTTGCCTTTTTTCAACCGATTAGTTGTAGTAGGTATATCTCACAAAATCTTGCCATGAGTATATTTTAAATTATAATTAGGAGTTAACGTCACCCAAAGGGCAATGGAGAGAGCTATTCTCGGAGTTGCACGAGAACCAAGGTACCGACATAGCCCGAAGAATTGTCAAACTTAAGTGGCAGTGGGCAGGGCACATTGCTCGCAGAACGGATGGCCGATAGGGCCAAAAAGTTCTGGAGTGGCGACTGCGAACCGGAAGACGTTACGTTGGAAGGCCTCCCACTAGGGGGGCCGATGACCTGGTGAAGGTTGCAGGGATCCGCTGGATGCGAGACGCACGAGACCGGTCAATGTGGCGACACTTAGGGGAGGCCTATGTCCAGCAGTGGACGTCTTTCGGCTGAAATGATGATGATTATGATGATGATGAAGTAACAAACAAAATTGAAAAGAGGTGGTTCTCAAACCGAATTGAGAACCACCTCCTTTTTTGAAGTCGTTTAAAAATACATAAAAATGGTACAAAATTATTAATTACTCAGTATTCAATTTAAAAGTATTGTCTAATTTGTGCCACATTAAGTAAAAATGTTCGACTAGATATCAAAATGTAAATCATCATTCAATACTTTACACAATTATTTAACTTATGATTCACTACAGCGACGTCAAAAAATCTTTTTGTTTAAACTTGTTTATATTACACTTTGTTACAATGTCATTGTCAAACGCTTAATTTTATAATATGGGGTTGTACTTGCACGCGTGTTGGATTAGGTGTACCACATGTTCAATACGCACGATGTTCAAGGCTGAAATTCATAATTTTCCTGCTATCCCAATTTATTTGGGGTTGACGCAACACGTTTAATCTTTCCATTCTTCCCTGTTAGACGTCACGGTGGCATTTACTCCTTTTTCTTTCATTTATCTTTCCTCACACAATCCATCCATCGTTTCTTAGGCTGGCTCCCTCATCCGTCAACATTTACAAGGCTAAAATTACTTCAAAAAAAATATCTGATAGACACGCTTGCCTACACAGGTTGTAAATTAACCCTTCACACATACGTCAACCAAGCATTCTGTACATCAAACTACGGATTTTTTTTTGCTGGGAAACGACTTTTTTTTTGGGGTCTTAAATCTAATTTTACGGTAAAACTCAATGTAGCACTCTTAAACATTGTGCTAGTGGATACTTTGAATAGTAAAAGGTTCATGGAGGTAATTTAAGAAAAGTTAAAACCTGAAAAACTAGTAAGTATTTACAAAAACAGCTGTGCAAAATTTGGAACTTCGGCCCCTAATATCTCCATAACTCCCCCTAGTTATGTTTGTTATTCCCAGGTATGGTCTAGAACAAAAAAATTATCGCAGTGGTGGGAAGAACAAGTGCCCTTCGTTTGCGTTAAGGGTACTTTTACACCCTTTATTGGTTGCTCTGTGAATTCATTCCATACCGAGTTTCCTCCGATCCTATTAAAGGAAGCTAAGGTGTTTGTTCCCTGTGACAGTACTGAGAAATTCCTGATCAAAAACAAATAACACTTTGCACGACTTATAAATCGAAGCCATAACCTTATGCTCAGCAGACGCTCTTGAGACCAAAAGAAGTTACTTTTAGTCTTACACATCGTGCGACTCTCATCCGTATTTAGGCATTCGGAGCACCTAACCAAACACGCGTGCAAGCAAAACCTCATGTTCTCAAAACTAAACTACTATGATGTTGTCATCATCATCTGCCTAGCCTTTTACTCACTATGCTGGGGTCGGCTTCCAGTCTAACCGCATGCAGCTGAATATAATCAATTCTAAATCGAGTGACTTTCTGTCTGACCTCCACAACCCAGCTAGTTTTGGATAATACGATACAACTTGGTAAGACTGTTTGTCAGAATTTCGGGCGCTGACTGCCAAAGATCTACAATAGACAGTAGAGCCCAACGGCTTAACGTGTTTTCCGGGTATGTAATGGGTAGTAACCCATCCTCAGACCAACCTAGGCAAGCGTGGCTTTACTACAACCTCCATCGTGGCAACACTAATAAAAGATGAATGAAAGTCGATTAACAAAAGGTATTTACAAGGCAGTGTGAGTGGCATGATAAAATATGAGAAGTGAAAAAGGTTACATTGATGTTACGATGCTATGAAAGTAATTGCCATTTGTCTTTGCCCCCATACTATTATATTTTATTTATTGTAAGTTGGTTTTATCTGGTTGCGGTTACAATTTGTTGAACCACAACACAGAATAGTTAAAAATAATGTAACAATACTATTGCTTGGTGTGCTGTCATCTGTACATACTATATTTGTATGCCAAATGTCGTCGAGAGGCATTCATTCGTGAATTAACATTGTATCTGATCTTTAGATGCCCACCAGACATAATACCAGTCCAGTAAGAATATCCTCCCTTGCTCATAGAGGACTACATTCTGTCAACAGCTACGTATGCATCTAAAAAACTAATTTTATGGGTACATATATGACAATCAGTAGGAACGTAACTGTAGGGTATGCTAAGGTGGTTCGGTCATGTGGAGAGGATGAATGAAAATCGATTAACAAAAGGTTTTTACAAAGCAGATGTGAATGGCAACGCCGGGAGGGGACGCCCTAGAAAGACATACTGATCTTATTGGTGTCGTTCTTTAAAAAGGACAAGTACATAGTACTCGTAACCGACGTGCGTGTCCAGTGACCAGATGTATGAATGTGAACGAGGCAAACGGAGTATGTAAGGATCGTAGTAGGTGGCCTTCTGTAGTTTCTGCTTACCCCCATGGGAAAAGGGCGTGAGTTTATGTAAGTATGTATTTAGGACAACCAGATCAGCGGATTTCAAAAAAAAAATATTTTCCAATACCATCGAGTAGGGTATCAAAATGAAGGGTTTTAAAAGGACATTACAAAAATATATAATACATATATGTTTAAAATACATTCAAAGTCACAAATCATATACCTAAACAAACACAAATGTTAAATCATCTGCGAAGAATTTTACGCGACCAACGAAAGAACAGACAAAAGAACCAAAAAGTTGGAAATAAAAAAAGTAGTTAAAAACTAAAAAACCCGACTGAAAAAGCTGAAAAGCATAAAAACAAGCACATTTTAAATTAAACAAAACTTGGAAGCAGGCGGGGTTCATTTGAATATTAAATTATGAAATGATAATAGAATGGACCCCGCCTGCTTCCAAGATTTGTTCAATTTAAAATGTGCTTGTTTTTTGATTTTCAGTTTTTACAGTCGGGTTTTTTAGTTTTTTTAACTACTTTTTTTTATTTAGAGTTCCCGATATATTTTTGTTTTATTTTTAGTGGTAGATAGTAGAGTTAATATTGAAAATTAATGAACTTTATTTATATTTCAGCCGCGCGGCGAACAGACAGCAGTGATGCAACACAAGATGCGATGCCGGAGGTCGCAGACTATGAAACGGCACTCGATATAGCTGGTAAGTTCAAACATTTCAATTCAATTCAATTTATTCAGGTAACAATTCACATTGTGTTTGAAATCATACATGTATAAGCATCAATAAATAATAAAAACATAAAAAAACATGTACATTAAAATTACAAAAACTAGCACATTAAATTAAGAGATGTATTAAAAATATTACAATTATTTAATTATGGACAATAATACTATTAAAAAAAATCTATAATTAAAAATGAAACAAAAATTCAATAACATCACGAATCAACAAAAATCATACAATTAAAAAAAATATCGTCAGTCGTCATCATTATCTGCCGAGCCTTGCCTCGACTATGTTGTCTGGGTCGGCTTCCAATCTAATCGGATGTTACTGGATACTAGTATTTTACATGGAGTGACTGCCTATCTGACCTCCACAATCCTACTGGCTGATACGATACCCTTTGGTAAGACTGATTGTCAGACGTTTAAGCCATTATCTGTGATGACTGCCAAAAATCTACAAATAACACCCGGAACAACCAACTAAAATGGTGTTAGTGGTGGTGGGTGGTGTGTCTACCTAGACACTCCTCCTGTAAACCATTTGTGTTCGAGATAGTCAATATGAGGAGGGGATCGGACAAAAAAAATACTAATTAGTCCGTCAGATACATTTCCAAAAAAATTTGAAAACTTATTTTTTTTTTAAAAAAAAAACAATAATCAACGATACGGTGCTTCGAAAACTCGTGAACTCCTCGAAAACGTCACATGTCAGTACATTTTCATTGTCAACTCATGAGCTTTGGCGCTTTTTGTCTTCGTCAATTTGTATTAATTTGACAAAACTAAAAGCACGTATCCAATATTTTCAGATAATCTAACTGACGGACTAATTAGAATCATATTTTTTTGACTCAGTCCGATCCCCTATTCTGTTGCATCGTAATTTGATATCAGTCACAATGATGTAAAAAACCATAATGAACCATGATGGGACAAATATATCTCTAAATCCGATATTAATAAGTGACCTTTGACCTCTTTGATAATCTTTGGTCTTCACGTTATTTCCAGTTTTTCCCTGATCATACCATCTCTACCTTTAGCAAAGTTTCAAAACTCTGGTTTGGTTCTCGATGCATAATATACTCATTATTTTATGGCCCAATTATTTAGCCCACGAATGTTTCTGAGTTATGGAGTGTGGGGTGGTGTTTCTACCGCGATCAGCAGGGCTATTGCGTATCTTTTAAATGACAGTGGCTATCATATTGTCCATGGATTAACTGTCAAATTAGTTATGGTTTAGTACAAAATGGAACAATTTGACAGTAAATGATATTATAGGCGCTATAGGTTAGCCACTGTCATTTAAAAGATACGGAATAGCCCTGCTGATCGCTTGTCATCTATTAAATGTTGCGCTCGCCGATCGCCCGCTTAGACTTATACGGCCTTATTATAAAAGTGGTTAAACATGGGTTTAACCACTTTTGTAATAAGGCCGTTGTTGTTCGGTGAGAGTACAATAAATGATATTAAAAATATATTTAGAATTTAGACGTTGAATATGGTTTAAACTGGTTTAAACATTAATTTATTTATTTTTCAAATTCTGTCCCTGTTATCATACATATTGCGCATTGGTACTAGCGGACTCTTCGAACCGCGTTTATAGTGACTTGATTTAGCTCCTTCAGGCATCACAAGAAGATGTATTTTCTACATCGAACATCCACGTGTCGGTACTAACTACTTAACGGGTCACAAACTTTCATATTTCTGCTTGATCTGCGTCCTCAAACGTGCGTGAAGATTAACGATTGACTTACATTTAATTACGAATAAATTACCTTCGCTTTACAAGTGGAAGCGTAATGAAAATTAACTTGTTTTACCTCGTTCAAACTTATCGGGGTGTGCAGAGGTAGTTCTTACTGGTATTATGATTATGTTAGATACGAAATTAGCAGAAGTAATAGGGTAGTAAAAAAATATATTTATTAGGCCGTTAAAAAGGGTGTAAAAGTACCCTTAACGCAAACGATGGGCACTTGTTCTCCCCCCCACTGCGAAATTTTTTTGTTCTAGACCATACCTGGGAACCCCCTTGTTACAGAGATATTGGGGGTCAAAGTTCCAAATTTTTCACAGCTATTTTTGTAAATACTAGTTTTTCAGGTTATAACTTTACTTAAATAACCTCAATGACCCGTTTATTATACAAAGCATCCACTAGCACGATGTTTTAAGAGTGCTACATTGAGTTTTACCGTAAAATGTGATTTTTGACCCCAAAAATTAAAGTCGTTTCCCAGTAAATATTTTTGCGTAGGGGTACTTAGTTTGATGACAGAATGCTTGGTTGACGGCATTTACACCCTGTATAGTACCTGTCAAAAAATGTCATGTTAGAGGCCCGTGGGTAGCATAAAACTCTGACAGAAGAAATCAAGAAATAAGCTACGACGATATTGAAAGTAACTGACTTGAAAAAAATACACAAATTTTTAGGGTACCGTACCTCAAAAGGACAAAACGGAGCCCATATAGAAACATTCTGACTCTTATGCTTAGGTACAAAAACATATAGGAATCCAGTGGCAATTCATTTCATGTTCAAAGAAGTCTTCAGCGACTCTAGAATGGGTAAAATGGTTAATTTTCAGTCAGCATAATTAAGAGGAACTGCTGCAGCGATGGCCCAGTGATGGTGGCCTGACTTACGAACAGTAAGTCGTGTGGGTTCGAACTTAAGCAGGAACTTTGTGTAATTTATATCATCACCACTGAATTCACAACAGTGAAAGAAAACATCGTGAAGCAACTGGCATATCTTAGAACCAAAAATTCGAAGACATGTGACATCTACAAACCAGCATTGGGCCCGCGTGGTGGATTATAGTCCATGCCTCTCCTAGAGAAGAGACCTGAGGCCCAGCCGTGGGAACTTATTAAGCTGATTATCACACTTCACACAAAATATTATAAAGGCGAAAGTTTGTGAGTGTGTATGTTTGTTACTTCTTCACGCAAAAACTTTTGCACGGATTTGGATGAAATTTGGTACACAGATAGTTTATAACCTGGATTAATAAATAGTTTTATCCTGATTATATGTTCCTGTAGGTTGTAGCGGGTGAAGCCGCTGGCAACAGCTAGTGTTTAAGAGATAGGGCGACTACAATCTATCAAATTTATATCATTATTTTCAACGTTGATTGGGAAAATTTTATAGCTTCGGGTAGTTTGGTTTGTCTACACGTACGGTCAAATATTTCAGTTTAATTTAAAGAATTCTTCATAACGGCACCAGTTGTTTCTTATTGGAGAAAGTAAATATAATTTTAATGAATATTTCATAATTATGATAATAATATTTTAATAAATTGATATAAAATATGTTGCACTACACTATTACACTATACTGTAAGGTAGTTAACTAAAAAAATCTAATTAGTCCGTCAGATAGATTTACAAAAAAAAATCGACACGTCATTTTTCTTTTTTCACGTAAGCAAACAATGAAGACGAGTACAGTGCTTTGAAAACTTGTAAGGCGTCATATTCTAAGACATTAGTATGACATTATTTAGTGGTTATTGACGTCACAAACCTCCACTCAAATCTTTGACGCGTTTCTTCGTAAATTTTTATTGATATGATAAAATAAAAAATACGTATCGTAAAAAAATCGATAATCTATCAGACGGACTAATTTGAATCATATTTTTTTAAGTCAGTTTACATCCCTATTGTGGGCGTTAGACAATGAACAACTGATTTAAAAGATCTAATATATATAAACGATTACGTAATATAACATCACATTCTCGTAATAAGTGAAATTACGTTATTAAAATACTAAACAAATACTGTTATAAGTGTATCTAACTAAAATAAACTAGATCGAATTGGTTTCGAACTGATAACGTAATAGTCACAAAATGCTATGCATTCAATTTTCTAAACGTGGATATATTCACGTTTTGGAGCGAAACACGTGGTTTGGATAAAGAAGTTTGGATAACAAATAAGTGTAGTGTAGTCACTATTATCAATTTCGAATAAGTATCTGAAGTAATTACTTACTGCGCCAAACATAATACAAAATAAGCAAATAGGGATGTTTACTGATAAAAAAATGTGATTCTAATTAGTCCGTCTGTTAGATTATCGAAGAATATTGGATATATTTTTGGATTGCATTTTTTTTTTTTTTGGAGGAGCTCGTGGCTTAATAAGAACTGCCACTCGGGTCGATCTTTAGGTTAAGCTGCGCTTGCCTAGGTCGATCTGTGGATGGGTGACCGCCCATTACATACCGAGTTTCCTCCGTGCCTCGGAAAGCACGTTAAGCTGTTGGTCCCGGGTGCCATATATAGATCTTTGGCAGTTGTTACGGGTAGTCAGTGACCTGAAAGTCTGACATCCAGTCTTACCAAAGGGTATCGTATTACCTAGTATTAACTGGGTTGTGGAGGTCAGATAGGCAGTCGCTCCATGTAAAATACTGGTATTCAGCTGCATCCGGTTAGACTGGAAGCCGACCCCAATATAGTTGGGAAAAGGCTAGGCAGATGATGATGATGATTGGATATATTTTTGATATATTTTTTGTTTTATCAAATCAATTAATATTGACGAAGAGTTTATCGATAGAGCATTTAGTTCGGGCTTGCTTGAGAAAATTAGACAGTTTCGGTCAGCGGTTTTGGCATCTGTACAAACACGTCAACGATTTGAGTGGGGGCTTGTGACGTCACTCAACGGTAAAAAATTTCAAAAAAAAAGAAGTAAAAACTTTTCAAAGCACTATATCGTCTTCATTGTTTGTTTACGTGAAAAGAGAAAAAATACGTGTCCAATATTTTTTGGATATCTATCTGACGAACTTATTAGATTTTTTTGTTAACTACCCTAT
Source organism: Diarsia rubi (assembly GCA_932274075.1). Classification (NCBI taxonomy): domain Eukaryota; kingdom Metazoa; phylum Arthropoda; class Insecta; order Lepidoptera; family Noctuidae; genus Diarsia; species Diarsia rubi. Next base: position 2,148,458 of record OW026420.1, on the reverse strand, counting down.
TTTCTGACTGCTTTGTGTACAAAATAGTGGGCAGTGGGAGTGTATTTAAAATCGTAGAAGGTTACGTGAATCAGCTTATAATGTTTCCACTCAAGGTGTTTTCCACCAATCCCTGCTCCCTTAACAGAGATGGAATGAGCCATAATCCATCACATAGGCCCCCGTTGCAGGAGTTACTTATTTATTTACAAGATTTGCCGGTTACCTCACGATGTTTCGCGTTTTATGATCAGGAAAATAAATTACTTAAAGCTAACTTCCTGTCGAGTTTCTAACTCATGACCATGCACCTAAAACTAGTAAGTCCAGGTAAGGAGTTCTCCAATCTGACGTGGGTTTACGTCAGATTCTAAAACATTTCTTGGTAAAAGTTCTTGAGAATATGAGATCTCTGAAGCAATGGACTATTCAAAATTGCAAACCACAGAAGGAACCATATCGGTCGCAATAGCAGTAAACTAGACGACTGATTGCTTACCTTAGTAGCATACCTTAATATCATAGGCAAGTAGGCACTAAACATTTATGTAAACAACGACAAAACAAACATACACGCAGACATAACATTAGTGAGTTTCGTACACATAACTGATGAGAAGCTGCATAATGTTACATTTGTGACGATAGGATGCCATTTTGAGTGCTAAAACAAGGGACAGGAAAGGTTACCAGCATAGGGGTTACGTGAAAAATCCTAAAGCAAAGATTGGCCATTGGGCTGCTGCTGCTTTTGTTCGAAAGAGATACCGCGGCCTCGGACACAAAGGCTAAGAGGGAACATTAATGGTTTTCAGTCGAACACTCCCTGCAGTTGCACCCAGAGCGGGAGGAGTCAATTAAAGAATTGCCAGACTTAAGTGGCAATGGGTAGGGCACATTGATGGCTGATGGGGTCGATAAGTTTTGGAGTGGCGACCGCAAACCGAAAGACGTTGCGTTGGAAGGCCTCCCACTAGGTGGACCGATGACCTGGTGAAGGTTGTGGGGATCCGTTGTATGCGAGATGCACGGGATCGATCAATGTGGCGACACTTGGGGGAGACCTATCTCCAGCAGTGGACGTCTTTCGGCTGAAATGTTGATGAACTATGATGATGCCATGGCGAAAGGCAGGGGTGAATAGAAGAAATAAACGGGTTCTGCTGACCCCTAATATAATAGGATAAGGGTAGGATGATGTTATAGTATAGATAAATATCTCTCAGGCTTGGATATACGTGAATTAGCCATTTTTAGGTTATATTAGAACCTTTTCTTTCCGCAACCATCACCGGATTTTTTTTTAAAGAAATATATATTTATCTACACAATCTAGAACATGTCGTCTCCACAAAAAAAAAAAAAAAGAAATATGCATAGTAGCCTCTGTTTTTATAACTATAACTACCTACCGTTTTCTCCTAAACTATTATTCATGAGATATTTTATTGCCATTAATATCTTATATAAAATCATTGGTAAGTTATTTTTGCCAATAACTTTCTTATTCTTCATACGGATCTTTTTTACGTAATCGTTACTCGCAAATCGCGTAGCTCCTACCCCTTTTTTTTTTTGGCGGGTGGTAAGTCATCGAATAACTCCCGCTCTTGGGCAGAGCGAAAGGGAGTGTCAGACTTTTACTGACTAAAAACCACTCATGTTCCTTCTTAGCCCTATATGTCAAGGGTGCGGGATCTCTTACAACATTCCGCAGCCCTGACGGGCGTCGGCCCTTGCGCGCGTGGAACACGAACGCGCCGTCGACACGGCCTGTTGTCGTCATAAGACGGCCGGACCGCGAGCTAGCCCATCACTCACCGTCTACAGGGCCGCGTCTACGGGGGCCGGAAGTCATCACGTGGCCCCCGACGCCCGGAGCGCCTCCTGCGGCGGTAGCTCCTACCCCTCTGGCGCCCAATAAAAAGGTGAAATGCCAGTGGCGTTTATCCAGCTCTTAAGTAATCCTAGAGTACATAAGCAACGGATATAGAGGTCACTGACTTCCTTTACCATTAAAGCAAGCAAACACGAGTTTCTTTAAGTTAATAGCTAATAGAGTAGGTACTTAATAGTAAAACTTTCTTTAATAGCTTTATTTTATTAGTGGTAAAAGTAAAATTGATTTTCTTTGAGTGACTTTTATACTTTACTAACGTTTAACCGCGGCTCTGCCTACGTGGAACTCAGATGCTGTCCAATGGGAACGTACTAACTGCCGCACTCAGAGAGTTTTAATAATTACTTAGGCCATCACTTAGTAAAGGTTTTGACAGGTTTGTCATACAAAAGTATGTCAAATCTTTACTATCTGCGGTACTCAGAAATATTTAATAATTACTTAAGCCGGCACTTAGTAAAGATTTGACATACATAAATATGACAAAACTGTCAAAACCTTTACTAAGTGATGGCCTAAGTAACCATTAAAGCTCTCTGAGTGCGGCAGTAAATCACAGCTTAAATAATCCTTAAATGTCTCTGAGTACAGCACTTAGTAAAGGTTTAACATACAAAATCTTCACTAAAGTATCAAAATCTTTTACTAAGAGATGGCTTCAGTAATCATTAAACGTCTCTGAGTGCAGCTGTTATAAGTAATCTCTAAACTTGCATAGATAGATCAAAATAATATGAATCATAGATAAGGAAGAAGACTGACTTATTCAACTACTCAAGCCTTTAACGGCATACCTATCATCCTAGTTTATCTAATAAGGGAGTAGTCAGAGAGACTTGTTAGAGGAGTTTACACTGTCTTGTATGATCACAACGTCAACATTATGCATTGCACATGCACGAGTTTTAAAAAATATTAGACTGGGTACCATTTAAAACGGGTTGGCAGCTAATAAATTAAGGAGTTATAAGTAAAAGTCAGCATACAAATTTAATACAATACTCGCGAAAAATGTTCAATCGCTACCAAGTTTTTTATTAGTTACACTTGAGTCGCCTTTATCTGTTATTTGTCACCTCGAAAATAATAAGCCTGTATACATTACTAGCGGACCTGGCAGACGTCGTCCTGCCCGGACAGCAGCGCCACCTACCGGGTCAAATAGGAGATCGGACAAAAAAAAACTAATTAGTCCGTCAGATTGATTTCCAAAAACATTTGGACACGTATTTTTTCTTTTTTCACATAAACAAAAAATGAAGACGAAACAGGCAAACGTAAGGTGGGGACGCCCTCATAATAATAAATAATAATAATAAAATCTTTATTTCCAAATTACAATTCACAATGTCTACTGCATGATAATACCAATACGTAAGTATTACAAAAGTTTTAGTTTCAAGAATTGTGAAATACAGGTTTATACACTACTGACACCCAAGCTAAGATTGAACTTGTAGTTATGGGTGTCAGGGCTCTCTAAGTTCACGAGTACAGTAAATACAAAAAATGGAGTTAGGTACACGTCAAAATCCAAAGACTAGGGTTTAAAAAAGTATACAATTAAATAACATTTTTTTTTAAGAGTACTTATGCAACAACATAATAATTAATTTAAAAAGGCAAATAATAATTATGTGTGTTGTGTTTAAGTTTTGTGTTGGAGTGTGTGTGTGTGTGTGTGTGTGTGTGTGTTGAGGATATGTGGGATGGAGGAAAGTTTGGGAAGGGGATTGGGTAAGGTCACGTATTGAGAATTTTTTCGACATCATCATAACAAAGAGTCTTTATCCATTTAATGATTAGAGCTTTGCCGTCAAATTTATTATATTTATAAATGTTGCACTGTTCGTTGACAAAGTTGTATATACGACCGCCAAGTACCGCGTGGTGACGCCGTGCAAGCGTAGTTCTATGTCTTACAGAGGGACATACGTTAACAGTTCTGCGCATTACCGCACGAGCAGGATCCAACCGCAGGCCGGTATGTTTACGTAACGTACAGTTCAGCACAAAGAGCTGTCTCACGGTCAGGACCTCACACTCCTTATACAGTTGTGCTGTACTATGCCGGTAGTATTTGAAAGTCATGACCTTGAGGACAGCTCTCTGTGCCCGTTCCAGTTGTATCATGGTTGTTTTCGGAGCCCCACCCCAGACCGTAATGCCAAAAGTTAATATTGACTGGCAAAGAGAAAAATAAACCATGCGTAACAGCGTAAGGTATCCGCATCAGCACTATACCGCAGGCTTTTAAACACGGTAATTAGTTTTCTAACTCTGCCAGACAACATCCTAACCTGAGCGTTCCACGAGACGAGATTGTCTATAAGAACACCCAAGTATTTAACACTGGTGGCTCTTGTGAGGGGAAGACACGCACATTGGTTTGGGTGTGCATCGCAAATGTGCGCATTAATTATATATGAGTTGTCAGGTTGCGAGCGAGATTTTAATGAAAACGTGATGAAATTTGTTTTATCTACATTTAGGGTCAAACTATTCGCCGTTAGCCAAGACATGACAATGCTAAGGACAGCTTCAGCTCTCCTCTTAGCCTCGTCCCAATTTTCCGCATGCACCAAAAGTGCCGTATCATCTGCATACGTATAAATGGAGCAATATGGGAGAGCTAAATCACATAGGCTATTCACATATACCAGAAAAAGTGTTGGCCCAAGGATGGAGCCTTGGGGCACACCGAAGGACAATGTGCACTCGTCACTAACATATGTGTCGATTTTAACGCACTGCGTTCGCTCGGATAGGTAACTCGCGAAGACAGAGAGGGCAGGACCCCTAACTCCTATTCGCTCCAATTTTTTTAGAAGAATAGGAACAGAGACAGTGTCAAATGCCTTGGAAAGGTCCAAAAATAAGCCTAGACACTTAGACTTTTTATCCAGTATCTCAACAACATCGTCAATCAGGGTCGCAAATGCGTCTTCGCAGGACTTACCCCTGCGGAAACCAAATTGATTATTAGAAAGGAGGTTATTGTTCTCTAAGTAAGACACAAGACGGTTGTTGAGAACCCTCTCAAGAACCTTTGATAGTGCCGGCAAGACCGAAATCGGCCTATAATTATTGACACTGCCTCTGTCCCCTCCCTTGTGGATAGGATGTACGACCGCTCTCTTCAAAACTCTTGGGAATTCACCTTTTGAGAAACAAAGATCACATATATGAGTGACGAGGGGTACCAAAGTTTGTCTGCTCAATTTCAGTATTTTAGAACTGATTCCATCCCATCCTGGGGCGGAATCAGTACGAAGACCCATAATAATGTAAAGGCTCAGGCTAGGTGGAGCGACGATCTTCGCAGGGTGGCTGGTAGCAGCTGGATGAGAGTTGCCGAGGATAGAGAAAAGTGGCGTGCAATTGGAGAGGCCTATGTCCAGCAGTGGACTGCTATAGGCTGATGATGATGAATGACGTCACAACCCCCACTCATGATCTTTGACGCGTCTTATCTTCGTCAATTTTTATTAATTTGATAAAACAAAAAACACGTATCCAATATTTTTCGATAATCTAACTGACGGATTAATTAGAATCATATTTTTTTGACTCAGTCCGATCCCCTATCAAGCCATTTTCGAATCCACTTGAACACATACTGAAATTTTCATCAAAATTGGTACAGCCGTTTAGGAGGAGTTCAGTGACAAACACACGTACAGAAGAAATATAATTTACCAGCGGACCTGGCAGACGTCGTACTGCCCGGACAGCAACGCCACCTAAAGGGTCCTAGACAGCAAAATCCCCATTAACAAAATGATCCGCCATTTATTGAATTCATTTGTTACAAAAAATATGATAAATGAAGAACCGCTCGACCGATTTTGTGCACACTTCACATGAACCATCTACTTAAAAGTCCGAACAAAGCCTAAACAGTTGATTTGGATAGGTGAGCCCGTTCTTGAGTTATAAAATTACAACGAAAAGTTGCATTGATTTTTATCTAAATTGATATGTAGATAGTAACATTTTCATTTTCACAGTGAGCCTTTTTCTTCATATTCTCTTCCCAATTATATATTTTTATAAATTCTATTTCCTCTCATAGAGAGGAGTACTGTGTTCCAGGAGTGGAAATATTGTAGGTTGATTATGATTGTATGTAGTTATAGTAATCTAGAGTTGGACTAGATCTTAATTTCGAATGCTCATTCAATAACCTCAATTTTTAAGAGGACACGAATAATTTTTAAATTGCAAAATTGCTTGCCCACATTTAACATTGCATTGCTTTATTCGTATGGAAGTGTGATTCCTTAGCCTTGAAAATGCTGAAAAAAACAAATTATGGTTTATTTCCCGTTTTTTTGCATGAAACCTAGAAAAATTAACATAAGAATTCTTTGGAAAGAAACAGAATTCTATCGAAATTTGCGCTTGATGTTTTGAAAAGTTGTAAAGGGTAAAAACAGATAGTTAAAGATATATCCTAAGTCAAATGTAGTCAGTACCTACGTAATTGAAATTTAAAAAAATAATAGGGGATCGGACTGAGTCAAAAAACACAGATTCTAATTAGTCCGTCAGTTATATTATCGAAAAATATTGGATACGTGTTTTTTGTTTTATCAAATTAATCAAAATTGACGAAGATAAGATGTGGTTGTGACGTCATTTGTAGTTAAAAATGTACTATCTTATAACGTTTTCAAAGAGTTAACGAGTTTTCGAAGCACTGTATTGACTTCAATTTTTGTTTATGTGAAAAAAGAAAAAATACGTCTCCAATATTTTTTGGAGATCTCTCTGACGGACTAATTAGTTTTTTTTTGTCCGATCCCCTATTGTTTCGTTTCACTCGTATTCTTTAATTATTTCGAGTTATTGAAAAAAAAATGAACTAGCAAACAAACTTTCACGTTTAAGGAATTCTGAACAGACCTTTTCCAATGTGATAGCGCTCTCTTTTATCCTACTAAAACCATCAGAAAAATTTAGCATACCGTTTGCACGTGCACAGATTCGTCACCAGGCCCCCAGGAACATATCTCACCGGAAAGATTGTAATGAAACTCTTAGCATATTTCATACAATTAGCTCAATGTTTTAGCCATAATATTATTGTTACAGCTCTCTACATAATGAAAACCTGACCATTGTGTCGGTGATAACGTGAAGTCTTGCAGACTATATCGTTGAATAATAGTGCTATTCATAAATATCTTAAGGGGAAGCGACAAGGCTGCGGGGAACAAAGGGCTAAGAAGGATCATGGGTTGTTTTGAGTCAGTAGAAGTTTAATACTCCGATTCTGCTCCGCCCACAGCGGGAGGGCTCATTTGATGATTTCCAAACCTCAGAAAAAGAAGGACTGCGAAATTCGTTTTTTCTTATGTTTTTTTTTCAAAATAATATTGAATATTGAAAAAAAACTGACTTCAAAAACACAAAAAGTGAAAAAAACTAAATCACAAAAAAAGTGAAAAATAAACCTCAGAAGAAAAATCTGCTTCTGAAGTCGGTGACCGGTTTTTGTTTGATTTCATTTTTGCCACCGACTTCAGAAGCTGATATCTCTATTCCAACAAAAAAATAATTCTAAATCGGTTCAAGCGTCTTCGCGTAATCGGTGATAATACATAAAAAAGATTCCGGCGAATTAGAACCCCTTTTTTTAAAGCCGGTTAATGAGATTTACCGTCTATTAACAGGTCAACTTATTAACCTGAAAGAATACAAATATCGATCCATTAGTAAGTACGTATAATTTTGAAGGAATTTTCTTTCAGCTCCAAACCGTTGAGGAGTTGTACCTTCCATCATCAGCGCAGCCACATGAGATTATGATTATCAGACGTAAATACTTAAACAGCTTTAGAAAATATATAAAAAACATAATGTGTGCCTATACAATTCAAGGTTACCTTTGAATTCTCAGGGTTTCCATCATCAGATCCTGACTTTGTGACAATGGGACCACCTCGGAAGTATATTCTTTCGAAAACAAAAGGAATTACAAATACAAAAATCGGTTATTAATGACGGACATATCCGAAAACATACATACTAAAAAAAAACATACAGACGAATTGAGAACCTCCTCCTTTTTGGAAGTCGGTTAAAAAACAACAACCGATTTGCATTTGCAGGTAGTCAGTGTTCCGAAACTTTGACAACCAGTCTTACCAAGGTATGGTATTACCCAGTTTTAACTTTGGAGGTTATAATACTTTCAGTAACTCGATGTAACATATTGGTAGTCGACTGCATCCGGTTAACCGGATAGACAGTCGAAACTGGTAGCCTACACACTCACAAATGATTAAAAAGAAACAGCTGTTGTCAAAATGGATGCAACAGCTCATAAGTACTCATAAAAAATGTTTTAGGGTTCCGTGCCGCAAAAGGAAAAAACGGAAATTAATGGATCATCGCTCCGGCTTATCTCTGAAACTAGTGAGCCAAAAATGTTGTTAGTTTAAAACCTATGAGAAGTCTATGGTGCTTGTTACTTGGCCAGTTTTTTATGAAACAACGAAAAGATTTCATGCTAGATTCCACGGTAAAAGATTGCGTAACGATGTTTCCAACACCGTATAAAGATATTATTAAATCTATCGATAAACAGTAGCTTACCGAACAGAAACAATTTTGCTAAGTTAGCTGAATGTTCGACATACAGCATCACTGTGTTATTACTCTAGCCACGTTCAAATATGTGCGATAAGTATAGTTAGACGAGTAGATCATTATCTGTGATAGAGAAATGGCGTAACTAGGTTGATAATAATTTGCTGGTTCTTTCTCGTTTGCCTAACTTAATACCAGAGTTTTATGCCGCCTCTGAGTTGGCATTACGAGGGAAATATCTCTCGGATATGCTGGTTTTTGGAGGCTGGTTTCTGGTGCATGATTTGAATTAGAGCTCGAGACCTATGAGTTGGCAGTCTGACGGTTGCATCGGTAGGCTATTACTGCTTTTTGCAGCTGATTTGCAAGGTTATATTGGCGGATGAAATTACTGAACAAACAACAAAACAACACCAACAAATAACAACAACATTATTCTAGTGGCAGGAATCAGAATGTCATCGGGCGAATCTCATCCGTAATATTTTTCTTTTTATTTTTTTTAAACGTTGCCCCACACTAGGAACTTCTCTTGTATCGTGGGTGCGTTCACAAACATTTAAACTCACAAAAACACATCCATACCCGAAACAACTATTTATGCGATACAAATATTTGTTCCGTGCGAGGATCGAACCCCCGACACGCAGCGCAGCAGTCCATTTGCTCGGGCACTGCGCCAACCGTGCCGTCCCGTAATTGGTAGAGAGTTGATATTTTCAGAGTTTTTCTGTTGCCGCTATAACAACAAATAATACAAACATAAATTAATGGAGGCTCCTCTACTAATAATAATAATAGTCCTCCTGACCGTTTTTCGGTCAAGGCGGCCAATCTAAGTGGAGATTAGCCATCGGCGCGGGAGATATTATAGTGCACAAGTGTGTGCGCATCCACAAGTTCACTCTCTGTTCCTTTTTCTCTTTTTTTATTTTTTCTCTACTACGAAGATACGGAACCCTTCACGCGTGAGTCCAACTCGCATTTGGCCAGTTATATGTGTGCAGACAAGAATAATTACAAATAGGCATTGGAAGTGTTGGTGTAATTTGAAAGTCACCCAGATCTTACTACTTTGATCAGCTTAGAGTGGCCATAATATTTTAATTCATTTTTCATCCCCGATAAATAGATGGGCGATATTAAAGATGTCATAGTGGTCCTCTTTTAATAAAAATAGTTGTATTTTTATTTATCATGTTTGGGAAGCTACGAATAACGAACTGTAGTATCTCCGATTCCGTTAAATGTTTAAGACAAACTATCATAATTTTCCGGCCCTTTTTCAAATTAATTAGGGTGATCTTGATAAAGCCTTCAAAACTGTAATACTGGAATAACAAAATAATTTTTCCCCTCCGCAGGTTATGGCCGCTTCAGTCGAAGTGCGCTCGGCGCGTGCGCTTCCTCATTCTTTGCGTCAGGAGTACAGAACTGCGTGATGTCCTACGTCCTCCCGGCAGCCAGGTGTGAACTGGAACTCACCACATACCAGGCTGGGCTAATCAATATGGCGTTTATGAGCGGTAAGCATGATTTTTGAATTTGGCCCATGTAGGCCTGTATGAAATAAAATATTTTGATTTTGAATTGCGTTAAAATTTGTAAAATGGTCACGGTCGTAGTTGCTAATATGAATTGTCACTTTATGACCGTTTCACGCAATTCATATCATTATCCAATTATGAATCTGCTAATTGCTGTCGAACCCTATATTTATTTCTCCCAAAATCATCATCAGCTGATGGAATTATAGACGTCATAAAAAAATCGCGGGAATTCGCAAAGACACGAATTCGCGGAAGTTTAACACGTTCGAGTCAAGTTTCTTTTGTGATTAGACCCAAATTATAGGCTCGTTGTTAAGACAAACACTTTGAAACGTATTACTATCGTATCTAATTGAGTTTATGTAAAGAGTAGGTACTAATTTGAACATCAATATTGAGCTAAGACAATAGCTTGTTGTCAGTTGCATCACTGATATAAACTGTGTCGTCGATGGATTTGGTAAACACTGGAAATTAATTCAGTCACTGACCGATTTAGACAAAATTCGTAAAGACACACCCATATTTTGTCTGTTAAGATTAATTCCCACGTAATAGAGGGCGAAGGTGACCACTGCTGGACATAGACCTCCCCACCACCAAAATACGTCCACACGTATTTTGGCTGAAATGTGGAATGATAATGAATGATGAGGCGTTGAGCTTATAGTCATTAAACAAACACAAAGCCAGGTTTTATGGCAGCCACTGAGACATATACAGGCTGTAAAAGTACCCTTAACGCAAACAAAGAGCACTTGTTCTCCCCAACACTGCGATTTTTTTTTTGTTCTCGACCATACCTGGGAACCCCCTCGTTACGGAGATATTGGGGGTCAAAGTTCTAAATGTTGCACAGCTGTTTTTGTAAATACTTACTAGTTTTTCAGGTTATAACTTTACTTAAATTACCTCCGTAACCTGTTTACTATTCAAAGCATCTAATATTAATAATAATTAGCAGATTGTATAAGAAATGCTACATTGAGTTTTACCGTATCATGTGCTTTTTGACCCCAAAAAAAAAGTTGTTTCTCAGCAAAAATTTTTGCATAAGGATACTTAGTTTGATGAACAGAATGCTTGGTTGACGTATGTGTGAAGGGTTAATTTACACCCTTTATGCACACCCTTGGCTTTCGACAAAGACTGTTCTGTTCTTTGAGTATTTTATTTCTTATCATGTTGATCTGGTGGTTGCAAGTGCGACTGCTAAGCATGAGGTCCTGGGTTGATGTGCCCGCTTGATGGCAATAGGTTTCCCCCCTCTTGTATGGGACTTATTTATTTATTTATTTAAACTTTATGCACAATAGTGATACATAGGTGGACTTAATGCCACAAGGCATTCTCTACCAGTCAACCTTAGGGTCAAACACGACAACATTATTATTTATTATTATTTTGCGAAATAAGGGTTCACTAATAGGTACACCTCTGCCTAACCTTTCGGGAATTATAGGCGTGATGTTATGAATGTTCTTACATCTTAATGGTACTTAGATATTGAACTTCATTTCTTTCTGCGAATTCAGCCAAAACTATTTAAAGGTCGCAACATATAGCTGAGATAAATATTTAATAGTCATAAAAATATTGATGACAGCATTTTCTCCATAAATGAAGGTTCCAATTATCACGTATATGGAGTTATTAGCGAAAATATATCAAGTGTTACTACGATTTATTGGTAACAGCCCTGTTAAGGAGTGGTGCCGTAAAGAAGAACGTGGTTAAGGAGATGTCACGTGTTTATAAATTAAACGAAGTTTTGAAGGCAAAATTGAAGATAATATGTGAGACGGACTCTAGTGCCAAAATAAAGAAGTGTTGCAAAAAAGAAGTTTACAAATTTTTATTTATTTAATTATACAACATTGTTTATTGTACATAAACAAAAATACAATAGGTTTTTAGAGCTCTTGGAAAATAAAAAAATGTAGAAGAGAAAAAAAAATATATAAAGTTGATGTTGATTATTTTGTTAATTGGGAATGTATGAAAGAGGGCTTTTGTGTTGTTTGTTATCATGGTGCTTGCAACAGCGCCAAAATATCGGGAACAGCAGGGCTATTGCGTATCTTTTAAATGACAGTGGCTATCATAAAGTGTACATCAAATAATGTCAAGTGGTTCCGTTTTGTACTAAACCATAACCAATTTGTCAGTTAATCCATGGACAATATGATAGCCACTGTCATATCGAACATACGCAATAGCCCTGCAGGAAACAAAGTAAAATTACCTAAACATGCTAAATATCCCATTTTAAGTGATAATGGAAATTGCGAACTCAGTTACTTATTAATGAAATACCGTTTTGGTAGTACAGTTAATAATTTAATAATTAATCCGTAATTGATTCTGCTGGAAGAAAATATTGGGATGTAAAAGGAAATCTTGGAATATTCAACAGCAAGATACGTGCAGAAAATGCTTGAATGAAAATGAAAGAGAGGAAGCCTTAGCACAGCAGTGTGTGACACAAACATCTGCCAATCGAAATGAAGAAATGAACCCTTAATACATCAGCTATAAGGTTCCTGTCACGTTTGGAAAATCCACTAGCTGCCACCAACAACAGTTCAGGAGATCCTGAATTTAGGCTGGTTTCTAGATTTAAAACCCAGACAAATTAAATAAAGGTCGACAGCAGCAAATTGGCCGCTTATGTAATTCAGGCCGATTGGAGTTGGTCGTGGATTGATCGGAACAATTAAACAATCGGTTAGCCTATATACAAGGCTGAATTGTTTCTGTGCTTCAGTTCATGGACACGGCATTACGGCTTGCAAATCATAGACGGTAGTTACGCATTTTCCATTGGTATTTTCTTTATCCAACTCTTTGGCACATCCTTTGGCCGTCTTTGTCATCTTCCTGCCATGGTCCCATACTATTCCCTGTCAGATTTGTAACCATTCTATTCCCTGTCAGATATGTAACCATTCTATTCCCTGTCAGATATGTATCCATTATATTCCCTGTCAGATATGTAACCATCCTATTCCCTGTCAGATATGTAATCATTCTATTCCCTGTCAGATATGTAACCGTTATATTCCCTGTCAGATATGTAACCATTCGATTCCCGGTCAGATATGTAACCATTCTATTCCCTGTCAGATATGTAACCATTCGATTCCCGGTCAGATATGTAACCATTCTATTCCCTGTCAGATATGTAACCCCTTTTGCCTTTTTTTTTTCTAGCCCCTGTTTTCCCATTTCTGGGCAAAGGGATACCCTATTTCTTTCCCCTTCTTACGATGGTGTGCTTCTTCTCGCCAGTTGGAGAGAAAGTAATCTTTTAACCTTATTCCAGCAAATTTAGAGTTGATGCAGTTTGTCTTTCTTCTTCTTATCGCGTGGGTAGTAAAGTCTAACGACCCTACACACCCTAGTGTCAGAGTTTCTAAACTCCGCAAGGGCCTCTGATGTAACCACATCACAGGCCCTTGCGGAGTTTAAAAACTCTGACGACCACCATTTTGGTGGCCGGGACCACCGGTGCCTTTCGAAACACGGAATCATCTTTTTACGAGACAATCAGGTGATTCAAGCCTGCAATACCCTAACCAAACTGGAAACTACTTTACAAAGTATGCTTGCGTCTTCATTGGTTGTCCCATATTTTTTGGAAATCTATCTGACGGACTTATTATATTTTTTTAGTTAACTACCCTATTGGTACCACTTATTTCGCCAGTAACGTTACTTTCAGAGAAAATGCTGTAAAATGATGTTCTCCCTTCTCCCAAATATTTCGTGGATGAAGTCTTCTCTATTAAATCTATCCGTCTTTTCACGCTGTTTTTCTCTCTTCTCCAGGTGGAGTAGCCAGTGCGTTCTTCTGGGGCATAGTTGGCGACGTGTTCGGTAGACGGAACGTGCTCAGTATGACTCTGCTGATGGACGCCGCCATCACACTGGCACAGAGCACCGTGTCTGATTACCGGTTACTACTGGCTGCTAGGACTATTAATGGATTTGTTATAGGTAAGTTTTTGAAAACCAAAAGTGTGTTAAAACCCGTTCCCTCTAATTATGAGGAGGCGTGAAGTTTCAGTAGGGAACATTATGGGCTGATTGTGTTTTGCTAACAGTAAGTCGTGAGTTCAAACCGAGTAATTTATTTCATCACCGCTGCTCTAAAAACTTAAGGAAACATAATATAACCTAGGATAGAAATGATTTGATTTTGTTTTACTTCTTTGCTGTCGGTGATACGTTCGTTGTTACTTTATTTCGGGGTCATGTGATTCGGTGTGACGATTTTCGTTATAATGCGCATTCGTTGTTCCGTGATTCGAAGTCTCGTGCATTCGTTGTTACGGTATGCGTCGCTGCGTACTTACAGTATTCGTTGTTGCAAACATTCGGCGGCGTGTAATTCGACGTAGTAACTTTCGGAATGACGTATGATAATGGTACTCCTCGATGGCATGTAATAGCTGTATGGTATGTGCTGTTGGCTGATAAGAAGTCTGACACCAGGTTACGCACTAACCACACGAGAAGAAAAAGAATCGAAGAAAATAATTAATCTTAGTTTTAAAATAGCATAAGCAGGCCTTCTTTTCATGAAATAAATTAAATGAAACGATACCTAATCTAATACAAGGTTTCGCTAATTGTATTATTGTAAAATGTGTGAAGGAAAAAATATGTTTTTGTATGTTATAGTTCTTTGTTAATTTGCGGTCAGATATGGATAACGAATTCCTATTATCGCTCCTAAGCTACGCATTTCTGCTGAATTATTACATTTTATCGCAAAAATATGTCGGCAGACCTACATATTTTTAATTACATAGACCGGATGCCAATCCTATTTTATTTTAAGGTAAATGGAATATTTTTGATAATTACCGGAGGGGATTATCCCAGCTTAGGCGGTCTCCTACCGGGGCTGCGGGTTGTTCGAAAGGGCACAAAGTGTTTGCTTGGGCTTGGGGTTGGCCAACCACCAAAAAGAAAAGAGGTTCTTACCTTACAGCAAGCATACTCAGCATGAAAATTCAAAATTCAGCATTGAGATTCTTCAGATTTTTAAGGCCACAATATTTTTGGGAAGTTAAATGACATTGAAATCAGTCAGTCATCATTATTTTTAAAATACAACTAGCAGCTTCGAGTTATGTCTAAGAGACCAACTCCTTTTTTTAATGGCGGGTGAAAATCATCAAATAACCTCTCCCGCTCTTGGGAAGAGCGAAAATGAGTGTCAGACTTCTACTGACTAAAAACCACCCATGTTCCTTCTTAGCCTTTTATGTCGAGGCCGCGGTAACTAGTGTACAACCCGCTGCAACTCTTTTGATATTATAGACTCATACTCATTTGTCTATGGGTTCTAGTAGACTTCATCAAAATGATTTGTATTGTCTTTGTGTTTTCCAACAGGTGGACCTGCAACACTGGTGTTCTCCTATCTATCAGACCTGGTGGGACCCAAGAAGAGACAGCTGTACCTCAGCGTCGTGGGGATGAGCTTCGTAGTCGCCTGGCTGATATTACCTGGTGAGGACCTACATTAGTTAAATCTTACTTATAATATCTGACAACCAACGCCCAGCCATATTTCTACATCCAGCTTTTAAGTTGGATAATATGGAAGTTCTGCAAAAAATACAGGGTGTATGGTGCATCGTGTGCCAAATAGAATTAGTCAATTAGGAGATGTACCCGTCTCTATGGAGTACACCCACGCTTCGCCAGGTATCTTTTATGATAGTGAATGAAACTTCGTGCGCCATAACTTTTTAAACTGACATGGTTATTGCGGGTGGGTTAGTACCCACCCGCAATAACCAGTTTATCCATGATCATGGTGCTTGCGACAGTACCGAAATATCGGGAATTCCATACAATAGGATAATTATTGCCCTTCTGGTAGATTACCGAAAAATATTGGATACGTGTTTTTTTGTATTATCAAATAATTAAAAATTTACGAAAATAAAACGAGTCAGAGATCATGAGTGGGGGTTTTTGACGTAACTTTGTGGGTAAAAAAGTACTAACCTTGTGACGTCACACGACTTGCCACAACTTTTCAAAGCACTGTGTCGTCCTCATCTTTAGTTTACGTGAAAAAGAAAAATACGTGTACATTACTTATTTTTAGGAAATCTAATTGACGGACTAATTAGATATTTTTGGTGAATATATTGTAAACATGGAAAACTACTCGCTTTCAGAATTAATGATAAACTTTGTGCAGCCGTTTATTATTTCTGCCATTGGAGAAACCCAGCACGTACCATGTTATAACTAAGTTTTGTTCAAGGTGAAAGTAAAGAAAGTCTAATAAATCAAGTGGAGACTAACAATATGTTTATTTAGGACCCATTATGATTGATGAAAGTGAAATACCAAGGTCAAAGCAAGAGGTATAGGAAAAAGCCAGTTTATAAAAAATCACGACAAGTACAGTCAGCAGCATCAATATGTATACACTCAGCAACATTTAGAAGCAATTTTTAGCGCCAGTATTGAATAGGGTTGTTAACCAAAAAAATCAAATTAGTCCGTCAGATAGATTTCCAAAAAATATTGGACACGTATTTTTACTTTTTTTACATAAGCAAACAATGAAGACGATACACTGCTTTAAAAACTTAAATCTCTTACGCGTTTTATCTTCGTATTTTTTTATTGATTTGATAAAACAAAAAATACGTATCCAATATTTTTCGATAATCTAACAGACTGACTAATTAGAATCACATTTTTTAACTCAGGAAACATCCCTATTCATTTTCATGTAACGTAACTAAACTAATATTCTGGAACCAATATTTTCATCAAATAGGTCATATCTCAACATTGCAATCGTTATTTCACGAGAAATTCACGTTAAAACTTTTCCAAGTGTATACATATTTTGCTCGTGATTGTACCGATCGACAAAAAACAAAATCATTCTCTCTCAAGAGATTAGATACAGGACCTCATGAGGTCAACGGATCTAGCCGGTACTTACTCCGAATACCTAGATTTAATATAAGTGTAAATGCAGACACATTAAATAGATGGAAGCAGAGGGTCAACTGCATGCAGCGAACAAAAACGCAAGCCCACATAGACACTCTTCATGTACAGCGAGTGCTGGCATTAGTTTGAGAGGTGTACATTGTGTACAATATACTTGTATATTTGGATCAGCACATTTAATTACACAGAATCATATTTTTTGTCAAAAATAATGATTACACCTGTAACTGTGTGGCTTTTGGTTTTTATTCGTCTCGGGCCGATGGACAATATCAGCGTCTGCCATTGCTGAACTCGCCAAAATTTTAATTAAACCAAGTGACTATTTCTAGCATGGTGGCAATCCGTAAATTTCTTGTTATAGACAGGGGTTCACAACAAGAAATTTGAAACTTTGTAAGGAGACAAAGTTAGAAGCTGTGCGATCTCAAACACGTACGCTTCTATATTTGCACAAACGCACATTTTCACTCATTGCATGCAGTCGGGCTTCTGTATACCTACTTACTCTGCGACAGACACCCAGCCAGTTGAACCGATATGACTTAACGGTTCAATAGTTAAACATACATGTACATATCAATTTAGGGGTCAGTGTCACACATTTGTTAGTCTAAAGCGTGTTTACAGACAGTTCCGCATCGGTGAAACCGATTGTAGTTATTTGCAGTGGTAATTTTTGCAATGGTAATGAGTAGTTAGTTGGTAATGGTAAAGTTCTGAAGTGTAACTTTCACTTGTTCGTTTAAATTAGATCTTGAGGAGGTTCCCAAGAGATCTCTTACTTTTCGATTAGGTATGAATGACAGTTGCTAAGCTGCCAGACATTGAAGCAGATCATACGATTAAAGATAAATGACTAGCTACCCTAATGATTAATTAAGTGTACAGTCATAATCATTGTTTTGGAATGTTAACTCTGACAGTTCTTGCACGAGGTTCAAATTTTATGATCGCGTTCCAAGAAGCATGTCTTTCAATTTAATCTTTTATTTTTTGTCCGGGAGTGTTCTTATCGATATAATTCCTTAAGACTTATTCCAGTCTTTAGTCTTTTGTACTAGGTAATAAAAACACAACCGACTACCAAAAAGTTTATTTTAAATGTGTAAATCATCAAATGACTCCACCCGCTTTAGGCCGAGCGGAACAGGTTATCAGACTTCTGCTGACTAAAAACCACCCATGTTCCTTCTTAGCCCTTAGTGTCCGAGGCTTCGGTATCTCTTTCGAACAACCTAACCAACCAACCTAACTGTGTGGACTAATGTGATTGAAGTCTTTTACCGTCATCGCTCACCAACCAAGCTGCATAATCCGGTTGCTTGACTGTTATTCAATAAAATTGAATGCGTCTACTAAATTGTTATCGTTTTGTTAGATTGTCTGTATGTTTGTGCTGTCAACCGTGAGACGTAGGTATTCAATGATTATGTGGTGACATTCATTAGATGCGGTCGATCATTCATGCGCCCAGACGTCATTTTGATAATTTTGTAAGTATAGTGTTGATTTGCATCTAGATGTCTATTTTTACACGACTGCCCAAAAAAGGAGTGTTATGTTTTTAGCGTTCATGTTTGCATGTATGTTTGTGAGTTTCTTTATTCCACCATAACTTCTAAACGCCTGAACAGATTTTGATGTATGAGGTATCGTTAGATTATTTGTGTTGAGGTGTAGTACCCGGTTGACATAGGCTAAAGGTGAACTAAAAAAAAAAGCAAGTCGATTGATTTCCGTGATAAATGAAAACAAGGTACCGTGATTGTTTACGAAAATGGAAAACAGAAAACCAAAATTGTACTTTGTTCGTATGTATCACGGAAATCAATCGACTTGTTTTTTTTTTTTAGTAAATTTTTTTTAGTTTAGTTTTTGTCATGATAGGCGCGATTTTTATTTTTTCTAATTATTTGTTTTTGTGCGATGTTTCTGACACTTTTCTTTTTTTTTGTGGGTTTAAAATCATCGAATAACCCCTCCCGCTCTTGGGCAGAGCGAAAGGGAGTGTCAGACTTCTACTGACTAAAAACCACCCATGTTCCTTCTTCGCCCTCTATGTCGAGGCCGCGATAACCGGTGGACTACCCGCGGCCATGTTTCGGACACTCGGATCGAGTTTTAGGTTAAGCTGGGCTTAGCTAGCACTCATTACATAGGTACCAAGTTTCCTCCACGCCTCTGAGAGCAAATAAAGCCTTTGATCTCAGCTGTCAATTAGATCTTTGACCATCGTTACAAGACACACAGTCTTACCAAGGAGTAACGTATTACCCTGGACTAACTGGGTTGTGAAGGTAAGATAGGTAGTCTTAAAATACTAATGAGAAGCTGCCGTCCTAATAGGGTAATTAACAATAAAAATCTATCAGATAGGTTTCCAAAAAATATTGGAAACGTATTTTTTATTTTTTCAGATAGGTTTCCAAAAAATATTGGAAACGTATTTTTTATTTTTTTCACGTAAACAAACAATGAAGACGATGATACCGTTTGAAAACTCGTGTGACGTCATTTTCTGAGACATTATTATGACATTCTTTAGCGGTCAGAGACGTCACAATCACAACCGACTCAAATATTTGACGCGTTTTATCTTCGTCAATTTTTATTGATTTGATAAAACAAAAATAAAATAAATAAATAAATAAATATCCTTGGACATTTCACACAACGCCATCTAGTCCCAAGCTAAGCAACCTAAACGCTTGTGTTATGGTAACGAGATGGCTGATAAACTACTTATATACATTTTTTTTGTAAATACATACATATTATAGATAGAAAAACACCCAGACTCGGAACAAATACTTGTAGGTCGTACAAATATTTGTTCCGTGCGGGAATCGAACCCGCGACATGCTGCGCAGCAGTCAATCGCTCAACCACTGCGCCAACCGTGTCGTCAAAAAACTTAAAAAATACGTATCCAAGATTTTTCGATAATTTAAAGACGGACTAATTAGAATCATATTTTTTTAAGTCAGTAAACATCCATATTAGACTAGAAGTCAACATCAACCTAGATAAGAAAACGTTAGGCAGAAAATATTTGGAGTAGCAAACCATGTCTACTTTAGTAGGGATGACAGTGACTCTGATGATTCATTAAATAGCGCGTTAGGAACCACACCCTCCAATTAATTAATCAATCGAATTGTTTTTAAATGACTCAATGAGGCTGTAAAGAGACTTATTTTACGTAGCGGCTCTTTAGAGCTGTAATAATTGCGTATAAAGAGTGTAAAAGTACCCTAAACGCAAACGAAGAGCACTTGTTCTCCCCAACATTGCGATATTTTTTTGGTTCTAGACCATACCTGGGAACCCCCTAGTTACGGAGATATTGGGGGTCAAAGTTCCAAATTTTTTACAGCTGTTTTTGTAAATACTAGTTTTTCAGGTTAAACTTTACTTAAATTACCTCCGTGACCCGTTTACTATTCAAAGCATCCTATAGCACAATAATTTAATAAGGCTACATTGAGTTTTACCGCAAAATGTAATTTATGACTCCATAAAAAAAAGTCGTTTCCCAGCAAAAAAAATATCTTAGGGGTACTTAGTTTGATGTACAGAATGCTTGGTTGACGTATGTGTGAAGGGTTAGTTTATCAGACAATATATTTATTCCTTATTCATAGAAAAACACACAAAGCCTGTTCATCATTACTAGCCTCGTTCCTCCCACTCCTGAGTGTATATGTATAATCCTCCTTGTGTGTCTCAACCAAACCTTAGCACTAAAATTCGGTGCCAAATGAATTAAAAGAAAAATAATTTCGCTGGCAAAGAAAATAATGACAAATAAATTATCAACATAAAATTTTTAAAAATTAAATTTATCAGTGTTTATAAGTAGAACCATAACATCTAGGCACATATTTTGCCATATACGTCATCAATATTATTAATTCCTTGTTTGAAATTAAACAAGACTGTAACATTTAAAACATACAAGTGTACCATAACATAATTACTTCTTATATGTAATTTCTGAAAGGAAAATCAGAAAATATACAGCATGAGTTAATTTCGCCAGATGTACTTAATTGGAGGTCGAGCCCATTCTATATTTTTTTTTATATGAAATGGGCTTACTCTTAACCTCCATTTTGCCCTAAGGGCAGAGATGAGGTCGACGATGGAACGAGCTTAACCAGAAGAAGCCTAGTCACCTAAGTATTTGTTTATCAAAATATTTTTAATCTATTTTTGTTCCTTTCCAGGCATTGCTTGGTTGGTGATACCTTTCAAGATGGTCGACCACGAGACCCTCTGGCCAATATACTCCTGGAGGCTTTTTCTGGCTCTCTCCAGTATACCTGGGTTTATCTCTGGAACCTGGGTGCTATACCTGCCTGAGAGTCCTAGGTTGCTGTCTGATACGAATAGGGGAGAAAAGGCTTTGAAAGTCCTGGCATCTATTTATAAGTCAAATCACGGGAAAGGTGCTGAATATAAGGTATTTTATCTAGTTTTAATAAATATATTATTTCTAACCCGCCAATTTCTTTGTAGACTTTGAAGACAACTGCTCCAAACATGTTAAAAAAAAATTACGTAGATGGAGTAGTCTCCATCTACGTAATAACACGTCTAAAGTACATGATGTCACTTTTTCTGCTCATTGATTTACACACACACGCATAGTCCAGGGAGTATTTTATGGAAGGTCAAGACCACGAAATCTCTGTCATTGCTGAGTAGGATTACAATAACCAGTGCAACTCTGATGATGAAGCTAAGTTACTTAAATTACCTACCGCCCTTATCCCATGGAGTACGCAGAAGCCACATAATTGTACCTGCTACGATCCTTTTAAATACTCCCTTTGCCTGGTCCACTTTCATACATCTGGCCCTCAGACCAAATAAAAAGTAAAGACGGAACTCTGCGAACAGCAAAGTGAGGCCGGTCAAACTACACCTCGCATACACGCACACACGTCTCAGACCAAATAAAAAGTTCAAGACCAAGGCGTAGTTTATGTTGTACGTGTGTGCGTGTATTGTGAATGTACACGGCGAGGCGTAGTTGTAGGGCCAAATCTGGCCATACATGCACAACGATTACAAGTTCCTACTATGCACCTGTTTATTACATTCATATTATAGCACAACCTTTGTTAACTTCCAGATAAAGAAGCTGATACAAGATGACGTCTTTGTAGGCAAGACCCTGGGATCTGAAGAGAGCAGAACTAAAGTCTTGTTTATGAGCGTCATCAAGGATCTGAAGACGTTCGTATCCAAGAGTTATGCTGTCAAATCCACCCTTATACTGTTCATGTTCTTCGCTAATATGGCAGCGTAAGTATTAAATTAGATATCACAAGATCTATACTTTGATAGTTAGTTTCCTTATTTGAATGAGTGTTTTAAATATAATCAGGAAGGTCCTATGGTCACTCCTGAGAACTTCATTACATATTATAGTACAAAGTACTTCGCCGCGTCTGTTTGTCTGTCCGTCTGTCTGTTTGCGATTAACTCAAAAACTACAGCACCGATTTTCATGCTGTTTTCCCCAATGGATAGACGGCAGTTCTCGAGGAAGGTTTTAGTAGGTATATAATTTGTGAAACCAACATCAACGCGGGTGAAGCCTCAGCATCAGCTAGTTAGAATAATAAAAGCTAAGTATGTGTGTGCAGAGAGCAGTGGTGGCCCAGTGGTTGCGGCCCCGACTTACTAAGAGTGAGTCGTGGAATCGAACCCAGGCAGGCGCATTACTTAGTTTGTGTAATTTATTTCATCACCACTGCTCTCGAAACGGTGGAGAAATACATCGTGACGAAACCGACATGTCTTAGAACAAAAACATTCGAATTTATGTGACATCTACCAACCCGCACTGGTGGATTATAGCCCATCCCTCTCCTAGAGAGGAGGCCTGAGTCCCTGCAGTGGAAACATTATATTCTGATGATGATGATGGTGTAAGTAAATGCATTCCCATAAGAAAAAATTGTAAACAAAATGATAGATCCGTCGAAAACAAAAACAAACAAATTGCGACGACCCCATGTAGAATGAAACATCGACAAGAAGACGATAATGATGATGTTCAAACATTTGACGATAAATAGTCGTTTCCCAATATTAAAATTGGACTAGTAAATCCAAAGACTACATAATTATTGGTTTATGTAAAGTTATTTAAATAACTGTTACCATAAGAATGCATAATGGAAAAAAAGGAAAAAAGGATCTACTCAGATCTCTATTCATAATTTATTTAAGGGAAAACAAACAGTAGCACAATAAAAAAAAGTGGGTTAATTTCCAGCGGCTTTGGCCTAAACATGTGGATCCCAGAGCTGCTCCTCCGCATCCAGGGTCGAGAGTGCAAGCTAACAGCATCCACAGCTAAGCCAGAAAACGCGAGACTGTTCAACGCTTCAGCCCACTGGAAAGACTTGCAGTATGACTCCTACGGCAAGGAGATACCAATTCCTGGGTTCAATGGCAGCAGTTATGAAGATCATTTTGGACAGAGTAGCACTTGTGATGCTACTATTGATCAGGAGGTGAGGATACCTTTTGTTACAGTAACTTATATTTAACAATGTCCTGGAATTCAAAGACTAGCCCGTATTGACATGAGCGGTGGATTAGAGCAAAACCCCCTTCATGCAGAAGAAACCAATTTCGAAGCAGTGGGAACATTCATCAATTTAGCCAAAACATGTCCACTGCTGGACATAGGCCAATCCAGTAGTGGGAACATTAAAGGCTAATTATTATGCTAATCAGCTACAGTGACTTTCTTCCCACTTCTTGTTAAAAATACTCCTCTTCTTGGTTGAGTAAGTAAAAACGATAAGATAACGATAAGTGAAAAACGGACGTTCAAGTGCAATAATTATAAGATAAAATCAATTGAACAACGACTAATTGCTTACTCCTTATGACTATTCATCATATGATTGACAACTATTAATTATTTTATAATTCTATGTTGTCCAAACGGCAAAGGTCTCCGTTAACCCATTCCAAAATTAGTTCTGCACGCCAGACCTCCGCCTTCTTCTTCTAAACCAGCCTCCATATTAATTAAATTAGTATAATTTTCCAGGTGTTCACCTCCGGCCTTATAGTCGGTGCTTGCTGTGTCCTCGGCAACGCTGCTTGCGCCATTCTCTGTGCTCGAGGTGGTGCCTTAGGAGTCCGTCGTGCAGCCATCACCTGCACAGCTGTATGTGCCCTCGCCAGCGCATGCCTGGCAGCCACTGCCTGTTCCTGCTCTAGTTTTAATAAGATAGCAGTTGCAGCAGCAGCAGCGTTAAATGCTGCATCATTGAATGGAAATGTGCTGTTGATACGACTGCTGTTGCATGCTTTACCGGCGCGATTGAGGTAACTTAGAATGTAATTGTATGTATTCTTGGGAAAAATCCATCTGAGTAGATCCAGAATTAAATTATTTACGAACTTAATTTACATGGATTAAGAATGCGACTGTTATGCTAGTTGTTAATTAGATAGATAACTTTTATATTTTATTGACACACAGCTGCTAATCTGAAATAGAAAGTATGTTAATTGGCAGACAATTGGATAAAACTAACATCAGAATGGAACCCAAACGAGACAATGCGACATCGTACAAGGTCCAAGCGAAAATGGCTAAATGAACTGAAACGCTTTCAAAAAGACTGGATCATTGCGTGAAGTGGTTCTAATGGAAAGGAGCTTTGCCCATTGACTGATACAATAATAAAAAATACTTGTGGGGACATTAAACTCAAGGCACCTGCAGGAATGTCCGGTTAAACGGTCGACCACTACCAAAAGAAATGGTTGCGAATATTTATTTATTTTCCAATATTTTATTAGTTTTATATTTATTTAAATCAAGTGCAGCAGTTGTAAAACTTTGCAGCTTAAAACAGTAAAACTTTGCAGCTTAAAACAGTAGAAAGTTATTTTTCTTTTTCGTCTTTATGAATATCTACATCATTTTCCTCATTATATTCCAGTGGTTTGGGCGTATGCTGGGGAGCTTGGTGGGGTCGAGCTGGTGGCGTAGCATCCAACTTAGCAGTTGGAGCGTTATTAGACTTCTCCTGTCCAGCGCCATTCATAGCAGTGGGAGCTTTACTTGCGTGTGAGTATCGTATAATATTATGTATTTTACTATCTTTAGTACCTTAGGTCAATTTATTAGGAGGTCAGCACACACGTATTGTTACTCTTCTTCTCTTTTGAATTAAATGTGATCTTTCTCACAATTAGACCACAGTTTCCCTCGTCCTCGCATTCATACTTTGAGCAATGGAAGACAGTAAATTATTTGGTGAAGCTTTTTGAACTTACTTATGAAAGTAACTTATTATTATTATTTTAGCTAACCAATAATGACCCACTGCTGGGCTAAGGCCTCCCCTCCTTTCTTTCCAATTCTCGAGGAAGATATCCAGTTCGTCCCACCATCTCCTTCGTGGTTAGCCGTGACCCCGTGTCACTGTCATAAGGCATCTATCTTGTGCTTGACAGGCCCACAGCTCGTTCGGCATGCGACATACATGTCCTGCCCAGTCCCATTCAAATATGGCAGCCTTTTGAGCCACGTCAAGAATTTGCGTTTTAGAGCGCAGTAGTATTTGAAGGTACTACTTATTTTCCTCAAAGGACTAGGCAGGTAGCTACTGGATACTTTGATATTACTATTTGCAAACCAACCCCAGCATAGTGGGAAAAAAACTAGGCAGGTGATAATAAAATACTAGCAGCTTATCAATTTCACAGTATCCATCGGTGCCATCATGATAATAAAACTAGAAGAAAACAAAGAAGACATCAGTCCGAAGACTGAAGAAGAACCAGACAGCGGACTGGAGAAGAACACAGGTCTAGACAGATATATATCTACGTATATGTAGCTTTAGGATACATTAGTCATGACAAGACATGTATAAAATGAATGTAACTGAAATGACAATTAATTGTATTAATGTTCTGTTTGAAAATGACAAAACGTAATGTGTTTGGTGTGATTGGGGCCAGTCCGTCCGTTTAGCAAGTTTTTTAAATCGAATATTGTTAGAGAGATTGACAAGGACATCCTTTGCAATTAGAATTTACGATGAAGTCGTGAAATCTTTTGTCGAATCTCAAGTTAATCTGTTATTTCCACCAAAAATCAAAGAAATTGATGGAATAATAGATTTAACAACAGATGAATAGGTTTAATTAAGCTTACTGAAACTGGTTCGGTCAAACCGGTATAGACAAACTGTGGACACGACTACGGACACCAGACTCTTCCAGACACGTACTGAAGTATCGGCCAGTGTCCGCCACCGGTACATAAGCTGCTGTCCGTATCGGATTGACCGAATCTTAACAAGGGGATAGTGTCCCACCAAAACTGACAAAGGATGACTGTAAAAAAGTGCCTACGGTATTATGACCGCTTCTGTACTTTGTGCTTGAAGTGTTAAATAAATAAACTGACTGCCTATTGTAGGATGTATAAATCTCGAATCACATTTTGCCTTAAACTTGTCTACTGTTAGAATGAGAGTACCGTGTCTTAATATTACGTTAAATGATATCATTAGGAGTTGTACAAAATATTGTAATCATAATAGTTGTGTATCCGCTGCTACAAAGGACGTGTTTGAAGAGGTGGCTTACATTATAGAGGGAATTCCCGTTGATCTTCAAGCAGATTGTTCTTAGCTACCTCCACAGAAAAGTTGTAGCGTTTATAAAAGTGATAAAAGTCTGACAATCACGGAATCGTGGTAAATCATATGTGCGGTTCATCTGTTTGTCACCTACGCTTTTGTGCATAGCGCAGCCGTATGATCCAGTGAACGATTACGACTGCATTCATACGCTTGTAGAAATTATAGAGCGTAGATTTAGCAGTGGGCTGTTAAGGAGCTATATGGTAAACGTAACATAAGGGATGTTACAATGACAAACAATAATAATTTAGGTATGTCTTTCGCATCATCATCATCATATCCGCCAAGATACGTCCTGTACTGGACATTCCTTATGTCCAATATTTTAATAAGAGTTAAAAAGAAAAAATATGACGAACGACTTGAAATTTTACAAGTTTTAAGACATAACCTCATGCCTATTTTTCATGGGGATGAAGTAGACACTCCAGAACGCCACCTGCTCCAATCCCTACTTATAGGTATACTCCTTGAGACAAGATGAAAATGAGATAATACTTAAAAACAATGTATTGTTCGATCATTGTTAATGTAATCTGTCTAATTATGTGTAAGTAGAATAAGATCTCGTAGTTTGTAAGATTTTTGTATTTATTTTAGGTAATTGAAAAAATGAAATGGTCAATGTGACCTTTATAAAAGAGAGCAACAATCAAAAAAATATTATGATGGTTTTATAATATTAAAATAAAAAATATCGTGGAATTTTGGCCACAATAACTTGTAGTTTTTGCTGCATATCGATAGAAAAATATTCACATTATTTTTGTGATTTTAACAAAATGTAAGAACGAGTTAGGTACTTGACGTTCAAAACCTGTAAAATTTTTGACAAATTTATGTTATTTTAGATAACGCTTTACAAGTAAAAAGTAAAATAAATGACATTATTTAAATAATATATATTCTTTTAATTTACAAAACGATCTTCTAAAACTACTTTAACAAGATTCTTTAGAGAAAAAATATACCTTGTGTATGTAGGTCTCACGTTTACTTATTACAAAGAATTTAATCATAGAAAATACTTTGTATTTTTTAAGTTGGTGCCGTTGCATTGCCGCGTAAGTACACAATATTATGAGATATCTGTACATTATAACTTATGTTAATTAATTAAAAAAAATACTACAACTTAATAATAAAAAAAAAAATACAAAAATATAGGTAATCCTAAGACTTGAATTAACAGTTTTTTAGAGAGATAAATTTCACTTATAGACAAGCTACCCATTACGGATATAATCACACACATTTGAGTATAAGTATACTTGAGATAATTAAATTATTGGACTAACGAGGATCTATCACAACCTGTTCAAATTATGATAATACAGGAAAGCATGTATCAGTATCCAATACAAAAACTTCTGATAATATTATAACAATTCTCTCATGAGTATAAATCGATACCTTTAGGCTCAAAGGGCGTATCCACCAAAACACGTTACTACTTTACAGGAGAGCTAAAAAAAAACAGTTTTCCGACATGACTTTCTTCTGTTTATTACAAATGTAATACAAAAGTTGTTCGAATTTTGAGAAAAAGAACGTTGTAGAATAAAATTTACAGTATTATTTTTTCATTTACGAAAATTAATTTGTAACCATTTGTGCGAATATTTCTAATTTATAAATCAATATGATAATATTTAAATTAATAATCGAAATGGGACGAAAAACTAAGGATACTGCATTAAACACTCATTTTGGCAAAATGGCTATTACGCCCTTTGGGCCTGTAGTATCGAAATGTTACCCATTAGAAATAAATTTCCTCTCATACTTATATTTGGTTGTAATAAGTAAAGCACCAAGTTCTATTCAGTTTCTTTGAAACTCACTAAAGATCATCTGCAGACATAATGTTCCTTAAACAACAGCTTACGATAAAATATTGATAAATCACAGATATAAAGCTTTCATCACCACTTGTACGTCTACACAGCATCTGGTTTGGATACCACTGGCTGCGGCTTGTCTGGTGGCAGGAACCATGCCGCCACTGCACTACCTAGAATAAGAAATAAAACATGGTTAGAATAATATTATATAATAATAATAATAATATAATATTCCACAACTATCACACAACGCCATCTAGTCTCAAGCTAAGCAGAGCTTGTGTTATGGGTACTAGACAACTGATAAACATACTTATATATTTCTAAATACATACATATTATAGATAAATTACACCCAGACACAGAACAAATGATCGTGCTCATCACACAAACATTGTCCTGGGTGGGAATCGAACCCACGACCTCCGGCATAGCAGTTAGAGTCACTAACCACTAGACCAACAGGTCAGTCGATAGCTGCATATAAACCAATCAGCTGTGGTTTTCAAACCACTTTATTTTATTCTAATTCGTAGTACTTACCAAACAATTGAACTGAATGCAAAATCTTTACAAAAAAACTACGGGGTTCCCAGATACGGTCTAGAACAAAATAATGATCGCAGTGGTGGGGAGAACAAGTGCTTTTCGTTTACGTTAAGGGTACTTTTACACCCTTTATGTAAGTGTACACTTCTAGTATCCATT
The DNA here is from genome assembly GCA_932274075.1 of Diarsia rubi. NCBI lineage: Eukaryota > Metazoa > Arthropoda > Insecta > Lepidoptera > Noctuidae > Diarsia > Diarsia rubi. The sequence goes on along the minus strand of OW026420.1, from coordinate 2,119,177 downwards.
TCATCTACCTCCGATCCATTTGTCACCATGGCTTCTCGTCTAGTTAACAGATGTCTGACATAAACAACATTTTCCATAATTAAGCTTTTTATAAATAGGTACTCTGCACTCACTCAGCACAAGTAGTGACCACAAGTAGAAGGTGACCTGACAGTGATGGAATATCAGGTTCCCCACTACGTTGATGCCGATGAACGTACTGCTCCGACCTACCATTATACTTAGGCAGGTAGCCATGCCCCTGAAAGAATACAAGATGACGTATAAGAACTTGAATAGCACAGGGGATCGGACAAAAAAAAACTAATTAGTCCGTCAGATAGATTTCCAAAATATATTGAACATTTATTTTTTCTTTTTCCACATAAGTAAACAAAAAATTAAGATACAGTGCTTCGAAAACTCGTGAACTCTTCGAAAGCGTCACATTTCAGTACCTACATTTATTACCTACAAATGATGTCACAATTCCCCCACTCAAGATCTTTGAGGCGTTTTATTTGCGTCAATTTTTATTAATTTAATAAAACAAAAAACACGTATCCAATATTTTTCGATAATCTATATGACGGACTAATTAGAAACATATTTTTTTGACTCGGTCCGATCCCCTATTGGAGAAACAAAAGAGACGGTAAAGAAAACAATTTGAATGATTCGAGAGTTCAACTTAAGTTAAAAACCTAACATAGTTCTTATGTTGCGCTGAATACTGGACTCAACTGGATTGATATAAAAAAACTGGCCAAGTGCAAGTCGGACTGGAACATGAAGAGTTCCGTACCATTATAGTAGATATTGAGGAATTTTCCATGTAATGTATAAGTGTTGAACTAATTTCTGTTTCTTTTTTAAAATTGTAGGTTTTTTTAGTTTTGAAGATAAGGGGGGGAATGCAACGACAGACAGACAGACACACCAGTGATCCTATTAGGGTTCCGTTTTTTCCTTTTGAGGTACAGAACCTTAAAAAGAACAGTGTCGAGATCAGGTTAAATATTTATAGGACTACAAGATTAGTTGGTATTTCACCAATAGGTAGTACTAATAATATGTTATGATCAAATAAAAAATTATCTGTAAAACTTCTAAATGCGAAAGTATGTATAAATGTTTTGTTTTGTTACTAATTATCACAAGAACGTATCTGGATGTCTGACATAGATTATAGTCTGGAATAGCCCACAGGATACTTCTTTTTCTCACACATACACATTATAATTTCCACTCTAACGACGGCAGTAGCTAGTAATCGTAATAACTTACCTAAAAGACGTAGGATAAATATCCACAAAATAAGAAGCCAGGATGCCCATACCCAAGCATGTACAAGTAAACACCATAAAGAAGAACACACTGGAGATGGGTTCAGGCACCAGGTTGAGCATGGTCCCGCTGAGAGAGGAGAGGCAGAGAATACAGATCAGCACTACTCTTCTCCGGTTTTGCAGGTAGGAGATGATGAAGTTGAAGAACGCGAAGACTGACTGAGAGGCGATGAGGGTTAAGATGACGTTGTGTTCTATTGTGCCGGTGCAAACCTTCACGGTCTGGAATCAATTGTGAATGTGACATTGGTGAATTGTCAAAACATTGAGTTTATACGATGAGACATGCTTCAATTTGCTGTAATTTTATAGAACTGTCCTATCCATTTGCAAGTTTAAGTAAATAACATTAGCAATAATAATTTTCGGGATCCATTTCGCAATGAAAATTGAAAAAAATAAATTCAGAAAAACAAATCATTTCAAATTTAATTCCAGAAAATTGTTTTCTCTAAAATCCGAATAAATGACATGAATCAGTTTCATTTCAATGTATAAGCAGGGATATTGGCTTCTAGTATATGATAGAATCTATCATGTCTGAGAGATACTTAAGTATTTCTCGATGGCATGTAAACCTAAGTCCTAAGTTTTTGGCGACTTAAAACACCACCCAAGAGATAAAAAAAGGATCGAAAAATATTAAAAATAGTGTGTGAGGCCAACACAAATTACCAACTTATCGGCTAATCAAATTCAAGGATCAAATACTCACAATATCTTCAGTAGAATTGCTAATAGCCACGACAGGTTTACTGCTGATTAGTTCACAGATGTTCCCAGTTGCAGTGCCGCTCTCCATGGACAACCTGATCAGGTTGAGGATATAGGGAAGCCAGACTAGGAAGCTGTTGTTACTGTTAAAAAAGAAACATCTCGTGAAATATGAGATTTTAATGGTAGTAATGACTAGGTAAATTGTTTCGTTACTCCAATGGTCGTAATCGCGACTGCTGAGAAAATCCTGGGTTCTATCAATATTATTAATTAAGGAATTTGTTTGCCACGGAATCTGGGCGGAACAGGAAGTCCGTCAACAAAAATACGGTCCACTGCGAAAGAACTGACTTTGAAATAAACCCTACTCCCTTTAATATTCGAATCTTGACCCCCAAGGACACATTATTTATTGGAGGTCGAGTGCCCGAGTGTAGACTAAACGATAATAAAACGGTTCATAAAAGATTCATTCGGATAGTAATACAACTTTGTAATCATTTATCAGCGGACTTCTGATTGTATCTTTTCTTATTTTGGTGGGAAATCAACAAATATCAAATAACCCCTCCTGCTCTTGGGTAGAGCGAAAGGGAGTGTCAGACGCCTACTGACTAAAGACCACCATGTTCCTTCTTAGCCTAAAGTCGAGGACGCGTTATCTATTACGAACAACCTGCAGCCCCGACGGGTTCTGATTTTACCTGACGCCGTGATTCCCTCTAAGCATAGGTATACCTATGCAGAAACATAATCTGTTACGACAGTCGTATAAAGACTTCATTACAACTACACTTAAAAAAGGGTGGTCTGAAGAAAATATAAAGCCTTCCCCCACCACTCCACCGTTACCAAGTTAGTTTACATAAATTACAATATAAAACCTGGTTCTCACGTGATGTACACGACGGCGACGATGTAGAACAGCTGGGCAGATCTCCAGACGTAGGGGGGCCTAAAGAGGGGGGCGCTTTGTTCGTACATCGCACGGATTAAAGACATCTCCTTCTTAGCTGTGTAGCCATCCAGGGTGAAGGAATGGACCTGGAATTGGAAAACAAATATGTGAATTTTGAGAAGAATGCTCGATGAATGGATTGTGAGAGGAATTATCAACAATCACACTAATATTATAAAGGCGAAAGTTTGTGAGTGTGCATGTGTGTGTTTGTTACTTCTTCACGCAAAAACTACTGAACGGATTAGGATAAAATTTAGTACACCGATAGTTTAGAACCTGGATTAAGACAAAGGATAGTTTTTATCCCGATTTAATCTTCCCGTGGGATAAGTTTCGAGTTGTAGCGGGTGAAGCCGCTGGCAACACCTTAAGTAGGAAATAAATACGAGTAACTGATGCCGAGTGCAGCGGTGGCCCAGCGGTGTCGGCCCCGACTTACGAACAGTAGGTCGTGGGTTTGAATCCAGGCAGGCGTATTACTTTGTGTAATCTATTTAATAACCGCTCCTCTCAAAAAACGGTGAAGGAAAACATCGTGAGAAAACTCAGAATGAAAAAATGTCTTAGAATCAAAAAAATCAAGACATGTGACATCTACCAACCCGCACTGGGCCCGCGTGGTGGCTTATGGTCCATCCTCCTAGAGAGGAGAACTGAATCCCTGAAGTGGGAAAATCATAGGCTGATGATGATGATGATGATGAACTGATGCCGTGACGTTCTGACAGAGTTGAATGGAAGTAGAAAACGTGTTATTCCGACCCCCAATTACAATGAGCAAAAGCAGGAAGACGATGACATACAATGACTAAGTTTGCTTCTGTTCAAGAACTGTCCTTTGCTTTAGTTACACCTTTCTCATGTATATGGGACAAGCCCGTTTAGGAGTTATGAGGGAACAAAGAAACGGACTTACAAACATACATACAGGTCAAACACATAACCCTCCTTTTAGGCTTTGCGGCAGCCGGGTAAAAAACTAAATTCGCAACCACCGGACAAACGAGACAGAGTAACTATTACACTACAATATTTTGCGTAGCACGGTTCACTGTTCCGCTATAAAGGGTGTAAAAGTACCCTTAACGCAAACGAAAGGCACTGGTTCTCTACACCACTGCGATATTTTTTTGGTTTTAGACCATACTTGGGAACCCCCTAGTTACGGAGATGTTGGGGGTCAAAGTGCCAAATTTTGCACAGCTGTTTTTGTAAATACTAGTTTTTCAGGTTAAAGCTCTACTTAATTACCTCCATGACCCGTTTACTATTCAAAGAATCAACTAGCACAATGTTTTATGAGTGCTACATTGAGTTTGAACCCAAAAAAAAAAAACATTTCCCAGTAAAAAAAATTGCGTAGGGGTACTTAGTTTGATGTATAGAATGCTTGGTTGACATATGTGTGAAGGGTTAGTTTACAACCTGTATGTCCAATAAAATCTAATATTTACCGTATACTCCTCCTTAGACACTTTATGATTGACAGCATAAATATGCTTCAGCACTTCCAAAGCTTCATCTCTTCTGCCCGAGTTGAAGAGGAACTTGGGAGACTCGCAGAAGAAGTAGATGGCTAGGGCTCCTAGACCTGATGGTAAGGCCAGGACTACGATGAGTAGCCTCCAGGGTTTGTAGACGATGTTAAGCCAGGATAGTTCCACTTCGAAGTCCAGCTTTAGGGTCGGGTAGGTCAAAACTGGAATAGGAAACATGGAATTACTCTAGTGAGCTTGAAGTTAAATGATTAATTTCCGAGTGATATTGAAGCAGTTGTCATTTTCTAGGCAAGTCTGAGATTTTTGCTGAGCGTCCGAAATGTATTGGGAAATAAAAAATAAAAAAAATTGTCACAATCGTTATCGATAACGCTTGGGGCGTTATATTTTTTTATAAATTCCGATCTAATTTGATCCGTCACACTATTCCCAAACCACTGCAACCCTTGTAAGCCAGAATGAAAATTACATCTATTAGAAAATTAATGACGACAATGATAAAGACAGACAAAGTCCAAGAGAAACCATTTAACTATTTTGAATCCCGAAAGGAAATCAATCGGAGAATAAATTAATCAAGCCATGAGCTCGTCTTAAATAACATAAAAAGTTGGACCCTTACCACCAGCAACGGCAGGAGACAGCAGGATCAAGCAAGTCATGAGCAGCATGTACCGGTTCCTTACTCGCTGGACACATGACTCTCCCACCAGAGTGTAGGTAGCAGAGTTGGCTGCACAGGCACTGAAATATAAGAAAATGGAAGTTTATGGTAGATGCAGATGAAAAATCAAAAATATTCTATACCTCGTTTACAAGGAATGATCCTTACGATCAATATCTCCAGGTTGCTACGTACTGGTTGGACTAGGGTTGCCAATTTTGTTGCAAGAAAAACAGTACGAGTTTATTCAGGTTGGACAAAGAAAATCAATAGTATTTCAATAAAATGAACAGCGGGTCTAAAATGGCCGCTTTATCAGAATTCACGCAGAATCTTAGTATGAATCACGATAAAATGTTCAAATTCTTAAAATGGACTTTATTTCTATAACTAAAAAGTCAATTTTAAGAAATTACATTTTTCATTATGATTAATAAAATATTCGATTCTGCTAAAGCGGCCATTTAAGACACCCAGTACTTTATTTTTTTTAAGTTTTAAAAACATTTTTATGGTGCTTCTCGCACAACCTAGCAATTTAGTGTCTTTTCAAAGGCTTCATAAGCTTCACTACAAAAGGCATCAATATTAAAGTAAATGAGGAGCTCATTTTTATTAAATTTATGGAAGATCTATTTTTGTCGGCCCGCCACTTTGCATTAATGACAGACAAAACAGTATTTTAATACTGTGTTTTGTCCGACAGTAAAAAGTATAATGTAGTGAAAAACAGTATAATATTTTGACATTTGATCTGTTAACTAGAAATGAAGAAGAATAATATCTCTTAGATAATCTACCTAGCATGAATAACATAATTTTACACGAAGCGATTGCCTATTTGCCTTCTAGGTACTACCCGGTTAGTGTTGGGTTATGCAACTTTCAGACTTTCGGGCCATTGAATAACCAATATCTATACGAATGACAGCCGGACCCACGTCATAATATAGGTAGGTACTCGTACTTTCTACGGAAGAAACTCGGTATGTTATGTTTGATACTCCATCTACGGACCAACCTACACTAGCGCGGCGTAACCTTAAGATCGCTCAGTGTGGCTATTATTATTTCACCACGAGTTTGTTATTAGAAAAATAACTAGCTCATAAATTACATTACACATACATGTTTGTAGGAAACAGCTGATTTCACGAGCCCAAATGTGTCATAACAATAAATTCATTAATCAGACATCTATCAAAAGTCAGACTAGCCATAGAATCTAATTTCTGACCGATTGAATGGGCTGTCCATCTTTTCTGGTCTAGGCCCATTCAATCGGTCAGAAGTTTTATTATCACTGTCTCTATAACAAACTATAATCAATCAAAGTCTAAGGAAGTTAAATTGCTGGAGCCTATTCAAGAATCGAATAAAAATAACAGGGAAATATGATGGATTGACATGTTATTTATAAACTCTGTTCCATGGAACTTCTGGGAAGCATAATCTTTCATCCTTTCAGCCACGATAATAATCAATTTATATTAATAATGATTTTCATCATAGGTCCTATACTCATCTTCAAAGGCAAAAAAAGTTTTAGGTTCAAGTATGAAATATTCTGATCGGTTTATTGTTCTGAGTTCATAGATTTAGATGCAAAGCTTCGTAATAATTATCTTCATTATGTACTTATTGTAAGGTAATTAGCTAAGACAGCCTTCTTATTTCTACCATCACAATTGATTACCATCACGGTTGAATCCTCGAAGGGCTAGGCTGAGGTGAAGGTACATTAACGCCGTTTCGTCTGTACTACTTACTAGCTGATGCCCGCGGCTTCGCCTGCGTGAATGTCAGTCCACATTATTATATACTGAAACCTTCCTCGAGAACCTCTCTATCCATTGGTGAAGACAACATGAAAATCGGTGCTAAATTGTTTGATTTTAGCGCGAATAGACAGACAGATGCGGCAGAGGACTTTGTTTTAAATGTAGGTATGAGGTAATTCATGGCCCAATTATTACACTTTCACTTATTGTGACGAAAACATCTTCGTTATCTTCAGCCTACCCTCCATTGCCTAACAAAGCTACAACAGATTCAACTCTGAACATCGATTAAGCATCGTTCCACAAAACAAAACAAGCCAAAAATAGACTTGTATCACGCTGGTTATCAAAAACTTTTCCACTGTCTGTTTTCTGGAAGCTTCCCTCCAATGAGCACTTGACATTCATGATCGAATGGCGAAATATGGCACATACACAAACACACATGGTGCTCGAGCACTCGGCCACACAATTAGACGGGTCAAATTAATAAGTTCCATGCATTGTGGGAAAGGATGACAATATTGATTATTTTGATAGCGCTGGATTTTTCCACGAAGCTTGAGATTACACTTTCTTTCGTTATAAAATTTAAATCAAAATATCGTGAAATTGCACAAAACAGGGTGTAAACGAACCCTTCACACATACGTCAACCAAGCATTCTGTACATCAAACTAAGTAGATACCCCTACGCAACAATTTTTGCTGCGAAACGACTTTCTTTTTGGGGTCATAAATCACATTTATGGTTTAAGAAATTTATTTCGCTCAAAAAGAATACAATTATTCACTTCTATGAGGAAAAAAAAAGCATAATAATTTACAGTAATATAGGCGACGGTTGCGCTTGTTGTGGCAAACTAAAATGAAGATAGATAACAAACTAAAATTAATTACTACATTTAAAATTTATACACAACTCAGGTGGTGCTTTAATAGCCTTTTAAAAGTTGGAAGTGATTTTGATTCCTTGATAACTTTAGGTATAGAGTTATAGAGTTCAGCCCCCTCATATACGATAGTCTTTCTACCGTAATTTGTCCTCGGTGCCCTTAAGGTGGAAGCTCACATCTGGGGGCCAATTCTCGATTTTAGAGATGGTGTCGAACTCGACAAAAATTTCTAATGACGTCATTTTTTCGACAAATTTTAAAAGTTGCTATTCTGGGGATGTCGAATTCGACATTTGTCGAAAGCTAACGTTAGAGTTCATGTCGAGTGCTTCTGAGCAGTAGAGATGTCATGTCGATTGTAGAGATACGTCATTTCTGAGTGAATTCGTTGAGTTTTGGATTGTACACTGTGTTTTCTTTTCTTTAATTTTTAAATAAAATACGGCTTGGCATCTCATACCTACTGGAAATTTGATTTATACTCTTTGATTTGTGCCCTTGCCTTGTTTGATTTTTCCCCTCCATGTTAAAATAAAACTTTTAAAATGTAAAACAGCACCCAATAATGATGTAAACACAGTACATGTAAACATAACAAAAGTTTGAAGGAACCGCAAAAAGGCGCAAATTCTGACACTGACAGACAGTCAACTGTCAATTTGTTTTCTTTATTTCACGAAGAGCATACAAAAATCTTGAAACACACTAAACGTTTCGTTTTATACTTAAATAAGTAGGTTTAGTCAGCGTTTTAAAACAAAATCATTCAATAACTCATAGCTACCTAAAACAGAACGTGCGATTCTTCATAATGGTAACATTATCTTCACTCGACTCGACATTTTCGTGACATTTATTTCTATTTTGACTGAGAATACGGAATTCTGTTCAATTCGACATTTTTTGGTAGAGATAGAGATATTTTTAATAGACATAGAGATAGACTTACGATCTCGAACTCGAGATAAATGGCGAAAATCGAGAATTGGCCCCCTGGCCCGCGAAATTCTAATTTTCTTACGTTTTTGGCAATTTGCAGGCCAGTGCTTGGTTGTATGTTTATGAAAATTTGATTTGCGACTGTAAGACGTATGAAGTTACCGAATTATAACCATCAAAATTACTAACTACTAAAGAACGACGACTAAATTACTAAAGAATGACTTTTACATGCAAAAATCAATCTTGACATGAAAATGAACTTGGAGGGTTGTATTGATAATTTTGATGGTTATAATTCGGTAACTTCATATATTGTATTGTATTGTATTTGAATTTGCATTCTTTTTGTAAATGTTATTTGTGTATGTATGTTTCTATTAATTATTTTACGTACTAGTATGCAGGTGTTATATTTATAAATTTGATTAATGTTCATTAATTTTGTTTCTTTAAAAACCGTTTGAGAAGATGTTAGATAATGATAATTAAATAGGATTTTAATAATTTTATTTTGAGATGTTTGTAGCTTTTTAAGGTGAGTTTTGGCAGTATTACCCCCCCATACTTCGATTAAATAATCGAGATGTGGTTTAACCATCGAGTTATAAATAATGCATCTGACCCGTAGTGGTAGACATCGGACAATTCCTCTAAGTGCACCAGTTAGTGATGATATCTTTTTTCTTACTTTCTCAATGTGAGGTTTCATTGTAAGTTTTATTTTACGGTAAAACTCAATATAGCACAATTAAAACATTGTGCTAGTGGATGTTTTGAATAGTAAACAGGTCATGGAGGTCATTTAAGTAAAGTTATAACCTGAAAAAAAACTTTGACCCCCAATATCTTCGTAACGAGGGGGTTCCCAGGTATGGTCTAGAACCAAAAAAAATATCGCAGTGGTGGGGAGAACAAGTGCCCTTCGTCCTAAAACACTTACCAATTTCCGAACGTTACCTCAGGATCTTTCACTATGGCAGTAGCTCGCGGTAGTCCACGAGTTGACATCTGTCATTCATAGCATTTTGCCGCCAACGTATGGAAAATTTTTCACTCGTCAATTTTCTTAGAAAATTTTGAGAAAAGTGGTGTAAAGTTTCAGTTAAAGCTATAAAGATAGAATTTAAGTACTTTTGATAATTAATTTCATATTATCCTTGAATATGAGTGAGCGCTATATCGAAATGGAGGGCGAAAGCTCTCACCGTAAGGTCGCCGGTGCTCCTACCGATGCTTCGGACGGAGATCGATCAGTGGAGACCAGTGAAGGCCAGCGGCGGTTCTCTTATGAGAGCGAGGAAGAGAGCTCTTCATCCTCGGAGGATGATGGCAAGTCGGCAAATGAATCGCAAACTGTTTTCATTCGTTCATTTTTCGTACTATGAGGTCCAATTTTAACCTGAATTGGATAGCTTATGTGTCAAAGTAAATCCAAAAAACGTAGCTACTTTCTTGGCGTGAAGTAAATCGTTTTGTTAATAACTTTAACAAAATAGTTAAAATATACGTAATTCGACCTATTTCAGTTGAATATTTAATGTTTCTTACGTGTTAATGTAACAAAGTGTTTTCTACAGCATTTTTTATTGTAGATGTCAGACGAATACTTAATTCCTTTTTGAATCGATGCGTTACTGTAAAAATAAACACTTAAATATTTTAGTAATTACGTTATGTACGCGTTTGAGTTAAGAAGTTTGTTGTTTACTTTATGAAATATAGATTTATTACCCAAACTCCACAAGAATACTAGCACCATTATTCGTATTACCAAAATGAAACGCTGAAATACTTTTAAATACTAATAATAACACGTAATGTTCTTTCAAATAATAATATTAAAAATTAATTATTTTATTCATTTAATAATTTTTTTTTTTTTTTTTTTTTTTATGGCAATTTGCCGAGGGCTACGGCAATTTCTGCCAGTGTCGCGTAGTGACTTTACATGAGTATTTTATTGCATAAATATTTACAGGGAGGATAATTATGAACTTAAAAACTTTTTGTGGCAGTCCTTTTAGCCCAGAAACAAACACAAAACATAGGAGTTAGTTATAATTAGTAACACAAAATATATACGTCTAAACAATATATTTAATAATTAGGTTTTAGATGTCTAAATATTAGAGTTTAATATTGTTATTAGAAATAAATTTAATAAAAGCACGTATAATTTGGGGATTAGGAAAATATGAAAGGAGGTGACGGACATTAATGGGTTTTTGGATGTTCAATTTTGTTATAACTTTATCAAAAGAGGAAAGATTTTTCAAAGGGCAATTTAAAAATATGTGATCCAACGTACCATCATCCAGCCCACACTCACACAAAGAACTGTCGCGGACCCTAATTTTATGGAGGAAAACTGGGGTACAGCAGTGGCCAATTCGGATTCTGCATATAACAGATGTGACAGTTTTGGAAGCTTCTTTGAATTTATAAAACCAAGGCTTGGGGGGAATGGTTGGTTGAATGGATGCAAACATGCTAGCCTTTGACTTGGAAGATTGAGACCAGTGGAGTTGCCAAAATTTAAAGAGATCTACTTTGGCCTTGTGAATCAAGTCATAGACCTGAACGGCATAATGTTTTTTATCTGCCAGATTGCTGTTGACCGCATTCTTAGCTGCTATATCTACCAGCTCATTACCTTTAATATTCATATGACTAGGAATCCATACTAATATTATCTCAATGTTTTTTTTAAAACAAGAATATAGGACAGTTTTGATTTCGACTATGATTGGACTACGTAGGTTATCTTTAAATGAATTTTTAACTATTGCCTCCAGAGCACTCCTAGAATCAGAAAAGATGACTGCTTTTGTAATACCTGAATGAGAGGAAATAAATATGCACGCCTCCAAAATTCCAATGCACTCCCCAGTAAAAACCGAAGACTCGGGAGGGCACTGGAACTGAAGGAATATCTGGGAGTTGGAATTATATACTGCAATGCCTGTTTTACCGTCGGGAGTCAATTTAGAAGCGTCTGTATAAAATTTATAGTGATCAGGCCAATTTTTATTAACAGTCGAAAGAAAATGGTCATTAGCATTGGTGGTGTCCTTATTTATTCCAATATAAGTGATCTTTGGCACAAAGTTAAGAATTTCATACGGACATGTGTAGAGTGGGAATTTATTACACTGAGGGATGGGAGAATTATCTTCCACATTCCGGATATTCCTAAATGAATTAAGGATCAAAGGAGGGTCTTTATGTTTCCAATAGTCGCTTTGTCTACATAAGTTATCCAGTGTGGAAAGCTTAGAAAGAAGCATGTGATCACTAAGAAGATATGCCTTGTACATATATTTATCGGCTAGGTATTGTCTACGGAGAAGAAGGGGAGGGTCACCACTCTCAACTTGCAGAGCATTGGTTGGAGTGGATCTCATACAACCTCATTTAATAATAAAATTCTTTAAAACTTTCAGCATCCATCACAACAAACGCCTGTCAAATTAAACCTATGTGGAGGTGCGTTCCAATCTCCTTTCAATCAATTTAATATTACGACAACATTAGAGGCAAACCTATTATTTTTATTTTTAAGAATTATGTGTACAAATTATTATTAATTTAGTCTACTGGTCACTCTTAGTTAGAACAACAACAGCTCAACAAAGCATTGTAAGTATTTGCTGTATTTTCAAGAATACTTGACGGCAATCAATTATAACAATTCCAAATTAAAACGAATGGTTATTATCATCAATTAACACTGAGAACAGGATATTGTTCTGCTCTTTAGTCCCGTTTTCTATAGGAATGATAATATTAGTGATCACGACGATACCTGTCATTAGCCGTGTGCTGACTGAGCGCACAGCCTCGCGAGGCATGCGCGCGAGGCTATTCATGCGGTCAGCCAGGACGTGCCTCACCCGACGAAAACAATGAAAAAATGAAAATGATCGTGTCGCGCGCCATACGCCCGAGGATGCCTCGCGATAGCCTCGCTTTTTATCTCGATTTTTATCAAAATAAAAAGGAAGTATTAAAAAGCAACTCACAAACAAACACACAGAAACTTGACAAGTCCCAGGAACAGCCAGTGAGGAGAGAGGCTGCTGATACAGGACAGTATGAAGGACAGCAACAGAGGTATCACCAGGGTGAACCGACGACCCTTGGTGTCTGACACGTAACCCCATAGGTAGGACACTAGAAGGATACCTGGAAATAGAAGAATTATCCAGTCAGATTTTATTTATTTATTTATGACAAGTCCGCCTCACTATTCCCAAACCACTGTAACTCCTGAAAGCCATAACCAACAGTGGTGACAAGTTGACAACCAGAAAAGCGCTGAGACAATGAAGCTCGACGAATTGGTCTTGTGGCGCAACTGTTGCGCATGAGGTGTCTGGTGTATTGGGTTTTTCAATTGTCTGATCAGCTTGAATCAATTGTCTGATCAGTTTGAATCAAGTGTCTGATCAGCTTGAATCAATTGTCTGATCAGCTTGAATCAATTGTCTGATCAGCTTGAATCAATTGTCTGATCAGCTTGAATCAATTGTCTGATCAGCTTGAATCAATTGTCTGATCAGCTTGAATCAATTGTCTGATCAGCTTGAATCAAAAATTCAAAGACTGGTGGAGTTACCACCCGTAATGGGCCCGCTTGACATATTTCTTTATCTTCTTTTTTACATAGCAAGTTACTCCCGCTGTTTGTATGCTTAGATTTTTAAAACTACACAAAAATTTTAATGCAATTTTCAGCAATAGATAGACAGATTTAAGAGGATGGTTTTAGTATCGGGTTGCTAGTAGGCTATAAAATTGAATTGGACCCCTTTTATATATTATTTTTTCACCTGAAAATGTACATTATGGCTTGCAATATAAACGATTTGAATTTATTGTTCCTACCGCAAACTACTACAGTCAATTGATTTGTTATTGTTCACTATACTAGTCTTATTAAGGAAATTGAAAATGCATGCTTTTGAAGATACGTAGAGCTGTACATCTCCAGTATAACATGGCCTCAGATTGTATAGATTTCTGGTGAAAAGAGAGATCTGCATAAGCTGGTTTTGTATAGCTTCATTGTCGCCAGGCGTAACTCAATACAATGGAAATTGATATTGTGTTACATTTCTAACTGCACATAATATATCTTTGGCGCCTTCCTCACTCGATCGGCACGTTTTCGTTTCTGTACTAAATCTGTACAAATTCTTTACTGAGAACGTTTTGACTGAAAATGAATTAATAAGAGATAACATAAACATGATAGGCTAGAAAATTTCGATATAATGTTTACAAGGCATCAGTTAGAACTGCAACATATTTTTTCTTGTGTTTTTTTCCCTTATTAGGTGCATAATTATCTTAATACTGTGCCGTGAAATTTTAATACATGCCACTAATCAGTGTTTTACACAAGCTAATAAATAAATAAACATCACCATAATCATCATCATCAGCCTATAATGTTCCCACTGGAGAATCACAAAATCAAAATCAAAAGTAATTTATTCAAACTAGGCTGATAATTCAGCACTTTTCAAACGTCAAAATTTACTTTACTCATTTACAAGAGACAGTCCCCCATAACGCCCACCCTTTAATTCAAGTCTTCTCTATAGAAAAGGGATGGGCTACAATTCACAACGCAGGTCCGGTGCGGGTTGGGAGATGTGGCATGTCTTCGATTTTTTTCGAAGACATGCCGGTTTCCTCACGATGTTTTCCTTCACCGTTTTGAGGATATTAGCCTGGAATCATTCACTCTCAGTTCTGTGCGTCCTGCATACGGGTATTTCCCACGACTTTCACAGATATTTTCCAGCCTCAAGCAATCTTTGGTATATAATTATTTTTCATCATAATTCATCACTTCATCAATTTTTACTACTTTTAATACTAAACTCGTACTCTCTACTCTCTTAATACTCCTACTCTTTGACTCTCCTCAGCCCTCCATTACCCTCTTAAACTCTTGAGTTCTCACGTGAGTCCTCTTAAACTCTTGAGTCTAACACTCTTGAGTTCGATTCCTTATAAACACTTGAATCCTCTCAAACACTTGAGTTTTCTTACCAACAAAAGGCAAAGAGGTGAGAATCCCCTTCTGCATGACAGTGAGCTCGAGATCACAGGCGGCTGCCACCACCAAGCTGAACCCAAAAAGGTCTATGCCGATGGCCAGGAGTATGAGAGAGCAGGTCATTACCAGGAGGATGTTGTAGAGTCCATTGCCTGCGAGATAAATATCAAGGGATTAGTAAAAGTCAAAGTTCATCATCATCAGCCTATAATGTTCCCACTGCAGGGACTCAGGCCTCCTCTCTAGAAGAGGGATGGGCTATAATCCATCACGAGGGCCCAGTGTGGGTCGGTAGATGTCACATGTTCTTCTAATTTTTTGGTTCCCCAGGATGTTTTCCTTCACCGCATCTCCGCATCCGCATGAGAACCAAGGTTACCGACGTAGCCCGAAGAATCGCCAGACTTAAATGGCAATGGGCAGGCCACTTCGCTCGAACAACCGACAACCGATGGGGACAGAAAGGTTCTCGAGTGGCGACCACGAACCGCAGCGTTAGTAGCCTTCCACCAGGTGGACCGACGATATCGTGAGAGTCGCGGGCATCCGGTGGATGCAAACAGTACAATACTACTACTTGCTACTTGAATGAATGAAACGACAGAACTGTCCAGGTTGCCACGTACATCGGACAAAATCTGAGTCATCGACTCAAGAAGAAGAAGACCTATCTAAAATGTTGAGTAGGTAAGGTATTAATTTGTTTCAATTTATGTTTCCAATTCCGGGCTATTAATTTTGAAGTTCAAGTTCAAATTATTTTATTCAGTATACCTATCGATCATTACAACTCAATATTTATCCTCACACTACTAAGTAGTTTAATTGTTGAAAATAATTATGATATTACTTACTTATCGTGTATGAACGTTTTTTTTTTCTTTTGTTAGGTGGAGGTTTCAATCAGCCGCTCGAGAAAATTTTGCATTCAGATACAGTATGAACGCGGTTAGGACGATCCTGAGTGATAATTTAGATCATTTTACTACACTTTCTTTAACCTCAAGTGAGTCATCCATAATAACAATGAAAGAGTTGTACTAAATTCGTTCCCCACAATGTTATTGTTATATTATTTTAAATCATTGTTGCAAATTATATTACAGTAAGTATAAAGAATGCTGTGTGGTTAAATAAATTGTAATCTCAAATAAGTAAAAGCACACTTACAATCAATAAAATGTATGACCACGATGATGACACGAATGGCAATCATAATCATTAATTTGTTTTTTTGTTAACATAAATGTACACAAGGAGAGCACGTGGCAAGTAAAAAAAGGGGAGCACGTGGCAAAAAATAAAAAGAGGAGCACGTGGCAAAAAAATAAAAATGGGAGCACGTGGCAAAAAAAGGGGAGCTCGTGGCAAAAAAAATAAAAAGGGGAGCACGTGGCAAAAAAAGGGGAGCACGTGACTAGATAATAAAAGCCGCACAGATCAGACTTCAGGTTAAGCCGCGCTTGCCTAGGTTGGTCTGTGGTTTGGTGACCACCTATTACATACTAAGTTTTCCTTGCATCGGAAAGCACGTTAAGCTTACCTGACAACCAGTCTTACCAAAGGGTATCGTATTAGAGCTGCGGGTTGTTCGAGGGTTGCGGGTTATTCGAAAGAGATAACGCGGCCCCGGAACACAAAGGGCTATGAAGGAACATGGGTAGTTTTTAGTCAGTACAAGTCTGACACTCCAATCTACTCCGCACAGAGCGGGAGAAGTCACACTCCTAAAAAAAGCCTTGGTTACCAAATAAAAAAGTGTGTAAGTATGTGTAATGTCAAAGGAACATTTTTTTATTGAATGCAGATGATACTATATGTATTAATAGGGTGAGTGACCGATACTGAAACACGTGTTTGTAGTCATGATAGCAAACAACTTTTACTATTGAGCCAAACCTGCGAAAAAATCAGTTGTTACATTTTGACCAGTTAGGCGAAAATAATTCGGTCACTAAAATTACGAGTTGCCCTAAAGATATACGGTAATTTTATAACAAAATTTATATTTTATTTTATTTTTTTACACACAGCTAGTCTTTCATATTTCTGCAGACTACAATGAATATGTTTAACGAAATTGAATTTAGCAGACAAAAAGACACCCACGATAGCTTTGCGTGTGCTCTACAAAAGAATTCAAATAATTTCAATTGAATCGTACAAACAATTAACGAATAAAAACAATCCAATCTAAATAATAATGAAAATAGAGCATTGACCTGAAAATCTTAATACAATTTTGAAACACATTTTCCTCAATAACTAAGATTTGCAAAGAAAGGTGAAAGAGACGTCAAAACTGCAATAGAACGCGTAGTTTTACACGAAAGTGTTTACACAACAAACTGAGTACGATGAAAAAAAGAAACAATTTTGGACACTTTCCAAAACATATGACAAGCAGAAATTAACGAAAATTATCGTGAAAACTTCATTGAACCTTAAATCGGAGAAACAAAGGATAGGGAATCAAATTAACAATACCAAAAATAAACCCTAAAATACTCCCTTGATTTCGAGCACCGTTTTAGAAACCTCACTCCAAAAATGATTGCAAAAATCTGATCATGCTGTCCCATACCTGTCTTATCAAGAGCCTCTTCGAAGGACACAGGGATTTCATCATCGTGTTCACACTTCGTGGTCATGGTCACACGTTCATCCACCACACTTCCTTGGTTACACTGTACTGAAAGCTTCGCACGCGCGTGTATTTCAAAGTCAGCATAGGATTGGCGGGTAGTTGGCGGAGAAACCGCTCGGGTAGAAATTGGCTGAATTTTTAGGTGTGTGTTCGGTGTGACGACTTTTTTTTTGACACCATTCCTAAACCACTGTAACTTATGAAAGCCAGAATCAACACAGGCGACGGAGGCTCGACGATGTCCACAGTTAAACTGTCTTGGATCCCGCAACGAAATTAATCAGAAAAGAAAAGTGCTGGGCAATTCATAATTGTCACTTCCACTCGGTGTGACGACTGCCTATAAATGTTTGTTTGATAGACTTTCTATTTTGTTTTAAGTAATTTTAGTCAAATTGTATGTTATTCCAATACCTAACTACTATCGCCAGCGAATTTCGTACAGGGTTATCCAGTTTTAATTCACTGTAGTTGACATTTTCCTATGGCGCGTGTGTGTTCTCAATATATTAATCCCTATTGTTTTGTTTGATAGATCTACAAATCGTGATCAATATTAAGGAACATCAAAATAGTATTTATGAATTAATAAAATGAAGCAGTTACCAAGCTTAGTGTACGCCTCTCCTAACTACCACTGAACACAACTTCAGATCAACCACTGAAATCTACGTAAACATCGAACGAACTTCATAACTCATAATACATTGACTGCTTTCAACTCACACACATCTCACTATCTCCTACTGAACAAGCAATGGATAAGCTAGAATGGTGACGACAACCGTACCGTGGCACCATGCCAATAAGGAACGAAATCGATGAACAAGGTCATATGACGACGTACTGTTACGTGAAATATATCACTGACTACTGAACTACTTTTTAATTATCATAAAGAATTTGTTTATTTCTGTTACTAAAAGAGAGTTTTTCTTTTAAAATGTTTCCTTATAGATCTTTGGCAGTCGTTACAGGTAGTATAGTAGTGTAGTCAGTAGACTAAATGTTTGATAATCAGTCTTATTAATCCATCATCTGCCTAGCCTTTTCCCAACTATATTGGACTCGGCTTCCAGTCTAACCGGATGCAGCTGAATACCAGTATTTTACATGGAGCGACTGCCTATCTGACCTCCACAACCCAGTTAATACTAGGTAATACGATACCCTTTGGTAAGGCTTGATGTCAGACTTTCAGGTCACTGACTGACCGTAACGACTGCCAAAGATCTATATAAGGCACCCGGGACCAACAGCTTAACGTGCTTTCCGAGGCACGGAGGAAACTCGGTATGTAATGGGCGGTCACCCATCCACCGATCGACCTAGGCAAGCGCAGCTTAACCTATAGATCGACCCGAGTGGCAGTTCTTATTAAGCCACGAGCTCCTCTTAACCTAAAGATCGACCCGAGTGGCAGTTCTTATTAAGCCACCGAGCTCCTCTTAACCTAAAAATCGACCCGAGTGGCAGTTCTTATTAAGCCACGAGCTCCTCTTAACCTAAAGATCGACCCGAGTGGCAGTTCTTATTAAGCCACGAGCTCCTCCTCCTTCAGTCTTATTAATCCAAACCCAGTATTAATTGGGTTGTGGATGTCAGATAGGCAGTTGCTACATAGAATACTCGTACGTATTTAGCTTTAGTCGAATAAACTGGGAGTCAACATTTCAGAAAATACAGCAGCTGCTAATAGAGTTCATAAAATCTTTTATGCAACAATAAAGGGTGTGAATAACTAACTGACCATCACGAGAAGCTTAGAGGTCAATCGATATAGAGGAGACAAACAGTCTCGTCTTTGTCCTGTATTACTTATCTGGCTTGTTGCCAGAATTTGGCTTGTCTTACTAAAGAAAGGCCTTTTGCACTAATTTATTGACACTCTGGCCTCTTTTGTGAAAAATTAATTGAAAAGAAAAATAAATATTAATATTAATAAATCGAATCTATTACTGCCGCACTCGGAAAGCTTTAATGATTACTTAGGCTATACTATGTGACGGCTTATGTAATCATTAAATATATCTGAGTACCGCAGTTAGTAATTTAGTAATGGGTTTCGTTATTAACTATAATTAACCTGGATTTTCCGAATTCAGGTCAAAAGCCTCCATACACTTCTGTCTACGACGGTTTTTTCAGCTAGTTCATCCCGCCATCTTTGTCTGGGTCTGACACGATATTCCATACATGCGCTGCGTGGCAGATGTGCCCAGTACCATCTATTTTATTGTCTCCGAGTGACATTTGCTATTTGGGTGAGGAATGCAAGCTGGTAGAAATTAATTTCAGGTCACCTGGGTAACCTGGTGTTCTTTCTCGTTCCTAGTCATTTTAAGTTTTAAAAACCTGTCAAAGGTCCCTCACCTTTGACAGGTTTTGTCACCAAAATTGAGAGAGATGCAAAGGACCAGAACTCGTAATATTATGTGAATGGTCTTTCAGACCCACGTTATTTTTAGAGAGATTTAAAAATAAACTTTTAGATACTTATAAGCTTCCAGCTTCCTACTAGGACACTTACACCATTGGCTCAAATAAAAGGGTATGTAGTTACAAAAAAAAACGAATTAGTCCGTCAGATAGATTTCCAAAACATACGGGACACATATTTTTCTTTTACGATACAGTGCTTTGAACACTCGTGTGACGTCATATTCTAAGACATTGATATGTCATTTTTTGTGAGTGATGTCACAAACCCCTACTCAAATCTTTGACGCATTTTATCTTTGTTAATTTTTATTGATTTGATGAAACAAAACATACATTTTCAATATTTTTCGATAATCTAACAGACGGACTAATTAGAATTATATTTTTTTTGTTAAAAAACATCCCTATTACAATTAAACAATGGTACTACTGCATGGCAACAAATTGTATCCCTTACAAGACAAGTGCTAGTAATGTAATAAAATCTTTAATTACAAAGAGCATTGTGCATGTGGTGTTTGCCTGTAAGTGGTTGTGCAGTTAGATTTAAGACACAATTATATATTATATATATTCCTGTTTAAAATATCTGTAACAACTGTTGGTGAACCTTAAATGAATAAATAAATAAACAATATAACTAAATTGCAGGGTAGTCACTATTTGTCACAAAAAATAACAACAACAGAAAATAATGTGTTAGTAATTACAAAGTAAATTAAGCGGTGATTGTGATTAATGGACCTGATTGTGTTGAAATATAATAGAAGTATGAATGAAATTATGAATGGTGCCTATGTCTTCAGTCTGTCGGAATGCCTACGTGTTGTGGGCCTGTGACCTGTCTCTTGTAAATTTTGACGTTCTAAATATTCCGATTATTTTGATTTCAAAAATATTTGTAAACAGTTTACTATGTGGTATATACCTATATGTTACTTGACCATTAAAACCTTGAGAAAATCACTTCCATAAATTACTCTTTATAATGTCAATAGGTGTCATTCCCAAACCAGAGTAACTTCTCGATTCCACTACTGTGATGAAGGCCTAGTAACTGTAAGAGGACATGGGTTGTTATCAACCTGGCGTGCCCAGTGCATGTGGGTGAATAGAAAAAGGCGATACTTTAGTGTGCTCACCATGTTTTTACCCGACTGCGAATCCCAAAAGGAGGGTTATGTGTTTTTAGTCACGGTTTTTAGAACAAATGTGATGAAATAATTTACACAAATTCAGGAGCCCTACTTTTGATCCCACGACCTATAAACTAAACGTAAGTCGCGGTCAAACGCGGAAAAATAACTGACTTGAACTGCCCCATTTCCCACCAGGTCACCTTGCTCAATTATTGATTAGTTTTGTTATTCAGGTCAGCCAAAAAGGTAAATTATATTTTCATCGACCCTCGCTGGGTCCTCTTATTGAATCGTATAAACCGCTCCCTGGTCACAGTTGTGGGATCATGATAGACTGAATTAGCATCATTAGTTAATCAACTCAGCCCAAATCTGCTGGTCATATTATACTAAGGTGTCCCACAAGCTTTGCCATAACACCTTGCCCTCGGTTTAAAATATGCGCTTCCAACTGGAAGCGCATATTATTATTATTATTATTTTGGTGCCTAGCCAGGTGTATTAAACAGTCTAGGTTAGGCTTTCCGAAAGAAGGAGGGAATCCGGTATTTAATGGGTGGTCCATCGACAGACCAACCTAGGCAAGGCCTTCACTCTGAAAGAAATGTTTAGTCTACTGTCACTTCAGGCTTCTATGCAATGCTGTATACTAAGATGCTGCTTAGACCAATCAAGTAACTTGACACAAGATCAAAAACAAATTAGTTTGATAGCATTTTTGAAAAACAGAAATTGACTTTAGATTCAATAGCCAGACAATGTCTAATGAGTCTTTCTTATCATCACAAATAACATTGTTCCCGGTTCACAGAACGTCAATTGTGTTCATAAATAATAACTGTCAAGGCAATCATTAGAACACATGGGATTAATTAGCTTGTTTTGCTTCAGTTATTAAACCTCAGGGCAAAGTATTTAAATAGAATGCACGTGCAATATCATCATTATCATCATTTCAGGGTTTGGTCAAGACATTCCAAATAAAAATTAAAAATAGAACTGCGCATAGTTCCTTAATTACCTGTAAATATTGTAACCGAATAAGGAGAAGGTACCCGTTGCTTGCAGAAACAATTAATGACGTATTCCTCACATGCACTTCGGTTTAAATTAAACCATTACAATTAAAGTTACTACGATAATTTCCAAATTTTGATCGCAAACTGTCCTCAGAACGCCTCCACAATATTGTTGAGTGCAACGCGTTTAGACAGAACGTTGCTAACAGCTTTCTTTCAGGCGTTTATTTTATCATATCGAGAATGGAGAAGGAGAGGAAAGCCAAAGAAACGATGGATGTATTGTGTGAGGAATGATATGAAAGAGAAAGGAGTAAATAATGCCATGACGAGTGACAGGAAATAATGGAAAAAGAAGAACCCAAATCGAATAGGACAAGGCTTGGAAGAAGATTGAAGGTGAAGGTTGCAGGGGCTCCTGTCGGAGCTGCGGGATG
Source organism: Diarsia rubi (assembly GCA_932274075.1). Classification (NCBI taxonomy): domain Eukaryota; kingdom Metazoa; phylum Arthropoda; class Insecta; order Lepidoptera; family Noctuidae; genus Diarsia; species Diarsia rubi. Next base: position 2,096,635 of record OW026420.1, on the reverse strand, counting down.
TTGTAAGAGATACCGTGGCCTCGGTATAAAGGGCTAAGAAGGAACATAAGTGGTTTTTAGGCAGTAGAGCACGGTATCTAGTTCGAACCGCCGGCAGCCCCGACGGGAAAGGCATTCACCTTATAACACGATCTAGCACAGCGAATACTATTTGCTAACCTAGGTTCACCTAGTTTTTAGTGCGGTCTAAGATATACTCGTAATACCATAAGCTGTAGCAATTCAAGACAATACCATGAGATGAGAATGACTTTCTACCGGTGAATAGATAAGATAAGAACCAGTAATCTTTAATCACTTAGTAAATAATGTTTTATAATACATTATTTTTTATAGATGGTTTTAATAATGAGATAGTTTACAAAGTAGTTGCAATGGAGGTGAAATGATATTTCAGCTGCTATTTAATTTTATGTACGTACTTTTTTTATTGAAATGTTAACCAATACTGAATCCGACATTAATGAGCCTCGTGTGTGCGTGAAATAACCATTATTCTGTTTTGTATCAATCAATAGACGGATATCACATTGGACTGAAACATAGCTGGCAGTATTGTGCAGCTAGGCACACCTCAACCTAACCCTTCAGGGATAACAGGTGTGATGTTATGTTATCTATCATCATTTTCTTTCGTTATTTTTAACAACATCCCAAAATAACCTCCAATTTATAAAACACGTCATGGTCATGGAAACGGTTCAATAGTTTTGGACCCCCTCCGCCAACGTCCTACGTACGTACGTACGTACTACGTTGAATACACCGGTTCTCGTCCGATCACCGAAGTTAAGCAACATCGGGCGCGGTCAGTACTTGGATGGGTGACCGCCTGGGAACACCGCGTGACGTTGGCTTTTTACTTTTCAATTTTGTTTGTAATTGGAATAGTCTCTTTGAGTTTGTTTTATTTAGCAAAATTGCTAAAGAAATCGATGAAAATAATGTTTGCAGGTCTAAAAAAAGGTATTGCGCCAACCCCAAGTACCATGGAAGAAAGGCAGGGTGATGATGAAGAAGTAATCCTACAACATCAAATTATGTAGGAACTTATTATTTGACTCATTTGGTGACAATTATCATTTGGATGTAAATTAAAAAAAATTGACGATTATTAGAGGACGAGAGACGTCATGGAATGGTATCCTAGAGATGGAAAGCGATAAAAGGGACGCCAAATCAAGAGATGGAAAGATGATTTATAACGGGGCCACGGCAGTGCCCCCAGATTATGAATGACACTAAGGCGATATTACGATGAATGCGATGTCGATTAGCTATTAGAATGGCCTGTTTATCATTAGCGAATGCGATTTGATGGCCAAGTCAATCTGTTTATTTAGAACATCAAAGATTTTTAAGTAGGAACTCAATAAATTAACTGACTTGGTATTATACATATTACATTTATCTCACTACTTTTTACGGTAAAAGAACTGAGTTGCGCGACTTGGCTTTCTACCCAACTGCGGCGAAGCCCAAGAGGAGGGTTTATTTTACAAGTTCTGTTTTTAGTGGGATATTATTGTTACAATAGAATTTAAAGTTACTTTTGTTTAGCTATTTTTACTAACTAGTTTACATTTATTATTACATTTTTTAAATTATTATTGTTTATATTTTTATTTTATTAAATAGGAACTACATTTATGTAAACACTAGCGGACGTCAAGCAAGCGGTATCACCCGCGTAGTTCCCGTTCCCGTGGGAATACAGGGATAAAAAGTAGCCTATGGCACCCGTGGATAGTGTAGCTTCCCAACGGTGAACGAATTTTTCAAATCGGTCCAGTAGTTTCGGAGCCTTTTCGTTACAAACAAAAAAACAAATCTTTCGTCCTTATAATTTTAGTGTAGTTAAGATGTATCGTATTTTGGTCAGAGAATAAAGGACTTTTTATTACTTCTAAGTAAAACGGATTGATTGACCTCGAGTACTCACAGGGCGGTTGACAACGTCAAAATGGGCCTAATAAACGATCCTACAATCGTATTTCCTCTTTGCCTATTATTTTTTAATGAGAACTTCCTCCAAAAGATTGACTAAGTACCTCGACCCAAATATCAACATTACTTCCTTGAAATTATTGGTGATCTTATTGGATAATTAGGCAATAAGTTTTTGGGTGGCCGCTATTCCTATATCTACTTAATTCATTGGGAAAATGTAGTTTCTGATGTGAGTTAGACTTGTCTTGAAAAAGGGGTACCTGACCTACACAGAATAATAATATAACTAGCTGGCTGGCTGGCTGGCTGGCTGGCTGGCTAGCTGGCTGGCTGGCTGGCTGGCTGGATTTTAATATAACTAGCTGTCATGTCTGTAGGATGGAGCAGGACCGATGGGCCAGAGTCTTCAAGCAGTGGGTGCCAGAAGGTGGGAGTCGTCGCCGAGGGAGGCCTCGAAAATGCTGGTGTAACGACGTAGAAGCGTTTGTGACGAATTGGGCAGAGAAAACCACAGAGTGGGTGGAAGGCTATGTGGGAGACTTTTGGCTAAAAGCTGTTCCACGCGACCTTCGTCTTCCGTTCATTCTCGCCTGTCAGATTTTTTTTTAATTTTTTACTAAACTTGGCCCCACACTAAGTACACTCTCCAGTATCGTGGGTGCGTATTACAAACATTCACACACCCAAAACAACTATCTGTAAGCCATACAAATATTTGTTCCGCACGGGGATTGAACCCGCGATACGCGAGCCACGGCGGCGACGCGGCAGTCCAATCGCTCAGTCACTGTCATACCTCACACACGCTATTTGCCATTTCTTTGGTCTTCCTCTCCCTCTGCATCCATCAACATTTATATTTATTACTCTTTTAGTCACATGCGATTCATCCCTCCATTTTCAAACCTAACATTTTGATGTGAAAGTTGAAAATTGCTTGACATACCTACAGGGTGTAAATTAACCCTTCACACATACGTCAACCAAGCATTCTGTACATCAAACTAAGTAAGTACCCCTACGCAAAAATTTTTGCTGGGAAAACTCAATGTAGCACTCTTAAAACATTGTGATAATGGATGCTTTGAATAGTAAACGGGTCATGGATGTAATCTAAGTAAAGTTATAACCTGAAAAACTAGTATTTACAAAAACAGCTGTGCAAAATTTGGAACTTTGACCCCCAATATCTCCGTAACTAGGGGGTTCCCAGGTATGGTCTAGAACCAAAAAATGATCGCAGTGGTAGAACAAATTAATGCCCTTCGTTTGCGTTAAGGGTACTTTTACACCCTTTATAGTAGAAGCTTAATGTAGATAAAGAACAATACACCTAGCCACACAAATAACTCAATATTCAAAGACCACCAGCTGTTACTACGTAAACATACCGTTAGACTGTCCGTGAACCTTGCGCGTGCGCCGCATATCGGTCCTCTCGCTCGCACTCGCAGGGTTTATAGGTTAAAGTTATACACGGTGTGCGGGCTTTTCGAAAGAGATACCGCGGCCTCGACACGCGGACTAGGAAGGAACATGGGTGGTTTTAGTCAGTAGAAGTCTGATACTCCCTACCGCTCTGCCCAGAGGAGACATATGAGGATCCCCCCCCCCAACTACACGAAAAAACATTCGGAATTTGTGACATTGACTTAAACCAAAGATTTAGTAGGTAGGTTAGGTTCGCGATTTAAACTGATTTAAAAAAAACTGCTGCTCGATAATAATAGCTACATGGTTAAAATTTGTGTCACGGTCATAAAGTTCATTTTAAATGACTGATATTTTTTTATGTTCGCAGGTCTGCTGAACATAACATAAAGCCTTAATCCCCGAAGAGTTAGGCAGAGCTGCACCTAATAGTACACTCACATTTCAGTTCTATTTGAAGTCAGGGAATGCACAATCACGAGACGAGATCGCTAAGTCGAGATCTCGGCATTTTCGAGATCTTGAATAGATTTCGAACAGTATAGTTGTACCTAACTATGATGTGTGCGAGTCAGATACAACATGAATTATTAAAAAATGGTCTCTATTCTCAAATGAGGACATCCCCATGAGAACCAAGGTTACCGACGTAGCCCGAAGAATCGCCAGACTTAAGTGGCAATGGGCAGGGCACATTGCTCGCAGAACAGATGGCCGATGGGGCCGAAAAGTGATGGGGCGAAAAAGTGCGCTTCGTTTGCGTTAAGGGTACTTTTACACCCTTTATATAATTTGGTCGATATCCACGCCGGCAAGCCGCGGGCATCACCTAGTTCATGATAAATTCGATAATAGGGATATTTACTGACAAAAAAAATATGTTTCTAATTAGTCAGTCTGTTAGATTATCGAAAAATATTGAATACCTACGTATTATTTATTTTATCAAATCAATAAAAAATTACGAAGATAAAATGCGGGTTTGTGACATCACTCACCGGTAAAAAATGTCATACTAGTCTTAGAATATCGTCACACGAGTTTTCAAAGCACTGTATCGTCTTCATTGTTAGTTTACGTGAAAAAAGAAAAAATACGTGTCCAATATTTTTTAGAAATCTATCTGACGGACTTATTAGATTTTATTTGTTCTCGCACTTTCTATTTCATCAAAATCAGCCAGAACATTATGATCACCATTCTCTTGCTATATGTATGCTGATATGCTGCCTGACTCCCAATTAATTTGGAGCCATGCAGCATATCTTCGGCTTCCAAAGTTCTATTTACTCGTCATTTTATCGGACCACTTCTTTTTTGCCATAATTATCATCCTTTAGGGCTCGTTTTCGGAGACGCTGGGCGTCGCCGTCGCGCGGCGCGTGCAGAAGGCTAGTCGCGTGTTATTTTATTCATTTACTGAGAGGCGGGTCAATCGCAACGAACGCTGCATTTTAAACTAACGAGCGAAAAATCGCTTCTCGTAAAATCGTTACCGTTTTCATACATCGCCATGGTGCTTGAATTTAAAACGCACAACGCGCCGCGCGACCCATCGCGAGTAATTTACATTCACTGGTTCATATTACCATGTCCTAAGATCAGATCACCTCTCCGGCTGAGTCAGGTTGAGATATGACGTGAGGGTTCTCCATAAATGGCCATTCTATGGAGAACCCTCACGTCTTTGAAAATGTAACAGGCGAATTTTGACTTTGAGTGGTTTTTTTTATAGACGTTCGTCCCACCGTCTCATTAAATTTTTTAATCAGTTGACAAATAGCATTCCAGTTTGATTATATTGTCGTCATTAACTAAACGCAAAGTACTTAGCTTTAACTGTTTAATTTAAAATATTTTAGTTTCAAGAGCATTATAAGGACATTCATAATACGAAGTTAATATTTGCATATTAACCAATGTTTAGATGATGACGATACAGTGCTTCGAAAACTCGTATGATGTCACATCGCATTGCATTTTTTACCACGTAGTGACGTTTTATCTCTTTCTTTTATGATTAATTTGATAAAACAAAAAAGTACTTATCTATTTTTAGGAGGAAAAAATCGTCTAGATTGTATGTCCTTCCAGGGGATCATTTCAACTAAGTAATTTGATTCAGTCTTTTAGTTCTAGAACTAATAATAACTAACAGAGTCTTTACTAGTCTTCCTCAGCAGCTTTTAAAATAGTTAATTCTTAGTTTTAGTCTTGTTGTCGCTTTTATAGGGCGACGTTATCGGCCATCGATAAAGTCCTCTCTAAATAAATATATTTAAATGAAAAAATAAATATGGTGAAATAAGGGTATATCGTACACCCCTGCCTAACCCTTTGAAGATTGTGTGCGTCTGTTATGTTACGAACATCTGAGGGCTCAGATTGATAGCATTACTGTCCTTATTAAGTCTACAAAGTCATGAAGTCATAGTAAAATAACTATCCATCATTAGGCACCTTGTAGGATTAATTCTGTGATGTTAAAGCGCATTTCTAAAATCTCGCTGGTAACAGTTCTGCTTGCGCGATACCGAATTGAAATGATAGTTAATTCATAAATATCTGGCGCTTTTAGTGCTGCAACAGAGTCAAAGTAGAATATAGGTCTATTGGTCTATTGTCATAACAAATGGCCCAATTTAATTCACTATAATATTTGCATGCGAGCAGTGCGATCTATCACTTCGAACCCAAACTGTGTCGAGGTGCGAATCAGCGGTGTCAATTTTAATAAAAGAATGAGTTAGCTTTTCATTTATGTGCCAGTGCATTGGACTTCGTTTTGAACTACGAATTACGTTCTTCAGAAATAACACTCAGAGCCCGCTTGTTACTGTAATTACTTGAGTTCAAGTAATCATCATCATCATTTCAGCCGAAAGACGTCCACAGCTGGACATAGAACTCGCCTCAGTGTCGCCACATTGACCGGCCCCGTGCGTCTCGTCTCGCATCCAGCGGGTCCCCGCAACCATCACCAGGTCATCGGTCCACCTAGTGGGAGACCTTTCGACGCAACGTTGTCCGGTTCGCGGTCGCCACTCTAAATCCAATCTTTTCGGCCATATCGACCATCCGTTCTACGAGCAATGTGCCCTGCCCACTGCCAACTAAGTTTGGCAATTCTTCGGGCTATTTCGGTTAAACCTTGTGTTCAAGTAATCAATTCAAATTATGCAAAAATTTACACAATTCAAAAGAATTTAAGAACCATCAAAGCAAGCAAAGCATAGAATTCTATTCTATCTTTCGACAATTGTAACTTCAAGGAACTAACTACAGAATAAAAATTGTATCTTGATTCAAGATACAATTTTTATTCTGACTACATACGTAATCAACAAAACACACACACACACTTATGTGTTACATAAGTAATCAGTTTGAATTGTTAATAGATACGAGTAATAGATTTATAATGCTGTTATACATAATTATATCGAACAATAAAATTGATGCAAAAGCTTTTTTATAGGATAGAATGTTGTCAACGTTAAAGTTGATGAAGAATAAAAAATAAAATACTAATTAGAGGCAAAGTTTTATTAGTAGTCTGTCTAATAAATAAATCATAAATCATATAATTATGGTTCAGAAAAGATTACTAATTCTGTTACAAATCTTTGCATGCTTATTGCCAGTCCCTGATGGAACATCAATGTACAGATCCAGTCTCCCAGAATCATAGCAATGCACATCGTCTTCTCGGTCTTCTGCTATGCAAAAATGTTTCTTGTGCTTGTTTTGACTGTAACACGGAGCGTCTGTCTTGTGACTGATATTCCACGAGCAGAAACTCAGTAAAAGGCTGATTTGAGGTAGTCATCGAAATGGCTGTAGTAATTCTCTGAATTTCCTGAACCTTCAAACGGAGATGTACTATCTGCCTCGCCTTTTCCAGCTGTGATGAGGACCACATTTTAGCTCGCCGGGTGTAGCTAAATACCATTACAAAATTACATTACCACACTTGGAGCGATCGACTACTTATCTGACCTTCATAACCCAGGTTTTAAGTACCACTGCACTTCTTGGCCAGAAGAGACTGACAGAATCACTGGGTTCTGACTAACCGTAATGTCTGTAATAGGTCAACGAAAACGTGCTTTTCCTTAAACAGGGTGTAAATTAACCCATCACACATACGTCAACCAAGCATTCTATACATCAAACTAAGTAGGTACCCCTACGCAAAAATTTTTGCTGGGAAACGACTTTTTTTTTGGGTAAAAAATCAGATTTTACAGTAAAACTCCAAAATCAAAGGTTGAAAATCATCGAATAACCGCTTCCGCTCTTGGGCAGAGCGAAAGGTAGTGTCAGACTTCTACTGACTAAAAACCACCCATGTTCCTTCTTAGCCCTATAAGTCGAGGCCGCGGTAACTAGTGTACAACCCGCAACCTTGATGGGCGTCGGCCCTTTCGGGCCCCTCCCATGTTGCTGACATCTCTTTGAGGCGCGCGTGGAACACGAACGCGCCGTCGACACGGCCTGTCGTCGTCGTAAGACGGACGGACGGCGAGCTAGCCCATCACTCACCGTCCACAGCCCGCGTCTACGTTGGCCGGAAGCCATCACGTGGCCCCCGACGCCCAGAGCGCCTCCCGCGGCGGCTGGGACGTGAGGCTCTCTCCCTCTCGCGTTCCGCCACCTCCTTCGCTAGCATCACTGCTTCGCAGAAGGAGGCGACGGCGGCGTCCCATTCCTCCTCGCCCAGAACAAATGCCCTTCGTTTGCGTTAAGGGTACTTTTACACCCTTATAGAAGGTTTTATTATGAATAGTCCCATCATTTCGAAAACAAGTCACATCTATCAACCTGTACTGGGCACGCACATCCCGCTCCTAAACAGGAGGCCTGAGTCTCTGCAGTGGGAACATTATAGGCTGATGATGAGTCACCCATCAACATTGAAGATGGACCCGTTGGCTAACCTTTCAAAGAAGCTCAGCACTCCTATTATAATAGGTGCAGTGAACTAAATTGCATTGTCTTTGGCGGCCTGTGGATCAATGAATGACATGTAATAATCAAACACTTATCACTTCTCTGATCCGCAAGGGGCGGCACATGTGAGAACTAAGTTGTATCTTTGTTATATGCTTAGAGTTGCGAATACCTACATAAACTACTGCCTGAAGTGATTATTCACAGAACATATCCAGTAGACGAAGTTTGGGTTTTATAAACTACTTTAGGAGTTTGGTCAGGAGAACGATGGAATAGGAAATGCTGTCCGCCTCCAATAGGGATTTATCCTGACTTTAAAAAATATGATTCTAATTAGTCCGTCTGTTAGATTATCGAAAAATATTGAAAACGTATTTTTTGTTTTATCAAATCAATAAAAATTGCCGAATATAAAACGCGTCAAATATTTGAGTGGCGGCTTGTGACGCCACTGACCGCTAAAAAAATGTCTAAGAATATGACGTCACACGAGTTTTCAAAGCACTGTATCGTCTTCATTGTTTGTTTACGTGAAAAAAGAAAAAATATGTACCCTATTAATTGGGAAATCAGCAGAAGAATGATGGTGAAATATGATGACGAAGATGACGAGCTGCTCTGACCCGAAATTAAATGGGATGTGGTCAGAAGACTGGTGGAGACATAATGGACAAGGAAGACATAGGTACTGCACCGAACACAAATAAATTAGAACATGGGCACATGGAGATTATATGATGGAGAAAAAAAAGAAGAAAAAAACATGGTGTAACGACCCCAAGTAAATTGGAATAAGGTCTCATAGTCTGATTAGGGAGATAAGGACTAAAATTGGTGTAAGATCAGTTAAGTACCACAGCCTAGGTCATCGTGTAACTGATGCAGTATCAGTTTTGTGAGCACCTCTGAACTAATAACAATCTTGTCTCAAATTTTAACCAGTCTTCATCCTTGACACGCTCAGTTATCTCATCTCAAAATATGCTAATCGCTTAGCTGTTTATATAATTCGGTCTAGATATTTACCGTGTATTTATTTAGTTGCCGTGGTACCGGGTATCACGGTTAGTGATATGCACGATAGTTTGTATGCAAAATCAATTTCGGTATGTAATAGGGGATCGGACCGAGTCAAAAAAATATGATTCTAATTAGTCCATCAGTTAGATTATCGAAAAATATTCGATACGTGTTTTTTGTTTTATCGAATTAATCAAAATTGACGAAGATAAGATGTGGTTGTGACGTCATTTGTAGGTAAAAAATGTACTATCATATTGTTGGATATTAAGTTGATGTAGCGTGGCAACACCAGATTATAAAATAAAAGATGGACGATTGGAAAGGGTTTGAATTTTATTACAAAACATGGTGTCAGGTGTAAAACTAAGGAGCACTTCCGACGTTTGGCTCCCAGACTGGAGCGGGCCGGGGCTGCCTTTAGGTGGCTCTTGCCCAATCTGGGGGGGCCAAACGCCTCCTGCCGGAGGCTCTACGCGGGGATCGTGCGGTCCATGGCCCTTTACGGGGCGCCGGTGTGGGCGCCTGCTTTGAGGAAGCGGGCCGCCCACTACCTGAACGTGCCCCAAAAGGTCATGGCCGTGAGGACGGTACGGGGGTACCGCACGATCTCCCGCGAAGCGGCGAACCTCCTTGCCGGATTGCCGCCGTGGGATCTGGAGGCGATAGTCCTCGCGCGCCTGCATCAATGGCGCGCGGAGGCGCTGCGCCGGGGGGTCACTCCGCTGCCGCGGCAAATTGCTGCGCGGCGGACAGACCTCCGGTGCGATCTCATGGCGGCATGGAGACAGCGACTGTCGCAACCCCGTGCAGGGCACGCCACGATAGTGGCGGTAAGTCCCCTCTTTGAGGAGTGGCTTGAGAGGCGCCACGGCGCCCTCACCTTCCGTCTGACGCAGGTCCTCACCGGACACGGTTGTTTCGGGAGGTACCTGCACCGAATCAGGCGGGAGGAAACGCCCGGTTGCCACCATTGCGAGGATCGGCCGGAGGACACGGTGGAGCACACAGTGGAGGTGTGCCCCGCTTGGGCGGAGCCCCGCCGTGTTCTCGTAGCGGCGATCGGCGGCGGCGACCTCTCGCGCCCGGCCCTGGTGCAAGCCATGGTCCGGGGCGAGGAGGAATGGGACGCCGTCGCCTCCTTCTGCGAAGCAGTGATGCTGGCGAAGGAGGTGGCGGAACGCGAGAGGGAGAGAACCTCTCGTCCCAGCCGCCGCGGGAGGCGCTCCGGGCGTCGGGGGTCCCGCGATGACCTCCGGCCACCGTAGACGCGGGCCTGTGGACGGTGAGTGATGGGCTAACTCGCCGTCCGTCCGTCTCACGACGAAAACAGGCCGTGTCGACGGCGCGTTCGTGTTCCACGCGCGCCTCAAAGAGATGTCAGCAACATGGGAGGGGCCCGAAATGGCCGACGCCTGTCGGGGCTGCGGGTAGTCCAACGGTTATCGCGGCCTCGACATAGAGGGCGAAGAAGGAACATGGGTGGTTTTTAGTCAGTAGAAGTCTGACACTCCCTTTCGCTCTGCCCAAGAGCGGGAGGGGTTAGTCGATGATTTTACACCCGCCAAAAAAAAAAAAAAAAAAAAGGTGTAAAACTAAGAAAACAGCGATATTTGGGCATTTTTACTGTGTCTTATGAAAGACTTACGTGTTCCCAGTGTGGAGACAAGTATTAAAAGTAACTACAATGGACGGTATAAAACTTCCAAGAAACCTAATGCTGACAGGAGAAAATGCCAACTGGAAAAAGTTTAGGCAACTTTTTTCAATTTATCTAGAAGCAGCGGGGCTAGAAAAAGCCACGGAACAGAGAAAAATAGCCCTGTTCCTTAACTGTGCGGGTGTGGAAGCTATCGATGTGTACAACGTTAATTCCTAAAACTTGCTTACGTTAGTCTTTACTTGGGTATTATGACGAGTACGCAGAACCACGGAAAAATCTAGCCTTACATACCTACGAGTTTTTACAATATAGACAAGAAGAAGATGAGCCTATTGACCACTTTGCTACCAGGTTAAGGACAAAAGCCGGTAAGTGTGAGTTTGATACAATGGAAAATAGACTCATCACAATCATGCTAATAATTGGTGTGAGAGAAAAATCTGTCGGGGAGAGATTGTTGAGAGAAGAGGAACCGAATTTAAGCGAAAAAGCGTTAGGAATTTGTCGGGCTTCAGAAGCTGGTAAAAAGCAGGTGGAAACATTAGAAAAGAAAACTAGTGAATGTATGAAAATAGATGCAGTAAACAGCAACAATACAGGGACAAGACCAAAAGAAACTAACTGTGGAAATTGTGGAAGAAAACACGAGTTAAGAAACGGTCCAGCATATGGAAAAAAATGTAAAATATGTGAAAAATTGAATCACTTTGCTGCAGTTTGCAGGAATAAAAACAATGATAATAAAAAACCATCGAAGAAAATGAACATGCTAGAGGAAGAAAGTAACAGCAGTGATTTTGAGTATGATTGTAGTAGCATCATGACAATAGACAGTTTCAAGTCACAATGGAAAGAAAAAATATTGATAAATGGAACGCAGGTGGAATTCAAATTGGACACCGGAGCTGACTGCAACACACTACCATTGGAACTATTTAATAAAACAAGAGGAAACAATACACTGAGTGAGTTTCAGACTATTTTGGTAGTATACAATGGAGAGAAAGTAAAGACGGTAGGAAGTGTTAAATTGGACTGTGTCATCCGTAGAAATAAAGAAAAAGTTAAATTTAATGTCATAGATCTGCCAGTGAAACCGGTTCTTGGATTAGCAGACTGTATCAGACTCAATTTCGTGAAACGAATTGAAGAAATAACACAGTCCAACTCAGACAAAGAAGAATTCATAAAACAAAATAAAGATGTGTTCACAGGCCTAGGTAGTATAGGTACATATAAAATTAAGCTAAGGAATGATGCGCAACCTGTAATAAAACCAATAAGAAGAGTACCACAGGCTATAAAAGACAACGTATAGGAAACATTAGATAACTATGAGAGGAGAAATATAATAGAAAAAGTTGAAGGTCCAACTGCATGGTGCAATAACTTGGTGATTGTGGAAAAACCTGATAAATCACTACGACTTTGCTTAGACCCAAAAGAACTAAATAAAAAAAAAGGAAAATTATTAAATTCCATCTCCTGAGGAGATATATTGTATATCTCCTCAGGAGATGGAATTAACCTGTCAGGGAAAGAGGTATTTACTGTTTTAGACATGAAAGATGGATTTTTTCAAATCTTATTAAGTGATGAAGAAAAACTGTGCACATTTGGTACTCCTTATGGTAGATACAGATTTAAAAGGATGCCATTTGGGATTTCCTCCGCACCGGAGGTTATGCAGAAAATGAACAATAGCATATTCAGTGACATACAAGGGGTAGAACTGTATTATGATGATTTAATAATAGCTGGGAAGAACAAACAGGAGCATGATAGGATATTAATGCAGGTAATAGATAGAGCTAGAAAGTACAATGTAAAATTGAATAGCAACAAATTACAGTTTAGACTAGATCATGTGAAATATGTAGGCTTGTTAATCTCTAACGCAGGTATTAAAGTTGATCCAGGACATGTTTAGGCTATATTAGAACTGGAAAAACCAAATAATATAAAGCAACTGCAAAAGTTCCTTGGAATGTGTAATTACCTAAGTAAGTTCATACCTGATTATGCAAAAACTACTGAACCGTTGAGAAGTCTTCTCAAAAAAGATATGGAATGGTTTTGGGATGCAGCTCAGACCGAAGCATTTGAAGAATTAAAAAAGAAGTTGAGTTGCACTCCTACTTTAGCAATTCTGAGTAACAAGGGGACAATAACCTTACAAACAGACAGCTCTAAAAGTGGCATGGGAGCCTGTTTGTTACAGAATGGGAGACCTGTGTCATTTTACTCTAGGTGCTATACTTAATGCCAAAATAGGTGGGCTCCTATTGAAAAAGAACTTTTCGCCATATGTGCAGCTATGGAAAAGTATCACCAATTAATTTATGGACGTAGAATTATAGTGGAAACTGACCACAAACCTTTAGTGGCTATTATGAATAAAGACATAAGTAAAATCTCTGCAAGACTACAACGCATGGTTCTCAAACTTTTAAAATATGACTTTGAAATAAAATATGTACCAGGGCCTAAAATGTATATTGCAGACTATCCGTCCAGAAACTATTTGTCAAGTAATAAAAGGGTAGAGCCGACTCTGCAAGAACTAGTTCATTGCTTTGAAACGGAGTTGTCAATTTCAGACCGTATGATACAACATCTGCAGTCTCATACCAATAATGACCCTAACTTACAACAAATTATGAATTGGTATAATACAGGTTGGCCAAATATTGATAAAAATATTCATGATAAGGAATTAAAAGTATTGTATAAGTTGAGAAATGATATAAATGTTAAAGATAGTATTGTATATTATAAAAATGATAAAAACATTAAAATGGGACCAATGTGGTATTAACATCAATGGTGTCTACCTGTCGCATCTTCGATTTGCGGATGACCTCATTTTGTTCGCCGAATCCCTCGAAGATCTTCAACGCAGGCTGAAAGAACTATATGATGCTTCCTTACGCGTGGGTCTGAGAATAAACATGTCCAAGACAAAGGTGATGTCACAGACTCCGGATGATTCTGTTTCAGCTGTTATGGTTGGAAGAGAACGTCTGGAGATGGTTGACAACTATGTTTATCTTGGACATGTTCTATCTTTTGACAAGGAGCATTCAAACAAAGAACTCTCCAGAAGGATACAACTAGGGTGGGCGGCGTTTGGAAAGCTCGAACATGTTCTCCGGTGTAAGAGGATACCCCAGTGTCTAAAAACCCGCCTTTTCAACCAATGTGTCCTGCCAACGATGACCTACGGTGCCGAGACATGGACGCTCACAAAGGAGACTGTGCACCGAATACGAGTTGCACAAAGGGCCATGGAGCGAGCTATGCTGGGCATAACCCTACTAGACCGAGTGCGCAACACCGAGATCCGTAGTCAGACGAAAGTGTTCGACGTCGGGGACAGGGCAATACGCCTAAAGTGGAGTTGGGCAGGTTGGCTAGATGTGGAGATGGCCGATGGAGTAAAATATTGACCGAATGGTGGCCAAGGTTGGGCATGAGAAACCAGGGCCGTCCTAAAGCACGTTGGGTGGATGACATCTTCAGGAGCTCGGGATGCGGATGGATGAGAAACGCACAGAACAGAGAGGAGTGGCGGAGTAAAGAGGTTATACCCAACAGTGGGTGATTACGGGCTGAAATGATGATGATGATTATAAAAATAGAATACTGATACCTAGAAACATAAGACAAGAAATGATAAATATTGTACATACAGGCCATTCAGGAATAGTAAAATGTAAGAAAAGAGCCAGAAAAGCTTTATTTTGGCCAGGAATGTCACAAGATATAGAGAGGTTCGTTTTATTGTGTCAGACATGTGAAAAATACAGACCATCGAATTCAAAACAGCCTCTCATGTCTAATGATATTCCTGAATTACCCTTTGTAAAGGTAGGAATGGATATATGTAATTTTGGGAAAAAGGACTATTTAGTAGTGATTGATTACTATTCAAAATGGATAGAAGTACAAAAGTTGAATGATAAAACTGCAGACAGTGTAATAAAAGAAATAAAATTCATATTTGCTACACATGGCATTCCAAAATACATAGTTAGTGATAACATGCCTTTTAATAGTTATGTTCAGACAGTATGCAAACTCATTGGATATAAAATTGATACATTCAAGCCCAAACTATGCACAGTCTAATGGAATGGCAGAAAAGGCAGTAGGTATTATTAAAAACATCATGCGCAAATGCAGAGACAGTAATACTGATTTTAGTATGGCTATGTTACATTATAGAACAACACCTGTTGCAGGCTTAGAGTACAGCCCGTCAGAATTATTGATGTCTAGATTGTTGAGAACAAACTTGCCTTGTGATCAAAAAGTACTTCAGCCTAATGTACCTTCCGATGTGAAGGGAAACATGTTGAGTAACAGAGAGAAATCTAGGAATAACTATAATAACACAGCTAAAGTCAAAAAATCCTT
Source organism: Diarsia rubi (assembly GCA_932274075.1). Classification (NCBI taxonomy): domain Eukaryota; kingdom Metazoa; phylum Arthropoda; class Insecta; order Lepidoptera; family Noctuidae; genus Diarsia; species Diarsia rubi. The sequence continues at coordinate 2,081,196 of OW026420.1, read as the reverse complement.
TCAAACGGGAGATAATGTGTTAATACAAAATTTTCCTGACAAAACTTGGCATACTGGGAAAGTTATATGTAATGAAGGGCCTAGATCATTCTCTGTTAAAAATTAAAAAGGAAATATAGTGGTAAGGAATGAAAAGCTTATGATATGTTGGACTATGGAGACACATATGAAAATCAATCCAGTAGCAGTAGTGATGGAACACAAGATAGTTCTAATAATAATTGTAGTAGCACAGGGGAAGTCAATCAAGCAGCAAATAATGATAATAATGATAAGGTTACCACCACTACTACTCGCTCAGGAAGATTAATTAGGACTCCGGTTTATTTACAAGATTATATCATTTGAATTACATTACTAGAATAATTAAGTGCCTGTCCTATATGTATCTAATAATGATGAAAGGGGGGGATGTTGGATATTAAGTTGATGTAGCGTGGTGCGGCAACACCAGATTATAAAATAAAAGATGGTCGATTGGAAAGGGTTTGAATTTTATTACAAAACACATATGACGCTTTCGAAGAGTTCACGAGTTTTCGAAGCACTGTATTGTCTTTATTTTTAGTTTATGTGAAAAAAGAAAAAATACGTGTCCAATATTTTCTGGAAATCTATCTGACGGACTAATTAGTTTTTTTTTTGTCCGATCCCCAATTATATAGACAGTCTTTTAGCTACGAACTCCTCGAGTTCCATTTGTTAGGTACGCCTAATAAATTCTCAAGAATTACCGTAACCATATCTGTTCTAAAGTTAATCAGATCAAAAAAATAAGACTTAATGACACACTCTCATAGTTGCAGAAGTACAGTAAATTAATAATTTGCAGGCTCCAAGGACGGCTGATTACGACCCACATTATATCACAATCAGACATAAGGTTCACGAACATAATTACGCATAGCAATGAACGGATATGATGACGTAAATCCACTATCATGAAGTATTTCGTGACAATAATGTGATAATAACACGCCTCCTATCAACATTATGTGACCTGGTCTGATAACCTATGTTGTGATGAGCGAAAATCACGTCATTGCTAATATGATTTAGGGCCTTTTTTCTTTTGTTATGCGGGAAATTGACGCTTGCATGATTAGTTATAGACTTTTGGAACACGTCTTCTTCTACCTTCTCCAGGATTAAGAGGTATGTTAAGGTCGTGCTGAGCAAGCTAAAAAAAGAGAGGGAAGGAATCCATCTTGGAATGGACATTTAATGAGCAGGGATGATAATGTTGATGGATAAAGAGAGAGAGAGGAAGGCCATTGAAAAGTTGTGTGAGGTTGTGTTGGGTTGTGTTGGATATGAAAAAGAATGGATCAAAAATGATGTTTTGACGTCTCACAAAGAATTGAAGAAGAAAATGGGTTATGCCGATCCAGAGCAGAATGGGATAAGGACCAAAAAAATATGATGAGCAAGCTGAAAGACTCTAAGACTGGAGGCTAATCCAAGTGTAATTGTAACTGATCTCACAAGTACTATAATAAAGTACCTACATACTTGAAAATTTTACACACACAAGCGTTGAAAATGTTGTATTTTACTTTTAATATTTCTATTAATTGGCAACGAAAATGTCAACTGTAACAGAATGTATGTAACGTTTGTTTAATTTTTTCGTTTTTCTCTGAACTTTCAAAGTCATTTGGACGGTTCAATTAAAAGAATATTAAAACGCGTTTGATTTAATTTTGAGTCTTCCAAAAAGAATTTGATTTGGGCTTTAGAATTTGGGAATAGGTGAGCAAGTAAACAATACCATTGACCATTGACGAAGTCCATTGAAGGACATAATGAGGAAAATATTCTTATTTTGCTCTTTTGTTCGCCATTAAATCTGCGGTTGAGTTGTGCTGACTCTAAATAGGTACCTATGTCGTTACTAAACATTTGTGTAGGTACTATATGAGGACCAACTATTTGCTTATGTAAGTACATTTGCAAAGACAAAGTAGGTACCTACTTATCTTTTGCGATCAATACCTATAGCACATGTGAATGAATCAGAAATACGTTGTCTGATAACAGAAGTTATTTTTTATCACTTCATCTTACACTAACAAAATCATTTACAATGATATTGGTATATAATTTCTTAATCACTGTCAGTTTCTTAGAATTACTTAATATGGTTTTCCATTCATTAAATTTAATCCCGAACATTAAAGAAACAATATTATTATCGACCTAATAACGAGACCAGCTAATAGAATAACAAACATTTCGGAATGACCTGGCAGCTCTATATAAATACTGCAATGCGTGTGCGCAGATCCCGTGCCTAATTTTAGTCAGTAGTTCATTCAGTACATCAGTAACCGCGACTAAGGAAGGTCGTGTCGTTTTATCCTCTTCATAAAATCCGTTTTGTTCTATAAAACGTGGTTTACTGAATTAAAATGTGTTTACTATAAGGTAATAGTTTATTTTTAGTGTTTTTTAAAGGTTATTTTGTAGTGTAAAGTGATGTTTTAGTTGTTTAACTTCGTAATCATGTTCATTGATAAGTGCAGTTGAAACGTTTAAGTTTGAACCGCGTGTTGTGTGAGTAAACTTTCATTTTTACTTTTACTTGTTTTATTGTTTATTTTTTTTATTTAAGTTAAACATCGACTGCTTTTTACCGGCTTGTTCGTAAGATCGTGATGATGCAGTTTTTTTCCAAAACAATAGTATCGTGGATTTAATTTACCGTTAATCGACAAATCACCTATGTGATTGTTAAATGTCATAGGTATTATGGCTAATGCAAGACTGGCTAAAATGATTACAGAAAAGACACACATAATTTTATTTTACCTGCCTTCCTACCTTGTTCAAAAAATAACACGTGTCTTTTAATTCTAAAATGTATCTACTTCAAACCTACTTACTTATTATTTTTTATTTGAATGGCTACGACAATCTGAGAATTCCAGTTGCAGAACAGTTGTAAATTTTTTGGTGTGTCACGTTTGATAACGCAGTGACAGTCCTTATCAATCTGATCATGAATTTGACAAAAAAGTTGCCTCCCTACCCACATTCTTCGATATTTTTCTAATCCTGTCAAAATACACGTAAGGGAGAAACTTTATTGACGTATAGCTGATAGGGTAGTTGACAAAAAAAAAACAAAATAGTCCGTCAGATAGATTTTCAAAAAATATTAAACACCTATTTTTTTCTTTATAAACATAAAAAAAAAATTAAGACGATACAGTGCTTCGTAAACTCGTGTGACGTCGCATTGCACTATATTTTTACCACGTAGTCACGTCACAAGCCCCCACTCCTGATATTTGACGCGTTTTATCTTTGCCAATTTTTATTAATTTTTTATCAATTTTTTTTCGATTATCAAACTGACGGACGGACTAAACAGAATCATAGAGTTTTTAGTCAGAAAACTAACCGCCGCGTTCAAGTAAAAATATGTTAGGAACAATAAGGTACCTATTGCTCCAAAAAATCTAATTAGTCCGTCAGATGGATTTCCAAAAAAAAATAGATTCGTATTTTTTCTTTACGTAAGTAAACAAAAGATGAAGACGATACAGTGCTTCGAAAAGTCGTGTCAAGTCGTGTGACGTCACAAGTTTAGTAGGTACTTTTTTACCCACAAAGTGACGTCCAAAGCCCCCACTCATTATCTTTGACACGTTTTATTGTCGTCAATTTTTATTAATTTGACAAAACAAAAAACACGTAAGTATCCAATATTTTTCGATAATCTAGCAGACGGACTAATTCGACTTGGTGAAATACATGTACCCTATTTGACGTTTTTTTGTTTTTTTTTTTAATATCAAGTGGTTAAGTTATACTTTTAAAGTTATATTAATAAATCAATGTTAAAATTAAACACTGCCTGGCGATATTTAATATTTTTTTTTTTTTCGTCGGCGCACACCTATACTTACATATTACAGACGACTGTAATATACCTACGAAGGATAATGAGGAAGAGGCGTTAGCTAATACCTAGTAGGTAGGTACCTACACCTACATTTTGCCAGCTATGTTTGTTGAAGTCCAATGTGTCCGTTTACCATCAACCAGGCGCAAGAGATTGTTGATACTTAATCCAGAGCAGGGGGTCTAAAATGGCCATTTTAGCAGATCATAATAATTATGAATTGCGATAATAGGTAGTAACTGCGTACTGCGTAAAAATGATACGAATTTTAAAGCAATTCGTGTAATTTTTTCTTTTTGTTTTGTATTATGATCTATTTTACTAAATGGTCACAAACGCAGGTGATCTGCTGAAGTGGCCATTTTAGATCCCCTGCTCTGGATTAAAGATGAAATTTATATGCGGTTCATAGGTATCATTCACGCAATTTGTAATCTACTTCACTATTTCTATTATAATAGCACCTGTTTAGGTTAAATAAAAGCAAAACGCAATCATAGCAACTTGATCTAATTGAATATTTTGAAATTAGTACCTCTTCGCTCGATAGATGGCGTTGGCGTCGAATTAGAAGTCGCTATGGTTACGTTACACGCGTTTAGTTAAGTAGCTTGACGGTAAAAAATTTGGTGTGAGCAGTACATTATACATCCGCTGTGATTTCGGTACAAGTTAAAAATTATATGTGATTTACTACCAGTCCAGTGTTTGTTTTACACTACCCGCTCCCAAGTCGACCCCCGGGTTCGTTCATGGTCCTTCGAGCAGGAGTGGTCGGGAGTGTTTGTTGGTGGTCTCCGGTGGTGGTAGAGATTACCACCCTTCGCGTCATTACTGGGCAGTGGATCGCTGTCCAGAGCATCCCCTTCAAGTGGGGTACCAGGTGAGAGGTGCCAGGAGCTGGAGGTGGAACCGGTTGGAGGAGGGAGCAGCCTGTGGTGCAGACTGGTGCCAACTACAACCGGAGGAACGGCGCAAGGGAGGAAAAAGACGGCAGATCGTGGGCAAGCAGAGGGCGCCATTAGTGTGGTGCATTACGTCACGAGGTGTCAGTGTCAGTGAGTGAATTGTGGAAAATCGTGAGTACAATTTAAATATTATTATTCAGGAAGAATTAAATTTAAAGAAGTTAAAGTGCAATTAAATTTAAACTTTAATAAAACAACTTATTTCGTGAGTGATGTTGAACTTGTAAAATTTTAAAGGAAAAGTGGTTGAGACGTCAAATCTATGCCCGAATTCATATAAAATTGAAACGGAAAAAGACTTAAAAATTTTAAAATCTTTTTGAGACATAGTGACAAAGTGATTGTACTAAGGCAAGAAGATTGTTTTTTAGTGGACATTAAGTTAAATTGGTACTTTTAAATTCTTCCAACCTTAATTGTTTTGTGTGTTGTATTCTAATTGTGGAATACTTGGTATTTTATTTGTGTGTTACTTGTTTTGTGTATTTCTGTGTTTACGGTAAAAATGGATGCATTAAATAACATCCAAGAAGATGTAATGTCCAATATTTCCAAGGCTATGGCTAATGTTAAGAAATGCCCTAAAGATCGTCGTACTCTGTCATATTTTGAAACGCGTTTAGAAAGTTTGGAACAACAGTGGCAGTTGTTTAGTAAGACGCACATTAAAATAATTAGTGAAATAAAAAGGGCAGACTTACATAGTTCTACCTATCATACGAATTGTCTTTATGATGAGGTTGAGGAATTATATACACAATTCAAAAGTGACTTAAAAGAACTAATAGGGAAATGTAACGTCCAATCAAGTGACACTATCAGTAATTCGGGGCCGGGTAACAGTAGGGAATTTGTTAATTTCAGACTACCAGAGGTAAAAATACCAGTTTTCTCTGGAAAATATATTGAGTGGAAAACATTCAGAGATTTATTTGTAGGACTAATACATAATAATGGTAGATTAGATGATGCACAAAAACTGTATTACCTTAAAGGATATTTAACCGGGGACGCGGAATGTTTATTGAGAAATGTCGAAGTGACATCCGAAAATTACAAGGCAAGTTGGAACAAGTTAGAGTCAATATATAATAATAAAAGATTTCTTGCAAACGGAATTTTAAAACGTTTCTTAAATCAAAAGAGTATAGCTAACGAGTCCGCAACAGACATAAAAAGACTCATTAGTACAACTTCCGACTGTTTAGACTCAATAAAAAATTTAGGAGTAGATGTGGCATCATGGGACATCCTAGTTATACATATTGTCAGTGCTAAATTGGATAAAGAGACTAGGAGAGCTTGGGAATTGATGGCAGCATCGGAACAAACTGATGATCTATCGACTTTTGATCAATTTAGGGAGTTTTTAGTGAGTCGATATCGAGGTTTAGAAGGCCTCGAAACTAAAACAGACACCAGGATTCCAAAGGCTACTCAGGCACTTCATGTAATTGAAAATAAAAAAGGATCCTGCGCATATTGTTCAGCGGATCATAAAATTAGTTCATGTCCTAAGTTTAGCAAGGAAAACAATGATGCCCGCCGTAAGTTTGCCCAAGAGAAAGGGTTATGTTTTGTTTGTTTATATAATAACCACTCTGCAAAAAATTGTAGAAACACTCTTAGATGCCAGGTGTGTAAACGCCGCCACCATACATTGTTACACCCACAGGGTGTTATAGGGTCGGATATTGGTGAAGGTAGTAGTGCTGCTCGCGCGGAAACCTCATCAGTAGATATTGAGAGGGTCAAGGCCGCCAATCAGGCGGAGGATAAACCATTAGTTTCATGTCTTGCGACAGGACACAGTAGGAAAACTGTATTATTAGCTACAGCTTTAGTAAAGGCTGAGTCGAAGAATGGAACTTATCGTGTGGTTAGGGCTTTACTGGATCAGGGATCCCAGGGTTCATTTATTACAGAATCCATGGTTCAGTATTTAAATTTAAATAAAATACCGTCAAAAAATACGGTATTAGGTGTGGGTGGAAATAAAGATACAACTTCGAAATCCGTAGTGGTTATCAAGCTTCGCTCGAGAGTTAATCCTTCTTTTCACATAAAGGTCAGTGCTCACGTTCTGAAATCGGTTACAGCTCTTCTCCCATCTTCAAGAGTAAGCCGGGTAGAATGGGTAGACTTGAGCGATAATGACTTGGCTGATCCTGAATATTTCAGGCCTAATAAAATTGATATGTTATTGGGTGCCGATATATACAGCCAAGTCATTCAGAACGGAGTTAAGAAGAATATAAGCGGTACTCTCTTAGCGCAAGAAACCACTTTGGGTTGGATATTATCGGGTGCATTCGAAGTTGACAATAGGAAACATATTCACTCACAAATTACCGTGATGCATTCTAGCGTCCAAGATGACGATTTGTTAAGGAAATTCTGGGAATTAGAGGAACCATCTGGAACAAAAAAGATGCTAACGGAGGAGGAAACAAAATGTGAAAGTTTATTTACAACTTCCACAACAAGAAATAAAGATGGCAGGTACATCGTAAGATTACCGCTACGCGAACCAAACCTGGTCGGCAGGTGCAGTGAATCCAAAGTGATTGCTGAAAAAAGGTTAAAGGGATTAGAAACAAGGTTAGCTAAAAACATTAAATTAAAAGCAGACTACGCGAATGTCATGCAAGAATATTTAAAGCTTAACCACATGGTAGAAGTAACAGAGCAAGAAAAATATAATAAAAGGGCTGTTTACTTACCTCATCACGCAGTAATACGTGAGGATAAAGACACCACCAAGGTGCGGGTTGTTTTTGATGCTTCGTGTAAGGGAGCCAATGGTCGGTCACTAAATGATGATCTAATGGTTCCGTCATTACAAGACGATCTCCGTTATACCGTGATGCGCTGGAGAGCACATAGGATTTGTATAGTGGCGGATATCGTCAAAATGTATCGGCAAGTTTTAGTGGATAGGCAAGATACTCCATATCAACGGATACTTTGGAGAGATACTCCTGAAGGGAAACTACATGAGTATGAATTGATGACCGTTACCTTTGGTACTGCCTCAGCTCCATACTTGGCCGTACGGGCGCTACAACAGTTAGCTTATGATGAGTGCGGAGATGATTCAGGTATAGCTAAAATAATATTAAATGATTTCTACATGGACGATTTGATGTCAGGGGCTGAAAACATAGAAGATGGGTTTAATACTTACATGGAATTATCTCAAGTGCTAGCTAAAGGAGGGTTTCAATTGCAAAAATGGAAAAGCAATTGTAAAGAATTATTGAACAAAATTAGAGATGGAAACGATGAAGAATTAAAAATAAAAACAGACGATGTAACAAAAATATTGGGACTTACCTGGGACTCTCGCGATGATTGTTTTCAGTACTCTCTGGAACTCACGCCTATAACTGGACCTGTAACAAAAAGAAAAATTATCTCGGACATTTCACGATTATTTGATCCGTTAGGGTGGTTAGCACCAAGTATAATCCTAGCTAAAATGTTCATTCAAAAATTATGGTTAGCTGGATTGGAATGGGATCAAGTAATTCCAAATAATTTAGTACAAGAATGGGATACTTACCGCAATAGCCTGGCTTCTCTTGTTAGCATTAAATTCCCACGATGGTTACATACAGGTTCCAATATTTTGAAGTCGGAGTTGCACGGATTTTCCGACGCATCTAAAAACGCATATGCAGGCGTGGTTTATCTTAGAGTAATTGATGACTTGGGTAACGTTCATATCTCCTTAATCACATCTAAAACAAAGGTGGCACCCATTAAACAGGTGTCCATCCCGAGGCTAGAACTGTGTGGGGCGGTACTCACAGCAAAATTGATTGCGGAAGTAGGCGAGGTAATGGCCATTCCAAAGACTGACTGGCACGCATGGACAGACAGTGAAGTAGTGTTAGCTTGGTTGAATTGTCATCCAAGCCGGTGGAAAACTTTTGTAGCTAACAGAGTTTCCGAAATTTTGACCACCTTGGACACACATCACTGGGCGCACGTAGCATCCAAGCAAAATCCAGCAGATTGTGCTTCACGCGGGGTTTCTCCATCCGAACTGGAAGAGGTTTCTCTATGGTGGGAAGGGCCGAATTTCCTAAGGGAACCGGTAATAGAATACAAAAGACCAAAACATCTGGTTACACGTTTGGAGGAAACTAAGGTGCATACAAGTATTTTAGAAATTTCATTTTGGAACAAATTTTCATCGTTATCAAGGTTGATTCGCGTTATGGCTTATTGCCGTAGGTTTCTTAACTTAAGAAAAAATAGTGCGATAGGTGTTAGTGCGAGGTCACGACAGTTATCTAAACAGGAACTCGAAGATGCAACAGAAATGTGTGTAAAAAGGTGTCAAGAAGAAGGATTTCCCAGTGAATTGGAGGGTTTAAGAAATCATAAGTTAGGAAGAAAAAATACAAAATTAGATTCTTTGAATATGTTTCTAGATTCTAAGGGAATAATTCGAGTTGGTGGGCGGCTTGAAATGTCACAATTAACTTATGAGAGAGTCCATCCTATACTAATACCAAGGGAATCATTTTTAACCAATCTTTTGATGGCGGATGCACATGAGAAAACTATGCACGGTGGTCCGCAATTAATGATTACGTACTTACGCTCCAAGTATTGGATCATGGGAGTAAAGGCTTTAGCAAAAAAGTATGTTAGAAGCTGTGTGCGGTGCATCCGATACACAGCTAAAGTAAGGACTCAGCTGATGGGGCAGCTACCTACCTCTCGTGTAACCCCGAACAAACCCTTTTTGTGTAGCGGTGTAGATTACGCGGGCCCGATAAATATACGAGTGTCTAAAGGTCGTGGTAATAAGTCGTACAAAGGCTATATTGCTTTATTTATATGTATGGCCACTAGGGCTGTGCATTTAGAAGCAGTTAGTGATTTAAGCACCAGAGGCTTTCTGGCAGCTTTCAAACGGTTTGTGTCTAGGCGTGGTCGATGTGCGGAACTACACAGCGACAATGGGACTAATTTCGTGGGGGCAGCGCGCGAATTACTCTATTTATTGAACGAAGAAAGGTCATCCTGTAACCCCGAATTAGCTGAAGAACTGGGAAATAATGGCACAGAGTGGCACTTTATCCCCCCTCATTCGCCAAACTTCGGTGGGCTGTGGGAAGCAGGGATTAAGTCCACTAAGCATCACCTTAAGAGGGTGATAGGGAATTCGACACTTACCTTTGAGGAGATGATTACAGTATTGGCTCAAATTGAGGCATGCCTCAATTCGAGACCTTTATCGTATGTGGAAGATCAGGATAAATTAACTATCCTGACTCCTGGGCATTTTCTGGTAGGAGAACCACTCGTCTTACCTCCCGATACAAATTATGAAAAGGCAAGTGTTAGTAGTTTGAAGCGATGGCAACTGCATCAGAGAATGATGCAAGATTTTTGGCGACGTTGGTCGCACGACTACCTTCACCAATTCTTGCAACGAAATAAGTGGCATTATAAAACTCCGGAACCAGCTGTTGGTGAAGTGGTTTTAGTTAAAGAGGACGATATGCCTCCCGGCAAGTGGTTACTAGGTAGGATTGAACAAAAGCATCCTGGTTCTGACGGTCTTACTCGTGTCGTAACTCTACGCACAAAATTGTCTACAATAAAAAGACCTACGTCTAAATTATGTGTTTTACCTGTATTTGATTGAAGTGTTTTGTTGTTATCATAGTTCTAAGCAACATGTCGAACTTATTGTGTCAACTGTTTGTCAAGTAGATTGTATTTTAATAGTTTTAAGGATCTAAATTAGAAGTTTCAACATGTCAAGGGTTTAAATATTTTGGTTATTACCTCTCATCAAGGATTATGGTTTAAATTTCAGGCATTATAGATTATATTAATTTTATACATTTTTTAATGAGCACGGTAGCCAGTATGAAAGGACATTCGGCCATAATGTCCTTGGTGGGCGGTATGTTTAGGTTAAATAAAAGCAAAACGCAATCATAGCAACTTGATCTAATTGAATATTTTGAAATTAGTACCTCTTCGCTCGATAGATGGCGTTGGCGTCGAATTAGAAGTCGCTATGGTTACGTTACACGCGTTTAGTTAAGTAGCTTGACGGTAAAAAATTTGGTGTGAGCAGTACATTATACATCCGCTGTGATTTCGGTACAAGTTAAAAATTATATGTGATTTACTACCAGTCCAGTGTTTGTTTTACACTACCCGCTCCCAAGTCGACCCCCGGGTTCGTTCAGCACCATTAACAAGTACCTATATTTCGATCATAAAACTATCAAACAATGCCTACACGCATCCAATACAATGTATCTTATCTCTGCTACGCGATTTTAGACCTTATGTCCTTGTCATGTCAATATGACAGTACTGTTTATCTCGAGTCATGAAATATGACTGAAGGATATAGGTTACTACGTTAATAAATACAGAGGTCAATGCCCTTTTTTTTTTTTTTTTGGTGGGTGTAAAATCATCGAATAACCCCTCCCGCTCTTGGGCAGAGCGAAAGGGAGTGTCAGACTTCTACTGACTAAAAACCACCCATGTTCCTTCTTCGCCCTCTATGTCGAGGCCGCGATAACCGTTGGACTACCCGCGGCCCGAGGTCAATGCCCTAAAATACATTCTGTAGTAAGTAGGTACTAGGGATGTTACTAAAGTGTTATATAATTATACTAGTGACCCGCCCCGGCTTCGCACGGGTGCAAAAAATATACTAAAACCTTCCTCTTGAATCACTCTATCTATTTAAAAAAAAACCGCATCAAAATCCGTTGCGTAGTTTTAAAGATTTAAGCATACATAGGGATATAGGGACAGAGAAAGCGACTTTGTTTTATACTATGTACTTAGTGATTATTATCGGAACTAAATTCGGCAGCGAAGAATTATTAATCATCATCATCTGCCTAGCCTTTTCCCAACTATATTGGGGTCGGCTTCCAGTCTAACCGGATGCAGCTGAATACCAGTATTTTACATGGAGCGACTGCCTATCTGACCTCCACAACCCAGTTAATACTAGGTAATACGATACCCTTTGGTAAGACTGGATGTCAGACATTCAGGTCACTGACTACCCGTAACGACTGCCAAAGATCTAGTGTGTCCGGACATGGACTAGCGATATTCTAAATACTTAAATATAAGCTATTTTAAAGTACAATTACACTATAGGCTTAGGTCCAATATACTTCCCCGCTATGTGGCAGCCATTTTGTTTTTTTTGTTGAAGTATGCTCTATGCGAGTACAAAAAAAATCATATATCTCAAAGTTTTAGTCATACTGAGATAAAAATAGGCTTATTCGAAAGGCAATAATATTGTCTACCGTCTGCACTACAAAGCAATATGTTCACAATTCCATAACTTTTGAAAAAAAATGTGAAAGTCGAAAAAAAAACAAAAAATTATGCAATTCAACCAATAATGGTTAATTACTACAAAAACAACCCCGAGAGCTTTTTTATTTTTTATACTAGATCGACAGTTTTTGAGCTAAGCTACAATACAACATAAAATTCACAACTGTATGTCTAATACTTTAAGAGTTATTGTTGTATGAACATAGCGTATGCGCAAGCACAAAAGGCCTTTGTCGGAACCCTAAACAGGAAATCATTAAAAAAACATAACATTCATATTGAATTTTATTTAATGTTTTTTCCAATATTAAATGAAGATTAAAATTCAATATGAATGTTATGTTTTTTTAATGATTTCCTGTTTAGGGTTCCGACAAAGGCCTTTTGTGCTTGCGCAAACGCTATGTTCAAACAACAATAACTCTTAAAGTATTAAACATACAGTTGTGAATTTTATGTTGCATTGTAGCTTAGCTCAAAAACTGTCGATCTAGTATAAAAAATAAAAAAAGTTCTCGGGGTTGTTTTTGTAGTAATTAACCATTATTGGTTGAATTGCATAATTTTTTGTTTTTTTTTTCGACTTTCACATTTTTTTTCAAAAGTTATGGAATTGTGAACACATTGCTTTGTAATGCAGACGGTAGACAATATTATTGCCTTCCGAATAAGCCTATTTTTATCTCAGTATGACTAAAACTTTGAGATATATGATTTTTTTTGTACTCGCATAGAGCATATTTCAACAAAAAAAACAAAATGGCTGCCACATAGCGGGGAAGTGTATTGGACCCAAGCCTATAGTGTAATAGTACTTTAAAATAGCTTATATTTAAGTATTTAGAATATCGCTAGTCCATGTCCGGACACACTGTATATATGGCACCCGGGACCAACAGCTTAACGTGCTTTCCGAGGCACGGAGGAAACTCGGTATGTAATAAGCGGTCACCCATCCACAGATCGACCTAGGCAAGCGCAGCTTAACCTAAAGATCGACCCGAGTGGCAGTTCTTGTTAAGCCACGAGCTCCTCGCGAAGCGAAGAATTATTAATAAGGTCTAATAAATAAACGCAAATGCACCACATGCCAAGTACGAAACAAAACAACAACATGCATATAACTTAACATCACTCCTGTAACTCCTGGAGGATTAGGCAATGGTGTACGTAAAAGTACAACCTAAACTCAAGTAAAAGAGTAATCTACAGAACACAGGGTTATGGAAGTTGACCTCCGATAAAGATACCTATCGATTCAAATTTATCGGAACTGTAATCGGAATCGAAGGTGCAACATCAATCGGAAATGTTGGAATCGGAATCGAACCTTCTCCTAGCATCCCTAGTTAGTACTGTCATGACATCACGTTTAGGTGATTAACATACCTAGTACGGTGAGCGGTTGAAGAGAAACGAAGGTTTTGCACGGGCCAAGGTTGGCTCGTTGATATTAACTGTCAGGCTAGATGCAGCAGGATTAAATAGGATTTAGAATAAATTTCAAGTAAAAACAATGGATATCATATTCACTCCTGTACCTCCTGAAGGGTGAAACAGACACTTTCGTTGGCAGATTAATTTACTATTTTTTTTTTCTTAATTTTTTTTTTATAATAGGTGCTTAATTGTTTTATTTTATTTCGAAAATTTAATTATCCATGATTTCAACATCTTTTTTTATTTTAATTCGTATTATTTGGGCTAGATGCACACCATATTTGTACGCCTCCTGACATAACATAGCGCTCTGTACACCAAACTTAAGATCTGTGTTTCTTTACCTGTGTTAACAAATAAAAGTGATTTGATTTGATTTGATTTGTGCTTGCGTATTCGTTCCCGAAAAGTACGAAAATGAAGCCACAACCAAGTAATCAATCACACATGACGTATAACTTCCCTTAAGTATAAAAAAATCGTGTTCAGCAGTTCCAATGAATACAAACTTACATATAAAATCTCTTTATGAAACAACTAATTAAAATTCAAGTAGGTACCTACTTAGTAAAAAGGTATAATATGAGGGCGAAAAAACCTCACTTTAAATAAACAAAAACTGTTGAAATGCTTTATTCTCCGATTTTTATTATTTAGTTCTTATAAAGCAATCCTAGTATGAGTGTAATAAGCTGCAAAATACAAGGATATTAATTGTACCAGTGTTTGTAGTTCTCATAGAAAATATGACTCCACTGGCTAAGTAAATTAGGCCTTTACCCAATTATAGGAAATACAAAGTACATAAAAGGTTGCTCCAATTAAACGTACGATAAGGTACAAGAAAAAGAACGCAAGAAACTAAAGCTATAAAAAGAGAGAGGAATTGCCGCTTTATCAATATTTATGTGATGCCATGAATACCTGGTTATTACATCTCGCGACAGTAGACAACTAACTTGATTGATAGGAGTATTATTTCGAACAGTTCAGAGGAGCAAATTAACTAATTAATTTGCAAAACAAACAATTTGAAGAAGTACCTGAGTAAACCTAGGCTGGTCTTCGGATGGATGGCCGTTCAATAAATACCGAATTTCCTCAGTGTTTTGGCCCCGGCTGATCTTGCACAGTCATTACAAACGTGTCAGTACTCATTGGTCCGAAACTCTAAGTATAAAAAATATAATAAATACTGGAAGTAGACCAGTATATTTTTTTACGGTCGCGAATCATAAAATTATTTTAATTAACCCATAGACTGACACTGACCTAAAAATTAAAAAAAAAACCTTATTGCTCCCCCATTGTTGTTTCTTTCAGTTATTTTACTTTTGACAGTTTAATCCTATCAGATAATTGCACAGAAAAAGTCGAAGATGGACAAGTAAGGTTTAATATAGTGCCAAGGGTAATAGGGTAGGTAACAAAAAAATGATATATTATTTAATAGATAGATTTCCAAAAAATATTTGTCACGTATTTTTTCTTTTTTCACGTAAAGAAACAATGAAGACGATACAGTGCTTTGAAAACTCGTGTGACGTCATATTCTAAGACATTAGTATAGCATTTCTTAGCGGTTAGTGACGTCACAACCCACTCAAATCTTTGACGCGTTTTATCTTCGTCAATTTTTATTGATTTGATAAAACAAAAAATACGTATCCAATATTTTTCGATAATCTAACAGACGTACTAATTAGAATCATATTTTTTAAGTCGGTAAACAGAATCACCCCTATTCTGTAAAATCATCATAATTTTTATCAGCACTTTCCTCGTTTACGTAGAAAACCAAACATATAGCTATTCGTCAAAGCATTCCGAGAAGTATTTGCACATCTTAAAAGCGTTATTTCAATGATAAGATTGGTGTTGACAGTTGGATGATTGTGATGTTGTTAGAAGCTGTTTACTTAACTTTACAAAGATAATTATTTAGGCTAGGAAAAAATAAAACTTCGATGAGAACTTTCTGCGCTTCGCAATAGTAAAAAAATCAGTGGGGAATATAATATTCGTGGCAAAAGAACTTTAGCATTGATTATGGTATAAAAATCCAATAAAGGGCCACAGCACAAATACTCTACTTATAGCAGCAAAGATCGGCGATATAACCACTATAGAAGCTATACAGTCCCAAAATCGCAGAACACCGATGCTGAAAGTAACGTGTGTGCTGTGGCCCTAACATGCATATAACAGACAGGGAGCAGAGTTAGAATAATATGAAACTAAATAAGTAGGGTAAATGTATCATCATTACGACAAAAATACCTTTTTTATTATAAGACATAAATATCCACAATCTTAGTGCATAAAACAAGCAAGATAAAATATCATAAATACTTGTCATATTTATTTATTTCTCGTGTAGACAGACATTTGACGCATTCCAAAGTTTACAATGGATCCGCAAAATTTAATCTGCTGAGGTATTTTCGCTTCCGTCACTAGTATCAT
Source organism: Diarsia rubi (assembly GCA_932274075.1). NCBI lineage: Eukaryota > Metazoa > Arthropoda > Insecta > Lepidoptera > Noctuidae > Diarsia > Diarsia rubi. The sequence goes on along the minus strand of OW026420.1, from coordinate 2,065,059 downwards.
ACCTTATATTTATTTTTTTGGGGGGTGGTATATCATCAAATGACTCCTACAGCTCTGTGTGGAGCAAAAGGGAGTGTCAGACTGTGACTAACAACTCATGTTCCGTCTTAGCCCTTTGTGTCCGATATCTCTTTCAAACAATCATAACGAACTAGTACCATATCTGGATATTCGCCCAGCCCTCTCTTATTGGTGGCTCTGCATTAAAATATCTACTCGTTATAAATAAACATCCCTTTTAATTGTAGCTATGGCAACAAATATGCGTTTACAACCAAACATTTTATTATTTCAGGTCTAAGAACATCGTCAATTCATCAGAATCAGGATAGACACTGATGTTCAAATCCGTACGAAAACACATCACAATTTAATCATTACATTACGCTACCAAACGTATCAAAGAAAGAAGAGAGGAGAACAGTGATGTCAAATTAAACAGAGAAAGAGATACACAGAGAGACACATCAAGCAAAATGACAGACAAGACCAAATACAAGGGAGAAGGAGATGCAGAAACCGCAGAAAAACTGAATCCAGCGACTGAGTACAGTTTTGAAGATGCCTTCGAACAAACAGGTAAGGTGCAATACAAATATATAGTACTAGCGGACGTCACGCGATTTCACCCGCGTAGCTCCCGTTCCCGTGGCAATACAGGGATGAAAAAGTAGCATATATTACTCCCAGATATTGTAGCTTTCTATTGGCGAAAGAATTTTTGAAATCGGTCCAGTAGTTTCGTACCCTATTCGTTACAAACAAACAAACAAATCTTTCCTCTTTACATTATTAGTGTAGAATACTATGAACTTTTGGCTGTCATTTGATAATGTTGCTGCAGAAAAACACAAATGTTTCCCACATTTGTGTTTTTTTTGGGGAAAATAATGAAAAATGGCTTCGTGAGTTTCAAGCATTGCAGCGATCCAGTGGGTTCTAGGACAGATGAAGCTAATGAAGATGATATTTTATAGCCTGCCGATGGCACCGAGGTACGATGTTTTGAACTGACTGCAAAAAAAGCTTCAAAGGACGCGGTTTCCAAATCGGTTGCTTTTTTCATGTTTGTTATTTCACAACTCCATCATTTATGAATTGAAGAATATACCTTTCAATACACTTCCTCGAAAACTAGCTCTTATTGCACTACGCTTAGGTTCGACATGCAACGTATTTCGCACGCGTGCGTTTTTCATATTTTTCCGCGGGAAAGAAAATTACCATAGATATCTATACCATAAACTAAGTCCAAATCGATTTAAACATAGGATATTTAAAAAAATCACCACTGACTATCGAGTCGGCGGTGTTTTCCTTTTGATTTCGCCATTTTGATTTGCGTCTTTACAGCATAAATAATTTTTGAATAATAAATTGTGTTTGTACAAGGAATACTATAAATAAACATGATTATTTATAAGAATTATTTACTTTTATATACAAGTAAACATTTATTTGTATTCTTAATAAAAAAATATTTTAATTTTATATTTTTTCTGCTGTGAGGCTGTTTAGCGGCTTCATACGAGTACCTTTGCTTCTACTTCAACCTGGCGAAATAATACCGCGAAAAAAAAGCAAATGAAATCATTGTCTCCTAAAAGTTGATGGCAAACAAACTTATCGGTTTTAGTTAATTTCTTCGAAAGTGTATTGAAAAACGGCGTTTGATACACGTGGGAATTTGTTATTGCATTTCTCCAAGCCATGAGGGTGTTCATGGCGTGGAGAAATGCCATACGGCTCGGGTTTTCAATTCACCTCGAATGGAATAACAAACTTTCCGCACTTGTATCAAAATGTAGGTACTATTCCGATTCGTCCCATGAAAGTTTCATCACAATTGCTTTGTTCTTTCCTTTTTGGCCTATGTTAACATGATGGCCCGTAATAAGTGTCGGGGCCGCGGGTTGTCCACAGGTTATCGCGGCCTCGACATAGAGGGCGAAGAAGGAACATAGGTGGATTTTAGTCAGTAGAAGTCTGACACTCCCTTTCGCTCTGCCCAAGAGCGGAAAGGGTTATTCAATGATTTTACACCCGCCAAAAAAAAAAAATGGCCCATAATAAGTTCTGGAAACAATGTAAAATCATGCTAAAAAGGGTAAAATAAATCTAGTCTGGTCACTCTTATAAAGGTAGGTTTAGATTGGAGGGATATAACCGCTTTAATCGGTCGCGAATATCGCGTGGTTGTTTTTATAAAGGTAGGTTTAGATTGGAGGGATATAACCGCTTTAATCGGTCGCGAATATCGCGTGATTGTTTTTATAAAGGTAGGTTTAGATTGGAGGGATATAACCGCTTTAATCGGTCGCGAATATCGCGTGGTTGTTTCTACAATCATTGTTATCAGTATCACTTACCGATACAACTGCACCGTTGAATCTACGCTATTAATATAAAGTGGAAATATTTGTGTGTTTATGTTTGTAATTAATAAACTTAAAACCTACTGGACCGATTTGAAAAATTATTTTACCGCTGGGAAGCTACACTATCCCCGGGAGACAGGCTACTTTTTTATCAATGTTGATGGTACAATTTGTAATAACCTTTTACATTCTAGAATAAATAATTGCCAAGTCGCGTGCGTGATTTTGCTATGCAATCGAGTGACTTTAAAATCTACTTCAGCAGAACGGTGTAAATTTGAAAAAATATAGTGCATAAATAATAAGGCACTCAATTTATGAATACCTACTGTAACAATGACATGCTCGATAACGATGGACCGAATCTAAAACAAAATTGTATAAGAATTTACGTTCATCCCGAGTTGTTACACAATGTGCAGTCTTTTGGAAAGAGTTTTTCTTATATTTGTACTTACCCTATTTTTTCCCAATGCTGCGAAAAGGTCTGTTACCCCCTTCCTTTACAACTCTCACGGGGTTTTACTTTCCCTGGTCAATCAGTCAGATACTAAACTAAATCGTCACGCTAGCGATTCTGGCGCCTGCCTCGCTGACCGTCGTCTAGCTATTTTTCTGATTATTAATAAAATCCACTTTCATCTCCTCAGGCCACGGCAGACTGAACCATCTAGTCCTGTTCACCAGTGGCCTCATCATGCTGAACGTGTCCATGGAGTCCGTCGGCATGAGCTATGCCATCACAGCAGCTGAGTGTGAACTTAAGCTCACCAGCAAGGACAAGGGGCTGGTTAATGCGGCAGCTTTTATTGGTAAGATGTTTTGATTGTTTTTGCCAGATAGGCCTACTTTTAACTTTGATCTTGAGCGGTGAAAACGGTGGACGGGGTTTATGTTGAACGTGGCCATCACAAATATTAAAATAAAACTGGCCAAGTGCAAGTCCGACTTGCACATGAAGGTTCCGTACCATTATTAGTAGGGAATAAGTCTCCTTTAATTTGCCCCTTTTAAATGCTCAGTCTTTAAAAATGTTCGGTACAATTTTGAAATAAAAAGTACATTATTGTCATGACTGGGCTATATACCAAAAAGCCAACGTCACGCGGTGTTCCCAGGCGGTCACCCATCCAAGTACTGACCGCGCCCGATGTTGCTTAACTTCGGTGATCGGACGAGAACCGGTGTATTCAACGTAGTATGGACGTTGGCGATTGGTTTACCAAATTAAGCCTACGCTTTCGTATCTACTAGTTGCTTTTTTTTACGACACCACAATATTTCCAGCGCAATAAAAACACAATATAACAAATATTGTATAGCGTAGATAAGTAAGTAGTAGTCTGAGATAAAAGAGTTATTACAAGAGATAATAAATCTACAGATATTATCATCATTGTCTGCTACAAAAACGATAACTAATCCGTCATCCATCAATATATTACGAAACCGGTTTTTATATTAAAACCAGTGAAAATAACTTTATGATTGATTGAGCATCTTTTATAGGTTACCAATGATTTGGATATTAATATTTCTTCTAAATTCTTACGCTCAATCATTTTGATAAGTAAGTACCTACTCGATAATCGAGCTACAAGAATTTAGAATCATAATATTAAAGATTAAGTGGGTAAGTTCTTTCATATCCCGCACTGTCAATTGAGCAATTTTTGTAAGATCGCGTTCTCGAAAACGGGTCGAAAGATTTCGATGCAAGATGCAAAACAGGACCTCACGGGAGCATACAATACACATAAAATTACAGATTCCAGAGTTATTTATTGACCTAGATGTAGAATTCTCTGTCCATAATAATTTTCCGACAATCTCTCATAATATCTGTAAAATATTAAATATCATTTCATCTTGCGCAGCAATGCTCATTGCTCCCATGCAAAATGCTCGTCGAATAAGCAAATAGTGAGATGTGTCTACATCTTAATTTTACTGAGTTACGCATTCAGACTTCTGAAAGTGTGTCCGATGACTAATACCCAATTTTTTTCACCAGGTATAATAAGTACCTCCTTTTTATGGGGCTACCTAGGTGACCGCATCGGCAGGCGGGCTGTGATGTTGCCAGCCATCCTCCTGTCTGCCGTCTTCTCCGTCGTGTCCTCCTTCTCATCGAACGTGTGGATGCTGCTGGTGTTCAGGTTCTTCACGGGATGCTTGTAAGTTGAAGTTTTTGTAAATAGGTAGCACACTGACCTCACTGATGGTGTTATTAAGATTTTTTTTTAAACGTTGCCCCACACTATGAATTTCTCCTGTATCGTGGGTGCGTACACAAACATTTCAACTCACATACACAAATACCCAGACCCGGAACAACTATCTGTAGGTCATACAAATATTTGTTCCGTGCGGGAATCGAACCCGCAGCGCAGCAGTCTATTGCTTGAGCCACTGCGCCAACCGTGCCGTCATAAAAATGGTTACGTACGACGACGTGTTGAGTCAAAAGAAGTGTGTATCGATCGTAGTATGCGGCGGGGTGTTTTCTGCGTAACTGTACCTACAGGTACAGTATTAGAGCCGGGATGCACATGTAAATATACACAGATTTACGAAGAAAAACAACGTTTTTATGTCATTCAAAAATACAATAAACACTACAACAACAAAAAAAATCCAATGGTTTTACTTTGACTTTAAACTTAAACTATACAGATCGCGGGTTTCAAATTGTACCACTTCGACGTGATTGTAGACAGGCAATATACATGTTCTTAAAAAAAAACAGTTTTTTTTTTTTTAAATAATCCATCAATAATAATACTAGGCGCTCTGAACAACCATCAAAATATTGTTATGTCCATATTACATCATAATTTATTACCGATTGGATTTAGATATGTCGTTCAAGGCCTTAATCTAATGAACTAAAAACCAGATACTAATTAAATTAACAATTATCAATTAATAAACAATATTATAATATCCATTACATGACAATGTATTTGGGTCATTGACCCAGGTGTAACGCCCTAACCGTAATAATCCATTATAATTTATTCATTCCAATAATGATAAGCTAGTAATAAAACTTAATTACTGTTTGTTACTATCATGAGATTGTAAGCGTTCTAATAAAACACTACATATTATTATTAGGCTTCCAGACTGCCTCGCTGGTCTAGTGATCGCAAGCGCAACAGCTTAGCATGAGGACCTGAGTTTGATTCACGGGTAGGGCAAAGTGTTATTGGGTTTTCCAACAGGAATATCTCAGTAGCAGCCACGTAGTCTGGTGCATTTGTGCCAGATTTCTCGCAATAGACTCATCCTTATTACTACGGGAGTTAAATCTAACTAAATAAATTTGTTTTCTTTCTTTCTTTCCTTCTTTCTTTCTTACTTTCTTTCTTTCTTTTCTTTCTGAATTGTGGGTGTACTATTAATTATAGGGATGTTTCCTGACTAAAAAAAATATGATTCTGTTTAGTCCGTCAGTGAGATTATTGAAAAATATTGGATTAGTGTTTTTTTCTTTTATCAAATTAATGAGAATTGACGAAGATAAAACGCGTCAAAGATCATGAGAGCTTTTGACGTCACTAAGTGGTAGAAAATATAGTGCGATGTGACGTCACACGAGTTTTAGAAGCACTTGTGGCGACAACGACTTCTATTGTGACATATGCGAACTAATGGCAAATCTTTCGAGCTATCAAAGTTATCGGCGACATTGGCCTATATAGAAAATCCCGACTTACACATGTCGGGCAGTTAGCCCACCAGACACAACACCCGTCTGGAGGATCCTCCCTTTTCTATGGGGGATGAGGAACTTTACACCCTGTTCCTCATACCCCCAAACACTGTATCGTCTTCATTTTTTGTTTACGTGAAAAAATATGTGTCCAATATTTTTTGGAAATCTATCTGACGGACTAATTCCTTTTTTTGTCAACTAACCTATTAGGTACACCTCTGATTAACCTTTCAAGGACTAAAGGCGACATGTTATTTTATTTCGTGGGTTATTATTGTCTTACTGATTTTATTATAAACCTATAAAGAATACAGACGCATACTACCTGTGCCAGAGCTGTTGACCTCGATGAGTTATTTTAAGAACCAAAGATGCAGTTCACATGCAGTTCATTCTAGATAGGTCTTTTTTAAAAGATCTCGCAGGTAGATTACCTTTGTATAGTAGCACATAAGCATAATTATCATAAAATAACATTAACATTACAGAATATATTACTAGCGGACGTCACGCGGTTACTCCCGCGTAATTCCCGTTCCCGTGGGAATACAGGGATAAAAAGTAGCCTATGTTACTTAGGGTGAATGTAGCTTTGTAATGGTGAAAGAATTTTTAGAATAGGCGCAACAGTTACTAAGTTTATTCATTACAAACATACACACACACAAAAATACAAATCTTTCCTCTATAAAATATTAGTGTCGATAAGCGTGATGATACTTGTAATCCCCGTAGGGTTAGGCAGACAGAGAGGAATATTACCCCCACATATCGGCAGTTATGTTTAAGTCCCATGTAATAGGGGACGACCCTATTACCATCATTTGGGCACAAATCCAGACTCCGGGCTTCTACTCAGAAACTCCTTATGGAAAACCCAATAAAGCTGTCCCACCTGGCAATCGAAGCCTTTTTTTTTGCAGGTGGACAATCATCAAATAAGGTCTCCCGCTCTTGGGCAGAGCGAAAGGGAGTGTCAGACTTCTACTGACTAAAAATCACCCATGTTCTTTCTTAGCTCTTTATGTCGAGGCCGCGGTATCTCTTACAACATCCCGCATCCCCGATGGGCGTCGGCCCTTGCGGGCCCCTCCCATGTTGCTGACATCTCTTTGAGGCGCGCGTGGAACACGAACGCGCCGTCGACACGGCCTGTCGTCATCTTAAGACGGACGGACGGCGAGCTAGCCCTTCATTCACCGTCTACAGGCCCGCGTCTACGGTGGCCGGAGGCCATCACGTGGCCCACGACGCCCGAAATTGAACCCTGGACCTCTAGCTAAGCATTCGCGTTTGTGAACCTCTAGACCAGCGAGGCAGTCCTGCAGTATTCCATAACGAATAAGTCACCATTTAAGATGAATCTAGAATGTCTTCTATTCCAGGATATCAGCCTCCAGCGCCACAGTGTACGCGTACTTAGGAGAGATGCACGCCAACTCCAAGCGAGCTGCTGCCATCGCGTGGAGTTCTGCCTTCATCTCCTTCTCGTTTATTATATTACCAGGTTTGTAAACATCTTTTATTTATTATTAACTTAACCATTTTCTTGACCGATAAAAGATATTGGAAAGAAACGTCCCCATCTTCCAAACAAATTTTGAAGTGTCTGGTGATAGTTTTAACGGCGGTACTAAGAGATATTTAATGATGACTTAAGCCGTCACTTAGTAAAGATTTGACATACTTTTGTATGACAAAACTGGCCTAAGTATTCATTAAAGCTCTCTGAGTGCGGCAGTTTGTCTTCTCTTTCTTCTTCTTCTTCATTTTTTGTTTGTCAGACTTCGCTGTCCGTCCGTCTATCAAAAGGCCGTATCTCAAGAATCGTTGAATTTTTTACAAATTATGTATTTCTGTTGCCTTACAAATAATTAAAGCAAAGTTAAAAGAGTAACCTTTGGAGTTTCTTGCCGGTTCTTCTCCTTAGGAATCGACCAATGTACCGAACCGTGCCCCTTTTTTATGTCGACGTTTTACAAGTGCCCATGTAGGACTATGTGAAATAAAATATTTTGACTTTTGACTTTTGACTTTTTTTGAAAGTAAAATAAATATTAAAGGCTCTCCTCCTCCATGGTTCTTTGACTTCCTTTTTTGTTGTTGCTTCATCAATTCTACCTCGGCCTGTCAGCCATGGTGGTAGAAATATCTGGGTTTAATTTTTGTAAAATCTTCTGTTTTTTTCTAGTGCTGTAGTTATTAGAGACGCGTTGAGTCATGATGATGTAACTGCCACATATCTTTTTGATACTTTTTCTCGAAATCTATATTCAGAGGCATTTTTATGAGGTATTTGCTCATGATGGGGTTGAAGGGCTTATATATATTTTCAAAAAATAATGGACACGTATTTTTTTCTCGTAAACAAAAGATGAAGACCAGTGCTTCGAAAAGTCGTGTCAAGTCGTGTGACGTCACAAGGTTAGTACTTTTTTACCCACAAACTGACGTCAAAAGCCCCCACTCATGATATTTTCGCCATTTTTTATTAATTTGATAAAACAAAAATCACGCATTCAATATTTTTCGATAATCTAACAGACGGACTAATTCGATTTTTTTAATGAAACACCCTATTGCAATTTTACTAGTGATGAATTTGGATCACTCAAAATGCTATACATACCGCTCAAGTAATGTGCTTACCTACATGAACCTAAAGCAAATCGGTTAATTGACACCAAGGCAAACACAAACATTAAAACTAATTACACTATTATCTAAAGTATATTAATTACTACGGAGTTAACTTGAACTTACAGTTATCTAGCAGTCACTGAACGATCCATTAACTGTGATTACATTAACTAGGCTAGCTTATCTTGCTAATAGTTATTATAAAGAGGATTTTGAGTTATTTTTTTTGTTTGTTTGTTTTTTACGATTTAACTCGGAAACTACTCGGTTGATTTTTAAAATTCTTTCACTATTAGTAAGATACATCTTTACCGAGTAACTTGAGCTAATTATATTTTGAAAATACACACGGATAAAGTCAGGCAAAGTGCTAGTATTGCTATAATTTTAGTTTCAACCGTTTCATAAATACGTAGGTCGTTGTTTACATCTTCAATAGACGTATGATGTAATTATAAATATTGTTTTAACATGGTTTTGAGTGAAAAACATACGTATTTAGTTGTAATAAATGTTATTTTAGTATTTTCATGCGTTATCTATTTGAGGAATCTAGTTTGGTCGTTCCTCCTGTAGGTAATATGAAATCATGTGTCGTAATTTAAAGAAGCTATTTAAACATCTGTCTGATTTATGACATATTATCATAACATCACGCCTTCACTGAGAGTTAGGCAGCTGCAGATGTACCTGGGTGAAATCATTAAATCTAACACTCCCTTTCGCTCTGCTCAAGAGGAGGGGTCCCGCTCTTGAGCAGAGCGAAAGGGAGTGTCAGACTTCTACTGAATAAAAACCACCCATGTTCCTTCTTGGCCCTTTGTGTCGAGGCCGCGGTATCTCTTGCGAACAACCCGCAGCCCCGACGGGACCCTGGGTGTACCTTAAGAAGTACACCCGTACACAGCGTACGAGCCCATTGACATCAACATTTCAGAAGTCCAGTCTCCGTGACTGCTACTGACACTTTTCAAATGTATAATCCAATAACACTGTCCTACTGTACTGGGAATCAAACCCAGAACTTGATGGTCTGCAGTCGCATTTGCGATCACTGAACCATCGAGGCAGTCAAGTAGAATCAAGTCAATGAAATCTTCAAGTATACAGGGTGTAAATCAACCCTTCACACATATTACGTCAACCAAGCATTCTGTACATTATACTAAGTATCCCTACGAAAAATTTTTGCGGGGAAACGACTTTTTTTTTGGGGTCAAAAATCACATTTTATGGTAAAACTCAATGTAGTACTTTTAAAACAGTGTGCTAGTGGATGCTTTGAATAGTAAACGGGTCATGGAGATAATTAAAGTAAAGTTATAACCTGAAAAATTAGTATTTACAAAAAAAGCTGTCAAAATTTAGAACTTTGACCTCCAGTATCACCGTTCCCAGGTATGGTCTAGAACAAAAAAAATATCGCAGTGGTGGGAAGAACAAGTACCCATCGTTTGCGTTAAGGGTACTTTTACACACTTTATCTTAAATGCAAAATCCCATATTTATCAACCTACGTTTTGTTGTTCAATAGGTTTCCCACCAAAAACTCAAAAATCCCACTTGAACACCTACCCTTCATTTCAGGTCTCGCCTGGCTGATAATCCCAGGGAAATGGTCCTTTACGTTCGCGTACATGGAGATAGTTCCATGGAGGGCCTTCGTCTGGCTATGGTGCGCTCCAGGGTTGGCGGCCGCAGCCATCCTGCTGTTCCTGCCAGAGAGCCCACGGTATCTCCTGGCTGCTAAAGGCCCAGAGGCAGCCCTGCCAGTTCTGGCTATGATGTATGCTTGGAATAACGGGAGGAATCCTGAAGATTTTCCTGTAAGTATCTAAGGACTTACTGCTTTAGAGCAGCGATGACCAAGTGGTGGTGGCCCCGACTTACGTTCAGTAAGTCGTGGGTTCGAACACAGACGGGCGCATTACTTCGTGTCATTTATTTCATCATCGCTGCTCTCAAATGGTTAACCTAGCGTGAAGCCAAGTTACTGCTAATGAGTGCATTAGCAATAGTAATCAATTGGTTCATACACGAGTGGTTCCGGTTAAAACTAGATGCAAATAAATTGAATAATGAAGCGCAGTATATTTACGACATAAATGACGTTATCGCATCATTTTAGAAACATACAAACTTAACAGTCATGTTGATTTAAACTAATGTTGACTTGTAGAGCTAGACTGATTCTTCCACTATATGAAATTACGTCTCTCTAAAATTAAATATTCTGTGTTTTAGTCTATATTGTTCCACTGCGAGGCTTCCCCTTAGTCCTACGAGCAGTTAAACCGCTCAACTTCAGCCCTAAATTCTTCATGAGCATTTTTATTGACACATCTGTATACAATTATAAAAGGCAAAGCTGAGGATGAACGCAAAGGCCAAACCTTTAGAGGGGTAGAAGCTTAAAATTTCACACAAGTATTCCTCTTATGAGGTAGGCATCCACTAAGCGGTAGGCACCTCCAAGGGGGTGAAATAGGGATACATACACGAGGGCAAAGACGCGGGCAAAAAACTAGTTAAATATAAAAAGTATTGATTGACTAAACACAAATTCGAACTTCTGATCCAGTTCCCGAAAAGCACAGGCAGTCAAAACTGTACACAATTTGAAATTATGCACAGCTTTTTACTTCACGCTTTTGAGACACTGAGTGCGTATCTTGGATTTTCCATTTATTATGTCAAATATCAATGTTTATGACCAGTCAGTAAGCCAAAAATCTGCCAACCAGTCTTACCAAGGGTTATTATACTCTTAGTATGCCAGGGCCAGTCCTCCATGTAAAATACTAGTGTTCGGTTTCATCCGGTTAGACTCGGAACCGACCGTAACATGTTTGGGATAAGATAAGAAAAGAAATAAATAATAGAAAATAATGAAATATCAATGATTTTTTTTATTCGGACAAGCCCGCCTCACTATTCCCAAACCACTGTAACACCTGTAAGCCTGAATCAACAGTGGCGACCACAAGAAAAGCGCCGAGACAATGAAGCTCGACGAAGTCCTAGAGCAACGATTTAACTGTCTTGGAGAGCAACGAAATTAATCAGAAAAGAATAGCGGAGGAGTAGGGGAAAATGTTTATGACTCTCTTATAAGGCAAAGTTTCAAATAACGTTACTTACATCTTGGACGAAGTTGATGGCCAATTTATAGACCTCTAGGAAGTGTCACGCCTTTTTGTCCCAAATAAAACTTAGTCCGGAGTACCTTGTACGACAGGTTTTAGTTATTGAACATCAAAACTCAATTACATTTTCTTCTAAAATCTTTCTGAATCACAGTTTTGTTCTTGTGTTTCCAGGTACAGAAACTAATAACAGGCAGTGAAGAGATCAAGACTGGAGGCTTCGCTGGTGCTGTCAAGAACGTGGGGCTCATGTTCAAGGTGCCACTCCTCAGATGTGTGTTTATTTCACACATATCGATGTTCGCAGTATTCATGGTGTAAGTCCAAATAAGATGAGAAGATAAAAGAGCAGTGGTGGCCCAGTGGTAGCGGCCCCGACTTACGAACAGTCGTGGGTTCGAATAAAGTCAGGCGCATTACTTTGTGTTATTTATTTCAACACCACTGCTCTCAAAACGGTAAAGGAAAACATCGTGAGGAAACCGGCATGTCTTAGAACCAAAAAATTCGAAGACATGTGACATCTACCAATCCGCATTGGGCCCGCGTGGTGGATTATAGCCCATTTCCTTTCAAAGAGGATGCCTGTGTCCCAACAGTGGGAACATTATTAGGCTGTTAATGAAGTTACACTCAAACGTCCCGGACGATTTGGTAAGGCCCATGCCGATACCGATTAAAAGTGTAATTGCAAAAATTGCAAAAACCTGCGTCATAAGAAATCAAAAAATATATGTACAAAGCTAACTTAATAGGGAATCGATTTATATAATATACTAAATACCGACTCATAATGTAAAATGCACACAAAAAAAATTGAATTTGGGTAAATTATTTGTATTTAACAAATTTTTACGAAACTTTTGTAACATATTGCAATGTTACATAAGTATTATTAAAATAGATAATATAAGCTATTTTTTCACACATAACATGTATGTCAAATATCCGGCTTATATGAATTTTTATATTTCACTAGCTTTTGCCCGCGATTTCATTCAGGTAAAATCTTTCTCCAAAAAATGAAAACTACACAAAAATATTTTTTCAATTCTAACCAGTAAATCCAGCGATTAGCACGTTCAACCAAACAAACTCTTCAGCTAAATAATATTAAGGTTTTTTTTACCAAAAACTTTGGGTTAGACGTCTCTGCCTTGCAAAAAAGTAGTTAGACATTGCGACTGGCCAAGTGAAATGCTAATCGTTGGATAATTCCGAAGCGCTATTCTTATCACCTCGTATCGTAAGTAGGTGTTATCGCAGTATCAACCCATCCACGTTAAAATTATGTCTTGATTTTTCGTTGCACTATAAGCCCCGCGTTCAACCAGGATTTACGACTCCGATAATGTTTTATTTCTGTTTTCAGGTCGAGTGGACTCTACGTTTGGGTTCCAGATATACTGAACAGTATTCTAACAAGTCATACAAATCGCAGCATCACGATATGTCAGATCATACGTGATAAATTCGATAATACAAGCGTAAGTAGTCTCGTATCACACTAATATTATACAGGCGAAAGTTTGATAGGGTACGCTTTCAATGCAATTCATAATAAGATCTGATAAAGTGGCCATTTTAGACCCCCTGAATTCAGTAGCCTTTGTTTTGTTTTTATTTGTGCATAAAGTTTAAATAATTAAGCCCTACAACTTCATAATTCTAATCGATTGTTTTCAGTCATTCAATTAGGGCTTATGCACGATTTTTTCTCAAAAGGTCACGAAACGGATGCCTATACGCGTCTTGTTGTGCCTATAAGTCCCTTTTCAGAATCCAAAACTATTATTTCCTCTTCCAGATGTTGTCTTCTGAAGAGGCACTATGCGAGTCAGAGGTGTCAGTGGCGGTATTCCCCATCTCAATGTCTATGGGTGCCGTGTTCGCGCTGACGTACTTAGCCATCGGCTTCCTCATCAATAAAGTTGGCAAGAAGACGTTATACAGTATGTTTGTTTTTACCCGACTGGGCGAAGCCCAAAAGGAGGGTTATTAAAGTTCTTTTACATCTTAGCGTTTGGAATAGGGTATTTCACCAAAAAAATCTAATTACCTAGTCTGTTAGATTATCGAAAAATATTGGATACGTGTTTTTTGTTTTATCAAATTAATAGAAATTGACGGCAATACAACGTGTCAAAGATCATGAGCATGAATGAGCATGGCTTTTGACGTCACTTTGTGGGTAAAAAAAAGTACTTACTAATCTTGTGACGTCACGCTACTTGACGCGGCTTTGCACTGTATCTTTTAGTTTAGTGAAAAAAAGAAAAAATACGTGTTCATTATTTTTTGGTAATCACTCTGACGGACTAATTAGATTTTTTTGTCAACTACCCTATTTGTCTGAATAATAACTCGTTCCCTTATCAGCTGATCTGAAGATATCTTTACAGGTTCTGTTCTCTTCCAGGTGGTATAATGCTTATCTGTGGCATCGCGACGGTGGGAGCAGCCTTCGTTCCCGAAGGTATCGCAGCGACGGTGCTCCTCATCATCTCCTTGTGTTCAGGCTGTGCTGCCTCTATTCTGGCGGCTATAGCTGTGGATGTGTTTCCTACACAACTGAGGTTGGTAGAAGATAAATACATCAACAATGATTGTGTGGTTTTATACGGTTTATGTGATTTTTTTTTTCGCATTGTAGACATTTAACTAAAGCAAAAAATAGAAACATTTACATTAAACACTGATAAAAGCAAACAAATAACGTGGAACACTGGCACATATGAGTAATAGTCTATACACTACACGATCAGCTGATGCGGACCACAAGCGCCGCCATATTGGCGTCGGCTGCTCTGTCGAGCGCCTTTCATTTTACCCCTACTCCGCGGCCGACCGTCACGCGACATGCAATAAATGGACGAAAAAGTTTGAGGCGAGTTAAACGTTGACATCTTGCCCTCATGCTAGTTTTTATGGGGTATTGGGGGAATTCGTACTTCGTACCAAAATTCAAGATTCTGGGTTATAGGTTTTGATTTGCTATGCTGCAAAATTAAGTCATTTTAATTGTGAAAGTCAACATTTTCCATATTGGGTACATACAGTGCGTTAGTATAGTCGAGGGACATAATTGAAGGAATATTCAGTATTCGATTCTCATCCCAAATATATAAAAAAACCATCACCTTACTTTGTGACGGAATTATCCAATAAAATACATTAATCACAAACACTGAGCGCGCAAAAAACCTTGAAAACAGTGCTTAAAGTAAGCACGTGGCAAGCAACGTGACGAAGCTGCCGAAACGCTATTCGTGCGCAAACCCCGCCACTTTCCTTTGTGTAGTCCCCGATGCACCGACACAACAAACCCCGCGCTGACTGCAGTCTATGCACTGGCGCCGCTACTTCCGCATGTCCAATAGGTATTGCACTTCCGCGTATCACATAAACATTAAAATTGACGACTTAGCATCCAATAAAAAACATTGGGACGCTCGTGCCTACAGGCACAGTGCAGGCTTACCTAGTGATAGCGCGCGAGGCGCCATACTTAAACATTTTAAATAGAGTGGTGAATGAAATGTTGGACGATGTGCCTCTTTATTGATACACAACACCTCTTTATTGATGACAGAGCGCCCGTGCACAATCAGGGGCGCAATTCTGGGCCCCAATTCTGTAACTTCGAGTTAAGCAACCCGCCATTGACACTCTATCGACACACTACAGACATTATTTTGCCACTGTTGCAAATTTGGCATTCCGCAGAAACTTCAATGGCGTTTCAGTGGTGTGTCAGTAGTGTGTCGATAGTATGTTGATTGTGTGACAGTACAATAGTTTTCAGTGTTGCTAACAAAAAGCTACCATGAGATACCAAACCTACCACTTTATGAAATCCTATTTTTATCAATTAAATCTTTATAATACAGGTTTTTATAATCATAAATAAAACGTTTTATTATCAAAAACAAAATTTCACAAAAAACAAGCGTTTATTGTAAAACAATATTTTTATCTGATGTGATAAAAATATTGTTTCTGCCTTTCTAAAAAAAAAAAACTAAAAATCCCGACTGAAAAAACTGAAAATCAAAAACAAACCCATTTTAAATTAAACAAAACTTGAAACCTTTTTTATTTCCAACTTCAGATTTCTTTTGTGTTTGTTCTTTCGTTGGTCGCGTAAAATTCTTCGCAGATGATTTATTTAACTTTGGTGTTTTGGTGTTTATAGGATTTGTGACTTTGAATTTCTATTAAACATATAAGTGTCATATATTTTTGTAATCTCCTTTTAAAACCCTTCATTTTGATACCCTACTCGATGGAAATTGTTTTTTTTTTTTCAAATTGCGATTTGGCCCCCAAAATCCGATTTTTTTATTTTTCCACATTCCACATTATTATCACAGAGTACATTTTTATATAATTATTATCTTAGAGAGTAGTTACTTGACTAACATACATAAAACGACAAAGGTAAGGTAAGTGAAAAAGTCCCAATTGTTGTTGGGAAAATAATAAAAAAACCTGATGAATTTAAAGTGATTTGTGTTCGGAGTTCTAAAGTTCAATGGAAATATATTTTCACAGTAAGTTTTGAGTTGTGTAACTTCCACACCAACATTTTAGGATCAATTAGCTCCTTTGCTTGCTCCTTGCAAAGTCGAATTCACTTGCAGCCTCATTAATGCGCGAGTATTGCGGCGCTGGCGCAAAAGCAAAACGTCGACAGTCGGCACTATAAGCCAATGCTAAAATACGCCACCGCAAAGTAGGTACAGAAGGACTCATTGTGGCGAAAAACTAAGTCCACTTTATTAATTAGTACATTACGTAAGACGTACACACTAGGATACTTAATTTAAAATTTTGACAATAAACAAACACAATAATAGAAAATTTTTTAAGACACACTATTGTCAAGTTGACTATTTTACAGGGGCGCAATTCTGTAAAATAGTCAACTTGACAATAGTGTGTCGATAGTGTGTAAGTAGTGTCTCAATAGAATATTTAATGACATTTGGTATTCTACAACTTATCTAAGGTCATTGACTTGCCACAGTTGCAACTGTAGTGACATTGAAACGCCATAATGGGACTATTGTAATATTGGTAGTCTGGTACATTTTAATGTGTCAATGTCATCGTGATGGCCAAAGTTACGGTAGTCTGTAAATATTTTAAGTGATATCTGACAGTTGTGTCTATCGTGTTTAGCTATCGAACTGCCATTGTGAAGCCATCGAACAACGACACCTCTTTTCCCTATTGATTTGGTTAAATTTGTTCCTATTAAAATTTTAAATTAAGTATCCTAGTGTGTACGTCTTACGTAATGTACTAATTAATAAAGTGGACTTAGTTTTTCGCCACAATGAGTCCTTCTGTACCTACTTTGCGGTGGCGTATTTTAGCATTGGCTTATAGTGCCGACTGTAGACGTTTTGCTTTTGCGCCAGCGCCGCAATACTCGCGCATTAATGAGGCTGCAAGTGAATTCGACTTTGCAAGGAGCAAGCAAAGGAGCTAATTGATCCTAAAATGTTGGTGTGGAAGTTCATAACATAACTCAAAACTTACTGTGAAAATATATTTCCATTGAACTTTAGAACTCCGAACACAAATCACTTTAAATTCATCAGGTTTTTTTATTATTTTCCCAACAACAATTGGGACTTTTTCACTTACCTTACCTTTGTCGTTTTATGTATGTTAGTCAAGTAACTACTCTCTAAGATAATAATTATATAAAAATGTACTCCGTGATAATAATGTGGAATGTGGAAAAATAAAAAAATCGGATTTTGGGGGCCAAATCGCAATTTGAAAAAAAAAACAATTTCCATCGAGTAGGGTATCAAAATGAAGGGTTTTAAAAGGAGATTACAAAAATATATGACACTTATATGTTTAATAGAAATTCAAAGTCACAAATCCTATAAACACCAAAACACCAAAGTTAAATAAATCATCTGCGAAGAATTTTACGCGACCAACGAAAGAACAAACACAAAAGAAATCTGAAGTTGGAAATAAAAAAGGTTTCTAGTTTTGTTTAATTTAAAATGGGTTTGTTTTTGATTTTCAGTCGGGATTTTTAGTTTTTTTTTTTTAGAAAGGCAGAAACAATATTTTTATCACATCAGATAAAAATATTGTTTTACAATAAACGCTTGTTTTTTGTGAAATTTTGTTTTTGATAATAAAACGTTTTATTTATGATTATAAAAACCTGTATTATAAAGATTTAATTGATAAAAATAGGATTTCATAAAGTGGTAGGTTTGGTATCTCATGGTAGCTTTTTGTTAGCAACACTGAAAACTATTGTACTGTCACACAATCAACATACTATCGACACACTACTGACACACCACTGAAACGCCATTGAAGTTTCTGCGGAATGCCAAATTTGCAACAGTGGCAAAATAATGTCTGTAGTGTGTCGATAGAGTGTCAATGGCGGGTTGCTTAACTCGAAGTTACAGAATTGGGGCCCAGGTGCGTGTAGATACGCAAGTTTTTGAGTAGTCATATGAAGGAAAAATGGATTATACCTAAAAGTCATTGACCCCCGCAGATGTTGTGATAAGCGCAAGAGCATCTACACGTTGCGAGACTTGAGCAAAAATTTTGATTTGGTTCTGTCTGTTATTTACCAGTGTTTTTTTTGTTCTTAATTTTATTAGTACCGTATCATGTAAGCATGCACTATTGCGGGTTTGAATATGTCCCTCGTATAAACAAACATATTGTATAAAAAACCCTAATTGGGGCCTTTTCCTATGGAACAGCTATTTCGATAGTAGAAGAGACGATGCCCTAATTACGTTTGTCTTTCTTCTACTCTACTATTTCGTGTCTCCTGAAAAGTAGCTGTTTTGCAGTTACGACCTTCGTAGGATACCTAC
This sequence comes from Diarsia rubi, assembly GCA_932274075.1. Classification (NCBI taxonomy): domain Eukaryota; kingdom Metazoa; phylum Arthropoda; class Insecta; order Lepidoptera; family Noctuidae; genus Diarsia; species Diarsia rubi. Next base: position 2,046,296 of record OW026420.1, on the reverse strand, counting down.
AACGTTTTAATATTATTTATTACTTATTGCGGTACTCAGAGATATTTAATGATTACGTAAGGTAGGGATGGCAGGGAAGGGCAGGAAGATGATGATGGTTAATTGAATGGATGTGACTGGATTTTTGTTATTTCAATTTAAAAAAAATCTCAAAACTAAGTAGGTACATTGCCCCACAAAACTGCTTACGCATTTTAATTGTGAGATCGCTGAATCTCTTACTTCTTTCTTGAGTATTACCAACTAGATCATCTGCTGGTATTGCCCCCTGTTCTTATATCCAAAACCTTCCTATTCCAGGGCTATGGCGATGTGCGTGATGTACATGGTGGGTCGAACTGGTGCGGCTGTGGGCTCCAACTTCCTCGGAGCCACGCTGGACCTGCATTGCCATGAAGCATTCACGGTATTCGGAGTTTTCACTGCAGGTGGGATTGACTTGTGTTTTATTCTTTATTTTTTGGGTACACCTTCATTTTTATTATCTAAGGGTGTTAGATCATAAGGGTGTCCGTCGGGGCTGCGGGTTGCACACTAGTCACCGCGGCCTCGACATATAGGGCTATGAAGGAACATGGGTGGTTTCTAGTCAGTAGAAGTCTGACACTCCCTTTCGCTCTGCCCAAGAGCGGGAGGGGTTATTTGATGATTTCACATACCCAAAAAAAAAAGGGTGTTACACGTAGGTAGAACTAGAAAATACAGAGACTGCCTGACCAGAGGGGCCACTCTCTAAGTCGGTGAACTAAGATTAGGTAGTACTTAGTAACTTCGAAATGAACCGTTCTCTCAATTCTATTTGTCAACTGTCCAATCGTGTCGGTATTCTTGTTTTAGTTCGGGCACCTAACGAAATCTATGTTCGTAAATACAGATTAGCAATCGCCCGTATCTTCGGCCGAAACTACAGATTTCGTGCTTAGAGAGTAGACCTTCTGTTTCGATAAGTGCTAGCAGATCGGCGCCGGTAGCCAGCAATCTATTATGTACGAGTATTGTGGTCTCTTAAGGAAAATAATATTTTATTAGGTACTAGCGGACGTCACGCGGTTTTACCTGCGTAGTTCCCGTTCCCGCTTGAGTACAGGGATAAAAAGTAGCCTAAGTTATTCAGGGTGAATGTAGCTTACTAATGGTGAAAGAATTTTTGAAATCGGCGCAGAAGTTTTTGAGTTTATTCATTACAAACATACACACACACACACAAAAATACAAATCTTTCCTATTTATAATATTAGTGTAGATTTTGATAATTTTGGAAGACAAAATCAAATAGTATAAATTAGGTACCTCACAGGTAAGAATAGAATAGAATAGAAGATGTTTATTTCCCTAGTTTATATGATACATTATGTCCATAGGTCGGTGGTGTATCCGGCCTGTGGGTGTGTCAGCTACTTACAGTCTACCTATGTTTGTCTATGAGAGATCTGTATGAGTGTCGTGTAGTGTGTGCTGTGTGCTTGTTAGTGTGTACAGAATAGATTTATATAAATATATTATGTTGTTCTATATTGTCCTATCCTATTTACAGCTAATTACACACACACTAATTACAATCACAGGTAAGAGAACACTGAGGTACTCTCATCACTTTTGAGATTCAGAATACTTAATTTCGCATGGACACATTTGTATAACGTCATACATAAGTCACGCGGAAGCTACATTATACCACCCATTAAGGGCCTTGACGCCTGACAATAAAATATTTTTAATTTTTTTATTAGCTGTTCAAAGGTCCCACGGAGAAGAGCCGGAAATAATGAATAATTTTCATTATAACAGTGGTCTGACATGATTTTGCCCAAACATTGATTTACATGATTACTTTCGCACTGAATATCTTTTTGGTTGTCGATTTTTTTTTTAAATGCAAGCTGAAGGGCTAATGGTACAACAATAATTTTAAATAAGTACGTAAAATATTTTTTTTGTTTCTTTCAGGGTCAACAATCCTAATGGTCTTCTGGCCGAATCCTCAGAAAGTTCGAGAAGAATTGGAAGATAAAGGCTTCACCTACTAAATTCTATGTGGTCATAGAATACCTACTCACAATTGTTCCAAAAAGAGACTGATAGAAGACAGTTTATGCATTTGTAATATTTTATGAGGCATTTAGATTACTATTTTATTATTGTATTAAATTAAATTAAAAATGTAAAATATGAAAAAGTTTTTTCTTTCATGATTAGTTTACGAACAGCGCCATCTGTTTAAATATTAATGAACTAAGTAACCGAATTCTTGACTATGTGGCGCTACTGTTGCAAATCGCACTTTTTCAAAATTTACAATAGATGTCGACACCTGTAGCAACATTGAAATAAATTAGTCTTTAACCAAACTTCCGAAAGGGTTGTACAAAACAATGTTGCGTAGTTTTTTTACTATACTTATATAGTAAAAAACTACGCAACTTATTTGTATCTGTAGATTTTTTCTGCGAGCCTGACTTTCGCCCGCGTACTAATCGTTGTGGGGATCCGCGGGATCATGCTATCGGGATGAAAAGTATCCTAAGTATATGTTAATACCGATTATAAACTATCTGTGCCAATCAAAATACTTGATTGAAACACAAGACAGTCAAAACTTGCAGTTGTAATTTGAACGCGAGCAACAACTTTTTTGTTTGTACAAACTTTGCAGAAGACCATTAGTTGAAGAGACTAAAATTTTATCTCGAAATAATTACCACTTTATGAGGATCTAACAAGATTATAAGCATCCAAATCAAAGGTTGACAAAGGGGTGAAGTGACAAATGTAGCATCATTATTTAGCGATTTAGATAATGTGTATCCGTTAGCCGTTCATCACAATCATCACAATCGTCGCCTGCGCAACCCGTTGACACGTTTTTGTCACCACTTGTTAAGGGTTCATAGAAAAAAGTTTAACATTCCGTCTAGGCGCCACTAACTGCGAAATAAGCGTGCCTTACCTAATTATAAGTTACAGCTTGGGCAGAGCTCTTCATAGGCTTTTTATTTTGTTTGGATTTACTCTACTAACCTACCTTTAGAAAAACGGAAATTTTAAATTTCTATCCCTAAGGGTTTGGCTTGTGCGTTGATCCTCAGTCAGTCAGCTTTGCTTTTTAACCGACTTCCCAAAAGGAGGAGGTGCTCAATTCGATCGGTATTTTTTTTATCTAAATAGATAGATTGTACCTACTAGATATCTGATACAAGAGAAGTCATGTTATTCTGAAAATATATTGCTTAATGTGTGACTTGTTTGGTCTTCAACACAAGATTTTCAGTAATCAGACACTCGGACACAAAGCTATTGATCAGGGAATCTGATGCATAGCTGGTACCAATAAATGGAACTCCTTTGTGACGAAACTCTTTTAACGTCAACGTCTGGGCTTCAAAGGAAAAACAAAAACAAATGCAGAAAGGATGGTCCGATTTGCGACAGCGATGACATACCTAACTCCCTAACTTAAAAAACTTAAACTTCTCGATGTGTTTGTAGTTTAAATTAACGAAAGTAGGTAAGTCTAAAATACGTAGAATAATCCTTAAATCTTTTTATAAATGCACACCGATTACGAATACTATGCACATACATAATTATTCTACTTTTTGATGCAAATTCCCATAGCTTAATCTTCCCACAACAAACCGTGTCGGCTTGCTATTTCCACAAAAAACTCTCGTCCAATCATCCGAATCCGTTTCGTATCCCCAAAAAATGTTGTGATAGAGTATTTTATGACAAAATAATAGCCAGAGTATCACTGTGAGAAAAAAATGGACGAATTATTGTCGAAAAAGTTCGGATCTCAGGTAGCGTTGAAATCTTTGTAATGTTACAAGGCTCGGAATTTTGCCCCGATTTAATGAGATTCGGGGTTGGTAAGTTTCTAAAAGAGATTTTTGCTTGATTATCTAAATATAGAAGAAATGTCTAGTGCGTAAAGTAAAGATTTGCCGATCGACTTTTTGTTCTTTACTTGTGCTTTTGGGAGCTCTTGGCTTAATAAGAACTGCCACTCGGGTCGATCTTTAGGTAAAGCTGTGCTTGCCTAGGTTGGTCTGTGGATGGGTGACTGCCCGACATACCGAGTTTCCTCCGTGCCTCGGTAAGCATGTTAACTTGTTAGTCCCGGCTGTCATATATAAACCTTTGGCAGTCGTTACAGCTCACAACTTAGGACCCAGTAATATAAATGACAACAATATCTGTGGTGCTAGGCAACTGGGCTTATCCCAGTTGTATACGTCCCTGTGTGCCTGTTGGCCTTGTTCTGTTCTGTCTCCTGCTGATATGGAGGGAAGTGGAAATTTTTGATTTTCCTACTGCTCCGCTATTCTTTTCTGATTAATTTCGTTGCGGGATCCAAGACAGTTAAATCGTTTCTCTGGGACTTCGTCGAGCTTCATTGTCTCTGCTCTATTCTGGTGGTCGCCACTGTTGATTCAGGCTTACAGGTGTTACAGTGGTTTGGGAATAGTGAGGCGGGCTTGCTTAAAATAAAAGTCGTTATAGGTAGTCAGTGTCCTGAAATTCTGACATCCAGTCTTATCAAAGAGTCGTATAACCTTAGCTCGGTTGTGAAGGTCAGATAGGCAGTCGCTCCATATAAAATACTGGTATTCAGCTGCATCCGGTTAGACTCGAAGCTGACCCCAACATAGTTGGGAAAAGGCTAGGTAGATGATGACATGTGCTTATAACAACGTCTAAATACGTTTTTTAAATTGACGAAGATAAAACGTGTCAAAGCGGTCAGTGACGTTAACAACCCCCACTTGAGTGGGGGTTGTTAACGTCACCGCTAAAGAATGTCATACTAATGTTTTAGAGTATGACGTCGCACGAGTTTTCAAAGCACTGTATCTTCTTCATTGTTTGTTTACGTGAAAAAAGAAAAAATACGTGTCCAATATTGGAAACCTCTCTGACTGTTAACTAAGTACCTATTACAGCCCTGTCACAAGTCAAACTTTGACAAAAATACCAATATCAATAACGTACAAAATAATAATTTTATTTGTCATACCATAGCTATTTGTTCCCCACAAAACGTTCCATAAGCCACGCATATGTTTTTAACGGTTGTCCATCGGTCGCTAATTAAAATTGTTGAACGTCCACCGGGGGGTGATGTTCCTCCCCTTTACACCCTTGTGACTTACTATTGACCTTGAATTTACCCCTCTTTGTTTTATAAAATTTTGTTTGACTTTTGCTTGTGACTTTGACCCTGTTTAATTTATCGTGGGTTGTTGGTCGTGGGTTCGAACCCAGTCAGGCGCATTACTTTGTGTAATTTATTTCATCACTACTGCTCTCAAAACGGTGAAGGAAAACATCGTGAGGAAACCGGTATACCGATATCTTAGAACCAAAAATTCGAAGATATGTGACATCTACCAATCCGCACTGGGCCCGCACGGTGCATCATCCCTCTCCTAGAGAGGAGGCCTGAGTCCTTGCAGTGGGAACAATTTAGGGCTGATAATGAAATTGGAAATCATCAATTGATGGAAAGTTTTTCGATAACTTATCGGTCATTACTCTTTAGAGTTTTTAAGTAAGCAGTCTCAGAATAACCAATTCTAGGTCATATTAAAGGTCAAGTTTTCCGCAAGAAATCAAATCAGTAGTCTGTGTTTTTTTACCATGTAGAATCCGTTTTATCAATCAAGATTTTGAAAAAAGAGACACTGTCGGAAAACTTTCGAGAAGAAATAATATGAATATGTACTTATGCATAGTTGGTACTTACTTGAGACAGATTCACATCATAAGACTTTTGATCTAAGTACCTACCTACGCCTTTTTCTTTACTAAGAAGTACACTCCAGACTCCCAAACACAAAAGGTAAACAGTAACAATTAAATCTGCCAGCTCCCAACAAATCGTTTGATGGTTGATATTGGTTACAAAAACCCGTGGATAGCACGTGCACACTCAGGTGGGCGTCACGTGGTAACCGACGCGCCATATGTCACTGGTGTGAGTCCCAGTTGGTCAGTTTACGGGTTTCTGGAAAAATTGTGTCTGTTTGTTGATTGGTTGGTTAGAGTTATTGTGGTTGGCTGTGAGATTACGTACTTTTACTGGCTGGACATCTCCAAAGATGATTAAACACAAAGCCTAGATCCTCTGACCAATTGATGAAAACCTTATCTATCCTCTTAGAGGACTTAGTTAATGTTATCGACATAGCTTACATAATAAGTAAGATGAAGTGGCAGGGGGTTGCCATATTAGCCGTATAACCGATGACCGTGGACTGAGAATTGGCAAGCGTAATGCGGCCGCCACACACTCGACGAGTGGCACGGCAAGTAGCGAGGCAAGGAAGCAGAGACATAGTGTGGCCACTTTACTCGTCATGCCGATGCCGCACGTCTTGCTCGTCCTGCCCATCGCTCCCTATGTTGTCGGTTTTTGTTTTTGTAGGAGCGTCACGATTAATTGCGCGAGTAGAGCAACATCGCGGCAAATATCGGCAGCACGAGGAGCATAGCGATGAGCAGCGCGAGAAGCATAGTGTGGCGGCCGCATTAGGTAAGGGAAGATGCCCTCAGGAACAGTGGGGCTACGATCTTTGTAGGTTGGCTAGTAGATGAGAGTTGCTGATAATCGAGTTGAGTAGTGTGTGAAGAGGCCTATATCCAGCAGTGAATTGCTGTAGACTGATAATGATGAATTAGGTGAACTATTGTTGGTGTACCTTCTTAGATCTTTTCTTAATGATTAAATGATTAAACCTATAGCGTTACGTGTGTAATTATTACGTGGGCAAAGCTGACTGATTGAAGAACACATTATTAACACACAGGCCAACCACCCTTTGGGGTGGGGGGGAATCATCAAATGACTCCTCCCGCTCTAGGCAGAGTGGTAGGGAGTGTCAGACTTCCACCGACTAAAAACCACCCATGTTCCTTTTTAGCCCTTTGTGGTCGCGGTATCTCTTTCACCGCAGCCCCGACGGGAATTCTGTGTTTTTTAATTATTTAAACAAGGTAAAAATAAATCTTCAAAACGAAATATTCGTTGCGAATGCAACCAAATAGCTAAAAAGAGGATCACCAAGATTAATATCGCTCGACTATCACAAACTTAACCTTATTCAAATGCTCATTACGCATCTGTTACTATATTACTGATGGTATCGCGATTTACACCAGTAATGTACCTCGAATGACGTCACCGGACCGTGACATATAACTCACATTAGCATATCAACGGTATTGCCCACTGGCGGGGTTGTATGCCGTTTTAACGTACGTAAGGGGTGAGAAAATATGTCAACACGACTAGTAGAACTTGACTTTTTCTAAAGATTTATGTCGTTAAATTCACTCTGACACGTAAAACAAAAAATAAACACATAGGTTTACATGGGCACTTATAAATCATCGAGAAATGATGCACGGTTCGGGTCACATCATTTTCTAAAGAGAAGAACCGGCCAGGAACTCCATATTATCATGTAACAGCATTAGAACTTAGGTATAGGGAACAACGTAGATCTGATAATAAGCCGTAGGTTACAACAAAAAAAGGTAAAAAAAGATAAATATCGGATCGATATCGGTTGAAAAATATACTCCCAGCACACATCAAGGCAATGCTTGTACAGTCCCTAATCTTCCCCATTACTTATAGGCTATGGTGAGATGTGCTACTATGACCTGAATGCAGATCTTCTCAATAAACTTGACCGACTTCTTAATAACTGCATTCGATTCTCTTTCAATCTTCGCAAGTACGATCATGTGTCTGCACATCGTTCGCTACTAAAATGGTTGCCTATCCGACAGCGCAGAGCGTTGAGGGCTTTGACAACCCTGTTTTGTCTTCTTCACAAGCCCACTTCCCCTTCTTACCTGACTTCTCTCTGTCAATATTTATGTACTGCACATAGCAGGACTCTTCGTTCCACCAATAATCGCCTTCTACCTTGTCCTTTTCATCGGTCTGGCTTTTTTAAATCGTCTTTCTTCGTCCAGGCGGTTTTTCTGTGGAATGAACTCCCTCAGGATATCAGGACAGTAAACAGTCTGTTCACGTTTCAAAGTATAAGTTCGTGAGCACATTTACAAGAAGTTGGCAGCTTCGTCTTAAACTTAAGTTGTAGTAGTTTCTTTGTATGTATTTATTCTTACATTTTAGGTATTATATATTTTCTAACTTGTTTTCTGTTATAGCACCTACTGTGTATTGTCTCTGCATCGCCCTAAGTTTGTTTACTAGTGCATAAAGTTTTAATATATAAATAAATAGTTTACAAAAGTTAACAAAGTCAGTAAACGATTACTTTACGGTTTCATTGACAATGACATTTGAATCGAATTGTTTTACCTATTTCCTGAAAAATGTATTTGTCATTCCATGTCAAATGTACACTGTTCTCAAATGTAACCTTACACTCTATGGAACCTAACGAAGGTTATTTCATTTTCATCACATTTCTTGTTAGGTTCATATTTTGCTGTAAATCTTGATCAAATTTCCTTTTCATTTTCTTGTTTAGTTAACCTTTCACCTAACCATAGCCTAATTATTCCCGCACCATTACAAAGTCAAGTACAGACGGCACGCTACCACTACCCGTGTGAACCCCAGCACCTGTCCAGAAATCTTCAGTCACTTTCCCATAAGGCACGGTCACCCACCGTGAACTTACCCTTGTATAATTGCAGCCTGTTACGGTATCAGCAGACCAGCTGGTCGTAAGGTGAGAATGTAGGTTCCCTATAAAGGCCTGTGAAAAAAATAGGCCTACTTGGATGTTTGTAATTTTAGTTTTTTGTTAGTTTTCAGATTTTTATGGGTACGGTTTTATTTGGAAAAAGCCGTGGTGACCGAGTTTAAATGTCAGTCTTTTATGTCGAATAAACAATTGGTGAAAAGCCCGTGGTTAAATAATTATAGCCGCTCATCTTCAAGTCATCATCTCTTGTATAGGTTGGTCCTTGGATGGGTGATTAGGACCACCCCTTACATACAGAGTTTCCTGCAGAGTGTCAATTTGTAGATTAAAATTGACAGTCGATAAGTAGTCAATAGGCCGCAAGTCTCAAATCGTAGTCGAAGTTCTAACATTTCCACCATAGCTTTTTCCACCAGATTTTGTGAATTGATGTTATCAGATTGTAAAATAATGAAAATATTGTATTAGCACGAAGAATCGAACAAAGAACAGTTTTTTTTTTATTCTTTAATTTTTATCGAAGCTTTTATCCTTAAAGGCAAGTCAGCCTCATCATAACTTAAACTATTTTACATTTTAGTATAGTAAACAAACAATAAAAATTAAAAAAAACATATCAGCAAGGAGAATTGCTATCTCCGGTGACGGCTGTGCTAAAACTGGAACATATGAACCGATATCATGTTTATTTAAATTTAATTTAGACATCAATGTTTCTCGTTCCTTCTTATTCTTATTACATTTGACAAGTAAATGGTGAACATCTTCAACCGAAGATGATAGAAAGAAAGTTAAGAAAAGTTTTGTTTCAACTAGAACAAACAAACTGCTGTTTGCGTAACCATTTTTCTCTATACCCGTTCTTTGTCGTATTCCCTGAAAGTCCGATTCACCATTCACCAAACTCCAAGATCTCGACGATAAACGTCAACAGGATAAACTCCCTAAAGAACACCACTACCAATTGACCCATTTACAGAAACCCAAAACGTTAAAAAACCTTTTTTCTCGCCAGAAAGGCGCAATCAAGCTTCAGTGAGGAGTTGAGGCGCTACCGTCATCACCATAAAGGTAATCGATTAAACAAACATCCGCTCTGCTTTGTGCCATAAATCATACATTGATTGGATGTGCCGGGACCATAGAGTCGGGGATGAGTGCGTGGTATGGTTTAGTGCCTAAGGATCGGTGTCCTCTGTGAGGAAAAGTTTGGAATGTTGAAGTCTGGGGGGTGATGGTGTTTGGTTAAGAGTCTTATGTAGGCATTTCTAAATCTTAGATTATTATATTTAGAGGAGATCCCTCAGGATCATGACCATACTAAATCATCATGATCTTTCTGTGGCCGATAAATACATTTTCTTTCTTCATTTCTTTCTTGGGGTTGGCGCATCACGTTTTCTTGATGCATTAATTATTCATGACCAAACACTATGCAATGTAACAGAGTAGTTGACTGACTAAAAACATATGATTCTGTTTAGTCCGTCTGTTAGATTATCGAAAAATATTGGATACGTGTTTTTTGTTTGATCAAATTAATAAAAAAGAAGAAAATAAAACGTGTCAAAGATCGTGAGAGGTGGCTGGTGACGTCACTTTCTGGTTAAAAATGTATCAAACTCTGACGTTGCGCGAATTTTCGAAGCACTGTATCGTTTTCATTTATTGTTTACGTGTAAATTAAAAAATACTTGTCCAATATTTTTTGGAAATCTATCTGACGGACTAATTACTTTTTTTTTTGGCAACTACCCTAAGTATTCCAATTGCAAACATTTTGACCCGTTTTCTTAGGTGGTGGTGGCGGTGGTGGTCTTTATCCGGTGGCTTAGTAAGAACTACTCCGTAAATAAGACAGAAGTAGCTTTCTAGCTTTTAAAAGGCAGAATATACTTATCAAAGTTACTTTGTTTTTGACACGTTCCTCTCTGTCTTGTACAGTTTGATAGCACTGACGAAAATGATAATTGCACGTATGTGCTATGTAGCGTTTATGTGTACAAACCAGAAAGTCCACTTTTGTCATTGCAGCCTATTAAGCACTTCTAATCTTAACGTTGGTTCAATCAAGTACATTTGCATTTCAACAAAACATCGACTTTTCTTTTAAAACTTGATCTATGTCGGCTGCGCGCACGCCGCTCCCAGTTTCGCCAAGCCAATTAAACGGTCCCCACGATCGGTGCTATATCGTATCAGCCCAGTGTTGCCAGTGCACCAGGTTTATAGCCTCTCATTTAACTTAATAAGGTGGTGTTTTAGTTTAAGACTAAATAATAAGGTTGTAAAGCTTTGGAATGATGTGTGAAAGGAGAACGGATAGGTGGTTTTGTTGTTGTGTTGATGGTCCTGTCTTAAGTCTTGATTTAATGAAGAAACCTGCATAATGGAAAAAGGCTGAAGACCTAGGAAAAGATGAATCTTCTGCAAGCTTAACCAAAATTTTCTTGAGAACTAACATTTTTGGTAATTTTTTGAGACCTTTTTTAAACTGTTGATCATGCTTAAGGTTAACTCCAACAACATTTCGCTTTTTTCATCAGATTATACGTTCTGTAGGACTTTGTTTAGTTTGACGCATCCGTTCTCTTGTAAGTCGAGAAAGTTGACAAAGAAGACGCATGATTGAGATCTGCTACCGCCAAACGTAACACCGACTATGCGCATCCTATTTAGTAAAATTTGCCCATTATTTCACCAAAATCATTTACAACCCAGCTATTTTACAGTAAACCTATGATTACAACAAACAGCAGTCGAAATTGACCGAAACAAGCAATAAAAATCACCCATAACCAATAAAATAGTTTTTTTTTCAAGATGGCGGCAATAAAAGCGCGGCAAAGCGTAGTTTTGGCGCCATTTTTTATTTTATTTTTATAACGAGGAGATTAAGTAATATTGTAAAACCAACAGTGGGCGTAAAATATTTTGTTTTTTGAGAAAAAAATGTGTTTGGCGCCTCATAAGGTTAGCATTAAGTCATTATAGGCTGTTAGGTCAGGTCAGTAACGATGAAATTTTGGGAAAATTAGATTTTGATAATGTTTGGTACGAGGCTACAAGGTGAGATATAATATACTGTAGAAGAAATATTAGTGTTATTCTCGAGAAATATTCATTAAGATCTCCGTCGCTGATCGATTCATGTGATTAAAATCGAACTTCTACACATCTCATAATTATATGATCTTACATTTAATTGATTTTTAACTAACCCTGAATGTTTCGTTGTCCTCGAGGCTTAATCTGCGCTTGCCCATAAGTATAGAGTGGTCTGGATGGGTGACCCATTACATAGCAAGGTTGCTCCATGCCTCACGGAGAGCACGTCAGGCTGTCATTTGCCTCGTCGGGGCTAGAGGAGTCATTTGGAGGAGTATCGTATACCCCAGTACTACTGAGGAGGTCAGATAGGCAGTCGCTCAATGTAAAGTACTGCTCAGCTGCGTTAGACTGACTAACATCGTTGAGAAAAGAATGACAGATGATGTATGTTTTATTGTCTTTAAAAAATCTTGGACATTATTATAACTAGGTATAGTCTAATTTCGCATGATTGATATGTCATTCCTTTTCTTTCTCTTGAAACTATTTTTTTTTTAAATCATATGTCCTTGCTAGCGCATGCTTCCATTTACCACAAGTCCTACCGATTAAGTTTAATAAGATCAAAAGTGGAGCCCTCCATTTTTTTACTCAGTAAAAAAAAATTACCAAAAACAAACAAACCGAAAAACTATAATTCATTATTACACGCTAAAACTATATTGCTAACCGCCAAATTCTAACCGAAAAATATCTATAATCGGGAATCGAAGGCGCACCCAATAATCAGGCTTAATCACCGACGAGCTTGTTTGTTCAAGTCGTGTTAAGCAAAAACAAAATTTAGGTGATCTTTTTGTATTTCAGACATTGGTTTTCAAATTAAATTAACCTTCCTTTTTCATACCTAATTAGTTTTAGAACTTATTATACTCAAAGGTATAATAACCACACAAAAATATGACGGATATAATTTCCCATAGGACCTTGACAAATGCCTATCGCTTTCGAAGTATTTCTACAATATGGATGTCATACGTCTGGAATTTTCTAGACTTGTTCGGAATTTTAGCTTGAAGTCCGGAAAGTAGGGGCATTCCTTAAACGTCAGGGATTCTCAAAAATGTGAAAAGCAAAGCAAAGCAATAATAGGTGTGTATTATCAATTATCCGGTGTTTATAAACACATATTAACATAGTAATTCAGGTGATTCCTGCGTTCTTCGTTGCTTTTTTTAAACAATTAATTTTATTAATTATATCAGTAGTATTATAAAAAGTAGCGCTTATAATATTACTCCGCCAAGTGGAAATACAAGGGATTTCCTTTTGCATTAACTGAACACAAGTCATAATCTTCAAAACTCGTAGTTCTATGAAAAAACTCCGCTAATCTTCGTAAATTCTAAACCAATATCCCGTGCGTTATTATCTAAAATACTGCCCAAGTTTACCAAAACAAACATTATCCTAATATTAGTTATTAAAACCAATATTTTTGTAATAACTGTAGAAACTATTCTAATTTGATTTTTTTCTACTCTATGACAAATTGATGTTTGCTTTATGAAGCGTTATAATTATCAGTGATTTACAAAGTTACGTTTGCAGTTACCATAAACTACTTGCCAACTAGCTAAAGTTCAAAATTGATCTAACTCCGACATTCCAAAAATTGTGGCCAGATTTCGCACAAAATTTTTGCAAAGTCATAACATCAGCGAATTTCAATCTTATCACTGGCAAAAATAGGGTCTATTTTGGAATGGACACGTTAAAACAATACCAAAAAAAAGCGTGTTTGCAATATACCTTTTTGCGGTTAGCGACAAAGACATATTTTTTCTCAAATCCTTGCGGTAGGCTGCGCCCGCGCCGATTGCGGTGCGCCTATTGTTTGATCTATTTGTCATATTAGTGCGTGCGGTGCCTTTTGTCTTGTTTTTTGTTTGTCATAATTATTGCGGTTATGATTTTTGCATAGTTTCCTCTAGTTTCCGTACTTGGGACAATTATGGGAGGATCCATTCGTGTGGGTCCTTCGTTAGTGGAATGACAGGCAGTTTTTGGGGTATTTGTGAAGATTCGATAGGCTCCAGTATTTAAGGATTTAAGGCCAGATATGGAAATCAACATAACATAGCACGAGCTTGCGGTTTAAACTTTAGTTAAATTCAAAAATATAATTACATTTTATGGAAGTCCTCTTTTCTGCCAATACAAAAGACATCAACGATTAAGTACATAAAAAAAATACTAGAAAAATATTTAAATTGTTATATGTAACCAATCAGCCGCTTGAAAAAGTGATAACACGAGTTCTTCACATACTTGATGCATACACAATTGATACTTACATAATTGATAGACTGAAAACCGGACGACCTAGGGCGAATCTAAAAATTAAAACTTTGGCAAAAGAAATCTGTTCGAAGTACTCCTTTAATGTATTTACAAACATACGTCAAAGGTCCGGTTTTCTCCTAAGCGGAGACTAGTATAGCGGAGAGGATATGTGCCAAATTCGACCAATCACAGGAAGGGCGAAAGACCAGGTGTAAATTTTAACTAATGTGATTGGTCGATTTCTGCACATCTCCCCTCGTCTCCGCTCTTCTCCATTTTGGTAGAAACTGTGCCATAAACCACGTTAATCCGTTGGTCTTTTTTTTTTTTTTTTGGTGGGTGTAAAATCATCGAATAACCCCTCCCGCTCTTGGGCAGAGCGAAAGGGAGTGTCAGACTTCTACTGACTAAAAACCACCCATGTTCCTTCTTCGCCCTCTATGTCGAGGCCGCGATAACCAGAGGACTACCCGCAGCCCCGACAGGCGTCGGCCCTTTCGGGCCCCTCCCATGTTGCTGACATCTCTTTGAGGCGCGCGTGGAACACGAACGCGCCGTCGACACGGCCTGTTTTCGTCGTGAGACGGACGGACGGCGAGTTAGCCCATCACTCACCGTCCACAGGCCCGCGTCTACGGTGGCCGGAGATCATCGCGGGTAATCCGTTGGTCTTACACCTGCATTCACAACCATTCGATTCTCAGTCGTATCCCATCGAAGCATCATACTATCGAAAATGGCAATTCATTAAACCGAAGCCGAGTAATAGATTCGATTGTCATTGCCGACAGCTATTTGCTATCGGAAGCGCAATTCAATCAGAATTACGACGCCATTTTGTACTATACCACAAGCAAGAGTCGTTGCGTATCCATTTAAAATGTGCCATAAATAGATCTTTGGCAGTAGTTACGGGTAGTCAGTGACCTGATAGTCTGACATCCAGTCTTACCAAAGGGTATCGTATTACCTAGTATTAACTGGGTTGTGGAGGTCAGATAGGCAGTCGCTCCATGTAAAATACTGGTATTCAGCTGCATCCGGTTAGACTGGAAGCCGACCCCAATATAGTTGGGAAAAGGCTAGGCAGATGATGATGTCGATCGAATCTGTGAATAGCGATCGAATTTGACAATTATTCGATTCGGAAATCAGATACCCGATAATGTGTCAAGGTCGATTCGGTTTCGATTCGATTGTTTGTAAATAGCTATGCTGAATTGCTGATCTCTGTCCGATCGTGTCGAATTACCGTCCCATCGGACTATACGAGTGAAGGAATAGAGCATGCACCTGTGTCACCGCTTACAATTGTGGACTACCTATATGTATTATCTCACCGATGACTAATCTGTACTGAAATTGGCCGACATGACCGAAAACAGTCAGGAGGAATAAATAATCATGCGCCTTGTAATTTAACATCCACACCGTGTATGAACAGGAATGGAGCAAATACATCGATACTTGCTCCAATTTTACCGCACAAATTGTGTTCCAAAGTCTTTTATTATACAGGCTGTAGCTAAATAAAGGCACACAAAAACCACCAAGTTTTTTGAATTCAAAAGCTTCTTTTGTGGGATCGCGTGAGCTGCACATCCTTGGGAAAATAAGTGGCACTATTCATTGATATACTTTTACCTGTGGCAAGGGCAACTGTACCGTTTTGTGTAGTATGAAGGTAAGGTCACAGATCAGGAGTTGGGAATTCAGGGTGGGATTAAGTCCTCACTTATATTTCTTATAATTCCTCGTTAGTTTTGTAAAGTTTACTTAGGCGTGCATTTTTGCAAGCTTGATGACAAGGTGTTGTAGTAAAGTTTGTGAGGTGTTATTTTAGCCATGACCTGGAATAATCTGGGTTAATTGATACATTATTTTAGTAATATAATAATACTAACGCTTACTTTACCTATAAACATTTACAGAACACAATTCTGAGGAAATTCGTCATGGAAAACTAAATACAAAAATGCCTGAACTGGGAATATAGCTCAAGATGTCACACACATCCCGTCAGGGCTGTGAGTTGTTCGAAAGTGATACTGCGGCCTCGACGCTTAGGACTATTAAGGAACATTGGTGTTTTTAGTGAGTAGAAGTCTAACACTCCCTACCGCTCTGCCCGAAGCAGTAGGAGTCACTTGATCATTTCCCACACACACAAAAAGATGTCGCACACATATATTATACTTGACAGTTCTGTTTGTTACTAATGAATAAACGATAAGTTCATAATCTGGTACCTATTAAAAGTTATTTGGAAGGCAGATTTTACTATTTACACTTGCGACAAATAAGTGGTAACATTTTGTGCGACAATGCTACGCGCTACGACAATATCGTAGGCTAGCGAACAATGTTTTTGCTACGAAAAAATGCGTAGCATTTTGTTTGTTGCTAAACTTATTTAATTTCTTTGTGTGTTTATGCAAATTTAATAAAAAATACTAAATAAATATAGCAGTCTGTTCAGCATGTTTGTATATTTTATAATAATCTAGCTCCCATGTACAAAATTAGATACTTTTAAATTCATTTAAATTAGCCCTTTTACTTTTCAGCAACTGCCACAACCTCATACTCTCTAAACCTGTATAAAACTCTTTGAACGTTTTCTAACTCAATCTATTGAAATCTATAGGGACTGAATACGCAAACGTAACGTGATTTATTACGTTTTGTCAGATCGAGGTGTGAATTGTCCCCTTAGGGTAAAATCAACACTTTCGTTTGGTTATAAATACATAATAGTGATGGATCAAAGTTATTTAGTGTTATTAAAATAATCGATAACCAAATGTTTATCTAATCTTCTGGTTGTTTGATTCTTATAAAATGCTGGAGGGTGTAAAAGGTTACCTACATTAAAATTATATTGAATTTAATAGATGGCAACTTTTTTGAGCATCTTTGGTAGGTAACGTCACCTGAATGCACTCTATACTATCAGGATATATTATAAAACTGATTAGAACCCACGTAATGTTGACAAAAGCACGGAATTCTTTCATCTTTTACAGGAGATGAAGGCACCCTCCCGTCGGGGCTATGGGTTGACCCGCCGGGGCTACGGGTTCTTCGAAAGAAATACACGGCCTCGGCACAAGGGCTAAGAAAAACCATGGGTGGTTTTTAGTCAGTAGAAGTCTGACACTCTTTCCCGCTTAGAGCGGGAGCGGAAGGAGTCATTTGATTATTTCCCACCACCACAAAACACAAAAATGACCTTCACAACCTGTTCTTCATACTCCTAGTGTCCTAGTAGACTTGAACCGTAATCCACCACACTCAGTGAGCTTGTGTAACCGCCAAAAATTACTGGTAGCCATATTTTTGCCAAAATACACCAAGCCTTATTGTGGAATAACAAAATCAAGCCACGCGTATTATGACCTCATATTCGGCCAGTATTTGACCACACCATACAAAGCGTGCTCCCGTTTCACGGTATTCCACGAGATCCCGTACCAAAGATCTGTGAAAAGCCTCGGGTTGGGTTGATGCTGTATCGCAATGGTTAAGGTAGTGGGCTGAGAGATAAAAATTGCGATTTACAGAAGACAAATTGGCGATGGACAGACTTTTTTGTTTTCCTAAATCACACTTCACAAGCGAAAGTTTGTGAGTGTGTATGTTTGTTACTTCTTCACTCAAAAACTACTGAACGGGTGCGGGTGCGGAAGCGGGTGAAGCCGCTGGCAACAGCTAGTGTTTATAATATTAATAGCTATTGCCAGCGGCTACACCCGCTACAACTCGAAAATTATCCCACGGAAATATAAAATCGGGATAAAAACAATCCTATTTGTTAATCCAGATTATAAACTATCTGTGTGTACCAAATTTTATTCAAATCCGTCCAGTAGTTTTTACGTCAAAAAGTAACAAACATACACACTCATACACTCACAAACTTTCGCCTTTATAATATTAATGTGATAAAGGCGACAGTTTGTGAGTGTGTATGTTTGTTACTCTTTCACGCAAAACTCCTAAAAGGATTTGTATACAATTTTGTACACAGATAGCTGGATTAACGTAGGATAGTTTTCATCCCGATTTTATCTTCTCGTCGGATTATTTGTGAGTTGTAGCTGGCACGACTTAATATAAAATACATGCAAAAACACACGATGTTTTCTCATGGTGGCAAGCAGAAACCAAAAAAAAAAGAAAAAAAAAAAGAAAGAAAAGAAGAAACCACAGCATTCATTGTGAACTCCTTTCATGTGTACCTTAAAATATTAAATAAGTATTATTTTAAGGTACACATGAAAGGAGTACACAATGAATGCTGTGGTTATAGGTATTCCTTAAAGATCTTGAGTTAACAAACGTATCATATCATTTCAGCCAAAAGACGTGCACTGCTGGACATAGGCATCCTACAGGTGGCACCACAATGACCGGTCGCGTGCGTCTTGCATCCAGCGGGTCCACGCAACAACCCGAAACAAATATACAAAAATAAAAAAATATAAAAAAAAATAAAAATATAATAATAAATAATATATAATAAATAATAAAAATATATAATATAATACAAAATATAAAAAACATTCAATCAATCAAATTATATTCAGACCCCAACGGTGACTGCAACCATTGGCGCTGTCATTTTGTCATTGCCATTTTATGCAATAGGTTAATTTATTGGCATCTGAAAATCTGTACAAGTTGTACTGTACCCGACTCCCGCCCTCGCTACCTCAACCTTAACTTAGTACCTACCTCCGGACCACTGCCTTTACTACATAATTTAAAGGAAAATTGTTTCCTTTTCACACAAATAAGCAAAAGATTTAAAGCTTGCAACATTGTAAGCTTCAACCAGCGGGCTTCGCACAAACGCGAGTCAGAGACCAAACTCATTGAAAAATCGTTGTCCACTTCTTGTACTATAATTTGTATGACATCGACCTTATTCTCATTAACCGCTCTATCATCATCATCAACAGCCTATTAATGTTCCCACTGCTGGGACACAGGCCTCCTCTCTCTTTGAGAGGGAATGGGCTATAATCTACCACGCGGGCCCAGTGTGGATTGGTAAATGTCACATATCTTCGAATGTTTGGTTCTAAGCCATGCTGGTTTCCTCACGATGTTTTCCTTCACCGTTTTTGAGAGCAGCGGTAATGAAATAAATTACACAAAGTAATGTGCCCGCCTGGGTTCGAACCCACGACCTACTGTTCGTAAGTCGGGGCCGCCACCGCAACCGCTCTATAACTCTTTGAAATTTATTTGGTTTAGACAAGTCTAGTGGCCGCAAGCTTGACTGTTGAGAATGAGGTTCTGGGTTCGGTTTGCGTCTGCTTTTCTATTAGGGATTGTATCCCGGTTAATGGAAATAGGGTCGCATCATATTATATGAGGGCGAAAAATGTGTGTTCTATTAGGTAGGTGCGCCTCTACCCAAACTTTCGAATATTACTGGCGTGATATTTAGTTTGTGTTTCCAATAGGATAGTTAACAGCAAAAAAATCTAATTAATCTGTCGTATAGATTACAAAAAAATATTGGACACGTATGTTTTCTTTTTTTACGTAAACAAACAATAAGGACGATACAGTAAACAAGTTTTCAAACAAGTTTTTGACGTCATACTCTAAGACATTAGTATGACATTTTTAGCGGTCACCCCCACTCAAATCTTTAACAATTCTAGCTAGCTAGTTTAGCTAACAACGCAACGCTACGCGTTAGCAACGCTTTTTATCTTCGTCAATTTTTATTGATTTGATAAAACAAAAAATACGTATCCAATATTTTTCAATAATCTAACAGACGGAATAATTAGAATCACATTTTTTGAAGTCAGTAAACATCCATATTCTATAATTCTTCGAATTTTATTAACATTTATGACGCGCGTTCGTGGTAGTGACTCGGAGACCTAAATATGACATAACAGAGGCTTTTTGCAAGAGCATTCAGTTTTCTTGGTCGCGTGTCTCGGCATTCACACAAACATAATCAATTGCTTTTATTTAGTATTGTTCAGTAACAAAACTTAACTGTTTTGAAAGGAAAACGTTTAAGGCTTGCCAGGAGCTGTGCGTTTACAAACAGTGGGTCAAAATGAAGGACATGGAAAGGATTTGTATTTTGTGTTGCCTTGAAAATGTTCTTTGTAATTTTTTCTTCAATCAAAAATGGGTCACCTTGGGTTGGTCATTTAATTTCCTTTAGAAGTAATTCATGAAAGAAATCTCTTACAGATTACTTCTCTGATTATTCCCTGTAATGTAAGAACTGTTTATGATATAAAGTAAAATTATACTAATATAATAATACCTATTCTGACTTCTCAAGCTAATTAAATAACTCTGGTTCTCGTTTTGTTTTTGTAGTGATCTCGCCATCTTAGACATTTCTAACCAGCGCTGTGACTTCTGACCTCACTGCGGCGAAGTCCAAAAGGAGGATTAGTGTTTAAAGTTTAAACGCTACAGTACTATACAAATATTCGATTATGATTTTGCTAAAACGACCATTGAAGGCCTTCTGGATAAAGCTGAAGGGACATCAGAACCGCTAGTCAAAAAAGCTAAGTTTAGTAAATAAGGTATATCTATAGCTTATGAATCTAGCCTCATAAAAGGTTCAATTCCTACTTACCCCGTTACAAGAAACTACAGCCACATTACCCACATAGCGAACAAATCATTAAATCTCGCGATTTGCTCCCGTTATCGCCAATTTGTCGTATGTAGTGCAGACAATAGCATTCCTGCGCAATGACCGCTCGTTGTGCACAATCATTGGCCAGTTCTGCAGTGGTCGGTCACCGTGACTTTGAGCCACTTATGTGCTATCGGTACTTTAGGTCTTAGACAAAGGTTTATTTATAACATAACATCACGCCAGTAATCCTGGAAGGGTTGGGCAACGGTGTACCCATTAGAGTACATATCGCCAGTTATGAAGTGTCATATTTCGTCAGATCTTACGATTAGCAGCAGCGCTTCCAAATACAAGACCAAAAAGGCATCAGATATCTGTGTTTTATTGTAAGTTTTTTTTTTGGCACGTTCAAAACTAATTTAATTCGGGTCTGTCATTCATGAATTTGCACATAACGACTTTGATTTGTTCATCCAATTTAATAGACCTTATAAAGGGTGTAAGGGTGATCTCAAACGAAGGGCACTTTTTCTCCCTACCACTACGATATTTTTTTTGTTCTAGACCATACCTGGGAACCTCTTAGTTACGGAGATATTGGGGGTCGAAGTACAATTTTTTTTTTAGCTGTTTTTGTAAATACCTACTAGTTTTTCAGGTTATAACTTTACTTAAATTACCTTCATGACCCGTTTACTATTCAAAGCATCCATTAGCACAATGTTTTGAGAGTGCTACATTGAGTTTTACCGTAAAATGTGATTTTTGACCCAAAAAAAAAAGTGGTTCCCAGCAAACATTTTTGCGTAGGGGTACGGGGGTAGTTTGATGCACAGAATGCTTGTTTGACGTATGTGTGAAGGGTTAATTTACACCCTGTATACTATTGCGTTCGCGTACCTTCATTAGAGAGAGCAGCGGTGGCCCAGTGGTGTCGGCCCCGACATACGAACAGTACAGTGTGGGTTTAAAATCAGGCAGGCGCATTAATTTGTGTCATTTATTTCATCACCGCTGCTCTCGAAACGGTGAAACATAGTGAGGATTGAGCTGAGTCTTAGAATTAAATTCAAAGACATGTGACATCTACCAACCCGCACTAGGCCCGCGTGGTGGATCCCATCCCTCTCCTAGAGGCCTGAGTACCTGCTGTGGGAACATTATAGGCTTATGATGATGATGATGATGACCTACATTAAAACATTTTCCTACCGGCTGTACTGTCACTGAAAAATTGAATAAAACTGTCAAATCGAAGAAACTAGCATGGAATATGTTTAATTGACGCAACTGACCAAGTCACACAACTGTCTTATCAGCGAAACTGTCGAGCAAAGCAATGTGGACTCACTCATCTGGACGAATATCTTATTAGTGGCTAAAGTTTACTGATATTTTAAAACAAACTATGAAATAGTCTGTATCTTAAAATAGTAATTAATCTTATTTAGATATTTGTAAATAGAGTAAGTCCACTAATGGCATAATAACTTAAAAATCTCAATTTTCTCTAACAAATACTAGGAAGCAATTTAACTTCGATTTAAGTTGTTACCCATTTACCAAAAAACTCAAAAATATACCTCCCAAGGCGATTAACTGTGTTACTAAATGATACGATTTAAAAAAAAAACCGCATCAAAACCGTCAAATCTAACAGTTTTATATCGCGCCGCTCTATAATTTCGCTAAACTCTATCATTTTGTGTTTAACTGTAAACGGCGGCAAGATGGCGCAGCTTCCGTTTGTCTATGGAATTTGATTTCCTGTTCTATGTCACCCTGTGTGGTTTATGTTTGGTTTGATAAATGATGTGTTTGGTGGTGTCATTGGGTAACGCTGTGTGGGGTAAAAGGGTTTCCTAATACTGTAGGTCTGAAATAAAACGTGCGAAAAAATACCAATAGTATTTTTACTTAAAAATGGTCATTTGGATCTTTTTGAACATTATTATAATACTAAATAACTTCTACTTAAGGAATGGTGGATGATAGAATCGATAAAATACTTCGACAAAGCGATGGAAAAGTTGAGTTAAGGTTTTTAACTCTTTTCAAATTGCATTTATTTTAAGTAAGCCCGTTACGGAGAGCAGTGGTTGCGACCCCGACTTACGAACAGTAAGTCGTGGGTTCGAAACCCAGGCAGGCACATTACTTTGTGTAATTTATTTTATCACCGCTGCTCTCAAAACGGTGAAGGAAAACATCGTGAGGACATCGGCATGTCTCAGAACCAAAAATTTGAAGACATGTGACATCTACCAATCCGCACTGGGCCCGCGTGGTAGATTATAGCCCATTCCCTCTCAAAGAGAGGAGGCCTGAGTCCCTGCAGTGGCAACATTATAGGCTGATGATGATGATGAAGCCAGTTACAGGCAATTTTGAATTGTCAAAACAAGAACGACAATAATATGTTACCTACCACATTCCCAGTCACAAGGCATAAAACTGCGATTTTATTGCAGTTGCCCATTTCAAAGCGTAATAATAATAATAGAGATCCTTTGGAAAAGAATCAGATCTCTTCAAAATTGAAGAAATGAATCCTACTGAATACTATAAGTTACAAATCAAAAACAAAGCTTAACATCATTTGATAAACATCATAATGTCTTAATCCGGCCAAATTGATTGGTTCCAATAAACAATACTTTTATAAATATTCATAATAACCCTAAACGGCGTAGGGGGCGAATTTGGCCCATTTATTTATTTATGTTTGTTATAATTTATAAATGTTATAGTTATGTTGTTATAAAATTATGCAAATGTTATCAATCAACGATTGTTAAAGTTTGGCCACACACTGAGAGGAGGGATTTGTTTTTGTAAAGTAAAATTAAGTTGTTCTAGAGTTCAGCTTTCGTTTTATTTATTTATTTATGTACACACAGTAGACAACACAAGAAATTAACATAATGTAACATTTGAGTACAAGGATACTGCTCATTTCTTAAGAAATTTCTGCCAGCAGACCTGCAAAAGGAGAAATGAAAAAATTAAATGTAGACTATAGTTTGAGAGGCGTAAAATAATTCTGTGTTTATGTGTCGTAACTAACTTAACCTATATAATAACAAATATACATTTAAGAAAATAACAATATACGTATATAAATACACAATGCTAATATATGTATATAAACAAAATTGATTAGTATTATTATATATATTATTTAAAAAAAGTCATAATGGAGAGGAAAGGTAATATTCTTTCACTCTGGTTTTGAACAGTGAATTAGTAATAATGTTGCTTATTATTTTAGATGATGTAGGTAAGTACAATAGACACCTTGTAAGGTACTGCATGCACTGTTTTAACTTTAGGTATTTCTTTCTTTCGTGATGGGTTTCAAGTTTCGCCCAAGACACGTGCGCCAGATTTTTTAGATTCATGTTTGTAATGTCTATAAATTATCTCATGGTTTGTGAATGATATCATCGCGCCTGAGAGATAAAAAAATGCTGTTTGCGCATTTACTTGTTTCTTGTTATAACTAATAGTTTGTTTTAATGTTTTTATTAGGAGTACTTGTACGACGATCATATTTAAACTGTTGCAGGTCAATGAAATATTGGGGAACTTCGGCTTCTAAGATACAGGCTTCTTGCGTAGTTTAGGAGTCAAATGTTTCGACTTTAACTATGACACTGTTGTACAACTTAATCATAAGTCCTTGCCTAGTACTATTTGGTTTTTGTGTACAAATAAACGATTTTATAATATTTATCGACGGCATGTAAGGCCCATGGGAGGTTTAAAAACTCTGACATAGGGATAAGGAATAACCACATGATACAGAAAGAAGAATACCGTTTGACAGTTGATCAGTAATAACAAGAACCCAATCGGAAGTGAGTCCGGAACGAAGGCACATCTCCTGTAACGGGACCAACCCTTGCATCGCGATCCCGTTACCAATGGGAACGTTTCTGTTACTTTTTGAACTTTTTTTGTAACTTTTTTGTTGATTAAATTTTTCACAGTCAACTTGATTCGGTGTTCCGTTACGTTTGTTGGTTCGTTTTGTTATTGTATACCGGTAAACATTGAAATAGGATAGGGAAGAAAAATATGGAAGACAAAAGCAGGATTTTTGAGGAAATATTCTATTTGCTGGAGGTTTTGTTTTCAACTTGCGTTGTCAAAAATCACTGCTGTTTTTTTTTTAATTTTAACTAGATACTTCTCTGTGGCTTTTAGATACAACTCTATTTATACAATAGGGAATAACAATTAAAAATGTTTGTATTTGTAAAATTTCCAACATTAATTCGCCCAAAATTACAATGTTAAAATTCAGGAAAGAACTCATCCTCTAAAATTAACTTTCACAACAAAAGATTATCCAAAACATGCTTCTATTATGCAAAAATTCGCATTACAACTAATTTCAAACAAACCATCATCATACTAACTATCCAGATTAAGTAATAAATTTCATTATAGCAAGACAAAAACCCAAGGGTACGGTAGACCTGTAGCATTTTTTTATGGGTCGCGAAATCCGAGCCGCATTGAAGGGTTAATGACGTGTAAAATGATCGGTGAAAAAAACAATGTTCTTGACCTCATTGGGGTTTGGGAATTTATTCATGTTCAAGTTAGTTTTTGTCGAGGGTGGGTAGAGGTCTAGGCATGTTTATTTATTTATTTATTTATTTCTTAAGAAAACTTACAGCTAGAATACAGATAGTCGACAGATAGGGAAAGAAGGCCAATTAAAAGTTTTCACTGACATTATTGTTATAATTTTATTACGCCTTCATAAAAAAATTTTGTCGTTTTACGCCTAATTTATTTTTGAGGACTTATTTCTAAAAAGGAGGAAAGAATTTACATTTACGATACCTATTATATTATATCAAGATGTTCATTTTTTTTCCAAAAGGATGAATTAGTCAGCAGTTTACTGTTACGGTCCATATTAGTTTAGCTGAAATGAAATGCTACCTACCTAGCTGATGAGATAGGTGACAGCATTCGTGATACAGAATTATCCTAATACAAGTGCCAAAGCTCTCTTTTGTTTTTTTTATACTTAAGTGTTAATGTTTATTAACAGACACAAAACACATTTTGAAGCCCAATAAGCAAAATCAGACTTTAACCCAGTGACCATAGAAATCAATACAGCTCATTCAGTTGTGTGTTTCATTGAACCCTAGTTTTTTTACCATAAATAGTTAGGAACTGTTAGGGAACTGTTAGGACAGCTTAACAAGAAACCAGTAGCTAGGTCAGGTCAGTGAATGCCTTTATCAAGG
Source organism: Diarsia rubi (assembly GCA_932274075.1). NCBI lineage: Eukaryota > Metazoa > Arthropoda > Insecta > Lepidoptera > Noctuidae > Diarsia > Diarsia rubi. The sequence continues at coordinate 2,020,299 of OW026420.1, read as the reverse complement.
AGCTGAGATTTGCGTTCGGGGAGGCGAGTCGTGAAAATGATTGGACCACACCGGGGGTACGCCGATGAAGAGACTTTGATGTAAGAGCATTGCCGATTTGATGCGGTATCTACATTTTTACAATCGAGATTTGCACGCATTGTCAGATGCAATATTGTGAATTAAGAGCTGGATATACGCCACTGACATTTCACCCTCCCGCAAACGATTTATTGGGCGCCAGAGGGGTAGTAGCTACGCGATTTGCGAGTAGCGATTACGTAAAAAAGATCCATGTAAAGTATCAAGAAAGTAAATGGCAAAAATAAGCCAAAGGTCCCCTCGGCATGACTTTATTTATAATATATGGATGGCAATAAAAATATCCTATGATTGATAGTTTAGGAGAAAAATGGTAGTAAGTTACAAAAACAGAGGCTACTTTGCACTTTTTTATTTATAATGTTTTTTTTCTAAATTGTGTAGATAAATACATATATTTTTTTAAAATCCGATGATGTTTGCGGAAAAAAAAAGTTCTAAAGTGTCCTAAAAAAGGCCACATTAGAATTCACGTATATCCACGCCTTAATTAAATAATATGTCAGTAATCGATGCTTGTATTAGATGGGAAATAATTTCCAGACATTTCTGTCAAATTTAAAATTGAATTAAATTCTGGTTTTTTTATAGTATTCTAATTTAGTCAAAGTAATTTTTTGACAAAACTAAGCAGGTTTTATTTATTTATAGTTAGAAAATAAAATAAGTCTATTTGCATAATTATGTGCGTTTACATGCAGAGTACATGGAGGAATGCAGAGCTCTTACATTTACCATAGATCCAGAAATTTACAAGAAACTTACTCACATAAAAATGTAGCCACCTATTAAATACGCCGTTTTTCTTGTTGATCTCTCTTAAGTTTATATATTTTGTTATATGTATGTATATATGTATTTATTCTTAAATGTTTTATTTATAAATATTTCTTGTCTTTTTTTCTGTAGTTGCACCTACTGAATATTGTCTCTGCATCACCCTAAGGTAGACCGGTAGAAAATGCCCAAGGCATTAGGTCCGCCTTTGTACAGTTTTTTGCTTGTGCATAAAGTTTAATAAATAAATAAAATAAATAAATACCGCATCCAACCTTCCAGCTTCGCGTGCCAACCAGCCCACCAACACGACAGTTTTGAGTTTCACCCAGTGGGTGCATCTCGTGAAAAGTATCGCGGGTTCGGTTCCCGAGTCGGGACGGTGTCGAGTGGTGACTGGTTCACTCCGTCCTGGTATTCCACGAGGATGGGCATGAATTAAAATGTATGATCTGGGAACACATCGATGTGAAAAAAAGCCGTGGAACCGTTAAGGGAGGTCCAAATTGTGCTGGGAATCTGTACTTTGAAAATATATTATATTCGTATCTATTAACACCGCGCGCGCCTTACGAACACCATCTATACAAAAAACTATGGCTTTTTAATTGTGTCTATAATAAGGCGCTCAAGTAGTTAATTAAGGATTAATTTTCATAATTTATCTAGCTAGTGGCAGCGGCTTCGCCCACGTGTAGTCCGATAATTGTCCCACGGGATCACTTCCGGGATAAAAATTATTCTATGTCTTAATCCAGGTTATAAACTATCTGTGTTCTAAATTTCATTCGCATCCATTCAGAAGTTTTTGCGTAAAAGAGTAACACACGTCCATCCATACATACATACATCCTTACAAACTTTCGCATTTATAATATTAGTAGGATATCACGCTTGTAATCTCCAAAGGATGAAGCAGAGGCGTACCTAATATAATATAGTACACCCATAATTTGCTAGTTATGTTTAACTCCTATTTAATTAGGTGCGAGCCAATTGCCATCAAACGGTACAAATGCGAAATTCTTATATGAAAAACAAGGATCTCATTTCATCCTAGATCAACGAAACAATTAATATAATTAAATATTATTTAATTAGTCCCTGAATACATTGATAAAATAAATAAAAATTACTTTTAAAATTATTGATAAAATAAAAATAAATAACTTGTGCGTAATATGTTTATCTGTATACATATATAAAAGGCAAAGCTGACTGACTGAGGATCAACACATAGGCCAAACCATCTTTCTTTGGGGTGGGAAAAAGAAAAGAAATTATTTTGAGTCTGAAAATGACACGTTCCTATATGTGAAAATGACACGTACCTATATGTGATAATGACACGTACCTATATGTGAAAATGACACGTACCTATATTTTGAGTCTGAAAATGACACGTACCTACTTATATGTAGGAATATAAAAAGGTTTCATATTCCCTAAGAAATGGAAAGGCAAACCCCTAATTCTATAGTTTTATTCTCCTTCCCATTTGGGGGGGGGGGGGGAATTATTAAATAACCCCTCCCGAGTGACAGACTTCTTCTGACTAAAAACCACCCATGTTCCTTCTTAGCCCTATATGTCGAGGCCGCGGTATCTCTTGCGAACATCCCGCAGCCTCGACGGGGCAGACCAAACCCTTAGGGCTAGATACTTAAAATTTCGTACACGTATTCCTCTTATGAATTTTGAAAAATCCTTCGGAGGAGGAAGGACTTTTCAAAATTCAACCCCCAAGGGCAACAGGGGATGAAACTTTGTATGGAAAATCGTCATTATTAATATTTCCGACATCCACGCGGGCGAAGCCGGGAGCAAAAGCTAGTGTAAAATAAACTATTTAAAGATTATTACTTCGTGCATTGAATGCACTTTTGTACTTCGAAGAGAGCTTGCCATCATTTTTAGCGAATTTTCTCAGTTAGTTGGTTTTGTATTAAGTATAATACTTGATATTACATGAATGAATGAATGTGAAAATGAAAACTTCTCGCTTCTCGCCATTCTTTCAACGTAGCAATATAATTCAATTCTTTATTTTAATTCTTCATTTCCATCAGTATTTATAAAAAAATCAGTAAAGGTTAATTAAACACGGACAGTTTCCAATGTACAATCAACTCCTCATTCTATGCTACTAAGTGATTCTTCTTCAAGAACTAAAAAGTAAAGTCGATTTCACTATTAAACCACTTGAAAAAACGAAGTTACATCTTTTTATACGACTTTGTTTCATCAATTGACATGCACAACAATATAATGTACATATTAACAAAACATTGAATAGTTACAAGGTTAACAACAAGCATTGTTCCATAAAAACAGAGTCGCGGAGTCAAACGCTACCTACAATGCACGGCGCCCGAGGGAGGAAATAATTAATGATGATTGGCCTTAAATTACCCTCTCGGGACTTCTCCCGTCCCTCTCGCACCCCCACAGACTATCCCGACGAACCTTTTCGCACAAACAGGGAGCCTATAAAAGCCACACAGGTAGGCGCCGACGGTAGACCCCTGTGGGACACCGAATCGTACGCACCTGTACTGACCGTGATCAAAAATGACCGCCGAAACTTACGGACACCGACTTGTCTACGAGAAGGACATGTTCGCGTCTGACGTGTTGATGGAGTATTCGACTGAGGAGTGCTATCTTGCCTGGCCGAGATCTCCTGACTCTGGGAGGTCCAGTTTGGAGCCGACTCCTTCGATTGATGGAAGCATCAATCAAGATTACTCACACATCGCGTACAGAGGATTGTCGCGAGATGTTCTGGAAGACAGTGCTGAAGATAATGAAGTTCTGGAGTCAGGAAAGAGGCGTGGACGTGCTACGAGTGCTGCAGTGTTGAGAAGGAGACGCTTAGCTGCCAATGCGAGGGAAAGGAGGAGAATGCAGAACTTGAATAAGGCGTTTGACAGACTTCGAGGTCATCTCCCATCTCTGGGCGCAGATCGTCAACTCTCCAAATATGAAACCCTTCAAATGGCCCAAACTTACATATCAGCACTGTATGAGCTACTCCAGTAAGTTGCACCACATACCGCCGCTATTTGCCAAATTAGATTTAACTACAGGGATATTTATTTTAAGTTTAAGTACCGTAATACTCGTTACCACTTAGGTTAATCTGCTTCAAGTTTTCCGAGTTCAAAATTAACTTTTAAAGTGTCGAGTTTCTGTATCGTGTTACGTTTAAATCTTACGCTTATTATTTTTTGTATATTACGTATAAGTTTTTTGTTCAGACAGTGTTTACATTGAATCGTCGATTAAAATTTGTCAAAGAAAGAAACTTACAGAAGCTTCCGATTTAATTCTAATACACACTTTAAATAGAATTCAGTCGTAGGACACTATTGTAACTTTTCGTAAAGTTATTACAAACTTCTAGTTGAGTGTTTTTCAGAAAAATGTTTGTGAAACTTTTAGACCCCTTAGCACACCTAGGTCTAAAACTAACCAATGTTAACCAGTGTAGATTTAATAAATAAGCATATCTCACCAGTGTAATCCGTCCTGCCGATTTAGCATTAGGTCTTAAGTTAGTTCGTCCTAGATTTCATCTTTGCCTGTAAAAGTATTATTATGTTTTTCTCTCGTATTTGCAGTCGTTTAAAGTGTACATTTCAATACTTATTAAAGTGACATAAAATAGAATATTGTATATAGTATTTGTATTAAATAGTTTAAGTTTGATTGTATCGTTGAAAAATGTTACCGAAGAATCAAATAATATTGTGAGTTTAGTTTTGCCTGTGGCCAGTAAAAACACTAACTCAAAGATTATTAATGTTTGTAAGTATTAATTAAGTTACCAGTTTATATTGTTTAAGAAGTTATCTGTCAACTAAATATTTTCTTACGATTTCATAATTTCTGTTTTTTTAAAGTTTGTCACTTTTCTGAGTACGAGTCAATACGAGAGCTTGAAACAGTATTAAAAATTGTTATTAACTAGATTTTAGATTGTTTATGTAGTTGTAAGTAGTTTCAAAATGTTTTTTCATGTGTAAATATACAAATTATGTTTAAAAACTTTGTTGTTTTCCTTTATCCGTGCAAATTTTTTCTTTTTGCACTTACACACCTTACCCAGTATACTGGTTTTTAAGACACAAAAAAAACACGATCAGACTGAACAAGACTATTCACGAACCATCATATTGATTACAATAACCCTGGTATCTATAGGCAAGTTAAAGTAGGTACCTACTTACTTAAAGTTTGAACGAAGTAAGAACCGTCAAAGAAAGCAAAGCTGAGAATTCTAACTTTCGACAGTTCTAACTTCAAGTTATTATTTTTACGCAAATTATCACTTTGATTTGATTATAGAAACGAGTTTTGAAAAACGTTACTGACAAAATAAAGTTATCAAACTAACATCAAAAGTTAACATATTATGTATGGTTTACATACTATGTATTGGAACAGTGGTGGCCCAGTGGTAGAAGTCCCGACTTACGAACAGTTGGTCGTGGTTTCGAACCTAGGCAGGCGCATTACTTTGTGTAATTTATTTTATCACCACTGCTCTCAGAACGATGAAGAAAACCATAGTGAGGAAACCGGCGTATCTTAAAACAAAAATTCAAAGATATGTGACATCCAGCAATCCGCACTGGGCCCGCGTGGTGGGTTATAGCTCATCCCTCTCTTAGAAAGGGGGCCTGAGTCCCTGCAGTGGGAACTTTATAAGTTGATGATGATGATGATGACCGATCTTATCTAAGCCAATAATTTATAATACCTACACAATATAACAAACATTAAGCAAACATGCTCATTTTTTAAAGTATAAGTGACAGGAATCGTCTAGAAAAGTCCCCAGAACGATAAAGTACAGAAACGGGAGAGATGATATTCCTATTTTGCTAATTGTCTGAAAATCTATTCGAGGGATAGATAGGCTTACAATATAAAAATCAGTGGTCCGATAGTCACTACTAGTCCGCTACCTACTCCTCCGCTATTCTTTTCTGATTAATTTCGTTGCGGGATCCAAGACAGTTAAATCGTTTCTCTGGATCTTCGTCGAGCTTCATTGTCTCGGCACTTTTCTTGTGGTCGCCACTGTTGATTCTGACTTACAGGAGTTACAGTTGTTTGGGCATAGTGTGGCGGGCTTGTCCCAAAAAAAAAGTCAATACTAGTCTTCACTCATAGAACAATCACCATAGATAAAGAACATTTATAGTCTATGGACCTTGCGTCTTGTCTAAATGAAGCAGCAAGGTCCATAGACTATAATTGTTTTTTTATCTATGGTGATTGCTTTATGAGTTTGGTATTGCCAGCAGATCACCTTAATTCTGTTTTGTATGACTAGTTTCTTTCTATGACTAGTTTGTTACACGTTTCGCTCAAATAATATTAGTATGATAATGTAACCTGCTACTTCGTGACCCACCCGTCACGACACAAGGGGCCCGCAAGGGCCGACGCCCGTCGGGGCTGGTTTTTAGTCAGTAGAAGTCTGACACTCCCTTTCACTCTGCCCAAGGGCGGGAGGGGTTATTTGATGATCCCCCCCCCCAAAGGGGGTACTGTGTTACCCAGTATTACTCAGGTTGTGGAAGACAGATAAGCATTTAGATGGTCGCTTCATGTAAGTATGTTACTTATTCTGCTGGTATTCAGCTGCCATCGGTAGATTGAAAGCTAACTCCTTTATCGTTCTCTTGCCTTATACCAATTTATCTGGGGTCGGCAGTCAACTCCAATAAACTTTGAATAAAGCTAGTCAGATGATGATGAAGTATGCATCTATCCACAGCTGTTTCTGAAACATTTATTTAGTGAAAAACTGTTCTCCGTTCCTCATGTAAGCCTGCATGTTGTTGATTTATTTCATTGCTAAAGGGAAAAGTTTTAGATAATTTCTAATGGCTTGTTAAAATTTTAATGAAACAATATTGACTGCCCACTATACGCCTAGGGTACCTAATTGTAGGTGTACGTTTGAATATTTTTTTGAGCATGCCAATTAGTTGACAAATCACAATACCTATTTAAACAGACCTCATTTTGTACTATTTTATTACTTTTTTGGATCAGTTTTCTTAGTCTATTAGTTTTCCATATTTTGTAATGGTGGCGTAATATAAAATAATGAGTATCAACTTTGAATAATTGTATGTAACAAAGAAAGAAAGAAAATTTATTTATTCAAAGCTCTTTGCTCTTTTATCTCTCGACGCTCTTACTCGTATTGAGCTAATCTTTCTACATCGATCTCAAATTTAGGTATAATGGAAGAAAATAAATTATGTAAGGAACCATGAACTTGTAAAAATATTTTAATTTTATAGTGTCTATAAAATTAACCGATCGGGTTCGAAACACTACACTGCGCTCCAAAACGCAAATTGTTGACGTTGCTCAAAAGGCTGCCATACTTAAATGGGACTGGGCAGGACATGTCTGTCGCATGCCGAACGAGCTGTGGGCCCGTAAAGCTCAGGATTGGTGCCCTGAAACAGTGACGCGAGGTCGTGGCAGACCACGAAGGAGATGGCGGGACGAACTGGATGTCTTCCTTGAGAATTGGAGAGACATTGCACTGAATCGTGACCGTTGGAAGGAATGGAGGGAGGCCTTTGCTCAGCAGTGGGACAACACTGGCTAGCTATAATAGTGTCTATGGAGTTTTCAGCCCATTCTTCCTCATAGAGATCTACACTTTGGAATGGGCAACTATAGGACCGTCACATGTTATGCCTTGTGACTGGAGCTGAAGCCTCATCCTCATATTTTTGTCATTCAAAAGTGCCTGCAATAATAATAATTCATTTATTTTCAGGTAAATAACACCCATTGCCACACACAAATTGATACACAAAATTACAATTAATTAGAATCAAAATAAAATAAAATACAATAAAATCATACTAAAACCAATCAAATTAAATCAAAATAAAATACAATAAAATCATAATAAATCAAATTAAATTAAATCAAAATTAATAAAATAAATCGAAAAAATAAATAAATATTAAAACCTTCTCTCCGACACTGGCACAGCAACATGTCTGTCGGCACAATGTCGGATGAAGGGGCAGTCCAGTCTTCCCGCAATCATCACCAATACAATGCAATTGAAATATAATGCTTGTAGAATTAGTTTAAAAGTTACCTTGCCATTTTTACCCGAATCACCCAATTTCTAAACATAAGTAATGATACCAGCTTTTACTCCCCATTCAGACTTAACCAGTCTATCGGTGGTGCCAACCCCGGAGTGGCAGGACAATCAGTCAAGATCCAGGGTATGCAAATGAAGCAGATGTTTTTGAAAACCAACCTTACCAGACCTATCAAACAGTAAAAAATATGCGATTGTGAACTCTAACTCTTTGAGAATGGAGTGTAAGGTGGAGGGAAAGGTTTGAAGAGGGTCTTTTGAGCGGTGTACGGTTGATGACATTGTTTTTTAACAGAAATAGGGCAGTGTTTGACTATAGGTAGGTATTGGAGAGAATAATGCTGATTATTTTACCCTATGGATAAAAATCTACTAATGTAAATTGCTGGACTTTACATAAATTGCATATAAACTTTGGTCTGAAGGTTCACAAATTACTCCGTCCGATTTTTAAGTTCGGCACATCCAAAGTGGCAGCGACTAATCTAGTAAATAGTTCATTGTTTCCTTTCCAGTGTGATAATTATCATACATTTCTCTTCTCCTGTCATATTCTTGGGTACTAGGTCTTTTATATTCTGCAACAATATTACAACGCAAGCTCTTTCTATAGTAGAACATGTTTAGATAATATTGATTGAAAAAAATAGCTTAGCTAGCCTAGCTCTTTGTGCATAAAAAAGGTTTTATGTATTAATTTAACATCGTCCAACTCTCTAGCTAAGTCTACTTACAGACAAACGTTGTAGAGAAGGTTTAAAGCATTGACTTAACAGTAATGAATAGCTAAATATGTAACAATATTACTCTGTAATTTCTAATAAAAACCAAAAACTAAGAACTTCTAACAATTTTATTAAAACACGCCGCTGTATAATTAAAATCAACGAAACGTGTGAACATAATACCAGGTTCCGTCGACTTTTTAACAGTTAAACGTAACGTCTTAATTCCACATGTCAAATGTCAGATTTGACATGTGGAGTGTCATGCGTAAGAGTGCAATGTCATGCGCGATTCTTTGCCAAGATCGTTGGCAGAATGATAAGCTATCATTATAAGTGTCATTTATATTGTTAATTTGATGCCGATGAGATTTTTTTGCATGAGAAAGTAGTTTTAAGGATACATTTTTGATATAGTTAACGATGGTTAATTGTGTGGGTACGAAATTATAAGGTTTTTTTTTAACATAAAGTATACAAATAACCCTGAAAAATTAACCAAAATCATTGGTATAAACGGTCGTTGTTATTATACTCATACGAGTAATCATGTTAAGCTGGAATATTATTGCTAACGCAAAGTCAAACACTCCAATAGCTTTATCTTACACACATACAAAATTTTCAACTTACAGAACCTTCAACAAACAAAAAGGAATAAAACTTCAATGATCTTTGCTTAAAAAAAGTATAGTTCACTCCCCTATTTGACATTACCAGCGCATGTGCGTCAGGTCTATGAATGCAAACGATCCCATTGGTTAAACGGCGACCAATCAGCGGCCGGCTCATAGTGCACGATTTGAATTCAATTGTCGAATGTACATAGATTATGGAGTTTTATTGTTACTTTTTGTGGTGGGTTAAGTTAATAAGTTACAACGATTTCTTTTTTTATTGGTAAAGGTGAGAACGGATTTTTTTGCGGAAACCAGAGCAATGTTGTATAACTCTGTTATAAAAGGCGTTCCTGTAGGTAGATTTCAGTCATCGTTATGATTTATTTCTTCAATTTAAGAGAGTATATTTTGTAAGTTTTTATCAGAAAATACCCTATTTTGGTTTTAAAACAGCCTTTCATATAAATACTTAATTATTTCATCCCTTATTTTAATAACACACATCCCTTTCATCTTCTTTTGACACCGAAATGTGTTAATTATTGCTAAATTATAACTTTTATATTTATAATTGCTGACATTTTAGATTCTTTAATAATCACAACTTACTTTGATCATCTCATTGGGGTCTTAGTGCTTTATTCCATGGTGAGCCTTGAAGGGTGAAATTTGGGCATTTTCTGAATACCACGCTCAAATCGTAAGGATTTATTGGTCGGAAAAAAATGGAACAGGTCATCCTTACAAATTTTAAAAAAAACCTAGGTTACAGCAGGTACCGTTTTTGTTAGGCATCATCATTTGCTTAGGCTTTTCTCAATTATTTTGAGGTCAGCATTTAGTCTAACCAGTCTATTTATTCTATTTCTGAACACCAGTACATTACAAGAAGTCTGCCTATCTAACCAATCGGTAAGTGGGATTTGGAGTGAAATCAGTCTTACCAAGTTGTATCATATTATCCAGTAGTGACTGGGTCGTGAAGGTCAGATAGGCAGGTGCTCCATGTAAAATACTGGTATTCAGCTGCATCCGGTTGGACTAGAAGCCGACCCCAACATGGTTGGGAAAAGGCTGGGCAGATTATGATGAAGTGGAACCCAATTACGAGATAACACGTTACTATTTGGCAATGAAACTTGGCAGACTCCGTTGCAAAATAAGTATTTTTGAATATTCTTTGATTTAAAAAACACCTCATCTTTAAACGAATATTTCGGAATACCTTTATTCACGCTATTTGCCCTTACTTACCCACAGACAAAACAAAACAAAGTGCGAACATAAGCACTACAAACCATTTACCTAAGTATTTAAAGAATTAACCGATTCCAAAATAAATGGAAGTAACCGAATCGATGGGAACAATTACGAGCTGCGATAAGAAAATTGAACTTAATCCTGAACTGAACGTAGGTACGGGTACAGACAGACAGACAGACAGGATACAGGGCTATTACCTTGTCCGTATTCTTTTAAAAGCGAATGCAAGTGAAACTTCACAATTAGACGAGTTGCTAATGTTTTAAAGTCGTTGGGAATGGCGAGTGTTTGTCTTGGGAACAAGTTTATCCTTATACATTCACTAGTATAGGTAGATTTTGTGATACCACATCATAATAAAGTGGTAAATATCTTAACAATGAGGCAATTTTTGACACTTTAAAATGTTTGAATATTTTATGTAACCCTCCCTCTTCAGTTCGTCTTCAACTTTTACAACTAATGATTACTCGTAGTTTCTTAAGTAAATAATTTTGAAATTGAAGTCGATTGTCCTTTGGTATTTTATCTTTGTTAGAATTTATATTTGTGACGTGCAAATCAACTTTACTAGAACGAAGAGTAAGGAGTGAGAAATGCGTACCTAGTCTACTTTCTGTAGTTTGTTTATCAACTCGTAAGCAAAAAAGCCTGAGTTTATGTGTAGTGTCTTCGATACGACAACATTAGACATTTTTTTAATTTGCACCATGTTTGCTCAACTTTTTTCTATAAATAAAATGAAACTTTGTATGATTTCCGTTCTTCCTTAAAGCCTTATTAAAAAAGGACTAGCTCTGATTACCAAACATAATAATGGTTTTACAAGCAACACCTATTTCATATCTGTGTACCAAATTTTATCCAAATCCGCTCAGTAGTTTTTGTGTGAAAGAGTAACAAACATGCACACTCACACAGTCACAAACTTTTTATGATATTAGTATTAGTGTAACAAAACTAAACAATGCAAGATTTCCGTTCTTCCTCAAAGCCTTATTAAAAAGTACTAGCTCTGATTACCAAAAGAAATAATGGTTTTATAAGCAACACCCATTCGGTAGCAGAAATGAGTTATGATGAAGATGTTAGAATTAATTCACCAAACGGAAGAGAGGCGGGACAACCAACATCAATATTTTTTTAATTAAAAAAGGAAAAAGGAGTTTTTGTTCAATAAGATAATATTTCGTTAAATGAATTAGTAAAAAATGGAGAAAACTAAATTAGGAAGATTGAAATGGTAGAACCTCTCAATTAAAGATGAGTTATTTCGTTTAATATTGTTTTATGATTAATTTGTGTTCTTATAAACTAAAAAAAATATTGTCTAGTTAATGGCATTGCTTTCTATTTTATCCACACCAACATTTCCCCAACTGGGGTTAAATCTAGACTTCGTGACTGCTACTTAGAATTTCTTGAACGAAAAACACATTATCACTTTGTCCAATCTGGGAATTGAACTCAGGCCCACATGCAGAGCAATCGAGCTTGTGACCACTAGACGGACGAGGTTTGACTCTACTGCAAAAGATTTTAGATCCACCTTATTTTAGATCTACATTTCATATTTAAAAACTTGCCCTTTGCGAGATGTAGCCTAATGGCTGCTACACACGTTACGAAAAATCATTATGATCGGACGGTACAGTTTAAACTGCACAGTTTTCGTAGTAGTAATCGGACAAACTGTACAGTTTTTCTCATACACACCATGTAGATTTATCGTTGCGGTTTGAACTGTACCGTCCAATCGTAACGTGTGTAGCAGCCATAACAGATGGGTGTTATTCTATCTATAAACAAGCCAAGAGATTACTTGAGTGCAAGTCATAATATAAATGCCGCTACACACGTTACGAAAAATCGTTACGATTGGACGGTACAGCTCAAACTGCAAGGATAAATCTACATGTGTGTATGAGAAAAACTGTACAGTTTGTCCGGTTTTAGCACTACGAAAACTGTGCAGTTTAAACTGTACCGTCCGATCGTTATGATTTTTCGTAACGTGTGTAGAAGCCATTAGATACGATTTAAAATCTCTGGTTTAGTAATTGTTTAAATTTAGGACTGAGAAAAATTAGAATTTATGACGGTTGGTTCTTCCTTCGTTTATATTCTTGCCTAGTGCATAAAAATGTCTGCCTAAGTAATTACTTAAACTAAAGTACTTACTTTAACTGGACTATAAATAATCTTTGTGACTTTGTAATGCATGCAGAGTATTCTAAATTACCGTCAAGTCCTACCACTCTCGTTTTTGCAATTAAAAATGCATCGAATCATTTTTTATTAAGACTTTCTTCACCTGTCAACGGTGTCCTTACAAATTACGACAACATTTATCTACGAAATGATCACCAAAGTTTTGCTTACTGTAATTTATCGCATATAAAACTAGCATAAAGATTATCTGGATACGAATCTCAATAGTAAAACAAATAATAAAAGAACAGGTGAGAACGAGACAGAGTCATACACGTAAAAGAAAGAGAGATACATCTTCTTCCGGTTGCGTCGGCGCAGGTGACACAAAATTTATTCCGAATTTGAAAACCGAAATATATATTATATGGGATACAAACGGCTTTTTAAATATGGACATCCTTTATACGGCGGCAACGCTTGACATTTTTATATTTGTCGTCGAGGTTATAAAAAGGTATTTGATTTATGGAAAAATAATGGTGGTTTTGTTAGCGGGTGACGCCATTGAATTTGATTAGGGAGATTATGATGCTGGGCTGCAGGTATTTGTAACGTCAAAGTGGCATAATTATGCGAAAATGCTGGTTCAATAAATTCAGTAAGTAAATACTGTTTTTTTTCTTAATTTCCAAAGAATTTTTTATGTTTCAAAAAACCTGAACTCTGATTCTTTTTTATTTAACGTAATAATAAAAAAAAGCTGAAAAGAATAAAGATTTATTAATTTCATATAGTGGTTTTTTTATAGGTTTCATTTTTTTTGCATAATTTGTTATAAAATAAACTCAAAATTTTAAACACAGAACTAGCATTAATTTCTCTATATAGGTACATCTCTAGTCTATAAATAAATCAAAGCTGAGTTATTTTGGGTCGCTCGAACTTTCTACTTCACTGGAGACTCATAAATTCAAACTCTGATTTAGATATGTGATTTTTGAAGTTTTTGTGAGAAGCATACTGTTTCGGCTTTTGTTTTGCGGTTTTGACAGTTTCGATTCTGGACAAAAAATATAAAAAACACAAAAAGTTTTGATAGGTGTTGTCAACTTTGCAGAGATTTATTGATTTTAAAGTAAAAAGACAGTATAGACTTTTTACTTTAAAATCTTTTTTTTTTTTTTGTTTTTCTGAATTGTTTTTTTTTATTTTTTGTTCTCTCAGAGATTTGAAATTCGATTAAAAATCATCATCATCCCTGGTCTAACCTACTGCTGAAGGGATGTGATAGACTTGCCTAAGGCCCAAATCAATCCCGTTGGGGCTGCGGGTTGTTCGCAAGAGATACCACGGCCTCGACATAAAAGGCTAAGAAGGAACATGGGTGGTTTTTAGAAGTCTGACACTCCCTTTCACTCTGCCCAAGAGCAGGAGGGGTTATTTGATGATTTCTCACCACCCAAAAAAAAGGCCAAATTAATGACCTTTAAATCTAAGAATCTGCTGTTTTTTTCGCGATTTCATGTTTGGTCCAGTAGCAATAGGTGTTTATATTCACGAGTATTATACGCCCAAAGTTTTAAAAATGGCTAAGTTCAAAGAATTCTCTTTTCTTACGTTTCGCGGTTTTCCTACAAATCCTTTATAATATTCTTCAAACATTCCCACCGTATTTATATCAATTCCTATAAAATTTATCACCGATATATCTCTCATTTCTATCTATTTTCTATTCCAAACGACATTTTAATCGTAGGTAGTCAAGAATACCCCACAGAGAAGAACAGCTTCTTAAAAAATAAAATACAGGCATATTTCTTAAAGCGATGATAGAAAATGTATGAAAAACATATTATTTAATAGTAAATTAACATATTTCTATCGTTTATTTTAATTTCGTCACGGGTGACAAATTAAAACCACTTAAAATTATATAAAATGCAACCCTTTTTATTGGGAATTGACTTTTTTTGGAAACCAATGTCCCCGAGTTTTTTTGAAAAAGTTTAAAGTAGGTAGCTGATTTGAATTTTGTATGATTGGGATGTTATTAGTTTGAGATTATTTATTACAATAATAATATTATTTTTTGTTATTCTGCTGGAAATTCAAAAATGATAGCGAGAATCAGCTGGTCATGTAAAGTTTTTAGTAATAAATGGAGATTCTAATGTTAGGGCAAGTTAAAATAAAAAAATATACAAAAATAAAAAGACTTCGGAAATCGGTGGCAAAATAGGTAAATGAAACAAAATCACAAACTTCCGAAATTACTTATAATTTTTTTTTCAAAAGGTTTATTCTACAGTCAGCTGCACCAAAATGTCTACACTTAACAAACTCTAGAAGCAATTTTCGCCTACTGTAATGATTTCATTTTTACGTTACTAAACGAAACTAATATTCAAAATTCATATTTCAAAATTGCAATCGTTATTTTACCAGAAATTCGCGTTAGAACATGGCCAAGTGTATACATATTAATGCTCGTGACAAATAATCCAGCTACAGATATAAGGTTATTTCATTTTCAAGCAAAGCTGCGCTGTCGTTGAACACAGAATAGCTTTATTTCTCATAACAACGCAACCCCATCCTTAAAAAGCCCGCAAAGACAATATAAGTAAATGTAGAAAACTTGCAAATGGTATCGAAGGAAGAACAATAAAACCTTCCCCCTCTTAAAAACAAATTTATATTCCATCCTCCAGAAAATAAAACAAAAAAATATGCAAAATCAAACAAGAGTAAAATCAGATGCTTAAAAACTTCTCACGACATAAATTACATTGAAACGAGCGTCCATCTTTATCCGGAAGTGGCGCAATTTGTCGAAGCTTACGCATCGAGACGACTTCCGGTGACGGCCGCTGAAAATAAAACTGCTTACACCGAACGTCAGAACGTCGTGAAGATATCCGGTGTTTTTATGAGTTGGATTTAAGGTGATTGCGACAAGATTGCCCGCGAAATTCGGATTTTCTTAGGTTTTTTGTAATTTGCTGGTCAGTGTCAAGTCGTATGTTAAAAAATGCCATTTTCATCAAATAGTTACTCAAGAGACGTATATGTACTAAGACGGTTATAAAGGGTGTAAAAGTACCCTTAACGCAAACGAAGGGCACTTGTTCTCCCCACCACTGCGATATTTTTTTGTTCGAGACCAGGGGTACTTAGTTGGTAAATTTAAAAAAAAAATTGTTACCCTTCACACATACGTCAACCAAGCATTCTCTGTAGAATAAAAACTTACAATCAAAATTGATTTGAACGATATACAGAGTGTAAACGAACCGTTCACACGTACATCAACCAAGCATTCTGTACATCAAACTAAGTACCCCTACACAAAAATTTTTGCTGGGAAATGACTTTTTTTTTTGGGGTCAAAAATCACATTTTACGGTAAATCTCAATGTAGCACTCTTAAAACATTGTGCTAATGGATGCTTTGAAAAGCAAACGGGTCATAAAGGTAATTTTAGTAAAGTTATAACCTGAAAAAATTAGTATTTACAAAAACAGCTATGACAAATTTGGAACTTTGACCCACAATATCTCCGTAACTAGGGGGTTCCCAGGTATGGTGTAGAAAAAAAAAAAAAATGTTCGCAGTAGTAGGGAGAACAAGTGCTTCTCGTTTGCGTTAAGGGTACTTTTACACTCTTTATATTGGTGATTTTAATCATTATTACTCATTAACAAGACATTGTTACTGCCGCGAATCCTATTTCATTTAACATACGACTTGACACTGACCGGCAACTTGCAAAAAAAAATTATAATTATTTTATGTCTTATTTTATTTTATATTATTATTTGAAAAGTTGATGTATGGATGGAGCACGCAATGTAATCTATCTGAAATAAACGAATTGTTGTTATCTATGGTTTTGTTAATTATCATTATTTAGTTACGGTTTAATCATAATCATCATCAGAAGTGAAGTAGGAGATATTGTTCGTGGTAAAACATCACGACTTAAATCACCGAAGGGTCAGGCAAAGGTGTACCTAATAGTTCATCCACATTTCGCCAGTTTTGTTTATGTACCATGTAATATTGGTCAAGCCCATTGCCATCAATCGGGCACAAACCCAGACACCACGGCTGCTACTGATGGAGTTATTCTGCCTAGGTCATATTAATACTCATGTGCGTCCATTTTTATTACAAAAATCTTTTATCTGTATCAATAGGGATGTTTACTGACTTAAAAAAAATATGATTCTAATTAGTCCGTCTGTTAGATTATCGAAAAATTTTGGATACGTATTTTTTTTATTTTTTATTTTGATTTTAAATCAATAAAAAATGACGAGGATAGAACGTGTCAAAGATTTGAGTGGGGGTTGCGACGTCACTGACCGCTAAACAATGTCATACTAATGTCTCAGAAAATGACGTCACACGATTTTTCAAAGCACTGTATCGTCTTCATTGTTTATTTAAGTAAAAAAAGAAAAAATACGTGTCCAATATTTTTTGGAAATCTATCTGACGGACTAATTAGATTTTTTTTGTTAACTACCGTATTGACACACGCCAAACCCACAGGTCCGTAACTATAGATTCATTCCCCACAACTGTCTGACAAATTCCACTTGTTCTGGATAACAAGCAGCTGACCCTTCATATTATTCTCCTTATAATAATATAATATATAAATTTATCTGAATGTAATTTATAGGAAATTAGACTTGTTAGCAATCCTAATTATCGTCATTGGCCAGCCATTAAGTAATTTGATATTATGTTGAATTAAGTGGCGGCTCTCACGCGCTGCTACCAATCAAGTCTATATGGAAGGTGTTGGTACGTCTGTGTGTATGTATTGGCAACTTAACACTTCTGAAGTTATATTTTACGCTTTATTATGGGAATAGCTTTTGCACGCGATTTCGCCCGCGTGGATGTCCTGTGGACGGTGAGTAATGGGTTAGTTCGCCGTCCGTCCGTCATACGACGACAACAGGCCGTGTCGACGGCGCGGTCGGTGTCCTCGCGCACCTCAAAAAGTTGCAAGGGCCGACGCCCGTCGGGGCTGCGGGATGTTGTAAGAGACATGTAGGCCTCGAAATGTACGGCTAAGAAGGAACATGGGTGGTTTTTAGTCAGTAGAGGACTGACACTCCCTATCGCTTTGCTCAAGAGCGGGGGGGGGGGGGTTATTTGATGATTTTCAACCCCCCCCAAAAGGATATTATGCTGCATGGTAGAATATGGGAACGAGAATAAAACTCATAGAATTACGGCTATAGGGGTTTGCCTTTCCATTTCATATGGAATAGGAAACCTTTTTATATTCATACATAGGTATAGGTACTCGTACGTGTCATTTTCAGACTCAAAATAACATTTCCATATTTTTTTTACGACTTAGGTTTTAAAATGGTAATAGAAATTATAAAATAATCTCAAGCGAATCAGCGTGCTATAACTAGTGTATCCCATTGTCCAGTTTTGCTGAATAAAGTCTGCACGATTTTGATTTGATTAGAGATCGGGTGGTCCGGCTGTCCGCCTGTCCGAATGTCTGTTCGGTAGATCGACCGCGCGTGTCGCTAAAAAGAAAGGCAGATTAGGATGTTTATGTAAGGACTAAAGATTTTATAACTTGGGGTATTAGGGATTAGTTTATTTTTTGTTTTGTGAGTTGGGTATCTTATTAACTTATTACTTAGTATCCTAGCTACTGTTTTAGAATCGATATTAGACGATAGACTAGAATTTTCATGGCTACCTGTAATGGTCTAGTTGAAATAAATAATTTGAGTTTGAAATACTATATTTATTATTTACTAGCTGATGCCAGGTCAAATTATATACTTAAAACTTCCTCGAGCACCACTCTATCTATTAGTGAAAACAGCATGAAAATCGTGCAGTAGTTTTTGAGTTAACCGCGAACAGACAGACGAGACGCGGCGCCGGCGGAGGACTTTCGTTTTATAATATGTAACTTTCCGTGATAGAAAGCTGGCTTTGAATGTTTAAGATTAACAGAAAATCAATTAAGTATTTCCACTATAAAACGACGTTTAAGCAAATCTTATTATAAATTACTGGCTTTAGAAGTGTCTGCTTAAACATCATAATATTAATTTTTAATCATAAATTTATCTGAATGTAATTTGTAGAAAATTAGGCTTGTTAGCAATCCTAATTATCGTCATTGGCCAGCCATTAAGTAATTTGATATTATGTTGAATTAAGTGGCGGCTCTCACGCGCTGCTACCAATCAAGTCTATATGGAAGGTGTTAAAGCAAATCTTATTATAAATTACTGGCTTTAGAAGTGTCTGCTTAAACATCATTTTTTAATCACAATAGTTTTCCCCATTGATGTATTACTTTTATTTACTTCTTATTTAAATTCCAGTTACCTCTTTTATTATGACAAGTCTGTAGCTACAGCTAGGAAGTCGGCACGCTTTACAAACTGCGTACTATAGCCGTCGCCCGCGGCGCCGCCTGCTAACCGCCCACAGAGAAGGAGCACACGTTCACTTGCTACCAATTTTATAATGTAATATGAATCATTTTGCCATGTGGTTTCCTTAAGACTTGTCTTAACTTCCTTACATAATTGTGACTTAGGTCATTGCCACCATTATCTTATCAACCATGGCCTGGTGTAAGGCATTATTTTAATCATTAAATTCAGGATCAAACTTAATTTACGCTGGATTTTAATGGACGAAAAATATACATTACGAAACTGAAAGTCACTTGCTAGACTTGCCTGGGAAAGTGGGAACTGTCTGGTTTCAATTTCTTCACAAACATTTAAAAATATACACTTAAGTTATGTCACATACTTTGATGCACCGAATAATTAATTTAAGACTTCGTCGGGGTTAGAAAACTCATATTTCAACATTTGAGATGTAACTCAAGCAGGCTTACCCACATTTTTCAAATGTTACACAATGATTTAACAGATTTTTGTCAAGGACTAGCTATCTGGCCCATTTAGTACAAACTAGTAGTCTCATTAACTGCAGAACTCAGAGATATTTAATGATTACCTACTTAAGCCGTCACTTAGTAAAGGTTTGACATACTCTTGTGTGACAGAACTGTCAAAACCTTTACTTAGTAAAAGGCCTAAGTAATCATTAAAGCTCTCTGAGTGCGGTAGTAAGTGATTTTTAAATGAATGCTCCACGTATAAAAGTGGTAAACATAATTAGGAATCCTACAGGACCAACATCGCTACTACTTATGTAAAATGCTCATTTCATGGCGTACCGACAAGGAGCACTGTTGTTCAACCGCAAGAACTTTCTCGAGACCTGGGTTGGGTCTCTAATGTATGTAATATTGTAACACACTGAATAATTTCCGATACCATTGTATACACTCTTCCCGAGTAAAAAGTCCTTTCTTTTCCACAATACGACTGACAAAGAAATACTTTATTATGATTAAGGTAAAATTAAACATCATCTGTCTATCTTTTTACCAACTATATATTGGGATCGGCTTCGTCAGATGCTGCATTCTGTAAGACTGGAAGCTGACCCCAACATAGGTAGGAAAAGGCTAGGCAGATGATGATGCTTGGGGTCATCTTTCATTTTAACCAGATGCAGCTGATTCTCATATTAGATGGAGCAGCTGCCTATCTAACCTTCACAACTCAGTACTAGGTAATACGATAGTCTTTGAGACCCACGTAATCTCATTGAGGAAACCCATATTAGCAGTGGTGAGGCTACATGCTGACCAAGTGCAAGTCGGACTTGAACAAGATGGGTTCTGTACCATTGTATTTTAGCACCTTAGACTTTTTATAGGTTTACTAATTCGAATCGAATAAGTGTTGAACTAATTTCTGTATTTTAATTTTTTCAAAATTTTAGGCTCTGTTGTTTCGGAGATAAGGGGAAGGGGAATGGTCGGACAGACAGACAGACACACGAGTGATCCTATAAGGGTTCCGTTTTTTCCTTTTGATGTACGGTACCCTAAAAAGTGAGTCAAATGGACACAAACCCAGACTAGTAAGAACTAAGTTGCTAACAGAAAAATACAAAAACTTTTTGCCTGACCCGCGAATTGGACCTCGGACCTCATGTGCAGCAGTCCCGATTGTAACTACTTAACCAACGAGTCAGTAAACACTATTATTAAATACTATTATTCATCCCGTTTTAATAATTAAGCCAATATCCCTCCCTAAGCCAATAAAGCTCAATACTGACACTGCAATAATGACAGATGACATCATCTCATCAATTTTGTGCTCTCCCTTCAAAATAGCCATCATTGGGTGCTCGCGTGACCAGATCACGCACGTGCCTTATATAGGTAATGATTAAAAATGTGTAGTGGATACGTTAAAGTTAGGGGTTGCTGACAATTTATGTTTTTAATTCTGAAATAGTAGTTTTTGTTCCGTAATTGGCTTACTCTTGACCTGGATCAAGTCTGATGATGGATGAGGTCTACGATTGAATGAGTGTGCCCAGAAGGCGGGTTAAATGTGGAAGTGAACACAGATGTAAACAGAGTTCCACACTTTGACTGCGCGCATAATTAACGTGGAGGAGAAGCATGTCTTCAGAGAAACGATTTAACTGCCTTGGATCCCGCATCGAAATTAATCAGAAAGGAAGTAATAAGTAAGTTATGTCAAAAGTGCCACAATAGCCCACGGACAAAAATAACACTAATCACTAATAATAATAATAATAATATTCCACAACTATCACACAACGCCATCTAGTCCCAAGCTAAGCAGAGCTTGTGTTATGGGTACTAGACAACTGATAAACATACTTATATATTTCTAAATACATACATATTATAGATAAATTACACCCAGACACAGAACAAATGATCGTGCTCATCACACAAACATTTGTCCTGGGTGGGAATCGAACCCACGACCTCCGGCATAGCAGATAGGGTCACTAACCACTAGACCAACAGGCCAGTCAATCTCTTGCCCTAATCCCATCTAAAA
The DNA here is from genome assembly GCA_932274075.1 of Diarsia rubi. Lineage (NCBI taxonomy): Eukaryota > Metazoa > Arthropoda > Insecta > Lepidoptera > Noctuidae > Diarsia > Diarsia rubi. Next base: position 1,998,544 of record OW026420.1, on the reverse strand, counting down.
AAATACGACTATATTATATTTACAATCGTATTTTTTTCCAACACGAGACCGGTAAATGGCACACAGTGTGCCACTGGTACCTTTTCAACCCCTTCGATAGGTACTACATAAATTGAATACAATACATAAATTCCAATATTTCACCACGTCACAGTTATTAGCCGCTCTAAGGGTGTGTCCACATTATTTCCGGCTCATTGACTGGACAAGATGGGGTGACAACCCTTGTATTGGCTATAAATTATCGCGGCCGTTCGAAACTCATCAATTGATCATATGGAATTAATTTGTTAGTAAAACAAGTACTTAGATAAAGTAAAAAGGCAAAAAAGTTGCTATTACGTAAATAACCTTCTTACTACCAAATTAATTTATAGCCAATACAGGGCTAATCTGCAGGGCTATTGCGTATCTTTTAAATGACAGCGGTTATCATATACTGTCCATCAGTTAACTGTCAAATGGTTCCATTTTGTACTAAACCATAACCAATTTGACAGTTAATCTATGGACAATATGATAGCCACTGACATTCAAAAGATACGCAATAGCCCTGCTGATCTTCAGTTTCTTTCCGTTCGGAAGTAATTGAAGATCATTCTTAACCGACTTCCAAAAAGGAGGAGGATCTCAATTCGTCTTGTTATTTTTTTTTTGTATGTTTGTTTCCGCATAACTCAGTCTCAACTGTATTTGAACATATTCATTATTTCATTGTTGTACATTGTCTTCTAGTTTTCAGTCAGTATAATAATCCGTCTTCAAAGCTAAAGATAAAGTTAAATATCAATGCAAGACCTAATGCACTTAAAGAATAGGTATAAATGTGGAGCAGTTACCTCATTAAAATTCTATCACGAATTAAATGAACTAAAAAAGCGTAAAAATATTCCAAAACCTTAAAAAATTCAAACGTTCTAATTTCATTATTCAAAAACAACGGAATTCCTTCGGTGCCACGAATTAGTTCTAAATAATTAACTCCGTATCTGCTGCTATCGGCGCGTGCGCAACCCCTCTTCAAAAAAACCCTTCGTATTCAAATTAACAAAACATTACTGTATATTCCTGCAACAATTATTTAATTCGCGTTTGTTGAAAAAATCACCCTACTTTTCACTTACAATCCAAAACTAACCATCGCTCTTTGAACATAAAGTTCGTTTTTTATCAGCCAGATGGATGCACCACCCTCCAGACGAAAATAGACTGTGGTGAATTTGAAATAGGGTTTATTTTTCGTTGGATATAGTGCGGTGGTGTCGGTTGTAAAGTGATGCAAGTCAGTATGAAGCAAAAAGGTGGCACGCGCCCTGCGTACGCGCAAGTACGGGGTATCTTCCCTAACCATCGGAGGGTGGGGTAGGGATGTGGGTAAAAATTTATCGATATTAAATAAAATGTGAAAGCTTTTAGCGGCTGACTAGATCTAAGGATTTGATGAGTCGGAACATAGATGAACAGTGTCAACACATAGGATAGTTTTTTACCCGATTTTATCCAGGTTATAAACTATCTGGATATCAAATTTTATCCAAATCCGCTCAGCAGTTTTTGCGTGAAAAAGTAACAAACATACACACAAACTTTCGCCTTGATAATATTAGTGTGACTAGCGGACGTCACGCGGTTTCCGCAGTTCCCGTTCCCGTGGGAGTACAGGGATAAAAAGTAGCCTATGTCACCCAGAAATAGTGTAGCTTCCCAACGGTGAAAACATGTTTCAAATCGGTCCAGTAGTTTTTAAGTTTATTCATTAAATACATATTCCTGCACATAAATGAATGCAGAAAGAAGTAAATCCAACTTCGATAACGATCTTTTATGGACTCATTATCCTCATCATCTTCCTGACCTTGCCCAATATTACTTGGCATCTACGCAATATGCTGTTTTCTTCTATTCTCCTCTATCAAACTTCATTTACTTCTGTTGCTTTCATTTATCATTCGTCACACAATCTATCGACTATCGATAAAAAATCAAACGGTCCTCCCATCTCTACGATGGCTCGTGTCACAGGGCGAGGCGCAAGCGCAGGTGCTGTTCCGCTCGCTCGTCCGTGCCCAGTTGCCCACTGTTGCCCACACCTGGGCAGATCCAACGATTAGGATTTGTATTGTCTTATCTACTTCACCTACAACGTACTTTTTGTGTTGTTTTGTTGTAAAGAAGTGAAAGTTTTATGCACGTGAGTGAAAAATAGAGGGTTTTATATTGTTGTTACAGCTAACATAAACTGGTATAAAAAAAATAGGGTTTGACCAAAACTGAATTTTTAGCCAAAATCGACCCTGAATTCCAATTTTTCATCTGTAACCAAAACTTATCTAAATTATTTTTTTCGTCCCGGAATTCTCACAAACTGTCTTACCAAGGGATATCGTAACTAGTACCTACTAACTTGGCTCATGTCGTCTCTCTATCTGCAGTATATTTAACCTCTACAATTGCAGATGAAAACTTGCATTTATACAGTGTGATTCTTTGTAATGTGCACATATCGAAATGGGGGAATCTATGCTTAATTTTAACGACGGAAAAATTATTAAAAAAAATCTAAATATTTTTTAATATTTTATATGGAATTTTTAAAAATTTTGTCTGCTACTGTGACGCCAGTGTAAACAAAACGGTGTAACTTTTAAACTAAATTATCTATCGCGATGAAACAAACTCCATAATGATTGGAAGCAATTAGGCGTCCTCATAAAATGAAAATTGTGGAAAAAAACTACCCTCAATTGAAAATAAACATCTTTTTTTATGAAAAATCATAATTTTTTACAATAATCGTAAAATTTCTCAATAAGACGCCCCCATTACCTACGTTTTTTATTACTTTAAGTTATTCTTTATCGCATTAGCCACGTAATGGTAAAAATTGCATGTTTTTAACTCAATCCCAACATTTCTTATCAATTGTCCAAGGAAGGCCCAGTGCACGGCAACGCAGAGTGCCATCTTTTAACATTTGATAGAAAATGTTATGTTTGAGTTATAAACATGCCATTTTTAGTATTGGGTAGCTAATACGATGAAAAATACGTTAAAGTAATAAAAAAGGTAGGTAATGGGGCGTCTTATTGAGAAATTTTACGATTATTGTAAAAAGTTATGAAAAAAAAAAGTTTTTTTGATCAAAAAACGTGTTTATTTTCAATTGAGGGTAGTTTTTTTCCACAATTTTCATTTTACGAGGACGCCTAATTGCTTCCAATCATTATGGAGTTTGTTTCATCGCGATAGATAATTTAGTTTAAAAGTTACACCGTTTTGTTTACATTGGGGTCACAACAGCGGACAACATTTTTGAAAATTGCATAAAAAATATTAAAAAATATTTAGATTTTTTTTAAATATTTTTTCATCGATAAAATTAAGCATAGATTCCCTCATTTTGATATGTGCACATTATAAAGACTCACACTGTATAGGTAATCAGTTGCAATCGGTTGGAAAGGAAACCGACCCCTACATAGTTGGATAAAAGCTAGGCAGGTAATAACGAATCTAGAGTATTGCTTTCTTAAAATAGTATAAAATAAAGTCGCTCCTACTGTTTGTACGCTTAGATCTTTAAAACTACGCCACAGATTTTAATGCAGTTCTAGAAGAGAAAGACCTATGTGCAGTAAGTACATTGAACCTGGAGCTGGTCGCTAGATATACTTAAACAAAACATTTACTGAAAAAAAGCAATAACAGAGATTGCCTCTGGGTGTCTAAAATGGCCGTTTTAGCAGAATCGTCAAATGAATCACGTTAAAAATTTAAAATTCTTAAAATTGACTTTATAGTTATAGACATTAAGTCTAGTAAGTGATTCATTTTACGATTCTGCGTGGATTCTGCTAAAGCGGCCATTTTTTACGATTCTGCGTGGATTCTGCTAAAGCGGCCATTTTAGGTCTTTAGTATTTGGACATGTTTTTTTTATCTACACTTACAGGGTGTAAATTAACACTTCACGCAGCCGTCAACCAAGTATTTTGAACATGAAACTAAGTATACCTACGCAAAACTTTTTGCTGAGAAACGACTTTTTTTTTGGGGGTCAAAATTCCCATTTTAGGGTAAAACTCAATGTAGCACTCTTAAAACATTGTGCTAGTGGATGCTTTGAATAGTAAACGGGTTATGAAGCTAATTTAAGTAAAGTTATAACTCGAAAAACTGGTATTTACAAAAACAGCTGTGAAAATTTGGAACTTTGACCCCCAATATTATCTCTGTAACTAGAGGGTTCTCAGGTATGGTCTAGAACAAAAAAATTATCGCAGTAGTGGCAAGTTTAGTGTCCTTCGTTTGCGTTAAGGGAACTTTTACACCCTTTATATTGACTGCAGTCTCCCTGAAGAAACATCCAAATCATACGCTAAAACATCACGCCACAGATTTATTCATGAGAAAATAAGACGAAAACAAGCACTGGTTCATTTACATCTTCAGAAGCATACAACCATTGTACTAAACTATACCGCACTCAAAACTAACCATTAAGTATAATTTAACCATCACATTTAACGACTCAGTTACCTCACAATTCGCAGTAATGGTAACACATTCAAAGCTTAGCCGGTGTTTAGCCAAACAAAGGGTAATGACAACCGGGCAAACCTCAGCGTGGTTGCTATGGTTGCTTTCGGCTACAAATCGATTGTGGTTACTCAGATTGAAAAGAACCTTGTATTTGCATGCCAATTACTTTTTTAAAGTTTATTGAGTACCATAATTGAGATTATTAGTCGGTTTTTAAAAGGGGTAAAGTACGGAGATGTTATATTAAGGAGAATTAATATGGCACGGCAATATTCTACATGGAAGTTGCTTTTAATATGCTTCCGTGTTTTTGTGACGGTCTCAATAAACACGGCGATTTTGCCATAAGGGGATCGGGCCCCCGTCGGGGCTGTGGGTTGTACACTAGTTACCGCGGCCTCGACGTATAGGGCTAAGAAGGAACATGGGTGGTTTTTTAGTCAGTAGAAGTCTGACACTCCCTTTCGTTCTGCCCAAGAGTGGGAGAGGGTTTGATGATTTTCCAACCGCCAAAAAATAAAAAAAGGGAATCGGGCTGACTCAAAAAAATATGATTCTAATTAGTTCTAATATTGGATACGTGTTTTTTGTTTTATCAAATTAATAAAAAAATACGGAGATAAAACGCCTCAAAGATCATGAGTGGGGGGGGGGAATGTGACGTCATTTGAAAGTAAAAAATGTACTGACATGTGACGTTTTCGAGGAGTTCACGAGTTTTCGAAGCACTGTATCGTGTTGTTTGTGTGTTTTTTTTAATTCGTTTTATTTTTTTCAAAAAATATGTGTACAATATTGTTTGAAAATCTATCTGACGGACTAATTTGTTTTTTTGTCCGATCCCTTAAGAGAAGTATGGCAGAAGAACACATGCAGCGCCGACCCCAAATAAATTCGGCTATGAACAGGAGAATGATGCTAATAAGTGATGAGTGCTTGGCTAATTTTAATCACAAATGAAATGGAAAAATACTTGTGAAAATGCAAGTTTAAGTTAACATCCAAAGTCAAGAGAATGTCTCAAAGTTTTTACTTTCTCTTCTTTTTCAATGTGGGGTGATAGGGTGAGTCAATGCCTATATTTGATCGATCGCGAAAATGTCTGAATACACCATGATCGCCTCTACAAAACCGGATTTTACTATGAGACCTTAACCGGGTTTCGCATACTAGCGGTTTCGTATTGTGGACCACTCTCTCTGAACCTCCTTTATCACGTTTGTCCACCATGCGCTCAACCGACCATGGTAAATCTCTCTCTTTTTCTGCTTTGCCAGAGTTTCATTCTACCCGGTATTGGTCATAGTATCATAAAAAAACTATTTGAATTTAAAATCGAGTAATCCACGATTGAATGAAAAAATCAAAATAAACAATAAACAAAATAAAACCGTTGTGACAACATTGTAACATGTTCCTACCAATTAGCTTCACAATAACCACGCAAATATTGGACGAATATGCAGGGGTCGCCCACATTCGGCATCAGGTGTCGGGAACTGCAGTGGCCATTTTAGACCAGGGGCACAGCTTTGGGACCGAAAATGACAGTCAGACAGGATATAAAATCATAATTAATTACAGTGGGTCTAAAATGGCCACTTAAGCAGATCATAATATGAATTGCGTTAAAAATCGTAAAATGGACTTTTTATCATAGTAACTGCGTCTGTGAACATTTTACGAATTGAAACGCAAGTCAAATTATTTTCCTACTATGATCTATTTTCCTAAAACGCATTACTATTATGATAGGTCTATTTTACGCTTTTTATCGCAAAGAATATTATGATCTGCTAAAGTGGCAATTTTAGACCCCCAGTAATTACACGTTTAAATTTTTTAAATAGTTACAAATCACTATTCACAATATTAAGTGCGTCTTATAACCATTTTAAGAATTTTTACGTAAATTATAATATACCCCTGAGCTTCCGCAGTCTAAACGTGTCCTTCTTTTTTTTGCAGTAGTGAGTCCTTTTCAGTTTTATATTTTTCAAAGACTTGGCTTCTATCTTACAGAGGGGATATTGGTTTCCCAGCCGTGGGAACATTATAACCTGATTATGATTATTCAAACAACTAACATGATATTCTACTCATTAGTATTGTTTTCGGGAAGGATACAAAAATGCAGATTTTTCAATACAAAGCTGCATTCGTACCTTGCTCAACATTTGACGCTGTGGAGTCAATACAACCTAAATAAGCTTTGATAAAAATGTTGTATGTCCCTGCTAGCACGGGGTCGCGATAAGCAGCTCTCGTCAAACAGTGTCCGGCCGGCCGCTGAAAATATAAACAGATGTGTTAAGGGTTAGCTTTGCAATGGGCAATTTTTTTTTGTAGTTTTTCCGAAACCCATATTGATAAAATAATAGGTATTATTTTATTGTCACGGATATGGTATACGGTTATGCGAAAACGGTGTATATCCCGGTTAGCGTCCTATTATGGGTATTTGCGCAGAGGTTTCATTGTTAGGATCTTACCCTTTGCTGTATCGTCTATTTGCTCAGCCAGGCTGTCTACATTGAAGGCAGTTTGTATTCTAAGATTTGAACAATAACGAAAAATAAACTTCAGAAGCGAACGACAACGGGTTAAAGAGCTCTGTTTTTCAGTATAACGTACAGAAAGTTGACAAAAAAAACTAAATACATATTTAAACATCATCTAAATTACCAAAAAAATATTGGACAATAAATGAAGACGATACAGTGGTTCGAAAAGTCGCGTGACGTCACAGTTTGGTACATTTTTACCAGGTAGTGACGTTACCAGCCCCCACTCACGATCTATGACACGGTTTATTTACCTCAATTTTTATTAATTTGATTAAACAAAAAACACGTATCCAATACTTTTCGATAATCTAAAAGACGGATTAAACAGAATTATATTTTTTTGTCAGTCAACTACCCTATTAGAATACAGAGTTGATATGAGAGAGGGACATTAGTATTAATTCGATACGGTACAAAAATAAAAAGCATCAAAAAATTAGGTTTTTTTTTCAAATAAACTAAATAGCTTACAAATCAGAATAAAACGTAAACAGCCTTTTACCACACCGTTTTAACTGACATTAGATAGACTAGGTAACAAATTGGCAACGTCGCACGTGTCGCGTCAGCGGTACGAGCGGCGCAACACAGTGACCTATTTCTATGTCTTTTACGCGCGGGATGTTTCGCTATGATTGTCACTGTCGTAGTGAAAGTGCACGTGTGTGTATTTATTTTGTTTCCTTGTTTGCATTGCCATCTTTTTAGCGAAAAGATACATCGTATTCAAACGGGGCAAAACCTTAAAAAATCATTTGTGACTAAACTACTGCTCCTATTTAATTGATTTTTGGTACAGACCTTGAAATTGGTACCTAGTTTATGCTGTTTAAAGGAAAGTCTCTCTGTCGTATCAACTTTGTATATTGAAGAAGGGTCTCCTTCTTCAATTTACATAATATGCTGTAGCGATCTCAAATAAATTGGGATAAGGGCAGGGATGATTATACAGAATCCAGAATTTATTCTCTATAAAACAATTTCCACAACTCCAATCAGGCTTCCCTTTAACCAACAAAGCGAACATTAAACAAACAGTGTTCGCATCGCCCATTGTCCTGTGACGTCATCAGTTGTGCCAACACCGCTATTGTTGCAGTATTGGACGACCTGCCTCCCTGCCTTGTTCCCGTGCGGTAGGCTCACATGTTTTTCTTTTATTTTGCAGGTTTTATCGGATTTTTGGTGTATGATGTTGGAGTGATGCCAAGCGGGGTAATCCGGAAAAGGTAGGATTTATTTTTTGTTTTTAGCTACAAAACAATGCCCACTAACCTTAGATGTGTAACAATGCTGTCGCGTCCGTAAGCATTAATGATATTGTGCGTTAGTCGCATTTGCAACGCGCGATAGAAGCAATGCAAACGCGGTACGGCAACTTACAGCACCAAGTTTGTAGCGTAGATTATTGAAAAAATACTCTTTTGATTACTAATTTATATAAGTCAGTAAGAACCTACTTACTTACGTTTCATGTGGGCCTTGTGGCAGACCTACGCACGTCGTCGGTTGGACTAAATATTCTGAATACGGTAGTCCGTGGTTCATTTTGTGTAAATGCATTTCTATCAATGATATTTAAAGGATAAGTAGGTAGGTATTTCTATATTGATAATCCGTTGTTGATACGACATAACCTCTAAAACTTTAAACAGGAATATCTTTAATTCTGGCCTTCCTATAAAAATAGAACTGAACACAAAACTGTTCAGAAATTCATACTTTATGGGTACCTACAAATATTTTATTTTCAAAAAAAATGTCAACAAAAAGTTGTTTAAGAGTTCACCGGTGTTCTTGAGTAACAATATGATTGCCCATTCTTCTCTATAGAGATTAACGCTTTGGAATTGGCAACTACAGTACTTCCACAAGTTATAAAATTTTGAGTTCGTGATCGCAGTGTATGTCGCTAAGCCACAACGTGTATCAGAACGGCAAAAAAAATAATCAGCTGTCCCATAAATCTCACAACTCCAATACGGTCTACTCATTGGAAATGTATGAGCAGTTATTTTTTGTTTCTAATGGTCCCATGGAGAGGGATTTCACTTTGATGGTCCTTAAATATGACCACATGTCCCTGATACTGCTTTGCTGCGAATCCGCTGTTTAGCATAAGTGTTCGGACTTCATTCCTGGCTCGGACAAAGTAATATTTAACACGATAGTGATTTCAAATGATTCTTTTTTGCAAATAGGTTTGAGAAACATCCGAAACAAACTCAGAGGTCATAGTCAAAATCAAAATCAAAACACATTCATTTAAACTAGGCTGATAATCAGCACTTTTCGATTACTTATTTACAAGAGACAGTCCCCCAAAACGCCCACCCTCCGACACTTCCTAGTGTTTTAGCTGGAAAGAAGAAGTGGCGAAACAAAGTCCCCAGCTGTAGCATCTGTCAGTTAGGTTGGTTAGAAGAATCAGACTCAATACAGTCTCTTTTAAAGTCCAGACATAATCTTGGTATATTCATAAGCGCACTATCCAGATTAGTGTCTGAGATGGTCTCTTGTGCCAGTCTGATGGCTATTAGGCTCTGTTGCCGAGATAAAAATGTACCAATAGGTACACCTGTTCATGGTTTTTTGAGTATATCCATAATGTTAAGTTACTACTATGTTGTGTCGTAGGTATAGTTGGGTATTATCTCGTTTACTTTAGTTTTTGCACAATATAAATATGGACAGTACGGAAACTGCCTACAAACATGCGCATCTACAGGTCGCCCAAGCTGACTTCGCAATGCCGAAGTGAGTGGTCAGTAGGTCACGTATAAGTTTACGCCACGTATTTTCAACAGCCTACCATTTGAAACTGATGTAACAAAAAGAACATTTAAAAACAAAGTTGAATCTCTTGTCCAACTTTAGTGAAAACCTCAGCAATTTGTCTGTTATTTAAAATTTAAAACTAGCAGTTTAACATGTTTGTTTTGTAAGAGTATTTTTGCAGTAATTTTGGTTGTGGTCAGATTATTTTAGTTATTTATTTTATTATGTAAATGGAAAAGTGAACGTACATACGTTAATATTGAGAGTATCGTGGGAGCTACGTCTGCCAACAAACTGCTCTGTAGTTTGGCAGAAGTAAGTTGTAATGAATTTGACTTATGTTCCAAATAAACACTTTTTCATTTTTTTTTTTCATAACTCCCCATATTTTTTTAAATGCCACGAACGCTTTGCGCGATTTACGGCTGTGTCAACTCGGCTTCATCAGCAGAAGGAAGTATTTTTAACCGACGTCTAAAAAGAAGGAGGTTCTTAATTGTTTGTTTGTTTAGGTTTTTTTTGTATGTTTGTTTCCGCATAACTCCCTCACTTATGAACCGATTTGAAAACTTATTTTTTTAATCGAAAGAGTATACTCCCGAGGTGGTCCCACTGTTACCATGTCCAGGATCGGAAGATAGTATCTTAGCGAAATCGAGGACAACCCTCAAATTTTATAAGCACGTATTACGTGTTTCGTATTTTTTCTGAAGCCATTTAAGTATTTACATCTGGCAGCCGACACCTCATGTTGATGAGCTGATGATGGAAGGTATTTAACTCCATAACGGTTAGGAGTTGGAGGATAATTATTTAATAAAATATTATGGGGACGTATAAATGGTTGTATTCTTTCAGTTATTTAGATGAGCTGACTATGGAAAGTACTACTTCTCAATGGTTAGGAGTTAAAAGCAATAATAAGGGAATCTTGAAGGTTAAGGGTAAGGTTTCTTGGTTGAATGTTAAATGCATCGTAACTATTAGTATAGGATTTAACAACAAAAAATGGAAAAATAAAATTGAAGTCGGTGGCTTTTGTATCATTACCTTTTTTTGCCACCGACTTCAGAAGCTGGTTAATCTTCTTAAGTATTTTTTTTACTTTTTTGTGTTTTTGAAGTCGGTATTATTTCTTGTAATAATTTGTAATAACGAAGATATTTTTTAAGTAATACCTAAAGGTGTTTTTTATGTAATGTCTTTCCTTGGTAGGTCTCATATACACATTTTGGGGTTGAAACGCGGTACGGATCGCGGCCGCTCATGATCCCTGCCAGCACGCCACGTGCGCTGCGGCCACGGATAGCGCGCGCCCACTCCACCGATCGCACGAAAAGTTATCCACTATCGTCCAACCGCGGCTTGCTCCCGCCAAAACTTGTCAAAGGTAACGCCGCGCGCGACGCAATGACAAAGTTAAAGATTCATAGTTCTACAAGTTAACTTTATTGAAGCAACCGGACATAAAAGGGACAACCCTATGACTTCAATGGAGCGTAGGTAGTTATCGCCTCAACTAGGCTTAGCTTCAAAACAGTCCATATTTATACTGTGGTTTTTGTCCAGCCACCCATTATATAATACACAGCTTCACGCCATTATAAAGAAAAACCGTAAAAATAAGCAATTTCACAAAACTTGTTTCACACTTTGGCACTTTTTCAAATTAGTCATAACCAAGCTGTCGAAAGGTCGTCAGTTGGGATGATTTTCGACACTTTTGGCTAATTTCTTGACGCGGGAACCGAACCCGGTACCGTATATTTATCGGGCAGCACGCGACTTCCGTGGTGGTAAACAATTATTGACATTAAGATTCTCGCGATTATAATTTTAACGCGTGAAAATATGTTTTTATTTTGTCTCTTTGAAAGATGATTTGCTAAGTTACATAGTGGGTGTTTCTTTGGTGGTTAGAAATGCTTTTGTGTTCAAACTTTTCTCTACTAGCTTAATTAAAGTATTATAAAAAAAAAACTAAATATAATAAAACAATTTGGTTACTGCTAGGTGACACAACCTTCCGGCTCGCTACATGTTTGCGATTGGGTGCTCCGTGTGGCTCCACATCGCTGTCAATTTGGTGAAGTCCTCGACGGTCTCGGACACCATGGAAAGAAAAAAAAGAAAGAAAGAAAACATGTTACCACAAAGTGCACACAATAAAAAATAAAATAATAAAAAACTAAACTGAAAAAGACAGTGTGTGCATCTCACGGCTGCGCCAAATAGGACCAGTTCAGCAAACTGCCATATTATGCCTACATGGACTTTCCTGCAGTAAGAGCGCAGGTCGGATGGCGCGACACGCCAGTATTAATGATCTTATCCGTCGAGCTCGGACCACCACACGTGCCAGCTATTTTGGAACCCAATAGGCTGGCACGCGTCGATAGGAAGAGACCAGATGGTATGACCATAATGACATGAAAGTTGGGTAGGCCTTTGGTTTGGGACGCAACTTGTGTCGACACCCTTGCGCCATCTAATCTTCCTAGCACGGAGAGCTGTGCTGGGGCGGCTGCTGCTGGTGCGGGAACGGCGCAAATACAACAACTTAATTGGTAGTTATGCGTTTGAGCCGTTTGGGGTTGAAACACTTGGGCCATGGGGTCCGAGTGCCCACTTAATATTCCAGGAAATTGCCAAGCGGTTGGTCGACTCTTCACGTGACCAGTAGGGCTATTGCGTATCTTATAGATGACAGTGGCTAACCTACCTATAGTGCCTATCAATTACTGTCAAATGGTTCCATTTTGTACTAAACCATAACCAATTTGATACTTAATCCATAGACAATATGATAGCCACTGTCATTTAAAAGATACGCAATAGCCCTGCAGAGGGCTGGAATATTTTTTGGGCAAAGAATCAGCATTGCACTTTGGCACTTTTCCTGTTGACAGCGGTGTGGATGAATTTTTTGACGCCCTGGAATTCTTCTCTTTTTGATACTTGTAATATATTTGATTATTCCTATTTGGTTAAGTAATAATTATTCTTCTATCATCATCGGATCTACATTCAGTCTTACCGAATCCAGATGAATACCAAAATGCTAACGAAATTATTTTATTTGATCACAATATATTCTATTTTGTATAGTTCCATAAATTGTATTTTCGTGGGTAGTCCTTCAATGATACTTTAAAGTATTGGCCAGTTAGGTTCACCTCTTCTTCTTTCGTGATAATTAAAAAAAAGTCAGTTGTTTTACAAGTTTGTTATTGACTTCTGAAAAATCATAATCCCCAGATAGGCACAAATCCAGATCCTATGGCTTCTACTGAGAAATTCCTGATAGAAACACATAATAGCACTTTGCCCGACTTGGTAATATCGGTCATCCTAATCAATAGGGATGTTTACTGACTAAAAATAATATGATTCAAATTACTTCGTCCGTTACATTATCGAAAAATATTGAATACGTATTTTTATTTTATCAAATCAATAAAAAATAACGAAGATAAAACGCGTATAAGCTTTCAGTGGGGGTTTGTGACGTCACTCACCGATAAAAAATGTCATACTAATGTCTTAGAATATGACGTGACACGAGTTTTCAAATCACTGTATCGTCTTCATTGTTTGTTTACGTAAAATGAGAAAATACGTGTCCAATATTTGTTGGAAATCTATCTGACTAGTTCGATAATTTTTGTTAAGTACTAAATCTTTACTTACTGTCAGTAATGATATTTGGAAGATTTTTAGAAGATTGATTGCCTTGATTTATTGCATAGGTCTAGTGTTCACAAGCGCAATAGGGTAACCTATCCTAGGGTAAAATCTTCCAAATATCATTACTGACAGTAAGTAAAGATTTAGTACTCGACAAAAGCCACACACCCTGTTCACCTCCGTACCTCGTTAGCGTGTTGATTTAATATCGAGTGGCGTTATTATTGCCTTATTGCCGGCGGGGCTTAAATTACCGTGCGGGCAAAAGTTCGACGCCTGCCTGAGCCACTTGCAGTAAGACAAATTACAATGTTTTAAATAGAAGTAATCGATGTTAGGTTGTAATGAAATTGGGGATGACCTGAGGCACTCGTTTGTGAAACCCCGTGCAATGTCGTTTTTTCTTTCAAAAGTATTCCCTAGTTTATTTGAATTGAATTGAATGAGCTCGTGGCTTAATAATAACTCGGGTCGATCTTTGGGTTAAGCCACACTTGCCTAGGTTTGTCTGTGGATGGGTGACCGCCCATTACATACCAAGTTTCCTCCGTGACTCGGAAAGCACGCTAAGCTGTTGGTCCCGGCTGCCATATATAGATCTGTGGCAGTCGTTACAGGTAGTCAGTGACCTGAAAGTCTGACTACCAGTCTTACCAAAGGGTATCGTATTACCCAGTAATAACTGGGTGGTGGAGGTCAGATAGGCAGTCGCTCCATGCAAAATATTGGTATTCAGCTGCATCCGGTTAAACAGGAAACCGACCCCAACATAGTTCGGTAAAGGCAATTATGTAGAACAACTGTGTAAAATTTAATCTAAATTGATTCAGTATTTAAGCAGTCTATAATTATTTATTTATTTATTTAACTATTTATGTAGACAACACAGGAAAATTATAAAATATAACATTAGAGTACAATTATATTATGGTATGAACACTATGAACGAACAGACATTGTTTTTCTTTTTACATACAGGATGTAAATTAACCCTTCACACATACGTCAACCAAGCATTCTGTACTTCAAACTAAGTACCCCTACGCAAACATTTTTGCTGGGAAACGACTTTTTTTTTTGGGGTCAAAAATCACATTTTACGGTAAAACTCAATGTAGCACTCTGAAAACATTGTGCTGGTGGATTGCTTTGAATAGTAAACGGGTCATGAAGGTAATTTAAGTAAAGTTATAACCTGAAAAACTAGTATTTACAAAAACAGCTGTGCAAAATTTGGAACTTTGACCCCCAATATCTCCGTAACTAGGGGGTTATGGCTTGGAACCAAAAAATGATCGCAGTAGTGGGGAGAACGAGTGCCCTTCGTTTGCGTTAAGGGTACTTTTACACCCTTTAGATAGATAGAGCAATTAAATTAAAATTGAGAAATTGCGAACCTGGACTCTGATTGGTAATAATATACTGAACTATTTGTCAGTGTCCGACTATCCAGCGTCCGTAGCCTGTCTGTCCGTAACGGCTTGATCGAACCTTCAGACAGGGTATTACCAACCGCGTCATTTAATCGTTATACATTTATAAGACTTAACGCGTTGCGTACTGGTATTAATCACTCAAAAGGCACTTCATATTATTGGTCATCTGCTTTGACTAGTGCAAACTGGAGTTGGTTTTCAGTCTTAGTGGATGCAGCTAAATACCAGTATTTTACATGTAGCGACTGCCTATCTGACGTCCACATCCCATCAGTTAGTACTGGATAAAACGATACCCTTGATAAGAATGCTTGTCACTTTTTCGGGCCACTGACAGCCATGGATCTACACAGGACAGTCGGAGCTTAACTTGTTTTACAAAACAGAGGAAAATCAAAAAAATAAAATTGTGTAATCAGTCATGTGGTTTCAAGAATCAAAAGCGCAATTAGAGAATAAGATTTCCACCGCTTGGAAACTATCCCGATGGCTATGAGAGGCATACTGAGCAGACCACAAACTAGTTAGTGTATGCCATAAGTCTTCGATATTTTATCTTCAGGACCTGATGTCATTTTCCTACATCTTTCTAGAAGGATCATAGTAAATAGCTGTAATTACATATTGCAACTTCATCTAAGGCATGCATTTAAAAGCAACTTAAATTTAAATGAAAGAGTTATAATTTTCTTAAAAGCAAACTATAGATCCAGATTCACACGTAGGGTCTTGCTCGTGCGCAGACCTTTAATTTGCATACCCCACACGACACCCTAAGGCATCGGCACCTTTGTCTTAACTCCCTAAATGAAATTATTATGTAAGAGACAGAAGCTAATAGGACCTTAAGTGGGTATAGCCTAAAGTTGGTCATCAAATGTTTAAGGACATTCCTCACACCTTCGAATCGTGACTCTTTAAGATTCCCTTCTAATTGGAGGTCATAATGGTGATGATTTGTCACGATCTGACAACGACGACGAGTTTTTTGAACTGCTTTGCTGAAGTGGTAATAAAGGGAGATTGTGTGTGAGGGGAATTATTTGCAGTATGGTGTGTTTGTGAATACTACGGGCCTCGATTGAACAGTAAGAAGTCTCTTTTTTTTTTTTGGCGTGTGGAAAATCATCGATTAACCCCTCCCGCTCTCAGACTTCTACTGACTAAAAACCACCCATGTTCCTTCTTAGTACTCTATGTCGAGGCCGCGATAACTAGTGTACAACCCGCGGCCCTCAGTAAGACGTCTCGATTAAGAATAAGTTAGCGGTGGTCTTTATTTGATAGCAAAAGATAGATCATAATTAATTTGATCTGGACATAAAGTTACCTCAACTTGTACCTATCATCCCGACCTCCTCTATGTGTGAGAGAGAGGACTTTGCGGCTTGGCCAGTGTAGAATGGTGGATAGATTACAGTTGAATTTAGATTAAATATTGACAGTTTCAACACACCCAGCACCCAGCTAAAGGAGAATGAAAACCAACAATTATTTCATATAATTGGGTCCTTAATAACATCCAATAGATATTTTAGTATTTATCTGTACATTGCCGTGTCTGATAAACCGCCTGTGTCGGTTTGAACATTGTTTTTATAAACGGTTTGGGCGCAAAACGTCAGAAATGCAAAATGACAGATTAGCAAATTGTCAGGTGTTAGAATCCTTAAGAGTAGCACTCTTTATTATGGTATATACAAACTATTGAAGTTTATCAAAGTGTCTAAGATGTATTATTGATTATGGACTGTTGATACACCTGAGTTTGACCTGCAGGGCTATTGCGTATCTTTTAAATGTCAAATTGTTAAATTGGTTATGGTTTAGTACAAAATGGAACCATTTGACAGTTAATTGATGGACACTTTAAGATAGCCACTGTCATTTAAAAGATACGCAATAGCCCTGCTGGCCCGATCTCGATACCCAATCTGTCACTTTCTCGTCAACATATTGCACTGCAACAATTTATCGTGAGGTGTCAGTTAAAAGCGTGTCAATTGCAATTTTGGTTAAGATATTTTCACATTAAAATGAAGCCTAATAAGCTACTCGCTCAAAAAATATAACTTTTTAAACACGTGCTACCAACGACATATGTGGCGGCCATCTTGGAAGAAAAAATGGCGTCAGATGGCGGGAAAAAACACTCAAATGATAGAGGAAGTGATTTTACGCGTACAATAATATATAAAAAAACATATACGTTTTTATATAAAAAGGATGTATTAATTTATGTAATTGTTAACCCTTTTGATAAACATGTGTTTGGGTTAAGTTCAGTTTAATTTCGAATTTGTTTTGATTGGTTGTTTTTGTTTATGGTGGTGTATCCGGTTGTTTGGACTTCCGTTTTATATGCTTCTTATGAGATAACAATGGTTACCTTTGTTTTTTTTACTGTGATTTGTAGTTTTACTATTAGAGATACTTTTTCTCTTTGTGCGGGTACGGAGATTCCTACTCAAGTATCTTTCTTTTAAGGTTCAAGGTACCATAAAAAGAATTTGTTAAATAAAAAACAACTATAAAATAGTTTCTCAAACAAAGTCTTGAGCGCCCAGTCACGGAGTTGGGACAACCTGGCGCTAGCAAGCAAGATCTCACATATTTTCACATTTTTACTTTCAACCCAATTTCGTAGCTATCAAAATAATGACATCATCAAATAAATTTTCTTTCTTTCTTTCTTTACATCATAAAAGTCATAAATAAAAAAAATAAACAATAACCTCGACCTCCCATAACGTTTCCAGTGACATAATAATTTCGTATTTTATATAAAATTTATGCAAACCCCATAACGCCGCCTCTTGGGCGTTAAATCTGGTGAAATGTTTCTATAACTGTGCTTGCGCAGCAGGGGGTTATAGATTTTGAATTTTTGATTGTAATATCGCAACTGATTGAATTTTTTGATGGGGTAATGTTGAGTTGACGTTGGAATTTCTTCAGTGTTGCAGTGATCAAGATTAAAAACTTTTTTTTTTTTTATTTTTTGTTTAATTTTTAATTGTCACTGTTTGTCACCGTTGATAGAGCCACTATTCATATTATTTTAAAGGGTTAATGTTCGCCAATTATTATTTTTTCCTTTTTTTCGAATGCAAAGGTCTGGTCACGATAATGTGGGCTTGTGGGTTTTTGTTGATAATAATTCTTCAAGGTTTTAACTAAAATGGCTCATTCGAATTATAAAGTATCAACATTTTAAAGATACTTCTTTTTGTCCCCTAAAATTTTGGACCGAAAGTGCTGTAGCTATTCTTAAGGGCCCGCGTGGTTAACTTAGCCCATTCCCTCCCAAAGAGAGAAAGCCTTCGCCCAAGCAGAGGGTAAATTATAGGCTGATTATTCTCATGTTTTGTTATTTGAGAATTTTGTTATATCTCTTCGTAAACACAAAAGTGCACTAATTAATACAATTCTTTGATCTATTTTTTCTTGCTTCAACATTTTTATTAACACCGGAAGAACCAAAAAGCTCATCCTTTTTATCAATTGGCAATAATAAATCATTTTTTTTTACTAAAATACCAACTATCAGCAACCAAGCGAAAACAATAGTAAAACTTTTTCACCCGCACTCTTTCGCTCTGCGGGACATTTTCCCGACAAACTTGTATTTGAATTCCAAAAACTGGCCTTTAATCTTTACTGGATTGTGACAAGGTTCAATTCTTATTTCTATAAGTGTGTTTACTTTGTGGTTTTCTAGTATGTCCTGTCAATAAAGGTTTTTGGCGGCAAAACTGCCTTTTGTATCACTACAATAGTGAATATTATTGTCCTATTGTAGTTTGAGCGAATTAATT
Source organism: Diarsia rubi (assembly GCA_932274075.1). Classification (NCBI taxonomy): domain Eukaryota; kingdom Metazoa; phylum Arthropoda; class Insecta; order Lepidoptera; family Noctuidae; genus Diarsia; species Diarsia rubi. Next base: position 1,979,716 of record OW026420.1, on the reverse strand, counting down.
TCTTTGTAAAGGATTTCTGTGTGAAAACGGATGATTTTTAACGCTTTTATTGTAACAAAAGTTTATAATTAGCAATGTATAATTGATAAATTCTGTGGGGTTTTAATAAAGGCTGTTTTTAGCTTAAACAGAGCCCCCGACGCCCGGAGCGTATCCCGCGGCGGCTGGGACGAGAGGTTCTCCCTCTCACGTTCCGCCACCTCCTTCGCTAGCATCACTGCTTTGAAAAAGGAGGCGACGGCGTCCCATTCCATCTCGCCCCGGACCATGGCTTGCACTAGGGCCGGACGGGAGAGGTCACCGCTGCCGATCGCCGCTACGAGAACACGGTGCCCCAAGCGGGGCAGACTTCCACGGTGTGCTCCATCGAGTCCTCCAGCCGATACTCACAGTGGTGACATTCGGAAGTTTCCTCCCGCCTGTAGGTAAGGGTGCTGTGGCCTCTCAAGCCACTCCTCAAATAGGACTTACCGCCACTATCTTGGCGTGCCCTTTGTCATTAGACCTTTCTGCCCACACGATAAGAAGATAGTTAATAACTTTTACTGGATACTTTAGTAAGATCAAGAAGCAATCACTGAAGGGTAAAAATAAAGTGTACCTTATTAGTCCACTATGAGACAAATCAAATTAAATAAAAACTCAGAATTAGCTTGTCAGTTGTTGTACAGGAAATCTGTACAAAACGAGGTCACGTTTTTTTAGGAAATCTAAAGTTTGATAAATGTCGCCTTGCGTACACTTACCTACATTTAATAGCAGGTAAGCCTATTTGCCTTCAGCCGGGCACAATTCCAGTCTACAGACTGCTACAAAGCTCTATTTTAATTGATTCCCCAAGTGCCCATCATCAGGTTAACACGTTAGAACCTTCTAAATAACTTCAAATATTTGGTGTTTTGTTAAGAAAACACTCGAGACGGTATCAAGTGGCACCGCTGTTTAGTTTGGCTACCGGAGTTTTTGCCACCCTCACACCACGCACCCTTGAGCTTTTTACTATCGTGTCAAAAAGGTATTTCTTAATTTAGTCGATACAAGGCCTATACAGACCCTTCACGAAGCCTTGAACCAATCATTCTGTGCATCAAACTAAGTAAAATTACGCAAACATTGCTTGCTGCTGGGTAACTGGGTTATATTTGGGTTCGAAAATCTCGTTTTTCGGTGAGACTTACTTCAACGTAACGCATTCAAAACATTGTGCTGACAGATTGAATAGCCGTGGAGATAGGTATTATGGACATTCAAAGCTGTATTAAAAAAAAAAAATTAACAAAATTGGAATTTTGAATCCTAATAATATCTCGAGTATGGCTTAGTACAACCAAAAAAACGAAAGCACCATTCAAAATGGTTTAAGTTACCTTTACACTTATTGTTATTTGATTAAAAATATGCATTTTTATCTAAATCTAAAGTATTTCAGCAGTTCCTTTAATGTAGGGCATCGTTCTTGAGATCTACCTTCCCAATTACAAGCGACATTTGACCAAGGTACTCATTTTTTTTAAAGAAATCTTCCCCTTTGACGGAAGTTACTCATTACACAGTATTGATTTGAAATATTATGATGATATCATCGCGGAGTAATAAACCTAATGTGTTTTTTTTTTATTTTAGTTACCTATATCTATTTAAGGAGCTCGTGGCTTAATAAGAACTGCCACTCGGGTCGATCTTTAGGTTAAGCTGCGCTTGCCTAGGTCGATCTGTGGATGGGTGACCGCCCATTACATACCGAGTTTCCGCCGTGCCTCGGAAAGCACGTTAAGCTGTTGGTCCCGGCTGCCATATATAGATCTTTGGCAGTCGTTACGGGTAGTCAGTGACCTGAAAGTCTGACATCCAGTCTTACCAAAGGGTATCGTATTACCTAGTATTAACTGGGTTGTGGAGGTCAGATAGGCAGTCGCTCCATGTAGAATACTGGTATTCAGCTGCATCCGGTTAGATTGGAAGCCGACCCCAATATAGTTGGGAAAAGGCTAGGCAGATGATGACGAGTTACCTATATCTATCATTTTAGTACAATGATCTGCGAAAAGGTTGGTGTAGTAGTACTCTAGACAGGAGTAAGTGGAGGGAAATATAGGAGGCCTATGGCGCAAGACAGCCTGATCTAATGTCCAATTAGGTAAGGGTTAACAGTTATCCCGTCGAGGCTGCGGGACCCGTCGGGGCTCCGGGATGTTGTAAGAGATACCGTGGCTTCGACATAAAGGGCTAAGAAGGATCATGGGTGGTTTTTAGTCAGTAGAAGTCTGACACTCCCTTTCGCTCTGCCCTAGAGCTGGTTATTCGATGATATTACACCCGCCAAAAAAAATATGTTAGAAAATATTACTGTTTTAAGTTATAATACTATTTGTTCGTGTATTGAGGTCAGAGTAAATAAACGTTATTTTTATTTTATTTTTAGCAGAAGTGAATTGTTCCCTAGTCCCTAGGACCACCACACTCTCTATCAACTCCCAAAATGAACCTGTCAAGCACAAATTAATTCATCACCCATCACTCGTTAAGCTTACACTTTTTAGCACAAAATCCCCTCAGTCATGGTGCCTGGGTGGGTTTTTTACCACCATAGACACTCCATGGAAGTTTTTATTTCACTTCAGAAACTGCAAGTCAGTGTCGGCAAAGGTAAAGAAGCTTCCTTCCTATAAAGATGTTTTTTTTTAGGAATCTGTATTTTAAGTGTAAAACGATAGGTGCTGGATTCAGTATGTTTAAGTTATGTTGATTTTGTTTATATATCATTTTGGTATTACTATGAGGATCTTTTCAGACTGTGACAGTTAATAATTATGGTAGTGAAGGATATTGTCTTTTCGTTCACACTAACAGAATCTTAATTATAAGAACTCTATTAGACTGCATGTCATCGTTTTTCTCAGGCACAGAGGAAATTCGGTATGTACCGGATGGTCAACCATCCGTAAATCAACCTTGGCATGCGCTGCAGCCATAAGCTACTCCAATCAAACAGCCAAGTAAATGTGCGGGACAAATCAGTATTTTTCTTTTGAAAATATTAAAGAGGTCGAATCTTTTTCATTACCGGTCGATTCACTCCCAAAATATGATGGAACCCCATAGTTTCATCTGTTCTACGGCTTGACTATTTGAAGTGGCAACTTTTTTACTAAAAAAATATCGCACCTCTTTTTACATACAAAAAAATACTTATCATCATCTGTGACCAATATTTGGCCCCAAGTTATAACTTAATTTACTTTAATTACTTCTACCAGATATATTTTGTAACTTTTTATTGCTTTTATTGAGTGTGTCGAAAAGGGTGGTCGATTTGGCGCCTAAAAATTGGACATTAGGGGTTTTTTGGGAACCATTTTTGCCAAGTTATAGCCCTTTATTTTGATTTAGGTTAATACAATTTTTTGATTTTTTGGCGTGTTTCGGGGTGGCCGTTTTTTGTGTGTTAATTATTATAGGTAATTTTGCGGTGCTTGTTACTTTTGTCTACAGTATTTTTATAGAATATATATATTCTGTATTTTATCGCTGTGAAAGAAATGATTATATTATTTAAATAGGCTAGGTACTAGCCAGGTATATTACAGCTCTAGGAGCTAGGTATATTACATTACATAATTGTAATTAATAAAATAAAATAAGTTTTACATAGAAAAGCTCGTTCAACATTTTCTGTGTAACTTTCTCAAATAAATGAGTAGGTAAAGTCAGAGTAATAAAAACTTTAGTATACAAAAGATTAAGATCAAATTGAATAACCCTCCTTTTGGGCTTCGCCGCAGTCGAGTAAAAAAAAAGGCAAACTTGATAGACTTCTTTTATTCCAGAAGCATAACAATATAACGAGTCAATAATAATACAATATAGCAAAATCAGAAAGAGTAAGTAATAGTTTCTTATGAGTAGCTGAGACTTGAGTTTGGACACAGGATGTCATTATGGGCAGGTACATCGAGATGCTGAGGTGAGGGATGCACTGAGAACATGGCTACAACTCTGTGGCTTATAATTTACAAAACCTTTTTGGTATGTATATAGGTTTTTCATTATAAACACGTATTGGTAATAAGTTAACAAATGGTCAGGAATCTGAGAGCCAAAATAAATCACGTATAAAAAATTAAAATGGTCACAGATGCAGTTAGGTAATGTTATTTTCAAATTTCATTTTATTATTCTACCAAGATTCTGCCAAAACGGCACCCAGTATTTACTTTTCGAGAGCCAAAAAACCATGTTACCTTCTACTTATCTCATTTTTCCAGCTGTAATCCTTTGGAATGTTTCCGAATATTAATAAATGGTTGTTTAGTTAACACGTATTCTTTTTTAACCTAGAATAAAATCATTAAGACATAATTCAATACCCAGAATTACAACCTCTATAATTTCAATCAGACCAAAGTCAGAACATCCTGAACTCACACCTCCATCCCAGTGTACCACTGCCCTAAAGGCCGGATGTACTCGGAACTTTTCCTTGCCCTTTATATGTTAATGATTACAAGAGTTTTTGAGTTGCAATAAAAAATAATAACACAAAAAATACTTTCCCACAGCCACTGTTGTGTGGGAGAGAGAGATTTTGTGGATCCCAGCGTGGAAGCACGCTTTCTTATTTATTAGTTGAATATCTATGTCTGTTGATTTATACTAGGCTTTACTTATGCCTCTTGTGGCGGTCCCAAAGATATTTCATCTTTTCTAGGCATCTCTTCTAGAACAATAAAAACAAATAACAAAAAAATAAAACAACAACAACAAAACAATAATAATAGAACAAACAAACAATAATAGAACAATAAAATAAAATAACAGTGTCAGCGAGGATTTTAAACTTAGTTTGTATACTTATTTCTAGATCCTTAAATATCTTTATTGACGACCACCGGATTCAATGATATTTTTAGACTTGATAAATTAAAAGAATTACTTATTACCGCTAAAAGTGGCTACATTAATCTTTAGTCAGTAATTCTCTTAAGTTATCAAGTCAAAAACTTATTTTAAAAATACTACAGGTTATTAACTAGCATCACAGTGTTTTGGATTTTTCAAATTTGATGTTATTATAGAGTAAAACAAATAAGATGTGTGTGGCGCTAGTTTCGGTGCTGTTAGCGCCTTAACTATGTCAAAGAGAGCCCCAAGACTACGCCCCAAATTGTTTATAGACATCGCTTTTGTTCGCGGCTTCGCTCCCGTTATGAACGGAATTAACCACCGCGTTATAAATATAGCCCGTGATACTCGGGGCTAATGTGTCTAACCGCTGAAAGCATTTTCATCGGAGGAATATTACCCTCTACATGCAAACTTATAAACAAAAGTTACCTCTTTATTCTAATAGAAACGTCTAACCAGCATTCAGATAAATTGTTAAAATTAGTCTTGAGCGTTTTAAGTTTTTCAGGTAGCTAATGAATTGAACGTGAAAAACGACAAATTACTTCTGTACCTAAATAATTTTATTATTAATTTTCACCAAGACTTGAACTTGACTTCATACTTTTCATCAGATATAGCTTCTTGTGCGTTCAACCGAGTAGCAAGTAACACCAGATTCACTCACTAGTTCACAAACAGTAGGCCAGTGGGTGACCGTAGACTGTACCGTGGGGCTTCGCCCACACATCGACGCGGGCGCATCACGCCTCACTACTCCTGCCTTTTTGTTTTAACGCGAAGTTTAACCCGTGTGGTTTAGTATATTTAGTAGGTGGTGACCTGATGTCATGCAGTGTTTGAAGTTGGTTTTGTGGTTAGCTCATGTTTTGGAAAAGAGAAGAAATTGATTGGAAGACGATATATTTTTATTAAAAGGTTGTAAATTGACACTTCGCGAATCCGTCAACCAAGCATTCTGTATACATCAAACTAAGTAGCTCTACGGTAAAATAATTACTGGGAAATTATAGATTTTTGGGGGTTAAACTTGACAATAATACGTAGGTAGGACGAATGTGACGCACTCCAAACATTGTGTTAATGGGTGCATTGAATAGTCGTGGAGGTGTTTAAAGTAAAGTAACTAGTGTCCTCAATTCATCTTGGTGAAACTAATATCACCCAGGTGAATTGCGGACAATATATAATATGACCCAGTTTTTTTTGTTGATTGTTATATGGTAGGTACTAGCGGACCTGGCAAACGTCGTACTGCCCGGACAGCAGCGCCACCTACCGGGTCCAAGACAGCAAAATCCCCATTAACAAAATGATTCGCCATTTATTGAGTTCATTTGTTACAAAAATTGTGATTAATGAAGAACCGCTCGACCGATTTTGTGCAAACTTCACATAAACCATCTACTAAATAGTCCGAACAAAGCCTAAACATTTGGTTTGGATAGGTGAGCCCGTTCTTGAGTTAGAAAATTACAACGAAAAGTGGCATTGATTTTTATATATATAGATATATTGATGTTGATTTATAGAACTACTAGGTGCATTTGTATTATTTTGAATAAACAAGGACAAGTAGGAGATGAGAAAAAATATAGTAAAGTCCCTCCCACACACACAGGACACTAAACCGCAGGGGCAGACCACTGTTAATACAATGACAGAAAACTTTATTTAAGCCTATATCTTAATAAAGAACTAAAACATCTAAGCGAAAACAATGAGTAAAGCGACGTTGAAGAAGCGCCATTTTATAATATTTTTTTTAAAGATGACTGAAAATGAAAAAAGTGATGAATGAAAACTATGTTTGATTTGTAAATTACGGCACAATCTTTATTATATGTATAGCAGAAAAAAATAATTAATATAAAATAAACCTTCAAAGTATCAAGTGTCGTGCTCCTCTGAGACGTATGGTTATCTTCAATGCCGTTCCCAAGATAGCTATAAATCTAGGGTTTATATTTTTTTGGAACAACATGTACCTATCAAGCGAAATAACATTCCTCCACTACTTATTGTTTCGATGGACGGGCAGTTGGCCACCGATGTTCGCTGGTTTGTAAGGTAGCAACTAATGATATTTCGCTGCATACCCTCGCTGTTAATTTTATTGTGTTCCTTATCTTATCGTATTTTATTGTTGTCTGAATTATGTCGTCGATGATTTTGGTGCACGGTAAAACTCTAATGAGTTTATGTTTGCACCAACTTGTTGTAATGTAAGTGTACTAATAATAGATAAATAAATAAAAAAAATATGCAAGTTCTACACACATCTTCCAAGTTAAGTCCAGTCATCATTATATTATACCTACCTACGATCGTAATAATTCGCGATTCCAAATTCAAGTTTAGACCAATTGCGGGCCACCTGTCCGCGCATGCGCGAGAAGCCCCCCAACTGCTGCCATTGCGGTCGACTCACAACTGTCACTTTTCCCGCCCTTTATGTTATTTTTCAACATGGCCTCCAGTCCAGATGCGTGTGTTTTTGTGCAAAATCTCAGCTGATCGGTTAATTAGATGTTAAATTTTGTGTGTAATTGGTGTAAGTTAGGAATCTTAAGAGCTTTTCTTCGTGTGAATTTTGTAGCAGATGTAGGTCAAAATCAAGAAAGTTCATGGGTAGTACTTAAGTTATTATCTGCCGTACTCAGAGACACTTAGTGATTACTTAAGCCGTCACTTAGTAAAGGTTTGACATATTTTTGTATGTCAAAACTAAAACCATTGCTAAGTGATGGCCTAAGAAATCATTAAAGCTCTCTGAGTACGGCTGTTAGTCTTTTATCTATGGGCCATACTTACTTTAAAATAAATAAATGTTGTTGTTATTATTAACAAACTGAAAATAAATAGAACATCACTTAATTTTGTAATTTTTTCGAAATAGAATGACGGTATACAGGGTTACCTACTGGTACCTCGACGTATACCTTGCAGGACGTTATAGTAGACGTTCACTAATGCACGACACTAAATGTTCCCCCGAAATTCAGTAGTTTTTGAGTTATTTACATTTTTATTATGATAAATCCCAGATTAAATCATTTGAAACCAATTTAAAAATGATTTACACGCGACTGTACTCAAGTTTAAGTTATTATCATAGTTGATTCCGTAGCAGACCTTTACTTATATTTTGGCTTTTTCACTACTGTTGAAAATTCACGAAATTGTAATGCTATTTGAAAGAACAAACAACAACAGAATCATATTAATATCCCTATTATCCGTATTTTAATTTCCTACACAGCCAACAATAAAAAACCAAAACCAGTTTTAAGTTACGACTTGAAATTTTATGTAATTTGGTGATGATTGTTTATAAGTTATAAAAAAAATAATGAAAAAACCTTACGGTTCGTTTCTTGAGACAACGCTACAGCCACTTTCACACGAAATTATAGCCATATGGAGGATTTTTGTGCAAAATCTCAGCAGGTTAATGAGTTCAATTAGCGATGTACCTACCTAATGAGTGAACCCAGGAATTTATCGTGTGAACTTTGCGACAGATGTAGGTCATGTCCATAGCTTGGTACAGTCCATTTTTAAGATCTCGTTTTAGAAGAGCTCAGCGATGATTTTTATATAGCGTTCACAGCAGGGCCTAGACAAAGTAATAATGAAAAAGTCAAAAGTATATTGGATTGACATAATAAGCTTTTGAAAAGTTAATGCTATTGCCTCAGACCAAGTAAAAAGTAAAGACGGAACTCTGCGAACAGCAAAGTGAGGCCGGTCAAACTACCCGCCATGTACATTCACAATACACGCACACACGTACAACATAAACTACGCCTTGGTCAACTTTTTATTTGGTATGAGACGTGTGTGCGTGTATGCGAGGCGTAGTTTAACCGGCCTCACTTTGCTGTTCGCAGAGTTCCGTCTATACTTTTTATTTGGTCTGAAGTTATTGCTGTGGAAGTCAATGAAAAAGTTGTGTGTAGTCAAGGTAAAAGTTTATGTACTTAATTGCTGTGGAAGAAATATTTCACGCTTCAATTTGAACTGCGATTTTTTTGGACACACTTCTCCTACCAAACCACTGTTAGTCCTGAAATCCAGATACAACAACGGCGAATACAAATGAAGTTAATTAGAAAAAAACTTGCCAAGTGTGAGTCAGAAACTCGAACGAGGGTTCCGTACACCCTGTCGGGGCTGCGGGTTGTTCGAAAGAGATACCGTAGCGCGGACACAAAGGGTCAATCAGGAACATGGGTGGTTTTTAGTTAGTAGAAGTCTAACACTCCCTTCCGGTCTGCACAGAGATAATATCCCACACCCAAAAAAAAAAGGGTTACGTACAAATAAAGTTAAAAATTATTAAAAATATTTTTATTATACAATGTAACTAATCATTTATGCTTTCCGCAATTTTTCCTTTATTTGTGCTATGAGAAATAGCTTCGTACAAAATTTTAAGACTTGCGTTCACATGAGGCATTCTGTAGGTTAAGATTCCCTTGCGAATGTCAAAAATTTGCAGTTTATACGGGTGGTCTTTGTGCGTGTGCGTTGGCTAAGAAGTTTGAATTTTTCACAACTTCAAGGGACGTTATTGATAGGTATACATTTTCTGCTTGATACCTTTACGCGTTCCTGAGAAAAATGATCTTGACAGACAGACGTACAACAAAGTGATCCTATAAAGGTTTCATTTTTCCTTTTGAGGTACGGAACCCTAAAAAGAGGAGGAGTACTAAAAATCAAAATATCCACTTACCTCCATATCGGCAGAAGACAGAACAAAATAAGGCCAATGAGCACAAAGGAACGTATTCAACTCAACCCGACTTAGCACCACGAACGAATAAACGGACGCAACGCGCACCACCTATGCAACATGCTAACACCCTCATGGATTCTTATGAGGTTCTCAATATGTCTCGGATGAGGTTCAGTTAAATACACACATAATCATTCTGCAGAAAGGCCTCTGAATATGGGGAAGACGGCTATAAGATGCTGAGAATCACCTCATAATAGTCTTAATTCACGACTAATGATGATGACGTCGTAGTTCCTACAACAAATTTTAATTTAAAGTGAATGTAGCGTTAACAAAGGTATACGTTACAAAAGGGCGGATCGAATGGAGACTTGCCATAATTTCCTAAACAAGGTTTCATGGCCGGAAGTTAGCAGAATTTGTATGATATCGCCCTTCCGGGTACTTCATAATATTGTCACATAATACACGATGCGATAATAGTCTTGATATTTGGGTTTAATTTGATTCTTTGGAACCAGAACATATACTCGTAGAACAGAGAAGAGTAGTAGAATGAATGATTCTCAATCCAATGCCATGCAATATTCCATTGAGAATCAATAACAGATTAGGAAAACACGATGGTTATGTTTTACTCTGTAGGTACACACTCAAAGAACCACTTCTTGCAACGTGAAACGCGGATGAAACAAGTTAAACCTGAGCATATTTCTAGCATCGTTTGAGGTCGTGAGTAGAGCGATAAGTAATATTTTAGAAAATTTTAACACTGCCATATACTTTGATAGGTAATGTTCAGAATAATCTATCAGATGTTATAAAAAAAAAACAAAATAATTATGTAAATATTTCACAGTTCCAAAATAATTTAAACACATTATCAGCTGACCAGAAACTGAAAGCTCCTAACAAAACTATCAAGAGGTCTCGTTCGGAAGCTACATGTTCGTCCGAGACATCTCAACAGCGGACGTCCAGTTGAGGCTATGAGCAGTTTGCATGCGCCACTGAACCGGACATCGACGTGGACAAAAAATGGCAACTGCAATATTATGATACTTAAGTATTTACTTATTATTTTTGTAGGTAGTTTGCGGAGGCTTGAGAAAATATTGGTATTGCTAATCTGAATGATGTTTAATAGATTTAGATCTTTGAATGCCAAAATTTATAAATCTCTGGCGAGATTGATTCATCAAGAAGTATTAATTTCAGTTTATTCCCTGTAAGTCTTACAATCTATAATTTGAATTGGGTAACTAGTTTCAACTTTCGACGCCTTGATAATGCGTCTTGAAAAATCTTGAATGGTAGGTTAGGTGTTGAGTTGCCAAGTGTTATCACTGTGTGTTTAAACCCTTTACGAAGCCTTCAAGCACTATTTACATCATACCAATATATCTGTAAGTTCCCAGGTATGGTCTAGAACAGAATATTGATCGCAATTACGGAGAGAACAAAGCCTTGCATTTCCGCTTCGTTGCGGATATATTTACACCCTTTCGGTAATCCATGTATGATTTGACTAGGATCAGCTTCAAATCAATCAATCAATCGGTAACTCGGGCTGATATCAATTTGCACACACTACTGCTTTCCTCATAACTAGTAGGTACTGATCGTTTGAACCATTCTTCATCCAACCCTAAAAAGCGTGACGAACTTCTTTTCTCCACAAAATTGCCAGTGTCTTCCTCTCAGTCGTCACTTTGGCCAGTCCTAACAAGCCTAAAGTAAGCGGCGACATCTAAGTTTTTGTCAAATTAGCCTCATTGGCTATAATTAGCCACTGCGGCTACACTTAGTGGTAGTAAAGCTATAATTTTCGACTTTACGGTTTCGGGCTAATGCTTGCGAAACTTTAATTCAATTAGACGGTTTTGGTGTTAGAGGGTGTTGCGGTTTTCGATTTTTGACTTCTAATTTTACTAAAAACTTACTTCTAAAACAATTAGATCTTGATTGTTGCTCTTCAAGTAAATTACCATGTATTTAGTGCCTCCTGTGATCTCAACTTTTCTTTAATTTAGACTTGTTTTTAAGTAGATCTGTAGTTTTATTTTAAAAGATTATTTTTCAATTTTATAGGTTTGTAACTCACGGCTTTTACCTTATCCACGTTCATACATCTGGTCATACACGCACGATACTACGACGATTTTTGTAAATATCAATTAGTTTAAAGTCAAAAAAGTGTGACTGAAGTAAGCGAAATCCTAATCGCAACCTCGAGCGAAATGTCTTGCGAAAGTTTTTATGAAACGTCGGCGATTTTCGAGAAGCACCCTGTTGGGGCCGTCAACAGGTTGATCGCGATTTGATGACAAGCCTCGGTTATTTTTTGCGCACATGTCTAATTCACTAATAGAATTTAATTTAATGCAATTCTGTGCGATTATACTCGATTTGCGACATTCGGTTTATTCATTAGAACTTCCTGTATTTGATATTGCAGAGCATTTTGACATTAGGAAAATTAATTGTGATTTCGGATTGTTCTTCTAAGGGATTTCAAAGTATTTTACGACTGGTTACTATAATTATTATTGTTGTCAGAACGTATATGAATTGTTTATTAAACTAAAATTAATTGTGTATTTTAACTGTTTTTAAAGTATAAAAAAAAAAAACAAAAAATAAATAAATAAAAAAAAACCCCGAAAAAAAGCCTAAATAAATAAAATGCTTTTTCTGAACTACACACATCAAAAGTGTCTAGGGATCAACATATATTTTTGCAATAACTTTTCTCCTGATTGATATTAATTAAAATTTTCTTTAAGGATTCATCAAATAAAGTGTTTTCGTTTGTCACAGTAACGATAAACCAAGTCACCTTTGCATTAATAAAGAAATTTGCCATTTTCCTAATAAAGGGATTTTTGACATTTGAACCACTAACATTAAAGTTCGAAAAAAAGACTGAAATAACAGTTTTCTTTAAAATTTTATTGGGTAACTGAAACAATTAATAATCCGTGTTTCTACCGCGAACACTAACAACACAAGAACATCGGTTTGGCATACTCAAAATGAGTTCATCCAAATCACGCTGTGGAATGGCCGCCCATGTTCGTTGCAACAACAAAAAAAGGTCTTCTTGCGACTGGATACCCTCCATATTCGGCAGAGCTCTTCTCTGTAGCATATCCCATGCATGCTCAATCGGGTTCAAGTCTGGCGACTGAGCAGGCCAGGGCAGGACATTGATGTTAGCTGCGGCGAGAGTCTGTCTTACAACTCTTGCGGTGTGCGGTCGTGCATTATCATGCATTAACTGAAATAAAGGACCGATTTGCACTTGTAGAGGAACGATGACGTCTGATACAATCGTCTCAGCATAAATTTGAGCGTTGAGGTTGCCTCTGATCCAAATCAACTCAGTTCTTCCGCCGATCCAAATACCCGCCCATACCATGATGGTTCCACCACTATAAGGATGGACTTCCTGGCAGGATTTTAATCGCTGTTGGCGTCCAGGGGTTCTCCAATGTCGTATACGTCTTGTATCCGGTCTCATACCAAAACGAGACTCATCAGAAAAGCACACGAAACGCCATTGTTCTTCTGCCCAATTTCTGTGTTCAAGAGCCCATTGATATCGAATCCTACGATTGTGCATTGCTATAGGTGGTACCCGTAGCGGTCTTCGGGAATGAAGGTTCACTTCATGCAAGCGGTTTCTGACTGTTTGGTCGCTAATTAAGTTCCCTGAAGAGTGATGAAGCCTCACGGCTAACATCATGGCGGTTATTGTTGGAGCTCTTTGAGTTAAGATTTGAATGTATCGGTCTTGTCTCCGTGTGGTGCAGCGATACCGTCCTCCATGGCGCTCAGCCACGGTACCAGTGCTTCGGTAACGTGTCCAAAGTCGACTGATAACACTCTGACTTGTATTCAGAGCTAAAGCCACAGTACGTTGCCGGGAACCAGCTTCTATCATTCCCACGGCTCTGAGCATTTCTTCCCTGCTTAAATGACGTCGCCGCTCCATAATAACGTTGGTTTTAATCAGTAGTAGGGAAACAGTAGCACTAATAATGTCTTCAATGCGTTGTATGTTTTTATAGGAAAAATATTGACAGCTGATTTTCATCTTTTACTCGAATTTGATTCACAGCTCCTGATTCAAATTATGAAATGCACCAAAAAGGATCCATATAAATTTATAAAATCATAAATTTATTACAAAGCCACATCTCAATCTCAAGAAATCCGCATAAAAATGCTTGATCCCTAGACACTTTTGATGTGTGTATTTAAATTCAAAACATTTGAAAACTTTCAATACAAATTCATTTTTTTTCACATTTCTCTTTAAACTTTATTAACCCCATAAGAATCACCCATTGCTCCATTTGTAAGTACTACATCAAAATAACAATGCAGCCACATCGGGGTCAAAAAGACTCCTTATTTAGTCATAAATTGACCACGCCACGCCCGCAGCAGAATAATATGATATAGTGTGATTTTTTGCCACTGCCCGCCGTCTTACAATTTATGATTTTATTTGGAAGCAAAAACTTAATCGATGGGTCAAGTGGACCCCTTGAGTTGGCTAAGGGTTGACGTTTTTTTTAACCTGCGGTGATTTAAGGAATGTCTTTGTGGGAATAATACAGAATTTTAATTTTGTGTCTAAAATAAAGACTGTGTTGTCCGTAAGAAGAGACAAGTTAAACTTAGAAATAGGTATTGCCAAGTTGTGCAAAAACTTTCATTTATCTTCAACATAATATTGTCAAATAAAAGTAAAGACGCTGCGATAGAAATTTGACAATTTATATGGAGAAGGAGCAGCAGGGCTATTGCGTATCATTTAAATGACAGTGGCTATCATATAGTGTCCATCAATTAACTGTCAAATGGTTCCATTTTGTACTAAACCATAACCAATTTGACAGTTAATTCATGGACAATATGATAGCCACTGACATATAAAAGATACCCAATAGCCCTGTTGGAAGAAAGTCTCTATAAATAACTTGTATCTTACAATGATGGCACAACTGTCAATTCTAGTATTCCACTGGTAAATATAGTAGGACGATGTGCCTTAGTTCCTTGCTTGGTTTCTCCTAAATCTTCAACAACGATGCATGTTGATTGCAAAAGACCACCATTGAACACAATTTAAAGTTCAATCATTAACAAAGTAGCATTTTACTAATACTCCAAAGGAATGCGCAAACGTCAAAATTTCGCTCAACTTCATTACAAAAGATTTAATACCTATAATTAAACAAAATGCTACCATTAGCTGTTAAGTAAAAATTGAAATAAATCCATACCAAAAGGGAGGTGCCTTCCCGCCTACGCATCGAAAATGCGAAATAAAAAAGATACATTTATTTTGATGTTTAGCAAAATATCTACCACATAATTACTAGTGTATTTTAACGTATAATTAAAAGGATATTTAGTGCAAAAGCTCAATAGAGCGATAAATCGATGTTTCTTATTCCTTTGTGCATTTTTTCCGAGTTGCATTGTATTTTGGCGAGAATTTTACCACCTACATTGTCAAAAGAGATTTTGCGCTGTTTTGACGTGAACCTGTCAATCAATCTCTTTTAAAAAGTGGCTGCGATTTTTAATATTATATTAGTGTTGTTATAAATATATAATTGTTGCTATAAATGGCTTTTACAACATCTAAGCGGCCCCTTTGGCAACCATTTTTGGTACCAGTGGGAACATAATAGGCTGATTACACTATGAACAGAACAGCAATAGGCTGAGTTGTATGCCTCACTAGACACTAATTTACGACTACATTAACTTTAGGCACTATTTTGGCATTTTTACTGACCACTTACTAATAAATAAAAAAAAGAACTTATCAATCAGATAAAAAGACCAAAACGTTAAGAAAGAAAATCGAAAGTCCGTCACAATTAAACGGTTAGCCACAAAAAAAAAGTGTCGCTTCATTATAAGACTGACCATTGTCACTTTTTCTGTCCAAAAGTACCAATAAAACAGAATTTATTGTGTCCATACAAATTAACTGCCTTGACAAGTCACTGGTCTACACTTCGAGTGACAACAGATTCGTGTATAGCTTTCCTAAAACAAACATAACACAATAGACACAGAGTTTAGTTTGTATTGTGTCTTATTGTCGTTTTAGGGTTGACAAAAGTGCCTACTTATCTATTAACTGATTTAAACTGGCTTCAAAAGCTTTGTTAAGTGATAGTAGACATCTTTATTGACATAAGTCAGTTTGTCAGTGATTTTATTGCTTTGACCGGTAGACTTGCTACTTAGTAGAAAGCGTCAAAAGTTACGCCTTTTTTGTCGGCACGCGTGTTCCATCACTATCACGATAGTCAGTAATGAAAGATTGTATGCTGTAGGTAACAAAATTGAAAAGCACATATACGTGGAATATTATTTAGAGATTTATTTAGAGAGTGGACCGCATGGAGAAAGGAGTAAATAGAAGGCTAAGGGGGAGGCCTTTACCCAACAGAGGCACAATACGGACTAAATAAGCTAGTAAGACTCAAATTGTGTGCAGTTTTGTTATGTGCACAATAAAAAATGGACTAAATTATTAATAAGATCCCAGCGATAGAAATTAATTTTGGTACCGACTAATTAAATGCTCAGTTTGATCTTTAGTTTTTAATAGAAAATTATTAATTGTCATGAAAACTTTGTAGGTGCAATTTGCAGTTTTTAAACTGGCTTTAAAAAATTCTTAATCACCTCATTTCTAAAAACAAAAGCGATTAGTTAGAAACTGCTCTAAATTCCCCGAAGCTAAAAAGTAATAAACCTTTTTAGCGACATTACAAAAAAAAGCGGAACCAAACTGTTTTTTCGCCAAATTTTTATGGGTTATTAAAACAAATTAACGTCGCACACTTTAGTGTAGAAAAAAACGAAGAAATTTATTAGTTTCCTAAACAATAAAATTAGTTATTATCGCTAAATCTAAATGGTGGCCGTGAAATACTGCCTACTACTGCACAGATGAATCGTTAAGATATTTGTAGGAGACACTGAAAAGAACTGCAATTGTTGTCTTTTGCGGAAATATTACATTGATTATCATTCTGCAATATTTTTAAATGCTAAAGGTAGGTCAGTTGTGGAAAACTATTACCTACTTCAATCGAAAATTTTAGTCGGTTAAAGTGACTACGATGAACCTATACTTGTTCATTTAGATTTTTATATGAAATGGGCCTACTTTTGACCTAATTCCTGTCCTCAGGATAAAGATAAATTCAACGATGGACAAGGTAACCCAAAAGAAACCTATAGAATAGGGATGTTAACAAAAAAAAATCTACTTATTCCGTCATATAGATTACCAAAAAATATTGGACACGTATTTTTTTCTTTTTTCTCGTAAACAAACAATGAAGACGATACAGTGCTTTGAAAACTCGTGTGACGTCATACTCTAAGACATTAGTATGACATTTTTTACCTACCCCCACTCAAATCTTTGACGCGTTTTATCTCCGTCAATTTTTATTGATTTGTTATCATATGAAGACTGGCTTTCATGAACTGTGGGTTATTTAGCGTATATAAAATCACCTCATGATAACACTCTGGGCTACAACCTGAAAGCCACAAGGAACGTTTAACTGATCAACCACGATGGTGGTAAAATTAAATATTGTTTGTGGCCACACAAGTGAAGTCATAAAACACTCTGATGGAGGGCGGAGCGCCCGCGCCCTGCCCCACGCGCCAATACGGATGATACACGTGCGGCACTTTTGTTGATACTTTATGGCACTTTTTGTGGCTCTTATTGAAATTGATCTACTTAGTAGTGAAGAGACTTTCACGTTTCAATTCCTTTGTTGACAACGAAGAAAGTTGGTATTTTTTAATATCAGGTACCAGTCTGGGGGTGGAAATAGCCTGGCCCCTGCATACACCGGTTGTGAAATAGATGAACCTGAGCAAACTAAGTGCAATATTCAGCATCTGTCCCGCTTTTTCACAACTATGGTGGGGTCGGCTTCCAGCCTGTCCGATTGCAGCTGAATACCAGTATTTTATAATATGACACTAGCGGACTAGACGTCGTCCTGCCCGGACAGCGACGCCACCTACCGGGCCCAATTCTGAATCTATACCATTCTCGAATCCAGTTGAACATACCACACACCACATACATACCAAAATTCCAGGAAGTACCTAAGCTAGTTAGTTTCTACGCTAGTAGGAATTAACTGGGCTGTGGAAGTCAGAGACACAGTCGCGAAATACCCTATTGGCTTCCAGTCTCAGTGACTGGAAACCAATAGGGTATTTTACCAAAAAAATCTAATTAGTCCGTCTGTTAGATTATCGAAAAATATTGGACAAAAACATGTTTTTTTGTTTTACCAAATTAATAAAAATTGACGAAAATAAAACGTGTCAAAGATCATGAGTGCTTGTGACGTCACTTTGTGGATAAAATGTACTAACCTTGTGACGTCACACGACTTGGCGCGACTTTTCTATGCAATGTATGGTCTTCGTCTTTTGTTTAAGTGAAAAAAGAAAAAATACGTGTCTATTATTTTTTGAAAATCTATCTGACGGACAAATTTTTTTTTTTTGGTGAAATACCCTATTCCAACATAGTTTGGAAAAGGCTAGACAGATCATGATTTTTGCACCAAACTCCATTTACATTTCTACATAGAGATTAATGCTGTTTGTTAAGTACAAGTCCGTATCAATTCTTAAGCAATTTAGTTACCTAAGTACTGTTTAGTGTTATTTGGAAACAACTTACTTACATAAGTCAAAGTCAAAGTCAAAGTCAAAGTCAAAATATTTTATTTCACATAGGCCTACATGGGCACTTGTAAAACGTCGACATAAAAAAGGGGCACGGTTCGGTGCATTGGTCGATTCCTAAGGAGAAGAACCGGCAAGAAACTCCAAAGGTTACTCTTTTAATCTTTTAAAATGGTTAACAATAAGTTTAAGATCCAGACATAATCTTGGGACACACATGAGGGCTATGCAGATTAGTGTCTGAGATGGTCTTTTGAAGAAAGCACCACACAGATTTGAGTGGACCCGTCCAGTCAGTGCAAGCATTTGTCAGTTATTGTCGAGCTCGACTTTTAACTCAAGGAGCTCGACGTCACGACGAACAATACCAAGGAAAGGACATTTGGGTAGGTCGCTTATAGTACTCAAACTACACACATACATAAATTTTACAAAATCTGTGCCACAACTCAACATCCAAAAAATTCTCCATCCACCGCACATGATCACCTTACAATTTTAAAACAAGTAAAAATAAATAGAATAGAACCACCCTTAAGCCGTGGGTTGCGGCGTCACAAAGGGATGCGCACGAGTCCATATGTCGCGTGCCCTCGTTAGGATGGGGTGGCTGTTTGAAATGTATCGGTTTTTTTTTTTGTTATTTTCTTGGTAGCAATAGGACATAAGGGGTGTAAGGTATTTTAGATTAGATTTTGAGTATGGGGTTCAAACGGTTTGGCATATATTCGCTTTGTTCCTGTTCCCATACCTACTACTAGCACTGTGCCCGTGGCTTTGTTCGCAAAAAAAATATAGCTCGGCCAATATGCATGATACAAACGTAATTTATAGCGTACGAGTATAGCACTCACGAATAGTATTATTTTTCTATCAGTGAAAACATTTTTTTGAATGTTTCATCAGTTCTGGGGATTACCTTACATACAAACTTAAGAACAATTAATTAGAAATACGACCTTGACGACTTTTCAATGATAGCCTTAAGATTAAATTGTAACTAAAACGTCCTAGAAAACGTTTAACGTTCGCTTGTTCAAAATTCATTTCCTATAGTCGATTTACCTTTTCGGTAGCAATTCTGAAAAAGGCCACGTAAATGGTTACTATCCTGCAGAACTTGTAAAACCTTGAAATCTTAAATCACTGACTCCAATAATGTTAAAAGGAAGCTATTTATTTTAACGTTTTTTCAGTACTTCTCTAAAATAATCATGGCAACAATCTCATGTTAACCCCAAAATGGTTAAGTTTTACCCATAATCCATATGTTGTTTCGGATACCGATTATCGTTCCAATATCCTGTTTATACAGTCATTCGAATTTTCGAATTATGCTCGAATTCGCGCCAAAGCCTACCCTACTTCCGGCGCCTGCGCACGTGTCTTCACCAAACAATACACTTTTTTGCGATACGACATTCAAATGATAGTACCACCGACTAATGAATCCTATTTCCATCCCTGTCTATCCCACTTCTGATGTCCTAAGTGCGAAAAGGATGGAAGCCATGACAGTTGGCTTCGTATGGCGTCTGCCGCTACCATATGCTGCTTGAGGTTTCGAAAATTACCCTCAGTTCATTTTCAAAATGGCGATATTTACATCCGTCAGTTTTGTCTATTCATTACAGTTTGCATGACACGCGAACCTTAATCGGAATGACGGGCTTTGTAAAATTGTAAGGGTTTTTTGAAATATTAAGGGTATTGAAGAATTTGATGTAAGTGTAAAGTAATTATAACGAGTATTGCTACTTGAGAGACAAAACTTGATACTAGATTATAAGCAAATTCAACGTCACGCTTGGGTTTGACTGATTCTCCAAAAAGGGACAGATGCGGAGCTGGTGTTAGAATAATTATTTAATTTAAAATTCCAAATAGGTTAGAATTTTGGTGCAGCAGTAATTATTTACATTTAGTTTTAAATCCATTTTAACTGCGACGCCTTATATCCAAGACAGATATTTTTGTACGTACTAAAAAACTGAAAATAACAATAAAATACACAGAACTCTAAACTTTGATCCAACGCAGTCCATCTAAATCAACGAAATTCTTCAAAATTAGAAACAGTCTAGTTTAATTTTGAATATTTGATCCATAACCAATCTATCGTAATGACGCAACCGAAACACACATTTATTTCAACCCTTGAATGGTTCCGATCGAATTGAAAATTACCCGCTCGTGTCAATGCACAGTTATTGGTAAAAATAGAAAAAAGTATTTTTTTCGTAAAAAAAATGTGGAAGAATTATAATAATTGATGATTTTTGTTTGTTTTCGTGACTTGTTTGGCTACTAAGATTTTTTGTTTTAACCGTTAAACTTATTATAAGACATGCGGTTTTGTTTTTTTTCTAAAGAAAGTAGAATAGGACTTTAAAATAATTAGTTAAGTAGTGGCTGGATGTTCTATGATATTTTCGTATATTTTATAGAGATGGTAGGTGGTATTTTAAATTATCTTTTTTAAAATTATTTTCTCCATAATGAAACCAAATAGATAAAACATGCCGAAAGCACATGTTTGAGGGTTTACGACGTATGTACCAATAATTCTCTAATTAATATGAATGCAAGTTTTTAAACAGAATAAATTACAAAACTTTGGTTAACCCTGAATTTTGTACAGGTCATTTTCTCATCGGCACTTCTTTACTTTTTATACTAATTTTACCCTTTAGTTAAATATTTATTCAACAATCACAATGAAAAGGGTAACTTAACGTCTTTTAAACTACACATTAACTTTAGGAGAAAGTTTAAAAAAAGGCTATAATTTTGTAAAGTTTAAACAAAGTACTTCAATTTTAAGAAAAAAAGTATCATCAAGCGAAACAAAAAAAGGGTGATCAGCTATATCAAAGGTCCCGATGTGGCTAAATAGTAGATCGTTATAGAACGAAGCGCGAACTAAGTATAGTTGACTAAATGGACGTTTAACCCTTCGATGAGTTTCGAGTCTGTATCGACTAAGTTTGATAGGGTTTGCGTTTTGAATAGGTTCAACGAGAAAAGTTTATGATGGACTAAAATGTCATTTCAATCATTGGTTGAACTTAACGATACCTTTTTTGTTTTGGCGGGTGGAACATTTTCAAATAACCCCACCCGCTCTTGAGCAGAGCGAGAGGGAGTGTCAGACTTCTACTGACTAAAAACCAACCATGTTCCTTCTTAGCCCTATATCTCGAGGCTGCGGTAACTTCTGAACAACCCGTTACCTTTACAGTTATATCCTATTTAATTAATAATTACTTGATAAGTCAAGTAATTATTATTTATTTACCTTTCTTCTTTAGTGAAACGCTGAACAAAGCCAATTCTTTACTCCTTTCAGTTAAAAAGTCACGTAACGTAAACGCAAACCCCAAAATCAAGGTTAACCCAGTTAAATCATTTCCCCGAATCAAAAGTGGATGAAGTCATTTAGAAGCAAAAATCTCGTGTTTGTTTAGCATTAAATATTATAATAGGGGCCTAAACGACCCGCCGATGGTAAATAAAGGGTTGACTCCGAATTTATTAAGTCAACATTTGGATGTTTTATCCACAAATATTTCACTATTACATTTTTGATGTGTAAATAAATATAGCGAACAGATGGGGTTGGGAATGTTAGTTTTACTGTTATATTTTGAGTTAATCAGTTTTTTTCCTGTGAATTTACTATCAATTTTAATAGGATATTTCACCAAAAAAATCTAATTAGTCCGTCTGTTAGATTGTCGAAAAATATTTTATACGTGTTTTTTGTTTTATCAAAATAATAAAAAATTACGAAAATAAAACGCGTCATAGATCATGAGTGGGGGCTGTCACTTTGAGGGTCAAAAAGTACTGACCTTATGACGTCACACGACTCGACGCGACTTTTCGAAGCTTTTTTTTTTCACTTTTTACATATTGACATTAAGAATCTTTAAATCTAATCAACAAATTGATGAACTGTCTTGACTGAGAAATACTCTAATCTAATATTATTTTATGATGTAAATTTTGGTTGACTATAATTTTTATGATTATGATATTTGATGAAAACCGTTGACGTAATTATATGTTATTATTATGCATGTACCAGAAATATTTGCACGACTGTTATGTCGAATATAGTGAGACTAAAATTATTTTACCACCTGATTATGTATGTACTTACCTATATTCTGGCAAATAAATAAATTTCATTTCATTTCATTTATTTTTTGCATAAGTAAAATAAGAAAAAATACGTGTCCATTATTTTTTTTAAATCTATCTGACGGACAAATTATTTTTTTTAGTGAATTACCCTATTATTCAAAATCAAGAAAAGAAAAGCTGAGAATAAGGTTTAATGAACTGGTTTCTTAGCTAACTAAATGCACCAAAAAACTAAAAAACAATAAAACCTAAATTCTACACAAAAATCTGTCAGAGCAGAAATCAAAAGTGGCACAACTCAAAAATTGGCAAAATCCATCAATTTCCCAGACACGGTAGCGCGACATCCCGCGGTGTGGCCAGTGTCGGCTACCACGGGGTTGCTACAAAAAAGATCGATTGATTTGCGAAAAAAAAATTGCGGACCCGTTCACTTTCTGAGCTTTCGATTTAGCACGCCCACTCAGCGGACTCCTGGTGATTTTGAGATATCCTAAGTTTTTGTGTTGATTCCTGCCTGTGTGTTTCAGGTCGATTCTGGTAGATCTTTTTTTCAATGCACTTCTGAATATTAATATAATCAGACTGAACAAAACTTCATGTCAACTATTGGCAACTGGAATCAACTCTTTTTACTTGTTAAGTTTGAGGATAAAAAGTGCCTTTTATTGGCAAAAATGAAATAAGAAATGGTTCTCGTTCATTGAGTCTGGCAGTTATTGTTTAGGTACCATAGAAAACTGACGTTACTAAAACTATTCATAAAAGGAAGACATGACAATATCGTATGGCAACCCACGATATGAAAATTAAAAAAAAAATCTACATACTAACATCATCGCCATTAAACAAGCGGCGGTTGTCTCTCAAACAGAAATGAAGTTATTATCAAACACAGGACAATATTATCACAAATGACAAGCAATAAGGATAATTCGCATTATGATAATATCTCCCACGATGCAATGGAGAAGTCACAGGAAATCCTGATTAAGTCATTATGACACATGTCACTGATGTGTGATAATCAACGCGGTATTGTTAAATCAACATCTCAGACCAATAAAAAGTACTACATCTTGTTTGAAGTCATTTGCAGATGATTTTTATTTTTTGATGAAGATGGCAATTTGTGACGACACTCGTGTCCGAAATCATACTTTATAACGCAATTCTTGTGTGTGAAAATGGCATGAAATGTTACGTGGTACATTTAACTTTTAAACATAGAAGACAGGTTCGAAACACTTCTTAATACATTGCTCTAATGACTAGTAATGACCAATAGAAAGTTTCTTTTATTATTTATACCACCTACAACGTAAATGACTCCATAGGTGGCTTTGATCTAGCCTCAATTAAGGCAAATTCTTACATAATAAAAATAAGTCAATTAATAAAAAAAGCACCCAATCAATTGAATAAAAAACCTTTTTTACTTTAGCAACCGCGAATAATGACACTGCGGGCCGTCCGCGTTCTTTTTAAATTTCGAACAATGGCTTCCAACAGTTCGCGCCTAAAGAATGACATTTAAATAAAAATAGATAAAGTAGAAAAAAAATGCTTTTGTACTTATGTCAGTTCTGATACGGGCTACCGAATTTAGAGATTAATTATTTAACGAATTTTAATGAAATTATTGGATTTGTGTGTCAATTTTGATGATTCTTTAATAAATAAGATTGTAGACACAGATATCGCAATTTAATACAATCGTCTTTTGGACTTTCCCGTTATTTAGGTCGCGGTCTCACCCCTAAAAACCTTTTAGGTAGAAAAACCTTACAAATACTTACAAAATATTCGACCTTCGCAAAGAATAGAAAAAAAACTCCAGCTGTGTAATGTCACGAAATGACATTACATTACGAGAAAATGTAAAAGCTACAAAAATAGCACCCAAAATTAGTCAAACGACGTTCATCAAATTTAAAATGTAACACAGAATCCACCGAGAAACCTTGGCCGTGCCAATTTGGGCACGTGTTAGAGGAGAATTGAAGAACGTAGAAAGGTAAGTACTTAATGTTAATTCAGGGACCTCGAGAACTGTCGGCTATACCCGACTATGGCGTTCAAAACTTCGTTCTTCGTGATTGCATTTTTGTTTTGAGGCCATTTTTGGGAACCTTCTAGTTACGAAGATATTGGGGGTCAAAGTCACAAGTTTCAGTTTTTCAAATGTTTTTCTCTTTAATAATACATTTTTAGATTTCTTAATTTGCTTTAAATATCTACACGACCTCTTTTAATGCATCCATCAGCACAATTTTTTGTGTCTTGGAACAACTAAAAATTTTATAAGTGATCTACCTACTCTACACAGGCACAATAATCAATCAATAATAACATGGACACTGGACAGATTTACTATTAAACTAACTTAGCTTGACTTTTAAGGTCGTCAATATAATAGAATTTTAAAAGAAAAAGATGACAATAGATTTCCAGGAATCTTAAAAGCCCGCTTTTGCAATTGATTCTGTTAATTAGATATTTTTGAACCCCTTTTCAATCGCACTATGAACTTTTTTGTATCTTTCTGCTTTCACATAGATGGCATCTGACTTCGGGAGGGGCTGCAACGAGCAGATAATGAACAGTCAGTTCGGCAATGTATTGTACCAAGCGCCCGGGTTAATGGCACTCTCTTCAGAAGCCTTTGCGAGATCGTCCAGAGAATCCAACATAAGTGTAAGTGACTACCATTGAACCTGTTGATTTATTAATATTGTATAAAACTTATGTATAATACACCATACAGTATACTCAAACAAATATGATTTAACACATTGAGATCAACACATGTTTCATATTTCGCAATTTGTTATGATTAAATCACATGTAATAGAGGCCAAGCTTACCATCAAGTCTACACTAATCGATAATCCGTGGTTACAACTGAAATAAATTAGATAGAAAAACCTATTCGGCCTTATTACAAGAGTAGTTAAACCAGAGTTTAACTTAGACTTGTTCTCGACTTAGACGTGACTCGTTTATCTCGCAAAAAAATCGTAAGAAAATTCGAATTTGGCACCAATCTTAACTAAGCCTAGTGACCCGCCCCGGTTTCACAGGGGCGTAAAATAGATATAACCCTTCCTCGTGCTGAAAATGACAATAAAATCCGTTGCGTTGTTTAAAAGATTTAAGCGTGCAAACAACGGAAGGGACTTTGTTTTATACTATGTAAAAATTAAGAAGATTAATTGATCAGGTCCTTTTGCCAGCAGACTGAAGGGGCAGGTTCATCATCATCATACGCCCTGGCAAGTGACGACAGCCGGTACCACGCTGACACAATGAGGAGTAGTAGTTGCACTGACACTGGGGTTCAAAACAGCAGGTAGTACCAGTCTAATCTATTGTCGTAGAGATTGCAGATGGGTTGTTGGGGAGTTTAATCCGCCACTTCTTCTCCTTAGCTAAAAGGCTAAGTAGTGAAGAAGGGCGTAGGTTTTTGAGGAATTTGACATTTAGAAAGGGCTGATCTTTAGCCTACTTTGCACAAGCACTTTGCTTGCGATTTTGTCTGCAAAAATATGCAATATACTCGCATATATTATATCATCATCTCGCATATATTAATGAAAATACTTAATTAAAACCTACAATCGCACCTACGAACAGTGTAACTTTCTATCAGAGTTTTTTTAATTAGATTAGGTAGAAAGAATGCCCCTTTATACAAACTTGCTCTCTTTTGAAATAGTTTAATGACTTTTGATTACATTCCTGAACCACAAACGGGCTAAAACGTTACTGAAACTGATGCGAATAGGTATGGCATAGTGACATTTCACAATTTCTTTCCAGGTTTATATATTGCCTATTGGAAAAGCAGCCAAGTCATGCATTCCCTCGGGGCTGCGGGTTGTTCGAAAGAGATACCGCGGCCTCGACACAAAGGGCTAAGAAGGAACATGGGTGGTTTTTAGTCTTTAGAAGTCTGACACTCCCTACAGCTCTGCCCAGAGCGGGAGGAGTCAATTGATGATTTCCCAACCCACCAAAAAAAAAGCCAGGTCATGCATAATCAGCTTAAAATGCACGTCATCATGAATACGACGTGGATAGTTAAATGTTCTAATATGTTATAGGATAGCACTAGTCCAGGCTGCAACTCTGGCGCCCACATCATCTATGGACAACAATACAATGATGTACATCATGGCACTGCTCCTACCTCTCGTCAGTGTTAACAGTTTAGATATTCAATGGAGATGCACACCAAGGTAAAGTGAACTTTATTAGATACTAGCTGATGCCCGCGGCTTCACCTGTGGATGTCGGTTAAATTATGTAAAAAAACCTTCGTGGAGAACCACTCTATCCATTCGTGAAAACAGCATAAAAGTCAGTACAGTAGTTTTTGGGTTAATCGAGAACAGACAGACGGACGCGGCGGAGGACTTTGTTTTATACTCGTAACATGCAGTGATAGGTAACGATCATTAATTGTAAGCCTATATTTTGTCACTAGTACTGCGGGGGATAATCTCTAGTGCGATTGTAGACCAATCCTTTGAGAAAGAGTCCAGCTCATCCCACCATTTCCTTCTGGGCCTGCTATAACAATCACACGGTCTTTATTGTACTACCTAAATGAAAATAATAAAACTTGCTCCTACCGCCATCTGTGTACCGGTTAAAGAATTATGTACAACCGCGTACAGCGTAGCACTTCGTACCGAACCATTCCGTAGCTTGTACAGTGCGTACAATGTAGATGGCGTTCAAAGCGAGATTGTTGAAATGTTCTTGAGTCAATAATAGGCATGACGAAAGATTTTGAAATCCTCTTCCGTAATGTGGGTACATCTTTTTTATTTACGAAAAATCCTTTATTTCAGTAATAAAGTAAAGTTTAACGAAGATATAAGCCATTTTTGAAAAAAAAAATAAATAGAGCGCGAAAACAGCTCGCAGTGTCATGGCGTCGGGTCTGACGTCACGCCTATGTAAACATGAAAATGTCAAAGCGCAGCTAGAGGAAACTAAAACAAACATTACCATAATTCGTGTGTTAAAAATGAATAACAAAGTTTATAAGTGGTGTGCGGTGCCTCAGTGTAAAAACACATCAATAGCAATAGTTTTAGCATTACATTGAATGCCAAAAATGTTGTCCTCTGGACCTGCATAGCTGACCCGGTGATTATGATAGTAGGTTGTTACTATGAGAAAAGATACTAGTACATGCTTTGTAGTTACAGAAATTTACTCCTTTTGTTGGTTATTAACTCAATAGCAAACTTTTATTACAAGTTGCGAAGGAGCTAACCTCAAAAATAAACTGTCAAGTTTATTGTAAAAATAACATATGAAAGTGAAAATAAACTAAACTCCTACAAGCTCAAAACGAGTTTGTTGTATTTTTATAGTGTTAGATAGGTTTTCACATTTCGGAACTCGGACGAGCAAAATTCTTTATTTGACCCAAGGAAATCGCCCAACATCAGTAAATCTATCCTGGGCAAATTTGAACTGTTTGCTTTTACAAAGCCTGATTCCATTGCTAAAGATGTTCACAAAGTATTGTAGTAACAAAAAAAATATCCAAATGCGTAATCGGCAACAAAACAACACAGTGAGCTAGTGACAGCTAGTGATGTTTACATTGGCGTGACGTAGTGCGCTATGATTGGTGTTTCAATCAAAATGGCCGATATCAGTATTTTAATCTTTTATTTTATTAAAAATCTTACTAATCTTAATTTTTTAAATAAAACTAAATCAGTGTTTTAAATCCTTCTCGTATGTAATTTCCCCTAATATCATTAAATCATTGATTCTTTGACTATGTCGTCACGCCTATTACTTGTATACTATTTTCTTCTCGTCCAACTTACCATAGTGTCTCAAGGCAAAAGTCTATGACCAGTGTGTGCTGCCAGTGATTACATACGAAACCGAAACGTGGTCGCTCAGAATAGGCCTCATCAGAATACACAAAGTCACCCAAAGCTCAATGGAGAGGGCAGCTATGCTCGGAGTTTCCTTGTGTCATCGAATCAGAAATAAGGACATCCGCATGAGAACCAAGGCTACCGACGTAGCCCGAAGAGTCGCCAGACTTAAGTGGCCATGGGCATGGTACATTGCTCGCAGAACGGAAGGCCGATAGGGCCGAAAAGTTCTGGAGTGGCCACCGTGAACTGGAATACGTTGCATTGGGAGGCCTCCCACTAGGTAGACCAATAACCTGGTGAAGGTTGCGGGGACCCGCTGGATGCGAAACGCACGGGACCAGTCAATGTGGCGACACCTGGGGGAGGTCTATGTCTAGCAGTAGACGTCTTTTGGCTGAAATGATGATGATGATACTATTTTCGCGATGTTATTAGATTCAAACAACAACTTTCGGCGCTTTACTGCCTATGTCAAAATAATAAGCAAATTCGCTGGGGGGGTGACTATTATTCTGCAACCCGTAATCGTCTAGCGTATTCACCGACCTTTATTTAAAAGCCTGTAGGTACTGTCCCGCTGCTGGGCAAAGGCCTCACCAATTCCTACTGAAAGCCCTTCATTGAACCGCGGTACGCGTCCAGATCGTCTCGCCACCTCTTGCTGGGTCGGCCTCGGCGGTGCCATCTGTCTCCCATAACCATTGTGGGGAGACTTCTGACCAACGGTCATTATGCATGCATTACTCATTCTCTGAAAGTAGGTCATAACATGCCTGCGGAGCGGGTTGAAAGTACTACTTTTCAGCCCTAGAGAGAATCACTTTCAACTGACAGCTGTCATTTTAAAAAAACTTCACATTTTTATTGAACCATGTTTCAACTTTTTATACAGCCACTCAATTACAGCGCGATTTAAATTAAAATAACATAAAGTTTTTAAGAATAAAATTGTATTATGACTTTAATATGGTTTAGTTTTAACTATTTCTCTAAAATTACATAGATTTCGGGACAATCTTTGTAATTTTTTTTAATGATGAGCAGGAAAAGCCGACGACCAGAGGACAAAAAAAAACAAAATAAGTGGGAAAGCGACAACATCCGATCAACACTAATTTTTTCTTTAGTTAATAATTTGTGTTCTTATTTTTATTTTGTTTACCTCGGGTAAATTACTTATTTAGTCCCTCGAACTATTAGCGCCCTCACTACATTACGGGCGCCAAACCCCTTCTCGGGACAAAATAAGTAATTTTCGCCCCTTGGATAACAATGTACTGCGTATGTAATCACAGTAAAGCTAACCCGTAAGTTATCTTTTCCAGTGCCGTCCTACGCACAACAGAATTACTCCTGGTTCAACTGACACGGTTGATAGCTCAAGCCCGTGGTTACATCAGGCGACTGGCCCACGACCAGATCGCAAGGGACCTATTCGCTACCGCCATGGATATAGTCCTCGTAGTCTATGCCATCGGATTCCTCTTCCTTTCTTTGTATCAGGCATCAATCTTTGCATGAAAGTCCATTAAACAAAATAGTGAAGTCAACAGAATGCAGTGTGTTGTACGATTTCCCAATTAGTTTCCCGTTAATAAACATTGGGTGCAAAAGTTATGGTTTTTATTCAATTAGGGGCTGTTTTACAATCTATTAATAAGTTCCCGATAACTTCCTTAGAAGATATTTTTATAAAAATCCAGTTTCTATATTCCGGAGGGAATGGAACGCCGTCACCTCCTTCAGCGAAGCAGTGATGCTAGCGAAGGAGGTGGCTAAACGTGAGAGGGAGAGAACCTCTCGTCCATGCCTCCACGGGAGACGTGCTTCAGTGCAAGGGCCGAGGCTGTTGCTTGTTTGAAAGAGATACCGCAACCCCGGAACACAAAGGGCTATTAGGGAATATGGGTGGTTCTAAGTCACCTGAGTGCCGCACTCAGATATTTTTAATGATTACTTAAGCCGTCACTTAGTAAACGTTTGACATACTTTTGTAGAACAAAACTGTCAAAACCTTTACTAAGTGATGGCCTAAGTAATCATTAAAGCTCTCTGAGTGCGGCAGTAAGTATCGCAGTAACACTCCGTTTCGCTCTGCCTAGAGTGGGAGGAGTCATTTGACGATTTTCTACCAAAAAAACAAAACGATCTGGTTAGACTGGAAGCTGACCCAACATAATTTGAGAGAAGGCTAGGCAGATGCAGGTGGCACTTCATATTATTATGCAATAACGCATTCTAATGCATGTCTGTCTAATGATTTCTACAAATAACTTCAAAATAATAAAATTATTTAATTGAATCTCCTTTCAATTAAACAATTACCTATGTTAATATAACACTTCAGATCAGTATCTACTTAATAGCTTGTGATTTGATATCATTGAATATTCATTATTATGATGTTTATAATTATAATTAAAATAATAGTTCGTTATAAAGGGTACAGGAAGTGAGACAAAGGAGACTGTGCTCCGAATACGAGTTAGACAAAGAGCCATGGAGCGAGCTGGGCTCGGCATAACCCTACTACACCGAGTACCTAACATTAAATCCGTCGTTGGACGAAATCGTTCGACGTCGGTGACAGGACGACACACTGAAAGTGGACTTCAGCATGACATCTGGCTAGACACGGAGACGGCCGATGGAGTAAGGTTCTGGCTGAATCGTGGTCAGGGTTATGCCTAAGAAACCAGCAGACATTTATTTTTGTTATGCTTATAATAATTGTCAGGCCAAGATTAAGCTTGTATTAAAGATTTTTTTATAGTTTTAGACATTACTAAATTGCTCCCGCGTGAAGCCGGGGCGGATCGCTAGTTACTAGATTAAATTAGATGCAACGGGCTAATGCCTGCAACCGTAAAGCGCGTATTTTGCATACGGGTTTCTCGATCCACCCCAGCTCCCCGAGAAAAGCCAGGAACCCCTTGGTGTCACCGGCAATCACGCAGAGAGTACCTGGGTTACAGAAGTACTTGGCTCTGTATGGGGCAACCTCCGGACACCGCAGGAGCACGTGGGCTGCTGTTTCTTCTTCCTCCATGCAGGCTCGACATAAAGGAATATCTGTGACTCCTCTAACAAAGAGGTGCTTGTTAAAAGTACCGTGTCCAGTGATAGCGGCCGTCACTGTGCGTAGGTGCACCTTAGAGCGTTTGTTTGGTGAGGCGGGCGTCGATGGCGGGAAGCGCCTCCTTGGCCAGCCTGTACTCGAAAACATTCAACGTCGGAAAATCTAAACGCCATCTTAGTTGCGATGTTGGAACTAACTGTGACGTCGCGGGAATCAGGGAAGAAGGTGGATATTCTGAAAGTTACCTTTCAATAGGACTCACGGGCCGACGAAAGGTCAAATAAGTTTATTTTATGAATGACGTCTGTTGTCCTTTACACATTTATCCCGTTTCCCTTCAGAGCAAGAGTGAACAGGCATCTTCTTCTCACTCCCTTCATAGACCCCATGCATCGCTTTCCACCAGGCGTGATCGACGTCAAGAGCAGACCTTTTTGGTAATAAATATAAAAAAACCTGGAAGTTTAACGAGTAAAGTTTCTACAACTTTCGAAGTTTCGAGTTTATCCTGGAACTTTTGGAACTTCTTACGAGTTTTTAATGAGACATTAATATTAACTTTTTAAGATGATAATAAATTAGAATTACAAGAAATCAAATCAAAGAAACATTTCTGATGCGATGCCGACGTTTTCACCTTGCTGATTGGCAAGATGTTATTGTTCTTACTTGTGGTTTAAACCATATTGAATTGAAATTTTATTTCAGTGGGAAGCAGGTGCTGTGAGTGTTAAAAGTAGCTAGGCCATTTCCTAATTCCATCAGCAAAAAAATGATAAATCTATTTTGAGTATTCGGAGCAATTTGTTTGTGACAGCCAGTTAAGCATGCATCATTATGTGCATGTGGATTGAGTGATCCTCTCTTCAATCTTAACGAAAATCGATGTTTATTTAGTAAAAAATTGTTGAAACATTATGAACAGGTTAAAAAATTTGTTTAACCCGAAATAAAAATGATTTGGTCAATAAAGTGGATCACTCACACCGCATGCTTTAAGAAAACGTCATAATGTTATCCCTTCCAATTCTTATTTCGATAGAGAAAAATTGAAAAAAAATTGTTAGATGCTACTAACAATTTCAGAATTCAGTTGCAAATCCCGTTTCAAAGTTATAACGATTAAATAGGATCACTCACACCGCATGCTTTAAGAAAACGTCATAACGTAAATCTCAGAATATACATATATCACTATTAACCACATAGTGAATAGAAAACCAAACAAACCCTATAACAAACTAGACCGGTGACTGGTAATTAGGTCACATCTCCACGTAATCATGATGAAAGAACCTCCATGACGCACTGAATTCCATCGAAGATCTGCACGCTGAATATTTTCAGCATTACTAACTCACTGCGTCACTGTGCAAACCTTGTGACAATCACGTAGCCTGAAGGTTCTAGTTAGGGCTGTTCTTAGATATATACATATTTGTAACACACCTGTATTTCCTATCGAAATAAAGAAAGTAGCTGAATAATACCTGTCGCCCTGGCTTTTTTCTGATTTATTTCGTTGCAGGATCCAAGACAGTTTAAGATTTTCAGGAGTTGCAGTGGTTTGTGAATAGTGCGGCTCAACTTCATCATCATCAGCCAATAATGTTCCCACTGCAGGGACTCAGGCCTCCTCTCTAGGAAAGGGATGGGTTATAATCCACCACGCGGTCCCAGTGCGGGTTGGTAGATGTCACATGTCTTTTTTGGTTCTAAGACATGCAGGTTTCCTCACGATGTTTGATGTCCTTCACCGTTTTGGGATCAGTGGTGATGAAAAAAATTACACAAAGTAATGCGCCTGCCTGGGTTCGAAACCACGACTTACGGTTCATAAGTCGGGGCCGCAAGCCGCAACCACTGGGCCACCACTGCTCTCTTACTACGACTTCTGCTCCCCCTTGTGTATATAGTGCGGCTATATGCATAAAGAAGAGCAGAAGAGGGAAAAAAGCCGCTGGGGTCGATCATCAGGTTAAGCTCCGCTAGCCTAGGTTGATCTGTGGAAGAGTGATCACCCATTACTTACCGAGTTTCTTTGATACCTCGGAAAGCACGACAAAGTACTACAAATGACCGACGCCTGATCAAACCGTCGGTCATTTGTAGTACTTTGTCAGTCGTTCCAGGTAGTCAGTAGTCAGACAACCAACAACCAATGGACATCGTATTACCCAGTTCTGACCCGGTCGAGGCATCACGCCATAACAGCATCATGCCATCTTCTGTCACGGCAAATGAATGGCGATTTTACTGCTCAAGCGCGCATTTAGATGTTTCACATAAAAACTGGCTCAAATTACTTTCGCAATATTTTCAGAGTGGTCATACTGAATTAACAACTCATTTTTTAGTGCCAGCCCTACTCCAAGTCGATTATATTTGAACAATTGTTTCTCCACTCAGCACAACGATTATGAAGTATCATTTCATGAGTTACACTTCCATTTAATACCATACATAGTTTTATTCTTCATGCCTTTTTATTGGAGCAAATGTCTCATACTATGACATATTTGTAGTTTATTTTTATCCCTACTATAACCATAATTCCTGTCATGGTATTCATATTAGTTGTCATGCTGGAAGTGAATGCCATATAACTGTGAATAACCTGTATAATATAATATTAAACTGTAGATTTATTCTTACGTTTACCATAAAAATACTTCCATGTATAATATAGCTTGCATTCGTGGTCATGTGGAAATATAGGAACGTCCGGTGCACCCTAGAAATAGGGCCGCTACGGCTAATCTTTTAACCACGACTTAGGCTATGAACATCGGACATGGACAGCTCGTGTATTCGAAATGTATAAAATCATCAGTAGGTACAGTCAATAGCAGAAGTAGATAAACACTATATATGAAAAAACATTATTATTGATAGCTCTCAAAAGCTTTTTCTTAGTGAATCAATCATCAGTCAATCAATTTCTAGAGTGGAAGTTAAGGTAAATAAAAAAAACATATAAACTTGAGAAGTAAAACCAACTAGTATTTTACATATTTGCGTTTTTATATAAAATTAAAAGGATAATTGAAATCTTCGTATGTTTAATTTTTATTAATATTTAAATTAGTGAATATAGATCTAGTAGCCCTCAGCAATAACTTTTATTTTCCAAAATAAAGTGTTTTCTTGATAGAGAGGTAAAAGCAACTAACTAGGGGGGTTCCAGGCACAAAGTGTATTTTTCTGTGAAACACTGTGATTTTTCTTTCAAAAGATATAAATCAAAGCATTCTTTATTAAATTATCAATTAGATACTATTTCTCAATAATCCATTTTCTAAAGTAATACATGAAATTTTAGGAACCAAATTTTCAAAACATCATTGCTCATTATCATTATTTTCGAGTTAGTTGGTATTTGAACTAAGCCCTCGATATAAAGTTTCAAAGCAGGTTTTAAACAAAAAACATTGTAGAAATAACACGTTACTAACAATGACTAGTTAGGAATATTTTATTGAATAATCTTCAGAAAAATTAAAAAATATAGCTGGAGTTCTGTACATACAATAATATAAAATACGAAATGTTAAACTACTTCTGCTGTTGACTGTACTATTAAGAATGGAGATGTTTTTCCGCAGAATCAGTTAGAGTATCGTACACCATGATTTAGGAAAGGAGGTATAGGGTTTTTGCAAAAGTTTAGGTAGAGTCTCGTACACGAGGATTCGTAGATAACTGGCCTGGAATATATGTGGTGCGGTTTGCAAAAGACGGGACAGTGCTGTGGTCTGGTTATTAAAAGAATTGATGAATGCTGCTAAAGCTCCCACATTCGTTACCAAATCCCTTGGCTGATTCAATCACTATATAATTTATAAAACACAGTCCTACGCCGCGTCTGTCTGTCTGTCTGTTTCGCGATAAACTAAAAAACTACTGCAACGATTTTTATCCCATGTTTACCAATGGTTATAGTGGTGCCTGAGGAAGGTTTTAGTATACAGGGTGTAAATTAAACCTTCACAAATACGTCAACCAAGCATTCTGTACATCAAACTGAGTACCCCTACGCAAAAATTTTTGCTGGGAAACGACTTTTATTTTTGGGGTCTAAAATCACATTTTAAGGTAAAACTCAATATAGCACTCTTAAAACATTGTGCTAGTGGATTCTTTGAATAGTAAACGGGTCATGGAGGTAATTTAAGTTAAAGTTATAACCTGAAAAACTAGTATTTACAAAACAGCTGTGCAAAATTTGGAACTTTGACCCCCAAAATCTCCGTAACTAGGGGGTTCCCAGGTATGGTCTAGAACCAAAAAATGATCGCAGTGGTGGGGAGAACAAATGCCCTTCGTTTGCGTTAAGGGTACTTTTAACTTTTACACCCTTTATAATTTGACCGACATTCATGCGGGTAAAGCCGCGAGTATCAGCTAGTTTAGTAAAAAAAAGGAGAAGGACATGTCAATTTCCATCAATCGAGTAGAAAAACCAACCCACTAACAATTCGCGAGAAATAGGAATTTAATCCACCAGATTTTGCACTAGCAGGACACGCGATCACTAAACTGAGCAGGTATCAGTTTATCCTATTAAATTAACGAGGTCTTAGCATCGAGCAAGAAAATTTAAACCTTCACGTAATGATAA
Source organism: Diarsia rubi (assembly GCA_932274075.1). NCBI lineage: Eukaryota > Metazoa > Arthropoda > Insecta > Lepidoptera > Noctuidae > Diarsia > Diarsia rubi. The sequence goes on along the minus strand of OW026420.1, from coordinate 1,943,525 downwards.
AATAATTACCGTATACGTATTCAGTATTATTATATTAGCATTGAAGACATAAATTTATAAATAATATTAATAAGTTTAAGGTAAAAGCTAACAGGATGTAGATATTGTAACCAAAGCTATTTACAAGCGAATGTGAGTGGCAACGCCGGGAGACATAACTGACCTTATTGTAGAGGTTCTTCATTAAAAGGATGGACAGGTGCGTAGTACTATGCGTAGTGCGTATATATGACTAGTTGTATGAATGTGAACGAGGAGGCATAAGGAGTATTTGAGGATCGTAGCAGGTGGCGTTCTGTATTACTGCATATTATACCCTTTTTTTGCGGTTAGGAAATCATCAAAAAAGGTAGAAGAGAAGGAAGGTAGGTTCAGACTTTTACTAACTAAAAACCACCCATCTTCCTTCTTAGCCCTTTATGTCGAGGCCGATATCTGCTCACCCTCATGGAAAAAGGCGTTAGTTTATGTATGCTTGACATGCTATAAATATCTTAGAATCAGTTTAAGGTAAAACCTAAAAGGATGTATTTTCCACAAACAGATGAGTTTTAGCTTGTATTGTGTTTCTATTGTTTCATTTAAATCTTCAATCATGCATAACACAAAACTTCATAGTTAACAGAAAACGTACTTACACATATATGAAAAGGAAAGACCCATCGCAAGTAGAAACACATTAAAATAAAAGGACCTATAGCTACTTACAGGTTTAAATGCGTAATTCACCAGCTGTACGTCTTCTGGGGGTTACAAACATTGTGAAGATGATGTCATTTCTATAGTACAGGTTCTCCCAAAGGTGCAATTATGTTTTTCCAGCGTATATTATGTGTACATAAAATAAAGTCCTGTCACTCCGTTTGCAATCCTCGTGGCTAAATCTTCGGGTTAAGACACGCTTGCCTAGGTTAATCCGTAGATGGGAGGCCTCATACTATATGTTAAGTTTCCTTTGTGTCCCGGAAAGCACGTCAAACCGTTGGTCCCGGTTGTCATTAGGTTGATCGATCTTTAGTGTGATAGTGGCCTAACAGTTTAACAACCAGTCTTACCCCGTACTGTCTGGGTTGTGAAGGTCAGATTGGCAGTAGCTCCATGTAAAATGCTGGTATACATCTGTAGCTGCGTTAGTTTAGAAGCCGATTCTAACATTGTTGATACTAAACCTAATGCTATCTACTGTCGTGATTCGATTAATTGGCACATGGACTGGTGGATATCTCAGGTAACAGTGACCTCTGTGGGACCTTTGTGGTTGCTATCAAATAATAATTATTATTTAACTGATTGAGCGCCTTATTATAGACACAATTAAAAAGCCATTGTTATATGTACAGTTGGTGTTCGTAAGGCGCGCGAGGAGTTAACTGGTTAGTTCAATAATAAATAAACCAATTACTCGACTGCCTCGACTGTCAAGTCATAGGTCTCTAGATCGAACCTAAGATCCTCTGATTTTTGGAATTCATCTGCGTATTGTTTAATCACATGTGACTAAAAGAGTTATGCATATAAATGTAGAAGAACGGAGAGAGAGAGGAAGACCAAAGAAAGATGGATGGATTGTGTGAGGAATGATATGAAGGAATACATTATAGCGTGATGACTGACAGGGCAGAATGTAAGAAAAAGATGATAGCCTCTTGATTGGGCCATTAATGTGCGTGATGTCTATAATGACCTACTCCAACCAACATAGGTCGTCCCAGAATTGTAGCAGCTTTGCCAGACTGCTGCAGGCTTCCGGGAGGGTCAATGAGGATCGTAGAGTTCGTGCCCGGTGATCTGCCACGCTCTTGTACTGTCTCATTATATTGCCTCCATACAAATTAGCATATCGCAGTGACACGGGCTATTATTGACCCTCATCCCTCGCGGGATCGCGACAGTTTGTCCAGAGCTTGACTCGTGTCACCTTGACTTAACTTGGGTTCTTGGCTGCAGGGCTCGTAACCGGTTTAAAAAGAGCGAATAATTTCGGTTAAATACCGGTAATGGTATCGTTCCTGCATTTACCGGTTAAACAAGTAAACGGTTTTTTGTAACTCAAATGATAAAATTACCGGTTACATAACCAGAAACGATTTTTAAACCGTAATTAAACGGTTAATTCAGTAATTCGTTAATTTTTTCGTCTACATTTTTAACACTTCTAACAAGTTACCGTGACATTATTGGTAAAATGTAACTGGAGCACATAAATGGTGTGGGTAGATTCATGTTTCGACTTGGCGGGGGGCGGTTAAAACCGGTTAAAACCAAGTTATGATAGGTAAGTAAGGTAAGGTAAGTATAAGTTAAGTTATAATACCTTGGTTTTAACCGGTTAATTTTCACTACCAAAACCATAATTCATGAAAAACGGTTTTCTAGATAAACCTGTAAACACCGGGAAAGTGAAACCTCTAACCTAAATCAATTTCGATTTGGGGTCAATGATCGTAACCAATTAAACCGGTTATTTTAACCGATTTCCGAGCCGAGCTTGGCTGAACTCACAAATTAGCCTGGTTTTCGTTCACGTTAACTTAAGAAATGGTCCTAATCATTTCTTAAGTTAACGTGAACGAAAACCAGTAACCAAGATATGAGCCGACTCATTTGGCCCCAATCTATACATTTTTTTTTCCCAAAATAAAATAAATATAGACAGCGAATAGATAAAAATATTTGTTTTTAATTTCGAATAACATCTTTTTAATGAGTGCATATTATAAAGTTTACACGGCAATTATAACAGAATGAGACTTTTAAAAATGTATCTGTGTTTTTGTTCCAGCTTATCTCTGAAGCGGCTGGACCAATTTTGACGGGATGTTGTAAGGAGTAGACTAGTCTCCTTTATTTTTTAAAAATATAGGTAGGTATACGATAAAAAAAAAATTTAAAGCCTTGAAATTGTTAACAAAATCTGATTCAAATTGAGAAGCAACATTTTTAAAGTAATTTCACGCGGGCGATGGCCCGAAGCAACGGCTATAGTATACACTAAAATGCAACATACAACAAATATTCTCACTAGACTAATCAACATTTTTGTTGCAATGTGCACTCGTGATATACCAATATAAGAAAACACAAACCGACATAACTAACTCAAAAAACTACATGCAACTTTTTACACAAAACAAATTCGTGACCCGTTTTTAAAGTTGCATTTCCAGAATCGTGGCTAAAAGTTAAGCCAGTTTAATATTAAAATAGTGATCATATTTGCCGGACATAACTAACGTAGATGTCGACTTCTAAAATGAATGACAAATATAAATAAATGTGTTATGTAATGAGATGTAATGTAATGTGATGTGAACTCACTGATAAATATGGACGTGTGTGCGTAGAGTGTGGAGTTAGGTACATTTTGTTTTTAGTGTTTAAGTTTTCATTACTTTGTACGTAGGTGCAGTAAGCCTTTGGTGGTTTGGTGGATATATGTTATGCGTTGTATGTGTATTGCTTTTTTTCCTGTGTCTCTGTATGCTCGTTATGCTTCTGCGACAAATAAAATATTTTAATAATTTATTTCTTTCTTTTGTGGACTCTTCATTCGATTGCGAGATTTGAAGAACAAAAATACCTTCGTGCATAAACATCACAACTATGCGTAATTGCCAGTTATCAACAGCACTTGCCCGCGACCTTTGTTCCCTTGAAATTATTATTATTTTAAAACGTTTCTTCCCTATTTGAGGCCGATTTAGTTAACAATTGCAAAGTGTTATTATTTTAACGAAAAGGAGTGCCAATCTCCGAAGTTCTTCATCAGATCTACACGAAATTGAATCCTTGTTTTACTCCTTATAACATTAGATATCTCTCTATAAAAGTCCCATTAAAATTGGTAAAGGTATCATTTTAGAGAGCTTTTTTTGTCTATGTCTTCCGGCAGCTCCACTGAGGTCATCGAGCATTGTACACTGAGATCCTCCATGGTCCCAGCCATTACTACTATATCGTCAGCAAACCGAAAATGAGTGATATACTCGATTTTGACGTTGATCCGCCAGTGCAGTAGTAAACAGTTTCGGAGATATGACGTCTCCCTGTCTCACACCGCGCTGGAGAACGATAGGTTCCGAGGTCTGGTCCTGAAGTCGGACTGACTTGATGGTGTTTCGTGGTCAAACGGTTACAGTTTTAATTATTTGTATAGATGTTTAGATCACAGGTCCATAGTTGCAGCGACTCTTTGTTAGAAGTGCAAGATGTAGGTGCATAACGCATTACCTACATCATGCACTATTATTAAATTAATAAATTCGTCTGAAACCGACAAGGGAACGAGGAGACAAGCAAAATTTAGTAAACAATAATATTGTAGATCATGGTTCATAATGTTTGATTACGGTTACGGATAATGTTAGGTAACCCTATAACTAACCCTCGATTTAAAACACGAGTTAATAGGGTACTTTACCAAAAAAAATCTAATTAGGCCATCAGGTAGATTTTCAAAAAAGAATGGAAGCGTTTTTTTTCTTTTTTCACTTAAACAAAAGATAAAGACGATACAGTGCTTCGAAAAACCGTGTCAAATCGTGTGACGTCACAAGGTTAGTACTTTTTTACCAACAAAGTGACGTCAAAAGCACTCATGATCTTCGACACGTTTTATTTTCGTAAATTTTTATTAATTTGATAAAACAAAAAACATCCATCAAATATTTTTCGATAATCAAACAGACGGACTAATTAGATGTTTTGGTGAATTACCCTATTCTGAAAATCTGATATTTCCAGAATGAACTTACTTTAGTTTAAGTATTTTCGATGAAGTGTTGCAATTAGGGCTCCCACCAAAAACTTTCACCAATTTCTCATCAACGTTTACGTTATTAACACTCGTTGTTCTTATTTCGTTTACATCTCATCTAGAAGTAAAGTTTTTTTTTTTTTTTTTTTACATTTATCCTTTATTCCAACCAAAATAAACACCCAATCAAACCCCGCTGCACTACAATGCAGTTGCCCATAAACAGAGCTAAGCGCACGCGTTCACCGCCTACCTTTCGTCGCAGGCGCAGGTGCGCGCGCGCAGCTATCACTACCGCGGTGCAGTTCGCGCAGTGCACTATGGTGTCGCGCGCTCTTATCGCGTCTTGCGCGTTACTCGCGATCGCGGGTGTGACTCTTGCGCAGGTCGGTTTTTTTTGTTTTATTATTATTGTTATTGTGAATAAATTTTAGATAAAGAGTAGTAATTGGTTAATTTTCAGTACTTAGGTACTTATATTATTTTTGAAAAATTTTGGTAAAAGTTTTTCGTTTGTTTTTTTGGTCGGTAAGAGTATTTTTTTCTAAGTTAAATTGGAATGTCATTGAGTTATTTTGGTGTGTTCTGGATGACAAAACAAAAAATATTTGTTGTATTCGTATCCTTAATTTTTATTATCTTCTAATTAAAAATACCTCGATAATTTTAATTATTTATTGGTAAAGGTTCGATTTGTAATCAATACTGTTTTTTACCTATTAAACTAAAAGTTTCTCCAAAAAAAAGAAACATCTCTTTTTCCTTAGTATAAAGTTGACATTATAAAAAAATATGTGTAATTAAATTAAGGGTAGTTGACAAAACAATCTAATAAGTCCGTCTAATAGATTTCCAAAAAATATTGGACACGTATTTTTTCTTTTTTCACGTAAACAATAAATGAAGACTACGTCATAGTTTGGTACATTTTTTGCCAGAAAGTGAAAGACTCATGATCTTTGAGACGTTTTATTTTCTTCAATGTTTATCAATTTGATAAAACAAAAAACACGTATGCAATATTTTTCTATAATCTAACAGACGGACTAAACAGAGTCATTTTTGTTTAGTCAGTCAAAAACCCTATTGGTATTGTCTTGAAATTATTGGTCAATTGTTCACGTGTGCGAATCAAACTAGTGATTATGAAATACGTATTTAATGTCACCATAAACTAAAACTTTATGAAGGAGTGTTTTTATGAAACTGCAGGTGTTTCAATTAGTGTTGGAATTTCATAATTATTTACGCTAATTATTATCATGTCCATTCGATTGCCTATTAAATTATATCTAAGCAATATCAATATGGAATTTATTTATAGGCATGATTGAATTTATGTTGGTTCCGGAAACTATAATAATAATAATAATAATAATAATATTCCACAACTATCACACAACGCCATCTAGTCCCAAGCTAAGCAGAGCTTGTGTTATGGGTACTAGACAACTGATAAACATACTTATATATTTCTAAATACATACATATTATAGATAAATTACACCCAGACACAGAACAAATGATCGTGCTCATCACACAAACATTTGTCCTGGGTGGGAATCGAACCCACGACCTCCGGCATAGCAGTTAGGGTCACTAACCACTAGACCAACAGGCCAGTCAACTCAGTCAAACTGTTCATTTAATATCAATAATGCCCTAAATAATGAATATTGCTTCGTATAAATTATAGGTACCTATACATAAAGATACTGGATTTCGTATTTTCAAAATGATTGGAAAAAAGTAAACACTCGAATACATAGATTAAAATAACATTAAAAACATATATACAGTCCTCTCGTTTTGGGCTTCGACGTAATCCGATTTTTTTAAGGAAAGTTCACTCTTGTTTATCAAAGTTTTCTGCTGACTCCACAAAACAAATCTCGCACACACGAAACCTACTGAAGTGAGCTCTTTAAAAACATTGTATCTAGTGTCAGTCGAGTCACTTGTCATCATAACCCTACACCTCTTGTTTGGCGGCATTTTGTAAGTAAACACTGCAGTGGCGAGAATGTGTGGGAAACTATGCGAGGGAATGCCTTAAGGTCGACCTTAATGGTGGCTTTACGACTTTAGAATTTAAAAGGTCTGGTAGGATCAGAGAACCGCGGTGGCTCAATGGTGGCAGCCCCGTCTTACGAACAATAGGTGATCGGACAAAAAAAAACTAATTATTCCGTCAGATAGATTTCCAAAAAATATTGGACACGTATTTTTTCTTTTTTTCACATAAACAAAAAATGAAGACAAGAGAAAACGTCACATTATAGTACATTTTTTACCTACAAATGACGTCACAACCCCACTCATGATCTTTGACGCGTCTTATCTTCGTAAATTTTAATTAATTTGATAAAACAAAAAACACGTATCCAATATTTTTCTATAATCTAACTGACGGACTAATTAGAATCATATTTTTTTGATTCACTCTAATCCCCTATTCGTTGGGGTTCGAACTCAGGCAGGCGCATTACTTCATCATCATCATCATCAGCCTATAATGTTCCCACTGCAGGGACTCAGGCCTCCTCTCTAGGAGAGGAATGGGCTATAATCCACCACGCGTGCCCAGTGCGGATTGGTAGATGTCACATGTCTTCGAATTTTTTGGTTCTAAGACATGCCGGTTTCCTCACGATGTTTTCCTTCACCGTTTTGAGAGCAGTGGTGTTGAAATAAATTACACAAAGTAATGCGCCTGACTGGATTCGAACCCACGACTCACAGTTCGTAAGTCGAGGCCGCCACCACTAGGCCACCACTGCTCGACATCGCATCGCATTACTTAGTGTAATTTATTTCAACTATATTGGGACAACATTTAAAAAATTTCTTATTGGGTCAATATTGATGTAAAACCATAAATCTATGTATTTCCTTCCCAGATACATTTTTTTTATCAGACAATCAGTTAATTTAAACCTGCAATGTCCTAGCCAAACTGGAAACAGCTTTACAAAGTATAATTCCCGTGGGAATCGAACCCACGACCACCAGGTCACAAGACGAACGCCTAAACCACTCGACCACGGAGGCAGTACAGAATAATCACAATCAATACAAATCACGGCCAGTGGGTTATCTTAGGGGCGAAATTATTATGCTCTGCCCGAGAACCAAATCAGGGATCACGCATAGTAGCCCTTCTGACCACTAAGCCCACAATACAAAACTAAAATAATAAACACGGTCGAAGTATCTTAACCTCACACGAAGTCTTAACTTGACCACTTGACTTGTGAACTTGACCATCGGCTGAAGAGGCTCTTGTTAGCAGTTGGTTGATGCATGTAAAGAAAGCAGTAATTTTGGGCATGACCTATATTTTTTATAGTCGATTAAACGTTTTACTTCCGCGAGGCATGATAATGTGACCCCTGCGCAAAAATGGTTGCTGGGAAACGACTTTTTCATAATTATTTCAAATTTTACGGTAAAACTCAATGTAGCACTCTTAAAACATTGTGCTAGTGGATGCTATCAATGGTAAACGGGTCATAGAGGTAATTTATGAAAAGTTATAACCTGAGAAACTAGTATTACAAAAACAGCTGTGAAAAAATTGGAACATTGACCCCCAATATCTCCGTAACTAAGGGGTTCCCAGGTGTGGTCTAGAACATAAAAAAAACACAGTAGAGGGAAAAACAAATGCCATAAGGATACTTTTTCACTCTATATTATTATACTTACACCTTTGATTTTCACGAAAAAAATGTAACCATCTCTTTAAAATTAAATATATCTAAATTAAATGAAAGAATAGGTACGTCATATAAATTCTTACGACCAGAGCAAATTACCCACATAAAAGGGTACTTAATGTACACAGCTAAATGAGCATTAATATTGAGTAATAACAGCTACCGAACACTTGTATCTATAATACTAGAAGTCAGTTTCAAATGATTTAGAGGAAAATGTTTCATATATGAATATCAGCTGTTTCCAACTTAGAGTTACTAAATAATAATATTCAATAAAATATAAAGACGATAATGCTTAAAAAAATCAACGACTTATTTTCATCTTAGACAAGTTAGTACGTAATATAAATAATATGGAATTGTGAATTAACTAGCTGTTGCCAGCGGGTTCACTCGAAAATTATTCCACGGGAAGATAAAATCGGGAGGAAAACTATCCTATGTATATCCTATGTCCAGGTTATAAACTATCTGCGTACCAAATTTTAAACAAATCCGTTCAGTAGTTTTTACGTGAAGAAGTAACAAACATACACTCACAAACTTTCGCCTTTATAATATTAGTGTGATGTAATAATATTAGTGAGATTTCTAAAATGCATTTTATTTCTGTATTTTGACAATGCACCACGAACGGTGCCTGAAATGTTCTATAGTCCGCTTCAGTAAACCTCTTAACTCACCCGTTCTTAGCTCAGGTTCTGCAAGTGTGTTAAGTATTATACACACTTGCAGAACCTGAGCTATATTACTTACTAACTTAAACCCTAAACTAGTGATTGTAAATTACTCTATAATTTTAAATAAAAAATTAGATTTTCAAATCTCCGGTAGACCGAAAATCCAAATTCTAAAAATATGAAAATGATGGAAAAACGGGCATTACCACCAGTAACATTGACATTATTTTTATCAATGAAAATTCCATAACTAAGTAACTAAAGAGTCATCATCAGCCTACCTCATTTTCAAGCGCAAGGTCGACATCATCAATGGCACAAGCCTTTACATGACGTAAACACTAAAAATAACTCAAGTTACCCAACAATTAAAACCAAACGCAAGAGAGATCATCTATTTTAAAGTCCTGAAAGTGACGTCATATGCACTTATATGCACTATTATGCATTTATCATGCCGTGCAAAGGATGACGTTCTCATTGTGCCCCCGACCTTGTCTGTATTGACAATGCTATTGGATAAACTATTGATTTTTACTGAAATGTGTTCTTGGCGATTAGTCATACTTGCATAGTGAATATTCATACAATTATTTTGCCAGCAATTCGCCCGCGATATCGTCCGCAAAAATGTTGCTACCGTTTTTTTTAAATAAAAAATCATCAAATTACCCCTCCCGCTTGAAAGGGAGTGTCAGACTTCTACTGACCAAAAATCACCCATGTTCTTTCTTAGCCCTTTGTGTCGAGGCCGCGGTATCTCTTTCGAACAACCCGTAGCCCCAACGGGAAATTTCGCTAGCTCGGCTAATATGCATGATATAAATATAATTTAGCCCAGTGGTAGCGGCTCCGACTTATGAACAGTACGTCGTGGGTTCGAACCCAAGCGAGCGTGTTACTTTGAGTAATTTATTTTATCACCGCTGCTATCAAAACGGTGAAAGAAAACTTAGTGAAGACACTTAGTGTCTCAGAACAAAAAAAAAATCGAAGACATTTGTGACATCCACCATACACTGATTATAGCCCATCCCTCTCTTAGAGAGGAGGCCTGGGTCCCTGCAGTGGGAACATATTTTTTTTTTAAACGTTACTCCAATTTAGGAATTTCTCCTGTATCGTGGGTGCGTTCACAAAAATTTAAACTCTAATACACAACTACACAGACACGAAAAAACTATACATAATCATATAGGCCATATAAATATTTGTTCCGTGCGGGGATCGAACCCGCGACACGCAGCGCAGCAGTCCAATCGCTCAGCCACTGCACCAACCGCTCCGTCAAAATTATATTATGAGCATTATAAGCTGATGATGATCATGACATAAGAATCAAGTTTTTAGTAAAAGTCACTTCTTTAATCTCACAATTAATTGTATACTTTTGCCAAAATTGTTGTGAAAATTACAGGAAAATTAAATAAAAAATGTAATTTTGTTTATTCCAATCGTCACGCTCAGTTGTAGCACTTAACTATATAGAAAAGTGATAATAAACGCGAAATCGTCAAACTTACGTTATAATTGAGTCACGGTGGCGATGTTCACGAATATTATGCAGAAATTAACTTACTTTTCCCTGACTAGGTAAATCATTAGCCAAATTCAGTGATATAAGTCCGGTAGGAATATCATTTAATGGTGTTTTAAAAATCAAATTGCGATATACGAGTATAAACAATCACTAACAATCATTAGTGTAGGTGATTATGGAAATAATCTCTTTCACTTTACAGATAAAACGATCACATCGTCATTTTTATTCACTGAAAATATTGGCCAAAAACTTTAGTGAAAACAGCGGTATTTGGGGTAAGCAGAGATACATTTAAATACACACAAACCGCGTTTCATTCCCATGAAAAAGAGAAAAGCTTATTGACATTAGTTTAATTCTGAGAAGTTCCAATAGCCCTTTGCCCGGCACGGGGATCGTACTCAAAACCCCAAGATCAGCAAACATACTTGCAACCGTTTCCCAAACGAGGGAGTGATAAATGAGAAACCAAATAGTTACATTTACAAACAACAATAATTATGCAATAACAGTCTTAAGAGGACATTACAATATTCATTGACAGACATAATAATTCACAATATTGCAGCACCCTCTATTGTAATACTGTTACCATCACTGTTATTGTGATGGTAACAACATCACGTCATCACACTATGATGCACCGTAATGCTCTAATTGTGTCCCAGTCCTAATGTTTGTTTGAATGCAACAAACGTTGATTGATGAAGACATTTTATTTATAGCTCATCGCATACCAGTGCTGGGATTATGTTACAACTTTTTAATTGATATCATCCGGAATTATTGTATTACCTATTGAAATCTATCCTCTTAGCATTTTAAATTGCTTGCATGCCAATCTATTAGATTTCATCTAAGATTATCTTGGTCATTAATAATCAAACGCAAACTGATATCTAAACAATATCTGCATTGTAGGGAAATATTTTTGAATTTTATTTATCTTAGATAATAATAATTATAATATTTCTACGCCATCACACCTCATCACGATACAGCGTGCAGCGTGATGCTCCGATTGTGTCTCAAACCTTGTGCCTATTTACACACAATTGCAATAAACTGCACTGGAACGTTCAGGTTTATGTTCATGTCAATGTCTTCGAGATTTCAATGCTAATGTCTCGGTATTGTTGATGGGGAGCTGAACTTCTGAAGGTTACACAAAAAGGACTGATTGTGAATGAACGAAAAAGGTTTCTAAAAACTAAATTGACAAGAATTAATTTATCAGAATTTGGACCAGATTTTATTTGTCATCAGCATAATGCCGAAGTTAATTTACTTTTATACTGACAGTTACTTACTGAAAAAAAGCCAATTTAGCGTAGCACTGCACTCGAGGGTAATTGACAAAAAAAAAACTAATTAGTCCGTCAGATAGATCTCTTAAAAATATTGGACACATATTTTTTCTTTTTTCACTTAAACAAAAATTGAAGACAAGATACAGTGCTTCGAAAACTCGTGTGACGTGACATCGCACTACACTAGTGACGTCACAAGCCCCCCACTCATGAACTTCGACGTGATTTATCTCCGTATTTTTTTAATTATCTAATTTGATAAAACGAAAAACACGTATCTAACTGATGAACTAAACAGAATCATATTTTTTTTAATGTACAAACAGAAGTTACTTTCACATTCATAAAATTCTGACTTAAATAATACACCCCACAGGACCCTTAAAAAATATTGTCACTCCTCGTTTTAATATCATATATCTAGAGGGTAGAATGTAAATACTATGAAACCCTAATAATTTTAGGTAACAGCATTTCAAGAGATGATGACATAAATCCAGTCGTTCAAACCGTTTATGAAGTAATACTTTTAATACGCATACATTATTCATTGTTTAGTAATTAACAATATGCAGTATTTCCGTAATTAATCATTTCAATTACGGGTCTGCCGCATAATTTATAATGAAGTGATAATACGCCCATCGGCCACTAGTTCAAATAACATATAGCTCTTGACTAAACTAGATAATAGCATAACATTACGCCTCTGATCAACGACAAGTACAGTACAGAGGTTTGTATATAGGTACAAATAAATTAAATGTGAGGGTCTATTTGTATTTTCTAAACCAGATTTTTACGGAAAGCTGATAATATTTACGGAATTTGTAACAAAAACATCTTTTTATTACTTTTAAACCCGTCTATCTGTCTGTTTGCTCCGGCTAATCTCCGAAAGGGCTTTAAACTTTTAGTGGTAGATAGCTGCTATTATAAAAAGTAACCTAAAGCACTTTTATTTTAGACTAGCGGACTTCACGCGGTTTCACCCGCGTAGTTCTCGTTCCCGTGGGAATACAGGGATAAAAAGTGGCAAGTGTAGCTTGCCAACAGTGAAAGAATTTTTCAAATCGGTCTAGTAGTTTCGGAGCCTATTCGATACAAACAATCATACAAATCTTTCCTCTTTATAATATTAGTGTATTAAAAAGATTAGGATTCGGTTAAAAAATTTAAACCCTTGAAATTATAAAATCATGCAAACGTAGATCACGGGACACAACTAGTCTATAATATACCCAAGGTTAACGAATAGGTAGTGGTTAAGTCCCATGTGGAGCGGCTCATCTAGGCACAAATCCAGGCTTATCGCTTTTACTGAAAACTCCTGCCTGACTGTACCTCATATGTTCCCAAACTGGGTATAAAACCTGAGGCCACACAGTCAGTAGTACCACTTTCAACCAGCTGACCAACAAAATAACATTAAACTCTACCTACCCCAAAACTCGTAACCAGTCTAATATGAAAACAAAAGCCTACATATTATAGTCCTTAGACAAAGTTCATAATTCATTCGTCGGGCTTGGTATAACATTTTATAACAAACTGCCATCTTCTTTTCTAGACTTGCCATTTAATGCGTTTAAAGCCAAAGTAAAATCTAATCTTTGTTTAAAAGCGTACTATTCCATTAACGACTACTTAAATGATAAGAACAGTTGGTCGCTGAGTTGAACACAAGACAATGTTTGTTATTTATTTATGTTCTTTCTCCAAGATTAGTTTACTGATATGTTATGTCTTTTTTTATTATTATTATATACTTTTTTATACTTGCCTTACTATTGTATCGAGTCTGGTTCTTCTAACCAACCTAACAGACAGATGTGTGCTGGGGAGTTTGTTCCGCCACTTCTTCTTTCCAGCAAAAACACTAGGAAGTGTCGAAGGGGGGGCGTTTTGGGGGACTGTCTCTTGTAAATAAGTAAAGTAAAGTAAATTTTGACGTTCGAAAAGTGCTGATTATCAGCCTAGTTTGAATAAATGAGTTTTTTGATAACAGTAAATATCTTCAAGGTCGCTATAGTTAGGTATCTACAGTGTGCACAAGATAAGAGACCCCACTGAAAATGTTTCAGGAATGTCAGGTATTTAGGTCATGGCTGCCTGGCTAGATGTGTGACGGGTTGCTGGTGGGAATTTATCGGGATTTAGTGCAGCCGTGAAATAAGATGAGATAATATCTGTTGAGGAAGGTAAAGAATTATCAGAAGGTTTTTTTTTGAGTAAAGCCTGTTAGCTGCAATCAAAATCAGTGATTCTTTAGTACCCTTGTAGTTTACCTAAATATAGGTTAGGAGGGGTTTTTTCTTTAGTTATTCTCGTAAGGTAGCATTGACCTGATTGAAAATGGAGAAACTTATAAAAGCATATGGGTAGTTCTCTTTCCCTTTGGAGTCTGTAGTAGCCAAAAACCAATGGCGAAATCTTAGGTGAATTTAATTTAAACGTCTAAAAGTGACTTATATACGAAGGTAGTTCTCTTATTTTTTTACGTTTTTTCAAAGTATCGCATTAACTAGTTAACTCCGCATAAAAAAATATTTTAAAAGAAAAGTTAATTGATTTTTTTATTGATGTTTAGTGTTGCCATTTTGTATTTATTCTGCCAAGTGACAGTAAGTACGGCATTATTGTATTATATATGATATTTAATGCATTTTTACCCTTTTACGTCTTCTACCTACAAAAGTTCATGACTGAATTTCTATTATTCTCGGAGTTCTCAAACAAGCATTCTTGCACAAAATAATTCAGAAATTGACGCCGAGTTAAACAAGATATTTTTCAAGACGCACGAATTTAATATCAGCTAATTTAATGTATGTGTGGCTGCCATTGTTCTTACTATTTAATTACAATAAAATAATAATTTAAAAAAAATATATATTTAGTTTTTGTCTGGCAGTTTGTAAACGTGTCATTGAGATCTAGCATTATTAAAAGATACCAATGCTTAGTTGCTTATAGATGACGAGATAAACCTCAGTGGCAGACAAAACGTACATAAAATAACATCACGCCTGTAACGCCCGATCCGTTGGGTTAGGCAGAGAGTACCTAATAGTACACCAACATGAAACAAAAAGTAGAATATTATTATGCCGGAAACTTATAATTAGTCCGTCAGAGAGTTTTTTAAAAAATTTTGGACACGTTTTTTTTTATTTTTTTACGTAGACAGTAAATGAAGACGATACAGTGCTTTGAAAAGTCGCGCGACGTCACTGTTTGGTACATTTTTTTACTAGACAGTGACGTCACCAGCCCCCACTCACGATCTTTGACACGTTTTAATAATTTGATAAAAAAAACACGTAACCAATTTTTTTCAATAATCTAAAAGACGTCCGTCTTTTTAAACAGAATCATCCCTTTTATAATCAGTCAACTCTATTAAATTGGTATAAGACCATGACGATGATAATAGGGACAAAAAAAATCTAATTAGTCCGTCAGATAGATTTCCAAAAAAAAAATTATGTTTTCACGTAAACAAGCAAAGACGACGATACAGTGCTTTGAAGACTCGTGTGACGTCATATTCTAAGACATTAGTATGGCATTTTTTACCGGTCAGTGACGTCACAAACCCTCACTCAAATCTTTCACGCGTTTCATCTTCGTAATTTTTTATTGTTTTGATAAAAAGAAAAAATACGTATCCAATATTTTTCGATAATCTAACAGACGGACTAATTAGAATCACATTTTTTTTAGTCAGCAAACATCCCTGTTATCTAGTTTCAAAGAGATTTTCTAATCCGGACTACCAGCGTTAAATTTAAATAATTCGAAACTAAATCCTTCAGTAGCCTAAGAACAAGCCCGCGTAACACGACACAATACTACACTTTACACAATAGATAAAGAATGTATGTAGTATAATATTACTTAACAAATCCTTGGCGATGAACAAACAAACAGAGCACACAGCGATCGCTGTATCGCTGAAGATACTGTCGCATACACGCTGTTGTGATACACCTGTTTTGTGTAACTATGTAAAGTAGGGTAGCCAGACATATTGATGATTGACTTTCAAGATGAATTATCTACTTCTCGTGACTAAATAATAATATAATATAATAATATCACACAACGCCATCTAGTCCCAAGCTAAGCAGAGCTTGTGTTATGGGTACTAGACAACTGATAAACATACTTATATATTTATATATACATACATATTATAGATAAATTACACCCAGACACAGAACAAATGATCGTGCTCATCACACAAACATTTGTCCTGGGTGGGAATCGAACCCACGACCTCCGGCATAGCAGTTAGGGTCACTAACCACTAGACCAACAGGCCTATCTAAATAAGAACAGACGATTTGATATTTAGGTGAAGCCACGCATGCCGAAATCGGCATGTCTTAGAACCAAAAACTTGAAAGGCATGTGACGTCTGTCAACCCTTGGCGTGTTGGATTATTGCCCATCTCTCTCCTAGAGAGGAGGCCTGAGTCCCTGCAGTGGGAACAATATAGGCTGATGATGATGATGATGATGATGGCGCTTGACTTGTTTTGTCCATGGATAGGTGACCTATTACTTACTGAGTTTCCTCCGTGCCTCGGAAAGCATCTTAGGCTATTAGTCTCGGCTCCAGTTTGTAGATCTTTGACGGTATTTTCAAGTGGTCAGGAGCAGTGTTGGCCCAGTGGTGGCGGCCCCGACTTACGAACAGTTGGTCGTGGGTTCACACATCATCCTTCTCCTATGGAGGAGGCTTGAGTCCCTGCAGTAGGAACATTATAGGCTGAAGATGATGATGATGATGACAGGTGGTCAGTGACTTCAAAGTCTGACAAACAGTCTTATGAAGGGGTATCATAAATTCCGTCGGGGCTGCGAGATGTTCGAAAGAGATACCGCGGCCTCGATCCAAAGGGCTAAGAAGGAACATAGGCGGTTTTTAGTCATTAGAATTCCGACACTCCCGGCCACTCTGCCCAGAGCGGGAGGAGTCCTTTGATGATTTCCCAACCTCAAAAAAAAGGGGGTAACGTAAATTGCCTAGTCTAATTGCATTGTGGAGGTCAGACAGGCAGTCTCTCCATGTAAAATACTGGTACTCAGCTGAATTCGTTTAAATTGGCAGCCGACCTTAACATAGACTCGTGCAATAGCTAGCATCACTGAATACATACATAACATCACGCCTATAATTCTCAAAGGGATATGCAGAGGTATACATACTACATAACATACCCACAATCCCCCAGATATATTTTAGGAGCCATGTAATAGAAAACGAGTCTATTATCATCAACCGGACACGGATGTAGATTTCGTGGTTGGTACTAAGAAATTCCTGACAGGAAATCCCATTAAACTTTGGTCTATCCGGATATCGAACCAAAGACCTCGACGTCGAATACTCGACCACAGGCAGTATTACAAGGCTGCGGGATGTTGTATAGAAGTCTGACACTCCCGTTCGCTCTGCCCAAGAGCGGGAGGGGTTATTTGATGATCCCCCCCCCCCTCCAAAAGGCAGTATTACTAAATTTATTAGTAATTTACCTCATATATCGTCGAGAAGAAATGCAGCCATACATTCCTAATCACTGCAAACCAGTCACAACAATGATTTTGCATAACGATATATTTTACAAGTTGAGTCATACTTCAAACGCGGCATGATAAAATTTCAGTACATTGTAGGTACAGTGCATTCCTTTCTCGACATGGCTCTAGAAATAACTATGTTATCATTTTGCTCTATTAATGATTTGCATGAGAATTAAAATAACTTGATGGTTTTGGATCAAGGGCGTTGTCAGAATCAGTGATAAGGAACATATGCCCGCAGCTTCACCCTCGTTTAGTACGGTTTTTGATCTCTGGGATCGTAAGGGGTTTTTTTTTTAAAAAAAAAACGTTGCCCCACACTAGGAATTTCTCCTGTATCGTGGGTGCGTTTACAAACATTTAAAATTCACATACACAAATACCCAGACCCGGAACAACTATCTGTAGGTCATACAAATATTTGTTCCGTGCGGGAATCGAACCCGCGACACGCAGCGCAGCAGTCCATTGCTTGAGCAACTGCGCCAACCGTGCCGTTAAAAGTATTCTATGAGTAACATAACATAACGACACGACAGTAATCCCCAAAGGCTAAAGCAGAGGTGTACAGTCACGAGCAATAATATGCATACACTTGACAACGTCCTTAACGCGAATTTCTTATCAAATACCGATTGAAACTAGGACATTTTGACCTACTTTATAATAATTGGGTTTCAAAATGTTATTTTCGTTACGTGATATAAAAATAAAATCAATACAATAGGTGAAAATAGCTTCTAAACTTTGCTAAGTGTTTACATATTGGTGGTTGCTGACTGTACCTATAACACTCACAAGTGTCATGTTATATGGGATAGTTACGCCTGTAATATACGCCTACCAAATCCAGACTCCGTGACAGTTACTGAGATATTCCTAATGGAATAACCTAATAACACTTATAACACTTTGCCCGACCCGGGAATCAAACCCTGGACGTCATGCTCAGCTGTCGCGGTTACGACCACTAGACCATTGAGGCAATCTATCCGTGTGGAGTGTGGAGGATTTGGGGATAGGATTTGTTGATAAGATTACTATTACTTCATCCTACAACTGGGCTCAACTTCTGCAAATCATAACAAAAAAAGTCGTGTGGCACTCGGAGACTGCCGCGGTAGAGCTATTGCATAACATTTTTTATCAACATATGTAGTTATAATTATTTATATTATTATTTTTATTAATCTTATTATTATTCATTTAAAAACAAAATTTAATATCTTTTTTAAATATTTCATATAAAACAATAAAAAAAAAACATTTAAAAATATATAAAATTGTAGCCCACCGGTATCGGGAGCAGGATCCAAGCTACCGGCGGTTAGGGCTCCACAGAAAAGAACCTCCTAATTATACGAGCCGTGTCCAGGGGTACCGCTTTCTGCATCAAGCCCTTGATCCAGTTGCCTAACGAGAGCCTCCTCCTCCTCCTTCTCCTCCTCCTCCTCCTTCTCCTCCTTCTCCTCCTCCTCCTTCTTCTCCTCCTCCTCCTCCTCCTCACCCTCCTCCTCCTCCTCCTTCTCCTCCTCCTCCTCCTCACCCTCCTCCTCCTCCTCCTCGTTCTTCTCCTCCTCCTCCTCCTCCTCATCGTCCTCCTTCTCCTCCTCCTCCTCCACCTACTCCTCCTCCTCCTCCTCCTCCTCTTCCTCCTCCTCCTCTTCCTCCTCCTCCTCCTCCTCCAAAAATAAGTTTAAAAACTAAAACCCGACTACAAACCGCGGTCTTAAAGGTAAAAAACAAGAAAATAATTCTTGTCTGATATTCAAATATAGAATTTGTATATTTTTATTTAAATATAAGTAAAATTATTATAGAGGACCGCCGTAGTCGCATGCCACTGATACCTGATGCTCCTTCATGGCGTTTTCATTGATACAGAAGTCAGCTGCAATTGCCGTTAGCAAGGTGGCATGCGACTACGACTACGGTGGAACATACAAACATACATGGACTGCCAAAATCATAACCCTTCCTTTTGGCTTCGCCGTAGTCGGGTAAGAATTAACTAATTAATTAACATAACTGTTTACAAATCGTTCTAGCTCCAAAGTAGTAATGGCATCACAGAACCCTTCAGTTTCCTTGCCAATTTACGCTAATATAGTACCGACATCGACAGTACTCTGACATAACGCTGGAACAATATTTATTTTACTGTCTGTTCACAGACACTTGAAGATCACAGCATGCGTTTTGTTGTATTTGTTATGTTATTTTTAGAACTTTTATGTAAATACGTATGTTTTATTTTTCTCGACTACCTCGCTGTCAAGTGGTCACTAAGCGCGACTGCTATGCATGAGGTCTTGCTCCGGTTAATAATAATAATAATTTATTTACTAAACAGACTGAAGAGGTCCACTGTGTTAGTAACAATATAATTTAGCCTATGTTAGTACTTAAATACTACTACAGATAAGGTGGTTTTAATTAGATGCCTCACTATGGGGCTTTCATCATGTTTATCAGCAATAACGCTCAAGAGGCCGTTGCTACTGCCACGCAATCTGGCGAGAAGAGACGCATTCTTCTTACGCACTACAGCTGAGAAGCTGTCCACCCTGGTACGTGCAAACATTGTAGATGCACTGCAATATCGTGGCAGTCGCAACAGTGCCCTGAAAGCGTTATGGTATTGAACACGCAAAGCATTGGCTGCACGTTTAGTACAGTTGATCCATAGGGCGCTCGAGTACAGAGATGTGCAGTATGGTTTAAAAAGCGTGATTTTGACCGCATCTGTACATCGAGCAAGACTACGGGCCAACATATTCGCCCGCACCGCCAATGATCTGCGTTTCTGTTCAACATCCGCATCATCTTTAAGATCGTCAGCAATTAAATAAGTATGGGTTTTTTTTTCATCTGAAATACTCATTAGTAGCCACGTGGTATGGATTCGTCACAATTGATGGCAACATCATCATTTCAACCTAAAGACGTCCACGGCTGGACATAGGCTCCCTTAAATGTCGCCACATTGACCCGGTCCTGTGCGTCTCGCATCCAGCGGATCCCCGCAACCTGCACCAGTTCATCGGTCCACCTAGTGGGAGGCCTTCCAACGCAACGTCTTCCGGTTCGCAGTTGCCACTATAGAACTTTCCGGCCCCATCGGCCATCCGTTCTGTGAGCAATGTGCCCTGCCCACTGCCACTTAAGTTTGGCAATTCTTCGGGCTGTGTCGGTAACCTTGATTCTTTTGATTCGATCACGCTAGAAAACCCCGAGCATACAGCATCCATTACATGGGGGCTTATAATGTCATTATGAATGGGTCCTAAATTATCGCCTGCTGATATGGAGGGAAGTGGAAATTTTGTTTTTCTTACTCCTCCGCTATTCTTTTCTGATTAATTTCGTTTCGAGATCCAAGATAGTTAAATCGTTTTTCTGGGACTTCGTCGACGTCGAGCTTCATTGTCTAGGCGCTTTTCTGATGGTCGCGACTGTTGATTCTGGCTTTCAGGAGAGTGGTTTGGGAATAAATAAAATACTAATGGCCCCTTAGTGCATGAGACTTTAAAGGAATTTCGTGAAATGTGAATTGACCAAATTCCTTTAAAGTCAATTTGGTATACATCGGGGATTACAGGCCTAATGTTATGATGATGTAATAGATTGCAAAAAAGGTAATTTACGTATTAATTATCCTTAACGATTAGATACCATCATACTCCTCGCCTTAAATGGGTACCTAAGTAAAGTTTCAAGTGGTATCAGAGTCTAAAGAGGCCGATACGGATGTATTGGCGCAGATCCAAGCTGCAAGTGCTAGGTCAAAGATCATTACTGCATAGATGCAGTGGATGATGTCATTGTTATGCATTACTTCATAATTCAGGTGAATGTATTGCTGATATTCATGAAAATCGCTTCCGTGTCTATGAGAATTCAGTTTGTATTTAGGTCGCAGTCGGCAGCTTGATAAAACCTTTAATTTAGAAACAACGATCAGTCAGAACTATGTAGTCTGGAAGCATATAATTTTGCAAAATTGTTTGTACAATAAACAATTTGGCGGCACGTTTGGCACAGTGGCTAGGCGATTGGCTACACTACGTGTCGTGGGTTCGATTTCTGCACTGTACAAATATTTATATAGCGGAACAAGGTATTTATAAATACAATTTTTTGTGTATGTGGGTTTATACGCACCCACGATACAGGATAAACTCCTAAAGTAAGGGTGACAGAATGTTTATTAGATAAAAAGATATGAATTTGCAACAAAATTCACGTGTATTACCCGATTTGAAATCTGCTAACGCCTTATGGTATTACCCGCGTAATTCGTGGTCATTACCACCGGACCACCACTGCTCTCGTTAAACCTCATATCAAATTAAAACATAGTTTCCTGAAAATAAATTACATTTTCAAACAAATTATTCAGCTAGGCCGTTCAGAAAATTGGCAAGTAAATTGACTGAATGCCGTCACTACATTAAAGAAACTGTAAATACGAACAGCGGATGGTTTATAGTTTCCTTTGTGACATAATAATAATTTCGCCATAAGATTTTCATGGCGACCTTAGTTTTGCACTGCAAGGCCGTGTTAGCGTTGCTTCCCACTGGAGCGAGGAGTTAGGCAAACCTCGGTATAATATCATCATCGTAACCATTTCTCACAGTCACCTCAGAAGTGGAAATTATATTTTTCCTACTCCTCCGCTATTCTTTTCTGATTAATTTCGTTGCGGGATCCAAGATAGTTAAATCGTTTCTCTGGGACTTCGTCGAGCTTCATTTTCTCGGCGCTTTTCTTGTGGTCGCCACTGTTGATTCTGGCTTACAGATGTTACAGTGGTTTAGGAACAGTGTGGCGGGCTTGTCCTAAAGAAGAAAAAAAAAGTCTTATCCCATGCAGCCGAATACCAGTATTTTACGCGGAGCGATGCCTATCTGGCATCCACAATCCAGTCTGAACTGGGCAATACGATATCCCTAGGAATAGGGTATTTCACCAAAAAATCTAATAAGTCCGTCAGAGAGATTTCCATAAAATATGGATACATATTTTTTCTTTTTTCACGTAAACAAAAGATGAAGACGATATAGTGCTTGGAAAAGTCGTGTCAAGTCGTGTGACGTCACAAGGTTAGTACTTTTTTTACTCACAAAGTGACGTCAAAATCCCCCACTCATGATCTTTGACACGCTTTATTGTCAATTTTTATTAATTTAATAAAACAAAAAACACGTATCCAATATTTTTCGATAATAGGTATATCAGACGGACTAATTTGATTTTTTTGGTGAAATATCCTATTACTGGTTGTCAGACTTCCAGACCACTGACTACAACGTTACATGATTTTTGAAAAATAACCTTAGAATAAGTGTACGATAAGAAGACAAAAACCCTATAATCCCCCATTCTGCCATATTGGCTTTGCAGCGGCAAGTGATTTTCTATCAGACTTGAGGGATAAAAGAAAGATAAAATCTTGTTGTTCGTATTATGTTATGTTAGTAATTATGACTCAGCAGCCATTTAAAGGCATAATTGCAATTATCATTCGTGCCCTTAAACTTACTGCCGCACTCAGAGAGCTTTAATGATTACTTGGTCATCACTTAGTAATGGTTTTGACAGTTTTCTCATACAAAGATATGTCAAACCTTTACTAAGTGACGGCTTAAGTAATCACTAAATAACTCTGAGTACGGCAGTTAAAAGTTTAAGTAAGAATGAATCTTTGCATCCTTCCTTACTTTATTATTACTAATCTGTTTAACTTTGTAAGAAAAATCCACATTGGATTAACAGCATAATGTAATTACGAGTTGCAGTGTGGTAGACCAGCTTTACTGCAGTTATCATTATTGCATAGGCATTTGTTTTGATGTCCGAACTGAGTGCAGTGCTGTTTATACGAGTTTGCTCTCAATTTCATGTATAAATAAATTATAATATTTTAACTCTGTCTTGTTCTATTAGCTTACCAAAAGTCCAACACGATGGTTGGTAAAAATGGGCCGCGGGTAGTCCAACGGTTATCGCGGCCTCGACATAGAGGGCGAAGAAGGAACATGGGTGGTTTTTAGTCAGTAGAAGTCTGACACTCCCTTTCGCTCTGCCCAAGAGCGGGAGGGGTTATTCGATGATTTTACACCCACCAAAAAAAAAAAAAAAATGGTTGGTAAAAATAAACTTATTGCAGCAAATCACGAACTTCACGCAAACGAATCCTTGGTTAACCGCTTGTTCGTTTATAAAATTTATTCTCCTAACAACACAATTAAAACTGCTTACACCCTCAAAACGATGAAGGAAAACATCGTGAGGAAGCCCTAGAACCAAAAACTTTACAATTTTTTTTTTTTTTGTGAAATCTACCAATGACATGTGACATCTACCAATTCGCACGGGGCCTGCGTGGTAGACCATAGCCTATCCCTCTCCTAGAGAGGAAGCCTGAGTCCCTGCAGTGGGAATATTATAATAATGTTCTTTATTCGTACAATCAAAATCAAAATAACAACCTTCTTCTGCAGATTTCGAGGTGTAAGTTACAAATAAGCAGTACCTACCTAGATATTGTTACAGTTTTGTTCGTTAAGTACTTACGTGTTATTACCTAATAATTAAGGATGTTAGCACAGAAACTGATTCACTCTGTTCCCCGTACTAGTATAGACTGTATTACGGTGGAGCAGTTTTCCTCATTATAGCTATCTGACCTCCACAACCCAGTAAGGCTAAATGTCAGACTTTCAGGTCACTGACTACCTGTAACGACTGCCAAAGATCTAGAAATTGGACCCGGACCAACAGCTTAACGAACTTTCCGAGGCAGAAACGACTGACAGTACGCTCTGAAAAGGGTGATTTTGACTCAAGCTTGTTTATGAAAGAGTTACCATGTCTAACTGCGAAACGACTGTAATTCATGACTCATGGGGCATGAATAGACGAGTGACAGATGACAGGTAATGGTAACTTTGTGTTACAATGTAGGTACAGACCACTCTATTATACTTTTAATGTGGGCTATAAGAGAACAATTGTGCTGTTTTAAACGTTATTGTTTGTATTGATTGAGCTGCAACAATGTTGGGGCGGTAATAAAATAGACACTATAAATTTTCGGTGTTGACTGGTTGACAAGCATAAATTACAAACTAGGGATTTATAATTTTGTTCGAATCTTGTGGGGAAACCCCTATAAAATAGGGGATCGGACTGAGTCAAAAAAATATGATTCTAATTAGTCCGTCAGTTAGATTATTGAAAAATATTGGATACGTGTTATTGTTTTATCAAATTAATCAAAATTGACGAAGAAAAGATGTGGTTGTGACGTCATTTGTAGGTAAAAAATGTACTATCATACGACGTTTTCGAAGAGTTCACGAGTTTTCGAAGCACTGTATTGTCTTCATTTTTTGTTTATGTGAAAAAAGAAAAAATACGTATCCAATATTTTTTGGAAATCTATCTGACGGACTAATTAGCTTTTTTTGTCCGATCCCCTATTGATGCTTACGATAATAAACCAATCATAGAGCTTTATTATTCTCATGAAGTAAGTTGTACTGGTGTGAAATGACAAGAAATTAAAACAGAAAATGCTAGCCAACCAATGACTGCCAGTTGATTCGATTCAGGTCAAAATGTCGGCCACTGGTCGTTTTTGGCCAGCGTATTCTCACACTTCAGCTTCTAGGCTTTTTGAGCATCGTCAGTAATTTATGTTTTGGAGCTCAGCGTTCATGGTCGGTTAATTTGCCGCTATAGAATTTGGTACTCCATTGCAAGTTGGCAGACTTGAAAATATATAATAATCTAATCTACTAATATTCTTAGAAGATGTCATTGCTCTAAAGTAAAGGCTTTGTTAAGTCTATACATATCACTCAATCGAACCTAATTAACCAACGGGTTTTTTATGGTAATTTCAAACAATCATTCAGCAAACAGCTGTTCAGTTGTTACGACATCACAGGCATAATTGAAATAGAAATTGTTGTATAATCTTGTTTTATTTCCGTCAAACAGTCTATTTAATACACCTAGACTTAAATTCTAACCTTGAAAAAGAACTTAATGTTCGCTTTTAATAATTTAATTACCCAAGAACAATATTTAGATCATAACTCCTATATCATAGCTGTAAAAGTAAAAATACTTTATTTTTCGAGGCTGGCAATCAAATTTATTTGCAATACTTGCTTTTGTGTTTTTTTTTTAGATACAAAAGTTAACAGTAGAATTACGTAGTTTTCAAGATATCACCTTACTTATCTAATTGCTAAGGAGAATAATTAAATAAAATAAAAAAAACTATAATTGCTTCGTGCATTAAACAAATCTCTCGATCTGTTGAACACGATCAGTAGGACCCGGAACAACTGTTACCTATTAAGTCCCTAGTGTAGTTAGTCTGCCAGCCGGAATCGACCTACGGCCGTGATCAGATTGAATACCTATAGATCATCATCTGACTAGCCTTTTCCCACCTTTGTTAGTGTATCTTTACCGTCTAACCAGATGCAGCTAAATATTAGTCTACACTAGTATTATAAAGAGGAAAGATTTGTTTTTTTGTTTTTTTGTTTGTAACGAATAGGCTCCGAAACTACTGGACCGATTTGAAAAATTATTTCACAGTTTATGAAGCTACACTATCCCCGGGTGACATAGGCTACTTTTTATCTCTATATTCCCACGGGAACGGGAAATACGCGGGTGAAACCGCGTGACGTCCGCTAGTCTACACTATAATAATATAGACCTATCTCAATACTATCTTCCTTTTCTAAACTATTTGAGCGACTGGTACATAATAAATTATACCCGGCAATTCGCAGTGTTTTATACAAGAACAGCATGGCTTTGTTAAAGATAGATCTTGCATTAGCAATCTCCTCATTTTCACGTCCCAACTTTTTGATGGTCTCGATAATAGACAGCAGATTGATGCAGTTTACACAGATTTTCAGAAGGCCTTCGATAAACTGGACCACACACTACTGCTTCATAAAATTGCCTACAATGGCATCAGAGGGGATCTTTTAAGGTGGTTTATATCGTATATAACTAACAGAACACAAAAGGTAGTTGTTAATGGCTTTGAATCTGGCTCTTTTCAGGTCACCTCTGGTGTACCCCAAGGTTCCATTTTGGGCCCTTTATTATTTATTTTATATATAAATGACATAAAAGACTGTTTTCAAAATTCTAAATTTCTTCTGTATGCGGACGATTTAAAGGTCTATAAAATTATTTCGGACAAAGTCGACTGTATTAAGTTCCAGCAAGATTTAGACCGTTTCTCTAACTACTGCTCTTCCAATAAACTTTATCCTAGTATTCCAAAGTGTCATGTTATAACATTTACTAAAAAGAAATTTATTACAGAGTTTGACTATCGTCTTTCGAATACGCCCATTAGTAAAGTAAGTTTTGTTCGTGATCTTGGTGTTCTGCTAGATTCAAAGCTACATCTGGATGTTCACATTGAAAACATTGTCAACAAGGCCTATCAAATGTTTGGTTTTGTTATGAGATCGTCCAGGGATTTTCGACGACCTTCTACTTTTTTGCACTTATACAAATCAATAATAAGACCCCAATTAGAGTTTGCAGTACCTATTTGGAACCCCTTTTACATAAAATATGTTGAAAGATTAGAACTGGTACAACGTAAATACCTTCGCGCTATAAATTATAGATGTTATCGGAAAAAAATGTCATACCACCTACTTCTTAAAAAATATGATCTTTTGACTTTAAAGTCAAGACGAAAACTTCTGGAAGTTATGACTCTTTTCAATGTGTGCCGTAATCATTTTGATTGTCTGGACTTAGTTAGGAGTCTGTGTTACCTGGTTCCTCGAACAGTTCATGTACGTGAGATACGCACTCGACGTCTATTCGCTACTAGCTTCTGTAAATCCAACGCTGGCTCGCGTTCACCACTTCATCGTTTGGTTGAAACATACAACAATGAGTTCCATTTAATCGACATTCTGTTTTTAAGTAAAAATGCATTCAAGAGGCAAATCTTAGCAACTCTAAAAGACCAGCAAAGTACCTAAAATACTATTGACATAATGTTTAATACGCACAAAAAACTCACTTTTTCTTTGTTTTTACTTTTATACTTGTAAATCGGGATATTAGTTCCAGGTTAATGGCCGTTGTTTATGATAGGACAATATTCTTAAGAGAGAGATTTAAAATGTACTGTGTTAAAGGTTTTGTATTTTTGTATTGCTACTAGCTAGTTTCAATGTTCTTAAATTGTAATCTGCGGAAAACGTAGTGGGTAGCATAATTGTTTAAAAATGTTATATTTAAGATATTTATGTTTAATTTTTATTGTGCTACTGTTTGTTTTTCCCTAAATAAATAAATAAATAAATAAATAATAATATAATATTATAAAGAGGAAAGATATGTTTGTTTGTTTGTAACGAATAGGCTTCGAAACTACTGAACTGATTTGAACAATTCTTTCACCGTTGGGAAGCTACACTATCCCCGGGTGACAAAGGCTACTTTTTATCCCTGTATTCTCTGTATCTGACTAGGGGCAGCCGGATCCAACGGCTAAACGTGCTGTCCGAAGCCCGAATACCTAAGCCACAAAACTGCTACCTAGACTGCCTCAGTGGTCAGTCCCTCAGTAAGTCAGCAGTTGTACTTGCGTGAACAGGTGAATTTTCGAGTTCGATTTACGGGACGAGCAAAGTGTTATTTGGATTTTCCCAACATAATTGGATTTTCCCAACATATTTAGATTTTCCCAACATAATTGGATTTTCCCAACACATTTGGATTTTCCCAACATTTTTGGATTTTCCCAACATATTTGGATTTTCCCAACATAATTGGATTTTCCCAACATAATTGGATTTTCCCAACACATTTGGATTTTCCCAACATATTTGGATTTTCCCAACATAATTGGATTTTAACAACACATTTGGATTTTCCCAACATAATTGGATTTTCCCAACACATTTGAATTTCCCAACATATTTTTTCAGTAGCAGCCAAGAAATCTGGAATGTCAAGTTTATGGTAATAATTATGCTCAGACTAATGTGTGTGACTATAGGTTGCCATCAATTCGGGTTTCCCCGGATTTGTCCCAGTTTAGAGTGTCCGGAGAGCGTCTGGGCGGGGTTTCATATGTAGTCCGGGTTTAAAAAATTAAAGTCTTGGGCCACCCGCGACACACGAACTGTACCCGGACACCGCGATCAACTGACGAAACGACTCGCTAAAAAATTCTGACTGATATATGAAGTGATGACCATGTCCGGGTTTTCACGCGTTTTGTCCTGGTTTCCAAATTTTTGACGACTGTGACTCAGACATAACGGCGCATTTTTTTTTTTGTTGGAATATGTGTTCCTTATATCATCAACAATTATTATCGTTCAGGACACGAGGGGACTAAGAAATCTTCAGCAAACACCACCGCTAGTCCTTCTGTCTACAATTTTGGTATATTCTAGAAAACAAATCGTTATTCTTTTGTTTTCCTGTCTTCTAATACCTGCCCTTTACTATTCCAGGACGCCGTAATCATAGTCGAGCCGACCCGCCACCGCCCGACACACGCTCGCCAGGTGATGCTCAACGATGACCAGTATGCGGGCATCATTGCAGAGCTTCATACAGCCAAGAATGATGCCTTGCTGCTGTACACCGACTTCGCGTCACGAGCTGGCAACGACCTGAAGACATTCCTCACGAATATTACGGGATTTGCGGATGGAGTGATCCGGAGTTTGCATTCGGGCCCGCCTTATAATGATGTGAGTATCTAGGATTTAGTGATGAGAAACTTGTTTGATGAGATCGTTGTTTTCGGGTAGTTTTGTCCTGGCTTAGTGATTTAGTGGCTTAGAGGAACCCAATGTGTTTTAAATGAAAACTCAACCGAGGGCTTATTTTAAAGGGTGGGATCATTAATCAACAAATTACTCCTCCCGCTCTAGGGAGAGCGAAAGGAAGTGTCAGACTTCTACTGACTAAAAACCACCCATGTTACTTCTTAGCCCTTTGTGTCCGGGGCGACGGTATCTCTTTCGAACAACTCGCACCTAGAGAAATTTTGTCCTGGCTTGGTGATAAAAAATGGGGTTAGGTGGATTTGAGGAACGCAATATATAATATGAAAACACAACAGGTGCCTTATTAATGATACGTTTTAATGTTTTTTCCTTTTTATTTATTTATTTATTTATTTATTTATGTACACACAAAATACAAAAAAAAGGAAAATATATAAAAAATAGAAGAGCACAAAGGTACTGCTTATTTCTAAAGAAATTTCTTCCAGCAGACCTGCGAGAGGAGAGTTGGATTAGAAATATAGACACAGTGTGTAGAAAAGACAAACAGAAACTAGAATTAAGAGAGAAAAAAAAATGTATCGATATAAAATAAACATACATACAAATATATACCTACACATATAAAAAAGAACACGTATAATATGAATATATACATATTATGATAATGTATAAACATACATATAAATATTACAGGTTTTATGGTGGGATATCATCAAATAATCCTTCCAGCTCTTGGGCACACAGCGAAAGGGAGTCTCAGACTTCTACTGACTAAATACCACCCATGTTCCTTCTTAGCAGTTGTGCCGAGGCCGCGGTATCTCTTCCAAACAACCCGCAGCCCCACCGAAAACAAAGTCCTAAGAAATCAAAGACGTGCAGAAGTGCGTAGGGTTTACGATATCGTCAAAATCTCGAAAAACATGATAAGGGACACACAGAACAAAAATTAGTGGCGGAAGAAAGGGGAGGCCTAATAACCCTAGTGGGTAAGACCAGTCTAAAATGATGATGACTCAACCATGGTAATATTACTTAAATACTTAACCGACCAATAACTGGAAAGGGTGTAAAAGTACCCTTAACGCAACGAAGGGCACTTGTTCTCCCCACCACCGCGATAATTTTTTTTTGGTTTTGGTTCTAGACCATACCTGGGAACCCCCTAGTTACGGAGATATTGGGGGTCAAAGTTCCAAATTTTGCACAGCTGTTTTTGTAAATACTAGTTTTTCAGGTTATAACTTTACTTAAATTACCTCCATGACCCGTTTAATATTCAAAGCATCCACTAGCACAATGTTTTAAGAGTGCTACATTGAGTTTCACCGTAAAATGAGGTTTTTGACCCCAAAAAAAAAGTCGTTTCAAAACAAAAAAAAATGCGTAGTTTGATGTACAGAATATTGGTTGACGTATGTGTGAAGGGTTAATTTACACCCTGTATAGTCCCTGTGTGCCTATTGGCCTTGTTCTGTTCTGTCTTCTGCTGATATGGAGGGAAGTGGAAATTATGTTTTTCTTACTCCTCCGCTTCTTTTCTGATTAATTTAGTTGCGGGATGCAAGACAGTTAAATCGTTTCTCTGGGACTTCGTTGTCTCGGTGTTTTTCTTATGGTCGCCACTGTTGATTCTGGCTTTCAGGAGTTACAGTGGTTTGGGAATAGTGTAGCGAACTTGTCACAATTAAAAAAAAAACTGTATAGCAGCACATTAAATTGACGGCACGGTTGGCGCAGTTGCTCAAGCAATGGAC
The DNA here is from genome assembly GCA_932274075.1 of Diarsia rubi. Lineage (NCBI taxonomy): Eukaryota > Metazoa > Arthropoda > Insecta > Lepidoptera > Noctuidae > Diarsia > Diarsia rubi. The sequence continues at coordinate 1,912,337 of OW026420.1, read as the reverse complement.
TGCTGCGCTTCGTGTCGCGGGTTCGATTCCCGCACGAAACAAATATTTGTATGAACTACAGATAGTTGTTCCGGGTCTGGGTATTTGTGTATGTGAGTTTAAATGTTTGTGAACGCACCCACGATACAGGAGAAATTCCTAGTGTGGGGCAACGTTTAAAAAAAAAATACGACCAAACAAACATTAATTCAAATATATTAGATATTCGTAACTTAGTAATGAAATGCTTACTATGAAATAACCGAGCATTGTTCTCTAACACTTGAATTTACTGTCTCTGGAAGTTGATCCACGGCTGTGATCGACGGCCAGTGTAGGGTTACCATCGTTGACTCAGTTACAGAGACTGCTTATTAATATGTACTTTATGGAAACGTTGCAGTTTTTAATCTAAAAGCTTCTTTGTATAAAAGGGGTCAATGTTAGTATTAGTGAGAAAATAATGTTGCCAACTTCAGCAGTTCTTTTTGTTATAACGTGTCGATGCTATGTCTTATCCGATAACTTCTAGTGATGTGTTTATCGTAGAATATTTTTAAGAACTTCTTAGTATTTCATAGCATTTATTTGTTCTATGTGAAGTTTTATTGATTCTCTGCCTAGCGTTTTAGGGAAATATGTTAAGTATGTCATCATCAGCCAATGTTCCCACTGCAGGGAGTCAGGCCTCCTCTCTGGGAGAGGAATGGGCTATAATCCACCACGCGAGCCCAGTGCGGATTGGTAGATGTTTTTGAATTTTTGGTTCTGAGACATGCCGGTTTCCTCACGATGTTTTCCTTTACCGTTTTGAGAGCAGTGGTGATGAAATAAATTAAACAAAGTTATGTGCCTGCCTGGGTTCGAACCCACGACCCACTGTTCGTAAGTCGTGGCGGACACCACTGGGCCCCCGCTGCTCTCGGGAGTCTAATGTTAATTATATGTTTAGTTAATTGTTATTATATCCATATGTTATTATAATTATGCGTTTAGTGTCACTAAACTAAACGAGGAGCTCGTGGCTTAATAATAACTGCCACTCGGGTCGATCTTTAGGTTAAGCTGCGCTTGCCTAGGTTGGTTTGTGGATGGGTGACCGCCAATTACATACCGAGTTTTCTCCGTGCCTCGGAAAGCACATTAAGCTGTTGGTCCCGGCTGCCATATATAGGTCTTTGGCAGTCGTTATATTGCAGGTAGTCAGTGACCTGAAAGTCTGACAACCAGTCTTACCAAAGGGTATCGTATTACCTAGTATTAACTTGGTTGTCAGGCCAGGTCAAGTTGTTGGCTAGGTTGTACAGGTTGGCATGTCTTTGAATAAAAAAAAATCGAAGATGTGGATTATAGCCCATCCCTCTCCTAGAGAGGACGCCTGAGACCCTGCAGTGGGAACATTAGGGATGATGAAATAGGTTGTGGAGGTCAGATAAGCAGTCGTTCCATGTTAAATACTGGTATTTAGCGGCAGCCTGCTAGACTGGAAGGCGACCCCAACATAGTTGGGAAAACGCTAGGCATTTTATGATGATATGCGTTTAGCGACCCAACGAGACAAATAGCCATCTTTACGTCATCGATGAAAACAATGAAATAATGTTTTTCTTTTTTTTTTATCAGGAATCTGATAGGCTCACACACATCTTTGTACGTTACTCCATGTCTGTTAAAGTGCATTTTGAAACGCGTGCCGTCTTGAGTCTCCAATGTTTAAAAGTTACAATGTTTAAATATTTGAAAAGCTCTTGTTGCCACTTTCGTCCCCCGCAGTATTTACATCATTAGTATTATTAGAAGGATGCTATCACTACCACCAAATATGAACAATCTTCCCCACGTGTCCTGAAACCATAACAAACAATATTTTCTTCTCCAATTCCTTTGGTATCACGTCTGAAAATGTTGATGATTAACAGCATTCTCTCATGAAACTATTTCTGTATTAGTTTACAATAATAAACAGCCAAGAATACTTGAAAACTTTCTAAAAATAACTTTGACGTGAACCTAGATTGTTTGTTCGTAAGTTTGTATGGAGAAATGTGTGTTTATCAAAACATAATGGGAAAATATGCTGGTACATAGTTGCAATACGGAATTGTAGGGCTGGCTATCCAAGCTGTCATTTACATCTTCGTCAAATTCAAGTAGGTTACTAATGATTCTCGACCCAATTAATAATAAATTGATAGTTCTTTTTTTTTCTTACTAACGGAAATCGGTAAGCGTGAACCACCCGTGTGAAAACGCGAACCGTCTGATTGTCGAACAAAAAAACAAACGCAAACGTTTATTCAATATTTTCTTACGGAGGTTATAAATCCTGAAATATTGTTCCATTTTGAACAACTGAAAAAACAGCTTATTTTCATTTTTGACCAGATACTTTCCGTAATTTAAATTAATTAAGTATTTACGTCTTAAAAGAAAATCTCCTGAATTATCCACGATACGAGTTTGAATGTTGTTAAGTTATCAGTGGATTCTACTTGGTATTCCACTGACAATGAACATGAACCAGCGTCAATCGATAAGGCTTCCTATTCCCCACATGGTGTCTGTTGATATACGCATTCAGATTTACTAAGTACTTTAGATAAATGTTTAGTGCGTGCTTTTTGTAAATAAGCTTTAATTTCAATTGTACTTGGTTTAATTCTAACTAGTACTTATTTAGTTTTAGAAGTCAGTTAATCAGTCGCTACTAAAAAACTCAAATTAAATTGTAATAACCCGCGACACAAAACATAGGTAAAAAAATAATTAGATATCGGTCCATCCGTTTCGGAGCTACGAAGCCACAGACAAACACACAGACAGACACGTCAAACTCATAACACCCCTCTTTTTTGGAGTTAAAAATACTCCCGGTTAGACAGGAAGCCGACCCAAACATAATTGGAAGCCTAGGCTGTCTAGTCCAATGCTGTTCTTCCACTGACAAATATCTTGCCGATAGAAGGCAGAACAGTGCTGGCAGACCACCATTCAAAAATATATTAAATAAACAGGATAAATTGTAAATTTCCTGATGAAAACCGTATTATGAAACCAAACATTAGGTCCTACAGTAAGACACAAAAAGTGACTTTGTTTATTACTATGTAAAGATATCACAGCATTTTTTATGTGAGTATTATTTCCAAATGTCAATAAGCTTCTAAAGCTCTGCCAGCCCTAGGAACAACAGATGGAAGCGCTATCGATGCAAGTAATGCAAAACGAATGCCTTCACGTTGGAATGTGTAGCCTAGATGCGTTCACGGGCTTGCGCGGGATTTGGCAATACCGCTCGACTTTGATGGAGAGTCTGGGATTAAACATTTGTTTGGATGGCATTATAATATGATAGGTAGAGTGAAAGGTGCCTAAAGAACATACAAGTACAAAATACATAATCCTGCTTCTTCTCCTTACCTGTGTTGATGGCAATTTCATCTAAATATTTAGGTATGAATATTTATGGTATTTCACCAAAAAAATATAATTGACTTCCGTCAGATAGATTTTCAAAAAATAATGATCACATATTTTTTCTTTTTTCACGTAAACAAAAAAAAAACAAAAAAAAACTTTTTATTTCAGACATTTTGGTCCATAATATGTGTTAGTAGAGACTTATAAACTATGTTACATTAAAAATTAGGAGATAAAATTTCAAATATTAAAACTTTATTTTAAAATAAATACATTGAAAAATTAAAACATTACATTAAATAAATAGGTACATTCAAAAATTAAAAAAAATTACATTAAATAAATACATTTTAAAATTAAAAATTAAAACTGGACATTAAATTCATAAATTACATTATTACATAAATCTAGGACATTTTACAAAACAAAACAGAAAACAAAACAAAAAACAAAAGATGAAGACAATACAGTGCATCGAAAAGTTGAGTCAAATCGTGTGACGTCACAAGGTTAGTACTTTTTTATTCACAACGTGACCGGGACTCATGATCTTTGACAGGTTTTATTTTCGTCAATCATTATTAATTTAATAAAACAAAAAACACATCCAATATTTTTCGATAATCTAACAGACGGACTAATTAGATTTCTTTGGTCAAATACCCTAATGTAGTAAACAAACAACAGGACTTAAGTTACGATATTAACTGCCGTACTCAGAGATACTTAATGATTACTTAAGGCGTCACTTAGTAAAGGTTTGACATATTTTTGTACGACAAAACTGTCAAAACCATTACTAAGTGATGGCCTAAGTAATCATTAAAGCTCTCTGAGTGCGGCAGTAAGTGCCTCATCGTTTGTGGAACAGCACCACATTTACTCTCCAGGCAGACATTAATGACCTTAGCAGGTTTTCCATGCAGCTGACATAAATCATAATTCTTCCTTTTGGTCATTAAGTACTTGAGTAAAAACACAGTAATATTGACAAATCCTTTAGATAAGTTTACTTTAGTCTACTAGCATTTCGATTTTGTTAGATTTTCTTTTCCTTGTAGGATGACCGTGTCTTGTATTAATTCTAAGTTTTGACGGCTTGCTGGATTTGCATTTTAGTAAAACAACAGTACTTATTTTCGGACGAATTCATAATTTACCGTGGCATGAGGCGTCGTCATGTAACTTGTCAAATATTTCATAAACTACTCGAGAATCCTACTCACATGCATCCTAATTTATTATTTCGAATGAGAGTATTTACCGATGCATAACGTAATTCACGTTGACATTTATTTGTCACTATTATAGCCTGTTTCCCTAATTTCTATATAAATCAATCTCTTGAGTCCACGTTCTTCATTACTAGCCAAAGTAATCATTAATGATTCATTAATTCTCTGAAAACCATTCAATGTCAAGTTCCTTTGACAAAATGGTCATAAAATATAACAGACACGACTCCATTGCCGAAGCACTTTTTTTTGTGGTGTGGGAAGTCTTCAAATAACCCCACCCGCTCTTGGGCAGAGCTAAAGGGAGAGTCAGACTTCTTTTGACTAAAAACCACCCACATGTTCCTTTTTAGCTCTTTATGTCGAGGCCGCGGTATCTCGCGAACAAACCGCAGCCCCGACGGGGTTGCCCAAGCTCTAAGAACCTATCACAGTAATTATCATCTGCCTGGCCTTTTCCTCACTATTTTGGAGACGACATCCATTTAAAAAGAGTCAAATTACCAGTATTTTAATAAGAGAGACTGCCTATTAGGTAAAACGTAATATCACCTTGGTAAGACTACTGTTGTCTAGCTATCTGCCCCAACTGTCAAACATGTACAAATGCCAGTTAAGACCGATACACAGATTACCCGATAGCTCCACGTGGAATTGGAAACTCGGTGTGTAACGCATGGTCACCCATCCCCGGTTCAACCTTGGCAAACGCTGCTTAACCTTGAAGATCGACACGTGCAGCTGCATTATTTAACTCCTCGGTCCACGTGCTAGATTACTAGCCAAAATAATCATGAATTATTCATTCATTCTCTGAAACCGCCTCAACGACAAATTCCCTTGACCACATCACATTGCGGCCATAAAGACTTGAGACGAAACGCCGCCACCCATCCAGAACCAAGTACCCATAGTCTGACCAATAAAACAGTCGTAACTTTAAATAACGACCGACATATTGTCAACATAAAAGTATTAGTAGATTGCTTGAGGCTGTCTTTTAGCTCATGACATAACCTTGCTTTTAATATAGAGAATCTGTTTGTTTTCTACGTTAATGAGTTGCATGTGGAGTTCTTGAGCATTGCCAAGGTAGCTATGGAAATGAGACAATCGCCATTAACAGATGGGTGTGTTGCTGGGAAGTTTGTGTCCCATCGTCTTCCTAGTTAAAGGTATTTAAAAAATGGGGGTGCTGTATTATAGTTTCCATTACTACTATTAGCATGGATATTATGTTGATGGACTGAAAGGTATGGAAGAAGAAAACATGATGCGCCAACCCAAAATAATTAGGGTTAGATAAGGGCGGGAGAACTATATGTATGGTGATGTTATTGGACGGAGGAGTAGAAGACCAAAATCAAGGATCCATCATAATGTAAAAGTGCACTAGGTATCTTTTTCCTTTTAACCGCAATACTGGAAAAATAGGGTATTTCATCAAAAAAATCTAATTTATCCGTCAGATACCCTATTGTGTGTACTACTTTGCTTATTTATTTACTAGTACATGCCTTCATGTAATTCTTATATTTAGTTTTAGTTTACCTTGTATTTCTCATTTAAGTGAATGTATCCTTTTTGAGAACTAACTGCGGTACTCAGAAATATCTAATGATTATGTCACTTAGTAAAGGTTTGACATACTTTTGTGTGACAAAACTGTCAAAACCTTTGCTAAGTGAAGGTCTAAGTAATCATTAAATCTCTCTTAGTGTGGCTGTAAATATCTTAAACCGTAAAGAAAACGTTGCATGGATTGTATAAGGAAAGATATTGAAGAGAGTGAAATACTCGTAGAGTGAACAGTTCATAGGTAGCGAAGAAGGGATGAATAAAACAGCGTTGGGATAAACAGGAACGAAATTAGGTATGATAAACTCACAGATGATTCTAATGTCTATGGTTGGCATGGAGATCGGAAGTGTAATGGCTTACATTACTGATAGTCTGATAGTGCTATATTTAGCTCAGAAAACTTGGCAATTGGGGACCGATCTGGTCATGTGTTTACGAGCAATCCCATGTAGTGTTGATAAGGAGATAGATTAGGTGATAAAGAATAATTGCAATTTATGTTTAATGATTTTGAATGAAGATGGTTAGTTGAGGAAGACCAAATAAACGATGGATGGACTGTGTGAAGAATGATATGGCGAGAAAGGAGTTAACTGCTGACATGATGAGAAATAGAAATGTAGAAGAAGAAGACATGACCCCAAAAAAATTGGGATGTTGGTAGGAGAACGTTGAATATGGCTTTGCAATTTAGAAAAGGCTTAAAAATCAGATTCAGATTCAGATTATTTATTTGTTAACATAGGTAGTTACAAAGAGGTGTTACATGTTCATATGCGCTCTATGCTTTGCCTTTGGCGAACAAATATGATGAATTCTACATTTAATTACATGTATATTATTAATTATCTACGTGCAACAACAAATACTTTTATCAATTAAAACTATAGAGATCCTGTTACGAATACAGCGCGCTGAATTCACGCAGAATATTTGGCACTTTAATTTCATTTATTGTTAAAATTGTCTTAATTTGGAATATTATTTAATGGACGGTGAATCAAGACATTTTTGGCTTAAATTAGGCTTTCTTTACGATTTTTTCCCTAAAACTCAAGGAATTTAAAGGAATTCTAGAACTTCAATAAACAAGTAAAACATTAAAAGTATATCTTAAAGTAATTTTAACATTTACAAGAATTGAATGTAACAATGTGAATTTGAGCGTCAAAGTTCCATCGCCAACGGTTTTTCTTCCAAACTGTAATTTTAAAATATTTATGGTAAATTACACGAAAAGGAAAATGAAAATAGGTAACTCCAACTTACAAGAAAGAGATAGAGGGCTAAGAAGGAACATTGGCGGTTTTTAATCAAAAGAAGTCTGACACTCCCTTTCACTCTGCCCAAGAGCGGAAGGAGTTATTTGATGATTTCGAACCACCCAAAAAAAAGGCCTAGGTATAGAGGACTCGAACATTAAATGAAATTGAAGGTTTAATTAATTGTGTTTATATTATTGACAAGGTGTTGACTTTAGTATCATCATTAAAATATTATCACGTAATAAAACAACATGTATCTAATTATTTGTCACAGTTACATGCAGAATGTTGCACCTATAACGATAAAGTAGAAGAATTTGTAGTAAGTAGGTAAGATCACATAATTTGTCATGTAGTAGTATTTAACATTTCCAGGCAAAAAGCCAATTGATTCCATGTCGACTGTATCCTACAAAACAAACAAAATCTAGGTTGCTGTAAAAGTACCCGTCGGGTCTGCCAGTTGTTCGAAAGAGATACCGCGGCCTCGGCACAAGGGCTAAGAAGGAACATGGGTGGTTCTTAGTCAGTAGAAGTCTGACACTCCCTGCTGATCTGCCGAGAGCGGGAGGAGTCATTTGATGATTTCCCAACCCACCCAATAAAAAATCTGTAAAAAAAAAAAAACTTTTTATTTCAGACATTTTGGTCCATAATATGTGTTTGTGTGAAAAATTAGGAGATAAAAATACAAAAATCAAAACTTTACTTTAAAATAAATACATTGAAAAATTTGAAAAATTAAAACATTACATTAAATAAATACATTTAAAAGTTAAAAATTAAAACTGGACATTAAATTTATAAATTACAATATTACATAAATCTAAGACATTTTATTATAAAACTGCATTTAAAAAAATAAATTAAATTACGTTAATTTCATATGAATTTAAGTATTTGCCCTGCGCTGGGGCTCCGGGTACACGCACCCTAAAAAAAAGCTACCCTTAACCAAGCCGAAAGGCACTCCCCATCATTGCAATATTCTTGATCATATCTGGGAATCATGCTTGTACATAGATTACGTACGGAGATTATTAGGAGTCAGAGTTCAAAATTTTACACAATTTTTTTTTTATAATAGGTACATTCCACGACCTCCGATTTAATCCATCAGCACGGTACATTGAGTCCTACAACAGAGGGGTCCACAATAACCGTTAGCGACCGATGGCAATAATTTGCGAGGCATCCCTTTCTCATTTACAATACTACAGACAAACACACATTACATCAAATGCAGCATTTGTTTGTACTACATTATCACCGTTTTCACTAAATGCATTACAAACAAATACGATCAGTCCATCAATGTATGCAACGGACTCGTCACTGTAAGCGTCATCAGCTCGCCAGTTGAGCTGCTGCCAAAGTGCACTACGTCAGAGTAGGATGGCCACACGTGTGAGGTGTTTTAGTGATTTGTATTTTGTTTTAGTGTTTTATTTTGGGTTAGTTGTTATGCAAATAGAGAAATAGGGATGTTTACCGACTTAGAAATATGTGATTCTAATTAGTCCGTCTAAATATTGAATACGTATTTTTTGTTTTATCAAATCAATAAAATTTGACGAATATATATCGCGTCAAAGATTTAAGAGGGGGTTGGTGACGTCACTGACCGCAAAAAAGTGTCATACTAATTATTTAGAGTATGACGTCATACGAAAACGCTATCGTCTTCATTCTTTGTTTACTTACGTAAATAAAGAAAAAATACGTGTCCAAAATTTTTTGGTAATCTGTATGACGGACTAATTAGATTTTTTTGTTAACAACCATAATATATTTTTGTCACTACATCTTCTTTTTCTCTACTTTCCATTCTTGTCACACCACACATCCACCTCAACATTCTCATCTCAGTTACATGCAATCTTTTTTCAACCATCTTCTTCAGAGCCCAGCATTTGGATCCTCATTTCCCGACCTACACACTTGAAATAAAAGCTCCAACTCAAGAGGCACTTGATAAACCTAATCCCATAAAACAACTGTAGTAAACATTGTTGACCTTGGTTTCAAGTTGAAACTGTAAATATATTTGAGTGAAAGATAAGTAGCTGATAGCAACTAGCTGCTATCAGCTACTTATCTACAAGTATTTGTTCTTATGACTAAGCATTTCAAAAATCAATTAACATAATTACCTTTGTAGCGCCTGTGTTTACTCAAAAAAAAGGCAGAAGTACACTTCTGCAATAGAAGCCAAGTGTATTGCCATCAACTGAGCACAAATATAATCATAAAAATAATCTCGTTGACTACAGATTTTACAAAAACAAACAGTAACCACCAAAATGTAGTTAGTTCATTCTGTAAAATCTGCTTGTGGTTAAAAGTAACTTTCAAAAGCCTACAATAAAAATAAAAATCACCTCTTCACCAACATAACGGGCCCTTTTCTTTGGAGAGCGGGAAATCATTAAAGAAATCGTCCGCCGCGTTCCTTCTTAGCCCTTTGTTTCGAAGCCGCGGTAACGCGCAACTCATAGCCCCGACGTGTGTCGGCCTTTGCGGGCCCCTGCATTGTTGCTGACATCTCTTTGAGGCGCACGAGTAACACGAACGCGCCGTCGACACGGCACTTAGGTGCCCTGTGATTTAATAGTAGAATGACGCTGCTCCATAACTCCTTGAAAAAAAACTTTAAATCCAGTTTCTCAATGTTTAGAACTAGTTTTAGATGCATACGACTTAAGGAGACAGTTACATCCAATAAAATTTTATTTTTGCATTCTCGTTCATCCAGCAATACTTTGTAATTCTGTAATTGCCAGGATCTATTTAGCATAGTTATAGATGTGAACCGGTCCTACACTCATTAACAAGAGCTACACTAGTTTCCTAGTTTGCATAAATAACAAATAAGATGTCGTTTGTACTAAATAACCTTTAGGATGGCCAGGTTTTTGTGGTTGTTATACATTTGAAATGAACTTGGTTGTCAGCATCACTGTTTACCTAAAGTTACGAACGAGAATTTTAAAAAATACTAAAAAAATCTAAGTTAAGACAATATATTTAAAAGTAAGAATTTACCAATATATGTGAAATGAAATAAAAATGATATATATAAAAATGATAATCTTCCCAGCAATACCTACTTAAAATTTTTTTGCTCTTAAAATAATTAGGATTTGCTAGCCTTCTTAAAAACAAAGTTTGCAATAAAATGAAAATCAAACGAATTTTTGCACCTGATTTGCTACTTATTGAAAAAGTGCATTTATCTCCAAGCATTTCATTACTTCAAAGACGCCGTTATTTACATATTAATATATTAAGGTGGAAGCTCACATCTGGCCCGCGAAATTCTAATTTTCTTACGTTTTTGGCAATTTGCAGGCCAGTGCTTGGTTGTATGTTTATGAAAATTTGATTTGCGACTGTAAGACGTATGAAGTTACCGAATTATAACCATCAAAATTATCAATACAACCCTCCAAGTTCATTTTCATGTCAAGATTGATTTTTGCATGTAAAAGTCATTCTTTAGTAATTTAGTCGTCGTTCTTTAGTAGTTAGTAATTTTGATGGTTATAATTCGGTAACTTCATACGTCTTACAGTCGCAAATCAAATTTTCATAAACATACAACCAAGCACTGGCCTGCAAATTGCCAAAAACGTAAGAAAATTAGAATTTCGCGGGCCAGATGTGAGCTTCCACCTTAACACTCAATATAATTACTTGTTAGATTTTAAGAAGATATGATAATACTTCTTCCTGTTGTCAAGAGTGTAAGGTCGCATCATTGATAAATTAATTGATATTATGATCACAGGAAACTGCTTGTTTTTAGTGCACTTTGATCTCTGAAGTACTGAGTGTACTTATGTACGTCGGAACTTTTTTTTTAGTTTATATTGTACTTATTATTTTCGTTGGTGATAGTCGAAAGTGTCATCATCGTTCATCATCGCCCATATCCCAATTTGTTTGAGGTCAGTGCAGCATTGACGTCTATATTACTAGCTATCACTTTTTTTCTAGCCATTTATCTTCTTCACACAGTTCATCCATTGATAAGTGTGACAAAAGCACTAGCATATATATATATAAAAGATCTTGTTCATGGATATATGGAATCCCGTATCCCGTCCACATCAAACTTTGTTTTTTATTGTCTACATTTTATTATATTAACTCCTACAAAAGTTCTTTTTGTAAACTAAATTATAGTTTCGGAGTCATTTTATAAAATTGAAAATAACCTCAAAACCAGGGAAGTAGGTATTGTAGGGAAACCTCTACGATGCGAAGTCAGTCGAAATGTCAAAATCAACTGACAGATCTAACAGAACGACTTTTGAACTGGTTTGGTGTTTTGGTGGTGGTTTGGTGGTTTATACTTTAAATTAAATTCCTTCTTCATAAATCAAATCCCAGCCGCATTATGTCGTAAAAAATATGAAAATAATTACTACAACATTCTGATCTTGTAACTCGAGAATTCTTGGTACGAGTTTCAGTCATTGTCTTTTCCTTTCATGACAAGTAGTCTGTACGAGTAAAAGTTTCAGCACTAAAGATTTATTTAAAATCACTGCACCTACATACTACGTCGTAAACCCCACCATACGAACCACCACTGAAAATTATTACTTATAAATAACAAAATCTTTGCTTTCTGGAAAGTTGCAAAAAGTTAATGTTTTTTTTTCAATTGCTTATCTTCATGATTGTAAGAACTCAACCTCAAAACAGAAATGAAACGACTTGTAGAAATAATAAATGAATATTATTCGATATAATTCTCATAGTCAAAACTATCAACGCTATGTTCAAATAGTTCGAATTCAATTGCCGCGCAAACGACCAAAAATCAACTGTCACTCTTTCAGAAAATTACGGTAGCAAAAGTCATAACTCTATACAGCCTCAAATCATATTATTCTAAATAAGTACTATTTAGTGACGAGTATCTGTCAATGTTACCAGACAAAAAATAGTAGCATGTTTTCGTGTCTGTAACAGCTGACAGATACTTGTCACACCTAATACAAATTAAATAGGTCAAATCTTAAATTTATTAAGCTGTTAGTCTTACATGATATACACGAAAACTTCGTAATAAAAACAACCATATAAAAACACACTTTCCTCATGAAAGTCCATTGCATGGTCCTCCTACTGGGATGTGAGTTTCTGCAGTATAAGAGCACACCTTGACTCTGCGCACTCGCGTTCAAGGCAACATGACTAATTGTGCAACATTGCATAATGCCATCACCTGCGCCCAATGTTGCACTACCGAGAATTGCTTTTAGGAAATATAGTTTATATTTAGGATTCTGATTAGTTGTGATGGGATAGGCTTGTAGTTTATTAATTTACCAATATTTATAGCGATGGAATACTTTGGCAACTGTTTCTATTATTTATTTGTGTCGCAATTATAGATCAAAGGAACCCTAAAATATATATGTAATATGCATGAGGTCCAATGGAAATACACATTTCATTTTTATCGGTATGTCCCAGAATCATATTTTCGAAGGCGATTGTGACGTTCACCAATCAGCACTGGGCCCGCGCGGTCCATGACGGTCAAATCCCTCTCATAGAGCGGAGGTCTGTGTCCCAGCAGTGAGAACTTTATGAGTTAATTATGCTATATTTACGCAAAACTTAAAACCACACTGACTAAGGGGAAAACCGTTAGCCGAATTTCAAAATTCAGTCGTGAAATAAACAAAACCTGTCCAGCTGTTTTTGAGTCACTCAGTTTGTGATGTTCTCTCAGTGTCTGAGAATCAGCTTCGGTAAAAAATATGTATCTATACAAGAAATCGAAAATATTGGGACTATTGTGATAATATTTGAACAATTATTGATGATGGCCCACTCCCTCTAAGAAGAAGAAGAGAAGTCCCATGTCTCACTAGATGCAATGCTATAACTTGATGATCCTTGTGTCAATCCATCTTGAATCAATGAAGGTTTTGTAACAATATTCGGATTACACAGAGTATCTATGGAGTTTCTTGCCCGTTCTTCTCCATAGATATAGAAGAACAATTCCCTAGCGTGGACGCTAGGGAATGTGCAACTACAGTACAGTCACAGTTATCATGCCTTGTGACTGGGACCTGTAGCTTCTTTTTATTTTTTATTTGTTTCGACCATAGGTTTCGACTATTCAGTGCCTGTTACTGGCCTACTTAAAATAAATGTTTTTAATTTTGATTTTGAATCGACTTGCAAGCAGGATATTTAATCGCATAGCAATGGTTCATAAACTTTAGTGATTATGTCAATCAACCTGTGTATATCATATTAAAACCCGTAGCTCAATAAAACCACAAAGTTATTCCAAGGCCCTGAACTGCATTCTTTAATTAAAAAAGCTTATTGCTTCATAAAAACACCACGTTCCTGCTCAATATAATTTTAATTACTGATAATAACGTTAAACATTATGTTTGATATAATAACGCTGATACCTATTATCATAAATGCTCACAGCTGCCGATACTCATGAGGTACCTCAGTCTGGTTCTATTATATTATAGCTTCCGTGATAAATACATCAGATTTGTGCTCTTTGCAAATGCTAGCATAAGTAAGTCTCCGATAGTCTCTATCTTCTGCTTACTGCTTCTCTAACGAGTAGGTAATATTTTCAGTAAAGTATTAATGAATCTTTTGCATAAATATTTCAAGCAACAAATCCATTTTCAGTCCTTGGCAGCAACAGTTTAACGTACCAACTGGCCAGTTATCCGATATTTTATGTGACAACACCTGCAATACATCAACCATGAGATCAGAGGTGCATCTGTTTGTTGCAATGTATTTCAAGAGTAAACTAAAACAAAAACGGTTTTATGTTTATGTGTTTAATTTAATTATAGGTAAAGAGGTCGCACTATATAACAATGATGATAATTATGAGCTCAGACCAAATAAAAAGTAAAGACGGAACTCTGCGAACAGCAGTGAGGCCGGTCAAACTACGCCTCGCCGTGTACATACTCAATACACGCACACACGTACAACATAAACTACGCCTTGGTCTTAAACTTTTTATTTGGTGTGAGACGTGTGTGCGTGTATGCGAGGCGTAGTTTGACCGGCCTCACTTTGCTGTTCGCAGAGTTCCGTCAGAATCAGAATCAGAATCATTTATTCGTAAACATAGGTAATAATTACATATAAGCTCTTAAAAATAGGGTGGTGCGCTATGTTTTGCCAATTGACATACAAATTACATTAAGGACGATTATACATACTATTAAATAAAAATATAAATCCGTCTTTACTTTTTTTTTGGTCTGAGATTATGAGATAGTTGTTACGGGTTTGGTTTTGTGTATGTTTAAATGTTTGTAAACGCATTCATGATACAGGAGAACGTTTTTATTAAGATAATAATGATTTTTTGAAAAATGTTACGCTACACTGGTATTAAGCTACATCAACTTAGACTGAAAGTAGACCCCTAGATGATTGGAAAGAAGCTAATATGATGTTATATCAATCAATCTGCCTAACCCTTTGCTTTCCAGTCTAACCGAGTAAGGATATTTACTGTCTTAAAAAATATGATTCTAATTAATCCGTCTTTTAGATTATCGAAAAATATTTAATAATAAATAATAAAAAAAAAATATAATAATAAATTTATTATATAATAAAAATATAATATATAATATTTAATATTATTTATTTATTGTTTTTGCCAAGTTTTTCTTACAAACTAGTGATTGGAGTTTCCTTTTAGGCGTCTAACGCCTGTATTAGGAGACTCCACTCTTCCATATCGTATTAATTATCTAAATAACAATATTGGGTACGTATTTTTTGTTTTATCAAATCAATCAAAAATAACGAAGATATAACGCGTCAAAGATTTGAGTGGGGGTATGTGACGTCACAAACCGCAAAAAAATATCATACTAATGTCTTAGAATATGACGTCACACGAGTTTTCAAAGAACTGTACCTATCGTCTTCATTATTTGCTTACGTGGAAAATGAAAAAATACGTGTCCAATATTTTTTGGAAATGTATCTGACGGACAAATTTTTTTTTTAGTTGTCTACCAATTTCAGTAAGTGCCATCGATCGGTATTCACAATAAAGTTACCTTAACATGACTGACCCTTTGGCTAAACTGATTAGTCAGACTTCGCGCTTCTGACTCCCCGTTACGACTGTAAAATCCACCAGGAACAACTGTTTAGCAGGATTACCAAAGCACTGGAGGGTTGGTGGTCATTCAGAAATTCCTGAACATCATTGACGGGTTTAAATCTCACTGAATATCTAACGAAGCTTTTCGTAAATAGGCTATATCATCGATCAATCTAAATATTACAACACAAAACATACATTACATAACAAAATATTGTTTATTTTGAATCAACGCAAAATCTGTTGAGCAAAAAACCGATAACACATCCCACAGTATTTAAAAATAATCCGTATCGGAAGAATATAAATAATTTTATTACATAAACTAATAATATAGGTGTTCCCGCGTCCATCAATGTCGGAACCTTGGCAATGAGTAGAACGCGGTGTGGCCTTACAATTAGCGAGCTATTTGTCACTGCACACGACGTTGTTAATGCAAAAACAAAACACGTGCAGTACAGTTGTATGCACTCCAATTATGATTTGTGACTTATTGATTTTCTTATATGTGTACATCATTATTTTAATGTTTTAGGGTTGGACCTCATCTGGCAGCACGGAATCGCATTTGTTCCGCCTGAGCTACCACGTGCTGCAGTATGCTGCCGCATGCGAACGCGCACTGTCGCATTCCGCAGACAAAAAAGGCGATCGCACGCGTCAGCATGCTGCAGCATGGGTGGCATACTGCCGCGTTCTTTTATGATCAGTTTAGTTTCAAGCGCGAGATGACAAGGATATTTCTGCACTAAAACTATCAAATTTTCGTCAGTCATTGTTATTTCCATCCGTACGGCATGAATGAACACTATGAACAGGCTGCACTGAGCTGACGAGCGGCCGCGTACGCCATTGTACGATAGAGTGAGACAGCATGCGATAGCAAGTGATCGGCGGTGAAAGGATGCGTTAGCATGCTATCGCGCGCTTCAGTGTTCCGGAGTCACCCTGCCGACCATTGCACTTTGTCCGTGATGCCGATCGCCTCGAGGATTCCGCCGCGTGCTATCGCATTATGCTTTCTGTCTTGGTCTAGCAAATGGCAGTTCTAAGCGACAGAAAGAGAAAGGGCGACGGAAAAAGGCGATTCCGTGTTGCCAGATGAGGTCCAACCCTTAGACTAGCGAGCTCAACTTGCGTTATAAATCTTCCGGGAAATTCCAAATGGATAACCTAATAACCTTTTCTTTTTCCTAACAAAAAGTTATTGTGAAACAGCATATACGAAGACTAGACTGGTGTCATAGTATTAGATTAATAATAATATATTACAATTAGTACTGACTTGCCAACGACAAGAATTAAAAGAAGACTTCTCCAACGAAGCTGTCCATAGTTAATTTATGTTTTCTTGTCGTTGGAATGCCAGTATTAATTGTTTATTTAACTACTCAATTCAAAATGGACAAACTATTTTGCAGTTTTGCAAATACTTATAACTGTTATATTGTGCACTTTTTGTGAAAACCTACTACTTTACTTTGGCGCAGAAACCTCGATGTTTTGACATTTTGTCACTAAACCGGATGCAATCCATTGCAAATGAACACCTAACTAATCAACAAACTGTCCCGCTCACCGCATGGCCTCAGTAATGAGATCACCCCGTCACACCGCCCGTCTGTCTTGCGTACGAGTACTGTCTATTACCCATTTAATTTAGTCCCTATCACCCTGCGTCCATACTGTTGAGTAAACCTCGTCGGCGATATATTTAAATCACCGTTATGAACTAAAATAACTTTATATAAATGAAGGGTGGGTTATAAACTGGATTATTTTAATGCCCTTCGGAAGTCGAAGTCTTCTGGAATTTCTGGAATAGTTACTGTTGGCAATGTCACATCAGTTCTGAGTTTATAATATTGGTTTGGCATTGTTAGCTTATAATGTTCACACGGCTAGGTCATAAGCTACTCATCTGTGGGTGAGGGTGGGCCAGGTCAACATGGGAGGGGCCCGAAAGGGCCGACGCCTGTCGGGGCCGCGGGTTGTACACTAGTTATCGCGGCTTCGACATATAGGCCTCGGGCTAAGAAGGAACATGGGTGGTTTTTAGTCAGTAGAAGTCTGACACTCCCTTTCGCTCTGCCCAAGAGCGGGAGGGGTTATTTGATGATTTTCCACCCGCCAAAAAAAAAAAGGGTGGGCCAGGTGAAAAACGCATTTTGTTGTTAGCCTTTCAATCGTGGTCTGGGCAAAATCCTTACCTTTCTCCATCAAACCTCCATATGTTACCAAATATGGCCATGTTCGCCTCGCAAACAAGATCAGATCGTCACACCACCTTCTCCGTCTACTTGGAAGGTAATTTCCTTCGTCAGGCCTCCAGCGAGTGAGTATATTTACCCACGTGTCGCTGCAAATGAATCGGGCAAAACATAACATCGCGCTACGTGACCAACTCACGCCCAGACAAAGAACGCAAGACTATACCTTCGTATTTTTTAGGTTAAAGTTGTCGAAAGCAACGTTACTTTTAGACAAAATTGAACCTAGAAGTAATCGGCATCGCAACCAATAAGTTGCCATTTTCGGCTGCTCCTGTATTGCTTTTTGAAAACCAATCGTCGACTTCCTACTTCCTACACTCATTCCGTGTTACTAGCAGTATCAACATATTTTTTGTTCCATTCTTCCCTGTGAAACGTCTCGCTATTTACTAAGTCCTTTTTCTGTCAACTAATTAATACAATGACTCGTTGGTCTAATGGTCGCAAGCGACTGCCGTGAATGCGGTCCGGGGTTCGAATTACAGGTCGGGCATAGTGTAATTGGATTTTTTCCTATGGAGTCTCGATTTGTGCCCGGCTGATGGCAATTGCCTTATTATATGGTACTTTAACTGCACTTGCGACAAGAGAGTGCACTTGGTAACCCTTCGGGGATAATAGGCTTCTTTTTTTGGTGGGTGGTGAATCATCAAACGACTCTTCACCACCCATTTTCCTTCTTAGACTTTTGTGTCGAAGCCGCGGTATCTCTATCGAACAACCCGCAGCCGTGATAATTGGCTATTAGCTGTTGTGTTTTATGCTAAGTTAATCAGCACATTATCTCTACCCAGGTAAACGAGTGCTGGACGAAGTTCGAGTACCGCGTGAAGAAGATCGAGCACGATGCGCGTCGTGCCGCCGTGTACAGCGGAGACTGTCATCATAAGTTCCTGCTGGGGCACATGATTGTGTTCCGCATGCATCTTAATAAGGTAACTAACCATTCCTCAATAGCCAACAATCTTTAAGCCCTTATACTCTCTGTAGACTTTACCTCTACTCAAGTCATATCTCTTTCTAAGTAGCAAGTTTTGAATTCGTGCCCAATTGAAAGCAATAATGTCGCCCTTTGTTACACGGAACTAGGACATAGCTAATAAAAAGCGGACTATTTAGTAAACCTCGGCTGCTTTACAATGTTGGCCACTAGCGGTGTAATGTTGGGTTATAGTAATCAATCGAAATTCATAATCTAAAATCAGTTTTACAAACACAAATTCCTGTACAATTACACAAAAATTAAAAAAAAAGTCCGTGATCCCGTGACAGTGGCCCTTTCTGGGCTGCGGGTTGTTCGCAGGAGATACCTCGGCCTCGACATAAAGGGCTAAGAAGGAACATGGGTGGTATTTAGTCAGTAGAAGTCTGACAATCCCTTTCGCTCTGCCCAAGAGCGGGTGGGTTATTTGATGATTTCCCAACCGCAAAAAAAAAGGCCGTGACAGCGACACAAGCTTTGTCCACAGGTTACAGAAATGTCAGGGTAACCATTACCAGGATAAAAATCTAGGAACATTTTTAGTAACATAATATGACAGACAGAACTGTTGATAACGACAGAATGGAACTAGCAATGTAAAGAATTTGATTGAGCTCTAATTTTCCGCATCTTGTGCGTAAGATTGCGGAAATGATTTTAAAATAACTAGGTTTACACTAGGTTAACTTAGTACCCAGTTCGAATCAGCAACTTTTTTTTAATAATAAAATCGTCACGAACTGGAATTTTATGTAATTTTCTGCATACCTATTCAGGGTATTATTCCGCTGTCAATTTTCAGTTTTTCCCTTCAGTGACAAAAAAAAACTCAAGTAATATTAAAAGAACTGTTTTCAACAATCTTTCATAATTATCGTGTAGTTAGTGGTTAGCCCGGTGACAGATTTTTATGTCTCTGACTTGGCTTTTCGAGATATCTCAGACATGCTGGTTTCATCATGATGTTTTGCTGCAAATTAAGCAAGTGGTTATTATACCTACAATACGAACACAGCACAATAATCCGAAAAATCGTGGCTTGTGTTCGATCTTGACACCTACGAGTATGACTTGGCAGTCCGACGGTCACACCAAGGCTAATTAGATTTGATATCAAATTCGGTTGTCAATTAGACCCATTAGAATAATGTTTTCTTACGTGTTTTCAGAGCGAAGATTACTTGAAGAGATGCGACAAAGTCACCAGAGGCTGTAATCAACCGTGTGAGGTATGTACGAGATAGAACATTACAATTTATTTTCTCCTATTGCATAATCATTACAATAATGAATAATTCCTATGCTGCTCGGGGATTAACAGTGAAAGTGTATCAATTAATTGTCATGCTGTGAAACACAAACGGAATAATAATGCATGCAGGCTTGATTGTCTTGGTCCGGATTTTATTGGCCTGATCCACGATTTTGTATGGTAAAAGATATTCTCCTTGACACATAGAGAGGACGTCTCTATCCGTATGATAAGGCTGTCACTAACTCAATATTGACATCAACGATTGGCAATTTTGTGACTGACTTTCGTGTGAAATATAAAGACTCTTATCCCAACAACCCTTGGAGTTTCTTGCCTATTTTTATTTTTATCCATACAGATCACTGTTCTGGAATAGGCATAAGCTTTAACTGTCTGATTAACTTCCAGACTTCTCGACTAAGGGCCTGTAAATGGTTAAACATTAATATAATTATGCGGTTTGCGCATGGCATGGTAAGGCAAACTCAAAAGTTGCACTCCTTCCCTTTGAGTTATTTTAAACCATTTGCTTAGTTACAACTTAAAACAAAATGTCGAAACAACATTTATTTACGTGATTACCAAAACTAACTCCTCAAATTCTCCCTCCACAGCTCACACCTCGGGTCAGACGCTGGCAACGCCTCGCTCTCTCCGAGATCCACCGAGTACGAGACGACATGCCGTTCACACAGCGATCTTACCGAGACGTGGTCTCCCATGCCCGTCGGAAACTAAACCATCTGAAGAAGCAGGCCATCAGCAAGTCCTGTGACGCCGTCGAGGAGTATAAGTACTGTATAAATAGAGGGTAGAACGAATTGGTCTTGTGGGTTTTGGTTGAGTCGAAAGTGTGATTGATTAAGAATTAGAGAGGTAGGGATCTTTTTTGGCTTCAGAGGCTGTTGTCATGTCCCGTGGTTTATTATAGTCCTAAATAGGTACCTTATAAAAGTGCAGACAACCTTAAGAATATAATTAAATACATTTTTAAGACAACATCGGCACAAAATTTAAATTAACGAAAATAAAACGTGCAATGTCAGGGATTTCCCAAAACTCTGATTTCAGGAATGAAGTGTGTTTTGTCAAGTTGCAGGTGAGATTTTAGGCCAACCCGGATAAGTACGGTTTGTAGAGACTAAGATCAGAAATTACTTATACTAAACAAATTTGCTGCTGCATTTTCAACTTTAATCAAGATTCTACAAGATCCATAATAAATTTCAATTATGTGTCATATTAGTTAGTTTAATATAGAAAAATTGTGTCTGTAATCAACTTTGATCAATAGTGAAATTAATTAGGTTGATGTTAGGTAGTTTGGCAACTTTAGAGGTATTCAAATTGTTTCATTTTATTGACTATGGTTACGATATGAAGTTAGGTACACTTGGTGAAGCTAGCCATAGTTCTGAATTGTCTGAGAATTTCAGACAATTTTTGGAAAACGGCTTTGTTAAACATGTTTTAAGGTTGCTTGAACCAATACGGACAGACGTGGACTGGCTGCGGACAAAGGACACTGACAGTTCAATGATCTGAGTAGAGTTCGCAATTTGTTACCTTTAGTTTACATTAAGTACAAATCGAATATTTTATTCCGATACAAAACCGAAAGCAGGTCCTCAGCCTGCATAGATCGATTCGAAATAGTAGTAGGTTCAAAATATGAAACCTGGAAATAGTAAGTAGGTATGTGATTTTATATTAAGGAAGTACCTAATATTATATTCTAAAAACTGCTTTATCCAAAAATAATATTGTGTAACTTTAATTTTAAGACTCAAAATTGCTTAGTTAAGTATAAAAAATATTGTACAAAGAAAATAATAATTTATTTTAGCTATCAAATGAAATTGGGTTATGTCATTGTGAAATTATGAGTTTTTAATTTTATATGTGTTTAAAATGTTGTGATGTCCCGTTTCACTCAGGATACTTATGATTCGTAACAACTGAAAATAGAATGGTGAACTGCAATTTTTTTTCAAAAATGTAGTGTTATGTTTTATTCCAATATCCACCTCATTATTTATTATGGGCAATATGCATCTATAAATAAATGCCATTTTAACCAGTACCTATCGATACCAATGCATAAAATGATTTTTTGGGTAAAACGGGCCATCACAGTATTTTAATAGTTTAAAATTCGGCATACAGACGCACTGTGATAGTTTATAAAATAAATATAATTTAATTTTAAAAGTAAGTTTAAATGTAATCTGTACTTTAAATATTTTGCTGTATGTTTATAACATGTAGTACCTAGGTATCTATTTTTGTTTATGCATCTGTATTTTGTGTTTGTTTATAATTTTTATTTTATGCTAAATAATAAAAGATTGTTTTTTTAGTCAATAGTGTCTGTCAGATATTGTGTGTGTCAAGTGTTAAATACACACTGTTCTCAATTTACAAGATGAATTTTCAGTCACCGTCCAAATTCTGATACCTATCTTTGGCGAAATAATTTTAATTGAAAATTTTTCTTTAAGTATCAATCAAAACAAAAAAAAAATTGAGATGTCACATCAAAGTTTTAACTTTTCATGGAGAACGGATAATTCTTTCGAGAAAATGATTAAGAAAATTTTACGTATCTTTTTTTTTCAAAAATTATGTTAGTGAATGATACCTAGAAAAAAATTGTACGGTGACTAAAAAACATCTTGTATACACCAGTGATTATTATCCCCACCATAATTATCATTTTCGATCGGACCTTAATCCTATTTATTTAAAGTCGGTATAGCAAGTCTTCTTTTTCGATACTTCTGTATCACTCGTCATTGTATTAGTCAGTAGTCACGTCTTATCTAGCCATATCATCCTTTCCAGCCATCGTCTGGTCTCCTTCTACTCTTACAGCCATCCACATTCAAACACAAAATCTACAACTCTTGTACTATTTACTTGCGTATTCAAGTGTCTCTTCCAATAAATTTACATTAAAATAGCTACAATATTAAAAAAAAAACATTAAAAATGACAGATGCACGATAAAAATAAAATGAAATATACGTAAGCAGTAGTAAAATGTTTGTTTTTTAATAAAATGATGAACTAATACATCAATTTTGTTGTTAATGTTATTGTACAAATGTATTTGACAATTTATTTTTGTAATAAATATTTTAACATTATTATTTTTTGTGTTTTTCTTTCTTGCTTATTTTGTCATCATCATCATCTTCCTGCCTTGGTCCTTTACTTGGAGTCGACACACACATTATTATCCTCTCAACCGTCAAGTTATCATTAACTCCTTTTAACTTTTTAGGGTTTCGTAGCCGAATAGCAAAAAACGGAACCCTTATAGATTCATCATGTCTGTCTGTTCGGCTGTATGTCACAGCCACTTTATTCGGAAACTATTAAGATTAGACAGTTGGAACTGAAACTAAATAAAACTTTTTTCATCAAACCTACTTATGGTACGTGTGGGATGTCTATAGTTAGGTCTTTAAAAATTACATTGAAGTTCCTAAAACCATTTTTCTCAAAGTCAATCGTTTCAAAGATTAAAATGACTTCCAAAGTGGTAAAATGTGTCCCCACCTCTAACTTTAAACTAAGAGCGTGAAAACTCAAAAATAGATGCTGTAGATCGCAATAAAAACTTACAATCAAAATTGATTTGAACGATATTTAGTAAATGGTTTTTGAGATATAGCTCATTTAAAAAACCGCAAATATAAATTTGTCATTCACACAAACACTATGAAAAACAAAGTTATCCCAAAATATGTGTTTCTGTTGCTGCTTTCACAAGAAATAATACAAATTAGAGGGGGTTTCCTTTCTACGATAGTTCGGAACCCTTCATGTGCAAGTCCAACTTGCACTTGGCCAATTTTTCTTTCATATAATTCCTCACACAAACCATCCATCATATTTATTACATCACTCTCATATTCACATGCGATCCGTCTCTCCTCATCACATGCCCAATAATTAGCAATTTTAGTATTCATGGTTATTTCCTCCTAGGAAATTCTTACGTTAGAAAGGCAATATTTTCACACCATGGTGCATTCGTGTTTCACGCGCACCTCAAAAATATGTCTGTAACATTGCATGGGCCCGCAAGGATCCACAATGTCCACGAATGATACCGCAGCCCCGGACACAAAGGGCTAAGAAAGAACCGGGGTGGTTTTTAGTCAGTAGAAATCTGACACTTCCTTTCGCTCAGCTCAGAGCGGGAGGCGTCATTTGATAAATTTCCATACTCAAGAAAAAAAAATATATCGTGCTTATTGCAAACAAAGTAAAAATACTCCAAAACTTAAAGTGATATTAGCACTTTATATTGCAGCACACTCCTCATATGGAGGAAGATTGTGTCTCTGAGGTAGTCTGAATAGAGATCACACGAGCTTTATGTTTTGGGAAGGTTCATCGTCATCATCAGCCTATAATGTTCCCACTGCAGGCCTCAGGAGAGGGATGGGCTATAATCCACCACGCGGGCCCAATGCGGGTTGGTAGATGTATATGTCTTCGAATTTTTGGTTCTAAGACGTTCCTCACGATGTTTTCCTTCACCGTTTTGAAAGCTTAAATTAAGGAGGTCAAATTGTCTTTATTATCAAGCATTATACGAGTACAAATTATTAACTACACAGAGCCAAATATTAGTACAGGAACTATGTGAATATTAAGGGAAACGTGTTAGATACACAATCACAAGTTATCCAATACGACCTTGGTGTGCAGTGACTGCATGCAAATAAATATTGAATCAATCTGTCGACAGATAACCCGGGGTTATCAACTCTCTGCATGCGTAGAGCCAGACAGAAGAACAGGTACTGTCATTATTTATTAGAAAATGGGGAAAACCTTTCTATAATCATGTTTTGTCAATTATTTTTGTTTCGAAAGTAGATGCTAGATTATCTGCTGCCTGCTCTTGTCCCATTCTATTTGGGATCAGGTTATTATGAACCACAACGAAATCTGTATCTACGTATCTTCAACGAGAATACCAAGAAAAAAGGCATACAAGTGTGATAGGGAACGTAATGTAACACACCTTCCACTACGCTGCGACACCTTCTCCACACTAAGAACTTAAAATCTGAAAATGTTAACAGTAACTAAATAAACTAAGATAATGACGTCCAATCAACTAACTAATAAAGTGTTGAAATTCAGTATAATCTGAATTCTGTTGACGATTCTGAATACTTTGCTCAAACGGGTACCTGTTTTAACTTTTACGCAAATTGTAAAACAGCCTTTGAACTTCATAATAAATTGCGTTCTGTTTCATTAGGTACCTACTAGATTATCAATTTAATTAATTATTTATTTACAAAGTTAATTGCTAACTTTACTTCTAATCGAGTTTAATCTGCTTTACTCGTTGATAAGGCAATTCACAACATGCTCTCGACTAGCTCACTGCTGTATGAGAAAATAATTATTATTTCATAAATTAATTAATTTCCAAAAATGTTTTTATTCAAACTATTAATTTTTTTGTTGCCCTTACTGCGCAGGAGTGCTTCTTGTGAGGTAAGTCCACTTCCTTCTTGACTTGTTGACACCTTGATTGGACTAAGTTATTTGATGTTATTGTTGGCAGTGCGGTCTAGACAGGCCTGAGAATAAGATTTCATTTCATTTCATTTATTCATTCATTTACAATTTACATTGTGTTGAACATTACATATTAAAAAAAAAAAGAGAAATAACACAAGCAGAAAACAAATACATTAATAATACATTTCACCAAATTAATTTACAATCGCAAAATAATTTGACAACAAAAAAAAATAAAATGTCAAATACAATGTCATGTTTATAGCGAATCTAATGTCAAATACAATGTCAAATTATTAGCAGGTATGTCAAATTCAATGTCAAAAAAAAAAAAAAAAAATTAAGATATAATTTCGCTAAGGTTTTAGTAATGAGCGTGGTACAAGTCGATTATAATTTAGAACCAATTAGCTACAATTATTTTAAGTGACCACTGTTATTATTAATAAATTCCGATACCGAGTAAAAACATTTTTCCAACAAGAAGGCTTTTAATTTAGTTTTAAATGAGTGAGAGCTATAAATTAATAATTTTATATCAGTTGGTAACCTATTAAATAACTCCACTGCTTGGTATCTGGAACAATGCCTAACTATGTTAAATTTCGGTGCCATGTTGTGTTTAAAATCCTTCCTTCGTGTGCTTTCTCTTATCTTACGCTCAGCTTGTGATTCATACTCATGAATATACTTAGCAAAGTGATTCAAGATTACTAATATATACAAACTAGGTACTGTTAAAAAGTCCATTTCTTTAAAGTGCTCTCTACATGAGTCTTCTTGTGAGATCCTGACTATAGTCCGTATGGCACGTTTCTGCAAAACAAACGCTTTCTCACAGTTATAACTGTAGCTGTTTCCCCAAAGCATTATACTGTATCTTAATCTAGATTCTACCAGCGCGTAATAAATAGCCTTGAGTTGCTTGCGATCCAACATATCTCTAAGACTCCTGAGAGCATAACATGCTGATGATATTGAAGAGTCAATAGCAGCTAACTCCTGTTTCCAATTTAAATACATATCTATGGTAATCCCTAAAAATTTGACTTTATCAACTAATTCAATCTTGTCTTCTTTGATTTTTACATCCAAACTGTCATTTTGGCGAGCTGTAGTCTTAAATAAAATTATGTTTGTCTTACTTGTATTTAGCAAAAGGTTATTGGCTGCAAACCACTCACAGAGATTTTGTAGGCTTTTGTTAACATTATTGGTCAATTCTTTTAAGTCATTCGCCCCAACTATTATATTTGTATCATCTGCAAAAACAACAAGTTTTACATCAGGTTGAACATAATGCATAAAGTTAAGCAAGTCATTTGTAAAAATAATAAATAATATAGGTCCTAAAATAGAGCCTTGGGGCACACCACGTCTTATGTTTGTAATTTTAGAGGTGTATATGACTTCATGATTACTTTCATCAATGTTTTTTATTTCGACAAACATTTGTCTATTTTGTAAATAGGATCTTAAAAGTTGTAAGGATTTGCCTCTGATGCCATAATATTCAAGTTTAGTTAATAATAATTCATAATCAATCGTATCAAAAGCGGAGCTAAGGTCGATGAATAGCCCTGCCACTTTCATTTTGTCATTTAATTTCTTAATTACGTCATTAACAAGAGTGTTTATAGCATCTGAGCAACCGACGCCTTTCTGATACCCAAATTGTCTTAAATTAATAATTTTATTTGTATTTAAATGTACCATCAGTCTAGTTTTAATGATTTTCTCAAATACTTTTGATAAGGTTGGTAAAAGGGATATAGGTCGGTAATTTTTCGGATCAGTTTTAATTCCTTTTTTAAAAATAGGAACTACTTTAGCCAATTTCAACTGGTCTGGAAAGACAGACTCTTCTAAGCATTTATTAAAAAAATCAGAAAGTGGGACTGCCAAAGAGTCTATATTCTCCTTCAAGATCGATATTGGTAAATCATCAAAACCACAAGATTTCTTATTGGCCATTTTGCTAACAATCTTTGTAATTTCAGATGGTGTAGTTGTATAAAAGGTTAAATCACTGTCTACCCTTTTTGTACTCTCCATTAGATAACTCATCGCTCTTTCTTTTTCCTTGCTAGCGAGAGACGATTTGAACACAAAACTGTCAATGAAGTGATTTGCGACCTGCTGGGGATCAGTTATCACTTTGTTGTTCACTTTTAGGATTAGGTTTCTACATTGCCTGTTACTTGTTTTTTTAGTACATTCATTAACAAGTTTCCACGTCTGTTTAGTTATATTTGTAGCCGTATTTAAATTATTTATTATAGCATTTTTCTTGAGTTGCTGAATAACTCTTCTATAAATTCGAACATAGTTGTTCTTATACTTTTTTAGACTGGCGTTATTTACTGTACCTGAGCATAGTACTCTCTTCATTTTACTTGAAACTTTAACCCCTTTAGTAATCCATTGTATTGAGGTACTTTTAAATGGCTTAATTCTAATGGGTTTCTTTCGGTAACAATCTTGAAAAGCTTTAGTAAGACAGCTTAAAAAAGTATTTATTCCCATATTCATCCAATTTTTATTACTTATCCTTTTCTTGAAAGCAATACTATTTATATCATTAAATATTCTTTTTTTTATTATTACATTTTGATTCAAGTTTTTAGATTTACTTTGTAATTTTTCAAGAACTAAATTACAGAAAAGCCCACCATGACCATCTGCCAAGCCATTGTGATGCCCTACCCTTCCGTGGGTGTGGCTAAATCTAGACAACTGTGAGATAATACTAACAAGTTGTGTTCGAGTCTTTCAGGGCTGAGTTTCTTATTCACAAAAAACAGTTCAAAACCAGAAGTATTCGATCTTCTCGTTTTTAGCAAACCAGAGCCACCTATTTTCTGATCCTAGGTGCCGTTCCAGAGTCACATCAGTCAAAACTCATTTATTCAAACTAGGCTGATAATCAGCACTTTTCGAACGTCAAAATTTACTTTACTTTACTTATTTACAAGAGACAGTCCCCCAAAAACGCCCCCCCTTCGACACTTCCTAGTGTTTTTGCTGGAAAGAAGTGGCGGAACAAACTCCCCAGCACACATCTGTCTGTTAGGTTGGTTAGAAGAACCAAACTCGATACAATAGTAAGGAAAGTTTAAAAAAGTATATAATAATAATAAAAAAAGACATAACATATCAGTAAACTAATCTTGGAGAAAGAACATAAATAAATAACAAACATTGTCTTGTGTTCAACTCAGCGACCAACTGTTCTTATCATTTAAGTAGTCGTTAATGGAATAGTACGCTTTTAAACAAAGATTAGATTTTACTTTGGCTTTAAATGCATTAAATGGCAAGTCTAGAAAATAAGATGGCAGTTTGTTATAAAATGTTATACCAAGCCCGACGAATGAATTATGAACTTTGTGAAGCCGGTGAAAAGGAGCGCGTAGTTTATGCTTATTTCTAGTGTTAAAGTTGTGAATATCACTGTTTTTAGTGTACAGGTGGATATTTTGTTTAATATAATTATATAAAATGTTGGCAAAGATGAACTGAGAAGCCACAGTGAGGATACCAATCTCCTTAAAAAAATCTCTAAGAGAAACTCGGGCACCCAGCTGATAAATTGCACGAACCGCTCGCTTCTGCAGAACAAATATATTTTAAATATCAGCAGCTTTGCCCCACAGCAGAATACCGTATGACATAACGCTGTGAAAATAACTGAAGTAGACTAACCGTGCTGTATCAACGTCAGTGAATTGTCTTACTTTTCTGACGGCGTATGCGGCTGAACTTAGCCTTCCCGCTAGGCTTGATATGTAAACCCCATTGTAATTTTGGATCTACTGTTATGCCCAGAAATACAGCAGAGTCGGCAGTTTCCAGCTCCTGATTGGCGAGGATAATATTGGGACCTAGATTTCTAACATTGGGCAAAGCGAACTTAACTACTTTAGTTTTCTTGGCATTAAGAACAAGGTTGTTTATTGTGAACCAATCCGTGACCATTGATAGCGTGCTGTTTACGTCGTCAAAATCGTGTCTATTCCTATCTACTTTAAAGATAAGAGAGGTATCATCTGCAAATAGTACAACGTCACAAAACCCCTTTAAATAGTATGGTAGATCATTAATATAAACCAAGAATAAAAACGGACCCAGTATTGAACCTTGAGGTACACCTAGCCGAACCGATAGCCCGGAAGATTTCGCGCCATTTACGTCTACACATTGGAATCTATTTTGCAAATACGAATCTATCACATTTAGGGCCTCATTTTGAACACCGTAATAACGCAGTTTCCGTAAAAGCGTGTCGTGATGTACGCAATCAAAAGCTTTAGAGAGATCGCAGAAAACACCGATTGCATTTTGCGCGTTCTCCCATGCGTCAAATATGTGTTTCAACAAAGCAACACCTGCATCCGTAGTCGAACGACCCTTTGTAAAGCCATATTGATCATTATGAAGGAGATTATTTAAATTAAAATGTATTAATCAACTGTTTGAGAATTAATTTTTCAAAAATTTTGCTAAAAGCAGGTAAAATAGAAATTGGTCTAAAGTTACCGATATCGTTTTTACTGCCAGATTTAAATAGAGGGATGACTTTACTGCTCTTCATAAGGTCAGGGAAAGTCCCCAAATCGACGCATTTATTGAAAGTAACGGCAAGACAGGGGGCTACAATGTCGATTATGTTACTTAAAAGTTTAATAGAAATGCCCCAGTAATCACCTGTGTTTTTAGACTTAAGTGAATTAAAAACGTTAACTACATCACGAGGCGTTACATGTTCGAAACTAAATACTTTACCACATTTAGACACGCTGCTATGCAAAAGATCTTCGGCTTTAGACGGCGACGAACTCAGGGAACGAGTCGTCGCTTTAAGTATGCTGGCAAAATACTCATTAAAAGCCTCGGCTACATCGGCTGCTTCACTAACTAATTTGTTACCCACCATGATCTCGAGGTGATTATCTTGTTTAACAGATTTACCCGTTTCATTGTTAATGATTTTCCAAGTGGCTTTAACTTTATTATTAGAATTTTTAATAGTCTCGCTTAAGAATTTTGATTTTGCAATAATACAAATCTTTTTAAATAATTTGGAATAATTTTTAACATACTCTAGAAAGTTGTATCAAACCTGTATTGTTTAAGACCATACAACTCGTACAATCGGGCTCGACTTTTGTAAATACCTGGTGTAGCCCATTGGTTGAAGCCCACAGAAGGTCCCTTAATGTTAATCGTTCAGTAGGATTCAGATACGGTGTTCAACCCATTTTTGAGCAGTTATAGACAACAGGTCGCAAAAAAGGTGACCCACTGACTAGATTGATCAACTAGTTCAATTCATCTCACTCCTTTCTGGTGACAAGGATTAGAGCTGTGTGATAATTTCATATTTTGTCACTTTAATCTAAAACTTGACAATTATGTAAAAGATTGAATATTCATCGAAGTGGTACCGTACTACTCAAACAGAAACAAACAGCAGCTAACTTTAAATAAATTTTTAATCATTTTCAGCACCACATTTTGAAGGCAATCAGCACAAAAGTCCTGATCCAGAAATATGAGCAGGATCTGAACGCATCCAAAGTCTTGCAGAAAGATGATAGGACTCTGATGCTGAGCTGGGCTGATGAGTATCAGATCAGGCGGCTGGACGTCACCATGAAGTACAGGTTGCAGATGGTAAAGCATCAGGAGCATAGCTTTAAGAGCAATGGTAATGTTAAGGTAAGAAATGCTTTCTTTGTTGAATCAGTTTGTATTGTTTCTAAGCATGGATATGATTCACTGGATTCACAGCTTAAGTTGCAGGATGATGATGACCAAAAACTGTTTTATACTCACTCATGGCGATCCTACACTACAAAATAAACGAATAAAAGATCAATACCCACAAACTATTGATTTATTTGCATTTCAGTGGATTGACTGCCTCTACATTCATAGGAAGGAGATCAGACGATCCATCAGGTTCTACCATGACAATGAGCACGAATGCTTGAAGGCAGCCAGCTCCAAAGATACTGAGACGAAAGAAAAGGTGGAACAAGTTGAGAAGGAGGTAAGAGTATTCGAAAACAGGTGTAAAGGTTAGATTGCCTAATGGCATTAAGTCCACCTATGTAGCGTTCTTAAACATTGAGTTTAAATACATAAATAAGGTGCATAGACAATCGCGTCCGGCCCTGGTGCAAGCCATGGTCCGGGGCGAGGAGGAATGGGGCGCCGTCGCCTCCTTCTGCGAAGCAGTGATGCTAGCGAAGGAGGTGGCGGAACGTGAGAGGGAGAGGACCTCTCGTCCCAGCCGCCACGGGAGACGCTCCGGGCGTCGGGGCCCACGTGACGGCTTCCGGCCACCGTAGACGCGGGCCTGTGGACGGTGAATTATAGGCTAGCTCGCCGTCCATCCGTCTTATGACGACGACAGGCCATGGCGAAGGCGCGTTCGTGTTCCACGCGCACCTCAAAGAGATGTCAGCAACATGGAAGGGGCCCGCAAGGGCTGACGCCCGTCGGGGCTGCGGGATGTTGTATGAGATACCGCGGCCTCGACATAAAGGGCTAAGAAGGAACATGGTTGGGTTTTTAGTCAGTAGAAGTCTGACACTCCCTTTCGCTCTGCCCAAGAGCGGGAAAACTTATTAGATGACTTTCCAACCCCCCCCCCCCCCCCAAAGTAAAAAGGTGACTAGACAAATTAAGAAAGAGATTCCCAACTTTCCAATAAGGCTTTTTTGGTTGCTCTAGCTTCTATGTCACAAACAGACAGAAACACACGTTAAACTCATTGCACCTCTCTTTTTCCATGGGGGTTAAAAATACATGCTGTGAAAAAAAAAAAAAAAAAATAAGATAAATAAATAGAATAAGAGCAAATGGATGATGAATACAAAGACTCTTTGACAGGTCCACAATTACCACAATAACAGTCTAATAGCTGTCATATTAAGGCAAAGCCTCTGTATGATGTATTAAGAAGGTTTGTATTTATTTGCAGATTTCAAGATGGAGGAAAGGCTACCGATATTTGATCAATCGCTGCGATGATGAATACCCAAGAAACGAGAAGATGTCTCAACATTGTTTGGTTGAATATGTGAGTACATATTGCTTGAAATACAAACATGCGAAAATCTTCTAAACCTTTCGTACAAAGACTATTGGTCCAGCAATAAAAAAAAAAAAAAAATATCACATAGGCCTACATGGGCACTTAACGTCGGTAAAATGGGGCACGGTTCGGTGCATTGGTCGATTCCTAAGGAGGAGAACCAGCAAGAAACTCCAAAGGTTATTCTTTTAATCTTTTAAAATCGTTTGGGTTAACAATCCTACTAATCCTACTATCCTTCCTACTTCCTACTAATATTATAAATGTGAAAGTTTGTGAGAATGGATGTGTGGATGTTTGTTACTCTTTCACGCATAAACGGCTGGACCGATTTGGTTGAAATTTGGTATGTAGATAGGTTATACCCTGGATTAACATATAGGCTACTTTTTATCCCGATTTTATCTTCCCGTGGGATCATTTTCGAGTTGTAGCGGGTGAAGCCGCTGGCAACAGCTAGTATTATAAATGTGAAAGTTTGTGAGAATGGATGTGTGGATGTTTGTTACTCTTTCACGCATAAACGGCTGGACCGATTTGGTTGAAATTTGGTATGTAGATAGGTTATACCCTGGATTAACATATAGGCTACTTTTTATCCCGATTTTATCTTCCCGTGGGATCATTTTCGAGTTGTAGCGGGTGAAGCCGCTGGCAACAGCTAGTATTATAAATGTGAAAGTTTGTGAGAATGGATGTGTGGATGTTTGTTACTCTTTCACGCATAAACGGCTGGACCGATTTGGTTGAAATTTGGTATGTAGATAGGTTATACCCTGGATTAACATATAGGCTACTTTTTATCCCGATTTTATCTTCCCGTGGGATCATTTTCGAGTTGTAGCGGGTGAAGCCGCTGGCAACAGCTAGTATTATAAATGTGAAAGTTTGTGAGAATGGATGTGTGGATGTTTGTTACTCTTTCACGCATAAACGGCTGGACCGATTTGGTTGAAATTTGGTATGTAGATAGGTTATACCCTGGATTAACATATAGGCTACTTTTTATCCCGATTTTATCTTCCCGTGGGATCATTTTCGAGTTGTAGCGGGTGAAGCCGCTGGCAACAGCTAGTATTATAAATGTGAAAGTTTGTGAGAATGGATGTGTGGATGTTTGTTACTCTTTCACGCATAAACGGCTGGACCGATTTGGTTGAAATTTGGTATGTAGATAGGTTATACCCTGGATTAACATATAGGCTACTTTTTTATCCCGATTTTATCTTCCCGTGGGATCATTTTCGAGTTGTAGCGGGTGAAGCCGCTGGCAACAGCTAGTATTATAAATGTGAAAGTTTGTGAGAATGGATGTGTGGATGTTTGTTACTCTTTCACGCATAAACGGCTGGACCGATTTGGTTGAAATTTGGTATGTAGATAGGTTATACCCTGGATTAACATATAGGCTACTTTTTATCCCGATTTTATCTTCCCGTGGGATCATTTTCGACTTGTAGCGGGTGAAGCCGCTGGCAACAGCTAGTATTATAAATGTGAAAGTTTGTGAGAATGGATGTGTGGATGTTTGTTACTCTTTCACGCATAAACGGCTGGACCGATTTGGTTGAAATTTGGTATGTAGATAGGTTATACCCTGGATCAACATATAGGATAGTTTTTATCCCAATTTTATGATCCGTGGGATAATTTTCGAGTTGTAGCGGGTGAAGCCGCTGGCAACAGCTAGTAAGGTATAATACACACATGAACCGACCAACACACATGAATAGACCAACAACAATCTTAAATGATGGACAGTAGATACAAAGATATACCTAAATACTGTGTATCATAAAGATGGTAGTCATAATGAAGGAAGTTTCAGACTATCAAACTGAACTGTATCCTCATTAGGACCCACATCGTAATGGCTAAAAAATAATAAGCTTTCCCATACCTATTTAGTTCAAGCATGTCATCATCTGTCTGTCCCAACAATGTGGCTGTCCTTCCGGACGGACTGCATATCTGATCTCTACAACCCATTTAGCACTGAGTAATACTAAAAATTTGTTGTCAGACTTTCGGACCCCCTGACAACTTTGGTGGTCATCGATCCGTATTCCACTGACCAACCTAGGCGACGACGGCTTAACCTAAAGACCGACCACGGGTGGCTATTATTTTTATCTAGCCACGATTTCCTCGTCACGTATTGAAGTTATTAATTTCACTACTACTGAAAAGTAACTCAAACTCAACTCAAACTCAAAGCATTTATTTCAATTAAGCCATTACAGGCACTTTTGAATGTCAGAAGAACAATTCATAAAACAAAACTACGAGTGCAATAAGTCATTTTGAAAGCCACCACGCCGAACCACACGCCGCCGAATGCCCGCAACAACGAATACTGAGAGCACGAAAGCGCGCAGCGACGCATACCGCAACAACGAATGCACAAGACTCCGAATCACGGAACAACGAATGCACGCCGCACCTACAGCACTCAAAAGTACATTCATGTTTCAGATGCAAAACGACAAGTATGATGAACTGATCCAAAGACTCATGATCCTCAAGCAGCGTGCCATGGATGACTTATACGCCTACTTCAATTCCTCACTCGTTGACCTAGACGAGTGCTTGAGGTCCCAGTTCTCCAGATATTTAAACAGAATCAGATCTATCATGGAAACTTTGAATAAATGTTACAGCTTATATACATGACCCGAAGAGTTCTACCTTTTAGAAACTAGTTTTATTTGTGACGGAAACTTCTAGATATAACCAATCTGATTTATGCGTGATTATAACGGGTAAAGGAATCATACCCACATCTTATTTGAAGATGTGATGTGTACTTATAACCGCCTAAAGTGGCCACTTTATCTTTAATCAGTAATTTTCTTAATTAATCAAGTCTAGAATCATGAAGTCACTTTTTGGGTTTTTCAGATGTGATTTTAGAGTAAAAAATAATAAGATGTGGGTGGCGCTAGTTTCACGTTCAGTGGCGCCTTATTAAATTAAATGTACTTTGTTTGGCATATCACTGTGCTAATACTGGAGCAGTGGATATGTCATAACGGCATGCATTTATCTGCTTAACCAAACCATTGTCTTTGTTGAGTGGACTTGGTTTCCGGATGCAGCTGAATACCACTACCTGACATTCACAACCCAGTATCATATTACCCAGTATTACCCAATACTGGGTTTATGATACCCCCTGGTAAGACTGGTTGTCAGATTTTCAGGCCGCTATCAGTTTACGCCGTTTTAAGTGAGAAGTAAAATAAAAACCAGACATTCGATATAAAATCTCTTTATTTTTCGTTCGTTGTTAAATAATACTTTAAGGTATAAAAATATATATTTACATCTTGGTACTTAACTTACTGACTATTTATTTGTATTATTGAGTTTATTTACTAAGGGACTATTTTGTTTGATTTCTAAAATACATTCGTTTTGGAGGAATGTATTTATGTACAGACGCCATCACATCAAGCTACCCGGAACTGTAAATTTTCCCAATCAACCTTGAACTTCATTGTTTTAGCGGTAAAGTTGAAAATTTGACAGAATATAGCTTGATGTGCTTCTGTACTTATATCAGTCATTTGAGAAACCTATTATAAATAGCAAGCATAACGCTGTTTCTATTTGATAAAATTGCGGCACTTGAAAATAACATGTTATGCTGAAAAGTGAAAGGCTAGAAACATTATTACATCTCTTTCAGAATTGTTTTAGTTTTGTACTAACATTACGATTTATTTTTTATTTTTATAGGACATTATTTTATCAGTTGATTTGCTATTTACAATATTTATATGG
This sequence comes from Diarsia rubi, assembly GCA_932274075.1. NCBI lineage: Eukaryota > Metazoa > Arthropoda > Insecta > Lepidoptera > Noctuidae > Diarsia > Diarsia rubi. The sequence goes on along the minus strand of OW026420.1, from coordinate 1,875,751 downwards.
TAAACAAATCTCTCATAATATCTAAAAATCTTTATAGAACGCCATTTTTAATCCACAAGCACAAAATGAACATTTTACATCATAATAAAATGCGCCCGCGCTTAACCTACAAAGTGTAGGTAAATAGAAAATTTATAAAAAAATATATACTCCGAAAATTATTGGTCCCTTAAAACACTAATCTAAATGTAATGTCTTAAATAATATTGTATTTTGTACAATACTTTTGTAATTTACAATATATTTATATGGCAATAGTCAACTCAAGAACAGAAAATAATTTAGATAATAAATCTAAGGTTAGTCTAAAGATTGGCTAAGATTTAATGAGATTCAAGACAAGATTCTAGACACAAATATTTAGAAAAATATATTTATAAAGATAGTTCTTTTTACAGTCTACTACAGTTTCAAGGTTTTCCTTTTTGAAGCTTTACATTACAGAGTCAATGTTTAAGTCCCATGTGATACCCCGACTAGCCTATTACCATCAACCATACATAAATTCAGACTCCCTGGCTGCTACTAACATATTCCTGATGGAAAAACCCAATAACACTTTACTCTACCCGGGAATGAACCCAGGACCTCAAGCCCAGCACTTGCACCTGCGACGACTAGCCAGTCAATTTAGAACTAGCTACTAAAAACTCAACTCCTACTCCTAAAAAAAACACCTTGAAATAATTTTATTATACAATTTACGTATTTATAAAGAATTTGTTCCTAATTAAAAATATTTGGACGTTGTCAATGTATCAAAAAGAAAGTTTTTTTTTTAAAATGGTAACAAAAATATAAGTTATATCTTCAGACAGTCTTACTTTGATTCACAATCATTACTTATTTTGTAACACAAGTTTTACTCTTGCTGTAACATTATCACATTATAAATGTTACATTCAGAGTAAAATGTAACAAAAATAGTAATTTCGTTGTTTATTGTAATACATTGCCAACATGCACTAACTAGTTACAGCATATTTACATTAAGCTTTATATTTATAAATCTGCCACCTTTTCTTGTTGACTTATCTGGAACAAAAATAATTAATTACTTCTTTTTTTTTTGCTTTTCATATCAAGCAATCATCACGCCTATAACCTCCGAAGGGTAAGGCAGAGGTGTACCTGATAGTATACCCATATTTTGCCAGTTATGTTTAAGTCTGAGGTAATGACGACACGGCTGGCGCAATGGCTCAAGCAGTTGACTGCCACGCTACGTGTCGCAGGTTCGATCCCCGCACGTACTATGCGAGCCAACTTAGAATAGCGCTGTCAAGAAGCCATTTTGTTCAGCAATACTCGCGAACTTCATAACCAAAGCGTACGGTGTGCAGAAAAATCAATGAAGAAATTATACTCTGTTTAATTATTTAATGTTAACTTTTTTAGTATGGGTATTTCTAATCAATTTTACGCCAAATTAGTTATACATGAGTAGGATGTGAAAAAAGCAACAAAGCAGCAAAGTCAACAATGATAACAAAAAAATAATAATGAAGTCCAGTCCGTCCATGAACACTGTTTCCACAAATTATGAATTTATCCTAAATTATTTATTTATGGAATTCAAGAAACAATATTTTATAAAACTGAACACATTTATAATAATTAAATCTATGAATAAAAAACATAACATTTCTTATTTGCATTTCTTTTTTTTCTGGCAGTACTTATCTGTCAGATAGTACTGCTATCGTGTGAAGTTGGCAGCGAGCGCGATCCTATTATTAGTTGGCTCGCATAGTAACAAATATTTGTATGGCCTACAGATAGTGGTTTCGGGTCTGGGTATTTGTGTATGCAAGTTTAAATGTCTGTGAACACACCCACGATATAAGAGAAATTCCTAGTGTGGGGCAACGTTTAAGGCAAAAAAAAGAGAATAAGGGAGACCCTATTGCCATCAACCGGGCTTACTGAATTTGTGAGTCCACATCTGCTGCTGAGAAATTCCTGATATAAAATCTCAATAACATAATTTCGCCCAACTCGGGAATCAAAACTAGGACCTTATGCTCAGCAGTTGCGCATTTTATTTTTTTGCTATTCGATACTGCATTGAATGGATATTGCAAAATACTTTCAAATTAACAAAAGAGTATTGACTAATCTGTCCGAACACTCAATAGCGTAAAAATAATTTTGTTTATCGAGACAAAACAATTAGGGCTCGTTTACGGAGACGCGGTGTGTCGCGCGGCGCGTGCAGAAGGATCGTCGCGTGCTATTTTATTCATTTACTGAGAGGCGGGTACACCGCAACGAACGCTGCATTTTAAACTAACGGGCGAAAAATAGCTTCTCGTAAAATCGCACAACGCGATGCTTCGCATCTCCGTAAATGAGGCCTTATATCGTAAACTTACCATCAGAGTACTCCCAACCCTGAAGGTCTAGGTGGTGGTTCTGGAGTGTCTGGTGATGGCGGTTTAAACGTGCTGCCCTGGAAACAATATTGACAGTTTAAAATACAGCTCATCAGATGATAACGCTTTTAAAATGATTTGGTTTACCAATATTTCATTTCATGACACATACAGGGTGTAAATTAACCCTTCACACATACGTCAACCAAGCATTCTGTACATCAAACTAAGTACCAATACGCAAAAATTTTTGCTGGAAAACGACTTTTTTTTTTGGGGTCAAAATTCACATTTTAGAGTAAAACTCAATGTAGCACTATTAAAACATTGTGCTAGTGGATGCTTTGAATAGTAAACGGGTCATGGAGGCAATTTAAGTAAAGTTATAACCTGAAAAACTAGTAATTACAAAAACAGCTGTGCAAAAATTTGAACTTTGACCCCCAATATCTCCGTTACTAGGGGGTTCCCAGGTATAGTCTAGAACCAAACAATCGCAGTGGTGAGAAGAACAAGTGCCCTCCGTTTGCGTTAAGGATACGCTTACACCCTTTATATCTAAATCAGCCAATAGCTGTGAGAAATGCAGTGGAATCAGGCCCTTGCCGTGTGCAAACAGTGGGACAGTATCAGCAAATGTAATAATAAAGTCATACCTGGAACCCAAGGGCAGCTTCGAGTGGAGTCGGTGACTCTCCACCTAACGTCGCGTAGTCACCAAACCTCTCCGTCGTTCGACTGCCTTGAATCGTCGCATAAGTGTTGTCAGTCTGTAATACAAAATACAAATTTGGAAAACATACAACCAAGCACTGGCCTGCAAATTGCCAAAAACGTAAGAAAATTAGAATTTCGCGGGCCAGATGTGAGCTTCCACCTTAAGATATGTAGCTTGATGTTCATAGAAATCTATATATATAAAAGAGAAGTCCACTCACTGACTGACCACTCATCACGAAATCTCGGAAACTACTGGGCCGTGAGGTCTAAAATTTGGCACAAGCACTCTCTATGGGGTGCAGGCGCGTACTAAGAAAGGATTTTTTAAAATTCGCACCCCAAGGGGTTGAAAAGGGGTGTCAAAGTTTGTATGAAAGTCCTACGTTTTTAAAGTTAGAGACATGAATGTGGGCCTGAATGTTCCTTTCGGCCTCTAGGTGCTCACTAAGAAAAGGTTTTACGAAATTCGGCCCTTAAGGGTATAAATAAGGGTGTTTAATTTAGTATGAAAAAAGTTAAAGATCCAAATTGAATCTTACGGCAACGCGTTATTGCATACTTTACATTGAAATTAGAATTCGGAAGCCAATAAAAGATCAGATTGAATTTTACGACAATGTGTTAATGCATATTTTACATTGAAATAAGAAATTTCTTGAGTTCCTTTATCTTCAGTTTATAGGCAAATTTCTAAGTGGCCAGTATGTTTCATTATTATGCAGGCGTCTGCTGAAAGGTAATGAAATGAGGTTCCGTTCTAAAGTTTTTATGCCAATTTCTATGTGGCCAGTATTTTTCAGTATGCCGCCTGCATACTGAAAAATACTGGCTTGTGAGTCTACACTTTGTAATATTCCCAAACAAAGTAACATGGCTCGGGTGTTAAAAGAAGCAAAATTAATTGTATGGGATGAGTGCACTATGGCTCACAAAGGCGGCGTAGAGGCTCTTGACAGAACTCTGCAGGACATTAGAGCTCAAAACCGTCTAATGGGTGGGTTGACGGTCCTTTTGGCTGGTGACTTTAGACAGACCTTGCCTGTTATACCACGAGGCACACGTACTGACGAAGTTAAGGCCTGTCTCAAATCCTCGATACTGTGGCATCACGTCAAAGTTCTGTCCTTAAGAGTAAATATGCGCGTGCACCTATACCGAGAGCCTTGGGCAGAAGAATTTTCAGAATTATTACTAGATATTGGTGATGGCAATATTTTTGAAGAAGATGGGCGAATAACCATTCCGAGCACCCTTTGTGATGTTGTGGAGGATCTGGACAGTCTCACTAACAGAATATATTCCAACATTAATCAGGCTAATGTAACTTTTTTAAGAGAAAGAGCCATTCTCACTCCAAGAAACGATTCTGCTAACAACATTAACAACTATTTGTTGGAGAAACTTGTAACTGAAGAAGTATCATATAAATCTGTGGATGAGGTACTGGAGGTTGAAGATGCTGTTCACTGCCCTGTGGAGTTCTTAAATAGTCTCGACCCACCAGGATTACCACCACATGTACTCCACCTAAAAGTTGGTGCACCAATCATGTTACTGCGTAATCTGCTACCGCCCAAACTATATTATGCAACGGGACAAGGCTGCAGGTCCGCCAACTTCAAAAGAACGTGATTGAAGCAACTATTTTTACAGGCGTTAATCAAGGAGAAACAGTTTTTATCCCCCGAATTCCACTTATCCCTTCAGATTATCATTTTGAATTCAAAAGACTACAATTTCCAGTGAAAGTTTGCTACGCAATGACTATCAACAAAGCACAGGGCCAAACATTAAAAGTAGCTGGGGTGGACCTGAGAAAGGATTGTTTCTCACATGGGCAGTTATATGTGGCGTGTTCTAGAGTCAGTTCACCTGAAAACCTCATAATACTGCAACCAACAAATAAAACACGAAATAATAACCGGATGTAAAAACGAGCCCAAGTTTAGGGTTGCAGATTTATAATACAATAATTTATTGGTATATAGCCGATCGATTACTTTTCTGTAATCATTCCTTGCTTCTCTTAAAGCGATCACTAAATCTGTTCAATAGTCTGTTTTTTATTTTTCCGTATACAAAGGCTCCAAATTGAGACCCGTTGCTTTCGCTCCTTTCGCTCATAGACGTCGGTCCCTCTGTCACATTATACTCTAGCGGCTAAACCTTTGAAAGAAGCTACAGCCTTCATATTTATACTGAGTGTAAAATGTATGTGGAATATTTTTAGAGCTCATTATCGCTTCTTAGGACGTTTCCAAACCTTGCCTCGAAGATTACGTATACATACCAATTTTCGAATTAATTTGAAAAAGCAATCCACGCTGTAAAATTGAAGGCCCGTTTCCACCCCGTTTAATAAACTCTGATTTTCGAAAAACCCTGATACACATTATTCTTTATTTTATTCTTTATATTAACGTTTACCAAAAAATAATAAAATTTTAGAAAATTTGAAACACATTGAGAATTTTCTCATTTTTATATTACAACAAACTTCATTTTGAGTATGGATTAACTAAGCCTATAGGTACAATTTATAACTTCTGCATTTGGTACGATTTAGGGTTCTAAATGCAAGATTTCCGAAGTGCGCTTGGTCTGTATTCTTGGAACATTAACTTTCAAACTAAATCTCATAAACACCAACGTATGAAACAAGCGAGTGAAACCGCGCGGGTACAGCTAGTACAATATATCTATGTTAATGTTATTTAGGGAGTTGCGGTTTACATCATATTACCAAAATGCCATTGGAAATTAGACGTAACATTAGTGATATTTGTTTTCTAGCGAACATAGCAAATGACTCAATTGACTGTCTATTTATTTATTTATTTATGTACACTGACTGTCCTGATTTACTTAGCAAAATTCTTATTCGAACTAATCAAAGTAACCTGAGGAAGCGACCACTACTACAAGCACCAACTGCTTCTACTAATTACAGGCGGAACGCCTTCTGCATACGCACTGTAAAAACATTTAATAATTTACCATCACATTTGGAAATTGATTTATTCAACACTAGCGCACGTAAAATTAGAGGCATCCTAAGTAAGGACTATTTTGGTGACGATAGGCAATAGTTCTATTTTAATGTCCTAGCTGTTTTTTTTGTCATGTTTCTTTTCTTGTTTGTTTTTTTTCTGTGTTTATGTAACTTTATGCTTATCAAATATTTGTTGAGATTTGCTAATTGCTAACATATATGTGGAAGCTTATAATTAGCAATTGTCCACAAGCATAAATAGATATTCAACTTTGTAATTGTCTGTAAGCTTTCTGTAAAATAAAGTAAATAAATAAATAAATAATTTAATTTTCAAGAAGGAGGCTTTTTCAGAAGAAGGCCCGGTTTGACTGCAAACCGAGGCTTCTTCTAGAAAACAAAGCATTCCACATACCGGTGCGGGCTCAGCGGCAGGCTGTTCGTTCTGGTCTCCGAACACGTTCATGGTGAGCTCCTGCTCCTCATAGGGCCGCAGCTTGGTCTCCAGCCACAGCGGGTTCTCTGTCGTGGACAGCTCCTCCAGGATGCGGCGCCGGGCCAGGCTGTCACCCTTGCTCGACTGGAGCGATGGGGGGGGTATTACCCTGGGGGACAAGATGGCCAATTTCGAAATCGTGAAAATTAAAGTAAATCAGATGTTCCAACCAGGGTCCCATTCAGTCGTAGAGTATAAAGGATTCGGCAATGTAATTTTTTTTAATTTATCTTTAAGTCTGTCACTCCGATTGAAAATATGTGTACATTACGTTACATTACTATATAAATTATTTTAAAAAGATCAAAGATCGTTCGCTGACTGGAGCACAAAAAGGTCGGTAAAATTGTTCCCAAGTCACTTACCAATGTTTTAGGCATGCGCATACGACGATAAACGTCACAATACCAGTGAATAGCACAATCAGTAATGCAATCAACGCTGCTAATGCTGGATCGAAGCTGTCTGGTGCTGGAAAAGAAAAATACAATTTAAGTTTTGGTCAAAATTACCAGTATAAGTTTTGACCAAAACTTATCAGAAATCATAGAAAAAATATTTTATCAGACGCGGTAAAGCCAAAAAAATAAACGCATAATTTGTTATTTGTAAATTTCGTAAAGCTAACTTTATCTGAATTTCAGTAGCACTAAGCCGTGTTCAAGAACAGCCACTGTCATTGCTATGGAGAACTAAACCCAACAACAGGGTGTCTAAAATGGCCGCTTTAGCAGAATCGTAATATTAATCATGATAAAAATTTAAAATTCTTAATATGGACTTTATACTTATAGACATAAAGTCCATTTTAGAATTTGAATTTTTTAGCGGCCATTTTAGACCCGCAAGACTTAATGTTCTGACCGCGCTCAGTTTTATTAGTAAAATCCGACTTGGAAATAGGAAACAGAAATTTCTTTAATTACGAAATTTATTTCATACCTTTAGAAGTAGCACTGGCAGCAATCAGGGTCTCCACTCCATACTCTTGGTAGACATCCTTGAGTTCGTCGTATTTTGAGTCGATAGTTTCTAGCACCTTCTCCACTGGCAGAACCTGGTATGTGGTCGGATCTACTGCGTGCAGGTGGATCTCACACCTGAGGTGACAAAAAGGTTGCGCTTTTAGTAATGGCATTATTTATAATTGTTTTTCATTTGTTGAAACACTTGCTTTTAATCCATCCTGAAGATCTACTTGTTAACCAAGAATAGTCTTCTTCTTATTTGTGTAGGTACTTATTTGTATACAAATTTCATTTAATTTGTTTGGTATAGAACTCAACCACATCGATTCTATCAATGATAGGGCTGGTTTTGTAAAAGTGTCAGCGGTAAACCGGAGGTGGTGGATGGTAAAAGGCGGGCTATCTAAGAATGCTATGACCCTTAAACATAACTAGCTGGCCTAAACTTTCAGAGATCACAGGTGGTATATTACGCATCTTATCAAAAAGGTGTAAAATAAGTTACCGAACTGGATATTTTAGTTTATTTTCTTCTAACTTTAAATTAGATTTTATCACTTGTTTTTACGATGTTTTAATGATTTGCACTGTTTACTTTTCTTCAATATTTTGAAAAATTATAGTTTAAGTCACAAACACCGATAACATTATATGTCTTTCTCGATACTAAAACTTCACTAATTATTATTGCAAAGTATTTTCAACACGGAGCAAAAAGAAATACGTGTTCACCGTTTCGAGCGATTTATACATCCCGAGCGATTTATACTTCCCTAGCGATTTATACATCCCGAGCGATATAAACATCCCGAGCAATTTAAACAGCCTTGCTACTCATAATTCATCACCACGAATTGCTATTAAAAGGAATTGAAAAACAGGTTAGTCGATAATACGAGGGCGGGTCAATAAGTCCGTGACTTTTGGTATAAAACACAGATTTTTTGATAAAAAAAATAATTTTTTTTTCAACGTAGTCTCCCTTGAGCTCTATACACTTTGTCCAACGCTTCTCCAATTTTTTTATCCCTTCCAAAAAAAATGATTTGTCGAGGTCCTCAAAATAGGCCTTTGTTTGCGGGATGACTTCATCATTGGAGTCAAATCTTTTTCCACCAAGCCATTTCTTCAGGCTTGGGAACAAGAAGTAGTCGCTCGGAGCCAAATCTGGAGAATAGGGCGGATGAGGGAGCAATTCATAGCCCAATTCATGGATTTTTGCCATGGCAACTGCACATGTGTGCACCCTTGCATTGTCTTGGTGGAAAAGAAGTTTTTTCTTGGCCAAATGACGTCGGTTTTTTGTTCAAATCGTCATTGAATCGGTCCAATAAGTTGACATAATATTCCCCATTGATTGTTCTTCCCTTTTGAAGGTAGTCAATGTGGATTATCCCGCGTGCATCCCAAAAAACAGTCGCCATAACTTTATTGGCTGACAAACCCACCTTGGCCTTCTTTGGCGCCGATTCACCCTTAGAAACCCACTGTCTTGACTGTTGTTTGGTCTCTGGTGTGTTGTGATGGATCCTTGTTTCGTCCACGGTTACAAAACGGCGCAAAAACTCCTCCATATTGCGATTAAACAACGCCAAACCTTCCTGTGAAGTTGTTACACTATTGCGTTTGTGGTCGACTGTGAGCAAACGCGGCACCCATCTTGCAGAAAGCTTTCTCATGCCCAAGTGATCATTCAAAATTGAAACCACTGAGCCATGCGAGATCCCTACGGCTTCCACAATCTCTCGCACTTTCAATCTTCGGTCGGCCAACACCATATCATGAATTTTTTCGATTGTTTCGGGTGTAGAGACCTCAACTGGGCGTCCAGCAGGGCTATTGCGTATCTTTTAAATGACAGTGGCTAACCTATAGTGCCTTTCAATTACTGTCAAATGGTTCCATTTTGTACTAAACCATAACCAATTTGACAGTTAATCCATAGACAATTATGATAGCCACTGTGATTTAAAAGATACGCAATAGCCCTGCAGGACGTTCGGCATCTTCAGTGCTTGTACGGCCACAACGAAATTCAGTAAACCGCTTTTTTACCATTGAAATCGATGGTGCAGAGTCCCCATAGTATTTATCAAGCTTAGCCTTGGTCTCGGTAATGGTTTTTTTTCGCAAGAAATAATGTTTAATAAGCACACGAAATTCACTTTTTTCGAAATTCTTTTTTTTTTTAAATATCTGTCAAACACAAACTAACTGGCGCAGCATGTTTAAATTTTGACAGGAGTAAACTGACAGATGCCTGTTGACAGGAGCAGTGTTGCTGTTTCAGTAAAGAGGTCAGAAATTCAAAAAGTCACGGACTTATTGACCCGCCCTCGTACATCCAAGTTTAATTAGGTCTTACTTTTGGCAGAATCATTATTACTTCAAATTTTTTTTTTAAATAATAGAGACTTACCAGTCATCATACCGCCTGTCAGCCTGCACGAGCGGCAGGCGCCGGCCCGGCACCAGCAGCGCCCGCGCCGCGCCCGCCAGCCGCCGCCGCACGCCCGCCAGCGCCGCGCTGCAGCTGCGGGACACCACCATGCGCATCAGGGACGAGCGGTCGATGATCCATACCTGGGGATCGATGTACAGGAAAACTGTTATTTTGTATATTCGACTGCTGATCAACAACTTTTTTCTTTTTTGCAATTGAAGGCAGTTATGTCGTCACTTCTATACACACAGAACAGAAAGAACATTTTTATCTATCAATACTAATATTATAAAGCTGAAGAGTTTGTTTGTTTGTTTGAACGCTAAGATCTCAGGATCTACTGGTTGGAATTGAAAAATTATTTTTGTGTTGGATAGTCCATTTATTGAAGAAGGCTTTAGGCTATATAACATCACGCTACAACCAAAAGGAGTGGAGCATAAATAAAAAATGTTGCATAAACGGGAAACGATATTCCTTATTGAGAGCTTCCGTTGCGTGCGCTGCGAAAATGGTTTAAGTTATGCAAATATGAAATATGAAGAAATGTTCCTCTTTAAAAGTTCAACAAAAAAGTCCGCGACAGCATATATCTATCTATTAAGATTAACTCACTGTATTCATTTTTTACCATTGAAATGTTAGGTTCAATAGAGTTATTTTTTGCGAAGCTTATTTAACGCATATGGTATTATGAAGACGAAATTAAAACTATTTTTGACGACCAAAGCTTACTATAAAATTAATGAATTTATGACCGAGACATTTGCAGCAAGTTAGAATTTGGTTATGTATTTGTTAACTTATTAAATTGACATAATGCTATTGTAATTTTGTCAATTTATCAAAAAGTATGTAAAGTTTGACATTGAAATAGTATTCTTATTTTATTCTATTGACATTTTTAATTTTTTATGTGAAAAGTTGTCAATTTTTAGATTTTTTATTTTGTTATTGTTATTATTTCTTTAATTTGATATTTTTCTGATGAGTCTATGTAAATTTCTGAATTATTTACCAATTGAAAATGGTTATAGTATTAGAGTATTAAAAAATAATAAAAAAGCAACATAATGTATTTGCACGTCGCGTATGTGACAAACATGTCGAACATAATTTATAATAATATTTTGCATGCATGATTTCACCGTTCTGTATGTATACACATGTTTGAGCAAATAAATATACTTACTTATTAACTATTAATCTATATCTAAATAAATGAGTTTGTTAGAACGGAAATTTAATATAGAATATCTGTGCATTTTACTCTATATAGTTTGAACAAATATCTTAGAAGATATCGCAATTTAAAAATGCCACGCGGTAAAATAATTACGCGGTCCGCTGCGCCGGCCCTCGCGTCCCAATGTAGATACGTGGAGATTCTGGCCTCCAAGAAATTCAAATTAATTATTGCGCCATAACATTTACAAGGTGTTATTGTTTTGTGAGCAGTGGTGGCGGCCCCGACTTACGAACAGTTGGTTGTGGGTTCGAACCCAGGCAGGCGCATTACTTTGTGTAATTTATTTCATCACGTGCCACTGCTCTTAAAACGGTGAAGGAAAACATCGTGAGGAAACCGGCATATCTTAGAACCAAAACTTCGAAGATATGTGACAACTACCAAGCCGCACTGGGCCCGCGTGGTGGATTATAGCCCATCCGTCTCCTAGAGAGGAGGCCTGAGTCCCTACAGTGGGACCAATATAAGGCTGATGATGATGATGAGATGTACCTATAGTAATTCTCATTTAAATAATATATTCTAAGGTAATCTAAACTAATATTATAGAGGGGAAAGCTTAGATTTTTTGTTTGTTACGATTCAACTCAAAAATTACTCTGACGACTTTGAAAATTCTTTCCACATTAGAAAACTAATTGAAAAAATAAACTCTTTTGCAAAAAAAAAACGGGCACTTTAGATTTTTTTCTCTACTTCAATGAAGAAGAACAAGAAATAGGTTTTATTAATTTGACGATGTATTGGCATGTTATTTGAAGCATCCTGGCATGATTTTTTACGTTCCAAATTTAAAATTTGATTTAATAAAAGAAAAATAATGATTATTGTGGATTATTCTAAAATTGCTTTACTAATGGCCCGAATTGCTGAAACGATTTTTAACTGATTACGATATTTTAAAACTTTTTGGATATTTTCTGCAAATTAAACAATTTAATCTTTCTTTTTACATTAAATACCACTTTTTGATATGACTGATAAAGCGATAAGGGCCGGTAAAATTATAGCCCTACTTGAAGAAGGCTGTTCGCAAACTTACGTGTCTCAGCGGCTAAATGTGAGTCGTTCAACTGTCCAAAGGACTTGGCAACGGTATCAAGAAACCGTTTCGGTCAAAAGAAGACTTAGTTCGGAAAGAAAACGATGCACAGACCCAAGAGATGACCGCTTTTTGGTTAGTCAGGCGTTGCGGAATCGTAAGGCGTCAAGTGTGGACCTGAAGTTGACCTTCCTAATGGAAGTCCTAATTCCATATGCACAACCCACATTGACTGCACTTGGGGAAGATTCCATTTTTATTGACGACAATGATCGCCCGCACCGTTCTGGCGACGTGGAAGCGTACATGAAAGAAGTTGGGATCCGTCGTTTAGATTGGCCAGCTCGAAGTCCTGACCTCAATCCAATTGAGCATGTCTGGGGTGTTCTAAAGAGACGGGTAAGATCAGTGCAACCTGCTACACAAAACATCAGGGAGCTAAAAAGAGTCATTGCAGAAGAGTGGGAACGTATTCCTCAAAACGTTATTAAAAACATCGTGGAAATTATGCCCAGAAGGATTCAAGCTGTGATTTTGGCAAGAGGAGGTCACACTCGTTATTAGGTTTTTACATTTGTAACTTTATTTAATTAAAAAAAGTAAAAAAAAAATCTTGTCTTTATTGCCGACCACTTCTTATTGTTTGGGCGTGTACATCGGTTTTAAAGAATCCATCGTTTTTTTTCTTTTAATTGCCCGAATTCACTTCACGCGCATTAATTTACACGATTATAAGTATACAGACTACGTCAAAGAAATAAATTTCATTTAATTAACTCAAATCGACCTTAGAACGTAAATTTCCTTAGGTGCCCGTTTTTTTTGCAAAAGAGTGTATGTTGGATAGTCGATCTATCGAGGAAGGTTGTAAGCTATATATTATTGTAACGCAGACGAAGTTGCGTGGGTCAGCTAGTTATTAGGTATAATTACTTGTTTATAATACAACTTTTTTGTCTGCGCCATTCGCATTATTTTATATATATTTATTATTGTTATTGATTTATCTATTGAAATCATAAACGCGTACTTGCAACACTATATTACACTTCACTCATTTACTCATTCGAGAAGGATCATCCATTCAAAATCAATTCCTTACTCCCACTCTTTCCGTTCATTCTAACAACCCCTTCCTCACTCTCTTGTAAATCCGCTCGCTTGCTGGCGACACGTATCTCCGTGCGCCCGCGCTCCCGCCAAAAACTCAAAAAGTGAAAAACTATTGGTGCTGTGTGGTGAATCCTCAAACTCTCTCCTCTCGTGAATCTTGGTGGAAATAACGCCTGAACCGGCGCGCTGGAGGCTGCTATCGAAGGGACGCATCATTTACATCCTCCTGTAAGTTCATTTTCCTTCCAAGTTTTCTGGTCCTTCTCACCCAATAAAAAACGCATATCTACTACCTACGCAGATCTACGCTATACTCATCACACACATCATATTTATCGCATTTATCTATCGATTCGCTAAAAACGCTCAATTACGCATCCGCCATTACCCGTCTACGTGATACACGAGACGCGCCCACGTGGGCACATTTCTCGCTCAATATCTCATCAACGCTAAGTTGTTTTTATAAAAACGCATCTTATTTCAATAAAAACATCCTTTATCTAATATATTATAACTATATTTTATTCATCTCACGCATATTTTCGCATATTTCTCAAAACATAACGCACACGGACAAGTCCATTTTGTTCACGCACGCTCGCACACATTCACTCATTTATCTATTTTATAACACGGTTCAAAACTCGAGTAAGGTATTTCTCAACGCATAAAAATGGCTCCCACGCGTAGTAAGGATAAAGATTCTGATAAAGAATCCTATGCTTCTACCGAGGAAGATCCTAAAGTTCTTTTATTTGAGTCGAAAAAAGACAATTTATTCCAAATTTTGCAAACTATTTACGATCTCGGCCTGCAAGTTTCCGTAAATAATTCATTAAAATCTCAATTTCTAGCTCGAATTAGCTCCCTTGAGCAAATTAGAACAAACTTTATGGAAACTCTTGATGCTTATAATTTAGCTTTATTAGAAAGTGGTTCGACGACAAAGCCGAACTACGCCCCACTTTCCGCATTCGATGAAATCTATTGTCATATTAAAGCAATAGAAACAAACATTAATAAGTCTCAAAATACGAGTAATGATAACACTAATAATAAATTCGAGTTTTTAAATCGTAAACTACCGCCTTTAAAACTTGTTTCATTTGATGGCACGACCAGCAAATGGACAACTTTTCATGAAAACTTTAAAAGTCTTATTCATGATAATTCGCATCTAACTGACGCCGAAAAGGTTCAGTATTTAATAGGTTGTCTCTCGGGCAAAGCACTAACTGTTTGCTCAGGTATCATACCTACCGCTAATAATTACCTACTCATTTGGAATGCTTTAATAGAAAAATATCAAGATACGCGCGTACAAGCTTCCATGTATTTACATCAAATGGTTCAATTTAAACCTTATCAATCTGTTGATACATTTCTTGAGCAGTTTCATTCGGCACAAGCCGCTTTACGTCGCTTAAACATAAAAGATTTGTCAGATTTTATAATAACTGATATTGCACTCAGTAAGCTCGATAAAGAGGTCGTTAACCTTTTCGAACAATCGCATAGTCATATTGCAATACCTACTTTCGATCATCTTTCGCAATTTTTAAAAGAACAAAGTAAAATAATAACGCTTCGTAATCACTCTAATCCCTCTAAAGTTCGTAATAATAATAACGAAAATAATAAATCCTCATTTAAATCAAAGAATAGCCAAGCCTTCGCGAGTACTATCCAGGACACCCCAGTGCGTTCCTGCAAGGTATGTGGATCCCCTGATTCACATCCACTTTATAGATGTTCTCATTTTACGAATCAAAACGCTAAAGACAGATTAGATCTTGTAAACAAACATAAGTTTTGTCGTAATTGTTTAGGATTTCATGATACTAAAATGTGCAGGTCAACAAATACATGTTCGATTTGCCACCGTAAACATCATTCGCTAATACATTTAGACAACTTTAACAATTTAAACAATCGGGTAGTTGAACATGGTTCTGCGCGGTCCGCGCTTTGCACACCGCCCGCGCCGCCGCCGCCGCCGGCTGCGAACAGCGCGCTCCGCACGCCCGCTCCCGCGCTCCCGCTGTCTGCCGCTCCCGCGACACTCGATTCGTCGCCCGTAGGTGATAACGTTGCGCGCGAAAATTCAAACGCTCCTTATTTATCAATGACTTCGGCTACCTCGTGCGTTGAAAATAATACAACTGTTTTGTTGCCTACCGCTTCCGTATACGCTTATAATAATAATAAACCTTATACTCTCCGCGTTTTTCTTGATACAGGCTCAATGAGTCATTTTATTACGAAGGCTTGCTGTAAACGCTTAAATTTAGAAATTACTCCTGACAAATCTTCTATTTTCGGTATAGGTCACGCAAAAATATCCTCGTTTGGTACTACAACATTTAAAATATTTTCCCGCTTTGATCACCGCTGTTATTATACAGTTCACGCTCGGGTTTTAGATCGCATTACTGACGACTTGCCCAATATATCCATAGATATCACAAATCTCGCTCCATTACGTAATTTACCTATGGCTGATGACGCGTTCCACGTTCCCGGTGAGATAGATTGCCTCCTCGGCAATGAACTTTTCCCGCTTTTGTTGGGAAGTGGAAAGGTAACTTTACCTGGCTCCTCGGTCGTCGCTGTAGAAACCACCCTTGGCTACATAGCCATGGGTCGGGCTGATTGTCAACCTCGCATAACTTCGCGCGCTCGCCCCGCTCAAATAAACAAAAATAAAAGCGAGCAAACTTTTCTGTGCGCTACTAGCACACTTAGCTTAGATACGCTCACGCAACGCTTTTGGGAACTGGAAAGCGTCCCTAATAAGATTCACATGAGTCCTGATGATCAGGCGTGTGAACAAATATTTAATTCAACTTACTCTCGCGATGAAACAGGTAGATACACAGTGCAGCTACCATTTAAGGCTCCATGTACAGACTTAGGAAATTCACACTCAACGGCGATGCGCCGCCTCATTCATTTAGAAAAAAAGTTAGATTCTGATCCCGAGATCAGAACTAATTACAACGCTACCCTTCAAGATTACCTTAACAAAGGTTATTTGGCCAAGGTCAAAGATCCCTCTATCAATATCCCGCATTATTATATTCCGCATCGTGCTGTTTACCGCCCGGATAAACAGTCCAGTAAGACTCGCATCGTGCTTGACGCTAGCTGTAAAACTAGCTCAGGTAAATCGCTAAATGATCTCCTTTATGTAGGTCCGAATCTACAAAGTAACATTTTCGATTTATTAATCAATCTTCGCATGTTTTCCGTTGCTGTAGTTGCAGACATCGAAAAAATGTATTTTCAACTTATTCTTTCCGCTGATCATCACGCATTTCAACGCATTTTATACAGGTTCGATAAAGATTCTGAGATTTCAACTTTTGAATTCAACCGCGTTTCTTTCGGTGTTTCAAGTTCGCCTTATTTAGCTATGAGAGTAGTTCGCCAACTCGCATCTGATAGCCGGGATAAATACCCGCTCGCGGCTTACGAGGCTGAAAACCATATGTATATGGATGACTACGTATGTTCGCTAGATGGCGTTGAAATAGCTGAGCAGACATATCAAGAAATGATCGCCATGTTTAGGTCAGGCGGTTTCAACCTTGTAAAGTGGATCTCTAATAATTTCGAACTCTTAAGTAAAATTCCTTCAACTCATTTAAATCCGCAAAATATTGAATTTGACGCTGACGCTAATAATAATACTAAAATTGTAGGTATGCAGTGGAATCCTGTAGAAGACTCTTTTCAATTTAAAATAAATGGTAATTCTCTTAAATGTACGAAACGTACCGTTTTATCCGCAACCGCACGGCTGTTTGACCCCTTAGGTCTTATAGGTCCAGTTACCGCATTCATGAAAGTTTTAGTTCAGGAATGCTGGAAGCATGACCTTGATTGGGATGATCCTGTACCCGCTTACATTGAAAATAAATTTAATCAATTTCACAAGGAACTTTCCTATCTCGAACAAATAAAATTCCCGCGACATGTAGGTATCACCTCTGGTTCTCATGTCACTCTCCTCGGGTTCGCAGACGCCAGTGAGCGCTGTTATGGTGCCGCTGTTTACATAAGGGTTAGTTCTAGCGAAGAAGATAACGGATCAGCCCTCTTACTAACTTCTAAATCTCGCGTCGCTCCGCTTAAAAATACGCCCTTAGCTCGCCTCGAGCTATGTGCTGCTCTTCTCTTAACAAACTTAATTAACTCAGTTGTAGAAGTTTTAAGTAAACGCTGTAAAATTAATAATATTTTTGCCTTTTCTGATTCAACAGTCACGCTCACCTGGATCCACTCGCCCTCGCATAGATTTCATACATTTGTCGCAAATCGCATTGTTGAAATTAATTCAAAATTACCTGCTAAACATTGGTTTCACATTGATGGAACTGAAAATCCCGCTGATGTAGTTTCTCGTCCCGTAACGCCTAAACAATTGTTAGATTTAACTATTTGGTTTAACGCTCCGCATTGGTTTTCATTACCCTTAAATCAGTGGCCAATCAAGCCATTTAAGGTCAATTTAAATAATAATAATTCGGAAGTAATGGAAACTAAAAATATCGCTCTCTCAGTTAAAGTAACGCAAGAAGTTCCTCAACCTATTCAATCTTTAATTGACCGCATTTCTAAATATTCTATTTTACTACGTAGCTTGGTTTTGATATTACGTTTCTGCAAGTTACTAATCTCGCGTGGTTTTATCACAGTTTCGGATTTGGATGCCGCGGAAATATTTCTTATACGTTACGTACAAAGTAGATATTTCTCTGAAGACATTAACGCTTTAAAATCTAATAAAAAATTAAATAAAAGTCTCGCTAAACTAAACCCCTTCCTGGATTCGAATAATATTCTCAGAGTAGGTGGAAGGTTAACTCATTCTCAACTGGATTATGGTCAAAAGCACCCCATTTTAATTCCAACTAAATCACGATTTACTCAACTCGTAATTGATTTTTATCATGTAACTAATTTACATACGGGTCCCGCTCTTTTAATATCTATAATAAGACAAAAATTCTGGATTTTATCTGCTCGTAACATTGTAAGACAACGTGTGCATAGTTGTAATAAATGTTTTAAACTTAAACCTCGAAATACTTACCCTCCTATGGGTGATCTACCCGACTTTCGCGTTTCACAAGCGAAAGCGTTTGTTAATACCGCTGTGGACTACTGTGGTCCTTTCTACATTACTCATATCCGAAAACGCGGAATTAGGAGCCACAAAGCTTACATTTGTGTGTTCGTCTGTCTAACAACTAAGGCAGTACACTTAGAGTTAGTCTCTGACCTTAGTTCGGATTTATTTCTCGCCGCTTTTAAGCGTTTTATTTCTCGTAGAGGTCCTGTTGCTATGATTTATAGTGATGGAGGCACAAACTTTATTGGCGCAAAGCGTAAATTGAACGAAATTTATGTTTTAATTCAATCCAAATCTCATATAAATTACATAGGTGATCAATTAGCTGAACATCGTGTACGATTTAAACATAGTCCGCCTTACGGTCCTCATTTTAATGGACTTAGCGAAGTTAATGTTCGTTGTGTCAAAACTCACCTTTTTAAAGTCATTGGTTCTCAAATATTAACATACGAGGAGTTTAGTACTGTACTTGTTCAAATTGAATGTCTTTTAAATAATCGACCTCTAAGTATTTTAAGCTCTGACCCGTCTGATATTAGTGCTTTAACGCCTAATCATTTTTTAAACGTAACTCCGCTTAAATTTATACCTGCTGAAGATGTCACAGACATTTCAGATAATCGATTATCGCGTTATCAACTTCTTAATAAAATAACTCATTCCTTCTGGCATCGTTGGAGTCAGGAGTACCTCACTTCCTTGCAACAGCGGGAGAAGTGGAACACACCGTCAAAGCCTATTGAAGTGGGTACGATTGTTGTTATCAAAGACAACAACGCTCACCCGCTTTGTTGGCCTTTAGGTGTCATAGATGCGACTTATCCTGGCAAGGATAATATAGTTAGGACTGTGAAGGTTAGAACTGCGTCCGGTTCCTACATACGCCCGGTAGTTCGGCTTTGTCCTCTACCTACACAATAAGTACTTTGCAAATTTTTCTTAACTCTATTTTTAAGTAAATTCATTTATTTAATTTAAGATCTCATAAAGTTTTAGTTTAGAGGAAAACCTCTAGGCCGGGGGAGTTGTCTGCGCCATTCGCATTATTTTATATATATTTATTATTGTTATTGATTTATCTATTGAAATCATAAACGCGTACTTGCAACACTATATTACACTTCACTCATTTACTCATTCGAGAAGGATCATCCATTCAAAATCAATTCCTTACTCCCACTCTTTCCGTTCATTCTAACAACCCCTTCCTCACTCTCTTGTAAATCCGCTCGCTTGCTGGCGACACGTATCTCCGTGCGCCCGCGCTCCCGCCAAAAACTCAAAAAGTGAAAAACTATTGGTGCTGTGTGGTGAATCCTCAAACTCTCTCCTCTCGTGAATCTTGGTGGAAATAACGCCTGAACCGGCGCGCTGGAGGCTGCTATCGAAGGGACGCATCATTTACATCCTCCTGTAAGTTCATTTTCCTTCCATTTTTTTTTTTAAATAAATTGGGTACCTATCGATGTCGATAATATAGATAAAAGCCATAAGTGTCTCTTCTTTGACCGAGTAGCAAAAAATACAGACATGTGACGCGAATATCTATAATCCATAGTACTGAAGTAATTAAGTTTATTATTGCGTCGTCCATTGAAAATACTGCCATCTATGGACGAGTAGCGGAATTTACTAGGCAATCATTTCTAGTATGGTTGCTGATTACAAAACGTCGTATATTACTTCTGAGTAAAGCAAAATAAATCCTATGATAATACCACGAAGGTATATTTTTAAAATGTACAATCTGTGAGTTATGATAGTTGTGATTGAAATTTAAACGACCAATCAAACGAATTGTTTATTTGTAGTGCATTATATGATTAATGGTTTGATTATGTTAGTTTGGCGACACTGGTTCCGATACAGATTTCGTCGCTTAGCATTTCTACCTGTTTTTCTGTTCTGTGTCTATACATGACCTAACTGGACTGGCCTGTTGGTCTAGTGGTTAGTGACCCTAACTGCTATGCTGGAGGTCGTGGGTTCGATTCCCACCCAGGACAAATGTTTGTGTGATGAGCACGATCATTTGTTCTGTGTCTGGGTGTAATTTATCTATAATATGTATGTATTTAGAAATATATAAGTATGTTTATCAGTTGTCTAGTACCCATAACACAAGCTCTGCTTAGCTTGGGACTAGATGGCGTTGTGTGATAGTTGTGGAATATTATTATTATTATTATTATTATATTAACTTTGAGCATTTTATGTTGTGGATAATATTAAAATAAATAAATCTCAAACTCAAACTCAAATTCGCCGGAAATTACAACTGCGTGCGTATAGATTGTGGACAATGTCTCATATTTAAATGCAATACTAGTAAGTTAGCTTGTTAATTATATGTTTGTATGTATTAGTCAACTAGCTTAATTTTCTAGGAGGGAAATCCTGGAATGTTTATATAAAAAAGAAAACAAATTTAAATCAATCAATTTTCTACTGACCTGTTGGTCTAGTGGTTAGTGACCCTAACTGCTATGCCGGAGTTCGTGGGTTCGATTCCCACCCAGGACAAATGTTTGTGTGATGAGCACGATCATTTGTTCTGTGTCTGGGTGTAATTTATCTATAATATGTATGTATTTAGAAATATATAAGTATGTTTATCAGTTGTCTAGTACCCATAACACAAGCTCTGCTTAGCTTGGGACTAGATGGCGTTGTGTGATAGTTGTGGAATATTATTATTATTATTACTCTTTTTAGTTACTTACATAAACTTGTGCCTTCGCTTGTCTATGTGGCGGTGCAAGTTCTTGTGCGATGATATCCAAAACAAATCGATCTTGATTATACTCTGCCATATAGTGTGCCGTCATCAAAATACCTGAAATGATTTAGTTTTTGTAAATACGATGAAGTATGTATGATATACATTGTGATGACTCTAAAGATAGAAATGGACCTCCAAGATCACTTGATATTTTGAGAGGACAACAAAGATATTCAAATCTTTGAGTCTTCACAAATAGTCAGTGGCCCGAAAGTCTGACAACAAGTCTTACCAAAAGTAGAAAAAAAAGGTAGAGGAGGAGGAGGAGGAGGAGGGGAGGGGGGAGGTAAAAGTAGTCTTAGATGGACAATCGTTCCAAGTAACTGGTATTCAGATGCATTCGGTCAGACTGGAAGCAGGCTCCAATATCGTTGGGAAAGGCATGCGATGAAGATATTCCGATAGCAGTGAAAATAGAGGTGTCCAGGATGCTACGTACTTGCGGACACTTAAACTAACGCTTCAAGAAGACGAAGAATGAAAATACAGATATCAAAGACTTACCATCCTGGCTAATGTTGAAAGGCGAAGGCACAACACTCCCACTGGGCTGCGACGCTCCAAACTTGTACAGGTTGGAGGCTGCCACCATGTACACAATGGTTCCATTTTCTTCCAGATCTGGATCCTCAGCTATCACTGAGATTACAGGCTCGTTGACACGCGCTGTGTGTTTTATGCCTGTGAGAAAGTATTACATTTCGATATAAGTGGGGAAAGATTTTTAATGCGTTTGAGGCGGAATCGACTCGACACCCGTCGGGGCTGCGGGTTGTTCACAAGTTACCGCGGCCTCGACATAGAGGGCTAAGAAGGAACATGGGTGGTTTTTAGGTAGTAGAAGTCTGACACTCCCTTTCGCTCTGCCTAAGAGCGGGAGGGGTTATTTGATGATTTTCCACCCGCTAAAAGGCGGAATTGACAACTTAGCACATATGTACTGGCCTGCCCTTGGTTGATATTAATAAAACAAACGCGTTTGAAATACATTGCCTAATCGTAGTACGATAAACGCCAGGTTGTTTAAATGAGTACTGGTGAATTCGTTGTCTAACGATTTTTAAGATTATGTTGATTTTGTGGTTTGTTGTTTAAAAATAAATATTTCTTAGTCGTTTTGATTCATTAAAAAATAATTGTTTCAGATATATAACACTCCGCTAATAGGGTTGTCTAACCGCACAGCAATTCATATCAAAAACCCGCGATCGAAGGCAAATTTGTTCGACTATTCGTCAATAGATGGCGCTCTAGCTTTAAGATCGATTCCTAGATCGCGGTGTTAAGATTTTCCGCCGATAGTATAAGTACTTTAAGACATCTATTGTTTTTTGTATCATCTTGGAACACTGATATTAAATGTATCAACTGTGTCGAGTCGAAATATAGTATACGGTAACCACTACCAGTACTTTTTTTCAATTAACCCCCAGTTTATAACCCTCACGATACCGAGGGTTATTCATGGTCCTTCGAGCCGGATAGGAGCGTCATAAACATTACGCTCCTCCGAGTTTTTGGGTATCAGCACAGAAACCAGTGGTGGATCGCCACTGAAGTGCTTCCACAGTTCAAGCAAGTTCTGCGGGGAATCCCGGGGAAGCTGGAGTGAAGTGGCAGAGGAATCCCAGTAGCTGAGCTTCAAAGCTGAGAACGGCGCGCCCCCTGGCGGGCGGTGGCTACAACTACGCATCAGCAGCAAGCAAGCTGCAGACGACTGACGTCGTAAGGAAGGATGTGAGTGATAGTGCGAGAAAAACGTGAGTACTTTGTGATTTATTTGGTGTCAAGCAAAAGTGAGCTTTATTGCCTAGAAGATTTTAACTTAAGAAAAAATTTGGACTTAGAATAATTTTAATGTGTGCATGTTAGACTTAGTTAGATTTAAGCCAAATTGTGTTCAGGCGGGGAACCTATGCCCAATTTTTGGAAGATTTCTAAGTTTCAAACACTTAGAAAAATGTATTGTTTACATTGACTTGTAAAAATTTCGTAATTTTCAAACACTTAGAAATTTTTGTTGTTCATCTGGACTTGTAAAATTTTCGCAACTTTTTTGAACATTCAAAATATTATCTTTGTTAAATTGACTTGCAAAATATTTGATAGGTTTTGGAAGTCGTATTTCTTTAAATTATTTAGACTTGTAATTTTTGGGACTTGGGAATTTTTCTTGTTTACATCGACTTGTGAATTTTTGTTTCAAAATGTCTTTGCTATCACATGTTAAGGTGCAAGATGATATTTATGCTCGATTGTCAAGAGCTAAAATTAATTTTAAAAAATCGCCAAAGGATAGGATTACGGTACAATATTTAGAAACCAGGTTAGAAAGTATTGAAGAATTGTGGGCACAATTTAGTTTAACACATACGCAAATTATTAAAGATTTTGATAGTAAGGAGTTAAAATCTACACCATACACTGAAAACGAAGTTTATTTTAACACTGAGGAATTATATTTGGATTTAAAATGTGATTTAAAAACCGCATTAAATAAAATAAAGAGTAGTGATGTTCCTCCAACTATGGGGTCATCTTCAAATTATAATCCAGAGGGAAAAAGCGTAGCTATTAAGTTACCGAGAATAACAATTCCAACATTTTCGGGGAAATATACCGAATGGCCCACTTTCCGAGATTTATTTGTGTCGGCAATCCACAAAAATAGCACTATTGATAAAGTACAAAAATTACATTACTTAAAAAGTTATTTGACTGGGGAAGCCGAGCAGCTCCTCCGTCATATACCAATTTCTGAATCAAATTACGACAGTTGCTGGGCTCAGTTAGAGACTAGGTATAACAACAGAAAATATTTGTCACATTGTATTTTAGTAAGATTGCTCAGTCAAAAAAAATATTGTTCAAGAGTCAGCTAGTGCTTTGAAGGAATTAATGGATACAACATCAGACTGCTTAAATGCATTAAAAAATTTGAATATCAATATAACTTCCTGGGATATTATAATAATTCACATAATAACATTAAAACTAGACCCTGACAGTAGAAAGGATTGGGAACTAAAGGTAACAAGTAACACGGATTCAGATGAGCTACCTACATATGGACAGCTCAAGGAATTTTTAACAGGCCGTTATAGGGCACTTGAATTTTTAGGTACTAAGTCAAATAAAAACAATGTTAGTAAGGAAAGGGTATTTCACACAGCAGCCAATACAGCCAAGGTCTGTCCAATGTGTAACAGTAACGATCACAAAATAAAAAATTGCAAGCAATTTGTTATTAAGGATGTGGATATTCGACGTAAGTTTGTTCAGGATCACAATTTATGTTTTAATTGTCTGGGATACAACCACTCTGCTAGGTTGTGTAAGTGTACAGCCTCGTGTCAAATATGTAAGCGTAGACATCACTCCTTGTTGCATCCAAAGGGTGAGCAGGAGTCAGAGGGTGAGAAAGGAGATTTGTCAACGCAAGTACATACCACAGTCGGAGTAGAATCTCAAAATAATGTAGTAGCTTGCTTCTCGAAAGGTGGGGGGAATAGCCAAGTCTTACTAGCCACAGCCCTACTGAGGGCTGTGTCAAAAAACAGAGGTATGTTTACGATTAGGGCCCTGTTAGATCAAGGCTCGCAAGCGTCTTTTGTTACGGAGCGTACCGTGCAGACTTTAGGGTTACATAAAAAATCAGCTAAGGGTTCAATTACTGGCATAGATGTTCATAACAAATTAGTTTTGAATTCGGTTGTTGAGGTTAAAATTCAATCTAGGATTGATCCGTCATTTGAACTTGTAGTCAAAGCATACGTTCTCAAATCTATAACGTCTTTATTACCGGGTAGGGAAACGTCATATTTAGATTGGGCGCAAGTTGGTGACATCGAACTAGCGGATCCTAGATATCATCAACCGGATAAAGTGGATATGTTGTTAGGGGCAGAAATTTATAGTCAGATCTTGCAAAACGGGTTAAAAAGGGCTCCTGATGGTAGCACTGTAGCTCAGGCTACCTCATTAGGATGGATTTTGTCAGGCACAGTATCCTCTGCTACTCAGAATACATCAAATATTACCGTGATGCATGCCCACCTCGGTGATGACGAAATCTTGAAAAAATTCTGGGAATTAGAAAAGGAACCAAATCAAATTAGGAAACCGATACTTAACGGAGAAGAATCCAGATGTGAAGAAATATTTAAAGCTACAACTGTAAGAGATAGTGACGGTCGTTACGTAGTAAACTTACCATTTAAAGGTCAAGATCCGGGTTGTCAATATGGCGATACAAGGAAGGCAGCAATTAATAGGTTTTATGCATTGGAAGCTAAACTCGCGAAAAACACAGATTTAAAGGCAGAATATGAACAAGTTATAAATGAATATTTGCAACTGGGACACATGAGGCAAATAACCAAAGCAGAAGAACAAAATGAACATTCAGTGTACTTGCCTCACCATGCGGTTATACGGAACGATAAAGACACAACCAAGGTTCGGGTTGTTTTCGATGCTTCCTGCAAGGGAAAAAATGGAATATCGCTCAACGATGACTTAATGATAGGTCCGGGGCTACAACCAGAGTTGCGGCATTTATTGATTAGGTGGAGAACTCACCGCATTTGCCTCATTTCAGACATTATCAAAATGTACCGAATGGTGCGCGTCGCTGACCATCATACCGATTATCAACGTATCGTGTGGAGAGACAACAAACAATCTACTTTGAAGGATTATAAGTTACTTACCGTTACTTTTGGTACCTCTTCAGCACCTTTCTTAGCAGTACGATCAATGCAGCAAGTAGCGCACGATGAGGGAGTCAAATATCCACTCGCAGCTGAAAGGGTACTTAAAGACTATTACATGGACGATTTGATGACTGGTTGTGACACGATAGATGAAGGCATGCAAATCTATAATCAGATGAACAAATTATTAGCAAAGGCAGGATTCACTTTACAAAAGTGGTCAAGCAACAGTAGTGAATTACTGGACAAAATAATTGGGGAAAGAAACTGGTTCAACGGACAAGATGGTGTAGAAAAGGAGATAAATATAAAACAAGATGAAATATTTAAAACGTTGGGACTTACCTGGAACCGAACCTGCGACACCTTCCAGTATGCTGTTCAGCTGCCGGCGCTGCAAGAACCTGTAACAAAAAGAAAGATATTATCAGATATAGCAAGACTATTTGACCCTTTGGGATGGGTCGCCCCAGTAATTATTGTAGCAAAAATTCTCATTCAAAAATTGTGGGTTTCTGGGATTGGATGGGATGAGGAAGTTTCATATGATATAAGAAAAGAATGGTTTACTTACCGACAGGAGTTGCAAACTTTAACAAAGTTTTCAATACCTCGATGGTTATCCATGAAGCACGGTGACAAACAGATTGACTTACACGGATTTTGCGACGCGTCAAAATCAGCATATGCTGCGGTAGTGTATGCACGGGTTGTCGATGCTGATGGTGAGATACATGTCACTTTGCTGACGGCAAAAACTAATGTCGCCCCTATAAAGACTGTTTCAGTACCAAGATTGGAGTTGTGCGGGGCTGTCCTCTTAGCAAAACTCTTATCTGAAGCCTCAGAGGTTATGGGAATAATTAAATCAAATTTGTACTACTGGACGGATTCAGAGATCGTATTAGCGTGGTTAAATAGCCATCCGAACAAATGGAAAACATTCGTGGCAAATCGCGTTTCTGAAATTTTGGGTATAAGTGAACCACAACAGTGGAATCATGTTCAGTCTAAAAGCAATCCTGCTGATTGCGCATCACGTGGTCTTTATGCGTCAGAATTTGTAAACTTTAAACTTTGGTTAGAAGGTCCAGGGTTCCTGAAGGATAAAAATATAACATTTAATAAACGTAAAGCTGTATCAACAGACATAGAAGCAATAAGGGTACATGTAGCATCAGAGGATAATTTTATTTGGGATAAGTATTCATCACTTACCAAACTTGTTAGAATAGTAGCATATTTAAGACGTCCTTTAGAATTGAGAAAACCAAAAGCTGAAAGAAATAATCATAAATTTATAACTGCGGAGGAAATGAGATTAGCTTTGGAGACATGCATAAGGATATGTCAGGGTCAAAACTTCGAAGAAGTAATTCTGGATCTGAAAAGGGAAAGACCTAAAAGAAAAGAGTTTAAGTCTTTAAATCTTTACCTCGATTCCGTTAATATCCTGAGGGTGGGTGGTAGATTGGAGCGTTCCGATCTTGCCAGGGATCGAAAAAACCCAATTTTGATTCCGAATAATTCTCATTTCACCAGTCTTCTGGTTGCCA
Organism: Diarsia rubi; assembly: GCA_932274075.1. Classification (NCBI taxonomy): domain Eukaryota; kingdom Metazoa; phylum Arthropoda; class Insecta; order Lepidoptera; family Noctuidae; genus Diarsia; species Diarsia rubi. Next base: position 1,848,157 of record OW026420.1, on the reverse strand, counting down.
ATGCACATAATAGGAATTTTCATGGCGGGCCTCAACTTATGCTTAACTACTTAAGCACAAAATATTATATTCAGGGAGCTAAACGGTTGGTTACTGCGTACGTGCGAAAATGTACAACTTGCTTGCGTTATACAGCCTCTATAAAACCTCAATTGATGGGTCAATTACCACGTGCACGGGTAACACCAACTAGGCCGTTCAAGAACAGCGGGGTAGACTATGCTGGTCCTATCAATTTGAGGACATCAAAGGGTAGGGGTCATCACGCATACAAGGGATACATTTGCCTATTTGTCTGCATGGCGACTAAAGCTGTCCATATCGAGGTCGTTAGCGACCTAACGACAAATGGGTTTCTTGCCGCGTTTAAAAGGTTTGTGGCAAGACGAGGTCACTGCACGGATATATGGAGTGATAACGGTACAAACTTTCAGGGTGCTTCTAGGGAGTTAGATATTTTACTTCGCTCTGAAAATTCAGGTTTAGCTAAAGATATTGCTAAGTCCGTGGCTAGTGAGGGTACCACATGGCATTTTATCCCACCTCATGCTCCGAACTTTGGCGGACTATGGGAGAGTGGAATAAAATCATGCAAAAAGCATTTAAATAGGGTAATAGGATGCTCTACTTTAACCTTTGAAGAAATGGCTACATTATTAAGTCAAGTAGAAGCCTGCTTAAATTCACGCCCCTTGTATAGATTAACCGATTCCAATAATTTTGATGCATTAACACCAGGGCATTTTCTTGTGGGGGAACCAATTGTAAACGCACCTGACCGCAACTATGAAGATGCAAATATTTCTAGCCTGAAGAGGTGGCATTTAGTACAACAGATGACGCAACATTTCTGGCGTCGCTGGTCCAGCGAATATTTGACTACACTTTACCATCGTTATAAATGGACAAAGCAAACTCCGGAACCCAACGTAGGAGATGTAGTGTTAATTAAAGAGGATAATTTACCTCCTTGCCGGTGGCTTCTTGGAAGGGTGGTTGAAAAGCATTCGGGGTTGGACAACCTTACACGAGTAGTCACAATCCGCAGTAAGGGTTCTATGTTTAAAAGGCCAACATCAAAGCTGTGTGTTTTGCCTATTGCCTAAGAATGTTATTAGTAAATTAAGTGATAGTTTTAAGCACAGTTGGTATAATTGTAAGCACAGTTATGTATAATAGTTTAAGTTAGATATACATAAGTCATATTGTAAAGGTTATTCAAACTACTTGATTGCGAATGTTGATTTTAACGTGGGAAGGACATAATGTTAGACAAAATGTCCTTGGTGGGCGGAATGTCTAACCGCACAGCAATTCATATCAAAAACCCGCGATCGAAGGCAAATTTGTTCGACTATTCGTCAATAGATGGCGCTTTAGCTTTAAGATCGATTCCTAGATCGCGGTGTTAAGATTTTCCGCCGATAGTATAAGTACTTTAAGACATCTATTGTTTTTTGTATCATCTTGGAACACTGATATTAAATGTATCAACTGTGTCGAGTCGAAATATAGTATACGGTAACCACTACCAGTACTTTTTTTCAATTAACCCCCAGTTTATAACCCTCACGATACCGAGGGTTATTCAGGGTAGTTGACTAAAAAAATCTAATTAGTCCATCAGATAGATTTCCAAAAAATATTGGACACGTATTTTTTCTTTTATCACGTAAACAAAAAATTAAGTGGATCTTGCTTTGATAAGTCGTGTTTCGTCATAGTTTGGTACTTTTTTATCAGAAAGTGACGTCACAAGCTCATGATCTTTGACACGCTTTATTATCGTCAATTTTCATTAATTTGATAATACAAAAAACACGTATCCAATATTTTTCTATAAACTAAAAGACGAACTAAACAGAATCATATATTTTTTAGTCTGAAACATCCCTATTATTTGTGTCAAACTAACCTGCATAGTAAATCTTATGCTGGAATTTGGGCTCGTTATCATTCTCGTCTAACACCCGTATCTTCACGCCGGTAACGCTGGGATCCTGTCCGTCCGTCGCGTTGTCCACTGAGTTCAAAATGGCCGCCGCGTGTTCTAATATGGGGTTGTTACTGGCGTATATTGTGAGGGAGTATTCAGACTGGTGTTCTCTGGAAATAAATAGTAAATTTTGGTAGAAGTACGTCATCATCTTTCTTTTTTTCTCTTAAACGGCTGGACCGATTTTGCTGTTTTTTTTTTGTACTTTTGGGTTGTTGGCTGGTATGTAACCTGATAGTTGTAGATAAGGCTGACCCAGAAACGTAGAGATTGGCACTACAAAAGAGAAACCTATACCCAGCTGTGGGTGCATGCAGGCTGTGGATGATAATTATGAGATGGATCCGCAAAATATTGGAACAGGACAAGCCCACCACACTATTCCCAAACCACTGTAACTCCTGAAAGCCAGAATCAACAGTGGCGACCACAAGAAAAGCGCCGAGACAATGAAGCCCGACGAAGTCCCAGAGAAACGATTTAACTGTCTTGGATCCCGCAACGAAATTAATCAGAAAGAAAAGCGTAGGAAAAGGAGCGTAGGGTAAGGAGTAGGAAAAACATAATTGTCACTTCCCTCCATATCAGCAGGAGACAGAACAGAACAAGGCCAATAGGCACACAGGGACGTTTACGACTGGGATAAGCCCAGTTGCCTAGCACCCCGGATATTGTTGTCATTATTATTACTGGGTCCTAAGCTGTGAGCTGTTATATTTGATTCCAATAATAGGTATGACAAAAATGCTTAAACGCAAGGAAATTTGTTCTAGTTTCTTGGGACATTGGGACAGGACAAAGTTTGTCGGATCAGCTACCTACTATTCAAAATTATGGTAAGCGAGTAATAACTCACTAAGGGAAACAAGTGGTTGATTATGACCTAAGGTTACCTGGAAAAGGATTTTCTACGAGAGATATCTTGAAAATATTATAAAAATTTATTAAATAATTTAACATAATAAATTGATGTATTTCTTACCTATCAAAGGTGATGTTAGCTCTGATAATACCCGAGGTTCTGTCTACAGTAAATGCACCTTCTTGGTTACCTTCTAGAATATGATAGTACACCATGCCATTTTCACCCGAGTCTTTATCCGATGCTTTCACTGTACCTGTATAAAAAAACAAGCAACATAAAAAAATAAAAAATATATATATAAATCGGTCAAAAAAATGTGTGTATGGCAAAGCGTTTTCGTAATTAAGGTTTAAATTAACGTGCCGCCACGGGAGACGCTCCGGGCGTCGGGGGCCACGTGACGGTTTCCGGCCACCGTAGACGCGGGCTTGTGGACGGTGAGCTAGCTCGCCGTCCGTCCGTCTTATAACGACGACAGGCCGTGTGGACGGCGCGCGAGTGTTCCACGCGCGCCTTTAAGAGATGTCAGCAACATGGAAGGGGCCAAGAGCCGATGCCTGTCGGGGCTGCGGGATGTTGTAAGAGATACCGCGGCCACGACGTAAAGGGCTAAGAAGGAACATGGGTTGTTTTTAGTCAGTAGAAGTCTGACACTACTTTTCGCTCTGTCCAAGAGCGGGAGGGGTTATTTGATGATTTCCCACCCACCCCAAAAAAAAAACAGGTTTAAATTAACGCCAATTTTTTGAGTCTTATTCACTTCCATACATTCTTTGCTGTGGCCGGAGGCCTTTGTCCAGCAGTGGGTGTCTTTCGGCTGAAATGATAATTACCATCATCAGTTTTAAAAAAACACAAATCCCTTCCCTTCATCCCTTCCAGGACACAAACTAGGCGGAAGAATAATATTGCTCCAGAAATTACAGTAAAAACTACATTTGCTACGAGACAATATACAAAACAATCGTCACACATATACAATATTCTTAATAAAGAAAGTAACATATATTCTATGACATACCATGACTGCAAAAAAACACTCACTCAATGGCTGACAAACAAAAGTTACGACGAAATCGAGTCGATCCTATATGCGTTCAAATAATTCGTAGTTCCACTCACCCACACACCATCCCACACACACACGCACACACACACACAAACACACACACACACACACACCCAGTGCGCGAACTGAGCTTAACTTTGTTTATTTTAAATATTTTTTACTGAAGTTTGGCTTATTTTAGATAGTTTTTTTTATGTATTATTATTATTATTATTATTTTTTTTTCTTTTATTACTAAGTTTAAAATTGTCACTAGTCTTAAAATTTATGTACCGTTACTACCGTAAACAAGAGGAGCGGAAGTACCTACTACAAGCAATTTTTTGCTTAAAAGGTAGTTCCTAATTTTGTAATGTTATGTACATAAGTTGATGAAATAAACATTTTTATTTTATTTTATTTTATTATTTATCATAACTTACCAATAATAACTCCTGGCAGCAAGTTCTCTTTGATGCTGAATTGATGGGAAGGCGACGAGAAGCGCGGCGCGTTGTCGTTGTCGTCAACTAGCACCACAGTCAGGAGACGGAGGCTTTCGAACTTGGCTGGAGTGCCGTTGTCTACTGCTGCTATTACCAGCTGGAGGAAACAAACAAAATCGTTTGTAAGTGGAATGTTTAAACAGTAGTTTGTTTGCTTACTTTGTATGTAATCCTAGTGTTACTAACCGCCGTTGCGTTACCCCGATCATCTAGAGAAACAAGGGGTATTCGATGCAATATCCCTCTAACGAGGCCGAAAATCCGGAGAACCGTTTCTTGCAGTGTGCTACTGGGGTTTATATGGGCAGTTTCATTAAAAATCCCTCAGCAAAATGTAAGAAACGCTTCTCCAGAGCGGCCTTATGCATTGCTTACGCGGTCGAGCAGAAACTATCACCTGTCCATAACTTACAACAGTGACTCGTCCGAATTAAGTTACTGCCAAAGTGGTCGATGGTATATTTCAAATGAGCGGAAGATCGATATGCAGTCATGCACATGTCAATTATTTCCTGTTCATCATTGCTATAACTAAAGCAACAATTTTGCTTTGGAAAAAAAATGGTTTTTAAACGAACCTGATACTCAGCCTTATGCTCCCTATCCAAGAAGGTCTTAGTCCTCAGTTCTCCAGTATCCTTGTCTAGGCTGAACTCCTGGGTTTCCCCCACGTTCTGATTGTCTACCTTGAGGAAGTAAGACACGCGGCCATTGTCTCCGCTGTCTTCATCTGTGGCCTTTATTGTGGTGATGAGGTAATCTGATTGGGCTGCGTTCTGTGGATGTGAAATTGATTTGAGAATTTTGAACGAAATTGCGCAGGATAAAGAGGTTTGGAAAGAGAAAAAAGAGGCCTTTGCCCCGCAGTTGGACAAACAAAAAGGATAACCATAGATCTGTTTTTTTTTTTTTAATTTCTATAAGGATACCAAAAAAATACGAAATTGTGGGAAAGCTGCCGTAATTTTAGTTTGGATTCACCGTTGTATGGTCCATTTTTCATTATTTTTTACTTTTCCCCTTTTTTTTCCATTTCTCCTGTGGTGGGTGCGTTAACAAACATTTAAACTCACATACACAAATACCCAGACCCGAAACAACTATCTGTAGGCCATACAAATATTTGTTCAGTGCGGGGATCGAACCCGCGACATGCAGTCCAATCGCTCAGCCATGCTGCACCAACCGTGCCGTCATTCGTCAATTACATTACAACTATATGAAAAACTCATCAAATTTCGCTTGTTTTACGTACATGTCATCTATCACTAAATAAGTAAATTTAAATTAAATAAGTAGATCTAAAACCAAACATAAATCTGTTTCTCTCTTTCTTCCTGGGCTGTAATCCCAGAAAAAGAAGACCGTGAGAGATAAATAATAACACCATCTCTGGGCGATCTTCAATTCAAGCCGCGCTTAGGTTGGTAGTTGATTGTGTGATCACAGAGTTTCCTACGCGCCTCGGAATGCACGGTAGGGCCTTTGAATCTTGCCCTTGGTGATCTTTGATATCGTTACAAGTAGTCTGGTATTATTAATAATAGGGATTAGTATTCCCAAGGGTCTGTTGTATGATTCAGTACTCATTGTGGAGGTCAGATAAGCACTCATTGTGCGCAGCAGCTGAAAATTAACTTCAGGTGGTATACACACTGTGTTGCCATCTCGCATTATGCTGAGCTGAGGCTTTTGGTATTATAAGTTTGTTTCTTTTGTAAAAAAATAAGGTGTTTTTTTTGTTAATAACTAGCGGAACTGGCAGACGTCGTACTGCCCGGACAGCAGCGCCACCTACCGGGTCCAAGACAGCAAAATCCCCATTAACAAAATGAACCGACATTTATTCAATTCACGTGGTAAATGAAGAACCGCTCAACCGATTTTGTGCATACTTCACATAAACCATCTACTAAATAATCCGAACAAAGCCTAAACATTTCGTTTGGATAGGTGAGCCCGTTATTGTGTTATAAAAATTACAACGAAAAGTGGCATCGATTTTTGATGACAAATAAATACAATTTTATTTTGTTCCTCGTCATTGCTTCTGAGGAGTCTTTAAAGATTAGCAATACACAAAAAAGCTAGTAACCTCAGGTATCTCCAGCTGCCTCTGTAGCTGCGGCGGCTGCGTGAACACAGGAGTGTGCCGGTTGACGCTGAGCACGCTGATGTCCACGCGCGCGGTGTCGCGGTGTGCACCCGCACCGTACGCGTCGCGCGCAGACACCCACAGGTGGTACGATGTGTTGCCTGTCACCGGCTTGGCTGGGTAGATGATGCCATTGGAAGGGTCTACTGTGAACACGCCTGGAAGAAATTTGGGTGCTTAGAAAAGCTTGCTATTGGAATATAAGCTGTAGAGAGTGTTAAAATACATAACAATTATAACACTTATTAATAAATTTGACACTGACCTTCATCATCATATTTTTAGTTACAGATATATTAAAATTTCAAATACTAGGTTTTGCTTTTATAACTTTACTTAAAATACCTCCACGACCCGTTTAGTATTAAATCTACACCCATCAGCACAATGTTGTGTGTGCGTTGCATTGTTGAATCATACTGTAAAATGTGATGTTACATCCCAAAAAATTAAGGAAACTTAATAATGTGATAATCCAAAAAAGTAAGCAAAAAATAATGGTCACATCTATAATCATTTATCATTCATATCAACGTTATAGATGACACCGAAATGCATAGCCTACGCCTAAGAAACCCAAAAGGCCTTTTTTAATACGTTTTCAAGATTTTAGAAAGGAATAAAGAAAAATTTATTGGTCTTACACAGGACAAGAAATTAATAATAATAAAATGACATAAGAACGAAAACAAGAGAAAACTAATAAAATATATACAGAATTAAAATAAGTCCCGTACGAGGCCAAAAGGCCACTATCTCAGCATTGTGCTGCAACACCATAGATAGGTTTTTATTATATTTTACTTTTTTCTTTTTTTTTTTGGTTTTTTTTTATTTATTTATTTAAAACACACACTATCATTACAGGCTAACCTAATACAACAGTGTAGTTATAGTTAAAGTTTACCAATGACTGAGACATACAATTAACAATCTAGACTAATTAAGAACATAAACATCAATAATAACCATTATAATTCTTCAATAATAATTAACAATCTAGACTAATTGAACAAAATGCGGCCCGTGTGAATTCACTCAAAGTACATTTTTTTTTTTAATAAAAACGTCGCCCCACACTAGAAATTTCTCCTGTATCGTGGGTGCGTTCACAAACATTTACACTCACATACACAAATACCCAGACCCGGAACAACTATCTGTAGGTCATACGAATATTTGTTCTGTGCGGGGATCGAACCCGCGACACGCAGCGCAGCAGTCCATTGCTTGAGCCACTGCGCCAACCGTGCCGTCATTTGAAGCAATCAATTTGTTGTGACACCATATTGAGTGACTGTTTAGACTGTTTTGTTATTTTCCTTACCCGGCTCACTCTGCTCTTCAATCCTGTACTCGATCTTGCCGTTGATGCCCTCATCCTTATCATCAGCCAGCACTTGCAGGATGGCAGCCGGCGGGTTCAGCTGTAAGTTCTCTGCTATCGTGCTCTTGTACACCTTCTGGCTAAAGATCGGCGGGTGGTCGTTTATGTCTAGGATTTTTATGTGCACCTGAGGAGACAATTAATAAGTACTTAAATTATCAAGACCATTCAAAACTATACGAAAACATTGTTTTTTTTCCGATACTGTCCCAATTCTGGACAAAGATCTCCCCCCATTCCTCTGTTGAGTCGTTCTTGTGTACCTACTGCCTCTGCGGGCCTGTTTTTTCAGAAAGGCAGCCAAGTCGACCCACTATCTTCGCCTTGGTCTGCCGCAACCGCATATATAGTTGTCTTTGCTGTGCTAAAATAAGTTTAGGAGCAAAATGCCTTATTCTCAAAACGGCAACAGAGTCGCAAAAGGACGAGTTCTCAAAATGGCCAATTCTCAAGAAGCCTAATACTCTGAATGGCGAATTCTCAAGAAACCTAGTTCGTTGAATGCCCTATTCTCTAAAAGCCTAATTACCTTAATGTCCTATTCTCAAAATGACATCCTTGACTGAAACTTGCAAAGCGACTACTCAAGGAACGTCTCATGTTTCCTCAAAAGTAAGTACTTCAATATCAGAAAAAAAAACTCTATAAACAACTCACAGGCACACTGGTAGTCCTCCTGAGATGTGCAGGCGCATTATCACTAGCGAGAGCCCTCAACCTCACATCTGCAGACACCTCTCTATCGAGCTCAGCGCCCTCCGCGACTGTTATCACTCCGGTTTTAGGGTCGATGGTGAACTGCTGTGAAGACTCTCCTGATAGACTGTAGGTTACTTCGCCGAATTCGTCTGGGAAGGATAGATTTTATTACAGGGACAGTTCAAATAAATTTATATCAAAAGAGTAATTCCATTAAGCTAAAAAAGAGGTAAAATTAGCTATCCATTTGGGTCCAACATGGATAGCTAATTTTGTGCTGACGCCATGTAGGATTCAAAAGATTTTTGGTACATTTGAATATATACTAGTGATGTGATGATGATCGTCAAAAATGTACGGCCTGTCGTCGTCATAGGACGGACGGACGGCGAGCTAGCCCATCACTCACCGTCCACAGGCCCGCGTCTACGGTGGCCGGAAGCCGTCGCGTGGCCCCCGACGCCCGGAGCGTCTCCCGCGGATCACGATCATACCTTCATCCTTATCCACAGCCGACACAGTGATGACACTGGTCCCCGCTGGCGAGTGTTCAGGCACAGCGGCGTCGTAAGCTGCGGCCGCAAACACGGGCTCCTCGTCGTTAGCGTTGCGTAACGTCACCGTCACGCCGGCTGCCGTGCTCAGCGCGGGCACGCCGGAGTCTACAGCTACTAGTGTGAAGTTTATGCTGTGGATTTTTTCGTAGTCTATGCGGGCGGATGTTTTTACTACACCTAAGGGAAGAATGGAGGTTTTATAATATAACATGCTTTATACAGTGTGATTCTTTATAATGTGCACATATCGAAATGAGGGAATCTATGCTTAATTTTATCGATGGAAAAAATATTTAAAAAAATCTAAATATTTTTTTAAATTTTTTATGGAATTTTCAAAAATGTTGTCCGCTGTTGTGACCCCAATGTAAACAAAACGGTGTAACTTTTAAACTAAATTATCTATCGCGATGAAACAATTTTATGTAAAAAGTTATGAAAAAAAAAAGTTTTTTTGATCAAAAAACGTGTTTATTTTCAATTGAGGGTAGTTTTTTTCCACAATTTTCATTTTACGAGGACGCCTAATTGCTTCCAATCATTATGGAGTTTGTTTCATCGCGATAGATAATTTAGTTTAAAAGTTACACCGTTTTGTTTACACTGGGGTCACAGTAGCAGACAAAATTTTTAAAAATTCCATATAAAATATTAAAAAATATTTAGATTTTTTTTAATAATTTTTCCGTCGATAAAATTAAGCATAGATTCCCCCATTTCGATATGTGCACATTATAAAGAATCACACTGTATATTCAAAAAATACCTGTAAATGCTGGAATTCATGTTTGTACGGAGATGTAATGTTCAGTCCTATTTGTTTGACACATTACGTTTTGAAATTCGTACCGGTGAGACATAACCGACGTCGGTATATATACATACATGAACTCACGCCTTTTTCCCGTGGGGGTAGGCAGAACCACAAACAGCCAGTCCATACCATATATCCAGAACCATAGACAGCCACAGATACGCTGACGACCTGCGCGATAACCCGTCTTTGAACAACTACAGAGAATTTCAAACTAGACGGTCTTGCTAGTAATTGTTTTTCATTAATTACCCGACTGCGGCGAAGCCCGAAAGGAGGGTTATGTGTTTGTTCTCATTGCTTTATCTCACGAAGTCGTTTTATCCTACTTTCTAGGGTCCATCAGGTGAAATTGACACACAAAGCTTAAAAATAAACTTAAAGCCTAATTCATGGTTTTAAATTATGGTTATTACGCAAATAGGCATTTAAAAACACTTTTACAAGTCAATCTTTTAAACTCTACTACTCTGAGAATAAATAGCGGAAACAAACTCAGAAGTCATAGTCTCTTTAAGGCCCAGACATAATCTTGATATGCTCACATGAGAACTATGCCGTTTCGTATCTGAGATGATCCTTTTTAAGAAAGATCCATACACATTTGAGTGGACCTGTCCAGTCAACGCAATATTTTGTCAGATACCTCGTAGCTCGACTTAGACTCACCAGTAACATTATCAATAGTAAAGTACGGGCTGGGCGGGTGTATCACGATGGCCTGCACGGGTGTCTCCTTGTCCGTGGCCACGTAAGTGTTGAGCACGGTGCCTATGGGCTGCTCCTCCAGCATGGTCTCCAGGTATGAGGGTTGGGAGAATACAGGGGCGTAGCGATTCACGTCTACGATTGTGATTATTAGCTCACCTAGAAAGAAAAACATGTAGGTATTGTCGACTATAAAATTAGTTATTATAGCTTAAACAAGGTCAGCCGGTCCTTAAATTCAAAGAAGTCTTACTGCCGCACTCAGAGAGCTTAAATGATTACTTAGACCATCACTTAGTTAAAGGTTTTGACAGTTTTGTCTTACACAAGTATGTCAATTCTTTAATATGAAGTAATCAATTAATATCTCTGAGTACCTCAGTTAAACTTATTTTACGTGACATTATGCAATTTTATGAAATCCATATTGGATAAATTCTCATAATATTTTATCTATTCGATAGAGATTCGATCAACGTTTAGCAGACCACACTAATTGGGCGGAATCGGCTTGAAGCGATGAGGTCAGAGTCGAATTGCTCGTCGGAATACAATCGAAGCGAAAAATATCTGTTTCTAACCGGCTTAAACTTATTCCGTAGTCATAATCCGTAGTCTAGTCCCATGCAACGTAATTCTAGTGAATTTATAAAACTACATGATAATTATTTTGAACGCTAAACAAATAAAAATCGTTGGGAAAACTTACCATCAGCCTGCTGCAGCGTAGGCGCAGACGCGTCTGTAACTCGAACAGGTAGAGTGAGTACCGCTGCCCGACTTCTGTCTAACTTCTGAGATACTAGTATAGTACCATTAGGTTGCACTGAAAACCAGGAGCCGAAGATACCTTCATCTGAAACCTGTGAAACACAAAAAAGAGTAAAGTAAAAGTCATACATCATTGTAAGGCACCATCACGTGACGTTCCATGAACGGCCGCAGTGTCCGCAGTACACGCTGCTTCACGCGACGTCGCGGGATGTGGCAATGAACGTGTTCAAAACGAATCAGCTGAACCGATTTTAAGGAAATAACAAGAATTTTTCAAATCGGTGCATGAATGACAGAGTTCTGAGGTAATAAACATAAAAAAATGCAACTGACTTGAAAACCTTTTTGTAAAGAATGTTAAAAAATAGAGTGGCTCTATGAGCTGGGTGTCTAAAATGGCCGGTTTAGCAGAATAGTAATATAAATCATGTTAAAAATTAATATTCTTAAAATGGACTTTATGGATATAGGCATAAAGTCCATTTTAAGAATTTGAACATTTTATCGTGATTCATATCAAGATTCTGCGTGGATTCTGATAAAGCGGCCATTTAAGACCGGCTGAGATCACCGATGCAACCGAATGCGATTATAACAGCATTCAAAGGCTATGTGACGTTGGGCCGCGGGTAGTCCTCTGGTTATCGCGGCCTCGACATAGAGGGCGAAGAAGGAACATGGGTGGTTTTTAGTCAGTAGAAGTCTGACACTCCCTTTCGCTCTGCCCAAGAGCGGGAGGGGTTATTCGATGATTTTACACCCACCAAAAAAAAAAAAAAAAAGGCTATGTGACGTTTGAATTCTGTCATTGGTGCACAGATATTGTGCAGAAAAATCGATTATTATTTTATAAAATATTACCCACCTCTTTTCCATTCTTATCAACCGTCCTTATAACTATATCCCCCATCTCATACACGAGCGACCCGTTATCCGTGATATCCGGGTCCACAGCTATCAGGTTGTGTACCACGGACCCTAGCTCGGCGTCTGCTGACACCTCTGCGCGTTGTATGGACGGCGTGAAGTATGGCTTCTTGTCGTTTACGTTGATTACGTGGACTGTGAGTTCGGTTGTGCCTGTGAGGCTTGGTATTCCTGGAGAGGAAGATATGGTTAATTAGAGATGTTTACTGACTTAAAAAAATATGATTCTGATTAGTCCGTCCGTTAGATTATCGAAAAATATTGGATACGTATTTTTTGTCTTCATTGTTTGTTTTACATGAAAAAAAGAAAAAATGACGGACTAATTAGATTTTTTTAGCTAACTACTCTATTGATGGAAAATGGAATTTAATTATTGCTAACAAAATCTTATTACGATGATGGTGTTCTGGGTTAAATCCCCAGGTCTGGCAATGTGTTATTGGGTTTTTCATCAGGGGATTCGTAGTAGTAGCCTCGAAGTCTGGATTCAAGCCCTATTGGTGGCAATAGGCTCGCCCACTACTACGTGGGGCTAACATATAACTGTTGAAATGTAGGTGTACAGTCGAACAAGCAAATAAAAATACAGCCAGCTAACTTGCATTTACATTTAAGATTATACAGATACATTTAGAGACTGATGCCAAACGATACAGCGTTTGACATCAGTCGCTTTATGGTAAACGACTCAAAAAACAAAATTGCAATCAATATTTTCAGTGTACTAGAATGATTATAAACCTGTACATATACTTATTAGCTTGTTCGACTGTACTGAGATTAGGTACACATATGCATTAACCTTCAGGAATTAGAGGCATGGTGTTATTATGAACAGATGTGACCAAGAAAGTTTTGTATTTGTTATAAGCAGATGTAACATCTAAATTATTATGGTGTGCAAATCTGGCAACTAACAGGTGGACCGATGACATCGTGAAAGTCGCGGGCAACCGGTGGATGCAAGCTGTAGGTTATCGTTCGTTATAGCGTATGGGGGAGGCCTTTGTCCCCCCAGTGGATGTCTTATAGCTGATTATGATGAAATCGGGCAATTAGCCTCTGACTCTCTTGTCTCTTCTTCAAGTGAGTGATTACTTACCTAAATCAGTAGCCACAATCTGTATCCTATACGTGTTCCTCTTATCATAGTCCAGGTTAGAGGAGACAGTGACCACTCCAGTATCGTTGTGTATCGCGAAGGAGTCCAGCGCTCCCTTCTGTATCCAGTACTTCAGCTCAGAGTTGATGCCGCTGTCCAAGTCTGTTGCGCGGACGGCTGCTACTTCCGTGCCTGGAGAACCAATGAAATAAAACATTACATTAAGAATAACATCAAAATTGCATTACAAAACATTATGTAAAAGTCTCTTAAAGATGAAGAGAATAAGAATTTCGGAAGATGATGTTGTTAAAACAGCTGGAATAACCTGGACTAGACTTATTACGACTAGACTTATGACGGCACGGTTGGCGCAGTGGCTCAAGCAATGGACTGCTGCGCTGCGTGTCGCGGGTTCGATTCCCGCACGGAACAAATCAAATATTTGTATGACCTACAGATAGTTGTTCCGGGTCTGGGTATTTGTGTATGTCAGTTTAAATGTTTGTGAACGCACCCACGATACAGGAGAAATTCCTAGTGTGGGGTAACCTATTAAAAAAAAAAAAAAAAAAAAAAGACTGGCACGGGAGAGAGACGATTGTAAAGTGTTGGAGGAGGCTAAATAACGAATAAAAGTCTAAAGTTAAAAATTCGTCGCCAAATTTTGAACCTATCAATTTAAATGTCATCGACACGCTAAGAAGTAGGAAATCTTTTAAACTGTGAGCCTAGTGGTGTGGACGTTTGATTGCCAAGTCATAAATAGGTCCCCTGTTCAAACCCAAGACGTGCTATGTAATAAGCTTCGGTGAAAGAAAGCATCGTGAGAAAACCAGAACGATAAAGAAAGAATAGTCAGTTTCTTGTTTGAGTTTACGATCACTCCTAAAGCAAGTTCAGCCTGTATTGGTTTTAGATGATTTTGTGATGTTCTCATCAATAATAGATTACGTCTCAATAAATACATTCATTTATAAGCTTGGTTTTGGACTATAAACGGTCAGTTCAGCGTCTAGAATTGAAATTTCAACGGCACGCTTTAGTGTAGCCCGCATTAGTCTATTTTTTATGCAATCAGTTGATTGTTTTTATTCACATCATGATTGATGAGTTGGTATACAGTGTTAACGTACTTCCTTCACTAAGCCATCAGCGTCAACCAAGCATTCTGTACATCAAAACTGAGTAACTCTACGCAAAAATTAATGCAAGAAAACGACTTTTTGAATCATCTTATTTTATAATAATAATAATAATAATAATATTCCACAACTATCACACAACGCCATCTAGTCCCAAGCTAAGCAGAGCTTGTGTTATGGGTACTAGACAACTGATAAACATACTTACTTATTTTACGGTAGAATATAATGTAACGCTCATAAAACATTATGCCGATGAAAGCTTTGGTCATAGAGGTATTTGAAGTTAATCTATAACATTAATAACTTGTCAAAAGGTTGGAACTTTGACCCCCAGTTTCTCTGTAAATAACTAAATAGAACAAAAAAAATCGCAATGGCGGGGGAAAAAAGCTACTTTTGGCATCGTTAAAGTATTGTTACACCCATTAATTATTTACAGAACGATGCGACTTACCAATAGGTGCATCTTCAGAGATATCAGCGTCATACTTGTCAGTATCGAACACGGGCGCGTGGTTGTTTACATCGCGGACTGCTATCTCCACTCTGCACGTTGCGTTGTGGACTCCATCGGTTGCCTGGGATAAGTGATCGTTGTGATAAGTTTTCAGATAAAATATAGCAATTAAAATCTAACTTGAGTGCAGAAGAAAGGGGTAAATTATACAGGGTTATTTGTAAAACACCGTTAACCTCTCAGGACTAAGTTGCTAACATCATAATCAACAACTTTTGTTCTATGACTTTTAAAAATTCATCATACTTTAGTTCATCAGATTTACTTACAAAAATAAAAATATTTAAATTGTACGCTCTAAATGTTACCTAGTCTGCGAAGCAAAAAAAAACGATAGTATAATAGCGAGGGGAGCGGGGTAAGGGCGGCGGGGTAATCGTACCGTAGCGAGTTACGACAGTGCGCGACAGGCGTAGGTAGGTACAGCTAAATACAGAGTTGAAATGTGTTAGATAGGACAACGAAATCTTTAACTTTTGTTTTTGGTAAATGTATTATGTTTTGTAAAAAGTCATAGAACAAGAGTTGTTGTTTATGATGATAGTAATACAGTCTTGCAAGGTTAGCGGTGTTTTAGAAATAACCCTGTATATGGACCCTGGGCCCAGTGTTGTAGCAGGCGTTGGTCAATCTTTAAGTGTAGGTCTAAACATTTTATTAGAGGCTAATTACCATGACGCTAGTCAATTGAATGATCAAGATACAGTATTTCTAAAATATAAATTATTACCACTATTGCCTGTATTCACCATTTAAAGACATTTATATACAAGTTCAGAGCTCATAATTATGAATCGACTAGCTGTTGCCAGCGGCTTCACCCACTACAACTCGAAAATTATCCCACGGGAAGATAAAGTCGGCATAAAAACTATCCTATGTGTTAATCCAGATTATAAACTATCTGTGTACCAAATTTTATCCAAATCCGTTCTGTAGTATTTATGTGAAGAAGTAACAAACATACACACTCACACACTCACAAACTTTCGCCGTTATAATATTAGTGTGATGTGATAGTGTGATTATGAACTACCGTATGATTGTAATGACTCAGTGCTGCCAAGATCGTCTCCTTACTTAGGTACTTTTAAAAAGTTACTAGCACTTGTCAATCTGGGCGGAGCGGTGCAGTAGGGAGTGTCAGACTTGTACTGACTAAAACCCACCCATGTTCTTCCTTTGCCCTTTGTGATCGGGACCGCGGTATTTCTTTCGAACGGGCAAAAATAAGATAAGATAAAAAAATCTACGATATTATTTCGTTGTACAAAGTTTATCCAGTTCAATCTTACCAGCACAGTCAAGTAAATCTTGTTGCCTTCTTTAGGAGGAGTAACTCCGCCGATATCAGCTCGTACGGATATCTTGCCGTTGATGGGGTCCATCCAGAATGGGTGCGTTACGGGCGCGATGATTGAGTAGCGGATGTCGGATGTTGCGTCCACGTCACGGGCTTGGACCTGTGAATATTACATTTGAATTAGTATTTTTTTGGGATAAGCCAGCCACAATGCCCACAATATTCCCAATTCACTGTAACTCCTGTGCGCCAGAATCAGGAGTCGCAACCACCAGAAAAGTGCCCACAATGAAGCTCGACGAGTCAGAGAATCAAATTAACTGTCTTGGATCCCGCATCAGAAAATAATTGCGGATGAGTAGGAAAAACATAATTTCCAGGTCCCTCCATATAACCAAAAGGCAGAACAGACCAAGGCCAATAGAGTACAGTAGAATGTTGTATTAGTATAGTAGAAGCAAAATAAGCATAAATCAATGAAATGTCAAAAGTCATCATGTGGACTTTTGACATTTTAATATCAGTTTTTCGTATTTGCATCGTCAACGTTGAGTGTTATCGCAAAAATTGTTTAGACAAAAATAGTAGATCATAAAATAAGGACGTGCCTGACAAAAAAATATGTTTCTGGTTAGTCCGTCAGTTAGATTATTGAAAAATATTGGAAACCTGATTTTTGTTTTATCAAATTAATAAAAATTGACGAAGATAAAACGCATCAAAGATGGGGGCTTATAACATCACTATCCAGTGAAAATGTACTGCAATGTGACGTCTCACGAGTTTTCGAAACTCTGTATCATCTTCATGTTTTGTTTACGTGAAAAAAATGTGTTCAATATTTTTTGGAGATTTCCATCTGACGGTAAAAAAAAATTTTTTTTTTCCTCGGACTCACCATTTCCAAGATATGCTGTTAAACGGTACTTTTTGAAGTAGTCATTTGAATGATATGCATTATGTTATGGAGCACGTTCTAACCGTCTACAGTACTTACATTTATTGACAAGTGCCCCTTTTTACCGACGTTTTATAAGTGCCCATATAGGCCTATGTGAAATAAAATATTAGAATAATAGATTTTGATTTTGACACTGAAAATTTTCATTTAAACATGGCGAAATTATAAGGGTTCCATGTTGACTACGGAACGAGAAAAGACAACAAAATAATGTTAGTTTTGTACAAACCTGTAGCTCTGGTTCAAACTTCACAGCATCTTCATCTATGGAAGCTTTGTAGACGGCAGTGTTGAACACTGGCGGGTTGTCGTTGGAGTCTGTCAGAGATATCTGCAGGGAAACCACTGTCATCTGACCTGCACCATCGTCGTCGGTTGCCTGGGAAAAGCGGTGAAAATTAATGAGGAAAAAAATGTAATAAGATTAGAGTATGACAACCGTACTTGTGTGGTGAAGACAAAAGCATACTGTTTAGTACTCGTGCCACAAACCGCTTTCTATGTTTTCCATTAGAGTCTGACTGTATTATACATATACAACGACAAGCTGGTAACTCTAGACATTTTGGTACTTTAGACATTTTTAAACTGCTAAGGTAACTCTACACGCGAGTGTAGAGTTACCTTAGCAGTTTAAAAATGTCTATAACAATTATGTACCGTGTCTAACTTAGCAGTTTAAAAATGTCTATAACAATTATGTAAAGTGAGAGTGTCAGACTTCTACTGACTAAAAACCACTCATGTTCCATCTCAGCCCTTTATGTCTAGGCCGCGGTATCACTTACAACAACCCGCAGCCCCCGACGGCAGCTTGAAGCATACCTTGTACTGTAAGAAGTAATCCTTCCTCGTCTCATAGTCTAGACAGGGCGCCTGTCCAGGCGTGGGACAGGGTGCCACAGTGATCACTCCACTGCGGTTGTCTACACTGAACAGTTCCGCGCCATTGCCTGAGAGGTGGTACACTATGCCTTCTGTGCCGAATCTGGAAGATGGGGAATAATAAAAGAATTAATTTCCAGTTAAACGGAATATGCGCCGCTTTACATCAAACTCAGTAACTTTACGCAAAAAATATTGAATAGTACGAAGGTCATGGAGGTCTTTAGGGTAAAGTACCGATCCCACATAATATAACAAAAGGAATCATCCATAGAATAACTACAAGAGAGTCAAATAGAAGATGGAACGCAACAGAAGGTTGTCGACAATCAAAAATCTTCTTAAAGTCATATGATGAAAAGAAATCCCACAAGTTACTCAGAATGAGCAGGGGAAACATAAGACTAGTAGTAGGGGTCGCAACAGGACACTGTGGACTCAATAGACATCTGACGATTATGAAAGTAAAGGAAGATCCCATATGCCCAGCATGTGGAGAAGCAGAAGAAACAAGTTTCCACCTTGTGGCGGAATGCAAAATGTATGGGCCACTCAGATGGGAAATCCTAGGAACAGATGAGATTAATTAAGAGAAGCTCGCAGAAATCTCCACCGAACAACTGGTGAGCTTCTGCAAGGCAACAGGAAGATTCGCGATGCCGACCACCAGTAACCCATGAAGGGGATCCACCTAAATGGGGAACTGGGCGAAATAATCCACAACGAAAGGACTGATCGCCCGTCTGGTGTCTGCCGGCGTCCCCGAAGATAAATAGAATAGGGTAAAGTAACAACATTACCCATACACTTTTCATTAAAAAAACAACTTGTGGAAAAGCTAAAACTTAAACCGGGGGGGTTTAAGTTTTAACTTTTCCACAAGTTGTTTTTTACCCCCTCCCAACATAACTAGAACAAACAAACAGACTTCATCCAGTGTAGTTTTATACCCTTCATATGATTCCTGTGACTCATACTTTATAGCTGCGCATAAGGCGATTTATCGGTCTATTTGGTGGTATGAGATAGGGGGGGAATACACTTCTGTCGGTACGCTATTGGTTCGTCAGTCTGTCTACGTCACGAAATATGAGTATGATAGCGCACTAAAGTTTTTCGAAATGGTTTTACATAACAATTGAGCAAAATGATTTATGACGTCATAAATCATTTTGCTCAATTGTTATATTTAATATATTTTTCAATGTCAACCTACTAATAAGCAATATACGAAGACGCAAATGAAAAGCTAGTTCGAAAATAAAGCAATAGACCTAATACTATCGTGCGCGAGTGTACCACTGCGCGAACTCCCCGCGCTTTCCCCTCATCGTTGTTTTTATGTGACGCAAACTATACCTTACAGACTAAAATATACACGGTATAATAACATTTTGGTTGGTAAATTGAACCTTAAAACCTTATAGTCTACTATACTATCTTACCTGCCGGTATCTCTATCCGTAGCCTTGACGCTAGCGAGCCTAATGCCGGCAGAGGCGCTCTCAGCCACGCTGGCGGAGTAGGGCTCGTCGGCGAAGTGCGGCGCGTTGTCGTTCACGTCTGTCAGCGATATCGTGACGCTGGCCTTGGACGACAGGCGCGGAGATGTGTGGAGCTCTTCGGCTATCACCTGGAATGTAGGTTCGACTTTTAGACATTTTTAGGTCTTAACACTAAAATATGAACTGAAGAATTACGGGCAACAAAGGTTAATAAGTTAAACCATATAATAAGGTTTGTTGCAATTAATAGGGTAAAATGGCCAGCATGACAATGACATTTCTAGGTTTGTCAGTTTAATTAGACCGAACTCAATAGGTAAGTAAATATTTTTTTTAACAATAAGAGTATAATAAGAAGGGGGGGCGTTTTGGGGGACTGTCTCTTGTAAATAAGTAAAGTAAAGTAAATTTTGACGTTCGAAAAGTGCTGATTATCAGCCTAGTTTGAATAAATGAGTTTTGATTTGAATACCTCAGGATATTTAAGTTAATGTAGTTCAAATAATCTTGAAGTATCAAAACTTGGCATCCAATTCTAAGCGTTTATTTCAATTATACCAATTCAGAGACTTTTGAATGTCATAAAAAAAAAAGCGACAGTATGCCTTTAATAACTTGTGAAAGTACTGTAATTTCCCTTTTCAAAGAACATGTAATTAAATTAATTAAATATCAATAAAACACAGTCTACAAATTCTTCTGTTACTCTTTCTGGTGGCGCCATCTCGTAACCATGTTTATAAATTCTTATATTACTTACTCGATATTCACCACTTTCTATTTGCACGTAAAACCCACCTCCAAAATAAACTTCCTCTGGTTCGGGTCCTCATAATCCAAGCTGGAGTTAAGTCTTAACGTCACAGAGGCAGTTCCAGTGGCTGTTGAAGGCTCCACGATGAATGCACCCATCTCGTCTGATAGACGTAGAGTGAATACTGAGTTTAGACCCTGGAAGGATGAGAAAAAGGTTTAAAATATGACGTAGTCGACTTCTTTAGAGACAGTTTTAGCAAGACTTTTTTTGTATGATCACACGAACTGTAAAAAAATATCTATCGCACATAAACAACAATAAAACTTTGTAAATGAAAATCTCTCTAGCAATCCCCAAAATGTTAGGCAGAGGTATAGCTAATACTGCCTTCGTAGAACAAAAGGGCACACCTGAGAAAACGTAATGCCGAAAAATAATCTTTATTAGATTAATTTTTAGGCTTATTTTTCTAAACATTGTTTTCGCAGTTGTGCTTACCCTACATTTCGCATTTAGATTTTTTTAAGTAGGTTAACGCAGGTATCATTGGGTATTTCAATCAGGAATTTCTATGTAGCAACTAGCGCCCACGAAGTCTCGATTTGTGCATGGTTGGTGGGAATAGGCTCGCACCCTATTACATGGAACTTCACATCAATAGGGTAGATTTCCAAAAAATATTGGACACGTATTTTTTCTTTTTTTACGTAAACAAACAATGAAGACGATACAGTGCTTTGAAAACTCGTTTGACTCTAACACATTAGTATGACATTTTTTAGCGGTAAGTGACGTCACCAACTCCCACTCAAATTTTTGACGCTTTTTATCTTCGTAATTTTTTTTTATTTCATAAAACAAAAAATACGTATCGAAAAATATTGATTTCGATAATCTACCAGACGGAATAATTAGAATCACTTTTTATTTAAGTCAGTAAACATTGTTTAATAATAATAAGTGTCGTACCACATCAGTATCAGTGACGACCATATCCAAGTTCGGCAGCGGAGTCCCGATGGGCAGACTCTCGGGTATCTCCACGCTGTACTCGCGTCGGTTGAACCGCGGCGGTTCGTCGTTGACGTCCTTTATAGTGATGGTCACTGTCGCCAGGGTTGACGTCAGCTCGGAGATTAGGGGGGCGCCGTTTACTACTTCCGTTGCCTGTGGGTAAATAAGAGATTTTGTTATTGCGTGGCTTGATAATAACAGACGCTCGGATTGGACTTCAGGTTAAGTTGCGCTTGCATAGGTTGGTCCGTAGATTGGTGACCATACAGAACATACTGACTTACCTTCGTGCTTCGGAAGGCACGTTCAGCTGGTGTTTTTAGAGCTTTGCCCAAAATTCTGACAACCAGCCTCTCCGAGGGTTATTATATTTTTATAATTATTGTCCTGCCCGGACAGCAGCGGGTCCGTTCCGCCATTTATTGAATTCATTTGTTACAAAAAATATGATAAATGAAGAACCGCTCGACCGATTTTGTGCAAACTTCACATAAACCATCTGCCAAATGGTCCGAACAAAGCCTAAACATTTGGTTTGGCTAAGTGATCCCGGTCTTGAGTTATAAAATTACAACGAAAAGTGGCATTGATTTTTATATAAAGAGATAGATATTGACTAGCCAGTATTATCTGGGTGTGAAGGTCAGACAAAAGAAAAACGGTAAATGAATAAAAATAAGTGATGGTGCTAATTGGTATTTCATGCGAGGGGCAAGCAGCATTAAACAGTTACTTTAAAATAATATTTCTCATATTAGTAAATATTCTAGCTGTTTAGGTACTATCAGATAGTTCTCAGAACTACATTTCCGTTCTCACAGAAAGATATTAAAACAGATCTAGACTGGCTACTTACCCTAACAGTAAGGTTTAATGGCGATGATGGGTCAGCTAACGCCTCCCTGTCCAAAGGTTTTGCAGTTCTTAATTCACCTGTTTGACTGTCCAACAGGAAGAAGTCCAAGGGATCTGTAAAAATGTATTCGGTTTAAAGACTATTTATTTCTCAAAGAACAAATTACAGTTCACTTAAAGAGAAACTTAACTAAATTAACAATAGGTAGGTTTACATTACGACGTTCAAGCCATCCAAGAGACCGAACAGTAAACACCGAGGTTTATCTATATGAAATACATAACAAAACAGTTCACGCAAAACTTATGTTAACAAAACAAAAATACTTATATTTCGTATTCACTTGAATAACAACAGTCTGTTAATATTATGTTTATAACTTTGCTCCAGAATTACCCCGTATTGTGTAGGTATATGTTTACTTAGATTTAAACTCAAATACACAAACAGCCAGACCCAGAATTACTTCCTATAGGCTATCTACAAATTTGTTCCGTGCAAGAATTGAACCCGCGACACGCGCACTCTGTCACTGCACACTCAATTAGCAACTTTACTGAGGTTTGTCTAAATAGTTTTCTTTTAAATCTTAACAGTGGCGTCAAGTTCCCTGTATTTAATTTGGTACAGATGAATCTACTGCGCACCAGCGTCATCCCACTGCTGGGAAAAAGCCTCTCCATGACTTCTAGTAGTTTAGATCCAGGTCTCTATTCTTCCACCCTGTCGGGGCCGCGGGTAGTCCACCGGTTATCGCGGCCTCGACATAGAGGGCGAAGAAGGAACATGGGTGGTTTTTAGTCAGTAGAAGTCTGACACTCCCTTTCGCTCTGCCCAAGAGCGGGAGGGGTTATTCGATGATTTTACACCCACCAAAAAAAAAAAAGTCTTGTCGAGCTCGTCCCACTATCAGCAAAGCTTGAAGGAAAATAATTTACTCTTAAAGTTACCATGACCTGTGACAATTTGGGTAACACAGTGATCCACCTCCAGCCATGTCCTGGCCAGCCGCTCACGAACGGATGGAAAGAACTGGTGGAGGTGTCGGCCTTTGATGGAATTATCCCACCTACATTGCCATTCAGACAAAAGTTCCTCCCAGACGTCAGTCAGTCTGTGGTTTAAGTTAGTAATCTAGCAATTTTAGCACGGTCACGTTACGTTAAACAGTCAGCGTCCCACCATCAGCAGCTTAATTATAAATAAATAACGTATTATGCACTTACTAGTAACAAGCTCCAATACAACTCTCCTAGGCTGTGCCCTGTCAGCGTCTCTGGCCTTCACAGTGAGTGCCAGCGTCCCCACTAACGCATCTTCCGCCAGGGCCCCGCTGAGAGCTCCACTGAATACGGGCGGAGAGTCCTGAACGTCCACCACTTTGATCTCCACGTGGGCTGTCGAGTTAAGGGTACCGTCCTGGGGAATGGAGAAGTGTTTGTTTAATAAAAAGTACCTGGATATCCGAGAAAACTAACTTTTTACTTGTTGATCATCATCATCTGTATCATCATCTCCAGTCTAACCAGATGCCGCTGAATACCAGTATTTTACATGGAGCGACTGCCTATCTGACCTCCACAACCCAGTTAATACTAGGTAATACGATACCCTTTGGTAAGACTGGTTGTCATACTTTCAGGTCACTGACTACATGTAACGACTACCAGAGATCTATATATGGCAGCCAGGACCAACAGCTTATTGTGCTTTCCGAGGTACGGAGGAAACTCGGTATGTAATGGGTGGTCACCCATCCACAGACCAACCTAGGCAAGCGCGGCTTAACCTAAATATCGACCCGAGTGGCACTTATTATTAGGCCACGAGCTCCTTGTTGTTGATGGCAATCTAAATTAAGTTGACTCAGAATCAGGCTACGATATTAGCGTTTTCAGTAGCGTACATAAGTTCTTGTATCGTGCAGATAACGAGACAAGCAGAATACGAGTCATATTAATTTGTTAACGTGACCCAAATTTTATTGTATAACGGGCCGTAAAATATGCGCTTTGAACACGGAATTGCTAAATCAAAGCCAAAATGTCTCTGAGTTTAATAAAAATTATTGATTCACGGCATTGATTTGAGATGGCTTACTTAGTTCAACAGGGCAATGTATATAAAAATTGTATTATCAAATGATAATGATAATTGATGATGATAATTGTATTGTATTATTAATTGTGTTAACGGTTACTCACGGTAGCATACAGCTGGTATTGATAGAACTGTCTGTCGTTGTAGTTGAGCGGTTTCCTCAGCACCAGGGCACCGGTGTACTGATGAGCTGACGAGCTTAGTGCTACCACTTCGAAGGTCTCGCACGCTTCAGGCCACTAAAATATAGACAATTTGTAAATTAAAAAAAAAAAACAGAATAACTGCAATGTCAACATCACTCTCCTGCTCTTAATAAACCCCATGAGATTGGAGTCGGCTTAAAAACATGCTATACAGGACGTTGTAAAAATCAAGTTAGTTATTTCCGCCAAAAGTCCTACCAAACCTGACTACAGTTTTAAAGAAATACATACATTTTCTAGTAATCAATGTGTTGATGAACACAATAACTGAAGGTACCCAAACAATTTAGCTTACCCAAGATAAGTTAAATAATTTGTTTATTTTATAGGTTGATGTGTCAAGGTGTATAAGTAAAGCATAAAAACGTATTTCATTTTACTTGAGTAAATATTGAGCCCAAGAAACGAACTGGGTCTACCTGTTCGGTAGTCTTGAAAATCAACTTACCTGTTCATTAGGCACACATCCAACTTCCAGACCGTCTCCCACAGAATCCCTGTCTTCCACCAGTATATTCTCGAGGAGAGTTTTACCAACTGCTTCGTCTTCTGGCACGTCTACTTCGTAAGGACTCTAGAAAAAAAAAACAAAGAAAATATAGGTGAGTAGGTAGATCTACACATGATTTATAGAAGATATGTGTGGTTCTCATTACAGGAGTGTATATACGGCGCTGTTCTTCAAACAATGGAGCGCTGAATATCGTGTCCTACGAACCGATGGCTGCTATCGAAACCTAACTAGTAGGTAGATAGCTAGTAGGTTCATTAGATTCCACCAAGGAGCAATGGTTCTGCAACGTTAATAATTGCAGTCCACTCCTTCTCTCTATCTAGCCTATCTGAAATCTCAATCTGCCAATTTCAGCCACAGTTATTACATTCGATGGCTGTAAATTGTGGTTATCGAGAGATTTGTTGTGCTGGTATTTCATGTGCTCTCAAGTGGCTACTGGTAGCGGTTAGTTTAGTGGTTCAACCGTAGGACTGCCAAGAGGTTGCATCGGTCACAGCAAAAACACAGCAGTCTTCAGATAACCACATAATGTAACATCGAACAAAATATTACCAGTGTGTGGAATAAAACGATCGTTTCATCTACAATGGCAATAACGGACTGTTAAAAACTAAATTACCTTAATAACCGTGATAATGTATTAATTGATGTCAATATATAACACAAAAAGTATTCGCAGCCGGTAGGATTCGAACCTACGCTCCCAGAGGGAATCTGATTTCTAGTCAGACGCCTTAACCGCTCGGCCACGGCTGCTACTTGTTTTGTTGGTCTAGAGTTCGAACTAAAGACACACGCGCATCTCTGATTTTTGGGATTCATGCGCGTGCGTATTGTATAAACATCCCTTGCTTCGGGGTGAAGGAAATCGTGATGAATCAAGCATGCCTTAAGGAATATTTCTTGCCGGCCGGCATGTAAAGCCATTCGAGGTCATGCCAAAATAACAATGACGATATTGTAGGGCATAGCTAAGCCCGGGGCTGCGGGTCGTTTGAAAGAGATAGCGCAGCCCCGGACACAAAGGGCTAAGAAGGAACATGGGTGGTTTTTAGTCAGTAGAAGTCTGACACTCCCTTCCGCTCCACCCCCAGCGAGAGCAGCCATTTGATTATGCCCCACCACCCAACAAAAAAGGGTTTAGCTGTAGGTGCTCTAGCTTTAAGGTCATCACGTTTTAAATATAACTGCGACCTTCTTCTCTCTTCAAATGCGTTGACCTGCCGATTCTTAGTTAGTATTTTTTTTACTGTTCCTTCACACAACAAACGGCCTTTATGACTGCTCAGTAATGCTCAGACAGTTTCTATACCTGACTCAACCCTTGATACAAGGGTTGAGGAATAAACATTGTTATCTTACATTTTTAAACATCGGTGGGTTATCATTCTCATCTAGCACGATGACGGTGACTGCCTGCGACTGAGACAGGTTCTGCACCCCAGCAGGATCCTGGTCTTCTATGGAAACTAGGAACTTTATCGTGTCTTCCACCTGAAATCATTAAAGAAGGATAAGAAAACCTGTACGCATGGACGCCGCAAGTCAATTATAAAATCATAATCATCATTTCTGCCGAAAGGCGTCCGTCCACTGCTTGACATAGGCCTCCCCCAAGTGTCGCCACATTGACCGATCCCATGCGTTTTGGATCCCTGCAACCTTCCAGGTCATCGGTTCGCCTAGTGGGAGTTCTTCCAATGCAATGTCTTCCAGTTTGCGGTCGCCACTCCAGAACTGTTCGACCCCATCGGTGTCAATAATGAAGTCAATAATATTAAAGAGGAAAGGAGATGCCTTTAATTTTTCACCAGAAATTGAACTTGTGACCCTAAACATTTAAAGCGGAATTGAATACCGCCATACGCCACATACTTTAGTTTTAGCATAACTTTATGAAGCATTTTGCATATTTTACAATAACTATTATCATTCTGACTTTGCTCATAATTATTAAATAATTTTATAGTAATTGCTTTGTTATTATGTAAAATTCAAGTCTGAGAACATTAACCGTCTGCCTTGAAGTTTTGGAGTCTTTGTCTCAATTAAAAATAAAATAAAGTTTTATTTGTTTTAATGCGCCACACAAAGCAAAACACAGAAATTTAGCGGTTTCATACAAAAGTCCTATTTGATTCACACGGCGACGCAAAATGAGTTGTCTTAACACAACACACACAATTTCTGCGACCGAAATTACGCTCGTTTGGCCTCACCCTTACCGTAGTTTTTGTCACTTTACTTTCATTCGTACCGGCAGTAAAAATATTAAGTATTATGGAGGCACTTAATTCTTAAAACGGAATGGAATGGAGTGTCTTAAAATCTGTTGACCAAACCACCTCACATAAAATCACGCCTGCTATCGCAAAAACCTTCAGCAGAGGTGTTTAGCAACATTTAGCAGTTATTTGGGGCCAGAACCTCATGCTCAGTACTTCAAAGAGCATCACATTGAATTAGTTTAAAGTTTGTACCTCTCTATCCAGTGGTCGGTCTAACGTCACGTCCCCAGTATCTGGATTCACTGAAAACTTATTGGTACCCGCTAAACTGTATTTTATCTGAAAAGCAAAAGCAGTGATTATTATCACTAATTCATCATCATCGTCATTTCAGCCGAAAGATGTCCGCTGCTGGACATAGGGCTCCCCCTAGAGTCGCCACATTGACCGGTCTCTTGCGTCACCCATCCAGCGGATCTTCACCAGGTTATCGGTCTACTTAGTAGCAGGCCTTCCAACACAATTTCTTCCGGTTCATCGCCAATTCGTCACCCAATTCCTTATTACTTGCTGAATACTGATCATTGGTACCGTCATGATTTTCTCTATCTTTTGTGTTAGGTATAAAAATATCTTTTCTCTTCCTTTTCGCCTGTATTTTCAACCCAGCACAATAATTTGTGTCCCCAGTCGGCCCACATCATTCATTCATCCTTCACAAGGGAATTAATACTGAGAGCGGGTATCGAGCCACTCTGCAGAGCATTTATTTAAGTTTTACCTAATGGTAAAACTACAAGCAATACAATTTTAAAATGTCAAAAAATCTAAGAAAGCAAAGCTGCAGTCACAAAGCATAATAAATTGTGAAAGTTGCCCATTTTAAAACGTAGAACTCTATAGAGAAGAATGGTCAAGATACTCCATTGACGCTCTT
This sequence comes from Diarsia rubi, assembly GCA_932274075.1. Lineage (NCBI taxonomy): Eukaryota > Metazoa > Arthropoda > Insecta > Lepidoptera > Noctuidae > Diarsia > Diarsia rubi. Next base: position 1,819,682 of record OW026420.1, on the reverse strand, counting down.
ACCTCTACACTCGTCAATATCGACAGATGTCACAGACAACGGATTAAACAATAGATAGTGATTTATCAATCATCAACGAGATTGTATGAGATGAGTATGAGTTGTTTGAGTTCTCAACTTATCATTATTATCGTCTTCTATTCTTAGAAAACGGCAACAAAAATCGTGTAAGAACATTATCATATCAGTCCGAAATCAAACACTGCTGGTTGTAAGCCTCCCCTTTTTTTTGTCTGTCGTGTTTCCCACGACTTTGATGATAAAGTCGACTCAACGAGCTTTTGGACGGCCCTGCAGGGCTATTGCGTATCTTTTAAATGACAGTAGCTATTATATAGTGTCCATCAATTAACTGTCAAATGGTTCTATTTTGTACTAAACTATAACCAATTTAATCCATGGACAATATGATAGCCACTGACATTTAAAAGATACGCAATAGCCCTGCTGGTTTCTTTGGCCTAATCTTGGCCATCATTAGGTTAAAGCCTTGCTTCATAGACCAAGTAATGAGGAAACATGATCTCCACAAAAGAGTCTTACCGGTAATCCTTCAGGGTCTGAACCTTGCAGCTTATAAACGATGGTACCGACTGGTGTGCTCTCCGATAACGCGTGGTTATTCATGTCCAGTGTGAATACTGGTAACATGTTTGTGGACCCTGAAAACAGATATTTATTTTAAATCAGTATTTTGTGAATCAACACAGCCGTGATAGGTACTACAAATAAACGTAGCCAGCAGCTTGAAGATTACGTCGAAAGGCACCCAAGGCAGAATAGGGTATTTCACCAAAAAAATCTAATTAGTCCAAATTAAGAAAAATTTACGAAAATAAAACGTGTCAAAGATCATGAGTGGGGGGGGGGGGCCTTTGACGTCACTTTGTGGGTAAAAAGGTACAACCATGTGACGTCACACGACTTGACGCGACTTTTCGAAGCACTGTATCGTCTTCATCTTTTGCTAAGTGAAAAATGAAAAAATACGTGCCCATTAGTTTTTACCCGACTGCGGCGAAGCCCAAAAGGAGGGTTATTGATAATCTATCTGACGGACTAATTAGTTTTTTTTGGTAAAATACCCTATTGCACACTACTTACTGTTAATTGAATGGTTTTGGTTTTAATCTAAAGCCGAAAGTTTACCAAGTGATTCTAGTGAATACCACAGTTATCATGGATCAATTAGTTTTTGCCTTTCCCAAGCTGCTACACAAAACTTAACCCTCCTTCCACTTCCAATCTGCCTCAAACTTTATTTGTATGGAAGGAATTTCTCAGTACAAGCAACCTCAGATTTTCCATTTGTATCACGATTGATGGCAATAGGCTCACCCCTATTAAATGGGACTTACAACATAATTTTACGTAGGTACCTATAACGTGTAGGTACTACAAGATACACCTCTGCATGACCCTTTCATTACAGTTTCTAGCATCAAGGTTATCATCAACCATCTTATCATTCAACACACACACAAACACAGTTGTGTTGTGACCCTGAACTTTGTACAAGAATAAAATAACCATAGAATTAAATTAGAATACCATTACTAGCGATGACGTCACAAGCGCAATACTCATGAGCTGCACGGCTCATTACAAAAGTGAACTATAGAAGAGAGTAACTCGAGAAAGAGGGTGAAAATCTCCTTCATCAACAATTAAAATGGGAGAATCCTGGACGGGTGCTCCCCCCCTCCACCCCGGAGCTGAATCTAGTGGACATGGACCGGTCTGAATGATTTCGGAGACGACAGAATCCTATTTTTTTTTTATCTAAATGGATTTACGCAGGTCAACCTATGAGGCTGGGATAGGCTTAACCGGACTATCCTGTAGGTGTCAATGTCAGCCAGGGCATATCAAACTTTTAAACAAGTGACAGTACGCTAAGGGCACTCCCAGCTTAGCACGTCACTGGGAAGGCTCTCAGCTTCGTTCGCCGTTCGCTATAGAATAGAATAGAAAAAAATGCTATGAACATGCTACGAGTATCACAAAACTATATAATATAAAACTAACTTCGCCGCGTCTGTCTGTCTGTTCGCGATAGACTCAAAAACTTCTGAACCGATTTTCATGCTGTTTTCACCAATAGGTAGACTGTATCTCAAGGAAGGTGTTAGTATATAATTGGACCGACAAACACGCGGGCGAAGCCGCAGGCATCAGCTAATCTACACTAATATTATAAATAAGAAACATTTGTTTGTTTGTTTGTAACGAATAGGCTCCGAAACTACTGGACCGATTTGAAATTGTTTCCCCGTTGGGAAGCGGATGAAACCGCGTGAGCACTTTTAAACTGCTTTTATTGCAAATAGCGGACTATTTTCAATAAAAGCAGTTCAAATGCTCCAAAACCAAGACAACTAAAAAGAAAAAGTCAACTTTCGCCCCAAAAACCCATATTACCCAATGTTCAATTACACACATTAGCAGTTTAAATCTATACACGGCGAAAAAGTGCAGATGCTATGGACAATAATTGTGTTAATCACTGTTCCGGTTATAGTAAGTGTAACTGTTATTGTTAACAAATAACAGACTACTGTTCACTGTTCGCAGTTATCTGTTTTAGTTGTAAACTGTAACTAGTTAAAACAGTGGCAGTTACTGTGTAAAAGGAAGCGGAGATCTATTCGCAGATTTGGACTCGAGTTAATAGTAGGGGATCGTAGTCATATTTTTTGTATTACAATAGCTCTATGCATGCAGCACGCCTGTAATCCCCAAAGATTACAGATACCCAGAGGTGTGCCAAAAAGTACACCGTCATAACGCCAGTTAAGTTTTAAAGTTCCATGGCAAGCACAAATAGGGTAGTTCAAGCAAAAATCTAATTAGTCCGTCAGATAGGTTTCCAAAAAATATTGGACACGTATTTTTTCTTTTTCCACGTACACAAACAATGAAGACGATACAGTGCTTTAAAAACTCGTGTGAAACCCCACACTCAAATCTTTGACGCGTTTTATCTTCGTCAATTTTTATTGAATTGATAAAACAAAAAATACGTATCCAATATTTTTCGATAATCTAACAGACGGACTAATTAGAATCATATTTTTTTTTGTCAGTAAACAGCCCTATTCGGACTGCATTGCTGCTACCGAGATATTTCTAATGGAAAAACTCAATAAGTCTTTACCCGACCTGGGAATAGGACTTGGGACCTCATGGTCACCAGTCGCGCTTGTTGACCAACAAGCCAGAATCCGTTATGTTGCTCTGTCTTCAAAACTACACCAAAATGTGATAGAAAATCCTTTTCAACGTTTCTTAATGTGAATTCCGACATCCTGTGTTGAGGGAGTTATTGTACCTCACAACTATACTCTTAGTGGCGCAAAAGCCACTGCTTACTCTGCACTCTAAAAAATTGAAGCCAACTAAGAGGGATTTTTTCTTAGTTGACGTTAAATTGAATAAAACTACCATGATATTAGGCAACTCAACGATAGCTAATTAGTTACAACAGCAAGTTCATTTGTGATTGAACGAACAATGTAGGTATGTTTATTAATTCTAACATGTATAATTGTTGATTGCATCACAATTTTCTTCTTTGCATGACTTAATCATTTTTATTTAGTTAACTTAAACAAATACGTCTGTTGAATCAATTCAGAATAAAATAGTAAAAGCAATCAAATCAAGTAATCGTTTCGATAAGTTTTATTTATAAAATTAACAAACATGTCTTAGTTGATTTAACTAAGATCTGATAATTACATCAACTAAAATTTATTGTTACATTCTACTAAAACTAAAACGTTGTATCGACTTTCATATTTGTTGAATTGATCATTCGATTGATCGATTTATTCAAGAGATCCGCCCTTCCCTATTCCTCCCTAGTCCGGGTACCCCACCCCGCACACCACCAGCAGCGCGCGGCACGCGCCGCGCGCTGGTGGTGTGTCGTCTCTGCAAGCGAGTCAAAACCAGTTTAAATCCAATCCAATAATCGGAAAATTTTAAAAAACGAAACGAAGTTGGACTTCAGCTATGCTCCAAGTGCTCCTTTTCAGAAACTTTGTAGTATCAAGTAATTTCAGTGTTTAGCAGTGTCTTCAAAGATTATTTGGTGGAATCGTCGATTAGACTATACCTACCTACAAGTGCAGTGATCCTGTCCTTTGACATTGAAAGTGTAACATATTATAAATCTATGAATTGAAATGGAAGACGTTACCGAACTCCTCAAGACATGGGAGTTAGAGGCTCTAATACCAGTATTCACCCGTAAGTACCTACCTACTTATCGCACTCGCTAGTTTATTGTATGGTGCTGATTAAAAATGTAATAAACCCGGAGGCCCCTTCCCTTAAGACGACCCACTGACCCCCGGGTGATATCCCCTATCACATTTACTGTTTCGAGTTTGCTTTTTAAATTATCGAGCGAGCATTACGAGAAAAGTGGATGTGGGCACGATTTCTCTCCTATTTTCACGTTCGTTTTCACGAATTAAATATGACCCATATTTATGTATGTATAGATAAACCATATTTGTGTCAGTCACTAAATCTGATAATCCGTAATATTGTATATAAGCATTCCCAATTATAATTCATTGAAATTGATACAGTATTGTTTTGCATGAGATCTGACAGAAAATTAATAACCCTCCTTTTGGGCTTCGCCGCAGTCGGGTAAAAATAAAAGTGTCTTGACTCTCATTTTTTCTATTATTGTTTATTGTAACTAATAAAGATATGCATTTTTATTTTCCAGATGCATATAGACTTTGATGCTGTACATGGTATTTAAAAAGACAATTTGTTTATTCATTTTCCATTATTGAAAATCAGGCTATAGGAACTGTAAAAGAAAAAAACAACAGAACCATTTTTTCATGAACTGGTCACTCTTACCAATTGTAAGTATAAAAGAAATATCTAAATATGTGTCTGGGTGTAATTTATCTATAATATGTATGTATTTAGAAATATATAAGTATGTTTATCAGTTGTCTAGTACCCATAACACAAGCTCTGCTTAGCTTGGGACTAGATGGCGTTGTGTGATAGTTGTGGAATATTATTATATTATTATTATAAAAATATAAATATACAGGGTGGAAACGGTTAACGCTAAGACCATATCAATATCAATTATTATTATTAGATATCAATTTTCTTGCTAACTGTATTTTTTTTTTGAAAATTGTAATTAGGAATCATAGGTACTTACTGTCCCGCTGAAAGTTATTTTTTGCATTTTCTGACTTTTTGAGTACTGCAACTTGGGTCGGTCTACAAAAACTTTTTGATCAGTATTAGAAACAGGATAGATTGGCGTCAAAAAACTGTTTTGTGTACTTAAAATGGCAATTATATATAAATAAATTCTCTTGCTAACTGTACATTTTTTTTAAAATCTGTGAATTGGGATCAAAATTTTACAAAAAGTTAATGATGAGTTTCCTAAGACCATTTTCATGTAGCTGCAACGGTTAATGTAGCTCCCCTTACTGCCCCGTTTACCGTTTCCACCCTGTATATTTCGGTGGTTTACTGCTCATATAATATAACAATACAAAGATTTTATTTATTACTTATCATAATAAAATTTGTTGCTTACTTCTTCTATTTTTTTCAGCATCAAATGAAGATTCATCAAATTTAGCCGCATACCACCATACCGTTTTTATTAAACACTGCGGCTGTTAAACTAAAGAAGAAACGCAGTTCGGATGCAGGTCAAAGCTGGAAACCAAGTAAAGTTGAAGCCCGGGAAGGCTTTATAAAGCACGTGAAATCTAGTGCAGAAATCCGTCAAGCAATAGAACTCCGCCTTTCAACCCTTCTCCAAAAAGGAGCGCCATCCCAACCTTATATTATTGTAGTGGGTGAGTCGTTAGACAAAATAAATACCTTCCTTATTGTTGCGAATAGATCGGTCATCTATGAGGGAATGTCTGTTATGCACGCAGTTGATACGTGTTACAAAATAATATGGGAACTTAATGCAGAGTATGGTATCGACACATACCCTGTGTGGTATTTTATACAAAAAGCGTTTTATAAAATGTCATCTGCATTTGATACAGGATCAACTGCTGCCGGGTCTCTTCTCGCGGATTGCCATATATAATACTTTTTGTATATTTCTTTTTTAACTCATTTATCGGTTTGGTTTTGAAATTTTCAAATTTGTATGTCTAAACTTCTTCTGGAAGAATACGCGCCGATGAACGCATTAAGTAATAAAAAAAGCATTTTTTTAAATTTAATTTGCTGCCATTCTGCTGGCTGTTGCTAAATGACTGATAATTAATAACTTTTTTTATGACATTATTTATGTTGCTATTTTAAAATTCCCTATATATTACTTACTCATAATTAAGTATTTAGTATTATACATATCTACTTAGCTAGGTACTTAATAAGCAAATTGTTGCAACGAGATTTTCATAGTTTAGTTGGTTTTGGTTGTGATAATTCCAGACCACTGTTAAAATATTTTATTTTGTGTCAGAAACAAATAATAATGTGACTGATTATTCATAATTGATTAAGAAATAAGCTGTGTTGTTTTCTCTGTTAAATATTGTTGTTATAAAAGTTTATTCTAAGGTAGATAGTTATTAGGACAAAATGTTAACATGTTTTATATGTCACTAATAACAATTATACAATTTTTGTAATTATATTTTTTGTTTCATTTTGACCAAATTTTTGTAGGTATCTAACCTGTCAGCTACCTACTTAAAAAAATGTTGTTAGACAAAATGGTTACCTATCGATACAGTTTAAATATCTAAATAGAGTAGGTACACTTACTTGAGAAAAAACGATCATGTTTTGATATCATACTTTCAATAATAAATTGCTCTCAATCCAGACAGCATTCTGGGTATGATCTTGAGGTGCTAGGTTCATTAATTGGATCAGCACTTCAAATGCGTAATTAAGAGCACTCAGTGCGATTTATAAATACAGCCCTTAACCCTTACACGTTTGTAAGTAATCCAAGGCTAAGAAATTGATTTGATTTAGTTATATTTATTGATGATTGCCTAATTAAACATAAAAGTGATAGCAGAAAATGAAAATATAAATATTTTTGTGTTTTTGGGATGGGGACAAATATGTCCCAATATGCGTAAAGGTAAACATTTTTTGATGTATGGCAAAAAATCTGATATTGATAATAAAACTCAATTCAATATATAAAAAACAAGTTATTTATTATACAATATTTATTAAAATAAAAAATATTAACTTTAATGGTATGTAACAAAACAATTACGATCGGAAGTGTAACACAAATGTACATTACATGTACTGCAAGTGTTATTCGTCCGATTTTCAATGCGAAGTTTTGCACATTGTACACATCTTTTTCGGCTGTTCGTTTTGACCATGACATGTGAAGGTACTCCCCTTTTTTGAGTGAGAGAACTTCGCTTTTTTGTCATGACAGTCGAGCACAAAGCTCTTTGCCGGGATGAAAAACTACCAATAAGAGAACGAGCCACTACTTGACGAAATTCTAGACTTGAAAGTAAAGTTCCCTCAATGCGTTTTGATTCATGCAGTTTATTATATATTATATACGAGTTACTCATCGCAATATCAAGTATATCGAAATATAGTCTCAGGTAGTATTTTATTTTTGCCTTTCGATCTACTTCGTAACAGACTTTTTTCTGGTCCATTAGGTCAACCCCACCCATAAATTTGTTGTATTTTACAACAATTTCGGGGCATGTTACATTTACCTTGTCACCACTTCCTTGTACCCGTCTCTTGACTGTCGTCGTTGGTATGGGTGACAAGAAATTTGTCAACAAAAACACAGCTTTATTGTCCATCCATTTGACGAAAGAGATGCCATTGCTGCTGGTTGCAAATATGTCTCCTCGGTTCATACTTTTATCGGAAGGAATATTTTTTGGAATATTTTTCCTATTTGAACGCACCGTTCCACAAGCCTTTATGTTCATGTTTGCCAGAGTGTACTGAAGATTAGGTGAATTGAAAAAATTGTCAAAGTATATTTCACACCCAATACTCTGTAAATCTTTTGACAGTTGCAACACAACAGACTCTCCCAATCCAGTTTCAGTGCCACTTCGCTTCTTGCCGGTATATAAGTCAAATTGAAATAGATAGCCTGTAGTAGAGTCAGCCCTGCACCACATTTTGAACCCCCACTTGACTGGTTTGTTTTTGACATATTGTCGCATTATATTGTGTCCTTTGAACTTTACCATATGTTCATCAATAGCCTGCGTTTTTGTGTTGGTCATAGCGCCTTGGAACGCTCGATTGAAGTGATCCAGAATAGGTCGTATTTTGAATGCTCTGTCATGAGCGGGATCGGCTCTATTCAGTTCCTTCGAATTGTCACTAAAATGTAGGTTTCTACGAATTTCTTCAAATCGATTTATAGTCATTACATTAGCAATATATGGAACCCCCATGTCCGGATCTGTAGACCAATAACTTCTAAATGTTGGTAAACAATGATAGCCCATCACATAGTTCATGCCGAAAAAAGCCTTGGCTTCCTCGCTTGTCACAGTAAAACACCGACCATTTTGTTCAGCATAACGTAAGGATTCAGGTATAACAATGTTATCAATCAATTTATCGAAATCAGAAACTGCATTGAATATATTTATAGGAGTCAGTTCCATATCAGGCGTGTTATCTAAAATATTTACTTCAGCAAAGTTGTACGCTGGGTCTTCAGAAAAATCACGTGGCGAGTATGAATTTTTTCGCCAATTGAATGTAGGGACAAAAATGCTAGAATCTTGATTTTTAACAGAATTTTCTTCTATAGGCGCGAAGCTGGGTTCTATTTCAACAGTCGACATACCCGCATCCATATCCTGCGCTATAAAAGCTTGATCCTCTTCATCAAGCCGTAGGCCATCCTCGTCGTCACTGTTGTCAGCCATCAAAACTTCAAAAATATCATCTTCCTGCAGCGAAAACTCTCTGTATCTGTTTGATGACATAATCTACAACAAAATATACAATGATTAGAATATAAAAAAATGAAAATTACAACAAAGCAAAAAATATCATTAGTCATAGCAATATGTCTCCGTTCATGCATACAGGGACACCCGCGTCCCATATCATTTTTCGCAGACTATGCATTACTCCTACAAATAAAATATAAAATTTGTAATAAAACAATAATTGTACTTACCAACGAATATATTTCTTTGAAGAAAAACAGACGAAATTGATTGTTATAAAATAAAAAACAATTTTTAAAAGTTTGTCGCAATAGAAAATAATTTTCACATTTCGCGCCAGAATTTTTATGACATATCACTTTTTTTTTTGGTGTTGCCAGTGCACAAACATCAAAACATACTATAAATGGTAAAATAAAAAATCGAAAAGAGGTTCAACTTACCTAATTTATCTGTAAATTGCAAAAAATGTGCGGGGACAAATGTGTCCCAAATGCGTGAAAGGGTTAACACCCCCCCCCCCCCCCCCTCTTATCTGAGATGCAGGTAAAATTTTGATAAATGTTTAATCTCATGTCAAGTGGATTGGTTGTCATTTTGATCATCGTTAAAATTAACCAATCACAAGAGGTGATATAAGTATAACAAATAGGTATATTTTGACCGGGATTTTAGAAACTGGGGTAAGGGTTGTATTTATAAATAATAAAATAGCAATACTGAGAGTGCACTTAAATACGCATTTGAAGTGCTGAGCCAATTCATAGATTGGTGTTAGTTAATGAGATAAAGTGTCTCAGTACATTCGATTAAGAGTAACTTGGTTGGCATAATAATGTTTTATAATAGTAACGAACAAGATTAGTAGCTTATTCAAATAAACAAATTGATTGTTGTGAATATTATGAGATTTAAATTGAACAAGGTCATAGTTGAATTTATTAAGCTAAAATAGTCGAATAAAAATTAAAATAATTTAAATAACCAAGGTCCTAATTAGGTTTACGAAGATGATTATGTTAAAATGACCAAGTTCTTAGTCGAATCTAAAAAGATGAATTAGTTATAATGACCAAGTTCTTGGTCGAATCTACGAAGATGAATTAGTTATAATGACCAAGTTCTTAGTCGAATTTAAAAAGATGAATTAGTTTTAATGACCAAGTTCTTGGTCGAATCTAAAAAGATGAATTAGTTATAATGACCAAGTTCTTGGTCGAATCTACGAAGATGAATTAGTTATAATGACCAAGTTCTTGGTTGAATCTACTAAGATGAATTTGTTGCAATGACCAAGTCCTTAGTCAAATTTATTAATGATAAGTAGTTATAGTAGTCATTTACATATTTATATTGACCAAGATTATAGATGAATCTATTTAGTTGAATTCGTCTTATTGATCAATTTCATGTTGACTTCGACTAAGGTTCTAATTGTTCTAGTTAAGAAGCAGATAGTAAGAGCAACAAAAATCACCTTATTTGATTTATCTAACGTCTTGTTAGGCTCGTATGGAATCAAGATGCTTGATTGCAATAATCACAATCTTGTTAGGAGCAATCATTTTTTTTTAGAGTGTGCCCTTATTAATCGTTGTTCCAGTGCACGTGTAATGTAATGTAACATAACATAATTAAGCGGAACTTCTTCTAATCGGAACTTCTGCGTCAATATTACAACTAAAAACTCACCTGAAGCAAAACATATCGCCGTCCAAATAATGACATAGTTCCATCGCGTCTCCATCTTTGGTAATCTGAAACAATGATACTGATTTTAGTACAGAATATGCGGTTACCTCATCTACACTAAATAAAGAGGAAAGTATTGTTTGTTTTAATGAATAGGGGCTCCGAAATTACTGGACCGATTTGAAAAATACTTTCACCGTTGGGAAGTTACACTGTCCCCGGGTGACATAGGCTACTTTTTAACCCTGTATTCCCACGGGAACGGGAACTACGCGGGTGAAACCGCGTGACGTCCGCTAGTCCGTCATAAAGAGATGTATCTACTCGTAACAAGGAGATAATGCTGATGCATTAGGAAACCAAGGAGGATGATAAACGACAGAGTTGGCACTGAAACTCTAGACACGCTAGAGCTTATAGGTCCATAAAGATACACCGAAAACAAACTTCTCACGTTGTCTCTTCTCGATTAACTTGTGTCCTATCTTACTACATAACATACCCTGGTTAATTTCTACACTATTTTCTATTGCTGTTTCATTGATCAATATAATATTATAACTATGTCTATCTGTCCTCTATACTAATATCCTCAAGTGCCATCAATGTCATTTTATACTCGTATGAACCCTTTAGGATAATGAGCCATTTCACTAATCACATCAGTTATTAACTAATCTGCACCTAAACGACGACGTAATCAGTACTTAAACGATTTCAAACATAGAAGATTGAAAGTCAACTTTGCACATAATCGTAATACAAGTAGGTACTCCATATTAATTAGATAACGAATGTCATAAAGGACAATGTGAAGTTATGAATGAGATGCATTTAAGTAGTTGAGTCATTGCAATTTGTGCAAATGTGCAATACACAAATCATAATTATGATGATAAACGTCTCGTTTTGAGCCATACGATAATTTTAAAGAAAGGTATGTTAAGGTGGAAGCTCACATCTGGCCCGCGAAATTCTAATTTTCTTACGTTTTTGGCAATTTGCAGGCCAGTGCTTGGTTGTATGTTTATGAAAATTTGATTTGCGACTGTAAGACGTATGAAGTTACCGAATTATAACCATCAAAATTACTAACTACTAAAGAACGACGACTAAATTACTAAAGAATGACTTTTACATGCAAAAATGTGAGTGTTTTTGTCCAAATGTTTGTGCATTGTTTATATAAAGTTTCAAGGTTCAAACCTATTGTTTCCGCTTGGATTTTCTCAGGTTTTTCTTCAATGGTTAAAACTTATAATTAGCACATAACTCACAAATACGCAGCGGCCGACCGAAGGCCGATTTCTGGAGTACCAATTGTACAGGCATATTTGGATACTTATGTTTTTTAGACCCACATAATAGAAACCTTTTTATTTAAATGAGTCCTCCCGCTTTGGGCAGAACGGTAGGGAGTGCTAGACTTTTTCTGACTAAAAACTACCTATGTTCCTTCTAAGCCCTTTGAGCCGCGGTATCTCTTTAGAACAACCCGCAGCATAGAGGGCGAACCTATAGCCATTAACCCGTCACAAATCTAGCCTTCGTGGCTGCTGTAGAGAAATTCCTGATGACAAAACCCAACCACTAGACCAGCGAGGCAGTCAATTAAGTGTCTTCCGATATCGCTTGTTTTTAGTTTTCCGTTCATCCACAATCGCCTTTTTTTTTTTTTTTTTGGTGGGTGTAATATCATCGAATAACCCCTCCCGCTCTTGGGTAGAGCGAAAGGGAGTGTCAGACTTCTACTGACTAAAAACCAGCCATGTTCCTTCTTCGCCCTCTATGTCGAGGCCGCGATAACCGGTGGACTACCCGCGGCCCCAACAGGCGTCGGCCCTTTCGGGCCCCTCCCATGTTGCTGACATCTCTTTGAGGCGCGCGTGGAACACGAACGCGCCGTCGACACGGCCTGTTTTCGTCGTAAAACGGACGGACGGCGAGTTAGCCCATCACTCACCGTCCACAGGCCCGCGTCTACGGTGGCCGGAGGTCATCGCGGGACCCCCGACGCCCGGAGCGCCTCCCGCGGCGGCTGGGACGAGAGGTTCTCTCCCTCTCGCGTTCCGCCACCTCCTTCGCCAGCATCACTGCTTCGCAGAAGGAGGCGACGGCGTCCCATTCCTCCTCGCCCCGGACCATGGCTTGCACCAGGGCCGGGCGCGAGAGGTCGCCGCCGCCGATCGCCGCTACGAGAACACGGCGGGGCTCCGCCCAAGCGGGGCACACCTCCACTGTGTGCTCCACCGTGTCCTCCGGCCGATCCTCACAATGGATCCACAAGCGCCTAAATCAGCTTTTTGTACTCTACGATTGACCTTGTTTTGAATATAAATATGGATGGGTATAAGAGTAGAGGAAGACCAAAGAAACGATGGATGGACTGTGTGAAGAGTGATGTGATAAGAAAGGAGTTAACTCATGAGATGAAGAGAAACAGAGAGGTATGGAAGATGAAGACATTCTGGGCCGACCCCAAATGAATTGTGTTAAGAGCAAGAGATTGATGATGATTGACCTTGTATTATGGACAGGTACACACCTTGTCTGTAACCGAGACCTATTTCAATCAAGAGGCTAGCGAGCGCCGTCGACATAGTTGTGCATTCAGGTTTTTTTTTGCGGTTAGGAATGCCTCCTGCTCTGGTGGAGCCGAAGGGAGTATCAGACTTGTACTGACTAAAACCCAACGATGTTCCTTCTTAGCCCTTGAATGTGCTCAGGCCGCGGTATCTCTTTCGAAAAACCCCGACGGGACATTCACATATACAAGTTTGTGTATTTTGCATGCCTTGTTACAGAGTGTACTTCGCTTATATTCCAGATGTCTTTACTTGGGCTAACAATGATGTATAACTTTCATTGTTATTTCATTTTAATATTGTAAGTGTCAAGTGGATCAACAATGAGTACCTAAGTAATACAATGATATAATATTTCAAATAAATATCATGTCTGTTTTGGTTTACCTTGGCATTTCCTGTGGATACCGCGTCCTCGGACAAAAGGGTCTTAGAAGGAACATGGGTGGTTTTTAGTCAGTAGAAGTCTGACACGCCCTACCGCTTTGCCCAAAGCGGGAGTCATTTTATGGATTCCCGCCACCCAAAACAAAATGGAGATTATTTTAATTTACCGTATCTATTAATGATGTCAGAGTTTATTGCAATTTCTCACTTTTTCTGCCTGTACCAACGTCATTTATTTTTATAAAAGCTTACGTATAGTAGTCTATTGCTTTCATAGATGTCGTAACGTCGTCGTCCTACAGTTCGTTTACGTCTTTTCAGAAACCCGTACTTATGTTTTTCAGTAACCCATATATTTTTCAGTAACCCATGTATTTTTCATTAACCCTTGTATGTATGTTTCAGTAACCCTTGTATTATTCACAAAAAAAAAACAGTAAAATACTACGTGATACCAGAGTTGAGTTTGTATTAATTACAAACTAGAAGTTTATGATTATAAGGCCAGCTAGCGGAGACTCTCAAGGATTTTTAACATACTATAACCACTTGTTTGGTTTGTTTTTTTTTGTTAAACTGGAACAGTATCCTTGATTTTATATATAATCAAATTAAATAAATATCATAATTATTCAAAACTAAACGTACACACGGTGACACATCAAACTATACACAACCAGTATAATCTGCCCTCACTTTATATGAGCTTCCCATACAATGAGAGATCAGCAATTTCGCAGCTTGATTGAACCTCGTGTTTACCATACACATCCAGTATAACCTGACCTCGCTTTGCATGACCTTATCGTACAATGAGAGATCAGCAATTTTAAAACTCGATTGGTAATTAGGAGTACCTACCAACCTAGGTAGATGCACCTCCTAACCCTTGCTACCTACGAGGTTAATTGTGAGGTCAGAAGCCATGACCACGAACCGTCCACCTCAGTAGGACAGCGTTAAAATCGCTCTAATTAGCTAATTAATTGAGTTAGCGGTTGTTGGATAATAATAAGCTGTTATTTACTTACTTGTATCTGTTTCGTGAATTACCTATGTTAAATAATATAATATAATATAATAATATATAATACAGGGTGTTTGGAAGGGAGCTGTACATACGCCTAGGGTAGAAACTAGGGATAGTCTGCTACCTACCCCCGCCCATTATATTGACCTTGGCCTCAAGGTTTTTTTTTAATTTATTATTATTTTTTATTTGACTTTTTGACTAAAACTACCTGTAGCTCAAAATCTATCCATGGGACCGGTCGGCTAATGGTCTTGTTTTAATCGTTAGAGTCTTAGGGTCCTGCAAAAAATTATTTTACACCAGAAAATTGTGGAGAAGAAAAGTTATGGGGCCTGAAGTACCGTAGTAAGGTAAAGAAATAATTTTAAATTAAAAAAAAACCTTGAGGCCAAGGTCAATATAATGGGCGGGGGTAGGTAGCAGACTATCCCTAGTTTCTACCCTAGGCGTATGTACAGCTCCCTTCCAAACACCCTGTATAATAGATAATAATAATAGACACTGTGTTTGTTAATAGTACACCTCACACACAAGAGACCACACCAGACACACAACAATCAACACACACAGTAGACTCTTTGCAATTATCCGGCAGTACCTCACACACACCAAATACACAAAGTACAATCCGCACACGAAGAAGGAGATAGGGGGAAATAGATATCTTTTTTCCTGCGGGATGCAAGACGGGATATCTATTCCAAAACCGACGTAAGGTCGAGTATCGGAAAACCGAAACAGAAAATAATAATAATATAATAATAATATAATATTCCACAACTATCACACAACGCCATCTAGTTTGTTTGAATGTTAAATGTTTCAATTTCGTGTGATGCATGATGATTTTTACATATTGAAAGGTAAATTAAGGTAAGATTGATCTCCCGTCGGGGCTGCGGGAAAAAAAAAAAAAATCTGTCATTGGATAACTTCCCACCTTAGAAAAAAAAGGTGAGATTGATCTAGTTATTTGATCCTTGTTTGAAAATGATTTTTATTACCTACGTAGCTGCATAATTAAATGAAAACAAATTAGCCCGAATGAATTGCCTTCGATTGAAATATCAAAAAACTACTGCAAAGAAAGAACACTGAAACTAACGGTATGGAATTGGCATACTTCTCATATTCATTTTTGTTTTATTTAAGCTTTAGAACCTGAGGTTTCAGTCCTACTTAGAATGTAACAATTAGCATAATCACTAAATCAGCCTATAATGTTCCTTCAGTTGGGACACAGGTGTGATCAATGATATATTAAAAGTATAGATACGTTGTCCGCCCTCAAAAATTGCAACATGAAATGAAGCCAATTGGCCACATCGCGCTTAGTTACGCACCAACTTCTCGCGAGACGCTACGTTTGTTCTTAATTTAAATCGTGTGTGTAAACCTGCGCAAACATAAAGAAAACAGGCATCCCGCTGTACGGTGTCATATTTTCTTTCCCTTTCATTACGCGTAAAAGTAGCTATGTAATATTTTCGCCGTTTTGAAGCGCCGCCATGTTAGTTCATGACGTGTCTATACGTCATTGGGTGTGATAGGCTATTTTGCCTAGTAGCCCAGTACGGGTTGGCAGATGTCATATTATATGTCTTCGATTTTTTGGTTCTAGTACATTTTGCTCACGATGTTTTCCTTCACCGTTTTGAGAGCAGTGATGAAGAAATAAATTAAGTACACGAAATAATGCGCCTACCTGTGTTCGAACCTACGACTTATTGCTCGTAACTCGGGGCCGCCACCACTTGGCCATAGCTTCTCTTAGAATGTAGTAATTATTATAGAATTCCAGCGTGTCATTGAAATAATGGTACATTACCTTACTTTAAAACAAATGCGAATAGGTATGTTCACGGCAATTAGTAAAGTGTGCCGTGAGAAAGATCTTGTTATTTCGTAATCTATTCTTATCAGTTTGATTATTTTATTCTACAAGTTAATCTTAAAGTTGTAGGTCATTCATCTGTTCTTAATTATTTGTTTATTACTAGGTCAAAGATTTAATTAATCGATTTCGGCTTATCAAGGATCTTACTAGTTCGATTTTATGGTGATAAATTGCGTAAACCAGTCTTATCAAGCAGTTTCGTACGACACAGTTCTAAATGGATTGTGGACATTTGTGGAGGTCAGATAAGCAGTCGCTCCATGTAAAATACTGGTATTCAGCTGAGTTTAGTTAGAGTGGAAACTGACCTCAATAAGTATACGAGTAGTTGGGAGAAGGCAAATGAGTATGATGATGAAATTGCGTTAAATGGGATGCTCCTATTTAATGCAATTTCATCATTCTTCTTTTTTCATTTCTCTTCGTTGACTAATAACAGCCAGATGATAGAAGTTAAATGCCGAAGTCATACATGGATAAGTGACCATACATTACAGTACCAAGTTCTCTCCTTGCCGGCCGTCCCGTCATTTACGGATTTCAGACAGTCACGAGTACTTACTCAGATCCCCAAAACATTGACAAGCAGTATAACCAAGGTAATTACTTTTTGTAATTTATTTAATCACCAAAGCTCTCAAAACGGGGAAGGAAAACATCGTGAGGAAACCGGAATGTCTTAGAATCAAAAAATTCGAAGACGTGACATCTACCAACACTCTCTTAGAGAGGAGACCTGAGTCCCTGCAGTGGGAACATTATTCTGATGATGATATACCTACCTACCAAGGAATATCGATTATCATTTGTCAATAACAACCAGCCAGGCCGAGGCCGATGTGGAGGTCAAATAGGCAGTACATGTAAAATATGATATGTAAAAAGAAATCATGTCTAAACCTCCACTATTCAACAATATGTTACAATTGAATTTATCGTGTTTGACTATTGCCATTGAATAGTTTTATACAGTTAGCACCAATCAGAGCAGTGTTGTAACTCAATTGACTGAAGTAATAAAAAGCATTTTAGGTTTCTAATGTCAATGCTAGTCGTAAAGGTGAATGGTATTTTGAGGCTTATCAAAACGCGTAGTAGGTAGGTAGACTAGGTTTTATTAACGAGCTTATTTTTAATCTATTGACTATTTCTACCTAATGAAATCTGAAATCTATCGCTTTATAAGCGTTAATGACAAAAATCCCATGTTTCTCCTTGGCGTATCCCTGCTAGTGTAAACGTATTGCATCATGACCGACAAATCGACCACGAAGAAAGACAGATTATTATGTTATGTAACGTTACCGGTAGGCCTACTGTGAAAGCCTGATTTCCCTAAGGGTTACTTAGGTCAGACACCTAGCAGATACTCCAAGCAAACTCAGAAACATGTAGTGCATTAGGAGGAATACGACATTTATAATAATATGACGATAACTTGCAAATGCTTGTTGTGAAAAAATAAACTATAGTTATAACTATTAATAAAATAGTAAATAAATAATTTCAAATATTTGTGGTGCTTGCTACCAAAGATATCTCGGTCACTAATCTGCATAGCCCTCATGTGAGTTGACCAAGATTATGTCTGAACCTTAAATAAAAGAGACAATGACTTCTGAATTTGTTTCGCCTGTTTATCAGAGTAGTCCGGTACGAAATAAACCAACCTCATCTAGTTTAAAAATTACATTGTAAATTGTAAAAGTGTGTGTAATAATCTATTTGCAAAATAAAAAAAAACATTTATGTAAACTGATGTCGTTGCAAAATACTCCCAAGCTATCACTGGGAAGTTGTCAGACAAATACTGCAATTAATCTAAAACAGTTACCCAATAACTAACACCAAAAACCAACGATTAAACAACTCCATTAAAAAAAAACCTTTCTTAATAACAAGCACAGAGTAACTGACAAAAAACCGAACCAGATCTTAAGAACAATGCCTTGCACAACACTATGTTTCGCACAATTACGTCACGTCAAACGACACAGTTCGTTGTTGCGATAACTCGCGATTCCGTACGATCTCGTGTGAGAATGTAGACATAAACTAATGCAGGTACGCAGTTCTCGTCTTAAACAAAGTAATTAGCGTATTGTTTTGGTTTTCAAGGGTAAGTCTTTTTGTGTGACTTATTAAGTAATTGTTTGGAACAAGGATTATTATCTAAGCTTTGGAACGTAGTTTTTATTGTTCGGTGGAGTTGTTAATTACTACCTCGTTTGTATAGGTATTAAATGATGCAATTTTATTTGCTAGTATTTTTCTATCGACAATAATAACCTAGAAATTATTTTTTACGTAAGAGGAAGACATTACTGTTTCATTGTTGTGACAAGCAATATATAATGCGATTTTGTTTTGAAACCGAAAACGTACAGTTAACGTTATTAACAGTAGTGTAAATATTAATTTTGTTGTGTATTACTTGTTTATTCACGTAACAAATAACAATGGTATTTACTTGTGAAGTTTGTGCTGATAATGTGTGTTTATTACATGTTAAAGGTAATAAGTGTTCTCAATTATCGGTCAGTGGGTCGTCTTAGGGGCGGATCGTATAATGATAAGATTCAAGTTAGATCTAAAGGTAGACATGTACCCGAATTACGAAAATTTATCCAAAATCTTGCAAGTTACGTGTTCTGTAACTATCGCCCACTCACTTGGATGAGATATTTGAGGTGGCCGAATCTTTCTTCTGTTTGCATTTAAAAGTTTTGTTTTTACAGGCTTACTTTTATTATTTTTTTGCTGTCATTTATTCGTAGCCTACCCATCGTGGGGGACCACTGCACGCCACGAGGTGCACATCGTACTCCTCCCATGTATATTTTGGACTGACCTGAAAACACTCATTAATACCGTATTAATGAGTGTTTTCAGGTCAGTCCAAAATATACATGGGAGGAGTACGATGTGCACCTCAAGTGAACCAAGGGGATGGAGCAAGGCTTTGACCGAGTGGTGGCCAAGGTAAAGTCAAAGAAACCAGGGCCATCCTAAAGCTCTTTGGGTCGACGATTTAGTGAAAGACACGGAAAACATATGGATAAGGGACTTACAGGACCTGGAACTGTGGCAGAACAGTGGGATACCCAGCAGTGGTTGATTAAGACGATGATTTTCTAATAATTATGTGTCTAACTTATACTTAATTCTGGTTTCGGAAACTTGTAGAAATATTCGGAAACTTGTACAGTATCGAAAAAAACATCACTGACGGTCAGAAGATCTGCGTGTAAATCAGACATGAGGTAGTGAGAATACTTATGTTTTATTGAGCCAAAGTTTGAACAAAACTCCTGTAAAAGCCCATTATTTTTTAAGATACAACGATAGACAATTGTGTCTAATAGCGACCTCTCCCAGACAACCGTTTGAGGAAATCATAAATTGACTAGCAATGTACATAGTAATTAACAACTATATATATTTCTTAACTCCATGTCTGTACTTTTTATAATCTACAACTCAATTAAAAATGCTGCAGGTCCAGTCATATCTACCCAAGATGAGGTAAACGGGTTACATAACATGGTAGGCGATGACAGAAACCTGTTACAGATATATACTACGTCGCAAGATAACCTGACGTGAAAGAGGAGAACAAGTTTGTTTGTAGACTAGCTGACTCCGCAATATGTCAGTTCACATAAGCTATAAGGGTAAGCTGTAAGGCTGCGGGTTGTTCGAAAGAGATACCGCGGCCTCGACACAAAGGGCTAAGAAGGAACATGGGTGGGTTTTAGTCAGTAAAAGTCGGACACACCCTACCGCTTCGCCTAGAGTGGGAGGAGTCATTAAAATTTGATG
Organism: Diarsia rubi; assembly: GCA_932274075.1. Classification (NCBI taxonomy): domain Eukaryota; kingdom Metazoa; phylum Arthropoda; class Insecta; order Lepidoptera; family Noctuidae; genus Diarsia; species Diarsia rubi. Next base: position 1,799,312 of record OW026420.1, on the reverse strand, counting down.
ATTTACCACACTCCAAAAAAAGAATAAATAAGGATAAGATAAACGGTAAGACAAGTCGTACCACTGTTTCCGTCACGTCTTTGATTATGCCCGCAGCGTAGGAGTGGAATTCCAAGCCTGCATCGTGGTTTCCAAGTTAATAATGTATATGAAATTACGACCCCAATATTTTTAAGTCGCCAGTTACCTAATAGGCTCATTTTGGGTTGGCTCGTTTATTAAATATCAGATTTTGTCACCAATTTCAAGGGTTTTATTCTTTTTGCACGGCACAATAATTTTTATTCCAAAATAAAAGTAGCTTTGGTTACTCCTTAAAACACTATCTGCAAATAAAAGTGAGCGAGACTCAATATCGGTACCGCCGTTTTAGAGATTAGACGTTTGAGTCGGATTTTACAATGACCATTATTATGAAACTTTCAAAGCACATTACGGAGAACAATCATTTACGCTTATTTGAATTACAAATCTAAAAGATTACATCTCTCTTTTATGTCCCTTTCGTGGCCTCTTCCGTAATGTCCTAACATTCAGCCTAAATAGCAATTATCATAAATCTAGTTTTCCTCAGGGTTGCGTAGGTCATTCGGCAGTCATTTGTTTCGCCAAAACTAGAAATTCAACCTACCATGGATGAAGGAACTTTTTAGTACAATCACTGAAATGATGTAACCTATATGTATAATACTGACATACAATTTAATATTTTACATTTATATCTTTAACTTGAATGAATTGAATTGACCATTTATTAACTTTGACATGAAATGAAATTGATTATGAATAATAATAAAATTGAATTGCCATAAAACTAATTGTATTGTAAGACATTTATATTTTAATTTAATAGTATGTATAATCGTCCTTATTGTAATTTGTATGTCAATTGGCAAAACATAGCGCACCACCCTATTTTTAAGAGCTTATGTAATTATTACCTATGTTTACGAATAAATGATTCTGATTCTGATGATTCATTTCTCTTGAACTATTCTCTCTCTACTCATTTCTGTGAACGTCATAAGAAAAGCGATGCAATAGTAAAAAAAAATCGAATTAGTCCGTCAGATACCTAGATTTCCAAAGAATATTGGGCACGTATTTTTTCATTTTTCACATAAACAAACAATGAAGACGATACAGTGCTTTGAAATCTCGTGTTACGTTATATTATAAGTCATTATAGTATGTATGGCATTCTTTACCAGCAAGGGATGTCACACACCCCCACTCAAATCTTTGACGTTTTTTATTGACAAAAAAATACGTATCCAATATTTTTGATAATCTAACAAACGGACTAATTAGAATCACATTTTTTTAAAATCAGTAAACATCCCTATTATTACAATTTCAACAAGCAAATATTTTCAATTCTTACTTGTTCTTTTTGAAGCAATAAAGCTATATTTTCTGTTATAATACAAAACGACAAGGATACATTGAAATTATTTCCATCAGAAGTTGATGCCTGCTACCATCTTGCTCCTTGGTGATTTTCAACTGGTCATGGCACCTTAAATTAATAAAGACCGCAATATAGACCCCACCAAAAAACATTATACAAATTCAAAGGTAACGGCTGTTTCTCGAAGGATTGTTCTACTATTAGCACTTATTTTTTTATTTTTTTGGAGGTACGGTAATCATCAAATGAGTTCTCCCGCTCTGGGCGTAAAGTTAACCTGAAAAACTAGTATAATTTACAAACATCTGTGCTAAATTTGGAACTAGGACCCCTAATATCTCCGTAACTAGGGGGTTCCCCGGGGGGGGGGCTAGAACAAAAAAATTATCGCAGTGGTGAGGAGAACAAGTGCCCTTTTTTTTGGCGGGTGGAAAATCATCAAATAACCCCTCCCGCTCTTGGGCAGAGCGAAAGGGAGTGTCAGACTTCTACTGACTAAAAACCACCCATGTTCCTTCTTAGCCCTATATGTCGAGGCCGCGGTAACTAGTGTACAACCCGCCGCCCAGAACAAGTGCCCTTTGTTTGCGTTAAGGGTACCTTTACACCCTTTATAGCAGTTGAGCGAAAAATTATTGAAAGATGGAAAGAGGGAAATTAAGGGAGGCCTTTCGTTGAAGCTGCAAATTCCGAAGTACGTGTTAATCTTAGCAAAAACCCACACAAACGATGAACAATAAACCTGAATTACAAACAAGCGAATCATTTCCGTGTCTCAGTGAGACCAGCCATACTGTACATTTGTACTGCAGATATAACTGTAAGATAATAGACCGATGGTGTAACGGTGGCGGGGTCAACCGCAATAATGCACGGGTTTCGGTTCTGCTGGACTGCTTACACCTTAATGTTTTGCGGCTTGAAGTCTGGTTGTTTTTGATGAATGATGTTTTGTTAGAGTCGTAAAATATTGTAGGCGCGAGGACTAATCGAGTTATTAGGTAAATAGGTAACTAAAGTTATCATGGGAAAGTTTGTCTATATTACAAATCATTTTCTACCTTTTTTGAGATGTGATTAGGTTTCATGAAATGTGTCTACTTCAAGTTTGTTAATTTTCAATACCCTAAACAGCAGGGCTATTGCGTATCTTTTAAATGACAGTGGCTATCATAATTGTCCATGGATTAACTGTCAAATTGGTTATGGTTTAGTACAAAATGGAACCATTTGACAGTTAATCAAAGCACACAGAGCCAAAGTGATAATCAATAAATCTGTCAACAGAGATACTCAATAGCCCTGCAGGTCATTTCTCCACGACTCATAGCGAACACAGTCCATCAATAAATGGTGTAATTCCTAAACAACTCAATAGGTACTCACTAAATCTCATAAGCATCATTATCAGCCTATAATGTTCCCACTGCAGGGACTCAGGCCTCCTCTCTAACTGCCGCACTGCAGCTTTAATGATTACTTAGGCCATCACTAAGTAAAGGTTTCGACAGTTTTGTCATACAAAAGTATGTCAAATCTTTACTAAGTGACGGCTTAAGTAATCATTAAATATCTCTGAGTACTGCAGTAAGATCTTAGGAAAATCATCAAATGACTCCTCCCGCTCCAGAAGCGGAAGGGAGTGTCAGACTTCTTCTGACTAAAAACCACCCACGTTCTTTCTTAGCCCTCATCATTGTCTACATTCAGGTCGGTCTGACCTCATGAAATCCAGCCAGGCTGTTATACAGGTGCATATATTTTGTCTTCTCAGACTAGTTATGTCAGAAGCTAAAACCAACAGAATTAAAATAATAAAGAACATCCTGCACTGAGTTTTTTCTAACAGAATAATTATTATGCAAACGTTTCAATTAAAAAAGCTTTATCTTTACGAATCCGACTATGAGTTGGGTATCTGACAACAGAATAAATTACATGGCGTACCCCCCCCCCTTTCAACCTCTTACAACCCTTTTTTCGCAATAAAAAGTAGCCTATGTCCTTTCTCAGGCTCTAGACTATCTGTGTAGCAAATTTCATTTACATCGGTTCAGTAGTTTTGGCGTGAAAGCGCGACAGACAGAGTTACTATTGCATTTATAATATTAGTTAGGATTAGGAAATTAGGATGGCACTCGAGGGCAGCAGGTGAAAATCAGCTTCAGGTGGTGCACACTGTGTTGCCATCTGGCATTATTCAGAGCTGAACCTCTTTTTAAGCGACTTGAAAAGGTAGAGATTCTCAATTCGTCAGAGATCTTTTTTTTTGCATTATTAGTTTTGTTTGCAGAGGAGCTCGTGGCTTAATAAGAACTGCCACTCGGGTCGATCTTTAGGTTAAGCTGCGCTTGCCTAGGTCGATCGGTGGATGGGTGACCGCCCATTACATACCGAGTTTCCTCCGTGCCTCGGAAAGCACGTTAAGCTGTTGGTCCCGGGTGCCATATATAGATCTTTGGCAGTCGTTACGGGTAGTCAGTGACCTGAAGGTCTGACATCCAGTCTTACCAAAGGGTATCGTATTACCTAGTATTAACTGGGTTGTGGAGGTCAGATAGGCAGTCGCTCCATGTAAAATACTGGTATTCAGCTGCATCCGGTTAGACTGGAAGCCGACCCCAATATAGTTGGGAAAAGGCTAGGCAGATGAGTTTTGTTTGTTTAATTGTTCTGTTACACATTTTTCTTTCTATATTTTTTAAGTCATGCTATTATTATGACCAACGAACGATGCAATAAATGGGAGGCTTTGTTTCACAGTTAAACGTGACGAATTTAACAATAACATAAGTAATGATTACATTACTTTGAATAATAATAATAATTACGAATCGTCATAGCGTATAGACGTGCTTTATTAACAATATGAAGTGCTTATTATGCTATTGAATTAGTGTTGTGTAGGTTGTCGTTATTAAATCGTCTACAAATAGGTATCATCATCTGCCAAGCCTTTACCCAACTATGTTGGGGTCGGATTCCCGGATTCGCTCCATGTAAAATTCAGCTGAATACCAGTATTTTACATGGAGCGACTGCCTATCTGACCTCCACACGCCAGTTAGTACCGGGTAATATAATATCCCTTGGTAAGACTGGTTGTCAGACTTTCGGGTCCCTGTATACCAGTTACGACTGCCAAAGATCTATTATACTTATTACATCATATCATAATGACAGCCGGGAAGATTAACGTGCTTTCCGAGGCACAGAGGAAACTCGGTATCTAAGGTGTGGTCACCTATCCACGGATCTAGGTACTCTGGTTCTAATGAATCTGACTGCCCATTGTGCACCAAATATACACTTAAGTACCTAGCTACTAAACTTATCGCCACAAATACACTGCAAAAATGCCATAGATCAGATCAGAAGACATCAAAATACAAACTTAGGCTTTATTGACTTACTTTTTGTCCCAGCCCAAGTAAAAGTAGCTCAAACATCATTCCTCCATCGGACAAAAAAACCTCATCTAGTGCGGTATGCACACTTGCGTAATATAGTGTTACTAGTAGGAAACGTGCTAACATTACTGGCTCTTACACTAACATTACCAGCTCCTAGACTAGGTGGTAGTAGGAAATGAGAACTCACAGGTATTCACTGTAAATGTGATATGAACGTCCGCATCAATCTTGTACGGTTTATTTAGACTTGTAAATAACTATCATCATTAGCATATAATGTTGCCACTGCTGTGACACAGGCTTCCTCCTTAAATCACTTTAATTTGCTTAATTTTGTTTGATCCATTATTCGCTGCTCATTGGCATCAACACCTCATCGAGTCAACATAACATCACATCAACATCACACCGAAAAACAAACCTTTCAAAATACATCGGTATTTGAACATGAAAGAAAGACACAATAACAGACAGAAAAAAGGTGGATACTCTTAAGACAACTCATAAAAATATTGAAACAGGGACAAATGGCGAGTGTGCATTAAGTCATATTACTAATCATTAAAGACTCCGAAATACGAAGAATTAAGACAAAGGGACTACTTATTACTCAGAACCAAATCAGGCTCTAAACAAAACCGGTACGACCTTCCTTAGTCACTTTTAATATCCTGTCTGAACTTACCAGCCCATGACACAGGAAAACCTGTAAAGTGGTGAAACCTGTACAGGTTTTGTGAATACCTAAGTCGGTCGTTCAGATGGATATTGCTGTCAGCAGAAATTGCCTGGTACATTGTAGCAATAATTTTCTATTGCACACTTAGGTATCACTGTGTCAAAGATTATTTGAAAATCTGTTGTGCTGGAAATGTTGGGTAACGTAAAATTATCATACTTCAACACAGAACATGGTTAGCAGTTAAATGACTAGGAGAAGAACAACACTGCCGATCAAGTTTAATGCGGCCGCCACACACTCGACGAGTGGCATGGGAAGTAGCGAGGAATGGAGGCAGAGACATAGTGTGGCCACTTAACTCGTCATGCCGCACGTCATGCTCCTCGTCCTGCCCATCGCTCCTTATGTTGTCGGATTTTGTTTGTGTAGAAGCGTCGCGATTAATTGGGCGAGTAGAGCAGTGTGGGCAGAGCGGGCAACATCGCGGCAAATAGCGAGGAGCATAGCGATGAGCAGCGCGAGGAGCATATATGTGGCGGCCATTACATTACATTTTCACGCCTATAATTCCCGAAAGGTAAGAGCCTAATTGTATAATCACATTTTGTCAGTTATATTTTAGTCCCATGTAATAGGGTCCGAGTCTTTTGCTACCAACCGGGACACCATCCAGACTCCGTGGCTAAGAATTTCCTAATGGCACAAAACCAAATAACACTTTGCCCGAACCGGGCATCTAACCAAGAAACTCGTGCTCAGCAGTAGCGCTTGAACAACGAGACAGAGGAACTCATCATCATCACCATTTCAGCCAAACGACGTCCACTGATGGACATAGGCCTCCCCCAGGTGTCACCAAATTGACCGGGCCCGTGCGTCTCGCATTCAGCAAGCAGGGTCCCCGCCACCTTCACAAGGTCATCGGTTCACCTAGTGGGCAGCCTTACAACGCAACGTCTTCCAGTTCGCGTTCGCCACTCCAGAACTTTTCGGCCCCATCGGCCATCCGTTCGGTCTGCGACTTGTTCCAGGTGTCTGGAACAAGTCTACGAAAAATAAAATTTAATAGCATCATCGATAGAGGCTATAGACTTTAACAAAGACATGTTTACTTCCCAGGCTACCTCAATAACCCACCATGCTATGGATATCACACAATATTATGAAAATAAAGTCAAACATACCATGTTCGAACATTATAACATTATCGATCAACATATCCGACAAAGTACACCACCACAATGATGAGAATCAGGTGACCCGTTTGAGAACATCGTGAGAATTTCAACGAAACATTATTTGTTTTAACATAGACAAGTGGCTGTTAATAATGTGGATAAATGACTTCTTCAAGTAGTAAAGTGTTGTCTCAGAGCAGCTTTAAAAGGGATAAATTGTATGGGACTAAAATGAATAAATGTTAATGGATGAAGAGGGAGAGGAAGACCAAAGAAAAGATGAATGGATCGTGTGAGAAATGATATGAAGGCAAAAAATACCGATCAATCAAATCAAATCAAATCAAAATCATTTATTTCAAGTTGTCGTTGTCGTTGTCGAACAAATACTAAATTTTAATAAGCTAATAAACTAAGCTACAGTCCCACTCACAAGGCATAATAACTGTCAGTGTACTGTAGTTGCCGATTCCAAAGCGTTGGTCTCATGAGAAGAATGTCAAGAAACTTCATGGATACTCTTTTAAATCATAATATTGTTACAAAACTTTGGTTACATCATTCATATCGAGATTGGTATATTATTCAATTCGATCGAATTGAGAACCAATGGGAATTGGGTTAAAAAGGTACCCCTGTCAATACAGGGGTAAATGCAATGAAAAATGTGTTTCAACAACCCCGTATAACATGGGATAAGGTCAGGAAGATAATGTGTAGCTTTATTTCAACCAGTTTAGAATTAATGAAAGAATAACCAAAAAGGTCTGTTTTAATGTCAAAAAACAAAAAAAAGTGCAGCTACAGTTACAATCTTAGGGAGAAAAATGTAAGGTATTCCCAAAAAAAAATATTAAACTCCATTGACGCTCTTTTAAATCAAAATATTTTTACTAATAAAATAATCTTCCTAGTAATACTTATTATTACACCTCCTTGGTAACCATTCAGTGAAGCCTCTACTCCACACATATAATCCCAATGCTGGGACACTGAGCTTCTCTATGTGAGAGAAGGAGTAGTTAAGGTCATCATTCAGCACTCGGGCCCAGTTCGGGTTGGTAAGTCTTGTGATATGTCTTGGAATTTTCAAGGATATGTAGATTTCCTCTCAAATTTTCCTACACCGTTTAGTAAACATTTTAGCTTGTATAATAATAATATCCTGCCAGCAAGATGGTATCTGCCGTAACGGGTCTGATTAAACCGGATACAATTCAAGTCGTAGCCTTCTGTAAATGGATCAATAAACCGCTCTTCCTCAACCTATCATCATCGTAACATCAGCCCATAAATGATAATTGGTAATGGATCTCTCTGAAACGAGTAGCTGGGCAAAGACAGCTGACTACAACTGGTTTAACTGATGAATTTGTACAGGTTATCTTTTGAGCAAGTTCAAAAGACAAACATACAGAAAGGAGGCTTTTTAATTTTTTTTATTTGCCTCCTTTCTGTATGTACACTATTACTTTATGCGCCGAGATAATGAAGCTCGATAAACGATTCCCAGAGATACGATTTAACTGTCTTGTATCCCGCAACGAAATTAATCAGAAAAGAATAACGGAGGAGTAGGAAAAAAATATAATTTCCACTTCCCTCCATATCAGCAGGAGACAGAACAGAACAAGGCCAATAGGCACTAGGGGCGTATACAACTGGAACAGAAAGGAGATACTGACAAATGTCCAATGACTGACATGAATGAATTATTCGTATCTTTCTTAAAGTTCCGTACTCGAAGGGTACGTAAGTAACGGAATCCTTTTACTAAGTCTACTGGCCGTCTTCTGTCCGTGTGCTTGCTGTAATAACAAATAATAAAAATCGGGAGCAGTTTTTTCACCTGTTTTGTTCCACTTTCTGATAGAAGTGTACAAAAATTGGAAGACATCGACATGTTACATCTACCGACCCGTGTTGGGTCCGCGTTATGGATTCACAGAGTCATTACCTGCTGATTATGTTACGACATTACAGTACATAATATAATAATTGTTAACTTTACCTTGCAACAACCATGCATGAGTGAGAAAAGGGTGACCCATTCTTGAGAAACCATCATTGTTGCATCATATTCTTTCTTCACCGGCCCATATGAACGGTACACTATCCAAGTCTTCGGTAATCGCAGCTTGAATTCTCAGGACATTACAAAGGTATGTTAGATTTTATTATGCATGACAATGAGTGGATTTCCTCACGTTTTCATCGGCTCACGATGTTTGATGGCTTGGCGAAGATAAATGTACGTAAAGCTCCACAGTGGGAGACCGATCGATGGTCACGACATTTGGTAGATTGCAGAATCGTCGGACAAATTGCTACTGTGTTACGTCGTGTGTGTTTCTCTAATCCATTGCTTGATATTCATAATATCAGTAAGCCGTTTGTTACAGAAAACAACGACGACGATGCGACAATTTAAAACCTTCTTGAAATAATTGTTTATCTTATTTATTTCCATACTTCCTTGATTGAGTGGTCGCTGCCCTTATTTTATATGATTCATTATTTCTTCTTCGTCTTTAAATGTTATTATTTCATTGTTATCTAGTGTCATTATCTCATTCATTTTTGTCTTCTTGTTTGTGTGGTCGTACTTATTTCACTTAAGTGAATTTCTTCTTCATCGATAACTGTTCTTTATTTCATTGATTGCTTCAACTTTTATGAGAATTAAAACTGCAGAGTTCAAATCCAAGTTTCCTATTACTAATTCGGCTTGTTGCTTTGTGCTACTGTTGACTTTAATCGGGTAATTTATTTGACACCTTTGGCAGGTTTACAATATTGAGTAACATGTTAATAGTATTCCATAGCCTGCCAGTTTTAGCTTACAATTCTAACACACTTCCTATTCTAATTTAGAGCATTATGGCTCTTGCAATGAGATTTGATAAAAGATTAGTCCGACAGCCGAGAATACTTCGTTTATCATGAGATTCTTGGTTCCCAGGCATTTGAGTTGGGAGCCAGGTTTGGTTTTTAGGAGTCAGGAATCAGGATTTTTTCAGCAAGATTGATACATACAACGCTCGCTTTCTATTACATGGGGCATAAACACAATTGGCGCAATGTAGTTGTATAATTAGGTACAACTCTACCTAAACACATTTTGATCGAAGACCTAAACCTTCGGGGATTACAGACCTGTGGTGGTATGTGTATTAGTCTATCAATATAAATGCCAACAATAAAATGATTTCCAAAAGTATTGCATAAACAAATACATGGTTTTCCTTTTAATTTACTTGGTGTCACACTGTCAACTATCTCTGCCAAATCAACGTCAGTTACATCTTTTTCATTCATTTTGTATTTAATCTTTGTTAAATTTTCGCCTAAACAGTCTCTTATTTTAAACGCAATCTTCCCCACTTTCTACTTCATTTGTAATGTGCTGTTTTTGTACAAGAATTACTCACAGGTAGCCATTTCTTTAAAGTTGTGCAACTAAAGTTTACGCTTCGATTTAGGAAGTCACGAGGTGATTGTTCGGTTCATACATAATAGGCGAAGGAAGAAAAAGAAAGTGTTCGAACAATGCCCGGGTGTTTGAAACAATTAGCCTTGTTTAGGCTTGACCATGTAGACGTATGTTACTCATACTCCCATAGCGTTATACATAATCAGTTTGATGGGTATAAAACAACCGTTCACGAAACGAAAGGTTCTCCCCTTCTTATTGCTTCTCCTTGTATTTTTTTTGTTGTTATTTTTCTTATAACGGGATATAACATTTCAGTAATAAATATGTATTATGTTTCCATCTATTTTGCTCGTGCAGTTTTTAAAATTAATGGTTTACTAATGAAGAGTATTTATTTGTAATTCAGATAAGTACACTGATTTGGTATGGTAAACGTCATGTTTACGTGTGTATTTGTAACAAGCAATTATTAAGAAAAACCCGCGTGTAATATCTTCTAAGTATTATGATATATTTAGAGGACCGTCTGTCGAAAGGAATGGAACTAATGGGACAAGATTATGAATAAAGTAAAACAATCAATGTTGTTTTTCACTAGTCGTAAAGCGAGAAGGGTATGATTACTAGAACGGGAGGGAAGTGTTATTAGGTTTTTCCTTGCGATTTTTTTTTCAAGTAAACGATGGATGGAAGAAGACAAGTAAAACATAACCCTTTCCTTGCAGTCGGGTTAAAATGGTAGCCCCGACCCAGCGTAGCATGGGACAAGGGCAAGATCTGTGGCCATGAATATCCGGCTTCTAAGCATATAACTATTTAATAGGCTGTTTTTAATATCTTTGTCTTAACATTCCGCAGAACTTGGGATTTTTTTTGACACTTATGTGTACAGAGTCAAATCTAGATCTCCAGAAGAGCAGATGTACATTTTTTTTATAATACTAAAACGAAATAAAAAAAAGAAACGTGAATCAGTTTTTTCCTTCAACATTTCCAAAAAATTGAACCGTGCTACCGATGATTGTTGTCTTGTAAGAAAGTTTTTTTTTAGACTTATTTCCTAATACCCATTGTTAAATGTATTGGTTTCTTAATCAGATTAACGGATGCGGTATTGATCGCTAATTAGCATTGCATTCATTTATTATATCGCTAAATGGCGTGGGGGGCGATAGGTACAGTGTGCGTTTCGCCATATCACTTGGATAATGGGGACATTTTGCTGTTACGAATTTTATCGTAGACGGCGGGAAATAAAATTGTGTAAAAGTAACTCATTCGTTCTGTCATAGCCAGGTCTGTAAAATTCTCGTGTTATTTAGAGACTGTTGTAAGCAAGGGGAGGAAGGTTGTCTCTTTAACACAAAAAGGGAGTAGTTTATTTAGTAGATCTATACCAAACATAGTGAATGAGGTCGATAACATTTTGGGAGGTGGGAAATCATCAAATAACCCTTCCCGCTCTTGGGCAGAGCAAAAGGGAGTGTCAGACTTCTACTGCTTCTACTAACTAAAAACCACCTATGTTCCTTCTTAACCCTACATGTCAAAGCCGCGGTATCTCTTACAACATCCCGCAGCCCCTACGGGCGAGGTCATTGACCTTATGTTCACATTACATCAGGCCTGTAATCTCCGAAAAATTAGGCAGATGTGCAGGTTACCTACCAAAAACACCCACATTTTGCCAGTTATGTAATAGTCCTATGTAACAGGGGGTGAGGCTATTGCCATCAACCGGACACGAATCTAGACTCCGTGGATAATACTGAGAAATTCCTGATGGAGAAACTGAGAAACTCAATAACAATTTGACCGACCCGGTTATAGAACCCACGACCTCTGCTCAGCTTTCGCGCTCGCGATCACTACACCAAAGTGGTCTATAACTTTGAATTTAATTAAAACTGTGCACTAATCCATCTATCTATCTTAACAAATAAACTTAAGATATAACCAGACTTCCTCCAATCAAAGCTAAATGCATATCCTATCAATATTCTTCCATGCCTTCGCGAGAATCTCGTCGACCTTGACGAAAGCAGCTATAAAACATCTATGAGTGGTGATCGGACATGAATGTTGAGGCAGTCAGTCTGTATAGTATTGCACAAATATTATGTAAATGGAAAGGAGTATTTTGTTACGACAGTGGTAAAGAATAGACAGGAACTGATTCATTATTTTATTCGGACAGAGTCTCGACTTACAGGTTTCACAATCGAGCGCGACAAGACCTCGAAACTGAGCTTACAGGGCATTATATAGACTGATATCCCCACCGGAGGCATCCGGTAGTTATGGCGGTGTCTTCGCTTGACTGTGATTGGCTCGCGAGTCGTTGCCCGTCATTGGCTGGCTAGAGTGGCATGGCTATGGTATGCTAGAGTGGCATGGCTATGGTATGCTAGAGTGGCAAGGCTATGGTTTGCTAGAGTGGCATGGTTATGGTTAGCTGTTATTGGCTGGCTAGGGTGGCACGCTGTGAGCAGGCTGTTGTAACATTCGGCCGTCCTGGAACAATTGCTCCCGCAATGGAAACAAGAAAACAGTGATTACAAGTCAGCTCAGAAAAACCAAGTTAAAATGGGGCAATAGACCTCTCAGGAGATTTAAGAAATCTTCGGTTTTCAATTGTTCTTTCACACTACTGGTGCTATCAGACAAAAGCACTGCTACGATATGTTACAGCGGATACTCAACCTGTAAACCCGTTGTATCATATAATATGACCTTTCACACTTCTTAGTTTATGTCAATCATTACCTAACTCCTCAATATCAGTTAATGTGGGCCAGAAAACCAATCTTCTAACGAACAAGAGTTAACCTGGGTCGCCCCCTATAGCATGGGACTTTAAGCTGAAGTAAAAGGAATAAATGCATAAGAAGATTTGTAGTAGGTACCCACTTGTACTAATTATTATGGACAAAGATGTAGGAAATGCTTAGTACCAACAGTTTTTAACGACATACCTTACGATTAAGAAAATAGCTGTACCACGAAAATGTCTTTTAAAATAAATTAGGGAAGTTTGTTTTTAACACCTATGTAAAAACCTCATTACAAGAGATGTGTAGATTCCATTTATGATTATTTATTGTTGTATAAGTATATATTTATGCCATACTAGCTTATGTTTTCGGCTTCACCGCTATTAATTAAAGTGTTTTAACGCAACTTAAATGTTATAGCATTACGTTATAGTCAACTTTTGTGTTCAATAAATGTGTTTAGTTGTAGGTAAAAGTGACGTTGTTATTGATGGAAACGTACCAACAATTTGTTACATTTAAATTAAATATCACTGTTTTACAGTATGACAGAAGTAATATACCATGTAGCACGGATGTAACCATGAATAAACACTTTTTAATTCATTTCAATTTACTGGCGAAATGTGTGTGTACTCATGAGTATAAGTACCTCTGCCTAACCCATTGGGTATTACATGCGTGATGTTAAAAGCATTAAACCTTGTTGCCGCCAGTAGTCATCGCCTGGCGCCAAAGTTACATAATCATAGTTTTTTTTTGTAAATCACACTATTAACATATTTCCTTTCCTTTTTTTTTTTTTCTTTTGCCATAACACTAAGTTTACTAACCCTAGTCGTTAAGTTATTTTGTTGTTACTAACACTATGGACACTTGTCTGAATTAAAGAGTTTGAATTTGAATTATCATTTTTCACCTTGTATCTAAGTTACGTCCCATTTCTGAGATAACCCTACCGCACCTAGATTGCCCTGGTTGCCTGGAGCAACCCGATCTGGGATAAATCGTAAGGCTTATAGGTACCCGGTTATAATATTAACAGTATTATAAGAACTCCATATTATCTGCGACATTAAAAACATGAAACATTTTTCATGTAAGAAAATATAAATAAACTGTTTTGCCAAACTATCGTTTGAAGAAACGGAAGAAACAATTTAAGTTAATTACATCATACCATTAAGACGCACGCATACATACATGTACATACTCACACACATAATTCTTAGCGTGTCGATGGCAAAACTTCATTACTTATACACACCAATACACAAGAATACGTTTTTCTATTTTTCCAATATATTAATTTTATGTGTTTAAAGCTTTTAAGTACTAATGTTAAGTTAATGCAACTCTGGCCCCCAAGATACCCACCCACAGGCGCAGCCTCGTTTCAGGACATCATGTTTATCACCATTTTAAAATTAAAATTTAGCTTGCTACTGTCATGTATTATCAGAGCTAAGTTAGATTTAGAATTGGATGTCGTTAACCCTCTTTCCTACATTATCCCCTTTACAGTACGCACAATGTAACCATGACGTCACATAATAATATTTACTTATAAATCGGGTTATTTTTGGAAATCAGAAATTTAGTCGATATTTATAAAATTCAGAACTTCGTTTTACTCCTTGTTATTGTCATGATGCATTTTGTAATATCTTCCATCGCGCGAAGTTTGACACAACTCACACAACTAATCTGGTACTGTAAAGGTTTGTTTACGTTATAGCCTACCATCAACGATTACACAATTACTCACTATAGGTATCTGTACATCCACTTCGCAGTAAAACAATACTACTTTTCGGCTTTTCATCTTGTCATTGCACAGTACTGAACAAATCGTTCACGTCTAAATGGTACACAATAAACGGCATCTATCGAACGATCTACTTACCTAAGATAGGCATAGACTTTGACTTTGGCTTTTCGTTTTAGCTTGCTTGGGCTTTGGCTCATCGGTCACCATAGTGAAAAGTAATATCGGGCAATACATGGCATAAGACCATGATTAGTCATTGTATCGCGTACTGCAGTACAGTCCGAATTACATGGACATTTTTACATAACACGTCATAATACGAAATCTTAGCAACAATTTTATCACTGCAAGGGATTCAAGCCCAAAATCATGATAAACACTCTATCTGACTTGTAACGCGACTAAACTAAAAGACAGGGCGCAAACTACCGTCAATCTACTTTATAAAAGATACGTGCAATACCTGCAATACGTGTGAATTTCTGTTGGAAAACTAGGATCGTACCTACATAATCACTAATACCGACCTATAACATTTTTTTTTTTTTTTTCATAACAAGATTTATGTGACTTGCCTCATACCCACATCGTACTTTTTTTTTTTAAGTTTGATAAACGGGCGAGCTATTATTGCTAAGTTATGAATGGACTTTCTTTAGTAACTAGATAGAACTAGATAGAATAAACTGACGCACTTCGTTTACATTACTCGGGATGAGAAATTAAGACGATCAACTTAAATTCACCTGGTTGAATGCCATCGCGTCATGATGTTTTATACCCTAATTAAGAAATATGTAAAAATTAGCAGTTCCTCATATTTAATTTTAAGTTCCTCGTTTTCAATCTGTCAAGAACTTTATCCAATAAGTCTAAAACTGTTTGAATATCGGCTGGCGGTAGCAAGAGATCGCCCAGGAATGCTATCTATATCTCTGATAATAGTTTAATAAAATTATTGTAGCTATTTATAAGTATCTGATCTACATGATTTACTTTGGAATTGTTATTGTTGGATAATCTAATGCGCACTTGAACTAAATATGTACATTTTAAGTTCTCAACTCTTTAGTACACAACTAGTACCTACTCGTAAAACATATTTTTTTCGTACCGGGATAATATTATACAGATTAACTGACTATGATTAGATTTACTTATCGGGCTTACCAAATTATTTTGTCTACGATTCGCATAATTATCAACTCATGGGGCACTCCATGGTAAAACACATTTGGCTTATATATTTGGCTAATGGCATTTGGCTAATTTGGCAAATATTGGCATGTTTACTGACCTTGTTATTTATGCATGGTTCCTGGCAGCTCTCAGCGTGAAGTAGGTCGGTTCCTTCCTTCCATGTCCTTGGTTGCTGTTGACAACCTTTAGGTAGTCTTAATTTACCGTAGAACCGTTGCTGGCAGAGAGATGGATACTTCTTGTAACTCAAAGTGTCTCACAGGTGGTTACTGGCCGCAGTCTTCTTTTTCAAGGTCAAATTATGGAATGAACGATGCGATACTGAGGGTAGTCGCTTCGTGTTCCATCCAGATTGTCACCCGCTTTTTCAATTTGTGCCTTGTGATACTGGGATGGGAGACAATATTTTCCTTGCAGGCGGTGTGCATCGACGTACGTTCTTCGTTTGAATTTTTGACCTCGTCCTCCACAGTAGGTGACCGTTGACTTTTAAGTAGCAGAGAGTCGTTTTATCGTAGGTTTTTTTTTTATTCGATCCCACTTCTGACTGTTACGACAGTGGTAAAGAATAGACAGGAACTGATTCATTATTTTATTCGGACAGAGTCTCGACTTACAGGTTTCACAATCGAGCGCGAGAAGACCTCGAAACTGAGCTTACAGGGCATTATATAGACTGATATCCCCACCGGAGGCATCCGGTAGTTATGGCGGTGTCTTCGCTTGACTGTGATTGGCTCGCGAGTCGTTGCCCGTCATTGGCTGGCTAGAGTGGCATGGCTATGGTATGCTAGAGTGGCATGGCTATGGTATGCTAGAGTGGCAAGGCTATGGTTTGCTAGAGTGGCATGGTTATGGTTTGCTAGAGTGGCATGGTTATGGTTAGCTGTTATTGGCTGGCTAGGGTGGCACGCTGTGAGCAGGCTGTTGTAACAATTTAGTTTATTGTCTAGTGTTGAGTTTCACCGGATATTATAAAGATTTTAGATTAAAATTATCATTTGTATCCGATTGTATGGGTCGTCCAAATTCTATTTTTCAATTTTACCAGAAAATTACATACTTTTGCGTGCAATATTAGTATGGACCACTCCATGGCCAAAAAATTAGAGGCTTATCTTTCTCTTTTATTTGCTAACCTGCTAAATGCTTTCTTTGAAGTCAAAGAAAGCATGAGGTTCTGAATACTTCTGTAATAGGTTATAATTTTCGAGTAAAATAAAAAATCTGGGTTACTATTGGCCACAACTTGCCTGATATGACGCGATAACGCCGTCCACGGTGGACCACGCTCCTGTCGGGGCTGCGGTTGGTTCGAAAGATACACCACGACCTCGGACACAAAGGGCTAAGAAGGAACATATGGTGGTTTTTAGTCATTAGAAGTCCGACACTCCCTATCGCTCTGCCCAGAGCGGGATGAGTCATCAGATGATTTCCACCCTCCAGAAAAAAAGGGTGGACCACGCTTGCCTATAAGAAACCTATCTACGTGTAAGTACTTAGATAGAAAACCACCAGAATTTGGTGGTTATTAACAATTTGAGGCCGACGTAAAGTGTTATTTCTGTTCAAAGAGTGGCTAAGTATGAATGAAGCGATTGCTAAATAAAAATAAAACATGGCCTGACTCAGCCATCAAAACCAAGGCCACAATCTAGACATGCCATAGCTTTCGACCACAAACCAAAGTGATTGCAATAGTAATAAATCAATAGAGAAAGGCATATAGTGCGTAACTATGTCACTTTTAATTTCTTTACTCATTGATTTCATTCGATCTGGGAATGGTGTGGGAATTCTATTGTTTTGAACTAAGCAATCATGTTGGGATTTAGATGTCACACAGTATTTCAAAGTAAGATATGCTAGATAAATTAATTGCTATGCGAACTGATTACCAACTTTGTATGCTCATACATTGCAGGGTTTAAATGGACATATTATTAACTTGAGAAAAAAATATGTAATACCTTGTCTAAATATCTCCGTAACTAGAATGTTTCCAGGTCTAAAGCAATGAAATGGTCACAATGACGGGGAGAACAAGTGCCTTTCGGCTTCATTAAGGGTACTTTTAAACCCATTATTACCTTCATTCAACGGATTTTCTTTTCATTGTGGAATGAAATGGTTTTTAAACTGAACTGACGGACGTGTCAATTTACTTAACAATGATATCCTTGAATTGTCAAAGATCTGAGAAAGACAGAATCTTATGGTTTGTTATACTTGCAGAAATATTGTTTTATCTTACAAGAAAGTGACATGTTGTGAACATAGCCAAAAAACCTGGATGAGATTTGCACAGACCAGGTAAGTATGGCAGATATGGAAGAAGGTCCATTTGTGACTGAAAAAGGCAGCCAATGATGATAATGTCATAAGCCGATGTGGGTAAAACCACACTGTGTCGTTTTGTGTTGGAATGCAGTGGAATGCTGTAATGAGCGCTTGGTTTCCCACTTTGCTTTAAAATGCCAACAAGACTGCAACCTTGCAAAGTATTGTTGATCCAGTAGTTATCACAATCATCATCATCATCAACCGACATTAAGGCGAATGGTATTCACTGCTGGACATGGGCCTCCCCCAAGTGTCGCCACATTGAACGGTTCCGTGCGACTCGTATCCAGTAGATCCCCGCAACCTTTACCAGTTCATCGGTTCACCTAGTGAGACCTTTCTACGCAATGTCATTACACAATCTAATGCATAAATGCATTTCATTCAAATGCAAGGTGCATTCAACTATGTGTATGGACATTGTGTAAATAAAAATTGTAAAAATGTAAAGGCTATGCAGTCGGAAATGAAGCGAAAAAAACTCATAAAACTTTAATTTGACTTCCAAATCAATTCATACAATTAACCAGTTTGCAATTTATACTTCCAACTATGTCACATTCGGTAAACGGCGAAAGTTTGAAGTGATTCCAATTACATCAACATCAATAGACGCATCGAATTAGCTGAGTAGTATTGTCAATTTATTGATAGACCTTCTATTAAAGTACTGGATGAATTCTACGAAAATGTGGATGATCTATAATATTAAAAAGATATATGCCAAGTTTAAACATCGGGGTAATCTTTGAAACCTCATCACCATCCACTACCACACCACCATTCACCTACGGCATCTGAATATTCAATGTACAGTCGTTCGAGCCAATATTTTTATACGACTCATCTACATAATATCATCTAGTTTGTTAGACAGACTAGGTAAGTCTTTCTTTCTGGGTCTGACTTTTTCCTATGGGAGTTTTGAATCTACCCTACCCCATGTTGTTTCTACAAAAAACGTGTCTCAGAAAGATTACTGTTAAAATGTTAATTTTTTAAAGGATAATTTGTTAAAATAATCTTTCATCACAATTAAATGTCATGCATATTTTTCCAAAATTTATTTGGAATGTAGACTACAAAATGCTCTTAAAATAACCGTTCTATTGCGTAAAAATGACCAAATGAAATAAAATGCTCTTAAATAACCGTTCTATTGCGTAAAAATGACAAAATGAAATAAAATCAGTGTGACATTCAACATTCACTGTTAGTTAGTATTTCATCATGATCTGTCTAGCCTTTTCCCAACTATGTTGTCGTCAGCTTCCAGTCTTGACACTGGTAGCGACTGCTTATCTGACCTCCACAACCCAGTTAGTAAGTCTGGGTAATGCGATACCCCCTGGATAAGACTGGTTGTCTGACTATTGGGCCTGACTACCTATAACGACTGCCAAAGATCTAAATGTGGGTGGTCACCCATCTACGGACCAACCTAGGCAAGCATGGCTTAACCTAAAAATCGTTGTAATAGTTTTTATTAAGCTACGAGCATCTCTAAAATCTAGCATTCATTGTCAGTTAGTATTTCATTAAAAGTGAAATTATTAGTTTCAAGACGTTGACACTTCTTATGAACTGCGGAAACCTATTAGGTAACGTTTACGTAAAGGTAACGAACTTGTTTTCTAAACGATATTTACACTTTGCAATTACTCGTAGCTACTAGTAATATTACTGCTAGTGAGTGAGTGTGGAGCTGTTGAAGAGATACACCACTTATTGATGGACTGTGTTCGGTAATAGAGGAGGAAATGAACAGGGAGAAATGAACTGTTTAGTAGGGTTTTGAAGTTGAACAGGGTTCCAATGTCATGATCATCATCATTTCAGCCATAAGACGTCCATTGCTGGACATATACCTCCCCCCGTCTCGTGCGTCTTGCATCCAGCGGGTCCCCACAACCTTCACCAGGTCATCGGTCCACCTAGTGGGAGGCCTTTCATCGCAACGTCTTCCGGCTCGCAGTCACCACTACAGAACGTTTCGGCCCTATCGGCCATTCGTTCTGCGAGCAATGTGCCCTGCCCATTGCCACTTGAGTCTGGCGATTCTTCAATAAAGAAAATAAAATAAATGTGTATTGTCGGTCTAGTGGTCGCAATTGCGACTGCTGAGCAGGAGGTCTTGGTTTCGATTCCTGGGTCCATGACACCAAATTAAGCTATCACACTTACTGCCGCACTCAGAGAGCTTTAATGATTACTTAGGCCATCACTTAGTAAAGCTTTTGACAGTTTTGTTATACAAAAGTATGTCAAAGCTTTACTAAGTGACGGCTTCAGTAATCTTTAAATATCTCTGAGTAATACCTACCGCACTAACACACCAATATTATAAAGTCGAAAGTCTGTGTGTACGATTGTTACTTCTTCACGCAAAAACTACTGAACGTATTAAGAGGGACACATAGTTTATAACCTGGATTAACACATAGAATAGTTTTATCACGATTTTATCTTCCCGTGGGATAATTTTCGAGTTGTAGCGGGTGAAACCGCTGGCAACAGCTAGCAATCAATAAGTCTTTCCGCAAACCAATGGATACAGTCTATAGGAATGAGTATATTAGAGGAAGTTTGAAAGTTACACTTAAAACAGCAAAATCGAAAGGTAGTCGTCTATCTTGCACAATAATGCACATTGTAATGAGTTAAAGTAAAAAAAAATGGAAACTAATATTGATGAATGGAGAGGGAGAGGAAGGCCAAATAATAGATGGCTGGATTGTGTGAGGAATGATATTATACTAGCTGACCCACGCAACTTCGTCTGCGTCACAATAATATATGTATAACTTACAACCTTCCTGGATAGATCGACTATCCAACATAGTAATATTTTTTCAATTAGTTTTCTAATGTTTAAAGAATATTCAAAGTCGTCTGAGTAATTTTTGAGTTAAATCGTAACAAACAAAAAAAAAACAATCTTTCCTCTCTATAATATTAGATAGAACCTTAGATTACATGATTAAAGTGAGAATTACTATAAGTAGGTACCTACATATCTCTTACTGTTAAATACACAATCATCATCATCAGCCTATATTGTTCCCACTACAGGGACTCAGGCCTCCTCTCTAGGAGTGGTATGAACTAAATAACATAAAGTAATGCGCCTGCCTGGGTTCGAACCCACAACCAACTGTTCGTAAGTCGGGGCCGCCACCACTGGGCCACCACTGCTGCCAAAACAATATACAATAACACCTTGTAAATAATATGGTGCAATAAATATTTTGAATTTCCCGGAGGCCAGAATCTCCACGTATCTACATCGGGACGCGATTGCCGGCGGACCGCGTAATTATTTTGTCGCGCGGATATTTTAACATTGCAATATCTTCTAAGATATTTGTTTAAACTATATAGACTAAAAGAAGCGAATATTCTATATTAGATTTTCGTTCTAACAAACACATTTATTTAGATATAGATTAATACCATATGGGTTAAATAAGCTTCGCAAAAAATAATTCTATTTAACCTAACAATTCAATAGTAAAAAATGGTTACAGTGAGTCAATCTTAATAGATAGATATATGCTGTCGCGGACTTTTTTGTAGAACTTTTAAAGAGAAACATTTCTTTAGTACATAATATTTGCATAACTTAAACCACTTTCGCAGCGCACGCAACGGAAGCTCGCAAAAAGGATTATCGTTTCCGTTTTTGCAACATTTTTCATTTGTGCTCCACTCCTATTGGTTGTAGCGTGATGTTATATAGCCTAAAGCCTTTCTAGATAAATGGACTATCCAACACAAAAAGAATTTTTAAATTCCAACCAGTAGATCCTGAGATCCTAGCGTTCAAACAAACAAACAAACAAACAAACTCTTCAGCTTTATAATATTAGGTCTTTACCTATGAAATTGCCGTTCTGCAGTACTGGCCATTTCAAATCAAAATATTTTTTGTTTGGCTAAGAATTCTAATTTCAAATTAATTTTATTTTAAAAACATGGTTTTTTTTTTCCAAAAGTAGTCATTTGTTTATTGATTAGTGTTACATTTTCATCGCATTTCAATCTTTTTCGTCATCATGGATACGTTAAAAATTCGAGTAATTATGGAATATGAGTACCGTCGTGGCAGCAACGCGGCACAAGCGGCACGCAACATCAACGACGTTTACGGAGCTAACACTACAAACCAACGCACCACCTGTTATTGGTTTGCTCGCTTCCGTTCTGAAAATTTCGACCTGAAAAATGAACCTCGCGGTCGTCCGAAGACTTTGGTCGACAATTACGAATTAAAGGCGATTGTGGAAGCTACACAATCTACGGCTGAATTAGCAGCAGCTTTCGACGTTAGCGTCAAAACAATATTGGTCCATTTGCGTCAAATTGGCAAGGTAAAAAAGCTTGACAAATGGGTGCCCCACGAACTCAATGATCGCCAGCGCGAAGTACGCGTCGAGACGTGCCTTGCACTGCTCAACAGACACACAAATGAAGGAATTTTGAACCACATTGTTACCTGCGATGAAAAATGGATTCTGTTTGATAACCGCAAGCGCTCAGCAAGTTGGTTGGATCCTGGTTCAGCACCTAAACAATGCCCTAAACGAAAACTTACCCCTAGAAAAGTGATGGTCACTGTTTGGTGGTCTAGCGCCGGTGTGATTCATCACAGCTTCTTACCGAACGGGGTGAGCATTACTGCAGATGTGTACTGTGAAGAACTGAACACAATGATGGAGAAGCTTTCACATCTCCAACCAGCATTGGTCAATCGCTCGTCTCCGCTGCTCCTGCACGACAACGCGCGACCTCATACTGCACAGCAGACGGTCTCCAAGTTGCAAGAACTGGGGTTGGAAGCTCTCCGTCATCCGCCCTACTCACCAGACCTTGCGCCTACAGACTACTACTTTTTCCAGAATTTGGATGACTTCTTGGCGGGAAAAAAATTCAATACCCGAGAGGCAGTACAAAATGCCTTTGAAGAATTTGTTGCCTCCCGACCAGCTGATTTCTTTAAGAAGGGCATCAATAAACTGCCACTGCGTTGGCAAAGATGCATTGATTGCATGGGTGATTACATCGATTAATACAAATAAAAAATACATGAAAAAAATTCGTTTAAATTTTTTCATACAAAACGGCAATTTCATAGGTAAAGACCTATTATTAGTATAGATTAAAGAGAAAGGAGTATGTAAATGGTGCCGTGATGTCTGACAGGGAAGAATGAAGTAGTTAACATGTTGTTTAAGTAGAATGAAAGAAAGAAAGAAAGAAAAGAAAGAAAATTGAATGGAATTGATTGGATTGTTTGGATTGAATTGAATGGTACAAGGGCAGGAAAATTTTAGAAACCCCTTGGTCACATTTCGAACCTAATTTAATTTTGACGTATTTGTTGTATTGTGGTTTTAATTCTGATAATTGTGGGATAATAATAATATTTATTAAAATAAATTCAAAATAAATGTCAAATTTATTTTGATGCGCACCAAAATATACGTTAAATAAATATACGTTAGTTAACTATTTATTTAAATATTATATTATTATATTGAAGGTAATATAATTTCAGTTATTCCAATTTAAAAAAAATATACCATCGAAAAACAAAGAAAACAGCAAATTGACACGTCCGTCTTATTTCTGAGTCATTTGAACATATCAGCATCGGCAGACATTTTGAATATTTTAGCGTCAGGTAAAGTGTTTGAAAACTGGTTATGTTGGCTTTATTAAAATATTGGTATTTTACGATTTTTGCTAACCAAGCGGTAGGTACTCAAACCTTGGCATACTGAGATTTTATATCTTTATCGAGAATATTTGTTAGATTGGCCTAATAAATATATCTTTGGTGATCATAATAATATTGAGTCATCCCGTTAAGGGCGCTTACTCTGGAATCTAATTCCGATAGATCGACATTGGTCAAACGTCAGTTGGTTGAGTTAAACGTCAGGGATTGGCTAGACTCCCCGTTTGACTTATAATTCCAATATCGATCTATCGGAATTATATTCGAGAGTAAGCACCCAGATCCCCAAACACTGATAGCCTAGGGAATCAGTTTTATTATAAAGTAGCTGTTGCCAGCGGCTTCACCCGCTACAACCCAAGGGAATATAAAATCAGGATAAAAACTATCCTATCCTCAGGATAAAAACTAAACTATCCTATTTGTTAATCCAGGTTATAGACTATCTGTGTACCAAATTTCATCCAAATCCGTGCAGTAGTTTTTGCGTGAAGAAGTAACAAACGTACACACTCACACACTCGCTAACTTTCGCCTTTATAATATTAGTGTGATAGTGTGATTATTTTATATTACGGATCTTTGTGTCTGAATTAAATAAATGAATATCAAATTGTACAGGGTACTCCAGTAATTGGTATACCAAGCATTTCTAGTGCGACTGCTGTGCTATAGGTCCTGTAGATGTACATGGTACGGTCAATTATAGCAATTAGCTGACCCACCACACGCATAAATGGTTGAATGTTTTGGAAAATTAATCGATCAATTTTAACGATTCATGTACAAAATAACCCTCCTTTTGGGCTACGCCGCAGTCGGGTAAAAATCGCGCTTATTACTGTAACTGACTGTAAATGGGACGGTCACATTACTAGCGAAATAACACCACTGCCTAAACCTTCGAAGAGTACAGGTGTGGTGTTATTTAATCCTACTAATATTATAAATGTGAAAGTTTGTGAGAATGGATGTGTGGATGTTTGTCACTCTTTCACGCATAAACGGCTGGACCGATTTGGTTGAAATTTGGTATGTAGATAGGTTATACCCTGGATTAACATATAGGATAGTTTTTATCCCAATTTTATGATCCGTGGGATAATTTTCGAGTTGTAGCGGGTGAAGCCGCTGGCAACAGCTAGTTTTCCATAAAATATTTAAGAATCACTTGACTAGTCACCGCAACTTATACTGATGTACGTTATATTTCTCATTTTTTGAAGTCGAGTATTAAAATTTTATTGCTAGAATGTAGTATTCAATGTATAATAGAGGAAGTGGTAATCATCATTGATGATCTAACGTCTGGTTTATTACTAATGACACTTTCGAATACGCCTACGTTATTAAAAGCTGAATGAGCATGAGATTCTTTACATTCCGAATAGCCGAGGTTTTTTAGTATCAAGACGCTCTTAACTTGCACGTCTTGCTACATAGTTCTCACATAATATACCATCTCAACATGAATGATGTAATGTACCAAGATTTTGTAATAATATTCTGATTGAAAAGAGTGTCCATGGAGTTTCTTGCCCTTTCTTCTCCATAGAGATCTACGCTAGGGAATGGGCAACTACAGTACTTTCACAAGTTATTATGCCTTGTATCTGTGACTGTAGCTTTAGAGTGCAATGCGTCGTTCCGGGAGTTACTACGTCGAGTTGCGTGGCGCCGGATGTTTGCGGCGGCGAGTGCTGCGGGTGCGGGGGCGTGCGTCGGCGTGTGCCGTGGCGGCGGCGGCGGGTGCGCGGGGCTCCGGGTTGCGGGGCGGCGGTTGCGCGTTGCGGGGTGCATTCGTTGTTCCGTGATTCGGGGTCTCGTGCATTCGTTGTAGCGGTGTGCGTCGCTGCGTGCTTTCGTGCTCGCGGTGCTCGTTGTTGCTGGCATTCGGCGGCGTGTGATTCGGCGTGGTGGCTTTCGGAATGACGTATTGCACTCGTAGATTTGTTTTTATAAATTGTTCATCTGACATTCAAAAGTGCCTATAAAGGTTTACTTGAAATAAATGCTTTGAGTTTTTTTTTTTGAGTTTTGATGGTTCAAAATTGAATCAACATGACGTGTTAAGTATTCTAACTGAAATTCTGTACCTATCCGGTAGTTTCTTAATTCGTTGTAAAGATTTCTAGAGAATATAATTTAAGCTGCTCTACTGGGGTCGAAAACTTTTCCACAATCAATAGTTTAGGGGAAGCCAAACCAATTGCACCCATTTTAGTTTTTTTGAAGGGTGGAAAATCATCAAATAACTCCCCGCGCTCTGGGCGGAGCGGAAGGAAGCCCTTTGTGTCCGGGGCCGCGGTATCTCTTTCGAACAACCCACGTCCCCGATTCTTCATTACCCTAGACCACTAAATGTCACTCTCAGCCTTTGTTTTAACTGCAAACTCTTGACAATCATTTTGATTTGTCGCCCTTCCACCTCATATAAAGTATGGTTCTAATATGAACCGGTTTCCATACCCCGCTAATTATACAGGCATCTACTCGCTCTCAAAACTCGGTCATTACGATATCGTTAACACCACTGTCTCTGCCTGTACCCAAAAACCGTTATGTTTGTGTCACGAACTCTCTACGGTAGTGATTTGGCAAAACATTACTGTTCGTTGTGTTCAAAATGTGGCTGGTATTTTTATAAGTGTTACCAAGAACTTTCTTAACAATTAATTTTGTTTTATTTTACAGTTATCGTTGGACAGAATGATGGGAGCACTAAATATCGTATCCTGGGTTCTGTTGTTTTTCATAACAGGAACAGCAATCACTTCACAAAGTCTTGACCGACATTTGGTTCTATTACAGGAATTTAAGAAGAGAAGGAGTATAAAAAACCTATGGTTAACCTATGGTTTTGCTGGGCATGTTTTCTTTCTAAGTCGATTATCGTTTTAGTTTTAAAATATCATCACCATAACAAGACAAGACTTACAAAATATAATAAAAACTGAAAACTGCTTAGCAATGTGCGTACGGATTTATAACAAGATACCAAGCCACTTTAAAATATTAAATTACACAAGTGGATAAATTAAATGAATAAAATTTCTATAGTGTAAAAGAATTTACTAAAAATAGGTTTTGATGCATTGTAACATTTTGCTTAACTCGCATGCTATGTTCTATCTTAGCTAAACTTGTTTGAACTATTTTATTTTTATTTACCACCATTGTATACCATGTTTTACGCAAATAAATGATTGATATTTGTGTTTAATTTCAGCTGAAAGACGTTAATTCAAAATCAAAACTCATTAATTCAAACTTTTACTTTACTTATTAACAAGAGACAATCCATTAAAATCTTTTACAAAAATCATTCTATTGGTAACAATATCATCATTTAGTGTAGTAGTTTCACACAGTTCTTTGGCTTTTTAGTAGAAAAGCGACATAAAATCTTTGATCAGTATTAGAACAGGTATATGTAGAACTGGGACGGATATCTTTAACTTGAAGTTTGTTACCAGAATGAGTGAAATAATATAACATCAGGTTGAAGATCACAAGTCGATGTATGAACACCAGACGTCCGTCGCCAGTCGTTGTAGGGTCACCAGAGACCATTAATGTTCGTGCAACGACAGAATTTGTACGTTAACTGGAGTTGAGATAATAAGGCATAACAATATCTCATTTAACTGCTTTATAGTCTTACCACAACTAGTGTAAATATTTCCGAGCAATAAACAGTAACAATAACTTTCTGCTAATTACTGAGACCTAAGTGTGTCGTTTATTATGGCATGTAATTGCTGCAGTAAAGTTTATGTTCCTACAGACTTCATTGAGGGATATACGTGGAATATAGGAACAGTTATCTTCTTTACATAGGTATTATATAAAACAAAATCCTCCGCCGTATCTGTCTGTCTCTCTCTGTTCGCGAATAACTCAAAAACTACTGTACCATTTTTCATGCTGTCTTCACCAATGGATATAGTGGGTCTTGACAAAAGTTGAAGTATGTAATTTGACCGACATCCAGGCGGGTGAAGCCGCGGGCATCAGCTAGTTAGACATATAGATAATAATGGTATTTTTATACGTCATTGGAAGTTAGTGTAAGCTCTTCTCTGAGCTTTTGCTAATACAAGTGCATAAGGGTTGTAATTGGGGATCGGACAAAAAAAAAACTAATTAGTACGTCAGATAGATTTCCAAAAAATATTAAACACATATTTTTTCCTTTTTTCACATTAACAAAAAATTTGGGTTTCGGTAAAACTTTTTGTTTATGTGAAAAAAGAAAAAATGTGCTTCTAAAACTCGTGAACTCCTCGAAAACGTCACATGTTAGTACATTCTTTACCTACAGATGACGTCACAACACCCCACTCAAGATCTTTGAGGCGTTATAGCTCCGTAATTTTTTATCAATTTGATAAAACAAAAAACCACGTTTCCAATATTTTCGATAATCTAACTGACGGACTAATTAGAATCATGTTTTTTTGACTCAGTCCGATCCCCTATTCATGTTGGTTGTCTAAATTGCTCTTTTTAGTTCATGTAAGATGTTCACGAGAACGTTTTTAAAATCGTTTCGTATTTCTACAACGCCATTCAAGAGAATTTTAATCATCTTCAGGGAGCTTTGCAGGCAAAATTCAATTATGGTTGTCCAACGCCAGTTTTGAATGCTTCACAGGCTATAGGGCCTTAATTAATTTTGAGGAAACTTCGAGGTGATGAAAAAAAAAAACCGCTCGTCAAAGGGTTTCTTAATAATTGACATAAATGTGTGCTAATCCTCTTAGGGTCTAAAATGTATCATGTCTCATTTTGTCACATCGCTAAGAAGCATCGCTCGAAGGTTTATATTCGTATTCGCTGAAACGAGGGCTTTATCTTTTAGGGACAGATTTAGGTTTAGAGTAGTCAGCTTTGGAAAACACACTTCAAACTCGTAATTCCATAAAAAATGTAAAGGGAACGAAGGAGCTTGGAACTCACAACATAAGGAATCCTAGTGTGAGTTTTAGGAATCAAAGCAATTAAATGTAGTTTCTTAAACAATACAATATTCTTATTCAGAGCCCAATACTTTATACTTAGATTCACATCTAACTGACATCGCTTACATTTGCGAAAACAACATTGAATTCACTTTACACTCGCTAGATTTATTTGTTCGAAACTCGTTTAGAAGTCTTTTGTGTGCGGACAGCGTCTCTTTGTTGCTCATAAACGGCTCTCGAATTGCCATGTAGCTAGTCCGCAGGTCAGCTAGAAAGTGGACCTAGTTCACGGTCTAGTGTTGGCTGAAATTCAAGAATGTTGATAGTGAAAGACCCTGTGCAGCTGTTAAAGGCAATAACAACAGAATCTGCTAGGGCTGCTTGTCCTTGTTCTTGTTGGGCGGTTGTTCAATAGAGATACCGCTGCCCCGGACACAGGGCTAAGAAGGAACATGGGTGATTTTTAGTCAGTAGAAGTTTACACTCTCTTCCACTCCGCCCAGAGCGGGAGGATTCATTTGATTATTTCCCGCCGTCCCAAAAAGACAATAAGGAAAGAATCGGTGGTGCGGTGCCTGTGGTCCTGTTCCACAAACGATGGGACAATTCATAACGTGTCCTGCGTGTGCGTATTTATTTGGTATACGAACTGAGGGACGCTACGGATGGCGGCAAACTCGGGGATCAGTTTTAGGCCCTTATACACAGTTCAGTTCTGGATACAATTTAGATTGTTATCGACGCGCTAGGGAAAAGATGGATAAAATCTACACGGGTTTCATCATAATCGTCATCAGCCTAACGCGGTTTGATATTCAGACTTTTCGCTGATCGTGAAATAAATGAGCTGAAGCGTGATCAACCTATTAATTGTGTTCCCACGGATAGCTGGGACGCAGACTTCCTGTCATCTAGGGAGAGGACCATATCCATCATGCGGGCCCAGTGTCGAGAGCGTTTTTGCAAGCTTCCAAATAAATGCCATGCGTTTGATGGAAAACAATTGTTAGTTTTTGTTGGAGGCAGTGGGACTTGGGAAGTCTCTTGTTTGTTTTGATCTATTATAATGTGCCGCTTATTCGCTAAAAACGCAGGCACGCTTATTCATTATTCAAGAACGCCGGAAGAGATAATAGGAATCGGTAGAGAAAATCCGAGACTAGTTTTATCCATATAAGTTTGCCACAAATCCGGAACTCTCGGGATATGAAAATGTTAGGAAATGCAAATGCATGTACAGTTTTTTCTTCATAGTCACATTCGTATTAAGCGTTTAACCGCTTTGTACTCCTTAAATGACCATGCCACCGTAGTAACTTCGATAAGTTCTGTCTCCAGCACATTAAATGCTTTTTGTTAGCTATCTCCCAGCTTTCCAATGATCACGTGGAACTAAAACCCGTCAAATGAAGAAAGTTAGAACGGTATGTATTCGTATTGTTGTTTTCCGCTGGAAGTTCTTAGAAAATGTTTGGAATTATCATTCAAATAAAGGGTGTAAAAGTACCCTTAAAGCAAACGAAGGGCACTTATTTTCCCCACCACGGCGATATTTTTTTTATTCTAGACCATACCTGGGAACCCCCTAGTTACGATGATATTGGGGGTCAAAGTACCAAATTTTTCACAGCAGTTTTTGTAAATAGGTACTAGTTTTTCAGGTTAAAACTTTACATAAATTATCTCCATGACCCGTTTACTATTCAAAGCATTAAGCACAATGTTTTAAGAGTAGAGTAGTTTTACCGTAAAATGTGGTTTTTGACCCAAAAAAAAAGTCGTTTCCCAGCAAAAAATTTTGCGTAGGAGTACTTAGTTTGATGTACAGAATGTTTGGTTGACGGCTGTGTGAAGGGTTAATTTACACCCTGTATTTTTAGCCAATGTTTCGTGGTAATGCCAAGTTTTTTCTTATTGGGTTTGTCCACCACCTGATTTATCTCGGTCTACTATGGGAGTTGACAAGCAGCGTTGCCATTTACTGTCTTTATCGAAAGCAAAGCACGTCACCAAGGAATGTATTGATTCTTTGATTATGAGACACTTGGTTGAAGAGGTCAGATAGTTAGTCTGTGTAAAATACAGGTAGTCAGATGTATTCCGTTAAACTAGAAGTTAAGTTAGCTGAGAGAACAAAGTAGATGATGTTGATTATGATGATTTAATGAGATACTACACGTCTCTCTCTTCTCTATGTTTGGCAATATACGCAAACCAAATCGGCAAAAACCCTTTCTTGGTTTTGGTGTACTGCCTTCAATACTCAATAATCTTCGTTCCTCTTTATCTACTTCTTTTTTTACTTGTATTCGTCAATGCATCAAATCATTTCGATAATTTACTCCAAACAAATCTCGGTCTTGTGGATGTCATGTATGATGGTTAATCTTACGTCTCATCCAATAGGGATGTTTACTGACTTAAAAAAAATATGATTCTAATTAGTCCATCTGATAGATTATCGAAAAATATTGGAATACGTATTTTTTTTAAAGAAATCAATAAAAATTTACAAAGATAAATCGATTTAAAGATTTGTCCTGACACCAACCCCCACGGGTTGGTGACGTCACTGACCGCTAAAAAATGTCCTACTAATGTCTTAGAGTATGACGTCACACGAGTTTTCAAAGGACTGTATCGTCTTCATTGTTTGTTTGCGTGAAAAATGAAAAAATACGTGTCCAATATTTTTTGGTAATCTATATGACGGACTAATTAGATTTTTTTTGTTAACTACCCTATGTGTTGTTAACAGATCTCCACTAACTTATATTTTTACTTCCCATCATATTTGCTGACAATACTATACATTCTCTGGCTATATCTGTTCAGAACCCGTTTATCGGTATCGGGCACGTCAAATCGCCATTGTTACCGGCTTTCCAATA
This sequence comes from Diarsia rubi, assembly GCA_932274075.1. Lineage (NCBI taxonomy): Eukaryota > Metazoa > Arthropoda > Insecta > Lepidoptera > Noctuidae > Diarsia > Diarsia rubi. The sequence continues at coordinate 1,767,503 of OW026420.1, read as the reverse complement.
GGAACACGTGCGACCAGTACTGGGTCTCCAAGTGTCTACTGAAGAAAGTACTTTATTTATGTTTTCACTCGTTATAGTGAGCTGAATTTCAAGTACCTTTGAGATGTCGGGTCAGTCTTAATTATATGGTCGAGTTTTGGCAGACAGACGTTAGGGTTTCGCTAAAGCAGTTTATTTGGATTACTTTTGAGGTATTTTTTTTTGTGTGAATTTTATGAAGCAGAAATTTACAATTGACGCTGCTTACCAATAATCGATTGAAACGGACTTCCAATTTGTCAATACTATTTATAGACGACTGAATCAAAATAGGATGCATCCAATTCGTGTTAAACATTTTATGCAGAATTTTATTTATTTACATTAAGTTTTTTTACACTACATTACATTTCCGTATTACTACGAGTACTGTGCATTAAGACCCGCATTCTCGGATCTTGCAATACTCAGCGCCCGCATGACTAACATTTTATTACGTCATTCAAAATAGATATTTTTATATTCGGACCATACTTACAAGTAGTGCAAAACCACAAACAGAGTACAAAAATAGTAGTCCATACTAATATGCATTATAAATGCCATATAGTGACTCTGTCTGTAACCTTTCCACGTTAAGCCGCGTGTGGATAAAAGGGCTTCGATGATGAATTTGGCACACAGATAGTCGTGGACTTTTTAAAGATGGATGGACTGTGCAAAGGAAGATGAGATGACGGGTAGAGAATAAAGGGTGAGGTCGGAAGTATGAAAGAAGAATACATGCCGCGCCGATCCCAAATAATTTGGGATAAGGGCAAGTTATTGGTGATGACTTAGTCGCAAGCCCTTAGTAGGTAGGTTAGTGCAAGGATTAACATTTTAACCAACGAGTATAATTTTAAACCTGTTCTTGGAGTTTGTATCTTGGTATGTGGAGGATAAGTAGGCAAGCTTTAATCGATCTTCTGGGTCTAATGTTATTAGGAAAGAGGACTTCGATTAATTCAAGTCCTTTGATTATCATGTGGTTAGTGGCTAACTGCGGTACTCAGAGATATTTAATGATTACTTAAGCCGTCACTTAGTAAAGGTTTGACATATTTTTGTATGACAAAACTGTCAGAACCTTTACTAAGTGATGGCTCATCAATCATTAAAGCTCTCTGAGTGAAGCAGTAAGTCAGAGTTGTTATGACGCCGATGGAGATCTGACCTAGCTTTACATGTCATCCAGGAATATCTCTTAGGCATAGGTACTGGTTTCCTTACGATCTTTTCATTTACCGATAGAATTGATAATTATTATGAAATACGCAATTGAATCCGAAAAATCAGAGGTGCGTGTCTTGGGGTCGAACCTGAGGCCTATAAAAGTGATACTGGCCGGTTTACAAGTGGTAATCCCTTTATCGTTTGTTTCTGCAGGAGTTTTAACAAGATTTACCTGCTTAAACTTATCCTAAAATTTATTTAAAAAAAAAAAAGTTTTAAATAAAAAAACAAAAAAAAGAGTTTTTTGTTTTTTTATTTTTGTTTTTTTTTTTTAAGTTGTAATTTTATGATCGTTCTCAGAATGTGTATAAAAATAAAATGCCAACCGATTATATTTAGGAAAAGAGGTTTGTTGAGAAACTTCCGAAGAGACGTTTGGCGATCGCGGGTTCGATTCCTACGCCAAGTAAAGTGGTGTAGGTACCTACCTATTGGGTTTTTACGTCATCATTTCTCGGCAAAAAAAAATACAAATAGCTAAAAGGGATACTTTTCAGAAATGTTTTTCGTAAAACGTTTGCTGTTCAACTTTTTGAAAAGCCTGTTAGCTGTAAACTATGGTCAACTATTTAACATTTTAATAGACTCGATAATTACCTCAAAAACCTGAACAGCACTTCACCATACTGACATGAATAAATTAAATAATAATTTAGGTGTTTTCTCTCACAAACGGATAAACGTGCGTGACAAACCGGTGGAGAATGGCAAATGGGGGACCTTTGCAACAAGGTCGTGGCTTGCTTAACTCTCCAAGTCTGTTATTTGTGTTTATGAATCATAGGTGCGAAATATTGACCTTAATATCCTGGTCAAGACTTACTTTTTGGTAAATCGATGAAGAATAAACAGTTGCCTGTGCCTAAAAGGAATAGAGCAAAAAAAACCAAATGACAAGTCGGTGGACTCGGTGGTTCGGAATTTGAATTTCGGAATTGGAGTTGTTACTTGTTATTACCGCATAAATAAAACAGAGCAATATTATTATATGATCAAGAAATGTCGTAATTTAGTGACGAAGGAACGTTTTGCAATAACATTTTTTTTGTCTCGTGTTATTTTACTAGTAAGTACAAATACAAAAGTAGGTTTATATAGGTACTAAGCTTACCGTAAATAAGGTCAGTCAAAAAATCACACGCGTTGCATCCTGTACTTTTTGTTCACAAAAACGGGCTCGCACTAGGTGTGTTCGATTTGATACAAAACCAGTGGTTCACAGCACAATAATACCGTTATTTCAACAGCTTGACATCACATAAAACGGTTAAAGGTAGCAGAGAAGCACACAAAACAACACTTTTGTTCGTAACAAGGACCTACATATTCACTCTTTAAGTAAATATTGTATTAAACCCGCGAAGTAACAAATAAAACTAATATTAATTAACTTCTGTAACCCGCCACCGTGGAATTTAGCTCGACAACTGACAACTTGTGTTTACGTTAGCGATGGGCGTTGAATCAACGAACTAGTTGAATCAACGTTGATGTCTCTTCAACGGAATTAACGTTGACCGTGTACAAATCAACTCGTTGAATTCGTCAACGAGTTACGAAACAACGCCGTTTATGAATTCAACTCGTTTCATCGGTTGACGAATTTAACGAGTTGATTTGTACACGGTCAAGGTTTTGTTACTTTCAACGTACGTAAATTGTATTTCTTTAAGAATAAAACTCCCGCTACGACGCGATAGTCATGACAAGAATTTGAACTCTAAATAACGAATACAAGATTTTATATTAATTTAATCATTTGATAAATGTCAATATTTTTTAAAGAAAGTAAACGATGACAATATTGTATATTCGGCCGCGGAATGAAAGGTTTCGGCGCAGGTGGGCCTGTGTCTGGTTGAAGCGGCTGATTGGCCGGACAGTGGACACCTCGTTCGACTCGCGCGCCCTGGCCATGATAAACAGGTTAGATACGCCCGAGTGTTTTATAGCAAATTAATCAGTCAGTACTAAGCCTGAAAAAAGTGTGAAGGAAAGATCATCTAGAACCCTAGGTAGGTAGTAGGTAAAGTCATCATAAAATGTTATCCAATTTCATTAGGTAAACTGCATCAAATTGTTCGTAAATTAACATTACAACAGCATACGTTAATAAAAGCGTTGAGGCGTTTATCGTTCATGCAAGTTGACGTTCGTAACACGTTAACTCGTTGACGAAATTAACTAGTTGATCAACTAGTTGACAAACGCAATTCAACGTTAACGTTTCGTTGACGGAAAAACCTTCAACGACCCATCGCTAGTTTACGTTACGTTCCATTGACACGATTCTAGCTATCCCTTTCTGACGTTAAACGTCATTCAGTGAGTGAAAGAGATGAACGATGTTAACCGTAATGTAACTAATAGAGAGCGCAGCGCCTCTGGTGGCCGGTAAGGGTACTAGTAAGTGCGAGGGCTTCGAGTCTTATTGATCGTCTTGTTGATACCTTAAGAATCCGATAGACAGCGTTGTTTATTGACAGGTTAGTTGTGTTGCCTTGATTGCAGATGGCGGTAAGGAGATCTTGTTAAAAAAAAAACACGTCACATTAAGTGAGTTCACAAAAAATGCTATGTTTGTTATGAAATTTGAATGAATATTTTTTTTTGTGTACACTATCGCATTAGGTAACTCTGTAAAGATAGTCGTAAAATGGAGAAAAAAAAACACCTCTGAAAATGAATTATACCACACCATACTGCAGTGACCAGTGAATCCTGTCCCATTAATTTATAATAATTGAAGCCCTGGGCTGCCTCATTGATCTTAGTAGACGCGATCGTGACTGCTTAGCATGAGGTCCCAGGACCACCAGACTATTCGATTCCAGGGTTGGGCAAATTGTTATTTGGTCACGTAGTCACGGAGTTTGGATTCCTGTACGGGTCGATGGCAATAGGCGGAGATGTGGAGGTACCTACCTACCCTCTTGGATTATACTGTGCTGATTACAGGCTACATAAAATCATAACGTAACATACGTTGATGAAATAGCTCTGAACATGCAGAGCCCGTAGAAGATGACATCCAAAAAATATTTGGTAAGCCAACTAAGTGACAGCGACATAATGCAAGAGTGACTCCTCCAGTGAAAGATCAGAGAGGAACACCATGTAGATTTAGATTGAACTGGTGAAAATGTCCTAGAATCAAACAAATCCAAGAAATCAAGATTAATTCCTACTAATTTCTTTCACGGGAAGGAACCGTCTCAGAAGTTCCCGTTTCAGTCCGAAAATGCAGGATCAATCGATATCTTCCTAACCCTGTAGCCATCCCATACCTACCTCATCAGCCAATAGTGTTCCCACTTCTGAGACAGTTCCTTCCCGTGAGAGAATTTGGTACCTAGAAATTAATCTCGATTTCTTGGATTTGTTTGATTATAAAAAGGACATTTTCACCAGGCCGGTTTCCACATGTTATTTTCCTTCATTATTATGTTTGAACCCTCAACATATAGCTGATTGATGGCTGTCTATTCCAATCATTAAAATAATTAAATCTCTTCAGTTTCGATGCTTCATAGAACGTTGCTTATTCCGGATGTCAGTACATCACTGACTTCATTTGCAGTGTCGCGTGACTAGGCGTCTCAATTAATTTGCCAGCCAGTGACATCTACGGGCAGTAATAGTCTTTAGCATGATAAACGAGCGAGTATATTGCAGCTGCATCAAAGTATACAGGGTGTAAACTAACTCTTCATACAAACGTTACCCAAGCATTCTGTACATCGAACAAACCCTATGCAAATTTTTTTGCTGGGAAACGACAATTTTTTTTGGGGTCAAAAATCACATTTTACTGTAAAACTCAATGTAACATGCTTAAAACATTGTGCTAGTAGATGCTTTGCTTAGTAAACGGGTGATAGAAGTAATTTAAGTAAAGATAAAACCTGAAAAACTAGTATTTACAAAAACAGCTGTGAAAATTTTAGAATTTTGATCCCCAATATCTCCGTAACTAAGGGGTTCCCAGGTATGGTCTAGAACAAAAAAATGTTCGCAGTGGTAGGGAGAACAAGTGCCCTTCGTTTGCGTTAAGGGTACTTTTACACCCTTTATAGGTTGACATTTAGTCATAATAACAATAGTAACAATAGTACAGTAGTAGTAGTCAGTAACAATAGTATCCTGAAAGTACTAGCGGAGTGTCCTTACTCTCCTGTAGGTACTGAGGCATTTTGCGGAGAGGGTGGTCAACTAGATAGCTGAACTCTTGCTTGATCACTCTCTGAACAACCTGCCTTGGACAGTTAATTATAAGTTTTTATTATAAGAGCAATATTTTGGAAATGTACAAGCGAAGCCCTTTCAAATGATGCCAAACATGGCGTATTTATCTTTTTTTTAACACATTACGTTTTGTCCGCTAGAGTGCGCCATATCAATTTTTGTGACAAGTCACGTAGCCTATGTTCACCGGACAATTAAGACGATTTTAATGATACCTAATATGTTGAGTTTCGATAAGTAGATAGGAACTACGAGGGAACAGATGAACATACAACATACATAGCCAGTCAAAATCAATATTAAATTTTAGTGTCAATTGTTAGTTATTTATTAATGTTAATATTTGTATGCCGCATCTGACGGTGGATATACAGTGTGATTCTTTATAATGTGCACATATCGAAATGAGGGAATCTATGCTTAATTTTATCGATGGAAAAAATATTTAAAAAAATCTAAATATTTTTAATATTTTTTATGGAATTTTTAAAAATGTTGTCCGCTGTTGTGACCCCAATGTAAACAAAACGGTGTAACTTTTAAACTAAATTATCTATCGCGATGAAACAATTTTATGTAAAAAGTTATGAAAAAAAAAAGTTTTTTTGATCAAAAAACGTGTTTATTTTCAATTGAGGGTAGTTTTTTTCCACAATTTTCATTTTACGAGGACGCCTAATTGCTTCCAATCATTATGGAGTTTGTTTCATCGCGATAGATAATTTAGTTTAAAAGTTACACCGTTTTGTTTACACTGGGGTCACAGTAGCAGACAAAATTTTTAAAAATTCCATATAAAATATTAAAATTTTTTAGATTTTTTTTAATAATTTTTCCGTCGATAAAATTAAGCATAGATTCCCCCATTTCGATATGTGCACATTATAAAGAATCACACTGTATTGTCAAGAACCATAAAATGTATGTGACAACTTTGTAAATACCGTATCCTACGAATAAATGTCTTTGCCTTTGTCTATGAGCGGTGAGCATTGCGTAAGCGCATAATACACATGTTTAAAGGGTATAACCGCAAACAAACGGCACTTGTTCTCCCTACCACTGCGAACATTTTTTCGTTCTAGACGCTACCTGGGAACCCCTATTTACGAAGATATTGAAATAAATTTTTCACCTGAGCTGTTTTTGTAAATACCTACTAGTTTTTCAGGTTATAACTTTACATAAAATTACCTCTATGACCCGTTTACTATTTAAAGCATCCACTAGCACAATGTTTTAAGAATGCTACATTCAGTTTTACCGTAGAATGTGATTTTTGACCCCAAAAAAAGTCGTTTCCCTGCAAAAGTTTTTGCATACTTAGTTTGATGTACAGAATGCTTGGTTTACGTTTGTGTGAAGGGTTAATTTACACCCCGTACCTATATTATGTCCAGCAAAATAACTTAAAAAAAAAAATCATGTTCTACCACCTATGAGAATGGTTTTAGGAACTCACTCAAGTGATACATCGCTTTTACCAGCCATTTTAATTTGCAATCCACCTACTCCGCAGAAGTGAATAATTATAAAATGGTCTACATATCAAAACAACAGTTTCGTTTACTCGAGACTCGAGACCCACCAGTATCGCAACTGGAGTTTGACATTCATGACTTAACCTGAACCGTGATCTTTGACACGTTTTATTTTCGTCAATTTATATTTATATGATAAAACCAAAACATGTACTGTCTTATTCAATATTTTTTGATAATCTAACAGACGGACTAATTAGATTTTTTTTGGTGAAATACCCTATGGTATTTCACCTTTTTTTTTAGTTCGTAATATTGAGAAATATTGAATAAGTACATGTTTTGGTTAGGTTAGTACATGTTTTAGCGCTAGTTTAACTAGCGCCTATTGCCATCAATTGGCCACAAATCCAGAATCCGTGGCTGCCTGATGGAAACTGTCAATGGCACTTTGCTGCCATCTGAGAATTGAACCCCGGGCCTCCTGCTTAGCAGTTGCGTTTACGACCACTAGACCAGCGAGGCAGTCAAACAGGAATAGAGCCCTGTTAATGAAGGCCTTTTTTTTTTTTGTTGCTCGTGGAAAATCATCGAATAACCCCTCCCGCTCTTGAGCAGAGCGAAAGGAAGTGTCAGACTTCTACTGACTAAAAACCACCCATGTTCCTTCTTAGCCCTCTATGTCGAGGCCGCGATAACTAGTGTACAATCCGCGGCCCCGACGGGGTTAATGAAGGCCTTAGACAATAATAACCGACTTATGCTGTGGAGAGAAATTAATTTCTTGAGAAGTACCTAATTTTCTATTTGTCATGGCCTAACCCGCACTGGACACGCGTGGTGGATTATAGCCCATCCCTCTCCAAGAGAGGAAGCCTGCTAGTCCGTGCAGTAAGAGCACAAAAAGCTAATTACACTTTTTTTTTTTATATATTATTAGAGCGTAGGTATACAACACCTCGTATTCTCTTCACTAGACCCCATTGTGTCCACTGCAGCGGTCGCAGACTGCGCCGGACTGGACATTTGAATACTTTAATATTTATAATACAATAGTTAAGTACTTGGTTTTGGGAATAGTGTGGCGGGCTTGTCCCATTGTTTTTGTTAGATATATATATATTTCTGTGAACGTGGCGTCACCTGGGGCCCTATCAAAATACCAGCGCTGTAACATTTGTCAAAAATGTTGCAGCACCATGCTGAGATAGTGGCCTTATGGCCTCGTACGGGACTTATTTTAATTTTGTATTATTTTTTAAGTATTCTCTTGTTTTCGTTCTTATGTCAATTTTGTATTATTCATTTCTTGTCCTGTAAATACTACTAATAATACTACTGAGAGCAATTAATAAATACTTTTTCTTTCTTTCTTTCTTTATGATGATGATTTGTCATGGCACCAGCACCAGATGCCGTCTGAAGACGTTAAGGAACTAACAACCGTAGTCTACAGAGCAATCAACATGACAGTGCAGTAGTATCTATCGACTGCAACCGTTCGCGCCGCACGCGCAAATCATTTCACTCTCTATACACAGAGATCGACAACATTGTGTTGTATTACAATTTTAATGTAAGGAACGTGTAGTACAAATGCCAGCACATCAAGTTACTACAATCTGACGATTTGATAGATTTATCTTTATCGGTTCAAGGTTGATTGAATTTTTTTTACAGTTTCGGGTAGCTTGCTGTACTGACTTTTGTACAATTTTGCAAAAACTAAGTGGTCACCAAGCAATAGAATTTTTGTTTAATAAAGTAACGTGCACCATTAACCGTAGCAAAGATGCTCGTCTTCTGGGCTTGTTCCCTGATGACAACGATGAGGAAGAGTACTTTACGCCTAAGTACCCTAGTGTTGTCCTTTTAGAATATGTAAGGAGTTGCAAGAAGCATTATTGAATTTATCAAACATAACAGTCCTTTTCGGCTTCGCCGCATTCGGGTAAAAAGCTCTACAGAAATTTTTCGCCAATATCGAACGTCAATTCATAATTAAATAGTAATGATACTTATAATATAATGTTTACCGCCTTTCACCACAGAAATAACAATTACCATACTTTCCACGCAAATGCGCTATTTTCACCCTTTCTTAGCCAATAAATCAGCGAATGTAAAAGGAAAGAAAATTGTAAGTGTACACCTTTCATTTCCTTCCTCACAATTACCCCTTTACCAAATGTTGCCAACTCCCCCTCTTGGCCGGTGGGGGTTTAGGCGCCAGCAAAGACCGCGGAAAAAAGTAAAAACACTATCGTTAGTCATTAATATAGTCGCAAGCGCAGCGCGCACTTTTTTCCAACCATTTCTAATTTCGACACCGTCAGAAGCGCACGTGTCAAAAAGAATCTTTTTTTTAAATCGAACGGACAGACTTTTACCGTGTTTTTATTGGCAGTTACAATGATTAATAGTGATGTTTATGAATCGTTAAAAATATCGATACGTATCGTCGCGTAATTTGCGCGTAATATTAGCGTAAATTGTGCGTGGTGGAAGAATGAATTGATTGTTGTCGTGTAAAGTAATGATTATGACGCGTGTTAACTGTTGTGTTTTAATTGTAGTTTTTTTGGCGGTTTTCTTGGACAGCTGTGATGGTTACAGCCCTAGAGGTAAGAGACAAAATATATTAAAACTATTTTTATTGACTATTTAGTTTTTACGTGAGAATTTACAGGAGTTTTTTTGTACATTACATCCATACATTTTTACTCATCAATAAACATACCTGAAGTCTCTATTGACATTTGGCCATGTTTATATATCTATATCTATAAACAATATTCGACCGGTATCTAGAACAGGGTCAGAGCTGCCGGTGATTAGGGCTCTTGAGAGAGGAACCTCCTAACAATACGCGCCGTGTCCAGAACTTACTGCTTCCTGAATCAATCCCTGATAATCAAAATTTTGGGTGAATGTTCACAATTTATTTTTACATTTTAAGCAAAATAATATCTAAAGTTTTCCTCATCATTTAACAAACCGAAAGCTCTCGCTCTTTACACAAAAAATAAAACAAAACGAATTCTTCCAATTAATCAGTTAGGACTGAAATACTAATGCAATTCAATTAATTGTCGTGACTCGACGATTCGTCGTGAAAGGAAATAAACGTTTCAGATTTTGTAACAACTTAACTGCAATAAGCACTTAATGTAATTGATGATAAATGATCTCTGACTTGATGTGAATCTTATCTCCATCGATCACTATTGGAACTATTCAGTAGCAATTAATTACTTATCGATAATTCTCGTGCATTCGTTGTTGCGGTGTGCGTCGCTGCGTGCTTTCGTGCTCGCAGTGTTCGTTGTTGCGGGCATTCGGCGGCGTGTGGCTTTCGGAATGACTTATTGCACTCATAGTTTTGTTTTATGAATTGTTCTTCTGATATTCAAAAGTGCTTTATGATTGAGTTAATAAATGCTTTGAGTTTGAGTTTCTATGAGATGAATCGTCATCATTTTTCTTCTGTCGTTTGTTCAGCCCTGAAATTGGTGGAATTTCAATTTTGGAACTTACTTCTTTAATTTTGTTGAAATATCCTTCTAACATTCAAATTCTGCTTGTTATTCTCGTTTTCTAGGCTTTATTAAATAAAACCTCATGGCAAATGGCTAAATTTAGAGAAAATACAACATTAACACCACGCCGGTAATCCTCGAAGGGTTAGGCAGAGGTGTACATTTTTTCAGTTATGTTAAAACCCTGATTCCTGATTCCCTGATGAAATCCTGATTGAAAAACCCATTAACACTTTACCCGATCCGGGAATCGGATCCAGAACATTATGCATAGCAATCGCTCTTGCGATCACTAAACCAACGCGCCAGCAGGGAAAATAACATGGTAATTTATATGAACTAATTTCCTACCACACAATTCTTCATAAGCTCTCAATTTACAGTAGCACTCTCTAAATATCTAAAATGTTACCAAGGAATAATTGAAGGTTTAAATATCAAGCAATTTACATATTCACTCTCATTTTCCCTGCCGCTAGCTGTTACCTACCACAACTCAAAGTTGTTACTTTACAGCTAAAGCCGGCTTTAGTCGACTAAGGTACATGACAGTCCAGGCAACGAAAGGCTGTGTGTAACAATGCTTTACTGCCAACTTACAAGAAATTACAATTAGTTAACGACCAACTAGAAGATAAATCTGATTAGCGTTGCTAGTTACTTAGATACAATTCAGAATAATTATGGCTTGTTTTACGAAAGAATTATTCTAATTTTCAGCTTGTTAACAGAGACCAAAAATGAAGGTTGATTGTCGTGTAGTGTTTCTATTTAATTACTTAGTTATTTTAGTTGAATATCTCTGCTTGCCACTGGTTCTATTTCTTATTAAACATTCAGTAAATTTTCCAGAAATAATTAATTGTTTCCCATATTTTATTGCTTCGAAAGCACTTCATAATTATTTAACCTTAAACATATCAACATACCTTGTATTTCTTTTCTCCTTTAGCTAAATAATGATGAAGACGCCAAGAATATTCGTACTAATTTGTCCGACACTTGACGTTTGTTTCAAAAAGCGTTATGTTTAAAAATTGAGGATTGAGAAGTTCTGAACCCAGACAAATTAAAGAATAGCGTAGGCAGAATTAACAATGTAGGGATTGTGTGGGATAATGGTGTCTAGAAAAGGGGTGGCTACTGAAATGAAATTATAAATAATAGAAAAGACAGAAGACATGTTCGGCTGTACCCTAAATACATCCAGAAAAGGGCACGAGAAATACGATGGATATTCTTCAGAACAAATTATTAATTACACGAAGAGAATCCATAAAATATGCATTAAGAACAAAATATATATTAAAACATCGAAACTTAACTCGCAATCCTTAACAATGCAATTATCTGAAGTTACGGCACAATTACACCATATACATCTATAATAAAATTCATATAATCAATCATATACCGCAATAGGAAACTATTTTATTACACAAAATCTTTGGATTTCACTTTCCGTCTTAATATTTATATCGGGTGGTTTCCATTGCAAACGACCGGGTTTCCCTTTAATGCTAGCAGACAATAACTTGTCTTTTCTTATAATAAACGGCTTGATCTCAGCTAAGTCTAAGTTAATAAAGCGTGAATAAAATATTTTTTTAGAATTTAAATTTATAGAATTTGACACTAAATGAGTCGCTTAAGTTGATAATTGCAATGCTACTCACGACTGCAGAGTCTGGCAATAATTCGGGCTACGTCGGTAACCTTGCTTCTCATGCGGATGTCTTCATTTCTGATTCGATCACGAAATGAAACTCCGAGAATAGCCCTCTCTATTGCCCTTTGGGTGACTTTAAGCCTTCTGATAAGGCCTATTGTATGCGACCATGTTTCGGTCTCGTATGTAATCACTGGTCTTTCGTCTTGAGACACTGCGGTAAATTGGACGAGAAGATACTACTCAGCTTCCCAAACGCTACCTAGCCTAATCGGATTCGACGATTGACCTCTTTCTCAAAGTTGAACTGGACTGTTTGTCCCAGATCTCCGATCTTGACATGAGTGGGCATTCAATATGACCTTGGTTTTTTCCATGTTCATTTTAAGACCCACTGTTTCGGAAACTCTACTGAGGTCATCGACCATTGTACTGAGGTCCTCCAGGGTCTCAGCCATGACCACCAACAAATCGAAGATTAGTGATGTACTCGCCATTGATGTTAATGACTAGCCCTCTACAATCCAGAACCTTGAAGACATCCTCCAGTGCAGCGGTGAACAGTTTCGGAGATTTGACGTGTCCCTGTCTCACACCTTGCTGCAGAAGGATAGTTTTCGAGGTCTGGTCCTGAAGTCGGGTTGGGTAGGTGGCGTTTTTGTACAAACACTTCAACACCTCGATGTAGTATGTAGGTAGTCGATTTGGCTCCTTTGGAGAGACTGCAGTACAGCCCAAGTCTCGATCTCATCGAAGGCATTCTCGTAGTCCACAACCGCTAAACAGAGAGGCAGATTATACTCTTCGGTCTTCTGTATTACCTGCCGCAGCGTATGTATGTGATCTACGGTGCTAAACCCTTTTCGGAATATGGCTTGATCGGGAGGCTGAAAATCGTCAAACCTGCGCGCGAGACGATTCGTAATGACTCTTGAAAAGTACATATTAGACATGGGTTGACTTCAACAATTCATTTCCAAAATACTCCAAATATGAGCTATATTTTATAGCGGTTAGTTGAAACTGGTAGAGAAAACTAACTTCACTTACTTGGACGAAACCAATTTCAGATTGATTGAAAGACATCATTTCCAATAAGGTTCTATTTTAGACTTTCATCATGTGTTTCCTTTGTTGTGCGTCAATTTATTGTTGCCAATTGAGGCAGCCATTGTTGTAAAACTTCAAATTGTATTTGTAAAAAACCTACAGACTGCAATGACGCCTTTCATCTTCAAGAATGACTGTTACAGATATTTTTTTTAACACTTGGGGGTATAAAATTATACATTAAATTTAACTGAACGTGTAGAACCATGATCAGATCATAACAGTAGTTACGTCATTTATTGAAGCCAATCGTAAAATTATTAACTTAAACCCAACAATAACAGCATTATCGATACCAATAAAATTTAATTTAAAAACGTGCGATACCTGTCAGGTATTGACAATTCATTCTCAGCTCATAAAAGATCAACGATCAATAAAAAAAGTATCGATGAAAATATCGACAAAAAATGAGTCAAAAAAGATTATTGTGATAGTCATTGTTGTACCGGAATTACCAAATTCATTGTCACTATTACATTTATTACGAAACATGAAATGTTTGCGAGGAAAGCGATGGAGCAAAAACATCGGACCTGTGCCCGCGGTTCTGTGACGTCACGACTGATCAATTTCTCGATTAGCATCGTTCCACTTTGAACCAATTGACTCGAGCCGTTTCGTGTTCCATACAAATAATTTTATAGTTTTGATTTGATTTTAGAAACTACTGACATTACGGAAATGCGCGGTTGCTGCAATTAAAATTTTTAACGCCTTCGCTATTTAGGTCTTGACTATTTTTATGTTTATGCTCCTTCTTGCTTGCGGTGTGAGCAGTACCTTTATCATAAATGTCATTTATTTTAATGATTTCTGTTCCGTAAACAGTTTCTTTTATTAAACAATTCAACACTGCTATAATACCTACCTACGTAAGTTTCAGTTTTATTTTTCCTACATTTTGCATATGAATTATAAAATACTGTTACGTCTTAATTATACACTTCCGCCATTGTAGCCTATAATGAATATATATTCATTACAAACCGATCATCCAAAGTAGTCCCTTTAGGTATTACCATAACACTACCATCAACATTACCTATGCTTCGTAACTTACTTAATATTCCAGTCAAAGTTAGCATCATATAACTCCTTAGTCACTGCTTACGACATATAGAAAGTACAAATAAACTGAATATACATCTATGTGTGTAGCGATTTCATAGAGTACCTTCAAACGCTTTTGTTATTTCAATAAAATTAGCCTTTCGCAGTCCACTGCTGATCATCTCCCTAACTACGCCATAACTCCCAAACCTCTACCTACTTACTGCTTCCAGTTAAGTTTGTTACTTGTAATGAAACAAATAACCAATCAATAAGTGAATAAAATCGTGTAGAACTTAATCGGAACACAGTCGGTGATGTCAACACTGAAATACTTGAATTCTCTGTAGAATTAGATTCACTTTCACGCAGTAATGTTAGCGTTGTACCCGGAAAACACAATGCAAGTGACAGTGACAAATAAGTTGGCTAGCGAACAGCCTTGTTGGGGCTTCGGGTAGCCAAGACTTCATCTAAACTATGGATTTGGCAAAAGTCTTGAACCTGACAAAATTATGTTTTAACTTACAAAACAAGGATGTTGAATATAGTAAACAACATAGCATTGTTGAAACTGATTCAAAACGTAACACGTGACTTTACAAAATAGAAATCACAATTGATTAGTACAAAACAATAAAGCGTTTTTCGCAGTTCCAGATAAAATTACAAAAAAAAGAATGGTATAAAAGTTTACCTAAGCTATTAGGTAAGATGAAAACAAAAGTTAGTAGAAAATTAGTCGAAACTACGATGGAAAGTATAATTGCCGTAAGTAGTCATTGGAAAGAAATAAACCTAATTCGATTTGGAACAGAAACTATTACATTGGTTACGTAATTTTCGCTATTGCTGAAAACTAAAGTTACGTCTGTAGCTTTTTGTTGCACGAGATTTAGGTACTGACTGAGGAGACGATCGTCATTTTTCTATATATCCCAAATATTGTTACCATCTTCATTGAAAAATATACACGGCCACACCCATAAGATTGTTTATGTGTCCATCCGACAAGGAAAAGCCCTTCAACGGGTCCTTGAACAGGTCAATGTGGCTATTACTTTTTGCTATTACTTATTGTTGCTTGTACCAATTTACTTGTCGTCATTGCAGCATGCATCTTCACCCAGTAGTTGCCTTCTCATCTCACTTAGTCTTTCCAACGTATTTTTGGTTTTCCCCTATTTATCCAATCCTCAGTACAAGGTGGCCAATTTAGAAACACCATAATTTACCAGTAGCAAGAGCAAATTCAATGTAATTTTGATAGCCATAACAATAACTGTTACATGTTAAAATATAATAAACATATTAATAGCAGCCCATCAACTCTAAACACAGGCCATTGTGTGATCACCTCATAAATATTAATGGTCGAAGATGGCTACTGCGTACAATAAACCATAAACATAAAGAGGTTTCATTTTCACATGCCCTCAAAAATCTCACGCAAGTCCTTTCACACTTCGGTCCAATTAAAAAAAAAGCGTATGACAATCGATACTTAGAATATTGATTAGATATCAATCGAGACAATCTTTCTTTAGAAAAAGACTAGACTTTTCCCCCGGTATTTTTTGCACAGTAATGACAGATGCGTTTGCAAAACATGAGAGATTGGATGTGAAATACTATTGTACGAGTGTTTTTGTAATAATTGTTGTTGTTGGTTTTCCTAGTTCGAGTTATGTTACATGTCATTCGTTTTGAATTCTGCAGGCGGCTACATTAGCTTCCATTTCAGACAATAACATTTATGATAATTTCTCCAGTCAAAATAAATTTTGTTTAGACGTTAGCAACTTCAGTTAAATTGTGTGGTGTGTCGCAGCTTTGCGTTTACATTCTGTGGACTTCGCAAAGCTTGATGAATTAGGGACTGTGATATCATTTGATAAAAATCCTGTGAAATGGTGGATCATTTAAAACATTAACGTTTTATGCAAGTCCCGTTTCCTGTTCACTAACTTGTTCAACATGACTATCGTCACCTCCATTTCATAATTCAAATTCAGAATTGTAAAACATACATCTTTGCGTACAATATTCTTCCCCATAATCACCATAAATTTTATTTTCATAGCACAGGCAGTAGCTATCCATATCGTGTGTACCGCATATACGCCTGCGGTCAAGGTTGGTTCCTACTTCCATGCGATACTTTTACTTTTGCACGCACGTTGGCTGCTACACGATGTGTTATTGTTACTTTTGTAGCTCTTTTTTGTTGTTTATCTGCATTTCTATCTAGATGAGCAGTTTCGTCTTCCTTATTACTTCCTAGATCCGTTCAGTTAATAGACATTTTCTTTAATATATTTTTTTTATCTATCAGTTATCGCGGCCTCGACATAGAGGGCGAAGAAGGAACATGGGTGGTTTTTTTTTTTTAGGGTTAGGCAGAGTTATACTTAATATATAATATAGTACACCCGCATTTGGTCTAGCTACGTTCTGAAGACTAAAACTGTAAGACTGTTAAAAATAATTATAACATAATCGTTTTATTTTGACCTGATAATAGCAACAATTAAAAATCTTTTAATACAAGTAGATATGTATGTTCAGGGACTGAATTAATGTTTTTGCTAATGGGGGTGTTTTGATACCCCACAATTAGTGACTCGTAAAGTGTAACTCTTACTTGTTGTGGGTGCAATTTAGCGCCCATTGAGCTCCCAACTTAATGGTTCGCATAAACTTTATTACTCTCACTTACAACTCTCTATTTTAATCAGATTTGTGTGTGACGGAACAATGGATCCATATTTAGGATATTCTAGATAGTTTATTCTCTATTCACATTTCCTTTTAGTTTTCGGTCAAGAAGGTTTACAAAATAAATCCAAAAAACTTTTATTATAACACCAATCGTGAACTCACAAAAAAAACAATTCCTTCATACATTGTCATGTTGGCATCTATCGATGACACTGAAGAGTTCTTTTTGCTCGACTGCGGCGAAGCCCAAAAGAAGGGTTATGTGTTTGGCGTGTATGTGTGTTTGTATGTCTGTTTCTTTGTTCCCTCATAACTCCTATACGGATGAAGGGTTTTGAATAAAATATACGTCGTTAGATTCGTCTTGATAGTGAGAGAGTGTCACTGGCTACATTAATATCAAATTTCTTATTTGAATACTAAAGGTGTTCTGAAAAATTACAATTTTGCTAAGCAATATTTATACGTTGTATCTAAAAAAAAATAAAAATGAATACATACACATCATTGTGTGTGGATAATGATGTGTATATGTAATCATTTTTGAAATACCTTGAGGATCATAAAGCTGTGAGCATTCAATAGGACAGGATATTAATTCTATTCACGTAAAACAATGAACTCACAAATAGTCTACTTAACTAAATTAATAACATAATCCCAGCAATCAGCCCTCAGTAACTCTAGATGTCAGTTTCTTAACTTTCTCCCGCGAAGGTTGCGGGTTCGATGCCTGCCCCGATGACACGACGCCACTCATTTCTGAGAACAAATTATACATTATCTATGGTTCAGATAATGGAGAAGTTAATGTTTATGAAGTGTTAATGACTTGTGAAGTAATAGGTGGTTGAACGTTACACGAGAACGAATTATGACATGATTTTATGGGCATTTATGAAACACATTATGAACGTTTGAGCTGCAGTCAACAGTAATGAGGCATTCATCAATTTTAATATCTTAGACTATTTCCCAGGCTTTAGTGGCCTTTTCAGTCTAACTACATAATAATACGGTTCTATTTAATTCAGTGTGACGACACGTTTGGCGCAGTGGCTGAGCGATTGGACTGCTGCGTTGCGTGTCGCGGGTTCGATCCCCGCACGGAACAAATATCTGTAAGGCCTACAGATAGTTGTTTCGGGTCTGGGTGTCTGTGAGTTTAAATGTTTGTAAACGCACCCACAATACAGGAGAAATTCCTAGTGTGGGGCCACGTTTTAAAAAAAAAAAAAAATGAAAGAAGAAAGAGTGTGAAGCGATGAGTCTAGAAAATCTTTATTATGTTAGAATTTCCGCCAGTTCTGACCATGATTTAATGATTTAGTTTTGACTGTTTTTATCTCTAAAGGACGTGTGAAAAACAACATCTTACCGTTAGAAAAGGTTTTTTACCCAAAATCGTCTCCCAGCAATATTTTGTGCGTAGATGTACTCAGTTTGATTATAAAATGCTTGACGGCTTCCTAAAAGGTCCGTTTGCATTTTGTAGGTGCTAAGTACAACAAAACAACATCATCTAACATCAATATTGTCACAAAATTTCTAATTCTCATAAATACCCTTCTACCACCGTCGTATTATAGTACACGCTAGTACTACGACTAAGTTCACCTCATTAGTTCAGGGCACGATTTGAACCCGTGAGTCACGACCCCATGATGACCTGTCAACGACGACGCCTTTACGTTGTTTTCGCTTCTTCAAGTGGTTTTTGATGAGAATTTCTCTTGATTAACTTATCTTCTAAAAGTATTCAACTAAGTTTGTTGATTTACTTTTTCTAAATACTCAATTTTTTTGTTGCATTTCACATGTAGGTACCTATTCTTAGGTTGTAAACTTATAATAAGATCATAATTATGGATCATATCGGGCACAGCAAAATAAATGGTTTACCAGAGGAAATGTGAAATTTAGGCATACGGTACATTTTTACTTTGATTGTTTTTACATGATTAGTAACTGAATCGAAAGGTTGTTTTTTTTTTGTTTTGTATGTTTTTCTGTCCCTATGTAAACAAAGACACTGAAGAAGATTCATTTAGGTTCCGTACCTTTAGTTTCACTATCAAATTCCTAGCTTATCCTTAGAACTACCACACCGATACGCTTCAGGTATGGTGTCTGTAGGGGTGGGCGATCCACGCTGTGTTTTTACCATTTTATGCAGCTACAAAACTGCGTAACAGTTTATCGACGGAATAAGTGCTCGTATATTTGGTTCAAATATTAATAGCACAGCATAAATAATAAAAGTTTATAGTAAAATAGTGTATAATAAAATTACAAGTAGGTACCTAGTATTATACGGACAACAAATATAATGTCGCCAGCACACACTCCAGGTACACACTCTGACATTTTAAAGTATGAAGTGTACATCAATATAAACAAACTGTACACAAATAGGCACTAAAACCAAGTAATTACAACTTGTCAAAGCATGTCGGATTTCCTTAAGTTACGTAACCATTGCAGAGTTAATAACAGTAATGGTATGTGCGGTGTGCAGGGAATACGCAATGGAATGAGTTTTCATTTTCTTTGAGACGTGACTTGCGTGGTTTAGGGATCAAGGGATAAGAGGAAGCGAGTTGGCAATGATGTTGTGGTTGTTGATGTTGTCTCTCATACTAGCTCGGTGATTTATTCGAAATAACGTAAATAGCTCAAGAAAATCAAACTCTAGATTTATCAGTAAGAACATGATAAAAGTATTCGTAAAATAAAATAACGATATTACCTTTCTTCAAAGGTTTGTTTAAGATTTTTATTATGAGGTACCTTATCGTCATTCAAACAAAAAGATGTTTTGTTATACATTGTATCCTTCAAGTACTAAACGTTTCCCGCACTCAACGGAACACCCATTGTATTATTATTTTCGCGGGCCTGTGGACGAAGAGTAGAAGATTCATTTAGGTTCCGTACCTTTAGTTTCACTATCAAATTCCTAGCTTATCCTTAGAACTACCACACCGATACGCTAGCTATGAGCTAGCTCGCCGTCCATCCGTCTTATGACGACGACAGGCCCGTGTCGACGACGACGGCGCGATCGTGTTCCACGCGCGCCTCAAAGAGATGTCAGCAACATGGATGGGGCCCATAGACATACGAGTGGTCCTATAAGGGTCCCATTCCTCAAAAGGAAAAAACGGAACCCTTATAAGACCACTCGTGTGTCTGTCTGCGTGTCTGTCCGTCTGTACCTGCCAATTTGTTCCGAATTGAATAGACCGATAAGTTAAAATTTCGTACACATGTATTTCTATGACCCAAACACGGACGCGTAACGTAGATAAATGAATTATGAATATGGGCGGAACTTTTGGGGAGCTTAACAGTTTTTTTTTAGTTTTTCCGTACCGTGTGACATATCAAATAAAAAGGCTTATTGTGAGGATTACAAATTATTTTTTTAAACTAATTTTAAGATCAACACTTTTAAAGATATCCAAGAAAATAGATGGAGATTGACAATTGCCCCCCCCCCCCCCGTCCTTATCTCCGAAACTACTAAGCCAAAATTAAAAAAAAATACAGAAATCAGTTCGACACTTTATACACACTTCTCATAGACTTTTCTGTAAAGTCCTTAAGAAGTGTGTGGTGCTAAAATAGCATGGAAAATTTCTCAATATTTTGCTTACAAACTTACATTTTACATTATTTTGTAGTTGCAATGTATGGTTACCCATACTTACAACTGCAAAAACATGAAAATAAAATGTTAGGAATTCCAACAAACTTCCTTTTTCTTCCCTCTTCTTCCTTCCTGAATAAAATATATTTACACTAAAACTCCTCGTATTTAAATGCTTTGTCATAAATACAACATAGGTAATTGCCTTCCTTTTTTATGGTTATGTAATTTAATTGTTGAAGGTATTGGAATCAAAAGGCTTTTTATTTTTTAATTTTTATTTATTTATTTATAATTGCCTTCAACTTTAGATTCTTCCTAAATATTATTTAAAACATGTCTGATTTCGCTCTGCTCTTCACTCGTACCACACACTTACGTCACAAGCACACGTGGTCATACGACAGTCATGAGCCTCATGATCCATGGTGCAGTATACGATGTTACGTCACATTATGCTCACCATAATAACTTTGAGTTTGATGACCTTTAATACCGCGACGTTCGGTCTATGATTATGTTTTTATTTATGGCTTCATGATGGGTTACTTGGTGTTTTATTATCTTGTCAAGACTTCAACTGTTACCCTTACGTACCTTTTTGTCTATTTAATTTAATGCATTCCGTGACAGCAATTTATCTTATTGCTCAATATTGTACTTTGTAATATAGGCAGTTTCAGATAAGCGTCAGATTAACGGTTAGATTAACGGTTAATAGCTTTAAATTATTTTTTTCATTCAGTGGTAGTAAGTATTTAATAGAACAAAATACAATATAATGAAATACAATGTTTTAACATTTAGAACTATTCTTTTCGAGTATTCTTATGCCATAAATATCTATATATATATAACTTGAGAGGTGTCAAGGGACACCCGGATGGAACGAAGTTAAAGTCTATCGCAAACAGCACAAGAAACACCAAAATAATTAATAATAATAATATATATATATTAATTATATTATTTTAATTATTATTTTTTATATAAATTTAAAATATAAAATATCTGGCTTGCTTTCTATAAGAGAGAGAGAGACAGACAGAGAAACATGCGACGCCTCACAGCTTACTATAGCAAAAAGTGTCGTGACAACTTTTCGTAAGAATTTTTTCCGTCTAGCCCCCTTTCACAACGCGCGATAAGGAACTTCGTTCCAAAACCCTGATAAAAAGGAAAGAAAAGAAAAAGGAAATACACAAAAAAAAGGCGATACTGAAGTGTTTTATTAGGTTTACGTCTGCTTAACTCTTCGGGGCTTACACCTGAGATATTTAGTCATTTAAAAATTATGTGTAGAAAGAAGAGCCATTAGAAATCGTGCACCAACAGCCCTTTACCACACCACAGCTGTAGAGCCACCTTGAATCTCCCTCCCTGCCTACCCTACCTGTTCCCACGTCGGTCATCGACTCAGCAATAACTCTAGACTAACAACCTTGTAATCTGATCTTGGCGATCTATTTCCACAACACACGAAGGAAAGTAAAAGGTATAGGTATATATATATCTATACATGCAAGCTACATACATACAAATATACCAAATTGATGTGTCTGTTTGTCATATCAAAATAAGAGCTTTTTACTGAATGCATAATAATGTGAAAGTAAATATGGCATTCATAATAAAGCCACATCTTTTTTTTTTGTCTGTCTATCTGTTTGTTCCAGACTTCCAGCTTATCTCGGATACGGTTGGACCAATTTTGAAGGAAGTTTTACAGATAGCTGAAGTTATAAGGTCTAACACAGTTAGGGCTGCGGGTTGTTCGAATGAGATACCGCGGCCTTGGCACTAAGGCCAAGAACATGGGTGGTTTTAGTCAGTAGCAGTCTGACACTCCCTTCTGCTCTGCTCAAGAGCGGGAGGGGTTATGTAATGATTTCCAAACCCAAATTGTCAAAAATTGCGGCCTTTGTTTTTGGGGGGGGGGGGGGGGGGGGCAAAAAATAATTAGAATTCCGTGAAAAAAAAATGAAACCCCTTGAAATTGTTGGTAATAAAATCCAATTCAATGAAGGAAGTAATATTTTTTATAATAATTTCACCCGAACGAAGGTCGCGGGGCATAGCTAGTCTATCTATAAATTAGTAAGTACGGAAGCAAGTCGTGGAAAGCGTGTACAAACGATATTTTCCGATCACGCTCCATTGTCGGCTCGTGCGTATAAACTTCTTGTGTGATTCGCTGAATTCGGTGATAGTTTTTTCAGGTTTCAGGTTTGTTTGCTGTGTAAAGCTAGTGTTTTTTGTAAAAAGTGCTTTTTAGTTAATTGCCGTGCTATTCTGAAAAACAATAGTGGACAGCTTGAGCGTTGATAAAGATTTTTTTTGTTTGTTGTGACTTGTAATTTAAATTAAATTCCATATTGACTATTTAAAGGCTCTTTTGGTAATCGAAAGGTTTCTGAAAAGGTTCCGTGAAGTAGCCGCGATGACAGAACTGCTTGTTTTCTTGATCGTGTGGTTAGTGGGGCTCTGACTCAGGCACACTGATTTCTTCACGATGTTTTCGTTTTTTTTTGTTAATTCTGATAATTAAACAAAATAATCCCACTGCATGAAAATAACTACTTAATTGCAGTAGAATGCCTTTGTCCCATGATACTTGAAGTCGGCGCAACATGGTGTATTCTTCCATTCTCCCATTAACAGACAAGCAATAAATTACTCCTTTTTTTCATACCATAGGTCATCAATTCATTTATGTTTTATAAGGTCTTCCTCTCTCTTTCCATCCATCGGCCTTGTGTAAAATGCTAAAGTCATCAACAGGCCTTTAACCGTGTTGGCTATAGTTCTCCTGACCGTTTATTGGTCACGGCGGTCAATCATAGCGGAGATTAGCCTTCAGTGCGGGACATATTACAGTTAGTTAACTTCCAAACTCCGGACTACTACTGAGAATTTGCAAATTGCAGTACTTTTTCCCTGGGGTCGAAACCGGAACCCCACGCTCAGCAGTCGCGCTTATAACCACGAGACTAACGGGTCAAAGACACAGGATACGTTCGAAGTAAAAGCATTAATACCCTCCTCAGATTGCCAATTAAAACTCTTACACCGGGATTAATAAATACACGTACTTAATGAGTATTTAATAACATTATGCAAAACGGAAACTGCGAGGTTCTAATAACTCACTATCACTGTTCTACTATTACCTTTAAGCTCCACTATCTGCTTCGTTAATTAGTTTCGAACGTCAATAGTACATTGTTATCCAAGGGGTGAAAGTTACTTATTTAGTCCCGAGACGGAGTTTGGCGCCCGTAACGTAGTGAGGGCGCTAATATGTAGTTCGAGGGACTAAATAAGTAATTTACCCGAGGTAAACACTGTGCTTTTCATTCGAGGAAAGTAAAAATAGAACATTAATTATTAGCTATAGGAAAAAAGAGAGTTGATCGGATTGTCGTTTTCCCGCTTTTTGTCCTCTGGTCGTCCAGCCAGTATTTTTCATGTTCATCATTAAAAAAAAACACAAATATCATCGTCATTAATTTTTTTTTCTGAAATCGATGTTATTTTAGAGTAATAGTTAAACTAAATTACATTAAAGTCATAATATAATTATATTAATAGGTTACCTTTATGTTATTTTAATTTCCGCTGTAATTTAGCGGCTGTATAAAAAGTTGGAACATGGTTCAATAAAAATTTGAAAATAGACCTACTTTTTTTTAATAATTTGACAGCTGTCACTTGAAAGCGATTCTCCCTAGGGCTGGAAAGTAGTACTTTCAATCCGCTTCACAGGCATGTTATGACCTACTTTCAGAGTATGAGCAATGAAAAAGTTATTTACAAGAGGCAGTCGCCCAAAACGCCCACCCTTCTTACACTTATTTGTGTTTTGACTGCGAAGAAGAAGTGGCGGAACAAACTCTCCAACAACACATCTGCTTGTTAGTTTATAAGAACCAGATTAGATACAATAGCAGTAAAAAAAAAACATACGAGATGGGGCCATCGTCATATCATCACTATTAACTTGTACAAATACTTATACTGTTTGAACCAAATGTTTTAAGAAGACCGCAATAAACTGTTACGCACATTCTTGAGTGCATAAAATGTAGAAAATGCTCTTGAATAAATGATTTATTTATTAATAACTTTCTCCTTCTGCTATGTCAATCATAGCTCATCGTCCTTTGCTTGGCATGCACATGTGCACCTTATTTGTATTCTACTAACATCATTGTTTCCTGCTTACTTCCGTAGTAGGTCGTACACTTCTGTCACGTATTACATACCTTCGACGAGGAAGTACCGTAGGGCTCACCTGCTGTATCGTACCTACGATTTAATGAACTTCCTCTTCAGTTTTAGGGTCCAATGTGAATTACAAATAAACTTTGGTACCTACCCTTTTGCTGTAAATTTGATGGACAAATGGACACAGAATCATAAGAAAAGGGAAGGAATCTAATAAAGACAATAGTCTATAAAATACCTCATCGCGAAGATTATCGATCCACCGAGCCTGAGAGCGTCCCACCTTACGCTTGCCGATTCGCGGTCTCCACTCAAGAACACGTCTAAACGGTTATCGATTCTGCGGCTGATATGGCCGGCCCACTGCCACTTCAGCTTGCTTATTCTGTGAGCTATGTCGACAACTCTGGTTCTCTGTCGGATCACCTCATTTCGGATGCGATCCCTGAGAGAGACTTCTAGCATAGCTCGCTCCATAGTTCGCTGAGCGACCTTAAATTTATGGACCAACCGTACCGTGAGTGTTCACGTATCAGCCCCGTATGTCATAACAGGCAGGACGCACTGGTTGAAGACCTTAGCTGTCTATCCCAGCTGGATTCTTCTATTAGCCGTTTCTCTATTATTCGTCTATTAGCAGTTTTATAACTATACTAATAATATAAAGCTGAAGAGTTTGTTTGTTTGAACGCTAAGAACTCAGGATCTACTGGTTGGAATTGAAAAAAAAAATTGTGTTGGATAGTCCATTTATTGAGGAAGGCTTTAGGCTATTTAACATCACGCTACGACCAATAGGAGTGGAGCATAAATGAAAAATGTTGCAAAAACGGGAAACGATATTCCTTATTGAGAGCTTCCGTTGCGTGCAAAAATGGTTTAAGTAATGCAAATATCATGTATGAAAGTAATGTTCCTCTTTAAAAGTTCTAAAAAAAAAGTCCGCGCGAGCACATATCTATCTATTAAGATTGACTCACTGTAACCATTTTTTACTATTGAAATGTTACAGAGCTAATTGAAAAAAATATTACTATGGATAGTCGATCTATCGAGGAAGGTTGTTAGTTATTATTATGACGAAGTTGCGTGGCTCAGCTAGTGTTAAATAAAATAATTCACTATGACACCAGTATCTTAGTATATTGTACCTATGACATAACCACATTACATAAAAAGTCACGCCCAAAACAATATAAAACAAAAATAAACAACCAAACAAACGTAGCCGGATACAAGTAAATCACTTGTAACGTAACTGTAAACTATGCGGTTACGTTTTCATTTACGTTTACGTTACGTTTGCGTTTATTGTTGCGTAATGTGACGTGTGATTACTACAAATTATGGTTCTTTAGCTGGTTGAATAATCTTGCTTGGACTTTTGACAAATTGGACACTTTCTTTGTGATGATTTTTTTCTGTTCAATTATCTTTATTTGATTTCGATGATTGCCGGAAATCGCCTGGTAGATTAAAGGTGCGTTTACATCTATTATGTATCTATTAATAGGATTGCTGCATTGGTCTAGTGTTCCCAGATGCGACTGCTGAGTTTGGGTCCTGAATGGAATGGATACCCGGGTCGGGCCAAGTGTCATTGAATTTTTCCGAATTTTCATCACAGCTCCTCTCAAAAGGGTGAAGGAAAACATCGTGAAGAAACCGGCATGTCTTAGAACCAAAAAATTCGAAGACATGTGACATTTAAGAAACCGCACTGGCCCCGCGTGGTAGATTATAGCCCATTCCCTCTCAACCCCAGCCTCCAGCCTGTGTCCCGATGTGTCCTGTAGGTTGTTGATGATGAAAGAAATTTTTGAGTTACAGCTACGGAGATTACTTTTGTGCCCTGTTCTTGGCCATCGGCTTGCCCCTTATTACGTGGGACTTAAACGTGTCTGTAATCCCTAAAAAGACCTCTCCCTATCCTCCAATTTCGCACATTTATATCTCACATTTCGCCAGTAATGATATTTTGCCCGACTTCGTATTCAAAACCAAGACTTCGTGATCAGTATACCTAATAACTCAATCATGTCCAAATCAAGCCATAGCTTATCAATGGACATCCGGCTCAAGCCATCACGTAACGCAGCTTTTGTGAACGTTACGACATTGTTCAGTAATCCTAGTAATTACTTTTTACAAAACATTGCACACTTTTTTGTCCATTCAAGCATTTGTTCATTTCTCTTTTTGTCCGATTTCACCAACTGTTCAAGTCTTCATGGCTAATTGTATTCTTTTGAAGCAGTTTTGGTTAAATATTGTCAAGATCGTCTTTTGTTGGGGTCTGGCTGTCATTTGTCAGTCACTAATGTAAAGTTGTATAAGAATGGTGGAGTCTGGGATGTGGTTTATGAAAGTGTATGTGTTGATGTGTGAGGTTTGTGTGGTGTTCATTGAGGTATAAGGAATAAGCCACTGATTTCTGTACGATATTAATAAAATAATCAACTATGAAAGTCAGGAAGATTCTCCCTCCGGCATTAAGAGGAACAGGGCTTGCGATTCTTCATACAAAAATAAATGTATTCTTCTAGAATGATTTATCGATTTAGATACTATGTAGGTCTACTGTGGACACGTCCCTGTTTTTTTCTTGTGTTCAGCAATGAATTAGTAAAAAAATATGATCCTACAAAATGACGACAAATGCTCCATTTCTGACCGTCATTAGAGCACTATCAGACAAATTCGAAAGGTTTTAAATTTTGTCAAATATAATTGAATCGACTCAGTTTTAGAGAAGGAAAAAAGTGAATACTAAACGCCGATCTCGTCAAAACTTTGTGATAAAATCACACTGTACAGCGGCAGGCCTGACGCACTGCGAGGACAATAGTTTCATCGTACAGCTGGATTTGCATTTATATTATCTTCTCCATAGAATTGAAATCTAATAACAAGGTCAAATCAGAACCCTTGCAAAGGCAGTTTCTTTCTGAAGTAATTAATGGCATAAGAACATCCTAGAAGCCCTGCATAATCTTATCTCACGTCTCAATCTATCTATTTAGGTACGTCAGGATAGAGAAAGTGCTGATGATGTACCATCCAGTGACCTGTCATGATTAATGATCTGTCCCCTGACATCTTGAACTTCCGCGTCCTAACTACAGTTTGAAAAGCGAATTTGTTTTGTATTGCGAAGCATTGAAGCTTGAAACCGTTTAACGACTGAATGAATGCGATTAATGGAGAAGTTTATATGATGTGCCATGGTCACAAGTGAATTCCAATGTTGTTTTAGTCAGGTGAACTAAAGCTTT
The DNA here is from genome assembly GCA_932274075.1 of Diarsia rubi. Lineage (NCBI taxonomy): Eukaryota > Metazoa > Arthropoda > Insecta > Lepidoptera > Noctuidae > Diarsia > Diarsia rubi. Next base: position 1,739,277 of record OW026420.1, on the reverse strand, counting down.
ATGAATATGTTTGACTATAAAGGGTGTAAAAGTACCCTTAACAAAGCCGAAAGGCATTAGTTCTCCCCGTCCGCGTCACTGCGATAATTTTTTTGTTCTAGACCCTACCCGGGATTCCCCCAGTTACCGAGATATTGGGGGTCAAAGATTCAATTTTTTCACAGCTGTTTTTTTTAATACTAGTTTTTCCGACTTTAGCTTTACATAAATTACCTCAATGGCCCGTTTACTATTAGAAGCGTCTACTAGCACAATGTTTTAAGCATGCTACGAGTACATTGAGTTTTACGTTAAAATGTGATTTTTCACCCCAAAAAAAAGTCATTTCCCAGAAATATTTTTTTTTGTACCTACTTCGTTTGATTTATCTAATTCTTGGTTGACAGCGTCGTGAAGGGTTGGTTTATGTGACACCCTGTATGATGCTCGTGGCTTTGCCGACATGGAGTTCGGTTATTGCCTCACGGGCGCCCACGTCATCGTACTACCGATAAAAATGTATCCTATTTCTTAAAAACGAGTTTAGGCAGGTTAAACAGAAGGTACATCCATCCAGTCCATCACCTACTATGTTTTGAATTCCATTATAGTAGGGAGCCAGTCTATTGTAATCAAATGAACACTCAACCATACTCCGTGGCTGGTACTGAGAAATTTGTGATGCAAAAACTTAAAAACACGCGTCTTAATCCGAGAATCGAACCCAGTTGGACCCCATAATCAGCAGTCACTTGTGACAACTATCTTGACTAACGAAGCATACTCGTAATTATCTTGTAAAAACACATTCCTATCACTTAATCAAAATTTACAAGGGATTCTTCGACCCGACCTGGTTTTGACTTAAATTTCTTGGAATCAACCGGGTCATCTGTACAGATAGCAACGGCGACGGCCCGACTAATAGCTCAGATGTTTTTGATAACACTACTCCGGCTGCTCTGATCATCTTGATAGGTGACGTTTTTATTTTAATTTATTGACCTTACGGTCTTCGTCTCATCTTATAAGTTCTAGGGTTCCCTGTTCATTGTCATTTGTTACATTTCTGGACTCTGATCTATCGTAAACGTACCTTATAGGTGTTTCTACACAATAACACAACTTAACGAACACGAAGCACGTCCGCAAATTAAATAAAATTTCCGAAAGCTAATATTCGCGCAGAGGTTTCATTGCCAATAGCTGGTGTATGGTTCATTTGATGAGCAGTGGAAATGTTGTGTGTTACATGCTTGTATTTTATTTAAAATGTGATATTTTATGATACTTTGTTGATTGAAATAGATTATTATATTCTGTTCTACTAATTGCAGTTATTCCGAGGGATTCTTGTTCTTTAGTTACTACAATCTTTCTTTCTTAAGATACAAGAAAAATAACTGGAATATTAGAAAATAAAATGAATCTGAAACATGACTTAGAAAAAGGAAAGACGTCAATTTCAGTACAGAAGTGTAGAATAAGACATCAACAAGATCTCTTTAATCAAGAGCGATATAAATCTTGACCGCGGCATAGATAAATTCGTAGAATGATGTAGACCGATCAGTCGACGCGGGTGCAGTAGCAATTGAAGCAAGAGTGAAAATATCTCACAGTATGGGATCTTAAACTAAAACACGATGCAATCGCTCCTCGTTTAGCGCTGAACACGAACATTAGCGAAGTCACGATATATCTATATGTTATCTTTCGGAAATACTTTTAGGTATGTATGGAAGTAATAGAAGAGTGATATAAAAGTGGTGGTGGAGTAATAACTAACGTAAGAGTCAAAATGGCGGGTGTACCAAAGCGAAACAAATTGTACTTACTACTTACCCAAGTGAGCAACGGGACCGGCAGAACACGATATCAAGTGTTCCATCGTTTCGTTTCTCATCACCACATTTACACTCCATTGCAGAGTCAATTATGAATTTTCACCTGACCAGGTTTGGTTTGCTCCGTTGTGTCTGAAGTCTATTTAAGGACCGGTGATGTGCCCGTCGGGGCTACGGCCCGTCGGGGCAGCGGGATGTTGTGAGCTATCGCTCACCGCGGCCTTGACAAATAGGGCTAAGAAGGAACATGGGTGGTTTTTAGTCAGTAGAATTCTGACACTCCCTTTCGCTCTGCCCAAGAGCGGGAGGGGTTATTTGATGATTTTCCAACCGCCAAAAAAAAGGACCTGTGATGTGTAAGACTTGGTGATGTGTACACATCGCAGGGGACGCTACTAATAGTGACAAACTCGTCGCCAATTTTAGACCGACTTAACTTAAATTGTCCCATGAACACGTTAAGAAGAAGGATTTAACAAAGCTCTGAACACTCGCTGCGTGACTATCAAATTGAAAACTTCAGAAAGTTCTCACCACAATAAAACACAGCAGACACAACTAAGTTACATCACAAATTATCTTTTGAATGCTACAATCAATTTGTAGTCAATTGCGTCACAGTCACAAATCATTACAAATCAGTCAGTCCCTTAACAAATGACATAACAACGGCAAGGCCCTTTAAACTCTATACAATCAATTTCATATAAAATCCAGAGGTTATGCAATAGTCAGACAAAGATTGAAGTTAGATATAAAACTTTGAATTATTGTGGAATAGGTACCTATGTTGTTGTATTATGAGAATACCTAGATGCACCTTACAGGTCAATTAGCTTGATATTGGCCCTTTGGAGGCTCTTTCTTCTTCGTATGGTTACCCATCGTCCTCTGACTTGACTTTACATTACGTTGAGAAATATAAAGGGTGTAAAAGTACCCTTAACGAAAACGAAAGGTTCTTGTTCTCCCCACCACTGCGATAATTTTTTTGTTCTAGACCATACCTGGGAACCCCCTAGTTACGGAGATATTGAGGGTCAAAGTTCCAAATTTTGCACAGCTGTTTTTGTAAATACTGGTTATAACTTTACTTAAATTACCTCCATGGCCCTTTCACTATTCAAATCATCCACTAGCACAATGTTATAAGAGTGCTACATTGAGTTTTACCGTAAAATGAAATTTTTGACCACAAAAAAAAAGTCATTTCCCAGCAAAAAAAATTACGTAGGGGTACTTAGTTTGATGTACAGAACGCTTGGTTGACGTATGTGTGAAGGGTTACTTTACACCCTGTATATCAGGCATTTCCGTCTCAGGGTTTTTTCACCGATGAAAGTGATAACATGAATCCGAAACAATTGAGGTATTGGGTTCGAACTGGAGATCTAGAAATTGGCAGTCCAACGGTCACACCACTGAGCGATCACTGCTTTTACGTTTTTTCTGCTTCATTGGAGGCTATTTTCTCTTTACGAACCCAGAATATACTAAGTATATTTTATTATACAATCCAAATGAGTAATTACACAGAATAACCAAAAATGGCGTTTCAGTTCTTAGACTTGGTACATACTATCCCGTTTGTAGAGCTCCCTTCTGTACAGTGCACACAATCCATTCGATATTATAATACGTTATCGGTAATCCGGAGATTGGTTGTCAGTGAAAGTGCTATCATTACGCTGATGACTTGTTGATGAGGTCACTGACAGTAACCGCATGACTAGGGACACGAATAGAGATGGATGCTGCATAGATCACTGTGTTTGATGCAACGTGGGAACTTGCATGAAGAATATTTTGTCAAGATCTTCCAAAATATGTTCTAACGCGTTTAAAGTCTTTGCAGGTAACCACAGTCGTGAATATCGTTAACGGCCGAAATTGTATAAATTTAGCCCTTGCTTAAATAAACGCAAAAAGTTACAGTCAAAGTTAACTTCAGTTCAATCATACATTTTTTGAGATGGAATTTTGCCAAAATGTTGTTGTCTTCAATTATTAGGGATAGATTTATATTCTAGAGTCTATTAAGCTTAAGTAATTTTATAGTATGCTATGGTTTTCTATGATGCTGGTTATCATTTGGATTTTATATTAAAGAGATATTTATTGACTGCTTGGCTGCCCTCGCCAGGCACGACTGCTCAGCATGAGGTGAGTTGGTTTGATTCCCGGGACGGGTAAAGTAGTAGTAGTATTATTGTGTTTTGTCCATCAGAAAATTCTCAGTATCAGTAGCAGACACGGCATCTGGATTTGTACCCGATTAATGAGCCAAGGCTCGCCCCCTGTTACAAAGGAGTATAAACATAACTGTCGAAATGTAGGTGTACCATTAGGTAAATCATCAAATAACCCCTCCCGCTCTTGGGCAGAGCGAAAGGGAGTGTCAGACTTCTACTGACTAAAAACCACCCATGTTCCTTCTTAGCCCAATGTATCAAGGCCGCGGTATCTCTTACAACATCCCGCAGTCCCGACGGGCGTCGGCCCTTGCATGAAGGGGCCCCTTCCATATAAATGTTGCTGACATCTCTTTGAGGCGCGCGTGGAACACGTACGCGCCGTCGACACGGCCTGTCGTCGTCATAAGACGGACGGACGGCGAGCTAGCCCATCACTCACCGTCCACAGGCCCGTGTCTGAGGTGGCCGGAAGCTGTCGCGTGGCCCCCGAAGCCCGAAGGTCTCCAGCGGCGGCTGAGACGTGAGACGGTTCTCTCCCTCTCGCGTTCCGCCACCTCCTTAATCGCGTCAACTTGACCTTTCGGGAATGACAGGCGTGACGTTGTGTATGTTATGTTATAGTGTTTTCAAAGAACGTCCGAAACAGTGGCTGCCAAACTATGGTGTGGCAAACAGGGATGTTTACTGACTTCAAAAAATGTGATTCTAATTAGTCCGTCTGTTAAATTATCGAAAAATATTGGATACGTATTTTTTGTTTTATCAAATCAATAAAAATTTAGGAAGATAAAATGCGTCAAAGATATTGTGATGCGTTGAAGAAGAGTGGGGGTTGGTGACGTCACTGACCGCTAAAAAATGTCATACTAATGTCTTAGAGTACGACGTCACACGGGTTTTCAAAGCACTGTATCGTCTTCATTGTTTGTTTACGTGAAAAAAGAGAAAAAAACGTGTTCAATATTTTTTGGTAATCTTATATCTAACGAACGAATTAGATTTTTTTGTTAACTACCCTATTTTGCATCATTTGACTGGCCTGTTGGTCTAGTGGTTAGTGACCCTAACTGCTATGCCGGAGGTCGTGGGTTCGATTCCCACCCAGGACAAATGTTTGTGTGATGAGCACGATCATTTGTTCTGTGTCTGGGTGTAATTTATCTATAATAAGTATGTATTTAGAAATATATAAGTATGTTTATCAGTTGTCTAGTACCCATAACACAAGCTCTGCTTAGCTTGGGACTAGATGGCGTTGTGTGATAGTTGTGGAATATTATTATTATTATTATTATTATTTTAGTGACCATTTGAAAAGTCGCCAAAATACCCACACTGTCTCTCTATGGTAACGTCGTTAAATATCCTAATATTAAAGCAAATATGAATACTCAATTTAATAGGTAACGTTTCTAATCACCCAAAAGCGCTCGTTCCGCTTTACAGGTAAGTCGTTTCCGCCTACAAGATATGCAAAATTAAAACATCTTCTAGTGCTATACAAATAAATCCAAACTAATACATTACAAACTGTCATAATTTCACTTTCAAAACTTGTTTGTGTAGTGACAAAGCATTTCCATAACGATTTGGACATTTACTTTCCATAATTGAGTTAAAATTATGTGTAGCAATCGTAACAAAGTTATCTTTTTGAAGAATCTTTGCTTTCTTGTCTATCAAAAGCTTACAGAAGCTTTGGGTTGCTTATTATCTGCACCCAGATTGAAATGCTTTATGTAATAGGTCCACTTAAGCCGTTGATCCCAACGTCATTTGTACATCTATAACAGTCGTTTCTAGGCAACTGGGCTTATCCCAGTTGTATACGTCCCTGTGTGCCTATTGGCCTTCTTCTTTTCTGTCTCCTGCTGATATGGATTAATTTCGTTGCGGGATCCAAGACGGTCAAATCATTTCTCTGGGACTTCGTCGAGCTTCATTGTCTCGGCGCTTTTCTTGTGGTCGCCACTGTTGATTCTGGCTTACAAAAGTTACAGTGGTTTTAGAATAGTGAGGCGGGCTTGTCCCAAAAAAAAAAACAGTCGTTACAGTTAGTCAGTGTTCCAAGGTAGGAGATAGCTAGGAGCGAGGCCTTTGCTCAGGACTGGGACAGAGCAAGCTAGCTAAAAACAAATGTGACTCAAAGACACGCTTCTAGTCATTTTTAGTGATTGTTGAAATTTTAATAGTTTTCATAAGCGTTGCTTAACTATCTCTGACTGTCTCAAATACGCTATCAGCCGATACCATTTTAAAACTTAGTTTATCTTTTCGGTAGAAAACAGGGCTATCATAGGCATAGGAGATCTAAATTAAAAGCTTTTTGTGATCTGAACTTGTTCCAAAGTAAGTATGTATTTCTTGGTGTTAATGAATTAATTACTATGGTTGGTATTTTATAAGAAAGCTTGTAAATTACCCGAGAGTCACGGTTATACGAGTTTTAGATGTGATATGTTTATCGTTTCGTATCAGAGTCGTTACCTGCCAACTTTGACAAGTTACTGACAGTCTCTTACACATTTCTTCACAGAAATAAACCTATGATATTGCAAATATTTTAATTGAGTATTAAAAAATACTCAATAAAATTAAATATACTAAACAATACTCAATTAATATATTTGTATAATCCTTTTATCACTAACCTCTTACACAACTACACTGACTAGGTTTATTATTAATTACACTTCTGCCAAACCCATCGGCTGATATTGGTACTGTTAGCCTGCATCACTCCATTATGCCCACAATACATTGGACATACGGCGGTCGTCCTGAATCCAGTCACACTGACAAACTTACTATTAACAAACTTTCAAAGTTGACTAATGCCCGTCTCCACTATCAAGAGCCACCTAAATTAAGGCCTAAACAGAAACACTATGAATTTTCAACGTTTGGAGCTGAGAGTTGAAAATTCTACAAAGTGTTTTTTGTCGGTCAGTAACCTAACGAACACATCACCCGTCACCAGAATGCTCCCATTTATTAAATATGTGGTTTCCACCCTGTTAATGATAGTACCTCATCCAGGAAAATTATAACAGTACAAAATCACTCCATCTAAGGCTCATAGACAAAATACGTACGTGAGCTACAACGAACGTCGCGTCGTGGAAAAATGTTATTTCACTAAAACGAATTAAATATGGTCTACTAGGTCAAAAGTCTGAATCTTCTAGTTTGGGTGGTCGCCGTTATAACTGTGTGTGTCGAATTGGATTTGATTATAATTCAATTAAATGGTTAACGAAAGAAGACTGTTTACCAATTAAATATTTGGCACAGTGATGATAAGCGATGGCGTTCTATTAGCTGATTCATACAACCGCAGAACGTTTGAAGAAAGCAGTGAGACTTAGTTATTTAAAATATAAATAAATAACGTCGCGAGTCTTCCTAAAATTATCTTCCCATTCATCAGATACACACACATTCGTATAGATCTCCTGACCGTTTTTGGTCAAGGCTGCCAATCTTAGGAGAGATATGCGTGTGCGCAGACACAGGTGCACTCTCTGTTCCTTTACTCTCATTGGCTGATGGGACGGCAATCCGACATGACCGTGGATAGATCAGGTGCAGGCACAACCACTTAACGTGAACTTTGAGACACGAGGATATTATACCGCCAACTTCGAAACTCCAGGTTACTACTGAAAATATGCTAATAGACCTCACGCTCAGCAGTTGCACTTGAAACCCCGAGACCAACGGCAAAGTTAAAAACTCACACAATCACGAAGTCATTAAAATTGTTACAGTTGTTTTTTACTGGTTCAGATGTTCTTGGCATAGACCGTTTATCATAATCAACCTACCCACAACGTTCCCACTGTTGGGACACAAGTCTCCTCTCTGTGACAGAGAGAATGCCATAACGTCATTGGGCTTTGGTATTGTGAAACTAAGAAGCAATCTTAATCATTCAGAACATGATTATGAAGTCTAACAAATTATGCTACAGCCTAACCCAAATATTAAAGACCAAATCGTGCGATTACGCGACAAAAAAGTCGCACCTCCTGAATACACAATCGTTACGTGCTCGCATGTAAATACTAAGTATAATGAGTAGCTGTGAGCTCATCAATAATGTATGTGTAACAACATTACACCTTTTTACCGCGCTGTTGGGTAATCGCGGGTGTGGACGTGACATATGGCTTAGTTCCGTATTGGGGACTGTCCTTCCGTAGAGTATAGTTTTAAATAAGGGGGTTTGTTTATAGAATAAGATCAATAAAAGACTACTAACAAAATGTGTTTCCAAGGCAAGGACACCTAAGCACCTGATGGCAACGTGCGTAGTATTTGAAACTGGCATTCGTACCTAAAATTGCCCCTTGATCAGAATCATAATATGATAGCTATTCGTAAAATGGTCTCAAAGCGATAAATATAATACAAAATATTAGCCATATCTGTGACCATTTTAAGAATTTAAACATGGTTGTGGTTATAACTATGATTCTGCAAAAATAGCCATTTTTGGCCCCTAGCTGTTTGATCATAAACGAATTCACGGAGTATAATATCAATATACACCGATGATACATTCACTCTAAGACGTCGGTCTTAGATTGATAACCTTGTAAGTGTAAAAGGAGTAACTTTTAATTAATATTAAATATATCAATTTAACAAGTTAGTTCGACTAGGATGTGCATTGCAAAGTTTTCATCCTAGAAACGCAATAAAATAAATTTGAGAAAAATGCATTCCCGAGGTTTTCACTCTAAGGCGATGATATGAGAATAGTTACAGGCAGCGTTCGGAAGATTCTGTCTACCCCATGGGAAAAACTCTGTTATATAAACCGTTTTGCTCACATAGAAAGTATTGTCAAATAGTGTTATTTATTGTTTCAGTCAAGTACTCACAATAAGATTAAAAATTACATCAATTGAAAATAAATGTATTATTCATGGTTTGTTATCATATTACACACATTGTAAGACACGCGACTGATTTAGACAAGATACGAACATTATTACCGCAAAAAAGTTCATTTAATTTATTGCAAAATGTACAGCCAGTGGTCGTATTGAAAGCGGATGACGACTTAAAAAAACAAGCTATAAACAAAGAAATTTATGGAATCTTGTAATAATATGTCTTTGATATTTTAGATCTAGGCATGCTAACCGGCTAGAGTGGTTACGGTTGTTTTACCATTATAACATATGGAGTAGCCATTTAAATATTGCTATTTAAACCAGATTTAAGATGACAGCACCACACGCAGGCTTATTAACTCCAGCTCTTGCATATTATTTTAATGTACAAAAGTCAACTCAATGCGTGAACCAGATGTTATAGGCTGATTAAGAAAAATGTAGATTTTTTTATTTTCAGTTTTGCAGATGTTTAGTGTATGACGTCGTGTAAATGTGTATGGTAAGTACACATTTGTGCATCCAACCATTGAGGAGTTATTCAATAAAAAGTGTTTCCGCTGGAACTACGTCATCCTAGCGGCACTTTTTTTTTCCTATGGACGTACAAGAAAAAAAATACATTCAATCTTTAGTGTGTAACCAGGGGTAAATGTGTATGTTTAAATGATAAATGTGTGCCGTAAAACAGCGAAGATAATCAAGTTTCCGCTGCGCTGACGTTTGGCTATTTCATGAAAATCATATAAAACGGTTTAGTGCAGAGTTGTAATATTTTACGCACGATGCTTTGAATTTGTGTGTAATGTTTGGGAAAAAGAATTTAAAAAAAAACGTACCGTTCAGAAGATATACACGCAAAAGTAAAATAAGATTATTAGGTCCAAGTACTTAAAATAGGAACTCTAGAGCCAAACTTAAAACGTTCAAATGTATCTTGTAAGGGTCTACAACGTCTTGCGGAGTTTCATATAAGTGCGCTTAGTAATTAATGAGCTATGGCATAATTTACTACGACTGGACCACTATTTGTTTGACATCCGATTGTAGGACTTTTTAATGGAAAAGCTGAATAAAACATATTCCGATTTTTAGTGTATTAATGCAACTATTCACATGTAAAATTGCAGCTCATTAAACTAAATAATTAAAGAGATATAATAAAAATATCAGAACAACCGCCATACATGGATATACCGACCAAATTTAAATGGTTACAAAAAAGCGACCGTGCAGTATATACAGATAACGTTTTCAAATTTCCAGTGTTGTACCATTATTGTGTTTAATAGTTTCGTACAGGTGCGTTAAATAGTTTTGCAAAAAATAAAACAACTACATAAACTATGTACTCTTAAACGAATTTATTAGTTAATGACCAATAAAAATTAAAAAAATAAACAACATTATTTTAGGCTGGCAATTAAGATTCGGAAACCTGAATGCTCTACTTACATACAAAATATTCGACATAGAGCACATTATTCTTATACCTAACCTAACCTAACGCTCGGTTCGATGCCTTCGGATCGCAGCACTCGCGTACATTTTGGCTCCTCCACCGTACACGCATGGAAAGTTTAATTCAGATCCGCGTGAACTTTGTAACGAGTAGACGTCGTCGCATCGTAATTGTAGGTAACAAAATGTGTGTAGCCGAAAATTTAATTATGGTGATGGAACGAAATCCATGCATATGGATTATTTTAAATACGGACTATCACAATAGAGACGTAAAAGACTTGGCTTGGGAGCAGATTTAAAAGCATCACTAAAAGTGCGACAGCAATCAATTCGTCGAGGTATTCCTCGAAGCGCAACCTTAGGCGAACCTAATGAGGCGCACCTTTATTATTCCTCACAGCGCACCTTTTAGTAGCGCTCCCGATAACAATTAAAAATATTAACTTTTTTTTCCTCGAAGCGCTGCTATGAGTAATTTTCGAATAGAGATAGGATACTATAATATCCAAAATATAATAAGTAAAACACGTTATTTTATACAATTTGCAAAGGCTCTATACTACTTGAAAAGAGCACTTGGAAGGATTTTTTTTTTTTAGCCTATTTTGTCCCACTGCTGGGCAAAGGCCTCCCCATTTCTTTCCAGCTCTCTCGGTGTTGTGCCTTCTCTGGCCAATCAGTCACGAATGAGTCCAAATCGTCACGCCATCGTTTTTTGGTTCTACCTCGGTGACGACGACCGTCTTCAGGCACCCAGTACAAGCTATTAAAAAAAAAAACTATGGTAGTGCGCCTCAAAACGGTGGCGCTTCGAGGAATACCTCAATTCGTCTTCGTCTTTAAACGTTTGCGGCCGGCCTTAACAAAGTAATAACAATTAGTACGCTGGAAGCAGCAGAATTTAAGCTGATCATGTCCCGTTGACATCCAACGTCATTGCAATGTCCGCGTGTTATTTTTATTAAAACAAAATCTGTCGGTATTTATGATTTGGAATCATGCAGTAGGTAAGTCGACGAGACTCCTTTTTTCAGGTCGTAGAGTGAAACTGCCCACACGGGATATTAGCCCTTATTTTATAGTAGTATAGTAGTTTTAGAGATGAAAGCCAAGTTTATAGGGTGGCACACCGGTTTATCCGCGGGGCTTGAAGGTCGGAGAAAAGTGATACACAGGGGTGCTACTGGGGCTTTATCGGAGTTGACAATTACCTAATGTGACAATTTTTTGCAATATTCTGACAAATAAATTCATTTTTTAATACTGATGCTTATTATTGTAATAATTTCGTAAGTTAAAAAAAAAAAAACAAGTTACCTACTATTTTTATCATGAAAGTTATTAGTTACTTGTTCCAGAATTGTGTGCCCACCTGTACCATTGCAATAATGGTACAACACTGGAAATTTGAGAACGTTATCTGTTTATACTGCACGGCCGCTTATTTGTAACCATTTAAACCTGGTCGGTTTATCCATGTATGGCGGTTGTTCTGGTATTTTTATTATATCTCTTTAATTATTCAGTGTAATGAGCTGCAATTTAACATGCGAATAGTTGGATTAATACACTAAAAATCGGAATATGTTTTATTCAGCTTTTCCATTAAAAAGTCCTACAATCGGATGTCATACAAATAGTGGTCCAGTCGTAGTAAATTATGCCATAGCTCATTAATTACTAAGCGCACTTATATGAAACTCCGCAAGACGTTGTAGACCCTTACAAGATACATTTGAACGTTTTAAGTTTGGCTCTAGAGTTCCTATTTTAAGTACTTGGACCTAATAACCTTATTTTACTTTTGCGTGTATATCTTCTGAACGGTACGTTTTTTTTTTAAATTCTTTTTCCCAAACATTACACACAAATTCAAAGCATCGTGCGTAAAATATTACAACTCTGCACTAAACCGTTTTATATGATTTTCATGAAATAGCCAAACGTCAGCGCAGCGGAAACTTGATTATCTTCGCTGTTTTACGGCACACATTTATCATTTTAAACATACACATTTACCCCTGGTTACACACTAAAGATTGAATGTATTTTTTTTCTTGTACGTCCATAGGAAAAAAAAGTGCCGCTAGGATGACGTAGTTAAGACGTAATAACTCCTCAATGGTTGGATGCACAAATGTGTACTTACCATACACATTTACACGACGTCATACACTAAACATCTGCAAAACTGAAAATAAAAAAATCGACATTTTTCCGCTGCGACTACGCACACGATTAAGCCTAGCCACAGTACAGGTTAAGCTTTATACTAGGATTTTTCAACGAACCCTAAATATTAACTCGATTACAACTCTTAAACGGGTAATCTTCTCGGTCCCTGGTTATAGAAGACATGCAAAGTTTAGCCGCTTTTAGAGCAGTGCTAAAGAAATAAATTGCACAAAGTAAAGTGCGTATCTGGGTTCGAACCAAGAATACCAGGCCAGTTACTATTGGTTTACCACTGCCCACAATGCACAAATAGTTCAGTTTGATGTTCAGATTTAATTGCGTCCGCTTATCGCTGACTACGGCACCAAGCTCATTGTCAGACCGTGAACAAATTGCGTGTCCTATAATTCGTTCCTCATACTCATCGCGATATTATTCTCGTAATTGTTTGTAAAAACGCTGTAATGATTATTATCTAAGCCGACATTTCTATATTATATGACTTAATGTAACTGATTAGAGTGTTTTATTGCTATAACTCAACACAGTAGTAAAAATTATTGTTAAGTAATTGTTTTATGTTGGTGGTCCATAATTATGTTTCAATTAAAGTATGACCACTATTACACTGGTATCGTTAGTCGTGGACTGAACTTAAGTCGGACTTGACACGCCTTCATTCTACCCCATTACACATAGTGGCAGTTTGTTAATAATTTGACATAAAAAAATACTTTTTAATGTAGATTGCACGGATGATAATAATAATTATGTACACGAAAACGAAAAAAATATGTTGCGGCCGACAAACTCTCGGGCTGATTGGGTGGGCAATGTCTCCCCGATGTCATTACAACGACCGTCAACCAAATTTCAAAAATGAACTTGAGACGGCACTATAAATATGGGTGCTATGTGCAATTCGAGGTGGCGATGGCGTTGCTTGTCATGGGAAATACCTCGTTTATGTCAAACTAACAAGAAAACTTGGCTGAAGTGTGCCATAAATATTTGTCTTGAGTGGCACTACTCCTCGCCGAGGGAGGCGCTCCGGGCGTCGGGGGTCCCGCGATGACCTCCGGCCACCGTAGACGCGGGCCTGTGGACGGTGAGTGATGGGCTAACTCGCCGTCCGTCCGTCTCACGACGAAAACAGGCCGTGTCGACGGCGCGTTCGTGTTTCACGCGCGCCTCAAAGAGATGTCAGCAACATGGGAGGGGCCCGAAAGGGCCGACGCCTGTCGGGGCCGCGGGTATTCCACCGGTTATCGCGGCCTCGACATAGAGGGCGAAGAAGGAACATGGGTGGTTTTTAGTCAGTAGAAGTCTGACACTCCCTTTCGCTCTGCCCAAGAGCGGGAGGGGTTATTCGATGATTTTACACCCACCAAAAAAAAAAAAAAAAAAGTGGCACTACTAAACATGAGATGTTGGGCTTGATTCCGGGGGGTTGGGCAAAATTATAATAGGGTAGTATTTCACCAAAAAAAATTCTAATAAGTCCGTCTGTTAGATTATCGAAAAATATTGGATACGTGTTTTTTGTTTTATCAAAATTAATAAAAATTGACGAAAATAAAACGTTTCAAAGGTGCGTGGGACTTTTGACGTCACTTTGTGGGTAAAAAGGTACTACTAACCTTTTGATGTCACACGAATTGACGCGACTTTTCTAAGCACTGTATCGAATAAAAAATACGTGTCCATTCGTTTTTGGGAATCTATCTGACAGACTGATTAGATTTTTTTGGTGAAATACCCTATTAAAACATAACTGGTAAAATGTAGGTGGATGTTATATTATAGTTTTTTTCAATATGAATTTTTGCACAACAAATACCCGGTCAGTGTTCATAGTTCACACCATGCTTCCTCTCAGGAAACCTTCTTCAATCCTTAAGAAAGCCACATCTGTGATTTCATCATATTATCATCTTTTTCTGCAGAATGTGGGGTCCCACTACGTCGGCACACACGTCAACCTCGAGATAGGACACACGGTCAACTGCGCATCATCAAAGGCAGGGAGTCAAAACGCGGAGCTTGGCCGTGGCAGGTCTGTATAAAACAACTGATAGCTGTTTAAGATAATTTTGTATTTAGTTTTAAGCGTAATAACCGTGTCAACTCAGTATACAGGTAGAGTTTTTTTATAATTTTGATACACTAAAAATATTGATTGCAATTTTGTTTATTAAAGTGTTTCGCGACTGATGTCAAACGCTGTATGGTTTGGCATCCGTCCCTTAATGTATCTGAATAATCTTAAAAGTAAATGCAAGTTAGATGGCTGTAAACTTATTAGCTTGTTTGACTGTACATACCAACCAACCCATTTTGAAATCGCAAAAGAGAAGATGCGTCCAGGCGGCACACACAATGACAAAATATACATATAATGTTTATGTTCCATTAGAACTTATAACATCTCATTAATGTTTAAATTGCAGGTATCTCTCCAGCTGCTGCACCCAAACTACGGTCTGATCGGCCACTGGTGCGGCGGAGTGCTGGTGCATCCGATGTGGCTTCTTACAACCGCACACTGCATCCATAAGTATATCTGTTTGACTTCAAACTTGAACATAAACGTATGAGCTAGCGTTTTTAGCTAGGAATAACCAGGCGATGTAAGGTTGGAAGTACCTATTGTAGATGTTTAAAAGTTACTTCTCTTCCTTTTAAAATAATTTTAAAAGTTGTAATAAGAACAGTATTTAGGCTTGGTATACTTTAGACTGCTTAAGATCCTCACCTACCTAATGAGCTTAGGAAGATTACGAAAAATCATGTACTATTCGAAATTACATCCACGACTCCTGGGCATTCTTAATACTTTCTTTTATTTTAAGAACTGCCACTCGGGTCGATCTTTATGTTGAGCTGCTCTTACCTAGCTGTGTGGATGGGTGACCGCCCATTACATACCGAGTTTCCTATAGCTATTGGTCCGGCTGCCATATAAAGGGTGTAAAAGTACACTTAACGCAAACGAAAGGCACTCGTTCTCCCTACCACAGCGATCATTTTTTTGTTCTAGACCATACCTTGGAACCCCTAGTTACGGAGATATTTGGGGTCAAAATTCAAAATTTTTAACAGATGTTTTAGTAAATACTAGTTTTTCAGGTTAAAACTTTACTTTAATTACCTCCATGACCCTTTTACTATTCAAAGCATTCACTAGCACATTTTTTTAAGTGTGCTACATTGAGTTTTACCTTAAAATGAAACTTTTGACCCCAAAAAAAAAGTCGTTTCCCAGCAAAAATTTTTGCGTAGGGGTACTTAGTTTGATGTACAGAATGCTTGGTTGACGTATGTGTGAAGGGTTAATTTACACCCTGTAGGTACCATGCCGTTGAGAAATATCACTCAGGCATAGGTACTGGTTGCTCACGATGTTGTCCTTCACAAGTGACGGATCTTTAGCCATAACTTTACTGTTAGTCGTAACTTTCAATGATTAGAGTGGTTACCAAACGTAGGAGACGAAATCTACCACAAAAGTAACAGTGTACAACAAAATGTTTCAGTGAACTCTTCAACCTGCCGGTGCCAGCTCTCTGGACTGCGGTGCTGGGCGAATGGGACCGGGCAGAGCAGAAGGGTGCATACGTGCCTATCGAGAAGATTGTGCTGCATCATCGATTCCATAACTACCAGCATGATATAGGTGAGAGGGACTTTAATCATTATCATCCTGCCCTTTTCAATTTTAGTCAACACAACACGTTTTTTCCATCCATTCTAAAGCCATTTAATTACGTCCATTGCTGGAGATAATGCTAAACAAAGTCGGAAATCATCTCGTCTCCTCCCGCTCTGGGCAGAGCAGTAGGTATTGTCAGACTTCTAGTGACTAAAAGCCACCCATGTTCCTTCTTAGCACTTTGTGTCGAGGCCGCGGTTTCCCTTTTTAGCAACCCGCAGCCCCGACGGGCTCATCAACACCCTAAATGCATTGCGTGCGATAGAACAGAGTACAGAACTCTAACAAACAACAACGAACAGGGAACTAGAGATGAGATATACCTGCCATTCTCCATACCCGGCCTTTAAGGTATGGGTATCACTAAATACCTGGTACCAGGTTTCAAAATACTTCTAAGTATTTGGGTGTGGTAGGATTTCGATAAGTAAACGTATGCGATAAGTATGGTATGCCTCCAATATAATGTAGGTACGACGTTTCAAGTACCTATACGTAATTATGCATTATGCACGTAAAAATAAGTACTCATTTTGTAAACTAACTAAATTAAATCAACCGAATGTTCATAAAGCACGAATGACGTTTCGGGTCCCTTCGTAAGCTGTCGGGTAGCTTCGGGTTGCTTCGGCGTACCGAACTACCGATAAAACTGGGCGCTACCTTGTGGTAGCGGTTCGTATCGTACTATGCGTCTGACGTCATACCTTCAAGGTATTTACCCAGTATTTCGGTCCGTACCCGGTCTATGTACTGGGAAGCACATACTTGGTATATATACCTCTACCAGTATATACGTCTCATCTCTACAGGGAACCCTAAAACATAAATATAAAACGACGACACAGTGTGGTCAGTACATTAAATAAACACGTCACCTGTCAAGATGACCAGAACAACCGGAGTAGCATTATCAAAAACATCAGTTGTTATCTGTACTGATGACCCGGTTGATTCCAAGAATTTTCAGGTCAAAACTCGGTCGATTCGTAGAATCCCTAGTGAGTTTTGAATGACTGATAGGAATGTGTTTTGCACCGACGGGACTTCAGTCTCTTCGATTTGCAGAAGAAAGAATATAAAAGTCATGATTTTTTCAACACGATTCAAACAGAAAATTATAACGATTTTTCCCGGTTGATGCCAAAAAACTCGCATTGGCGAAATGTGACTCGTGTACAATTAGGTAATCTCTGCATAACGCTTCGGGGATTACAGCTGTGATATTTTGTTATGACGTAATTAATAAATACTCGATTTCCCTTTCATCAACAGCCTATTAATGTTCCCACTGCTGGGACACAGGCCTCCTCTCTCTTTGAGAGGGAATGGGCTATAATCTACCACTCGGGCCCAGTGCGGATTGGTAGATATCACATGTCTTCGAATGTTTGGTTCTAAGCCATGCCGGTTTCTTCACGATGTTTTCCTTCACCGTTTTGAGAGCAGCGGTGGTGAAATAAATTACACAAAGAAATGTGCCTGCCTGGGTTCGAACCCACGACCTACTGTTCGTAAGTCGGGGCCGCCGCCACTGGGCCACCGCTATTTCCCTTTATTGACATGTTTTTATGTAAGTGTAAAAGACTGACTGCAATTGAAAATGAACAGTTTTCCTTGTTACTCTTTCAGATAGATTTCAGGGAGTCTGTAAAAATAAAAAATATAACATGTGTTTGTTTCTATTTTCGAGCGTATGGCACTCGTGGCCAGCAGCTGAAAATCAGCGCCAGGCGGTGCACATTGTGTTGCCATTTGGTATTATGCTGCGCTGAGGCCCTTCTGGCATTATTAGTTTTAATTACATTGAATTTGTTTCGTAATTTTTTAAGGAATTTATGCCAAATAAACACAATTTTCTTACTTTCTTTCTTTCAATTATATTTATTAACTAAAGCTTTTCTCTTTCCAGCCCTAATGAAACTCACCAGACCAGCAGACGTTAGCACAGGCAGTCGGATCCGTACAATCTGCCTCCCTCCATTTGAGCCACCACCTATAGATCCCTTCGAAGCTGACAAGAGCTCATCATCGTTCTACCTCCGACCAGAATCGAACACTGAACCACCAAGGCGAAAGCCGAAACCACCGAAACCTAAACCTGATACTGCAGTGAAATACCTTGAAAAGCTGAACAATTTAACGAAGAATATCTTCTCAGGGCTAGTGAACAAGAAACATAAAAACATGAGATACAACGTAAGAGTATCCAACGAATCAAATAGACAGCCAGAAAGGAAAAATGGAGAAGAACTGAGAAAATCTGATAGCGAAAGAGGTCACAGTGATCTAATCTATGACAGTGCTACTCTAGATAGTGTAGTCAAACTTATAAGGAACAGTCTTCTAAAAGATGATTACAAAGTTAATATAAACAGAAGTGACAAAAAACTTATGTTTGGCGAAGAAATAGATCCTTTCATTGATGATAACAACAGATTAGACTTCAAAGATGAATGCTATACTACTGGATGGGGCAGAGAACAAACAAATGGGACCTTGACAGATGTGTTGTTGGAGGCTGAGGTACCAGTTCTGCCGTTGAATGTGTGCAGGGAGAGGTACGCACTGACTCTTCCGTTGAATGATGGACATCTGTGTGCAGGGAGTACGGATGGCAGCACAGGAGCTTGTGTGGTAAGAGTCAACCAACTTTTATTTCTATTCATTCCTAAACAAGTTACTAAAAAACAAATTAATAGTAAAAAAAAATATGTTAATCTTGTCAAAAAGAGATTGTTTTAATCTAAACTAGATAATTTCCCTGCCTACTTGGTCAAACTGCTCAGTTCGATCAATCGGACGACGTGAACGTGTTTTTCTTTTCGCCCGACCGCATGGCCATCATGGTAACTATGTATATTCTAATTTCGGCCCAGACCGCGGCCGCAGTAGCGTTCTTTACACCCTCAATGTGCAGGAGAAGGCCTAAGGTATTCCTTTGATAGTTTGTTTTTTTTTTAATAACGTTTGTTTAAAATGCTGCCCACCCAAGAGCGAGTAAAAGCTGACGTGACCTTAAAAGTGAATTCTGGGTTTGTTAGTGTATCAGGAATTTTAATTGAGCCAATTATGTCTTGAGATTGTTATCTAAATGAAGCATTTTTGATTTTAATCTAAATGTTTTGGAAGATCGGCTGACATAGTTTTGTTTCGGATCATTTAGAAATATTTTCCAAAATACCAACTGGAATTAGTTGGAAATCTTCAAAGGCCACTAAAGAATTAGTCTTGCGGGAGGCCTGATGGCGTTAAATTCGTGGCCAAATTCTAGGTCGATTCAATTTCAATGATCATCGACACGTTGAAAATAAGAATCAACCCTTAACATCAACATCTGTCTAGCATTGTCCCAAATATTTTGGCGTCAGCTTTCAGTCTAAGGGCATATGGGCTGTGGGTTGTTCGAAAGAGATAACGTGGCCTCGACACAAAGGGCAAAGAAGGAACATGTATGGTTTTTAATCAGTAGAAGTCTGACACTTCCTGCCTACCTAGTCTACCCAGAGCGGGAGGAGTCATTTGATGATTTCACGCCCTCAAAAAAAAAAAAACAAGGGCATACAGCAATACAAGTACCTTTCATCTAAGTAAAGCCTAGAAAATGATACCCAACAGGAGTATAAGAAATCTAGTGCCTCGTATAATCCTCACTAGTTAAAAAGCTTTTTGTTGTTCATCTTATGTCGCAATAGCATCAGGACATCTGCTGTTTTATAGTGATCACATCAGGATATTGAATACTGGTCTTCAGCTGCATCCGCTTAGAGTGGAAGCAGATCATAACAATGATGAAAAGGACAGACTGAAACGACATCATCATTTGTCTAGCAGCAGTGTCTTTACCGAGGTGTCTCATGAGATGACGAGTATTAGAGCTAAGTATGAAAGAATAAGATATGCTGCGCCGACTCCAAATAAAAATAAATTAGGATAAGGGCAGAAGAATGATAATGACTTTAGTAGAGATCTGAACATTTTTAAAGAAGAAGACTGTGGGTATAGTTATACTATATACGAATCTCAAAATGAATGATGTAACCAAAGTTTTGTAACAATATTATGATTTAAAAGAGTGTCCATGAAGTTTCTTGCCATTCTTCTCATGAGACCAACGCTTTGGAATCGACAACCACAGTACACTGACAGTTATTATGCCTTGTGAGTGGGACTGTAGCTTAGTTTATTAGCTTATTTTAATTTAGTATTTGTTCGACTATTCAAAAGAGCCTGTAATTGGCCTACTTGAAATAAATGATTTTGATTTGATTTGATTAATATACAGGGTGTAAATCAACCCTCCGCATATACGTCAACCAAGCATTCTGTACATCAAACTAAGTACCACTATGTAAATTTTTTTGCTTGGAAACGACTTTTATTTTTGGGGTCAAAAATCACATTTTACGGTAAAACTCCATGTTGCACTCTGCTAGTGGATGCTTTGAATAGTAAACGGGTCATGGAGGTAATCTAAGTAAAGTTATAACCGGAAAAACTAGTATTTACAGAAACAGCTGTGCAAAATTTGGAATTTTAAACCCCAATATCTCCGTAACTAGAGGGTAGGTATGGTCTAGAACCAAAAACTGATCGCAGTGGTGGGGAAAACAAGTGCCCTTCGTTTGCGCTAGGGGTACTTTTACACCCTTTATATCTATTCATAGCCAACTTTTAACCGGTACACCAACTTCGACAAGCCATACCAAGCTGTCAGTAACAACTGATCATTAGACCGATAAGGCTGATGTTGACTTGTTACAATTTAATACTGTTCTTATTAATTTTCGTGACAACGGCTTCACATTGGAAAGTTCATTCTTGACTTTCACTCATCATAGAATATTATGTCAAGCAATATTGGCAGGCAATTAAAGTTCAGTTGTGACTGATTGCTAGCTCGTGACCTACTAGAAGTGGGAATTCTGATGCCAATGTTATGGAAGAGGAATGGTGGAAAATTATACAGTGTGTTAGGTTTACGAGGGGCATATTAAAGGATTCAGTCATTAGATTCTCGTCCCAAATATAATATAAGAAAACTATAACCTTAAATTGTGACGTAATATTGTGATGGCCCTGCACGCCCCTTGGATATCACTTTTGCCTTACGCCAGTTTTAAAATATGAAGGTCTAAAAAAAAGTAAAAATACCTAAAAGTCATTGACCATAATATTGCGCACATAGACAGCACGGACTATCCGAAGTACCTATTTGGTATGGTTCTGTCTATTATTTAACAGTATTTTTTTATCATTTATGTTTGTTGGTATCATGTATTTGTTGTTGTGAAACACCACTTTCGAAAATATATTCTTCATATCTATTAAATAAAAATTAAATTAAATTTATCTATTAAAAAAATAAAAAATACCAATCGAATTGAGAACCTCCTCCTTTTCAGGACGTCAGTTAAAAACAGCCATTCGGGTAATCTGCGTTCGCTTAAGTTGGTCCGTGCAATTACATACCGATTTTTTTCCGTGTCTCGGAGAGCACGTTAAGCCCCCTTGGTCTTAGCTGTCATTTGTAGATCTTCTTCTTCTTTCGATTCGACAATTCAAATTTTGTCCGACCAGTACGTAGCAACCTGGACAAGCAGGTTGGTTAATTGACAAACCAGAGATCGCAGATGGAATTGCCGTTGAGTAAGGCGCTAATAAGTGCCGTTGAGGTTGAACTTGAGTTTGAGACATCGTGGTGAGAGGAATAGTCAGCTAGACTCTGCGTTACTGAGTGCTAGCTGTCCAGGGTGCTCCGGGCGTTTGGAATTGTAGTTCGATTGTAGTTAGATTAACGCTACTCGGGGAGGCTCCTTTCTTGCACCCCATTTTTTTTCATTTTTAGATCATAAACGGTCGTACAGGTGGCAGTGGTCTGAATGTCTGCCAACCAGTCAGTATTAGTGAAATTCGTTGTCTAATTCGGCGACATTGTTTCTATCAAGGTCAATCTTGATGAAGCTGGGTAAAAGCATAGTTATTGTCACAAACATAGAACGCGAGTGTGAAGGCGGGCTTTGATAATGATGATAACTTTAAATCTCCAGACAATTGTCATCTTTATTTTTAAAATTTTACTCTATCAATAACTGATCCTCCTTCTCTTCCAGGGTGATAGCGGGGGACCACTTCAGTGCCGTTCAGGGGGTCGCTGGGAGCTCCGAGGTCTGACGTCCTTCGGCTCCGGTTGTGCGCGACGTGGTGTCCCCGACGTGTATACGAATGTGGCCCACTACGTGTCCTGGATATACGCACATGTTTATGCTAGCTAGTATTCGGGGTATGGAGGAAAATAAAGTATTACCCTGCTTGCCTTTATAAGTGACGGAAAAGGTGATGGCAATGTCGAATATGTATTGAATTGATAAAAGGAAGAAGAAGAATCTACCTTAACGGCAGAACAATTCTGTTGACAGTAGCGCAGCAATACGAATGCTTTGTGATCAAACTTAACGGTTCTGTTACGTCTATCGTGGAATATTTTTTTAATATTTCTATGATCGTGGAGGATTCGTCACCGAAGTAAATGATAACTAACTGTTCTGCTTCTGATTACGGTGATATGAATAGGCGTTAAGTATAAATTGTACTGGCTGATAATAATTCGTGACCGAATAAGTCCTAAGAGGTCAGTCATACACCTCAAGGTCCTAGAAATTACCGTGTAGCTACTGACAAAAGTTTAAAATAGTCTTCTCATGACTACATTGGCTTAACTGGACCATTGGGCCATGAAGTCGTTACTGCCAATAGAATTTGCAATACATAGCGCAACTTCTAAGTATTTACTATTGCATCTTTAGTATAATGTCCCCTGACAGTGACAAAAATTTACGTCATAATATTCTATGACTTGTTTAAGTTAATGGAAAATTGGTTAATAATATTGATGAAGCACAGACCTACATTTTCCTACGTAGTTATACCAGAGGTCATTGGTTTATTCCGAATGGATTCCACTGATTTAGAATATTCTTATTTATGTGTGGACCGACTATTATTATCAACGATCAAGCTAGTTTGTATTATTATTTTATTACGATTACCAATTTGTAAATATACCATCTAGTCTCCGACTTTAACAGAGTTATAATTTAAATATTTATTTATTGTTTGTTTGAAATATTTAAGATGAATATATTAGTAATAAGTATTGATAAGTTCCAGTATTTCGCTTGTAGTTACCGATATATTGACAAATAATACTCACAAGTTGTACCAGTCGAAATATTTAGAATTCTCCTCCTGATCACCCGTGGTCTAATCAAAACAATGAATCGCGCGAATATACGACCACACGTGTCGTTCGCCGAATCGTGGAGTCTGCAAAATGAACGTGACAGATCGCGTGTTCATGTGATGATTGCTTTGTTTAGAACGCGACCTATGACTGCCTCTACATAACTCTAAGTTATTATTTAGAATTAGCGATGTAGTTAAGTATTTCATCCCATTACCACTCAAAATAACTGTGATTTAAATAGTATAAAATTGTATTCTTAACAAAATTCAAGAATTAAAATATTTATTTAGTGTTATTACATATTTTTATAGGTATATAATTACTGTGTGCATTATTTTGTTATGCTAAATTTCATGCGCATTAAGTAACCCGTGAATAAAACTATGCTATTGGATTGTATACACTAGGTTAAGAACAGAAAGTTGAAACTTAATAGCGTGCATTTAGCATTTATTCAAGCATTAAGCCAATCATTTTTCATTTTTCATTGTCTTCGTAAAATTTGAAGTCTCATTTATAAAATAATTTTAGTGTTGTAAGCAGTATTAATATTACTCTGGTAATATGTATATTTACTGCAATACCAGTTTCTGTACAATGTTTAATTAAACTTTTAAATATTTTATTGTAAAAAGGCTCTACTAAAAAATAAAGAAAATATGTAAAATTCTTGAAAAGGCTTTATTTAATTATCAAAACAATTCACCATCAGTCTATTAAATTACTATTTACAATTTATTTACAAATAACTTAAAATTAAAAGTAAAATTAATATCACAATTACTAAAAATATCCTGTTCCCTTACAACTGGTACAATACAAAAATAGGAATGTTTACTAACTTTAAAAAATATGATTCTAATTAGTCCGTCTGTTAGATTATCGAAAAATATTGAATACATATTTTTTGTTTTATCAATTCAATAAAAATTGACAAAGATAAAACGCGTCAAAGATTTGAGTAGGGGTTTGTGACGCCACTAACCGCTAAAAAATGTCATACTAACATTTTAGAATATGAAGTCATACGAGTTTTCAAAGCACTGTATCGTCTTCATTGTTTGCTTGCGTGAAAAAAGAAAAAAATCGTGTCCAATATTTTTTGGAAATCTATCTGACGGACTTCTTAGATTTTTTAGTTAACTATCCTATTGGATGATTAACTTAGACTAAATGTGTTGTATTCTTATCAAAAATGAGATTAATTTTTTTAATCTATTTAATGTCAAAGTTACATTTATAGCTCCAATCGCCATTACGAGGAACGTAAATTAATTTATGAAGCTAATTACGTCTAGAAGGCAAAAGTTGCCGCAGTAGACAACTATTATAATATAATAATAAGATAACCTCACACCTTACTAACTCCTAAACTAATTAACATTGAGCAATTCTAAATAACGATAATTGGGTTTAATTCCAATTACTACATCCGTATGTAAGATGCACCAAAATCCCATCCTTAAACCAAATATGTGTGCAAGTATTTTCATGCAACATTCGATTAAAACGAAAAGGTACACAATGACTAATCAAGCTATACAAAACCACTTTATACAGATCTCTCATTGTACGTAAAATCTATCAAAAGCGAAGCCATGTTGTACAGGTAATGTATAGCTTGATGTGACATGTACTAGGTAGGTACATGTAGCATGTTTGTTTAATGGGTAATATTATTGCATTTTATTGTCATGGATATGATTTCATGATTAATTGATTGATAATCTACTTATCTATCTTAACAGTGAAACCGTCAGTGGAGTCTACAGTACTTAAAATAATGGCAAAACATAAATATTGTCACATTACCCGGTCATTATCGAAAAAAACATAATATAGACGCCAATGCTCATAGCACTTGGATAATCCGTCTAAGTTTTTGTGTGTGTTACCTGTAATATTTTACTGACGAAAATCTTGCAATTTGCAGATACTCTCTAAATTTTTGTTCAAAGAGTTATCGACAAAAAATGTCAGATCTTCCCTACGCTTTATTGTCATACTCTCGACGAAAAATACTAAAAGCCTGGTAATTTTTAGTCGGCATGTTAAAACACCTTGTAAATCGCGGTCTGTAAAACTAGCAATAGTTCGTCGTCAATTAAAAGAATTATTTATCATTTTATTTTACATAAATTATTATCTTGAGCATCCTTAAAACTTATTAGATCCAATTGTTCATTGTTTTTCACTTCAAACCTTTTAAGCAAGGCAAGTCACGTCGAAATAACTCACTTTTCACGCCTACATAATTAAATTGAGCTAAATATTCTTCTTTTACGGCATTGTCTTCTCATTCATTATCGGAACTAACAAGTAAGTCTACAAAATCGCTATCCTCTTCATTAATAGCCAGAAGAGAAACTGCTTCCTTAGCCAAATCCTCATCGTCTTTAAAACTGAATGCTACATTCTCTGCCATATTCAGGATCACACTGCTTCTCCTCCTTTCTGTGCTTTTCCTCCTGATAATGGGTGTGGGTATACCCTTTGGTGGGATGATCTTGTACTTTGGCTTCCAGATCCTGTGAAGGCCTTGGGCCGAAAGCACCAGGCCTATGACGAAGAGTAGGACTTCGAGGGTGATGACCAATGGAGGAGCGTAGACAAGGCGGAGACGCAGCATGGTAACTACGTCTGCGGGCGGTGATGGGCAGTACTGAAAGAGATGGCATTGATTAGCGTTTTTTTCGACCTCAAAATTAGCGAGACCAGCTAACTAAAGCAACTCTTGAGGGACTATGCAATTGGATAATGGTGTCTAACAGTCGTAAGTTATCGTATGTTTACCGTGTCATTGCTTATACGCCCAACAGTGGGATAATCCAATCTAAGAGTAGTAAATTATCGTTTAGTTTTCCCTGACTTTGCACTATTTTATATTAATCCTCTAATTTATTTATTAATATATTGCATAAATTGATCCTGTAAAAAATCGAAAGTACGGGAGAAACTACCACATTCTATAAATCTTGACGAACAGATTTCTAAGAAATTACTATAATTTAACCTAAATAATTAAGGCTTAAAACTTAGTGCCCCATTAATCACTGGTTAAAAAGAATGTTCATAGAAGGGTAAAATGACTCAAAACTGCAAAATGATCTATAAATAACTCACCATTGAAAACCACATGAGTGGCAAGACCTTGTCCTTTAGTGGTTCTGTGATAGGGTTTCCTGTAGACATCCTCACTGCAAGATTGATCTGGATCTTAATCGAAAAACTTAGTGGCGCTCCGACAACCTGTGTAAAGTATGAAATTATTACTTCTTCTCACTTTTAAAGTAAGCTCAAATTAATCAAACGAAGATCGACAGCACTTTAAGGGGAAATGATAATCTGTTAATGTTGCAATTAAGGCACTTTTATAAGTTCATGTAAAGTTAGATCCTCCCTCAGTACATCTTCTTCTCTCTTAAACTAATCAAAATTCTCCATTCATTCTTCTTCTTCATTTATCCATCGTTTCTTAAGTTTTACTCTTGCAGCCACCAAGTTACACTGTTGTACTTACAGGTTCCAATTCAAAATGTGACGTATGCCTTGCACGATCAGGTACCATGCCCTCAAAGTGTTCTTGTTGAACGGGATCCGTGTCCATAAAATGTGGCTTTGATAGGTATATTGGGAAACCTGGAAATAATAATAATAACATTTATTTCTCCCACAAAGTACAAAATACAATACAGAGGTGTAACAATATTATTGGCGGTACAGATGTTTGTGGGAGTCAGGAACCCAAACTAGGATACCCTGTGTTAAGGACTTAATATGGGAAATAATTTGAAAAGGTTAAGGTTTGGCTACTAGGATATAAGAAAGAAGCATCGATGTAATAAAAGAAGTTCAACTTTTGGCCATCATAACATAACATGATAGTTTTTCCGCAAATATGTAGATGCCCTAGTACAAAGTGCCACATAGACGCGCTGACTCCAGGCTACTTCTGAGGAATTCCAAATTAATTGAAAATTCGAACCCAAAAACTGATGCGTGCACTGCATGCGACCACTGAACCGAACAGTAATAATAATAATAAATTGTTTATATCTCACAGTAGTCAAGTACCGCTTGCCGCTTTATCAGAAAAGTTCAAGTTGATAAAATAGAAGAAGATTCTGCAGTACTGACCGTAGTAACAGTTGCTGACATCAACGAATCCTTCGGGAGGACATTCATCGCTACAATTGCAGGCGAAAGGAGAGGTGCTGCTGAACGCTGTGCTGTCCATTGAGAACCTGGAGCAGAATGAAAAGATACTGATGAGAGAGGTACACAGATTCAATTAGCCGAGGTTGTGTTTAATGATTTCGTTATCACAAGAGGTGGTTTTGTTACCGTACACCTGACTGACGGTGTATATTCTTACTCAAGACTTTTACTGATTTTTTTCCGCAGATATTCTCAAAAACATTTTCATGACCTAAAGGCAAACCCACCTTTGTAACACTATGGTAATATCAATTAAGCTAAGAATGAAGAATATGAATAACACCAAAACCAAAACTGTAGTGCATATAAAAAAGTTAGAGGAGTAAAAGACCAAAACGCTATTTTGTTTATCTTTATTTATTTTGGTTGAAGAAAAAAATAACAAAGGTCATCATCACGTGCCTCGCTTAATTCAACGAAGTTGGGGTCGGCTTTCAGTCTAACCGGCTTCAACTTAATACCAGTAATTTACATGGAGTGACAGCCTATCTGACCTCCACAACCCTTTTAGTACTAATAATACGAAACCCCTTGGTAAGACTGATTGACCGACTTTCAGGTCACTGACTACCTGTAACATACTTACATATAAGAATTAAGTCCCTGATCACTTTTCGCCTCCCTGTCATAAATGAAGGGGTAGTTCCTGCAGGCCTGCTTCCTGAAGATTGTGATGTTGCGACCTTTCTCGTATTTGGGGGGCAACATGAGGCCTTCGAAGGATCCCTTGATTCTGTTGCATGGTGTGCTGAAAAAGAAGAATAGAGTAATTACCATAGAAACATAATATGGTACGATTTCAATCATGAAAATCGTGATATAATATTTGATCAATCAAATGCCTTAATTAAGCGATCACTGTCATTTGTCCCGTCTGATAATTGGTTAAAACAGAAATGCAGGAAAAAATACGTAGCTTTTGTAATAATAAGTGAAATCTGTATCAATAGGTTTAGTGACTTTGAGGATTTCGTCTTCTGGCAACTGTCATCAGAATGTAATTTAATACAGGCACACACAACATCTGAAAAGCAGTTTCAAAAAGAACGTCGTTTTGCAATCTGTCTTTTGGTATAAAATTCTTGCTTACCTAGATTCCAAGTCTGTAAAACCTTGTTCCAGAAGACCGGTGACATTGTCCCAAGAGTTCAAGGAGTATCTTCTACTGCGATCCCTGAGCTCCACCTCAGACGACTCGTTTTTTTGCTGATAGAACTGTAAAAACCACGTTATGGTAAGACATGAGAAGACTTGAGCACAGTATTATCTTATTTATGTAATCATATTTGACTGGCTTTTTTCTAATTTGGGAATTTCCTGCTAGTGTTAGACATTATCTTAAAATAACAACAGCAATAATGACTTTTTAACAAAAAAGTGTGGTTACAGATAACTAGTAGAGACGAGACACTTATACCGTTGACATAGGCACTTTTGGTTTAAAAATATTACTGGATAAGGTCATTGTAGCCGCAAAATATCCGTTTTCTAAGTGAATATTTTTCTTCTAAAAGTTTTTCCAGTATTTTGTTATTTGAGACTTGAATGCTCTCCAAATACTTTCAAACTATTAAGTAATAGGTGAAGAAATTATCATTTTAAACCATTATAATTCATTTTAATCCTTAAAATGGCCTCTTCTGCAGATAATAATATGAATTGCGTTAAAAAGCGTAAAATGGACCATTCATTATGGTAACTGCGTCTGTGACCATTTAGGAAAATAGATTATATTAGGAAAATAATATGAGTTGAAAATCCCTGGACAACTTAGTAGGGAATACTCGTAATAATCCCATGAATGTCAGACGTAGACCATTTTAATAAATGCTGTAACTTTGTACGTAACTGTTAACTGTCCAGTAACGTGAGTTCAATAACATTTTCTTTCATCATTTAAAGGTGTCAGGAAATTTATACCTACGACTGATATAAATTACGTGAAGACGGTTTTTATTTTGGTTTTTATTTTGATTTTGTAACTTTATTTTTTAATGTAACCTTAATTATTTTTTGTTGTCGTACTTGCCCTTTATTTTTCTGTGAGTGCTGTGCACTTCTGTAAGTGACGAATTCACTATGTTTGAAACTGTTTGTGATGTAATCTTATGTATGTTCTTAGTGAGTAAGTCGTTGAAGTGCCATAAATATAAATAAATAACTAACTGACTAACTTCAATTCTATTGATAAAGAAATACGAAACGGATTACGATGGAAACCTTTTGTAAGGCCCTCTTAACCCAATCATACTAACCCGATCAAGCAGCCCAATCTTCTTGAAGTCAATCCAGCCTGGCAACAAGGTGTTCGCAATCGACACGATGGGGTCGTCGTAGCCCCAGAACATGTCCTGTACAGTCATTTCCTTGAAGAGTTTGGAGCCCAGGGCTGACATGGAGTAGTACGCTCCTGCATTTGCGAGGTAGCCCAACTTGTCGGCTGCTAAGGTACTCATGGCCTGAAAAAGAATAATAGAAGTATTGAGAAACATAATTATATAAAAGAGCCTGTTTTTCGCAAAAGGGTAGCATAGTAGATCAGCATCAACATCATCAGCCTCTAATAATTGTTCACACCGCTGGGACACAGGCCTATCTCGCGGACCCAGTGCAGATTGGTAGATGTCACAAGTCTTCGATTTTTTTTATTCTAGGACATTCCGGTTTCCGCACGATGTTTTCCTTCACCGTTTTTGAGAGCAGTGGTGATGAAATAAATTACTTTTGTCATTTATTTGTGTAATGCGACTTTCATTACGTAAGTCGGTAGAACATAGAGAATATCCTGTATTACTCATTCAGATAGACCATACAAGGGTAATACAATTGCGACATTTTCAATATTACCTCTGTAAAATATTTTCAGCTCTTTTGTTAATATGGGGCGAGTTTATTGCTTTCAACACGGGATAAGTCCAGATTTCACAGAGAGCTTTCAAATGGAGAACCCATATATTTTTAATTGCATGTCGATAGCGTAGAATTCAAGCTTACCAACATTTGATATTGAGTCATAAAATCAAAATCATTTATTTCATGTAGGCTAGTTACAGGCTCTTTTGAATAGTCGAACAAATACTAAATTGTAATAAGCTAATAAACTAAGCTACAGTTCCACTCACAAGGCATAATAACTGTCAGTGTACTGTAGTTGCCGATTCCAAAGCGTTGATCTCATGAGAAGAATGGCAAGAAACTTCATGGACACTCTTTTAAATCATAATATTGTTACAAAACTTTGGTTACATCATTCATATTGAGATTGGTATATCATCATATTGTGAGAACGATGTAGCAAGATGTGCACGATAAGTGTCGACAGTAAAGCCAAAACGACGATTCAAAAATAATATAATTATTCAAACAAGCCGTGGCAGCTAACATAGCCCATAGCAATGAGAAAAGACAATTTATGATGAGGAAAATAAGTAAAACAGTAGCCAGAAAACCCAGTAATTTTGGAAACACCATTATCAATATATCAATGAACCATTACCAGTTAAAACCAGGCACTCTAAAATAATTTCCACGCAAGCTCCGCCCATTCACCCCGCCACTCCGCGCGATGTGCTAGACGCTAGCACATCAGTAATAAAGTCGAATACCGCGTGCGCTCTTTGATCGCGTTCGAGCACGAAACTAAATGTCGTAAGTCTCAATTCTTATTTCGTTTATAACTAAAGTAGTAATTGATCTGGAGAAAAAATATCTTGTGGCTGGATAGTAAACTATATTTTCTTACAGTGAACATTTATTTTAGACATAAAGGCGGAGCAATCTTGAGGAAAAATGTAATAATCGATAAAAAAGACATGATTTTCGAATAAAAAATGAATCGAGCGAATATGCTACAATTACGTAACTGTCTTGTACATGGAAAGAAAAAAATCCAATAATTCATATACTAAAGTTCCATTTTGATTGTATGTACGACTGTTTCAGAATATTAATGCAAAATAACATAAATTTAGGGAGCCTCCTCTTAAACTTTACAATCAAATATTAGTGTCATGTATGAAAACGTGTTGTATCTTCGCTTTTTGTGTCTGTTCGTCTGGCCGCCATTTTATTTTAAACCTCCGAAGATATTTTCATGCGGTACGGTCAGCTTCAGAAGTAGCTTAACATTTTGAAACTTTTATTATTTGATTAACAGGATTCCAGCTATTATTTTTAATGATTTAGATGGTTATTCTTTAAAATATTCCTTAGTCTTCAATGACTTAGTAACGAGTAATATGTAACAAGTTTTAATTAAAAAACCTGCTTAGTAAGTTTGAGTAGTGTAAATCTACTTCTGATGCTGACTGTACCAGCGTGCTCCTTTATTTAGAAAAAAGATACCGGAAAGTCTATCCACATTTATATTCCTTCTTCTATACAGCATGTACATTTAAAGATACATATTTGTACATTTTAAGTTACCATGCAAAGTAACTAACTTCTGATTAACCTAATCAGAAGTTAGTTAAGTAACAGTTGAATTTTATTCATATCTTTATCTATAATATGTATGTATTTAGAAATATATAAGTATGTTTATCAGTTGTCTAGTACCCATAACACAAGCTCTGCTTAGCTTGGGACTAGATGGCGTTGTGTGATAGTTGTGGAATATTATTATTATTATTATTATTCATAGCCGTGACATTGGCAGTGGAATGAGAGGTTTTATCTGGTTTTGTCAACCATGTATTATGTTATGTAAATTGCAAAGCTTGGTAACCTGACGACGACGCGCGACGGTTATGTCTGAGTGACGTCTAATTTTATGGGTATAAGAGGCTATTCTAAATAACAATTACTGAATATATGACTATACTAAACATAATAATAAAATATATCACACTGTACTGGGATCAATCCATCATCACTGATAGAACTGTTATAGCTAATGAGCCTGATATAGTGGTGGTGGATCGATCAGAGCGGCGCGCAATGATTGTCGACATAACCGTCCCGCATGACAAGAACCTCGTGAAAGCCGAGAATGATAAGCAAATCAAATATCTTAACTTGGCTCGCGAGGTTGTCGACATGTGGGGTGTGGCCTCAGCGATCATTGTGCCGATAGTCGTTACAGCCAATGGCTGTACATCTGAGGAGGCTCTCGTTAGGTAGCTGGATCAAGGGCTTGATGCAGAAAGCGGTACTCCTGGACACGGCTCGTATTGTTAAGAGGTTCCTTTCTCTGGAGCCCTGACCGCTGGTAGCTTGGACCCTGTTCCCGATACCGGTGGGTGGTACAATTTTTTTATATTTTTAAATGTTTTTTTATTGTTATTATAAGAAACCAACCCGACAGGCGTTGGCCCTTGCGTGCCCCGGCAATTTTGCTGACATTTCTTTGAGGCGTGCGTGGAATACGAGTGCGCCGTCGGCACGGGATACCAGGTACACTTTGTATATTAATTGGACTAACTTATAAGTAACCTAATAAGCTCTGGTCATAATAAATGGCATCCTTCATAAATGTCTTGTAGAATTATTTTTTGGTTCGTTTTGTAGGATTTTTTTAAATTAGAATATTTCTTACAAACGGATCAGATACGGAAGGCAAGAAGAAAACCTATAATAAATTATGGACAGGATTATTAATATGTGTTTTTTTTCAAGATTTATAGTTTAGGCTTTAGGCAATTTAATTTACTATTTCGACCTTGAACTACTTGAAGTTGTCCCGTATAACAAGTTAGGACGGTTTATAACTTTATTTAAAGATTAACGTAGGTAATGCAATAAAGTTTTATTAACCAAGGAGATCCTAAAAACATGTGGTTTTTTGTCCTAACATACTAATTTTAGATACACGTGTAAGAAGTTATGTACTAACAAGTTTAAACGGTCAACCACTTTTCACCCTTATGCCCTGGGTAATAAAATTGAAAAGCAGTTGACCGTCAGTGAGCGCAGTGATACAGTCGAATAAGCTGTTTGATATACACGCTGAAATATTTATAATTCTAGTAGGCTATTAATATTGATTGCAATTTAGTTTAATAAACGTTTGGCATTAAGAGACTGGTGGTTTGGTGTCGAGACTGAGACCCTGTATCGTTTGACAATTGTCACTAAATGTATTTTTTGTGTAATCTTAAAAATAAATGCAAGTTAGCTGGCTGTATTAAATAGCTTGTTCGACTGTACGTAACTAAAAACTTCCACGTAAGTTTAAAATAAGTACCTATTTAAGACAAAAAACCCGTGTTTTTAAGATCTCTAACCTAAATACATCTGAGAATATTTCAGGGTATTTTTTCCTTACGAAGTTTCCATTTGTAACACGTTTATGACAAAAAAAAACTACGGTTTCTAAGAATACCTACTCGATTAAGTTCTTTTTATAGCTGCAGTAGGTATTTGGGTACTAAAAACAGAAACCTTTCAGATATAAATAGCCAGGTAGCCAGTAAAAAGTATTTTCGTACCAAAATCAGATTACGTTTACAAAAATACATACATTTTTGTCATAAGTATAGTCAGATACGAGAGTCTACAGTGAGAAGAATTGTGTTTTTAATTGAACACATTTACAACACACACACACAGAACGTGTTTTAATCCCATTAATGATATTTTATTTAATATATTTTTCGATGTCAACCTACTAATAAGCAATATAGTTCAAAAATAAAACAATAGGCCTAGTAGTTTTGTGCGCGAGTATACCCATGCGCGAACACACCCCCCTGCTTTCACCTCCGTTCATTTTATGTGGCGCCAACTATATATACTCTACACGCAACTGGTGTGTGTGTGACCGTGGCCAACTTGAACTTTCTGAAGAACATCGATTAATTCAGTGAGTGTCCTTCTAGGGCGTCCTCTCCGGGCGTTTTTATTTATATCTTTGCCTTGTTAAGTATCTTTAGTACTTATGTCGCGTTCGACTCATCCTCTAAACCAAACAAAATATATAAATGCAATCCAACAAAATAAGTTACACGGTCCAATGTATATCTTATCTTTTGTTTAAAAAAGAGTGGACAAATAGACTAAACTATAACTATAAATAATTGATAAGAAACGAGAATAATAGAACGCGGAAGTAATAAATCAATTGATAAGCAATACGTAATAGGGTTTTTTGGTGGCTTCACGATTTATCTGGACGAGTAAAATGAAGATTTTATACATACGAGTATTAACAAAATACAAAAAAGAAGAAGAAGACAGAAGACATGTTGAGCCAACCCCAAATGAATCAGTATAGGGGCAGGAGAATGATGTTGAGTCCGTTAGATATAATTATTTTAGTCTAAAGTTTTATGGGCGACTGCCTCGTTAGTACAGTCACCTACAAAAATGCATGGGCAATAGGGATATTTACTGATTAAAAAAAATGTGATTCTAATTAGTACGTCTGTTAGATTTTCAAAAAATAATGGATACGTATTTTTTGTTTTATCAAATTAACAAAAGTTGACGAAAATGAAACGTGTCAAAGGTCATGAGTGGGGGTTTTGACGTCACTTTGTGGGTAAAAAAGTACTAACCTTGTGACGTCATATTGACTTAACGCGACTTTTTGAAGCACTGTATCGTCTTCATCTTTGTTTTTGTTTTTTAAACGAACGTTTTTAAAAAATACGTGTACTTACAATGAGCGCAATATTCGGTATCTTGACAGTAACATTCTGGAGATCAGCTACGGACTTTTGTGGCAGAAACTTCAGGTTCAGCTTAGGGTTCATTGTCATCACCCCTCGCTCCTTGTCTATCTTTATGTTCTCGTTTGTTCGCATTTCTCTGGAAATAAGGAATAAATAGCTGTAATTCTTCCATTCCTTGTAAATACAATTTGACTATAGGATCATTGTGATGATTCAGATCCCTTTCGCATGAGAAATAACTGACATTTTGCTAGTGAGTTTTCTATTGGTTAGACTTATGCCTAAGCTTTCGAAGATACCAGGCGTGGTAATATGTTACGATTTAGATACCTTTCCTAAGAGGCAACAACTTCTTAGAGTCATTTAAGCAACCTGCTTTATACACAAAGTATCCCTAGAGTAAGAACCTACTGTAGGATAACTCAGCAACGGGACTGAACCACCAAAATCAATGACCTAACAACAGATATAATCACGATTGGTAACACCTTACTCAAAACGTACCGACTGCTTGTAATTCTGCTCAAGTTTCAGCGAAACAAGGATAATGACTTAACCTAAGCAAAGTAGCAAAGTTTGTGCAAAAATCGTGATATTTGAGACACGTTCCGTTAATAAACAGGCGTGATGAGCTAATGTTGACAATGCTGCTTACCGCAAAAGACATAAAAAGGATGTGGAACTTGTGATTCAGCGAAAACTTGCAACAGTATTTGAATCACGGCCTTGCCGGGTAAATATGTATTTAGCAGGATTGTTAAAGGCCGTATGTAGACGGGTATTCCCTACGACTGTTAAAGTAACTATCATACAACTTGACTTGACAAACAATGCTACCGAGATAACTGTTTACTCTACAATACAAATTCGAGAAAATGGACGGCTACAAAAGCTAAGGTTAATTAAATTACATAACAGTTTACTATGCCTGTTTTCTGATGTATGACTAAATACCTCTTTTGAGATCCTCTAATATAGATAAGGAGGGCCGACCCCAAATGAAGATGTAAGAAGACGACACAAAAGAGAGAAGAAGAATAATATCTCGCCTGGTTCCCATAAGAGTGAAGCAGAGGTGTAACTTAGTCCAAGAAATGATTTCAATTAGGCTATCAGAAAGCATTTTTGAACGAGAAACTTTAAAACAAAGGAAATAATTTACTCCAATTGCTCATTTGCTATGTATCGTAGTACAACATGTAAACCATAATGCTCGCACCCTATGCTCGCCTATATCTATCAACAGGCAACAAATCCCCTCGGAAAAAACAATACATAAAGATAACTTTCATTTTTCAAGTGAATAATCCTTCTTATATTATATTTTGGTTTGAGCACTAAATCAACGGAATAAAATGCTTGGAAACACCGTTTGTTAAAAATCGCCAGTACAGTCGAGGTCCAAAAATAATTTTCACCTTTATAATTTCATTATGATAATAGTGTTTACTTTAATGAAGCAGTTACTTAAAACCACAAGCTTGCGAGGAAAATACAGTGAGTCAATCAACAAACTGAATAAATAAACTTTGCGTCGTTTTCACAAAATATTTACCTAATATAAATGGATAAAATCAACAGGGAAGTGGCGGTGTAATCAGTCAAACAATGTGTAACTATGTATCTACGTGATAGGAACGATTATGTCAAGGCAAAGGGCACGTGCTTTGATATTCGGGAGTCAAGATTATACTTTGATTGAAGATAATATCGACACATCTTTGTTTTAATTGACGTATTTTTATTCACTAATTGACAATAAACCAAAGCTTTTTTGAGATATTGACGTTTGTTTATATTGGCGGTTGGAAAATCGTCAAATAACCCCTCCCGCTCTTGGGCAGAGCGAAAGGGAGTGTCAGACTTCTACTGACTAAAAACCACCCATGTTCCTTCTTAGCCCTTTATGTCGAGGCCGCTGTAACTAGTGTATAACCCGCAGCCCCGACGGGCGTAGGCCATCGGTTGGTCTGACATCTCTTTGAGGCGCGCGTGGAACACGAACGCGCATTCGACACGGCCTGTCGTCGTAAGACGGACGGACGGCGAGCTAGACCATCACTCACCGTCCACAGGCCCGCGAAATCTCATTACCATTCCTCTAAAAAACAAACGTCAAAATCTTCAAAACTGAAGGTATGTTTGCTGTCCTTTTCCTATATTTCACATTGTAAGTATTCGTTTAACCCAAATAAGACAAGTAAGGAGAAATACAATGTTTGCAGAATTGAATCACAGAATGTAATCATTACCGTTCGCTTCTTCTTATAATCATTCAAATCAAGAAGAACGGTAATCGATGGTAATTCATCATTTATGTCAAAAGACGTCCACTGCTGAACATAGGCCTTCACCGTTTCGAGAGAAGTGATGAAATATTATGCGGTCCTGAAAAGGGCCTTTTTTGATGTGCGCACAGTGGAACGGTATGATTTTGTCATTCGCAACGAACGAACGCAACACACACACACACGTCCGCACACACACCACAGCGTTGAAATTATCATCTGTCGAGCATTTTCCCAACTGCGTCACATCTTCTCAATAAGATTCCTGGATCTTAAATTACACAAAGTGATGCCCCTGCCTGGGGATACCCACGACTTACTATTCGTAAGACGGGGCAACCACTAGGTCACCACTGCTAGATACTTACTGAAATATAAACGGCCCGACCTCCTTGACCTTGAGGACCTTCTCAGCATCAGAGAGGTACTCCTGCACGTTGGTATAGTTATACACCCACATCTCCGACAGCATCTCATACGTCGGGTTCTCCCACATGTTGTAGAGGAACGAACCTTCTCGCATGTCCGTGTACTGTGGACAAGAGAAGATTGGGGTTAGTATAGGCAACAATGGAGCAGCATCTATCGATGGTGGTTCGAGTCATAACCAGCCCTAAAAGAAATGGTTGCTGGTAGAGTGGAGTGTCTCTATGTGGCTTTCGGCTGTCGGTTACAGGTGTCACCGTACCCGTCGGGTTGTTCACAAGTTACCGCGGCCTCGACATATAGGGCTAAGAAGGAACATGGGTGGTTTTTAGTCAGTAGAAGTCTGACACTCCCTTTCGCTCTGCCCAAGAGCGGGAGGGGTTATTTGATGATTATATACCCGCAAAATAAAAGTGTGTCCCCGTATCGTGCTGTGCAGAAGTCCTAAGGCATGCTGGTTTCTTCAACGGGTCATCACTGATCTCGCCCCCAGATTCGGTAAAAAGCTTATTCCGTGATCTGTTTTTTTTTTCTACGTTTCGGAGTATAAAGAAATTTCTGTATTGTCTACAAATTATCGTTAGACTGACATAAATAAATAAATTTACACTTCTTTAGAAATAATTGTTTTCGTTTAGTTGAAAATTACCGTTGGTTAACTGTCCTTTCTTTTGGATTGAAAGACACGTAAATATTTCCTTCTTCTAGTCACTTATAGCAAGCTAAATGAAGAAGGTGTGTAGTGTAAGCCGCGTTTTTTAGGTTACAACAACAGCATAACTGACTTGGGTTGGCTTACTCCAGTTGGGGCTACGGGTTGTTCGAAAGAGATACCGCGGCCTAGGACACAAAAAGCTAAAAAGGAATCTGGGTGGTCTTTAGTCAGTAGTAGTCCGCAATCATTAAATTATGACTCTTCTCGCTCGGGGGGCGAGAGTTTGAGTCATAATTTAATGATTTCCACCGTCCAAAAAAAAGGTTGGCTTTCAGTCTTACCGCATCTATAGCAGCTATATTTTACATGGAGCGACTGCCTATTAGACTTGCAAAGACCAGTTAGTACAGTCGGCTTCACAACAAGCTATACATTTCCAGTATAACACGGCCTCGCTCTACATAGTTTTTCCGTACAATAACAGATCCGCATAAACTAATATAGTATAGCTTGATTGGTATTTCTTTTCTATACCGCTTTCTTCTTGTTATTGAAACTCCGTACTGCGCTAAGCTAGCTCAAAGCTAAAAAATGTTGCCACCAACAATGTTCGGTCAATTGTACGTAAAAACAGTCAATGCAAGTACCTAATTAAAAATCCTCTTTTGTCTACAATTCTATGAGTGGTAAAACATAAAATTACGAGTCTTGTGGCAAGGAAACATATTCTGTATACGTGTTTTTAATATGCCCATTTAATATTACAAAAAGCTGTGCCATAAATGTTCGAATTGTGGTAAAACATAACTTTAATTAATTCGCACTTAAATGTATATTTGAATGGTGAACGTCACTGACAAGTTTCTAAGTAAAAAACAACTTAGAATAATAGTGTTGTTTCTATTATTTTTAATTGGGTTAGAATGTTATTAATTATACCAAAACCATGACGTCATTAATCAATCCATCTTGTCTATACCTTTTAGCTAATAAATCAGTTTACAGACGCAGCACTGACAAAATCTGTAAATTTTCTTTAATAATAATAGATTTTGAACATTATCGCTAAATCATTTAAGGTGTATTAGGAAAACTTAACAGTTTCGGCTAGCTCAATACCCCAAGAGGTTAGTTTGGATGTGGGGTGTAATCTTCGTCACTACTGATCTGATTCCGTAAATTCTTTCACAAATTATCCCCTAGAAGCTACATTATCCCCGAGTCCTCATCTGCCTAGCTTTTTCCTAACTACCTATGTATACAGGGTGTAAATTAACCATTCACACATACGTCAACCAAGCATTCTGTACATTACACTAAGTACCCCTACGCAAAAATTTTTGCTGGGAAACGACTTTTTTTTGGGGTCAAAAATCATAATTTACGGTAAAACTCAATGTAGCACTCTTAAAACATTATGGTAGTGGATGCTTTGAATAGTTAAAGGGTCTTGGAGGTAATTTTAGTAAA
Organism: Diarsia rubi; assembly: GCA_932274075.1. Classification (NCBI taxonomy): domain Eukaryota; kingdom Metazoa; phylum Arthropoda; class Insecta; order Lepidoptera; family Noctuidae; genus Diarsia; species Diarsia rubi. The sequence goes on along the minus strand of OW026420.1, from coordinate 1,699,085 downwards.
GTTATAACCTGAAAAACTAGTATTTTTACAAAACAGCTGTGAAAAATTTGGAACTTCGACCCCCAATATCTCCGTAACTAGGTTAGGTAGGTTCCCAGGTATGGTCTAGAACAAAAAAATGTTCGCAGTGGTGGGTAGAAAGGGGCCCTTCGTTTGCGTTAAGGGTACTTTTGCACCCTTTATAGTGTCCATCCTAATTTTTCACAGCTGTTTTTATAAATACTAGTTTTTCAGGTTATAACTTTACTTAAATTACTTTCATGACCCGTTTACTATTCAAAGCATCCACTAGCACAATGTTTTAAGAGTGCCACATTGAGTTTTACCGTAAAATGTGATTTTTAATCCGAAAAAAAAGTCATTTCCCAGCAAAAAATTTTTGCGTAGGGGCACTTAGTTTGATGTAGTAGAATGCTTGATTGACGGATGTGTGAAGGGTTCTTCAGGGTACCCTTCCCCCGGGGTTTCCCGGGGTGTAAATTATTACACCCTGTATGATAGTCATGTCATGTCATGTCATTTAAAGATACGCAATAGCCCTGCAGGTGGCGCTATGTCAGTTTAATTGTGGTAAGCTTAATATTTAGCTGTAGATAGCCTGCATTTGGCACCAGTATTCAACATAAATAATTATGCCAATAGACGCGTGGTCTTTTTTGTAATTTTATTCTAAGAAAATAAATAGTTAAATTTTATTCTAGTAAAATGAATAGTTTAATTTCAAGTATAAGTTCCAGCGCAATACGGATACGCTAACAATTTGTTGATTAGCTATATACAATTTGTTGATATCTCACTTTATAGAACTAAGGTTTAAGGTATTTTTTGGGTTCCTGCCTCATTCGTCAAAAACGGAACTCCTGTAGTACTTCGTTGTCCGTCAGTCAAGACCCTAGCTTTTTCTCAAAAACGCGTATAGGTATCAAGCTGGAATGAATAACAAATACTCAAGTCTGTTATCTCTTGGAGCAGTGATAAATAAAATCAAACTTGTAAGTCAATGCAATCAAAAGATGATATAATTATGACTATTTATGACGCCTATTTTGCGATTTCACAAGGGACCTTAATAGGGTACCTCTCGTTGACTTAAAATCTTGAAATTTCTTAAGAAGCAATGTCTTACAGCACATGTAGAAAAAAATCAAGAAGTTCATACGGAACCTTCGGTGTGCGAGTCCAACGAGAACTCAACCGGATTTCTTTTTCCAGGGACTGACAAAACAATGGATCATAATAATAATATCTATCACACGTCACATAAAAATATGCCTGACGTTTAAATACGCCTCAAATTATTTGCGGAGATTTAAAACACCTAATTTTTTTCTGTTTTATCGCGTCACGTGAAGCCTGTCAAATTACCTGCTAATTTCGAACAGTTATATGAACAAATTAATTGGTAGAAGTTTTTCTTACACGTTTTTTTCTGTTTCTCATCGATTTTGTCTAAAGTTGTATATTTAATTGGCTGTCATAGTTATGCATGTTTATTAGCGTTTCGGCGTGAAGGATTGGGGTGTCATAGCGGATTTGTTTGACGTCAAATATTGTTGTTGTTCTTATAACATCAATTTGGATATTAAAGAAAACAGATTAATCTGTCTTGCCCAATTTCTGTGTTAGAAAGTTATACTGCTTTGTTATGTAAATATCGAAAAGAAAGGGGCATGGACGTCATCATGTAAAAGGAGCTTTTCGACATAGTATATTAGCTTCACATAAGACAGTCGTTTGTCTGAAACCATTTTAACCCTTTCACTAGCGCTTATGCCACCATTCTGCGAAGTTCTGATGGTCCTATCCAGTCCATGTTCAGGTGAAGCCCTGCCTGCCTACATTTATCCACAGATAGGTCAGGACCCAGTGCATGCTGAGATTGCATGCATCACAGTCAGTTAAGCCGTTGGCCTGCCTAATCTTTTGTGAATCTTTGACAGACACTTTCTTTGATGACTGGTAAAGACTGGTTGTCAGATTTATATACCATTGAATATTCAATGGTTTATAATAATAGTAGGATAATATTATAAACTCGAAAGTTTGTAAGTATGTATGTATGGATGAATGGATGTTTGTTACTCTTTCACGCAAAAACTACTGAACCGATTTGGATAAAATTGGTAGTTTATAACCTGGATTAACACATAGGATAGTTTTTATCCCGATTTTATCTTCCCCTGGGATAATTTTCGAGTTGTAGCAGGCGAAGCCGCTGGCTACAGCTAGTGGTTTATGAATCTGTCAACCAGTTTTACAAAGGGCTATCATAATACCCAGTAGATACTATCTGGATTGTGAAGGACAAATACGCAGTCGCTTCATCTAAAATACTGGTATTCAGCTCAGACTGAAAAACCCAACCCAACCTATATTTGCAAATAAATGCTATTCTATTCTACTGAAAGACGACTCCAAAATTGTAAGGTAAAGGCTAGGTAAATGATGTTCGTTTTTTTTTAAATTAATTTTTTAAAATCGGAACTACATTGACCGACCGAAAACAAAAAATAACAACATTATTAAAGAACAATCGGATATAAATATCTCAGTAACCGGCTTCCGTGTTTTTTACTACTTCCGATTTTATATTCCATTCATAACCTAACAAAGGCATATCATTGATATCTTATCTAACAATGAATACATTTAACCTATCACACATATCCTTTTCTTTTATGTTTTTCTATTCATACTGTCATTCATGTTTGATTACTTTTTTGTTCATCTTCCATGTGTGCTTTTTGTTATACCTATTTGAGGTTATACACCGGAAATAATGAAGCCTCCTATTAAAAGTCAAACGTTGAGTATTATTTTTCTCTTGAATCCTTATTAAAACACAACATTAAAAGTTCATTTTTTAACAGCTCTTGGCTACGACTTTGTTTATGTGAAAATTGATGTGTGTGAGAAGATAAACTAAGGCAGTTTATATCGTTTACCAGGATATGGCCTTGCCAAATATCAGTACAATTCGATCAGCCGTTTCATAGTTAAAAGGTAAAAAACAAACATAACTACTTTATGGAATGGATAAAAATATTGTGTCTTAATTTTTTTTTTGCATCACAGAAAAAAGAAAATAAAGTTTGAAGTATACGAGTAAAGGTATTTTAATTTCTTTGGAAATAAAATAGGAGATTAGGGATACACTAATGCTGTGACTAGAGCCTGCTGTAACAAAAAAGCTAAAGACACGGAACTTGCTACTTAAAAATAACACACCCACACACTGTTCAATTCATTTGTCAATACTATGTGAATCTTTTTGTTAATCTGCCGTTAGTTTTTATACAGATACCATGATGCCACTTGACCCTTAGCTAAGACCTTCATATTGTTCGTTCATTCTTAACTGGCAACTTAAGAAATTCTAAGCATTTGACCGGATGAACTTTAGGAAGTGCAAAAACTGAAAATACTACTACGTTAAATGTTTGCTAGACTGTGAAATTGTTTTTGGGAACTTTAATACATAGTTTCAGTAATAGTAGGTGATGTTTAAATTAATGACCATGAATAAAAGCCAATTTGTTCGGTACGACGAAGACTTTTTTAATCATAAGGAGAGGTCTTCTCGCGGAAAATCTTGATAGCACGATTCAGAAAAACGCGTCATCTTCTTAATGCCATCTATCGATAATTGACAAAACTAATATTTAAAACTGACAATCAAAAGTAAGATTTGACATTCCGCCCAGCTACGAATGATAAAGCGAGCTGTTGAATTTTTTATTTTTGTTTCTATACCGATTGTAGAAAATACAAAAAAAAAACTTTTTGCATAAAAAACCAACTTAAAAAAACACCAAAAAGTCTAAAATAACTTACTTTCAGAAAACTCAATTGCCTATTGGTAAATTGGAACTTAAAAAAATCTAATGTGTTATCAGATTAAGACTCTATATAATACCTAGTTTCGGAAGATGCTTGGCTAAACTTGATGTTAAATAATCGTACAACGATAAAATACATATTTATGCGGCTAAAATAATTTAAAATCAGTCCTGCAAAGAACAAAAGGTATTTTTTTTAATAAATATTAAAATCACTCATAGTCAATTAAGCATTCTTTTTAGCGTATCGATGACAAAGGACATGTTTCAAAATGTTTGGAGCCACGGCCAGCGGGGTTATTGTTTATCTTTTGAATGACAGTGGCTATCATATTGTGTCCATCACAGCCACTGACATTTAAAAGATACGCAATAGGCCTGCTGCAGGGCTTTTGCGTATCTTTTAAATGACAGTGGCTGTCATATTGTCCATGGATTAACTGTCAAATTGGTTATGGTTTAGTACAAAATGGAACCATTTGACATTATTTGATGTACACTATATGATAGCCACTGTCATTTAAAAGATACGCAATAGCCCTGCTGGTCTTTGTACAACAAACTAAAAAATGGGGAAACACAATTAAAGCAGTTTTGAATCATCCAATTACTTTAAATTGGCTTTGTTTACTAAGAAAGCACTAGTACGCCCACTTCAAATTGCAATACACAACAAAATCCCGCCATGGCGCTAAGCTGTCATTTTGATTGAATATTGACGTTTCACATGTTTATTTCTGTCATATTCAAGGAACTTTTATGTTAACTGGAATGGGCACGTGCATCTCAAAAGCGTTCGCAGTAGGTAGGTAGGAAGTAGGTAAGTAGCTGGTACGTAGGTAGGTAGAAGGTAGAAAAATAAACTACTGGTAATTACTATTACCACACTGTACTATTCGTAATTTTTACACATGGTTACACTCTTATATTTATTTTTAGATTGCTTAGTTTATTTGACTGGCAGTAACTCTGTGCTTTATTTGTAGATTGCTATTTTCTTAGGAACCCCTTTCGGGCCTCTTCCAAAGATTGCCATTTCTCGTGGTCTTGAGCTATCTGCTTCCATTCTGCCAGCTATTTTTCTGATGTCGTCCTCCCAGCGCGCATAGGGTCTACCATTTTGACATTTACCCAATGGTCCGTTCCACCAAACTCCGTTCCCCAATGACCGTTATTATCAATCTGTTGCCTTTAAGTCGCGCTACATGCCCAGCCCACTTCAATTTTAACTTTTGTGCATGGTTAAGGGCATCAATGGTTTTTATTTTTGCTCTCATATGTACATGTCTTATTTTTGCACTTTTTATGTTTAATATACTGCGCTCCATTCCCCGATGACATGTAGTTATTTTATTTTTGTTCTGTTAGTAAACTTCCAGGTTTGGCTCGCGTATGTTAAACATGGGATCAGGCACGAATCCATAACTTTCTTTTTTTAATTAAATGTCGCTTTTAAATATTTATTTGAAGCTCCAGTACTTAGTCCATGTGTTTTTGACTCTCCTTTCCACTTCTAGCTCATTACTATCTCTGTTGAATCCAATTTGTTTTCCTAAATAAGTATATTTTTCTACAAATTCTAGTGTTTCATAGTCTATTTTTATGTTTGTTTTTATGTAGTTGAACATAGTTTTCGTTTTAGTAAGGTTCATTTCGAGGCCCACTTGTTTGCTAGCTATGTGTAGAGTTTCAGTCATGTGTTGAAGTTGAGAGCTTGTTTCGGATAGCAAAACCAGGTCATCTGCAAATCTGAGGTGACTTTAGTATTTTCCTTTTATTGCTCCAGTTCAATTTATGTATTATTGACTCTAGTAGCGCAATGAATATTTTTGGCGAGATGGGGTCCCTTGTCTAACGCCTCTTCTGACAAGAAAGCTTGGCCCGACAGTTTCTAGCTTAACTCTACTTGAGCATATGTTGTATATGTTTCTTATTATATTAATATATCCTTCTTCAACGTTATACTCTTTCAGTGTTTTCCAAATACTCTCATGTGAAACCCTGTCAAATGCTTTTTGATAATCGACAAAAGCGATATATTATATATGTAATGGTCTCTTATATTCCTGATATTTCATAAATTAGAATTATGTTGGATTCAGACCACTGAGAAGGTGTTTCAAACGTTTCTATTACCATGTTAAACAGTTTTGCTAAAAGAGCAGCTAGTAAGACATAGGCTGATTTTAAGGCATCATTTGTAATCTTGTCTGAGCCTGGATTTTTGTCAGGTTTTAGCTTCTTTATATAATATATAGGTCTACCGGATCTTTGGAGTGTTGTGGTGTTATACGTTATATGTAATGTTGGGCTTATTTGCGGGTTTTTTTTCTTGGTCTGAGATGGTGCCATATAGTTTCTGGTAAAATTCTGTGGCAATACTTACAATATCTTTACCATACTCAGTTTTACCCGCAATTAGTACTCAACTTGTTTAGTACGTAATTCTATAAATCCTTTTTTAAGCTTCCCTTGTTTTCCAGATGTTTTCAATGATTATCATTCCGTGTTTCTTGTAGCCGGTTTTTATATATTTGCTGATTAACTTATATAGAGCTATAAAATAAAATTATTATATGAAAAATAAGCATTTATGCAATTTATCTGTATTTTTCCCTAATTCCACGATTTTTTCCCGATTCTTCGAGGTACTGTACACATACCTAACCCTTTATGAACATCTCTTTTTCATTAAATATATTTTTTTCTAAAATTCAGCTAGGTAGCAAACGAAACGAAAAAAATATTCGTAGAATTCTGGATTTACGGCTTCGTGAAAGGTATATTTTTAACCTGTATTTTCACTTTCAGTGTGAAAGTTACGTTGATCTGTATGTTTTCTTGCTTTTTCTTGATTCTTAATTTTTTTGGCGTGTTGGAGACCGGTATTTCTTAATGCTGTAAATGATTAATCAATATTAAAATGTTGCCGGTAATAAAATACCTATAGGATTATGATTTATCGAATCCATTGAATAGCATAATGCTTTATTCTGATAGATACTGATACTCGTTTATAATATGAAGCTTAACTCTAAACCTCAGATGAATAGCAAATATTTTGCTAATAATATATGAAGTAAGTTTTTTTGCTGACATTACTTACACGTCATAAATTGACACGTATCTCAAGTTTTTGTTTGTTACTATAGTAAACAAGAACTTGTATTTAAAGTAGCAAAAAGTTAAAGGAATGTTGTTTGTGGATTGTTGTTATACCTATCTAATTACTTTTGTGCTACATTTTATGGTGTTACGAACGTTTGATTTCATTTACCAATTAAATATGCGTAGTTTTACCTTCTTATTTGAAAGTATGGCCAAACCTATTAAAAAAATAGAGAACATAATCCTTTTTAAAAAAAATGTTTTTTTTTTATGTAATTCAATGTTCATAAGCCTTAGGTTACGGTTTTTTTTGTCTAAAGACAAATAATAATGATGTAAAAAATGTACTACAAGTTTAATAATTATTAGGTAGGTCTTAGGTACCAGTCGTTACATCACTCTCCGTTTCAATCTAGATTCTAGGGCCATGCGCAGACCCAAAAATAAATTTGTGGTTCTGAGCGTCGCATACATAACTATAAATCATTCCAAAGTGACGCACACAATTATTATTAATTGTTCCTAATGAATCTGATTAAATGCTATTGACGGCATGGTTGGCGCAGTAAAAGAGCGATTGGCTTCTGCGCTGCCTATCGTGGGTTCGATTCCCGCACAAAACTAATATTTGTAGTGCCTAAGTTAGTTCTCCCGGGTCTGCGACGGTAAACAAGCGATTTTGATGACAAAACAGATGTGTAGCTACTTTAGAATGTCTGCCTCAAACAGAGAAATAAGACGTCAGCCGCAAAATTGAAGATTTGTTTCGATGTCGAAACGAATTCAGAAATTAAACCGCAGCTACACTGTCGTTTGCTTTTATTAACTGCAACGTCTGCAATTTGTCGTCGCCTTACGAGCCGTACCTTTACTATAAACGAATGCGTAAGCGTGTGAGCACGCACGTGTTTTCGCGTCTAAACTCCACTTTACTATGTCATGTGCACGCCTGCACGATTAGAAGTGAAGGTCCATCTTAGTAAACAGTTTAAAGGATGTCAATGATATGCTTATGACGCAGTGGCTGACTGTCTCTTGATTTGTTGTGCATATAGTCTTATAGACATCAGATAGACTAATAGCTTTGTTGGTCTTGTGGTTGTAACCGGTCTCGGGTCCCTTCAGGCCGTGTCGACGGCGCGTTCGTGTTCCACGAGCGCCTCAAAGAGATGTCAGCAACATGGGAGGTAGGAGGGGGGCCCCTTCAAGGGCCGGCGCCCGTCGTCGGGGCTGCGGGTTGTTGTAAGAGATACCGCGGCCTCGACATAAAGGGCTAAGAACGAACATAAGTGGTTTTTAGTCAGTAGAAGTCTAGCACTCCCTTTCGCTCTGCCCAAGAGCGGGAGGGGTTATTGGATGATGTGTGGGACATCCCCATCGACCCCCAAAAAATAGGACAGAAGAAGTTTATTAGGTTTCGCTTGAAAGTTTCAACATTACAGCCACGGAGCCTGGATTTCTGCCCGGTTGGTAATGGACCCTATTCTAGGACCTTAACTATTAAAATATGCTTGAACTCCTCTGCGTTATACCCTTTGATGTTTACATGTGGGTGTTGTGAGGTCAGTGATTCCTATCTATATACAACTGAGAAGACACTCAGAGGTGACAGTCTCCTTTATTGTCCAGGCATTGCCTTGGTTCGTTTATGTGAGGAGATATCACGTTGAAGTGAGATTCTATTTCGAAGCTGATGAAAAAAGGTGGCATCGATCATTCATACATTCTCACGTGCAGCCTCTTATCAACACGGGTGGTGCGATTCTCCATACAAATTGGGGAATACATTTATATACAGGGTGTTTGGAAGGGAGCTGTACATACGCCTAGGGTAGAAACTAGGGATAGTCTGCTACCTACCCCCGCCCATTATATTGACCTTGGCCTCAAGGTTTTTTTTTAATTTAAAATTATTTCTTTACCTTACTACGGTACTTCAGGCCCCATAACTTTTCTTCTCCACAATTTTCTGGTGTAAAATAATTTTTTGCAGGACCCTAAGACTCTAACGATTAAAACAAGACCATTAGCCGACCGGTCCCATGGATAGATTTTGAGCTACAGGTAGTTTTAGTCAAAAAGTCAAATAAAAAATAATAATAAATTAAAAAAAAACCTTGAGGCCAAGGTCAATATAATGGGCGGGGGTAGGTAGCAGACTATCCCTAGTTTCTACCCTAGGCGTATGTACAGCTCCCTTCCAAACACCCTGTATATTATGTTCATTTTTGATTCTTCAGAGCAGGCTGTATCTTGAGATACCCACTTTTTAGCCCAGTTCCCTTAAAATCAACAACACATTTTTTTTACCTTTACACGATCTTCAACAGCAATCGGTTAAATTAAATAACCGTTGTCAATGATAAACCATAAGTATTTTAATTAATAAACGAAATTATTATTGTTATACTGTGTGTATTACAATAATGATTTAGTTTATTTATTTATCATGTTCGTTGAATAGTAAGCAAGTGGTTTAACTTTTATTTAAATGATTTTCGGTGAGTACCTGCTCTATAAAAGTCACTGTTGAATAAATATCATGAATTATGATTCAATGTTCTGATTAGGGCGCCCAGCAGGGCTATTGCGTATCTTTTAAATGACAGGAGCCTTTTTTTTTTTTTTTGGTGGGTGTAAAATCATCGAATAACCCCTCCCGCTCTTGGGCAGAGCGAAAGGGAGTGTCAGACTTCTACTGACTAAAAACCACCCATGTTCCTTCTTCGCCCTCTATGTCGAGGCTGCGATAACCGTTGGACTACCCGCGGCCCCGACGGGCGTCGGCCCTTTCGGGCCCCTCCCATGTTGCTGACATCTCTTTGAGGCGCGCGTGGAACACGAACGCGCCGTCGACACGGCCTGTTTTCGTCGTGAGACGGACGGACGGCGAGTTAGCCCATCACTCACCGTCCACAGGCCCGCGTCTACGGTGGCCGGAGGTCATCGCGGGACCCCCGACGCCCGGAGCGCCTCCCGCGGCGGCTGGGACGAGAGGTTCTCTCCCTCTCGCGTTCCGCCACCTCCTTCGCCAGCATCACTGCTTCGCAGAAGGAGGCGACGGCGTCCCATTCCTCCTCGCCCCGGACCATGGCTTGCACCAGGGCCGGGCGCGAGAGGTCGCCGCCGCCGATCGCCGCTACGAGAACACGGCGGGGCTCCGCCCAAGCGGGGCACACCTCCACTGTGTGCTCCACCGTGTCCTCCGGCCGATCCTCGCAATGGTGGCATCCGGGCGTTTCCTCCCGCCTGATTCGGTGCAGGTACCTCCCGAAACAACCGTGTCCGGTGAGGACCTGCGTCAGACGGAAGGTGAGGGCGCCGTGGCGCCTCTCAAGCCACTCCTCAAAGAGGGGACTTACCGCCACTTTCGTGGCGTGCCCTGCACGGGGTTGCGACAGTCGCTGTCTCCATGCCGCCATGAGATCGCACCGGAGGTCTGTCCGCCGCGCAGCAATTTGCCGCGGCAGCGGAGTGACCCCCCGGCGCAGCGCCTCCGCGCGCCATTGATGCAGGCGCGCGAGGACTATCGCCTCCAGATCCCACGGCGGCAGTCCGGCAAGGAGGTTCGCCGCTTCGCGGGAAATCGTGCGGTACCCCCGTACCGTCCTCACGGCCATGACCTTCTGGGGCACGTTCAGGTAGTGGGCGGCCCGCTTCCTCAAAGCAGGCGCCCACACCGGTGCCCCGTAAAGGGCCATGGACCGCACGATCCCCGCGTAGAGCCTCCGGCAGGAGGCGTTTGGCCCCCCCAGATTGGGCAAGAGCCACCTAAAGGCAGCCCCGGCCCGCTCCAGTCTGGGAGCCAAACGTCGGAAGTGCTCCACGAAGTTCCACCGGCTGTCGAGGACGAGTCCTAGGTACTTCAAAGTACACTCGACGCCGATGGGAACCCCTCCTACCATTAACTGGGATCCCGACGGCAGCGCATTCCCACGTCCATGGAAGCCCATGGCCTCCGACTTGTGAAGCGCCACCTCGAGACCCAGCTGCCGGATCCTCTCTACGACTATCGCAACCCCGCGTGTCAATCTGTCGGCCGCCGCCTCGTACGACCCACCCTGAGCTAGCACCAGCGTATCGTCCGCATAGCAGACTACGCTGACGCCGCTAGGGAGGTCGGCGCGCAGCACCCAGTCGTAACCGATGTTCCACAAGGGCGGCCCCAGAACCGATCCCTGTGGAACACCGCACGACATCTCTCGCCGGTTCCAATGTCCGTCCTGACCAGGGTAGATGACAGCCCTGTCTGTCAAATAGTCCCCGACCACACGACGAAGGTAGGTCGGCACCCGGTGATACCGGAGTGCCTCCCTAATGCAGCTCCAGGGCATAGTGTTAAAGGCGTTGGCGATGTCGAGAGACACCGCCAAGACCACACCGCCCCGAGAGACCGCAGCCCCCGTCGTGAGGGCTCTCACGCGCATGATGGCGTCCACCGTCGAGCGCCTCTTGCGGAAACCAAACTGGTGTTCCGCAAGATCCGGACCCATTCCCTCCAGGTGCTCGGCGAGGCGGTTTGCAATTACTCTTTCAAAGAGCTTGCCCACCTCGTCGAGCAGCACAATGGGCCGGTATGCGGACGGCGAGTCCGCCGGGCGCCCCGGCTTCTGGATGAGGACCAGCTTCCCCGTCTTCCAACGAAGCGGGAACTGGCCTCTCTCCATGCATGCGCTAAAGAACCCCTCCAGTCGGGGCCCAAGAGCCTCTGAGGCCAGGACCCAGGCTTTGCCAGGCAAGCCATCGGGTCCCGGGGCGGTATTTTTGGCACTCAGCCTACGTACCGCCGCTCTCAGGTCTACCCCAGTCACCTCCGGAATGTCGTCATCGGTTCCTGAACGGTCCGCTTCCGGCATCGCGGATGGCGGGGGAGGATGCTCCCCTCGCGAAGGGAACAGAGCGCTCACCACGTCCTCCACGAGCTCAGGCCGGAGACTCTGCGTCAGCGGGGGGGCCCGGGTGCGGAGTTGATTCCGCACCGTCTTGTAAGGGCGCCCCACGGATCTCTGTTCAGAGTCTCCAGCATCTCCTCGCGGGCCTCATTCTTGGCCCGCTTACAAGCCTCGCGGAGGGTGGCCTTCGCCGCCCTGTACCCCTCATACAGCTACGAATGACAGGAGCCTTACATTAAAAAAAAAAAACATATTCGGAAATTCTTGATTAATTTTGACTTTTAGACTGAATAAATATTAATTTTGAGATCATACTAGTCTGAGTTTGTTAACCCGGATGCGAATTAAGTGCAAATTGTCCCTAACCAAAAACAATGACGGCCATACATAGACAAGTAGGTACAGTCAACAGCAGAAGTAGATGAAACACTATTTAAAGTTTCAAAGCAGGTTTTAAACAAAAAACTTTTTAGAAAACGTTACTAACAAGTTATCGACGAGTTAGGAATATTTTGTTGAATAATCTTCAGAAAAATTACAAAATATAGCTGGAGTTCTGTACATACAATAATATACTTAAAATACGAAATGTTAAGCTACTTTTGCCGTCGACTGTACATCTCATAGAGTAAAAAAAATATTCAGCCTCTTCTATGAAAAAAAAACGTAACGGAAACAATAGCCTGAGTATAATGATAACCTTTGCTATCATAAAACTCTTCGTGAATTTCGTTTTTACGATTTTTTTATAGACATTATTAACTAAATAGGCATAGTAATTTTGTGAGATAGAATAGTCAAAAGTCATTGTGTTTAGTTTCGCTAGTCGCTGACTATTTGCTGAGGAACTCGTGGAAGGATATTATTGGGATACTTGGTGTTGCCAGCGGCGTCGCCCGCTACAACTCGAAAATTATCCCACAGGATTATAAAATCGGGATAAAAACTTTAAGACGAAATGCGGTCAGAGAGACTTTTGAAAATTAGATATTTTTTTGGCGTGAGGACAACTGCTGATCCGACTCAATAGCCTAAGTAAAAAGTCTTATTTCTAAGTTTGGCTCTCGTCTATTTCCTCCTCCAATATTGTACCAATTTATAAGATATTTTAAACGCAAAATAAGAAGGATGTATTCTGTGCACCTATGTTTTTCTTTTTTCGTTAATAGTTGTCAAAATGATTCTTGCAAAAAAAAATAATGACATTCATTTTCACATTCAAAAGTTTTAGAGCATGAAAAGAAACGAATCTATGCTACAATGAAGATTAATACGATAAAATTATTTTATTTGTATTCTTAGTTTAAAAAAAGTTTTGAGAAAAGTTTAAGTAGGCACAGTAGATAAAGTATGTAGTAAAAATATGTATAATTTACCTAATAGATTTTTTATGTACACATCTAGCAGGACTCAAAAAAAATCTATCATATGTACAGTCACGGCCATCATTATGTTAACATAAAACAACTTTTAAATAAGTAAGATTTTTGAAGGTCTGTTACTGTGTTGATTTAATTTTGTTTTATTATTTTACGAACATAACATTTTGGAAGCCATAGTTTTACGAAATAGGTCTTATCTCAAAGTACAAACCGTATCTTCGCAAGAAAATATACTTTAATGTTTTACTCGTGACTGTACCTGCTTTTTATAAATATCTATTAAAATTTTGTTTTTCAGACTTAAGTGCTGCAATAAACAAAAACGAAATAATGTTATTATTTTTTCCCCATGAATATAAAAACTTGTGAGTAAAACGATACGATCATACATTTTTACACGTGTATGATCGATACACGTGATTGATAAAAAGATAAATAATGTAGGTACTTTAGGATACCTACAATCATTTTAGATTTTTCTTAATCTACAGATTTTAACTAAAACAAAAACATAGAAATATGTGTTGCGTTGAAGTCAAACAATAAAATTATTTTGGAGCATGAAAAGTAATTAGCAATGACTTTGATTTGAGGGATATTGATTTTGATTGAAAATATCGATAGTTTAATAAAAGTTTTAGGTGATAATTCAAGGCTGTACGGAATCACATTACTCCAAGCCCATATTCTTTTCAGTCGGTCAGAACCGCCATTGCTAGAGCGAATACCTGAGCGGGAATGCTCGCACAGCTTCAACAGCTTTTGGCAGCACTCACTGAGGCTAATCACTAACAGAGGTTGAAAAAAAAAAAAAAAATTGCAAGATTTCGAAGTGTAATTTTGTGTAAGTACCTACCTATGTTTTTTAACAATATGGATCAATGATTTGTTTTTGAAGAAAAATACTTCCTGCTTAGTTTGTATGTCAAAGTTTTATGTTATGTTATACCAAATACCTATTTACGTTCCAAATGTTCTCAAATAAGTGAAATAATTGTAATTTCTTTTTGAGAAATAAATTCTTTTTTCTCTTTAACCTTGAGTTGAACTTATTTCTTTTCCCGTCGGTACTGCGGGTTGTTCGAAAGAGATACCGCGGCCTCGACACAAAGGGCTAAGAAGGAACATGGGTGGTTTCTAGTCAGTAGAAGTCTGACACTCCCTTTCACTCTGCCCAAGAGCGGGAGGGGTAAGTAATTTGATGATTTACCACCAACTAAAAAAAGAAAAAATGGTGAGCTTTTTTTTTTATCCGGCCACAAGCCCATACTTTGACACGATATACTAAATTCTTTCAATTTGCCAGCAATAGATAACCAACTATCATAACAATTATCAATTTTACACAACTCTAAGAAAGTAACCCACAATAGATAAGAAATTGTGAAAATCAGAGGGCAACGGTCGTCACGTCATAATTATTGTTACAAAATAATAACTGTCACAAAAATAGTCATAACACTGTCTTGTTACATACTGATAAGAGTTTTAATAACGCCGGAAGTCTGGACGCGTCTCGGATGATTTTGTTATTGTAGATATTAATATTTAATTCTTACTTTATTTTGTATGAACTTTTATTTACCCAAATCATTATATTGGTGAGTTTGTCTGTACCATTTTCATCTTGATCTATATTAAAAAAAAAAATTACATTAAAAATTTGTTTTTTTTTTTTTTTCTTTTGTAAATGTGTGTTTAAGAGGAAACAGGGCCAAAAACAGGTATTTGAAGAAACAAACATTTTCGCTGTGTCAAGTCTGCCCCCGTAGAGTACGATCAGTTCCAGCTCAGAACGGTTAAATCACAAGAAAATAACAATACCAACGTATCGTTATTCCCTTTTTTTCTTTTTGTAAACTGAACGAAATGTTTGAAAAAGACGACGATATCTAAAAATTCCATGAAGGAGAATGTGTGGATTATAATTAAAATACTTTGTCCCTCCTTCGACCGTCACTCATTACTTCTCCAATGATTAGGTATATTTATACATATACTCTATACTAATATTATAAAGCTGAAGAGTTTGTTTGAACGCGATAAACTCCGGAACTACTGGTTGGAATTGAAAAAAATCTTTTTGTGTTAGATAGTCCGTTTATCAAGGAAGGCTTTAGGCTATATAACATCACGCTACGACCAATAGAAGCGGAGCATAAGTAAAAAATGCTGCTAACACGCTAAAATATATTCCTTTTTGCGCTGCCAAAATGGTTATATGTCTATCTTTAAAGATTGACTCACTGTAACCATTTTTTACTATTAAAATGTTAGGTAAAAAGAATTATTTTTTGCGTAGCTTATTTAACCCATATGATATTAATCTATATCTAAATAAATGTGTTTGTTAAAACGGAAATTTAGAATATTTGTGCCTTTTACTTTATATAGTAAACTAATATCTTAGAAGATATCGCAATATAAAAATATCCGCGCGATAAAATCGCGCCTTAAAATTCAAATTCAAAATATTCATTACACCATAATGTTTACAAGGTGTTATTGTATAATATTTAACAACAAGATATACCTATAGTATTCTTACTTTAATATTATAATCTAAGGTAATCTAAACTAATATTATAGAGATGAAAGATTCGATTTTTGTTTGTTACCATTTTACTCAAAAATGACTATTATATTTTCAAAATACACGTGAACGAATAAAATTTTAATGCTGAAGAGTTTGTTTGGTTGAATACGCGAATTGTAAAAATATTTCTATGTTGGATAGTCGATTTATCGAACAAGGTTATAAGCTTTAATGTAACGCAGACGAAGTTCATAGTTCAAATTCTTATTACAAAGTGTACAAATGAGGTTATAATTGGTTTAGTCTAGGTTTTTCAGATTATTTTGCTAGCATGTTGAAGTATGGTAAATAAGTATTTAATAGCAATGCGTCTAAAAAGTTATCCTTGAGTAATGCGTAGGTACTATATTTTTCAATGTTAATTTGGGTTGGAAGATTATTATTAGCAATTTGTTAATATTGTCTTTGTCGTAAAACAAGTTGATTTTTGCAAGAGATATTAATGAATAATATTAGTTTTGAAACATCTGTTTTATATGAACATTAATTTAGATAAACATGTCCTATTATGATTATTTTGTAATATATTACAATTATTTCAAGTTACGTTATTTGGTTAGTTGTTTTTTGGTGGTTTTGTTGTTGTGACACACTCCAATAATGTTTAGAAAAAGATTTAATCTAGGTTTGACAAAACCGGCAAACGTTTGAATAACTTAGTTTTTGTTGATGACGATACATATGAGTCCAAAGCTTGTTTAACTTGAACTGGAATCTCCAAGGGAAAAGAAAGGGTGGCCATCCCCGTCAAACCTGGCGCCGCACCGCACCGAAGCGGCGAGCATCGGAATGACTTGGAGCGAGATGAAGCGTGAAGCTCAAGACCGATCGAGATGGAGGACACCTATGGACGCGCTCTGCCTCATCTAGGGGACATTTAAATGTGCCCTAGAAGGGGCATTAAGTCAAAGTAAGTCATACCTAAAAAAAGTTGATTTAATTTTGTTTGTTTTTCTTGTTGTAAAAAATATGAAATGCCTCACAGATTATCAATAAAAGATAATTGAAAGTTGTATTTGAGAAAACGAGTTAGGTATCCGATTTAGTTAAAATTAAAATGTTAAAAAAAAGAAACGGACAGCGTAAAGACGTCACATTCAAATTAATCGTATCATGCTGCGACCGGTATTCTAACTTTGAGTGACGTCTGAGAAAAAACTTGATTGTCGTTCATTACTGGGACGTGGCCAATCATGTTTGGTAAAAAATGTGCGAATTAAGCTATAAAGATAATGTGATTTATTTTAATGTCAAGGTTTTCTGGATGCGAATCTGTAGAGGCTTAATGCGCACTTAAAACCAAAGACTGATATGTCGGTGTCTTGCATACTGTGTTGTTAAAAAAATGCACTTTTCGTACCGCCCCGCGGCCGCTGCAGCAGACAAAGCTCGCCAACAACAACAAAGGCGCAGACATTATGTTGGTCTGTCGGCAAGGGAAAAGCCCAAAAAGGAGTACGAAACGTTGATCTCGACACAAAGGGCTAAGAAGGAACATGGTTGGTTTTTAGTCAGTAGAAGTCTGAAACTCCCTTCCACTCTTTCCAGAGGGGGAGGGGTTATTTGATGACCCCCCCCCCCCCGCAAACTGCAGCGATTCCCATCACACTATACGGGGGCAGGTTTGACGAAGCGCGACAGCCTTAGTTTCTTTCAAATAGGTACCTATTTTTGAAATTACTTTTTGGCTCATGATTATTGATTTTAGTAAACTAAGGATTTTATGAACGTAAAATGTTTTACAACCAACTGTGTGCCATAAAATTAAAATATATTATATAGTTTTGTCATGTAGCATTTCTATCCTAATAATACATTGCGTAAAATACTAAAATTTACAAAATTGTCTTCAAGTTATGAAAAACATAAAACGTCCAAAAGTAAGCTATAAAATGAAGTAAAAAACTTTATCGATAAAATAGAAAATAACCATGTCAGCAAAGGATGAGTTTTTTTTTATACTAACTTACGTTTCCTGCCCAAAATTAGTTTTTTAAGAAATCTAATTGGCATAGTACCTAGCTTGTTAAGTGAATGTGTTTTTCACATGTGATAATTTTTTGATTGTTAATTATTAACCTGATTCTGACGATAAGTTTTTATTTGAGTTTAAAATCAATCAGAGTTCCTTGTAAAAAAAAACGATAATAACCTTTATTACTACCTAAGAGCACCATAATAATTATGTACCAACCTATCGTATACGTCAATCTCAAGTTCAGTACCCTAATAAGTTTATTTTTTAATGTTAGATCGTCATGCTGAGATATTTTATTTTTGTTTTTGTCTCAGCATGCCTTTTCGACTTGTACAGGACCAATTTAATATTCTCTAATGATAATAACTTATTTATATAATTTTGTTTAATTTTATTTTAACCATTGTTCTTGTACCAAATAATTCTAATTGACTGTACGAAAATCAGAATTAGAATAATTTTGTCATCTCCTTTTTTATTAATCCTGCTTGAATAAGATGAAGAAGAGATTCTACAAAACTAACGCTTAGTTAAAAATGTTTATGTTCCACAAATCAAACTCACACTTGACCAGTTTTTCTATCGCTTCAGAGTTACAAAAATAACTTATTTACAAGTTTTTATTATAAGGCAACGAACGTAGTATTTAAGTTTCCAAAGCTCACGTTTTTGAAACGTGCACGTGTTTTAGGTAAAAAAAGTTAACTGGTGCTATTTTTAGCCGACGGTGCAAGGCTTAATGATAATTGCAACTGTAAGATACTAAAATCTAATAATTGCTAGTTTTTTTTTATATAAAAGTACATGTTACTGGTCGTAAATTATTAGATGAGAGCATGATTATGCAACAAAAGAAAATAAAAAAATAGTCATTTAAAAATATTTTGAATTTTTTTTTTTTCAGGCGCAAGTATTTATCCCGAGAAAAGCAACAACAATGATAATAGATTTATGGTGCCGCGCCGCTCCACCTGTATATTTATATTCTTAGAAATAAAATGTATATTTATATTGTTGGCGTACCTATTTTATTATTATGGAAACTATTGTTATATTTTAAAATAATTTCACGCGGCCAAAGGTCGCTGTTCTCAGCTAATTATCCAAATAACAAGATGTTTTTTTCAAAATGATGACGACTTCTCAAAATCAGAATATTTGTATAATAAGCCTACAATGGTGGTCACTACGCACGGTGCACGGTTTTATATTTAGTCGGTTCCTAAGAAGAAGAACTGACAAGAAACTCCATGGTTACTTGTTTAAAACTATTTAGGTAGTTTAACAATGTTATTTTGTTACTGAGAGTTAGTATGAGATGTTTGATGAATAATCGGGTAGAAAACTAGTGTTCAAAGTTTACAACAGTAATAATTGTGATACTTCAAAGTACCAGCAGAAATAACACGAAGTGTGAAAAAAGTATTAAAATCGATCATAAAATGGAGTAGCTACACGCTTTCAAAGTTTTTGGTGAGGGCATTTTCTATCCTTGTCACGCGAAACGGCCATATTCTGTAGGTACTACGGCGGTACGAAAATATGACGTCACTTTTTCGTAGCGCTGTCTTTTTCTAACAAGTCATTCGAAATCGGTTAAATATTTCTCTAATTTTTTCACTGTTGCCTGTCTTTTTATTTACTGTTTCGAGATCACTGGTAAACAATAATACTCATGTAGGTACTTATCTAAAACACGTAGAAAACGTGATTGTGAAGGTTAAATACGATAGAAAAGCTCACAAATATCTAGGAATATAATATACAAGGCCTACAATGTGTACACATTCACAAATTATAATAAATATACTATATTAATTATTTTTCTTTGATATTTCTAATTTGAAATGTTTACAATTCTTAATTTAGTACTTTTTTTTGACATTGGTATTAAATTATTTTGTTTATACTATAATTTGGTTTTGTCACAGCATGCATAATTAAGTAGGCAGAATATGAAGAACTATTGTGTAATGTGTGATGAAATCCGCAAAAATAATACCATATTTCAGAAAAATAAATTAATCTATCTTATCAACGTGACACAAAATTAAAAATTAATAATAATAATTTTAAAAAAAATGTTTTTGAACATAAAACTAAACTAAACACTTACCCAATTAGTAGCTATGTCGACAGGATCGATCGCAGCCATAATTACACTGACGATCATCAGGAGAATCCCATATGATAGTTTTATCACAGAATCTAAAAAATAAAAAGAAACAGCTTTTGAAACAGTATTTTTTCTCAAAGTCATAACAATAACACACTTTTTCGTGCAAAAAGCAAAATTGATTGAGATTAATTTTAGTTGGAACGGAATTTTTGAAAAACCCAATTATAGATTTTTCTAATAATAAACGAATCGTGGTACTATTTTTGGTTCACTGACCACCGGTTATTTTTCTGATCAGGTGATCGATAATCGCCATATCGCTGACCCATTGATTGAAACTTTGAGCAACGCAGAATGAACTCTTATTCCAAGATCATTATAGTCTAAAATCAAGAGAATGGTATTTAGACACTGGCCTTCTATTCCATCTAGCATTTTAATTTATTATCTTTTTTTGTTAAGGTTGATGCGAAAATCACTAATACAACCGTCTCAGTTTATATAATTCTCAAGAGTGAGTATTTGATGAAAAATGCATTCTTGAGACTTACATGAACTGAGACGGTTGCATTGTTATTACTCAGTAAATAGACATTTTGTCACTGCCGCGAATCCCCGTTTATTTAACATAAGACTTGACACTGACCGGGAAATTGCAAAAAAACGTAAGAAAATTCGAATTTTGCGGGGGCTACCTTGTCGCCTTCACCTTAATAAAAACACGTGCCTTTTAAAATTCACGTGATGCACATGTTGCCCTCGCTTTAAACACAGAACGAGTATTCCTAATTTAAATACATACTTAGAAATATATACAACTGCACATAATAATTTTATAACATGCTAAAAAACATAATAAAGAGGTAAAGTTCATAAGGTTGCATGTGTGCAATGTTCGGAACTCCTAAGTCGATTATTCGAAATTCGAAATTCGAATTTCTTACGTTTTTTGCAATTTGCCAGTCAGTATCGAGTTGTATGTTAAACAAAATAGGATTTGCAACCGTAATAAATGTGACTTTACTGAATATTAATGTTAAAACACCAATACACCCGTCGATAATCCTATTTTATTTAACACTAGTTGATGCTTGCGGCTTCGCCTGCGTAGGTATCGGTCATCGTGACCAAAAGTAATCATGAAATTTGATTCCGTTCCCGCAACCCCTGGGAACCTATTCGAGGGATAAATATATACTAAAACCTTCCTCGAAAACCCCTTTATCCATTGGAGAAAACAGCACGAAAATGGTTGCACTAGTTTTTGAATTTATCGCGAACAGACAGACAGACACAACTTTATTTTATAATATATTATGTAGTTATCGTTATTTTTTATGTGGTTATGTAGTTCTGTGGTTTCTGCCTACCCCCATGGGAAAAGGGCGTGTGTTTATGTGTACAACCTGACACTGATCGGTAAATTGCAAGAAATGTAAAAAAAACGACTTTCGCTTTTTTTTAAACGTTTTTTTCCTCTATCTGTGCTATAAGACTTTGCTTCGTTCCAAACAAGATTCTGAGTTTTGTATTCCTGTAAGTTTTAATTCCCTTGTGTGTGTCGAAAAATTTCGGCATAAACCGCATGTATCCTTTGATTGCATTGGCTTAGAAGGATTATGGGGCAGTGTATTTGATTTAAATTTCAGCTTGATACCTTCACGCATTCCTGAGAAAAAGGGTCATGACAGACAGACAGACGGATGGACAACAAAGTGATCTATGAGGGTTTCGTTTTTTCCTTTCGAGGTACAAAACCTTAACAAAACCCGGGACATGATTTCTCACCAGAAACCGAGAGTTGCCGTGAGCATAACCTATTGCAAAATATTTATTAAAACTATTTTTTTCCTGATGATACGTACGTCTTTTCTGCACTGTGAAATTTTGTATTTTCATAATCGATATCCGTCCCTTGCTAGGGACATGCTGTAGGGTGCCTACAACCATCTTTCAGCCGTCTGAAACAAAAAGAAACCGGTTAAACTCCTTTTGACAGTTCAAACTTGTCTGAAGCCTAGATCAGTGGGCCTGAAGTGGCCAAAATAGTGAAATCATAAAAAAATATTATAATAAAATTTACGTTACAGTACAATTCATAATACGTTTACAAAGTGAATATTCATAAAATTGACTGCATCTGTGACCATTCCACTATAACGTCCTTTTTTTGACAGCTGACATACCGCGAGCGTCCGGGTGACTAGAGCGGCCCAAGTTGCGTCGAGCGCACCATGCCATTACTTATTAAAAGTGTATTTGCAACCAAACTACTCCAGTAATAGGAAATGAAAAAATACTGTTAAACAGCTAACATTATAAGGAATCGATAAATGTGCATACTGGAAAACAACTCTTATTGTGAAATGTACAAAAAAATGTTGAACCTGACAATATGGGTTAAATTTGAGTAAAATATTTGTTATAACAAGTTTTTACGAATTATTTGTAACATATCTTAATGTCACAGTACGTAGTATTAAAATAGATTATATGAGCTTTTTTTTGATACCAATAAACTATTACTTGGAACATACAGTGTAGCACAATAAGTCAAAACAATCTACCCATTCCCTCTATCAATTCGGTATCGCTCCGATGACGAAATTGTGCCAAGATGGCCGACATAAGGCTTCTCCCGCACAACTTTCGGATTATTTTGTTTTATGATTAGATTGATTTTTATTTATTAATATGAACTAAATAATATTTAAATGATAGGCAATTATTGTAGGTGTATATTATTTTCTAAATGATGTATTGTCCAAATAAAAATATCTACTTAAATTACACAGCACGACATTTTATTTTCCCCGTCGGGGCTGCGGGTAGTTCACAAGTTTCCGCGGCCTCGACATCCACTCAAACGTCCGGGCCACCATAGTAGCCCGTTAAATTTTAATAAGATTCATGTTATTATTATAAGCCTTTATTGTCACACTAGCCTATGTAGACGCTTCTAGTGCAATTTGTATTATTATCCTATAGGTAATGTTTTTGATAAAGCAGCCATTTTAGATCCCCAGGTTCTAATTAGAAAACTTAGTCAAGATGTATGTTGTGAATGTTGTGATTGACAAAAAAAAACAATTCAGAGACAAATATCAGGCTTTAAAGGATGTATGTACAGTGATTATACAAAGTGGTATAAAATACCGCGGCCTGGACAGAAAGGGCTAAGAAGGGACATGGGTGGGTTTTAGTCAGTGGAAGTCAGGAGACATTTGATGATTTTCCACCATCAAATAAAAAGACTTTTTTATGTTATTTAAAGTAAAAATTGAAAGTTTATTGTGTAAATGCTGTGGGAAATCTTCGGAACTGCTGGGGACCTTAAAATGCTGCTTTAGCAGAGTTGCGTTAAGTTATTGAAATTGCCGCTAACGAAGTTAACTCCGAAAACTATTTTTGGAGAAGAGCCGTGAGAAATAGATTTTCATCAAAAAAAAAAAATCACTTAGTATACCTACTAAGCAATTGAAGATAACATTTATTCTTTTAGGTAAATTAAATTAAATTTACAAAAATGTATATAATTGACTAAAATAGGTATACTATTTAAATAATAAATTTAAAAAAAACACGTATTATTTTTACTTTATTTCTTGTTGCTCTTAAAATGTTGAGAAAACTTGGACTTTAACACACATTACCATTACTGTAAATGGCTTACATAAGTTTATAAATTAGCACACAAAAAGATTTTTTTATTTTATTTCACATCAACGAGAGATACCATGGTATGGGGTTATTTAGTTAATACAGCAAGTATTAATAAAATAGTAAAAAAATATTTTTTTAAATTTATAGTAAAATTTTAATGAAAAAAAACCTGACATCACGTCTAAAATCCCAGAAGGGTTAATCAGAGGTGTTGATAATACACCCAAACCACATTGTTTTAATTATTTGTAATAAAAAGGTCAGTCTACCAGCCCATCAAGTGGAATTAAATCCAGAAACTATTAAAAAAAATGTGGTCTAAAAAATTAATAGTAATAGGTACATACACATCTAGCCAGTTTTGTTTGAATATCCCAAGACACCTTTCGGAAAATAATTGAGTATTATAATGCCAAAACATGATTATAATTGTTAAATAATTTTCGGCTCAGTGCAAATTAGTGTTGTTTTCTTAAAACAAACACGTGTGTTTAAGCGTGTCGACCAAGTAATAAGTTACCAACAGGTCCATTTTAATATTTTATAATTATTGACTGAACAAAGTCTAAACACGCTTGTGCATACATGTTTTATATCGTGTCAAGTTTTTTATCTATTATTGCATAGTAGACGATTGGGACATCCCCTAATGGAACTCAAAGCCATTGTTTACTAAAAAACCGTTAAAATTACTGATCGATGTACTTATTGAAAATTGAATCAACATTTAATAACATACATAACATCACGCAAGTAGTTCCGCTTGTAAACCTGTGTAGCATAGTGAACCTATACGGTTCCCACTGCTGGGACACAGGCCTCCTCTCTGTGAGAGGGCGAGAGCTCCCAGGCGGGCTGGTCAACGCAAGCCACGTAATCCTGTGTACCTACCCACACTTCTAGCATCATGTTAAAGTCTCATGTAAAAGTGGGCCCGCCTATTGTTGTTTTAGTGTTAGTGTTTAAGTGCAAACCTGTTACTAACAATTTATGGATCTCTCAGTTGTCCGAAATAAAAATATTTATTATTATTATTATATAATTGCCGTCAACCAGGCTTAGATCTGGACGCCTTGGCTTCCACTGTGAAATTCCTGACGGAAAAGCAAAATAATACATTGCACGACCCGGATTCCGGACCCGTCATGGCCCTTAATAGCGCTTGCGAAAAGATAAACAAATTACATTTTGTATGCTAGATATTTCATTAAACTACTACACAATATGAGTTAGGTTAGGTCAGAACTCAGACCTTATACTAGTGTATTACCTACTGTTCCACTGTAGGTCAAAGGCCTCTTTACATACGAGCATTGATCACCATTTGTCTCGTAGAAATCATTTTAATTAAGGTTCTAAGATCACTCTTGTATTGTGATAGGTCATTAGGAAAAGTACAGTTACAAACATTAATATATAGACACTTAGCAACTTTTTCAGTTGGTATGTGACCCAGCTGTAAGGAAAATTACTTTAAAATGTATTTTCTTCAAGTGGTATCAAAAGTATGTGAAGAAAAGAAGACAAGCTAATAGAGACGTATGGAAGAAGAATAATGCTGCACCGTCAGTAGTTACGTTGCGTATCTCCGAAGTTCTTCATCAGATCTTCACCAAATTAAAATTGGACCACTCCCAGAAAGTAATCTACCAAATTACCTAAGTCGCTTCAAGTTAGCCTATAAAATTGGAAGAGTTCTCTTTATTTCTCCAGGATCCCATCATCAGATCCTGATTTGATTTTCAAATCAATTTTTTTAATTTGATGATGTGGGACCACCTGGAAAGTATACCCTTTCAAACAAAAAAATAACCCAAATCGGTCCAGCCATCTTCGAGTAATCGTTGAACATACATAAAAAGGTTTGACGCATCGATAACCTCCTCCTTTTTGAATTCGGTTAAAAATCAAAAGAAATAACTCTTTAAAATAAAGTTTTAAATGCCAAAAGGGCTTCCTACCAGCTACTAAAATAAGTGTAACACACGTATATCATAGTTGGCCACCATCATTCCTAAATAATTTGACTAAATGCATACACACTTATGCTCGTGAGTGTACAAGGTCGTAATTATCCTTTTAAGCAATTATACCTTTAGAAAAACAACAGCAACTATATTGTCTTGATTCTCTAAATAGAAATGACGTAGATCTAATATGCCTGCACAAATAATTTGTGTTGGTTTAGGAAATTAGCGATTAATTTAGACTAAATTATTATGGTGCTAAAAGCATTATGCGAGACTTTTTTGTCGTATTGACGTTTTTTGAACAAGGATGAATGGATGATGGCGGAAAATTCTGGTCAAATCACAGTTAAACTTATCTGCCGTCGTGTTAAAAAAAAAAAAATGATGGCTATAAAATAACATTTTGAGAAGTGGCCAAAACCGGAACTAACACAGCCATTGTCATTTGCAATACATTGCAAAAAATTGCTAATGAAAAGTTGCAATAATTCATACCAAAGCTAATATTTTGACAAAATTCAAAGATATTATGTGACTTGTACCAACACGAACTGGGCCCACATGGTGGCGAGTTACAGGCAGGAGCACCATACAGGCTGTAAATTAACCCTTTACACATACGTCAACCAAGTATTCTGTACATTAAACTAAGTACCCCTTTGCAAAAGTTTTTGCTGAGAAGCAACTTTTTTTTTTGGGGTCAAAAATCACATTTTACGGTAAAACTCAATGTAGCACTATTTAAACATGGTGCTAGTGGGTACTTTGAATAGTAAACGGGTCATGGAGGTAATTTAAGTAAAGTGAAAAACAAGTATTTACAAAAACAGCTGTGTAAAATTTGAAACTTTGACCCCCAATATCTCCGTAACTCGTAGGTCTAAAACCGAAAAATGATCGCAGTGGTGGGGAGAACAAGTGCCCTTCGTTTGCGTTAAGGGTACTTTTACACCCTTTATGTTTTCACTTAGTCAACGTCAACAACGTCAACAACGTCTAGAAATAATTTTCACCAACTGTATTAGTATGTGGGTCCGTAAATTTTCGTATTGAAGAAAATTCACTGACACTTCCATATACTGGCGAAAGACCGGTATTTTAAACAGGCATTTAACATTATTTTTTCTTTAAAGCAAATCAGATAACATACTTCAATTTAGCGATGTAGCATTTGTCTTACCACAAAGCCTGTTTAAATAACAGAATTAATTCGCTAACATCCAAACAGGCTTTAGAATTAAGGGTACCAGGCATTAACATTAGGCATTGACGTCAACGGAAGCATTGACGTCACATTTGGGAACCCTGTGGTATTTTTAGAAGTGATACTGTCAGAAAAATATTTTACTTAAATGGTTTTTTTTTTAGTTTAGTTGAGCTTCGGGACTTAGTCTCCGTTGTATGATAAGAGGCTGTTGTCCAACCGTGGGGTATTAATAGGGTAGTAGGTATTATAAATTGCTCTTTCCATCTTTCTTTGTCGGGAGCTGGATATACCTACGCCACTGACATTTTACCCTCCCGCAAGCGACTTATTGGGTGCCAGAGTAGCTACGCGATTTGCGAGTAGCGATTACTTAAAAAAGATTTATATAAAGCTTCAAGAAAGTTATTGGCAAAAATAAGCCAAAGGTCAAAGGTCATATTGATGGCAATAAAAATAACCTATGATTGATAGTTTAGGAGAAAAATGGTAGTAAGTTACAAAAACAGAGGCTTCTTTGCATATTTATTTATGATGTTTAAAAATTTTTGAAGGGAAAAGATTGTGTAAATTAATATATATTTTTGAATTCTTTGTCCTGTGATGGTTGCGGAAAATAAAGGCTCTAACGTATCCTAAAAAACCGCCAATTCACGTATACACGCCTTAATGCCTATGAATGTTTTATGTATGAATGTAAATTTTAATGGTTATAAGATTGTAAAGGATGATACAAGTATGTCACAGACGGAGGTGACTACTGAGATGACAAGTATTAGAGAACTATGCTAGAAGACATGCTATGAAATTGGCATAAGGGCAGGAATGAATGATTTATTGGCTAACCTGGCTAACCAGACATGACCCATCTGGTGTAGATATTAGAGTTACTTCTTCGGTCACAAGATTATACCTTTCATAACAAGCCTCTTTAATAATAATTTGTCATTTTAGTTGTATGAGAAAACTAAATACCTAGGTAGAGGTGGATTATTAATGATCTTCTAACCCACGTCAATTGCTTATGTTTTTATGCCCTGTTGTGTCGCTGTAAAATTACTTTTTGTCATAAGTATAAACTTTCCGCTGCGTAAATTGGTTAGTTGACAACGATCCTAAGGT
Organism: Diarsia rubi; assembly: GCA_932274075.1. NCBI lineage: Eukaryota > Metazoa > Arthropoda > Insecta > Lepidoptera > Noctuidae > Diarsia > Diarsia rubi. The sequence goes on along the minus strand of OW026420.1, from coordinate 1,671,212 downwards.
GTTTTGAATACAAGTATTGCAATTGAAAGATATAATTACAAACTTTAACGCAGTTCATATTACTTTCGGCTAAAGGGATCATTTTAATGTTCAAGAAAACGTGTTACGCTGACCCCGAAGAAAAACCGAACAAAGGTAATGAAGATAAGCGAATTCCTAATTGTATGCGAATATTGAATGAGAATATAGATATTGCTATGAAGATATCTACTACTAATACAAAATTCCTTTATAATTTTTCACAGAATCAATTTCCTTATGTGCAAAATTGTAATTCACACTGACACCTAGTAAATATTATATACTAGAAGCAAAATCAAACAATGATAAATAACTAAATAAATACATTTACATACACACTTATGAAGCAAAAACTAAGTACATGATCATAATTATTTGAAAATTCAATCATAGTTTTGGATTTTTTGTACCAATTTATTAAAGAGACAGGTAATTAAGTATTTATTAATACAATGTTGCAGTTTGACAGCACAAAAAAAAGATTAATCATCATCATCATCGTCACACGTGTGATGATGTTACTGATAGACCTACACGTAGGTACTCGTGGTTGTTGGTGGCTAATCATCACTTAAAAAACTTAAACTTAATCTTTTTCTAAGTAACTATACTCTGAAAGAGGTTTTTTGCAGTATTTGATGGGTAAGTTGAAATGTACGTAACACGTCATCAAGCATTACTTTTACAGTATATTAAGTATAAAATGTATGTTGATCAAGGGGTCTAAAATGGCCGCTAGAGCAGAATCATACTAGGGAAGTAATAATAGTATTATGGATTAAGTTACAAATCGTCAAAAATGGTCACAAAGTGAAAATACATAGAAACTGCGTCTTTGACCATTTTTTACGAAATTAATACTGTTATACTACTAAGATTCTATTTAAACAGTAATTTTAGACCCCATAACCTTGCGCATTCAACATACTAAAGCAAAATCAACTCATACTCGAACAACGTCAGTTTAGTCGCTAAACATTCGCATTGTTTGATGCGAATGCGAGTGTTGATGCGAATGTTTGAAATGATGCGAATCATTCGCATAATTATACGAATGCGAAGGCGAACATTCGTAACATCCCTGACGTAACGTATCAAGTTAATTTGCTTCGAGTGAATACATTTTAGACCCCATAACCTTGCGCATTCAACATACTAAAGCAAAATCAACTCATACTCGAACAACGTCAGTTTATTATTAACTAGTCGAAACTCTCGAAAAGCTTAACCCTTAAAAACACAGTAAATTACTAGAATTTTGACTGTCTGGTAAAATTAACATCCACATAAAATATTATAAACAAAATCAATTCTTCATTCTATATCGTGGTGGTTTCGTAGGCTAATATTGCATTAAAATAACTTGACTAAGTTAATAGGAAAAGACTAACAGTTAAACACTAACTACCGCACTCAGAGAGCTTTAATGATTACTTGGGCCATCACTTAGTAATGGTTTTGACAGTTTTGTCATACAAAAATATTTCAAACCTTTACTAAATAATCATTAAATATCTCTGAGTACGGCAGTAAGTTTATTGCGTTTAAACAACGTCTACGTCCTTACTGTTACTGAGTATTATGTATTAACAGGAAACTATGTTTTTAAACAGTTTCGTAATTTCGTGGTCACCTTTTTAAGTTTGGTGGAACATTTTATATGGGCATATAAAATGTTCCACCAAACTTAAAAAGTGTTAAATGTATTCTATTAGCTTTGTAGGTACTATTTAAGTTTGGTGGAACATTTTATATGCCCTATTCTATTAGCTTTGTAGGTACTATTTAAGTTTGGTAAAACATTTTATATGCCCTATTCTATTAGCTTTGTAGGTACTTTTTAAGTTTGGTGGAACATTTTATATGCCCTATTCTATTAGCTTGGTAGGTAGGGTTTGAATCCATTTCCATCAGAACTTTGCTCCACTCTATTATTTGATCCCCAATAATTTCGAGTACCTTTTGCCTTTTCTCAGGACCTTGGAGATTGGCCTCAGACTAAATAAAAAGTAAAGACGGAACTCTGCGAACAGCAAAGTGAGGCCGGTCAAACTACGCCTCGCATACACGCACACACGCCTCAGACCAAATAAAAAGTTTAAGACCAAGACGTAGTTTATGTTGTACGTGTGTGCGTGTATTGTGAATGTACACGGCGAGGCGTAGTTTGACCGGCCTCACTTTGCTGTTCGCAGACTTCCGTCTTTACTTTTTATTGGGTCTGAGAGATTGGCATAAGAAAATAGAGGACATACCCAGTAGTTTGTGAATTCAGGCTGTCGATGATGATGATGATGTGATTTTTTTTTAGGGTGGTCTCATCATCAAATGACTCTTTCCGCTCTGGGCGAAGCAGAAGGGAGTGTCAGACTTCTACTGACTAAAAACCACGCATGTTCCTTGATAGCCCTTTGTGTCCAGGGTCGCGGTATCTCTTCGAACAACCCGCAGCCCGGATGATGATGTGCCTTATTTTCAAATTTCAACAATTTTATATATTGGTCTAGCTCTTTTCATGTGTCCTCGTTAGGAACACAAAGTAACGTTATTGTTCAAATCTCAAAATGGATAAGATGACTAAGACTTCTCCTAAGATAATATATTCACCGGAAGAAACAAAGAGGACGTATTTTTTGTGAACTATACTTAACACTAAAATAATACAATACTGTTATAATGTAAATAAAAAATCCCGAATTGTACCGCTTAAGTTCTTCCGCTAAAATTATGTACACACAAATAAAACTAAGAAAAAATATTAACAGTGCTAATTCGCAAACACGTACTATGTAAATAAATCATCTTTTATTTACTTACATCTTAAAGTAACGGAAGAGATAAAGAAACATAGAACATTATTCATTACTTCATAATATATAATTATATTAAAAAGTCCTATACGCCGCGTCTGTCTGTCTGTTCAAGATAAACTCAATAACTACTGCACCGGTTCTCATGCTGTTTTCGCCAATGAATAGAGTGGTTCTCGAGGAAGGTTTTAGTTTATAATGTTTTTCTAAATTCCACCCTCACTTGGCACACTGGCAGGAGGAGCGCTGAGGTTAATGCAGGTTATGCCTCATACACTCGCATTCGCTAAACATTCGCATTGTTTGATACGAATGCGAGTGTTGATGCGAATGTTTGAAATGATGCAAAACATTCGCATATGCGAATGCGAACGCGGACATTCGTAACATCCCTGACGTAAAGTATCAAGTTTGCTAAGAGTAAATACTAACAAATAAACATAACACTGACGCTTACATTATCATAACTTAATATTTAGGTAAATCATTGATGATATTATTATTCATAAATATAGTTTATCATCATTGATATTTCCGATTTTTTTCTAGGTTTAGTAAGTTACGCTCATGGAGTTTCCGTGTCGTTTATTTCTATATTTGGAATGAAAAAAAAAACCGAAGAAGTGGTGTGATATTTTATGGCCGACTTCATTAGACCAGCGATAATTTTTCGCTGTATTAAATTGATATGGCCACGCCTACGCAATATTTTGTTTTTCCAGTATATCTTTGGTGTGGAAAGTTTTAGATTTGATTGTATTGTAAATCCGGGTCAACACAATACTGTAATAGGTACTTTGAGACTCAGTTAATGAGATTTACTTCAGATCAATTTTACAGGCACAACACCCGTCTGGTCGGAGGTTCCCCCCTTTTCTGTGGGGGATGAAGAGCTTTACTCCTTGTTCTGGATACTCCTATAGTAATATCGTGTGTATGCGTTAAAATACCAAACAATCATCACCATGGCTGCGATTTTAATGTTGAAATTTTATATGTATATAGGTGGAACACCAGTGGGTATTCTTCAAATTACTGTTCTTAACGGAACACTTCCAATTTCATTGTTCCTCGAGTTTTATTTTATGTTTCGATTATTTTCGTGTGATTTGATTGGCATTTTATGCAAAAAAGTAAAGGGAATACCCTCATTAATTAAGTTCTCATTTTAATAAAGAAAAGTTTCAATCGAAATCACGATAAGACGCTTTGTTCAAGATTAATAAAACAGAGCAGAGCAGTGGAGGCCAAGTGGTTTCGGCCCCGACTTACGAACAGTAAGTTGTGGTTTTGAACAAAGGTAGGTGCATTACTTTGTACAAATTAGTTTAATCACAACAGACTGCTCTCAAAATGGTGAAGGAAAACATCGTGAGAAAACTTAGAACTAAAATATTTGAAGACATGTGACACCTACCAACCCGCACTGCAGGGCTATTGCGTATCTTTTATATGACAGTGACTTTCATATTGCCTATGGATTAACTGTCAAATTGGTTATGGTTTAGTACAAAATGGAACCATTTGACAGTAATTGATAGGCACTATAGGTTAGCCACTGTCATTTAAAAGATACGCAATAGCCCTGCTAGACCTGCGTGGTGGATTATATAATAGCCCATCCCTCTCGTAGAGAGGAGGCCTGAGTCCATACTGTGGGAACAATATAAGTTGATGATGATGATGAATAAAAAAATAACATTATAATCATTCTCTTAGCTCTACACTTCATAAAGAGGTAAAATTTGTTATCCAATTATGTTTGAATGTAATCGGCGAAACCACTGAACCGATTCCAAAAAAACAACACCGGTGGAAAATCAGAATTTTCCGGAGTCATAATCAGCCTATAATGTTCCCACTGCTGGGACACAGAACTCTCTATGAGAGGGAATTGGCTATAATTCACCACTCGGGCCCAAAGCGGGTTGGTTCTCGAGTGTCTAAAGCTATATTAGAGCTATATTAATAATTAACGACATTCTCGTGGGATTACTTCTGACCATTTAAACACGAGTGTAGCCACGGGCAAAACCTAATAAATAACTTAAACAATTTGGTTAAAGTCTGGTGATCGCAAGTATGTCTGCCGATTTAAACGTCATTGACTTTATATTGGTCATTGTTAGGCTACACGACGACCGCGACGTCAGAATATTCAAATCGCATCTTTGAATAAATTACTTATCCATATTTCTTATTCTTGGAATATCCATAAAAGGAAATTTCCGTTACTAAATATTGGCAATGTCAAGGTGCATTTGTGTGTTAAATATATTATGTTGAATATGTTTTAAATCACCGGAACTATTTATAGTTTAAAGAAGAATAGTAAATATTTGTATTTTAGTCTGTTAGAGATGTAGGTTCTGAAAAACAATAACTACTTTAACAAAAAAAAGTTCATAATTATTCTTTTAAGAAACTCACAAGTTTTTAAATAGAGGTTGATTATTATTATTACATAACTTAATTAGCAATATCCATTCAAATAATGACAATTTTATCTTAATTTTATGCGTGAAAACTACAAAAAACCCATACAAAAAGTCGGATTTTCATACAAAACGTGTGTATTAAGTCTATGATGGCTGTTTAAGATTTTATTTCGTCTTAAACAAGATACCTTTGGTGAATTTTAAGTATAAGAGGCCCGAACTATGTAGATCGACTGATCTGCAAAGTGTTGTAATATATACTATTCTGCCCAAAATACGGGGGGATGACTACATAAATAAATATTAAATAAATAATTTATTCGGGGCCATATTTCTACTATTTTAATATCATATTATTTCATTGAATGGATGACGTTATTATCAATCCTTAGGTACTTCCTTACTATAATATTAATATTTAATTTAATATACCTAATTATAATATTGTAATTCCTAATATTTTATAATTTATAAGTATTTATAATTATACTTAGTTTATAATAATATTAAACATGCGAAAGTAACGCTGCCTGTCTGTCTGTCTGTCGCGCTTTCACTTAATAAAGGGTGTAAAAGTACCCTTAACGCAAACGAAGGGTACTAGTTCTCCCCACCACTGCGATCATTTTTTTTGTTCTAGACCACACCTCGGAACCCCCTAGTTACGGAGATATTGGGGGTCAAACTTAAAAATTTTGCTTTTGTAGCTATTAGTTTTTCAGCTTATAACTTTACTTAAATTAACCCCACATTATACACCCCCGCCCCCCACATACATTAAGGTTTACCGTAAAATGAGATTTTTGACCTCAAATAAAAGTCGTTTCCCAGCAAAAAAAATTGCGTATGGGTTTGATGTACCTACAGAGTGCTTGGTTGACGTATGTGTGAAGGGTTAATTTACATCCTGTATATTAATATGTTAGTGACTAGTGCTTTTTTTTGCAAAACCATTTATTATTCAATAAATAAACATGATTAGAAAATGGTTATATATAGTTTATAATAAAGGTAGGTGTATCTACAGTTAAATAAGTTTTCGCCTAATTTATTATTATGCAAAATCCTACATGTTATGAATTTTATAGCAGACTTGTATTTTTAATTAAAAAAATAATTGAATTTAAAACGACGACGTTGTAGAATTCCATATTTATTTATCACAAGATTTGACTACCTCGCTGAATAGTAATCACAATGGCGACTATTGAGCGAGACTTCTTGGGTTCCAGTTCTTAAATACAGTTAAACATTTAGCAGTAACTTGGATTTGTGTAGATGTCTTAGATTCTAAGACATCTACACAAATCCAATCCGATTTTTTTTGTTCTCCGGCATGTCTTAGAACTTCTAAGACTTAGAAGTTCTAAGACATGCCGGAGAACAAAAAAAATCGAAGACATGTGACATCTACCAACCCGCACTGGACCCGCCGCGTGTTGGATTAAGTCCATCCCTCCCCTCGAGAGGAGGCCTGTGTGGAGGTGTAGCAGTACCTTACTTAACTTAGAGTCTAAGAACTAATAGGGGCAATAGGTTACCGAAATATAGACCATCGTAAGTCCCTGTAGGTACCTGCTAATTAATGAAGCATTTAAATACCAGACGTATAAAAAATGTTAAATAAAGAGTGTTTAATCAAAGCCAATTAAGAACTTACCTACAAACTCTAAAAGCTTATTCGTGTAAAATAAAAGCTTATTAAAAAAAAATACTTATACACATCAATTAAGAATTAGTCATAATTATTTCTCAGTCAAACTAAAGAAGGCCTGTTACGTAATAAGTAGGTACTTAACGTACAGTAACGTGCAAAAGGTCCCGTTTCACTATTGGCTTTTCATTTGACCAAAAAAATATTAAGTTATTCCATGGGAAGCTAAAATCGGGATAAAAACTATCCTATGTATTAATCCCGGTTATAAACTATCTGTTTACCAAAGTTTATCCAAATCCGTTCAGTAGTTTTTGCTTGAAAGAGTAACAAACAATCACACTCACAAACTTTCGCCTTAAAATATTAGTGTCAAGTGTGATGGGATTTTATACTAGTCGAACCCCACCAGCTCTGCCAGGTGACTAAACAAAATTCCAGCCCCCTACTCCTTCGTATGGGTTGAATTGTCCCTGTCGGGGCTGCGGGTCCGAAAGAGACACCGTGGCCTCGACAAAATGAGATAAGAAGGAACATGGGTGGTTTTTAGTCAGTAGAAGTCTGACACTCCCTTTCGCTCTGCCCAAGAGCGGGAGGGGTTATTTGATGAGTTCCCACACCGCAAAAAAAAGGGGCTGAATTTTCTAAAATATTTTCTTAGCGAGTAGGGTAGGTATCAAAATGAAGGGTATTAAAAAGAGATAACAAAAAATAAAAAATAAAAACATTACCCTTTAATTACACTTAAATGTATAAAAGAAATTCAACGTGACAAATCCTATAAACAAACAAAAATTAAATCATCTGCGAAGAATTTTACGCGACCAACGAAGAAACATTATACACAAAAGAAAAAAAAAGTTGGAAATAAAAAAAGTAGTTAAAAAACTAAAACCCGATAGAAAAAACTGGTGCCTGCTTCCAAGTTTTGTTTTATTTAAAATGTGCTTGATTTTTGCTTTTCAGTTTTTTCAGTCGAGTTTTTTAGTTTTTAACTACTTTTTTTTACATTACGCCCACCAATTTAATGAAGGGGAGGGCCAAACTGCGAGGTTTGCCGGCCGGTTTTGCTGTTTATCTTCGCCCAGTACCCAAGAATTCATATCACGATTCTGTATCCATGCCAATCTGCAGCACCCTACCCTTCGTTCTCCAATCTTTCTCCCCCCGGATATCGTCAGAAGTAGTAACTACGCTAGGAGTAAATAATTTAAAATGTTATGCAAGATTGTTAGGTATACCAAATATAATTATGTGATTTTCAAGCTTTGAAAATCGCTAAAAATTATTTTCCTGCGTGTGCATATTATCCACACGCAGGGAAATAAACATCCACGCGTAGTCTCAGGAGATATTGACTTGACGACCGCTCCAGCGCAAAGATAATGTTATTACTAAGTACCTAACTACCTACCTCTATTTGCGCTTGTTACGAGAACAAATAAACTGCTAATTGAAATGCAGTCAATGGTACGTTATCTCATTGAGTTTAAATTATTGAAGTTTGCTGCAACTACATTCCTTTAAATATAGTTTCTATAGTATTGTTTAAACAATACAATACATAGGTCTTTAGATAAATGTTTTATATTTATAATACCTACGGTTTTATTCAATCAGGTCATTGTCAGTTATGATTTTCCTACTCCTCCGCTATTATTTTCTGATTAATTTCGTTGCGGGATCCAAGAAAGTTAAATCGTTTCTCTGGGACTTCGTCGGGCTTCATTGTCTCGGCGCTTTTCTTGTGGTCGCCAATGTTGATTCTGGCTTACAGGAGTTACAGTGGTTTGGGAATAGTGTGGCTGGCTTGTCAGTCATGAGACGTAAAGTTAATTGATTATAATTATCACATCACGCTTTTTATCTCCGTACGGTTTGGCAGAGGTATACCTCGCCTCTACATACAGGGACACCCATATTTTGCTATTCACGTTTAAGGTACATGTAACAGCGGGTGGATTTATTGTCATCAATCAGACACGCATTCTGACTCCGGTGTGCTACTGAGAAAATCATAATTAAATAATCGTTAGCCCTTGTGCTAAGGCCGCGGTACCTCTTTCGAATAACCCGCAGCCTCGACGGGCGTCGGCACTTCCATGATGCTGACATCACTTTGAGGCGTGCGTGGAACACGAACGCGCCGTCGACACGGCCTGTCGTCGTCATAAGACGGACGGACGGCGAGCTAGCCCATTACTCATTGTCCACAGGCCCGCGTCTACGGTGGCCGGAAGCCATGACGTGGCCCCCGACGCCGGTATCGTCTCCCGCGGCGATGGGTTCTCTCCCTCTCACGTTCCGCCACCTTCTTCGCTAGCATCACTGCTTCGCAGAAGGAGGCGACGGCATTCCAGCGAACGCTTTGCCTGACCTAAGAATGGCACAAACAAACGAGATGGCCATTATTATCCCCTTGCCATCCCCTTGTAGTAATTACTAGCTTTTACTAGTGGCTTTGCCCGCGTGGATGACGGAAATATCAAAAATGACGATTTGCCATACAAACTTTCATCCCCTGGTTCACCCCTTTGCGGGTTGTATTTAAAAAAATCCTTTCATAGTGGATGCCTACGTCTTATGAGGAAAACGTGTACGAAATTTTAAGCTTCTAGCGTGGCCTTTGCTTTGCCTTATTCAGAAGATAAGCATCACTGCTGCATATCTCTATCTATCATTCGATATTTAAGATCAAAATCACGTAACCACATTCCAATGCATTTGATAGAAAATATTTCCAAAAAAAACCTACCTAATAGCTAGAAAAAAATATCTAAGCATTCGTTTTAGACGATCAAATATTTAGCCAATTTAATGATCCAGCACCTAGAGTTAACCTTGATTAGTCAAGAAAATGATAGGAAAATCGATACCATACGTGATTAGGATGACTAAACACCTAGCACGTTGATGGGCAGTAAAAGCAGGAGGTTTTAAATAGAAGCCGTATTTTAGGGTTCCGTTCCTCAAGAGGAAAAAAACGGAACACTTAAATAGGATCACTCGTGTGTCTGTCTGTACTCTGTATATCCAACCATTCCCCCCCTCACCTTATCTCCGAAACTACTGAGCCTAATATTAAAAAAAATACAAAAAAGAGTTCAACACTTATAAATTACAGGAAAACCTGTAACAAGTTTGTGTTGCTAAAATAACATTGAAAATCTCTCAAAATCTAGGAACTACAATGGTACGGAACCCTTCATGATGTGCAAATCTTACTTGAATGAACTTGGCCAGTTTTTTTTGTATGGTGGGTAATCATCAAATGAGACCTCCCGCTGTGGGCAGAGCAGTAGGGAGTGTCAGACTTTTACTGACTAAAAACCACACCTGTTCCTTCTTAGCTCTTTGTGTTTGGGGCCACCCACGGTATCTCTTTCGGACAACCCACAGCTAGAAAAAGAAGCGTTGGTCTTCCTGCGGCAAGATGGACAGACGACATTGGTAATTGGTATGGCAACAAATAATGACGCCTGCCCATTTCGTCGGAATCACACTAATCACACTAATATTATAAAGGCGAAAGTTTGTTAGTGTGTGAGTGTGTATGTTTGTTACTTCCTCATGCAAAAACCACGGAACGGATTTAGATAAAATTTGATACACGAATAGTTTATATGCTGGATTAACACCCATGATAGTTTTTATCCCGATTTTATCCTCCCGTGGGATAATTTTAGTGTTGTAGCGGGTGAAGCCGCTGGCAACAGCTAGTATTATAAAGACGAAAGTTTGTGAGTGTGTGAGTGTGTAAGTTTGTTACTTCTTCACGTCTAAACGGCTCGAGCGTTTTTAATAATTTTTGGGGTGGTGTTAGCTGTCACACTGGATTAACACATAGGATAGTTTTAATCCCGATGTTATCTTCCCTTGGAACAGTTTTCGAGTTGGAGCGGCTGAAGCCGCTGGCAACAGCTAGTCTTATAATAATCTCGTTGGCAAGCGCTAAGTGAATATGATGGGCTTCTTCGTGGAGTCAGAATTTGTGGCCTATTTATGGTACTTTAACACCTCAAAAAACCACTTGAAGTGACGGAATGTGGGTGTTATATTAGGTACACTCATGCCTAGCCCTTTAGGGAGTGCAAGCGATGTTATGTTATGTTTAGATTGCCATAAATAAAAAGAAGGCAGCGGGTGTAGCCAGGCTGGAGAGATGCTTGAATTATGAATGTCAAAAACTTAACTGTCGTTCTTAAATACCCGATACCATACCGCGTGAAAAGTTTAGTCAGTCAACAAGTCCCCTGTTACGAATAATTAATTAACCGTTAGTAAAATGACAATCGTTGATCACAAAACTCGGTTGAGTGCACTCTTGAAATAACAGTACAGCCACTGAATTGTAATGAGGAACTGTTAAAATAGGTGTTATTTACTTTGCACGTTATTGTCATACGGTAGGCTGATATTTTTGGCCAGCGACTGAGATCTATTAAGGCCGGGACTCCACCAAAGCGGAGACGAGACGAGCGGAGAGGAGATGTTTTTTAAACAACCAATAGAATTGAGTTATTGACACGTCTCCTCTCCGCTCAGCTTCAGTGGAGATCGCTGTGCGGAGATGTGTAATATTTGTATGTCGCGATGGAAGCGGAGATGTGAGCTGTGCGCGGACGACGCGCAGTGGAGACGAGAGATGTGAGCGGCGTGCAGTGAGCGATGTCACCCTCCCCCCTCTCGCCCGCTAGCAACCCGCAGAACCCCGCGCGCGCGCCGGCCGGCCATCTTGCTAGTACCGTGCACGTGTACTGAGCACTCAACGCCTCGCACCCGAGCTGAAAAACATCTCTTCTCGCACAGCACACAGCACACCGCACACATCTCCGCTTTGGTGGAGTCCCGCGAGCTGAAAAACATCTCTTCTCGCACAGCACACAGCACACCGCACACATCTCCGCTTTGGTGGAGTCCCTTCCGGGCTCTGTCATCCGACAATACGCCTGTAGGAGGGAGCAGAAGCTGCGATTCTCCATACAAATTCGATTCACAACGACCAAAAAATGCATAATTATAGAACAATCTTTTTTTTTCTGTAGACTAAATAATATTGTAGACACGTTCCACGATTCAATTGTGAACAACAAAACAAGTGAATTATAAGTGCTTAAATTTTATTATATTGGTAGTTATTTATTATTTTATTTATTGGGCTCAGTTTTCCATTGACGTCAGTGGAGTTGGAGGTTGATATTTTTTTTACAGAAAGGTTATATTATTTTAATTAAGCACACACGCAAAGTTTCAACATGCGGAGACACGTACTTTTTGAGAAAAAAATTATTGAAAATCAAATATTTTTGCACTATTTTTCCATTGACGTCGGTGGAGTTGGAGGTTGATATTTTTTTTACAGAAAGGTTATATTATTTTAAGCACACACGCAAAGTTTCAACATGCGGAGACACGTACTTTTTGAGAAAAAAATTATTGAAAATCAAATATTTTTGCACTATTTATATCAGTTCCCACCACAGATTAAATAGAATTCTCGCCAATGAACGTTTCGTTTTACCTACGGTTAAGTTTTCATACGTTCGGTAACATTTTATTTTAATTTACGTAAATAATTATATTTTGTACTCATTTCATTAGTTTTCATGCACACATAATTATATTGAACAGTTTATGTTTAAATTATAGCAATAATTTCATTATTTTAGCTCGTAATGGGGGGCGTCCGCAACTTTTCCTTCACAGGGGGGGGGTAGTATCCCTCTTTCGATCGACACCCCCCCCCCCACCCCGCGGAGATGCGTTGTTTTTTTTTCCAAAAATTCTTAAATACTATTGTATTTATGCAAAACGGAACGTTATTTTTATGCTTTAGTACAGTTTTTTCGACCCCGAAGCCGGGGGAGTGGGGGGGCGCAGCCCCCCCACTAGAGGGGGTTCGGGGGACGCAGCCCCCCGTATTAAAAAAAACTACTAGAGCAAAACCGACTCAGTAGGTTAGGTTAGGTTAGAACTGTGACCAACTACGCGCGAGCCGAGCGAGCGGAGCGAGCGGTGCCGCGGCAGCGGCCGGCGAGCGCCACCTCGAAATTGGTTACGAAAAAAAAATTATTTTTTTCATAGTCTCTGAACCTACTTGGGGCATCCCAATCACAGTTGGGTACAAAAATACACCAACCTAACCTCAAACTTAAAAAAATCATATCTCAAAAACGGGGGGCGTCCGCAACTTTTCCTTCACAGGGGGGGTAGTACCCCTCCCTCCCCCCCTCCCCCTCCCCCTCCCCCCTAAATTCGACCGACGTCAATGGAAATTCGTACCCAAAAAAAGTCTTGGTCTTTTTGAGTTTGATATAGTGTTAGTTTTATTGGTAAATTCCAGATAATGTTTTATCCAACTACTTTTTTAGTGTTATTGAATGCTATGCTTGATCATTCCCTAAAAGTAATGTACATTTGACATTTGGACTCATTACACTTTCTAGATAATAATTAATATCAAGTTGGACTTTCCGAGATGACACATTAACACCCGGAATGAGACACCCAGACCTACAATTACAAATAGATAAGTTTTTTTGCTACTTCAAGTAAACTTAATCCTTAAATAAACCGATTTATCATTGACATAGTATTATATATAGGTTTACAGGCCTTGTAAACTGTTGTATAATTATAATGTCCATTAAATAATAACGTCTGTGTAAACAATTTGGTCGTTAAATAATATTCTTAGTGTTTATTTGTTGTTAATTTAGATTAGATGCTAATTAATAACGATCATGTTGGCATTGGTCGTGCGTTATTTGACATAGATAGGTTCACGCTCATTTTTAGACGGGTTAGTAGCTAGAGTTCAAAAAAGTGGAGTTTGGAATACCTGTCGAGTAGCCCGATCGTTGTCTATGACACACGCACATTGGTCTCATCATTTAAAATTGTGATAAAATAAGTTTTTTGTTTTTTCTTTCTTTAATCACTGAGAGACATGGAGCGTCCCAAGCTAAGACTATAGACCGAGTTTCAAACGTTGAAATCCGGAGACATACGACGAGGTCTTCGGATATTGGAATCCGCATTATGAAACTGAAATGGAATTGGGCAGGACACGTAACGAGGCATGTTGTCATGGAGTAAAGCTGTGACCGAGTGGCATCCAAGTAATGGAAATATAAGTGTTGCGCCGGACTCAACACTAAATGGGCCTACCACATGCTCAAGCTTCACCACACTTTTGCCTGCGCGATTACACGGTGCACACAGTACATCGCGTACCAGTGTTCATGGTAATACAGTTTTACCAAACACACGCGCGATGTACCACAAAGTGTAATCACGCAGGCAAGACTGTAGTGAAGCCTTTGCGTGTGGTGGGACCATTATCAGTGAGATAAGTAGACGATATTGTTGTCATCACGGGAATATCCTGGATGAAACTGGAATTACAAAAGAGAGGCCTATATCCAGCAGTTTGTGAAGTCGGGCTGTAGTTTATGATGGTCATATTTATCTTGTCTTATCTTCCGCTCAAATACAAGGAAGTGGTCCCAGACTACATGCTTTCACGTCGGAGCTACGGGTTGTACGCAAGAGATACCACAGCCTCGACATAAAGGGCTAAGAAGGAACGAGGATGGTGGTTTTTAGTCAGTGGAAGGGATTTCACTCTGCCCAAGAGTGGGAGGGGTTATTTGACGATTTCCCACCCCCCAAAAAAAAAGGCCACATGCTTTCAATAGGGTTAATAGATGATTTTGTAACTATCAAAATCAAAAGTCATGTATTTAAATAAAAATTATAAGACGGTCCTCCGAAACGTAGGTACGCCCTTCGACACTTCTTGGTCTTTTAGCTGGATAGAAGTCGCGGAAAAATCTCCCCAGCAACAAATGTGTCTCTTAGGTTAGAAAACCCACTTTTTACGCAAAAGTACTGAAGTTGGTAGTAATTAAAATAAATGACTTGTTTTTAATTAGCAAGAATAAGTGGGTAAACAATTCTATTTGTGTATCTATGTAAAAAGACTGATAACAGCTTTCTATGAAACTAGTGGGGTCAACGAACGGTATAAAACACTTGCCCAAATATGACAATACACACTTATTTTTATTAATCAAGTGTTACTCATCGAATGAGGTTATGAATACATAGAAATTATGTATTAGAGATAGTGTATCTAAGGTCGCAAGCAAGTCGAGAAACAAATAGAAATAGTTTAAAGAGAGTTCCGTTGTCTAAACAAACGTTAATAAAAATTGTGATGTATGTACTTCCATATTTGTGTATTTAGCTAAATATATTACTATAAGGTTATGCCCATGGCTTTGCCCGCGTGGATATCGGAACTTGACAAAATCCAAAAACCTTCTTCGAGAACCACTCTATCCACTGATGAAAACAGAATAAAAAACGGTGCAGAAATTTTCGAGTTTATCGCGACCAAATGTAATCCTTTCATCTCCCCTTTCAACACTTTTTTTTGGGGTGGTTGGGAAATCATTAAATTACCCCTCCCGCTCTTGGGCAGAGCGAAAGGGAGTGTCAGACTTCTACGGACTAAAAAACACCCATGTAAGGAACATGGGTGTTTTTAGCCCTTGTGCCGAGGCCGCGTTATCTCTTTCATACAACCCGCGTCCCCGACGGGCCCTTCCAACCTCTTACAACCCAGGCTCTAAACAATCTGTGTACCAAACATTTAAATTGGTCCAGTAGTTTTGGCGTGTAAGCTCGACAGACAGACCGACAGAGTTACTTTCGCATTAATAATATTAGTAAAGAATAAATGATTTATCAGAATTTTGTGCCACAAAAAGTATGAATGAAAGGCATTTGTATGTGGCTGAGATGAGAATGCTAAGGGAGATGTGTGGTGTTTCGCTAATGAATAAAGTAAGAAAGGAGTACAAAAGAAGTCTGAAAAAGGCGCCTGTGACTGAAAAGTTGTGCGGGAATCGGCTGTCGTGATATGAGCATGTGATGCGGACAAATGAGGGAACTGTCTCTCTCGCTTTTTACGTTTTTTCACGTAAGTATTCGTTTCAAAATGGTACTATTCCCTTTTCAAAAACCACGAAACCAACGCGGCAACGGTAATACAGCTTTACAGATTCGCATAGTATTCATGTTTCTATTATACTTTGAATCCTTAGATAATAATCATTTGCATAATAATTTATGCATTGGAATGTAAAAATAAAATTACATGTCATTTTAATATTGTCACAGTGCGTTATTTGGCTAAAAGTTAAATAGCAAGGTATATTTACAGAGCGCGTTCTTTCGGTTTAGTCAGTTCCGCCGGGTTAACCCTGTACGGGTTAAATATTAGTTTATGGTCTACAAAAAAGTTTTTTCGTGACTAGGCACTATATTTGTGCATGAAACATTAGTGTCATTTGCACCTAACTGTAAGAACCTGCATTTGTATGGATAGAATAAATTATAGTACAGCTAATTGACGACACGGTTGGCGCAGTGGTTGAGCGATTGACTGCTGCGCAGCATGTCGCGGGTTCGATTCCCGCACGGAACAAATATTTGTACGACCTACAAGTATTTGTTCCGAGTCTGGGTGTTTTTCTATCTATAATATGTATGTATTTACAAAAAAAAAATGTATATAAGTAGTTTATCAGCCATCTCGTTACCATAACACAAGCATTAGGTTGCTTAGCTTGGGACTAGATGGCGTTGTGTGAAATGTCCAAGGATATTTATTTATTTATTTATTTAATTAGAAGGTCAAAATTCCCATTTATCTTATTCGTCAAATCAATGTCAAGACAGTTATTTTTAGCAGAGGGCGGCTTTTTTTTGGGGGTGGTGGGAAATCATCAAATAACCCCTCCCGCTCTTGGGCGAAAGGGAGTGTCAGACTACTACTGGCTCAAAACCACCCATGTTCCTTCTTAGACCTTTTTGTTGAGACCGCGGTATCTCTTACAACTACCCGCAGCCCCGACGGGCGTCGGCCCTCGCAGGCCCCTTCCATGTTGCTGACATCTCTTTGAGGCGCGCGTGGTACACGAACGCACCGTCGACACGGCCCGTCGTCGTCATAAGACGGACGGACGGCGAGCTAGCCTATTACTCACCGTCCACCGGACCGCATCTACGGTTGCCGGAAGCCGTCACGTGGCCCCCGACGCCCGGAGCGTCTTTCGCGGCCGCTGGGATGTGAGGTTTTCTTCATCGCACGTTCCGCCACCTCCTTCGCTAGCACCATTGCTTCGCAGAAGGAGGTGACGGCGTCCCATTTCTCCTCGCCCCAGACCATGGCTTGCACCAGGGCCGGACGCGAGAAGTCGCCGCCGCCGATCGCCGCTACGAGAACACAGCGGGGCTCCGCCTAAGCGGGGCAGACCTCCACGGTGTGCTCCACCGTGTCCTCCGGCCGATCCTCACAGAACAGAGGGCGACTGGGATTGTGATTTACTAAAAAATTGTGAATTGTCTTACAGTGTTCCTCCCAACCTCCACCCCCAACCCTTTTTAACCCGATTGGTTAGTGTACAGTGTTATTGTATCAATATCTCTGTATAAGTGCATTCACACCGAACTTATTTTTATTTATTTCATTAATAAAGAATTATTTCTATACTTAATGGGCAACAACGGATAACACAAAGTACTTAATAGTATCATGTTACAAATAACATACAACAACATACAGATATTTATATAAAACTAGCGGACGTCACGCGGTTTCATTCGCGTAGTTCCCGTTCCCGTGGGAATACAGGGCTAAAAAGTAGCCTATGTCACCCGGGGATAGTGTAGCTTCCCAACGGTGAAAGATTTTTTCAAATCGGTCCAGTAGTTTCGGAGCCTATTCGTTACAAACAAATCTTTCCTCTTTATAATATTAGTCTAGATGATTGATAAATTGCCATACTTTTTTATGAGCTGTAAAAATGTGGTTTTTCCATTGATTTTGTATAGTTGACACTAATTTGCCAACTCAATGAGTCAACTATTGCACGCAATTATAAATCTAATTTAACAGTTACCTAAAGTTAAATTAATCAGAATTTCCGACCTAAACTGTTTTAATAAAGAAGTTTGTGTCTTTTAATTATTATTATTATTGGTTGTGAACTTACTTTAAAATTGTAAAGAAATTGAAGGATAAATTGACATGAGACCGAGCTTATTTGCCCAGAGATTAGGCAGATTCGTCTCTAAAGGGTGTAAAAGTATTCATAAGGAAGCCGAAAGGCACTTGTTCTCCCCCTATATAACAATACCCTTTCACAACATTTTCATTACAGTTATGAAAACTTTAGAAAACCAATGAATAGTTTTAAATAAAGTAACGAATTATTTGAAGTAATTACTTAGGTTAATTAAATGTCACCAAGTCGTAAAGGGGTGTTTTTAAAAGCTCCAATACTCTTATTTCAATTCATGAAAAAGAACTTAGTTACACGCACACATTGCATGAATATGTTTACAGTAAAAGTTCCAGTAGGCTGACATAAATCAATATAAGTATCAAACTGGATTTGTTGTCGGTTGATTGTATTAGACTTGCCTTTGTTACATGGTAAATGGTAAAATTCTCGTAGAATATAAACAAACCCTTCACGAAACCGTCAACCAAGCATTATGTACCCCAAACTAACTACCTACCCCAAAAACTATTGCTGGGAAACGATTTTTTTTTTTGGAATGAAAACTAACATTTTACGGTAAATCTCAATGAAACATTGTGCTAGTAGATGTTTTAGATAGTAAACGAGTCATGGATGTAATTTAACCCCCATTGACCCCCAATATCTCCGTAACTACCTTAGTTACCTTAGTTAACCCCTTGGTTCCCAGGTATGGTCTAGAACAAAAAAATGTTCGCAGTGGTGAGGAGAACAAGTGTTCTTCGTTTGCGTTAACGGTACTTTTACACTCTTTACAATGTTATGAGATCTAACTTGTACATTATTATTTAGACAAATTTCCCAAATATTTTGGAAAATTTTGTAGGTAACTTTAAGAAACTTTTACTTGTTTAAAATTATAGATAAATTCTTTGTTTAATTGTTTTTGCTAAGGTTATTCAATTAATCATAATATGTCATATTTCATTTTAAATTAATTTAATTATAAATAACAATTGCTATAATATAACTAAAACAATACGAATAATTAATATGCACCCGTTATTAAAACATGCAGAAAATAAAATTAAAATAACCTACCTAATAAAACAATCACATACAATCACTTCCAGTCATACGATAGAAAAATCCACAGAAAAAAAAAACACTATTTTTAACACGTTTACGATGCGATTAGTACGATCTGCGCGCGCGCATAATTTCGACTGAGCGATCTATGGCACAGTACCATACTATATACTACTAAAACTTTCGGACAAAATCTACTGACGCAAAACAACAATGTTTAATTCTTATATAATTTTTATAAAATTAGCTATCATAATATTAATATTATCTTATGATTTAATGGATATTTTATATCCTTTTAAAGATTTCCAATTTATATGTAAGGGAAAACTTAGAAATTAGAACTTAAAATTCGAAGACATGTGCCCGCGTGGTGGATTATTGCTCATCCCTATCATAGAGAGGAGGCCTGAGTTACTGCAGTGGGAACATTAGAGACTGATGATGATGATGATGTATCTTGATAATATCATCTCACACAATGTAAATACTTTAGCAGAGTGTAGTACGCGGTGTGATTTTTGTAAGTGATGAACTGATGACTTATAGTGATGAGGCGCTTAGACGAGGTTAGCAATGCTCTAATTATAATATAACAGTGTACTCTTTGTTGACGGCACGGTTAGCGAAGTGGCTGAGCAATTGGACTGCTACTGAACAAATACATGGCCTACAAATAGTTTAAATGTTTGTGAACGGACCCACGATACAGGAGAAATTCGTGTGAGAAAACGTTTAAAAAAAATTGTTGAAATTTTTTATGATTAATCAATAATAACTAGCGGACCTGGCAGACGTCGTCCTGCCCGGACAGCAGCGCCACCTACCGGGTGTAAATCTAAACCATCCTCGAATCCACTGGAACACATACGAAAATGCTCATCAAAATCTATCCAGCGGTTTAGGAGTTCAGTGTTACAAAAATGTGATAAATAAAGAACCGCTCGACCGAACTTCACATAAACCATCTACTAAATTAATATTCCAAACAAACCCTTAAAATTTGGTTTGGATAGGTGAGTGAGCCCGTTCTTGAGTTATAAAATTACAACGAAAAGCGGCATTGATTTTTGTATAATAATATGTATAAAGTTCGTTAAAAGGTAAATAAAAGGATTAAATAAATAAACTAAATTAGGATCGATTTCCAGTCTTACTGGTAGCAGCTGATACCAGTATTTTACATGGAGCGACTCTTATCTGACCTCCACAAACTGGTAACACGATGCCCCTTGATAAAACTGGTTGTAAGATTTTCAGGTCATTAACTACCTGTAACGACTGCCAAAGATCTATGAATGACAGCCGGGACCTACGGCATGTATCGGTGGTCAAATAAAGAGTGTAAAAGTACCCTTAACGCAAACGAAGGGTACTTGTTCTCCCAACCACTGCGATATTTTTTTGTTCTAGACCATACCTGGAAACCCCCTTAAGTTACGGAGATATTGGGGGTCAAAGTTCTAATTTTTTCATAGCTGTTTTTGTAAATACTAATTTTTCAAGTGATAACTTTACTTAAATTAGCTCCACGACCCGTTTAATATTCAACGCATCCACTACCACAAATTTTCTAAAAGTGCTAAATTGACTTTTACAGAAAAATTGGTTTTTGACCCAAAATAAAAAAGTCGTAGGTAACCCAGAATTTTTTTTTTCGAAGTGGTACTTAGTTTGATGTACAGAATGCTTGTTTGACGGATGTGTGATGGGTTAATTTACACCCTGTATAGTACAAAAAAAAATTGAAATACAAAAAAATTAGGGACTCGTACAGGTAAGTTCGGCTTTAACTGAAGATCGACTCAAGCGGTTGTTTTTATTTATCCACGAGCCCTATCTAGTTAATAAAATAAGTTAATTAACCATAAGCTTAGCTAGCTAAACTTTCGAATACAATTTTCTGACGTAAAACCACAACATTAAATTGTTATTTTATTCTTTTGTAAATTCTTTTAATAATTATATATCTGAACCATTGGAGGTATTTTTAATCGTTCTAAGGAGTATTTACGTATTAAAATTTATTTATTCGATCTATGGTAAATTACCATACCCATTAAAGTAAACTAGTCTTAGAGGATTCATCGGCCTAAAGAGCAGGGATATCACACGATCGTGGCACGGTGACGCAGCTAATGGAGGGGGCGACACAATATAAGCCGTGCGCTCCCGGCGCGTGTTCACTTTTGGCTCGGAAGCTCGGATGCGACGGACGTTGAGTGCGCGCTGTAGTTTTTAAATTATTTCGGTGTTTTTTTTTAATTGTGTCGATTTGGTGATTTGTTATTTAAAAATAAATAGTTCTAAATTGTTTTTGCTTTTTAAAAAATTAAATGAGCTTCTGATCTATAAGATCAGAAGTGGGATACACTACGCGTTCTGTTAGCTTGTTTTGCCATCCAATAGTTTAGTTTTCGTGATTATCCGATAAAGTGCCACGTGTTTTATTTTTTTTTGATTTCTTTGTTTCCTCTCTCATTTAATTAAGATGTCAGGACGTTCCTCAAGACCTGTAGATCGTGATTGTCGTGATAAAAACCGACGTTTTAAGGACCCGTCTCGTGAACGTCGTGGTCGCCGTTCCTCCAATACGCCTCCGTTGCCCAGGCGTGATGATCGTTCGGTAGACTATAGAAGCAGATCGAATAGGCGTCATAATGCTTCGCATAGCTCGCAAAATCGAACTCGCGATCATAGTAACAGCTCAAGTGACCGCCGCGAGAGCTTGCAAGGTATGGCGCTCGATCGAATTCTTACTAGATTAGATGCTATTGAAAATAGGCTACAACAACCTACGATAACACCAACGGTTGAAAGTCCGTCGCATCTTCCTGGTGACCGCACGCCCACGCCATCATTTGTCGTGGCGCCGGCGCCGGCCCTCACCAGCGAGCAGGGTTCCGGCATTACCGATAAGGTGACTATGGGTACAGCGCGGGATACTGACGCTATTACCAACGCAGAGAAGGGCATAGCCGACAGGATTGTTGGAGCTCTCTCATCCTTGGTACAAGTAAGGTCTCATAATTATTATATTTCTCCTTTTGACCCGTGTATACATGATTTCGACATGTGGTGTGCGGAGGTAGACCGCGGTCGGCAATTAAACAATTGGGACGAATGAGAATGCCTCGGACGCATTGGGGGTTGCTTACGGGGTGACGCAAAATCATGGTTGAATGATTGGACCACGAATAATCGTATGTGGACCAATTTTAAAGCCGAGTTTCGATCATTGTGTCCGCGTAACATTGATTTCGCAACTATACTTTTTGAAGTAATGTGTACCAATTCAGATAAATATTCAACCTATGCTGAATATGCCCGCAAGTCACTGCTGCGTCTTAATATTGTTAGGGGCCTATCTGATGAACTTAAAACTTCTATTGTGATACGGAGTATGTCCGATTCTCAAGTCAAGGCCGCGGCTACCAATGCTAAGCTACCGTCAAAGGATTTAGTAGAATTTTTATCGGTATACGTTAAACCAAAACGTGAATCACAAGCTTCCAACAATGCTGTCCGTTCGTCAAACCACTCGGGGCCAATACATTCGCGTAAGCGAGATGCACCTAGTAGGTTTGGAGACAATTTTAAGTGCCTCGCTTGTGGCAAGCCTGGTCACAAAAAATGGAATTGCCCTAAAAAGTCTAAGACTGATACGACTTATACTCAGGCTACCTCTTCCCCTTCTAAAGCCAAACAATGACGATAAAAAGTCAAACAAATTTTGTACTTTCTGCAAACGCAACGGTCATCTTATTGATTCATGTTTTCTTAAACAACGTTCTAATGATAAAAACAAAAAAATCAAGTGATGTAATTTTTTGCTCCAACCCGAATCCAGACAAAGCAATGTAATGTCAGCTCTCATTCAGAAGGTACCTGTTGATGTCTTGATCGATAGCGGTTCCGTTATTTCACTTATTTCACAATCAATCTTAAAACGTTTTAATTTTAATAGAATCCCAAGCTATCGTTTGTTGCGTGGTATAGGAAGTCAGGAGATTGAGACAACTCCAAACAGTCTTATGTCAGTGCTGTTTTAGAGTTTCCCGAAATTTCATTAGAAGTGGATTTACACGTTGTAACTACCTGATGAATGCATTAGTGCCCCAATATTGATGGGCACCGATGTTTTAAACCGAGTAGGACTGACATACATAAGGACGAATGACGAGCAAAGGTCATGGTCAGGTGTGGCCGAGCCCTGTAAAAATAGAAGCCTTATTAAATTCGACAAAACCCAGTAACGTCCGAAAGGTCCGCCAATTTCTGGGACTTGCAGGTTATTTCAGGCGCTACATTGCCAACTACTCTTCTAAAACTGCTTTCATAGCTAGATTACTCCGTAAAGAGGAGCCATTCCTTTGGAGCGACGCGCAAGATCGTGCTCGCGAATATATTATCCATTGCCTGACTAACGAGCCTGTCTTGGCTATCTTTGATCCCCAACTACCCACTGAGCTTCATACCGATGCCAGTGCTATCAGCCTCGGTGCTGTTCTGCTCCAGGAACATTCTAATAAGAGAAAGAGGGTTGTAGCATACTTCAGCAAATCCACTCAGGGCGCTGAAGCTAAGTATAACAGTTATGAACTGGAAACCTTGGCCATAGTTCGAGCCCTTCAGCACTTCCGCCACTACCTTGTTGGCATTAACTTTAAGATAGTGACGGAGTGCAACTCCTTAAAAATTACTGAGCACAAAAAATGATCTATTACCAAGGGTTGCACGCTGGTGGGTTTACCTTCAGGATTTTACATTCACCCTCGAGTATAGGAAAGGATGTATGATGCAACACGCCGATTATTTGAGCAGAAATCCTCCAGCACAGGTCTACCAGATACGCAATCCGGTCAATTGGGCGAAGATTGCTCAGACTGCTGATCTGGAGGCACAGGAGTTGATGACTAAACTCCGGGAAGGTCAGTTAGACCAAAACAGGTATTTTATTAAAAATGAACTTTTATTTTATAAACATACACCTACTGGTGAAGAGTCGCGTCTCTTGTGCTTTATACCTAAAGGTCACAGGTTAAGCCTACTTCGGGTCTTTCATGATGACCACGATCACATTGGCATTGACAAAACCATTGATCTTATACTACGTCATTTCTGGTTTCCAAACTTAAGACCTTTTGTTCGGAAATATATTAGTCACTGTCTTGTTTGCCTATCTCACAAAAGGGTGCCTAGAGCTCCTTCGCAACCGATTCAATCGTGGACTAAACCAGACGTCCCTTTTTCGACACTTCATACTGACGTTCTCGGACCGCTTCCGGAATCACATGGTTACAAATACATTTTGATTATTGTAGACGCGTTTACAAAATTTTGTTTACTCTACTCACTGTATCGACAAAACTCCGATGAACTGAAACGCGTGTTTACAAATGCAGTAGCCCTATTTGGTACCCCAAGCCTCATAGTTTGTGACCGGGGAAGAATGTATGAAAGTACTGCATTTCAAAAGTGGTGTAGTGACCAGGGGTGCCAAGTGCACTTATTTACTCCGGGCATGCACCGTGAAAACGGTCAAGCAGAAAGGTACTGTAGAACCGTCCTCAATATCTTACGTGTCGAGGTGAGTAACAAGGGCTCCGACTGGTCAGAAGTCCTATGGAGGATGCAGCTCACGTTAAACATCTCGAGGCAAGCTACAACACAAGCATCACCCCTGCAGTTGCTGGTGGGTATTGATGCCGCGACTCCTGCCATCAGGACCCTGGTGAGAGATGTAGCGCTAAGTGACTGCCAACCTAATCGAGAAGCTTTAATGACCCTCAGAAGACAGCGGGCGTCTGAGCTCCTGACTGCCAATCAACAGCATCAGGACGCCTACGTCAACGAAGATCGCCGACAGCCACGCAGTTTTGCCATGGGTGACCAAGTGTTTGTGAGCAAGCCCACTCAAAGCACTGGCAAGCTGGACTCTGGCATGCGCGGGCCATACAAGGTACTGCGTGCGCTGCCTCATCAGCACTACGAGCTCGAACTGTTGGCTGGCTCGTACGGCAAAAAGACGCAAGCTGCTGCTGAACACATGGTTCTGTGGCGCGGCGAGTGGACGCCGGAAACTTGCTCCGCTTTCTTTGAGGGTGGTGAGTGGACCCCGGAGGCGTGTGAAGCGTTCTTTGGTATTGGTGAGTAATCTAAGCGGCCCCGACATTGTGGCAGCGTTATTACTCACAGTCCCGACAATGTGACTGTTTGCCCCGACATTGTGGCAATTTTATTTTGTATAGCCCCGACATTGTGGCAATTTTGTCTTATAGCCTCGACATTTGGCTACCTGTTTGCCCCGACATTGTGGCAATGGCCTCGACATTATGGCCAACTGGAACCCCGATAGTGGTTGCCAGGCGATGTTGTAGTTGTTTCAGTAATGATTGAGGTCCGGAACTCTTTCATTGGTGATACAATTTACCAACTACTGCCTATTTTGGTACAATTGCTAGTAATTTCACTACAATAGGCAGTTAAAAGATCAAACTTTCAGAATACCTCATACAAGTCTTGGCTTTATGTTTTAGATGACGAGGCTACCAATAAGGACCAACCCGGTGAAGACCAGGCACAGAACTTATCTGTAGAGGAGGGACTAATGCAGCAAGAGATGTCAGAGTGCCAAGCTGACGAGGTCGTTCAGCTGTCAGGAACGGCCGTCTTAGAGGATTCATCGGCCTAAAGAGCAGGGATATCACACGATCGTGGCACGGTGACGCAGCTAATGGAGGGGGCGACACAATATAAGCCGTGCGCTCCCGGCGCGTGTTCACTTTTGGCTCGGAAGCTCGGATGCGACGGACGTTGAGTGCGCGCTGTAGTTTTTAAATTATTTCGGTGTTTTTTTTTAATTGTGTCGATTTGGTGATTTGTTATTTAAAAATAAATAGTTCTAAATTGTTTTTGCTTTTTAAAAAATTAAATGAGCTTCTGATCTATAAGACTAGATATATTTCGGACAACATCTACTGACGTAAAACAACAAGAAAACATTATAATATAACATCACGCCTGTAATCCTTGAATAGGCAGTGGTGTACCTAACAGTAATACCCCCTTAATACATGACACATAAAAACTCAACTCTATTATATGCGTGCAAAAATTAACGCCATTGTGTAAAATTTACGTTCACATTCATATGATAAGCTTTTTCACAATAACGACTTATTTTCGGAAGAAGCGCAATCCTGCTGAATATAATTTTCAGTAGTAGCTGTCGTCTAAATTTCTGCCCTATGTGGCGACAGCGACATCTACCGCAACCAGTGCGAACTAATTTGGCAAATCCTGCATCGCGCTATCAAAGTTATCCGCGACATTAGCGTGTATAGGAAATCCCGACTTACATAATTATGTTGGGCAGTAAGCCCACGTTAGCCTACCAGAGACCACTGGTCGGAGGATCCTCCCTTTTCTATGGGAGATGAGGAACTTTACGCCCTGTTCCTCATACCCCCAAAGGCTAGTCTCCTATCGTAAAGTGAATCAAAATAAGTCGAAATGTCCTCCTGACTAATTTTGTAGGGACTACAAATGTCATGTTAATTTAATCGTTATATAATAGTTATGCAAATTCAACAAACAATATTGACACAAATTAAAACAAGAAATACCAGTACTAAATGTGATCTTAATCTTATCTTTTTGTATTTTTTTGACTTCTACATTAACTTTCGTGCGTAAGCAAAAGTATATAAACCAGTTATGTTATAGCGTGATCCCTAACAGTGATGTTATATTTCTTACATCCTCTGCGACTACTTGTTTTGTTGTTAATTGGCACTGCCAAACTACTTTTAAGTCAGTTTTTGCAATAGTTCTTGTGATTGTTTTTTTGTCGTCAATAGTAAAAAGTACGTAAATTGAGGTAATTAATTTGTATGACATAACTTGGTACTTACTTAAAATGTGTATGTTTTGTACGTTCGGTTAAAGACACGTGAATAGTAATCAATATTACAAGTTTGTGAATGTTACAAGTCTGAAGACTTTATCGATGCAGTTGGTTGAAACGTTGTAGCCATGCCGCATCCTATTCTCCATGCCCTGATATTCCTAAATTGTCCAAAACAAACGGCAATCGCTTTGAAAATGTTTCAAATGTTACCATAAAAACACTATCCATTTGTCAGATTACATTAACATATACATAACATTAATATATGTGAAAATAGTACCATGGTGGAGCAGGCCCAATTAACAAAGTAAAAAAATATAGAAGACGTAGGCAGTCACTGTAGGACTTCGAGCACATTCTCAATCTTTTGTTATCGTTGGCCATGTCATTTAAAACTTGACGTAACCACATCATTCTCGTCTCATCGCTGCATTTCTGTCTTGTATCATTCTCTTCATTCTGAAAAACAAAAAACAAATACTAACTATCTAGATGGACAGACGATCTCATTAAAGTGCCCAGAAGAAACGGAATAGTCAAGATACAAAATCGCCAAAATTGAAGAGACACGGCATTGGGTGGCCTAAGGTTGAAGAAGAAGAAGAAATACCAACCTTTATTTTTCGAAAATTCTAGAAAAGGCACAAATGTATCACACCGCGATTGCCCACAACTAGAATTTTCCATCGCTAACTGAAACATCTCCGACTCTTGACAAAAACACCGTAATTACAATACCTAAGCTAACATTGCTTGCGTTAGCAATGCGTTTAACACGGGCCCAGGTTCAAAAAGGTCAGGTATGTACCTACAAGAGTACAATGTATGAAATATTATGTCGTAGTAGTATCACAAAAACGTCACACGTGTTTTGGGACAAAACTATGACGACTCAAGCGATGATCTTAGTGCGTAGGTCCCTAGTTAATTAACTTAGGTTCTGTGCCGAGGCTAAGTACGACCTCTTAGCTACATCATAACAGTCACTTGGATCAATCTTCAGGTTAAGCCACGCTTCCTTAGTTGTGTCTGCAGATGGGTGTCACCGATTACATACCGACTTACCAGAATCTTGATAAGGAATATTCTCAATTATTATCGAGCAATAGGGTACTTAATTAACTAAAAAAATCTAATAAGGCCGTCAGATAGATTTCCAAAAAAAATTGGACACATATTTTTATCTTTTTTCACGTATGCGAACAATAAATACGATACAATGCTTTGATTACTCGTGTGACATTTTTTTGCGGTTAGTGACGTCACAAACCCCCAATGAAATTTTTGACGCGTTTTATCTTCGTCAATTTTTATTGATTTGATTAAACAATAAATACGTGTCCAATATTTTTCGATAATCTAACAGACGGACTAATTAGAATCATATTTTTTAAGTCAGTAAACGTCCTTATTAGTCATAGAAACCTTTCGGAGTTCTGTATAGCATTCTGAATAGAATACTTATTCGTCATAGCAAAGAATTAAGAAAATTGTAACCTACTTTTATTATTGGGTTTTCTGCAGGTACATAATTTGAATTCATATGTCTTTCGCTGCATGCATAAGTTGAAAAAGAAATTTAGAACCTAATCTTTCTGAGGTTTTTAAATATCCTTGTACGATATACAGGGTGTTTGGAAGGGAGCTGTACATACGCCTAGGGTAGAAACTAGGGATAGTCTGCTACCTACCCCCGCCCATTATATTGACCTTGGCCTCAAGGTTTTTTTTTAATTTATTATTATTTTTTATTTGACTTTTTGACTAAAACTACCTGTAGCTCAAAATCTATCCATGGGACCGGTCGGCTAATGGTCTTGTTTTAATCGTTAGAGTCTTAGGGTCCTGCAAAAAATTATTTTACACCAGAAAATTGTGGAGAAGAAAAGTTATGGGGCCTGAAGTACCGTAGTAAGGTAAAGAAATAATTTTAAATTAAAAAAAAACCTTGAGGCCAAGGTCAATATAATGGGCGGGGGTAGGTAGCAGACTATCCCTAGTTTCTACCCTAGGCGTATGTACAGCTCCCTTCCAAACACCCTGTATTACGGCTTCCAGGTTACCATTTAACACATTCATGGGTGTTAGCTTGACAGTAAAAATTAAGTTTTATACAGAAGAGGACGGCGAAACAATTCGATCGGCTAGAGCCAGACAAATAAGAATTGCCACTCCGGTTTCAGTGACGCACGAAGATTTCATCACCTTTAACAAACTAATTTCCAAGCAACCTCAAAACCACTCTTGATATTTGGGTCTTTGTTACGTCATTCGAATTCGGGTTGAATTAAACCGGTTTCATAACTTTAGGGTTCCGTACCTTAAAAGGAAAAAAACGGAACCCTTATAAGATCGCTTTGTCGTTCGTCTGTCTGCCAAGATCCTATATCTCAGAAACGCGTGAAGGCATCGCGTTGAAATTAAAACGATATAAAAATCTTCTTAAATCTTCAGCCTCTTGAAACTGTGAAAACATCAAACTCCTTAGTTAATGTGTTAAAAAGATGCGGCCGTTCATGTTGCAAATGGTCGATATTCCGACACTTTTAAGGGTATTAAAATGTATAAGGTATACTTACCGTTGACCAAGAATAATGTTTGGCAGGAAGCAGTGTCTCACAACACATCCAAAAACCGCAAGTATTTGTAATTTCATAACAAAATACATACAAGTTTACGAAACCCTCGGTGTGCGAGTCCAACTCGCACTTACCTACATCACATCATCATCAGCCATAAGACTCGTTCACTGCTGGACAAAATAATGCATCTCCCATAGAACGCCATAACGACCGGCAACTTGCCGTTTGCACTCACCTGTTGTCCGCGCCTCTCACGATGTCGTCTCTCAGACAATTGGCATTAAATGCATTGCACCGGTCAAGGCCTTCATACACAATATTATCATAATATCAAATTATCTAATCATAATTTGTGTGTTGTTTTTTGCTAGTAAGACACTGATTAACAGAATTATTCCTAGCTTTAGCAAGAAACCAGTTTTTGTCTGACTGTACATAGCAACCTGACAGCATCACCTTTGTGCTCTTCTATTTTTAATGTTTTTATCCTCGGAAAATAAATCAGCTTCTGGAATTTTCTTCTGAAGTTTATTTTTCACTTGTTTTTAGTAATAGTCCATAGTTCAGAAGGAAGGTTTCGAAAGGATTATAAGGGTACAGATTACTTGGTAGTCGGCACGAGTAGTCAGAAGCCGAAAGTCAGACAACCAGTCTTACCAAGGAATATTAACTGGGTTGGGGAGGTCAGATAGACGGTCGCTCCAATTAAAATACTGCTATACATCATCAGATTAATAATAATAATAATATTCCACAACTATCACACAACGCCATCTAGCCCCAAGCTAAGCAGAGCTTGTGTTATGGGTATGCATTCGTTTAGACTGGAAGCCGACTCCAACAAAGTTGGAGAAAGGCTAGGTTGATGATGATGATGATGGTGGTTTGGATGCTATTGGTGGTTCTCTATGTATATCTATGAAACACATGGACCATAAATATAAAAAGGAAAATATTGTAGTTTGTGGAATATTTTGACTATAAATATATAATCAGCAAAACGATTAAACTATTTGAGAGGTTGCAATTAAATGAATGAAACTAAAAAACTGCTAGTTTAACATATATAGGTACTCGTACATAATAAATATGTAAATTGGCAGAATGTTCATTTCTGTTTTAAAGATAAATCATATCAAATATCGATAAAATTATGAGTAGGTATCAAAGTGAGACTGGTATTCTATGTTATTTTTATTTTTTTTTAACACACTTGCTCATAAAATAGCTCTAATTTCACTGCAATTAGGTAGGCACATAAATAATCAAACCGTGACTTGTTCATTCACAAGTGAGTTATAGGGTTTGTTTTTTGGTTGAGTTGTTTTGTTTTTTAAAAAGTTTCGAGACAAAAAGATCGTGTTCAATAGCACAAATAAATTAATGTCCCTATTTCTTGCTCATTCCATGCAACTTCGAATTTAAATATATAATTTCAACTTGTACGTTATTAATAAATAAAACTTTTACTATAACTTTTATTTTTTTTCTATTAAAAAGAGAACGTTGATTCCCCATTTTGTACATGGCTAAAACGTTATACGTTATATTATATAATAAATATATAATTATATAATAAACCTGCGCATCTAACAATGGCGATCGGCTATAGACTAAAAGAATGAGTCTATGGTCGATCGCCATTGTTAGATATTTTATACCATACCTACTCTAAAAAGCTTATTTTATTCACGCAAAACAGTGAATAAAAAGGCCTTTTATTCACTGTTTTGTTTTTATTCACTATTTTGGTGTTTGAATTTGGAACACAAACTCTTTGCGCTAAGATTCGAAATTCAAAACTCTTTGGTGCAAATAAATTCTCGAGATTTGATTGGTCGATATTTGCGACAAGGAGTTTGGCATTACTTAGATTAATAAATATTGTTTCACAAGTTGACCACCCTAATGATAATAATAAGAAAATTACGCTTAATTTCAGTCATTGCTCTAATTTTAATGTCCATTTAAATTAATGTAACAATTCTTATTTCTTGATTAAATTTCTATTTTCGCTTAAATTATGTCTTTTCTCGTAGTCATGGTATAAAGTATAGTATGCAACTCCTGAATAAAGTACGAATTTATATCGAGGGCCATGAATCACTCGCGTCGTTCAGGATTCTAACAGTTGAATCACTCGCTGCGTTCGTGATTCAATCATTAGAATCCTTCACTTGCTCGTGACTCATCTGCAGCCCTCGCTTTAAATCCGTCCTTTATTCACTAGTTGCATAATATACTATTCTTCACAAATCAAGAAAAACGTCGTATGATACAAGTGTGTTGATTACCGTCCTCGGCTCTTTTAATACCCTCACTCATCTAACGGCTCGGGTCTTTATGGCGCCTCAGCGGTAATCACCAACATTACACACTTGTACCACAATGTACTAAGTATATTTTTTTTTTTCCAGCTAACCTTTTCCCAACTATGTTGTTAACTACCGGTCTAATCGGATGCAGCTGAATAACAGTAATTTTTATGGAGTGACCTCCACAACCCAGTTTGTACTGGCTAACACGATACCCTTTTTTTTTTTTTTTTTTTGGTGGGTGTAAAATCATCGAATAACCCCCTCCCGCTCTTGGGCAGAGCGAAAGGGAGTGTCAGACTTCTACTGACTAAAAACCACCCATGTTCCTTCTTCGCCCTCTATGTCGAGGACGCGATAACCAGAGGACTACTCGCGGCCCCGACAGGCATCGGCCCTTTCGGGCCCCTCCCATGTTGCTGACATCTCTTTGAGGCGCGCGTGGAACACGAACGCGCCGTCGACACGGCCTGTTTTCGTCGTGAGACGGACGGACGGCGAGTTAGCCCATCACTCACCGTCCACAGGCCCGCGTCTACGGTGGCCGGAGGTCATCGCGGGACCCCCGACGCCCGCCTCCCGCGGCGGCTGGGACGAGAGGTTCTCTCCCTCTCGCGTTCCGCCACCTCCTTCGCTAGCATCACTGCTTCGCAGAAGGAGGCGACGGCGTCCCATTCTTCCTCGCCCCGTACCATGGCTTGCACCAGGGCCGGGCGCGAGAGGTCGCCGCCGCCGATCGCTGCCACGAGAACACGGCGGGGCTCCGCCCAAGCGGGCACACCTCCACTGTGTGCTCCACCGTGTCCTCCGGCCGATCCTCACAATGGTGGCATCTGGGCGTTTCCTCCTGCCTGATTCGGTGCAGGTACCTCCCGAAACAACCGTGTCCGGTGAGGACCTGCGTCAGACGGAAGGTGAGGGCGCCGTGGCGCCTCCCAAGCCACTCCTCAAAGAGGGGACTTACCGCCACTATCGTGGCGTGCCCTAACACGATACCCTTAGGTACGGTTGTTTGACTCACTACCCGTAACGACTGCCAAAGATCTACATAGTAATTATGTCAGCCGGGACCAGCGGCTTAAATTGCGTAATGGATGGGTCACCATCCGACCCAAGTCGAATGGGTTGATCTTTATCGACCCGAGGGGCAGGTTATATTAAGAGACGAACTTGTAAACTACAAAAGCTAGCACTTTATAAAATAAAAACACACGAATTAACTGCAATAATCTTCGAGTACCTACTCCTTTACCTGGCATAGCTAAAACCTTTACAGCACCTGTTTTCCCTCTCAAGTAATTTGTTATTGAGTACGTGCTTCTTACTGTTTATAAATATTTACGTTACAGATTTTAGAGTGTAAGTATGTACCTACCCAACCCAATTATGCTACTAAATAAATGAATATGTTTGTTTATGCACTTTAGATTCTAAATTGTTCGCACTTCATAATCCTAAGTACGTACCTTGTCATATAAAACGCTAAATTCTTTTGACAAAACACTTTTCAAGTTGTCTGATGCACAGTGAACTTATTTATAAAAAAAAATAACTACCTACATGTGATCTTAATAAATAATCATTACAAAGGTTCGACTAAGTTACACCAACTGGTTGTGTTCATAAATAGGGTAAAGCCGGGATAGTTGCCCCACTTTTTGAAAACGCCTCATAATTTTCAAACTGTACGTTTTTGACGAAGAATTTCCATGAATGTAATTAGTTTAATCTTTGTACTAGCAATACGACCCATTTTTGTTGATCTAACGATAACTGATTCTGCATAAATTGAGTTATTGCAAAACCATTTTTTTGAGGATAGATGCCTACAAATATGGATAGATGCCTCACCATGAAAATGCTAAGAAGGATAGATGCCTGTGATGTAGGATAGACGCCCTATAGATTAAAATAAGTACAATACATAGTTTTGTTAAATGTTTAATTTGTAATTTTTAAGTAATTGTTATCATGGTACGCTAAAAATAATTCAACTTAAATATTTGGTTAACAAAAAAACAACTTCTCAATCGTAACTAATTGAACATAATAGGTAAGGCAGGCAAGGTACCTACTAATATTTAAAAGTTTAAAAAATCAACATCGTAATTAAATTTCGTCCTTAATTTAGGTAGAATTGGAAAGTGCTTTCAGTTTGCCGCATCTTGAGCAATAATTTCTGAAAATGGTACAAACTTCGTGTAGCCACTTCTGGCACGATATGCACTGAATCCAGTCAGTTTTGACTTAGTATTTTGAAAGCTATCAAAGCATTCTATGCAATAACAATCATCGTCTGGATCTTTTGGGCTTTCTTGGTTGTCTCTCTTAGTTTTCTTCACAGGCAAACCTTTAGTTTTTTTTCCTCTAGTTTTATAGTATGATGTTGTGGGTCTTTCTTCATTATCGCTATATGAACTGTAAATAATTTGGCGTTTTTGTAACCCTTGAGTCTTAGTTACTTTTAAATAATAATAATTTTCTTTATCACTAAAATCAGTCTCATCGTTATAGTCTTCTTCACTAAAATAATTTATTTCTTTCGGATTTCGTTTCTTAAAGTTTTTGTCTTGCACGCCATCTTTAGATTTTTTTTTGGTTTTCTTAAATTTTCCTTTTTCTTTGGTAGTCTCAGTATTACTTTTTTTGTCTAATTTAGTTTTAATTCGTTTATTTTTCCTTTCAGCCGCATCTTTCTTTTCTTTAATTTTTTCTGTTGAATTCAGAATATCTGCTGATTGCTTGGCCCTCTTAGCCATTGTCAAGGGTATTACCGGTATTGGCGACGCTTGGACCAAAATTTTCGATGGAGTTTCTTTTTCTTCTATGCTAGCAAGAAACTGTTCAAGTGTATCGTCACCAATATCAACAATGCTTATATTTTCTAAAACTTCAGGATCAATCAAAATACTCGGAGATTCATTATGAACTGAAATCAGAATTGAATTTGGTGGTGTCTTATTTTGTGCTAATATAATTATTTATGTGTTCGGTATAGGGGATAGATGCCCCTAAGGGCATCTATACTGCAAAAAATCGGGGCGACTATCCTTTTCGCTATGGATAGATGCCCTTTTATTTCTTAAGTTAACTAAATTCAAAAAGGCAATTATTTATAAGTAGATATATAGTTAATTAACCAATACTTGTATATAATCAAAATGGAACAGAAGTAAGTACTACATAAAAAGATATGTTACAGTAAATACTTACGCTTGAAACTTTGAAACGTTCGCCGAGTACGTTGCGGAGATGATCGCACGCACGAGCTAAACACGTCAATCCCGTGCGATGGTCTGCGGGGCACTGAGGTGTGGGGCGCCCGCGCTCTATTTTGACACTATTATGTCTGTGTTGCAATTTCGCGAAGTTGGGTTTTTAGAAAATGGGGCACCTATCCAACTGCGGCATCTATCCCGACTTTACCTACTCCTGTGGAGGTAAGGTGATGTCCTTCTGGAAATGTCTGGCTCTTTGTCCCACCGTCCAGACTATGTCCGGCCTTGGCATATTTTGTCCGCAATTTTAACCCCTTTAAGATTTATATTGCTCCTCCTCCATGCCTCCATCACCTCATGCCACCATGGTGACCATGTTCAATATAATTATTATAGTAGGTACTCAGATGCATCCAGATAGACTGGAAGCTGACCCTAACATAATAGGGTAGTTAACAAAAAAATCTAATAAGTCCGTCAGATAGATTTCCAAATAACCCTCCTTTTAGGCTTCGCCGCAGTCGGGTAAAAATATTGGACAAATATTTTTACTTCTTTTTTTTACAATGATGACGATCATATTCTAAGACATTAGTATAACATTTTTTACCGGTGAGTGACGTCACAAACCCCCACTTTTTGACGCGTTTTATCTTCGTCATTCTTTATTAATTTGATAAAACAAAAAATACTTACGTATTCATTTTTTTTCGATAATCTAACAGACGGACCAATAAGAATAGAAATTTGTTTTTGTTAATCCCTATTACGGAATGGAAACAGATGTAGAAGGAAAAAGTAATCGACGCATTCAGATTTTTGGTTATAATAATAATAATAGTCCTCCTGACCGTTTTTCGGTCACGGCGGCCAATCTAAGTGGAGATTAGCCATCGGCGCGGGAGATATTATAGTGCACAAGTGTGTGCGCAGGCACAAGTGCACTCTCTGTTCCTTTTTCTCTCATATTCCGCTGGGACGGCAATCCGACACGACCGGAGAGAGATCAGGCGCAGGACCAACGGCTTAACGTGCTTTCCGAGGCACGGGGGTATAATACCGCCAACTTCCAAACTCCGGGCTACTACTGGGAAATTTCTAATGAAAAACCCAATAGCACTTTTTGTCCGACCCGGGAATCGAACCCAGGACCTCATGCACAGCAGTCGCGCTTGTGACCACTAGACCAACGAGGCAGTTTGGTTATAAACTGTCTGTGTACCAAATTTTATCCAAATCGGTTTAGTAGTTTTTACGTGTAAGAGTAACAAACATCCACACATCCATCCATACTTACAAACTTTCGCGTTTATACAGTGTGATTCTTTATAATGTGCACATATCGAAATGAGGGGAATCTATGCTTAATTTTATCGATGGAAAAAATATTTAAAAAAATCTAAATATTTTTTAATATTTTTTATGGAATTTTCAAAAATGTTGTCCGCTGTTGTGACCCCAATGTAAACAAAACGGTGTAACTTTTAAACTAAATTATCTATCGCGATGAAACAATTTTATGTAAAAAGTTATGAAAAAAAAAAGTTTTTTTGATCAAAAAACGTGTTTATTTTCAATTGAGGGTAGTTTTTTTCCACAATTTTCATTTTACGAGGACGCCTAATTGCTTCCAATCATTATGGAGTTTGTTTCATCGCGATAGATAATTTAGTTTAAAAGTTACACCGTTTTGTTTACACTGGGGTCACAGTAGCAGACAAAATTTTAAAAAATTCCATATAAAATATTAAAAAATATTTAGATTTTTTTTAATAATTTTTCCGTCGATAAAATTAAGCATAGATTCCCCCATTTCGATATGTGCACATTATAAAGAATCACACTGTAATATTCACCCCCTTGTGGGTTTAATTTTCAGAAGCTCTTCCTTAGTGGATCTGGATGCCCACGTCATACGTGTGCGAAAATTTCAGTTTGTAGCTCTAAAGGTTTGGCCTGTGCGTTGATCGTCAGTCAGTCAGCTTTGCCTTTTATATAATTAGATAGATAGATTCAGCCCTAAACAGGTAGACACAAATACCCAGAAAAATCAAACAGTTGGAGGGACTTTTACTAAGACATCTTCTCGCGCGCCTTACGAACACCATCTGTCCATAAAACACTTGGCTTTTTAATTGTGTCTACAATAAGGCGCTCAATCAGTTAAGCGAAACACCGGAAATTACTATTTGCGTGCTATTCGTGCAATTAAATGACAAGGTGTCAAAGCTGAGACGATTTTTGACAGAATTGGGAATACCCAGCTTTGACAGAATTTCATTGTACCTTTAGATGAGTCAGGATATTTTCCTAATGAACGACTCATCTAAAGGTATAATGAAATTCTGTGCCAGTTTGTGGTCCATGTTTATCGTTTGCACGCTGATAGATGATTCACACTTCCAAGATGATGCATATAAGTTACGGAATATGATATTTACTGTATACATGTTTAATGTTTGCATTTCAATGGCTGTTAGTTTCGAGAATTTCATTGTACCTTTAGATGAGTCGTGCATCTCATCATCTATCAGCGTGCAAAACATAAACATGGACTACAAACTGGCACAGGTATTTTTTTGTCACAACTGGTATTTTCTCTATGGAAATTCATTTTCTTTCTGCATCTACATATTTTTAGAGAGGGAGCGGTGATGTGTTCTGCCTTCAAGCGCGTTCTACGCGCGCCTCAAAGAGATGTCAGCAACATGGGAGGCGAAGTCCGCAAGGGCCGACGCCCGTCGGGGCTGCGGGATATTGTAAGAGATACCGTGGCCTTGACATAAAGGGCTAAGAAGGAACATGGGTGGTTTTTAGTCAGTAAAAGTCTGACACTCCCTTTCGCTCTGCACAAAAGCGGGAGAGTTATTTGATGATTTTCCACCCGCCAAAAACAAACAAAAGGCCCTTGTGGCGGTTTAAAAACTCTGACACTAGGGTATGAGGGGTCCTTAACCTTACTATCCACGCGATAAGAAGAAGAAGGAGTGGGTAGATGTAGGTACAATGGCCAGTGGCACCGAGAAGTTTTGGAGTGAAGACGTTGCGTTGGTAAACCTTCCACTAGGTGCACCGATGAACTCATATAGGTTTCAAGGCTCCGCTGGATGCGAAAAACAAGGCACTGGTCAATGTGGCGACACTTGGGGGAGGCCTATGTCCAGCAATGAAAGTCTTTCGACTGAATTGATGAAATGCACAATAACTACCTTTTTCTGAGACGATCGTGAAGACGACTGTACGTAAATACCTCCTAAGAGCTCGTTTACGGTGACGCGGGGCGGCGCGCTGCGCGTGCAGAAGGCTCGTCGCGTGCTTTTTTATTCATTTACTGAGAGGCGGGTCCATCGCAACGAACGCTGTATTTTAAACTAACGAGCGAAAAATCGCTTCTCGTAAAATCGTCGTTTGAAATCGTTAACGTTTTCATACATCGCCATGTGCTTGAATTAAAAACTCACAACGCGCCGCGCGACGTCCCGCGTCTCCGTAAATGAGGCCCAGGTGATTCCAAGTTGATCTAGGTAAAGGACAGCCCTACAATGGACCGCGAAACACCATCCACGAGCCAAACTATGTACAATTCTAATTAAGTGCTGTTCAATAATATTCAAATGTATTTTCAAAGATTCTAAATATAGTAGTAAACGACAATACGTAAATATTCGGAAAATAATCGTATAGGTGTTAATTGACTGTGATACGTAAACATATATGATGTGGGAGGGTAAACAGGGTCAGAGGTCATGTTGACAACGGTTTGATTTATAGATGGGGAAGCCCTATTGTCATTTTCCGACTTCTAAGAAACAACAGATTTTCTCAAGAGAATTTCTCAGTACTTAACTGAAACAGACACGGAGTGTGGATTTGCGACCGGTTGATGGCAAGCAATAAATTGAATCAATTTGAACTTTTAATTAATTTGCATTACTAATATTTTTTTATTGTAATTAATATTAAATTTTAATTTGTTTTTGTTATTTATGTGATGTAATTATTATTATTGTGTTTGCCTATCTAGTGACACTCATTATCATAATATATTATCAGCTGTTAATATGCGGATAATGTAGTGGGCTGCAATATTGTATTTATTTTTTTATTTTTTTTGTTATGTCTCAACACATATTGTAGCTGTTTATTGTCCCTAAATGAATAAAATAAAATAAACTTTATATTTATTGCATTCGACTTTTATCTACGAAAATGTGAAAGGTCATAAAAAATTGAATTTTACTTTTGATTTGCCAAAAGTTGACAATGATGATTGGTAATAAAAGTATCTTGTACGTTAACCTACTTTGGACTATAAACAGTATATCTTTGATCGAAACCATAACGCGATTCAAATGACGGCTTTCAGGCTACAGCGCCATCTATCGAATAATAGCGAAACTAATCCGAAGTGCTTTCTTAAAAACTTCATTATTTTTATGACCAGTGAATACAGTACTACATCATGTTGTATTACATTATATTTCTAGTATAGGCCCAGTGGTGTCGGCCCCGACTTACGAACAATAGGTCGTGGATTCGAATTCAGGCAGGCGCATTAGTTTGTGTAATTTATTTCATCACCGCTGCTCTCAAAACGGTGAAGGAAAACATCGTGAGGAAATCGGCATGTCTAAGAATAAAAAAATTCGAAGACATGTGACATCTACCAATCCGCACTGGGCCCGCGTGGTGGATTATAGCCCATCCCTCTCCTAGAGAGGAGGCCTGAGTCCCTGCAGTGGGAACATTATAGGCTGATGATGAAAAACTGCCATCGTATGTCTAGAGGCCGCAAGCGCAATTCGTTTATCTACACTAATATTATAAAGAGGAAAGATTTGTATTTTTGTGTGTGTGTGTGTGTGTGTTTGTAATGAAAAAACTCAAAAACTACTGCGCCGATTAAAATTTGAAAGCTACATTCACCTTCTGTAACATATACTACTTTTTATTCCTGTATTTTCTACGGGAACGGAAACTAAGCGGGTAAAACCGCGTGACGTCCGCTAGTTCTCAAATAAACTACGCAATTCCTGTGCATGAGGCTCTCGGTTCGATTTTCAAGCCAGGCAAAGTGTTATGGGCTGCGAGATGTTGTAAGAGATACCGCGGCCTACACATATAGGGCTAAGAAGGAACATGGGTGGTTTTTAGTCAGTAGAAGTCTGACACTCCCTTTTCCTCAGCCCAAGAGCGGGAGGGGTTACTTATTTGATGATTTTCCACCCGACAAAAAAAAAGCGAAAGTGTTATTTATAGGTTTTCTATACGGATTTTTTCATTAGCAGACACGGAGTCTGAATTTGTGCCCAATTGATGGCAATAGGCTCACCCCCCCTTCATGGGGCTTAAAGATAACTGCCGAAGTGAGGGTGTTAATAGGTACACCTCTGCCTACCCCTTCGGTGATTACAGGTGTGATGTTATGATATGTGTAATTATAATTTTTATTTAGTATTGTATGTGAACCTTAAAATAATATTATTTTTGCGTGGACACTGAGTAGGTAATCTTAGCTATTAATACTTAAATAGGTAGTTAAGTTTATTTTGAGATTACTACCTTACGAGTAATCTCTCAAAAATTGTGATTCTTTTTACGTCCGTCAGATAGATTTCCAAAAATTATTGGACACGTATTTTTTCTTTTTTCACTTAAACCAACAATGAAGACGATACAGTGCTTTGAAAACTCGTGTGATGTCATATTCTAAGAGATTAATATGGCATTTCTTACCGGTAAGTGACGTCACAACACCTCACATCACCTCAAATCATTGACGCGTTTTATCTCCGTCAATTTTCATTGATTAGATAAAACAAAAAATACGTATCCAATATTTTTCGATAATCTAACAGACGGACTAATTAGACTCACTTTTTTTTTTGTCAGTAAACATCCGTATTACTTAACAGTTTTCTGACTACGTTTCGACGATGATGCAGTATGAGTTTCTTCTTCTATAGGTAATTCTCTATAACTCGTATTCTTAACCGGCAGTAGCCACCTCCTTCCTAGCCATATCATAAATCATAAATCATTTAATCATTTGTTAACACAGGTACAATAAATAGTTGTTATACAAAATTACAAGCTCGCCATGTTATACCCGGAGGTGTACAAATATTTGTAGAGGTCATTGACATCAAAATTCATAATAATTAAATTAATGGAATTAAAAATAGAAATAATATAAAAATGTCAAAAAGAAAATCTATGAAAAATGTCAAAAGAAAAAATATAAAATAATGTCCAAAATAAATCAAAAAATAAAAATAGAAATAGGTATATAATATATATCATTCTTTACACAACCTTCTATTAGAGTCATCTTCATTGATACTCAAACTTAACGTTTTCGTCACTACTTTTACCACAATAGGGTGTTTAACCAAAAAAATCTAATTAGTCCGTCTGTTAGATTATCGAAAAATTTTGGATACGTGTTTTTTTTTTTATCAAATTAATAAAAATTGACGAAAATAAAACGTGTCAAAGATCATGAGTGGGGCCTTTTGACGTCACTTTATTGGAAAAAAATACTAGCATTGTGACGTCACACGTCTTGACACGACTTTTCGAAGTACTGTTTCGTCTTCATCTTTACTTTACGTCAAAAAAGAAAAATACGTGCCCATTATTTTTTGGAAATCTATCTGATGGATGAATTAGATTTTTTGGTGAAGTGAATTATATGTCCGTATTTCTTAAGCATTATTTAATATTTTAGATATGGAAAAGCTGTAAATATCTATAATGTAAAACTCATGATCACCAACCAATAGGTAGGTCCGTAACCACCTCCGTGGGAAACGAGAAAAAAGACCGACAAACGATAAAACCTTGTCAAGTTGGCTTATCTTTTTAAATAAATTATATAAATTCCAAGGTTACATTACAAGTACCTACCTACTCAATCTAAAAAATAATAATAAAGATACATTTTTGTTTAATTTCATTTAAGTACCATATTTTTTGCATAAACATTCCAGGATTTGATTAATGAAGTGTTATCAGGCCAATCTTTATAAACGACTCAATGGTAAGATTTTCTCCGATAAGTTCATTAATATTAGCTCATTAATCAAAAAAATAATGAACTATTTTCCTTGATCTTCCGTTTGTTCTTCCGGTTTTTTGACAAGGTTTCTGTTTTAGGGTCAAATCGTGGTCACATCAGATAATTACTGGATATTCATAATTATGGTGATTAGCAAACATCAAAAATTATATGTTATGTGTTGTTCTTTATTGCTTATGCCTTGGCGATTAGCATAATATATATTAATATAATCAGCACATAATGTTCTCACTACTGGAACACACCCTCTATGACAAGAAATGGACTATTATAATCCACCATGTAGGGTCTCATCATCTGTACATTTATTATGCGAACGCAGCAACCAACTTAGATGTCGTGCGTCACAAATATTGCGTTATAATTATAGCTTTTCACGCTAGGCAGAACGAGTCAGACAACAACTGTGGATTAACCACTTGTCAAGAGAAAGAAATCACTCTAACTGCAGCACTCAGAGAGCTTTAATGACTCCTTAGGCCATCACTTAGTAATGGTTTTGACAGTTTTCTCATACAAAAATATGTCAAACCTAAGTGACGGCTTAAGTACTCATTAAATATCTCTGAGTACGGCAGTAACTTGTTAACTTCAACTTTAATATAACTTTAAAACACTAATCTCTCTCTACTCTTCTCGCTTTCTGCGTACTCTGCAACTTAACCAACATCAACAAAGTGATAGTGGACAATGGCTACCACCATTGGCCTTTCCACACCACGCGGGCCCAGTGCGGGTTGGTAGATGTCACATGTCTTGGTTTTTTTGTTCTAGGACGTTTTGTTTTACTTACATTCTTTCCTAGGTGATTACTAGCCATGTAACGTGTTAGACAAAATAATAATAATCTAATAATAATCTTTATTTACCCAAAAAACATACAGAGTTTGAAATAAACAGTTTGAAATTTTGTTAAGAAATACATTTTATAGTTTATGTTGCAAATTCTGTACAATAATAATACT
Organism: Diarsia rubi; assembly: GCA_932274075.1. NCBI lineage: Eukaryota > Metazoa > Arthropoda > Insecta > Lepidoptera > Noctuidae > Diarsia > Diarsia rubi. The sequence goes on along the minus strand of OW026420.1, from coordinate 1,628,070 downwards.
CTACCTCTTAAGCTAGGATATACCTGTATTTGAAGAAGTAGTTTACGGTCAATATCAACAAAAACTTATATCAAAAATGTTATCATAATAAATGTTACGAACCTTATCTACTTTCCACACTTTAACATTGCATTGTCGCAATTTTCAGCAGAGGGCATGATGTCAATCGAAAAGAAGCTACGCTGTTTGGTGTTAGCCATAAATACCAACTTACCCACAGACGTCATATTATAAGAAAAGAACAAGTTCTGCTACTGACTACTTTAAAACACACATCAATAACTATGCACATACCTACGCATTTTATTTCCTACATCAAAACAAATTAATTAAATTCGCATTCCAAGTATGTACTCCAAATCTCTGAATCAAAGACCTCGCACTTTTTCGCGAATAATAAAATTAATGAAGAAGACACACATTTGACCGCTCCAAAAGTATAAAAATGTTTTTCTTTGAAAGAGCATGAATGACGCACGAATTCAAAATCTATTTCTTAGACTGAACAAGAAAGATTTCTACTTTGAGGACCTATTTCGCAAATCTATGGCTGCCGAAATGCTATGTTCGTGAAAACGCACAACAATAATCAATCAATACAGTAGAAGAAAATCACTTTTTATAATTGTAACGGAACATGTACCGTTTATGTCTGGCGAAGACATCTTACGTCGTTCCAATGACGTCAAGAGAGGGGGGGGGGTAAACATTTGTGCGTGACAGCGTGACAGTTCCGTAGACAGTCGCTCTATGTATAAACTACCTTTGCCTATGTAGACTGTAAGCCCCCAGAATAGAACAAGTAAAACGCTCAGCAGATAACGATTTACGATATTCTTTAAAGAAAAAAAAAAAATTACAGCACGCTATGTTTATGCTTCTTCTACTTTATCGTGCGGTTAGTACGTAACCTGATATTCACAGTTTTTATACCGGCATGGGGCTTTTACTTGGCGGCATGTAATGCCGTCGAGAAATATCCCTCAGGCATTATGTTTCCAGCTGCGGGTTGTTGCAAGAGATACCGCGGCCTCGGTACAAGGGCTGGAAAGGAACATAGGTGGTTTTTAGTCAGTAGAAGTCTGACACTCCCTTCCGCTCTACCCGAGAGAGATAGGGGTTATTTGGTGATTTCCCAAACCCCAAAAAAAAGGCAATATGGTTTCCTTACGATGGTATCAGTCACCGAAGCAAGTGATAATTATACAATACACACTGACATGAGATGAGAGATGCGTGTCTTTCGTTCAAAGTTGAGAGCTATGGCAAAAAAATTAAAATCCGTTTTATTCTGCTTCGACAGAATAGATGATTATGACATAAAAACATGAAAGATATTCGTAATATGATTTTTGCACCCACTGCATGAGGATAACAGCAAATGTAACTTTATGACACAAACTGTAAACCAAAGTTTCATGTAATAATATTAATCAATACACAAGCACAAATTCAGACTCCACGACTAGAACAAGCAAGGACGTCTTAGGTATTCCGTGATCCTGTCGGGGCTGCGGGTTGTTCGAAAGAGATACCGCGGCCTCGACACAAAGGGCTAAGAAGGAACATGGGTGGTTTTTAGTCAGTAGAAGTCTGACACTCCCTTCCGCTCCGTTTAGAGCTGGAGGTGTCATTTGATGATTTCTCGAAAGGAAGATTTGTTGAGAGACCCTTTTTGTTCTACAGGTGCAGTATCGCTGTCGATGGCGTATTTTCTGCTTGTCAGAGCTTTTCGGTTGATAGAATACACAATGAGCTACAACATGCCGCTTAGGCGTAAAAGAGAACTGTAGATTTGTAGTAAACACGGTTCTTGAAGGCGGTTATTTTGCCGGATAAGGTTTTTGTCCAATCATATGTAAAAACTTAAGTTTTTAAAGAGAAAGTTTTCAGATTACCTTTTTACGTATCATCGTCAGCCTAATGTTCCCACTGCAGGGACTCAGGCCTCCTCTCTAGAAGAGGGATGGGCTTTAATCACCACGCGGGTTCAGTGCGGGTTGGTAGATGTCACATGTCTTCGAATTTTTTGGTTCTAAGACATGCTGTGTGCACTCTCTTCTCTTTTACTCATAAAGTTCAATGGGACGACAATTCGACACGATCGGAGAGGGATCGGCGCAGAACCAACGACTTAACGAGCTCTACAAGGCACGGGGGTATCATCGCCAACGTTTAAACTCTGGGTTACTGCTGGGAAACTAATAGGAAAAACTCAATAAGACTTCAAGCTTATCAGTCGCGCTTGAGACCTCAAAAACAACGGGACAATCGGTACAGTTTCAACTTATTAGTAGACAAAGATTCTCGAAGGATCTTTAAAGCTATCTAGTATGTAAAGGCTAGGTAGCTCGTCATTAACGATCGAAGACCGCACACAATATTTTTAAACCGGATTCCGGGCTCACGTGCAATGTAAAGGCCCTATTATCATGATTTTACAACCAAATGAATAAAATCGTTTTTTTTTTTAAGTTATTAATTTTTAATCTCGTATGAATGACTGATAATATCATAAGGTCGTGAGCAATACGAATTAGTCTGCAGTGTTCCGTACATTCATGTGACGTGATTTTATAGCGTCTTTGATCTTTCACACTTGTTTCACAGAATTGATGAAGCAATTGATGGCTAAGCGAAACGGTAGTTTAAAAAAAAACAGAATGCAGTTTTTTTTTATTTTATTCACTTCTAAATCATTTTCGTGGAGTCAATCTTTCAGAAAAATCCCGAATACAATTATTGAGGGACTTTAATGTCAGATTTTTACTGATTTGCGCTGGGTGGGTCGCAAACATTTCTCGGGGCTTGTAAGCAGTTTTTCAACAGCACACAAAGACGCAGTTACCTCTCATACTACAGCTCATAGATTACATTTTTTTGTCCAAGTCTAGTACACGTCAATCACAAATTAAATTGACACCTACCTTTAAGTCTGTAATGAGTAAATAAGTAGTCACATTGTGTCAAGAGCTGGAAATATTTGGCAATCATCATTTTTGTATTATATTTAATTAGGTAATACTAGTATTTTCAGAAATAACACACTATTGTCAATAATATAATAAATAAAATAGGAAACTAGAAACGCACAGATATGAAGGTGAATGACATCTTGAAATAGATAAACGGACGTTCTATTATCTTTTCCACACTTCGCCTGTTATTTTTTAAGTCTTATGTAATAGGGGGCGAGCTTATTGACATCAACCGGGCATGGATCTAGGCTCCGACCCAGGAACCGAACGCAGAAACTCATTCAAAGCTGCAGTCGCGCGATCACTCGACTAACAAAGCAGCCAAATAAACTTATTAATATCAATTAAATATTGACCCACAGGATAAGGTTTTACACAAAAGGAACCCTAAAACTAGATTTTAAGGATAAATATTTCGTACAAAAAAACAGCAGGTTGTAAGAATCATTATTTTTAAAGGATATGACGCCCTTGTATGACGCCATGAGGACATCGGCAAATGTTTGAAGATAATAATATTACCGGATGGCTCGTGTTCTTGCAAAATAGGTGGTCAGGCGTACTTAACTAAGATGTTTAGAGAAGATAACGTTGGCTGATTACGTTTAAAACAAAAATGATACCAAAAGTGGAGACATAAATTAAAATATTCTCTTTAAAAAAGCTATAAAACAAATTAGATTGGTAAATCAATTATTATAGTAGGTACCTACCGGTTTTTCACGTTTGTTACTTACGCTTTTATAATAGCTATAAGTCGAAGAAATTGTTTAGGTTGCCGTGACTATAACACCAGGCGCGTAATATTTCAATGCGAAAAGAATGATTGCTAACATATAAGAATAAGGAGCTTGGTAAAATTATATATTTTCTCTGTTTAATGAAGATTACAAGCGTGACGTTAATGATACATCTCGCGCTGCACAAGTGTCGCTGCTCAGGGTTCAAACTCCATGAAGAATTTTCCTTATACTCGCAATTTAGACAAGGATAAAGGCCAGTTCTTTTCTAAGCTACTGTCGCTAGTATTGTGGATGTAGTTTCTGGCAATGAAAAAAAATGGTCAGACAATCTTCAGTGTCCCCCCGGTCCGAAGTTACTGTCGTCGTTATCAGTCCAAGCCACCGATTGTGAAAGCAGTTAATTTTATAGTATACTTGACTAGCTTTTGCCCACGTGTATGTCGAAAAATATCATAGCAAACTTCCACCCCCTATTTAACTCCCTGAGGAGGGGTTGAATTTCAAATAATGTTAAATCTTATAACTTTTCTCTATTCATTGGTGAAAACAGCATGAAAATCGGTCCAGTAGTTTTTGAGCTTATCGCGAACAGACAGACAGGCGCGGTAGATGACTTTGTTTTATAATTAGTGATAGTGATTTTTGAAGTCAGTCGAGTTTTTGAAGTCGTATTAAAAAAATATATTTAAACATTCCCAACAGTGCAGTCAACGAACTTAGAATACTTAACTTGTAAGTAGTCTACATTGACAACTATACCATTGTTTTGTAATGTAAATTTATTTCGTAACAGGTCGCCGGTCGTTTAAATAGATCACTGTTTTTATTCCCCGACCGTGTTTTGTAAATAGAGCCGTACTAGTACACAATGACTGTTTGTTTTGAATTTAGGTCGTGGACGGTATTTATGCTAGATTTAGACACGTTTCAGAGATAGGTATCATATGAAATAAAGCCTTATGAATAGGCTACCGAAGCAGATCAACGACAGCCGTTCGGGTCGACGCCGATGTTGGTGAATGAATGACCATCCATTATTACATACCGACCTAATTTCCTCTGTGTCTCGGAAATCACGATAAACCCTTGTTCACGGCTATTAAATTTACTGTAGATCTTTGACAGTCGTTAAGTAGCTAGTGGCCCGTAAGTCTCTAAAGTCTCTAAAGAGTATCGTATTATCCAGTATTTACTGGGTTCTGGAGAACAGATAGACGGTCGTTTCATGTAAATTAATTGTAATCACCTACATCTGTGTCACTGGATAGTTGGAGAAGGCTCATCAACACGGCTATTGCGTATCTTTTTAAATGTCAGTGGTTATCACAGTGTCCATCGATTACCCGTCAAATTACTTATGGTTTAGTACAAAATGAAACCATTTGACAGTTAATTGATGGCCATTATGATAGCCACTGACATTTAAAAAGATACGCAATAGCCCTGCTGATCATCATAATCTGCCTAGCCTTTTCCCAACTTTGTTGGTCAGCTTCCAGTCTAACCGGATGCAGCTGAATACTGCTTATCTGACCTCAGCCAATCGTGCCTACCTAAATTTCCTTTGTTTGATATTATTCGCAGAGTTGTTGAGCCCCTTCTTCTTCTTGTATCTTCATATAGCCGTCAAGACCGTATTCTATGTTTTGTTGACCAAAACCTTGTAAAGCAGGTAGTAGCGCAGAGGTGACTCCGGCTGCTTCATTTTACGAGGTTGGAGTTACATCTTCCCACTTTATTCTGCAGACGGTTCAGGAAATACCAGGTGGACCACTGAAAGTAAGACAAACAAGGGCACATATGAAACGGCATGGCACAATGCGCTCGTTGCGAATTTCCATTTTCCACGCAGATTTTTGATCTATATTCGCCTCAAGGACTGAAAACGATGATAACGCGCAAGTAGCTTCAATAAATTATGCTCTAAACAATTGCATCCGAGTGTAAACAAAGACAATATTGTTTGTTTTGTGTTAGATGTTGAATGAAACTAATATAACAGCTTGCGTCACCCAGCCGTTCAACCATGGAATCTGAATTTGCCCAGTTGATGATAACTTGGGACTTAAAAAAATATTGGTGAAATATGGGTGTAATATTAGGTACACCTCTGCCTAACTCTTAGGGGATTACCTGCGTGATGTTATGTTGCTAGACTGATAATAATTATACATATAGAAGTCTGATTACCTTACGATACTTCCCTACACCAAAGCAAGTAATAAATTAAACAATGTGCACATGAATCCGCAAAACAGTGGTGTGGTTGGATTCGAACTCGAGACTCGAAAAGTCATAGGTACTTTTTTTGCGGGTTGTTCGAAAGAGATACCGCGGCCTCGACACAAAGGATTAAGAAGGAAAATGGCTGGTTTTTAGTCAGTAGAAATCTGACACTCCCTACCGCTCTACACAAGAGCAGGAGGCGTCATTTGATGATTTCCCATCCCCAAAAGAAAAAAATAGTCCTATGAGCTTTCCGTCTGACAGTCACTTCACTAGACTATCAGTGATGTTAGACGTCATTGACCGTCCAACAGACAAGGGACTACTTTCTCAAAACGAGATTTCAATAAAACATAAGCTGACACAAGTGAAGGACTTGACTTGCAAACTACTAGTGCCGTTTACGTAGTGAGTATCATTTGCATCGCTATATCATAGCCGAACCATAGCCAAACCGCTCGTTGATGACTGATGGAGTCGGGACTACAGAACCCAGGACGGATTCGATTCTCAGGTGGGGCAATGATATATTGGACTTTTTGGTCAGGTATTTCTTAGTGAAATTGGAAGTCAGAAATTGGAATTGGGTTTAATGCGTGGCTGATATTAATGGTTTGCCCCTTACATTCAATGAGACTTGAACACAACTGGCGACATAGGGGTATTTTTTGCCTATCCCAACATGATTTGGTGAACATGGTGAACATGTCAACATGGTTTGGTGTCATGGTTTTGTGGTTTGGTTTGGTGGTTTGATGTTTTATAAGATAATTCACACAAACGTTACCCAAGCATTCTGTACATCAAACTTACAAAATTTTTTTGCTGGGAAACGACTTTATTTTTTTGGGGTCAAAAATTTCATTTTACGGTAAAACTCAATGTAGCACTCTTAAAACATTGTGCTAGTGGATGCTTTGAATAGTAAAAGGGTCATGGAGGTAATTTAAGTAAAGTTATAATCTGAAAAACTAGTATACAATACAAAAACAGCTGTGCAAAATTTGAAAATTTTAGAACTTTGACACCCAATATCTCCGTAACTAAGGGGTTTCCAGGTATGGTCTAGAACAAAAAAAATATCGCAGTGGTTAGGAGAACAAGTGCCCTTCGTTTGCGTTAAGGGTACTTTTACACTATATTGGTTATCTTGACGGGGCGGGGAGGTCTCGGCGCATGGGTATTTATGTCGGGTATATACACTTCTCATCAAAAAAATCGAAACACCTCGCAGTTTATGATTTGATAAGGATTATCAGAAAAATGTGTATATTTAGGAATAAATGTAAAATGTCATTTAATAGTGAGTAGTATGAGGTTTTTAAATCCTAATGTTATTGTTCTAAATTCAAATGAAGTTTTCATAGGTTTCGTATTTTGTATAATGAGTCATTTTTACCCTGTATGGAATATGAAGGAAATGGGTAAAACAACACGCGTAAATGAAAAAAAAAATGTAAGAAACGTTTATTTAATAACTTGTATTCCCTCCGCGAGCTCTTTTTACTGCTTCCATACGGTTCTTCATCGATCGGATGAGAGTCACGATCACATGTTGTGGTATATTATCCCATTCCTCTTGGATTGCATTTTGCAGCTGGCTAAGTGTTTCTGGGGCTGGATCTCTTGCTCGAATTCGTCTCTTTAATTCATCCCATAGATGTTCAATGGGATTCATGTCCGGGCTTCTTGCTGGCCATACCATAATGGAGATACCGACTTCGGTAAGATAATCTCGTACGACGCCCGCGGTGTGAGCTCTAGCATTGTCGTGCATGAATATGAAGTCGTTGCCAATAAAATGTGCATAGGGCATCACATGAGGTTCAAGACACTGTTCGATGTACCGATGAGAGTTTAGTGCAGGCAGCCGTGGCCCAGACACAAAGGCAAGTTCTGTCTTACCGTCGGCGCTGATTCCTCCCCAAACCGTCCACGAACCGCCACCATAGCTGACCTTTTCTTCAATGCAGCATTGTGCAAAGCGTTCTCCATCTCTTCTGTAGACCTTGTTCCTTCCGTCGTTACCATACAGCATAATTTTACACTCATCAGAAAACAGTACTTTGCTCCACTGAAGGTATGACCAAGTTAGGTGCTCGCGTGCAAAGTTAAGGCGCGCTCTTCGATGGTCTGTAGTTAATTTCGGCCCATTCGCTGGCTTATGCGGTGCCAATCCGCGTTCCTTCAACCTTCTTCTTATTGTAGAGTCACTTACAGCTACTCTTCGTACAACGCGAAGCTGCTGCTGCAGTTGAAAAGCGTTAAGGCGTCGATTTCGTAAAGAAGTTGTTACAATAAATCGATCATCTCGCTCAGAAGTGACCCGATTCCTGCCAGATCCTGAACGGCGCGTGAACGAACCAGTCTCCCGATAGCGTTTGTAGACTCTATGAACAGATGATAAGCTTAGATGCAATCTTGCAGCCACAACACGCTGACTAAGTCCAGAATCCAGCAATGCCACCACTTGGGCGGCTTCTGCGGGCGAAGTATCCATATGTTTTAGAAAAAAAAGTTTTTTCAGACGTCCCAAAGTCACAGTAAATGAAATAAGAAACAAAAAGTTTAAAGACAAGCGCTAATTTTTAGTTTTTAAACGAGAAACGTACTCCAACCCTAAATACACATTTGTCTCAAAACAGTGATTAATTTCATTTATAGGATAAACAAATGAAATTCTAATTTCGAATTTTGATTTTTTTCTTCTTACTGTAATGACCAAACTGCCAGCTACACAATAATGTTTTTTTTTCATGGAATTAATTCTCTTTTGTAAAAAATTAGGACCAAAACAATAAAAACGAAAGTGTTTCGATTTTTTTGATGAGAAGTGTATATCCCGTCGGGGCTGCGGGTTGTTCACAAGTTACCGCGGCCTCGACGAAGTTCTCTCGAGATGGAACATTGGTCGTTTTTAGTCAGTAGAAGTCTGACACTCCCTTTCGCTCTGCCCAAGAGCGGGAGGGGTTATTTGATGATTTCACACCCGCCAAAAAAAAAAGGGGTATTTGTTTGTGGTCTTCTGTAATTGTATGTCTGACTGGCCTGTTGGTCTAGTGGTTAGTGACGCTGACTGCTAGGCCGGAGGTCGTGGGTTCGATTCCCACCCAGGACAAATGTTTGTGTGATGAGCACGATCATTTGTTCTGTGTCTGGGTGTAATTTATCTATAATATGTATGTATTTAGAAATATATAAGTATGTTTATCAGTTGTCTAGTACCCATAACACAAGCTCTGCTTAGCTTGGGACTAGATGGCGTTGTGTGATAGTTGTGGAATATTATTTTATTTATTTATTATTTATGTACTAACGATAGTTTTTAGTTTTTGTATACTAACCTTTGGATTTCTAGGTGTCCTAAAATAAATTAATTTGAATTTGAATTTAATGCCATTAGATACTGATAAAAGATGTTGATAACAGCCGCTAAAAGCAAGAGCCATTAACATCATCATCATTCTGTAGCCTTTATCCCAATTAATTTGAGGTGGGTGCAGCATGTTTTCTTCTCCCGTACTTCTGTCTCTCGTCATCTGTAGAGTTACAGGACATCTGTCCATTTACATAACTATAGACAAAATTAAAAAAACAACCGAAGGCGACGCGATAGACCTCACAGTAGACGGTGGAACGAGCTAGATCAATAAACAACCAGTGGTACATATTGGCCTTTTTTTTTTTTTTTGGTGGGTGTAAAATCATCGAATAACCCCTCCCGCTCTTGGGCAGAGCGAAAGGGAGTGTCAGACTTCTACTGACTAAAAACCACCCATGTTCCTTCTTCGCCCTCTATGTCGAGGCCGCGATAACCAGAGGACTACCCGCAGCCCCGACAGGGTACATATTGGCCTTGGATCAAAAACTTAAAGAATCATAATCATCTTAGTAATAGTAGTATAAATCTAAATTATTTGTTAATTTCTTAGTACCTACCTATTACAAAAATTATAATCATAATTATTTTTTCCGCACATAAGCATGACATTACTTCTGTTCTCCCCAAAGGCAAAAGGGTTCAGTAAAAGTGTAAGTAATAGTACACTCACGTTTCGCCACTTTTTCCGTACAATATCGATTCACTTTCACTTGTATCTACTTCTTTTATTTAAATTGGTGGACCCTTTGCCATTACAGTAATTTTGGTACTATTTTTTTTTATTGACCTTGATGTCCTATTGTCCTGATCAGTAACCGAGGGCTTGATCACAGCGGGAGGGGTTATTCGATGATTTGCGGGAGGGGTTATTCGATGATTTTACACCCACCAAAAAAAAAAAAAAAAAAAAAGGGCTTGATCACAACACCGATACGACCGACCTTCTTTAAGACACGCAATAGTCCAGGTAGATAAAGAAGATTGCTTTTATTTAGACTATTTTCTTACCAATGCCATCTGTTTGCGTGTAAGAACAATGCATTAGTCTCTAAACAGGACCACCATTAGTCATGATTTTTCTGTGTTGTTGTTCTCTTTTCTTGTATAAATGTCGGAACAATGTCGTCTCCACTCCTGGAGGTGGGCGCTGATGGCCGCGACACAGTATTACATATTATACTAATGCGGTTGTTAACGAACACAAACTTTTGTAAATTTATATGTCTTTTGTTCCAATAAATATTTTTGATTTGATTTGATTTGATTTTCTTCTGACAACAGAAACAGAACCGCTGTTAGTCATGATCTGTTTTTCTCAAAAAAAAAAAATATCTGACTTTAAAACTCTTAACAGGAGACGTCAGACACAACCTGAATGCGATTAGTCTAGAAAATGAATGTCGGTAAAAGCAAAAAAAAGTCAGACTGTGATGGATGATGACAATAAAACGAGTAAAGGATGACCAAAGAAACGGTGGATGAACTGTGGAACTGTGTAAAGGATGTGTTCTTTACACAGTTCATCCATCAGTCTCACATCACCAGGTGTTTCTGGAGACAAGATGGATGATGAGATACCGAGTAATGGAGAGTATGGAAGAATAAGATAAGCTGCGGCAAAGAGATGATGATGACATTGACACGTTCATCATTTTTGTATTCCCAGATTTGGCTAATGAGTGATTCAATTACACTCGTTTGAAGAAATTATTATCTTCTCAAGTACCGTCTGTCTATCTACCCACTCTTTGATGCATTTCCTCTACGCTACATCGCGTGTTAACAAGATATTTTTAAAGCCAGACAGACACGAGCATTGCACGGCATTTCCCACAGTCAACAGTGTGTGACGATCTTGAGGGATTATTAAACAGACTGACTCATACTTCTTTTTATTATTATTTTTTGTATTGGTATAAGAATTAGGTAGTAAATGTTGTGTTGTGTGGAGACGTTATTACTATGCAAACTTAATAAAACTACTGAAATTCGTGTTTTGTTTTAAGATTATGAAGTTACTGCTTGTTGGTTTTACTATCTTAACACTGAGCATTTAGCTACTACATTGTGTTTATATTTTCATCTTATTTTACGCTGTCCCATTTTTTACACTAACTTTCATTTCTTTGTCATTTTCACCACCGCATATGGATTTATTTGCCTTCACCGAATCTTACAGTAGGATAATAGAACACTCCACTGTGAGGATTGGCCGGAGGACACGGTGGAGCACACTGTGGAGGTCTGCCCCGCTTGGGCGGAGCCCCACCTTGTTCTCGTAGCGCCGATCGGCGGCGGTGACCACCCGCGTCCGGTCCTGGTGCAAGCCATGGTCCGGGGCGAGGAGGAATGGGACGCCGTCGCCTCCTTCTGCGAAGCAGTGATGCTAGCGAAGGAGGTGGCGGAACGTGAGAGGGAGAGAACCTCTCGTCCCAGCCGCCACGGGAGACACTCCGGGCGTCGGTGGCCACGTGACGGCTTCCGGCCACCGTAGACGCGGGCCTGTGGATAGTGAGTAATGGGCTAGCTCGCCGTACGTCCGTCTTATGACGACGACAGGCCGTGCCGACGACGGCGCGTTCGTGTTCCACGCGCGCCTCAAAGAGATGTCAGCAACATGGAAGGGCCGACGCCCACCGGGGCTGCGGAGTGTTGTAAGAGATACCGCGGCTTCGACATAAAGGGTTAAGAAGGAACATGGGTGGTTTTTAGTCAGTAGAAGTCTGACACTCCCTTTCGCTCTGCCCAAGAGCGGGAGAGGTTATTTGATGATTTCCCCTTACCCAAAAAAAAAAGGATAATAGAACAGGCAATCCTTTTAATCTTAATCGCCACGTCTTATTCTCTAACAATAATTCTACCACAGAAAATTCTTTGTTGCATTTCGCAGAGCCGCATAATTATTTGAATTTAAATTTTATTCGCTAAGTTCGCGAATTCTTTTCGTTTTCAGCTATTTTCCTTTTTTTGTTGAGAAGTTTTAGATGCTGTTTTATAGGTTGTTTTTTTTTTTAATGAGTTCTGCAACTTGGCGATCTGTGTCAACACAATAAGCCATTTTGATGATTCTTGATCCTTGCATTGTCAGCAGAAGGAATTCCCATGAATCCCTTTCATCTGGTATCACCAAATCTCACGGTAAGTGTAGGGACACTATGGCGTTTCAATCTGGAGTGTGTGATACTTCCTGTGCCCACTAGTTTCGACGCCAGTTCATTGACGTGAGTCGATATTCTCGTCTGATAGCTTTCGCTGTATCTAGAGATCTCTTGTTTGACGGTGGCGATCTTCAGGTCCTCGTGTATATATTTGTTGCTCACATAGTAGGGTATATCTAGCATGGCTCTCAATGTTTTGCTTTGAAATCTTTCGAGAATCTCTATGTTGCTATTGCTAGCAGTACCCCACAACTGGATTCCGTAAGCCCAGATTGGTTTAAGGATGGTCTTGTAGATAGCTATTTTGCTTTCATGTGAGAGGTTCGATCTGCGACCTATTAGCCAGTACATTGATCTGACTTTCATATACAGCTGTTTACGCTTGGTCCAGATATGCTTTCTCCAGGTGAGTCTTTTATCAAGATGCATACCCAAATATCTGGCATCTTCGGCCTGAGGAATTTCCTTATTGTAGAGTCTTACTGGGGGACAAGTCTGCCTTCTTAGGGTGAAGGTTACATGGACGGATTTTCCTTGGTTGACCCTAATACGCCATTTATCCAGCCAGTTTTCTACCCCATGGATGTGGGTTTGTATGTTGGCTGACGCCATGTCGGGAACTTCGTGAACCGACAGAATGGCTGTATCATCTGCATAGGTGGCAGTTATGGTATTAGCATGTGTTGGAAGGTCCGCGGTATAAAGCAAGTACAGGGGTGGCCCCAATATACTCCCTTGTGGTATTCCTGAGAGTATTTCATTTAAATGAGTAACTACGCTATTAAATTTCACCTCAAAGCATCTACCGTATAGGTATGAGCGAAGAATCGGAAAGAAGGAGTGAGGCAGCAGCTTTTTAAGTTTTAAGAGAAGTCCTTCATGCCACACTCTGTCGAACGCCTGGCTGATATCCAGGAAAACAGCAGAGCAGATTTTTTTGCATTCTAGCGCACGACCTAGTATCCGTAATACGGTGAATCTGCTCGATGGTTCCATGTTGCTCTCGGAAGCCAAACTGGTGAAGAGGAATAACTTCTGGTAGATGGGGGCGCATCCTGTTCAGCAATATTTTTTCGAGGAGTTTACCCAGTACAGGGAGCAGGCTTATTGGTCTGTAGGAGCTTACTTCGTGGAGGGGTTTGCCTGGTTTGGGTATCATAATAACCTGCGCAATTTTCCACTGAGCGGGGTAAATTGCTAGTCTTAGGCAGGCATTAAATATGGCCGCGATGTGGATAATGCCCTTTCTGGGTAGCTGCATAAGCTTATTGAGAGATTCGATGGCTGTTTCAACGCTATCTGCGTTATTCAATGGCAAGTTCAATTTGATGGATTCTGATATTTTGGTTCTGTATTTGTCCCAGTCTGTTTTGTAGTTATACAGCCTTTGTATGTTCTCAGTTAGAATGGCCCTACATTGAATATTTATAATTACTGGTGTGTCGGACGACAGGTCAGTACATTCTTCTATGTTTATTTGTCTGAGCGGGATGTTTTTGGTGATGAAGAAATCCAACAGGTCTGGTACCTTTTGTGGGTCCGCAGGTCAATATGTAGAAACACCATCTGAAGCGCAATGAAGGTTAAGGTCATTCGTAGCTACATAGAGTTGTCGACCTCGTGTCGAGGTTAGCCTGGAGCCCCAGAAAATGTGTTTAGCATTCCAGTCTCCACCGCAAATAAATCTATTTCCAAGTGTGTTAAAATAAGTCTTGAATTCGTCTTTTGTGATAGTATGCCTAGGTGGACAGTAAATAGCAGACACTGTTATTTCCGTCTTGATATCCTGGATTCTGATCGAAGTTGCCTGTATCTTTTCAGTTTTACTTTCCCCAAAAACATAATGTTTGATGTTCTCTTTTATTATAATCGCAGTTCCTCCATGTGAATTACCAGAAGGGTGGTTTGTTGTGTACACCATGTAATTTTTAAGTTGGAAATGGGTTTTTGGTGTGAACCTTGTTTCGGAGATCAAAGCTACGTCAACTCTTTTGACCTTCAAGAAAAGTTCAAGCTCCTGTCTACGTTCTGTCAGCCCGTTGGCGTTTCCAGGTGATTATTCGAAGGTTTAGGGGAGCTTTATAAGGCTTGTGATAAATGGATCATACGATCCATCATGTTGTCTAACATAATGTTTATTATGTTTTGAAATTTGTTGAACATGGCGTCCGAAATTATTTGGGTCCTTGATGTCGGTGGGCGATCCTGCTGTGTTTATTTGTTTTGTCGCTTGTGCATATGTGGTATTTCGTTTCGAATGATTGTGTAGATGGTAGTTCTTGTTTTGATGGTTTTCATGTGCGGTTTGTGTTGGATTTTTGCGATATTGATCTTTTGTTCTGTTGTTTGTGTTTTCATTGGTTTCTTTAACCTTTCCTGTCTTATTTTTCGTGAGTAGGTCTTTGTATTGCTTGTATTTTGTGCAGCCCTTGTAGCTTGCTGGGTGCTTTTCGTGGCAGTTGGCACAAGTTACCTCGGTGTCTGGTCTTTTTAAACAGCTTGTTGTTGAGTGTTCTTCCCCACATTTAACACATCTAAATGGTTGTTGTTAAAACAGTTTTTTAAGTGATTTGTCATTGTTTTAATGCATATTGTAGCAAGTTTAGCTATGAGCATACCAAATGATTTGAACGACAATACTTGACATGATTCTTTTGACCCGAAAAAGGGCCAGGGGCCGGCTTAATACGGGGTTAATCGGATTTCCTTTTTATCAAACAAGCATAGTTGGCAGTAGTTTAAGCCTATTATTTCACAATGTCCAAATAAATTGTGGAAATAACTCGATTCGTTACTCACATGAGGATTTAATTGATTCATGTGTACTCAGTACGAGTGTATTAGTTAATTTACATAATTAGGTTTTATTATGTAGGTAAATACGCTACTCGTATATAGGTAAGTATTCAAGCCTGAATATGTACTTCAGACTTGTTCCTAATTGGATTTACCTACGTTAATACCTAGTTACGTAGTTAAATATACATGTATGTTGTAAATAGTAAGGCAGTCGGTTTGTTGTTAGAATTTAACTCATCGATAAGGGATCAATTTTTAAAACACCATCAGTTTATACGTTTAAGTTACGTTTGAGTAAGTATACAACTGAAATATTATCACGCTATTTAGCAATCGTTTGGGCATGAAGTAATTCTCTATGCTTGCTTATTTAGTTATTTAGTGTCAGGCAAGCATACATAAATAATGAGAAACAATTCAATTTGTTTTAGTAAATAGAATCTAAAAGTAAGTAACTCTTCAGTTGTACACTGTAATCTTATATTTTTTTTATTTTCTCTCTCTAGCTTTTGCCCGCGACTACGTCTGCGTGAATATGACGATTTTCCATACAAACTTTGCTACCCCTTTTCACCCCTTTGGGGGTTGAATATAAAAAATCCTTTCTTAGTGGAATACGTGTGCGAAATTTTAAAGCGTTGATACTCAGTCAGTCGGATTTGCCTTTAATGTATGATGTAAGTATATAGAAGACGATAAGTAACTTTAAGACAAGGTCGATAAAAATCTCTGACAAAGACCTAATTTAAAGTAAAAAAAACACACGAAGGTAATCTAAAAACGTATCTAGTCAATATATCTGGGAGCAGATCCCCAGTACATTATTATGAGGTAAAAATAAAATTAATATGATACACACAGACGAACTATTCTTGCGTGCTAACATTCGTGTACTGTCTGCACAGAAAAAAGTCAAGGACGCCAATGTTGGCAAAAAGAAGCTACGGGATGCCAACTTTACGCAAACAAATAAAACACCACGAATAACTCACACGTGAATCTTACCGCATTAAGATAAAGTAGAAATTGGAACGTGAATAACTTTATCAACGGTTAATCGATTGGTTTTAACAATTATAACATGACAACAAAGTTTAGTAGTGCGCGCGACGCGACTGAATACACACGGGTGCTCTGTTATTTTTTAATTTAATTATTAAAATGAATGTGATATCGTTAGCAATATGGACTTTAGAAAAGAACTGTTTTATAGTTTATAGTGGACTGATTGTTTGTTTTATTGCATTTACGTTGTATCATAAGAATAAATTAGAAGAACATTATAGTGTGGCGGCGAAAAAGGAAAAGGCGCGAACGGGAACTGGCGGGAAAGGTGACAGTGACAGTTATCCTTTTTTATTTACTTTTTTTTAATTGCGTTTTGCGCAAACATAAAAATAGGTGTACGTACAACAAATTGAGCAGATATTCTCTTCAAATTTATGTGGTATTTACCTGTAACACTTTAACAGTTTAAATTAATACTTTTCCACAGGACAACATAGTTATATTTCTGCGTAACATAACCCGTTTAAAGCTTTAATTTAACCGGTAGAAGGTTAAAAATTGAGGATGAATAAGTATGAAACCTTTAAAGGATGTAAAAAAGCAAAAAAAAAGGTTTGAAACAAGTTTATGACCGCTAACTGTAGGTTGTTATAAGGTCTCGGTGACTGACCGTAGGTCACCTGTCCACTATTAGTTGTTGATATTTCATTTGTTTTAAATACCTGCGACCTGAAAAATGCTAACACAATATTTAAGTACTAGAAACGGTTGCAAACTAACTAGGTACTTACTATTTTTTTCTTGTCACTTATTTTAAGCAATAGGGTACCTATTTTAACAAAAAAAAAGAAAACGGCCGTCAGATGGGTTTCCAAAAAATAATAGACACGTATTTTTCACGTAAACAAAAGATGAAGACGATACAGTGCTTCAAAAAGTCGTGTCAATTCGTGTGACGTCACAAGGTTAGTACCTTTTTACTCACAAAGTGACGTCAAAAGCTCCCATTCATGACCTTTGACATGTTATAAATTCTTAATTTTTTTAATTTGATAAAACAAAAAACACGTTTCCAATATTTTTCGATAATCTGACAGGCGCTAGGCGGACTAATTAGATTTTTTTTGGTGAAATACCCTTTTAGTAAACATTGTTTGCAAATGAGCATTTTTATGGCTTTCTAATTGTCCTTGTCAGGAAAATGTCCAGGAGCACGAAAGTGTATTATCAAGTTGGTATAGCAATAAAGAATATCCAACAATATTCAAAAATGTACCCTAAAAACCAGAATCGTAAACCACGTAACATGACAACACTCTTTAAATTAGCTCTTCGTATTGCCAAAAAAAAGATAAAATAATGAGATTAAAAAAAAACGAAATATTTAGTAATATTATGTTTTTTTAAAATCCCATTATTTTAATCATTACTAGCGGACCTGGCAGACGTCGTCCTGCCCGCATAGCAGCGCCACCTACCGGGTCCTTGTAAATCTAAACCATTCCCGAATCCACTTGAACACATACGAAAACATTCATCAAAATCGGTCCAGCCGTTTAGAAGTTCAGTGACAAACACTCGTACAGAAGAAAAATAATATGTAAAGAATAATAATAATTGTTTAGTGATCAAGAAGGTACAGATGGTGCGAAATAGAACTTAATCTAGTGACAGGAAGATAATTTTACAAGTTTATGAACTTTAAATGATAGAACATATTTAGGAAGTACATGGTACATATGTTGACAATATACGTTTATCTGTCCCTTAAACTAGGTATACCCCTGTATCTTAAGAGACAGTAGACGGCCTAAAGGCTGAGTTCTAATGTTACTTATTGATTAAGTGAGGACACTGTCAATATATCTATCCACAATTGAACAAGAAGATGAGAACATAAATGAAAAAAAAAGTATTTATATTCTTAAAATATTTATTTACCCAAAAATTAAAAATCAAAACTCATTTACTCAAACTAGGCTGATAATCAGCACTTTTCGAATATCAAAATTTACTATTACTTATTTACAAGAGACAGTCCCCCAAAACGCCCCCCCCCCCTCGACACTTTCACAACGCTTTGGAATCGGCAACTACAGTACACTGACAGTTATTATGCCTTGTGAGGAGTGGGACTGTAGCTTAGTTTATTAGCTTCTTAAAATTTAGTATTTGTTCGACTATTCAAAAGAGCCTGTAACTGGCCAACTTGAAATAAATGATTTTGATTTGATTTGACACTTCCTCCTTCTTAGTTGATTTAGTAATCGCACGCGAGTCTGCTAATGATAAGTCCTATGTTCGAATCCCTGGTCGCGTAAAGTGTTATTGGGTATTTTCCACAGGAATTTCTCTGTAGTAGCCACGGAGTATTTAAGTGTGCCCGTTTGATGTCAATTGGCTCGGCTCCCTACATTGGACTTAAACATAAAATGGCGCAATGTGGGTGTACTACACATCTGCTTAACCCTTCGAAGCTTACAGGCGTGATGTTATGTATGTGCTTACGCTAAAAATATATTACCATTTATGTATGCCATTATTATCGCACGTATATTACCTAGAAACCTCATTTAACACAATAAATCATTCAAAATAGGGCAAATAACCCGCATTACACTGAGTGAACAAATAAAGATAAAATTGTATAAATAGACTGGCTGGTACGATCCGG
Organism: Diarsia rubi; assembly: GCA_932274075.1. Lineage (NCBI taxonomy): Eukaryota > Metazoa > Arthropoda > Insecta > Lepidoptera > Noctuidae > Diarsia > Diarsia rubi. Next base: position 1,609,102 of record OW026420.1, on the reverse strand, counting down.
CTGTAAAATGGCCAGATGACATTGTTGTCATCGCGGGAATATCCTGGATGAGGCTTGTACAAGGGCGTGGAGCTTATGTTGCTGTAGATGGTGATGATGGCGGCTGCTACTCCTATGATGGTAGGGGCGGTCTTGGGTTCAAATCACAACAGGGCTATTGCGTATCTTTTAAATGACAGTGGCTTTCATAATATAATAATATAAAGGGAGTAAGAGTACCCTTTTTTTTTTTTTTTTTGGTGGGTGTAAAATCATCGAATAACCACTCCCGCTCTTGGGCAGAGCGAAAGGGAGTGTCAGACTTCTACTGACTAAAAACCACCCATGTTCCTTCTTCGCCCTCTATGTCGAGGCCGCGATAACCGGTGAACTACCCGCGGCCCCGACAGTAAAAGTACCCTTAACGCAAACGAAGGGCACTTGTTCTCCCCACCACTGCGAACATTTTTTTGTTCTATACCATACCTGAGAACCCGTTAGTTACGAAGATATTGGGTGTCAACGTTCCAAATTTTGCACAGCTGTTTTTGTAAATACTAGTTTTTCAAGTTATAGCTTTACTTAATTACCTCCATGACCCGTTTACTATTCAAAGCATTCACTAGCACAATGTTTTAAGAGTGCTACATTGAGTTTTACAGTAAAATGTGTTTTTTGACCCCAAAAAAAAATGTTTTGGGTACTTAGTTTGATGTACAGAATGCATGGTTCGCGTATGCGTTAAGGGTTAATTTACACCCGATAGTGTCCATCAATTATTAACTGTCAAATGGTTCCATTTTGTACTAAACCATAACCAATTTGGCAGTTAATCCATGGACAATATGATAGCCACTGACATTTATAAAATATGCAATGGCCCTGCAGGTCAGGAAAGTATTTTTGGTTTTTCCTTTAGCAATTTTGTCACAATTTGTAGTTTGGAGCTTGTTATAATGACCAGTTAATGGCAATCGCTCAATGTTACTGGATGAATTGGAAGAACTATAATAATCGAGGGGGTCTAAAATGGCTACTTTAGCAGATCATAATGTAAATGTTCACAGACGCATTACTGTTATGATAGGTCTATTTTACGCTTTTTAACGCAATTAATATTATGATCTGGTAAAGTGTCCATTTTAGACCCACAGGTGCCCCGCACGCGGGAACCTGCAAGCGAACATTACATCACACCTTTAATTCCTGAAGGTTTAGGTAGAGGTGTACTCATCAGTACACACATTTCGCTAGTTACTTATGTTTTAGTTTCATGTAATCCCTATCTTCAAACGTGATATATATATATATCGTGACTTTTTATTTCCATTATTTCTTTTGGAGACTGTGAAGTCGGATCAGAAGGGAATGTCAGATTTCTACTGACTACAAACCACCTATGTTCCTTTTTGGCCCTTTGTGTCCAGGGCCGCGGTATCTCTTTCAAACAACCCGCAGACCAGACTCCGTGACTGCTATTTCAAAATTACTGATAGACAAACCTAATAATATTTTGCCCGACCCGAGAATCGAAATAACCCTCCTTTTGGGCTTCGCCGCAGTCGGGTAAAAAGAACATCTTGCGTAGCAGTCGCGATTACGACTACAAGACCTTTGAGCAGCGCATAACGCAGGCATCTTACGTTCCCATGGAAATACTGGGATAAAAATTAGCCCATGTTACTTAGGGTGAATGTAGCTTTCCAATGGTGAGAGAATTTTAGAAATCGGCGCAGTAGTTTTTGTGTTTACTCATTACAAACATACCTACATACACACACACAAAAATACAAATCTTTCCTCTTTATATTATTAGTGTAGATTATTGTGACATCTGCATCACTTATCTCCAGGCGTGGGAAATGAGGGAAGTGGGTTATCAATACTAGGCTGAGAGCGCCGACCCTATGCCATGTCGAGTACTGGATATGACGAATATAGACACTGTTCATTTATGACTCGTTATTGTAGGTAGCTATTTCCTAAAGTAGGTATAAAAATAGTCCTCCTGAACAGTTTTCAGTCACAGCAGCTAATCTTAGCTGCGGAGATTAGCCGTCGGTGCGGGGGATATTATTGTGCGCAGACGCAGGTGCACTCACTGTTCCTTTACTCTCATGGTCCGATAGGACGGCAATTCGACACCGGAGAGAGACTAACTGCCGCACTCAAAGAGTTTTAATGGTTACTTAGGCCATCACTTAGTAAAGGTTTTGACAGTTTTGTCATACAAAAATATGTCAAACCTTTACTAAGTGACGGCTTAACTAATCATTAAAAATCTCTGAGTACCGCAGTAAGTGCAGAATAAAAACTAATTAGTCCGTCAGATAGATTTCCAAAAAATATTGGACACGTATTTTTTCTTTTTTCACGTAAACAAACAATGAAGACGATACAGTGCTTTGAAAACTCGTTTGACGTCATATTGTAAGACATTTTTTATCGGTCGGTGACGTCACAAACCCCCACTCAAACCCTTAACGCGTTTTATCTTCGTTAATTTTTATTGATTTAATAAAACAAAATATACGTTTCCAATATTTTTCGATAATCTAACAGACGGACTAATTAGAATCATAATTTTTGTAGTCAGTAAACATACCTATTCTCCGGTCTTTATCCTAATTCATTTGTGGTCGGCGCAGCATGTCTCCATCTTTCATTCTTATCTATTACTCGTCATCTCATGAGACACCACCTTTCTAGCCATATCATCCTTCACACAGTCCATCCAGTGTTTCTTTGGTCTTTCTCTACTCTTATAGCCATCTCAAAATTTTTCTCACTACATTTTCCCGAATTCTTCACATCACATGTCCCAAAAACCCAAACCAAAACCCAATTAAACTTTTTGCGTGACCCGAGAATAAATCCCTAGAATTCACGCTCAGCCGTCACGTTCAAAATTCACGCTCAGCCGTCACGTTCAAAATCAAAATCAAACGTCATTTATTTAAATTAGGCTGATAACAGCATTTTTCGAACGTCAAAATTTACTTTACTTAAACGTTTACTACCAGAGACCAACAGGGCAGTCTCGAAGTACTCATACGCTTTTTTTATTATTGGGACAAGCCCGCCACACTATTCCCAAACCACTGTAACTCATGTAAGCCTGAATCAATAGCGGACACAAGAAACAATGAATCCCGACGAAGTCCCAGAGAAACGATTTGACTGTCTTGGATCCCGCAACGAAATTAATCAGAAAAGAATAGCGGAGGTGTAGGAAAAACAAAGTTTCCACTTCAATCCATATCAGCAGGAGACAGAAGAGAACAAGACCCATACGCTTAGTAATTTATGATAAGAACTACGCACAATCACGATGGAAGCATTAAGATTCCGCGTTATCACTAAGAAATCACATCATTGGGAGGTGATGTTATGAGGTGAACTTATGGTTAATCGGGTGTTTTATCAGTTAGTTGCTCATTTGTACTGATAGGTTTTTTTTTGGAATTGAGATTAGTCGATTAAGAAGTTTCCTTACATTACAAACCACAACAAGAAAGGAAGGAAGAAAGAATATAAGAAATTAAAAACTTTAACAAAAAATAAAACACCAAAGAGTGAAAAATAAACTTTAGAACAAAAATCAGGATGTTTTGTTATGAACTAGTGTTAACAACAGACATACATGAGATTTCAGCAATCCCAGTCCATTTGCTATCATTTATTGAGGAGTTCCGTTGCCAAACTCCGAAGTTCTTCATCAGATCTTCACCAAATTGAAATGGGATCACTACGAGAAGGTATTATACTCTTCCAAAAACGTGTGCCTATAAAATTTGAAGAGTTCTCTCTTATTTCTCCAGGATCCCATCAGCAGATCCTGACTTGATGATCATAGGACCACCTGGTAAGTTTACCCTTTCAACCAAAACAACTAAAAAAAAACGAAATCGACCAAGCCATCTTCGAGTAATCGGGGAACCGGAACATACATAAAAAAAAGATCTGACGAATTGAGGACCTCCTCCTTTTGGAAGTTGGTTAAAAGAGGGAGTGAAAGGAAGGGTGGAAAATCATCATAATCGGGTCATAACATAACTTTGAAACTGAGAGGAGTTCGCGAAATAATAACAGCACGGGTCGACCAAGGTTGAGCCACGCTTGGCGAGGTCCGTGGATGGGCCGCCACCATCATTACCTATATTTATTTATTTACATACTGAGTTTCCTCCGTGCATCGTTGATCCCGATTGTCATATGCAGATCATTTGCAGGCGTTACTTTTAGTCAGCAGCCGAAAGTCTTTCCAAGTCTTACCAAAGGGTATCGTATTAATTTTATTGTTTTTCGTTAGCCTGTTCCACAGCTGAGCAAAAATCAAAAACAATCGTTTCCCTTTACCAAGTTTATTCGATTGTGAAGGATAGGCAGCCGCTATGAGACTGGAAGCCGAACCAAATATAGTTTGGGATATAGGCTATTAGAGAGATGATTACCTGCTCTAGTCACTCACTCGTATATGACTTATCAAATAGCTATCTATATCTTTGACTTGTCCTTACAGTTGGTGTAATGTAAATATTATCGAATACAACCACTATTTATGTATTTCTAACCATTTACAGTCGACGTAATACAGTGTACATAATATATTTCCACAAATGTTTGACTAAGTATTGTGTATACCAGTCAACGGTTACAAGGAAAATATTATTAAGTAGTACATTAAAGCACTCAAGTATAGGTTATTAATGAGGTTTTAAATCATCATAATCATCATGTGCCTTGCGCAACTATTTTGGGCTCGACCCCGGTTCATCCGGCTTTACCGGCTGCAGCTGAATATCAGTAGCTACTTTGCATGAAGCGACTGCCTATTGAGATATTACATAAATAAGATACAAAAAAAAGTAGGTAGTTAAAAAACAAAAAAAAACTTATTATATTTTCATTTCATAATTTAATAAGTATTCAAATAGACCCCGCCTGCTTCTAAGTTTTGTTTAATTTAAAATGTGCTTGTTTTTTGCTGTTCAGTTTTTTCAGTCAGGTTTTTTAGTTTTATTAACAACTTTTTTTATTTCGAACTTTTTAGTTATTTTGTGTTTGTTCTTTCGTTGGTCGCGTAAAATTCTTCGCAGATGATTTAACTTAAGTGTTTGTTTATAAATATCATTTGTGACTTTTAATTTATTTTATACATGTGTCATATATTGACATATGACTATCAAGACAAATCTAACGATGTATATTTTATTCAAATCCCTTCATCCGTTTAGGAGTTATGAGGGAACAAAGAAACGGACATACATACACGCCAAACACATAACCCTCCTTTTGGGCTTCGTCGCAGTCGGGTAAAAATAATTGGCAAGTTGGTGCGACGAGTTGAAAGCATTAAACTCACCTTATTACTTGGGACTTGACAGTGAAACTTGGGTGTACCATTCACACTTCTGTGCGTTACCCAACGAAGAAAACAGACGTAATGTTAAGTTAGAATTTATTTTTTGTCGTGTGATTTGGATGTTCCTCAAGAGGTCTTTGCGCTAAACTGTATTTTGCTTTGCTTGTTATATCCTGAATTACTAACGATAAGAAACTCTGTCATTAATTTTATTCATTTTGTGCCAAACACGACTGTTAGATTGTACTCGACATTGTGCACCAGTTCGTTGCCCCCTTATCTATTTCAGTGCTAAATTAACTTTAACTATGCTAGCTATGAAGAAAAATAACATTAAAATTAATTGAATTTGCTTCAGACCTAAAATAGGTATTTAAATATACTTAATGCATTATACTTGTTAGGTCACATGGTGAAATAATGTAAAGCTAACAACAATTAACCATTTTTATAACGCCAGAACATGCTTGCCAAGACACTGACGAAACTCAGTTTGTGATGTGTGGTCACCCATCTGCGGATCAACTTAGGAAAGCACATAACTTAAACATCGATCCGAGCAACTTTTGTTGTAAGCCCACAAGCTCCTCCATTTAAAACGTAAATGTAATTTATAAGCACAATATTGTAATGATTATATAATATAAATATATAATGTTAGTTTACAACTAATTTTCTGAATTCAGATTGTGAGATTTTTACGAAGTTAATTTTATTGGTAAAGTAAAAACATACAATAGGTGCCTGTTTTACATAAATGTGTTTTTTGTTGACTTAGAAAAACGTACGGACCTGCCACAAAAAGTTTTTTTAATTAGGTAGAACATTAAAATAACAAAAAGCTGAAAGCATCGAACTGTGCTCAGCATCATTACTCTAATTAACACAATTTTTTTTTTTAATTCTTATTTTTATAAAAAAACACAAGCTATTTTGACGGCACGGTTGGCGCAGTGGCTCAAGCAATGGACTGCTGCGCTGCGTGTCGCGGGTTCGATTCCCGCACGGAACAAATATTTTTATGACCTACAGATAGTTGTTACGGGTCTGGGTATTTGTGTATGTGAGTTTAAATGTTTGTGAACGCACCCACAATACAGGAGAAATTCCTAGTGTGGGGCAACGTTTTTAAAAAAAAAAATTGTCTACGAGTTCGTCCATGTGAATTTTGTATGTCGACAATAACGCCGCCAGACGATCCCACACTCATTGTCACCAGAATACTTCTGCAGTGCTTGTGCAATGTTTGAAAAGAACTGCTTCGATGATGAGATAGGGTCCGTGGCAGCACAATACTGATATTGGTGTTGGTTTGCTCTAGCTAACAAATGGTAATAATATAATTTAGTATAATGGACTATTTGTTAATTTCACCTTACGTACTATTCCATAAAATCTGGTTCTTCAACCTGTCAGATAGAGGCGTTGCTGAGAAGTTTGTTCACTTCTTCTTCCCAGCTAAAACACTAGGAAGTGTCGAAGGGTGGGTCTTTTGGGGGACTGCCTCTGTGCTGATTATCAGCATCATCATCTGCCTAGCCTTTTCCCAACTATATTGGGGTCGGCTTCCAGTCTAACCGGATGCAGCTAAATACCAGTATTTTACATGGAGCGACTGCCTATCTGACCTCCACAACCCAGTTAATACTAGGTAATACGATACCCTTTGGTAAGACTGGATGTCAGACTTTCAGGTCACTGACTACCTGTAACGACTGCCAAAGATCTATATATGGCACCCGGGACCAACAGCTTAACGTGCTTTCCGAGGCACGGAGGAAACTCGGTATGTACCTACCTATATAAACCGTTTAGGAGAGAAAAAATCGAACACACTTACACTGGAATTTTACACTTATTTTACTAGGTTTTGTCCACGGTTTCGCTCGTATTATAATAGGGATGTTTACTGACTTATAAAAATGTGATTCTAATTAGTCCGTCTGTTAGATTATCGAAAAATATTGGATACTTACGTATTTTTTGTTTTATCAAATCAATAAAAAATGTACGAAGATAAAACGCGGCAAAGTTAGTGGCGGTTGGTAACGTCACTGACCGCTAAAAAATATCATACCATTGTCTTAGAGTATGACGTCACACGAGTTTTCAAAGCACTGTATCGTCTTCGTTGGTTGTTTACGTGAAAAAAGAAAAAATACGTGTTCAATATTTTTTGGTAATCTTTATGACGGACTAATTAGATTTTTTTGTTAACTAACCTATTGACAATCATCCGTCGAGAAAGTTTTAAATTCAGGCTATAGATGCTTGGGTATCTCCAAGCATCTATAGCCGCTTAGCGTAGCTTCCTATAAGTAAAAGAATTTTCGGAATATCGTCAGTAGATTCAAAGATTATGATGAGTAAAGAATAACCATTGAAACATACTAACAATAACCTCTCTAAAATATTTATACCTACACACAAGTCTATCACAAAAGTCAACAACATTACCTACCTGTATTTTCATGATAGCATATCATTTACGTAATAGTCTATTTTTATAGCTAAACGAGGTACATCCGTCTGTCTATTACAGTTATTTTACTGTAATAGTATGTAACTACCAGTGGAGGAGCGAATAATTCATGCCACTCGGTTCGATTTTTAGGTAAAGCCGTGCTTACCTAGGCTGGTCCGTAACTCGGAGAGCACCTTAAGCTGTTAACCCCGGGTGCCATATGTGATCTTTGGCAATCATTACAGGTAGACAGTGACCTGAAAGTCTGATGCAACCAGTCTTACCAAAGGGTGTCGTTTTACTCAGTACTAACTGCGTTGTGGAGGTCAGATAGGTGGTCGTTTCATGTGTGTGTGGTTGGTTTCCAGTCTAACCTGTATTTTACACGGGGTGACTGCCTATGTAACCTCCAAAACCCAGTTATTCCTGGGTAGTACAATACTTGTTGTCAGAATTGCAGGCTATTGATTAACCTGTAACGATTCTCAAAGATCTGCATCTAGCAACCGGGACCAACGGCTTAATGTGAGGATATTCGGTATGTAATATATGGTCCCCACCCCTGGTTGTTGATCCATGGGTGGAGGCAAGCGCGGCTTAACATGAAGATCGACCCGACTCACTGAATGCTTAGCAAGTTTCCTCGAACAACATATTTGAACAACAAACAGTACTTAATATTTTCAAGCACACAGTCATTCGAGATCACCAGGAGGAGCTCGTGGCTTAACAGGAACTGCCACTCGGGTCGATCTTTAGGTTAAGCTGCGCTTGCCTAGGTCGATCTGTGGATGGGTGACCGCCCATTACATACCGAGTTTCCTCCGTGCCTCGGAAAGCACGTTAAGCTGTTGGTCCCGGGTGCCATATATAGATCTTTGGCAGTCGTTACGGGTAGTCAGTGACCTGAAAGTCTGACATCCAATCTTACCAAAGGGTATCGTATTACCTAGTATTAACTGGGTTGTGGAGGTCAGATAGGCAGTCGCTCCATGTAAAATACTGGTATTCAGCTGCATCCGGTTAGACTGGAAGCCGACCCCAATATAGTTGGGAAAAGGCTAGGCAGATGATGAGTCATTCGAGATCAAGGAACTACGTCAGTTACTATAAAAACTAGTCTGAGATGAATAAAATTATTTACTACTCTATTCTATAGGAGGGAGGGGGGTGTTTGGAATGCAAACTTTCATTTATGTATCAAGTCTCACTTGATGACATAACATCTTACCTATAATTCCCGAAGGGCTAGGCAGTGGTGTAACTAATAGAACACCAGCATTATGTCTCGTTTTTAAGCCGCTTGTAATAGAAGTCGAGCCTATTACCATCAACCGGGCACAAATTCACACGGTAGCACCCACGAATTCCTGACGGAAAAACCCAATAAAAGTGTTATTGGGTTTTTCCATCAGGAATTCGTTTAACCTTCGCTTAACCTACCTGGAACGTAGTTAACAAAAAAATATTGTTAGTCCGTCAGATAGTTTTCCAAAAAATATTGGACACGTATTTTTTCATTTTTCACGTAAACAAACAATGAAGACGATACAGTGCTTTGAAAATTCGTGTGACGTCATTTTCTGAGACATTAGTATGACATTCTTTAGCGGTCAGTGACGTCAAAACCCCCCACTCAAATTTTTTGACGTGTTTTATCTTCGTCAATTTTTATTGATTTGATAGAACAAAAAATACGTATCCAATATTATTTGATAATCTAACAGACGGACTAATTAGAATCATATTTTTTTAAGTCGGTAAACATCCCTATAGCCAGAGGCTTGTGTTTATGATCTTTAAAATAATATATATAATACTGTTTAATACTGTATAACAACAGCAAAACAGTTTTAATAATGACAATTTTATTAATATTAGGAAATATATATAGAATTAGTATCCAAGGCAGGGACTGTAACCTTGAGAATGTGTTAGGTTGTAAGCTTTTTAAGCGGTTACCATAAATCATTATATCGTTGAAATTAAACAATGTTATACCAGACTAGCCTTAGACCGCGACTTTGATCGCGTGGAGCTCAGTAAATGTCTCACGGGATTTTAATAGCAGGTTATGAAGTATTCTGTATGATGATTCAGGTTATAAACTACCTGTGCGCAAAATTTCACCTAAATCCGTTCAACTGTTTTTGCGAAAAAGAGGGACAAGCATTCATCCTCACTGGATACTTTCGAATTTATATTGGTAAGTCAGATGTGATTTTGCCAAATTATTATCAAACTTTATCAACAATCACGTTTTACACAATCTTATCCGATTCCTGATTTAATGTCTTCCACGTGTATGCACTATTAGTCGTTTGCACGGTCAGCAAAAGAAGTAGCTTATATAACATTTCCGAATTTTAATCATTTGATGTACAGGACTCCAGCTATGTGCCCGAAAATTATTCTTTTAAATATTTCCTACTCTTCAATAACTTGTTAGGAACGAACAATATCTAACAAGTTTTTATTAAAGAATCTACTTTATGAAAATGTGTATTAGGCTAGTCAAAATCAAAATCAATCAAAATCAAAACTCATTTATTCAAACTAGACTGATAATCAGCACTTTTCGAACGTCAAAATTTACTTAAAAAAAAAAAAGAAATTTACTTAAAAAAGTAAGAGTAAGAGAGTAAAGTCCCCCTTCGACACTTCCTAGTGTTTTATCTGGAAAGAAGAAGTGGCGGAACAAACTCCCCAGCAACACATCTGTCTCTGATTCAAATTGAAGTGTTAATGTACTCCTGATGTTGACTGTACACTCAGTGATTATTTCAATCCACAATTTCTTATTTGATGGCTCAGACCAAGTAAAAAAGATAGACGGCGCGCCGCGAACAAGTAAAAATGTGTATGTTTATTTGTAGTAGCGTGGTTTTTGTGGCTTCACTGTTGGTGTTCGCAGGGCGCCGTCAATCTTTTTTTCTTGGTCTGAGTTTGATGGTAACAACAATAGCGTGACAAAGAAATCGATCAGTATAAATTATGTACGAAGGAATTACCTGTATTGGTTGGAGTTTCCGAGGTTAATGCCAAGTGGTATGGTGGATCGATTCACATAGAAAGAAAGCTTATAAAAATCACAGCGAATAGTATTTTTTTTTTACATAATATTGAAAACAAAATCGCTGTTTGTACGCAGACTTAGATCTTTTAAAATACGCAACGGACTATAATGCAGCTTCCAGCACTAGACAGAGTATTTCAACTGGAAAGTTTATATTATGTATCTACATTGCTTCCGTGTGAAGCCGGGGCGGATCACTAGTCATTTATGCAAATAAATAAAATTCCATCATCAGCTATTTCCCAACTAAGTTGGGATCGGCTTTTAGCCTAACCGGATAAAGCAGCCTCCGTGTAAAATACCAGTATTTTACATGGAGCGACTGCCTATCTGACCTCCATAACCCAGTTAATAGTAGGTAATACGATACACTCTGGTAAGACTGGTTGTGATAATTGAAGTGTCTAATTTAATAAAACTAATATGTAACAGCTTTTTACTGAGTGCATACAGAAGGATTATATACAATGCCTACTTATAGCCATGTAGGCCTATATATGTGCAATAAAAATATTTTGATTTTGATAACAAAAAAATAATATTTTTCTTAATTTTTGTCAGTCTGTCTTGTTCCGAGCAATTTTACACTTTTACCAAAAGATAGCTGACGTTATAAACAGTCGGGTTAAATACAATTTTTTATTAAATCCCATTCAAACAGGGAAGATTTTTAGAATAATTGCACGTGGAGAAAGTTAGAGTTAAAAAATATTAAATCTAATCTAATTCATCATTTTAAACTCACGTGTGAGGTTCAGGTGTTGCAATGGTTTGGGAATAGTCTGGCGGTCACGTGCGAGGTCCGTATGCATTTTAAAATAGCCGTCGCTGATACCTTATCAAAATTGTTATCAATACAAACAGTGCGTTAGAATAATGTGCGGTCAGTGAGTAACCTAAATACACTGAGTTCTTCCTTATCTGAGCTCTGATTTAAATGTAGCCAGTTGAGGATATTTTTTGTGTCTTTAACTGTTCTTAGAACGTTATTGCCTCATAAATAAGGTGGAAGACAATAGTTTCAAGTAATTTTGAAGTTCTATTGTTCTGGAGTGGCGACCGCAAACTGGAAGACGTTGCCCTAGGTGGACCAGGGGCTCTGAAGGTTGCGGGATCCGCTGGATGCGAGACGCACGGGACCGGTCAATGCGCATTGTGTAGTGGATGTCATTTGGCTGAAATGTTCAATAATGATGATTGTATCTGTTGTCTAATTGGTGTATTTTAAAGAAAAGATTACGTAGAAGATGATGTTAACCAGGGTCTAATTTAATTTCCTGGGTTTCCTTAATGGGTTTTCGCGAAAGCGGACAATATTTCCACCCATTTCCGAAAAGTTATTTTACAGTTTATGGTGTTTATAAGCTATTTAAATACATTTATAACTACTTTCAAGATATTTACAGTGTTTTATTAAACATACAAAATTGATTTGTATAAATTTATAAGTAAGTTATTTGATTTAGTTGAAATGCCAAAATGGCGCCAACGTGCAACGGTTATTGGTTATTAATGACAGTTGAGTATTGCAGTCCACTAGAGAGGTTTTATGAGGTCCATTTTAGTAGGACATTCTTTTCTGAACTTTGAAAGTGTAAGTACAGTGAATTTTATAATAACCTTGTAAATGTTATGCTGTAGCTATTTATTCTGTGCTTATTTTAATGTACAAAAACCAGTAAATAAATCATGCTTAAATCTCTTAAAATTGAAGCTTTTATTTCGTTTTGCTCTGATTTGTCCTACATATTATTTTTCGGAAGTGGTTAATTTTTGTAAAAAAGTTGTTCTTGATAATAATCCAGTATTTTCGTTTAACAAGACAACGACTAGGTTAATAGTAAATAAGTGACTGGATGGCGCCTTATGCATAAAATAGAATCCATTACAGTACATTTTATACTAGCTGCGAATATATACATTCGCGTCAGCAACGCAGACTATATTATTTATATACATTCGCATATATTATTACAAACACAGCTGGTTAACATATAATAATGTATACAGTCGTGTATTATTGTTATCAATGTCACGATATATTTCAAGGGAAATCATTGGATTATTATGTTACATTTCAATTGTAGACGAGAAATAAAATACATGCGGCCATATTGTGTAATTAGAACTAACTTCTTTGAACACATATAGGGATGTTTACTGCCTTAAAAAAATATGATTCTAATTAGTCCATCTTTTAGATTATCAAAAAATATTGGATAAGTACGTACTTTTTGTTTTATCAAATCAATAAAAATTGACGAAGCTAAACGCGTCAAAGATTTGAGTAGGGGTGTTGTGTCGTCACTCACCGGTAAAGAATGTCATACTAATGTCTTAGAAAATGACGTCTTCATTGTTTGTTTACGTGACAAATGAAAAGGTAAAGAATGTCATACTAATGTCTTAGAAAATGACGTCTTCATTGTTTGTTTACGTGAAAAATGAAAAGGTAAAGAATGTCATACTAATGTCTTAGAAAATGACGTCTTCATTGTTTGTTTACGTGAAAAATGAAAAAATACGTGTCCAATATTTTTACGAAATCTATCTGACGGACTGATTACATTTTTTTTGTTAACTACCCTATTATGTATTATGTATTTTCATTACTTAACATCACGCCTGTAATCCCTCAAGCGTAAGGCACAGGTGTCCTAATAGTACAGCAACACTGATGTAGTTATGTTTTAGTCTCATTTCATGTAATAGGGTCGATTCTATTGCCATCAACTGGGCACAAATCCACTCTCTGTGGCTGCTACTATGAAAACCCTGATGGAAAAACCCAATAACACTTTGCCCGGCTCGGAAATCCAATCCAGGACCTCGTACACAACAGTCGTGATAGCGACCACTAGACCAGCGACGCAAAGGAAAAAGCTAGATTTTTATCAAAAACGGAAATGGCTGGATTGATTATGTTTCAATTTAATGATAGACGGGAAATAAAATACATGATATGCTGATAGTGTATAATTAGAGCCAACATTTTTGTACTTATACTAATCGTTATGTATTTTTGTACAAAAAATACTTTGTAATTGCACTGCCTGCGTCACAATGTTTAAATAATTATGTTGATGTATCACGTCGTGTCTGGGTTATTAAAGTACCTATCTACAATTAAATGTTAATAAAGAATGGACTGCGATTGGTCGTAAGCGCAATAAGGGAGTTGACAAAAAAAAAAAAAATTTAGTCCGCAGATAGATTTTCGAAAAATATTGGACACGTATTTTTTCTTCTTCTTTCGTGTGCCCCCTAAAACATGGTACTTGACGAATTATGGGTGTACTGTTACGAACACCTTTGTCAAACCCTTCGGGAAATACAACCGTGATGTTTTATTATGAAAATATTTAACTTTAAGGGTTTATAACGTTGGGCCGCGGGTAGTCCTCTGGTTATCGCGGCCTCGACATAGAGGGCGAAGAAGGAACATGGGTGGTTTTTAGTCAGTAGAAGTCTGACACTCCCTTTCGCTCTGCCCAAGAGCGGGAGGGGTTATTCGATGATTTTACACCCACCAAAAAAAAAAAAAAAAAAAAGGGTTTATAACGTTTGCCATCGATTACTTGATCGTGACTTTGTGAGCGTGTTCTTGTTTACATTGTTTCGATACCAATCAGTTGGTCTAAAACTAATTAGTCCGTCAGATAGATTTCCAAAAAATATTGGACACGTATTTTTTTCTTTTTCACATAAACAAAAAATTAAGATGATACAGTGCTTCGAAAACTCGTGAACTCCTCGAAAACGTCACATATTAGTAAATTTTTTACCTACAAATGACGTCACAATCCCCCACTCAACAACTCTTTGACGCGTCTTATCTTCGTCAATTTTTATTAATATGATAAAACAAAAAACCAATATTTTTCGATAATCTAAGTGACGGACTAATTAGAATAATATTTTTTGACCCTATCCGATCCCATATTGCGTTTCCACGTTACTGATAATAGAGGGTAAACCCTAAATGCCAGCAGACCAACGTCAATTTATAACAACTGAATATTTTTTGCTGACGTACCTTATGAATGGTAAGAACTACTTACGGCTTTAGGAAAGTCGGTAGTGGTGGTTTTGGCAGGTATAAAAGTATAGCTGACTACTTAGCTGCCTAATTCCGAATAAACTATAAAACTGAGCATTTTTATACTACAATATTATATTCCGAGTGAGTTATATTATTATATTGAGCGGCTTTGGGCAGGGCAAATTGCTCGCAGAACAGATGCTCGATGGGGCCTAAGGCCTCATTTACGGAGACGCGGGGCGCCACGCGGTGCGTTGTGCGATTTTAATTCAAGCACATGGCGATGTATGAAAACGTTAATAATTGACGAATTTACGAGAAACGATTTTTTGCTCGTTAGTTTAAAATAAAGCGCTCGTTGCGGTGGACTCGTCTCTCAGTTAATGAATAAGAAAGCACGAGACGATCCTTCTGCACGCGCCGCGCGACGCCCCGCGTCTCCGTAAACGAGCCCTGAGTGGCGACCGCGAACCGGAACATGTTGCGTTAGAAGGCCATTGGTCATCGGTCCACTTAGTGGAAGCAGTAGGTGGACTGATGACCTGATAAAGGTTGCAGGGATCCACTGGATGTAAGACAAAACTTGGAGGAGGCCTATGTCCAGCAGTGGACGTCTCTAGCGGAAATGATGCTGACTATGGTTAGATGATGCTAAATCCGCCGACAAAACAGTAATTATTTAAAAAAGAATCATAAATGATCCACACGTGAATCAAAACAAATGATAATATTAAAATTCCCTTATCACGAACAATGTGTAAAGGTCACGCGATGTCTGCGGGACTTTGTACCCAAATGCAACAGCGTGATAGTTGTGAAAATATAAACAACTCTGTCTTAATTAAAATGTTGGTAATTACTTTAATTATGTTGAAGATAAAAAATGTGGTTATTTATAAGGGTAATGAACTCGTTTTTTTCAGGCACTTACGCCACTGAAGTAAACTTTGATTTAATGTACGTTTTTTTATTACAATAGGAATGCTTTTTCATTTCCTGTTAATTATATAGGTACTCATCAGCCTATAATGTTCCCACTGTAGGGACTCAGGCCTCCTCTCTCGTAGAGGGATGGGCTATAATACACCACGCGAGCCCAGTGCGGTTTGGCAGATGACACATTACTTCGATTTTTTAGTTCTAAGACAAGCCATGTTTTCCACAGTTTTGAGAGCAGTAGTAACCACTGCTCTTAATGTTAAACTGTTGCAAAAATTTAACTAGCAAGATAAGTCTTTAATATGAATTTTGGTTCTAAAAAAATAATCGAATAAACAATTAATAGATACGATATCGTTTTCTCGAAGAGTGTATGGAAATGTAGCGCTCTTAAAATAAGTCAATCAGTTAATAATTATCATCATTTAATTTTATAAACTTCACAGGAAGTTTTTTTTTTGGTGGGTATAGATTAATGCATTGTTCTTACACGCAAACTGATGGCATTGGTAAGAAAATAGTCTAAATGAAAGCAATCTTCTTCATTTACATGGACTATTGCGTGTCTTAAAGAAGGTCGGTCGTATCGGTCTTGTGATCAAGCCCTTTTTTTTTGGCGTGTGGAAAATCATCAAATAACCCCTCCCGCTCTTGGGCAGAGCGAAAGGGAATATCAGACTTCTACTGACTAAAAACCACCCATGTTCCTTCTTAGCCCTATATGTCGAGGCCGCGGTAACTTCTGAGCAACCCGCAGCCTTGTTCCATGTTTATTGGGGTCCAAGCAACAATTCTTCGATTCTTCCTTTTTATATCAACACACACACACACTCTCACAACACCAACACGACTTTATTATTCACCCCCTATCACACTACACACGCACACTTAACACTCACACAAATGACTTACACGTACAGGAACACAGCACAGTCGTTTTATTTGTCTATTACTTTTTAGATTATTAGTGTATATTGTTTAGATAATAGATTACTGTTAGATTTAGGAAAAATGTAAAGAATATTATTTGTGTCACTAATATGTCAACGGAACGGAGGAGCCTGGGATTTTATTTTATTTTAGGTATTATAAATTATTCTTATCCCTAATCTTCACAATCCACCCATCGTTTCCTGAACTAGTCCTTTTTATAATATTTCAATTTACCAACCTAATTATAGTGGGTGTATAAGGTAGGTATGTTTTACACATTAACCAGATGTCTGTTCGTATAGCAGACGGCACTTTCTCAGAAACTCTGTGTTTAACCGCAACTGCTGTTATTTTTGTAACAGTCGATTTTGTACGAGTAGATAACTGGATGGATGGAGTAACCATGGTAGGTAACCTTTCTTGCTGGTTCTTCTCCATATAATTATATATGGAGCAACCCGAACCGTGCTTCTTTGTTCGCAATTTTTATGCCTGCCTTATAATGCCTTTGTAGCCCTGTCATCACTACGTATTATAAAACAAAGTCCTCCGCCGCGTCTGTCTGTCTGTTCGCGATCAACTCAAAAACTACTGCACCGATTTCCATGCTGCTTTCACCAATGAATAGAGTGGTTCTGAAGGAAGGTTTTAGGCTAAACTTGACCAACATCCACTTGGGCGAAGCCGCGGGCATCAGCTAGTATGAAATAAAGTACTTATTTTATGTTGGTGATCTAAACGCAATTTAGTCCACGCAAATTTCGCAATTAAATAATGTTGATTCTATGCTAACTCGTTCTTAAACTTTTATTTGCCTGCTAGCCTGTTTTTATACCTATACTTCGGTAGATATTCGATATTTATGAGTGCTAAATATGCGTCATTAGGTGAGTACTTGCTTAGCTCGACAAAATAACAGTCTTCTATAGGAACCTGATATTTTTATAAGATTTATACTTAAACTAATATTTTTATTTTATACAGGGTGTAAGTTCACACAAACGTAAACCAAGCATTCTGTACATCAAACTAAGTCCCCTATGCAAAAATGTTTGCTGGAAAACGACTTGTTTTTTGGGGTCAAAAACAACATTTTACGGTAAAACTCAATGTAGCACTCTTAAAACATTGTGCTAGTGGATGCTTTGAATAGTAAACGGGTCATGGAGGTAAGTTAAGTTATATCCTGAAAAACTAGGAACTTTGACCCCCATTATTTCCGTAACTAGGGGGTTCCCAGGTATGGTCTAGAACGAAAAAATTATCGTGTACTTTTACACCCTATATGTATATAGAGGGTGTAATAGTACCCTTAACGCAAACGAAGGGCACTTGTTCTCCCCACCACTGCGATATTTTTTTTTGTTCTAGGCCATACCTGGGAACCCCCTAGTACCTACGGAGATATTGGGGGTCAAAGTTTTTTTCTTTTTTTTTTTAAAACGTTGCCCCATTCTAGGAATTTCTCCTGTATCGTGGGTGCGTTCACAAACATTTAAAGTCACTTACACAAATACCCAGACCCGAAACAACTATCTGTAGGTCATACAAATACTTGTTCCGTGCGGGAATCGAACCCGCGACACGCAGCACAGCAGTCCATTGCTTGAGCCACTGCTCCAACCGTGCCGTCAAGTTCCAAATTTTGCACAGCTGTTTCTGTAAATACTAGTTTTTCAGGTTATAACTTTACTTAAATTACCTCCATGACCTTTTTACTATTCAAAGAATCCACTAGCACATCGTTTTAAGAGTGCTACATTGAGTTTTACCGTGAAATGAGATTTTTGACCCCAAAAAAAAAAGTCGTTTCCCAGCAAAAAATTTTGCGAAGGGGTACTTAGTTTGATGTACGAATAGTGGAGAGTGAGAATGCTTGGTTGACGTATGTGTGAAGGGTTAATTTACACCCTGTATATAAAAATCAATGCCACTTTTCGTTGTAATTTTATAACTCAAGAACGGGCTAACCTATCCAAACCAAATCTTTAGGCTTTGTTCGGACTATTTAGTAGATGGTCTATGTGAGTTTGCACAAAATCGGTCGAGCGGTTCTTCATTTATCACATTTTTTTTGTCACAAAATGAATTCATTTAATGGCGGATCATTTTATTAATGGGAATTACGGCTGCACCGATTTTGATGATAATTTTCTTGTGTCTAAGTGGATTCGAGAACGGTTTCGATTTACAATTAGACCCGGTAGGTGGCGCTGCTGTCCGAGCAGGACGACGTCTGCCAGGTCATCTAGTTATTAATATTTTTACGTATCCGAAGTAAAATTACAAAAAAAAACTGCTTGTTTTATGTTCTTGTGTTATCAGTCTGTACGTTTGGTCCTTACTCTTACAAATATATCCTCTCTGAGAAATGATAAAAAAGGGAGTCAGAAAGGGTAGGGTGAGGGCCGGATGTTAACAGCCACTCTTACCAAGGGGTACCACATATCGCTTGTCCGGAAGAATACAGTATCATGTCAAAATTTGGCACTAACTGACTTAATAATACAGTTCGACTAAAAAAAGTACGTTCTACGAACTGTATTATTAAGTCAGTTAGTGCCAAATTTTGACATGATACTGTATTCTTCCGGACAAGCGATATGGGGGGTTGCGGGTTGTTCGAATGAGATACCGCACCCTCGACACAAAGGAACTTGGATGGTTTTTAGTCAGTAGAAGTCTGACACTCTCGGGGAGTCAATTGAAGATGAAAGAGTGTCCATGGAGTTTCTTGCCCTTTCTTCTCCATAGAGATCTACGCTAGGGAATGGGCAACTACAGTACTTTCACAAGTTATTATGCATAGTGTCTGTGACTGTAGCTTTAGAGTGCAATGCGTCGTTCCGGGGGTTACTGCGTCGAGTTGCGCGGCGCCGGATTTTGCGGCGGCGATTGCTGCACGGCTAGCATGGCCGGAGAGATTTTATCCACGGGGAGAGGACAAAATACTATTCCTCTCTGTCAATTTTGTCCACCCTCCGAGCATGGCGACATGGGTGGATAAACTATTCACGGTGGACAAAACAGGGGAAACGCTTGTGCCCGAAATTATTGCCATTATAAGAAAACTTTTATTCAATTACAAAATAGTCAAGAATATCGTCGTAAACCAAAATACTTTTTTCGTTTTATTACATCTGTGCTTTATATTTTTGTTTTGTTGTCAATGTCTCTGAATAAATAACCTCAAAACAGATAATAATTTACTACCAAAATATTCTTACACATACATAATATTAATATTATAATGAGTGCTAAAAAGTAAGTACTTATTTTTTTTTTTTTTTTTTTTTTTTAATTATAAATGTAGAAATTATGAAGGTGTATTAGCTGCTACATAAGGTCAATACACGATACGATTAAGTATAGGTGCTTACTTTGATGTGCACTGGTAGGCCATCTGCTGTATTCGATGGTTTCAAAGCCTGATCAAGTTCTTGGCACAAATAATGGACGCAAACCTTGTGCATTCGAAAAATCCGGCGGAATTCTGTGTCGGGTAATTCGAACGGGTTGCTCGAATCGCGAATTGAACGCCGGTGTATTTTTCGCTCGATTTTCTCCCTTTCCGACGACAACACTAAGCTCCAGTAAGCACGAGACATTTTTATATTACTATTAATTATATTTTCTCCAAGAGATATACTTAAACCCACCGTCTAAAGATGAGTACAATTTCTCCCTTTGTTATGTCAAAATATCTGTAATTTTTCTCTTCCACTAGTCGCCATGCTATAGGCGGGGGGTGAGTATCCACGTCTAATGTCAAAAAGTGATATAATTCTCTTTTCCCCTGTTGCCGTGCTTTGGCAGGTGGATAAAATAATTTTGTCCCTTGTCAGTGGAAATAACCGGTGGACAAAAGTTTTATCCCCAGCCCATGCTAGCCCTGCTGCGGGTGCGGGGGCGTGCGGCGCCGTGTGGTGTGGCGGCGGGTGCGCGGGGATCCGGGTTGCGGGGCGGCGGTTGTGCGTTGCGGCGTGCATTCGTTGTTTCGTGATTCGGGGTCTCGTGCATTCGTTGTAGCGGTGTGCGTCGCTGCGGGCTTTCGTGCTCGCGGTGCTCGTTGTTGCTGGCATTCGGCGGCGTGTGATTCGGCGTGGTGGCTTTCGGAGTGACGTATTGCACTCGTAGATTTGTTTTTATGAATTGTTCTTCTGACATTCAAAAGTGCCTATAAAGGTTTAATTGAAATAAATGCTTTGAGTTTGAGTTTGAGTTTGATGTCCCAACCTCCTAAAAGAAAAAAAGGGGTACCATATTAGCCAACACCCGCTGGGTTGTGGAGGTTAACCTCCACAGGCAGTGACTCCATGTGAAATTGGTAAACAGGGGCAAAAAGAAAGTTGGGAAAACGGTAGTTAACATGACGTTTTGAGAGTAGTGATGATTGAATAAAAAAACCAAGTGCCTACTTGGGTTCGAACTCGCGAACTTACAAGTTACGGCTGTTACAATAGCGGACAAAACATCAAATTCGATCGTCAGATAGATTTCCAAAAATTATTGATATTATATTTTTCTTTTTTCGTAACGTAAGAACAATAAATGAAGACGATACAATGCTTCAAAAACTCGTGTGACGTCACATATCAGTACATTTTTACCTACATGTGACGTCACAAGCCCCCCACTCATGATCTTTGACGCGTTTTATCTTTGTCAAACAAAAAACAAGTGTCCAATATTTTACGATAATCTATCTATTGGAGCAGTACTATAAACATGTTCCAAGGCCATTAAAAGACCCGTCGTGGCTGCGGGATGCTGTAAGAGATACCGCGGCCTTGACATAAAGGGCTTAAAAGGAACTTGGGTGGTTTTAAGTCAGTAGAATGCTGACACTCCCTTTCCCACACCGCAAAAAAAAGCTCATTAAAATAAGTTATTTAGGTTTCTTTAACCCTTCCTAAAACTATTTTAATCTGTTTCCAGCTCGCGACTTCCCAGACAATGCTGACGATGACCCTGACCTTCTGGTACCAGCCATCCCAGAGGACACTCCTCAAGTACCTTACAGACCTCCGAGGAGGTCGGATGACGAGGTCCTGGAAAAATCCCGGGAGTATTACGAGTTGATGGCGGAGAGAAGAACCGTCAGGTCTTTTAGTCCTGAGCCGATACCTCAAGAAGTATTGGATAATCTTATAAAGACTGCTGGTGAGTTTTATTAACTTCCTTATCCTAACTAATATTATAAATGCGAAAGTAACTGTCTGTTGCGCTTTTACGCTAAACTACTGAACCGATTTAAATGAAATTCGGTACACAGATAGATTGTTGGCTTCTGTACTTCGTTTTGGTTTTGTAATATTATAGTTTAACTAGCTTGTGACAGCGGCTTCGCCCGCGTGGACTTAACACTTCCGTAATCAAGGTTATTAACTATTTTTGTTCTAAATTTCATTTACATCCGTGTAGTAGTTTGTGCGTGAAAGAGTAACAAACATCCAAACATCCTTACAAATTTTCGTATTTATAATATCGATGCCCTTTTATAGTTAGTTTGTTTTTAGGTTAGTTTAGTTTATATATTTAGTATAGTATAGTCTTACTTATATCTCAATAAATATTTCCCATTTTTATAATACCTATTAGTAGGATTTGGCTTTAATTTTGCTAGCACCGGCTACTGATGAAAGTCCTGGTTGGACCAAGTATTAATGGGATTTCCACCAGGAACTTCTCAATAATATAATTACAGCAGTCCAGATTTGTGCCCGTTTGATGTCTGATGTCAATAAATGAGCCCTTGTTATGTGACTTTAACATGAGTATTGAGTAGTGAAATCTGGGTGTACATTAAAGTATATCACACTGATATTATAAAGCCGAAAGTTTGTGAGTGTGTTTGTTTGTTACTTCTTCACGCAAAAACTACTGAACGAATTGGGAAACAATTTGGTACACAGATAGTTTAGGACCTGGATTAACTCATAGGATAGTTTTTATGCCGATTTCATCTTCCCGTGAGATAATTTTCGAGTAGTCTCTATATATTTAGCTCTTTGGGGATCACAGGTGTCATAAGATGAAAAATTCAATAGCCTTGTCTCTTTTAAATTTAACGATTTTATTCTGCCGGCCCTTCAGAAAACGCTATGTTATTAGTCGATCAATACAAAGGAAGGTCATCAGCAAGGGTGACGCAGATAAACCTCATGGCTGATTGATTGTTTAACAGTCCCATTGCCACCATGAAGTGCACTCAATAAAATACTCATAAATGCATGCCAGAGCTAGGTATGGAAGCTAATGCAACTGCGGCATGCATTATAATACCGTAACATTTAGCTCGAACTTAAAACTTATGCAATGAATGTCTCTTTGTGCATACGAAATTATTAGTGTTTAACGGGAATCTACTAAAGCAGCCATTTTGCTATTTTGCAACGTCCCTGTCAATGACATTCGATCACCATCCTTTGATCCTTGTAAGTCTTGTAAGACATTATCAAAAACAAAAATCAAAATAGGTTAATAAATTATTTTAATAAAAAAAAAATCTAAATATTTTTTTTTACATAGGTACATCCTACTAATATTATAAACGTGAAAGTTTGCAAGTATGGATGGATGGATGTTTGTTACTCTTTCACGCAAAAACTACTGCATGGATTTAGATAAAATTTGGTATACAGATAGTTTATAACCTGGATTAACACATAGAATAGTTTTTTATCATATATTTAAAAAAGAAAATATATAAATTGTAAAAAATATGTGTATTGATTGGTAATGGATGAGTATAGGAAATAATAATAAAATCCACTATAATAAATAATAATAAAACAAAAAAAAATTAAAGACAATGATTCAAAAATTACCAAGAATAAATTTTTATTACTCCTTCAAAAAAAACCTAAACATTTAAAACTGCCTTTAATACCTACCGTAAAAATACACTTAAAAGTCTACTGATACTTTAAGCCTGCATCACTCCACTGCTGGGCATACGACCTGCAGGGCTATTGCGTATCTTTTAAATGACAGTGGCTATCATATAGTGTCAATCAATTAACTGTCAAATGGTTCCATTTTGTATGTACTAAAATAACCAATTTGACAGTTAATTCATGGACAATATGATAGCCACTGACATTTAAAAAGATACGCAATAGGGCCCCTGCAGTGGTCCACATATAAAATTTAACCACTGAGGGTCTAAAATGACCACTTTAGCAGATCATCATCATTCTCTTGCTTTCGTTCCAATTGTGTCTTCGTTCTCCATACTTTTTACTTTAGCAGATCCTTACAGAAAAATAATATGAATTGCGTTAAAGCTCGTAAAATGGTCACAGACTCAGTTACTATTATGAATGGTCCATTTTACGAATTTAAACGCAATTCATACTAAGATCCTGTTATGAACTGCTAAAGTTGCCATTTTAGAGCCCCAGCAGGGCTATTGCGTATCTTTTAAATGTCAGTGGCTTTCATATTGTCCATGGATTAACTGTCAACTTGGTTATGGTTTAGTACAAAATAGAACCATTTGACAGTTAATTGATAGACACTATATGATAGCCACTGTCATTTTAAGATACGCAATAGCCCTGCTGATCACTGGCGTGTGCCTAGACGCCGTCTGCATGTGTCAGACCTCCAGAAAGTGGCTATATCATATATACAGCTTATTGAGCATGCAGCAGACGTGCCCAGTATAATCTAGTCTAGTCACGCTTCAGCTAAAGAAGAAGATTTTCAAACGTTTACAAGTACTAAAAATATCATAATGCCAAACTCTAATTATTGGGCTGACTCAATTTAAATATTGTTCTCGACACGCTAAGAAGAATAAGAATATCATAAAAACTGCAGAGCTAAACCTGTTTTAAATGGTAGATATAGTTTTCCAGAAGCAGTGTTTGAATCGAAAGGGTTGTATGTATATGGTTAGACAACATAGTTATGTACTACTCCGTAATCTAAACTTGTTGACTTGCAAGTTCCACAATACAAGAACTACCAGTTCCAGTCCTACACTTTGCTCAGGAAATCCTGTCGTTTCTAGTTTAGCTTTGAAAGCTGGAAAATATTCAATACTTTCTATAACAAGGTTTACTAGGAGCATATTAGGCATTAATTATCGTGTTCCTTATGAGACAGTAGTGTGATATAAAAATTTGAAGAATCTCGTTTACAAACCTCTCCTGCGTTGAAGTAAAAGTTTTTTTAGTAATTATCATTAAAAATTACAATAATTCTTTATGACAATCCCACTGGAAAGTTTTGCACGTCAAATTAGTATTTGCGTCAAATTATATAATTTTGATAATTTATGTATTTAGAGAGATCAAAATTGTAGGAACATTTTGCACGCAAAAATGTGAATTTACATTCACAATTTTATACACCACTTTTACAAAGCAAATTTTCTGTATTTAGAGTTATAGGTTATATTTGTGTTATAGGAATATGAAGTGGAATAGAGTTAATAATTTAGTTCTAATTTACTTCCGTCGTATATTATCGGTCATAATCGGTGCTGCGATAGTATGCACAGTATTTCATCAAGTATACTTCGGTTATCCAGTTGACCCAACTTACGACGAAGATTACAATGCACACTCTGCAAGTACAGTTTCAAAAAATTCTAAAAGAGTTGATATAGAGAAACAGCTGGAGAAAGACAGTCCTTACGACCATGAACAGATGAAAACACGTATCAAACTTATAAACCTAAGCCAGACTGTTTACAATTTGGCTATGGTGCCAGGATACCATCTCGCTAGCGTTGTCGTTATACAAGTGCATTCAAATATTTTCTACTTCAAACAACTCTTGGAATCTATGAAGAATGCCAAGGGCATCAAAAACTGTCTGATTATCTTCTCTCACGATTACTGGGATGATGGAATAAACAATCTTGTCAAAACTATCGACTATGTCAGATATATTCAAATCTTCTATCCCTGTTCATTACAGTTGTACCCAAATGTATTTCCTGGTGAAGACTTTAAATTATGCACTAAAGGCAGTGATTGTAAAAATTCAACATTAAGAGATCCGAAAGCGTCTCAAGCAAAGCTTCACTGGTGGTGGCTAGTCAACCAAGTGTTTGATAACATGCCCATTATAAGTAATTATAACAAAGAAATTTTATTTCTAGAAGAAGGGAACTACGTTACAAAAGACTTCTTATACATGTTCAGGTTTATTCAAGATGCTAAAAGACAGCACTGTCCGTTTTGTGAATTTATAAGTTTGGCTGCAAACAAACGCTTCGCTACGAACCAATATCACAAAGAACAGGACACAGTATTAGTTCGAACTTGGTCTGATGATATGCCCAAAACAGGTTTAGCCTTCGATAGGGAAATTTGGAAAGCTGTGAAGTCGGGCAAAGAGTTTTGTTACTATAATGACTCTCGTTGGGTCAGATCTTTGAAGAATCTGAAGAACAGAAGTTTGAGTGGAAAAATAGATGTGATAGCAATTCAAGGTCCTAGGGTTTTTACTTTAGATGAATGCGATGAAACTTTTGGTTGCAATACCTTGTTTAAAGTGCAACAGTTTGTTCAAGCAATATCTAAAGACTTATTTCCGAAGGGTTTTATTCTAGGGCAAAAGAAAGAAAGGGAGATAAATGACTCTAAGCCATCAGGAGATTGGCTTGACAGTAGGGACCAGGAGCTCTGTATCCACTTCACTAAACGTAGCCATTGGTATTAAATTGTATTGCTTTTATTTTTGTATTATTTGCGAATATAAAATGTACAGTTACCTGCAAAAATGCATGGACAATTCAGAACTAATTTTGTGTGAAACGAGAAATGACGCCACCTAACGTAAACTAATAGGGATGTTTACTGACAAAAAATGAAATTCTAATTATATTCCGTTTGTTTTATATCATCAAAAAATATTGGATACGTATCTTTTGTTTCATCAATTCAATAGTAAAATTGTTTATGATTTCTATCTCATAAGCTGCCCAAATGGTCATCTGATCTCCTTAGATGTTTAGTTATTTATTTTACTATTTAAGTTCACATAGTAGAAAAAACAGGAAAATCACTTAATATAATATTTGAGTACATTATCAACATTCTCTTGCCCTATCCCTTTCATTTTGGGGTCGGCTCAGCATGTCTTCCTCTTCCATACTTCTCTGTTTCCCGTCATCTTATATATATAATATGATTGTATTAATAAATGGTTTATGTGAAGTTTGCACGAAATCGGTCGAGCGGTTTTTCATTTATCACATTTTTTTTAACACTCCTCCTAAACGGATGGACCGAGTTTGATAAAATTTTTAGAATGTGTTCAAGTAGTGGATTCGAGAATGGTTTAGAGTTACAATTGGACCCGGTAGGTGGCGCTGCTGTCCGGGCAGGACGACGTCTGCCAGGTCCGCTAGTTTTTTATAGAACTTCTGCCAGTTTTTTTAAGTGAGTTACAACTTATAACCCTCCTTTTGGAGTTTGACGCAGTAAGGTAAAAAATTAAGTAAAATTATAGAATCAAAAAGGTGTAATTTCAAACGAGTTGCTGCAGTTTTTATCTTTAAACTAAAAAATGTGAAACTATAAAATGTATCGTAAGCATTTATGACTTCCTATTTCGATGCTAACCCATAGATAAGGTTTCGTTTATTATAAACTATCTCCTCTGCTTGTTGACTATTCGATTGATGTCACTTAATGACAGTTTCATTTCCAATCTTAGTGTTGGTGTCAGAATAATATGTAGCTTTTTTGATACCAGTCATTTTATTAATTAAATATATTTTAAGCCAAAATTCATGTTCGTTAAATTGGAACCATGAATATAAATCCTGAAATACTAGCTCGTATATACCTCACAGTTTTTGTCGTTGTTATGGTTTCTCTAGCTTATGGAGTGTACCAACAAGTCATGTTTGTGAAGAAACAGAGAAAAGATTTTATTGAGAACTATAAAGAAGATTATGTTAACAGCACTTACACGGCATATTTAGATGCACAGTTTAGAAACAAAGTGCATGATATGAAACAAATAGTCAAGATCAAAGATGTAATTAAACAGATAAACATGAAGCAGAAAGTGTACAATGAAAACTTGGGGCCCATTACCAACGTTTCGCACATCGTAGTGATACAAGTGCACTCGAATGTATATCATCTCCGAGAGCTGTTAGTGTCCCTCAGTCTTGCCAACGGGATTACCAATTCATTGCTTATTTTTTCACACGATTACTTCAGCTATGAAATAAATCAACTCATCAAACGGATTAATTTTGTCAAATATATACAAATTTTCTTTCCATACTCAATACAGTTGCACCCAAATGTATTTCCTGGGAATGATAGTCAGTTGTGTTCTGAAGGCTATGTCTGTAAAGAGTCTACACTCAGGGATCCAAAGGCAGCCCAGGAAAAACATCACTGGTGGTGGGGAGTCAACCAGGTTTTTGACAATATGGAAATCACGCAGCCTTACAACGGCACCATTTTATTTTTAGAAGAAGGTGATTACGTGACTGCAGACGTCCTATATGTACATACATTGCTTAAACACACTCGAGCTACCCATTGTCCATTTTGTGAGTTGTTGAGTATGGGTGCACACAAACCTAAATTATCTCAGTACGAGAAGAAAACTATAATATCGATGGAAGTTTGGACAAATAAAGTCCCTAGAACAGGTATTGCTTTCAACAGGAGGATTTGGAACGCCTTGAAAGCGAATAGTGATGTGTTCTGTTACCACAACGATTATAACTGGGACAGTTCCTTCAGGTATGTTGGTGAGCAAAAATGGGAAGGGAATATTTATATGACAGCTATTGCTGGTCGCAGAGTATTTCGTCTTAGGCAGTGTGACAAGAAAAATAAATGCAAAGGATTTGAATTCGCAGTACTGGAAGCATTTCTGAAACATATTTCCAAGAATTTATATCCATGGGGTATGATCACGGTTGCCCAAAATGAAGAGGATTTTGATGAGAAGCCTGCTGGGTTGTGGGAAGACGTTCGAGACCATGAGCTTTGTATGCATTTCACAAAAAATTGTGTGTGGTATTGATGTGTTTTAATGTTGAGGAAAATTAAAAAAATAACTAATATTGAATAGATCGTTGTTTTCTTTTTACAAATTTAGGGATCTCGCCCCATTCATACCGCGCTATAGTTTTTCTTTGATACCTATATTTTTCTATGGTAAAATGACATACTTTTTACGAAGCCGTCAACCAAGCATTATACTCGTAAAACTATACTACGTTTGATGTATACAATGCTAGGGTACCAGGGCTAGGGTAAGTAGGTACACCGCGCAAAAAAAAAATTGTTTTTGTTTTTGCGGGGTTAAAAATTATGTTTTAGCTTACAACTAGAGCAGTGGTGGCCCAGTGGTGGTGGCCCCAACTTACGAACAGTTGGTCGTGTGTTCGAACCCAGGCAGGCGAATTACTTTGTAATTTATTTCATCAACACTGCTCCCAAAACGGTAAAGGAATACATCGTGAGGAAACCGGCATATCTTGGAACCAAAATGTCGAAGGTATGTGACATCTACCAATCCACACTGGGCCCGCGTGGTGGATCCCACTCATAGAGTGAGGCCTGAGTCCCTGCAGTGGGAACAATATAGGCTGATGATGATGATGATGACCATATAACTAGATGCCATCAAGATTCTCTTGTCCTTGTCCCAATTCATTTGGGCTCAGCTTGTCTTCTTGTTTCATACCTCTCTGTTTCTCGTCATCTCATGAGACACCTCCTTTCTTATCATTTTATCATTCTTAACACTAGTCGTAACACGCTGAAAATATTGTGCTGGTGGATGCTTTAAATAGTATACATATCATGGGGGTAATTAAAGTAAATTTATAACCTTAAATACTAGTATTTAAGAATAATTTTCCTTTCGGGCTACGCTGATGTCGGGTAAAAAAAGTTGTGTCCAATTTGGTCTTGAATATCCCCGTAACTTAGTAGTAGCCGACCTTTTTTTGACGTCTCAGTGGAAAAGAAACAATTAAAAACATGAAACTAATGACGCAATTTAATCAACCAAGACTTTTACGAAACCAATCATTTGGAAACCACACGCTTTCATTAGCAAACTGCATGCAAAGCTTTTGGTCTCGACCGTCACTCCAGTTACCAGACTCAGTAATATTATACTCTTCGTCAGCTGGCACTTTAATCTTAAGACTCTGAGGGAACATGTGTTTCGAAACCAATTTTGTTAAGCGTTTTACGAAAATCAGTTTTTTTTCCTCATTGCAAACAACATCTTTGGCATCACACTCCTCAATACGAAACACTCTGGGACCGTCTATAGCCGCTAAATAAATATTACCCTGCATTTTAGAAACACCAACATGTTTCAAAGAATTGTCCCATTTTGAATCATTATAGAAACAGAAAAGTTCTTTCCAGGCTTTGATGCTGTGCCAAACCTGCCTATCAAAAGCGATGGCTGTACTATGCATAGTCTTCTTCCAGGCTTCTAGTGTTACAATACTTTTTCTTTTTTTGTATTGGGATACTTCAGGTTCGTGTGCCGCCAAACTTATCATTTCACAAAATGTGCAGTGTGCATTCCTTGCGTTTACAAGCAATCTGAATACAAATAAAACGTCAAGCATCACATAGTTGTTCGCTTCGAGGAATAGAATCGGTTCGTTGAATTTTTCCAAGTCACTTAAATGGTCGAAGATTTGGTTGGCTTGCCACCACCAGTGGTGCTTGGACTGAGCGGCTTCAGGATCTCTGAACGATGACTTATTGTAGGGTACATCTTCCGTACAGAGTATAGGCTCTGCGCCAGGAAACACTTCAGGGTATAACTGTACTGAATATGGATAAAAAATTTGCATGTACTGTGCGAAGTCAATTTTAAGAATGAGTTTGTTCATTTTATCACTAAAGTAATCGTGCGAGAATATTAATAACGCGTTATTAATGAAATAGACTTTTTTCAAAAGACTCAAGAGTCGCTTCAAGTGTTGTATATTGGCATGGCATTGTATGACAACAACAAACGTTTTTTTAGTAATGGGTCCCAAATTTGAATTGTGGATGATTTGCTTTGTGTTGAACTGTTTAACATGATATTTGATTTTACTCATTTTTACTGTGTTCTTGAACATTTTATGTCTTCTGTTTTTATCATCATCCTCAACTATTTCAAAATATTTTTTGATAAAATCTCGTCGGTCCTTTTTTACATACAAGACGTAAAAGATCACCGTTGCAGTCAATAAGATTAACAGAATGTAGAATCGACGTGAATTGAATAAGAGTCTCATGATTACTGTTTAAAATATATATACTTATGAAGGTTTAAAACTTTCTAATTATAAAAATGCTTAAAATTCCACTTAGAAATTCACACATGATTATGTCAAAAGTGACAGAAAAACAGATTATAATGTAGGCAATGATGCAAAATAAGCAAAGAGTCAAAGACTCGTACGTTTTCAATACAACCTTGCGTTGGTCTTCTTAAGAAACCGGAAAACATTACTTCTTACTGGCCCATTTGCCATCATTCAAATATCATCAATAACTGAAGTAGGTACGACAAGAGACGCTACGTCATCATTGGAAGCCGTGTTTTGTTCATTGCTGCGTATAGACCCCTTTTGTTCCATATTTCCTATTTAAATATAGGATCAGACCCTTCTTATCTGCAGCATTCTGAATGTCACCTAATGGCTGTTTCCCAACATTTATTTACAATATCGTTAATTCCAGGCACCTCTCCATCAGGGGCACATACAGAACCTTGGACTTTCGTCGTAGTTCAAGACCAAGACATGAAAACAGCCATAAGAGAGATCGTGGAAGAAGAAGAAGAGTTGAATTACAACAAGAGAATGTCAAGGCAGTGGGTGACGGATTTGAAGCCGTTTGCGACGAATTTTGTAAAGCCGTATCTGTCCGATGCTCCAGCATTGGTGCTGGTATTCCGACAGACGCACTCTTGGAGAGATGATGGAAAAAAAAAGATGCATTACTACAGCGAGATTAGTACGGCGATAGCTGCCGGAGTGTTACTGGCAGCAATACATGTAAGTTAGATATTAATCGTTGTGATCTTGCATTTCAAACCCTTTCATTTGTCGGAGCAAAATCAAAATCAAAATCAAAAGTCATTTATTCAAATTAGGCTGATAATCAGCACTTTTCGAACGTCAAAATTTACTTTACTCTACTTATTTACAAGAGACAGTCCCCCAAAACGCCCACCCTTCGGCACTTCCTAGTGTTTAGCTGGAAAGAAGAAGTGACGGAACAAACTCCCCAGCAACACATTCTGTCTGTTATGTTGGTTAGAAGAACCAGGCTCGATACAATAGTAAGGTGTACGTTCATTTTAGAGTTACTACAGACACAAATCAATAATAAAAAAATATATAATTATAAACAATGTAAAAATAAAAAAGTACATAACATATCAATTAACAAATTTTTGTAATGAAGGTAAGGCACAAATGTTGATATCAGTGCTGTAACTATTCGTACCAAAGGGCGTCTGGATGATTAAAAACCACTGTAAAAGAGAGAATTTAATGGAAGAGAAAAAATAAATAATAAAATTGAGAATAGTTAGAGACATCCACAACTTTGAGAGCGGTGTTCGTATTGCTGAATTTTGGGCCAAATATATTTGTTTTTATTTTAAAATCGATATGCTAAGATGAAGTACCATTATCTTCTAGTAGGGAGACGTTGAAGATCGACCTTCACAAACCTTTTTTTTTTTTTTGCCGGGTGGAAAATCATCGAATAACCCCTCCCGCTCTTGGGCTCTTGGAAAAGCGAGTGTCAGACTTCTACTGACTAAAAACCACCCATGTTCCTTCTTAGCCCTCTATGTCGAGGCCGCGATAACTAGTGTACAACCCGCGGCCCACCTTCACATACCTGATAACCAGATGAGACGTATTTCTTATTAAATATTATTTAAAAACAATTATGCGATATAAACTTGACTATCCAAAAGTGCTCAAAGTTGTTTTTAATTTAATTAATTTTAATCTTTTTTTTTCATCACCTTCACTCTTTTGATAACCGAAAGAATTTCAAAGGTTAGATATTTTTGCAGGCACGCCTATAAGGTTGGTTTTGTATTTAAAATATGTAACCTTTGATATCAATTTTGATTGGTTAGCAGATCGGTGTAGTTACCTATATTGACTTACCTGTTCACATCTGCTTGCCAGGTAGCCATAAGTACACATAAATGAGTGGGGATAGTCTACCTTGGAATATTCTGTGTGTTCAAAACTATCAGTTGAGATAAAATTCATTTGGTTATCAAAAGAGTGTGAAGGTGGTAAAATATATACATTAAAATTAATTAAATTAAAAATAGCTACAAGCACTTTTGTATTGGCAAAATATCATTGGCATATTTGTTTTTTAATTACATTTAATAAAAAATACGTCTCATCTGGTTATCAGGTCTGTGAAGGTCGATCATCATCGGCTCTTAGGACATTCCTGCTGTTGTATGATTCTACTTGGGGTCGGCGTTTTCTTCGTCCATTAAGTATCTCCAGTCAGACATCACGTCATCATTTACTCCGTTCTCTTCCATACCATGCCTCACACAATCCATCCAATCCATCTGCCGACCACCTTTTCTTTTAAAGCTAGTTTTAGAATCGCACCCACATTTTCTTAACACAAATGGATAACTATTTGTTATTCCGTGGGTTTTATTTCTCTTACAATGCCCAGAATTACCCCATTAAATTGATTTGTGTTTGCGTTGGGTTCCTTAATTGTAAACATGAATTAAACAGCAGATCAAAGAAGATTTCTTGTATTCGTCACACAAGACCTTGAGAAGACAAATGCAGTTAGTTCAACATAGACAAAGAATTTACTATTTTTGCGTTGTGGTAACGGCTTTGCTATATCGGTTTCA
Organism: Diarsia rubi; assembly: GCA_932274075.1. Taxonomy (NCBI): domain Eukaryota; kingdom Metazoa; phylum Arthropoda; class Insecta; order Lepidoptera; family Noctuidae; genus Diarsia; species Diarsia rubi. Next base: position 1,575,420 of record OW026420.1, on the reverse strand, counting down.
TCTCCTAATAAGTTTTGTCTAGGTTATTATTTATGTAACATGTTTCTTTGGAGGTCTTCGATCCTTCTTTTCAAAAGAGCTTTCTTTGTTTGGTATTTTAGGTCGTTATTACCCAAATACGTTTATAATAATTATACATACGACCTCAATCGCGTTACTATCAAGGTGGGATTTGAATTCCATTTGGGTTACTTATAACAGCATTGAAGTAAGATCTATTGCTAGTATTATTCTTTCTTTTTCTATTTAAAAATGTTTCCCCATACAAGGAATTTATCCTGTATTGTGGGTGCGTTCACAAACATTTCAACTCACACACACAAATACCCAGACCCGAAACAACTATACCTAGGCCATATAAATATTTGTTCCGTGCGGGGATTGAAACCGTGACACGCAGCGCAGCAGTCAAGCATTCAGCCACTGCACCGATCGCGCCGTCAATGACGTCATTACAATCAACATCATGATCGACGATCTTACGACTGCATCATTGAACGGAGTCCACATAGCTAAGTTTTGGGCCAAATATATTTGAAATTAAAAAAGTACCATCGACATGATAAGAAGCTACATCATCACTGCTGAGTATTGCCCTCCCCTTTTTCGTAACGCTTCCCGGTATGTGCGAGTCTCATCCAAGTCTTCGTCGCAATCTTCTATATTCGGCACTCATCCATCTGACTATTCGTCTCCTACCACCCCTATCCTACCTCTCGGTAATCATTTTGTAAGAGTTCTGCTCCACCTTTAATCACCTTAGCTGGCCCACAGTATCTTAGAGCAGATTGACATCCTAATAATTATTTCATCCAAAAATCTACTGCAGGACATACACTTCAATTTTTATTGATGGAAGCGTGTAAAAAATACATTCATAGAAGAATTAATTGTTATCCTATTAATTCTACTTCCTACTAATATTATAAATACGGAAGTTTGTGAGAATGAATGGATGTGTCTTACTCTGTCACGCATAAACTACTGAACGTATTTAGGTGAAATTTACCACACAAATGGATTATAACCTGGAGTAACACATAGAATACTTTCTATCCCGGTATGATCCCTTGGGACAATTATCATCGAAGACGACGCGCGCGAAGCCGCTGTTGCTAGTTGTTTGTAAAATCGTAAATTATTAACGTTCCAGTACTGCGGCCTAGTAGCCCTGACTTCAACGCCTCTGAACTGCAATGCCCGTCTTCGGGACCTGCTGTCTAGGCCACTAAACGAAAGACTGGAACTGCTCCTGCCTGTAGGAAGACCACACGAAGACGCCACGGTACCAGCCTTGCAGAGGAAGAGTCTGGAAGAAATCATGGTTAAGATCTGAAAGACTGAAATGTGATATTTTTTGTACATTTATGTAAAGCTGATAGCTAAGAGTTTTGTGTGGTTATGAAATGTTCCCAGGGTTTCTATAAGAATATTATAATTGTCGTACCTAAGATTAGTAAAGTACTATAATAATAGAATCAATTTAGTAAGCGGAAAATTGCTTCTAAACCTTGATAAGTCTAGGTAACTACCGTACTCAGAGATATTTAATGATTACTTAAGCCGTCACTTAGTAAAGTTTGACATACTTTTGTATGTCAAAACCTTTACTAAGTGCTGGCCTAAGTAATCATTTAAGCTCTCTGAGTGCGGCAGTAAGTGTGAAACTATTTTCTATGTGAATAAGAAATACAATGAAATTCAGTGATATAAAAAATTGTATTGAGGAACAGTTATTGTTTGATTAAATTAAGAATAATTATTTTCAATGATAACAGTTACTGTTGTTATTTCCTGAACCCCAGTTTTACCTTTATTGCGGTACTCTACTACAGCTGTTTAATGATTACCCCCCTCCCACTCTTGGGCAGAGCGAAAGGGAGTGTCAGACTTCTACTGACTAAAAACCACCCATGTTCCTTCTTAGCCCTATATGTCGAGGCCCCGGTAACTTGTGAACAACCCGCAGCCCCGACGGGACCCGCAGCCCCGACGGGATGTTTAATGATTACTTAAGCCGTCACTTAGTAAAGATTTGATATACTTTTGTATGACAAAACTGTGAAAACCTTTACTAAGTGATGGCCTAAGTAATCATTAAAGCTCTCTGAGTGCGGCAGTTAATTACTATTACATCGCTTTTCATTTTCATCTTGGTTTTACGTTCACAATAATTCCTATTAAATAAAAACCACCAGGCCAAATAAAAAAAAAAACAAAAATATACCTATAAGCGAATTACGCAAGATAAGATCTAAATAACTTTAACATACCATATAACATGACGGCGCATGCTTCGGGAGGCTGCGCGCATAGTCGGTACACGGCTAATTATGTTGAATTTATTTGAAGGGTTTTCAATTGAGACAAGCCCGCCACACTATTCCCAAACCACTGTAACTCCTGTAAGCCAGAATCAACAGTGGCGACCACAAGAAAAGCGCCGAGACTATGAAACTCGACGAAGTCCCAGAGAAACGATTTAACTGTCTTGGATCCCGCAACGAAATTAATCAGAAAAGAATAGCGGAGGAGTAGGAAATACATCATTTTCACTTCCCTCCATATCAGCAGGAGATAGAACTGAACAAGGCCAATAGGCACACAGGGACGTATACAATTGGGATAAGCCCAGTTGCCTAGCACCACGGATATTATTGTCATTAATATTACTGGGTCCTAAGTTGTGAGCTGTTATATTTGATTCCAATAATAGGTATGACAAAAATGCTTGAACGCACGGAAATTTGTTCTAGTTTCTACAAGGTCCGTGTAATAAATTACTCCGGATGTAACCTGTAAGTAGGTACACTATTTAACATAATATTACGTTCATTCTGCCAAAGACTGCACTCACATAAAATGTGATGTGCAGAAAGGGACACGAACGGGGGACGGGGGGGGGGGGGGGGTGAAAGGGTTTGGAGGAATTTCCCTTTAACGACACGAATCCAGGTGTCACGCTCTCGCGGCCCCGGTGTGGGCGCTTTTTTAGAGAAAGCGAGCCTCCCACTATCTGAACGCGCCCCAAAAGGTGATATCCGTAAGGCTAGTCCTGGGGTACCGCACGATCTCCCGCGAGGCGGCTAACCCTCTTGCCGATCTGCCGCCATGGGATCTGGAGGCGATATTCCTCGGCAAATTGACGATCAGCGGGCAGACCTCTGGTGCGATCTCATGGGGACACGGAGAGAGCGACTGTCGCAAACGGGGTTGCGACAGTCGCTCTCTCCGTGCTGGGCACGCCACGATACTGGTGGTAAATCTCCTCTTTTTGGGGAGTGGCTTAAGAGGCACCACGGCGCCCTCACCTTCCGTCTGTTGCAGGTCCTCATCGGACACGGTTGTTTCCAAACGCCCGAATGCTACCATTGTGAAGATCGGCCGGAGGACACGGTGTAGGTGTGCCGCTAGAACGGAGCTCCGCCGTAAAACATTGTGCTAGTGGATGATTTGAATAGGTAGTAAACGGATCATATAGGTAATTTTAGTGAAGTTATAACCTAAACACTAGTTTTTAAAACAGCTTCGAAAAATTTTGAACTTTGACCCCCAATATGTCTGGAACCAAAAGGCTCTTAGGTATGGTCTGGAACAAAAGAAATGATCGCATATATTTCTTAACATAGAGGTAGCAAATAGGTATTTCATTACAAAAGGTTACCATTAGCAAATAGGTAAAGTGCACAGGGTCCCATGTACATATCTCGTTTGGTCCAGTCTACCTGACGCTGACCATGAACGAGTGCCTTTCGGCTTTGCTAGGTACCATTTTTTTTTACACCCTTTATTTATATTTTCAAAATACACGTAGACGAAGGCGGGCGAAGTGCTAGTCTACACTAATATTATAAAGAGGAAAGATTTGTATTTTTGTGTGTTTGTGTGTGTGTGTATGTTTGTAATTAATAAACTCAAAAACTACTTCGCCTATTTCTAAAATTCTCTCATCATTGCAAAGCTACATTCACCCGGGTTTGACGCATTTGGTGCAGCTCTCAACTTGTACGTGCACCATGCTCAAATGGTGAACTTAGCAACTGGTGCACTTTTCATATGGCACACTTCGCAAATGGTGCGCTTCTCAATTGGTGCACTTCGCAAAAGGAGCACTTTTTAAATGAGTGGAGATTTGGAAAAATTTACTAATAATTAAAGAATATTTGGTTTTACATAGGTAATTGTCTTTAAAATACAATCAACAAAATAATTTTAAATTAACTCAGTTAATTTTATTATTATGATATTAAATCATGTCTTTATTATGATATCTTTTTGCTGTAAATCTTTTTTTTTAGGGTTCCGTAGTCAACAAGGAACCCTTATAGTTTCGCCATGTCTGACCGTCCGCAGCTTAGATCAGACGCTTAGACGCTTAGTACTAGAAAGCTGTAATTTGGCAAGAATAAACAAATTAGTTATAAAGCGGTAAAATAAAATCACGTAATTTTTTTTTTTTATTGTACCTGCCTCCTGTATCCGTAAAGAGGGGTAGTTTTTTCTCGCTTACCCTATAGTGTGGGGCATCATTCGATAGGCCTTTAAAAACATTGAGGGTTTGTGAAACCCAGTTTTGGATTAAGGGATCCGTTTGTGAAATATTAAGCTTTAAAGTGCACATTTTTGCTAGACTTGAATGTCCCCCCCCCCCTCTACCAGCTAAACGGCTGTGTTTGGGTATAATATGTAAAAATTCACAGTAGTAGCATATATAACAAAATTAGAATAGAATAGAATAGAATAGAATAGAATAGAATAGTATTTATTTCTGAGTATATGGTAGGTACAAGATCTTAATATAAAACAGTATCACATACACTACCGTTGCCGGTGTAGAAATATTAGCAGGAAAACATCACTACTAAGTAGGCTTTACAGGTTTACGAGTAATAGTCGACCAACTGATAAAACGTACTTTGATAACATAATATGAACATGTTTTTCAACTGCAAATGGAAGTTTGTTTTAATCGTAAGAATAAAAATCATCGTTCGGAGTCTCGGAGTTTAATCGGACCGTAGAAAATGGGATAAATTGTAAGATTCTGTCGCATATTACGGAACCCTAACATTGTGCGTGGCCCGACACGCACTTGGCCGTTTTTTTTACATAATTAAATATTTATTATTTCCGAGTGACTTTTTTATTGTTGAAAAATTAAAAATGTTATAGTGATATGGTAGAGTTAATTTGAAATTATTTTATTGATTGTATTTTTAAGAAAATTACTTACGCAGAACTAAAGATTCTTTTATTTTTAGACCATTTTGCCAAATCTCCACTCACCTTAAAAAGTGCTCCTTTTGCGAAGTGCACCAATTGAGAAGCGCACCAGTTGCAAAGTGTGCCTAAGGAGAAGTGCACCAATTGCTAAGTTCACCATTTGAGCATGGTGTACAAGTTGAGATGTGCACCAAATGCGTCAAAACCCATTCACCCTGAGTAACATAGGCTACTTTTTATCCCTGTGTTCCCACGGGAATGGCAACTACGCGGGTAACCGCGTGAGGTCCGCTATTGTGTATAAGAGGAAATTACCGTGCAAAGCCAACGTTAAAAATAATAAAAAAAAAAAGTTTATCACTCGTGACACTCGTAACGCTTCGATCTGACGTTTTCCGCATCTATCATATTGCGAACCTGACATTTTGCTAATGTCTTTTCGCAAACCTGTCATGTTGCTAATCTGTCTTTTTAGGATTCTGACATTTGAGAAAAAAATCTTTAGCCTGACAATTTCCTAATTTGTCATTTTGCGTTTCTGACGTTTAGCGCCCAAACCAGTAAAAGGAAATCCAAAAAGATATTTTAAATAAATTTTATTTTCAAAAAAGTAAACACAATCATGAACACTGAAATTTAACTGGCACAGGCCTGACGAGCACAGCTGGGGGTTCATCAACGGCAACGGCGACGCTTGCGACCGCACCGACGGCGACGACGGCGACAGCTTCGACGGCGACGACGGCGACTGCAACTTCGACGGCGCCTCCGACGGCAGCTGCGACGGCGTCTCCTGCGCTTCTTAGTACAACACTACGCATATTACTTTATATCATGCATCTACTGGCCCCTTATTCACAGGGGCTGCGGGTTGTACGAAAGAGATACCGCGACCACGGAAACAAAGAGTTTAAAAGAAATATGAGTGGTTTGGTATTTAAGTCAATGGAAGTCTGACAGTCCCTTCTGCTCCGCCCAGAGCGGGAGGATGCATTTATGACGATTCACATCCCCAAGAAAAAACGAAATAGTCATATTCAATAACACTTCCGATCCGATATCGATTCAGAAAGTATGTCTATCTCGCTCACTTTCGTAATGCCAAAAAAAGACGATTGGAGGTTCCCACCTACATAAAAGCTATTCACATACAATCGAAGCGACAGCTATACCAGGTGTCTAGCGCCATATCTCTTTTGATAATGAACGATTTAGTTCCGCAAACAATGAGGGATGATATGTCCCAGTGTGCCCTCGTAGCTTAATTCTGGACCGACAGCATGTATCAGAAAGTTGTGGTCGTATTTAAGGGTGAGTTAAAGCATAAAACCGGAAGCTTCGTACTGGTAAACTTTGGTTTATCAACACTTACAATTCAAATTGCCACAAAAATATCAGCGGTTTCAGTGACTGGCCCCATGTTAAGGTTCATGCTACACGATAGCCCGCGAAATTCGATTTTGTCAAAGTTTTTTGCAATTTATCGGTTGGTGTCAGGTTGTATGTTAAATAAAATAGGATTCGCGACCGTAACAAATGTGACTTAACTGAGTAATAATGTTCAAAATCTCACCAATACAACCCTCGCAGTTCATAAAGGTTGTATGAATTAAGAAGAATTTCGCGGGCTACCCTGAAGGATTCACCTTAAAGCAACAACTGTTTACGCTGTAGGTTATTGAGGGTATATTTACACAAGAACGGCGGCGACGACGGCGACGGCCACACCTCTTCCTCCTGCGGCGCCGACGGCAACAGCTGTCCTCCGGTTCATCGGCGGTCCCGGAACGGGACAACGAGTGGCTTCGGCGCACGCACTTCTCGCCACGTCTGCCGACATATAAGGGGCTGGTTTCCGCGAAACCACGTCTAAAGCGCGTATTGTGTGTAGATGTCAGCATTCGCCATGTCAATGTCAGTTAGCCACTTAGCAATTTATTATTTCAACAATTTCAGTTTGATAAAAGCATGCAGGTAAATCGGTAAATTCCAAGTAGTTTCAAGGGCAAATGATAGTGCGGAGTTGGGGATTTATCTTTCTGAATATATCAGAAATGTAGTGATTCGAAGCAGAAACAAGCTAACTGATAATGCCCAGGCTATAGCGCGAGAATAAAGGAATTTATATACAATGGGAGATGGGGTTTTGGAGTGGAGACCCAGAACTGACCATAAGAGTGTATGCAGGCTAAGTAAAGCTAAGAACTGGTAAGAGTCGCAGAAAACAGATTGCTGACACCACTTCAACTATTGAATAAGAACACCATAACGCTGATGACCATACTAACACAAACAATGTGGGAGATTCAGGACCGGGGGGCTTGCAATGGAGGGGACAGTACAGTCAGTATTGAATGTGTACGGGTTGAACGCGAAATAAGACGGTAGTAACACATTTTACAGCTGGTCACAGGCCTCCACAAACACCCTGTCCTCCACATCCCGTATCCAGTAAGCCTCATCGGCTCAGCGATAGCAGGAAGATACTGTTTAGAAGTGTAGTTAGTTACCTTCGGTTCATGCCATCTTCTTCATTTATATGTTCTCTGGAAATAGAAGTCGGGTTAATTCCAAATTAATTGTTGTTTCCTTGACTTCAGAGAGGTGGGTACAGTTGTTTGGATGTTGTGGAATGAAGATAATGTAGGTACCACATCTATTCTAATAACCCGACTTCAATCAAAGGGGTTCTTCACTAGTTCGGTTCGGCAATAGCTTGGATAGTAAACCAAATGTTTTTTTATCGGAATTTTTTCCATGAAAATAAAATTTTGCGCTAAGTCACACCTAATGACTGACCCGATCGAAGTGAAGGTTCATTTGAACTAACCGCTCTTATTCAATTATTTAAAGTGTTCATAAAATGGAAGTATTAACGTGTAGTAGAAGGATGTAACGTGGGAGGAAAAAGCCTGTAATGTAATGTTCCTTTAATTTGTTTTATATAAGTTAAAAACTTTTTGAAAATGTGGCATTTATTGTAATTTTGATGGTCATAATTGTTTTCAACAAAAAAGTTGCTGAAAAAAAAGAAAGGAGCGACAGACATGTCTACAGTACGTGTAGACCTTGAATTATTTTCAACCAAAAAAGCAGAAAGAAAAATAGATAATTAAATTTTGTAAGAGAATCGCAGCCCCCTGTAACCAAAGTTTTTCTAAAACCTATTAATCAGAACTTACTCGCCAGTCTTATCCTTGGCGTCGCCTTCGATTTTCTTCCTGGAGGCGGAGTTGGGTTTCTTATCATTGTGGTAACCACCGGAGTTGCGACGCGCGGCGGCTGCTCGGCGACGCCTGCAATTATTGTGGAAGCAAAGTTAATTCTAGCTACAAGTTGCCTGCAAAATTCTGGCAGGCGTTTTTTCAATATTTTTACCATATAATTAGTCTGCTAAATTCTTACTTACATGATTACTAGATTTAAGAATGAAATGTGATTACCTATACTATGCGACTATAGCGACACTAGTTTGTGGGTTGGTAATGGATGTCTTACGGCTCTAATTATGATTGTGGAGCTGGTGGTGAGAATTATGATCCTTCGGATACCCACTTTTGTTGGAAGTCGACGTAAGTCTTCAGCCTGGCCGTGTACCGCGGCGCCTCGGTCTCACTGCGCTTACGCATGAACACCACGACGTCATCGTTGATCTTCTTTTTCTTCTCGTCTTCATTCTCCATGGCGCCACGCGACACCCAGCTCAATGGTCACCTGTAAACACAAGGACACGTCTGACACAAGCAAAAATGCCAGATTTGTAACATGTATGATTAAGCTCTCGATCGAGTCGATCTTTAGGTTAAGCCGCGCTTGTCTAGGCTGGTCCGTGGATGAATGACCGCCCATTACATACGGTGTTTCCTTTATGGTGATTAGTGTCTGAGACTATCTTTTGAAGGATGAACCACACATTTGAGTAGACAATGTAAATCTGTATGTCAATGCAAGAATTTGTCAGGTATCGTTTAAAAGCTCGACTCATAACTTAAGGGAGCTCAACGCCCTGTCGGGGCCGCGGGTAGTCCTGTCGGGGCCGCGGGTAGTCCTCTGGTTATCGCGGCCTCGACATAGAGGGCGAAGAAGGAACATGGGTGGTTTTTAGTCAGTAGAAGTCTGACACTCCCTTTCGCTCTGCCCAAGAGCGGGAGGGGTTATTCGATGATTTTACACCCACCAAAAAAAAAAAAAAAAAAGGGAGCTCAACGTTAATTAATTGGGGCAATATTGAGACTAAACATGCTGAGATCTCCATCAAAACGGCCATACTGGACGTTTGGTAGTGTGTGGACTTGCTAAAAGTGAGCATCTCGTGCAAGGCTATTTGGAGAAAGATTAAGGTGGAGTTCCTATGCGGACAGAAAATTTTCCCAAGTTTATTCAGGTAAAAAATTTAAATACATACCACTTATGTGTCTCTTGCTGCCAGAACATTATTGTCAGAACGTTAAATATTAAATTTGTCCAAAAAAAAATTGATCCAAATAAAAAATGTTTCCTCCGAACTATAAAATATGTGTTGTTGACATTACAGTAAATTTCTTTGTTTCGACAGAACAATATTCTTCTTTTTATGAAAATTGACCTAGACGTAAATAGAATTACAATCAAGCCAGTACTTTTGATTTTTTTTCGAAAATCTTCTTGATTGATATTCTACCTTCATGGTAGCATAATGTGGAAAAAAAATTAAATGAAATACAATGAAATGTAGGATCCTTCATTTCCTTGTTTTTCATTTAATTTTTCCTACTAGTTCTACTGCACAGTTCTAAAAAATGTTTTTAATGTTTAAAAAATGATTTTAATGTTTAAAAAATGTTTTTAATGTTTAAAAAATGATTTTAATGTTTAAAAAATGTTTTTAATGTTAAAAAATGTTTTCAATACCTCCTGCCTACTTCTATTCTCCTGGTAGTTTGTGCCGTAGTTGTAAACCCTAAACTGTGTAATAGAACGAATGAGAAACTTGAGGCCCGTTGGTTTTACGATTTTGTAACACCCTATATCGTAGAAATAGTGGGAACGAAAAATTCCATTGACTTTTCGTTCCCACTAGTTCTACGATTTTGTACCACCTTGAATCGTAGAACTAGTGGGAAAAAATCCCACTAGTTCTATCGTAGAACTGTGCAGTAGGACTAGTGGGAATGATCCGAAATGTAGACCAATTCTGGCTGTTTGATGCGATCACCTGTATGTATGGCGTTATCCCAACTATGTCCACTACCGCTAACCGCATGCAGCTGAATAATAATAATTATCTTTATTGGCATAAGCAAGAAAATTACATGGTTGTGAATCACTGGTGCCTGTGGTAGGTAGTAAAACACCTGTATTACAGGTCACCACTCAGAGGGCGTTTTACAGTATCATTGTTAAGTACCAATGTTATGGGTTGCTTAGCAAATTAAAATATAAAAGATATAAAAGTAAAAGTAAAGTTAAAATGAAATTAAATAAATAAGATCAAAAACAATTTAGAGCACAGATCATGTGGTGTAAGTGCATGTGTGTGTGAAAGTGTGCGTGTGCTTGTGCGTGAGTGTTTAAGCATGAGTGTATGTAAGTGAATACCAGTATTTTACATAGAGCGACTGCCTATCTACGGGGCTATTGCCTATCTTATAAATTACAGTGGCTATCATATAGTGTACATCAAATAATATCAAATGGTTCCATTTTGTACTAAACCATAACCAATTTGATAGTTAATCTATGGACAATATGATAGCCACTGTCATTTAAAAGATACGCAATAGCCCTGCTGATCTCCCTAACCCTGTTAGTATTGGGTAATTAATATGAGACCTCTTGGTAAGACTGGTTGTCAGATTTCGGGTCGCTGACTACTTGTTACGTCTGTAAAAGATGTACAAATGAGAGCCGAGAGTAACGGCTTCTTTAAAGAAAATTGTTCGATCTCGTGTATTATTCTGTTGATGAATTTTTAAATGACAAATTTTAAATCGAATCTGTTGTTATGTGATTATTATTGTATTAAAATTAATTTATGACATTATTATTTTCGAATCTGTTTTTATGTTGTGATTATTAAGGCATAAATGAATTTGTGACATTATTATTTCTATTGTATATTCCGGGTACTTTACATAATTTGGTATTTTATGAATAATCTTTTTTTATTAATGTAAGCATGATTTTATGATTTATTATTTTGATTATTGTGATAGTACGTACTTTTAAATCTCTTTTATAACAAACCAGCAGGGCTATTGCGTATCTTTTAAATCACAGTGGCTATCATATTGTCTATGGATTAACTGTCAAATTGGTTATGGTTTAGTACAAAATGGAACCATTTGACAGTATTTGAAAGGCACTATAGGTTAGCCACTGTCATTTAAAAGATACGCAATAGCCCTGCAGGTATATTTTGTATGCCTTTTGGCGAAACTCAGCTTGGGTTTGTGTTGGGGCAATTTTATTATAACATCTTCTGTACCCTGTGTTCACAAAATAAATGAATTTGAATTTGAATTTCAATTCACAGAAACAGAGGTAATTCGGAAATATAATGGGTGGTCACGCATCCATAGGCACGCGAAGCTTGACTTGAAGATTCGAAATCGAGTGTCGAGGCTGCAGTATCTTTTTCAAACAACATACAGCCCTGACGGGGAGCATATAAGCCTTTTTTTTGGCAGGTGGAAAATCATCGAATAACCCCTCCCGCTCTTGGGCAGAGCGAAAGGGAGTGTCAGACTTCTCCTGACTAAAAACAGCCATGTTCCTTCTTAGCTCTTTATGTCGAGGCCGCGGTACCTCTTACAACATCCTGCAGCCCCGACGGGTAGCATATAAGCCTTACGTTGAATTATGAAAATAATAGCACTGACTTTTGAAAAGATTTTTTTTTCGCTGACAGCTGAAGTTTTAACGTATTGCAGTACAACTGAAATTATTTAAGCATATTACACTTTATTTGTAATACTGAAGTAAAAGAATTTCAGTCATGTTTAGTTATTTACACAGGAAATGTTTTTTTAGACGTCAGGCGTTTCAAAATCAGCTGCTAAATTGTGTACAACTCAAGAAGATTTTTAGTCCCTTTTTCATAATTGCGTTAATGAGCTTGCGGCTCGGAAGCAGCGTGTTAGCATTAAGAATGTATTATTTCAACAAAATTACATTTTACATAACAATTAAACCCTAACACACCGCAATAAGGAACATTTTTCTACGCCTATAATGTAAGGAATGTTAAAGTTAAAAATACGTGCTCGGAAACTTTCGTACGTTTCCGCCGGCGGTCGACAAAGTTCGGCAGTGCGCGGCCGCCCGCCCGCCGTACGTGCGCATACGCGTTGGGCGGCGCTTACAATCAATTAAATATTTTACAGATATAAATAATTGATTTAAATACATAATATATTTCCAATACATAAAACAATAATAATAGTACTCGTGCTTCATTGTGTTATTTATATTTCAATTTAAAAATAAAAAAATATATTAAGAGCTTTAAAATAGTTTAACTGAAGTGTGTATGTGAAAGTGTACCGTGATATAAACGTATTTAAAGTGTAATGTGATAATCCTGTTTATGCCCAAAAAAGTGTAGACATATTAAAATAATGTTTCAATGGAAATCACGATGGTATCAAAATGCATTCCGTTATAAGTTGTCGTGCCGCGCCACCGGACGATGCACGTGTTTTTATTTTCATTTATAAATAGTCCAGACACAAACCGACACTCTTCGGCTGCACCATGACGTCACTCAAAGAAGCCAGTGACGTCACCGACGTAGCTCGTGCAGAAGATGAGAAAAACGGCAAAGTTGAACGAAAAGAGCCAAAAGACTTGGCTGAATTACCGCCAAGTGGCACATCTCTACACAAAAGGCGTAGAGGAGAACCCCCTGTTACGCTCTCCGTCAAATCCCCCCAAACACCTTCCGATGCTGAAGGTTCGTCCCCATGCACGGCAGGCCCATCCCCTCCTGAAGAGTACTGGTCTCTTAATGACGGAGAACTCACAGATCCTGAAGCAATATGCGAAACCATGCTGCAAAGGCTTCGAGACCAAAATGATGCCGTTTCTAGACGAGGAAAGGAAGTGGCACTAAGAACGAAAGACACCATCCAAGCTCTGGATCAGTTAGAGCAGCTACTGGAACTACTAGACCAGTTTGTTACCTTAAAAGAACAGAATACACGTCTTCTGAAAAGACTAAAAGACGTTAATCATTTAAAGAGACTTCACAATGCCCATAAGAGGATAGACAATGAGAATGAAAGGTTGAAGTCGGAAACCAAAGAGTTGGAACAGATAAACGAAGCTTTAGACGCCGAGTTTGAGTGTGAATATGGGCAAATACTCTTTGATTCTGTGATGATGGGGAACCGAGGTATGAAGAGGTCAGGGTCAAAGTGGAAAGGTCATGCAAGGTTCGGAGGGTCGCTGCTCAGGAAGCAAAGGTCAAGGTCTGCGGGAGGCGATGACAGTGATGCCGCTCCTGGCTCTCCTCTGAGAAGGAGGTCCGAGGGCATTTTCATGAAAGAAGTTGAGAAGTCTAAAGTTTCGAAGTGGACAAGAGTTAAAGCTGCATTTAGGTAAATATTTGTGTTTTATTCAAGCTGACAATAATTAGATTCTGTGATTATTTTGCAAGTAGAAGTATTCTTATTGTAATGCTTTTAATAAGGAGTTATCCCTTAACATTCAATTTTAAAAAGAATATGTTGGTAGGGCCATTTCAATTACTCATATATGTATTATAGGTTAGTCTTGAACTCGGTCAAGCAAATAATTGCTATAGTCGCACAAGACTTACTTTTTGCGACGATAGCAATTTTCTGAAGCGAGCAATGCATTTACTTAAACGGACAGTGTTATTGAGTTCTTCCACATTGAGATTATCTTAGCAGCAGCCCCATGTTTTGAGTTTGGCCTACAGGCGGTAATAAGCTCACAAAAAACATTGATGATAAACTTAGCCTGTCAAAGAACAATAAATAAGAGACAGGTGCGTAGTAACTTGGGTAATAGCTACCGGAGTGCGTCCATGTGTGAACTTGGACGAGGCAAAATGAGTATTTAAGAATTGTAGTAGGCTAATCCCATTAGAAAAGGTCGTGAATTTATGTATAATTTAATACTGTTAACATAGTTTTACTGGAACAAAAAATCGGACCATTTGCGTAGGTAGACACTACATTAATCAAAGTATACGAAGCGAAGTCATTGACCATTAATTTATTTATGATTAATGAAGAGCGATTTTTTGAAAGAGTGAACGAAAATGATAAACGATTCAAATCTATCTGGCGCGCAAAATTATTAAATTATAGGCACATGGCGGAAATATGTAATTTATCTTGGATGACTGTAAATTCAAGAGTTTAATAATAAATTCAATGTTGGAAGCAAAACTGAAGAGTAGAAGAAGACCAAATAAATAGTGGCTGGAGTTCTGTTATCGTAGTATGGACTTGTAATGAGGAAAATTTTGTAAAGAAATTGTTAAGTATGAATGTCTTTAGGAGTAAAGGAAGACCAAATAAACGAAGCATTGTGTAAAGGATGATAGAGCCAGGAAGTTGGCGACTGCTGAGGCCATAGAAATATGCTGAGACAATTAGTATTGAAGTACATAAGAAGAAGACATGCTACGCCAATCTCATAGTCCATTAAAATGTTACATTTAGCGCGCATATGTTAGAGGACGCAATTTTATTTTTTAATTATCAAGGGGGTCAGATTAAAGTTTAATCCAAGTTTGTGGGGTTACAACCCTTGTCCCACGGCCGCCATCTTGGAAAAAGGGGTGGTTCAAATGCTTTTTGTGATTACCATAAAACAATAACACTTTTTCCAAGATGACGGCCGTGGGAAAGAAATGCACGCTAAACGTGACATTCAAATAGGAAAATGACGTAGTAAAATGATGAATTATAAGTAGGTATAATTTTCCTTTCTTAATTCATACGCTAACTGTGTGCATTGCAAATGCTTGACCAAGACATGTATTTGTCTTTATGAAATGAAGACATAAAGACAAATCTATTTGTGGTCGTATTACAAGTAGCATGTTTCTTTATCGAGGGGTAAGTAGCTAGCCTAGTGTCAGAATGTTTTTCAGCCCATGGACCTCTGACTTAGTCTTTTTTTTTTTTTTTTTTTAATGGGACAAGCCCGCCTCACTATTCCCAAACCACTGTAACTTCTGTAAGCCAGAATCAACAGTGGCGACCACAAGAAAAGCGCCGAGACAATGAAGCTCGACGAAGTCCCAGAGAAATGATTTAACTGTCTTGGATCCCGCAACGAAATTAATCAGAAAAGAATAGCGGAGGAGTAGGAAAAGCAGAAATTTCCACTTCCCTCCATATCAGCAGACTGACTTAGTCTACTGCCTACATGCCGCCGAAAATATATTTGTTTACGATGTTTTTACCCGACTGCGGCGAAGCCCAAAAGGAGGGTTATGTGTTTGACGTGTATGTATGTTTGTATGTCCGTTTCTTTGTTCTCTCATAACTCCTAAACGAATCAATTTGAATAAAATATACGTCGTTAGATTCGTGTTGCTGGCGCGAGTGTCACTGGCTACATTAAAATTAGTGGTTTTTGGTGCGCCATATCGCGTAATTAAAAAAAAGAAATATTACTCGTACCATTGATTAGGGTACTTATCAAAATAAAGGGTTTTAAAAGGTGATTACAAATATATATACAGTGTGATTCTTTATAATGTGCACATATCGAAATGGGGGAATCTATGCTTAATTTTATCGACGGAAAAATTATTAAAAAAAATCTAAATATTTTTTAATATTTTATATGGAATTTTTTAAAATTTTGTCTGCTACTGTGACCCCAGTGTAAACAAAACGGTGTAACTTTTAAACTAAATTATCTATCGCGATGAAACAAACTCCATAATGATTGGAAGCAATTAGGCGTCCTCGTAAAATGAAAATTGTGGAAAAAAACTACCCTCAATTGAAAATAAACACGTTTTTTGATCAAAAAAACCTTTTTTTTTTCATAACTTTTTACATAAAATTGTTTCATCGCGATAGATAATTTAGTTTAAAAGTTACACCGTTTTGTTTACATTGGGGTCACAACAGCGGACAACATTTTTGAAAATTCCATAAAAAATATTTAGATTTTTTTTAATATTTTTTCCATCGATAAAATTAAGCATAGATTCCCTCATTTCGATATGTGCACATTATAAAGAATCACACTGTATATATATATTTTAAAACGTTGCCCCACACTAGGAATTTCTCCTGTATCGTGGGTGCGTTCACAAACATTTAAACTCACATACACAAATACCCAGACCCGAAACAACTATCTGTAGGCCATACAAATATTTGTTCCGTGCGGGGATCGAACCCGCGACACGCAGCGCAGCAGTCCATTGCCTGAGCCACTGCGCCAACCGTGTCGTCAAAATATAACACTTATATGTAAAGAAATTCAAAGTGACAAATCCTATAAACAAACACAATAGTAATAACCCTTCTTTTGGGCTTCGCCGCAGTCGGGTACAAACAACTGCGAGGAATTTTACGCGACCAAGGAAAGAACAAACACAAAAGAACTAAAAAGTTGGAAATAAAAATAAGTAGTTAATGAACTAGAAAACCTAACTAAAAAAACTGAAAAGCAAAAACAAGCACATTTTAAATTAAGTAAACAAAACTTGGAAGCAGGCGGGGTTTATTTGAATATTATTACTATGAAATGAAATAAAAATAAAATGAACCCCGCCTGCTTCCAAGGTTTGTTTATTTAATTTAAAATGTGCGCGCATGAACCCGAAAAATCAGAGGTGCTTGTCTTGAGAGGTTCGAACTTGATACCTATGACTTGGCAGTCCGACGATTGTCACACCAGTAGACTATTATTGCAACCGAAGTAAATAACAAAAATAAGTAGTGAGAACAAACAGACACACTTCATAATAATCCCCTTGCTCTTTTCAAAATAAGTTTAGGTCAGCACACGCATATGTTTTTTACTTCCATCGACTTTAACATCTAACATCTCAGACTCTTCTTTCTAGCTAACCAGACAGTTCATTCGTCGTTTCTCCGATAGTCCTCTTAAATTCTTATATATTCAGTCCCCATAACCTTTTTTTTTAAACCCCTTATCCTTGCTTACATTTAGATAATATTAATTTATTTTAACTTGAAGAACAAAAATTTCATGCAATAAAAAGCTCTAGTAAAGCACAATATGAGACTACTATAGACCGTACAATTACTAAAACATTCGCCATATAGTAATGTGCCAATAATTTCATGTACAAAACGAGGTGTGAACAAATTTACAGCTTTGAACTAGTCTTGCGTTTAGAATAAATGATTTTATATCGGACCTACTACGAGATTATTTTGAAGAATACTAATGTTATTTGGCACAAACAGCGAAAATGGAGTGTAGAATTGTCAGAATTGGTCTGAGTGCATTGTATTAAAAGTGCATTCTTTTAAGATTTGCTCTAAGGAATGTGAATACTGGGCAGAAAGTCTAAAATGCATTGAAACCGCGGCTAATCAATGGCGTCATCAGAATTCACCGACTGGTGGGGTCTCTCTTTTCTAGTGTCAATCTTTACGGTCGTTTCTTTTCTTTTTGTTGGGCGCTGAAAAATGCCTAACGCATACCACACCGTCCGGGGAGACGGCGCGATTACGTGGGACTTGCACCCACTAAAAACACCGCCGTGTTGCCTTGTTTGATGGGCCACGAGAACTGCTGCGCATGACGTTCGCGACCCATCCAGCGCAGCCCGCCTCGAGACTCCAAGCTTCTTTGGCAATATCTGGGCTTATCTGAGACATCGCCACCACTCATGAGGGCCGTGCTATGCGACGATGATAGGCTCCCCGATCTATCGGCCGCTGGCACCTCCTAGAATCTCAACGTTCCTGTGCCAGTCTCATCAAGGTTTTCCCCCCATAGAAATGATGTGGTCTGCCCAACTCGCATACAGACTGTAAATGGGAAATATGTATATGTAAATGGGAATAACCCTTCACACATACGTCAACCATGCATTCTGTGCATTAAACTAAGTCCCCATACGCAAAAAAAATTGCTGGGAATCGTTTTTTTTTTTTTGGGGGTGGAAAATCATCGAATAAGCGAAAGGGAGTGTCAGACTTCTACTGACTAAAAACCACCCATGTTCCTTCTTAGCCCTCTATGTCGAGGCCGCGGTAACTAGTGTGCAACCCGCGGCCCGGCTGCCTTGTGGATGCCTTGAAAAGTAAAAGGGTCATGGAGGTAATTTAAATGAAGTTATAACCTGAACAACTAGTAGTACAATACAAAAACAGCTGTGCAAAATTTGGAATTTTGACCCCCAATAAAACTAACTAACATACTAGGGGGTTCCCAGGTATGGTCTAGAAAAAAAAAATATCGCAGTGGTGGGGAGAACACCCTTTATATTGCAAATGCACGAATGAGTGATCCAAAATTTGGTTTCGCAAAACAAAGTCACCGTTAGTTTCGATATATAACAAGTTTAATTGGTTAGTTTTTAACCGTTAGAACATGCAATAGCAGATAACCCTAAGGGCAAGAATCTGCCCACAGTGGGGTAACCTATCAAATACCCATTAATACCCATAATCTAATTATGTAGCAGTGGGTATCTTTGGGCTGTTACGATTATGACCAAAATAATCACAGCTTGAATGAAGTCAGTAAACTAAAGACCCGATTATGATATGTTATTCCAATATTATAAAGTCATAAAAGTAGACCTAATTTGTTCGCAAACCGTCATACTTGCCTGTGTGAAAGGGTATGTTGCTCTTCCAAGCTTTCGGAATAAAAGTCTAAAGAAATAGCCAAAATAATTCGACAACAGAAAAATATTTTAAAGGTTTAAAATCCGTTCAAAAGTTTAGAATGGGAGAGGACCCACATGTATTTTCATAGACCACATGTGGGTTCATTACCGTACAAAGACCTGAAGTTTACGACAATTTACCTTGTGGAAGGTCAATATCAGTAACCTCCACTTAGATCTTTTCCTTCAAGCTCCTACATAGCATCATAATCACACTATATTAATTATAATTTTAAATATTATAAACGCGTAAGTTTGCGAGTGTGTATGTTTGTTACTTCTTCACGTCTAAACGGCTGGAGCGATTTCAATAAAATTTGGCATGGAGTTAGCTGACAACCTGGATTAACACATAGGATAGTTTTTATCCCGATTTCTTGTTCCCGTGGGATAATTTTCGAGTTGTAGCGGGTGAAGCCGCTAACAACGGCTAGTATAACATAACTTCAAGCCTGTAAGCCAGAAGAGTTAGGTAGAGGTGTTCCCATTAGCTTTTGCCATCAACCGGGAACAAATCCAGGCTCCGTGGTTGCTACTGATAAATTTCTTATGGAATAACCCAATAACACTTTGTCCGACTTAGCATCAATCATTAATAATGATCTTGTTAATAAATCTAGCTATTTTTCGCAGATGGGAGAAAGCTCAATGGCCTCAATCAGCCATGGGCAGTGCTGCCAGTGCCGTGGCAGCAGGTGCCATGGTGGGAGCCGTGGCTCTTGCAGGGTCCTCTCCATCATCAGCCACTCTTGCCAACCCTGAACCTCGTGACTCCGCCAGCTTGACTCCCGGCAGTGCGTTATCCCTGACTCCTAACTCTTCGTGTGAAGAGCTAAGAGCTGACTCCGGTAAGTCTTCAAACTAATTTTATTAAAATTATAGGTAGGTAAACTATAATTTTATTATTGCCGTGTCGTGGTCGCGTCTTTTAGATTATCGAAAAATATTGGATGCGTATTTTTTGTTTTATTAAATCAATAAGAATTGATGAAGGTAAAACGTGTCAAAGATTTGAGTGGGGGTGTGTGACGTCACTCACCGGTAAAAAATTACATAAAAAATGTCTTAGAAAATGACGTCACACGAGTTTTCAAAGCACTGTATCGTCTTCATTGTTTGTTTACGTGAAAAAAGAAAAAATACGTGTCCAATATTTTTTAGAAATCTATCTGATCTGACGGACTAATTAGTTTTTTTT
Source organism: Diarsia rubi (assembly GCA_932274075.1). Taxonomy (NCBI): domain Eukaryota; kingdom Metazoa; phylum Arthropoda; class Insecta; order Lepidoptera; family Noctuidae; genus Diarsia; species Diarsia rubi. The sequence goes on along the minus strand of OW026420.1, from coordinate 1,555,147 downwards.
TGTTAACTACTCTATTATTTAGCCACGACTCCTCCGAGTGATGTAGTAAAGTGTAAGATGTATTTCCTGATGTGCCAATTTTGTTCCAAAACTTTTTTTGTTGAAGGAAGTATTTTAATCAGCCTTTTTTAGAGATTGCTTTCTCAGCTGCTACATTGAGATCGATCCATATTCTCCTCTTTGTTAAATTTTATTGCTCGAGCTTAAAAGTCAACTTAACAAATAAACTTCTGATTTACAACTTAACACTCTTGCGCATAAAAAATGAAGTGTTCTCAATCGTAAACGTAAAAGTTAAACAAACCATGGAAAACATAAAGCGGCATGTATTTATGTAATATTTTTTATATTTTCGGATCCTGTTTATGATTCGTGAGAGTTTTAGAGAAACATTGCGATGTGTCAGATGTTTTGGATATTGGTTATTCGTGGGAGTATTATGTTAGGAAAAAAGCTGTTGATATTATCCAAAACTGTCGCAAATTCTAACGATTTTTTTTTAATTCTTAAAATGAGGAGGAAAATATTCATCAATTTCTTTCCTTATTAATTAAAAAAAGATATTATTTAAAAACATACGGAACATTAAAGTGAAACTTCAGAGTAATGGGTAAAAAACTAAAAGCTTTACTCACATAACAAAACATCACAGCTTGTAATACGCAAAGAGTTAGACAGAGGCGTACCTAATAGTGCATCCAGATTTCGGCAGTTATGTAGAAGTTTCATGAGATAGAGAGCAATAAGTATATTCACTACTTACAAATCCCGACGCCCGTCGCTACAACTGAGAAAAACTTGATTGAAAAACCCAATAACACCTTTTACAACCGGGTAATCAAACCCAAGATTTCATGCTCCGCAGTGGCACTTGCGAGCACTTCAGCAACGAAGCAGAACTTATCTACACTAATATTAAAAAGAGGAAAGATTTGTTTGTTTGTAACGAATAGGCTCCGAAACTACTGGACCGATTTGAAAAATTCTTTCACCGTTGGGAAGTTGCTCTATCCCCGAGTGACGGAGGCTACTTTTTATCCCTGTATTCCCACGGGAACGGGAATTACGCGGGTGAAACCGCGTGACGTCCTCTAATCATCCATAAAAGGTTATAAAGTTTTTCTTTCACGCAGTCCATCATTGCCTAGTATTAATTTGGCACAAGAACGTGTTATTTGTTGCTAAGAATCTAATATTCTCATCTTGACTTTAAAGCCAAACGAAAACAGGCGTTAAAGTGTTTCCTCGTTTTCTTTGCCAAAATCTTAAACTGTTACATATACTGTTACATGTATATTTCTTGTGAAAGTGTTGTCTTGAGACAAATCACATCTGTACAAAAAAAAAAACTGGCAAAGTGCGAGTCATACTCATGTATCTTGGTTTTGTATCATTTTGTGATTCGGTGAGCTTTGTGTGTCACAACAACGCGCAATGCACAATTATGTATCCTTGACATTCTTATTATTTATTTACTAGCGGACGTCACGCGGTTTCACCCGCGTAGTTCCCGTTGCCGTGGGAATACAGGGATAAAAAGTATGTCACCCGGGGATAGTGTAGCTTCCCAACGGCGAAAGGATTTTTCAAAACGGTCCAGTAGTTTCGGAGCCTATTCGTTTCAAACAAACAAACAAACCTTTCCTCTTTATAATATTAGTGTAGATTTATTTTAGGAAAGCTTACAGTGTAATAACTATATAATTATAACAACAATATGTTCTACATTGCTAATAAGAAGCTTCCACAGATAAGCCTTCCTGCCTCCACAGCGTGTACCAGAAGCTTGTGGCTTAAATTATTAATAACAGCCACTCAGGTCCATCTTTAGGTTATGCCATACTTGCCTAGTTTCCTCCATGGATGGGTAAGTACCCATTACACACCTATTCCCTCCGTGCCTCGGAAAGCACGTTAAGCTGTTGGTCCCGGCTGCCATAAATATATAGATCTGGTAGTCGATACAGGTAGTCTAGTCCAGGAACTCTGATAACCTGTCATACCAAAGGGTATCGTATTGACCAGTACTAATTTGGAGGAAGTCAGATAGTCAGTCGCTTCTTGTAACATCATACAGATATTCAGCTGCATTCGGTAAGATTGGAAGCCTTCCACAAGATAGTTGTGAAAAGGCTACGGAGACGATAAGGTAGGAGTTTTTGGGCAACTTGTTCAATTTGACGAATACGAAAGAAAAGGAAGAAAAAATGTTTATTTGTCGCAGAAACATACATGCATACAGGAAATAAAACAATACACAAAGATACATGCATACAGGAAATAAAACAATACACAAACATACATGCATACGGGAAATAAAACAATACACAAACATACATGCATACAGGAAATAAAACAATACACAAACATACATGCATTCAGAAAATAAAACAATACACAAACAACGCTTAACAGATATATATGCTCACCTCCTTTCAGGATTCAAAAATCTAAATCGCAAGTTTGTATCGCCATCATCATCAGCCTATAGTATTACCACTGCAGGGACTCAGGCCCCTCTCTAGGAGACAGATGATGATTTTTTTTATTCTAAGACATGCCTGTTTCCTTACGATGTTTTTCTTCATCGTTTCGAGAGCAGCGGTGATGAAATAAATTACACAAAGTAATGCACCTCCCTGAGTTCGAACCCACGATTTACTGTTTGTAAGTCGGGGCCGCCACCACTTGGCCACCGCTGCTCCTATATACCCTTACCATAATTATTGCCTACCTCTTAATTATTGCTAACCACCTTCATCATTGGTATACTTGATTAACCCACTCTTGGGAATAAGGTCTTCTCCCTCTTGTGCCAGGTTCCAGGTCTACGTGAATGTCAAACAGATGTTACCTGCGACCTTTTGAATGTGATCCACTCACCTGGCAGTAGGTCTGCCAATACTTCTTCTACATTCATGAGAATGATGATGGAAAACCCAATAACGTTTTGCCCAACCCGTAAATCGAACCTGGGTGCCTCATACTCAGTAGTCGCACTTGCAACCATTGGACCAACGAGACAGACTAGCAGTAATTTAATGTGTATCACAGTCAGTCAGTCGTGTCTTGGTATTGAGCTCAGAACCATAAAAGTAAAACATTTTGGCACAAAACCGTTTACTATAAGGGCGAGGCCAAACGAGCGTAATTTTGTGAATCGCAGAATTTCTGTCGCAGAAACTCTGCTGAATTTAGGTTTCATACAAAAGTCCTATTTGTTTCACACGGTAACGCAAAATGAGTTCTAAGTCGGCTGACTCACACAACACACACAATTTCTGCGAGTCACGACTCACAAAATTACGCTCGTTTGGCCTCACCCTAAAAGTAAAACATTTTGGCACAAACCCGTAAACTATAATGCCGCGTGTATATTCTGTAAATGGATGGCCTTATTCTGTCAACATGAGTCACTCTATACTCGCCTGGGCATCGTTCGCGTGATGTTCGTTCGAGTTCTCTCTTTGATCGGGATAGTGTAAACGAACGCGGGAGGCGATGAGAAACATGCCCTGTAAAAGTTTTATCTTGTATATGATGAAGTAGCTGTTAAATGCGGGTTTGCTTGGGTTTGTAGTCGTAGTTTTTGCCTGTCTGCGTTAATTGCAAAAGAGATAGACGAAAATGGAACGAAAATCGGAAGAATTACAGAAAGCATCATAAACATAAATAAAACAAGTTATAATTTATTTGTTCTGAAAATCTGGCTCGAATTTGTTCATGAAAATATATATAAGCAATACTGACTTATATTGTCGAGTTTCATCACAATAAATCAGTTTTATATTTTTCTAAGATAAATTCGCCTAGGTACAAAACGAAATCTAAAATAATGTAGGTAAATCAAACTCCCGTAGTAATACAATTGTTATTTTGAATCTATTAACATCGTGTTTACCAAGCTCACAATAAATAATGACGACGATTATAGGAATTATTTAGGGTCTCATTAAAATAGATGGACAAAATTGTAGAAATCAGACCACCAAAATAATGACAATGGTTAATAAAAAGAAAAACACACTAGATTCTTAAAAGAAAAAAAAACTGCTAACAAAAATACACTAAAAATGTTGGTAATTTATTATTTTAGGTCAAATTATAAAACTGTTTGGTAAGACACACGCTGTGTTAAAATTTGTCCATTTATTTAATGGGACCTTTTAATGTATTATTTTCAACAAAGTACTGTAACTATCAAAGAAAGTACACAAGTCGAAATCAAGCTATATTTTCCAAAATAACATGATCTCGTTTTGTATAGTTTTCCCGTACAATGAAAGATCTACAAAAACTGGCTTTGTTAAGGTTAATTGACCGTCGCGTCGTTGCCTTACAGATTCCGTAACAAGAACCAACCATTTCTCGAAACTACATTCCTAAATGTAGTTTTGGCACAAAATTAATCTAAGCAGTTGATAAATCGCATTTCCTACTTATAGAAACGCAGACATTCCATTCGACGAAAAATCTATTCATCAGACAATGTTTCCTGGATTTCCCAGAAGTTTTCAATAAGTGATCCATCTGTTTCAGGTATGCGCAAGAGTGTGCGGGACGATGGCGACAACACATTCCTGCAAGCTCCTACGCAGGTCAGAAACAACATTGTATTTATACCACAGTACAACAGTTTATACAGTAGATCCACTCACTGACATTAGAAATAAAAAATCATTGCTTAAAAAAGAGAAGGTTGTCTTCTTTTCGTGTGGATTTTACTTCCAGAATATACGATTTGGGTCTAATAGGTAGCTACGTTTATTGCAGCGGACGAGGCGCTGTTCATGAGAAGGTACACAGATCCCTCTATTTTTTTGAACTCGGTTGTAAGGGTTTTGTATTTATTTTCGTTGTAGGTGGTCGTAATAATCTAAATAGTAATAAACTATCATAGACCGGTAGTCCGCATTTGCATTGTTTGCAATGAAAAAAGCATCGACCTTTTTTGTAGGGAAATAACTGGCATACATTGCCATGTTCATAATCTAAAATTACACAGACTAGTAGGGAAATATTATAACTAATAAGATACAGGTAATTTGTAGATCGTTCCTGAAAATATTTCCATCTGGGTAAAACACATTGTAAATGTAAATATTTTCGAGAGAAATGCACAAGGAAACAAGATTGTTATTATTTTTTTATGACTAACCTTTTACTAAGAATATTTCCATACAGGAAAATACCAAGATCGAAAATGAATACTTATAGTTGGCAATATTGTTTGAAGAATATTATACTCGTATGGGGGTTGTTAAATTTTATCTTACAACGGCGGAAAGCGAATGTAGGTTTAGGTATCTAATGACTAACATAGATTGCACCAAGCATAGTCATTGGTTGAAAATCTGCTTACGTCATTTTACATTTCACTAGCTTTTGTCGAATTTCCAAACAAACTTAAGCCCTCTTTTTCACCACCTTGGGGATTTAATTTTGAAAAATCCTTCTTTAATGGATGCCTACGTTATAAGAGGAATATGTGTGTGGAATTTTAAGTTTGTAGCCGTGAGGGTTTGGCCTGTGCGTTGATCCTCAGTCAGTCAGTTTTGCCTTTTATATTTATACAGACAGACAGCAGACAGATAATAAATATACCTTATTGGTCTTAGTAAGCTTCGGACACGTTGCTTCCTATTAGTTTCGATCAGTCTTACTAATCGTTTGTTAGCAGTATCAGTAGGTATTATTATTACAGTTGTTTTATACTTATTTTGACTCACTGACAAAATTACAGTGAATTTTATTGTCGTTACTATAGGGTTGATATTTGTTTTTTATTCTCTAAAAAAAGAATAAATATAAAAGCTTTTTAAGCAATTTGCTGCATGGCATAATGATTTATGCCATGCAGCAGATGTAATGCTGATCTTCTTCTTGTATTTTCAAACAATTTCTCTCGGATTTATCAATAGGTTCTCAGTTTTTTTACCCGACTGCGGCGAAGCCCAAAAGGAGGGTTATGTATTTGACGTGTATGAATGTATGTATGTATGTCCGTTTCTTTGTTCCCTCATAACTCCTAAACGGATGAAGGGATTTGAATAAAATATACGTCGTTAGATTAGTCTTGATGGCGCGAGTGTAAAAAACAAAGAAAAATTGCTAGTTTTGGGGGCCATATCGTGGATATGAAAAAAATTAAAAAATCCATTAAGTACCATCGAGTAGGGTATCAAAATGAAGGGTTTTAAAAGGAGATTATCATATTTAAACATGAATTTATGATTTCTATGAATTTATTTTAAACATATATACCTACATATATATAAAATAAATTCATAGTCACAAATTCTATAACAAACACAAAAGAACTAAAAAGTTAGAAATAAAAAAGTAGTTACAAAACTGCAAAACCCGACTGAAAAGACTGAAAAGCGAACAACAAGCACATTTTAAATTAAACAAAACTTGGAAGCAGGCGGAGTTCATTTGAATATTAAATTATGAAATGAAAATAGTTCTTTAGTTTCGCCTGGTTTTTTAGTTTTGTAACTACTTTTTTTTTGTAATTGACATTCTGACTTACTTATACTATGCTATTCTTTGAAATAGTTATTGAAAATAGACCCATTCAGTAGCGATTCCGTCTGCTAAAAGGCTGGCAACATTATTTAGGATATTTTTTTGTGCTAAAGTGGGACCGTGAAAAGATGTAGGAAGCGCTCATGACTGATAAAAATGTTGGTAGATAAACAGTCGTTTTTGTTTTTTTTTTTTTTTTTTAGTTAATACTTCGATCTCCACAAAGTCAAATTTTAAATGGAAAATTTTAGATGTACAAGACATATTCACGGTTCGACATTATTTTTTAACTACAACAAAGATGCTTCATTTTATTTAATTCCTAATTTGATTTTAAAGATAAAATTAAAACTCTGAAATAGGGTATTTCAGCAAAAAAATCTAATAAGTCCGTCAGATAGATTTTGAAATAATAATGGACACGTATTTTTTCTTTTTTCACTTCAACAAAAGACGAAGACGATACACAGTGCTTCGAAAAGTCGCGGCAAGTCGTGTGATGTGACAAGGTTAGTACTTTTTTACCCACCTAGTGACGTCAAAAGCCTCCACTTATGATGTTTGGCACGTTTTATTTTCGACAATTTTTATTATTTTGATAAAACAAAAAACACGTATCCAATATTTTTCGATAACCTAACAGACGGACTAATTCGATTTTTTTGGTGAATTACCCTATTGTCAGACACTAGTAATTCGCCCGCGACTTCTTCTGCTTGTTTATAGCCTATAGCAACCACGAGCAGGTAGCTAAAGTTTCTTTCTAATAGCCAAATCATTTTTAGAATTGAATCATTCGTTCCGGAGATTACGCCCTACATTTAAACTAGTGCACTTACAAATATTTTTTCCTATTTATAATAATAATATTATTAGTTTATATTCGACGACACGGTTGGCGCAGTGGCTCAGGCAATGGACTGCTGCGCTGCGTGTCGCGGGTTCGATCCCCGCACGGAATAAATATTTGTAAGGCCTACAGATAGTCCGTCGAGGATACGGGTTGTTCACAAGCTACCGCGGCCTCGACATAAAGGGCGAAGAAGGAACTTGGGTGGATTTTAGTCAGTAGAAGTCTGACACTCCCTTTCGCCCAAGAGCGGGACGGGTTATTTGATGATTTTACACCCGCCCGGTTTAAGTTTAAATGATTGTGAACGCACCCACGATACGGGAGAAATTCCTAGTGCGGGGAAACGTTTTTAAAAAAAAAATATATCTTTAAAAAAAGATTTGATTAGCAATACCTACTCAAGGTAAAATATTTTGGAACTTCACTACAAGTCATTTGACTTTACATTCGGTAACAAGGCGCATTCAATTACCTACATTTTTGTTCACACGGATAAATCTGAGTTATTTTACGAAACGGCGTTTTTAGAACATAAACAAATAAAGCTATTTTTAAGCCTAAACATTTAAGAACAAAAGTTGTTTATAGATTTCTAGTCACAACAAACCACGTTTTGATCAAGGAAAATAAACAAGTTTCTAAAAATGATATCGATTGACAACCGATGGCTGATCGGTTGGCGGATAGATCACGGGTTCGATTCCTGAACGGATTATACTTGTGTGGCCTACATATTTGCATAGAATCAGGATGTTTGGACATGGTTAATTTTGGTGTGTAAACATACCGACAGAAGAGAAATTCTTGGTGAATTTGGGTATGGTTATAGTGCACGTTTTAGCAGTTTTGTAAACTACTAACCCTTAAATATATGCTAATTCAAATACACAGCCATATATCTAATCTTTTACGTTTAGAATATATTAATAACAATGACACTTACGTAATTTTAAAACGGAAACCTAAATTGGAAGCGCAAAATCTATCTCAAAGTGAATAAAGGAAATATTAAAACAATAAATCATATAAATTAATTAATTAATTTGTAATGCATTTTACCTCTTCACAATTTAATATAAGTATTTTTTTTAAACGTTGCCCCACACTAGGAATTTCTCCTGTTTCGTGGGTGCGTTCACAAACATTTAAACTCACATACACAAATACCAAGTATACAGTAGCATTACTATAATTCTGTCCACAATTAGAAAGTGTGAAGTAGGAGTAATCTATTGCTCGTAACATATAAGACAATTTTTATTCCGGCAGTACGATTACATGGAACATTTATAGACATCCACGCGGGTGTAACCGCGGCCATTATTAAGCAATCAAATAATACAGTTAATCTCTCCCCCAGGACGACAGCTCCACCTCACCATCACCGAACAAGCTCCATAAAAGTCCTTGGGGCAAAATGAGAGACATCATCCAGACCCACAGAGAGTCTGTCAAGAAGAAGACCTCCAACCGAGGGTCCAAGAGCTCCCCGGACGTGGTGCCCAAGAGACGGAGGTCGCTCAGTGATGGAGGGGACAGCGATGCGCCACCAGCGTTGACCCTCACTATACCATCATCAGAGGAACTTGGTGAGTTTAGATTTGATTATAAAGGAAAGTAAGATCGAAAACTGTGTTACATTGTTGCCGTTTTTAGAATTCTCAAAGCAAGTATTTCAGGTAGATTAGTTGTAAAAGTTTTAGAGGCATTTTTAAGTTGGGAAAAATCGAAAAGAAGAGCTACAATCCAGTCACAATGCATATTAATTACTGTGAAGAGCCTGTAGTAACCCATTCCAAAGCGTTGAATTCTATGAAGAAGTCAAATAACTCCATGGACTCAAGTGACTAGTAACATGGCGTATTGTTCATCCGTTTTTATGTAATACTAGCGGACCTGGCAGACGTCGTACTGCCCATACAGCAGCGCCACCTACCGGGTCCAAGACAGCAAAATCCCCATTAACAAAATGATCCGCCATTTATTGAAATAATTTGTTTTTGTGCAAACTTCACTTAAACCATCTACTAAATAGTCCGAACAAAGCCTAAACATTTGGTTTGGATAGGTGAGCCCGTTCTTGAGTAATAAAATTACAACGAAAAGTGGCATTGATTTTTATATATGTAGATAGAAAGATATACCAAAATCAATCACGTTGATTGCAACAATGTTATAGGCAGTTTTTGTTCAGGATTTAATACGCCAGCTACAGACCTATCAAAAAACCACCACTTATGGAACACTAAAAATAACTATATTTTGTCGTCAAGTCATTTCCATAAATAGTTAAGTATAATAGAATATACATACACAAACGTATAAACTGCTGTAGTTCGAGATCGAGATGCATCTACAAACGAATAACCTCAAATATCGGGGAGACATACCTCCGTGCTGCAGTATCTTCCTAATAAAGTTCTAAAACTCGTCGGAGTGTACCTCCGCGAACATACCAGATGCACTGCAGGAAGGGTACAGCCCCATCAACATCGTGAATAAATTCTGGAAAACTGATGTTACGTTGCATTAAATTGATACACAGACAAAAAGGTATGAACTATTTTGTATATGGAAGCTGGCAAATCGCGACCCACCTAAAAGTGGTATGTATGAATAGAGGACATATAGATGTCCAGTTACACGGTACCCCAAAGTGTCACGTAACCGAGATATTTGATGGTGAAGATCGACGTATGAGTACTAGATAAGACATCGGTTCTATCCCCTTTGCTATTATGTTAGTCATATTACATGACATCTATGGTAACAATAATAGTCTTCACACAATAATTTCAATTACATACTTTGAGTATTTTAATTCTACCATGACGGTTTCCACCTCCTAGAGAGGAGGCCCCTGCAGTGGGAACATTATAGGCTGATGATGATGATGACGGTTTCGCTACGATGACAATATCACTATCGTTTTTGGCAGCTATAGATTACGAGTTCGGCTGGTGTGTTGCTGTTTTTCATTATTCCACTTAACTGTGCCTCTCAGGGAGGACGCCTTATGACACCTGTTGCCCAGCAGTGGGAACGGTATAGTCGGTATTTTATAATTTGTTTGTATGCCGCAATTTGTTTGTATTTTCACTTACAATAGACACCATTTTTTTTTTGGGCGGTCACTCACCCTCCCTTTCGCACTGCCCAAGGGCGGGAGTGTCAGACTTCTACTGACTAAAAACTAATCATTTTCCTTCTTAACCCCTGTGCCGAGGATGCGGTATCTCTTTCGAACAACCCGCAGCCCCAACGGGACCCATAGCCCAGACGGGACCCGCAGCCCCGACGGGTACAATAGTTAACATAAAAGTTAAATCATCTGCGAAAAATTTAACGCGACCAACGAAAGAACAAACACAAAAGAACTAAAAAGTTCGAAATAAATAAAAGTAGTTAAAAACTAAAAAACCCGACTGAAAAATCTGAAAAACAAACAACAAGTACATAGTTGACCTAAGGTAATACTTAAAAGCAATTGACAACATTTCATATTTTTAACTTGTGAGTATTAATAAGTAATATAAAAGCAAATCCAAAACTAGGACACCCATATTTTTTTGTTTTTCGAAATTTTGTACTTTTCATTCATAATTTTAAGTTTCAAATTCGGCGCGTTCTAAAAAGACGTAAGCGCCAAATGACGTCATTCTTACGGTGGAATGGCGATATAACCTTTGCTTTACTGTGACACGACAAAAAAAATTGAAAAGTGTCACACTTGTCTTGTCGTTGTCACTTTGGCAGCTTGTCATACTCGTTGGCGCAGGCTGGTACAAAACAATATTTTGGTTCCTATAATGGCGTATATGTTTCTTTGGGATCCATTTTATTGGGGAAATATCAATCAAAAGTTGATAATACTAACAGTAAGCGTGTCGAGTTTGAAAAATAAATTGTTCAATTTTATGAAAAATGTAAACTTCAGTGACATTCAACATTGACAAATTGATGTCTTGTTTGACATTATTGTTTTCATAAAAAATATTGAATGCTTAGGCAAAGATAGCTACATCATTTTGCCGTATATATGACGTCATCACATGTTTTTTGGTTTTCATTTTTTTTCTCAGAAATAAAGGAATCAAAAAATAAATAAAATACATGTATGAACTCAGGATACGAAAATAAAGAAATGGTATTTTTATTTTAAGGTGGTGTCAGTTTTGAAATGTTGTGAATTGTAACTGAGTGTCATTGCTTCGTCGAACCTTGAAATTCCTACTATGTGCTTTTCTTGTGGCATTCGTTTAAGCGTTGCCTAGTATATATAAAAACGGACAAATATTATATTTCGTACGCTAAAATCACTGATGTCATTCCGGTATTGGCAATGTTGTATTGTTGACGTTGTCTTGTACTTACGTTACACACAATATTATACTAAACATAGGAAATCTACAAGCAATTGGATATACGAGTAGAAATTGTTTACAAAGACTTTAGTGCCAAAGAATAAAATCATATTGATGGTGCCAGTTCGACATTTACGAGTCAAATAATGCTAAACGTTTACGATGTAGGTTAAAACTATGCTCGTCTTTAGTTTATTCAATGCAATATCATCGATATTTTCATCATCAGATCATCGATATTTTAAGAAATGACAGGTTTTCGCAGTCCTGTACCTTATAAGAACCGAAAAAGTAACTTTACCTTTCTAGAATAAATGTGTTTTAGTGTTCCCACAGTAGAAATAGTACATAGTACGTGATATCCAAGGGGTGAAAGTTACTTATTTAGTCCCGAGACGGGGTTTGGCACCCGTAACGTAGTGAGGGCGTTAATACAAAGACTAAATGAGTAATTTACCCGAGCTAAGCACTGTGCTTTTCATTACGAAAACGAGGAAAGTAAAAATAAGAACATCAATTTTTAGCTAAAGAAAAAATAAGTGTTGATCGGATTGTCACTTTGCCACTTATTTTGTTTTTTCTTGTTCTCTAATTGTCCAGCTATACAGCCAAAACTTTTCATGTTCTTCTTTAAGAAATGGCAAAGACTTTGCCAAAATCGAAATATAAGAGAAATAGTTGAAACTAAATTATATTAAATTCATAATATAAATCAACTTTATATTATTTTAATTTTAAATCGTGCTGTAATTTAGTAGCTGTATAAAAAGTTAGAACATGGCTCAATAGAAATGTCAAAATAGAACTAGTTTTTTTTTTAATTTGGCAGCTGTCAGTTGAAAGCGATTGTCCCTAGGGCTGCAATGCATAACATCAGGCATGTTATGACCTACTTTGAGAGTAAAATATTTACATATATCATCATAATTCCCTTCTCCTGCCGTTATCCCTATGTATTCGGGATCAGCGCAGCATATTATTAGTTGTCATCTCATTAGTCATCCCCTTTCTAGTCATATTAATATCAGCTTCCACACCAACACGGTCTATTATACTCATCTACATTCATACTCAAAACTTTCCTCACGACATCTTCCTCGACACTTAATTTATCTTTACAAAAGTAGTTAGGTACAGGCACATCATCAACAGCCTATTAATGTTTCAACTGCTGGGACACAGGCCTCCTCTTTTTTTGAGAGGTTATACAGTGCGGATTGGTAGATGTCACAAGTCTTCGAATTTTTTAGTTCTAAGACATGCCGGTTTCCTCACGATGTTTTCCTTCACCGTTTTGAGAGCAGGCACATTCATTATTGTAAATATCTACTTAGTTCTGCATGTTTCAGTCGCTGTTTTAGTTTGTGTTGTAAACAAAGCTTGTATTTGCGCGAATACAAAGTGTATCCCTACTTTGTATCCGGTTATTGCACGTGCAGCAATCAAAACAATTTTGATTATATTAAAATCTGAAGTTTCCGTCAATCCTTCATACATCATTCACCTCGGCTGTTGATGGTAGTGTTCTGTTAAATTCCGTGTTTACCAAAATTCTGGCATTTCCTCTGGAGAAATGATGCCAAGTTTTTCATATCCACATTTATCCTGCACACCTGCAAGATCCTCTTGTAGAAGCAAAGGCCGCAATTCCATAATTGCTAATAGGTACTTTCTTAATCCTGATTGAAGTTTTACCTACCCTTGACCTTTTATGAGTGGAACGTCACTTAACCTTAAGACCTTCAAAAAGATCCAATAACTAGAGTCTTAAGATAAAAACCAACAATGCCTTGGTCCAGCTGAATACAATTTGGGAACTTGACGAGTGTTCTCTATTCCAGAATCTGAGCCCTCCCACCCTGTTCTTCGCAAGCAGCGATCCCTGGAGCTGGGTGCCAGACCCCCCCAGCACCGCCCCCCTCGAGCCTCCAAGTGGACCAAGGTCAAGAGAGCCTTTCTGACGTCAGCGTCTGCCTCAGTCCCGTCCAGCCCTAACAGGCATTCAGCGTTCTTCACTGATGCAGGTTAGTGCCTATTTTGACCTTCATCCTCAACCATCACCTCTCTTATATGACCCGGACACTGCACACGCCGGCTCGTAGGAGATTGTACAATACCCCCAATAGACCTCACAGCCAAGATAGCTCCCCGCAGCGTAACGGTCCTGGCGGACGTCAAGTCAGACCGGCATAATTTAGATTGCCATCGCCACGCTACAAGAAACGAAGACGGGGGCCTGTACAAGGCCATGGATCGCAGAACCCCTAGTAGAGAAATTTGACCCCTGGCCAACTAGAAGATTGCCTATATTTTTTTTTAAATATCGCATTAACAGGGAGAACGCGTGCCTCTCGGCTTCGGAAAGGGTACTTTTCCATGATAATATTATAGCAACTAACATTTTAGTAATCAGTGCAAGATAACCTAAGCCCCTATTACTCACAAAGCCCCCATTACTCGCTGGTTTTGTTTTTGTTAGACCAACTCGTTCCTCTATCATGCCACTTTAAGAGAGGTAACATTATTTGCTACGCTCGCAGTTAATTGCCTCAGCTATTGCCAAGTTCCTAATTGTCGCCAGTAAGTAGCTTATACTTTAGAACATGCAACCTTGTAGCAATATTATAGTTAGACTAGGATTTTATCCGTGCCTCTGCCCGCGTGTAGATAGGAAATTGCGGCGGGTGGTACTGCCGTGATTTAAACTACGTTAAAAGCCGAAACAGCCTTCTGAAGTGTGTTACCCCATTACCTGGCGAGCAGTTTTTGAAAAGACTAAAGCTGTAGCGAGGTAATGCATCCTTACCTAAACTATTCGTTTCACCGGCTCAAAATTCGCCACCCGGACATGAGTTGCCATGGCCGACCGGGAAGGGTTTTAAGACTCCGGATACAGGTTGGTCACAGCAAGGAAAGCCTACTAAGGACGAGATTTTTTGATGACACTGCCCTGGAGTGTTAATGTGGTACTGTTCCACAAACGATGCGGCACAATGACATATCGTGTCGTGTCCTAAGCGTCCTGTTGTTTGTTCAATGTACATTATTATATTCTACCTAACTCAGGTTATGGTGTGCCAGGTTTTAAAAGATAACACACAGAATTACTCTCATCATCATCATTTTCCGGCCCTTATCCCATTATATTTGTGGTTAGCGGAAAACGTTTTATTTTTCCATTCTTCCCTGTTAGACGTTGCATAACATTCCTCACACCATACATACATCTTTTCTTTGGCCTTCCTCTACCTGTCCATCCATCAATATTTATATCCATCACTTTTTAGTCACATGCGTTTCATAATATCAGTTTTAATAATAATTGTATGGATTGATATGCGTTATGGAAAACTTCGCAATAAAGAAATCAACTGTATTTATTGTAACTATTTGAATCTCAACTAAGCTAATGTTTTGTTCTCACGGAGCAGAAATATTTTGTACTGTCAATGTACACACACAGATTTCTGGTTCAAACTGCCAGATATATACAGGGTGTTTGGAAGGGAGCTGTACATACGCCTAGGGTAGAAACTAGGGATAGTCTGCTACCTACCCCCGCCCATTATATTGACCTTGGCCTCAAGGTTTTTTTTTAATTTATTTTTATTTTTTATTTGACTTTTTTGTGATTTTTTGACTAAAACTACCTGTAGCTCAAAATCTATCCATGGGACCGGTCGGCTAATGGTCTTGTTTTAATCGTTAGAGTCTTAGGGTCCTGCAAAAAATTATTTTACACCAGAAAATTGTGGAGAAGAAAAGTTATGGGGCCTGAAGTACCATAGTAAGGTAAAGAAATAATTTTAAGGGCAACTTTCTATGGGGTTTAAAAAAAACTAACAGGGTTGGAGTTCTTCTGATTTTTTTAAAACATCCTCAGTCCATGCCCTTTCTAACGATATGCTAAAAGTGTATTTATCACTTTTAGTTTTAAAGTTATTAATTAATTTCCGCAACTAGGGCACTTTTACCACCACGAGTCGACATTTGTAAGACAAATGTAATTTCCAGAATTTAAACCAGTTTGGCCTACAGTTGGCAAATTTGTTGTCTCACTCTTACACGAGAGCAACATGTAAGAGACAAAACATGTCATGTCATGTCTCTTTCGCTCTTGGGTCGACGGGGCCGGGCAGGTAACTCGTTGGGGTCTTTGTTAGTCAGTCGAGATTTACCCATCTTAGCTAACTTACGTACTTGCCGTTACGACGCTCCACTGTTTTCGTTAATTTTGTTGAGTTTGTTATTACTTCGTTTTTGTTAAGTTTTGTTATTTGTTACCTTGTTGTTGGCAAAATGGCTGGATTTACCAGTGAAGAGTACACCGACATGCTGGTGGTGTATGGAATGGCTGATTGCAATGGGCGCGAGGCACGGAGGATTTATCAAGAACGGTATCCTAACCGGCGAGTGCCTAACCACCAAACGTTTGGCTCAACTTATCGGCGTCTGCGAGAAACCGGAAATTTAAATTTCCGGGAACCAGCCGTGAACAGATTTCAACCAAATTTGGCTGCGGAAGAACGCATATTGGCTGAATTTGAGGAAGATCCGACCAGAAGCGTAAGAACCGTAGCCCGGACGCTTGGTTTAAGCGTGTGGAAAGTCTGGTCGGTTCTTCGCGAAAATGGACGTCATCCTTTCCACTACACCCCTGTTCAAGGTAATTTTTTACATAAAGTTTTTGTTTTTAGCTCTTATGTAATGAACTAGCATGTGAATTTCATAGGCAATTTTTAAATTAACATGAGCATGTGTGTGAGAGAGAGAAATGGAAAGACAGAGATAGCAATCAATGTTACATAGCTACTAATTCATAAGGAAACCGCTAACGTTGATATTTTTATTGTTTTAGGCTTAGAGGATAACGACTATGCAAGAAGGGTGGAGTTTTGCCGCCACTTGCTCCATACGGACGTGGAAGATATTAATTTTTTACGGAGTATTCTCTGGACTGACGAGTCCAAGTTTGACAAGGAAGGAATTGTAAATTACCACAATCTCCATCACTGGGCACCCAGAGATCAAAACCCGAGAGTCAAGAGGCACAGAGGTTTTCAACGAAGGTTCTCCGTGAACGTATGGGCAGGCGTCATCGGTAATCGGTTGATAGGGCCGCACTTTTTGCCAGACAACCTAAACGGGCAAAACTACTTAGATTTCCTCGAAAACGATTTGCCTGATTTAGCGGAAGAAGTGTTTGACGAAAATCGGCCCATAGTCTTCCAGCACGACGGCTGTCCTGCTCATTGGAGCCTAGCAGTGAGGGAGCTTCTGGACAACTGCTTTCCTAATTCTTGGATTGGTCGGGGTGGGCCAATTCCCTGGCCCCCAAGGTCGCCTGACCTTACCCCACTCGACTTCTACGTCTGGGGAAGGGCGAAAGAGTTGGTGTACGCAGAAGAAGTACCAACAAGGGAGGTTCTAATTAACAGGATCCACGCCGCATTCGATACAATGCGCGAGGAACTGCTGCTTAGAACGGTGACCGTGGAGATGAGGAAGAGGTGCCGAGCATGTTTACAGGTCAATGGTCATCAATTTGAACAAAATTTGTAATTAATTAAAATTAGTAATTAATTAAAATTTGTAATTTAATGACATTAGTCATTACCAAATTTTTTGTTTCATTTGCCATCCTTTTACGATCGAACACATTTAATTTTCATTAGTTGAAATTTTTGCTTGAAGTGCCCTAGTTGCGGAAATTAATTAATAACTTTAAAACTAAAAGTGATAATTACACTTTTAGCATATCGTTAGAAAGGGCATGGACTGAGGATGTTTTAAAAAAATCAGAAGAACTCCAACCCTGTTAGTTTTTTTTTAAACCCCATAGAAAGTTGCCCTTAAAATTATTTCTTTACCTTACTACGGTACTTCAGGCCCCATAACTTTTCTTCTCCACAATTTTCTGGTGTAAAATAATTTTTTGCAGGACCCTAAGACTCTAACGATTAAAACAAGACCATTAGCCGACCGGTCCCATGGATAGATTTTGAGCTACAGGTAGTTTTAGTCAAAAAATCATAAAAAAGTCAAATAAAAAATAATAATAAATTAAAAAAAAACCTTGAGGCCAAGGTCAATATAATGGGCGGGGGTAGGTAGCAGACTATCCCTAGTTTCTACCCTAGGCGTATGTACAGCTCCCTTCCAAACACCCTGTATATATAGTCAATCGGCTAGCCTCATACGTAGACACAGACCCTATCTAATCTGAAGTAGCTAACTTTTTAAAATCGTCAGTTTACCTAGCTGGGGAGCTAATGACTGGTGTACCTACATTATAATATACCCATTCAGATCATAGTATCGATCGACATATCGAAGTATCGGTCAAAATGATGAAGCTATGGTCATGCTACGGTTCTGTTTCAGTTAATCCATTCTCGACAGTAATATCCAAAAGTAACTTAACTGAAATGAAAATAAAGATCACTGTCGATCTGACGAATATCCAAAATCAGAGGCACACACCGTGAAGGGCTGCCGTTGGGTACATTAAAACTACGGCACACCGTTCCCAATACCACACAATACGTAACTGCCACGTATTAGTAAGTTATTTTAGTAATATTGCTCATACATTAGCAGATCTGTCGATATTGCTGCTTGCTGATCACGTCACGACCGTCCCTGACACATATTTGTTTCACACGATTGAGTTTTTGCGGTAAATTGTACGGGAGTTTTGGCAATGGGAAACATTTCGGAGGAGGTCGTTAAGGGTCATATTAATAGCTGTTGAGTTTATTTTAATTTGAGTCAGTTAAACTGAGTTATTGAAATGAGCACAATCTGTGGTTAAAATGTTTGACGTTTATATTTTGACAGTAATTTTTGAGTATCTGCTCTCAATCGCCAGTCACTGCGGTTTCAGGGGGTCTAAAATTGCCACTGTAAGTAGCAGATATGTAAAATTGACCTTAAATACTTGTAACTGCGTCGGTGACCATTTTACGAATTTTAACGCACTTCAAATTATTTTCCTATTACTTAAGATTTATTTTCCTAAATGGTCACAGATGCAATTACTATTATGTTAGGTCTATTTTTCACCCCTGGCCTAGCATAGGGCAAATAAATTCAGCCAAACGACGTTGCGTTCAAGGCCTCCCACTAGGTGTACCGATGACCTGGTGAAGGTTGCGGGGCCCTGCTGGTTGCGAGACGCACGGGACCGGTCAATGTGGCGACACCTGGGGCAGGCCTATGTCCAGTAGTGGAATGAGAATGTTGATGATGATGATGACGGCTACCCTCTGACTTAGCTTTAAATGCAGCCAAGACATATCTCACAGGCATACATACTGATTTCCTCACGATGTTGTTGTTCTTCACCGAGCCAAGGGATAGTACCTAATTAAACAAAACGCACGTGAATCCAAAAAAACTGTTTTTCTTTGCATGGTGGGAAATCATCAAATGACTTCTCTCGCTCTAGACGGAGCGGTAGGTAGTGTCAGACTTCTACTGACTAGAAACCACCCTTGTTCCTTCTTAGCCCTTTGTGTCGAGGCCGCGGTATCTCTTACGAACAACCCGCAGCCCCGACATGTCACATCCCTAGACTATCACTGCTCTATCCTCAAACGCATAGCTTGCAAACAAAATAATTTTGCAGCAAACGTGACAGACTTTTCCGAGCCCATTCTATGGACGATCAGCTTTATAAATTCACATCCGTCATCACATATCTTTTCAAATTCACACCCGGCTGTTTACGTAAATACCTTTTGTAAACAAAATAAATGTTTTGTAAATATCTCAAGCTGAATTCGACGTAAGCCATAATCTTATAATAAGTTCGTTTTAAATAATCCCAAATGTTCCCAGGAAATGATTGCCAAACATTTTCTTTCATCGTCAGCCAACAAGGAAATCTTTATGTTTACATGAGGCAATTGTATCTATAATTATGTACATTAAAACATGTCATCTACAACCTAGCCTTTTCACAAATATGTTGGGGGGCTTCCAGTCTAGCTTGATGTGGTATTTTACATGGAACGATTATCTATCTGACCTCGGACTCCGCAACCCAATGAGTATTGGTAACGGCCTAATGCAGAAACGCCACTCAAATATAAGTAACGCTCAAATCTATAAGTGCTGTCTATACTGAAGTAACAGAGACAGAACGAGATTTAAGGGCAACTTAAAATTAAGTAGCGTTTCAGTATTCGGCCGTTTGCTTCTTGCCTTTTGGTAAGACTGGTTGTCTGACTTTCGGGTCATTGACTACCTGTAACCACTGTCAAAGATCTTTAGATGAGAGCCGGGACCTACGGTTTAACGTGCATTCCGGGAACGAAGGATCGAAACTCGGGTTTGTAATGGGTGGTGACCTATCCACGGATCAAGCACGGTTTAAACTGAAGATCAAACCGAGTGGCTATCATTATTTGCCCAAGAACTCCTCCATGTACATTACTCGTAAAAGATGTGTAGGACATTAACTATTATGAATTACTAACATAAAATTAACCCCGAGTATAAGACATTGATATGCGCCAGAATATGAAGTTCACGTTGGTTTAAAGGGTGCACATGAGGTCCTGGGTTCAATTCCCGGATAGGGACAATTATTCTTGTTTTTTTCCTTCAGGAATTTCATCAGAGACAAAGTCGGAATTTGTCCCTAGTTGCTGGCATTGGCTAGCTTTCTGTTATATACGTAACTGGTGAATTTAGGTAACAACACTGTCTATCCCATCAGGAATTACAGGCGTGGTGATTAGTTATGTTCACATTGTTGGAAAATTGATGACGTCTCCATAAGCGCCATTCTAAATCTTAACTTTTAGTAGACATTTACGAGTCTCGCTGGAAGACCTGTTTTAATATATTTTACAACCGTTAGAGGAAATCCATCTCGAAAATTTTGAGGAAACGGTCATGATGATAAATTATTAAATTTTATGGTGGAAATAAGCTATTCATAGCCCTTTTTTTGGACGGTAGGGAATCATCAAATGACTCCTGCTCTGGGTGGAGCGGAAGGCAATGTCAGACTTCTACTGACTAAAATCCACCCATGTTCCTTCTTAGCCCTTTGTGTCCGGGGCCGCGGTATCACTTTCGAACTACCCCCAGCCCCGACAGAAAACAGAAGATACTTCATCATCATCATCAGCCTATTATTTTCTAACTGCAGGGACTCAGGCATTTTCTCTAGGAGAGGGATGGGCTATAATCCACCAAGACATGCCAGTTTCCTCTCGATGTTTTCCTTCACCGTTTTGAGAGCAGTGGTAATGAAATAAAATAAACAAAGTAATGCACCTGCCTGAGTTCGAACCCTTGACTTACTGTTCATAAGTCGGGGCCGCCACCACTGGGCCACCGCTGCTCGGGTACTTAGGCAAGTAGTAAAAGCACTGTACCCAACAAATTTAGTGCTGAAATTGTTTTAAGAAAGAAAGGTACCTTCGCATACACTGCGACACCTCCAGTAATGTTATCCCAGCATAACATGACCTCGGTTTGTGTGGGTATATTTCCCCTACAATGAAAAATCCGCTTATAATGGTTTGGAATAGATTGATTGATCGACGTGCGTACAAACGAATACGAAACACCGTGATAATATTTTTTGCATAGTAATCTTGCCTGTACAGAATACAGCATTTCAAGGCCGTATTACATCACAGAAAAACCAATTAGGTACCATCCACGAATTAACTCAATTACAATTCTCAAACAACCATTTCAACCTAAAGAGATATTGCAGACACAAACCTACTGATATTTCATCTCATGACAGCAATTTCATAAACAAATGTTATCACTCCACTTTTTGAGAACATAACCTACAAACCATACGCACGTAACCACAGCACTCCAACATTCATGCATTAACACTTTGGAACCAAGCCAGAAAGGCCAATAATTAAAAAGGCAAAGGGCAATCACCTCACCTACAGAAAAACAATTATAGCAAATCATTATGTCATATAATACATGATCAAAGACACATGCCAGGTTTATGAAAAGTCGTTTCTGAGATTAAACGTAATGATGGGACATAAACATCTTGTCCGTTTGATATAAAATTACGTAAGGAACCTGAAGGAATTGATCTAATTTTAGAGATTACATTAATATCGTTGGGTTGAATGGGTGATAGGCTAGGTTAGTGCGTAGGTCTGTCAATCTGAGAAATTAATAAAACGCTGTTGCTGGCCGCGTAACCATCTTTTGCTGAGAAAACTAAAATCGCATGAACGTGGACCAGGTGAAAAGAGTAAGAAAGGATTGTAGCAGGTGGCGTTCTGTGGTTTCTGCTTACCTCCATGGGCAATATAGGCATGAGAAAATCATCTTACACAGGGTCCTAACATGGGGCCTATTCCGTCACCATCGTATCAGCCAAACGTCTACTGGACTTAGCCCCTCTTGAAATAACTATCACCATTATCACTACATAAAAACAAAGTCCTCCGCCGCGTCTATCTGTCTGTTTGCGATAAACTCAAATACTACCACACCGATTTTCAAGTTGTTTTCACCAATGGATAGTGTTTCTCGAGGAAGGTTTTAGTATGTAATTTGTTGCGTTAACCGACATCCACACGGGCTAAGCCACGGGCAAAAGCTAGTTAATAATATTTAAAAGGCAAAGGTTATGTGAAATATATTATTATCACTTAGTTACTTTTCTTATACCCCAAGAGTTCTTTCCTCCACCAGTTCTTTCCATCCGTTCGTGAGCGGCTGGCCAGGACATGGCTGGAGGTGGATCACTGTGTTGCCCAATTTCTCACTGGTCATGGTAACTTTAAGAGTAAATTATTTTCCTTCAAGCTTGTTGCGTCGCCTTTTTGTCAATGTTCTACATCTGACTGCGAATATGAACAATCTGCACATCACATTTTATGGGAGTGTAGTCTTTGGCAGAATGAACGCAATATTATGTTGGATAGTGTACAGGTTACATCCGGAGTTATTTACTATACGGACCTTGTAGAAACTAGAACAAATTTCCGTGCGTTCAAGCATTTTTGTCATACCTATTATTGGAATCAGATATAACAGCTCACAACTTAGGACCCAGTAATATTAATGACAACAATATCCGTGGTGCTAGGCAACTGGGCTTATCCCAGTTGTATGCGTCCCTGTGTGCCTATTGGCCTTGTTCTTTTCTGTCTCCTGCTGATATGGAGGGAAGTGGAAATTTCTGCTTTTCCTACTCCTCCGCTATTCTTTTCTGATTAATTTCGTTGCGGGATCCAAGACAGTCAAATCATTTCTCTGGGACTTCGTCGAGCTTCATTGTCTCGGCGCTTTTCTTGTGGTCGCCACTGTTGATTCTGGCTTACAGAAGTTACAGTGGTTTGGGAATAGTGAGGCGGGCTTGTCCCATTAAAAAAAAAAAAAAAATACCCCAAGAGTATAATAAGGTTTGGGAATAGTGAGGCTGGATTGTCTATACCCCAAGTATATGAGAAGTTTTTGTATGGGAAATTTTGTTAATCTTTTTGCTTTTGTTACACAATGTTTGCTTTTGGCCGCAATTCGCTTGATGTGAATCGATAAGGCGGCTTGGGGTGCTTTTCTCTAATGAAAAATCCCAATTCGACTGCCCGACCTGGAAATGGAACATAAAATCTGTTGCTCAGCATTCGCGCTTGCATTCACTAGGCCATCTAGGCAGTCAAATAAGAACACACAAATGAACATGCTGCGCTTCATCATGCAATAATCATTACAGTCAAACCTAAAAAGAAATCCTAAAATATATATACGAAGTCGTAAAACCGTGGTTACATCACACAGAATCGTTGCAACCAATCGTGATGCGTGCATCCGCTGTCAGGTAAACAAAAAGTGTAATGCGAACAGCCAACGTTGTCTTAGCGTTTCCATCGTAAACACTTGGATTTCGTAAGTAGACTATTTTTAATGTTTGGATATCGTCTGCATCGCAGATTTGGGTTAGAGATTAAAATTTTATCCGGCTATAAATTTAATTTTGCCGGTATTGGTTTTGGAGAAATAAAGCTAGAGCGTAAATAGAGCAACAACGTAAATTGTTAAATGAGTTCATAACCCAACGAAGGATCAATAGTCTTGACGTTGAACAGTAAATTAGGCAACCAGACTGTAGAGAGAAGGACAAAGGAGCGGATAAAAGCCCGCTAAGCTGAGAAATTATTTTATTCTTAACCCAACCTAAGTACAGTTAAGTACTTGAGCTAAATAAAAAATGTTTAATGTGATTAATTTAAAAGTTGGAAAAGTTATATATACTATAATAAAGCACTTTATTACAGTTTCGATCCCTAAATGATGCTATAATATTATCATAGATAAAACAAAGCCTGGCAAATCTATTAACACCATTTGCAATTACCATTTGTTTTTATTTGTCAGGCTTAACCGTTTTACTAATTTCATTAGCATCAACTATTGTCAAATCTTTCTGTAGCTTCACTAGTTGATCTTTAAACTTTGATTCAATATCCGGGAGCTTACTGCCAGCTATCATCCTTCTGATCAATTCCTTCATTTGATTAACAGATCCTTCTTTATTTATTGTGTCTGATTTCACTTCTTCTGCTGCTTCTGATTTCAATTTCTTCGCTATTTCTGATTTCACTTCCTCTGCTGTTTCTGATTTCAAAATCTCTGTTCCTTTTGATTTCACTCTTTCCATTGCTACAGTCTCTGTTTTGTTAACTTTCGACTTTCTAGGTATATCAAGAACTGTTGCATTGTTTTGTGACATATACTCTTTGACATCTTGCATGAATATATTGTTGTTATATACGCAGACTCTTACATCTTGGACCAGAGCAAAGGCTTCATCTTCAATGTTTCTGATGACTTCTATCAGGCAGGCTTCGTGCATCGCTCCGTGAGCCATGAGTTTTGTTAGACTGACCACTCCGTCGATTAGTTTTGAGGTCACGTCCATCATTGCTGATTTGATTATTGGTGACTGAAATAAAAGAATGATTATTGGAAACTGTATTAATTTTTACTACTCGTAGAAAGGAAAACTAAAAAATGTAAGCAGTGTGCTGTAATCGCGTTTTTGTGACTTGTTTAGTTCTAGGTCAAGGAACTTTTCCCATGAGGTAAATTTAAGTTTTGAGAATAACAGGCAAAATATTTTAAAGCTTTGTCTATAATAAATCTACGGTATATTTTTCCGAGCAGAGTATTCTTCACTAAAAAATTCTGATTAGAAATGGGTTAAGGAGAACCATTATAATCTTCTGTTGGCGTTAATGGATCGAAACAAGAACTTGTTCGTTTCACTCCAACATTTTCCACGAAATCCTACCTCACATTTTCCAACATTTATATTTCTAACAAAAATGTATCAAATAAAACTATAAAATTATATCAAAATTCAAGCACTGAAAGCTTCATAGCTGAAATATTCTCGTAAAACATTCTACCGTCGCATTTTACTGAATATTATTTTCGCTGCGACCGGATATGAATCATTTTCCGTGAAGTTTACGAATTTTTTGCAGTTCCGACCCGAATTAAGTGTTACAGTAATGGATACGGCAATATCCGTTTCCCGGTTGTGTTTATGAACTATTAAACGGTGGGTTGAATGCACTTATTTTCGAAATCTTTTCAAATAACGTCCTACGTACACATTTTTTATGCATCAGATGTCATGTGTCATGTGTGGACTATGTCTCTTTCAGTAGACGCACCTTAGTGATACACCTTGACCTGACCTGTTGTAGTACGGAGTTTCAGTAGAATCTGAGGTCAGCTTATACTGGTTTTGGTACTAACAACGTACACCCCACCGTTCTTGATAAACATCAAGGTATATGTTATTATGATGATTCACAATCTCTTATCAGATGTGTTTTGAAAGTTGCCAAAAAATGGTATCAAGGTAATAAATTAATATGAGTGCCAAATGCTTACAAAACTTGCCAATCATCGAATTTAAATACTTAAGATGACTGCCTTGTCAGTAAGTTCTGGCATGTAGATTAGGATTTATGTATGAAAATACGGAAGATATAAATTAACCTCTCCGTAATAGGTAGACCATTCAAGAGGTCATTATCGGCCTATTCATGTTCTCACTGCTGGGACTCAGACCTCCTTTCTCACAGAGGGTTAAAATCTACCATTTATAAAATCATCAATTTTTGGTTCTAAGACATTTCATTTCCTCCACCGTTTTTGAGAGCAGTGGTGATAAAATGAATTACACAAAGTAAGTAAGTACCCCGCAAAAAAGACACTTGTTTTCCCCACCACTGCGATCATTTTTTGGTTCTAGACCATACCTGGGAACCCCCTACTTACGGAGATATTGGGGGTCAAAGTTCCAAATTTTGCACAGCTGTTTTTGTAAATACTAGTTTTTCAGGTTATAACTTTACATAAATTACCTCCATGACCCGTTTACTATTCAAAGCATCCGCTAGCACAATGTTTTAAGAATGCTACATTGAGTTTTACCTGGTTTGTGATTTCTGACCCCAAAAAAAAAAAAGTCGTTTCCCAGCAAAAAAATTTGCGTAGGGGTACTTAGTTTGATGTACAGAATGCTTGGTTTAAGTTTGTGTGAAGGGTTAGTTTACAACCTGTAGATAAACTCATATCACGCAAGTTTCACGATACGTATTAAAACCAAGCGTGGCTTTTTTTGACTACCTACTATGACGTCATAAGCACTATTTAGGTAGTTACTATACAAACAAGTTACTATACAAAATTGACTACATTTTTGTTTTAAAATCTCTAAAATTTAGGTCTATCTAGGTATTTCTATATCTTTATAAACATGTATGTAGCCTACCTAAATAATTGCTCTAACTGCCGCACTCAGAGAGCTTTAATGATTACTTAGGCCATCACTTAGTAATGGTTTTGACAGTTTTCTCATACAAACATAATTATGTCAAACCTTTACTAAGTGACGGCTTAAGTAATCATTAAAGCTTTCTGAGTGCGGCAGTAAGACTGACTTTTATCATTAATTATGTGTATCGTAAATCATAGGCTATCAAAACATCTGCGATATAATGTATTATTAAAATGTTATTAATAATGTGACGATAGAGAGATTGCAAGTATACTCGTATGTTTTGTTTAAAGTCAGGCACAGCGCTGGTAAAGATACATCTAGGTGAAATAAAGCGTTCTATAAAGTAGCTCTGAAGAAATAATTTCCTAGACTAGTCGGCAATAGTGACCCAATGTTTATAGTAGAATTGTACTATAGGCTTGCAAATTTACAAGCGAGGATAATTATTTTGAGTATAAATGTGGATGAGTATAAAAGTAGAGGGAGATCAAAAAAACGAAAAATTACTTTTGTTGTCTAAGAGCCGCCCTTAAATATTTATTTTATTTTGCTGTATTTGTTGTTATAGCGGCAACAGAAATACAAAATTTGTGAAAATTTTAACTGCCTAGCTATCGCAGTTCTCGAGATACAGTGTGACAAAAAACGGACGGACAGACAGCGAAGTCCCGCTTGTACTATTTGGGTACGGAACCCTAAAACCCGATAGTTGGGCTGTGTGAATGATGATGTGGCAAAGTAAGAGGTGTCTGATGAGATGCCGAGTTCTTCTTCTTAGCGAGTCGATGGCAAATTTCTATAAAATCGTTCTGGCCTAAAGGTAAGTATGGTAGAAGACACGCTGTTCAGTCTCCAAATAAATTGGGATAAGGGCAGGAATGATGAAGAAATGCTTACAAGTATTTTTCTTCGTAATGCGGATTCGCTGAGAAGAATTGCCGTTGAATTTTTCATTGTATTATCTGGTCGAGTCTGACTGAATCTTTAAAGCCGGACCTCACCAAAGCGGTTATCTCTCCGGTCCACTCGTCTGCGGTTTGATGGTTCCTTATCTACTACCAAGTTACCTCCTTTTCAATTTCTGCAGCATTTACTATGTTGAGACATCTTGTATCTCATTCATAAACACTTTATAGGTTAACCATGATCGTTAGAACATAGATGTGGTACGCTTGCCCCCAAATCCCATTAGAATCAGGTCAAGGTCTACCACGGTCCCAAAACCAACTCATTAAAGACATATAATTGCTTCTAAACCGTCATCAACACACATCATTGAAACCCCACACTTCACCGCCTAAGGCACAGTTCACACACTGATATTCATGTACATTAAATGTAACTGAGACACAGGGCCCTCTTTGTAGGAAGGAGAGAGCTGTAGTCTATTACGCAGGCCCAGTGCGGATTGTTGAATGTCTACAAATTTTTGGTCCTAGATCATGCCGGTTTTCGTTTACACAGTGATGAAACCGCTATGCGATCTCAAGGTTATAGAGTAGGTACGTGATAGTAATCGACACACCACGTCACAGGAAAACTTGGATATCTCCCTTAGAAGTTGGCAAGAATTTGTGCAAACCGTGACAGATTTTTTTTTCAACACTGGTACAGAATAAATAAGCTAGGATTCATCCATTAATTATAGTTTAAAAAACTGTACAGTCATGGCCGTGTGAACGTAGCCTAAAAGTCATTAAACTACCCACCTTAGAGATGACGCACTTAATGACCTTCTTCAGAGACTCGTGGTCGTGCCCACAGACCTTCAGAAGGCCATAAACCTCCTTCTTTTGCTCGTAAATCTGGAAATTTAATTTAGTGTTATGCACCTGAAATTGCCTTTGATGTTAAATGGAATTGGCGTAGCCTATTGATCTGTTTTTTTGTGATGTATTCGTTGGGTTTTTCGCTATTGATGGTTCGTAAATAGAGTGCTTTTTTCAAGTGCTAGCATTTTCCTGCTGGTAATTATGCTCTGCTTTGTGTATGAGAATGATTGACGGTTTCTTAGAATGATTAGAGAGAGGTGTCAGAGTTTTCGAAGATCAATGAAGATGACTGTATAAATCTATGGTCCAGGCCAATCTCCGAAATAGTCTTGAATCACTGTTAGATTCTAGCATTTTGCCCAAAAGCCAGCAACAGCCGCCAACTCCTGACGCCAGAGATCTAGCAGACAACTCCCTGATGTTATTCCTAAATTCCCAGAAAACCTGTCCAGATTCCAGTTCTAAACTATTTGCGTGGAACACTGGGCGCCCATGAACACCATCCATCAATGTTGTTTATGAATGAAGAAGAAATATTTTGTTTGCAATAAAGGCAATTCTTGCTACGCAAATGCTAGCTTTTACAAAAAAATAAACAAAGAAAATACCGCATTCCTTATCGTGCGAGCTGAATTTTCCAAAATCATTGGATATAAGCCAATTGGATTCCAGACGAAACGGCTGAATTGATTTTGATGTTCTAGCTTTGCGCTAATAGAATGTAAGTGCTGTCTTTTATTTTGATTTCAATGTCTTGGATGTCTTTCACGTTATAATCACCATGATATAAAGAGAACAAGATGCGGGATATTGATTTTAGATTTCCAGAAATCAGTCAGTAAAATCAGTTTTTGAACTTCATTTAACTTCAAATATGACATATTAAATATGTATACGAGTTTATAATATGAGAAGAACTCGTGTCTATTTTAAGGACCAAAAGTTCAACCCAGTGCCTTTACAAAATTCTTCACTAGCCAATGAGTTATTTGAATACCGCTTTCTTGTTCAATGACACCATGCGAAACTAGACCTATAGAAATATTACAATCTCACCGGCTTGATACCCGCCCGAATCATGGCCTTAAGAGCTACAACGCTCTGCACCGCTTGCGCAGGATCGTGGCCAATCAGTGCATAACCACAGACCACCATCTGATGGAGTGCCTTCTCCGCTAACGCTGAGGTCACATTCTCTTTCTGTTGTAAGCAGACTTCCAGCTGGTTGGAAAATGAAAAAATGTTGTAATGGTGTTGTTGTTGTTGTTGTTACAATTTTAACAAAACTGGAAACACGACTTGAATTGCCGATCATCTCAAGTCAATTTTCATTTTTTTGTATAACAATGAGCTTATTTGAATTAGTAGCCCAGTTAGAACTGAACCCCCTCCCCCTAGTATCTGGTGGACCTACTCTAATAACAGTAATTTTGCTTAATCGGTCTATCGGTCTTTAGCCGGCTTCAAAAAGGAAATTCTCAATATTGGTCGTGATTTTTTATGTTTTTACCTCGTAACTCCGTCAGTTATGAAACGATTTGAAAAAAAAAATTAAGGGAAAGGATCTACTAATCCAATAATTTTATATTTCAAACAATACATTTTATTATTCGTAATTTATTAGTAGACGGGACTTTTCTTCTTGGCCTGTGTTGACATTATGGAATTAAAAAAAAACACTAAAATAATTTTCCTTTCGGAAGTCAATGGCAAACAGTCAATGGAACAAATAAAGTCTCCGACTTCCGTAAGTAAAGACTGTCTTAGTGTTCTTTTTAAAGCCGGTTTGATTTCTCCAAAAAAAAAAAAACAAACTCAAATGCTACCGTTTCGGTAAGACATTCCTGAAAGAAAATCTCACCTCTTTTTCCCCATGACTCTTGATGGCTTCCAGCATTTCCTGGAGCTCACCCAATCTGTCCTGGATGTGCAGCGTCCCATTCCTGAGTAACAGCTTGATCTTCATCAGCACTGTATCCACCGACCTGATCATATAATGTTTTAATGACTGGAAAACACGATGTCGTAACTGTCTGTCAAAAGACTTGGAACGGTTCATCATTATCAGCCTATAATGTTCCCACTGCAGGGACTCAGGCCTCCTCTCTATGAGAGGGATGAGCTATAATCCACCACGCGGGCCCAGTGCGGGTTGGTAGATGTACATATATTGTCTTCAAAATTTTTGGTTCAAAGACATGCCGATTTTTCTGTTTCCTCACGATGTTTTCCTTCTTCGTTTTGAGAGCAGCGATATACCACACAGTAATGCGCCTGCTTGAGTTCGTAAGTCGGCCGCTTGCCATTGACCCGGTTGGGTCAGTCTATTATTGAGCTTTGTGCAAGATGGGTCGAGATAAGATAGGATCTGAAGAGGATATCCGTTCTAGGTGGTCCTACCTACTAATGTGCACCACCACTACCTGCTTAGCCTTTTCCCAACTATGCTAGGGTCGGCTTCTAGGCTAAACCGATGCAGTGGAATATCAGTATTTTATATGGCGCGACTGTCTAGATACTGTCTATCTGATCTCGTGGAGGTCAGATAGATAGTAGTATCTATTTAGTATTGGGCATTACGGGTGCCCCTGGTTGTCAGACTTTCAGGTCACAGTCGTCAGATGACAGTCGGAACCAACGGCCGTAACGTCCTTTCCGAGTTCCAGAGGAAACTCGGTTTGTAGTAATGGTCACCCATCCATGGATAAACCTAGGCAAGCCCCGCTTAACCTTGGGAATCGACTCGTGTAGCTGTTCATATTTAGCAACAAGCTTCCCAAGTTCCCCAGTCCCTCGCTGTGCATTCCAAAGATTTTAGAAAAATGTGTTGGCTTCTAACTGTAGCCAACAACTGTGAGTTAATTTGGTGAGTATAGTTCGGTTCGAACCTAGGCAGGTCGATTACTTTGTGTAATTTATTTTATTATCGCTGCTTTAAAACGGTGAAAGATAACATCGTGAAGAAACCGACAAGTCTAAGAACCAAAAAATTCGAAGACATGTGACATCAGCCTGAGCCAAATTGCACTGGGCCCGCGTGGTAGATATAGCACCATCCCTCTCCTAGAGAGGAGGCCTGAGTCCCTGCAGTGGGAACATTATAGGATGATGATGATAATGTCTAACCTGGTCATCGAAACTAGTAAAACTTGGCCTTGCTAAACGGAACAAAATGTTCGTTCTTGCCTCGCCTATTGTCTTGTGGTTGCCACTGTTGTCTCTCTCTTTCAGGAGTTCAAGTAGTTAGGAATAGTGTGGGGTACTTGTAACAAGTTTACTTACTTCTGGAGATCAACTTGGAACTTTCTCTCGAGGCTCTGCAGCAGATCTTCGCTCAACTTCTGCGTGATTTCATCTTCTATGACCTTGTCGACTTCTTCTTTACTGATTTCCTTTGCATCTGTTAACTTTTTTAACGTTTTTATATACATCCTGTATACCTTCGATATAGTTGGCAAGCAAAATGATTGGTAGAAAATATTAATTCACATAAACTCTAGGTGAAATATTTTAAGGACTTACTCTTGTAACTGAAATTGTAACTATAAACCTACTTGCCATAGGAAAACAACCTTATATCAATTTAGATAGAGACTGTTGAAGCAATAAGGTTTGATTTAAATCCTGAAAGTTGTTTTAAAGTAAATAAAAAAAGGAAACTAAATATTTCCTCTCGCAGGGGGATGGGTCTTTCTACAGCCAAGGAAAAAGCATTGCCATTTAACGTGGCAATGCAACTGGTCTTCTGGACACATTCCCGGATGATACTGATGCGAAAGAGTACTTCTTCATGTGTCTCATTGTTGTCGATGTATACAATAATACAAGTATGTAGGTACTTGCTTTGTCATAGTTAGTTACAAAATACATAAAACTCACCAAAAACACAGAAAAGCAAATGCAAAGGATAACCACAGTCATGAGACGCCTCATCTTAGAATCGAAGATCAGTTTGCAAAAATACTGATCTAGAAATAATGTGAACACAAATAAATCGATTACATTCGAATATAATGCAGTTTACGATGCGAAGTCGTAAAAACTTTATTGAAATCGAAATGTAAATCGGCTATTTTTTGTAAGTGAACCCACATTTTGATACATTATTTTACAATTTATTTTTATTTGGGAAATTAATTCGCCTGTTTTGTTGGAGTTCTTTGCTTATTTTTATTTTTTTCATTCAGTTCTATGGTCTACAAAAACCTTACGCGCTTTACGAAATTTGCTCTAGATTCGTGAAAAGGCACCCTGTAGTCCATTCAATTCTGCCTATCTGTCTAGCTAACTGGGTGCAGCTGTATTTTGTATAGAACGCCTACTTTTCTGTCATCAACAACAGATTGATTTCCATAGTTTTTGACTTCTGGACTACAAAATCGTAGGACCAAATGCTGTTAAAATTTTGTTATAACTTCAAACACTGTTTTAAACGTTCTGAAGTAATACCTGTCATTGGGGATGGATCCCACTAGTTCTACTGCACAGTCCTGCGATAGAACTACTGTGATTTTTTTTTTCGCAAGCTTCGCTACTTTTCAAGGTTGTACAAAATCGTAGAACTAATGGGAACGAAAAATCAATGGATTTTTTCGTTCCCACTAGTTCTACGTTAAAAGGTGTTACAAAATCATAAAACCAGCGGGACTCACGTTTCTCATTCGTTCTATCACACACTTTAGGGTAAAACTACGGCAGAAACTACCAGGAGAATAGAAGTAGGCAGGAGGTATTGAAAACATTTTTTGAGATGAAAAATAAAAGATGGGTAGTAAAGTCCCACAAACTACCAGGAGATCAGAAGGAGGTATTGGAATCTTTTAATGAAATCTAAATTATTGCTTTCTAATACCCAGATTTTTTGCGTAGGGGTACTTATTTTGATGTACAGAATGCTTGGTTGACGTATTTGTGAAGGGTTGATTTTCACCCTGTATGTACGAATTTGGATTCATTTAGTTTAATTCTCCATTTGATTAACAGCTATTATTTGAACCTTTTCCACCGCTTCTTCTTGATAGTTTCGAACGGCCATTATTGCTGTATCATCAGCAAAGGTCACAATGGTATTGTTTTCAGGATCAGGAATATTGCAAGTGTATAGTAGGTACAGGAGTGAACCTAACACACTTCCTTGCGGTACGCCAGCTTATAAGACACAGAGTCTAAATATAGAATTAAAATATAGGATTTAATATGTCTGCAAACGGTTTCGGTAGTAAGCTCTTCAGTTTATGAATGAGGCCTTCATGCCAAACTTTATCAAATGCTTGGAATTCGTCCAGAAAAACCGTAGAACAGACTTTTTTGGTTTCCAACACGGTTTCTATTACGTTTGTAATTCTGTGCACTTTATCGATCGTTCTGGAGTGGCGACCGTGAACCGGAGTAGTTTGTCCTTTGGCCGTTACTTAGTTTCTGAAGGTACCAGTTTTGGTTGAGTCGCCTTTGTAGTTCTGGATTAGTTTTCCTACCTTTTTTGTAAGTTTGTTCAGCTTTTGTTTGTGATCAGGACACCTAGATTGATGCCACATTTTCTCTGATCTCTTTTTTTCCATAGTGAGCTGCTTGATTCTGAGGGGGTAAATATTTCCCTTCATTCTTTTGTTAAAGTTAGTGTATTTTTCCACGGTGCTTGTTGGATGCGCACAATAAACTTTTCAACTTCGAAGTTTAAATGTTCAGAGGTGTTTAGTGGAACTTTAAGGTCTATTTGCTCATTCAATCTGTCTTTAAAGCTCTCCCAGTCCGTAAATTTATTAACTAGAGTGGGACTCTTTTCTTCATATAAATAACTTGCGCTAATTTCTAAATAAATTGCTGAGTGATCCGAATTCAAGTCAGAGCTTTGTTCCGTTTTGATATAGCTAGCTGATAGACACCTGGTTATGACAATATCGATTAAATCTGGAATTTTATTTGGATCTGTTGGCAAATAAGTGGCTCTTTAGTGGCTCTTTTTTGGCACTCTGTAGTCCCTTGCCTTTAGTTGTTGTTAGTCTGGAACCCCCGTACGTATTTTTAGCATTGAAGTCACCTCCTGAGATAAATCTATTACCAAGGTGGGCTAGGAAACACATTATAGTGATCTTTTAGGATTCCGTAGCCGAATGGCAACGTCAACCTATTCGTGTGGGTGTCTATGAATAGGCCTTTAAAAATTACGTCGTTAAGGTTTCTAAAACCATTTTTTCTTAAAGTCAATCGTTTGAAAGATAGACACTTCCAAAGTGGTAAAATGAGCCCCCCCCCTCTAACTTTTAAACTAAGAGAGTGAAAAATCTAAAAATATATACTTTATGCTGTAGATCGCAATAAAAACTATCAACCAAAATCAGTTTGAACGATATATAGTAAATAATTTCGAGATGTAGCACATTTAAAAAACCGCAAATGTTTTGGCATTTTCATTTCGTTCTTTGTCATTCATACAATCACTATGAAAAAAAAACTTATCGTAAAATATGTTTATCTGTTTTAATAGACATTGCTTTGTGAATTTGTGTTTCAATTTCTAAGTTAACTTGCAACTTATTCTGATGTTTTTGAAACCCATTTGAGTTCCACACCATGAGTTTAACTGTATTAACTATTTCTTGTTTTAGAAGTAGTTACGTTGAGATTTTCAGTTTGTTTTAATCTCTCGTCGAATGATGACATTAACTTTAAGATTTCATTCAACTTTTTGTTCCTTTCATATCAGCCAAGGGCGCTTTAACTATGCCTCGTGTAGTTGTAGTACTTGAGCGTATGAGATGTTTTTACTTGTAGTTTGCACAGTGCTTTGATTTGGTTTGGACTTGCCAGAGTCTTCACCTCTTCCAGCCGGTGCTCTTTGTTGAGCATTCACGTAACTTTCTTTCGACTTTTATAATCTACTAGCGACCCGCCCCGGCTTCGCACGGGTGCAATGCTGATACTAAATTAAATACACTACAGAAAAACTATGAACGTTGTATATAAAAGCTTCGTAAATAAGCCATTTTTTCACGTAAAAAGTAAACAATAAAAATGGTTAATGTGGGTTATCCCTAAAATATAAACATATACCATCGCGGACTTTTTTGTAGACCTTTTTATGGTGTACAATACTGTAGTACATTAATTTGATCTAACTCGTAGGGTTTAGGCAGCGTTTTTGCTAAATTGCTAAATAAGCCTAAAAAAATAGGTTAATTTACGACATCAGGTTAGAAACCTCTAAATTAGCAATGTTGCCTTAGTATATGATGCATGTATTATACATATAAACCTTCCTCTTGAATCACTATCTATTGGAAAAAACCGCATCAAAATCCGTTGCGTAGTTTTAAAGATTTAAGCGCACATAGGGATATAGGGACAGAAAAGGCGACTTTGTTTTATACTATGTAGTGAAGTGAAGCTGTTGGATTTTTTGGCTGCAATACATCCCCTGTAGTTAGTAGCCTGATCTCGGGCTCCGCAGTGGACGAATGCTAAAACTGCTCCTCAAGGCGAATGTCAGCCGGTAATATGCCCAAAAAGCAGGCGGCATTGCCACGTTGCATGGCAACACTTAACCTCTGGCCAAGATAAAAGCAAGCCCTTCATGTCACGAGAAGCGTCAACTGAGCGTTATAATTGATTAACCTTTTTTATTAACAAATAGACCTTAATCTTGTCTAAGACAGACGACTCCCTTTCAACTTTACTTTAACTATAGCAACTTTCAATCTCTACTATACATTAATTTATTACTTTAACCATCCCTACAGAAGCGAACTGGTTAAGGCACGTTTCCGAGCTAAACGCATCGCTAGCCGGTTTTTGTGCAGTTTTTGGAGTAATATTCGCTCATCCAAAAGAAACATAAAAAAACAAACATTAAAATACATCAAAAGTTGTTGCGAGGAGATCTCCACAGAAAGGAGAGATCCACAGAAATCATAATAATCTTGAAAATTAATGATTGTTTCGATTTTTGTACTTACACTAATGGATTATGAACAATTGAACGATATGGCAGAATTATTTTTTTCAAACGACCAAAATTAGAATTTATAAAGATTTTAATCAACTCTCCGAGTGTTTTCACTACCGTATCTCTTGCACTGAAACTGGAAGCAGTAAATGCTTTTGAAGGGTTTTGCATCGTTAACGACCCTGACGTTCATCTTGGATCACCAATTATGGATACACACGTTTTGTCCAATGTCAGTGCATCCGATAAGACTGGAAACAGACCTCAACATAGTTGGGAAAAGGCTAGGAAGATAAATATGACTTCCGCCGCAATTCAGCGGCGGGGCACCCTTTTACACACATTGAACCTTCTTCATTACATAACCGACAGTTAAATACTGGATCTAGTGGTTCTTCGTTTTCACTTGGTGTTATAAGTGTCTGATCTTTTGCACTAGTTGTTGCGGCGGGTTCTATTTCACTATTCTTGTCAGGTGGGTCAGAGTCTTTTTCGTATACTAATGTCCGATTGGCTTCTTCGGATATCTTAACAGATCGCTTGGAGGTTTCTTCAGTTTCTTCAGTTTCGTTGGTTTTCTGAGTAAATAATAAAAATAAGTATGAATCGGTGCCTTATTCATGGCTCATGAGGAAGCTTCAGTTGTATAAGAAGCGCTACAAAAACACGGCTGCCCCACAAGCATTCTGAAGATATTATTGACAGCGCTCTTCATGCGCTTCTTCATAATAATAATAATGGACATGAAGACCGCTGTATTAAATAAATATATTTATTGTATTGGCCATCGCATTGCATTCGCCAATGTTAAACAGGCCATTGTAATAGCTGGCCATCACATTGGCCATCGCATTGGCCAATGTGATGCAGTGGCCAAGTCAATCTATTTATTTAAAACATCAAAGATTTTTAAGTAGGGACTGAATATATTGACTGACTTGGTATTACATAGATCTCACTACTTTTTCGGTAAAAGAACTGAATTGCGCGGCTTGGCTTTTTTTACAACTTTTGTTTTTAGTGGGATCTCATTTCTTTTTGTAGCGTCTCTCATTCTATTTATTTCGTTTAATGATTCCAAACAATACATAGGTTTATTCAAACTTGAAGCAGTTTTATACATCGATTTGAAGTACTGCTAAAGTACCTACTCAACAAGCTAAATCAAACGAGTAAAAACTCGACAAGGTCAAGTCGTTTTATAACGGAATTCCTATGGCCACCTTCCAGCTCCATCAACAGACCCTGGACACCATCTTAAGACAAACTACTCGACAAGACGAATCAAACGAGTCCAAACTCGATTGGGTTATGGCAATTTAAAATGGAGTTCCTATGGCCAACTTCCAGCTCCACCATCAGATCAGTTCCATGTCATCATAATATTGCATTGATAGGCGATATACATATACGTGCAAAATTTCAGATCAATCAGAAACTATAGGAAGTGTGTTAAATTAACCTCGTAAAATTCATTTACTGAAAATGTAACTTTAACTTTGTAATCCTATACATTTCCATAGAATTACAAAGTTATTTATGCAGTTAGTGTATCTAGAAAACTAGACTAAAATTGCATATTTTTTTAGTTTTCCCATGACTTATACACTAAACACTAATTGTATTCCAAATTTGAAGCTTCTACGTTTGCTAGAAGTGCCTTAGACTTTGATGATCGGTCAGTCAGTCAGTCAGTCAGTGAGTGAGTGACAAAACTAAGGAACTTTGATTAGTTATAGTTCTTAAACTACTGGTTCAAATTGAATGAAATTTGAAATATATCGTGTTTATACAATGTCTAATAGGTTACTAAAAATGCAAGCTTCTAGTTTGATCCACAACGAAGTAATAGGAGGTCGAAAATGGCCTGAACTGGTTCGAGAAAAGGATGGTACGGCCGTGCCGCTTTATTGCTCAACTTGGCGGGTGCACTGCCGTGCCCCCAGATAATAATGGACATGAAGAGCGCTGTATTATACCTTCTGTATACTTGACTTGATTATACCTACAGGCTGCAGGTGTAAAAAGTCTGAAAATAGGTTCGAAAAAGTGACACATAGGTCTGCGGCGTTTTCCGATGTTTCTTCGGCCTTAATAGTTTGTTCGGAGCTTTGGCTGATTCGGAGGTGCTGCGTGCCGCCATTCACAGCTATTAAAGAATTAATACTAACATCAGGTTCATTTTCAACCCCCGGAGTGTCCATTTTACTCGATTCACCTTTACTTCTTGAATGGATCTGTAAATAATTTTACTTGTATTATTTTCTGAATAAAGTTCACAAATAGGGTATTCCACCAAAAAAATCTAATTAGTCCGTCAGATAGATTTCCAAAAAATAATGGAAACGCATTTTTTCTTTTTTCACGTAAAGAAAAGACGAAGATGATAGAGTGCTCAAAAATTCGTGTCAAGACGTGTAACATCACTAGGTTGGTACTTTTTTACCCACAAAGTGACGTCTCAAGCCCCGACTAATGATCTTTGACACGTTTTATTATCGTCAATTTTTATTAAGTTGATAAAACAAAAAACACGTATCCAATATTTTTCGATAATCTAACAGACGGACTAATTCGATTTTTTTGGTGAAATCGGTGTTTTCGTTGTGAGGAGATTGTTTTGATGTATTTTTTTTATGTTTCTTTTAGATGGGTCATTATCAGATAAAATACATATGGCTGATATGCGACCGTCAAAGTATGTAATAAATTGAATAAAATCGATTTTTTTATTTTAAAACTCAATTTTTTTCAGCAACCTGACAAAAAAAAAACCTTCGGCTAAAACAAATAAGCAAAAGACCGCTAAAAATACCTTTAATTTACTTTCCCAAAAGGTTTAGTTGTATTTTGTCAAAAAAAACTTAAGTTTTCTGGTGTATGTTAACAATTAAAGCTACGACAGAACACCACTTACTCGATTCTTTATGGCCTGTAAGTATGATTCTAGTTTGTCCCTGCCGACTTGCGTAACTGGTCTGAAAAAGACAAACATTTTAGTAACTCGTGTAAGCTATAAGAGTTTTTAGTCAGAGAACCTAATGCTAGGCTTCATCGTTATCACTTTTCATACAATAATACATTGAAAAGTTACATTGGCATTGGCATTGCATTTGTGAGAGGACGCAATTTCATACTTTAGATATCAAGGGATCATCATTCATCATCATCATTTCAGCCAAAAGACGTCTACTGCTGGACATAGGCCTCCCCCAGATGTCGCCACATTGACCGGTGCCGTGCGTCTCGCATTCAGTAGGTCCCCGCAACCTTCACCAAGTCATCGGTTCACCTAGTGGGAGGCCTTCCAACGCAACGTCTTTCAGTTCGTGGTCACCACTCTAGAACTTTTCGGTCCCATCAGCCATTCGTTCTGCAAGCAATGTGTCCTGGACATTGCCACTTAATCTGGCGATTCTTCGGGTATATCAAGGGATATAACTTTTTTATTTTTGATTCTATGACTAAACGTTGTAGATAAACCTATCTGCAACAAAAACTGTCACTATTTTTTTATTGGAACCTATAGTGTTTGTCTGATAGACAGATAAAAAAAAACATATAAACCATTTGGAACCGCTTTTTTTCTAAAATGGCGGCCGTGGGACAAGGGTTGCAACCCACAAACTTTGCTTTAATTTTTTTCAATTTAAACAAAAAACCCTGTGTGAAACTAATAAAAACTTTTCATTCTTTCTTTCTTTACTTAGATTTCTAATCTCTAATTTCTAAAAACTAAAATTACGTCCTCAACGAAATGTACGCTAAGCCCAAAAAAATAAACATTTCAATGAACTAAACTAACGAATCCCTTTACTCGCGCTATATATCATGTA
Organism: Diarsia rubi; assembly: GCA_932274075.1. Taxonomy (NCBI): domain Eukaryota; kingdom Metazoa; phylum Arthropoda; class Insecta; order Lepidoptera; family Noctuidae; genus Diarsia; species Diarsia rubi. The sequence goes on along the minus strand of OW026420.1, from coordinate 1,515,043 downwards.
TCAACATGAATGATACAAGTAGGTCTGTATAACACCAAGGATTTGTAACAATATTAATTTTAAAAGAGTGTCCATGAAGTACAAGAGAAGTGAAGTGTACTTCTACAACTTTGAGTCAATGACTTTTTACCTATCGTCAGTAAAAGTATGCTCGTGTATTCGAACATTTCAATCAATCAGTCACTTTTATTGTCAGGCATTACAGGCTCTTTTAATGGGATAGCCCTTTTTTAATTATTCCTCTTTACTATAAAACTGATGGAAAATCTGGTGATAATAATACTTGTTTGTTAAACTACATAAAATTGATACTTTAATCATAACAGTTTCGTTGTGACAAATGCAACACATATTTATAGCTACCATCACGTACAAGATAAATCTCTCGATGAGCGCGCAGGGGCAGGCCTGACAGGTACATCTCTCCAAGTATCTTTTTCCCAATGGGAGCAATTGCGTCACACTTTGGGACTTGCGGGCATCGCTGGTGTCGTTGCTGGGTTCACTACCAGCGCCGCCACTAGGGTCGGGGCCACCGCGCAATGGGCAATGGCCGCAACGTCCACCACTATTGGGGCCGCCACGGTGGCTGTTGCGGCTGGTATACGGTGAAGAACGTTCTGGAGCTTCTTCGCTTCTCTGGGTAGAACAGTCTGGGGCTACTTTGTAACTAGGGCTGTAGCACTTGCTACTGGGGCCGACACTGGGACTGTTGACGCTGCTACTCGGTTTGCCACTGGCGCTGTCACGGCTGCTATTGGAGCCGCCACTGAGGGAACAACTGCAACTAGAAAACCTGTCAGAGCCTTCGAGGTCAGACATTTTTGTCAGTCGATCTGCTTGTCAGTTATTTCCGAGGTTATACTTCGGTTTTTTATGGAAGGTTTGATGGGTGCTTTTTTGGATTTCAGGGAAGAAAGATCGGGCCTTATTCGGTGTCCTGGGTAGATAAGTTTGGGCTACCGATATAACTGCCATAAAAGCGACCACCTTTGGAACCACGGATTGTGCCAGAGCTGGGGATTCTGATGGCACCAACAGTGTTATAATTAGTGCCGTTAGTGCCTTCAGCCAAGGCCACGACGCCATCCATATCTGCCGGATAACCAATAATCATGTTAAAAACTGAGTTTCTAATGCACTTTACACATCAAAGCCCCTATAATGTCCTCGACACGAGATGTGCAACAATTTTACAAGCCACCGACGACTAATAAATGATTAGTAAAGAAGTATTTCTAAGATACTTACCGAGAAGGATGTTACAATAGTAACTATTGCCCTGAAAATGAGGCGATAAACCATTTGTGTTCTGTTTGCCACCTGAAAAGAAAATGTTAAAAGCTTAAAAAGAGAAACAATCAAAAACTGTTCTTGTTATTTCTATTATGAATCCTAAAGGTTTGGATGGATGTATATTAGTCAAACACGCCAAAATGGATAGATTAGAATGAAATCTGGCACAGAGATATTTTATTGTCTAGAATACCGCTTAAGCCTCGCGTAATGAATAAAAATAATAACAAATGTGTATCTGTGAGAGTGCAGGCAAAGCAAATCGGAGTGGAAGGGATGCCCTGAAAGTGCATACGCTTTTACGCCATCACAGAGGTCTGACTTGGCTTTAGATGCAGACATATCTCTCAGGCATGCTGGTTTCCTCACAAGTTTAGTTTATTTATTAATAATTATAAAAATTACATGTCAAATTTTGAATAATCATACATTAAAGAAAAATAATAATAATAAAATTACCCAGGTCTTGGTCCTTCACCGAAACAAGTCATGTAATTATAACTCACATGAAACACAAAACTTACATGAATCCAAAAAATCAGGGGTGGTGGTGATCAGAGGTAATAAATCCACTGGATCCATTTAATATGAATTTGTAATTGTTCTTCACAATTATACAAACCTATCAATAAACAAATGTGAACTCGATCTATTTTACCATAGTTACACACAACAGGCCATATTATATTCTTTAGATATACTTTTGCTGAATCATAATAAGTAAGCAATAAAGGTAGTAAATATAAATTTGTCTACTTACGTATGTAGCACTGGTTTTTAAATCTTATTGTTGCAGGCAATGCATTTTATTTCTTTTTCATACATAATTGTACATTATAGTTTAAATTTATTGTTTTGGGGTCTGAAGGAGTAGAGTAAACCAAACGGCCACATGCTTGATTTTGACAACGCATTCACGTCATAATTTTGATATGTAAAGACAATAAATATTTTTTTTACCTAGTACTTTGACAGCGAGATAATTTAATCATAAATAGAAAGCATGCCTTTTTAATACTTGTAGTAGAAGCTTAACCAAGTTTTCTATTGTTAAAGATTTGTTTTGTGCCGAGTTAAACTTAGAAATGCACTTAGTTGACCTGTTGGTCTAGTGGTTAGTGACCCTAACTGCTATGCCGGAGGTCGTGGGTTCGATTCCCACCCAGGACAAATGTTTGTGTGATGAGCACGATCATTTGTTCTGTGTCTGGGTGTAATTTATCTATAACATGTATGTATTTAGAAATATATAAGTATGTTTATCAGTTGTCTAGTACCCATAACACAAGCTCTGCTTAGCTTGGGACTAGATGGCGTTGTGTGATAGTTGTGGAATATTATTATTATTATTATTATAGTTACTCGTATTTCTAATTTAATGCCTGTTTCACAGTTACTGTGTTTTGAACTAAGCATCTTATCTTATGTTTGCATGCCAACTTAATGGCGAAATTTGTCATTGCACTACATAATTATTATTTTAGCATCTTTTGTACCACATTTGTTGCAAATAAATAATTTTGACTTTGACTTTGACTTGACTTTAAGAAACTATTCTATTCGAAAAGCCTAGAGCCGCCAGATATTACTTATTTTCTAAAAGACAAAATGTGGGCTATCGAGTAGTGTTTATAGGTACGTGTATTCGACTATAACTTCAGCCAGATGATCTCGTAAAATTAGAGCACCTGTTTAATGAAGACTAGCAACTAGTAGTAACTACTATACTAAGATGATCTAACTGCCGCACTCAGAGAGCTTTAATGATTACTTAGGCCGTCACTTAGTAAACATTTGACATACTTTTGTAAAACAAAACTGTCAAAACCTTTACTAAGTGACAGCTTAAGTAATCATTAAATATTTCTGAGTACGGCAGTTCGAGTGATAGCTAATTGGCCGTGTTATTGCTAGTCTTCGTAAATCATAAGGTATCACTGAAGTTAATACTATAAACTCTAATAATATCTAATAGTGTAAATAGAATAAACTCTCTAAAATCAGATAGTACCTCAGAATTTGATAAAATTATCACTGGGTGTTTTAAACACGTAAAATATGAAATAATTCCGAGTGTAACGCATTTAGCTGGTCTTTGTTTTAAACAAGGCACCTTTCCTTACCTTTAAAAGAAATCGATAATAACCCCTATAATCAATATACAAGTGTGGGCAGGAGGTTGATGTTAGTAATTATAGACCAATTTCTGTCATTCCTGATATCACTATCAAAGAAAGAAAGAAAATTTATTTATTTGTCGCAGAAACATACCGAGCATACAGGAAAAAAAACATTACACAAACAATGCTACACAAACACTACAAAGTATAAAACAAAGTCGCTTTCTCTGTCCCTATATCCCTATGTATGCTTAAATCTTTAAAATTACGCAACGGATTTTGATGCGGGTCACTAGTATATCATAAAATAAATAAACAAATAGACATACACACAAAACCATATTACAGAATACAAATCGGTGTTGATCGACACCAGCAACTGTATAATGTACAGTGTTATTATGAAATAAACATTTTTGATTCGATTTTGATTTTCGAAGGTTAAGGGCTAAGTTCTCTCTTTGGTTTTTTGCTAAAAAAAAACAGTAGTAGCTGCTAATTACTAATCTTCATTAAACAGACGCTCTATCACTCAATCCACATGCACATGCTTTAAAGCGTCTGGGGGAAGTAGTATTATTTTGTGATAATATTTTATGGAATATCTATAAAAATCAATCATTAGAATTTAAATATAGTAAACTCTATTTTTACCCGACTGCGGCGTAGCCCAAAAGGAGGGTTATGTGTTTGACGTGTATGTATGTATGTATATATGTAGGTATGTATGTATGTCCGTTTCATTGTTTCCTCAAAACTCCTAAACGGATTAAGGGATTTGAATGAAATATACGTCGTTAGATTCGTCTTGATGGTGCGAGTGACACTGGCTACATAACATTAAAAATAAAAAACAAAGAAAAATTGCTGGTTTTAGGGGCCATATCGTGTATTTGAAAAAATAAAATATCCATTACCATTGAGTAGGGTATCAAAATGAAGGGTTTTAAAAGGAGATTACAAAAATATACGACACTTATATGTTTATAATTAATTCAAAACACAAAAGTTAAATTATCTGCGAAGTATTTTACACTACCAACGAAAGAACAAACACATACGAACTAAAAAGTTAGAAATAAAAAAAGTTGTTAAAAAACTAAAAAACCCGACTGAAAAGACTGAAAAGCAAATAGCAAGCACATTTTAAATTAAACAAAACTTGGAAGCAGGCGGGGTTCATTTGAATATTAAATTATGAAATGAAAATAGAATGGACCCCGCCTGCTTCCAAGTTTTAACTACTTTTTTTTATTAACGTTTCTCACCTGGTATCTGTGATTGACTGTCTAACCAACTTGGCAGGTATGCTGGCACTCAATACAAACACTACTCTAAGCCCTACATTTTGTCCTTCATAAAATAAGCAATGGCTCTGAGCTCGAAAAACGAAAAATGCCTGATTTTTATAAATTAAGATGATTTTAAGTGATGACTAAGGTTAGACAATGACAAAAAATTATGAATGATAATAATATTTATGGTGATGGTTACTACCATTATTTAACTACTGGTCTTATCATCTGGTTCTATAAAAAAGAATACTATAACATCAATTGGACAGTAACAATGACCCATCTGTTGCAGAAACAGAGGGACTTAGTAGTGGATGCGAAGCGGGGGGTGGTGTCCGAGAAGAAATAGCGCGAGACTACGCTGCGCTGCAGTCGCGGCTAAGACGAGAATTCTCTGATCGACGAGGGAAGCTGTACGCAGGTAAGACCTAGAAGGTTGGCGTTTAAGGTGGAAGCTCACATCTGGCCCGCGAAATTCTAATTTTCTTACGTTTTTGGCAATTTGCAGGCCAGTGCTTGGTTGTATGTTTATGAAAATTTGATTTGCGACTGTAAGACGTATGAAGTTACCGAATTATAACCATCAAAATTATCAATACAACCCTCCAAGTTCATTTTCATGTCAAGATTGATTTTTGCATGTAAAAGTCATTCTTTAGTAATTTAGTCGTCGTTCTTTAGTAGTTAGTAATTTTGATGGTTATAATTCGGTAACTTCATACGTCTTACAGTCGCAAATCAAATTTTCATAAACATACAACCAAGCACTGGCCTGCAAATTGCCAAAAACGTAAGAAAATTAGAATTTCGCGGGCCAGATGTGAGCTTCCACCTTAAAGAAACTATTACCGTCGCTCTTTGTCAATTCTGTCCGTATAAGCGTGCTATAGAGACAACTACAGCTCAGACCAATTTTTGATGAGGTCGACGTTTTGTATTCCCCTTTTTTCTGAGTGAATTCAATCAATTTTGACGTTAAGATTTTGAGAAATACTAAGTCCTTAGCAATTTCTTTAATGTTAATAAAACAATCGCTTTAGAGGCATTATTCAGGAAGCAAAAAGGGGAATAAGTATTCGCAGCCCATGTTATACAATTTGAGTCAGCTTTCGCAATACACAACATACACAATAAAGAGTCAGGGTTATCAGTGATGGGCTGCGGGATGTTGTAAGAAATACCGCGGCCTTGACATATAGGGCTAAGTTTGACACTCCCTCTCGCTCTGCCCAAGAGCGAGAGGGGTTATTTGATGATTTCCGACCCCCCCAAAAAAATAATAGGGTTATCAGTGATGAAACAACAAGCCGTTGATCAAATCTACGTAGCCTTCTCATGGCCTTCTCCAAACTATGTTGTTGCCGGTTTCCCATCTAACCGGATGTCAAGACTGTAGCAAAAAGCCTATATTTCACAGATAGTGACTACTTCTCAGATACACACTGGATTGTTTTTGTTTCTATAATTTAATGAATTCCATCAGAAGAGTGGTATTATGTTCTGTAGGCAATTAAGTTTAGACAATTCAATTCAATTCGATCATTTATTGCATATCACATGTGTTTGACAAGATCTTAATAATAATAAAATAGTTCACATGGACCGGGCAACTTTTTTTTACAATAATGATAGTAGCATTTATGATACATTAATTAAAAAATTTTAAACAGTAATTAGATATTTAGAAATGTTTGAGTTCATTTAAATAAGCAAGCATAAGCAATCATAGGAAAAAAATTAAAGCAATTAACTAAAATAATAAAAGTCGGTAAATAGAATACAATTATAGGCAAATGCATCATGTCAATAAAATAAAATAATAATCAAAATACAATCACAATAAAATGTCAAAGATGTAATACAAAATGTCAATAAATAATAACCAAAATTCAATAAATAAGCAGTCGAAGTTAGTCCATTATGATGTCATCATTAAAAAAAAAAACATTCAAAGTGTATTAACAATTGTCAATTAATAATTTTCTGACTCGTTTTATAAATATTTTGTCATTTTGTTCCATTCATATCGCATTTGGAATTCTGTTGTAAATTTTAATTAATGTAACGTGAGGGCTAGTGCTGTGTAATTATAGCGATCGATTGGGGTAATTTTCAAATCGTGAACGCGGTGCATATCAGCGAAGCTGGTTAGAAATTTTAACGTAGAAGTTCGGATTCTGTCTAACAAAACAGATTTCTAGAATGTAAATTGATGTCAAAGTTAAAAAGTATTAGTTTCTTGAAATTAGGTCTACAACTTTCATCGTTTTCAATATGGACCAATATCCTGATACATTTTTTTTGTATGTTCGTATTACAAAAAAAATGTCACTCATTGATATCAACACTATTTCCCCATAGGATTATGTGATAGATTCGTATTTGCAAAATAGATTCCAATGTGTAGACGTAAATGGCGCGAAATCTTCCGGGCTACCGGTTCGGCTAGGTGTACCTCAAGGTTCAATACTGGGTCCGTTTTTATTCTTGGTTTATATTAATGATCTACCATACTATTTAAAGGGTTTTTGTGACGTTGTACTATTTGCAGATGATACCTCTCTTATCTTTAAGGTAGATAGGAATAGACACGATTTTGACGACGTAAACAGCACGCTATCAATGGTCACGGATTGGTTCACAATAAACAACCTTGTTCTAATGCCAAGAAAACTAAAATAGTTAAGTTCGCTTTACCCAATGTTAGAAATCTAGGTCCCAATATTATCCTCGCCAATCAGGAGCTGGAAACTGCCGACTCTGCTGTATTTCTGGGCATAACAGTCGATCCAAAATTACAATGGGGTTTACATATATCAAGCCTAGCGGGAAGACTAAGTTCAGCCGCATACGCCGTCAGAAAAGTAAGACAATTCACTGACGTTGATACAGCACGGTTAGTCTACTTCAGTTATTTTCACAGCGTTATGTCATACGGTATTCTGCTGTGGGGCAAAGCTGCTGATATTCAAAATATATTTGTTCTGCAGAAGCGAGCGGTTCGTGCAATTTATCAGCTGGGTGCCCGAGTTTCTCTTAGAGATTTTTTTAAGGAGATTGGTATCCTCACTGTTGCTTCTCAGTTCATCTTTGCCAACATTTTATATATTAAACAAAATATCCACCTGTACACTAAAAACAGTGATATTCACAACTTTAACACTAGAAATAAGCATAAACTACGCGCTCCTTTTCACCGGCTTCACAAAGTTCATAATTCATTCGTCGGGCTTGGTATAACATTTTATAACAAACTGCCATCTTCCTTTCTAGACTTGCCATTTAATGCGTTTAAAGCCAAAGTAAAATCTAATCTTTGTTTAAAAGCGTACTATTCCATTAACGACTACTTAAATGATAAGAACAGTTGGTCGCTGAGTTGAACACAAGACAAAGTTTGTTATTTATTTATGTTCTTTCTCCAAGATTAGTTTACTGATATGTTATGTCTATTTTTTATTATTATTATATACTTTTTTATACTTGCCTTACTATTGTATCGAGTCTGGTTCTTCTAACCAACCTAACAGACAGATGTGTGCTGGGGAGTTTGTTCCGCCACTTCTTCTTTCCAGCAAAAACACTAGGAAGTGTCGAAGGGGGGGCGTTTTGGGGGACTGTCTCTTGTAAATAAGTAAAGTAAAGTAAATTTTGACGTTCGAAAAGTGCTGATTATCAGCCTAGTTTGAATAAATGAGTTTTGATTTTGATTTTGATTATTCCGTATTTTAGCCACGCGTATGCATAAGCATAGTAAGTGGATAGGGCAGTTTTTAAATCTGTTGTTTTTTTCAGCTCACGTAGCGCATATATGAAACTAGATAGTTTTGATTTAATTTTCTGAATGTGTGCTTTCCACGTCATATGAGTATCTAGCTCCAGACCTAACAAGGTAAAAGTATCCACACATTCTACTTTTGGTACCTTCGAGAGACCTACTTGGGAACATCAAAAAGTTAGATAAAAAAGATTTAAAACAGTTTTTTCATTTGTTTTCTCGGGGTCCTCTGATACTGACAAAAACTTAAAATCACAGTTACGTTTATTTTTGCTACACTAAGGTCACTGTTGGGTCACTGACGTCCATGCAAGTCTGTTTAGATTACTATGATCCGTATTCCCCTTCACAATAGGTTAATTTTAAATTGTTTCTAGCAAAAAATAAATAACAACGAAAGGACTATAGTTGAATTGCTTAAAGAAGAATAGTTTAACTACTAGTCATTTTGTTTCTTGTTCCATAAGCGGTACCTCTAATAAAGGGTAGTTAAAATAATACCAACAATGGATTTCAATTATTTCAGCTACTCGTCCAGTAGCTACCGAGGAGCAGTTGTCAGCAGACTTCCGCAAGAAGCTAGCAGAGTGGCAGCTCAAGAAGGGAGTCAAGCAGCCGCTGCCGGTGCCAGCTAGGCAGGATCTTAGCGAAGACTTCCTAAGGAGATGGGGTAAGCACTAATGAAGAAACAGGTTGTACAGGAACTGCTTTGAATTGTTTACACCAAACACCTAACTCATCATCACCATTTCAGTCCAAAGACACTAGTACAATAGGCATCCCCCAGGTGTCGCCACATTGACCGGTCCCGTGCGTCTCGCAACCAGCGGGTCCCCGCAATCTTCACCAGGTCATCGCTCCACCTAGTGGGAGGCCTACCAACGCAACGTCTTCCGGTTCGCGGTCGCCACTCTTGAACTTTTCGGCCCCATCGGCCATCCGTTCTGCGAGCAATGTGCCCATTGCCACTTAAGTCTGACGATTCTTCGGGCTACGTCGGTAACCTTGGTTCTCATGCGGATGTCCTCATTTCTGATTCGATCACGCAAGGAAACTCCAAGCATAGCCCTCTCCATTGCTCTTTGGGTGACTTTGAGCATTCTGATGAGGCCCATTGTGAGCGACCACGTTTCGGTCCCGTATGTAATCACAAACACATAAATAGACCAAATTAAAGTGGAAGCTCTAGGGTAGCCGAATTTTGAATTTTCTTACGTTATTTGCAATTTGTCAGTCAGTATTAGGTTGTATGTTAAATAAAATAGGATTCATGTTGAATAATTGCAGACGAATGGAAACGCATGAAAGAAACCAATTCAGTGCCAGCTTGGGAGGAGGAAGCGAAACCTGATGAAGTTCTTGTACAAACTTCAACTGGACTCTTCAAATTCCAAGGTACGTCATCGCCTGCCTAGCTTTTTCTTAGACAATCATGTTGGGGTTAGCATCCAGTTAAGCCGAATGCAGTGGAGTACCAGTGTTGTACGTGGAGCGACTGGAGCAATAACTAAACTTTTCAAATTGTAATTGTGGTAATATTTAGACTGCTTCGTTGGTAGCCAACGTGATTGAGAAGCATGAAGCCCTGTGTGCCCGGATAGGGTAAAAAAGTTATTGGGTTTTTCCGTCAGAACTTTCTTAGTAAAAGCCACGGAGACTAGATCTGTACCCTATTGATGGCAAAAGGTTCGGCCTCTGTTACATTGGACTTAAATATAACTGGTGAAATGTGGGTCAATCTAACCCATCGGAGATTACATGACAACAAAAAAAAATATTGAAAGTGGCTTGGTGACGAACTACAACAGCAAAAAATAAAATGAGTATAAAATTAATCTCTGAAATTACTTAAACGCATTTTGAGTTTTAATGTAATCGTCTTTATAACGCTTCAGGAATATCCCGATCTTTCACCCGCAAGCTCCACGAATGGGAGAAGTCCCGCGGCATTGCTCCGGAAGCCTCCACATCAGCTCTACTCCGCGCAGCACGAGCTCGCAACAGCAAGGTTCCTCAAGCTCCTCTAACCAGGACCCAATCTGATGGCAGCGTGGCTCCGTCAGCTGCAGGGTCTAGCAGCAGACTCCATGCGTCCAGTCTCAGTGTCAATGATGCTGATGATTTCGATTCGGAGTACGATAGAGAGGAACATTCTGTGAGTATGAGGCGCCAATATTATAAATTTAATCACATTTGTTATGTTTTTGAATACGTTTTTGAGTACCTACCTAATGTTGGTAAAATGTACAGAAATTAGACCTGATTCATTTTACCTAGCCCCCTGTATTTCATCCCCAGACTTAGGGGTTTTACCTCAAAGAGTCGCTCACAAAACTATTCTTCATAATTATATTTTCACGTCTCGTACTGCGTAAAGCTGACATAAATACACTCAATTGTTCTAAGCGTCCTCTCACCATTGCACAACTGCCAAAACACAAGTACAAACGTAAAGACAGGAACGTTCTAAAGCCAAAACATACGCTAACAATCTCAGCTTGCTACTAGTTTCTACCAAGAACAAAAGGAATTTCCCATTTTTCTACATCTACAGCTTGACGGCATCGACGACTGCGACAGTCCACATACTCGAGGAGCGGTTCTCGTGGAATTCGAGGCAGAAGAGGTCTGCACAGCAGCTCCACTGATGGCTGTATCTCCTCGCCATACTCCTCAGAAGCCAGTTTATACTTATGGGCAGGCTGAAGCCAGGTTGCTATGCGAAACTAGCTCGGCAGTCACAGGGACAGCAGTGCTGCAGCCTAATGGAGCTGGTAAATTGATAATTTTAAATCTTAGCAACGTGTACACTATAACAAAAATCACTTATGTTACTCTTAAAGGGTAGAAGTGCACATCCTAATAACACCTAGTACACCTATGTCCTGAAATATGGGCCATGTGACCAGGGCTAGCCACCAATTTTTAAAAACTCACAATCCCAGTATTAAAAAAATCAATCTGAATGAATCATTTTTACAGTGGTCCTTTCCGATGCTCGCAGCGTAAAATCCAAAGAATCTTCAGGAGCTCGACCGAAGATTCGTGAACAGGTAACACACATATTCTTCACAATCTAAGAAATTCAGTCTAAATCCTTCATAAGTAAATAACATTACAGAACAAACACACAGAGAAGACCAGAAGAAAGATTATGAGGCAACCGAGCATTGAAGAAGATGCCATGTTTATTAGAAAAACAATAGAAGAAATAGAGAGAGGAAGTTCTCGTCGTTTTAGAGATAGAGAAGCCACTGATAATGAAACTCGTCATAAAAGCTTTGAGAGAGAGCTACCAACCATACCACAGAGAGAAATAGAAAGAGATTATAGCCCAAAAAATAATAAAAGTGATAAAGAAAGAAATGTTGATAAAGATAGAGATAGTTTTGAAGAATCTAAGGATGATAGTAAGAAAAAAGATGTAGAGAAGAGTAATGGTAAAAAGAAATCTAAGTCAAGAGCTAGGTTAGAGCGAGAGCAGTCGAAGCCTTCAGAAAGTGATACGGAGCCTGAAGTAGATACAGTAACAGTCGAGATACCTAGGAGAAGAAAGAGACCACGACGTGCATCTGAAAAGCCGAGAACACCGCCAACGTCACTACATTCAGATTCGGAAGGAGAAGTAAGTACACACAACAAAGTAAAGCCTTTCTTATGAAAGCAGTCTCGCAGACGTGGCGCTACTATCATACAACGATATTTCTCTATAACTATTTTTTTTATTTAAACATATAGATAAAATTGTATAACATTTTACTATTTTAATCCAATTTATCTGATGGAGTAGCGATATTAATTAGTAAGCAAAAACAAAAAGGTCATTGAAAATCCACATAATTATTATAATTATGTTTGCAATGGACTTCATCCTCATCCGCTGGTAAACATTTCTACCTACGAACAATCCATCTGTCTATCAGTAAAATAACGATTTCATCATTTCCAGATCTTCGTCCTCAAACTAAAAGCACCAGAACAACGCGACCACTCTCCAGAAATTATAGTCAAAACTACTCGCAAAATATTCTCACCCGTGGTACGCAGTGGTGAATCAGTACCCAGAGCCGTCATACCAGTAAACGTCGAGGATTTAGCTGAAGTCAGAACCTCAGACCACCGAAACGAAGGGAAAAATAAAGAGACTAAATCTGAAAATGGAAAGCAAGAGAAGAGCACTCGGTCTAAGAGTTCTGGTGACCTTCAAGAGACTGAGGAGTTGAAGAAGAGGACCAGGCCTCCATTGCCGTCTTCGCCATCGTCGCAGAGGAAGCCACAGCCTCCTAAAGAAACTGCACCGTCCATCCGTATTATGATACAGCGTTATAATAAGAAGATCAACGAGGAAGGTAAGGGACACAATGCTGTTTCTATTATTACTACTTTTTAGCCATTACTAACAGTATTCCAAAAAATTAATGAAAATTCGCCTATGTCCATCAATTATTGAGAGCTTAGGTAAGGCCATACCTGAGTACGAGAATGCAATCCCAATGTACTTTAAAAAGTAGGTATATTTATGTATGCTTACTTTTTAAAGTACGTGAACACATTGAGTAAGCTAGTTTTTTCATTGAACTTTACATAGCTACAAGTGCTACAACCTACAACAAACAACTATTAAAATGTTAGTGCACCTACCTGCAAAGGACACGGTGTTATTAAAATACCAGTTTTAAAATAAACAGAGAAACAAGTTTGTAGCTAAATCGTTTATGGCATTTGCAAATCACGATGGTGACTACAATCACAGTCAACCTCTTACAACGGTCGGACATTGTTGTGGAGAGAAAAAAGATGAACAGAAGTAAATATCAGATTTTTAATACCTAGTATCATTTAATTGTAATCTTCATCAGCCTTATACCTTATACAGTCGCCTCTTAGTAAATTAGTCCCCAATTGGGTATTTCACCAAAAGGTTCTAACTAGATTATCTGTTAGATTATCTAAAAATAATGGATACGTGTTTTTTGTTTTATCAAATTTATAAATAAGTGGGGGCTTCACTTTTTGGGTAAAAAAGTACTAACCTTGTGACGTCAAACGACACGACACGACTTTTCGTAGCACTGTATCGTCTTCATCTTTTGTTTACATGAAAAAAGAAAAACTATGTGAGATTGTCATTGAAATTTCATCCTTTGTATTATGTATTTTGTCACAGTTCGCTTCCCGTCTCACCATATGCAGCTTATTACCTGTGATTTACACGGAGTGACGGCTTGTCTCACTTCCACGACTAAGAAATACAATTTACATTGATATTAAAATGTTTTCAGGTCATACATCTGGAGCCAGCAGTGGTGCATCTTCACCGGCTTGGCGATCACCGGCTACTGAGCGCCGGAGGCCTCCCGATATGCCTGTTGGTGTTAACATCAGGTATCTACGACTTTCCATTAGTTTTAACTCACGTAGTATATTATCCTTCTTTGCAACAGTGATTCATAGTGCGCGTTTGCCGTTTACTATGCTGATGAACATTTGTTATCAACCTGTTTTTGCGTCGATTTCTCATATACAAAACATTAAAAGTTTAATCATCAAACTTTTGCCCATAATGCAGTACACACTACGGCACATAGATCCAACCGCATTTGACAAAAATAACAAAATCACCATTAATTTCCAGAAATAACCCGTTCCTCGAAAGGGAAGTACAAAAATCAGCAAGTGCCTGCCAACTGTCCAGACGTGACGTTTCATCAGCGGAAAAACGCCTAACACCAGCACCTACAACTGGGCTGGATGGTGTTCTGAAGTCTCACAGCGCAAATGCTTTACACCCAGAAAAATCAACAGCTAAAGCATCAATACAGGAGAAGATTGAAGATAGTCAGGAGACTATAGTACCGAATACTACAGCAAGCACTGATACTATTGTCCCGGACTTAACAAGGAACCTTCCACAAACGTCTTCAAAGACAGAGTCCCTTCCCGCTCTAAGACATGTCTCCGATGTCACAGTACCTACATTCAGCAGTTTCATGTCTGGACAACCAGGGTTATTCGGGAGGTCGATATCAACGGTGGAGACTCCAACGACTTACGTGGACTATGAAGCCTCGGCCGCAACGTTGTCAGAGAGGGCGGTGAAGCTTCGAGCTGCGAGGGAGAAGTTTTTGTCTTCGACGGTGCCTATGAGGCGAGAGGGTACCAGTTCGGCCAGCGATTTAAGGCCTGGAGACAGGTAAGTTATTCTTCTATCTGTTTTGACAAACCAAGTCGTTTACTCATTTTTCAAATTGAATAAACATCCCTAAACATTTCAATGTGTCTGTGATAACGATTGTCTCCGATTTTCATAACTGAATAAAGAATTACAATTGATTTCATCCAGATCTGTTTACCCGTTCTATCATAATTGAGTAACCAACATCCATTCCTCCAAACTTTTGCATTTATAACAGTAGTAAGGTTATTTTGTCGAATTTCATAATTATGTTTTTCCGTTTTCAGGTCAAGTAGAATAAGTTATGAGAGTGACGTGGCAGAATCTCAAGGGTCAAGCACACAGGAGTCTGCGGCGTTGGGCAGGAGTGCGTCCACGGGCATGGTCAACGTGGACAGAGAGGCTTGGCAAAGAGTGGCTGAAGGTAGGTTATTAAATAATTACGAAACAACCGTGAAACTTATAATTTCAGATAAGAGAATTTGGTATGCCGTAATCTATTCTAGGTTTACTCATATTTCGCCTTCAATGTCTGAGTCCCATGTAATCGGGGGTGACCCTGTTGTTATCAACTGGGTACAATCCCAGACTCGGGCCTGCCACTGAGAGATGATTTACATCCTCTATTTATTATTGTCTATTTCTTATCACGAGATGAAGATGGATCATTTTCATTTCATTTATTCAATAACAATAAAAAATTGTGTCTGAATGTTACATAAAAAAAAAGTCTAAATCACATAATTAAAATAAGTTATAAAAAATAAAAAACATAATTTGACTAATAATAAATAAAAAAAAAACCACTAAGTAAATTAAATTAAAATAATAAAAATCACAACATTATACTATGTCAACATAAAACGTAAAATGATTTGTGAGATGTGCCATGATTTCTAAAAACTTCTTACTGTCGCGGGTTTCTTCAAAGCGGTATCGAATTGAATGGTGTAGTTTCATCAGGGACCATACCCATTATCGTTAGCGAGGTGCGTCAATAACCAGAATTTTAAACCTGATTTTTGAGAAATTCAAAGTGCTTATTAACATGCCTCGATGGTCTGGTGGTGGCAGTACAAGAGGTCTTGGGTTCGAATAGGTGTTAGGCAGTGTTATTGGCTTTTTCCATAAGGAGTTTCCTAGTTGCAGCCTCGGAGTTTGGATTTGTGCCTGTTTGATGGCAAGGCTCATCCCCTACTACTTGGGACTTCGACAAAAATGTGGGTGTACTAATGAAAGCACCTCTAACTAACCCTTCGGGGAATGCGCCTACTATTGCTATTTACTTATAATAACTGTTTAACCAACAGGTTCCCGTCGTGAAGGTCGCACCCGCTCACGTTTCAGCCTGGCCCGCTTAGCGGCCAAGCTGCGTCGACGCGACGAGGGCGGTGCGGTGTCTCGCCTCTGTCGCCAGAGCCTACTTGTGCAGCTCATCAATAAACACTAACTATAATATAATTTAATTATACTGTACGCATTGTAACTGGTGTTTTATTTCGTAGAAACTATGGCAAGCCTTTCGGCGTTTTCATAATCAGCCTCATACTGCTGGGACGCAGGCCTCCTCTCTATGAGAGAGAACTATTTTGAAATGAAAAAAAAACAATTACAGATTTACAAGCAATGACGAACCTTCGAACTAGTTATGCTTGCGCCATTAGTATCACGGTTACCTTCATAAAATAATGTATCGTCATTGTGAATAAACACGACGTCTTTTGTTTCGGTTGGGACTAAATTCACTGACAGACAATGCTCAGTTTAAACCGCTGAGTATACAGAGTGGACCGGAATCGCGAGTGCTGTCGAGGCCCGGGAATTTATTAATCGTTGCGTAGTTAAACATTGTGGCACTGACATGGGACGACACGCGTGTATTCACAATTGGTAATAGTTGTTAACGATGCAAACCCTTCAATTTCGACGACATCGATTTTAACTTATCTAACGCCGTACCAAAGCATTTATTCCCTCCAATATCAGTGCAAGAGATACAGTAGCGAATTTGCTCAGCGTTGAATGAAATCCTTACAAATAAAATTTTGGTTGTTTGAAAAAAATATTTCTACCATAATGTTCATAATGAAATTGCATATCCATCTAAGTACAAAATCAAAACAATCATAAGTTTTCGAGAAGAGGCATGTTTTCAATTATAATTTCTCATTTCTTTGGCTTCGTTGTGAGGATATTAATTAAAAAAATTACTTTGTATAAAAACTACCATTTTGGAGCCAAGATTATTTAGTTTAATGTATTTTTATCAGTTGACATTTCTATTGGATCAAGAGAACATAGTTCCAAAAACTGTACAAAAACCGGCTAGCCTAGCGATGCTTTTAGGACACGCATCTGTAGGAATAGATAAAAAAAGAAAATAATGTTTATTAGAGGTTGAAAATTGCGCCAGTTACAATGAAGTTGAAAGGGAGTCGTATGTCTTAGCAAGACTCTTTGTTAATAAAAAAGGTTAATCAAATAAAAACGAAATTAACTTGACAGGATTAACGAGCTTGAAACTTCTTCTTTGTATTCTACTCTTTGGATTTGACATTATTTGGAAATGTAAGATGTAACAAAATTGCTAGTGTTTGTATGAAATTCCTGTAGTTAAAATAGAAACGGCGAATGAAAACACATAGTACAACAGAGAATGAGGTGAATTTTGAGTGATGGCGATGATTCTACACCCTGCGTACCGCAATGCGGGAAAAGTACGAAATTCTGTGTTGTTTGGAGGTAACGTATTTTGATTTCAAACTTGATTTGTTATCCAAATTGCGGCCTGGAAAAGGCCATTAAAATGCTATTGGCGCAGCCTAGGTATATCCGTTAAAGTCGCGGGAAATAGCTGGTAGACAGTTACAATGAACCGGAAAGTAGGTATGTCAGAGGCAAACAAACACACACACACACACACACAACACACACAAAACACAGCACACACACACACAAACACACAGAACACACACACGGAATACAGCGTTTGTGATTGGGAACTGAATAGGGTAGTTAACAAAAAAAAATCTAATTAGTCTGCCAGATAGATTTCCAAAAAAAAAACAAACAATGAAGACGATACCACAGTGCTTTGAAAACTCGTGTGACGTCATTTTCTAAGACATTAGTATGACATTCTTTACCGGTGAGTGACAACCCCCCACTGAAATCTTTGACGCGTTTTATCTCCGTCATTTTAGATTAATTTGATAAAACAAAAAATACGTATCCAATATCTTTCGATAATCTAACAGACAGACTAATTAGTTTTTTTTTTTTTTAAATCAGTAAACATCTAGGGATGTTTGTTGTTGATCAGTAGGGCTATTGCGTATCTTTTAAATGACAGTGGCTAACCTATGGTGCTTATCAATTACTGTCAAATGGTTCCATTTTGTTTATGAAACTCTGAGCATGCACTCGCGAGGTAGATATGACGGCGCACACTCTCTGAGTAACGTTGGCCATGTCCCAGTAACATGATGAAATGACAGTGGCTATTATATAGTGTCCATCAAATAATGTCAAATGGTTCCATTTTGTACTCAACCATAACCAATTTGATACTTAATCCATGGACAATATGATAGCCACTGTCATTTAAAAGATACGCAATAGCCCTGCAGGCCGATGTTGTTTATGTGGTTAGTACCTAACCTAATGTCAGAGTTTTTATGCTGTAAAGGGCCTCTGACTTGGCTTTACATGCCATAAGTAGCAGTAGCAGATTTGAGTTGCTACTTTAATTATATAGAAACATGAATATGACTCTGGGTTATTAATTGCATCCACTTTCATCGTCTTCTTTACAGTTGTTTAATTAAAAAAAAAAAAAAAACTGAAAACCCATTTCTATTACTAACTTTATTTTATTTTATAATTTTGTTTTTTAATGTAACCTTAATTATTTTTTGTTGTCGTACTTGCCCTTAATTTTTCTGTGAGTGCTGTGCACTTCTGTAAGTGACGAATTCACTCCTTAATTTTTCTGTGAGTGCTGTGCACTTCTGTAAGTGACGAATTCAATATGTTTGAAACTGTTTGTGATGTAATTTTATGTATGTTCTTAGTGAGTAAGTCGTTGAAGTGCCATAAATATAAATAAAAATATTTTCAGAACATGTCTGTCCTGTTGAGTGCGCGGCAAAATTACTATTGTTTCTTTGTCTTTCTACAATTTTATTGGTGAGTTCCGTTCAGTTTCCTTTTATCTAGGTTGGCTTCACTCGTATAGTAAGTAGTTCCAATGTAGCCTACATTGGATTTCATTTGGACATTCCGATAGCATGCAATAAACATATCCGATCGATAAAATATGTATAATAGTAATTTTGCAGACCAACTTTCAGCTTTTATGAAATAACGAAGGTCTGGCCGTCGTAGGCTCTTGCTCTAAGACCTGGGAACCACCTAGTTACGGAGATATTTGGGGTCAAAGTTACAAATTTTTCACAGCTTTTTTTTGTAAATCCTAGTTTTTCAGGTTATATTTTACTTAAATTACCTCCATGACCCGTTTACTATTCAAAGCATCCACTAGCACAATGTATTAAGAGAGCTATACTACATTGAGTTTTACCGTAAAATGTGTTATCTCACCCAAAAAAAAAGTCGTTTCCCAAGAATATTTTTTGTCTTGTGGTACATAATGCTTCCTTGACGGCTTCGTGAAAGTTTCGTTTACAGCCGCTATAGTAGGTGTAGGCGTTAATTACGATGTCTTGCTAAAAATGGCTATAAAAAGAGCTATGAAAAGACTTTATTTCTCGGAAAAACTTGCTCTAGATCTGATCATCCCCCAAATAGAAGAATCAGAAGTGGAATCTTTCAAAAAAAGTAGTCATTGAAAGCACCAAGTCCTGTTCCCAGATGTGCCATGTGGCCATGGGATAAGGACCGACAAACCAAGGTCACCTGTCCTGTGTGCCAAAAACCTCTTTGCGATGAACATACTTAGGGTACGTGTCAAGAACGTGTAACCAAAAATATTGTTTTGTTTTGCATTGTCAAATAAACAGTCTTTATCAATAAATAATCATCTTATTAAATTCTTGTTTGATAAATAGGTATAACTTTATTTATTATATTAAACCCCTGGGTAGGAACAGTGTTTGTCATGGAATGGGTAGGGATCTGTTTTTTTATATTTCTATGGTAGGGATCAATAAATTTGCCAAAACTTGTTTTATTTCGTCGGAAAATTTACAAGGACGCAGGGCCTTGTAAGATTTCCGTGTCTGAGGAGATAGGCTAAGACAAGGTGACGGTCGAACTTAGTCATCTCAGCAAATTGTTGGATAACTTATGGTATTATTGATGGACGGAGAGGGAGAGGAAAGCCATGGATGGGTTGTATGAGCAATTATATGAAAGAAAAGGAGTAAATGACGGTTGACAGAGGAGAAAAAATAGACCCCCAGTAACATAGGGCAAGAGCAGGAAAATCATGATTTAATGGTTTTATTATTTCAGTACGTACCCCTCGGAAGCTTCACAAATTGTGAGCCATCCTGTAACTCAAATAAGTTAAAAATGCCTGTATGGGACGACAACACTTCGGCCATGTGCTGTCTTTGTGACGTTTACAAAACGACTTTACAGTAAGTATCTTTAGTTGGAAATAGCCTCTTCCCGTTAAAAGAAACACAAACATGAATATGAGTGTACCAATGGATACACTTCTGTCTAACACTTCAGTGATTATAGGCGTGATGTTGTGTTTGTATTTACTTAAAATAATCCAAAAATAAGTACTAAGCATTAAGCTTTATGCTCGGTGTATAACCTAGATGATGCTAGCAAAGCCCAACAGTGGGTGAAGTCAGGCTATGAATGGATAATGATGATTTTGGTCATTATTTGTGTGTTCAAATAAAAAATGAACAGATCGAATCGATAGAAGACCCAAGGTAACTCCACAGTCCGGAGAGTTGCCAAACTAAGGTCGAAATAGGCAGGGCATTTTCCTCACAGAACAGGTTGTACATTGTTAAAAACATAAATGTTTTGCTTTAATAATAAAAAAGTATATTTCTTTGCAGAATAGGGCATGAATTCAAAGAACTTTTTAATCAAACTGTGACTTTCTTTTCGGAGTCACTGCACAAAGCCAAATTACAGGTATGTTTATTGAGCATCTTTCAAGCAATTAGTATAAACAGTGATAGCCCAGTGATGGGACCGTCAGATTGTCAAGTCTTAGGTCTCAAGTTAGAACCAAAGACACGCACTTCAGATTTTCCGGTTTCTTGTGCGTATTGTATAGTTAAAACTTGCTTCGGTGAAAGAAAACATCTTTTGAAAGCATACTCATACTTGAGAGATACTGCTCGACGGTATACAAAACCAAGTTACAGATCCTTAGGCGGCATATATGAACTCTAAAACCAAGTCAAGCACTAACAACATGAACAAGAAACGAAAGATCCAATTAGTTAGAGCCCCAGCTAAGAGTCTACTGCGTCAGAAAAGGACGGTTTCAACACAAGTTTTTGCACGAGTTAATCTTTAAGCTTATGCTAAACTGGTTCGTGAATAGGTGCTTAGCTATCACACACCGAGAACAGTTCGTGTCCCTGAAAGCACGTTAAGTTGTTGAGACTCAATAAGTGGGTATTCGGGGTTAGAGGATATTCAACTGCATCCGATTAGATATGAAACCGATCCCAACATAGTTGGGAATGAGTTAGATAGATGTTGATAATGAACGGAGTCTAAATAATCCTATATATTTTATCCACAGTTCTATCGGTTGTTGGGCTCGTGGGACAACTATGATTTGTGTCGTTCAGTGTGTTGTGACGTGAGTATTTGATTACAATAATTATACGAAACCCTAGTGAGAGCGAGTTTCAGGTACCGCCTGGTATAATAATACTTTTGTAAGTCTTTATACTCATAAAGACTTAGAAACATAGGTATAGTAAATAAATGGGTGACGACCGCCATGATGATACTCTTAAGTAGTCACTTCACTTCATCATTGCCCGTATTAGCAGAGACATCGTAGATAGCATCTGTCATGTGCCAATATTCATCACGCTACGTGTCATCTATACACATTTATTATTTAATAAATCATTCTTTTTTATTGTTTTATTATATTTTACTAATCGGAGTTTAAAGTTTCCTTGGCGGCAGAAATAAATAATGTCGGTAGTCGTTTCCCAAACGATCACACAGGGATACAAAACTTTACCTATTTAGCTTTACGAATTGGCTATTTGACTACCTACTGTTGAAAATTCACTAAAATGTTATGTTATTTCAAAGAAGTAACAGAAATAACACGATGTGTGAAAAAAGGAATAAAATCGAACAAAACATGGCTTAGTTATAACTGGTTTTAAATCACGTGCTTGACAAAGACAGCGTGATAGAAATGTGACGTCATATTTCATACCGCCATAGTTACGTAGTACAATGTGGTACAAATAGCCAATTCAGTGTTCGTTGGAAGAGGTATTAGAACTTTTTTATTACACTTCTGCCTACCTCATTTGTGACAAGATGAATATTACCGCATTGTTAAAAAAATCAGGATTTTTTATATTTCAGGATTGTGACTGCCGATGTCATAAACACTCGCCGTGTAAATACAAAAAGTGATCTGGCGCAAGCAAGAACAGAGTCCATTTTGTGAAGTTTAAAATTTTGTTGTTTATAAATTGTTGTTTCTTTAATATGTGTTTTCCTTTCGCGGTGATCTCACGATTAAATACATACTTCTACCAAGTATGTAACTTGGTAGAAGTATGTATTTAACAGAAAAGTTATTAAAAAACTTACGAGATATTATATCTCACTTGATTGTTAATTATTCATTGTTATCTAACCGTAGTCATCACTTATCATTTTCTTAATTTATAAAAAAACAACAGACTTCAAAGACACTAAAAAGTGAAAAATAAAGTTCAGAAAAAAAACAGCTTCTGAAATCGGTGACATTTATTTGTTTGATTTACTTTTTTTGCCATTTTTTATATTTTTAGTTGTTATAGCAGTAGGTACTAGCCTATACAAAAAATATTTACTATGCAATAGTCCGTAATGCTCAAGTTTTAAAAGCAATGTGTCGTGATTCACGCAATCAAATGCTTTGCACAAAAAGTCAGTATAGCATCATGCCCATCATGGGACGCTTCCTACGCATTAAATAATATGTGCTTTAATAAAGTTACACCGGCGTCAGTTGTACCATGTCCTTTTGTGAAACCTCATTGTTGATCGTGTAGCGCTTGTGAGCTTATTCAAGTATAGTTCTAAACGTATGTATTTTTGACCAGATTATGTACCTACTGCTAAAAATCTTATTTACCTACATATCGACAGGGTGCACTACTAACTAACTAAACTAACCATTATAAAAACAGTATATAATATAATAGCTATCTAGATTAGTACATCAACAATCCGTAGGAAGTAGAAGAGCTACGCGCCTCGATATCGGTATGCGCTCGTCATGCAGACAGTCGCATAGATAAATATACTTTTGCCGGTGGACGGATGCCGCCATCCTCTTCGTGGTTATTTTTTTATAAACCACCCACCTGAGCCTAAAGGGGTTAGGTTCCAATAACTTGATTTGGTAAACAATAAACAACTATATGAATATTACGCATATAAAACATTCTGCTACTTCAAAGTTGAGCTGGCATTTTAAAAAGTGTCTGTAACGACAGTGGTAAAAAATAGACAGGAACTGATTCATTATTTTATTCGGACAGAGTCTCGACTTACAGGTTTCACAATCGAGCGCGACAAGACCTCGAAACTGAGCTTACAGGGCATTATATAGACTGATATCCCCACCGGAGGCATCCGGTGGTTATGGCGGTGTCTTCGCTTGACTGTGATTGGCTCGCGAGTCGTTGCCCGTCATTGGCTGGCTAGAGTGGCATGGCTATGGTATGCTAGAGTGGCAAGGCTATGGTTTGCTAGAGTGGCATGGTTATGGTTAGCTGTCATTGGCTGGCTAGGGTGGCACGCTGTGAGCAGGCTGTTGTAACATTCGGCCGTCCTGGAACAATTGCTCCCGCAATGGAAACAAGAAAACAGTGATTACAAGTCAGCTCAGAAAAACCAAGTTAAAATGGGGCAATAGACCTCTCAGGAGATTTATGAAATCTTCGGTTTTCAATTATTCGTTCTCACTACTGGTGCTATCAGACAAAAGCACTGCTACGATATGTTACAGCGGATACTGTCTAAACCTGTAAACCCGTTGTATCATATAATATGACCTTTCACACTTCTTAGTTTATGTCAATCATTACCTAACTCCTCAATATCACTTAATGTAGGTCAGAAAACCAATCTTCTAACAAACAAGAGTTAACCTGGCTCGCCCCCTATAGCATGGGACTTTAAGCTGAAGTAAAAGGAATAAATGTTAGGAAGATTAGTACTAACTATTATGGACAAAGATGTAGGAAATGCTTAGTACCAACAATTTTTAACGACATACCTTACGATTTAGAAAATAGCTGTACCACGAAAATGTCTTTTAAAATAAATTAGGAAAGTTTGTTTTTAACACCTATGTAAAAACCTCATTACAAGAGATGTGTAGATTCCATTTATGATTATTTATTGTTGTATAAGTATATATTTATGCCATACTACCTTATGTTTGCGGCTTCACCGCTATTAATTGAAGTGTTTTAACGCAACTTAAATGTTATAGCATTACGTTATAGTCAACTTTTGTGTTCAATAAATATGTTTAGTTGTAGGTAAAAGTGTCGTTGTTATTGATGGAAACGTAGGTACTAACAAGTTGTTACATTTAAATTAAATATAACTGTTTTACAGTATGGCAGAAGTAATACGCCTTGTAACACGGATGTAACCATGAATAAGCACTTTTTAATTCATTTCAATTTACTGGCGAAATGTGTGTGTACTCATGAGTATAAGTACCTCTGCCTAACCCATTGGGTATTACATGCGTGATGTTAAAAGCATTAAACCTTGTTGCCGCCAGTAGTCATCGCCTGGCGCCAAAGTTACATAATCATAGTTTTTTTTTGTAAATCACACTATTAACATATTTCCTTTCCTTTTTTTTTTCCTTTTGTCTTATCACTAAGTTTTCTAACCCTAGTCGTTAAGTTATTTTGTTGTTACTAACACTATGGACACTTGTCTGAATTAAAGAGTTTGAATTTGAATTATCATTTTTCACCTTGTATCTAAGTCACGTCCCATTTCTGAGATAACCCTACCGCGCCTAGATTGCCCTGGTTGCCTGGAGCAACCCGATCTGGGATAAATCGTAAGGCTTATAGGTACCCGGTTGTAATATTAACAGTATTATAAGAACTCTATATTATCTGCGACATTAAAAACATGAAACATTTTTCATGTTAGAAAATATAAATAAACTGTTTTGCCAAACTATCGTTTGAAGAAACGGAAGAAACAATTTAAGTTAATTACATCATACCATTAAGACGCACGCACACATACATGTACATACTCACACACATAATTCTTAGCGTGTCGATGGCAAAACTTCATTACATAAACACACTAACACACTACACAAGAATACGTTTTTCTATTTTTCCAATATAATTTTATGTGTTTAAAGCTATTAAGTACTAATGTTAAGTTAATGCAACTCTGGCTCCCAAGATACCCACAGGCGCAGCCTAGTTTCAGGACATCAGTTTTATCACCATTTTAAAATTAAAATTTAGCTTGCTACTGTCATGTATTATCAGAGCTAAGTTAGATTTAGAATTGGATGCCGTTAACCCTCTTTCCTACATTATCCCCTTTACAGTACGCACAATGTAAACATGACGTCACATAATAATATTTACTTATAAATCGGGTTATTTTTGGAAATCAGAAATTTTGTTGATATTTATAAAATTCAGAACTTCGTTTTACTCCTTGTTATTGTCATGATGCATTTTGTAATATTTTCCATCGCGCGAAGTTTGACACAACTCACACAACTAATCTGGTACCGTAAAGGTTTGTTTGTTTACGTTATAGCCTACCATCAACGATTACACAATTACTCACTATAGGTATCTGTACATCCACTTCGCAGTAAAACAATACTACTTTTCGGCTTTTCATCTTGTCATTGCACAGTACCGAACAAATCGTTCACGTCTAAATGGTACACAATAAACGGCATAGATCGAACGATCTACTTACCTAAGATAGGCATAGACTTTGACTTTGGCTTTTCGTTTTAGCTTGCTTGGGCTTTGGCTCATCGGTCACCATAGTGAATAGTAATATCGGGCAATACATGGCATAAGATCATGATTAGTCATTGTATCGCGTACTGCAGTACAGTCCGAATTACATGGACATTTTTACATAACACGTCATAATACGAAATCTTAGCAACAATTTTATCACCGCAAGGGATTCAAGCCCAAAATCATGATAAACACTCTATCTGACTTGTAACGCGACTAAACTAAAAGACAGGGCGCAAACTACCGTCAATCTACTTTATAAAAGATACGTGCAATACCTGCAATACGTGTGAATTTCTGTTGGAAAACTAGGATCGTACCTACATAATCACTAATACCGCCGACCTATAACATTTTTTTTTTATAACAAGATTTATGTGACTTGCCTCATACCCACATCGTACTTTTTTTTTTTGTAAGTTTGATAAACGGGCGAGCTATTATTGCTAAGTTATGAATGGACTTTCTTTAGTAACTAGATAGAACTAGATAGAATAAACTGACGCACTTCGTTTACATTACTCGGGATGAGAAATTAAGACGATCAACTTAAATTCACCTGGTTGACTGCCATCGCGTCATGATGTTTTATACCCTAATTAAGAAATATGTAAAAATTAGCAGTTCCTCATATTTAATTTTAAGTTCCTCGTTTTCAATTTGTCAAGAACTTTATCCAATAAGTCTAAAACTGTTTGAATATCGGCTGGCGGTAGCAAGAGATCGCCAAAGAATGCTATCTATATCTCTGATAATAGTTTAAAAAATTATTGTAGCTATTTATAAGTATCTGATCTACATGATTTACTTTGGAATTGTTATTGTTGGATAATCTAATGCGCACTTGAACTAAATATGTACATCTAAAGTTCTCAACTCCTTAGTACACAACTAGTACCTACTCGTAAAACATTTTTTGTACCGAGATAATATACTGATTAAGTGACTATGATTATATTTACTTAACGGGCTTACCAAATTATTTTGTCTACGATTCGCATAATTATCAACTCATGGGGCACTCCATGGTAAAACACATTTGGCTTATATATTTGGCTAATGGCATTTGGCTAATTTGGGAAATATTGGCATGTTTACTGACCTTGTTATTTATGCATGGTTCCTGGCAGCTCTCAGCGTGAAGTAGGACGGTTCCTTCCTTCCATGTCCTTGGTTGCTGTTGACAACCTTTAGGTAGTCTTAATTTACCGTAGAACCGTTGCTGGCAGAGAGATGGATACTTCTTGTAACTCAAAGTGTCTCACAGGTGGTTACTGGCCGCAGTCTTCGTTTTCAAGGTCAAATTATGGAATGACCAATGCGATACTGAGGGTAGGCGCTTCGTGTTCCATCCAGACTGTGGCCTGCTTTTTCAATTTGTGCCCTGTGATACCGGATGGGAGACAATATTTTCCTTGCAGGCGGTGTGCATCAACGTTCTTCGTTTGAATTTTCAGACCTCGTCCTCCACAGTAGGTGACCGTTGACTTTTAAGTAGCAGAGCGTCGTTTTATCGTAGGTTTTTTTTTAATTCGATACCACTTCTGACTGTAACGACAGTGGTAAAAAATAGACAGGAACTGATTCATTATTTTATTCGGACAGAGTCTCGACTTACAGGTTTCACAATCGAGCGCGACAAGACCTCGAAACTGAGCTTACAGGGCATTATATAGACTGATATCCCCACCGGAGGCATCCGGTGGTTATGGCGGTGTCTTCGCTTGACTGTGATTGGCTCGCGAGTCGTTGCCCGTCATTGGCTGGCTAGAGTGGCATGGCTATGGTATGCTAGAGTGGCAAGGCTATGGTTTGCTAGAGTGGCATGGTTATGGTTAGCTGTCATTGGCTGGCTAGGGTGGCACGCTGTGAGCAGGCTGTTGTAACATGTCATTATTCAAAGCTGACCAAACTACCAAACGTACAGTTGGTAACTGTGAGGTTGGTAAATAAAACAAAATTATCTGATAAGTTGACAAATAATTATTCGGCGAAATAAAATTCTACGAAAAGTTAGTTGGCAAGTGAAAATCTGGCAAACAATTTTCGGCGAAAAGGCAGAGAACCGTT
Organism: Diarsia rubi; assembly: GCA_932274075.1. NCBI lineage: Eukaryota > Metazoa > Arthropoda > Insecta > Lepidoptera > Noctuidae > Diarsia > Diarsia rubi. Next base: position 1,487,081 of record OW026420.1, on the reverse strand, counting down.
TTGATGATGAGTAAATTAATATATCGGGTAATAATAATGATTGCGCATTTGATTGAGCATTACTTTTTCGGAATCCTTGCTCGAAACTGGCAACACATAATATATTATTATCTATACTGTCACCAGCAGGGCTATTGCGTATCTTTTAAATCACAGTGGCTATCATATTGTCTATGGATTAACTGTCAAATTGGTTATGGTTTAGTACAAAATGGAACCATTTGACAGTAATTGAAAGGCACTATAGGTTAGCCACTGTCATTTAAAAGATACGCAATAGCCCTGCAGATTTGAAAAGAGGTAAGACCTTAGTGTGTTTAATTAAATCAGGGAAAACTCCTTGATCTACACACAAAATAAAGAGGCATCTTTTCTATTTATGGTAAAATTATCTCGCTGTCAAAGAATTATGTAAAAAAGTCATACATCAAAATTATGACGCGAACGCATTGTCAGAATCAAACATGTGACCGTTTAGTTTATTATTCTACTCTTTCCAACCATATAACAATAAATTAGAACTATATCATACATTATGGATGAACAAGAAATAAATGAACAAGAGATAAATGAACAAGAAATAAATGCATTGCCTGCAATAATAAAAATAATGTTTAAAAACCAGTGGTACGTATGATGTAGTCAAATTACAGTGAAAACCTTTATTGTAGAGTACAGCGCGTATAACTATAACTTATTATGGTTCAGCTTATTTTTTTTTTGTTAATGAATTCTCAAAAAATCTAGCCAATTGTGTGAAACTATGGCAATAAAGATCGACTTTACATTTTGTAAATTGACAGATTTGTATGCTTTTAAAGAACAATTAGAAATCTGAATTATATGGATCCGGTAGATTTTATCACCTCTGAGTGATCAGAAAATAAATTAGAACTCTATTATACATTATGGATGGACAAGAAATAAATGAACAAAACATAAATGAACAAGAAATAAGTGAACAGGAACTATATGAACAGGAAATAAATGAACAAGAAATAAATGCATTGCCTGCAATAATAATATTTAAAAACCAGTGGTATGTATGATGTAGTCAAATTGATGCTAACTACCTTTATTGTAGAGTACAGCGCGTGTAACTATAACTTATTATTGTTCAGCTTAATCTTTTTTTAAAGGATTCTCATAAAATCTGGCCTATTGTGTGAAACTATGGCAAAAAAGATTAACTTCACATTTTGCAAAATGGACAGATTTGTATGCTTTTGAAGAACAAATTAGAAATCCGAACTAGATGGATCCGGTAGATTTTATCACCTCAGATCACCATCACCCCTGATTTTTAGGGTTCCGTAGTCAACATGGAACCCTTATAGTTTCCCCATGTCTATCTCTCCGGCCGTCCGTCCGCACTATATCTCAAAGACTTTTAGTACAAAAACGCGGAGCTGTAATTTGGGATGAATTGCAAAATAATGAGTTACGCCGATAAAGATTTTTTTTTAGTGTATCTCTAGAAGGTTACACATTAAAGTGGAGATGAGTTTTTGCGAGTTTGCTCAAACTTTTTTGCGATTAAAGTATTCGTTTGTGAAATATTAAGCAAAAGCTTAGAGGTTAAGGTTAGAACCTAACCACACCATAAAGCATAAGTAGAATTTAATTTATAATTTCGCAATGCATGGGTAGTACGAGTCCATCCATAAACTTCACCCTTTTCCCCATGGGGAAGGTAGAAACCACAGAACACCACCTACTACTACGCTTTATTTTTTTTTGCTAGTAGAAAGTCATCAAATAACCTCTCCCGCTCTTGGGCAGAGCAAAAGGGAGTGTCAGACTTCTACTGGCTAAAAACCACCCATGTTCCTTCTTAGCCTTTTATGTCGAGGCCACGGTATCTCAACAACCCGCAGCCCCGACCGCGACGGGAGCAACTACGACCCTTACATACTTCTTTTAAATACACGTATGCATGCAAGTAGCATGTACATTCGAACAAGCTAATACGTGTTCCGGTAATTTTTTATAACTGTAGTACACTGAAAATATAGATTCAAATTTTGTTTTATTAAAGCGTTTCGCATAAAGCGACTGGTGTCAAACGCTGTATCGTTTGGCATCCGTCTCTAAATGTATCTGTATAATCTTAAAAGTAAATGCAAGTTAGATGGCTAACATATTATACAGCGCTTGTTCGACTGTACTACGCACCTGATCAATCTGAAGAATATCACTTTAAGTAATTGTTGCACTGTGTAGAGTTTAAATGCATGTAATAAATTTGTTTGTAGATTAGTGTAAACAATTGTTGGTAGACCTAATAAATAAAATAAAAAAATAAATCACTAATCCCACCACATCCCTTCCACTCTAATTTTCTTTGCCAATACTCTCACAGATACATACACATTTTTTATAAGTTTTAATTAATTACGTGATGTTTATGTGATATTCCAGACTATGATAAAACTCTGTGCCAGATTTCAATCAAATCCAGCCGTTTTAGCGTGTTTGACTAACATACATCAATCTAAACTTTCGCATTTATAATAGATACTAGCGGAACTGGCAGACGTCGTCCTGCCCGGACAGCAGCGGATCCGATTCACCATTTATTGAATTTATTTGTTACAAAAAATGTGATAAATGAAAAACCGCTCGACAGATTTTGTGCAAACTTCACATAAACTATCTACTAAATAGTCCGAATAAAGCCTAAACATTTGGTTTGGATAGGGGGCGTTCTTGAGCTATAAAATTACAACGAAAAGTGGCATTGATTTTTATATATAATATATATTTATAAGATGAACAGTTTTAGATTGTTTCCCTTTTAAAGCTCAACATTTTCTTTTCAGGTGGCAACCAAAACACAAATGGATAATTTTCTGGGCAATAGTTATTGTTGTAATATACTTCTCGGTAAAAATCTAATCAATACTTCTTTTTTAATCATTTATGAAGAGTATAAATCTTTAATGCAAAACAACTAATTCATCTTTTACTTCCCTTCCTTTTTACGTTCCCTTCCACTAATAGGGTAATTAACAAAAAAAATCTAATTAGTCCGTCATGTATATTAGATGGTCAAAAAATATTGGACACGTATGTTTTCTTTTTTATGCTGTATTCTTTAGCATGCCACCTTGCTAACGGCAACAGCAGCTGACTTCTGTATCAATGAAAACGCCATGAAGGGGCATCAGGTATCAGTGGCATGCGACTACGGCGGTCCTCTATAATAATTTAACTTATATTTAAAAAGAAATATACAAATTCAATATACGAATATCAGACAAGAATTATTTTCTTGTTTTCTACTTTTAAGACCGCGGTTTGTAGTCGGAAAAAAGAAAACATACATAATTATATACGAATAGAGATCCTCCTACTTTTGGGAAGTCGGTTAAAAATTCCAATCGTGATTTTAGTCGGTCCACATAATTATGTTGATCTGTCTCTACACACCAAATCCATGTCGGCTTGTTAAAATGTTGTACAATTTTCGTGTCAACGACATGTAGGGGCTTCGTTGTGTAAAGTGCATTAGAAACTAAGTTTTTAGGACACTTCGACGATTTTTTTAACATGAGTATTGGTAATCCGGCAGATATGGACGATGTCATGTGGCCTTGGCTGCCGGCCCGGCAGATACAGCACTAATTATAACACTATTGGTGCCATCCGAGTCCCCAGCTCTGGCACAATCGGCGGTTCCAATGGTGATCGCTTTTTTGGCGATAATATCGGTAGCCCAGACTTATCTGCCCAGGACAACGAAAAAGATCTTTCTACCCTGAAATCCAAAAAAGCTCAAAATGAAACTGTTGTTAGTATTCATCCTTTAATAGCTGTGCATAGCAGCACGCAGCACCTCAGAAACCTCATTATAAAAGTTACCGAATCAGCTATTTCATTCATCCACAATTGCATCAGCCAAAGCTTCGAACGATCTATTAAGACCGAAGAAACCTCGGAAAAAGACGCAGACCTGACGATCACTTTTTAGAGCCTATTGTCGGACTTTTACATCTACAGCCTGTGGGTCAAGTATACGCAGAAGGCATACAGCGCTTTGTGTGTCCAGTATAATAAAGCCTTCAAAATGCTTGTGAGGTGCCGCGTTTTTGTAGCGCTTCGGGTATGTTTTTGGCCATCATTCGTAAACGATGCGCTTCTCTACGGCACATAACAGATGTCAGCTCGCACAGCATGTTGAGGGCGTTGAGTGATCAGTGGGACTGCCTGATGCTTGGCCGATGGGTAAGGCTGCACCCACAGGTCGACTCAAAGTAGCTACTGAAAGCTTTAGTGACCTTCAATAGCTCCATCAGTTGCAAATCGTTAGGGCCAAAGAGTTTCAGGTCATCCATGTAAAGGAGGTGAGATAACCTGATCAGCTCTCATCAACCGATAGCCTAGACCTGAATCCTCCTGCAGCGTGCTAAGAGGATTCATGGCTAAGCAGAACCAATGTGAACTCAGACTGTCGCCCTGAAATATCCTTATCGACTCACTATTCCTCTGGATTTGCCAACATCCTGGATAGCAAAAGACTGTTCTCCGCTGCCCCATATACGACATCAGGTACGCAGGGTTGCATCAATTTTATACAACTCTAGTACCCTCATGAGTCATGTGTAAGGAACCGAGTCATATTTATTCTTATTATTTACCCAGAAAACCGGCGAAACCTCCAAGAAATCTGTTCAGATATCCGGATAAGCCTCCAATCAGACTAACGATGTATAAGAAACAGACTCTAGCTCACCTAACAAGAAAAGTAAAATAGCACCCGCCGCAACAACTAGTGCAGAAGAAAAGACACTCATAACACCAAGTGAAAACGAAGAACCAGTAGATCCAGTATTTAACTGTCGGCTATGTAATGAAGAAGGTTCAATGTGTGTAAAAGGGTGCCCCGCCGCTGAATTGAGGTGGAAGTCATATACTAATCTTCCTAGCCTTTTCCCAACTATGTTGGGGTCTGTTTCCAGTCTTACCGGATGCACTGACATTGGACGACACGTGTGTATTCATAATTGATGATACAAGACGAACGTCAGGGTTGTTAACGATGCAAACTCTTTACATTTCGACGACATCGATTTTAACTTATTTAAAGCCGTACCCTGACCATATAACCTTGAGCATTTATTCCCTCCAGTATCAGTGCAAGAGATACGGTAGCGAATACACTCAGACAGTTGAATAAAATATTGATAATACATGCACCACGTTTTTTATTAAGCGAAATATTAATTTGCTATAGACGTAATGTACTTATTGAATTTGTATTACATTATTGAACTTAATTTAAAAAAATGGTTGAGAATTAAATATTTGTATTTTTTTTCTACTCCATACCTCCTGTGCTAATATTTCAAGAATTTCAAGTAGTGAGTGCAGCGGTGGCCCAGTGAGAACAACGGTGGCCCAGTGGTGGTTGTGGGTTCGAACCCAGGCAGGCACATTACTTTGTGTGATTTATTTCGTCACCGCTGCTCTCAAAATGGTGAAGGAAAACATCTGAAGAAACCGGCATGTCTTAGAACCAAAAAATTCGAAGACGTGACATCTACCAATCAGCACTGGGCCCGCGTGGTAGATAATATCGCATTCTCTCTCAAAGAAAGCAATCCTGTGTCCCAGTAGTGGGAACATTAATAGGCTGCTAATGATGATGAAATAGTGAGTGACACGGTCGTCCACGCAAACTACATTTACTGCTCCCCGCACGGGAGCCGATCAAGCTTTGATTTATTTTCGATGTAGCGCCATAAGACCCGACGCGCTCGAACTTTACGGTCGCGAGCTTGCACCCAGGCTTGGTACGCAGACTGTTTTCGGACCTCAGCGCGAGCGCAGTCTGCATTGGTCCATGGACGGGCCTTTTGACCGAACGGTATGTCGGAGAATGGAATATACATTTTTGAAGACGTCATTCCGCATTCGAGTGAGCTATCGATATTTTTTTAGGAACATCAATCTCCTGAAGAACTAACACGTTTAAGAACTTGTTGACTAGACGCGGTTTATCATCTGTGATTATTAGCACTTTGTTGAAGTTCGAAAGACTTGGCAGTGCAAAGAAGACACATGGGTGGTTTTTAGTCCCCTTTGAATAACAATGGAAGTAAAAGCGTAATAATATGATTATTTAGGTAATTATTAATCTTTACTCTACCTTTTTTTTTAAATAGGATTTTAATTTATTTTACAGTTGATTTGTCCTCCAGCAAGCATATTATATCAGTCTACGCGCCGCACCTCGGATACAGTATGAGAAGACATTGCTTCACATAGGGTACTTTTAATCCCGGTAGTCCGTTCCAGTAGGATAGTTTCCGACATCCACGCGGCTGAAGCCGCGGGCAAAAGCTAGTAATATATACTACTACCATCAAATTTTACACACGTCAAAACACAACCCGTACAGATGGTTTCGGCGGCCACACTTGAGTTTAACAATAATTTCCCTTAATCGAAAGAGTATTTGAGCAAACTTGTAATATTTTTAAAGACATATTCAACGATATCCAAAACAATGGGATTTGCAAGAAAAAAAAACATCCCCACAATCATGTGTAGGATGTGTGTGTGAACCCTAAAAAATATATTCTAAATTTTATTTTACCACTTTGTTGGCGTAACAAATTTTTGTATATTCATGCCAAATTACAATTATCCTGGGTAGATAAATCTAGAGCTTTTTCGCTTTTCTGGGTAGAAAGTTCTGGGGCTTCTTTGGTGTCTGGATAGATTGGTCTTGAACTTTTTTCTAGCGATGGTTTTTGGATTTTAGGGTAGAGAGATCTAGGGCTTTTTCGCTGTTCTGAATAGAAAGGTCTGAAGCTTTTTAGCTTTTCGGGGTAGAACGTTTTGACGCTTTTTTGGTGTTTTCTTCGGTGTCCTGGATAGTTACGTGTAGAGCTTTATCGCTTTTCCGGGTAGAAAGTTCTGGGGTTTCTTTGGTGTTCTGGATTAATAGGTCTGGGGTTTTTTCGCTTTTCTGAGTAGAACGTTTTGAGCTTTTTTTGTTGTGTTCTTCGGTGTTCTGAACAGAAAGATCTGGAGCTTTTTCTTTTTTCTGGGTCGAATATTCTGGAGCTTCTTTGGTGTTCTGAGTTAGTAAGTCTGGAGGTTTTTCGCTTTTCTGGGCAGAACGTTTTGTGTCTTTTTTGGTGTTTTCTTCGGTGTTCTGGATTGAAACGTCTGGAGCTTTTTCTTTTTTCTGGGTTGAAAGTTCTGGAGCTTTTTCTTTTTTCTGGGTAGAAAGTTCGTGAGCTTCTTTGATGTTCTGGATTAATAGGTCTGGGGTTTTTTCGAATTTGTGGGTAGAACGTTTTGAGGCCTTTTTGGTGTTTTCTTCGGTGCTCTGGATAGAAAGGTCTGGAGCCTTTTCTTTTTTCTGGGTAGAAAGTTCTGGAGCTTCTTTGGTGTTCTGGGTTAATAGGTCCGGAGCTTTTTCGCTTTTCTGGGTAGAGCTTATTGTGTCTTTTTTGGTGGTTTCTTCGCTTTTCTGGATAGAAAGATCTGGATCGTTTTTTGTGTTCTGAATAGATAGATCTAGAGCTTTTTCGATATTATGGACAGAATGGGCTTCTTTGATGTTCTGGATAGATAGGTCTGGAGCTGTTTTGAATGTCAGGGTAGAATTGTCTGTGGCTACTTTGGTGTCCTGGGTAGATAAATCTGGGGCTTTTTCGATTTTATGGGAAGAAAGATTTGGGGATTCGGGGACACTGGGGCTATTGCGGCCGCTACTGGGGCTGCCTCTGGTTTGACAACGGCAAATGGAAAAGTTCTCGAAACCATCGAGGTCGGAAATGTTTACGTTTCGTTTGTTAGTTATTTCCGAGGTTACTTCGGTTGTTATTACGGTTGGAATGCTGGGAAATTTATCGCTTTTCTGGCGAGACATTTCTGAGGGTATGGGGCCACTGGTGCTATTGCGGCCGGGGCTAGTGGGGCCGCGTCTGGGTTGACAACAGCTACTTGTGAAGTTCTCCAAGCCATTGAGGTCAGAAATTTTTACGTTCCGCTTGCCAGTTATTTGGGTAGATAAATCTGGGGATTTTTTGCTTTTATGGGTAGAAAGGTTTGAGGGTTTAGGGCCACTGGAGGTATTGCGGCCACTACTGGGAACGCCTCTGGGTTGACAACAGTAACTGGGAAAGCTGTCGGAGCCAACGAAATCGGAATTTTTTACGTTCTGTTTGTTACTTATTTGGGTAGATAAATATGGGGATTTTTCACTTTTATGAGTAGAAAGTTTTAGGGTTTCAGTGCCACTGGAGGTATTGCGGCCACTACTGAGGATGCCTCTGGGTTGACAACAGTAACTGGGAAAGCTGTCAGAGCCAATGGGGTCGGATTTTTTTACGTTCCGTTTGTAAGTTATTTGGGTAGAAAAATCAGGGGATTTTTCGCTTTTATGGGTAGAAGGGTTTGGGGGTTCGAGGCCACTAGAGCTATTGTGGCCACTACTGAGGACGCCTCTGGGTTGAAAACAGCAATTTGTAAAGTTCTCGAAGCCATTGAGTTCGGAAATTGTTACGTTCCGCTTGTTAGTTAGTTGGGTAGATAAATCTGGGGATTTTTTGCTTTTATGGGTAGAAAGTTTTGGGGTTTCGGGAGCACTGGGGTAATTGCGGTCACTACTGGGGACGCCACTGGGTTGACAATAGCAACTGGGAAAGCTTTCGGAGCCAATTAGGTCGAAATTTTTTACGATCCGCTTGTTAGTTATTTGGGTAGATAAGTCTGGGTATTTTTCGCTTTTATGGGTAGAAAGATTTGGGGGTTCGGGTTCACTGGGGCTACTGCGGCCGCTACTGGGGCAACAAGTGCAACTGGAAAAGCTGTCGGAGCCATTGAGGTCGGACATTTTTTCGATCTGCTTGTCAGTTGTTTCCGAGGATACTTTGGTTTTCAGGGAAGGTTTGTTGAGAGCTTTTTTGGATTTCAGGGTAGAAAGTTTTGGAGGTTCGAGGCCACTGGGGCTATTGCGACCGCTACGGGGGCAAGAACTACAACTGGAAAAGCTGTCGGAGCCATTGAGATCGGAACTTTTTTCGATCTGCTTGTCAGTTATTACCGAGGGTACTTCGGTTTTTAGGGAAGGTTTGTTGGAAGCAATTTTGGATTTTAGGAGAGAAAGTGCTAGGGGTTCGGGGGTAGATAAATCTGGGGATTTTTCGCTATTATGGCTAGAAAGGTCTGGGGGTTCGGGTCCACTTGGGTAATTGCGGCTACAACCGAGGCAACAAATGCAACTGGAAAAACTGTCAGAGCCATTGAGGTCGGACATATTTTCGATCTGCTTGTCAGTTATTTCCGAGGATACTTTGGTTTTTAGGGAAGGTTTGTTGGGAGCATTTTTAGATATCAAGGTAGAAAGTTCTGGGGGTTCGGGGGCACTGGGGCTATTGCGGTCGCTATAGGGGCAAGAACTGGAACTGGAAATGCTATCAAAGCCTTTGAGATCGAACATTTTTTCGATCTGCTTGTCAGTTATTTCTGAGGATACTTCGGTTTTAAGGGAAGGTTTGTTGGGAGCTTTTTTAGATATCAAGGTAGAAAGTTCTGGGGGTTCGGGGGCACTGGGGCTATTGCGGCCGCTACTGGGTCCATTACTGGGGCAACAACTAGAACTGGGAATGATGTAGGAGCCAATGAGGTCGGATTTTTTTACGTTACGCTTGTTAGGTATTTGAGTAGATAAATCTGGGGATTTTTCGCTTTTATGGGTACAAAGGTTTGGGGGTTCGGGGCCACTAGCGCTTTTGCGCCCACTACAGGGGATGCCTCTGGGTTGAAAACAGCAATTTGTAAAGTTCTCGGAGTCATTAAGGTCGGAAATTTTTACGTTCCGCTTGTTAGTTATTTGGGTAGATAAATCTGGGGATTTTTCGCTTTTTTGGTTAGAAAGGTTTGGGGGTTCGGGGCCAGTTGAGTTATTGCGGCCGCTACTGGGGACGCCTCTGGTTTGACAACAGTTACTGGGAACGCTGTAGGAGCCAATGAGGTCTGAATTATGTATGATCTGCTTTTTAGTTATTTGGGCAGATAAATCTGGAGATTTTTGGCTTTTATGGGTAGAAAGGTTTGGGATTTCGGGGCCACTGGAGCTATTGCGACCTCTACTGGGGACGCCTTTGGGTTGTAAACAGCAATTTGTAAAGTTCTCGAAGCCACTGAGGTCGGAAACTATTACGTTCCGCTTGTTAGTTAGTTGGGTAGATAAATCTGGGGAATGTTTGCTTTTATCGGTAGAAAGGTTTGGGGGTTCGGGGTCACTGGGGCTATTGCGGCCACTACCGGGGCGACAAGTGCAACTGGAAAAGCTTTCGGAGTCATTGAGGTCGGACATTTTATCGATCTGCTCGTCAGTCATTTTCGAGGTTACTTCGGTTTTTAGGGATGGTTTTGGGAGCTTTTTTGGATTTCCGGGTAGAACGATCTAGGGCTTCTTCGGTATCCTGGGTAGATAAGTCTGGGATACCGATATTAATGCCAAGAAAGCGACCACTATTGGAACCGTCTATTGTGTCACAGCTGAGGACTGTAACGGCACCAAGAGTAACATGGTTAATGCCGTATCTGTCGGACCGGCAGCCACACAACGCCGTCCATATCTGCCGGATAACCAATATTTATGTTAAAAACTGTGTTTTTAGTGCACTTTACACATCAAAGCTCCTATATGTCGTCGACACGAGATGGGCAATATGTGAACTGGCAAAAACCGCGATTGAAATTTTGTTGAAAGGTTGAATTGTCTTATCGTCAGAAGCTAGTCTAGTAAGTATTTTGTGAGGAGGTATATTTATTTATTTAAACTTTATGCACAAGTACAAAGACGGACTTAATGCCTTGGACATTTTCTACAAATCTAGCTTAGGGTGATGCAGAGAGTTGGGCTGCGGGTTGTTAGCAAGTTACCGCGGCCTCGAAATATAGGGCTAAGAAGGAACATGGGTGGTTTTTGGTCAGTAGAAGTCTGACACGCCCTTTCGCTCTGCCTAAGAGCAGGAGGGGTTATTTGATGATATTCCACCCGCCAAAAAAAAGAAAAGACGATGGCAGAGACAATACACAGTAGGTGCAAAACAGAAAACCAATTAGAAAATTATTTAAATAAAATATTGTCTTGACCTAAAGGTTTACACTTTTCATTAGTAAAAAAGTATTTTAGGTTAGATTCTTACCGAGAAGTATGTTACAACAATAACTATTGCCCAGAAAATGAGGCGATGAACCATTTGTGTTCTGTTTGCCACCTGAAAAGAAAATGTTGTAAGCTTAAAAAGAGAAACAATCAAAAACTTTTCATGTTATTTCTATTATAAACTAGCTGAACCCGGCATGCCTTGCAATGCCCTTTTTCCTACCTACTACCTACCTACTACCTACCTACTACCTACCTACTACCTACCTACTACCTACCTACCACCTACCTACTACCTACCTACTACCTACCTACTACCTACCTACTACCTACCTACTACCTACCTACTACCTACCTACTACCTACCTACTACCTACCTACTACCTACCTACTACCTACCTACTACCTACCTACTACCTACCTACTACCTACCTACTACCTACCTACTACCTACCTACTACCTACCTACTACCTACCTACTACCTACCTACTACCTACCTACTACCTACCTACTACCTACCTACTACCTACCTACTACCTACCTACTACCTACCTACTACCTACCTACTACCTACCTACTACCTACCTACTACCTACCTACTACCTACCTACTACCTACCTACTACCTACCTACTACCTACCTACTACCTACCTACTACCTACCTACTACCTACCTACTACCTACCTACTACCTACCTACTACCTACCTACTACCTACCTACTACCTACCTACTACCTACCTACTACCTACCTACTACCTACCTACTACCTACCTACTACCTACCTACTACCTACCTACTACCTACCTACTACCTACCTACTACCTACCTACTACCTACCTACTACCTACCTACTACCTACCTACTACCTACCTACTACCTACCTACTACCTACCTACTACCTACCTACTACCTACCTACTACCTACCTACTACCTACCTACTACCTACCTACTACCTACCTACTACCTACCTACTACCTACCTACTACCTACCTACTACCTACCTACTACCTACCTACTACCTACCTACTACCTACCTACTACCTACCTACTACCTACCTACTACCTACCTACTACCTACCTACTACCTACCTACTACCTACCTACTACCTACCTACTACCTACCTACTACCTACCTACTACCTACCTACTACCTACCTACTACCTACCTACTACCTACCTACTACCTACCTACTACCTACCTACTACCTACCTACTACCTACCTACTACCTACCTACTACCTACCTACTACCTACCTACTACCTACCTACTACCTACCTACTACCTACCTACTACCTACCTACTACCTCCCTACTACCTACCTACTACCTACCTACTACCTACCTACTACCTACCTACTACCTACCTACTACCTACCTACTACCTACCTACTACCTACCTACTACCTACCTACTACCTACCTACTACCTACCTACTACCTACCTACTACCTACCTACTACCTACCTACTACCTACCTACTACCTACCTACTACCTACCTACTACCTACCTACTACCTACCTACTACCTACCTACTACCTACCTACTACCTACCTACTACCTACCTACTACCTACCTACTACCTACCTACTACCTACCTACTACCTACCTACTACCTACCTACTACCTACCTACTACCTACCTACTACCTACCTACTACCTACCTACTACCTACCTACTACCTACCTACTACCTACCTACTACCTACCTACTACCTACCTACTACCTACCTACTACCTACCTACTACCTACCTACTACCTACCTACTACCTACCTACTACCTACCTACTACCTACCTACTACCTACCTACTACCTACCTACTACCTACCTACTACCTACCTACTACCTACCTACTACCTACCTACTACCTACCTACTACCTACCTAAATACTACCTACCTACTACCTACCTACAACCTAACTATCTACTTACCCAAAAAAAAAAGAACAAAAACTATCCTATGTCCTTCTCCTGGCTCTAAACTACCTCCCTGCCAATTTTCAGCTAAATCGGTTCAGCCGTTCTTGAGTTATAAGTGAAGTAACTAACACGACTTTCTTTTATACAGGGTGTCCAAGAACCTGGCGTCCAACTGGATTCCCACGATGCCCCAAGTTCTAACAGTACTCAGAAAAATATTTTAAAAAATCCACCCCATGTACTTACAGAATTATACTGATTTCAAAAAAAAAGGGGAAATGAGCACCCTGTGACATACTTTTGAATGCTGTGACTGCTAATGCTGATAATTTCGATATTTCTTGGAGGTTTTGTAATCTAGGGTATTGCTGTGTCTAAATAGAATGTAAAAATAATGTACTTATTGTACCATTTTAAAATAAAATATTATTTTAACTAAAGGTGATATGGAAAACTATTGAATTTCGCAACTTGGACCGACTGTAGTGTAAAAAAAATGTACCAAAATAGTATGGCAAGTGACGTCAAATTTTGACGCGTTTATTCCTCTTTTTAAAAAGGTATAATACTTACACATTAATTTGAAAAAAAAAAATTTTGATAATATTTTTACTCAACAACCCAATTTTTACGATGTCTTACAGAATTCTTAGAAAGAAAAATTTACGACGAATTGAATCTAACCTCTAAAGAATTACTATTGTATGCTCATAAAAATAACAACAGGCCTCTCAAAAAACAGGTTAGACCGTAAGGGACGGTATGTGCATGCATCTCACCATAGTGATTCGTTATTACAACAGGAGGGAGCAAGACAGAAACTATCTTTGCGATTTGCTGGTTCTTCTTTATGGTACCCCATTATTCAGGTAAGAGTGAGGGAGAAAAAGGTTAGAGGTGCGAGTGAGATAGATAGTGACGCTATCTGGGATCGTGCTATTTAGGATAACAGTACGGTCAGTACGCGTCACTGCCTCCTGCCGTTACTACGCACCTCTCTCTTATTGTTACCATTGATCACGTACTACGATTTAAAGCTTTGTTTATTGGACTCGATTACTCTTTGTGCTCTGGACTTTGAAACGAACTCTTTACGACGACCTTTGCCTGTGTTTGGACAGTTTGTGTTTTGTGTGTGCTACCATGGCGACCTACACTCCGCAAGAATACGCAAATATGCACTACATTTATGGAGAATGTAGAGGTAATGGACGAGCTGCAGCGAGACTTTACAGAGAAAGGTATCCGAGGGCTACGCGATATCCCGACCATCGAGTTTTCATTAATGTGCACAGATCACTATGTGACGGGCGGTTCCCCAATCAAGTAGCTGGTGAAGGACGACCCGTAAATGACTTCATACGCGATGAAGTTTTAGAGGCGGTGTCGGCAAATCCAAGCATCTCTGTGCGAGGAATAGAAGCTGATACGGGGATACCGAAGAGCACAGCACACAGTATTCTCCAAAAAGAAGAATATCATCCGTACCACGTACAGCGAGTGCAAAGTCTTTTACCTCGAGACTATCCGAGCCGAGTCGCGTTTTGTGAAACAATCCTGCAAAAACATCGAGAAGACGAAAACTTTATCGACAAAATTTTGTGGTCAGATGAATCAACATTTAAGAAGGATGGCTACATGAACCTACACAACTTGCACGAGTGGCATGTGGAAAATCCGCACTTGATGCGAGAAGATAGATCCCAGTACCGGTTCAAAGTGAACATGTGGACCGGTATTCTCTGTGGGAATATTATTGGTCCATTTGAGATGCCCGAGAATTTGACTGGCGAATCATATTTAAATTTTCTTCAAAATGATTTGCCAAACTTACTAGAAGAGACCCCACCAGATATGTGGTTCCAACACGACGGCTGTCCAGCACATTTTCGCGTATCCGTTAGAGAGTTTTTGGATGAGCAATACCCGAACAGGTGGATTGGGCGATCAGGAACAATCCCGTGGCCAGCCCGCTCACCTGACTTAAATCCGCTGGATTTTTTTTTCTGGGGAACTATGAAGGAGCTCGTTTATGCGAAGCCCATTAATGACATCGCTGACCTTCGTGAGAAGATAACACAAGCAGTGCAGGTGATACGTCAAAAAAGTTACTCGCGAAACATAAAGCGGTCCTTTTTAAGGAGAGTGAGAGCTTGTATTGCCGCGGGTGGTCAACATTTTGAACATTTATTGTAATAAAATATCTTTAAACTAACATTCTTTGCTTTTATTCTACTGGGAACCCATCTACCTGTGTGTATTTCCTTCTTGCTCACTCTTGGAACCGAAGTAAATAATAGTAGTAACATAACAGTTTCTAAGATAAGAAAGGGTCCGACAGTTACCGTTAGTAGGTAGGCACTTCGTAAAAATTGGGTTGTTGAGTAAAAATATTATCAAAAATTTTTTTTTTCAAATTAATGTGTAAGTATTATACCTTTTTAAAAAGAGGAATAAACGCGTCAAAATTTGACGTCACTTGCCATACTATTTTGGTACATTTTTTTTACACTACAGTCGGTCAAAGTTGCGAAATTCAATAGTTTTCCATATCACCTTTAGTTAAAATAATATTTTATTTTAAAATGGTACAATAAGTACATTATTTTTACATTCTATTTAGACACAGCAATACCCTAGATTACAAAACCTCCAAGAAATATCGAAATTATCAGCATTAGCAGTCACAGCATTCAAAAGTATGTCACAGGGTGCTCATTTCCCCTTTTTTTTTGAAATCAGTATAATTCTGTAAGTACATGGGGTGGATTTTTTAAAATATTTTTCTGAGTACTGTTAGAACTTGGGGCATCGTGGGAATCCAGTTGGACGCCAGGTTCTTGGACACCCTGTATATATAGATAGATGCGAAAGTTTGGATGGACGGATGTTAGTCAAACACGCCAATACGGCTGGATTATAATGCAATCTGGCAAAGAGATATTTCATACTCGGGAATATCATAATTATAAACTTCGCGTAATGAATAAAAATAATAACAAATGTGTATCTGTGAGAGTACAGGCAAAGCAAATTGAAGTGGAAGGGATGCTCTGAAAGACCATACAATGATCTTATTGGTGATATTCTTCAGATTGATCAGGTGCGTTGTACAAGCTAATTGCATACGTGTATGACCAGATGTTTTAACGTGGACGAAACAAAAGTAGTATGTAATACCCTAGGGTATTGCAGGTGGCGTTCTGTGGTTTCTACCTTCCCTCATGGGGAAAAGAGGCTGAAGTTTATGGATGTACGGACTCGTACAGTACTACTACTCATGCATTGCTAAATTGTAAATTAAATCTATTTATGCTTTATGGTGTGGTTAGGTCCTAACCTGGTGACAGAGTTTGTACGCCACCCACGGAAGTCTGACTTGGCTTTAGATGCCTTAGAGAAATATACATATATATATATATATATAAATATATATATCTGAAATTCGGTTTTCGGTGAAATTCTGGTTTCCTCACGATGTGTTCGTTCACCGAAACACGTCATATACAATTGTACAAAACTCACATGAATCCAAAACATCAGGGATGGTGGTGATTAGAGGTTATAAAATCTACTGGATCCATATGATACGAATGTCTAATTATTCTTCACAATCATACAAATAGGTATTTCAATATAAAAATGTGAACTAGAACTATATTGCCATAGTTTCACACAACAGGCCATATTTTGAGAATTCTTTAAAAAAAACTTTAGCTGATAAGTTTTAAATAAAAGTAGTCAACATCAATTTGTCTTCTCTTTTTTGGTTTTTAAATCTTATTGTTACAGGCAATGCATTTTATTTCTTGTTCATACATAATGTAAAATACTTGTAGTTCAGATCTATTGTTTTGGGGTCGGAAAGAGTAGAATAATAAACCAAACGGTCACAATATGTTTGATTTTGACAATGCGTTCACGTCATAACTCTGATGTGTAAAGACAAGATTTTTTTTTTTAATATACATAGTTCTTTGACAACGAGATAATTTAACCATAAATAAATAGAAAGCATGCCTTTGTAATACTTTCAGTAGAAAATTAAACAATGTTACATAGTAATAGTTCAAGATCCCATTAGGCAATACGGCCGACGGACGGAAAGCGTCTGGGAGTATTGACGACTTATTTTTATTAAGAATAATGCCAACAATATACGCAAAAATCAGCTTTGAGAAAATACGTGAGGTAAATAATGTTTTTATGTACCTTGATTACCTGATACCTGAAAATTGGCCGTCTAAGCACGCTATCAGGTAGGCATGCGTTCTTAGTACATACTAACACTACTAAATCGTCCACATTTCCTTCGTCAGAAAATTCGTGACGTCTGGTGACCCTGGGATCTTCCTGAACCCATTTGAACATCGCGTGTCTTTATTTAAATTAGGAAGATGCTATGTGATGACTATGGTTAGATAATTGCAAAAATGATGGTGATGATCATGATACTGAGTCTGATCTTAGTCCAAATTTATGAAAAAGAATTACTTTAACATCAATTGGACAGGAACAATGACCCATCATGACAATCTGTTGACATGTTGCTGACATCTCTTTGAGGCGTGCGTGGAACTCAAACGGGCCGTCGTCGACAGGCATCTTCTTAGGACGGACGGACGATGAGCTGGCCCGTTGCTCACCGTCTACAGGCCCTTGCCTACGGTGGCCGAAAGACATCACGAGCCCCCTGACGCCCGGAGTGTCTGCCGCTGCGGCTGGGACTAGAGGTTCTCTCTCTCTCACGTTCCGCCACGTCTTTAGCTAGTATTTCTGCTTCGCAAGGGAGATGACGGCGTCCCATTCCCTCTCGCCTCGGACCATGGCACACCAGGGCCGGACGCGACACCGGGCATAAAATCCAAACTCCGTGGCCACGACTGAGAAAACACTTTCCGACCCGAAATCACACCCCGGACCTCATGATCAGTAGTCGCGTTTGGGATCACTCGATCAACAAGGCAGTTTCAAACATTTACTCATCAAAACAAAATTCTACGGACGTGAACGAAGTCAGCATCAGCTCGAAACTACACTTCTCATCAAAAAAATCGAAACACCTCGCAGTTTATGATTTGATAAGGATTATCAGAAAAATGTGTATATTTAGGAATAAATGTAAAATGTCATTTAATAGTGAGTAGTATGAGGTTTTTAAATCCTAATGTTAATGTTCTAAATTCAAATGAAGTCTTCATAGGTTTCGTATTTTGTATAATGAGTAATTTTTACCCTGTATGGAATATGAAGGAAATGGGTAAAACAACACGCGTAAATGAAAAAAAAATGTAAGAAACGTTTATTTAATAACTTGTATTCCCTCCGCGAGCTCTTATTACTGCTTCCATACGGTTCTTCATCGATCGGATGAGAGTCACGATCACATGTTGTGGTATATTATCCCATTCCTCTTGGATTGCATTTTGCAGCTGGCTAAGTGTTTCTGGGGCTGGATCTCTTGCTCGAATTCGTCTCTTTAATTCATCCCATAGATGTTCAATGGGATTCATGTCCGGGCTTCTTGCTGGCCATACCATAATGGAGATACCGACTTCGGTAAGATAATCTCGTACGACGCCCGCGGTGTGAGCTCTAGCATTGTCGTGCATGAATATGAAGTCGTTGCCAATAAAATGTGCATAGGGCATCACATGAGGTTCAAGACACTGTTCGATGTACCGATGAGAGTTTAGTGCAGGCAGCCGTGGCCCAGACACAAAGGCAAGTTCTGTCTTACCGTCGGCGCTGATTCCTCCCCAAACCGTCCACGAACCGCCACCATAGCTGACCTTTTCTTCAATGCAGCATTGTGCAAAGCGTTCTCCATCTCTTCTGTAGACCTTGTTCCTTCCGTCGTTACCATACAGCATAATTTTACACTCATCAGAAAACAGTACTTTGCTCCACTGAAGGTATGACCAAGTTAGGTGCTCGCGTGCAAAGTTAAGGCGCGCTCTTCGATGGTCTGTAGTTAATTTCGGCCCATTCGCTGGCTTATGCGGTGCCAATCCGCGTTCCTTCAACCTTCTTCTTATTGTAGAGTCACTTACAGCTACTCTTCGTACAACGCGAAGCTGCTGCTGCAGTTGAAAAGCGTTAAGGCGTCGATTTCGTAAAGAAGTTGTTACAATAAATCGATCATCTCGCTCAGAAGTGACCCGATTACTGCCAGATCCTGAACGGCGCGTGAACGAACCAGTCTCCCGATAGCGTTTGTAGACTCTATGAACAGATGATAAGCTTAGATGCAATCTTGCAGCCACAATACGCTGACTAAGTCCAGAATCCAGCAATGCCACCACTTGGGCGGCTTCTGCGAGCGAAGTATCCATATGTTTTAGAAAAAAAAGTTTTTTCAGACGTCCCAAAGTCACAGTAAATGAAATAAGAAACAAAAAGTTTAAAGACAAGCGCTAATTTTTAGGTTTTAAACGAGAAACGTACTCCAACCCTAAATACACATTTGTCTCAAAACAGTGATTAAAATAATTTCATTAATAGGATAAACAAATGAAATTCTAATTTCGAATTTTGATTTTTTTCTTCTTACTGTAATGACCAAACTGCCAGCTACACAATAATGTTTTTTTTTCATGGAATTAATTCTCTTTTGTAAAAAATTAGGACAAAAACAATAAAAACGAAAGTGTTTCGATTTTTTTGATGAGAAGTGTATATTATCTGTTCATGACCAACTTTATGTTGCTTTAACACCCTAGAAACCTTTTTGTTTATAATAAATTTCATAACGATCCCATCAGCCGTTGTGACGTGGCTTTTTTTTTAAAACGTTGTCCCCACACTAGGAATTTCTCCTGTATCGTAGGGGCGTTCAAAAACATTTAAATTCACATACACAAATACACCGTGTCGTCGTAGTTGATTAACAAACATACATTCATCCAAACTTTAGCATTTATAATATTACAGCTAGCTGTCCTCTGCGGTTCCGCCCGCGAAATGTCGAAAATTATCTCAAGGGAACATAGTCCCTGGATGAAAATTCAGTGTTATTCGAGAATAAAATCTATTTTTTTTTTGTGGAACGTAAATTATCGAATGACTTCTTCCGCTCTGGGCGGAGTGGAAGTGTCAGACTTCTACTGATTAAAAACCACCCATGTTCCTTCTTAGCCCTTTGTGTTTTGGGGCCGTGGTATCTCTTGCGGGCAACCCTCAGCGGCGGCAGACAACGTCCCTGGGCCCCTTCTTCAAATAACCCCTCCCGCTCTTGGGCAGAGCGAAAGGAAGTGTCAGACTTCTACTGACTAAAAACCACCCATGTTCCTTCTTAGCCCTATATTTCGAGGCCGCGGTAACTTGTGAACAACCCGCAGCCCCGACGGGACTATATTCTACCTCTGTTTCAATTTCATCAGGATCCGTTCGGCCGTTCTGACGTGGTTGATTAATGCTCGAGATTTGGGTGTTAAATCACTTTCTGCTTTGTCTGCTGTCTTAGAGCTAATGGATGGAAGGAATAAACGTAACGTAAGGAAAATGAAACAATAAGAATCATACTTTATTTTCAAATTTAATATCGTTTCGTACAATACCGTGTTAACAGCCCGACGCCCGCATTCAATAGTTCGGTAACAATAATTACCATATCAAAAGGTGGATGCTCGAACTAATAGCATTTATTATAAAAAACACTACATTTTAGTTATTTATTAGTAATAATAAGACTCAAAAGAACACTTATAAACAATATTAATGGGTAATTTGGTTGAGGTAGATTCAGTTATATTTTTAAATAACTAACTTTTTTTTGTTTGTGGGCACATGATTGCAACAATCGCGAGTGTGTTTTTTTTTACTTTTCTCACCATTTTCTTGGTATGTTTAGTTTGTCAAAAACAATTCTTTTTTTCTTAAGCGTGTGTGCTATTTTTAATTATGATCCAAAATATTTTTTTTTTTACTTTCGTATGTAGGTAATTCTATAATATTTATTAATCTTAAAACCAAATACAAACCAAAAATTATAATAATTTTATCATGTCCCCACATAATTTGAATAAATCCTTATTTTACAGTGTTTTCGAACGAAAATTTGGGATATTTTAATAAACGCACGAAGAATTTAGAATAAAATTTATTAAAACTAGATTCATAACAAAACCATAACTAAAAGGTTTTTTTTTATTAACCCAAAAAAATATCGAAAAATGTTCTAATTTTAGAATAAACCGGATTAAAGTATCCCAATTTCTCGGTATATACAAAATATTTGACTTAAAAGCACGGCTTGTGGCTATCATCAATAGGTACTTATATCGAAATTGAGCCACCACAATGGTCTTTAAATTTTTAAACTTGTATAATATTAATAATAATTATACAACAACTCCCTAAAATTATCTCGCGTAGAAATGCTATTGGTGCTTTGCAACGATTTTAAATAATATATTGTTATAATAAGGACTCTTCTGCCTTGCCTTGCCAACGAAATATAGTTTGATTATTATACGAGTCGAGACTCTCTAGAATGACTTGTTATAAATAAATAAAATAAAAATAGAAAAATACGTATTTATGATTTAATAGTCGCGGAAACGTTAAAAACACCGATATTATCAGATTAAAATTGAACCTTAGTCTTTTCTTATTGGACATTTTTCCATGTGTATAACATCCGAATTTTATAATTCGCTTGCAAGACAAATGTGTTACACCATTGTTTCTCGCACTAAAGTAAGAAGCGAGAAGTTGATGAAAATATCGTTGCCAGAGGCAGATAGTAATCATCATAAAATCGGGTGTAACATTCAAAAACTCGAGGCCAATTTTTATAGGAAAAACCCCAAGAGAAATAAAAAAAATACTACAGAGGTTGGTCCCCTGATTTTTTACATTTTAAAATAGTAGGTAAAATATGAAGAAAGAAAACACTAGGTTCTCAATATACCTTAAAGTTTTTTTTTCGTCGCAAAGGTAACCAATAACATACAATCTGTCAATAAGGGAACAAAATAAAATCAAGCGAAACTCACAAGACAAACTTAAAACCAACTCGTGTTAGATGTTGAACTATGTTAAATTTTATGTTACATATTTTTTTATATATTTTGGACGCTTTTCACTAAGTACATGCTACTAAATTAACGTCACACTACACTGAGTCTTAGTACTGGTATTATGTTTTTTTTCGTTTCGTCGTTTCTCAATGAAAACATTTTTATTGGTTTCCGAAAAAAAAAATCTTTTCGATTTCAGACAAAAAAAAGTTTTGTCATTTATTTTCGCACCAATCGTTATTTCCTAAAACCTTTACAAACAACAATTTTAACATCAAGTTTTGATTGAAAAACGTACGAAATATTAGAGCAGAGATTTTTTATAACCAACAAAATTATATGTATAAGCTTATACAACATAATTATATAACTTTCTATTGCCCTACAGTTTCAGGTGTATCACGATATTAGTTGCGAATCTGTAAAATTTGCTTCCAGAGTTAGTAGGACATGAACGTTGGCCCATATCAACAACATTATTAAAATCTATTGCTGATTATTTTGCAAGATGTTTTACAAGGTATGTTGTGATCAATCATGGAAATTAATTGCTAAACAAATTGAAACCGCAAAATATGTTATCAAATTGGTAAATTAGCTTCTTAATTAATTTCCCTGACTGTAAGTGGAATATTCTTACAAGGACATCATTATCACCTTCACGTAGAGTTAAAATAAATTAATTATACGGAAAAATCTTACTATGTTGTAGGTAACAACGTGGTTAATATATAACATATTAATTATTGCATATTAGCGAGTTCTATTATTAATATTTTGTAACAAATTGGTCGGCTATATAGCTTAGTTCCTCCAAAATGTACCAACCCACTATTTTCCCATTTCCCGATGTAACCAAAATCAATAAAGTCACTACCATTAATGTTGTTTTAGCATATATTTTGGCTGTTTAAGAGAATCATTGTAATTTATAGTAATATAGTACATTCAGAATGTTAATTATGTCAGAAAAAGATTGCGGGTTAACTCATTTTGGCAGAACTAAGTCCATGCAGTTCGCAAATCTGCGGGAGATAGCTGCTCCCGCCGATATGAACTCAATAAAACCTTAATTTCATGCCAATGTAATTTAATTGGCCGATTGGCTTCTCAATAAAGAATAAATTAGGATAATTGAATTAATTAAAATACAGGAAAAATATTTCTTCAGTTCCTGACAAATTGACATAGCAGAGCTAGTGTCAAAATCCCATAGAGATGTTACTAACAATCAAAGAGGTGTTAATCGCCACACCACCCCCCTACGGAGAGAATAAAACCAAGCTAAAATAACTAACATCATTCTTACAACTAAGGCACAATAATAACAAAAAAACAAGAAATTAATCAAAATTCTTAAATCTAACGCGCCTACCCGAGCGTGTGGTATAGGACTGCTTTACTGGCAACTGAATCTTTACTGACTGCTGTGGAATTGAGGGCTTGGACGACTTCTTATCTTTTACGGCTTGCCGAAGAGGAAAATCAGCCGATGCGGGCGATGGCATTGAGTGGGTCGTTTGCAGATCAGAATTATCGATAAAAGCCGGTTTGAGTCTGTCGACGCTTACGACGGTCTTGTTGCCCTTTAACATTAGAGTAAAGGTCTTCCCATCACACGAACGCTCCAGGACTTGGAATGGACCAGTATAGGGTGGCTGCAACGCTTTTCGGATGGTATCGTTTCTAAGGAAAACATGAGTCGCAGTCGACAAATCCCTGAATATAAATGAAGATGTTTCACCATGTCGACTAGCTGGCAATGGACGTACCAATGACATTTTGTGTCGCAGCTGAACAACGAAATCACCAGGATTTTCAAATCTTCCAGATGCTAAAGGAGGCACCAAAAATTCTCCAGGGAGCCTAAGAGGCTCTCCGTAAAGTAATTCCGCTACCGTGGCTTTGAGGTCTTCTTTAAACGCCGAACGCATTCCTAACAAAACCATCGGTAGGGACCTCACCCAAGAATCATTATAGCACATTAACGCTGCTTTGAGCTGCCGATGAACTCGCTCGATCATCCCGTTTGCGCAGGGATGATATGAAGTGGTTCTAATGCGCTTGGTACCGAATTGCTGCAGTAATCGGTGAAACAAATCTGACTCAAATTGAGAACCCTGATCTGTAGTAATAACCAACGGAACGCCAAAACGAGGTACCCATTCTTTAGTAAAAGTCTCGGCTACCTCCTCGGCGGTAATGGATCGCATGGGCCAAACCTCGGGCCATCTGGACACTCTATCTATTGCAGTCAAACAATAACGATATTCGTTACAGACGGGCAAAGGACCAACGATGTCGATATGGACATGCGTGAAACGACCAGATGGTATGTCAAAATTACCGACAGGGGAAGAATTGTGTCTTGATATTTTACTGCGCTGACATGCTTCACAAGATCGGGACCAATCTCGGCAATCCTTTCTAACCGAAGGCCAAACAAAACGCTCTGCCACCAAACGAGTCGTAGCTTGAACACCAGGGTGGCTCAAATTGTGCAATTTATTGAAAGCAGTACGGCGGAAGGAAGGGGTCAAATAGAGACGTGGCTTACCGGTAGATATGTCACAGTAAACCGGAGTGTTGGTGCCTGATGTATTGATTTTGGTGAGTGTTAGGCTAGAACCACCTTGCAATAAATTAGCAAGTTCTTGGTCTGATGCCTGCGACTTAGCCAAAGCTTCAAAATCTTGGTCCAAAGTGATGGCGTCTATGTCAATGCGTGACATAGCGTCGGCCACGATATTGTCTTCACCCTTAATGTACTGGATGTCGGTCGTGAATTGACTAATGAATGATAGCTGGTTAAGTTGTGGAGGTGGAAGTTTCTCACGTCGCTGTAAAAAAGCGTACAAAAGTGGCTTATGATCTGTGAAAATTGTTGCATGCTGAACTTCTAAAATGTAACGAAAATGTTGAACGCTTTCATAGATCGCTAACAATTCACGGTAATAAGCTGGCCACTGTGCTTGCTGCGGAGTCAACTTTTTGCTGAAAAAAGAAAGTGGATACCACTGGCCGTTTAGATTTTGCTGAAGGCAGGACCCAATGTGAACGCTAGATGCGTCAGTAAATAAACCCAACTTTGCGTTGCTGATTGGATGTTGCAGCAGTGTTGCGTTGGAGAGGCTCTTTTTACAAGCATCAAATTTTTGCAAGAGTTCAGGTGACCATGGGAATGGCTTTGCACCTTTACTGTTAGTTGAAACCAATGCATCAATCAAAGGAGCCTGAAATTGCGCTGCACGAGGCACAAATCGACGATAATAGTTTAGCATACCCAGAAACCGGCGCATGCCTTGTACTGTCTCAGGTGGCGGAAAATCCAGCAACGTTTGAATTCGATCCTGAGGAGGGCGAGTACCATCACCACTGACATGGTAACCCAAAAATACGGCTTCGCTGACACCTAGGACGCACTTAGAAGGGTTTATCACCACTCCGTAGTCTTGCAGGCGTTTGAAAAGGACGCGCAGGTGTTGAAGGTGGGAAAACTCGTCTTTGGAAAATATGAGAATATCATCTACGTAAGGAAAACAGAATTCGAGACCCCGTGTGACCTCATCGATGAAACGCTGAAAGGTTTGGCCAGCGTTCCTTAAACCAAAGCTCATATACGGGAATTCGAAGAGGCCAAACGGGGTCACGATGGAAGTTTTGGCAATATCCTCTTCAAAAATCGGAATTTGATGATAAGCTTTAACGAGGTCCAGTGTGCTAAATATCTTGGCACCAGAGAGGTTATGGGCGTAATCATTGATATGCCGAACCGGGTATCGATCTGGTACGGTCCTGGCGTTCAAGGCGCGGTAATCACCGCAAGGGCGCCAGGAATTGTCTTTTTTAACGGTCATATGTAATGGTGAAGACCAAGCACTTTTTGACGGCCGAGCTGTCCCGCATCTTACCATTTCCTCGAATTCTTTTTTAGCCGCAACCAATTTCTGTGGCGCCAAACGACGAGGTCGACAGAAAACAGGGGGTCCGTCTGTGGTCTTGATGTAGTGCACTGTGTCGTGCTTGATGACTCTAGGGAGGCCGGGAGGTCGAGTGATATCTGGAAACTCTGCTAGAAGCTGAGTAAATATTGACTTACCAGACGCTACTGCTCGTACGCTGGGCTGATCAAAACTAGCGGCAGAAGCAGCAGATGTTAGTCCAGTGGTGCCATCGACCAATTTCTTATTTCGGCAGTCGGGTAAAAGATGATAAAATGCCAAAAAATCAGAACCAATAATGGCTGTGCTGACGTTGGCTATAACGAACTGCCAAGTGAAAACGCGGCGCAAACCAAAATTTAATTTAAGGGTTACTGTACCAAAAGTTTGTATACTGCTTCCATTAGCGGCACTTAGTCCATAATCAGTAGGCTGCCTGCGTGACGATAACCAGCGATGCGGAAAACAACACAAGTCTGACCCAGTGTCAATTAGAAACCGGCGGCTGGTCACATGGTCTGTGACAAAAAGGCGGCGACCGATGTTTTCGCAATCAGTTGCCGCCGCTACTGACCGCTTTTTGGGTTTTCCGACTCCCAATCACATGGCCTAGTACATCTAGTTGCTTTAACACCCCATCTCTTATGATACCAACATCGCTTGGAATTGTTCGCTGCTCTATCGGAAGATGCCGACCTGCCAGAAGATGCAGACCGGTCACGAATGGGACGGTGTTGCCGCCTCGAGAGTGCAGCTACTTGACTAGTCACATCTTCCAATTTCTGAGCCAATGTAGCCAAAGAAAAAGTTGAAGTTGTCGACGTGCAACAAACAACAGGTGATGGGGCTAACTCAACGATTTTATCAGCTAACTCCGACACTTTATCCAAATTGAGGTCAGCCTGTGCTGCTAGTATTGCTTGAGCTTGTTGAGGCAAACGGCGCAACCAAAGTTGGCGTATGATACTATCATCTGAAAGAAACGTCCCGGCAAGTGAGCGAAGGTGACGAAGAAATTGTGATGGTTTCCGGTCACCGAGCTCTTCATCACTTAGAAGCTGTCTAACTCGTTTCTCTTGGGAAGTTGAAAGTCGTTGAATGAGGACTTCTTTCAGTTTTTCATATTTCCCTTCGGCTGGAGGATTGGTTATTAAATCTTCGACCTCACCTGCCAGCCTTTGATCAAGGTGACCTACTACATAATTGTATTTGGTAGTATCACCAACAATATTAGCAATTTGGAATTGGGCTTCCACTTGTGCAAACCAAATTGCGGGTTTGTCAACCCAAAATGTAGGTAATTTCACTGCTACCCTACATACCTTTGCCTCCACCTCATTTTGGCCTAGCCGCTTTTGTAATGCTGCATTTTCAGCCATTAGTTGCTCAAGTTGTGCCTGAAGCTGTTCATTCTCCATGATGCAAAACCTGTACAAACCTAGTAGCAATAATACCACACACCCGAGCACCGCAGAACAAACAAATAATAATAAATCAATTTTGATAACTACAGTACCAAACCCAAAAGAAATTAACGTTAGCAGTAGGTAGAAATTCAAATAACAAAATATACAAATTTTTACAAAATCAATTTTCGATCAATCAGCTGAGTAATATTAAATTGATGTTAAGCTTCATTCAAAGATGCGGGAAAGTTACAAACACTTGCACTCAAAACACACCAAAAAGCGATTATGCACTTTGGGCAGTTGTTCCGGCGATTGCAGTCGTTAGGTACCAACTGCAAATTGTAATCTGAACTTCTGCAGAAACGCGATGAAATTTTCGATGAA
The DNA here is from genome assembly GCA_932274075.1 of Diarsia rubi. Taxonomy (NCBI): domain Eukaryota; kingdom Metazoa; phylum Arthropoda; class Insecta; order Lepidoptera; family Noctuidae; genus Diarsia; species Diarsia rubi. The sequence goes on along the minus strand of OW026420.1, from coordinate 1,459,266 downwards.
ATTTTTATTAACTTTGGTTGCGCGACGGCAGCGTCGAAATCAACGTCAAAATATGGTTCCTGCTCTCGTTTGAAAAATCACCGACTGACATAGGAAGTGGCACTCCGGCCCCGGCGTTGGTGCTTGCTTGTCTAGCTACTGGTCACAATTCACCTCCTGATGTTTCTTTGTCAGCCGGAAACGATCATCATCACGTCGGGGTCACCAAATGCGGGAGATAGCTGCTCCCGCCGATATGAACTCAATAAAACCTTAATTTCATGCCAATGTAATTTAATTGGCCGATTGGCTTCTCAATAAAGAATAAATTAGGATAATTGAATTAATTAAAATACAGGAAAAATATTTCTTCAGTTCCTGACAAATTGACATAGCAGAGCTAGTGTCAAAATCCCATAGAGATGTTACTAACAATCAAAGAGGTGTTAATCGCCACAAATCTACTTATTAGGTAAATGTAACGTTATGTTTGTGTATAGTTTAAATAAAAGTATAATTATACAATAAAAAAAAAACAGGAAAAACTGTATTTACAACATAAAATCTGTTTGGTAAGTGTGAAACTATTGCAGTCAATATGGAATGTGCGTGAGTAAGAAATAATGTATCTATTGTAATAAAAATAGTGGAATGGTATACCCGCTTTGATATAGTAAAAAAACATGTGAACAATGGCTGTGGGGAAAACGTGAAAATGAAATTTTCTGTCAGAGAGGGGATGGCTAGTTACGGATTTTGTCCTAAATGAATTTTTGCACTTTAAGAAGCAAAAACTTCAAGAGATGGAAAACTGGAGTGAGAATTTTGGCAATATATGATTGTAAGATAACGATTTACAAAGAGAGATTCCTTTAAACCATCCCCATTTTACAGTTTACAATTAATTAAATTGCGAAATGAGATTCAAAATTATCATCAGAGGCACAACATCAGGCTTTTAATTTTAGTTTCTTATTTTTTCACTCCAAGGACGGACAAGCCAATATAAAAACGGTAAAAAAACTGTATAGAAACAACATTAAAATCAATATCAGCATTATGGGAACAACTATTGTAGTAAAGCTTAATCTATTTCATTCATTTGTTTGGTCCATGCTTTGGTTAATATATTTTTTTTAAATATTCTTTTAGACATAAAATACTTATAACTTTTTTACGGAATGTATTTTCAAAATGTTCAATAGACAAAAACCTGCAACATTAAGTGATTTTCGGTTGAGAAGTCTGAAGTTGGGTTCAGCCTTCTAAAATAGCGATTCTGTTTGTTTCGTCCACATTTCCCTCGTCAGAAAATTCGTGACGTCTGGTGACCCTGGGATCTTCCTGAACCCATTTGAACATCGCGTGTTTTTATTTAAATTAGGAAGATGCTATGTGATGACTATGGTTAGATAATTGCAAAAATGATGGTGATGATGATGATACTGAGTCTGATCTTAGTCTAAATTTATGAAAAAGATTACTTTAACATCAATTGGACAGGAACAATGACCCATCATGACAATATGTTGACATGTTGCTGACATCTCTTTGAGGCGTGCGTGGAACTCGAACGCGCCGTCGTCGACAGGCATCGTCTTAGGACGGACGGACGATGAGCTGGCCCGTTGCTCACCGTCTACAGGCCCTTGCCTACGGTGGCCGAAAGACATCACGAGCCCCCTGACGCCCGGAGTGTCTGCCGCTGCGGCTGGGACTAGAGGTTCTCTCTCTCTCACGTTCCACCACGTCTTTAGCTAGCATTTCTGCTTCGCAAGGGAGATGACGGCGTCCCATTCCCTCTCGCCTCGGACCATGGCACACCAGGGCCGGACGCGACACCGGGCATAAAATCCAAACTCCGTGGCCACGACTGAGAAAACACTTTCCGACCCGAAATCACACCCCGGACCTCATGATCAGTAGTCGCGTTTGGGATCACTCGATCAACAAGGCAGTTTCAAACATTTACTCATCAAAACAAAATTCTACGGACGTGAACGAAGTCAGCATCAGCTAGAAACTATATTATCTGTTCATGACCAACTTTATGTTGCTCTATCACCCTAGAAACCTTTTTGTTTATAATAAATTTCATAACGATCCCATCAGCCGTTGTGACGTGGTTTTTTTTTTAAAAACGTTGTCCCCACACTAGGAATTTCTCCTGTATCGTAGGGGCGTTCAAAAACATTTAAATTCACATACACAAATACCCCGTGTCGTCGTAGTTGATTAAAACATCCATTCATTTAACATCCAAACTTTAGCATTTATAATATTACAGCTAGCTGTCCTCTGCGGTTCCGCCCGCGAAATGTCGAAAATTATCTCAAGGGAACATAGTCCCTGGATGAAAATTCTGTGTTATTCGAGAATAAATCTATTTTTTTTTTGTGGAACGTAAATTATCGAATGACTTCTTCCGCTCTGGGCGGAGTGGAAGTGTCAGACTTCTACTGATTAAAAACCACCCATGTTCCTTCTTAGCCCTTTGTGTTTTGGGGCCGTGGTATCTCTTGCGGGCAACCCTCAGCGGCGGCAGCCAACGTCCCTGGGCCCCTTCTTCAAATAACCCCTCCCGCTCTTGGGCAGAGCGAAAAGAAGTGTCAGACTTCTACTGACTAAAAACCACCCATGTTCCTTCTTAGCCCTATATGTCGAGGCCGCGGTAACTTGAGAACAACCCGCAGCCCCGACGGGACTATATTCAACCTCTGTTTCAAATTTCATCAAGATCCGTTCGGCCGTTCTGACGTGGTTGATTAATGCTCGAGATTTGGGTGTTAAATCACTTTCTGCTTTGTCTGCTGTCTTGGACCTAATGGATGGAAGGAATAAACGTAAGAAAAATGAAACAAAAAGAATCATACTTTATTTTCAAATTTAATATCGTTTCGTACAATACCGTGTTAACAGCCCGACGCCCGCATTCAATAGTTCGGTAACAATAATTACCATATCAAAAGGTGGATGCTCGAACTAATAGCATTTATTATAAAAAACACTACATTTTAGTTATTTATTAGTAATAATAAGACTCAAAAGAACACTTATAAACAATATTAATGGGTAATTTGGTTGAGGTAGATTCAGTTATATTTTTAAATAACTAACTTTTTTTTGTTTGTGGGCACATGATTTAGGCAACAATCGCGAGTGTATTTTTTTTTACTTTTCTCACCATTTTCTTGGTATGTTTAGTTTGTCAAAAACACTTCTTTTTTTCATAAGCGTGTGTGCTATTTTTAATTATGACCCAAAATATTTTTTTTTTTACTTTCGTATGTAGGTAATTCTATAATATTTATTAATCTTAAAACCAAATACAAACCAAAAATTATAATAATTTTATCATGTCCCCACATAATTTGAATAAATCCTTATTTTACAGTGTTTTCGAACGAAAATTTGGGATATTTTAATAAACGCACGAAGAATTTAGAATAAAATTTATTAAAACTAGATTTATAACAAAACCATAACTAAAAGGTTTTTTTTTATTAACCCAAAAAAATATCGAAAAATGTTCTAATTTTAGAATAAACCGGATTAAAGTATCCCAATTTCTCGGTATATACAAAATATTTGACTTAAAAGCACGGCTTGTGGCTATCATCAATAGGTACTTATATCGAAATTGAGCCACCACAATGGTCTTTAAATTTTTAAACTTGTATAATATTAATAATAATTATACAACAACTCCCTAAAATTATCTCGCGTAGAAATGCTATTGGTGCTTTGCAACGATTTTAAATAATATATTGTTATAAAAAGGACTCTTCTGCCTTGCCTTGCCAACGAAATATAGTTTGATTATTATACGAGTCGAGACTCTCTAGAATGACTTGTTATAAATAAATAAAATAAAAATAGAAAAATACGTATTTATGATTTAATAGTCGCGGAAACGTTAAAAACACTGATATTATCAGATTAAAATTGAACCTTAGTCTTTTCTTATTGGACATTTTTCCATGTGTATAACATCCGAATTTTATAATTCGCTTGCAAGACAAATGTGTTACACCATTGTTTCTCGCACTAAAGTAAGAAGCGAGAAGTTGATGAAAATATCGTTGCCAGAGGCAGATAGTAATCATCATAAAATCGGGTGTAACATTCAAAAACTCGAGGCCAATTTTTATAGGAAAAACCCTAAGAAAAATAAAAAAAATACTACAGAGGTTGGTCCCCTGATTTTTTACATTTTAAAATAGTAGGTAAAATATGAAGAAAGAAAACACTAGGTTCTCAATATATCTTAAAGTTTTTTTTTCGTCGCAAAGGTAACCAATAACATACAATCTGTCAATAAGGGAACAAAATAAAATCAAGCGAAACTCACAAGACAAACTTAAAACCAACTCGTGTTAGATGTTGAACTATGTTAAATTTTATGTTACATATTTTTTTATATATTTTGGACGCTTTTCACTAAGTACATGCTACTAAATCAACGTCGCACTACACTGAGTCTTAGTACTGGTATTTTGTTTTTTTTCGTTTCGTCGTTTCTCAATGAAAACATTTTTATTGGTTTCCGAAAAAAAAAATTTTTCAATTTCAGACAAAAAAAAGTTTTGTCATTTATTTTCGCACCAATCGTTATTTCCTAAAAACTTTACAAACAACAATTTTAACATCAAGTTTTGATTGAAAAACGTACGAAATATTAGAGCAGAGATTTTTTATAACCAACAAAATTATATGTATAAGCTTATACAACATAATTATATAACTTTCTATTGCCCTACAGTTTCAGGTGTATCACGATATTAGTTGCGAATCTGTAAAATTTGCCTTCAGAGTTAGTAGGACATGAACGTTGGCCTATATCAACAACATTATTAAAATCTATTGCTGATTATTTTGCAAGATGTTTTACAAGGTATGTTGTGATCAATCATGGAAATTAATTGCTAAACAAATTGAAACCGCAAAATATGTTATCAAATTGGTAAATTAGCTTCTTAATTAATTTCCCTGACTGTAAGTGGAATATTCTTACAAGGACATCATTATCACCTTCACGTAGAGTTAAAATAAATTAATTATACGGAAAAATCTTACTATGTTGTAGGTAACAACGTGGTTAATATATAACATATTAATTATTGCATATTAGCGAGTTCTATTATTAATATTTTGTAACAAATTGGTCGGCTATATAGCTTAGTTCCTCCAAAATGTACCAACCCACTATTTTCCCATTTCCCGATGTAACCAAAATCAATAAAGTCACTACCATTAATGTTGTTTTAGCATATATTTTGGCTGTTTAAGAGAATCATTGTAATTTATAGTAATATAGTACATTCAGAATGTTAATTATGTCAGAAAAAGATTGCGGGTTAACTCATTTTGGCAGAACTAAGTCCATGCAGTTCGCAAATCTACTTATTAGGTAAATGTAACGTTATGTTTGTGTATAGTTTAAATAAAAGTATAATTATACAATAAAAAAAAAAACAGGAAAAACTGTATTTACAACATAAAATCTGTTTGGTAAGTGTGAAACTATTGCAGTCAATATGGAATGTGCGTGAGTAAGAAATAATGTATCTATTGTAATAAAAATAGTGGAATGGTATACCCGCTTTGATATAGTAAAAAAACATGTGAACAATGGCTGTGGGGAAAACGTGAAAATGAAATTTTCTGTCAGAGAGGGGATGGCTAGTTACGGATTTTGTCCTAAATGAATTTTTGCACTTTAAGAAGCAAAAACTTCAAGAGATGGAAAACTGGAGTGAGAATTTTGGCAATATATGATTGTAAGATAACGATTTACAAAGAGAGATTCCTTTAAACCATCCCCATTTTACAGTTTACAATTAATTAAATTGCGAAATGAGATTCAAAATTATCATCAGAGGCACAACATCAGGCTTTTAATTTTAGTTTCTTATTTTTTCACTCCAAGGACGGACAAGCCAATATAAAAACGGTAAAAAAACTGTATAGAAACAACATTAAAATCAATATCAGCATTATGGGAACAACTATTGTAGTAAAGCTTAATCTATTTCATTCATTTGTTTGGTCCATGCTTTGGTTAATATATTTTTTTTAAATATTCTTTTAGACATAAAATACTTATAACTTTTTTACGGAATGTATTTTCAAAATGTTCAATAGACAAAAACCTGCAACATTAAGTGATTTTCGGTTGAGAAGTCTGAAGTTGGGTTCAGCCTTCTAAAATAGCGATTCTGTTTGTTTTATACCGAAAAAATAGACCAAACAAACAAATTTAAAAAGTATTTTATAAATGCATGCACTACATTTTTATAAATAAGTTACAAAAAAAAACATTGTACATCATTCAGGTATCTGTTATTGCGTTGACGTTTAAATTGTTTTGGTTTCACAATACAATAATATTTAATAATAGTAATAATCCAACAGTTTTCAGTAATACAGATAAAGTGGTTAAATTATGTCTTAACACAACCACGAGTGAACTTGAAACTCCGTAATAATTGAATAAAAAATAATAATAAAAATAAGTTACTTTAAAATTGTTAACTAGACAATAATCCTATGGTAGAAATTAATAATTCTTATTTTAAAACTACGGTACTTTTTGAACATTCAAAGTTAAACCTATTTTCTTTAAGTTGTATAAAATCAAATGCGTTAAAGTTATATTATTTTCATTAAGAGTAGCAAATACTATTTGTCATATTTTTTATTTATAATTCTTAAAAATGCAACGATTATTTCTTTAGAAAAATTTTTATCTTTCATAATATTTTATTCTTTGCGAAACAGTATTTATTTTCTCTCAAATTTTAAGAAAAATATGTTTGGTGTTATAGTTATAGAAGTCGTTAATTTATTATTACTTTACACTATAGAAAACATTGAAATCGTTATTTTTATTTTATTAAAATAGTCACCGAAGCATTTGTATTTATACATAAATGTAATATTATTCTCGATTTTTTTATACAACTTACATTTAAAACTGAAATAGGCGATTAAATAAATGGTGTATTTATACATTTTTGGCTGTTAATGGTCCTTAAGACTTTACTGTACTTTTAAACAGAAACAAGTCATAAATGGTGATCCACAAAAAAGACAACAGCGAAATTCTGAAACGCAATGTAGCAATACTGGGATGAAATAATAATAATAAAATTAAATGTATAATATGTTAGAAAAACAAAGAAAACCAGCGCACTAGCGTCGAGCCCTTGAAAAAAAATGTAATGCACATTTTTATTGCTTAAACTAGGGGAAAAAACAGCGCTTATTTTTGCAACTAGTCAGAATCGAAGCTTAGACCCTGTGACAAAACCTAGCGTCAAAGATAAAATTCTAGATTTTTAAAGACCTAAGACTACACCTAAGTCTAGCTAACTTAGTGTAATTGAATTTTTCAGGTACATAGTCGGCGTTTTTTCCTTTTCAATTTAATTTTAAACTGAGTTTTATATTTTATATTATTTACAATGGCGACCGGTAGCCAGAACAAGCCAAAAAATTATTACAATTAGATGCTGAAATGTAACTCTAATAAAAATATTTATGAAAAAATTTATACAGTGGTTTCGAAACTTACATGATTTATTTTTTAATAAATTATATTTTTTGACCTGTTATTCCACGGCCGCCAAACCTTACAGTGTAATAAATTGTACCTAGGTGCTTTTAAATCAAGATATAAATAGGTACGTTATATATATTTTATACTCGAAGATAGGCGTCTGATTTTAGTGCTATAAAACATAGTAAAATCAGTCATGATTTTTTGTACACATAGAAACCAAATAATGCGATATTATAGGTATGCCGTAAATTGTTTCTATCTTTTTCTGGTGGTGATCGATATTATTATTATTATTAAGATATGTTCAAATTAAATGCATTTGGTGCTATAAAAACATAGATTAGAAAAAAAAAACATAATTATTTTAAAACTTCTACAAATTATAATGGTAAGTAGTTTAAATAGAACGAAACATAAAAATAAGTATTTTTATTATTACTTCAAACAAATTACAAAAAGATTTCCATGCAAAAAAAACAATCATAATTTCGATCAAACACCAGTTTCCTTCTAACACTAACCATAAATAACAACTGGGAGAAAAGAAGAAAAAAAACATTACGATTTATCAGTGAAATACTTACTGTCCTAACAATAAATAAATAATAAAAAAACACCACTAAAACTATCCAGTAAGTGCCGTTTAACCACTTCGATGGGTAAACGTAGAAAACTTAATCGTCAATCGTATCAACATTTAAAATTTTCCAATAACATCTAAAATAAGCTTAAAACGAATAAAATGAGGTAGATATAAATTGTGATATGGAATAATGGTCAGCTAACATTCGTTTTGAAATGTTCGCTGCGCTAAAATATGCTTAGCTTTCGTCACGACAGATTCGGCCACGTCAGTCTTATATTTTACATTGAAGAACAAAAAAAGAACATGATTAGTTAAGTCCAGCAAAAAATTGCCAACTCATATCAATATTACGCCCATTATCCAAAGTAATTGTAAGAATTTCAAAATAAATTTTAAATTTGTTTTAAGTATATGTCTTGGAAACATAATAATTTATTTTACTAAATATTAATATTCCACATTTTGAATATTGTAAATTATATTAATTTAGCAGAATTAATAAAAAAAAATGTGGATTGGCTCATTTAGCAGAACTACGTCTATATAATTATACTCGATGTTTGCGAACATTCGGTCTAAGAAAGGAAATTGCTATGCAATATAGCCATTCAAAAACATTAGATGCAAATTATTGGCAAAGATTCACGGAGCATTAATCTTCAGTAGGTACCTACTAAAATATGTGAGAATATTTAAATTATTTATGTATCTATACTGCTTTAATAAAAACTACTGTTTAAGGAATGTGACAACTGGGTGGATTAGGGAAATCTATTGTCAAGTAATATCATCGCACAAATATTGAACACAATAGTTAGCATGCCTGAAATAATACCCAATTTGTAAGGGGGTAACATTTTGTAATTGACGACTGGGATTCTTTTGTTTTCTTTATTTCATATTGAATAGGGTTAAGAGCTTAAATGACCAGATCGTTTTTTCAGCGTAGTAAGACGTAAGCTAAACATATCTCAGCTTATAAAAAGAGGAAAATGTGCAATAACGTTTCAGTAACTTTTATAACGATAACGCGTGATTTTATAAACTATTTTCATTTTATAATAGTCATAGTTCGTTGTAATAAATTATTACTTTTTATATATTTTATATTTTACAATTACTTTTTAATCTATCTACTCGATTTCTTAGGTTTTAAGTATCTAGAAAATTGTGGATTAAAAGATATAAAACTGCATTAAATAAATTATAACAGTGATATATAAAAAAACCTGTGCGTTTGTATTAATATTATTGTGATGACTGTGTAATATATATATATATATATATAAAAAAAAACTGGAATGTACATTGTGAAGATTACTAGCATCTGAGGCTTTGTCTGTGATCTGTGTGAAAGTAATATTCAGGAAAAAATAAATTTAGTAATTTACTTTTTTTCAACATCGATAAAAATACTTTTTTTATGTTATGTACACGCGATTTTCAATGGGCGTTTGGATTTATTTTGGTCTATATTTTGTACGATTATGTTGCACTAACAGTGAAATCTATTTTGTATGACTTATGTATCAGTGTGTACTTCATAGAGGCACTGTTTATATACATAACACAAGTATATAAAACGGCGGGAGGTAGACACCGTCGCTATGTACTCAGTTATGTGCGAACGCGCCATTCCTACTTATTGTCGGGCGCATATAATCTCAGGCCGTAAACAACGCTATATACAAGTGCATGGTGCCATAAAAACGGCAATAAAAACGTTATATATACATAATAACCATCATAGGGGGGTGATCCATCTCTAGGGCGAAGTTACGAACAGATAAGGCGAGAATAACTCCACGTGCTATAGAACAACGGTTGCTTTCGACCTGAATCCATTTTTAACACTTAAATTATTTACCCGTACTATTGTTTACCAAAAAAATATCAGCCTTACGATCATTAAAAATAAATTCTAACGTTAGGAACGAAACACGATAAGCTATCCTCGCGCAACCCGTATCTCTCGGACTATTTTAAGCCTCATTATTATCTATTAAAAAACTTTAAGTATTACCCTTCCTTATTTATAGTCGTATAACCATTTTACTGTGTCTAACGAGCAGCTAGTAAAAAACGATGTCTGTACAGAATCTCAATCCTTGACTTAAAAATAGCAACACCATTCGAATTGACGCAGGAGACGGTACCTCGGGCACCAGCTCTCAGGGGCCGCCTACCCCAGTGTAGTTCTTGGTTACCGGAAGGGAAGGGGTTCTCAACCGTTAGGCTGGAGCGTGGGGAGAATTTTGCTGTTGTCTAATTGGAAGTCGCTACTCCGAGTGAGCTCAGAATTCATGTTATCGTCAGGGAGCTTGTTGAAGGAGTTGTTTACACTTAGATCTCTTGAGGATCTTGAGACGTCGTACTCTGGTCTTCTGGAAGTGTCGAGCAGGTTGAAGGTGGTTGATGCGGAGGTGTCGGGGTCCAAGACCGTCTCCAGGGTGCTGTCAGGGTCTTCGTATCGCGCCACGTCGAATGCGGCCTCGTAGCGACGGCCTTGTCGCATGCGGCCGTTTGGTGTCTTGGATTGCTGCTGAGCAAAATTGAGGATTACATTTTGAAAATCCCAAATACAACTGTTTTGCCCTATCTGGTCATTTGTGTTTCGTGTGTTGTAAACAGAATCGAGTTGTAAGTGACAGTGGTAGTGGTACCGAGCACAAAAATTGTACAAGAATGAGAGTAGACCAATTTGTCTACTCATAAACACCTACCCGTCATAGCTTCCGTTTATTTGTGATCATGGTTTGTAAAAATCTATAAATTAAATATATTTGCAAAATAAATGTAATGTTCCTCATAAATTGAATTCTGTTCCCATTAAAAAAGTCTAAAATTCAGTAAATTGATTTTAATGATATACTCACGTTGGGGTTCTCAGTGATATGAACGTGTCCGTTGAGGAGTGGCTCCCCTGCGTCCTTCGAGCCGCCGCCATTGGCTAGCCGGTTGCCGATATTCTACGTAAAAAAAAATATCATAATAAACACTATGCGTTTCGTGTTAGAGTTCCTTTTAGCAATAGCAAGAATCACTGCACACATAGAACATCTTCTTTATGGAGTTGTTATTGCCTAAGCTGATGACAGAGTTTTTATTCGGCCAATGGGCTTGGTTTAACATGACATCGAGAAATATCTCTCAGGCATCAACAAATCAAAGGTATGTGCCTTGGGTTCCAACTTAAGACCTATGACTTGGGCTGCGGGATGCTGTGAGAGATACCGCGACCTTGACATATAGGGCTAAGAAGGAACATGGGTGGTTTTTAGTCAGTAGAAGTCTGACACTCCCTTTCGCTCTGCCCAAGAGCGGAACCCCTATTCGATGATTTTCCACCCGCTAAAGAAAAAAAAAAAGGCTACACTAGCACTCGTTATTATAATCGTTACAGATATTGTCATTATAGACGCCATCAGCTTAGCAGTAAACACAGTGATAGACCTCATTTTAGCATTAGAAGGGGGCCACATACCTCTGTACATACCTTCATCTCTGCTCCTTCTTCTTCGTTACCCTCGTTTGGGGATAGGTTCCGCCGACGTGATCTGGGAAATATAAATATGTAAGCTTAAAATGCTGTCTTCCACCGTGTTTTAGCTTTTATATTACACTCACAGCAGGCTATTCCACTGGGCCACCACTGTTTACCCTTATATTACAAGCAAACAGTATAAAATCGCAAGGCGTTTCTGAATACCGTTTATTATTATACAGGATGTAAATTAACCCTTCACACATACGTCAACCAAGCATTCTGTACATCAAACTAAGTACCCCTACGCAAAAAATTTTGCTGGGAAACGACTTTTTTTGGGGTAAAAATCACATTTTACGGTAAAACTCAATGTAGCACTGCTAAAAAATTGTGCTAGTGGATGCTTTGAATAGTAAAAGGGTCATGGAGGTAATCTAAGTAAAATTATAACCTGAAAAACTTTTGCGTTTACTTTTACGCCCTTTATAATTATCTTCGAGTATTCTTGGCTCAAAAACAGTGCATTCGCGCACTTTGTAATGTTGATTCTTTGACTTCATGCAAACCATTGTTCCAAAAGCTTAATTTACTAACAGCACCATCCATGTTTATATTTGAATCATGTAATTTCGTCAAAACACATCAGTATCTATACAAATCCTTTGGTGATTACTGTAATTTTAATACCCGATATCCTAATAGTTTTCCCTTGCCGAACATAAATTCTGATCTCTATAGAAGAAATTGTTACCCGATGTCAGTTAAATTATTTAACAAATTGCCTAATGAACTGAAAGAACTTAGATCTATTCCATTATTCCGGAAAAAATTGTACGCCTGGTTAGTCAATAAATGTTTCTACACAACCCAGGAATACCTTAGTTATAAGAATAGAAAATTAGTGTAGCGCCTTACTATGTTCTTATCAGTGCAATAATAACTAGTTGAGTTAGTATGTAGTCCAAAATGTAATGTGTACTTACCTACCTCTGTAGTTTTAAGTTTTGCATACCAGAAATGGTCAATATGAGGATCTTTATGGTAGTATTATGTAATGCTCTATGTACCATCTTTTTACCCATATTATGCGAATAAATTATTTGATTTGATTTTGATTTGATTTGATCATATTCACGTAACAAGCTTTTAAGCATAAGCACAATCTGCCATAATGATTCTACAGCTGGGACACAGGAATGCGTTCTATGACAAGGAATGGGATATAACATGGGCCCAGTGGTTCACGATGACTTCCTTGACAATTTTGATAACAGTGGTAATTAAATAAATTACACAAAGTAATGCGCCTGTCTGTCGAACCTACGATATACTGCTCGTAAGTCAAAAAAAACTGGTTTAGAAAAGCTGCTCCCTAAAATACAATCAAAAGCATACCTGACAGGAGACTGTGCCCTCTTCCTCCTCCTCCAAATACAGACAGCAGCAACCGCCACCACGCAACACACCAGCGCTCCACAGCCGAGGCCGATGCTCAGGTAGAACGAAGAGTGGTCTGGTGGACGAGGTGGCACCGTCAGCACTTGGCTGCGGGGGCTGGGGCCTGGGGCTGCCACCATCACGTAGGTAGACTGTTCTGGTTCTAGGCCGGTTATCTGGAAAAATGAAGAGAGGGGCATAGGTACTTTGCATCATTCAAGAAATCAGTTAGCTGATTAAAACTGAAAATGTAATACAGTGTGATTCTTTATAATGTGCACATATCGAAATGGGGGAATCTATGCTTAATTTTATCGACGGAAAAATTATTAAAAAAAATCTAAATATTTTTTAATATTGTATATGGAATTTTTAAAAATTTTGTCTGCTACTGTGACCCCAGTGTAAACAAAACGGTGTAACTTTTAAACTAAATTATCTATCGCGATGAAACAAACTCCATAATGATTGGAAGCAATTAGGCGTCCTCGTAAAATGAAAATTGTGGAAAAAAACTACCCTCAATTGAAAATAAACACGTTTTTTGATCAAAAAAACTTTTTTTTTCATAACTTTTTACATAAAATTGTTTCATCGCGATAGATAATTTAGTTTAAAAGTTACACCGTTTTGTTTACATTGGGGTCACAACAGCGGACAACATTTTTGAAAATTCCATAAAAAATATTAAAAAATATTTAGATTTTTTTAAATATTTTTTCCATCGATAAAATTAAGCATAGATTCCCTCATTTCGATATGTGCACATTATAAAGAATCACACTGTATATAAACACACACGCTTACAAATCAAAGTTTAGACTGCATCAGAATTTGAGTAAGTCTCCCCATCACTTACTTGTTACAACATAAAAGAACTTGTGGCTAAATTATATATGCCGCACGGGTGATACCAATCACCAGTAAGGCCAATCTTCATGGTTAAGCAGCGTATGACAAGTTCAGACCTTAGACCGTCCATTAGATACTGAGTGTCCTCCCATCTCTCGGAGAGTCGAAAAGCACGTTTAGTCATTGGTCTCGAGAGTAATTTGTAGATCTTCGACAGTCCACCTGTACGTCAGTGGCCAGAAAGTCTTACAACCAGTCTTACCAAAGGTATCATAATATTACTCCGTGTAATCAGTTGCTATCCTACCGTTTGGCTGGAAGCCGATATAATTATATATTATTATGTTACAATCAAAACTCTTAATCGGTCAAAACTACTTTTGACTGGTTTCAGCCAAAACCCTTATTACGTTAAAACGCGTTTACTCTCTTAAAATAAATGTTAACTATCGCACAAGGTTATGAATGGGTCAAAAAAAAACCAACAACCTAATAAGTTTCCTAATGACGTTTAGGTTATTATAAATCAGTAGAGAAATAACACAAAAACCATCTAAACATTTCTTATAATAGTTTTGACCGGTCAAAAGTAGTTTTGACTGATTAACAGTTTTGACTGTGACATGTCAGAAAACTCGGCAGATGATGACTTACTATGGTGGTTTTCCGCTATTCTTTACTGTTTCATTTCGTAGCGGGATCGAAGACAGACAAATTGTTTTTCTGGGACTTCGTCGAGCTACACTGTCTTTTTTAGCGATTTTATGGTGGTTTTTCAGGCGTTACAGTGGTTTGGGAATAGCCTGGCGGGCTTATCCGAAAAAAATACTCAATATAAAATGTATTAATGTTATTCGGCTGCTTCCGTAAGACTGGAAGCCGATTATGGTTGGAAAGAGTATATATAGACAGATGATGACTTACCTGCACAGTATTAGTGGTGACATTGATGGTGGGCCACTTGTCCAGCGACTGCGTGAGGTTCTGCGAGTAGCGCACGATGCGGGGCCCGTCACCACGCCAGGTCACCTGCACGCCGCCGCCTGTGAACCAGTACTGCAGCTCTTTGGCTTCTGGAACAAGGCAGTAGCAGTGACTAGTCTAGTTGGGGATGCTTTTGTCCAGCAGTGGACGTCTTCTGGCTAGGATGGTGATTGATGATTATTATAGACAACCTTCTGGGTTGTCAGGCCGGTCTATACTTATGTATTATGTCTGATTATAACTTCACTTACCAGGCACTTGCACAGGTATGGTCAAGATGGGACTGAGGCCAACAGGATCGTAACCCGTCACGACCACGTACAGCTCCTTCGTCAGGTCCAACCCGGTTAGCTGTAACAAAACCATTATCATGAAAACCAGGCGTTGTGGTATCCATCGATCCATACTCGGGTGGATTAACAATAAATGTTGAACTTTATACTCCAATAAACAAAGTGGTTTTTAGAATGACAGCACATAATTTTTCAACATTTTGAAAATGCATTTAAAACTTAATAGTAATAAGATTTGAAATCGCTCAGCACTTACCAGAACAGTGTTGCCCACAGTATCAACACTGAGCCACTGACTGATGGGGAGCTTCAGTTCGTTGCTATAGTGGATGGTATACTTGTCGGGGAGGCTGTTCCAGGAGACGCGAAGAGTTGTGGCGTTCACCAGCTTGTAGTCCAGGTCTTTGAAGCGCTGGGCACCTGGAGAGGAAATATGGGATTTTGATTGTTTGTCATTGAAATAAAACACTAGTATTTCCCGAGTCAACTCTCAGAAGCCCGTTAGGGTTAGATGTTTGTATAACTAAATGAGCCAGTAATTATTATTAGGTACATGGTTCTCTAGCAGTTAATTTCATAAACGATATAAAAACTATCAGGTACTTCCCAGTAGTAGTCACGAAGTATGGAACCATGACCGATTGTTGGCAATAAGCTTACCCCCTATTACCTGGGACTTCTTCCTAACCTAACCCTTTGAGGTTACAGGCGCGATATTACGTGAAAATAGGGATGTTTACTAACTTAAAAATATGTGATTCTAATTAGTCCGTCTGTAAGATTATCGAAAAATATTGGATAAGTACGTATTTTTTGTTTTATCTTATCAATAAAAAATTACGAAGATAAAACGCGTCAAAGATTTAATGAAAAATCTAAAAAAAATCATATTAATGTCTTAGAGTATGACGTCACACGAGTTTTGAAAGCACTGTATCGTCTTAATTGTTTGTTTGCGTGAAAAAAAAAATACGTGTCCAATTTTATTTGGTAATCTATATGACGGACTAATCAGTGTTTTTTTGTTAATCACCCTATTACACAACTATCAGAAGACCCCTCTTACCTTCAGAAGGCGTGCTTATGTGTATGGGTGCGGAGAACTCTCCGACGGCCATCCTGACAGGTACGCGAGCTTGCACACGCACCTCGTACTCCGTGCTTGGTGATAGCTTCTCGATGCGCGCTGACTTGCTGTGGCTGGGGCAGAAGAAGGAGTATGAATTTCAAAAATCTCTAGATGGTTCTGCTACCCGTGTGGTTAGATGGAACCCATGTGAGTAGCTGTTCCATCTGGTTACAACTAGTAATTGTCACAAATTAAGTGATTCTCCCACTCCAAGTAATAGAGATCTAACAGAAGCTTAACAATGTAGCGGCACATTATGACAATAATAATTAATAATCGTTTATTGGTCTCAATAAAAATATAGTCTAAAACAATTACATTATCTGGGAGTCTAAACAAAACGAAAGGCTGCATGAAACTAATCGGACGCCTGCCTTCCAAACTAGGTAAAGAACCAGTACCTTGGAAGTAAGTACAATACAGGCAATAATAATAATAAACAGTTTATTTTAGAACAAAGACTAAATACAACAAGTAAAACAATGAATACTGCCAAAGTGTAGCTCACAACGAACCGATAACGTTTGTGCCGAGACCATACGTTTTTATTCTCACAACAAGAAAACAATATATCCACGATTCTTTGTAATTCAATTATTTTAACTATCCCAAATAACGCTACAGTCCCACCTACCTCTCAAAACATTCCTCATTGCCATCCACCTTCCTGGTGCAGACCATGTACGAGTAGACCTCGAAGGCCACATCAGCCTCCTCGCAGCGCCATCGCACGGTGAACTCCCGTGGTCCCACGTCCGTTACCTCCACGTCTTCCGGAATTGCTTTCACCTCGCTGGAATGATGAGGGATATGTATGATACGGTCTTAGTTCAGTTTTACTTTACAAGCTGGAGGAACGTCAATTTTTTATGACTAAATAATCCTGGATTTTATTTAAAGTTTAATTTCAGCTTTTAAGGGTGTTTAAACAGGACACGGTGGAGCACACCGTGGAGGTCTGCCCCGCTTAAGCTGAGCTCCGCCGTGTTCTCGTAGCGGCGATCGGCGGCGGCGACCTCTCGCGTCCGGCCCTGGTGCAAGCCATGGTCCGGGGCGAGATGGAATGGGACGCCGTCGCCTCCTTCTGCAAAGCAGTGATGCTAGCGAAGGAGGTGGCGGAACATGAGAGGTAGAGAACCTCACGTCTCAGCCGCCGCAGGAGACGCTCCGGGCGTCGGGGGCCACGTGATGACTTCCGGCCACCGTAGACGCGGGCCTGTGGACGGTGATTGATGGGCTAGCTCACCGTCCGTCCGTCTTACAACGACTACAGGCCGTATCGACGGCGCGTTCGTGTTACACGCGCGCCTCAAAGAGATGTCAGCAACATGGAAGGGGCCGACGCCCGTCGGGGCTGCGGGATGTTGTAAGAGATACCGCGGTCTTGACATATAGGGCTAAGAAGGAACATAGGTGGTTTTTAGTAAGTAGAAGTGACACTCCCTTTCGCTCTGCCCAAGAGCGGGGGGGGGGGGGGTTATTTGATGATTTACCAACCCCAAAAAAAAGGATGTTTAAACAAAATCGTGTATTTAATTAATTTACTTTTTGTTGCTTTCGTATTTATCTCAGTAAACTTTTTAAATTGATAATTGGGGTTAATTACATTGGGGTGAAAAAAATAATAATTGTACGTCATCTATGTGAGACCGCCATTGGAGTTAAATGCCGTGACTTATCAAACTATGCACAATTTCAGCTCAATCAGTAGGGGTATCCCAACTGTTTTGAATTCCAGTTTCAAAATTTGACCTAAACAAAAATTTACAATCTTTTTTTCAGCTCTGTCCATTCCTGGGCAGAGGCCTCTCTCCACTCTTTCCATTTTTCGCGAACACACGCAGGTATACAAACATTCCAAATTAACTAAAAGCTTGTAAAACGATTCGTCCTAGGTAGAACTCCTTTTCTGTTTAAGCTTCAACGGTCTTGAAAAACGAAGCATTCCCGAAAAGGTCACCAAACATAACTTAAAAACTATAAAATAGAAGATCATCTGTTTGGTGGCAACAGAACCTCACCCAGTGGCGTCGGGCGCATGGATGGCGATGCTGGTGGAGGTCCAGGGCACCAGGGTCAGGTTCTGATGCAACCAGGGGAGCAGCTTCGTGCCCAGGACGCGGACTTGGAGCGGCTCCTCTGATGATACTGTGAACAAAAATCATCTTTATAATATTGGCGGATTTACTGGTATGTTGTGTAGAGACAAATTGATAAACTGATGATGATCTGATGATTTTAAAGTACTCTTCGTAAAGGTATCCATCCTCATCGTGTAGTTATACACTTAAGAATGTTATTGCTTGTGGGAAAGAAGACTGGTAATGGCTTATCCAAGGTAAGGTATAACGGATGGAGGGACACCGATTCCCAAACTTTTACCATAAAGAAAATATTTATATGTAACCAGCGGCTACGCCCGCTACAACTCCAAATTTATCCCACGGGAAGATAAAATCGGAATAAAATCTTTGATCCAAATTTTATCCAAACCATCCAGTAGTTTTTGCGTGAAAGAGTAACAAATATCCATAATGGGTGTGGTGCAACGTTTAAAAAAAAAATACTTACAAACTTTTGCGTTTATAATATTTGTAGGATGCGTTTAAAATGATGTAATGAAAACATGGTCAGCGTTTGTACGTCGCGCATCCCTTCCACATGGTATTTTTTTTAACAATGACATATTTACAGTTACAAGTTTTCAGTTCTGTCTCGAAGAAAACGATGCAAACTAATCCATTCATACAAGTAGAAGTGGAGATAACCGAGTTTCAGAAAACTTACCTTTAACAGTATGGTTGGTGACTTTCCCATCGAGAGTAACGTTATGCTCATCCGTGCTGTTCTCAGCCTTGAACTGCAGGATCCACTCCAGCACTCCTGGAGTCTGGTCTGCGAACTGTTTCCATAATACGAGGATGTCGTCGCCTTGGCGGGCCAGTTTTATTGGCACTAGAAAGGGGAGAATTTGTTTAAAAATATGATGAAAATAAAATCAGGCAGAAAGAGAGGGATATAGATCGGTTTAGATAGGACTAGTCTAAGTTTGGCTCCAGACACACAGGTATTTTTAGAAACAACGCTTATTGCATTTTTTTTTCTTTAAAGCATGATGGAGCAATTAAAGTTTAATTGTTGACTGTGGAGGAGGATGACGAAATACATAAAAAATAACATCACTCCTGTATTCCTCGAGGTACAGGTAGAGGTGTACTTACTAGTACACCCAAATTTCATCAGTTATGTTCTCGTAGTTTTGTTTTATGAATTGTTCTTCTGACATTCAAAAGTGCCTGTAATGGTTTAATTGAAACAAATGCTTTGAATTTGAGTTTAATGGCATAAACCGGGTACAAATCTACTCTCCGTGGTATTTTCTGATAAATTCCTGCATTAACACACACCTTTTATTCCTGCATTGACATTTTGGCTGACTTGGGAATAGAACCCTATCTATATATAGAAGCTATCGAATTACTCAGTCCAGGGACTCAAACTGCAACCGTAAAAAGTTATAACTTTACTTAAATTACCTCCATGACCCATTTACTATTCAAAGCATCTACTAGCACAATGTGTTAAGAGTGCTACATTCAGTTTTACCGTAAAATGAGATTTTTGACCCCAAAAAAAAAGTTGTTTCCAAGCAAAAATTTTTGCGTGGGGCCGGTTTCTTAATTTGATGTACAGAATACTTGGTTGACGTATGTGTGAAGGGTTAATTTACACACTGTTTATTAGCTGACAGGTAATAAGGAGATTCTTACCTCCCTGTCCTTGACATGTGACGCTCTCCGACATGTCGCTGGCTACATTTCTGTTTGTTGTTGACGACTTGATGTAAGCACGAATCTGCAATACAAGTGAATAAGGTAAAGTATTTACATTTTGAGTGCAGTGGTGGCCCAGTGGTTGCGGCCCCGACTTACAAACAGTTGGTCGTGGGTGCGAATACAGGCAGGCGCATTACTTTGTGTAATTTATTTCATCATTACTGCTCTCAAAACGGGAAAGGAAAACATCGTGACGAAACAGGCATATCTTAGGACCAAAAATTCGAAGATATGTGACATCTACCAATCCGCACTGGGCCCGCGTGGTGGAATATAGCCCATTCCCTCTCAAAAAGAGAGGAGGCACTCCAGGAAGTTTAATGAACTGAGGGCCGACGCCCATCGGGGTTGCGGGTTGTTCACAAGTTACTGCGGCCTCGACATATAGGGCTAAGAAGGAACATCGGTGTTTTTATTCAGTAGAAGTCTGACACTTCCTTTCGCTCTGCCCAAGAGCGGGAGGGAGTTATTTGATGATTTTCCACCCGCCAAAAAAAAAAAGGCATGCGCATTACTTTGTGTAATTTATTTCATCATCACTGCTCTCAAAACGGGGAAGGAAAACATCGTGAGGAAACCATATCTTAGAACCATGTGACAAAAAAAACTACCAACCCGCACTGGCCCCGCGTGGTGAATTATAGCCCATCCCTCTCCTAGAGAGGAGGCCTGATGATGACAATATTATTGAGGGATAGGAAGAGGTGTTAAAGGAATCCTAACACATTTTTTTCTAGTTGATTCAGAAAATAGCTTAGGTAAAAATCAATCATCATCGACATCGTCTTCTCGCGTTTGTTTTCTTTCTTCGCTTTTCTTCGGCTTTCCTCTCTGTTTCCATCCATCCAGATTCATGTCCAATGTCTCTTTCAGTCACATGCGTTTCATTCCTCCTAATTGCAGCGTAATGAAACCACGGTTGGAGTCTAACTGACTTTATTCAGGTCTACCTACATTTCACAATAAGTATTATTAATGTACCTACATTACACATCCCCCCAATAAATCAAAAGTATACAGTTACAAAAATATACGCTTAACAATAACTACAACCACGCAAAATAATAGGCAAGCATGTATTATAATAACACGTAGACAAAGTTTAATATTTATTCTTAGACCTGTTGTACGCTCTCTTGGCTCGGGCGGAGGCGTCTGGCGGTGGCGGTGGAGGAGGTTCCGACTGAACCCGACCGAAATCATTACCATCAAACGCGTCCCTAAACTCATCTCCTGAATCCACTACTTCCGACTCTGCCTGCGCAGTACACCCACCCGTCGCGCCAGTCGCCTCCGCGTCAGTAGGTGGCTCTTGACCGTCAGACCCCTCGGTTTCTTCCACTATCGGCTGCGTGCTTGTCCGCGATAGTGAATAGCGACTTGGTCCACGAAGCGGGACAAGTTGGTCGTGGTGTCTACGCCATTCCACCCCTTCCCCTATGTTTATTTTACAAGAAACTGGGCCAGTTACCTCTGATACGTAACCCTTCGCCCACTTGTCCCCTTTCTTGGAATAATCTCTCGCAAGTACATGGTCGCCCACCGCGAGTGGTTTGTGACGACCGCCGGCGGCCGCCACCTGCCTGTCCTGCGCGGCGCGTACAACAGTCGGCCCGTCCGGACGTAGCACATCGAGGCGCCCGCGCAAGCGACGTCCGAAAAGTGCGACAGCCGGCGACACCCCCGTGGTGGCGTGCTCACAATTTCTATACTGAAATAAGAAACGATACAAAGCTGCTGACATATCCTCTTTTTGAAATATAGCTCGTTTAATCGCTTTCTTTACAGTTTTTACGGCATTCTCTGCCTCGCCATTACCTTGGGGTCTGTACGGCGCCGATGTCGAATGTCTTATTCTGTTTTTCTGACAATATTGTTTGAATTCTTCCGAGAAGAAAGGCGGACCATTATCGGTCACTAGTTGTGATGGAAGACCGAACCGAGCAAAAATAGACCGTAAAGTGGTAATAGTGGCACTAGCTGATGTACTTCCCATGACCACTGTCTCTATCCACTTTGAGTGGGCATCTATTATAATTAAAAATCGTTTACCCGCACAATCAAAAAAATCAGCATGAACGCGCTGCCACGGGTGTAACGGGTACTCCCATGGGTGTAGCGGAGCGCGCGTGGGCGCGTCTCGCACCGATCTACACGCGTCACAAGCCCGACAAGCGTCCTCTATATCTCTATCAATATTGGGCCAGTAAACGTAATTACGAGCAATGTTTTTCATTTTATTCATGCCTAAATGGCCACTATGGATCTCTTTTAAAATATCAGGTCGTAACTTTTGTGGAATTACTACTCTATATTGATAAATAATACAACCTCGATCTGTGAATAAATGTTCTTTTCGAGCAAAAAATACCTTTTCTTCATCACAACTAGGCGATGCCGGCCATCCAAACAACAGGTAACCTATCACTTTACAAAGCAGCGGGTCCCGCTGGGTCTCTTGAGCTACATCCTTAAAATCTAAAGGTAATGATTCTTCGACAAAATGTAAATAATCTATGTGAGTGGTGGGTTGCCGCTCGTGTGCCATGGGCAAGCGTGACAAACTGTCAGCCGGACCATTATCCGCCGACTTCACAAATTCTATAGAAAAATCGTAACCCGCCAGTCGTGCGGCCCATCGCTGCAGGCGACTGGCTGCCGTCTGCGGAATACCCTTCCTTTCATGAAAAATATATGTCAGGGGCTTGTGATCGGAACGCAAAGTAAACCGCCTACCAAAGAGATATTGATGGTGTTTTATAATGCCAAAATAAATTGCTAAAGCCTCTTTATCTAGCTGACTGTAGTTGCGCTCCGCACCGTTCAGCGTGCGCGAGGCGCAACTGACTGGCCGCTCGCTACCATCCTCATACCGGTGTGCCAGGACTGCCCCCACACCGTACGCACTGCTGTCCACCGACAACACGAGCGGCCGCCCCTCCTCATAATGGGCCAACACCTTATCGCTTAACAATATCTTCTTTGCTTTCTCCATTGCTTGTGCACAACGCGAATCCCAATTCCACATAACACCTTTACCTAAAAGATAGTGCAACGGGTGAAGCAATGAACTTAAGTTAGGGATAAATTTCCCGTAGTAATTTAAAAGACCGAGAAAGCTTTTTAATTGTGTCACATCAGTAGGTGTGGGTATTTTGGCAATCGCGTCGAGCTTAGCGGGGTCGGGATGCAACCCGTCCCTATTGATAATAAACCCTAAATAAGTTACACTTTTTTGTAAAAAAGTACATTTTTCCAACTTGACAGTGAGGCCCATCTGACGTAATCGTTCGAGGACAGCCCGTAAACTGCGCATGTGTGAGTGTCTATCTTTGCCCGTTATGCAGATATCGTCGAGAAATACTACCGTGCCCGGAATACCGCGTAGTGTCTCCTCCATCATTACTTACATGTCAAAACCAATGTAACTTCCTTTCAATAATTATTTAGCCCGAAATCAATAATTCTTTAGTAACATAGGTACCAACCTGGAATCCATAGGGTGTCAGTGGTTCAGCAACCTGGATTACATCTTCAATGCCAATGACAGGCTGGCCGGGTAGTGATGTTCCACCTGGGAAAAATATAGAAATTAACAAAGGGTAAATGCTAACGGCGATATCATCAAAATAGGGGATCGGACAAAAAAAAATATTAGTCCGTCAGATAGATTTCTAAAAAATATTGAACAAGTTTTTTCTTTTTTCACATAAACAAAAAATGCAGACACACAGATACAGTGCTTCGAAAACTCGTAAACTCCTCGAAAACGTCACATGTCAGTACATTTTTTAACTACAAACAACGTCACAACCCCCAGTCAAATCTTTGATGCGTTTTATCTTCGTCAATTTTTATTAATTTGATAAAACAAAAAACACTGATATATAATCACTAACACACTGAAGATAATCTAACTGACAGACTAATTAGAATCATATTTTTGTGACTCATTTCCGAACCTCTATTGTACGAAAATTTTGTAAAAAGCCTAAATGTGTAAATCATCATAATAATACCACGCCTTGAATCCCGGACTGGATAGGCCGCGGTAGTACTCCGACATTACACCAGTTACGTTTAAGTCGAAAGTAATGACGAATGTAAGTCGTTATGTGGGATTCGAATCTAGCATTTTACGTAACATCAGTTGGTCGGCAGGGAAGCAGTCAGTTAGGTTATTCATGTTTCATGTCTCACCTGGTGTAGTAGTCTGCACAGTATAAGCCATGACGTCAGCGTTGACCTTGGGCCACCGGACGGCGACGGCGCGTGCCCCGGTGGGCCAACATCGCACACCGGTGGGGGCCGCCGCACCCGCACCCGTCACGTTGAGCGTGGCCCACGCTGACGCTGATGATGTAGGGTTCTGGGCAAAGCACTGATATACTCCTGGGAAAATAATGGAAAGGCAGCTATTGTTATGTGTTGCAGATTTGTGATCGAAGTTAGTTTCTACTCTTAACTTAACATCACGCCTGTAATACCCACAGGGTAAGGCAAAGGTGTGCCCATTAGTACATCCATATTTCGTCAGTTATTTTGAAGTCTCATGAAATAAGGGGTGAGCCTATTGCCAGCTTTTACCCACCCAGGAGTCGAACCCAGGACGTCTTGCTTATCAGTCGCTTGCGACCACTAGACCAATGAGGCAGTCTAGTTCGTATAGTCTAGTAGTTCCTACTCAGATTAAAAACATGCATACGCTTAAAGAAAATGTAATTGGGAAGACTTCAGAAAAGCTATAATGTCTGAAACAATAATCTATTCTATATTATTGACATATCGTTATTACCTGCATCTTCAGATGTGACACTTCTGATTAATAGTTCTAATCTCTTGCCATCTACTGACGGTAACACCACAATCTGCAATGAATACAAATATTTAATGATAACAGCAATGATTTTTGACACACCTGTCTACACAAACTGTACTCAAGCTTATTTTGTTACTGTTTTCCACAGAAGAATTTCTCTTGTATCGTGGGGTGTTTTGTTAGTTAGCCAGTATGGTCTCACTCTTGGGCATAAGCATCACCCCATGCTCCCCACTTCTCACGAGGGTGTGCGTCTTCTAGTCAATAGGATAATTAACAAAAAAAAAAACTAATTAGTCCGTCAGATAGATTTCCAAAACTTTTTTTCACGTAAGCAAACAAAGAAGACGATAGTGCTTTGAAAACACGTGTGACGTTATATTCTAAGACATTAGTATGATATTTTTTACCGGTGATTAACGTCACAAACCACCACATAAATCTTTGACGCGTTTTATCTTCGTCAATTTTTATTCAATATTTTTCGATAATCTAACAGACGGACTAATTAGAATCATTTTTGTCAGTAAACATCCCTTTTGCCGAGAGTGAGTTTAAAAACATTTAAAGTCACAAACACAAACAGATAGATAATATGCTCCAGAAAATAATGCCACCTACCCGTCCAGCCAACGCCAGAGGCTTCCCATCCTTGTACCACGTGATGGTGGGAGCTGGTGTCCCCACAGCAGTGCAGTTGAACCGCACCGTGCTGGCTCTAAAAGTCTGCTTCGATGTCGGAGGTACTGTGATCTGCACTGGCTCTGTTATTGTCACGTTGAAGGTCTGTGAAAGAAGAAAAACGAATTAGGGGCTTTTTGTAAGTTATTGCCGGGGCTGCAGGTTGTTTGAAAGAGATACCGCGACAATAAACATAAAGGCCTAAGAAGGAAATTCGGTGGTGTTTAGTCAGTAGAAGTCTGACACTCTACCGCTCTGCAAGGAGTGGAAGGAGTCATTTCATGATTTCCCACTAACCAAAAAAAAAGGCTTCTTGTAAGTTCAATATATCTTTTAGGTAGGTGTGTTAGGGGGATTAATTGGTAAGGTCTGTTTTTCGGTAACAGTAAATATAATCGGATTCTTGGTCTAGTGGCCGAAAAGCGCGACTGCTGTGCTTGGAGGCCCTAAGTTCGATTTCCAGATTGGGCAAAGTGCTATTTGGTTTTTCTATCGAAGCATGGCTGCTATAGTAGACACTCAGTCTGGATTATACGCACCCCATATTACTTAAACAGAACTGAATATACGCGTCCCCTACTACTTAAACAGAACTGAATATACGCGCCACCTATTACTTAAACAGAACTGGTAAAATGTGGTTGTATATGTACTAATGAAAGGTACACCTCTGGCTAACCCCTTTGGGGGGGGGGATTATCAAATAACCCCTCCCGCTCTTGGGCAGAGCGAAAGGGAGTGTCAGACTTCTACTGACTAAAAACCACCCATGTTCCTTCTTAGCCCTATATGCCGCGTCTCTTACAACATACCGCAGCTCCGAGTCGGAGAGTCGGCCCTTGCGGGTCCCATGTTGCTGACATCTCTTTGAGGCGCGCGGGGAACACGAACGTGCCGTCGACACGTCCTGTCGTCGTCATGACGACGACGACGGACGGACGGCGAGCTAGCCCATTACTTATCATCCACAGGCCCGCGTCTACGGTGGCCGGAGGCCGTCACGAGGCCCCCGACGCAGGACCGTCACTCACGGCGGCTGGGACGAGAGGTTCTCTCCCTCTCATGGCTAACCCCTTGGCGTGATGTTATGTGTAAGTATGAGTAACGTCGCAAAGCGGTGACTATGCTTTAAGCATTTTCCTTCATATTACTTCATTAGTTCATGTGTTAAGAAGGTTTCCTAAAAAAAACGTGCGCTGTTACAATCGAAAAGAAATAAAGGACTATTGAATAATGTAGGTATAAGTACTATTGTTTTTGTGAAACAAGATGGAGAAGAGCGAGTATTTTTATAACGGTAAGTATCTACTGAAATGAAGTGTACACATATTTGGCAGTTTCCGTTCAATGTATTCCCACTCTTTTGTTTCATTCAGTCAAACAAACACAATACTACAACAAATACAAGCAATATTTTATTTTCTATTAGTTTAGTCCTCCGAGTGTGAAGACACGAGAATCAAGGTTATTACACCCGGTAATAGCACCACGTAATGTATGTGGTAACTTGAAACAAGAAAACAGACTATACAGGAATTAACCTTTCACGCATACGTCAACCAAGCATTCTGTACATCAAACTTAGTACGCCTACGCAAAAATTTTTGCTGGGAAACGTTTTTTTTTGGGGTAAAAATCACATTTTACGGTAAAACTCAATGTAGCACTCTTAAAACATTGTGCTAGTGGATGCTTTGAATAGTAAACGGGTCATGGAGGTAATTTAAGTAAAGTTATAACCTCAAAAACTAGTATTTACAAAAACAGCTCAGCAAAATTTGGAACTTTGACCCCCAATATCCCCGTAACTAGGGGGGTTCCCAGGTATAATCTAGAACAACTTTACTTAACAGGTCAAACGACAAGACAGTGCCCTCCGAGTCTAATTTAATAATGCGTTCAGGGTGCTGATGGGGCTGCGGCGATTCTGTAGTGCATCAGGGATGTTTGCTGAGAATCGCATAGACTGCTATTACGTTACAACGCGGAAAAGATGCGCTTCCCTGGTGCGTAGAGTACGTAGCAGCGCCAACAGCATCCTTAGCATGATCGCTAGTCAGCTGGACTGCAGTTACATCAGTCACTGCTGCTCCATTTGTCATGGGATGGCGCAGCAGCGATTGTTGTGTTTACATCCTTTTAATGTTTTGTTGTGGGTAGCTTAAGTTTACTAACACTAGTCTTTAAGAACATTATTACTAACAAAATGGACACCATGGTCTGAAAATAAATAAATTATTACTATTATTAAAACATAAAATGGAAGAGAAGGTGCTGATTCCTGACATACACGTGTTTATCTAGGTTATGTTTAGGTTTCAGAGGTTTCATATATGATATTGTAACCTCATTTATATCAATGAAAATATTCCTAAATATTATTCTAATTCGTGACGCTAAGGTAGTCGACAAAAAATCGAATTAGTCCGTCGGATAGATTTACAAAAAATATTGGAGACATATCTTTTATTTTTTCACGTAAACAATAAATGAAGACGATGCAATGCTTCGAAAAGTCATGTGAGGTCACAATTTACTAATTTTTTTACAAGAAAGTGACGTCACAACTCACAAGCCCTCACGATCTTTGACTCGTTTTATTTTCATCGGTTTTGATTAAGTGGTCAAACAAAAAAAAACCGGCCAAGTGCGAGTCCTACTCGCACATGAAGGGTTCCGTACCATCGTAGTAGGGGAGTCGCTTTTTTTTTTTTTTTTTTAAATTATTAAAAATATTTTTATTCTATGATGTAACTAAAAATTTATGCTTTTCGCAATTTTTCCTTTATCTGTGTTATAAGACGTTGCTTCGTACCAAATTTCAAGATTCTGAGTTCACGGGAAGTACCCTGTAGGTTTTGATTCCCTTGCGAGTGTCGAAAATTTGCGGCATAAACGGGAGTATCTTTTGATCGCGTTGACTTAGAAGTTTGATTTTTTCACAGCTCCAAGAGACCATAGACTTGAGTATTTGATATGAATTTCAGCTTGATACCTCCACGCGTTCCTGAGAAAAAAGGTCTTGACAGACAGACAGACAGACAGACAGACAGACGGACAACAAAGTGATCCTATAAGGGTTCCGTTTTTACCTTTTGAGGTACGGAACCCTAAAAACACGATAATGTAACAGAAGCACTAAACAGAATCATATTTTTTTAGACAGGAATCATCCTTATTATTTTTATTGACTGACACCAAAATAACCTGAGTACAACAATCTATTTTAATCATTTTCCCTATCAACAGATAATCAAATTTCATACTATAAACAATAATCGAAATACACCCCAGGTTTAGTTAAATAAGGCAATATGTATTCAATTCTCAACACAAATGGCTGCGAGGCATACAAGGATATTCGTAGAAGATACAACGGTGTATAATATACTATTATGCTAGAGAGAAAATCAATTATATAGATAACTTTACCCTATTTGAATTAAATATGTTGTTTGATAAGGTTTCGCGTTTGTGTGGTGTCGAGTGCGTAGATATTGTGAGACGGATAGATTGCCCTTATCCCGAATCATTTGGGGTCGGCGCAGTAAGATAACATCATCGTCAATCTATAAAGTTCCCACTGCTGGGACTCAGGCCTCCTCTCTAGGCAAGGGATGGGGTATAATCCACCACGCGGACCCACTGCGGGTTAATAGTTTTTTTTTTGTCACATGTCTTCGAATTAGTTCTAAGATATGCGCTTCCTCACGATGATTTTCTTTAACGTTTTGAGAGCAGAGAGAGAGAGAGAGAGAGTATAACCTAATAAAACAAAACTACGAGAAAATAGCATAACATAACACCATCTTTTTTCGACAAAGTTTGTGCCCCCATTGAACTTATAAAAGATCCCACAAGGCTTGCGTTTGGATAACTCGCCGTCCGTCCGTCTTACGACGAAAACAGGCCGTGTCGAAGGCGCGTTCGTGTTCCACGCACGCCTCAAAGAGATGTCAGCAACATGGGAGGGGCCCGAAAGGGCCGACGCCCGGGGGGGCCGCGGGTTGTACACTAGTTATCGCAGCCTCGACATAGAGGGCTAAGAAGGAACATGGGTGGTTTTTAGTCAGTAGAAGTCTGACACTCCCTTTCGCTCTGCCCAAGAGCGGGAGGGGTTATTCGATGATTTTCCACCCGCCACAAAAAAAAAAAAGGCTTGCGTTTGGATGCAACTGATTTTAAGCGATGACGCGGCCGAACGTGGTTATGCCAAAGTCGCTATTGCCATTAACTGGGCACAAATTCGTAGCTTCTTTTTGAAATCCCAATAAGACTTGAACCGACCTGACCATAAGAGTCAGGAAAAAATATATGGGCTACATACCCCTTGCGTTGCCAACCTGTACATACCCTACATAACAACTCTTCATACGCAAGTAGTATAACATAGTATTTTAGTCGTAAAACAATAGTTTCATATTATATTTCAAACTGTAGAAAATAATGAATAGACTATTCATTACCCTTATCTGTTTATCAAAATTATGGCTTATATAAATTGTACTACGTGGGAAACACAAAAGGCTTCTAGAATTATCCACGTTATCAAATCAAAATTACACATTGTAATATTTCGTTGTCCTACTAATTACTATGGTTGCAATCTAAAAACCTACAGTTCTGGTGTTATCATTTTAGATTTGTATTAAAATCGACTCCCTGTCTAGAAAATTTTAACTGTCGTGGATGAAACTCGAAGAACAACTCCGATTAAATCTATTTAAGTTTATATGTCAAAAAATATCATCTTCCTGCTCTTGTACCATTGTGCTTGGGGTTGGGGCAACACATCAAACTCCCTCCCCACCCCTATCAAACATTACAGCATCATTCACTCCTTTCCCTTTCATATAATTTCTCACACAATCCATCCATCTTATATTTCTTTGGCCTTCCTCTCCCTCTCATAAAATTAATCTTGACGACACCATAAAACACTTTTATGGTCGTATATACGACAAAACAGAAACTTCCTTCCCTTAAACCTATTGAAAAACCCAACAAAGATCAAAAGTCAAAAACCTCAAAACGAAAAAAAAAGCCTAAACTCACCTTAACCAGGTCGCTGTTCCCCTCGACCGTGCAGGTGTAGACTCCTTCTTGCTCCAGGTCAACTCGTCGAAGAGTTAGGACTTCGAATGTCTCCTCCAGCTCACTGGTTCTCTGTCCAGGTTGGGAGAGCTCCCATATTAACTGGAATGGAAAAGATTGGGGTGATGGGAAAATTGGTGGAGGGTGATATTCATGTCAAATCACACTTTGCGGCGCTCGTACGTCGTCACTATTAATTTTACGAAAAACGTTGTTATGTTATAACTGTAGGAAATTTTCTCTAGTTTAATTTATTTTTGGACTATTTTTATCGTAAAATGAGTCGGAACGGAGTTATTCTCAAAAAACTGTTTTTGTGCGCTATTTTTCCAAGATGGCGGCGCGACCGGCACCGTTACGAGGTGGCAAAGTGAAAATTCGAAAAAAGATCGTCGAGGTAAAACTACCAAATGACTGGACTTTTCTTTTAACACTTTTGTATAGCTCTCCTTGACATCCCAACTAGACCAATGGAACTTCAGTCTCTTACCTTAGGTCTGGGCCACCCGGTGACCGGACAGGGCAGTACCACGGTACCGTCCTTGGGTACTGCGATGTCCCGCTCATAGTTCACCGGCAGGATGGCAGGATCCAGCTCAGCAGCATACTCCTCCACTTGCAGTCTACCTCCATGACTGACGCGCGTTCGGTTCGCGTGGGAGTTTATTGCTTTGCATCTGGTGGTATTAGAGAAAAAAAATAAGATTTAGGCAGATTTAAAGGATGGTCAAACCGGTACGGACTTATTAAGGACGGGATTCCGGACTCGGAGATTGACTTATAATATGTTTTAAGTAGCTCCAGCGGATCAATGTTGTTTACAGTCAAACATTCTGCCCTTGAATGGTTGACAAAACTTTTTCTTGAAAAAAAAGTCAAACAGTCTTTGGCATTTTATGACTTAATTTAGAAAACGTTCGTCATTTTAGAGAGTTGCCTCTATCACTCATACTTGTATGACAGCTTCCATCTAAGGCTCAATGCAACATATTAAAGCCCACGTATAATAAATCAGCTTATATTAAACCGCGAAGATAGCTTTCGACGCAGCGTAGCGAAATCGTAGCACAGTGCTACGCCGTAGCTCAGGCGTAGCATTGCAAGATGCATACTTAGTAGGCTGCATGAAATCGCATGTTGACTGTCGGTAACGGTGACTTTTATTAAATGCTCCAGTCGTTTTCCTGAACTATACTTTTGGTAGATTTTTGAACCAGTGTCATATTAATATTATATTTGGCAAATACCTGTACAATCCTGCATCTTCTCTTGTCACATCCGTTATAAGTAGCTGATTTTTCAGCACATGATATCTGAAACAATGTTTTTTTTATTAGTAAATGGTCCAGTTGGATCAAAGAGAATGGTTGGCACTGGCATCTTGTGTAGAAAACACAAGACCTTTGCCCTGGAGTGTAATGACACAGGTTAGTGTCGACTATTTAATCTTTGACCTCAAAGAGATTTATTTTTCAATGTGTAAGTATCAGAAAATTATACTGTTATGATATTCTCTATGGGACTAAGTTGTTAACTCTGAAATAACATCACGCCTGTAATACCCAAAGGGTTAAGCAGAGCCGTACCTAATTATTACACCCACATTTCGCATGTTATATTTTTTAAGTCTCATGTAAAAGGCGGCGAGCCTATTGACATCAACTTGGCACGGATCCAGACCGAAAAAAGAAATTCCTTATGGAAAAACCCAATAACACTTTGCTTGATCCGGGAATCTAACTCAAGACCGCATGCAACCACAAGACAATACAAGCACACTATTTCTCCTAAAGCTTATTTGTAGTTAGTTCATGTTAAAGTTCTTTAAATATGACCGGAGACTGCCTCCGGATGATCACGAAGTATTTATCCGTGAAGCCGGCTATTGACTATGGGATATAATATAGTATAAAATATTACATCTTGAGATGTAATATTTTATCGCTCGTCATACATTTTGTACGTACTGACACTGCTATAATATATATTACATCTCAAACTGTAACAAATGTATGTACGAGCGAAAACATATCGACGCTGGAAAGGAAAAATTATCCAAGCGACATCAGACTAACTTTACAGTAGAGCTGTTTAAAGTTTGAATTTTCAAAGCCCAATTCTTAGAAATTTATTTGTTTATTTTTTTTATCTACATTATAGTATACGTAACTATTAAAAATAATGCTTAGTTTTAAAGTTAGTGTCGCTTAGTAAAATTTTCCCTAAAAGTAGAAACGGGAAAAATTGACTAACCGACAAGCTTTGATTAAGGAGGGTACGGTAAAAATGTAGTATATATCTTTTTTTTTTATTTATATCAGAGTAAAAGTTGCCTTACCAATATAAAAAAAACATGTGGAAGTTGAGGCAAAACAACCTAAATATTAATTTTATATTTTTTTTTTCCGTAATTTTGACATAAACGACATTTTTACAGAAAATTGGATTA
This sequence comes from Diarsia rubi, assembly GCA_932274075.1. Taxonomy (NCBI): domain Eukaryota; kingdom Metazoa; phylum Arthropoda; class Insecta; order Lepidoptera; family Noctuidae; genus Diarsia; species Diarsia rubi. The sequence continues at coordinate 1,426,076 of OW026420.1, read as the reverse complement.
ATCTTTCATTAAAGAATTACTAAAAAATAATGGATAAATAAAATGCACTTAAACTGTCTTGAGTTTTATTAAGTTGAACAAAGCAACATTATGGTACACAGTATTAGTATTAGTTAGGTATTATAAATCTACTTGTACCTATAAAAGAAAACTGCCAATTTTAACTAAACGCCATGTTCGAAAAAAACCAAATCAGCCAAAATTACCTAAGTGATAAAAGAACAAATCCTTTCTGAGGAAAAAATATACTATGCGCCTTACACTATATTGCCAGATACTGGAAAAATTAACTAAGTGGAGTAATTACCGTACGAACAGAAATGTCAAACTTGACCAAAGTCAAATTTAGCATTTGACAATTACGACTACCACCAAATTTTCAAAAATGCTCGAAAATTTTGTCGGTTAGAAAGGAAAAAAAAGTGAAACCTCGCGAATTCCATAATGTCGAAGCGACATCAAAAGTCGTCGTAGAAGGACGTGAGTAAGACCAAACGACGCAGAAAAATCAGGCGATTCCAACAATGTTTATAACTCAATATGGCCAAAAATGTCGCTTGGATAATTTTTCCTTTCCAGCGTCGATATTATATCTCAAGATTTAATATATATTATAATACATCCCATAGTCAAAAGCCGGCTTGAACATGGTGCTTGTAACAGCGCCGAAATATCAGCGAAAGCTCGAAACAAATAGTAAATATGGTAAATATCCCGTTTTCAGTGTAAATGTTATTTTTCTTCAAGTAGTTCCACATCCATACCTGTCATTCTTAGGCAGTGGTTCTCCATCCTTCTGCCAGGAGACAGCGGCTGCAGGTCCTGAGCTGATGTCGCAGTTCAAGACGAAGGGCTGTCCGCGCCATGCCGTCGCGTTCTCGGGGTGCACCGAGAACTGCTTATCTAAGTCTGTGAACAAGAAAAGTTTGGATCGTTACCTTGTTGTTTTCCAAAAGTTTATTTGTTACCTTGTCACTACTAAACCACTTAACCGGTCATCCATAAAGCTTGCATATTTGCTGTTAGGTCTATAGAAACGGACTTTAATCAGGACCGAAAACGTTCTGTTCCGAGGAGAACAGCAATAATGTTCTTGTGGTTGGCGCCACGTGTCTTTCGAATCATGGTTGAATTATTATTATTATAGATACTTTTCAAACTCGAAACTAATACGGTAAAACTAGTGGTAACATTTTGTGTACCTAATGTTAAAATTGAAATGGTCCTTTCGCACATAATTAAACGAATGATACAAATTGTGCGTGTCGCACAAATTCAAATTGAAATTACAAAGCGTTTCTGCTCAGATTACCCTTCAAGTCAGGTAAAAAAATGTGCGTTCACGGCACTACGGTCTCTGAAGAATGAAGCTTACAGGGTTTTCTCCGTATTTCTTGAAAGGATAGAGGTCAATGATTAACTTAGTAGAACAAAGTGACTAACTACATTTTCCTTGTAATGTTATTAATCCTTTGTGTAAACCAGGGCAAAAATATTGACTCTCGACCTTCAGAGAGTTTGCTACTATACTTTCGATGAAATCATATACACAACCTCGGTATGTAAGAAAACCTTACAGTATCCAGGGAAAAGCAAACACTATATTATTTTACACCTTGTATTTTAAGTTACTTAAGTTGATGTACAGAGTGCTGGATTGACAGCTTCATAGTTGTCAATCCAGCACTCTGTGCATCAAAGTAACTTAAAATTCAAATTCAAATATAAATTCATTTATTTGCTAATATGGGTACTTAATTACATAAAGTTGTTAAAACTTACGCAAAAAATGTTCCTGGGCACCTATTACAACATCACGCCTGTTATCCCCGAATGGTTAGACAGACGTGTACCTAGCACACATACTTTTCACCATGTTTAATCATCTACTGGGCACACCCTGACCCCGGGCATGAGAATGGTGTATTTAGAGAAGCCCTACTTACACTTTTGGCTGATCTGATAATCGGACGAAAGATCTCACCCACAGTCCACAGCATTAGCGTTTGCGACCTTAAGTCCCAAGAGGCATTCAAATTCGATATAGTAACTTCCTTATAATAAAATTTATATTGTTAGTTTTAAGTTAAAATATCTGTAAGGAAACGTATTCAAAACAAAGTGAAGAGAACTTCAAACTAAGATGCTTCTAATTCTACTTCTAATTGAAGATGGCTGTAAATAAGATCCTCCTACGCACTCTATTTAAACACCAGTCGAACTCTCGTTGTTCAAAATATTGTTAACGAAATATAATGCGATCAGTTTCAAATTTATTGTTTGTTTTTAGATATAATGAAGCCTAAAGTTACTAAACTCCTGAAGTTTTAAGTGATTTCCTGAAAATAATAATAATCGAAGCAGTTATGAAACATTCTCCACGTGGAACAGAGTATTATTAGCGAGATACCGCCTCGCCCACACTTACATCCTAACAAAGGTAAAACCCATTTCATAGTTAACGCCAACGCGAAAGGAAGACTAGCAAAATATTTTTTTAATTATAATAAAAAATGGCCATCGCGGGGTGCCCAGCAGATGTGAACAATAATGTGAACTAGCTGAACCCGGCATGCCTTGCAATGCCCTTGTTCTTACCTACTACCTACCTACCTACCTACTACCTACTACCTACTACCTACTACCTACCTACTACCTACTACCTACTACCTACCTACCTACTACCTACCTACCTACTACCTATCTATCACGCACGCATAAATATTTGAGGAACTTCTATTTAAATCTGCTTAATACACTTTTCAACCTTTTTAATTGATTAAAAAAAAATACAGACAAAAGTTTATTCACCCTTTTTAAATAGTTTACACAAAATACATTTCTGAACGCAAATGTAAATTACAGTATTTGATAGGATGACAGAAGGAAAACAAATGTTTGACAGGTACGAAACAAAGGATCATTTTCATAATTATGTATTCGTCAAGTTTTTATTGTTTTTAAAATGTATTCTGCCATTCAGGGCGGAGACAAATCCAACGAAACAAAAACCATGAAAATTGATCCAGCAGATCTCGAGTTATAAGTGTTGTAACAAACCCGTCTTTGTTTTATATGTATAGATTTTAGAAAAAAAAAAAAAACACTAAACTATAACTAAATAAGGTCGTATGCAGATTTTACTATCAATTTGATTTGATTTGAACAATTGTTCCAAAACAAACTTTATTCTATAGTGGCAAAAGGTTGATTTTACGTTACAAGGTGGCCTCCTTACATGGCAGCATCATGCCAATTTCAGCCACGGCAGAGGCGCACATAGCCAGTTCTGATAAGCAGGAAAGCATAATCAACCTTTAATGTCCTCATTACTGCGTTTTCTCTATGAGAGCTGTTCATATATCTCCCAGCCACACACCATGTTAATTGACGGCACGATTGGCGCAGTGACTCAAGCAATGGACTGCTGCCCTACGTGTCGCGTCGCGGGTTCGATCCCCGCACGGAACAAATATTTGCTTGGTTAGATAGTTGTTCCGGTCTGGGTATTTGTGTATGTGAGTTTAAATGTTTGTGAACGCACCTACGATACAGAAGAAATTCCTAGTGTGGGGCAAAGATAAAAAAAATAACAGATGCGTCAGGTGGCACGTAATGACTAGGTAGAAACTGATCAACGTATTAAGAAAGGAACTAGTTTAGCCCCACACAATCGGTGCCTACAGCCCATAACACTTCTGCAGCTATTCTGGGAGGTGGAAGGCCAAAAAATGGTTATGCCTCGTATCATAAACATTGATGTTGGGGCCTCATACCGTTTCAGTGTGGTACATAGCAGCAATGATACTGAAATGTTATCGCCTCAAAGATTTTAAGGGCAATATCCGAAATTGGGAACCTTGTTTCCAATTTTTTTTGCTGTTTGCATTTCCATGAGGAAAAATAAATGAATACAAGTTAATTTGTAGGTCAATCCTAATTGCATTGTCTCATCAAAAAAGCCGGAAGATTACGTGTTGAGGAAGGACAGTAAAAACAATGGGGTTTAAGAGGTCACGTTTGAGAAATGACATCCTGGTTTCCAATCTTAAGTAATCATTAATCAGTAGCAACCACGAACTTTCCTTAACTGCTGGTCTCTTAGGGTAGCTCAGAGTCACGCAACGAGCGATGGAGAGAGCTATGCTCGGAGTTTCTTTGTGCGATAAAATCCGTAATGAAGAAATTCGCTGAAGAACCAGGGTCACCGTCATAGCTCTCAGAATATGCAAGTTGAAATGGCAATGGGCAGGCCACATCGCTGGAAGAACCGACAATCGATGGGGAAGAAAGGTTCTCGAGTGGCGACCACGAACCGGAAGACGCATTGTTCTATGGGGGCCTTTGTCTAACAGTGGACGTCTTATGGCTGATGATGAACCACGGAGTCTGGATTTGAACCCGGTTGATGGCCATCAACCGGGTTCAAATTCACCTTATTACGTAACAGGGGCAATGTGGGTATTCTATTAGGTACACCTTTTTTTTTTTGGGGTTGGGAAATCATCAAATAACCCTTCCCGTTCCTGGGCAGAGCAAAAGGGAGTGTCAGACTTGTGCTTACTAAAAACCACCCATGTTCCTTCTTAGCCATTTATTTCAAGGCCGCGGTATCTCTTACAACATCCCGCAGCCTCGACATGACATCTCTTTGAGGCGCGCGTGGAACACAAACGCGTCGTCGACACGGCCTGTCGTCGTCATAAGACGGACGGACGGCGAGCTAGCCCATTACTCACCGTCCACAAGCCCGATTTGGTACACCTCTGCCTATAATCCTTCAGGAATTACACGAGTGATGTTATGTGACCTACGTATAAGCCGCGGTCACTAAACTGGTCACAATCAACAAAGCCAAAGCAAAGAAAATCACAATTTTCCCAAAACAAAACCTTTTTACCACACTTAAACGACTCGTCATCCCAATCACTGCAGATCACTGGTATAAAATGGCCACTTTAGCAGATCATAATATGAATTGCGTTACGTTTCGTAGAATCAACCATTCATATTATAATAGTTGCTTCTGTGACCATTTTACGAATTTTAACGTAATTCATATTATTTTTTCTATTATGATCTATTTTCTGATCTGCTAAAGTGGCCATTTTAGACGCCCATTTCTACAGTACCAGCCATTATAAATCAGCGCCGCTACACAACAGTAAATCATTGTCTGTGAGTCCTGTCGAACGTCAGCCGTGGTATCGGTCCCTATCCGTCCGATTTGATTGATTGAGGAGTCTACTTGCGTGTCATGGCAGTTATGTGGAGCATACGTGGAGGGGTTGTGGGGTTCTAGGTTAAGGGGGGTCAGGGATAGATAAGGGTGCTTGGGGTGTTAGATTTACTGAAATGAAAAAAAGAGGTTTTTTGAAAAAACAAATAGGGTATGAGCTTTTACACTTTAATCTTTAGCCATGTCATTTCGTGTCTTGAATTTTAATTATTTTTCCAAAAGCCCCCTACAATAACTCATCAAATCTATCATCTAGCATATAATCTCTGAAGGTAAAATTCTACACCCACGTCAACATCGACTAAAATAAGGCAGTGTTCTGTGACTTCAAAAAATATAAGTATGTGTCGAATTGACAACCTCCTCTATGTTTCATCATCATCATTAACAGCCTATTAATGTTCCCACTGTTGGGATACAGGCCTCCTCTCTTTTTGAGAGGGAATGGGCTATAATCTAGCACGCGAGCCCAGTGCGGATTGGTAGATGTCACATGTCTTCGAATTTTTGGGTTCTAAGACATACCGGTTTCCTTGAGATGTTTTCCTTCACCGTTTTGAGAGTATCGGTGATGAAATAAATTACATAAAGTAATGTGCCTGCCTGGGGTCGAACCCACGACCTACTGTTCATAAGTCGAGGCCATCACCACTGGGCCACCGCTGCTCTCTCCGCTCCTCTATGTTTATCGTCGGTAAAATAACAGGCATGCAAAAATGGAACTTCACCATAGTCATTTTTCATATCATTTTCAAATATCTTAATTTACCATCGTAAATGTCACGCGGTTTCACCCGCGTAGTTCGCGTTCCAGTAGGAATACAGGGATAAAAAGTAGCCTATGTCACCCGGGGATAGTGTAGCTTCTCAACGGTGAAAGAATTTTCAAATCGGTCCAGTAGTTTCGGAGCCTATTTATTACAAACAAACAAACAAATCTTTCCTCCTCATAATGTTAGTGTAGACAAAATGCACTTAGGTACCCTAAGCTACATTAGCACATAAAAAATATTAAACACTTTACTCGCCAAAGTAAATGCTAAGAAAAGTATATAAAAACTCGGCCTCAAAGTAATCTCAGATAGGCGTCCATCACTTCAAATTCAACGATTCAAAGCGCCGCCAACCAACCGCTGTCACCCGGCAATGTGTTACCAGCATAACAACACCAACTACAATTACCAGGAAGCCCTCTTTCCTCCCAAACAGTCGATCACAATCATCTCGCCCCAAAACGCTCTAAAAACATAGTTAATATCTTGAAAAACAAAATTATAACGTAATTACATCTCTTCCGCGTTTTCTGAACAAACTTGATAGAATAAGGTTAATAACTCCCTAACGACGTACGTTTCTCCAGAGATATATAAATTATTCATAGCTAAATATTATCTTGGTATCCGAGTACGGGGAAATTATCTAGGGTACGTTGCTTAGGACTAGCTTGGCAGCCCTCAGCCCTACATATTTGACTAACGTGTTTCTAAAATTGTGAGCTGTATTTTTACTCCACTAACTTTCGCTTATTTTATTGTGATGGGACCAGCTGTCGTTTAAGTATTATTTTTTTATATGAAGATTTTTTTTTTAATTAACCACCATTTAAGAGGATAATCATTTGATATAATATTTTATACATAGAGTAAGTTTCCATCGTTGGTGGACCGACGACATCGTGAGAGCCGCGGGCAACCGGTGGATGCAAACAGCAGGTTGCGTTTGATGAGGGAGGCATTTGTCCAGCAGTGGATGTCTTATGATGATGATGAAGTTTTTACCTCATTCTTCCAGAGGTACAAAGGTCAAATTGCTGTTTTTATAAAAGCAATACTGCAACACATAGTTTTCAGTTTTCTAGTATTTATGCCACTAGTAGGTTTTTAACATCGGTTCACAAGCCGTCGAGAAATATCGCTTGAATGCTGGTTTCCTCAGAATGTTTTCCTTCACCAAAGCAAGGAATGTTTCATGACTAAAAAATATGATTCTGTTTAGTCAATCGGTTCGATTATCGAAAATATTGGATACGTGTTTTTTGTTTTATCAAATTTTAATAAATTAAAATTGACGAAGATAAAACGCGTCAAAGATGAGTGGGGGCTTTTGACGTCGCTACGTGGTAATAATTGTGAAAGTACTGTAGTTGCCAACTCTAAAGCGTACATCCCCATAGTCGCCCTACTGCCGAGCGTAACCGCTTTCCGATTTTTAGAATAGAATTACCGTGGTAAAAAACTGTGACGTCACACGATATTTTGGTGTCTTCATTTTTTTTTACGTGAAAAAAGAGAAAAATACGTGTCCAGTATTTTTTTTGGAAGTCTGCCTGGCGAACTAATTAGTTTTTTGTCAACTACCTTATTAGACAAACAAAAATCGGAGGATTGGCAATCCGACGGTCACACCCCTAGACTATCAATGCTTCACATCATTGATTGAAAGTTGGAACTCAAAGAATCTGAACTAATAGCAAACTAGCTGATGCCCGCGGCTTCGCCCGTGTGGATTATATACTAAAACCTTCCTCGAGAAGCACTCTACCCATTAGTTAAAACAGCATGAAAATCGGTGCAGTAGTTTTTGAGTTTATCGCGAACAGACGGACAGACAGACGCGGCGGAGGTCTTTGTTATTTGATATGTAGTGATAATAGAAATTAAATCAATACCAACTTAGCTTTGTTGCAACATTCATCACTGTTACCTGTAGGTATTTTTTTTTATATTTTCGTTTTAGCCACAACATGGCTTACAATAATAATAAGTGTTTTAATTTGAATATTTGGGTTATTGTCCGAATCTCGTCTAATTAAAGTTAGCATGACCAATAGCCCATAATTATTTCAGATGGGTCAAAGATTCCAAAATTGTTTTTTTTTTATCTTCAGGCACAAACATGTTTTGCGAAAACAAGTCGATGTTTTGACCAAAAACACGGAACAATCCAAAAAATAACGTACATAAATTTGGTAACGAATCAATGTTTTGATTGTGAATTATTAATGTTAGTTACCTAAATATAGTGATAAAATTGACACTTAACTTAATGATGATTTTTATTAATACCTATACTAAAATATAAAATTAATTGTTTGGAATGTCTTCAGTTTATCGAAAATGGTGCCGTGTGAACAAAAAGAAGATAAGATTTTTCAAATATTGTGTAATTTGCAAATTATTAATATATTTAATCCCTACTTAAAAACCTTTGATGTTTTAAATAAAAGATTGACTTGGCCACTGCATCACATTGGTCAATGCGATGGCGATTAGCTATTGCAATATACAGGTCATTGTGCCTGTTTAACATTGGCAAATGCGATGTGATGGTCAAGTCAATCTTTTATTTAAAACATCAAAGGTTTTTAAGTAGGGATTAAATATATTAACTGACTTGGTATTACATGGATCTCACTACTTTTTACGGTAAAAGAACTGAGTTGCGCGGCTTGGCTTTTTTTTACAAGTTGTGTTTTTGGTGGGATATAATTATTTCTAAGCAAGCCAATGAACAAGTCAAGTCTATGAACGTGCCATGCTAACCGCAAAACCAGACTCCGTGAATTATACTGAGAAACTAAAGGTAAAATCCAATAGCACTTGGCTCAATCTGGCTACCACTGTAGTCACCACTAAACCAGCGAGGCAGTTTAGTTCAAGAGATTGGATAAAACATGTTTGCAGATTACACTGGGCTGGTGAATAAAGGCGTTTTTGGGAGATTGGCTAGAGAGTCATACGTAGGGCGAAGTCAAAAACTATAGGTTGGTGGGAAATCAATCTCCTCCAGCTTTGGTCAGAACTACCGTGCTGACCAAAGCTGGAGTGTCAGACTTCTACTGACTAAAAACCACCAACGTTCCTTTTAGCCCTGTGTGTCGAGACCGCGGCATCTCTTTCGAACAACCCGCAGCCCCCACCTTAATACAACAGCGGCACTACAAAAAGAAGCAATCTTTAGGAGTAATAATGGCCCCAAGTATTTCCGCAAAATCTTGGGTAAGATATTAATAACTTAGAAAAAACTGAAGCTGAGATCTTCACAGTTAGTTGGAGATTATAAAACAAATATCTTCTTTTATCACTATAAATGATGACAAATCTTATTGATTTTAATCACTGTTGTTCCCTTTATTCTCCCGTATACCATCCATCGTTTACAAATTTTATTAAAATTATATGTAAATTAGATCAAAGAGTTTTCTTGAAATCCTGAGGCGGATCAAAGACCTGATTGACGGAAGCCGACGCTTAACTTAATTTGTAAAGTCAAAGGCTGACGGAAAGAGATACGAGTTACTACTGAGAACATCTTGTTGTTTTCAACTTTCAGTTTGCGCTTGATTTATCATATTTGGAAGTAGAAGATAATTGTGAGTTAATGATGGGTGTAAAAGTATCGAAAACCGAAGGCACTTGTTGCCTTCGCCACGTGATTCCGATATAATTTTGTTCTTTTTTTAACCTTCTAGCTAGTCACTACAACACCTGCAAGTATATTTTTTATTGCATGCATACGAAATACGGTACTACAAGTAGAAAAACGTTTATTTTTGTTTGTTTGTTCCGGCTTATCTCCAACACAGCTGGACCTTTTTGATGGGAAATCCCTTGGAATTGTGTACAAAACTCAGCTAAATATCAAAAGTTCTAGAAGGAGAAAGGAGACGCTTTCGCTCAGCAGCAGGACACAATAATAGGCTACAATAACCCTCCTTTTGGGCTTCGCCGCAGTCGGGTAATAAAAACTCACACGGCGGAAGGTCGTGGGCAACAGCTAGCAAGAAACGAAACCTATTTACATCAACTTCCCGTATCAAACTCCAAGACCTAAATACCGAGCAAGACAAACGACTCCTTCCAACAGTTTATGACACGCATAACTAACAAGCTTAAAGGAAACGCTTTAATACACACCCAAGTGCAACAATAAACAAAGACAGATGGTCAGACAAGACGGTCATAAATTCTAGGCTGAATAACTAGCTTATAACTTAATACAATAACGGGCGTGTCCGGCCTAGGACAGGCTGGGTCTAAGACTAGCCTGTTCCAAAAGGTATGAGAGAGATTTATCTGATGAATGGGCGGTAATTTCTAACTGGGGGCTGATAAGATCTGAAAGGGAAGGCAAACATGTTTGTCGCCGAGAGTGCAAAAACCACCTTTTTTACATGAGGTATGATGTTTAGTTTGCGCGGTATCTTCTCTTTCAAATTACCACAGTGTCTCAAGACGACAGAGTATGACCAGTGTGTGTTGCCAATGATTACATACGGGACCCAAACGTGGTCGCTCACAATGGGCCCCATCAGAGACTTAAAGTAAGTCACCCAATGGAGAGGGCTATGCTTGGAGGTATATTGCTTGCATGATCGTATCAGAAACTTTCCACTACGTGAACCGATGACCTGGTGAGGGTTTTGGGGATCTGCTGGACGCAAGTGTATAAGAACGGGGTCGAGTACAGACAGACAATCTTGGTCGGTTTCACGATTCGACTAAATTCAAACTACTCGTCGTGTAATAAATACGAATTCGAGCAGTGTTCCGGACACCCGAATACGGGCTAATAATTAAGACTAATTATTAAAGTAAATCTCTATAAAAAAATCAACGCTTTACTGTATCATTAGCAAATTCTCTCAAAACTCTCTTAATCAACTCAAAATAATATCAAATATGTACAGTTAAACAAGAAGGTCGTAGATTGCTACTTCCTGGCTAGATTCATCCTACCCCCGGGCCTTCAGGATGTAAACAACTTATATTTTTGTAATAACCTCACAAGTTCTGTGTAATGTAAATACATGTTATTAATAACGATTTTCTGGCAATGGGAAACACTTGAAGATAAACCCACGCACAACCACAGACCTTTAATTTAGTATTTAATTAATAAATCATTAGCTTATTTTGGGTAGGTAAATTCCCTAAAAATATTTTTAATAAAGTTTACATTACATCAGGCTTGTATACCCCGAAGGGTTAGGTAGGAGTGTACTTGAAACGCCCACATTTCTCCAGGTCCAAATATGTTAAGACCCCTGTAATAGAGACGAACATATTGCCATAACCGGGTTCCGTCCTAGCCTCCAGGCTACATTGAGAGTTTCATGAACATGAAGATAATGAATTTCCAAAAAAACTGGAAAGTCATGTCACTTTCTTAGGTACAAGACCATCATTTTATATAATTTGTATTTTTTAAGTTTACACTGAAATTAAGTTATATTTGCTATCAGAACAGTACATTTTTTTTGGAGGATATGAAATCATCAAATGACTCCTTCCGCTTTGGGCTAAGCCCTTCCGCGTAATTTCTACCTGGGGGTGATAAGATCTGAAAGGGAAGGCAAACATGTTTGTCGTAGAGCGTGCGAAAACAACCTTTTTTACATGACATAAGATGTTTAGTTTACGCGGTATCTTCTCGTTCTAATTACCGCAGTGAATCAAGAGTAAGACGAATGTCTATGAAGGAAGGGGAAGGGAATATCAGATTTCTACTGAATAAAAACCACCCATGTTCCTTCTTGGCCCTTAGGGTCCGGTCCCACGGTATGTCTTCCGAACAACCCGCATCCCCGGCAGGAATTTCCTTGGCCTTAAAAGACATTCTGACCTCTGAGTTTGGTTTGGCTGTATCTTTTCAGAGTTGTCAGGTACGAAACGCGACTTGTAATGGTGTTTTTAAATAAGTACTTGGTTGGGGGAAAAGGCTAAACAGACGATAATCGCGTTTAGTTTCTGCCCTCAGTGGACAACACTTACTATTTAATGGCAAGTAGGTACCTCCCATTATTTTATATAAGTAAATATAAGTGAAGCAAACACAACAATAGTATACATTTCGGCAGTAGACAGTCATACAAAAAGATAACCAGAACATATCCCCGGCATCACATTTAATTGTCCAATATTTTCTCGGCGTACACAAATGGGTAAAAACAAAAGGCTTCTAATATACCGTATCAGACTGGTATTGTTACAGAAGTAGGTGTGATTACAGCGGTGTAATTAAACGCAGACTGTAATCGGGTCGTGTGTTCGGTAGATCAGGCACGGTCCGTCTGCCAGCGTTTAGCGAGAAGCGAACAGCAACCAGTAACGCATTTTGATTTGTGTCTGTAGTACCTAAATCGTAATATTAACTTACACTTCACTCTTGTATTCTTCTGACATTAAAAAGTGCCTATAAAGGTTTAACTGAAATAAATGCTTTGAGTTTGAGTTATTGAATCTGGGTTCTTTAATCTAACAGACTGATGTGTTACTGGGGACTTTGATCCGCCAGTTTTTCTTCCCAGCTGACTCACTAGGAAAGTGTCGTAGACGTTTTGGGGGATTGTCTCTTGTAGAATTTGACGTTCGAAAAGTACTGACTATCAGCCTAAATAACAATGAATTTTTATTTTGAGTTTTCACTGGCGAGGGTCTGGTGTCAGCGACAAACTCGTCATCTACATAATCTTTTCCCAACTATTTCGGGGTCGACTTCCAGACTAACCCAATTCAACTACCAGTATTTCATATGAAGCGCTGCCGCAGCACATTTTCAAATATTTACATAAATGAAAAAAATAACATTTTATTAGTGTTCTTCAATGAAAAAATATTTTAAACTCTATATTTTTTATATAAGGCTGTATAGCGGCTCCGTCGGAGCTGCGGGTTGTTTGAAAGAGATACCGCTGCCTCGGCACAAGGGATAAGAAGAATCATGGGTGGTTTTTAGTCAGTAGAAGTCTGACACCCCCTTTCGCTCTGCCCAAGAGCGGGAGGATTTGATGATTTCGCATTACCCAACAAAAAAAAGGCTGTATAGCAGCTCCGTACCTTTACTTCTCCTTCAACCTGGCGAAAGCAAAGCGCGGAAAAAATTCAAATTAAATCATAGTTCAATTCAACTGTCGCGCTGTAGTTCAGTGCAGTTCTCGGCTCTATAAAAACCTCACCGCGGGAGCTCGGTTGTTAATTTCATCTCGAATGCAATAATACACTTTTCCCACTTATATAAAAATGTACTTTAGCCACGAGATCCTTCAAACCCTCCTTCCTTTGAGTCAGCGATCAACTACTATAATATTTATGTATCTCTTTTACTTAAACAGGATCTGCAATAATTAGTAAGTTTCTTTAGAAAATATTAGATAGATTGTTGCTTTCTTCGTTAGCAGTGGAACAGGTGCCTTTAGTTGTACAATGTTCAGATTGTTGGGGCGACATCTGTCGGGACTTTGGGGAATTAGGTCACCTGATGCGAAGGTTTCGGAGTTTTAATTTGTACGAATTAATGGAAAGTTGTATGAAGTAGGAGTATTTTACAAAACAAGTGTTTGATATAAATATATACCAACATTTAGGCCAGAAAGACACGAAAATGGCACGAAACCTCTGAGTTGCCGGCATTATTTTGTTTCAAAATTGAAGGGGAACAATAACATAGAAGATGAGCTTACAGTAATAATAGTAGAAAAACATAATAATAGTATTTAACAGTAAAACAAGAAATTCTGTGGGTGGACTTCAAGATTAATACTTATTTATTAATTTATTAACTCATCATAAATAAATAATACTAAGTAAAACTGGATGGTTTCTAAGTATTTGTGAGTATATTGTGAAAATGTAATCTAACATGGATAAACCATTGCATCAGTTGATATTCTGTCAGCCATTTCCAACCGTTTGATGATGAGAATTGACAACTGACTAGGTCACTTCTCAGAATCCTTGAGATACCCAATCAGAATCCTCCGGAACTTCTTGTTTCACAAACACATAATAAGTCAAAGCAAATACTATTCCCTAATGATAACAGTCAAACAATAGTTTGAAATCTAGATTATTCCGTCGAGTTCTCGGTAATAGAGTCCCTATTCAAATAATTTCGTTTTCTAGTTAGTATAGTAACTTTGAGAAAATTAAGTTTTTATTTTGATTTATTGTTAGACTAGCCTAGCGGGACCTTCGTCCGCTTTAAAATAATATTAAAACATACATATAATACTTCCATATTTTTTGTTAGCAATTTCAAGGGTTTTAATTTTTTTTTGGTCGGAGCCCTACTTAATACTTTTTTTATATAAAAATAACCTCAGTTGCAATCGTTTCGCAGATTAGCCAGACAAACACATAGACCGCCAGACAGACAAATAACAAACATTTAAAGAAATTAAAAAACTATTTTTCTTTAGGTTGTTGTTATTTTTTTTCATATCTACGTAACCTTTCCCTCAACAATATTGTGTCAATCAAAAATCTAAATCAAAATATTTTTATTTCATATAGGCCTACATGGGCACTAAAAAACATCGACAAAAAGGTGCAAGGTGCGGTCTGCTTCCAATATTACCAAACGCAGCTGAATAGTACCAGTAAATCACCAGTAAAAAGCTGCCTATTTGACCTTCACAATCATGTAGCTGGTGGTGATTCTGGTTGTCAGAATTTCGGACTTTCGACTAGGTACTCGTAAAAACTATCAATGACATTAAAAACAAATGACAACCGGTATAAAAAGTTTGACCAGCTTTTCAAAACACAGTGGGTACTGCAAACCCTACTTACCCTTTAAAGTTGAACCGAGATTAAAATATAACACAGTAATACAGATCCTACTCCGTACGAAGTTCAACCCGCGAACCTCCACCACCAAAAGTTACACACCACAAGCCCGATTACTTCCCAAACTAGAATATCTTCCGCAACAGTACACCTACAACTGCCACTCCAAATAAACACGACTAGCAGTTCTGCTCACCTAAATAAATAACTAAGTTAGTGTGAACCAGTCAAAACAGGGCCCTAAGCAATAATGAAACCTGACAGTTATTCATGAAGAGCCGTTCGGTAGGAATAACTTAATAACTAGAATAAGTTCATTGTTACTGAGATTGGTTAGCGAATCTACGGTGACAATCATTATTATGGTTATTTATGAATTTATGGGAAATTGAAACGCCTGTTTATCACAATGTTTACCCGAAATTGTATCATCATATTATCTTAAATTGTTATACTTTAGTCCCAGTTTAGTGTCGAAACGAGATAGAGCTCTAAAGGTTGTCAAAACACCCTTATGGTGAAAGTATCAATGCCTTATCTATACGAAGTTTATAAAGAGAAAACATTGGTATTTTTGTATGTAGGTAATAAATATAGTTAAAAACGCGACGGATTTGAAAAATTCCATCACCGTTGGGGAGCTACACTATCCCCGGGTGACATAGGCTACTTTTTATTCCTGTATTCCTACGGGAACGGGAACTACGCGGGTGAAACCGCGTGACGTCCTTTAGTTATTAATAAATCCATTTCCAGCATTTTTATCAAACCTATTATTAGAATTAATAAAAACAGCTCACAACTTAGGACACAATAATATTAATGACAATAATATCCGTGTTGCTAGGCAACTGGGCTTATCCCAGTTGTATACGTCCCTGTGTGCCTATTGGCCTTGTTCTGTTTTGTCTCCTGCTGATATGGAGGGAAGTGGAAATAATGTTTTTCCTACTCCTCTGCTATTGTTTTCTGATTAATTTCGTTGCGGGATCCAAGACAGTTAAATCGTTTCTCTAGGACTTCGTCGAGCTTCATTGCCTCGGCGCTTTTCTTGTGGTCGCCACTGTTGATTCTGGTTTACAGGAGTTACAGTGGTTTGGGAATAGTGTGGCGGGCTTATCTCAATGTAAAAAATAAAAAAAAACGGGTTCCAGTTGAAAACCAGAAACGGGCACTAGTTGCACAACACACCCGTAAAGCAGACAGTGTAAAGCACACATTTATATTTAGTTTTAAGTTTACTTCTTTTTTTTAACATACTTACGTTAGAAATTTTGAATTCTGCGGATTGTCCTGGCACTTCCCCCTAATAAAGCCGAGGTACGCTTGTCCTTCCCGTAACGATTTTTTATTGTTGTTAATTATCTTGTTCTAGTTCGTGTTACAACATACAACCAAATGATACTAGATTTGGCCTGAATAAAAATAAACACTGTTTACGACGCTGTTTAATATTGATAACATTTGAACTTGATTTAATTATCATGATGATGAGATGCTCCGTACGTTTTACTAATTTGTTTTCGTTTTTTGTTGAGCAAGGACTTAGGGCTCGTTTACGGATTTGCGGGGCGTCGCGCGGCGCATGCTGAAGGCTCGTCGCGTGCTTTTTCATTCATTCGAGTCCACCGCATCGAACGCTGCATTTTAAACTAACGAGCGAAAAATCGCTTCTCGTAAAACCGTTATCGTTAACGTTTCATACATCGCCATAATATGTGCTCGGAATAAGAACGCAAAAAGCACCGCGCGACGCCTCGCGTCTCTGTAAACGAGCCCTTAAGTCCTTGCTCAACAAAAAACGAAAACAAATAAGTAAAACGTACGTAGCATCTCATCATCATCTTACTTCCTTTGAGAAATCATCAAATGACTTCCCCCGGTCTGGCCGGAGCAGAAGGGAGTGTCAGACTCTTACTGACTAAACCCCATCGGTGTTCCTTCTAATGCTCTTTGCGTTCCAGCGACACGGTATCTCTTTCAAAGTCCCACAACGCCGAAAAAACCCACAGCCCCGGGCAGCTTAAATCCTAGTTAGTTCACCAAGAAATTTGGTATTTTAAATTCTCTTCCTTACACATAAAGGCTGAAAACATCATCTAACACAAGCCTTTATATTTAATCGACTGTAGATTGTAAGTACACAAGGTTCAAAATAAATAACAAGGTTCAAAGTAAACAACAGAATTGCCTACCCGTGCGAGCTAAGTAAATGTTTGCAGATAATAGCGACCTCCTCAGTGTACGGCGGGAAGGCACTCTTGTATGTTTTCCAGGAGAGAGGGCAATGAATCAAGTTTATCGTGGAGATGGAGTAATGAGGCTGTTGATTGCTGATATGGGATTAGAAATTGCATTTGCCTCTGTGGGAGTTTACATACATGCTGAGATCATGTAGCAAGCCTTTGGAGCAAGGTCTTGACTAAGTGGTAGCCAAGGTTAGGCCATAGAAACCAGGGTTGACGAGAGCATCAACCCTATGGGGGTTGATGCTCTCGTCAAAGTCACGGGAAACCACTGAATAAAAAATGCACAGGACCGGGAAATGTGTCGGATAAAAGGAGAGGCAGCTGACCAGCAGTTGGTGATTACAGGCTACCATGATGATGTTCGAAGATTTTTAAAACATTCGTCAATGACAAAAAATATACGTATTATTTCGTCTGAATTACGGGCACAGCTACCAATCTCAAAGAATCGGGATTAGCCAAGAATACAAAGATCAGTATACTCGTAGTTCAAAGGAGTGAGCGGTAACACAGGTGTACTCCCTCTTATTTCACTCTCATGTTCCAAAGTAATGGCAATCGCTTTGCCCGTACGGGGGCTTGCACCCGTGTCACGAAGTTAAAAAAGCAAGTAATGAAGCTGCAAAACTGCCAGTTTGTGAATTTGAGTTATCCAAATATGTCTCTGGCAAAATTTTTTTTTTAAGTAGGTTTGAAAATCATCAAATGACTCCTCCCGCTCTGTGCAGAGCGAGAGCGGTAGGGAGTGTCAGACTTCTACAGACTAAAACCACCCATGTTCCTCATTAGCCCTTTCTGCCGAGGCCGCGGTATCTCTTTCGATCAATCCGCAGCTGTCTCTAGCACCTTCCATCGACATTTTTCACTAACTAGTTAACAAACTGGGAGATTTTCTTTTATAGTCGCAAAAGACTACAGATAGTAAAACGATGGTACTCACAAGCAAACTTCAAGTGGACTGGGTACCCGAGCACCAGACCTGCGTGGTGCCGCACGGTGCACTGGTAAACGCCCTCGGAACTCCCGTCCTTCTTCCTCGACACTTCGAGGGTACCGTTGCTTAGTACTCTGGAACAGAACATCATGGTTACACAAGTTATACGAGTGTTCAGCTCGTCTACTTTAGACGGCGATTATTGGGCTAGCTCGCCGGCAGGCCGTGTCGGTGGCGCGTTTGTATTCCACGCGCGCCTCAAAGAGATGTTGCAACCCGCAAGGGCCGACGCCCGTCGGGGCTGCGGGTTGTTCGCAAGATACGACGCTTTCCGTCCAGATGACTCGGTCAGCATTTTAAATCTCATCATTCTCCTACAGTTATCTCAATGCAATTTATTCCATATACTTTTAATCTTAGCAGCCAGCTCCTTTCTACACATGTCATATCAAGTAGGATATGGCACACAGTATATCCATCGATTCTTTGGTCTTCCTCTACGCTTATAGCCATCCGCATTTACACTCAAAACTATGTTCACGATATTTTACTAATGGGAATGTTTCCTGACTAAAAAAATTATGATTCTAATTAGTCCGTCTGTTAGATTATCGAACAATTTTGTATACGTAATTCTTTTTTTAGTAAATCAATAAAAAATGACGAAGATAAAACGCGTCAAAGATTTGAGTGGGGGTTTGTGTGAATGTCAAACTAATGTCTTACTGCGGTACTCCGAGATATTTAATGATTACTTAAGCTGTCACTTAGTATAGATTTGACATACTTTTGTATGACAAAACTATCAAAACCTTTAATTAGTGTTTGCTTATGTAATCATTAAAGCTCTCTGAATGCGGCAATTAGAAAATGACAGCACACGAGTTTTCAAAGCTCTGTTTTGTCTTCATTGTTTGTTTACGTGAAAAAAGAAAAAATACGTGTCCAATATTTTTTGGTTTTCTATCTGACGGACTAATTCGTTTTTTTTTTCGTTAACTACCCTATTCTTCTGTATCACATACCCATACCAAGCGCAGTCCACCCATCGTTATTTTGGTTTACGACTCTTATTCTTACGTTCATAATTAAGTTTCCCAGTATTCTGTATCTATTTCCAAAATGTTACCAACTAACCTTTTAACCTCCTCATCTCCCTTCCTCCAGGTGTAGGGCTTCGGTCGAGGCCTGTCGTCGGCCTCCAGCGGTGGCGGCGGGCGCCGGGTGGGGATCCGATCGGCGTCCGGCACCACACACGGCACCGAAGCGCGCGGTGACGATAACCACGTTATCGGGATATCTGCTGAAGAAGGAGATGGTTGAGAAGGTAGATCTTGGGGTAGAGTAGTGCATAGAAATAGATGGGATCTTTTTTTCAAATAAGAGGACAGAGAGGCAGAGGGCCTAGATTGCAGGTGACAATCTGTCACCAATGACAGTTATCGGATGTATTAGATTGAATAAGCTGCCGAAAATTGTGCATCTCTTTAAAATGTATGGTCACAGGTGTTGGAGTAGAAACTCATTAGTAAAAAAAGAAAATAATATGTCGAAAAATATATTAATATGGGGAAAATTGTGTCGTGTTTTATTACCATTACGAACAACCAAGTCTCAAAATTCGACATTGTTCATAAAATCTTATTAGGTACAACTAATTGTTATAATAACAATTATGTAACAGTTAAATCAATGCTTTTATCTCAATGTCGAAGTATTACATAAAAATACTGCCTATTATTAGGTATTGGGAAATATTGAGGCAAAACATCTACAAACATTTATAAAAAACAAACGAAAATACAGTGAGTTATCTAAAATAATACAACAATAACATTTTTACATATTTCGAGACTCGGTGTTATCATAACGGTCTAGATAGGTACCTAACAAAATGAAACCAAATAAAACTGCCGATAACAGAGCAGTTTTATAACATCGACCAAAAAAAACAATACACAAAAGTAAAAAAACATGCCTAAAACGGTTAAAGGTAAACAAACCTTGGTCCGTTGTTTTGAAGCCTGCAGTTATTGAACTCGATCTTTATTAGATTAAGTTTGATACTTACCAAAATGTGAACTTGCGAGTACAGGAGTGCTTGTTGAAACTCGGTTGAAGTCGAAGTCGTCGATGAATAAAAATAAGATAAAAACACTGTATCTTACCATGTCGATAAGGGGAGAAGAGATAGAGCTATTGTAAGTGAAACAATAAATGGAAACTGCACTCTTCACAGGCTTTTTTACCCGACTGCGGCGAAGCCCAAAAGGAGGGTTATGTGTTTGGCGTGCATGTATGTATGTCTGTTTCTTTGTTCCCTCATAACTCCTAAACGGATGAAGGGGTTTAAATAAAATATACGTAGTTAGATTTGTCTTGATGGCGCGGCAAGTGTCACTGTCTACATTAAAATTAAAAAAAAATGGGGATTTAAAAAAAACCGTTACCATCGAGTAGGGTACCAAAATGAAGGGGTTTAAAAGAAGATTACAAATATATATGACACTTATATGTTAAAAAGAAATTCAAAGATACAAATCCTATAAACAAACACGAAAGATAAATCATCTGCGAAGAATTTTACAACACACAAGAAACAAAAGAACTAAAAAGTTGGAAATAAAAAAGTAGTTTAAAATTAAACAAAACTCGGAAGCAGGCGGGGTTTATTTGAATATTAAATTATGAAATGAAAAAATCAGAATGGACCCCGCCCTTTTTTTTTTTTGGTGGGTGTAAAATCATCGAATAACCCCTCCCGCTCTTGGACAGAGCGAAAGGGAGTGTCAGACTTCTACTGACTAAAAACCACCCATGTTCCTTCTTCGCCCTCTATGTCGAGGCCGCGATAACCGGTGGACTACCCGCGGCAATGGACCCCGCCCTGCTTCCAAGTTTTGTTTAATTTTAAACTACTTTTACTATCTTAAAAATTCATCAAAATTCATAAAATGGTCACAGACGCAGTTATATGAAAAGTCTATTTTACGAATTTTAACGCAATTCATATTATGATCCTATTATGATCTGCTAAACTGGCGATTTTAGACCCCCTGAAATGGAAGGTCATCATCATCATATGCCTAGCCTTTTCCCAACTATGTTGGTGTCGACAGCAGAGTCGAGGCTACGAGCGGCATAAAAACTCTCACACCAGGTTTGTCACTAACCGCATAATAAAGAAGGAAGAACAATATTCTTAGTCTAACCTAGGTCGCCACTCAGCAGTATTTTGAACCCAATTTCACTGTCAGATTTCGATGAAAACATTCAAAATTAATTCTTGAAACTTTATTATTAAGAAAATTTGCAAAACAAACGCTGGGCGGATATTAAATGAACCAATTAAGTTATTGTATAAGACTAAAAGTAAACTAAGAGTGTAACAGAATCTATTAATGATTACACTAATAGTAAGAAGACAAACAACACACAGACAGAGAGGAAATTGCCTGAGAATTAGTTGGTAACTCAAGACGAGTTTGTGGTACCTAAACGTTTTGTAATTAAGCAAAATTGTTTAGTGATAATTATAAAAGGTAGAAGAACCCTTCAAGAGCTCATTGACCAAGCATACTATAAATTCATCAAACTAAGTAACTCTACGCAATTATTTTTTTTGCTGGGAAACGACTTTTTTGGATATTTATATATCCAGTCATGAATACAGTCATGTTTTAGGATAGAACTCAATGTTACGCGCTAAAGACGTTTTGTTGATGGATGCATTGAACAGTACAGGGGTCATGGATCCCGTCGGGGCTGCGGGATGTTGTAAGAGATACCACGGCCTCGACATAAAGGGCTAAGAAAGAACGTGGGTGGCTTTTAGTCAGTAGAAGTCTTACACTCCCTTTCGCTCTGCCCAAGAGCGGGAGGGGTTATTTGATGATTTCCCGCCCACCAAAAAACCCTCACTTTGAACAAAAAAACCAACCCTTAAGAAACCACAATAAATACAAAATATTTTTAATCCTTTCTTTTCATTAGAAAAGAATACAAATTCAAGACATCAAAATTAATTAGACCTAATTAATTGTGATGTTTTAATTGATTAACAGCCGTAAAACCAAACATTAAAATTCATTGCTTTTCGCACAAAACAATAGAAAGTAAATCCGTAATCAAAAAGGTATTCACAAAAACATTTTTGTAGCTCGAATTTAACCCAAATTCTGTCAAAAAGTACCCGTTACTGTTACGGTAATGAGTTTTGGTCCTAAAGGAAATTGGGCATTTAGCCTCTGGCTCTCTTTGTCAAGAGCTTACTTGAATTTCTTTCTACCCACACAATGTTTGAATACAACGTTTGACAATCCATTTATTTTTATAACAAGTGAAAGAATTACGTTAGCAAAGTGAAGTTCAGAAGAGTGGAGAAGTTGTATTAATAGTCTAAGGGGTGAAGGAGAATCGTTGACTTTTGTAGAAGGGGTCAAGATAATAGGGATGTTTACTGACTTAGAAAAATATGATTCTAATTAGTGCGTCTGTTAGATTATCGATAAATATTGGATACGTATTGTTTGTTTTATCAAATCGAAAAAAAAATGTAAAATAAAACGCGTCAAAGATTTGAGTGGGAGGTTGTGACGACACTGACCACTATAGAATGTCATACAAATTTCTCAGGAAATGAAATCAAGAGAGGATTCCAGGAAATGATCCCTGATTCCCACAGAGCATTCCAGAACGCAATGCCGATATAAGGCAGTTCTTAAAACAAAGAAATTACAATAAACTAGTGTTTCGTAACCTACGCCAGTCTTCAGGTGTTATGTATTCAGAAGGAGGCGAGTTCAAAGGAAAGACTCGGTGAATGCGTGGGTATGTATGTATTCGTATCGAGTTTTAAGAAATGCCGGTTGTAAATGAATGTACTTCATGTTTCTGGGTCAATATTTACATTTTGTTCGTTGTGTTCAGGGAGACATCTGCAGTGTTTATCACTTCACATCAAGTTTGTAATTCCTTAAGGTTAGGCAGAGGTGTAACAACAATAATTCAAGCCAGTTATGTAATAAGTTATGTAATAAAACCCCATGTATATGGGGGCTAATTTATTGCGATCAAACGGGCACAACAAAATTTGAAACAGAAGTAATATTACGTGGTCAAGAATTCAAGAAACAATATCTGAATATGTCGTCTTTACAGATGTCATGTATGGGTTTAATATAAAAAGTTTAAAGAATAATGTTCAATAATACTGTTCAATATTTTTTTTTTTAAACTTATCTACTAAAAGGTGCCTTAAAAGTGTATTGTAAGTATAAAAAATGCCATTCAAATACTTATCATTATAAATAATCTTAACAACCTGATTCTACAAGACCAAGATTAGGAAATATTCTCAGAATCAGAATTTCTAAGATTTGTAGTGAGAGCTAAAGTAACGAAAGTTTTGTACACGATTTCACTCAGTTGTGTTTTTGAAAGGTTATTAAGTAATAATTTGATTTCCTTAGTGGGCTGTAATACGAAGAAATCGTATTTATTAAACGAAAAATACCTATATTAATTAAACAACAATGGTTTATTAACAACGATTTAATTACTTTTAATTAAATACAATTTATAAGAGGCGGAACAATATTCCTTGCGATATTTTCAGAAACGTGAAATTGTTTGGTGTGTTGGTCTTGTGATCACAAGCGCGACTTCTGGCCATGAGGTTCTGTATTCGTCTGGTTTCGCAGAATGGGTAACGTGGGTTTAGGATGTGGTATTGGGGTTTTCCTGGAATGTCTCAGTAGGAGCCAGCCGGAGCAATGTGTGTGTTCCACATTAGGCACACCTGTGTCTTACCCTTTGATTATAAAAAGTAATTATGAAATAAGAATGCATTTTTCTTGAACCATATTGTCCGATTATCCTAACCTCGATTATCCGTATATCCGATTATCCGGACTCATTTCTCACGGCTCTAATTACTGTATTTTAATATCCCATTGTCTCAGTGACGTATGTGAAACACTTAGTACGAGTATCTATGATAAAAAGTTATTAATGTTGGTTGTTTTATTTAGAAATCGATTATCCGGATTTTCGTTTACACGGAATATCCCTGGTTTTAATTGATCTGGATAATCGGAATTCTTCTGTATCCATAACTATACAGCACTGCACCGCCATTCTACGCATTTGTACTTGAAGGTTACATAAAGTTACGAAATAGGGAGGTACAAGAAAAGATACCGCAGGCAGTGTTTCTTTTGTTACCGCCATCTTTCATCTTTTTTTAATTGTATACTTTTTTAAACCCTAGTCTTTGGATTTTGACGTGTACCTAACTCCATTTTTTGTATTTACTGTACTCGTGAACTTAGAGAGCCCTGACACCCATAATACAAGTTCAATCTTAGCTTGGGTGTCAGTAGTGTATAAACCTGTATTTCACAATTCTTGAAACTAAAACTTTTGTAATACTTACGTATTGGTATATCATGCAGTAGACATTGTGAATTGTAATTTGGAAATAAAGATTTTATTATTATTATTATCTTCACGGGAACACTTCCGTGTTTCCGCCCTATCACGTTACATAACATCTTAGACCGTTCATTTTCAGTTAGCTACTACTTATCACAATATGTCCTTCCATAATAATATTCTGTACATAAGACAGTAGCCACAGGGCTGCGGGTTTTTGAGCTGCGGGTTGTTCACAAGTTACCGCGGCCTCGACATTTTATGACTAAAAACCACCCATGTGGTTGAACATGGGTGGCTTTTAGTCAGTAGAAGTCTGACGCTCCCTTTCGCTCTGCCCAAGAGCGGGAGGGGTTATTTGATGATTTTCCACCCGCCAAAAAAAAAAGAGACAGTAGCCACAACTACCTCGTTAATAGATGATCATGAGTTTTAAGTTTATTTCTGAGGTTGATGGATCTGAGTTTGAGGTCCTAGGTGCGATTCTGGGTCGGGCACACTGTTATTGGGTTTAATATTATGGCTACTGTAGGCCCGATTATAGTAAGACTGGAGTCCTGTAACAAGTAGAAGTCGCGGAAGACTTGTAAGATGGCGCGACGCTTTGGATGGCATCCTCGCAAATTTGCAAGAAGAAGTACAACATTGAGAGCAGTGGTAATAATTTGGGAGGTATTTGTCCAGGAGTGGGACTGTGGGTCAATTATTGCAAACGAAACTAGTTGTCTACTAACCAGTTTCGCCTTTAAGAAAGTATTATCCACTCTGTATCTTTAGGTAGGTTCAATACCCAGTGTCCATTACGATCCCAATCACAATTTTCCCACAATAAAGCAAAAACGAACATAAACCTATCAATTTAAAACTCCAAATAAATACCTTTCTCAACAAAGCAATTTATTAACGCTATTACGTCACATATCATGTCAATTTGTGGATAAAATTCGGCAGCCATTCCTCGCGCCATTTATTATTAATATTGTAGTTCCGATGTACGCCGCGGGGTGGCGCTGTGCGCTTCCACTGCGCAGGTCAAGGTTATCTAACGCTGTCCTTGTCTTATACCCTTGTTTTGAGTGCGGTCTCACTCGCACGCACGCGGTCCACGTGATGAGTACGTCCGTGTTTTGTTTCGGGTGTTGCCATTTTTTTTTTGCTAGGATTGTGGGAAAGTTTCGTTGTTTTGGTTGTTTGAGAATTACTTTTACATAAAGGTAAAACAGTTGAACAGAAACAGTTTTATTTGACATCGTTTCATCATGGTATCCATGAAACAACTGTAGGCAACTGGAATGCGTGTATGACCAGATGTATGCGATTTCCAGCAGGTGGTTAATGTAATTAGTGCCTTTCCCCATGAAAAAAGTCGTAAATTCACGTATTCTAGTAAGTACAGTTTTCTTTCGCAGGTGTACCGTATAATATAACCGCTATAATAATATTATTAATTGTCGGTAGTAAACGTCTAAATAATAATCATATGAGTATATGACCGAATTGATTGCTTGCCAATTATGTCGTCAATTAAGTTGTTTGACAGATAATTTCATAATTCTCAACTAATTATGAGTAATAATTACTCATATCCGATGTAATTTGTTGACTTTTCTTATTAATTACCTATTTCAGAAAAATAATTAATTAATTAAGAAAGTAACTTCTACTTAGATAAAGTGTGTAATTGATTTGAATAAACAAGATGATTTTTTAGTCACCGTCCAAATGATCGAAAATCATTGAATATGTGTTTTTTCTTTTAGTATCACTCAATACAAAAATATTGAGATATCACATCACAAAGTTTTAACTTTTCACGGAGAGCGGATAACTCTTTCGAGAAAATTATGAAAATTTTACGTTTCGATTTTTTTTCAAAAATGTTGTTAGTGAAAGATAAATATATATAAATAAATAATCTAGAAAAAAATTGGATGGTGACTAAAAAATTTTCTTGTATACTTCTAAAAGTATGGAAATCACATTTTCAACGTATAATATACGTACTCGTTGAATCGTTATAAACATAAAAAAATATTATAGAAAGTAGAAAAAAAAGTGTTATTTTTAACAAAATGCAACGATCTATCTAATTTATATAAGTTTTAATTAAATGACGAGTAGAGACCAAGAAACAAGAAATGCATTAAATGCCTAGTAAAACATTTAAACCCAAGCAGTAAATCTTACCCGAAACTTAGATACATAAATCCCCAAATCATGGCCAAGGTCACCTTTATCACAAAACATTTGTGGACTTTTGTAACCTGACCTGGTATACCCCTCAATTCCTCACTAATGTCCCTCTGATTACATCACTGCGCCATTCCAGGCTTTATTTACAGAGCATCAAGTTTCATTATCGTTTGATAGCCTTGTTTGACGCACACATTCATATTTACCGAACTGCGCGTAATTTTTTATGCTAGATGAAATTCAGCCTTGGTTTTTAGGTGTTAAGGTTGTTTATTGTATGGGTCGTTTATTGTTTGTATGTGTGTGTTACTCTAAATTTTGATGGCGTGTAGTAAAGAGTTTTTTTCGCTATGTCTGTAGTAAGTATTGTCGGGTGAATGCGGAAGAGTAATGCTTTTACTGTGGCATTCATGTATCTACATAAAGTGCTCTGCTGAAAACGTTTACTAGTTTCTAGTTTTTTTCTTATAGTTTGTGTATTTCTCGAGGCTGTTCTACGAATATGAATTAATTCTCATGGTTGTAAGTTTAACAAAGAAACGATGGAAGGACTGTGTGCAGGATGATATGGCTAGAAACTAGGTGACTGCTGATATGACGAGAAATAGAGAAGTTTGGAAGAAGGAGACATGCGGCGCCGACGCCAAATTAAATTGGAATAAGGGCATGAGACGCGGACGAGCTTGAAATTTGGCCAAATCAACCAAGAACAGAGATACATAGAAAGAGAAACCCTTTACCTTGCAGCGGGACACAACAGACTTATAATAATAATAAGAGCAGGAGAGTGATGGTGATGATGATGACTGCTGTAAGATTTGGGCCTCTTGTAGTTATCTACACTCATATTTTAAAGAGGAAAGATTCGTATTTTTGTGTGTATGTTTGTAGTGAATAAAATCAAAAATTACTGCGCCGAAAGTTCTTTCACCAATAGAAAGCTACATTCACCCCGAGGAACATAGGCTACTTTTTATCCCTGTATTTCCACGGAGACGAGAACTACGCGGGTCAAACCCCGTGATGTCCGCTAGTATGGATATACAATAAGCTAGTACAATAGATGAAGCGGATATAAGTCTATGAAATCAATAGATACCAACTTAATTATTCTCTGAAGGCCGGTTGTCAGTTCTTATTTGTATCTTTTTTGAAGACGTAGTGAAAGAGCCAGAAAGCGGCCAAAGCGGTGTAATAGAGATGTGTACTGACTTAAAAAAATTTGATTCTAATTAGTCCGTCTGTTAGATTATCGAAAATTATTGGATACAATTTTTTTGGTTTATCAAATCAATAAAAATTTACGAGTAAAAACGCGTCAAAGATTTGAATGGGGGTTTGTGACGTCACTAACCGCTAAAAATGTCATACTAATGTCTTAGAATATGACGTCACACGAGTTTTCAAAGCACTGTATCGTCTTCATTGTATACTTACGTGAAAAAAGAAAAATACGCGTTCAATACTTTTTGGAAATCTAACAGACGGACTAATTAGGTTTTTTTAGTTAACTGCCCTATTAAGATAGAAAAGCTTGTAAGGAAGAAGAAGAGATGCATTAAATCCGCCTTTGTACGATTTTTGTGCATAAAATTTAATAAAGAAATAAAATAAAACTATAATTAATAAATTTGCAACTTTATCGCTAAAGCATTAGAGATTCAAGGTTGATTGGGATTTCCAGTTTCGGAAAGCCTGATGTGTTGGCGTCTGCAATGTAATGGAAATGGAGTAATGGAGGTTATTCCGGGATCCGTGGCTAATCCAATCTGATACCGGGATCCGTGGAGACAATCCCATTATAGCTAGGAGGGCATGGAACCCGGTTCTGGGATTCCCAAGTTTTACTACAGGACCGAATCCATGCATCCACGCACACTTATTTTTTTTTTTGTGTTGTTTGAAATCATTAAATGACTTCTCCCGCTGGGCAGAGCGGCAGGGAGTGACTTCTACTGACTAAAAACCACCCATGTTCCTTCTTAGCCCTTTATGTCGAGGCCGCGGTATCTCTTTCGAACAACCCGTCCATACACCCTTTGTCGCAGTATTATAATATTTTTATTTTCATCTTTTGGGATTAGATGGGCACATGATATTTCAACTTAGCCTGTTAAATACGCGTAAATATAAGAATCTAGCGAACAAGTCTATGGAAAAAGGTTCCCCACCGGCTTAACATGAAAATGTAATAAATAATAGATAAGAGGTTCTTTCATGGCTCCCAGCAGAACCCTGCTATTATGCACGAGAGAAAAATGTGTCAAAATAATATTAAGTACATTACTATTTCAGTGCGGGTAAAGAAAGGACCGACTAGGAAACTGTGGAGTTTCTTCATGGATCTGAGGGATCTGTTATCCGCCGAGTTGTCACATTAAATAAGCACAACTCGGAATAAAAATAAAAATAAAAGAGCACTGTTGAATTTTAAATTTTCAGCACTGTTCTGGGAGTTCAAAGTCGAGCGCTATTATTAATAAAGGGGTCGCTTAGTGTAGTGACAACGGGAATAATTTCTGCCTATTTTCACTGACCAAGGGCCTAATAAACCCAGTCACAGCTACGGGTTGTTTGAAACAGATACCGCGGTCTCGGTACAAGGGATAAGAAAGAACACGGGTGGTTTTTAGTCAGTAGAAGTCTGACACTCGCTTCCGCTCTGCCCAAGAGCGGGAGGGGTTATTTGATGATTTCCCAAACAACAAAAAAAAGGGCCTAATAAACTGGGAAAAGAGGACTTTTTATAGGTATTATAGCAGTGGGTGAATAGGTATTATAGCAGTGGGTGAATAGGTATTATAGCAGTGGGTGAATAAGTATTATAGCAGTGGGTGAACACAAAGATTTACAAAAAATATTGAACACGTATTTTTTCTTTTTTCACGGAAACAATAAATGAAGACGATAATATAGTGCTTCGAAAAGTGGCACGACGTTACAGTTTGGTACATTTTTTACCAGAAAGTGACGTCACCACCAACTCACGATTTATTTTTCTTCGTGAATTTTTATTAATTTGATAAAATAAAAATCACTTAGGTATGCAATATTTTTTGATAATCTACCAGACGGACCTAGCAGAATCCATTTTTTTTTAAGTCGGTCAATAGTGATGTTTACTGACTAATAAAATATGATTCTAATCCGCCTGTTAGTTTATCGAAAAATATTAGATACGTATTTTTTGTTTTATCAAATCAATAAAAATTGACGAAGATAAAACTCGTCCAAGATTTGAGTGGGGGTTGGTGACGACACTGACCGCTACAAATGTCATACTAATGTCTTAGATTATGACGTCACACGATTTTTCAAAGCACTGTACCATCTTCATTGTTTGTTTACGTGAAAAAAGAAAAAATACGTGTCCAATGTTTTTTGGTAATATACAGGGTGTCCAAGAACCTGGCGTCCAACTGGATTCCCACGATGCCCCAAGTTCTAACAGTACTCAGAAAAATATTTTAAAAAATCTACCCCATGTACTTACAGAATTATACTGATTTCAAAAAAAAAGGGGAAATGAGCACCCTGTGACATACTTTTGAATGCTGTGACTGCTAATGCTGATGATTTCGATATTTCTTGGAGGTTTTGTAATCTAGGGTATTGCTGTGTCTAAATAGAATGTAAAAATAAAGTACTTATTGTACCATTTTAAAATAAAATATTATTTTAACTAAAGGTGATATGGAAAACTATTGAATTTCGCAACTTTGACCGACTGTAGTGTAAAAAAAATGTACCAAAATAGTATGGCAAGTGACGTCAAATTTTGACGCGTTTATTCCTCTTTTTAAAAAGGTATAATACTTACACATTAATTTGAAAAAAAAAATTTTTGATAATATTTTTACTCAACAACCCAATTTTTACGATGTCTTACAGAATTCTTAGAAAGAAAAATTTACGACGAATTGAATCTAACCTCTAAAGAATTACTATTGTATGCTCATAAAAATAACAACAGGCCTCTCAAAAAACAGGTTAGACCGTAAGGGACGGTATGTGCATGCATCTACGGCGGCGGATGGCGTTGTGTGAAATGTCCAAGGATATTTATTTATTTATTTATTTATTTATTTATTTATCTCACCATAGTGATTCGTTATTACAACAGGAGGGAGCAAGACAGAAACTATCTTTGCGATTTGCTGGTTCTTCTTTATGGTACCCCATTATTCAGGTAAGAGTGAGGGAGAAAAAGGTTAGAGGTGCGAGTGAGATAGATATGTGACGCTATCTGGGATCGTGCTATTTAGGATAACAGTACGGTCAGTACGCGTCACTGCCTCCTGCCGTTACTACGCACCTCTCTCTTATTGTTACCATTGATCACGTACTACGATTTAAAGCTTTGTTTATTGGACTCGATTACTCTTTGTGCTCTGGACTTTGAAACGAACTCTTTACGACGACCTTTGCCTGTGTTTGGACAGTTTGTGTTTTGTGTGTGCTACCATGGCGACCTACACTCCGCAAGAATACGCAAATATGCACTACATTTATGGAGAATGTAGAGGTAATGGACGAGCTGCAGCGAGACTTTACAGAGAAAGGTATCCGAGGGCTACGCGATATCCCGACCATCGAGTTTTCATTAATGTGCACAGATCACTATGTGACGGGCGGTTCCCCAATCAAGTAGCTGGTGAAGGACGACCCGTAAATGACTTCATACGCGATGAAGTTTTAGAGGCGGTGTCGGCAAATCCAAGCATCTCTGTGCGAGGAATAGAAGCTGATACGGGGATACCGAAGAGCACAGCACACAGTATTCTCCAAAAAGAAGAATATCATCCGTACCACGTACAGCGAGTGCAAAGTCTTTTACCTCGAGACTATCCGAGCCGAGTCGCGTTTTGTGAAACAATCCTGCAAAAACATCGAGAAGACGAAAACTTTATCGACAAAATTTTGTGGTCAGATGAATCAACATTTAAGAAGGATGGCTACGGCTACATGAACCTACACAACTTGCACGAGTGGCATGTGGAAAATCCGCACTTGATGCGAGAAGATAGATCCCAGTACCGGTTCAAAGTGAACATGTGGACCGGTATTCTCTGTGGGAATATTATTGGTCCATTTGAGATGCCCGAGAATTTGACTGGCGAATCATATTTAAATTTTCTTCAAAATGATTTGCCAAACTTACTAGAAGAGACCCCACCAGATATGTGGTTCCAACACGACGGCTGTCCAGCACATTTTCGCGTATCCGTTAGAGAGTTTTTGGACGAGCAATACCCGAACAGGTGGATTGGGCGATCAGGAACAATCCCGTGGCCAGCCCGCTCACCTGACTTAAATCCGCTGGATTTTTTTTTCTGGGGAACTATGAAGGAGCTCGTTTATGCGAAGCCCATTAATGACATCGCTGACCTTCGTGAGAAGATAACACAAGCAGTGCAGGTGATACGTCAAAAAAGTTACTCGCGAAACATAAAGCGGTCCTTTTTAAGGAGAGTGAGAGCTTGTATTGCCGCGGGTGGTCAACATTTTGAACAT
Source organism: Diarsia rubi (assembly GCA_932274075.1). Taxonomy (NCBI): domain Eukaryota; kingdom Metazoa; phylum Arthropoda; class Insecta; order Lepidoptera; family Noctuidae; genus Diarsia; species Diarsia rubi. The sequence continues at coordinate 1,393,943 of OW026420.1, read as the reverse complement.
TTATTGTAATAAAATATCTTTAAACTAACATTCTTTGCTTTTATTCTACTGGGAACCCATCTACCTGTGTGTATTTCCTTCTTGCTCACTCTTGGAACCGAAGTAAATAATAGTAGTAACATAACAGTTTCTAAGATAAGAAAGGGTCCGACAGTTACCGTTAGTAGGTAGGCACTTCGTAAAAATTGGGTTGTTGAGTAAAAATATTATCAAAATTTTTTTTTTTCAAATTAATGTGTAAGTATTATACCTTTTTAAAAAGAGGAATAAACGCGTCAAAATTTGACGTCACTTGCCATACTATTTTGGTACATTTTTTTTACACTACAGTCGGTCAAAGTTGCGAAATTCAATAGTTTTCCATATCACCTTTAGTTAAAATAATATTTTATTTTAAAATGGTACAATAAGTACTTTATTTTTACATTCTATTTAGACACAGCAATACCCTAGATTACAAAACCTCCAAGAAATATCGAAATTATCAGCATTAGCAGTCACAGCATTCAAAAGTATGTCACAGGGTGCTCATTTCCCCTTTTTTTTTTAAATCAGTATAATTCTGTAAGTACATGGGGTGGATTTTTTTAAATATTTTTCTGAGTACTGTTAGAACTTGGGGCATCGTGGGAATCCAGTTGGACGCCAGGTTCTTGGACACCCTGTATATGACGGACTAATTCGATTTTTTTTGTTATCTACCCTATTACCCTGTAGATGATGATGATGATGGAAGGAGACATGCTCCACAGACCACAAATATTATGGGTTTCTGGCAGTAGAGCGATCTTAATGATGATAATTAGCTACATCGCAAGTTAGATCGAAGTGAGGACTACTTATCCATCTACATTTCGATCTGATACTAGAAATACATGCACTGCCAAAATCATTACCCTTCCTTTTGGCTTCGCCGTAGTCGGGTAAAAAAGAAACAAGTTTATTTCAACTCTATGTTAAATGCCAACTCTCGTACAGCATACAAGGCTATAATTTCACGAAAATGTACAGTCAACAAAAAAAAATCTTTTACTGAATAAAAATATTATTACAGAAGGATTTCTTTCACATTCACGCTTGTAACAATAGAAAGTATTGTGACGATAAAAATGGTTTCTTTTTATCTCAAATCTCGGGTTTTATTTAGTAAACTGTTGTATTATATTAACTAAAACCACAATAGTCAACTAAATATATCGACGGGTTTGTTAGCTTCTTTGTCATGTCAAATGAGGATAGGCCGAAGTAGCTGTTATCTCTTTCTAGTCAACAGAATGTCAATTTTCACAGATTAACGAGTCTTTGATCAACTGGACCTACAGGATTTTTCAACTAAATCACATTATAACTTGTGCAAGCGGGTCCAGTTGATCAAAGACTCAATAACTGGACATTGGCATTATTGGCCAATGGGTCACATGAAAATCATCTGTTTTATCAGAACCCTATAATATTTATTAACAAGGAATTAATTTCTCTCCCCTCCCTGGGCTTAGCTTGAGAGTAAATTAACTAAATTAGTAATTGCCGCACTCAGAGACGTTTAATGATTACTTAAGCCGTCACTTACGTCGTCATCAACTCTGCTCTTTCAAACAACCACTGTCTTCATCCACACATTCGCATCACGAACTCCGCATTACTGTAACTTCCCGGCATCGAACGTGCTCACATCTTACCGACATAACGCCTTACCCACACTACAGCACTTAAACCACTCCTCCTACGATCTAAATTACAAGCCTCGATATTGTCATCGTCTAATAGAAAGTTTCAGACGATGAAAGAACGTACAAACTTAGTCTTTGTCATATTCGAGTCACGGTTACTAGCGATCGCAAGTTTTGAAGACGTGTTTACAAGTTTAGCAGCATGTTGGTAAAGTGAGGCACTGTTCTGTCCTACTAGCGTAATAGGGGATCGGACTGGGTCAAAAAAATATGATTCTAATTAGTCCGTCAGTTAGATTATCGAAAAATATTGGATACGTGTTTTTTGTTTTATCAAATTAATAAAAATTGACGAAGATAAGACGCGTCAAAGATCATGAATTGGGGGTTGTGACGTCATTTGTTGGTGAAAAATGTACTATCATGTGACGTTTTTGAGGAATTCACGAGTTTTCGAAGCATAGTATCGTCTTCATTTTTTGTTTATGTGAAACAAGAAAAAATACGTGTCCAATACATTTTGAAAATCCATCTGAAGGACTAATTATTATTTTTTGACAAAAAAATAAGTTTGGTAAGGTTTGTTACACAAGTACATCGGGTTTTTGGAAAGCACGTTATGCTGTTGCTCCCGGCTGTAATTTGTCATCGTACATCTATGACAGTTGAAAATCTGACAATCAGTCTTGCCAGGTGGTACCATATTACCCAGCCATAGCTATGGAGGTCAGATTGGCAGTCGCTCCATGTAAAATACTGGTTTGGCTGGAATCCGATCCCAATATTACTTAGGAAAAGGCTAGCTAGATGATGTTTTGTTACAAAAGTGTATGATGAAAATGACAACCAATTGATTTTAAAACGTAACGTTATGAATACCTACCAATGTTGTTTTTTTAACATTTACATTTGCAATCCAAGTTTTAAGTCACAGTTCAAACATTTTTATTTGACACTAGGGCTTGTTTTACTACCTACGCATAAGTTCCCGTTTATTAACTTGGCACATAATTTCATAAATACTGTTCCATTTTTTAATTTATTCGGTAAGTATAATTCGGTATCTATTCGGACATCGTGAAAAAGCGTAATTTACCACGAATAATAAAGTTCTGAATGTCAATATTCTTTTTCCAAATCTCCTTCCAAAATATCTATCCAATAAGCTTGAGATTCATAACTTAATAACGTCAATTTACGCCAATAATTCTTCATTTTACAAATGAAGGAATGGTAGGTATGTTCAATAAGCGTAAAAAACTTTTCATATGCAAAGTTGAAACCTTCCTTCAGTAAGTGTGTAACCTGAACCACAGAATACGTACCTACCTGAACACGGCTTGTTTACACTTTAATCAGATAGTTTGGGAACAGTTCATAGTACGACAAAATGTTTTCCTTTGACACAGAAACAAAGGTAGCTTGGAAATAATCTACGGCACTCCGGTTTCACTGATCAAATTGTGTCGGGAGTAACAGTATCGATATCAAAGACATATTGACACTCCACAGATTGTTGCTTTATTGGGCATCAGTTGACAAAACTATGTAAGTAGTCGTATTGCTTACGGGTTTACTTCTGTGGTGTTCCTTGAGAGGGATGTGTTTTTGAAGCTTTATAGTATAACATAATGCATATTTTTGACTGTACGGTTAGGGAGACGGCAGAGGTGTTTACCTTCACTACACCAACTATGTTTCAAGTTATATGTAACATAGGAAGAGCCCATTCCGAATAACGATGTACTAATTCAGAATCCGGTCTGCCGTTGACAAATACAGAATAAATATGAAAAATGTTATGATACTTTGAGAAATCTGGAAATTGAACCAGGTCTGCTGTTGATAAATTCAGGTAGAAAAACCTTATGATACTTTGACGAAACTGGAAATTGAACCAGGAAACCTCATGCTCAGCAATAAAGCGATAGAATATTGAAAAACTGCTAAATGCTTACCAAGTACACAATAGGAACACCATAACAGCACATTGCAAATCAACATGGTATTTGCAAAACCCGTGACATAATGATTATGTCCAAAAACGTCACCATTGTATTATAAAAACCACCAAATTATTCTCTACAACGAAACTTTTACCAGCTGAGTACGTTTTCACTCAAAATCGGAATGCAAACAGTCAGATTTTAAAAAGAGCTCTGTCTTACACTGGGGAGCGTTTGCATGCCGTGACCCCTTCACCTAACTCGCACAACTAACTCTCCTAAAATGCCTCACTGCACAAATCTCACATCGAAACGCACCATACTTCACTCCTATAGGATAAAGCAAGTTGGCAAGTCGGGGTTGGTCGAACTGGCTCGATCTCGGTCAAGGTTCAACCGGTTTGAGGACAATTGCGTTAAGCACTCAGATAAAATTCCCCCATTCCCTAAGAACGTAACGGTTGTGAGATAAATAAATTAGGCCTATCTGTGGCCTTGGGTTGGGTTAGTTCAACTAGATATTGGATTTATATTTCACGTGGCACGTGTGGTCTGAAGGCTTTATAGCCGAATTTGGCAACGATTGGAGGCCTGTGTTCAGAAGGCAAGCATAAGTCAGCAATAATCACAATGGAAAATTCATGATTGTCCTGTAAATTCTGTTGAAGAACGCTTTAGTATAATCTAATGTTTTATTTTACATAGGCCTATAACTGCCGTACTTAGTGATATTTAATGATTACTTAAGCCGTTACTTAGTAAAGGTTTGACATATTTTTGTATAACAAAACTGTCAAAACCATTACTAAGTGATGTCCTAAGTAATCATCAAAGCTCTCTGAGTGCGGCAGTAAATGGGCATGGTTGGCCGTTTCCTATAAATAAGACCTGGCAAAAAACTCCATGGTCACTCTAGCCACTTGTCCAGCTGGAAATGGACATTTCCAGCTGAAAATCTAACGTTTCTTGAATCATAAATTAGACCTTCGGATGATACTTGATGGATCTTACTGATAAATTTACAAGGAAATCTGGTAATGTAACTTTTGTGAACAAAACCTGAGTTTTTGAAACTGTAATTAACTTTCCTGAAAGATTTAAAATACAATGAACATTTTTTTGCAGTGTAAAATTAGGTATATGTTTTGTTCGTAATTTTGTTACAAAACACAATAACATTACTTACCTGCTTCAAAAAGTTTGTTTCTCTCAATTTTTTGTTTGTCGTTCATAAACGGATTAGGATACAATTTCACAGAGTGTTACTTACTTCAAACATACAGGTTTATAAACTTCTCTTTGTAGAATTAAAAAGTTCGACAAAGTTTTTTTCTTTTGAAAAGAACTTATTTCTCTCACTCGCACTAAAAGACAACTAAATATCCTACTTCCCACTTAAATTATAAATGCGAAAGTTTGTGAGAATGGATGTTTCTTACTCTATCACGCAAAAACTACTTAACGGATGTGGATGAAATTTAGAACACAGATAGTTTATAACCTGGATTAACACATAGGATACTTCTTATCCCAGTAGTATGATCCCGTGGGACATTTATCGAACTACACGCGGGCGAAGTCGCTGGCACAAGCTAGTAACATAGTCAAAAATCATAACAATTATCCCCGAAGGGTTTGGCAGGGTGGGTGTATCCATTAACACCTTACCGACCTTATGATTAGCAGTCGTGCTTGCGATCACTATACCAACGAAGTAGTAATCCTTACTAATAAATATTATAAATGCGAAAGTAACTCTGTCAGTCTGTCGCGCTTTCACACCAAAACTACTGAACCGATTCAAATGAAATTTGGTACACAGATAGTCTAGAGCCTGAGAAAGGACATATTTTTAATGCGAGAAAAGGGATGTTAGGGGTTTGCAAGGTTACTTATGCTCGCGATAACCGACATCGGTCGCGAATGCATTGTTGTTGTACTGACAAAACTCAGCTCAGCCTAGAAATTTGAAATTCATGATAAAATTATTAGGCAATACATCAGGTCTCCCCTAGCATCAATGATATCTGCCTGTAAGTAAATTCATAAATGCACACCATGAAAAATCACACAGCATTATCCTTTAGTGACTAATTCTGATTAATCAAGCAATTAGGGTGTTGCCATGGCACCCCATGGACCGTGTGGGAGGGAGAAGGCAATACTGCTGATAAACGAATGGGGTGCGTCTCTTTGCCCTTAACCTTGTAGATGAGGTGAAGGGGGGCGCTCTGGTTCTTCTCCTACGATTCAATCATGTGAAACAAAAAAATAGATAAATGTGTTATTTTGGAGGTCATTAATAAACGATATTCGGAGCTGTTTTTTGTATATTTCTGAGTGATACTGACGGTAAACGCGCCTATGTTGCATATTCCAAATAATGATTTGGAATGTAAAATGTTGTGATGAGAATCATTTTTTACGAGATTGTGTCAAAGTTCAAAACTAACCTCTACAAGTTTTGACAAAATTAATTATTTTTATTTATTTATGAAATGATTGTGAAAGATTTGAAGACATGTGACATCTACCAACCCACACTGGGCTTGCGGATTATAGCCCATCCCTCTCCTAGAGAGGAGGTCTGAGTAGCGTTGAAAATGTCGAAAGTTTCAATTTGTTTTTTCCGTATTTATAGAATGTTGCATTGAAAAATTCACAGTACGAATCTTTCGGAAAAATACGGGAATCTTTCGAATGTTGCATTGAATTTGACGACCCGGTTGGCGCAGTGGCTAAGCGATTGGACTGCTGCGCTGTGTGTCGCGCGTTCGATCCCCGCACGGAACAAATATTTGTATGGCCTACAGATAGTTGTTCCGGGTCTGGGTATTTGTGTATGTGAGTTTAAATGTTTGTGAACGCCCCTACGATACAGGAGAAATTCCTAGTGTGGGGACAACGTTTTTTTAAAAAAAATATATATATATTACTTATATATATTAACTTTTATGAATCTTCCTAAGACTTTTGAAAGTTATATTGAAAAATACAACGGCATTGGAACGAAACGGGAATCTTTCCCGCGTTTTTCAACGCTAGTCGCTGGCCTGAGTCCCTGCAGTGGGGACATTATGGCAAAAACACGTAAAACGACATCATCATTTCAAAACCTCCAATTTAACCCACAACACACCTACTCCTGTCTCCTCCAATACCAACGAAAGCTTTAATTGTAATTAAAACAACACTGTTCTAATTTCAAACTACCCTCTTTTACGGTATTAATTCTATTAACCAGTTTTAACCGTTACGCTTGTGGTCAAAGCTGTAACACGTAAAGTTTATAACAAAGTGTTGAGTATTTTATTTAGTTTAGTTTATGAACACTGGAAAGGTCTCTCTACAGATAGATTTAGGGATATACCCTAAATGACTTAGATGAGCTATAGATATTGTTATAACAATGAACTGTATTAGGTCTGCAATCTTAATATTATAAGCGCGAAAGATTGTAAATATGTATGGATGGATGTTTGTTACTCTTTCACGCAAAAACTACTGAACGGATTTCGATAAAATTTGGTACACAGATAGTTTATAACCTGGATTAATACATAGGATAGTTTTTATCTCTATTTTATCTTTTTTTTTTGGGATAATTTTCGAGTTGTAGCGGGCCGAAGCCGCTGGCTAGTTTTAAAATAATTATGGAAATTTTTCATGAACTGTGTAAAGGATGATATAGCAAGAAAAGAGGTGTTAACAAGTCCGCCACACTATTCCCAAACCACTGTAACTCCTGTAAGCTTGAATCAACAGTGACGACCACAAGCAAAGCGCCGAGACAATGAAGCTCGGCGAAGTCCCAGAGAAACGATCTACCTGTCTTGGATCCCGCAACGAAATTAATCAGAAAAGAATAGCGGAGGAGTAGGAAAAACTTTATTTCCACTTCCCTCCATATCAGCAGGAGACAGAACAGAACAAGACCAATAGGCACAAAAGAACGTATACAACTGGGATAAGCTCAGTTGCCTAGCACCACGGTTAATATTGTCATTAATATTACTAGGTCCTAGGTCTGGGTAGAGGTGTTGAATGAGATGAGAGTAATGGAAAATTTAAATCGAAATCTGATTATTCCCTTTTTTCGAACAAAATATTACAGAGTTAAACAAAAAAATACTGACTTGCACACAAATTATGCACACTAAATAAATCAAATTCAATATAAGTACTATTTAATGGTATTTTCAGAACTGTTTGACTGAACTGACAAAAAACCATAACCTAACCTAACCTGAACGATTTAGAGTGCAAGTTAGTATTTAAGATAAACAATTCGTTTGGTTTGAATAAAAAAAGGTCATCTCGTTTTGTGTACTTATTTAGTTTTTTTTGTCGGACATGTTTAGTTAATCAATTAGTTTTTTTGCACAGCATTCATGGAGTTACCTGCTAAAAAATGCAAAAAAATTATACAGAAATGCGTTTAATAATATCCCATTAAGAAGTATGGAAGAAGTAGCAACCCCAAATGAAGTGACAAAAGAGCAAGAAAAAAAAAATTCTGGCGAGTTCTTATCTTGCGTCAATGCTGTGCTCTTATTGTGTTTAAATGTTGGAAAATTCTAATTTCGAATAACTAGACTCAAAACAATCTAAGGTCAATTTTACAATGTCCGAACAGCCAGTACTTACCAGAATTCATTTGAAATTATCTGTTATGTAAGTAAACGGGACTTATAAATCGTAGGCTGTGGAACAGGCCCTTAGAATCAGAATATTTTAAACGTCCAAGTAGGTAGAAACATGTTCCCATGCTCCAGAATGACTGCCCTATCTACTTCCTTATTTTTTAATCTGAGAATAACAAATTCCCCAGCTGACAACATTATTATTTACAGGATTAATAATAATTAGGAATTATTACTGCACAGAGTCTGCTCATCACTCTTTTGGACCAAAGTGGTTTTCAAAGAGACAGTGTCCAATCGCAGGGGCAACGATTTTCAACCACCAAGCCAACCTTTTCAAAGAATTAATGCAAGAAACTTAATTCATACGTCACGGACTCTCAACTCAATCCAATTGTCAAATAGTACACTATCTGGAGATCCATCGTAAACACACAATACCACGCTACCCCTTTGACTGAAAAACTGACCCAACCCTTTCGCGGCGCAAAAAAAACACGAAACACAAACTCATGTCATAATACATTCTCCAAGCAATGCAAGTTGCAGACCTAACAAGCTAACTCGTTCAATAAATTCTTCGACCGGCCGGTCCCGGTGTGAATGAGACCAAAGATCAATAGTCAAAGGAGTGAGGAGTGCAGCAACACTGACCTACATCAATAAGTGGACATTTCGCACAGCGGAAGGAATGCTGCAGGCTTATCTATGTGTGTGTGTGTTGCTTGCGTGTGTGTGTATCTGATGGTATTTTGTGTGTATTTGGTCATAGGATAGATTTGCACTAGGCTTGCTGCGGAGTTATTTAGAATAAGTTGGAAGTAATTGAAATAGAAGCAATGTTTTTGCTAAAAGTTACTGAGAACGCCACTAATTTGTCTTAGGCGATTATGGCAATTTTCCTGTTAAGGAGATTGGTATGTCTTCGTGTTTAAATGGAATCGGGGATTCTGGTTCTACAAAAGATAGTTATCGGTCAGATGACATGTGAGAACCTTTTATATCATAATAAGGAGGCTTAACTAATTATAATGGTTTTCTGACAATCCTAATAACTTTCACAAATTTTCTAGCTCCATGAATAATTGGTGTGATATTAGCAATAAAAGAGAGACTTATCAATTGACCTAAAAACTTAACATTAATAACAAAATAACCATTAATAAAACTTTTACTTTAATTGATTACAGCGCTATAAATATAACCTTTAACCGAGGCCGTTTACAGGTTAACTCAAATTAATTCTCAGTAAAAAAAATACCGAACCAAAATAAAATTCTTAAGCCATAAAAATAATAATTTAATGACGAAAAAGTTATTATATTTTATACCTTAAGATTTATGTAGCGATTATTAACTTTGCCCGTAACATTCAGCTCTTTCGGACATTAAACGGTCAATCTATAGCTAATGCTGGCACTTGTAGGGTTAACTGCCGTACTCAGAGTGTTTTAATGATCACTTAAGCCGTCACTTAGTAAAGGTTTGACATACTTTTGTATGACAAAACTGTCAAAACCATTACTAAGTGATGGCCTAAGTAATCATTAAAGCTCTCTGAGTGCGGCAGTAAGTATAAAATTATATTTTTTTTATAGTCTGGCAATAATATTGGGCGGTTCTTTTGTTACGCTTATAAATATAAAATAATAACTGTTACTTGTAGGGTTGACCAGTTTCCAAAAATATTATTATTAAAGGGTTTGCCAACACTCCAGTATAAGTTTCCTCTAAACTTTAGACGAAACTTCACATCTAGCTAAACATTTCCAGTCAAACGTGAACTCGTTTTGTATAGATTTCCTGTACAATGACAGATTCGCATAAATAAGTTTTGCATAGCTTGATTGACCGTTGTCTCCGCTATTCCATCCATAATATCATCATCATCAGCCTATAATGTTCCCACTGCAGGGACTCAGGCCTTCTCTCTAGGAGAGGGATTGGCTATAATCCACTTCGCGGGCCCAGTGCGGGTTAGTAGATGTCACATGTCTTACTGTGTCACATGTCTTACTGTTCGTAAGCCCCACTACCACTGGGCCACTGCTGTTCATAACATTATACCTATGAAGAACTAAGTAAATACGATTATTAAGTGCTAATAACTAGAAAGGATTCCTATCGCTACCATTATATGCAGTTCAATTGCATTTAAAGAAAATCGTATTAGGAAAGTCCAATACTTAAACATATCAAAGAAATTCCCTGTTTAATGCTTTAAAAGTTTGTTTTCAATACAAAGCAAAATCGCTATGAAAATCGCTAGAAAAAACATAAGGACAGGGCTGGACGATACTAAGCTAAATAAATTCTTATTCTATTATCCGAATTAAGTTGTATACGACCCATCTAATACACAAGTCAGATAAAGCATCTGCCTCATTCTCATTACAACAAATTTCTGGTCCAGACAAGTCCTCCCCTCGTTTTTAAACCCCTTGCAACTATCCCGATTCAAACGGTAAATACAGTGTAGGAACCTACATACATAGGTACTAATATAATAATGAGAAAGTAATCCTGTTTGGCTGTCTGTCGGTTTTATAATGCCTTAAGTACTGAACGGATTTCAATAAAATTCGATTCACAAGTAGTCGATGATGGCTTACGTGAGAATTAGTGTCGCGTTTTACATGAGACTTAAAAATCATTACTGGACACTCTTATTAAGGTTACAACTCTGCCTAACCTTTCAAAAATTACAGGCGCAATGCTAAGTTAAGTAGTCAGTACTATAAGATGCTTTTCATCCCGGTAATATGATCCCGTGGAGTAACTTTTCCCAAAAAAATATGGTAAGAGATTTGCAACCTCAGCGGGCAAAACTGCGGGTAAAAACTATAGTGTTTTTTTTATTATGTCTACGATCGTGATGACCCTTGCCGTAGGGAATGGCTTTATCCTTAAACCGTGGCCTTCAGCAAGTGAATTTTATGATATTTATCATCAGATATAAATAATTGATTGGTTACAGTCTCCGTGTTGATCATAAATACACCGTATAGCTTGTTTTAATATTGCTTTATTACTTAATTTGATGATTTTGTGGTTTAAACAATGTTTTAAACTTTTGTGGCAATTAAGTTACATTCTTTATGGATTTAAACTGCGGTTCAATTCAGGAACAACGTTTTATCGTAGGTAATTGAATGTCATACAAGTTGACCACGATGTGGAAACTGACGGTAGTGGAAATTTTCTCCCATAACGAAACATACCCCATTATCCCAATTCATTTAGGGTCGACGCACCGTATCTTCATCTTGCAAACTTCTCTGTTACCGTCATCTCATGAAACCTTTCCTTTCTTGCCATTTCATCCTATACACACTACACAGTCCATTCATCGCTGCTTTCGTCTTGGTCTACTCTTAGATATACCTTTCCTACATTAATAATCAAAACTTTCCTCATGACATTTTCCTAATTCCTCTGTGGCACATGCCCAAACCACGCAATTTTTAAGTCACCGGCGCCACTTTCTGACATCCTCTTATCTCTGAAATTAATAATACCAGATACAATATTGAGCTACGCCCATAAATTTGACCACCATAATCTTACCCAAAAGCTCTCCATCCCAAAAATAAATTAAAACAAAACTATTAACATTCAAACCACACAATACCTATTTCGGTTTAAATGGTGCACACTTTAAAAATCAGTGCTGCATGTCATGACGTCATAACGTCAGTAAGTGCAATGATCTTAACAAGTCTGCGCCTGAGTGCGATTGTGTCACGCTTTTTATTAACAGGCAACACTTTGAACGCTCCTGTTTACCCACAGAGTAATATTGTACTGGGGACCTGAAGATTACGTCATTGGTTTTAGGGTAGGAAATACGTTTCTTTATTTTTATCTTTTTTATGCCGCCTGTGTGCCTCTGAATGAACTTTATAGGCAAGCCTGGTTTCCTCACGAGGTTTTCCTTCAACGAATCAAGTGATAACTATAGAATACGTACAGGAATCCGAAAAATCTGTAGACTATCTTACTGCTTTGCTGAAATTTATGGGAATCGTTACTGAAGGTTATTGAAGACCGCGGGAGACGCTCCGGGCATCGGGGGCCATGTGACGGCTTCCGGCCACTGTAGACGCGGGCCTGTGGACGGTGAGTAATGGGCTAGGTCGCCGTCCGTCCGTCTTATGACGACGATAGGTCGTGTCGACGGCGCCGCGTGTTCATGTTCCACGCGCGCCTCAAAGAGATGTCAGCAACATGGAAAGCAGCAAGGGCCGACGCCTGTCGGGGCTGCGGGTTGTTCTCAAGAGATACCGCGGCCTCGACACAAAGGGCTAAGAAGGCATATGGGTGGTTTTTAGTCAGTAGAAGTCTGACATTCCCTTTCGCTCTTAATATTATATAATTTCCGACACACCATAAAAAAGTGTGTTTAAACAAAATCGTGTATTCAAACAAAGGTTTTTAACTCCTTACTTACTACCTTAGTTAAAATACCAACAATTAATCTTTCGAAGTCACAAACAATACAATCACTTAAATTCATTCACATAATATCAACAAATTATAAAATCCTGATAACAATATTACACGATTTAACTTCATAACACATAATTATGCAAAGCTAACAACTAAAATGAAACAAGTTGCATCGTTGAACAAACTCCGAGTATGACGTAAGCGCGCAGTGCAATGATCTTGAACCATGTGCGCGAGAGGCCGCTTGTTGTTCAGCACAAATTCGACGTAACTATGTAGCTAAAGATGTCAGGAGCTCGTTACTAAATACAGTCACACAGATCAATTGTCAGGTTAGGCCTGTGGACGGTGAGAAATGGCCTTACTCACGATCCGTCCGTCCTATGACGGTGACAGGCCGTGTCGATCGTGTTCCACGCGCAACATTGCAGGCCAACAAAGGCAACATAGGCCGACGAGTCTTCAGTTTGTTTGAAAGAGATACCGCGGCCCCGGACACAAAGGGCTACGAAAGAAAATAGATGCTGATTAGTCAGTAGAAGTCTGACTCCCTTCCGTTTCGCCGCGAGGAGTTATTAATTTGCTAATTTCACACCCTCCAAAAAACGGTCACTAATATCAATCTTCAGGAGCAGCGCTTGCTTAGGATACCGAGTTGCCTCCGTGCCTCGGAACGGAAAGCACGATAAGCCGTGGGTCACGGACTTACGCGTGTCATTAGTAAATCAAATCAAAATCAAAATCAAAATATTTTTATTCCACATAGGCCTACATGGGCACTTATAAAACGTCGGTAAAAAGGGGCACGGTTCGGTGCATTGGTCGATTCCTATGGAGAAGAACCGGCAAGAAACTCCAAAGGTTACTCTTTTAATCTTTTAAAATCGTTTGGGTTAACAATAAGGTATAATACACACATGAAGACCATGCAGATTAATGTCTGAGATGGTCTTTTCAAGAAAGCACCACACAGATCCACAGTAGATCTCTGACAGTCGGTAATCAGGTAGTCATTGGCTTGAAGTTCTGACAACCAGTCTCACCGATATTATCCAGAACTAACTGTTGTGGAGTCCTATAATCAGTCGCTCCATGTAAAATATTGGTATTCAGCTACATCTGGTTAGAATAGAAGCCAACCCCAACATTATTGGAACAAAGCTAGGCAGATAATGTAGTATTGCTAATGATTTTTTACTGGGGAGTCTGAAGTGTCATACTGGATGATTAGTGCGGGTGCTCCGGTAAACAGAGACTCGACTTGCCCTGACAAGGCACATTTACTATCATTGCGACTTGAACAAATCTCGTGTAGCAATCATTCCACTAGCATTTACCACTTTTAAAGTAGCATAAGCCTAATCAGCCCATAACCTTCCCACTGCTGTGAAACATCTCCTTCTCTCTGTATGTCAGAGGGAGTGGAAGGACAAAGAAAAGATGTATGGATTGTGTGAGGAATGATATGAAAGACAAAGTTGTAAATAATGCCGTGACGTCTAACAGGGAAGAATGGAAGAAGAAAATGTGTTGTACCGAGCCCAAGTAGAGTGGGGATACCTACTTCAGTGCGACAAACGTTTCATCGAATATCGTTTCTTCGAAAACCTTTCATCGATATCACTATGCTGCGGCGCTTTGTTAAATCGCGGCCTTGTTACTGCGATGTTTCATTACATCGAAGAACTGGGCCCCGAGTCTGCTAGATGACTACACCAAACTTGTCAAAATCAACAATTATGAGATCAATGATAGACCATTCTGACACTATTGAATAGCATGGCAGACTTGGGGCCCAGACACACAATAAAACACATACATACATATTATGTAAATGTGTATGTTTTGTTAACATGTACATACACGGTACATATAAACAAAATTTAGTTCTAGAAAAGAAAATCAATGTATAAATTATCAATCAATGTAAGTTTTCCTAAGCAACGGAACATCTCAGTAGCAAGACCTCGATTAAACAAGGCTTCGCAGTGTGATATTCACGAAGTAAAATCGTTTGTAGTACAGTTCTTCGATGTATAGTGATCGATGAAAGGTTTTCGAAGAAACGATATTCGCTGATATCTTTGTCTCACTGAAGTATCTAGGTATCCCAATAGAGTGGGATAAGGGCTGGAAAATGATGATTTGAACAGATGGCCAACGGTCTTCCTAGAATGTCCCCATTACAATGAGCTAAGTAACCTTTGTAGACTAGGAACCTATTATAACAATTAAGAATAACATTCCAAGGAAGAACTACGCAGAATTATAAGTAGGTAGGAACTCATACAGCCAATGAAATCTTAAATAGTGAGTTATTCAATACGCTCACCACCAAACTAAGTGGTGCTAAACAACTTGCATCGTTTAATGGGCTTGCTGCACTCGATGACGTAAGCGCGTGCGCAGTGCATTGATCTTGATGAGAGTGCGACAGTTTTTGTTGCTCTTGCGCAAGAGAAACGTTTGTTTTGGTGTTGTCGAGGTTTAGGCTAGAGGTGATAGGTCTTTTGTGGGTGGATTTACCTAATTATAGTAGGATTATGGCCTCTTACTGGATCATATGCCCAACAACTCGTGTGCTGAGAAAAAAGTCTTGTGTTATTGGATTTTTCAAGTTTTTTCTTAGCACTAACATGGAACCTGGGTTTGTGTCCGGTTGAAGGCAATAGGCACATACAATTCACACATGACATAACAGTAACCTAGGTCTGAAAAATATCAAACGAAATTTAGCACACTGGTACACCTCTGCCTCACCCATCGAGAATTGCAGGTGTGGAGTCAAGTTCTATAATTCCAAAATCGATAAGAACAAAAATCTACAACAATAAACCTCCAATCTTCAAAAACAACAGCGAAAAAATGATTAATTCAAAACAACTCATAAACCAACGCCGACATCTTTGATCCATCGCAAATTCAACCCACAATCCGTAAGCATACATATTTCATCGCACAGGAAGGCATTACAGGATGCCGTGACGTCAGTACACCCCCGATTTGTGACGTCATAGGCCCATGAATTATTGATGAGGTACATGAGGAAGATGATGCGTCGTCGAGTTATGGTTGAAAAGTTTTAAGTCATGGGCCATTGTGTACTCGCTTGGCATCTTGATTTAAGAGCAGGCTGGCGCGTTGGAGGTTCTCTGGATAAGCTTAATTTATCTTGGTGAAATGAATTATATTAACCGTCTTGTTCAGAATTTAAAAGTTGGTGGTAGCATTATAAGCTGTTGGTCCTTCGCCTGATCTCTCTCCGGTTGTGTCGGATTGCCGTCACAGCGGACTATGATAGTGAGGGTAGAGAGAGAACCTGTGTTTGCGCACACACTTGAGTTCAACACATACCTACATTATGTAGATACTCCCTGCGTCGATCTCCGATTATATTGATAGCCATTAAATCGAAAATGGTCAGGAAGAGTGTTATTTTTATTTCCGACGAAATCTGCAAACCTACTACAGCTAACTTATTGGGAGTTTAATTGGGTCACTACCTATCTAGACTAACGTTGAGACCTTTCAGACCTAACCCTACAATCTATGGTTAAAACAAACTTCGTGCTTCATCTTGTCAATCTTAAAGAAATTATTATACACTTTTTCGACAAGACATTTTACTCATAAACTCAGTATTGATATCTGCTAATACAAGTTATTTAACATTGTGGATATTATACAAGACTCTTGCCATTAATAAATAATTTCCTTTGCCCCTGTGTGTAATAATTTTTCTGGGAATTTATCATTTTATCTCTGAAAGAAGTTTAGCGTGGCAACTTATAGGTTAATAGTCGAGGAGACATGGTGTCGATAGTTTATGTTATGTGCTGTTTAATTTCCGAGGTGTGGTCGGGTTAGTCATCGCCATAAGGGAATATAAACATAAAATATGCCCGGTTAATAGTCAATCAATAGACATTTTTCATAATTAATTAGACAGTTCCCAGAAATACGTAGGCAGCGTAGTAAACAAATAAAAACCGCCGTGTTCGCCTTCATTAATTTATCAAAGACGGTTCAATTCGTATAAAATATTCAAAATTTGATTACAAAATATAGTCGGTCCCTTAATTTATGTTTCACA
This sequence comes from Diarsia rubi, assembly GCA_932274075.1. Lineage (NCBI taxonomy): Eukaryota > Metazoa > Arthropoda > Insecta > Lepidoptera > Noctuidae > Diarsia > Diarsia rubi. The sequence goes on along the minus strand of OW026420.1, from coordinate 1,377,142 downwards.
AATAAGGCCTCGGATCTAACAAACAATTTCGCTACATTCATCTCGGATTCTAATCAAGTTATAAATTCTTAACATCATTAGGATTATAATCATTCACTTAGCGTAGTCAGTAAAATATAATTTTGTCATGTTAAAATGTTTAGATAGGTATTTTCTAAAACAGAAACACGTTTGCAATGCCCAAACATCATAACAAATGACTATTTCGAATAAAAGTTATAAGTGTAAAGTAATTTGTATTATCTAAAAACAAAATTACACATCATCTACATTATAACATCCAGTAAAAAAAACGCTAAAAATACACAAACAGAAATTACCTACGCATTAGTTTGAAAACAAACTAGCGTCCAAGCTTCAATTAATAACATTCTGGGCCGAGAGCCGAACGCGATCGTGAAGCTTCGGTTTTTACGAACACAGACGGACAAACACAGGTTGTGTAACGGCACACGATGATCGCGAAAACAACTGTCGCGGTCGGCGCAGACGCATGTATTAGGTGGCGTGAACGTCCTCGCACAAGGCTGTCTGACACTGATGCAATTCAATCAGATTCTAGATACGTTAACTCATACATAATCTCAGACCTTTGAAAATGTTATTTTTTATAACCATTCGCATGATTCGTCTGTATTAAATAGCATAAATAATCGATTTCTGACTAGTTTGGCATTCGCGTCTGGTTATGATTCTTTAAAGATATATTTAAGTAGCCTTTATTGATTATTTCAACATCCGAACGTTTTATTCTAACGTGGTATTTCGTTTCAAACGTTTGATAACAGCCAGACACAAAAGATAAAAAAAATAACTTGATCTGGCTAGAAAGCGATATTATTCTCGGTATACACTTTCTCTGTCTAGGCTATAACAGGACATTGATAAATTATACGCTTCGACCGACACAGCGCTCGTAAATAGTCCATATAGGATCATACATGCCAAATAAGATTTTAAAATAACAAAGGAAATGCATTGTCGTTCTGAGAACTGGAGCTACCCCTGACGATGGCGGTGGCTCGGAATACAAACGCACAAACATTTTCTTTAAAAAGAGGAACTGTTGTAGACTTCCGGAATGAACAATAGTGGTGGACGAGACCTGAATCGCAATAATCTTCGCCTATTTTTGCACAGCGGCTACAATGTTAAGTGACTTAATGAGTTCCGATTAAACTTGCGATACCGTATATAGATTTTATAGGCGGCCATTTACGAATATTCATTTCGATTTAATTGCTTTAGAGCAATAAACTGCTAGCATTTCAATAACTATTTATCGTGTTGACATTTGTATTTTTGCGCTAAAACTACTTCATCTTATGTCTTTCGTAATGAGCCTTTAAAACTTTAACTGCCACTGAACTTTACTTTAAATGCTATTACGAAGCAGCTTAAGCAATATCCATGAAACAAGATATACAGCTCAAAATAATTGCTACTGTTCGGTATGCAGAGACAATAAAATGTTTTGCATCTAATTTTATATACTAGTAAACAAAATAAATTACGATGTAACCTTCTAAGTTTTGTAGCAAGTTTCAGCTAAAATACTGACCTACCTCGCTTTTTTTAACCTTCTGTTAAGCGGAAATTACTAGTAGGTACTGTAGGTAGTAGTTATTCACTTGGAGTTCTTAGTAGTCACCGACTCCTTGCCTATATTATTGAGTATGTAGGGCGGAAAAAAGGCTGCTATCATATATCAGGGATAATTTGTGTTGCTGTGTATTGCTGGGATGGTATGCAAATGGGGTGAATGTGGGACGGGGGTGGGTGGTAGGGGGCGAACGAAGGGGGTGGGATGTACTTCTAATTTGTTTTTTGGGGAGAGTTTGTCGGTATTTGATGCGAAGGTCAGGTCGATTGGGAGATGTTGTTACTGCTAAAAAGAGGTTAAGAAGATTATAGCGTTTTTATTTTGAACTTTTTCTAGGTACAGAGACGAAGTTATATTTATTCACAAAGTTTTATTATTATTAAGTCGTTGTAGAAACTTTATAACAGTTATTTAATTGGGGTCTAAATGCTACCCACTGTGGTATGTCTTTTCCGATGACCTACTCATTTAATTCTCAAGTTGACTCATATATCAAGCCAATAAATTATTTCAGCAAAATCCAGCTGTCGCTGAAACCCCGCCCTCTATGACATCATAGCGAGAATCAAATGATACGAAAAGAAATACAGGCCACAAGACCGTAATAAAAACGGAAAACCCCTATTTGCTACACAGATTTATAAACAGAAGTTCTATTGGAAGGTCCAATCGTTTGAGTGTGCGCTGAAAGATTGCGTGATAACAATGTTTCTTTGATGCTGTTTAGGAAATGTTAACCATGAACTGGGCTATTATTAAGGTGCATATTATGAAGAAGCGGTAGAGGAAAACATCGTAAAATACCGTCATGACAACCCGCACTAGGCACGCGTGATGGATTATAGCACATCCCTCTCCTAGAGAAGAGGACTGAGTCTCTGCAGTGGGAGCATTATAATCTGTTAGTCCACCCAGCCGTTTGGACATTAGTCGAAACAAACGGAAATACAGATAATTTTTATTAAAATATTTGCTCCTTGACATGCATTCAGTAAAAAGCTGTTATTTAACCATTACAAATAAACACCTTTTTTTTTGGGGGTGGGAAATCATCAAATAAGGGGCTCCCGCTCTTGGGCAGAGCGAAAGGGAGTGTCAGACTTCTACTGAATAAAAACCACCCAAATTACTTCTTACCCCGTACATACGTCAAGGCCGCGGTATCTCTTACAACATCCCGCAGCCCACAACATGCTGCAGCCCACAAATAGACACCTCAAGTTTATTTATTTGTATACATAAGCATTGTTATGGACTTCATTTTATTATACAGTAAGACAGTAATACTTTTGTGCCCACGTCTTTCACGGACATTTAGCAAAGGGTTGCGTTTTACTCGAGCGATTTGCATTTACGAGTTCCTACTACCCTCCCCTGAGATGGTCTTCCGGTCTTGAGTGAGGTACGGCAGGGCTGAGGTAAGAGCCTAAAGTTTTATAACGGTCCTTCGAACTTTAGTCTTGTTGGTTTTAACTTGAGGAGAATTCTGCTTGTTTACACTTAAACTAGGAGACACCAAAATGGGTGCCGAAATATGAATTTGCTGTACTCTCGTTGCTTTAACAGTGAGTTTTTTTTTGAATGACCCTTCTGTGAGAACGGGCATTTGAGCATTATTTTTTGTTCGACTGTCCAGAAAGGACTACCCCAACATGTCTTTTAAATCATTGCCCATGATTTTCAATCGGTTGGTAGTCGTATTGTAGTTTATTTTATAAGCCCAAGACATAACGGGATTTCAGAAGTTTTTTGAAGCGTAAAATAATATAAAACTTGAATGGATGAACATTATAATACAAGCTTTTAAGAGATGTTCCTAAGGGAAGTTTTACTCTTGGTACTTGTTTTAGATTTCATACGGCAAGGTTAAAAATAATGGGGTTATACACAAGGTTACAGAAGGGTGAAATAATACTATAAGGGGTGAAACTTTTGAAGAAACTTGTTTGCAAAAATACGAGATTTACCATTTCAAATCCTAACTGTATATTTAAACTGTTGACCTACCTTGAACCACAAATATTATTTTAAGTTCACAGCGGTATTAACCTTCTATTTATCAACAGTTTAGTCATTATTTTGGGTAACTGCCGTCATGTAACTTATAAGAAGACTATTATTCACACATTTACTTATCTGATGTAATTAGGAGAAGTGGCAGATGACATTCTCCTCTACTTTGACAGCAACTTGCTTGAAACTATTAGTCCCCGATCAAAACCAGTCGAGGCCAATGGCAATCACTATCAATGTCTTTCGTACTTATTTCATTTCAACTTCGTCTTTCAACAAGATCAACAATAGTAGACCTTTGTCGACTATATATAAAAAAATAAAAATAAATACAAATAATAAATAATAAATGTAAAAAAATAATAAAAATAAGTATATAAATAATAAAAAATTTAATATATACAAATATTAAATAATAAATGTAAAAAATATATAATAATAATAAATAATTATACACAAATAATAAATGTAACATACAATATTATAACTATTTGATTTTTCCATCTTTTATCACTAACAGAATTTGGCTTCGCCTATGCTTCAGTTTCTCAAAAACTTCCTTGCCTACACCGACACAAAATAATAAAGTTAAACAGCTTCGAGTTGCTGGTAACACAGTTTCGTGAGGCCGGAAGTACCTCCCTCCATTTTGCAGTGTTTCCCCCCTGAATATTTCATGAGTCCTTTAACGGACCGTGTTTATTGTTGAATAAATCGTTTTTAAGGGTTATTCAACGGTGTAACTCAAGAATAAATGGAAGGGGAGGGAATTTTGAAAGGATTCTAAATAAAAATAGGGAAGTATTGAAGAGAAGGACATCATCATCTGAGAAGCCTTTTCCAAACTAAGTTGTGGTCAGCTTCCAGTCTATCCGGATGCAGCTGAATACCAGTATTTTAAATGGAGCGACTGCCTATCTGACATCCACAATCAAGGTAAATCTAGGTAATACGATACCCTTTGGTAAGACTGGATGTCAGACTTTCAGGTCACTGACTACCTGTAACGACTGCCAAAGATATGGCAGCCGGACCAATAGCTTAACGTGATTTCCGAGGCACGGAGGAAACTCGGTATGAAATGGGGGGTCACCCATCCACAGACCAACCTAGGCAAGCGCAGCTTAACCTTAAGATCGACCCGAGTGGCAGTTCTTATTGAGCCACGAGCTCCGCTGTCCTAATATTGAAAAGAAGGACAGCGGCTACCAAATAAGTTTGGTTAATTAATCTTCGTAATTTTTTATTGATTTGATAAAACAAAAAATACGTATCCAATATTTTTCGATAATCTAACAGACGGAGTAATTAGAACCACATTTTTTAAGTCACTAAACTTGCTTATTGCTCATGAACACTAGATTCTGACCGAAGTAAGTTTGAGCACAGAAGAATTTTTTCGGCTTTTTTTCGGTTTCTCATATTTTTACCCGACTGCGGCGAAGCCCAAAAGGAGGGTAATATAAACTGCATTTCAATGTCCCCCATAGATCAGTCAGATATAATCAAATTATCAACATTTCTGTCTCCTCTTTTGCAAAACTCATACATAGTGAGCACGAATAACGACTTTAATGTTCTTTGTAAATAGTTCACATTTGACCCATTTACCACCAAAACCTATTAGCGAGGGTAGTGCTTTATTGCCCTGGTTTTAGAGTGTATTTAATGATGCTTTTTGTACTTCATTTTTAATTCCTTCTGTAGAATGCTGTATAGGACCTATTTAGACTGCAAAAAAAATCTAGTGATAAAATGCACATACATATAAACCACGAAAATGTCGCTGCTTCTAGCCTAAACCCCGTTTAACAAATGACTAGAGCAGGCTGCACCTTGTAAATAACATGGCTACATGGCTATAAATCTGTGAGTCACAAACGAAATCGTTCAGTTACAAGGAAAGGTGCACGCCAGCTGCGATTGCAGTACTTTAACTGATCGGGTTCATTTATCTTGATCGAGAGTTGTAGACTTATTGTGTGGAAATTAATTTGATTAGGACTATTTTGTTTTAGAGGAATTTAAGTTAGGGCAGAAGGCATCGTGGTGCTGAAGACCTCGTAAATAAGAACGCGACAGGACAAGCTGGACGTTTTAAATCACGAGGAAACCCAGTGATGTTGGTATTAGAAGAGCATTTGTTTTTTCTAATGTGAGATCATAAAAAAAAGATTGATGTACATTAACAATAATGACAAAAAAACATAAAACAAAAATAAATATGCATAAAACGCATATAAAACTTTCCCTTTTTTTTGGGGGGTTGGGAAATCATCAAATAAGGGTCTTGGCCCTGGGTCTTCCTTCTTCCAGGCCGCGGTATCTCTTTCGAACAACTCGCAGCACTGACGGGTGTCGGCCCTTGTGGGCCCCTTCTATGTTGCTGACATCTCTGAGGCGCGCGTGGAACACGAACGCGCCGTCGACACGGCCTGTCGTCGTCATAAGACGGACGGACGGCGAGCTAGCCCATTACTCACCGTCGACAGGCCTGTTAAAACTTGCCCTTATGCCAATTTCATCTGGGGGCGACGCAGCATGTCTACTCTTTTCCACAGTTTTCTTTTACTCGTTCTTTCACTCAGCAATTACCTCCTGTCTAGCTATATCAGAAGGCTAAAGCATGGTGATGGTGTTAACACAACAATGATTATACTATATAGAAAGGACAGGTACGTAGTACTCGTAACCGGGCGTGCGTGTATGACCAGATGTATGAATGTGGACAAGGCAAAATGATTTTGTAAGCATCGTAGCAGGTGGCGTTCTGTGGTTTCTGCCTACTTACCCCTATGGGAAAAGGGTGTGAGTTTATGTATGTATGTATGTAATAATTATACTCTCAACAAAACATTTTAAAGCGAATTCGTTTCAGTTGTTTGTAAATAGTCCTCAAAAATTTATTAAAGTCATATTTAGAGTAACACGGGTAAATGTTGACGAGGGATGAAGGTAATTAAAACAGTATCAACGTGTGAAGCTGTTTTCATCAACAAATTGGGTAACATTGGGTGTGATTAATTCGACAAATTAGCTTTTAAATCGTCCAATACCAAGGATAGGGCTAAGAGGTCTACTTTCTCGTCTTTCTGCGGTACTCAGAGATATTTAATGACTAGCTGTTGCCAGCGGCTTCACCCACTACGAAAATTATCCCACAGGAAGATAAAATCGAGATAAAACTATCCTATGTGTAAATCCAGGCTATAAACTATCTGTGTACCAAATTTTATCCAAATCCGTTTAGAAGATTTTACGTGAAGAAGTAACAAACATACACACTCACAAACTTTCGCCTTTATAATATTAGTGTGATTACTTAAGCCGTCCCTTAGTAAAGAATTGACATACTTTTGTATGACAAAACTGTCAAACCCTTTACTAAATGATGGCCTAAGTATTCATTAAAGCTCTCTGAGTGCGGCAGTAAGTGATGTTATCAAAAGTTCAACATAACCCCTGTAAACCCCGATAGATAAGCTAGAGGTGTACCTAATAGTGTATAAATATTTCGGCAGTTATGTTTAAGTCTCATAAACTAAGGAGTAAGTCTATTACCATTAAAGGTGCACAAATAAGGACTATGTGGCTGCTTTTGTACAAAACCCAATAACACTTTACCCGGTCGGGAATCAAATTCAGGAGATCATGCTCAGCTGTTGCACTACCAGTCATTTTTATTTTAAGTTCTAAGTTTTACGCACCAGATAAGAGATAAGTAAGATCTATAATGTTGTATTATGTTCATCTATTTACCCAAATTATGCGAATAAATTATTTGAATCGATTTGTAAACCAACAGATTTAGAGTGAATAATAATTTGTTCCGTTAGTCTGTATTTCATAAGTTCCCCTTATTCCATACACCTAGCCTACCCTTGCACGTTTAATAATACTCCTATCATTAAAATTAATCACACAAATTCTAGATCTTTCCTACAAAAAATCCTGAACAGGATAAAAAACCACTAGACAAAACCTCACTGCAAAAAAAAAACCTCGTAATAATTTCTCTCGTTGTTATTCTTTAAAAGCTCGCCATCATGAATGCACAGTCATCTCCGCTTCCAACCACGAAGGAGTCATTTGTGGGGGGAGGCTCCCCATTCCTCAGAAGGGCCTCCCTCCTCCTTAGTGAAGTAGAAGGGACGTGTCGTGTGAAATTGTACCAACATGGTTTTTTGATAAATGTGTTGTAGTAACGCAAGGTAGGTATAGTATGTGCGTTAGTTATGTGATTAAAAAGATATATTAAAGGATATATATTTTTCTATTTGTCATTTGGACTTGTGAGTGAATTCTTGTCTGCAGGACTCTGGAGTCGTTTTCCTCAATTATAGATTAACTCGCACCTTTTTCTGGCATGGGCAGACAGAACCATAGGGATATTCCTTATTTAAATTGCATAATAAGATTGATTAATAGGATATTGTTGAACTTAACAGCCCGGAGCCAAATGAACTAATGGAACCGACACTATGGAAGACCAGCTGTTAATACTTTTGACACGCTTAAATCCCAGGGATTCGCAGTAAGGTACTTTTAACATAAGTTTCACTTTAAAGGTCAAGTGTATTCTTTCCTATTCTCAGCTAAGATGCTAAAAGTTAAAAAGTTTTTTTTTTATAAACGTCTACGGGGACTTTATAGAACCTAAAAGACCACTATAACAAAAAGAACCTAAAGAACCTAAAAGACCACTATAACAAAAAAAAATTCAAGAAAACTTTCTTACCAAAAACTGACACGGAACCTTTCTCCGTAAAAACCCATTGACATTTATATAAGTGCGGTAAAAACTTAGTTTATCAGTTCGCATGGGTCGCGTGTTAGCAGGCCGGAGGGTAGGGGGACAATTAGAGTGGGTTCGATGCCCGGCCCACCCCGCTGCACCGTTCCTACACGCCCGTTAACCAATATTTATGATCTCACGTATTTGCGAAATGAGGTGGTATGTGGCTAATTATGTACCTCGCTCATTATGTTTTGCGGTGAAAATGTTTTTTTGTCTATTAGTAGGGAAATAAAACTGTAAACGTAACACAGGGTAGAAAGATGGCTGTTTGCAATCTACTCTTTCAAGAAAATACTACAGAACAGATAGATAGATTAACACGTAGGCGATCCCTTTTTTTGGGTGGGGTAGGAAATCATCAAATGACTCAGTGGTATCCCTACCGCTGAGTCATTTTTAGTAAGTGTCAGACTTCTACTGACTAAAAACCACCCATGTTCCTTCTGAGCTCTTTGTGCTGAGGCCGCGGTATCTCGCGGTATCTTCCCGACGGGATGTAGGCGATCCCTTAAGGCAATTCATCATCATCGTCATCATCAGCCTATACTGCTCCCACTGCAGGGACTCAGGCCCTTCTCTCTAGGAGAGGAATGGGCTATAATCCACCACGACAATACCTTCTTAAGGCAATTACCGTATCCCAATTGGAAGAAGCCGGAGGCATAACTAATTCCTCTAAAAAGTTCGTATAGGTGTAAGGCTGGATTTAATTACTCTCTTTACAACCTAACAAAAGTTTAAAGGAAATAATTTGTTCTAGTCGCGAATCGGAAATTAGCAAAAGTGCTAGAACATTAAACAATTTCACGGTATTGTGAAAAAACTTAAAGAAATTGCTCCATTAATAAAGCAATATGTAAAACACCTCATGCATGCATTATAGGTAATAGACTTCTTCACACTACCTACCTCCCAAGCTTTGAAGCGGATCGACGCTTTTGTTCAAATAATTAAAAGTAATTAGCTAACAGCCCACCCCTTTGAAGCGCAGACGTGAAGCTACGTTACAAAGGAAAGCTGTCAGATCAAAGACGTTTATACGCCGACATTTTAGCAAGTAGCTAGATTTTTTGTTAAGCTTGAGATAGTTCTAACCATTTACTACTTATGTCTTCGCAACAAGACAAAGCTTTTGATGAAGGTTCAAAGAAACGGTTGACATTGTTTATTAAACCTTATTTTTGGGGTTATAGCTAAGGATTTAGGTGAGCAGTGATGCCCCAGTGGTAGAAAAGGTCACAGATGCCCTAGACATTACAAAAGACAGCGTCGCAGATCGTAAGATCATGCCATAAGAACAGCGGGTGGTATTCTAGTTGGATGTGACAAACGCAGAACCGCATACAGTCGAATGGTCTAGGGGAAGTTTAAGCTGGCAAGGAAGATAATCTTCAGTTACCGGTGTAAAAACTAAACTAAATTCTAAACAGAAACTTCATGAAGTAGATTAAGTAACTAATGTGCGATTACTAAATAATCACTACTGGCGCTTATTACTGCTCACTACTGCTCCGAAAACGCTGTAAAACTTTCTGAGATTTATCCCGGTGTATGTACTACCTTATATACAAATATATGTGAAACCCGCACAAATTACCTACCTTAATCTGTAACCTCTTTGCACCATTAGAAGAGGCCAGATATCATTTCAGTTGAGTGTTTACTGAATAAACTTTCCATGCTAAAGGAATCCCGGGGATTTATTGAATCAACCTGGCCTATCTGCTAAGTAAGATTCCACTTTACGCCCACACATCAAAGTCAATTATAATTTCATCCACACCACTACAAATTCACCTCAATACTAACAATAAGTAACATCTCTGGGAAATGATGGACAGGTACACAGAACCTCGATATCCAATGAGTCTTGTCTAGGGTTGCCAAAATGTCCCGAGTTTCCCGAACATATTCGGTTTTTTGGCAAGACTTATAATTTGTCCAATCTGCAACGTATGGGGATTTAAGGGACAAATAAAATAGGGTGTTAAACAATAGGAACGTTTACTGCCAAAAAATAAAAAAAATCAGTTTAGTCCGCCAGTTATACAATATCGAAAAATATTGGACGCAAATTTTTCTTTTTTCACTTAAACAAAAAGTGAAGACGATACGGTGTGCTTCGAAAACTCGTGTGACGTCACATGCCATTTTTTTATCTACAAGTGATGTCACAAACCCCCACTCATGATCTTTAACGCGTTTTATCTTGGTCATTTTTTATTAATTTCATAAAACAAAAAACACGTATCCAATATTTTAACCCGACTGCAGCGAAGCCCAAAAGGAGTGTTATATGTTTAACGTGCATGTATGTATGTATGTCCGTTTCTTTGTTCCCTCAAAACTCCTGAACGGATGAAGGGATTTGAATAATTCGATATAATTTTATGAGTCAGTGGATCCCCCTATTTTCGAATAATCCTATAGGGAAAGTAGAAACTAAAGATCGCACACTGTTCCTATATCCTTATCATACTCGTAACTACTACGAATCTAACCATCACCAATGAGGTTTTGTAACAATATTCTTATTTGCAGTGTGTCCATGGAGTTTCCTGCCCGTCTCCTTCTCCATATAGATCTTTAGACCCTTTGGAATAGGCAACTACAGTACTTTAATTATTACAGTTATGCCTGGTTTTCGACCATTCAAAGGTTAGGTTAAGGTTTACTGGCCTACTTGAAATAAATGCTTTGATTTTGAAGGCGACTGCTGCCAGCGTTTCCACTCACATTTGCCTTCATATTAGTTTGTAATGTTACCTTGTGCTAAAGGAGGTGGTAACCCTAGTACTGACAGGCGTAGGCCAGAGGCGAGGCGTCTTGTGGTGTAGCGACAGCGGGCACAATTTCATGCGCGATTTAACCACAGCGCTAAGATTCAATAATAGTCACTTTGGGTGTGGCTTTAGGGGTAGCGGGCAGCGGAATTATGGAATTTGGGAGAAGATTGAAAATTTGTAAAAAAAAAAATTCAATTTTTTTCTAATATCTTCTACCTAATTTTATACAAACATTCGAAATAACCGTTATTACTAACCTTCAGTATTTAAAATATAACATAACCAGCTGGAACCAATGATAAATGTAATATTATTATGTAAACTTTCAACAATTTTTGGGTATGTTAGGTAGACCTCAGTAACCAGTTTCATATTCATACATGCCGTGTCTAACAGGGTCATGTACTAAACTTTAGGTAAGTCATAGCTTGAAACTGTAAGTTCTTCGTAAAATTAATATGAATGTTGAAATTCGTGAAATCGTCACATTTGCAATTCATATTATTATCCTATTATCGGATCTGCTACAGTGGCTATTTTAGACCCCCAGATGTGTGAACGTGGATCACATGGATGTGACGAAAGTATATGTAAGTTAGAATCGTACGGTAGGGACATAACAACGATATACCTGTGTTCTGTAACCAAACCATGTGAAGCGTCTGAAACCAAACTAGGTAAGAAACCTGTATGTCAGGATGACTCCTGACTTCTAATAAGTTTCTGACCTAGTTTGGCTGATGCATCTCAGCCCAATTTTCTATGTCAAACACCAGATTACACTGTGAGTGTTACAGAAACATGCCAAGTTACAAAGTGCTGGGTTAAAATCTTTTTAGCAAAAAAAACTAACAGACTTCCAAAGAAACACTACTAGTGGAAAGATTTACTTTCGAAAGCCGATGGCAAAAAGTCAAAAACAATAAAAAGTCAGCGAATTTTTTTTTTACCTTGTGTGTGTTTGTGTGTATACTGCATATTTTTATTAAATTTATTTCAAAATGATTTATTTCAATTAGGCCCGTTACAGGCTCTTTTGAATAGTCAATTTATAAAGGGTGTAAAAGTACCCTTAACGCAAACGAAGCGCACTTGTTCACCCCACCACTGTGATATTTTTTTGGTTCTAGACCATACCTGGGGACCCCCTAGTTACGGAGATATTAGGGGTCAAAGTTCCAAATTTTGCACAAGTGTTTTTGTAAATAATAGTTTTTCAGGTTATAACTTTACTTAAATTACCTCCATGACCCGTTTACTATTCAAAGTATCCACTAACACAATGTTTTAAGAGTGCTAAATTGAGTTTTACCGTATAATGTGATTTTTGACCCCAACAAAAAAAAAGTCGTTTCCCAGCAACATTTTTTGCGCAGGGGTACTTAGTTTGATGTACAGAATGCTTGGTTGGCGTATGTGTGAAGGGTTGATTTACACCCTGTATAAAGAGTTAAGTTTGGAAGTCAGAGATAATTAAGTTTTGTTGTAAGCTTGGATGTAAGGGTTTAAAATAACTCATCCGATTCCATAAACTCTTTCACTGATGACATAAGCTAAAGCTTTAATATCCTTAACAGCCCCCGTGTGCCTGTAGTCTATATTTACAATGCAATGTCCTGCTGTGGTAAGTTCCAACCATAACACAAGCGAAGCTGCAGGGAAAAGTATGTAAAAGGAACCTTAAAGGGCCCCAACCGATCGATAGTCAACAGGAGCAAGTAGCGTAGAACCATCTACTAACAATGTTTGGTGGTCGATGTGGTCATTGTGCTGAGAAAAGCTAGAGAGGCCCCAATTTCATGGACGATTGGCCTCCAGCAGGGTTCAATAACATTTCAATAGCGTAGCATCAGCGAGGTATGGATGCAGTGAAAGCGACTCGTGTAGCCGATTTGCAAAAAAAAACTTTTTTTTTTGTTTGTGTTAGAGTTTAGAGTTAGAATAACATTTCAAATCTGAAGAAGACTAAAATAAATGAAACGAAGTTTTTTGATGAAGATGAATTTTTTAGATGGATTTAGGTTGTTTTGGTAAACGGCATAAACATTGACATGCAATATATGACCACTTTATATGGACAATAAGGAACTTGTAAAAAAAAATGGATGTAAATGTCAAACTTTGTATTTCCATTTTTATTTTAGTTCTGTTTTTTTTTCTATACTTAAGCTTTTCAGAACCTTGCATCAATGCTAAACATTTTGGACATTTTGCATTATCGTTACCAAAGAAAAATCATTAATTCGCGTACTAGCCAATTCATTTTTAATTACTAAACTAAATGAAAAATGTTACAAAACTTGCAAAAATAAGATAGTATCTCTATCTCTACTATCAGGTCCCAATTACAGAAATATCATTGTAAAGAGCAAACTTAATCGAGGCTATAAATCTTTGAGACCAGCAGGTGCAGCACATCTGCCTGTTCAGTGCGACCGTTAACCGACTGTCACGGAAAAAGGGGGATATACGTTGTTGGGTAGTCCATCAGTTAACGGCAAGGTACTGTAGTTCTAGTAATGCCACTTGGGATTTTCTGCGATAGGAATATTGTTAGATTTTTTTGTATAAAAACATACAAACATGTAGAAGAAACGATTGATGGACTGTATGAAGGATGATGTAGCAAGAACGGTGATGAGATGAACATTTTGCCTGTGCATCTTATCGTTCATCGATGAGATGCCCGGGGCAAGGGGCTCGTTTACGGAGACGCGGGGCGTCGCGACGCGCGGCGCGTGCAGAAGGCTCGTCGCGTGCTTTTTTATTAATTTACTGAGAGGCGGGTCCACTGCAACGAACGCTGCAATTTAAACTAACGAGCGAAAAATCGCTTGTCGTAAAATCGTCGTTTGAAATCGTTAACATTTTCAAACATCGCCATGTGCTTGAATTAAAAACGCACAACGCGCCGCGTGACGCCCCGCGTCTTCGTAAATGAGGCCTAATAGAGGAGCATGGTAGAGGACATAATCGCAGTACTTTATTTACATTCAATCTGTGTATTCAAGATCGATTAAGATCGATTTAGTTAGTCTTTTTAGGACCTATTATAATTTATTATGTAATGGGATCTAAATATGAGCGGCGAAATATACGGGTGTACTAATGGATGGTGTAAAACAACACCTGTGCCTTAACCTTCGGGGGACAGGCGTGATGTTATGTTACATTTTAAAATTGTCTTCGATTTGCCCACACGGCCACACCCACACAAAAAGGTTCATGTTGAAAGCTAAGTTATCCGATCATATTGAAAGGACGATTTAACATTTAGGGATTATCTTCGTAAGATGAAGTTATTACAAGGATGACTGATACTTATTTAAGCGACTTAAATTCTAATTTGAGACTTATTTACTACAGATTGTGATGAATGAAATTTGTGGGAGGGGTGTGTTTAGTGGGTGGTGGGATGTGATGTGTGATGTTTTAGATTTCGTAATTCGAATCATCATTCTCTTGAATAATACAGAGACAGAATATTTCTAATATTTTTAACAGCTAAAAGTGTTGATGTGATGTTTTAAAAAAAAGAATATCCTAATCTTTGTCTGTCTGTTTGTTCCGAGAATTTTACGGGAGATAGCTAAGTTTATAAGAAATAACTTAGACTTTTATTTTAGACCAAATTACGGTAGCCTATGGTACAAAAACCTCTTCCCTTGATAAAGCCGTTTCTCAGGCGGAAGTCATCCACGGCCCAACCTCGGGTCATAGTCACAGTATCATCACGCCACGTTATCAGGTGGCAGTAACACAATACTATCAGTTACGATGTCATCACATTCACGCGTAACGCGGCGCCTTTGATACTGTATCTGTACGATACCGTCGTCGGATGCTGGGGCCACCCATTGAGAACAGAATAGTTAGTACTGCGTACTAGAGGTTTTATGAGTAGAGATAATTATGTTTGTAGTACGGTCAGCATCAGAAGTGGTAGATTAACACTACTCAAAGCAGGTTTTTTTTTAACAAAAACTTGTTAGATATTACTCGTTCTTATTAGTTATTGAAGCGAAACCTTGTTCTGTTCTGTTTTCTGCTGATATGGAGGGAAGTGGAAATTATGTTTTTCTTACTCCTCCGCTATTCTTTTCTGGTTAATTTCGTTGCGGGATCCAAGACAGTTCAATCGTTTCTCTGGGACTTCGTCGAGCTTCATTGTTTCGGCGCATTTCTTGTGGTCGCCACTGTTGATTCTGGCTAACGCAAGTTACAGTGGTTTGGGAATAGTGTGGCGGGCTTGTCCCAAATAAAAAAAAAGTTATTGAAAAGTAAGGAATATTTTAAGGAATAGTCTTCCGATACAAAGTCAAAAATTATTAATTTATTAGGTGTGGGGATAATCAAACTTCACTCTTTAGGTTAACTTTCAATATGAACTTTTAATTTAACCTTTATATTGTATTTAGAAGTAATGTGACTAGTTCCTAGCACACGAACGGGACGAATGAAATACTGAACGGAGGCCAGGCGCGTACGCATGAATAGGTTCTTTGTCTCAGAAATATAAACAGATTAATATTTGCTGCTAAGTAATTTCTTAGAAACTCAACACGCCCACTCAAAAATTAATCGGTAGTTATACAAACAAAAATCGATATAAATCGACTACCTAACTAAATCACATTAACTTCCAAATACTTGCTGGGGAATTACAATTTGGTCCAACATTCGTTCGAGGGTTGAGGAAAACCCAGTAAAACCTTCAACCAGACCAATTCAAATCAAAATCAATACTTAAGTTAAATATAACTGACTTAAGTTTTAAAGTCAACAAAAATATGTACTTCAGTTGTACTCATTAAGTTATGTACACACTATATCATATTATATAATTATAATGTATGTACACTATACACTTATTTACACTATCGCTGTACTCCCATTTGAGATCTTAGCTTTTGGAAAGTGATTGCAGGTAGAGCTTTTGTCAATGCATCGGCCAACTGTTCACCTGTGGGAATATAATTTAATGTTATTACATTTTTCTCAACTTGTTCCCGAGAAAAGTGATATTTTATGTCAATATGTTTTGACCGTTTATGACATGTTGGGTTATTGGCTATACTTATACAGCCATTATTGTCTTCATAAATGACAATTGGTACAGTGATCAGTATATTTATACTGGCCGCTAGAGACTTAAGCCACAATGCTTCTCTAACTGCCTCAAACAATGCCATATACTCGGCTTCAGTTGAAGAAGCCGCGACTGACGATTGTTTTCGTGTATTCCAGGAAATTGTGCACTGATTAAAAAGTTTAAACAAGTACCCAGTTGTACTCTTTAGATCATGTGTATCATTGCCACCCCAATCTGAGTCTACGTACCCACACAAAATATCATTGTATTTACACCTCTTGTAAACCAATTTTAGATTAGTTGTGCCTTTTAAGTACCTTAGTACCCGTTTAAGACATTGCCATAACTCTTTATTATTTTTGTGTGTGTACCTACTCAGGATGTTTACACTGACGCTTAAATCGGGCCTAGTACAAAGCATAATATACATAAGGCATCCTATGACGTTTCGACAGGGTGCGTCATATTTCTCCTCAGAGTTCAATGCGTCATAATTTAACTTATTTTCTAAGGGGGTCGACACAGGTTTACACTCGTGCATATTAAACTTAGTTAAGACTGTTTTGATGTATGCACTTTGATCCAACAGCATTTGATCACTTTCTCTAGTGATTTTTATGCCTAGAAACAGTTTTATTTCATTTAAATCGGTCATTTCGAATTTGCTCATTAAATATGTTTTGAAATTAGTCATCGTATTAAAGTCATTACATACTACTACTAAATCATCAACGTAAAGCACTACGTATATATTTTTACATATATTCCCTCTATCTAGTATGTATATACATCTGTCAACTGATGAATTCTGAAATCCTTTTTCTTTTAAAGCGTGTTCGAATACTTCGAACCAACATCTAGCCGCTTGTTTAAGCCCATATAACGCCTTTTTTAATTTACAAACATAACCTTCTTTACATGATATACCTTCAGGAACCCTTAAATAGATTTCCTCTTTTAATTTACCATTAAGGAAGGCAGTTTTAACGTCCAAATGATGAATTAATAAATTAAACTGATTTGCAAAGCTAATAATGAATCTAAAACTGGCTATTCTCGCAACAGGTGCAAATGTTTCGTTGTAGTCTGTCAGATACTCTTGACTAAAACCTCGCGCAACTAAACGGGCCTTATATCGTTGAGGATATCCAAATTCATCATTTTTGACAGTAAAAATCCATTTACAATCTACGATGTTTTTGTTTGGCGGTCGTGGTACTAAAGTCCACGTTTCGTTTTTATGTAATGAATTAATTTCCTCCCTAATTGCGCTTTCCCATTTATATCTATCATTTCTATATTTAATTTCTGCAAATGATTTTGGTAAACTGTATAAAACAGACTGAGCGCACATCAAATAGTCTTTGTGATCAATTTCATTATAAGACACAGGGGTTTTGTCTTTAATCCTGTCACTCCTCCTTAATCCAGTATTTTTGTTTGTACTTTCAATAGAACTACTCATTGAATTATCAAAACGTACCTTGCTTAGCGTATCATGGTTCGATTTGCGAATTTTAGCAGGATTTTCATCTTGCCCACTAGATTTTAAACTATCTAGTTTCTTTTCAACATGGTCTGACCCACTAGATTTTAAACTATCTAGTTTCATTTCAACATGGTCTAACCCACTAGATTTTAAACTATCTAGTTTCTTTTCAACATGGTCTGACCCACTAGATTTTAAACTATCTAGTTTCATTTCAACATGGTCTGACCTACTAGATTTTGAACTATCTAGTTTTATTCCATGGTCACGAGACTTTTTTGTTGACACTGATTTAGAAGACACAATGTCCTTATCAGTTTTGTCATGAGAACTTCCAATATTCTCTTCAGGCTTCCAAGAAGGCCTGGACCTCAAAAAGGCAGTTTCGTCCACGATAACATCTCTGACCACTACAAACTTTTCGCAATCTGGCTTCCAAACTTTATAACCATTTGGTACATAGCCCACCAGAATACCTTTCCATGATTTATCAAATTTAGCTTTGGTCGTTTTGTTATGCACATAAACAGTTGATCCAAAAATCTTTAAAAATTTTACTTCAGGTTTCTTATCGTGCCACATCTCATATGGTGTTTTTAAAAGTTTGAGAGCTTTAGTCGGTGTTAAATTTATTAAGTAAACAGCAGTCAAAACTGCTTGACCCCAAAAAACTTTATCTAATCGTGCACCACTTAAGATTGAACGAGCTTTCTCAGTAATGGTTCTCACCATCCTTTCAGAGACACCATTTTGCTGTGGAGTTCTAGGAACTGTTAAATGGTATGAAATACCCTTTTCAGCACAGTAGTTCTTCATTTCGGCGGATAAATACTCACCACCGTTATCGCAAAACAAGTTAGCTACCTTTAAATTAAATTTAGCTTCACTTTTTGCAACAAAGTCTTTAAACGCTGCAAATACGTCTGATTTGTATGTTATCAGATACGTAACGCAATAATGAGTATACTGGTCAACAAACATTACGAAATAGTTTTTATTTTCAACGGTCGTTGGAGTGATAGGACCACAGACATCAGAACTGACAGCAAATAGAGGTCGATTTATGTGACTTTTGTCCTTGGTGTGATTAAACGGAAGTCGGCTTTGCTTTCCATAAATGCAAGCTTCACACAATTCGTCATCCGGTACTACAGTGCTTAATTCACTTACGTCTTTAAACAACTCGTGCCGTTTTATTTCTATAAATTTGTTTTTACTCAAGTGACCGAGGCGCTGATGCCATAATTTATAATTATTTTTGTCACTAATGCATGCTTGGGAAACAAGACGACACACGTTTACCGACACTACAAAATCTACAGCAATTAGATTATTAAAAGACATACCTTTCATTACTGTTTTACCATTTTTGCATATCCTTGCACCGTCAGTACTGAATATGACAGTGTAGCCAGCTCGCTGCATTTTAGATACCGACAGCAAATTGTACGGTACCTCAGGGCAGTACAGAACACCATCCAAACATCCCTGGACACCCATGTTGCTAGTAACCTGCAGGGTACCTCTTTTTGTAGCTGAAATAAATTCGCCATTTTTAGCAACTGACATTTTAAGTGGTGTATCTAAAACAACAAAGTTAGTAAACAAGTCTTCTCTATTGATGATGTGATTCGAGGCGCCGGAATCCAGAATAAAAGTAACTTTGTTATCATCGTCTTGCGTTTCATGTTCGCCGGTCATGAAAGCAAATCCTGAGAACTCATTCGATGCTGACTGTTTATTTTGGCTTATCTTGACTGACTGTAGTGTTCTTAGTCGGTCATTGTTATTATTGCCCTTTTTCTGATTCCTTTGTTTTAAATGGTAACAATCATTCCGTTTATGTCCTTTACGCCCACAGTGATGACATTTTACGAACTTAGCGTTCTCTTTCCTGTGTTTTATATATTTATTTGACTGTTTGTTATCAAATTTTCTTTTCTTCGACTTGTCATTGTTTTGCATTTCTATTTGCAACACTTTTTCGCTCATTTCGCCTGACTCATTTTTCAACTTCACTTCATGGTCCAATAGCCGTGTTTTAACGAAAGCTAACGTTATATTATCTTCCGATAACGTCTCGATCGCTGTAATGACTCCGTCATAAGATGAGGGTAAACTTAGTAGTAAATGAGCCACTTTATCGGTTTCTTCTAACTTCGCACCAGCAGCAAGTAGTTCAGTGATGAGATCATTGAACGTTGTAAAATGTTGTATGAGCGACACTTCACTTTTTAATTTCAACGACAACAACTTTTTTCTTAGTGCCAACTGCGTCGCGATACTCTTACGTTCGTACAACGTATCTAAATTTTTTAAAATATATTTTGCCGAAACATCTTCTTTAGCGAAACCAAGATAAGAATCGGAAAGATATTCTATGATCACACTTTTGGCAATTTTATTGTTTTTCTCCCAATTTTCGTTGCCAGGTACTGGGTCTTCGTCGATAATGTTTATCACATTTATTTCACTTAGCAACGCACGAATACGAAACTTCCATACACTGTACTTCTCACCGTCGAATGGCTTGATATTTCTTTTAACCTTGGAATAGTCCATTTTTTTATTTTTATTTTTTATTTATTGTTCAACGGCAGATTTTCAAAACTATTGTTCAACACAGTGAATATTTCACTCGCGCACACCTGGGCCCATAACCTATTAATTTATTAGGTGTGGGGATAATCAAACTTCACTCTTTAGGTTAACTTTCAATATGAACTTTTAATTTAACCTTTATATTGTATTTAGAAGTAATGTGACTAGTTCCTAGCACACGAACGGGACGAATGAAATACTGAACGGAGGCCAGGCGCGTACGCATGAATAGGTTCTTTGTCTCAGAAATATAAACAGATTAATATTTGCTGCTAAGTAATTTCTTAGAAACTCAACAAAAATAATAGCTAGAGCCCTGTTTGTTAAATAATTACAATTCCGAAATGTTAAGCTACGTCTGTTGCTAACCGTACCACAGAGTTCGGTTGTACTTGAAATGAGGAAAAGGATTAAGCTCACTCCATTTTGAGAACATATTTTTTTCATGATATCACGCCTGTAATCCCCGAAGAGTTAGGCAGAGATGTAACTATTAGTACAGCAAATATTTTCGTGTAATAATAATTATGTGTTTAGTGCTAAGTTAATAGAGTTTAAGTAAAACAGTATTGTGTCATTAAATAATACAAGAAAACTATTGTCCTACATTTAGCATATTGTTAGAGCTATGCAGCTTGTGATACGGGATTATCCTAGTACGCCTAGGCATCTAACATTATTATTCCTACATTTTTAGTTTTAGATTTTTATTGTATTTACCTTCTGTGTTTTTGAATAAATAGTTATTATTTATTATTGATATTAGTAGATGGAAACCCCAATAACACTTAAAATTCAAGGCATTATTATTTTCAGGTCAGTTAAATTCAATAAGTTAAAACAGGTGGGTGAGCAGGTATAAAAATGAAGTATGAATATGTTGAATCATTTAATATAAAAAAATCCTTTCCGTACATTTTAAGTGGAGAGGTTAGGATTCCGAATGTCTGCCAGTCTAGACTTAGTTTTAGATTATTTAAAGGACTATCGAGGGTACTAAAATCTACAGAGAAGAAGGGAGAGATTTTAAAATGTTTAAGGTAAAAGAGTTATAAGCACTAATATGTATAAAATGAGCCAAATTCAAAAGTGGTTTACTTGTTGAATAACAATCTGAGCTTCAAGGTAGGACCTATTATTGAATAAATAGCATGGTTTCCAAAATACTATGCTCATAATACCATATAATTCATCATCATCATCATCACCCTCTAATGTTCCCACTGCAGGGACTCAGGCCTTATCTCTAGAAGCGGGATGGGCTATAATCTACCACGCGGGCCCAGTGCAGGTTGGCGGCATATGTCACATGTCTTCGATTTTTTTGGTTTTAAGACATTTTTGTTTCTTCACGATGTTTTCCTTCAGCGGTGATGACATAAATTACACAAAGTAATGTGCCTGCTTGGGTTCGAACCCACGACTCACTGCCCGTAAGTCAGGGCCGCCACTGCTACAAACAATATTTTTTTTTAAAGCGTTGGCCACTAGGAACTTCTCCTGTATCGTGGGTGCGTTCACAAACATTTAAACTTCACATACACAAATACCCAGACCCGGAACAACTATCTGTAGGTCATTCAAATATTTGTTCCGTGCGGGAATCGAACCCGCGACACGCAGCGCAGCAGTCCATTGCTTGAACAACTGCGCCAACCGTGCCGTCAACAACCGTCAACAATGAATAGAATAGGCGAATATTATTTTTAAAGTTGCTTCACCGGCTTTACATATTCATTCAACTGCTCATGACTGTATACTTGTAAATCAATTGCAGATCAGTGGTAACCTATTCCTTGAGGAAGTCAGCTTTACTGCTACGCCATAAAAGCTCTGTGGGTCTAAAATGGCCACATTTTACGAATTTAAACGCAATTTTATCATTTTCCTATTGTTATAATCTATTTTCCTAAATGGACACGGACGCAGTTGTTATGATAAAAGGTAATTTTTATGCTTTTTAAAGCAATAGGGGATCGGACTGAGTCAAAAAAATATGATTCAATTAGTCCGTCAGTTAGATTATCAAAAAATATTGGATACGTGATTTTTGTTTTATCAAATTAATCAAATTGACGAAGATAAGATGTGGTTGTGACGTTTTCGAAGAATTCACGAGTTTTCGAAGCACTGTATTGTCTTCATTTTTTGTTTATGTTAAAAAAGAAAATATACGTCTACAATATTTTTTGGAAATCTATCTGATGGACTAATTAGTTTTTTTTTTGTCCGATCCCCTATTCACATTATGATCTTTAGCAGATCTGCAGTGTAATTTGTTTTCTTTCTTTCTTTCTTTCAGTGTGCATTTTAGACTACCCAGCTTGCCTTTTATATTTCTTGTTGCGATTTTAATTTAGCGAGATTTAATTTTTATACGTAAAGTTACGACTAAAATTACATCGAGAAAAGTTTTAAGTAAAAGCAAACGAAAGAACTTATTAAACACATTAATTATAGGTGCTGTCTTAACTTATGAATTATTAAATAAAATAGCATCACGCTTGTAATCCCTGAAGAGTTGGGCAGAGGTGTGAAGACAGACCCACACTTTGCTTGTTATACGAGTATTATATTTTTCCATTGGCATTTTATGAATTTATAACTTTGGTATTCTAAGGCCCCATAGAAAATAAAATAAATGCGGAAAAACAAAACTACTAAACAATTTTAAGAGCAGCAATGAAATTCAAGACAGTTCATCATCATCATTATTTTAGCCAAACCCTGCCTGGCGATTCAGTTTTGCGATTCTTCGGGCTACGTCGATAACCTTGATTCTTATGCGGATGTCCTGTTAGGAAGACAGTTACTACCAAATTAACAAACCATCTCTAAAACCAATCGCAAATACACACAACTCTATAACAAGCCCAACCTACCTGATAACAGAACTGATAAGTACAACTTTGTATACCTACCCTCTATCAAGACTTAAATACTACCGCAGCGCCGTATCCGTTACAGTACATACCAATGCAGGTAGTGACCAACATTCCTAAGCAAAGGCTCTCCCACGATCACTTCCCCCCTCCTTCACCCCCGCGTGCACCGCAATGCTCCGCCCCTCGCCCCCCCTCTCCGGAAATGCCAGCGCCCGCGCAGCGAGCATGCAAAGCCTAGCGCAGGGTGAATGCACTCGATACTGACCAACCGATTTAGGGATCATTTTTTTTTTAATTTTGTTATTTTTTTTTTTGTTGGGTTTTCTATAAGTAACTGGTTTTTAGTTTTAAAGGATGTTTAGTTAGCTTTGCGGTTCGTTGTTGTGTACAGTAGATTTTTTTGGACTTTGAGTTTAGTTTTGGTAGATCGATAGTGTTTTGTTTTCCTTGGTTTTTCCTTTTTGCTAATTAGGATGTAGAACATGTTCAAACTACGGTAAGTCTCGGTGTTAGTGACAAGACACCGCTAAACCCGTTCTAGAATCTTCCTTAATTAATCCTTATTTTATTACATATTACGTTCTCCTATTAAATAACATCAGAGAATAACTTGGGAAACTTATGACAACCCATTGCGAACCAAATTAAGCACTATTCGTTTTAATAAAATAAAACCCAAAAACCTTAAAAATGTAAATAAAACAATAAAATCGCTTAGTTCGCACGAAAAGGTCACCTTTACTCCGTCACGCCCCATCGGTTCACATGGGGTTATAAGCTGTACCATAAAAACAAACATATGGGGGTGCTGATGCTAATTCCTTAGTTTTCACGGAAAAAGGGTTTTTTATAACATTAAAGGGTTGTAAAAGATTAGTGATTCGTTCTGCAAGTGGGATTTTTTGTTTTAAAAAATGGTGAGTTTCTTTGATGTTATAAGGTATAGGATACTCCCTTATGTGTAGTAATTAAGTACCTCAAGGATAAAATGTTGGAGTCTTCTCTTTTTCAATATTATCCCAAAAAAACGATAGCTTTTTAACATGTTATCGTCCAAAATAAACTGTCACAACGAACTGGACATTCTTCATTCTTCACACAAAATATTTCAAATTATAAACGGCTATTTCAAAGATTAGGTAAATTACAAACGGACGTGCAAATCTCTTATTATTATCACATCTGGCAATAAAATTTTATAACAAAATTGCACCTTGTCATTCCTTTGTTTCATCGAACGTTCATCACGTTCATTCAATCGTTTGATTAGTTCATTCACTTCGGTCATGGTTTGCGCGCATTTACTATTATAGTTAGCACTTGGATTCACTAGGTTGGTTTTCGAACAGAATTTTTTTTTTGGCTTCTGGAAATTCGGTCGAATTCAAATTCTAACTTGAACTGCATGTTTTTTCAGCCTGGTTTTACGTGGATCGATTGATATCTGAATTTAACAACCCAGTTAATGATTAACGGGATACCAAATAGTTAAGGCAGGTAGTTCATCATTATCATTAATGCCCGGTTCCTATAAACAAGAAACGAGTCGTTTTGCTTACGGATAGTAGTATTTTCAACGAGACGTAGGCCAAAACCGTTCCTATAAAAAACGATTCGTATGTTAAGTTACCGATAGATCAGTACCTACGGATGGGAGGGTTACGAATAACGAACCGTAAGCAAAATGTATGCAGATGTTGGGCGATGGTGTTTCTATAACAAAATAGTAACGTCAACGAGTCGTCAAAGTTACGAGTCGTTAACAATTTGTTTACCGCCCGATTTTGGTCGGTTGTTTACAAAAGTTTTACTTATTTTGCGTTGTTGCTATGTTTTAAAAACATTTCTTGGTGTTTCTCGCACAACTTAGCAATTTAGTGTAATTTTTAAGGCTACTTAGGCTTCACTATATTTGAAATCAAAATTAAAGTAAATGAGAAGCTCGTTTTTTATTAAATTTATGGAAGCCACTCTGAATTCATGACAGAAAAAACAAAGATGTACCGTAGTGATGATAAATACAGTATTGTTATACTGTTTTGTTGTCCGACAGTAAAAAGTATAATGTAGTGAAATCAGTATAATACTGTTTTTTACAGTATAGTTGGGAACCCTGGGTGTAACGTCCATTGTAGAGAGTAATTTATGTAAGTTTAACAGAAGAATAATTATCTTATACCAACGGATATATTATGTTTTACGACAAAACCTTATAATACTAATATCAAAATAATGCTCTGTGCCATAAAATGTAATTCCCAATAATGCAAACACAAAACTTAAACTTAGCTTAGAATGCGTGTCAAGACAGAGGTCAGGCGCTCTCAATCGCGTTTTGTTCACTTCAGTAGACAGAACAGAAAAACAAACAATGTTTTTTTAATGAAATAATGAGATTTCTTCAACACCAAAATATTAAATAAACATAAAAGTTAAGTTTACTGTATAAAAGTATAAATATGATGTATATTGTGTAATCTGCACTTGGATTTACTGTAGTTCTAAACATTCTTAATTTGTAATAACGAAACGCAAGGAGGGTCGAACATGTGTTGACCGAGGGCTTTGGTAAGTGGGTAACCAACACCCGTTCGTCGCAGGTAGAAGTGGCAAAAACTTTTAGGAACGCCTTTTAACGTCCGTTACTCGTTACTCAAAAACGAATGGTATCTTTTGCACAATAACGAATCGTTGTTTATAGGAACCGGGCATAAGTCCGCCTAAGTAGGTATTAAGTATAAAGCTCAGCGGTAACGAAGCGTATAGGGTATAAAGCTCAGCGACAGAATACGCAATACCACAATACGCTCAAAAACTGGAATCGCTGATGTAGGAAATAAGGCTGCTGGCTTGAAGTGGGATTGGGTGGGCCATGTCTGCAGGATGGATCAGAATTGATGGGCCAAAGTCGTCACGCAGTGGATGCCAGAAGACGGACGTTGCCGCCGAGGGAGGCCTAGAAAACGCTGGCGTGACGACCTAGAAGCGTTCGTGACGAATTGAAAACCACACAGAGGGAAGAGTGGAAGGCTATGGGGGAGGCATTTGCCCAGCAGTGGGACAACACAGGCTAAAAACACAAATGTAGGTACCACTCTTGTGCATGAAGTTTAAACAAATAAATCATTATCTTGCCCTTATCTCAATAAATTTGGGGTTCAGCATATCTTCTTCTGCTTACTCCTCCGTTACTCGTCATCTCATCAAGTACCTATCTCCTTTCTTGTCATATCATTCTTTTACACAGTTCAGCCATCGTTTCCTTGGTGAAGACCAAGGAAACGATGGCTGTGATACCGTCTACATTCATACTGGTAAACGCTCCTTCAATAAAGATGCTAATATGAACTACAATGCCAGCATCTTACATTCTAAATGGCTAACCAATTACAATAAATTATGACTGTAATATGTCTCGCAAGAACCAGGTGGTCGTGATAAGCAAGCTGTCACAAGTTCTGCAATATACACCCAATACATCGCCGCAGTTATGTGGCCAAGTGTCATTTAATGATATGATTTAATGGACAAATTGGTTTACAACTTTACTACATGTCTAAAATACCTAGGACATGAATTATAGTGGTTTTATAAGACAATTAATTTAATGGCAGACTGCCTTACCATAATCCATTTATACATAAAAGAAATTGTATAACACTGATATTTCATAATAACAGTAAAATCCTCAACCAAAAAAAGAACGCAATAAACGAAGAAAAACAAAATAAAACTTCAAAGATTTCGTAAAAATCCCCTAAGTTGCCAACGATCACAGTTTTAAATAAGATTGAGAGCCTAATCTAGTAATCACAAAGCAAAATAGATCTTTATTGAACGTTAACCTTTAATTTGAAAAGCAGGTAAATTACTTTTCTTTGGTAACCAGGGTGATTCATTGAAACCAGAGGAAATGCATCAAAGTTATGACGCACTCGTCAGGCTGCGCAAAACTCGATTCAAAAGACTAGCCGTCCATTTTTTTCTTTCTTTCTTTAAAACCATTATTGAGTCATGACCGGAAATTATCTGATTCCAAGATACAATCGGACTGTCCATCATGATTTTCTATTAGCGATGTCTGAGTTTTAGTTTTGCTATTATATTGATATGAAAATGGTATTTAATCATTTTGCAGTAGTAATTATGTGATTTTTTTATAATTATCTTTGCTATTATTGATAACGTTCAATAATATAAGCTGAGTTACACAAAGAAAACACGTTTTTTACAAAGAATGTGTGATATTATCAAGTAGGTATGTGAATATTTTGTGTATTTAATTAAGCAATTATATTCTCAATAACTACAATTCGTTTACTAAGAGGTCATTTGATGGTTGTAATAATTTATATTTCAATTCAGTAGGTACAATTATTAGATTCCGGAGTCAGTTAATCATGCTTAAACAAAGATGGTTCAACTTTTTGTATATAATTGGCAGGACGATATTTGGAGCACTCACCCCTGTCACGCCTTTTTTTTTTTTTTTTGTTGGGTGTAAAATCATCGAATAACCCCTCCCGCTCTTGGGCAGAGCGAAAGGGAGTGTCAGACTTCTACTGACTAAAAACCACCCATGTTCCTTCTTCGCCCTCTATGTCGAGGCCGCGATAACCGGTGGACTACCCGCGACCCCTGTAGGCGACAAGGAAAATAATCAAATAAATTTCTTAGTGAGTTATAATAGGCCACCAGCCAACCAATTGGTCTAAGTTATTTTAATTACTAACTGACAAATGAAGTAAGCAAGATGTTTAAGTTTGTGAAAGTCATTCAGATTTCGATAAATTATTTAACACTGTGCGTTTAGTTATTTCTTCAAGATTTATTTTTAATATTGAAATTAATTAATCATTATTCTAATCAATTTCAAATTCAAACGATTTTATTGGCGTCAACGATCACAGGTAGTCTAAAAATTGTAAGCACATAATTATGAAAACAAAGTTTTATCCACAGATCCTATTTTAATATTTTGTTTGTGATTTACATGAAGAATTTTCTTATGAATCATCATCTGCCTAGCCTTTTCCCAATATGTTGGGGTCGGCTTCTAGTCTAACCGGATGCAGCTGAATACCAGTATTTTACATGGAGCGACTGCCTATCTGACCTCCACAACCCAGTTAATACTAGGTAATACGATACCCTTTGGTAAGACTGGATGTCAGACTTTCAGGTCACTGACTACCTGTAACGACTGCCAAAGATCTATATATGGCAACCGGACCAATAGCTTAACGTGCTTTCCGAGGCACGGAGGAAACTCGGCATGTAATGGGCGGTCACCCATCCACAGATCGACCTAGGCAAGCGCAGCATAACCTAAAGATCGACCCGAGTGGTAGTTCTTGTTAAGCCACGAGCTCCTCCGCTCCTAGAATTTTCTTATGAATATACACACAAAATATTCATAGGACATTACATTAAGATTGCTGGGGAGTTTGTTCCGCTTCCTTTCCAGCTAAACACTAGAACTAGCTTAATTTGAACAAATTACTTGATTTTGATTATTTTTATATAAGCAGCACAAAGGCGCAATTCTAACTTTAGACGGCAGGGTTGGCACAGTGGCTCATTTGGACTGCTGCGCTGCGTGTGCTTGTTTCGGGTCTGGGTGTGTTTGTGAGTTTAAATGTTTGTAAACGCACTCATGATACAGGAGCAATTTACAGGGTGGGGCAGTCTTTAAAAACAAAAAAAACTTTTTTTTCTTATTCTATAACATGCAGTAAAGGGAGGGAGGAGCTCGTGGCTTAATAAGAACTGCCACTCGGGTCGATCTTTAGGTTAAGCTGCGCTTGCCTAGGTCGATCGGTGGATGGGTGACCGCCCATTACATACCGAGTTTCCTCCGTGCCTCGGAAAGCACGTTAAGCTGTTGGTCCCGGGTGCCATATATAGATCTTTGGCAGTCGTTACGGGTAGTCAGTGACCTGAAAGTCTGACATCCAGTCTTACCAAAAGGTATCGTATCACTTAGTATTAACTGGGTTCTGGAGGTCAGATAGGCAGTCGCTCCATCCTACTAATATTATAAATGTGCAAGTTTGTGAGAATGGATGTGTGGATGTTTGTTACTCTTTCACGCATAAACGGCTGGACCGATTTGGTTGAAATTTGGTATGTAGATAGGTTATACCTTGGATTAACACATAGGATAGTTTTTATCCCGATTTTATCTTCCCTTGGGATAATTTACGAGTTGTAGCGGGTGAAGCCGCTGGCAACAGCTAGTGTAAAATACTGGTATTCAGGTGCATCCGGTTAGACTGGAAGCCGACCCCAATATAGTTGGGAAAAGGCTATGCAGATGATATAACATGCAGTAAAAAAGTCATCTCATTCTAATGAATGACTAATTTCCTCAAAAGAAACGTAAAACATACTAATATTAGCAATACCAACACGTAGCGCTAACACATAGTTATTATATCCGAGTAGTGTTTGTGCATGTAAATTGTGCATGCGATGGCACACAGGAAGTGCTAATGCTGTATTATGAGTGCTAAGTGTGTTTTTACCTTAAGCTAGAAATTTTATTTGAATATTATACACGGTGTGAGGCACCTTGTAGTCTTACCACGGACTTAGTTGGTAGAATACATTTTTCTATAGTTATTTTCATTTTCTCGTCACCAGGGTTTAAGTTAGTAGAAGTATGAGACTCCTTTCTGCTCTGCCCAAGAGAGGGAGGGGTTATTCGATGATTTCCCAACCCCAAAAAATCAAAAGTTGACTTCACGGTGTCTGAATTTGTGGTCAGTTGATGGCAATAGGCTCGCCCTATTACATTGGACTTATACATAACTGGCTAAATGTGGGAGTGCTATTAGATACACCTCTGTCTAACCCTACAAGGAATACAAGACGAGACGTTATGTTAAGTTATTTCATCCAGATTACAGAGCAATAATTATTACTTTTATAAGGGCCGCATTTTCAATCGCCAGTTAACTTTTAACTGACGAAAAAATTTGTCAGTTTGACAGTTTTTGTATAGACAGTCTGTCAAAACATCACATTTATTCCTCAGGTAAAAGATAACTGGCGATTGAAAAACCGGCGCTTAATCAAATAAATATTCTTTTTGCTGTTCGATTTATCTATGAGGTAAATCACCTAGTTAATTCACCTATTTCTATCAAAGCAGTAATTAAGAAATAACTAAGATCAAATAGCTACAAACCTAAGGTTTTACTGTTGGAATTAGGTACTGAATCTATTACAATATTTTCCTTGTCACCTTAAAGGGTAAACGTACCAAATATCGACCAACTAGTTTTATAAAAAAAAGGATGGAGTGTCATTGTTGAAGCATGATCGAACAACTTCGGAATCTATTAAGCTGTTTTATATTCTGTATTGAATGGAAAATTAAAATGTTTTACCGATCAATTGCTTAAAATTAAGCTCGAAATCCTTATAGAATAGTTTACAAAAGATCCTCTTAGCTTAAAAATGATATTACTAAAATATTAAACGAGTTTTGTGGCTCTAGCGATTTAAATAAATCTAGACGATAATAAGTAAGCTCATAAGTAATCCTATGATAAAAATTGTGGCGCCTCAATTTTATAAAAGAACAAATAAAACGATTTTACTGTATCCATTACCTACTATGTCAGCTATGTACATGAAATCATAATTTTGTATTGTCGTAAGATATACACAGGTGTGCAAAATTTAAACTTGTTTGGACTGTAGGAAGTTTTAAATTCGGTCAACAAGAGTCTGTCGGGTAGTACGTCAATGTTGAAATGATGTCATTGAATAAAATTGCAAAAAAAACTGGTAACTAACAGTCCATTTGAGTCCTAATATTATAGTAAAAACAAAAATGGAATGTGTTTGGTCATACAGATGCACATTGCAACATTTAAACAACAAAAAAAAACTTAAAAACAAAACCTAAGAATGCCACATTCCTCACATACTATAACAACGACAAAAATACCCTTCCTTATGCAAATATATACTTAAACCCGGAGATATACTATTGAAAGTCCTTCGAAGGCTATATACACCGTGTACATAGCATTAAATACTCGTTACATTATATGTCCCCCTTGCACCTGGTGTCCGGGTGAATGCACTAATAATGACTGAGCTGAAGGCAGGAGAACGCGGGTTATGAAATACTGTCTATGCATAGTGAAATACAACGTGGTGTGGTCGGGGTTGCCATGGTAGTGTGGGTTTTACAGGAAAATTATTCATTTGTAATTCTATAATATAGCGGTTCATAATGCTGCTTTAAGTTATAATTTATGTCTGTTAATTAATTTTTTCGATGTTTTTCAACATTTAATATGAATAAACTCCTAAATGTTTATTTTATTTAGTTCTCAAATTGCGAAGTAAACGAATACACTAGCAATGGATGTAAATGGAAGATTATGTGTTTAGTAATAAATATTATAAGGACTTTATTTGCCGTTAATGTTTGATGTCATTAATACCAATAGTTAATGTCAAACTAAGCAAGCATTGGCAAGCTGCCACGTCCATTACTCGTGTTGACATCATTCTCACGTCAAAATCGAACATTCAGATAAGTAATATATTCCACATCAATAAACTAATCCGAAAGAAAAATCTAAGAGATAAAACGTGCGATCAAGAATAAAAATTCTCAACAAAAAACTTATACAATTCCAAAGTCAAATTCTAATCGAATAAAAAAGAAAAAAACTTTGCCAAAACGACCGTTACTAAACGCAATGGAATGCAAAACGAGAGAGAAAACACTTCGTTCAATTTTCAGTCATCCTCGAGCGTGCGAATGCCAGTATAATTAGAAAATAAAAAAGTTCTTGCACAGTTTATCTAGAAACCGTATCTGTAAACAAAAGAATGAGGCATTAAGGAACCAAATTCTAACACGCCTTTTTACACAAAGTTACAAAAGAAAAAAACACTGTATCAAAATTTTATTACGTTTAAGAAAACACTTTGATGTATCAATCGGTAAAATGGCGGATTTAATGGATGGATCCGGCACGGCTACGATAACCCCGATAACTTGAGATGGACTGTGTAATAGCAATAGACTACATACAATGTAAAGTAAACCTCCGTTAAATTAACAGGAAAACTAACCGACGATTAGCATGGAGCCATGAAATAAAATATCTTTGTGACCGTGAGAAGTACTCTCTTTTTAAAAATAAGACTGAAACGGTGAGTTAATAAAAATAAATTGATGCACTAAATGGATAAAATGGACTTTCATGTACTAGTAATTTTTTAAAGCGCGGTTTTTGATAAAGAAAGGTGATAATTAATTCGTGATTTAATATTTTAAAGTGGATAATTATGGTTACTATTGTTAGCTATTTAAATACATTTAAAACTAGTTTCAAGATATTTACAGTATTATAAGAATTACAGAATTGTTTTGTATAAATAAGTATGTTATTTGATTTAGTTGAAATGCCAAAATGGCGCCAACGATTATTGGAATGACAGTTGAGTACTGCAGTCTATCATAGAGGTTTTAAAAGTTCCAAGGCGCCATTTTGGCAGAACATTCTTTTCAGAACTTTGAAAGTGTAAGGAGCTCTAAAATACCTGTGTAAGTACAGTGATTTTTATAATAAACTTGTAAATGTTATTCTGTGCTTATTTTGATATTCTGAACCCAGTAAATAAATCATGCTATAATCTGTTCAAATAGAAACTTTTATTTCCCTTTTGCTCTGGGTTGTCCTACACTATTAAAATTTATTTAACCAAAAAACAAGCAAAGCACGAAAAAAACTTGCAGCTACCAAATAAATACTAATTTATAACAAAATCAACCAAAGTATTCAATTCGCAAATTCGCACAACCGACAACAGTACTCTCTACCTCACGGTATGCGCTAGGAGTCACGAGCGTCGAGTTTATCGCCAACAAATACCTTCGCAGTGACAGGTAACGGGCCGGGAGTCGAACCCGGGCCCTAACAGTTCCCTGTCTAACGCATAATTCTGCAGTTAACTTAGTACAGTCAATGGCTAGTATTACTTGACCCCTCTTCACACACTACTTCTTTGTAAAAAGGGGCAGGTAGTGCTGGTCACTGACTGTACAAGAGTGGAATGCCGGTATCGTTTTGTGGCTGTAAAATCTTTGGTTTATCTTACAGTTATGTTGGAGTTAAACTAGGGATTGGTTATAATGTTGTAGTATGTAAATTATAAAGAGTAGCGGTTCAGTTATAAGTTTATAACGGTTCCGGTTTACTTTGTATAACTTATTTCATCATCTGTCTAGCAAGAATGTGAACAGGTTCGAAGAGATGTGGCATTCATCCGACTGGAAATTATGTTTCACTTACTCCTCGACTTATTTATTTTTGACTAGCTGTTGCCAGCGGCTTCACCCGCTACAACTCGAAAATTATCTCACGAGAAGATATAATCGGGATAAAAACTATCCTATGTGTTAATCTAGGTTATAAACTATGTGTGTACCAAATTTTATCTAAATCCGTTCCGTGGTTTTTGCGTGAAGAAGTAACAAACATACACAATCACACACTCACAAACTTTCGCCTTGATGATACTAGTCTGATTAATTCGGTTGTGCGATACAAGACAGTTAAATTGTTTACCTAGGATATCACGGGCTTCACTGTCTCGGCGCTATTCTGGTGGTTGTCACTGTTGAACCTGAGTTTCAGGAGTTGCAGTGGCTTGGAAATAATATGACGGGATAACTAGGTACTCCCTCTCGCCGAAAAGAAGCTTGTATCTCTTTAATGGAGCTTATAATAACTGCCACTCTGATCGATCTTTAGGTTAAGCCGCGCTTGCCTAGGTTGGTCTGTGCATGGGTGACCGCCCATTACATACCGACTTTGCTCCGTGTCTCGGAAAGCACGCTAAGCAGTTGGTCCCGGCTGCCATATATAGATCTCTGCAGTCGTTACAGGTAGTCAGTGACCTGAAAGTTTGACAACCAGTCTTACTAAAGGGTATCGTATTACCCAGTATTAACTGGGTTGTGGAGGTCAGATAGGCAGTCGCTCCATGTAAAATACTGGTATTCAGCTGCATCCGGTTAGAGTGGAAGCCGACCCCAACATAGTTGGGCAAAGGCTACGCAGATGATGATATCTCTTTTAATGGGAAGTACTATCGATATTGTGAAAATTATGGAAACTGCAAATGACCATTATAATTATGATTGTATGACCATGGATGTGACAAAAAGAGCATGTCAGGATTGTAGCAGGTGGCGTTATGTGGAAAAAGTGTGAGTTTATGTAGGTATACAGTATGTACGGACACTGCAGTGTGACTTTTCAACATTTGCTTCTTTACATTGATAATTAATAAATATGTTATTTCGATCACAATACTTTCTCAGCACAGAAAACCTCCCCTTGAAGTCAAATCATTGGAAAATACCGGATCTCACAAAACATGGTTTTTAGGCAAATCACTATGTATCCCAAAATTACCAGTCCAGAAAAACATTCACGACCTATCCCAAAACAACAAATGACGCACGATTTTCAAAAAGTATGTTTCGATTATTCAATCTACAATACCTTAAGGTCATCATACCTTGACCCACATGGGGGTAGACAGTCACTATCCCCATCTATCATCACTAGTGGTGTTCAAAGTTGCTTTAAGGCAATCACTTGCATAATGCTTTACATTTTAAGCTAGCTTTTTTATATGCTTTATTACATCATGCTTTTTTAAACGCGTAGGCATATCATGATGCCACTCACCGCGCTTGCTTTAAGTCAAGTGACTTAAAGCAAGCGCGGTGAGTGGCAGCATGCTATAAAAGAACATTACATCGCGTTTATGAATTACGATAAAACAGAACCGTTAAAAATACAATGAACTTCCTTCATACTTTCCAGGCTTAGGACTGTCTATAATTGAACAAATGTTATTATGAAATAAAATAAGTTAGTATTACGTATTTATTTACGTAACTATAAAGAAGTATTTATTTACGTGAGGCGCCCGAGATCGCAAAATCGTCCGCGGTGCTTATAACGATTACGCACACAACCGAACGGAATCGCTAGCATGCGACGACTGCCCGGCGCCCGCCCCGCCCGGCCCCTGCTTAATGCTTATTTATTGCTTGTTGCTTTTCGCGCGACCGACAGAGACAGAGAGTGCGATGTAAAAGAAAAAAGCAAATAGCAACTTGTGAGAGCCACGATAGCATTTGCTTTATGATATGTGTATTAAGCACGGTGCTTTATTTTGCTATATGATATATTAACCACCACTAGTCATCACCACAAAACCACAGATTACAATACCGTCTAGTTCCAGTTCATAGATCCAACGACCGCTGACCCCCACTTTCACTACCCGACAATGGCTGAAGAGGTCAGTTTTCTGGCTGTTATTTGTTCAGCTGAAAGAATGACTGCAATGATTGTGTGGATTGCTGGAGACAAAAGACTGTCTAGGTTATCTATTGTTTTTTGAGAGGTCCCAGTTTTGAATGGGAACGAGGAACTCATTAATTTAGTACGGTATGAGTTCAAAACTGACCTAACCTAACCTGCAGCTGCGGTTTACAGGCCGCTGTCATTGGGAGGGAGGTTGAAAGAAAGTAGCAGAAAGTAACAATCAGAAGGAAATAACATAGGTTTTTGTAAATTGGTCGAGAGTATACAGGGTGTTTGGAAGGGAGCTGTACATACGCCTAGGGTAGAAACTAGGGATAGTCTGCTACCTACCCCCGCCCATTATATTGACCTTGGCCTCAAGGTTTTTTTTTAATTTATTATTATTTTTTATTTGACTTTTTGACTAAAACTACCTGTAGCTCAAAATCTATCCATGGGACCGGTCGGCTAATGGTCTTGTTTTAATCGTTAGAGTCTTAGGGTCCTGCAAAAAATTATTTTACACCAGAAAATTGTGGAGAAGAAAAGTTATGGGGCCTGAAGTACCGTAGTAAGGTAAAGAAATAATTTTAAATTAAAAAAAAACCTTGAGGCCAAGGTCAATATAATGGGCGGGGGTAGGTAGCAGACTATCCCTAGTTTCTACCCTAGGCGTATGTACAGCTCCCTTCCAAACACCCTGTATAATAATTAACAGCACCTTCAGGTCAAGCCTCGCTTGCCTAAAATTGGATGGTTAAATTAAACATACAGAATTTCCTCCGTGCTTCGGTAAGCATGCTAAGCCTTTGGTTGCGGGTTGTTCGAAAGGGATGCCGCGGCCCCAGACATAAAGGGCTAAGAAGGAACCTATGTGGTTTTTATTGAATAGAAGTCTGACACTCCTTTTTCGCTCGAGCGGGAGGAGTTATTTGATGATTTTCCAAACTCCAAAATAAAGCCTTTGGTCCCGGCCACTCCCGGCTATCATTACAAGATCTTTAACTGTCGTTACAGTAGCTCGATAGTCTGACAACTAGTCTTACAAAGATGTATTACATTACCCAGTACTAATTGGGTTGTGGACTTCAATGTCCATGTAAAATTGAAGCAGGCCCCAACATGGTGTTTAGTCAAGAGAGAGAGAAGAGAAGCACTCACTCCCGCTATGCCCAGAGCGGTGGGAGTCATTTGATGATTTCTCACCCTCGAAAAAAAAAGAGATCTCTCGTTTACGCTTATTAAGCTCTTCTTTTTATGTGACAAGAGAAGAAGCACTATTTCTTTATCATTGTAGTTAGCCCTTGTCCAAAGTTCGAGAGGCACTTTCATCATAAATTCACTATTTTCAGTCCACTTTTGGGTCTAAACAAGAAAATCGATTAAGACAAACAATAAAAGTATCTGAAAAAAATGCCTTGGTCGCCCTTCTCGTGATTTTACTATCACTAAAGAAACCATACTCAACAAAACTTATTTATTACACTATACACTACAACTCTGGGTTATAAACTTACATTTATATCCACTATAAAAGCACTGTGAACAAACTCGAGCGAATCATCTCGGCACAATAAATTTTATTTGCGACAAAGTAATATAATAAAAATCATAAAACTGTTATATAGGGCATAATACTATGTATAAACAGTGAAACATTTCTTATGGTCTTTGAGCAGTGGTGGACAGCAAAATATAGTAACAATCAGTACGAAGAATTTTTTGAACTAAGGTAATTCATTTGTTTTCAAAGAAATCAATCCAAATACTGTCACGTTGGTAAAGAGGTTGCAAGCTACTGCTGACTTTGAAGTCGTGGGTTATACCAGCAGGGCTATTGCGTATCTTTTAAATGTCAGTGGCTATCATATTGTACATAGATTAACTGTCCAAATGGTTATGGTTTAGTACAAAATGGAACCATTTGACATTTAATTGATGACACTTTATGATAGCCATTGTCAAAAGATACGCAATAGCCCTGCAGATCGGGCAAAGAGTTATTGGATTTTCCACCAAGAATTTTTCAGAAGCTACAGATACTGGACTTGTGCCTGTGTGATGGCAATAGACTCCCTTTCTATCACACGATACTGATACATAATAGGGGATCGAACAAAAAAAAAACTAATTAGTCCGTCAGCTAGATTTCCAAAAAATATTAGACACATATTTTTTTCTTTTTTCATATAAACAAAAAATTAAGACGATACAGTGCTTCGAAAACTCCTCGAAAACGTCACATTTTTTACCTACAAATGACGTCACAACCCTTCTTTTTTTGGTGGGTGGAAAATCATCAAATAACCCTCTTACTACGCTCTTGGGCAGAGCGAAAGGGAGTGTCAGAATCGACTGACTAAAAACCACCCATGTTCCTTCTTAGCCCTCTATGTCGAGGCCGCGATAACTAGTGTACAACCCGAGGCCGACGTCACAACCCTCCACGTCTCGTCTTATCTTCGTAAATTTTTATTAATTTGATAAAACAAAAAACACGTATGCAATATTTTTCGATAAGTAATCTAATTGACTGACTAATTAGAATCATATTTTTATGACTCAGTCCGATCCCCTATTGCAAAACTGTTGGTGTACTGTGTGTCCGTGTAGAGTCCACATCTCCCTAACCGTTCAGGCCTTACAGGCGGGTTTTTGTTACGATGAATTGCTAATGGGAAAACTGAATAACACTTTTCCCGACATGAAACTTGAACCCCCAACGAGGCACTCACTTGTAAGCACATTATTTACAACAGTTTTAATGCGAAAGTCACTCTATATGTGACTTACTAGAAGTGACTTTGTGACTAGAAGTGTAAAACACAGGAATCATGATATGAGTTCGATGATAATTTTCAAAATCTACAAAGGCGAAGTTGCGTGAAAAGCTCGTAAATATAACAAAACATCAAACCATCACGTTTTGGCTATACAAATAAACCAATATCCAACATCAAAGCTTTTGTTTCCTTATACTTATATAGACTTTTTTAATATCTGTTATATTGCCAAAGGGTTTCCGGAACCTAAATTCCTAACAGAGAATTCAAGCTGTTTATTTTTGCCCTATCTCGGAAATTGTCCTCCGTCGAGTTAAAAAGGGTTGTAATAAGAGAACCCTTGTGTTTCCAAAACCTTTTTAATATTTAACCTAACCTTTGTTTACATGAGTTACACAATTTTAGAACTAGGTACTAAGGTTCCTCGATTGGTACAGACAACAACTAAATACGTTTTTTTTTAATCATTCGAAAAGATCATCAAGTGCCTGTCTCTTCAAAACTATGTCGGCTGTCAGTGTAATCAGATGGAGCTGAATATTTTACATGTGGCTGCCTACCTGACCTCTACAGTTTTTTTTTAAATCCATTTCCCACACTAGCAATTTCTCCTGTATCGTGTGTGCGTTTACAAACATTGAATCTCACATACATAGATATCCAGACCAGAAACAACTATCTCTAGGCCATACAAATATTTGTTCAGTACGGGGGTGCAATGCAGCAGTCCAATCGGTTAGCCACTGCGCCAACCGTATCGTAAAGGAGAAGTTGCAGCTTCCATAGAAAATTACCCCACGTCCGACAGCTGAGAAAAATATCTAGAAAAATAGATTAAAATGAGTATTGATAAATTGCATTCTTCCTTACCGGCTGTCATACTTAGAAATTGCTTCAAATATTCATTCAGGCGCAGTATTTTTTATCTTAAAAATATTTTACTTTCAATCATGCAATATCTACTACTGCAACGACCATAAAAAATTTAAATAAAGATGACTAATATGTTCAAAGAAGGTTGTTTGGTTGCTTGTTACAAAGGTTTTTTTTTTCGAGCGAAATTACGTTGGTAACCTGTAAGCGCCGCAGTAAGCGTTAATTGCTTTAAATAATACTTTTAAATATGTTATTATTAACCTAGTAGGTATAAAAACTATTTTTAAATAATCGCAATAAGTTAATACAGTGTTCAATTGTGTTTCAATCCTACTCTTAAACTAAAATGATAAGTTGTATATTATAGGTATTCTGCCCCTGAATTAATATTTAGAGCAATTTTTTAATGTGCTAGCCAGTAAGGATGATCACCGGAAGTACATTATTTTTTTATTTACGTATTTTTAGCGACTTTTTGAGACACTTATTTTTGCAACTTCTCCTTTACTCCGCAGATTATCTGGTAAGACAGGATGTCAGACTTCCGAGCCAGCCACCTGCTACTTTCCGAGGCAAGTAGAGTTAGTATGTTACGGGTGGTCACCCATCCACGGACCAACCCAAGCAAGCACGGATCGGTCTTTTCTAAAAACGAACTGTAAAAGAAAATTGTACGTAACTGAAAAAGTGACTCATAAAATTGAACATCTAATAATGTTAACTCTACCTGCGTGGGGTTGCTATATCACTTCCCGCCTTTCTTTGAGCGTTTACGGGTAGGTACTTAAATCAAATAACTTAGTCACTCTTTCTTATCCGAAAAACTGGTAGGAAACTTTTTTCGGTGGGTAATAAAATTCAAAAGTATAATTTCTTTCAGCATAATTTTTCTTTTCAAACAGTGTCATACGACCAGGCTTACAGACCTGTTGGCCATTGTTATTGACTCTTAAAAACTGGGAATATCTCGTAGTACCTACCTACGTACACCCAGACCCGAAACAACTACCTGAATGTCGTACAGTTCATAAGCTCACCACAAACTTACGCAGCTTTTGGCAGTTAATTTTTATTTAATCATCGGTATAAATAAAAATAAAGATACCAATAAGAAGAACGTGAAAACAAAACAAAACCATAAACCTGTCAATTGGTAAGAAAGTACGTTTGATAGAAACAAGATATTTCCCCAAGGAGCCGCGACGCTGCTGGTAACACTGACAACCGAGGCTGATCGCGAGAATTACAACCTAGGTACTTTTCTTTTTTACTTAGGTACCGAGAAAAATATTACTTGATCGATAGCTGTCGGCCTGTCCTGTTTGTTTGTGTTGCTTGACGGTTTTCAGGAGTTATTTTATCTAAAATGGGTTTATTTTAGGTAAAAATTATAAAATGAGTTCGGTGATTGTGATTAACTTTTGTTTCTTTGCAACCCAAGAGCCCGTAACCTTTTGAAAAACTTTTTCGGTCCAATTTAAACCATCTTACACTTTTATTTTTAATTTTGCGTATTAAATCAAAACAAAACCAAAGAAAAAAACAGCTTACTACATTCTGTCTTAATATCCTAATCCCAAGAGTTTTATAGTAGCAGGCTGATTAAATAGATACATTTTTGAAATGCACCACCGGCGCACGGGGTGAATGAACTTTTGACGTTTGCAGCAATATGGCGGACGCGGGAAACCTGAGAGCACTTATTTAAATTGCCTCTTGACTATTTTTTAGTGGCTTGCGGTTTTAATAATTTTGTTTTATTTAATGTCGAGAGAGTTGTTTTTTAATGATTTTGTAACTTAATTGCGAAGTAATATGGATCAATGAGTTTGGTAGCTATTAGTTACAAAAAATAAAGCAGTCTTACTTAGATATTGAAATATGTTACCCAGTATTATTTCCTGTTACTGTTAGCCTGTGTCATTCTACTGCTGGACAAAGGCCTCTCAATCTGGACCACTGGTCGTTGGACTACTGGTCCATTATTTCCTACGGTAAAAATACATTTTAATAGTAAGTTATATGATTATCTTCAGTAGTGTAGTAAACGCATAGTAGGTATTATAATAGAATGTTTTAGTAACGCTTTCAGGTGACCTAGATTCAGTTGGTGAAAATCGGACATTCACACAAGTCCAAATCTTCTCCTTAGTGAATAGAATAATGTGCCATTTGAGGTTTTTATATGGTTTAAGCCACAGAACAGCTAAAAGAGGTTTAAGCTACCAAAAGTAACGTGGACAGAGCAAAAAGAGTGCGTAAAGATCTTAGCAGGTTGGTTATGACATTTTTGTCTACCAACATCGGAAAAAAATGTGCGTGTGTATACAGGGTGTAAACTAACCCTTCACACAAACGTAAACCAAGCATTCTGTACATCAAACTCCCCTATGAAAAAAGTTTTGCTGGGAAACGACTTTTTTTGGGGACAAAAATCACATTTTACGGTAATACACAATGTAGCACTCTTAAAACATTGTGCTAGTGGATGCTTTGAATAGTCAACGGGTCATGGTGGTAATTTAAGTAAAGTTATAACCTGAAAACGAGTATTTACAAAAACAGCTGTGAAAAATTTGGAACTTTGACCCCCATTGGTCTATTAATAGTAATTGTATTGTGTAACTAGAGGGTATAACAAAAAAATATTCGTAGTGGTGGGGAGAACAAGTGCTCTTCGTTTGCGTTAAGGGTACCTTTTCACCCTTTATGTATGTTTTCAGCTAGGTTACAGATTTAAGGTTATTACGGTGAAGAGACCATCGAAATTATCTATCAACTTTAATGTTTCCGTTTAATTTAAGTAAACTGCGTTTAAATAAATTTATTTGAACTCAAACAATACCCTCATATAAATTGCAAATAAGCCAAATAGCTTAGTTTAACAAACAGCTAGACTGACAAGGTATCAAAACGTAACCCTGTACTATAAAACTAAGTCTACTCGTAGATAATTGTCGTAGGTTAGTGATAGCAAATGGCTCCCCTACCACCTACGTGTCGCTCCAAATAATAGCAATGTTTCCCTAAGAATTATACAGTGTATTTGCAACAGACTGCTCTAATGATGTCATTTGGGATAGCATTTTATGTTGTTATGTTCTTGGCCTATAAGTGATTGTACTTTCTTTAGCATAAAGATATCATTTCCTAGATGGAACATCTTTGTGTATCGTTAGGTAAATCAGAGAGCTTGGATTTGGAGCTATTTATGAGTTCACGTCAAGAAAACATTTAGGTGAAACTGGCATGTCCCACAACAAAAAACTGTACTAGTTTTGTGCCATCTGCCAACTACGGAACGATCTCTCAAAGAGGTCTAGTATAGACTATCCGCTTTTGGACCGATCTAAATTGATTATATTATGCAATAAATTTCTGTCTAATTCCACCATATTGCCAATACAACCGGAGTTAATGGCTTCTAGGTAAAAGTCATTGTAATCAAGCACCCGTGGATTAATTGACAAAACATGCCATTCACAATACTACGCATTATTGACAAAACACAGGACATAGTGACTACACTTGAATGAATGAAATTTCTGAAAACTTAGGTATCTTTCTAATCATCTGCCCAGCCTTTTCACAACTTTGTTCGGGTCGGCTTCCAGTCTAACTGAATGTAGCTGAGTACCTACCAGTATTTTACGTGGAGCGACTGCCTATCCGACCTCCACGACCCATTTAATAATGGGTATAATTCCTTTGGTAAGATGTAACAAAAAAAAAAATATTGTAAAATTCAGCCTTCTCTTGACCTCAATCACACCTGAAAAGTGATGGAAGAGGTCTTATTTATTCAGAATTACATTAAAAAAAACAGTATTCCTTCTGTGTACATAAGGGACTGATCCTATATTAATTCAAATACAACACACAACACGACCAAAAACGTCACAAAAAAATCAGCGTTAATTCAATCAAATTGCATTTATTTCATCTCTAAAGGTGGAGGTAAGCGATTGGATTACATTATAATTTGGGGGGAGAGAGGGTGGGAAACGAACATTATCGCGAATTAGTCTGCTACTGAGGAGAATAACCTTTTAAGGAAACTGCCTGCTTCGCTTTAATTGGGATAGCACTTAAAATAGAAGATCGAGGGAAGTTGTTGTTATGAGAAAATTAGATGTTGAGGTACTTTTAGATCACGTCGGGGCTGCGGGTCCCGTCGGGGCTGCGGGTTTTCCTAAAAAGATACCGCAGCCTCGGCACAAAGGGCTAAGAAGGAACATAGGTGGTTTTTGGTCAGTAGAAGTCTGACACTCCCTACCACTCTGCCCAGAGCGGGAGGAGTCATTTGATGATTTCCACCGCCCAAAAAAAAGTTATTTATACGGTGACGTAAAACGATAACATGGGGAGTGAAAGAGACTTTCTATCAATAATATCATCTCTATTTACTATTATTAGTTTATTTTCTACTCAATTTAAAGTCATGTAGGAGTTATTATAGAACTTTGATCCACCACTTCTTCTACCCATAACAGCCTAATTGTTATTACTTTACACATATTATAATGCCAGTCTATTTTGATAATTCAATTATTCAAAAAAAAAAAAAAAAATGTTGTGTTGAAAATTTAATGGCTTAGGAACTTCCTTCAAAATAATGCAGTTTGTGATTCGAGTGCGTAACAAAAATGGTGTTGCATCATGTTATAGGAAACCAATCTGAACTAAATACGATTTTTAATTCTTAAAGAAATCTATAAAAATGGAGATCATATTTTTTTCATCAAAAAGTCAGCTTTTAATCACAAACTAACCAGCAACATCCAATTAATCAAATTGTGTACGACACTGCCAACTGGGACTGTTCCCTGTAAAAAACTTTAAGATAACATCCCTAGGTACCTACATAAAAACGTGAGTGGCAACGTAAGAGCGGTCCATTCAGCCTCCCCTACCTATCTTTATGTACTAAACATACTTCAAGAAAGTACAGTGAACCAAGTCTGTGTTACATGAAAAACCAACTTTGACACTTATACACAACTTTGACAACGTTACCGTGTTCGATGCACGAACGGTGAGATACCCTGGTACATAATTATGACCGCATTCGGGACCTAAAAGTTGAGTTCATCGAAAAAGTGACAAAATCTATAGGAGCT
Source organism: Diarsia rubi (assembly GCA_932274075.1). NCBI lineage: Eukaryota > Metazoa > Arthropoda > Insecta > Lepidoptera > Noctuidae > Diarsia > Diarsia rubi. The sequence goes on along the minus strand of OW026420.1, from coordinate 1,332,734 downwards.
AACGAACATTACAAAACGTTATATTTAAAAAGATGATGTGCATTCCACTTCGCTCTCATTTAAAAATTGATTTTCTAGTTAAAGTGGGTCTTCTGCGTCTACCTTTTGCTGATAACCTTACTAGGGCTGTCAGCTATAACAATTGCGTATCAATCGACATCACATATCGTGAGAGAGTTTTACAGTTATTGTCTCAGCCCGATATCGAACCTTAGTGCTTACGACTTCGATAGAGACAAATTGACTGAAATTGATTGAGCTGTGTTTAGTGAATTTTTTTTAAAGAAAATTGGCATCTACGTTTTTGTGTTTCTATACAAAATGTTTTTGCTATTTTAATTTTTTAATCACTTTCTTTTGAAATCCGTTTTGTTACTTTGGTAAAATATTACAACATAAACAATATTTTCTATCCATCATTCTGACAAAAAGTATAAAGATAACAACAGCTAAAATACGTCTGCAGACTCATTCTCTTGACATTTTCCTCACCAAGAATATTTAATCCTTACGAGAGGTAAGGGTTAAATATTATCTTTTATATCACTATTAATATATCAAAGGAAACAACAATATGAAAATGAGGTGAAAATCGTTTGTTTTTTTTTGTATTACCCCTGGCTCGTGTAAACGATAACTTTCTGTAGGTACCTACTTAGACTAATACATGTTTAATGTATAATATAATTGTTGTGATACCACAGAATGAAAATATTATGGTGATATTTATATTCAGCACGTGGAGGTACTTATTATATATACAGCTCTTATTATAATGACATATCATATGTGTGGGAGATTATTTTGTGTTGGATTTACTGTCGAGAATTCTTGTAGGTTCTCACTAAGTCTGTTTTATTATGAAAGGTACATATTTAGGTACATTTTCATCTTATCAATTATAAGGGCAAGAATTATTTGATGATGAACATATAATCCTTCTATAGAATTAGAACATTTCAATCATCGTAATTCGTAAATATTGAAAAGACTCCGTAAGCACACCGTTAAAAATCTCAAGTTTTATTTTGAATTACTTAAAAATACGGCTCCAAAACGAAAACTTGTACAGCAAGTAACACAATGATATCAGTGATAACAACACTAGCTGTATGCTGACCATATATTTCATTGAAACTTCGTACTAAGTTCACCCAGCTAGCAGACAAAGAGCCAACTACTGATATAGGGTCTTAATGTACATGACGCCTGAAAAAAATGCTTTCATCACTTCAAGTTCATTGAACAACAAGATATTAAAGCCTGTTTTATCCACATTCACTCAACCTCACTCAACCTTTTAAAACCCGAAATCTATAGAAAAAAAACATAAAAACCGGCTAAGTGTGAGTCGGACTCGTGCATGAAGGATTGTGTACCATCGTAATAGGGGAGCCCTCCTTCAATTTTTAATTTGGTGGTAAAGGAAAATCTTACTGTCTATCTATTAGGGATCTTAAAATGACGTGACAGACAGACGGAAGGACGGACAGTCTGGGAAATCATCAAATAACTCCTCCGACTCTCGGCGGAGCGGTAACGATTGTCAGACTTCTACTGACAAGAAACCACCCATGTTCCTTCTTAGCCCTTTGTGCCCGAGGCCGCGGTATCTCTTTCGAACAACCCACAGATTAGGTACGGAACTCTAAAAGAAAAGAAAAGCATCCGATGATTAACCAAAGCTTTTCGAACCACCCTCATATTTAAAACGGCAGATAACATTCATAGCCGCTCTTTTAGAGTACACCTCATGGGTTAATGAAGTGTCAAACGATGTATTCGGATCGCTACGACACACGGTGAGGCGTTGGAGTGAGGCACCTGAGTTAATGTAGTATGTGGGAGGGTTATAGGTATGTTTAATGGGATAAATGTATTGTTTTTGGTTTAAAACGAGTTATTGTGGCTTTGTTGTTGTAAGAACTGAATTTTGTGGAATAAATGGTTCGTTTTATTGACGTCTGAGAGTACGGAGGTAAACCTACCTCTGTTAGTTTATAAGAGCCTAGTTAGAGCTGTTTAGTTAGACCATTCCCATATCTTATATTGGCTGCTGTTACAGTCGTACTCGTATCTTGCTATAACAGTCTTATCATGTACCTTTGCAGCTTAAAAAGCTCTTCACATACAGAGAAGACCATCAACTATATACCTAGTACAATTAATCAACACGAATGCTCGAAGAGATTTTGCGATTTCTTAGTGAAGAGTTCAGATTTCCTCACGATGGTTTCGTAACCAATATCTCTGATGGCCAAGATAAACTGGGTAGTTAAATCTCATTAGTACTGCTATTAAAACTCTTTTTTTTTTAGTGCGGGAAATTATTAAATAATTCCTCCCGCTCTAGGCGGAGTGGTAGTGAGGGTCAGATTTCTACTGACAAACACTTTGCCATGTTCCTTTGTGTCCGAGGTCGCGGTATCTCTTTTGAACAACCCGCAGCCCGAATAGAACAGCCTTACATTCACCCTTCCAAAACCCCGAGGAATCAAAACAGCCGACGTTCCAAAAAAAACTATGTCACAACCCCAAAAATATATCCCAAAACGCACAAAGAGACTTCAACAACATACCACCACGCTATTTAAGTAAGACTGTCGCATGTCACCAGTACATCACGAACGGATCGATGCCCCGTGGATCACCCTCAAGGGGCGACATTTGAATACCGAGGCCAAGGTTCAAGGGTACACCCGATTGATTCGGGGATGATTGATTGACTTGGCTTGTTGTTTCCGTGTCCGGAAACGTTGATGAGGATTTTCTATTTTGTTATCTCAGACCAAATAAGAAGTAAAGACGGAACTCTGCGAACAGCAAAGTGAGGCCGGTCAAACTACGCCTCGCCGTGTACATACACAATACACGCACACACGTACAACATAAACTACGCCTTAGTCTTAAACTTTTTATCTGGTCTGAGCCGTGTGTGCGTGTATGCGAGGCGTAGTTTGACCGGCCTCACTTTGCTGTTCGCAGAGTTCCGTCTTTACTTTTTATTCGGTCTGTGTTTGTTATGTAGGTACATAGAATGGTTCATAGTGGAGAAGACCGTATAACTTGGCAATGGTTCGCATGTGGTTTTTCGCCAGTAAAGTTTAAGTTCCATTTTAGGAGGCGACCCTACAGTCATCAATTGGGTAAACAACTGGACTCCATGGAATCTTCTGAGAGATTCCTGATACAAAAACCCAACAAAGAAGAGAAGACAGATATTGCTTCCTGAGGCAAAATATGCATTCGATTTTATCACTTGATTTAGGGAAAGTCGTAAATATTGTGTGTCGCCTTTCATATTGTTCATATTCTTTCCTTGTTGACAAAAGCCACCTTTTGATAAAGTTGTATAGTTTCGAAAAGTGCGGGATCTGTTCGTTACTGGATACACAAAACTAGATGTGTTACATGAAAATATTCTTGTAGAAAAATCAACCTTATTACTACACTATCTATTTCCGACCTAAACAAATACATAAGCTTCCTATGTCCGACCATCTGGACCCAAAACCCCAATCTTCTAGGGAGACTATTAAAAATCGGCAACGCGGCGGTTTACGAAGCCAATCCGGAAAGGGACGGCTATAACCCAACTACCCGGGTATACGCGGGTAACTCCTGGCGTATGCTAATGTATCTAGGGCAGGTTGACCCGACATGTGGCGCGTACTACGCACTTAGGAAGCTGGGAGAGGCGAGTAACAGGGAGATTCGGGATTGACCTATTTTTGTGATCGCTTTTTGTTCTGTTAGCAATTTTTCTCATGGGAGTCGGCGGGAACAGAAATCTTTGGCACGGTCCTTACATAGTGCTTCATTCTAAGGGTTTGCTAAGTTGGGTAGCTTTTTTTTTGTTAGTACTCTAAGGTATGCTGCAGCCTTGCCAAAGTGCACAACAGCGAAAATAATGATTAGAAAATGAAGCCTAAAAGGTAAATCTAATAAGGGTTATTTTTCAGCATTATACGTTTTCTCACGACTTTTTTTTACGACGGTAGTATGATTTTGACATGATAATAATTCAGTCATGATTCAGCAGCTGTCATCATAACATAACATAACAACTGTTATCCTAGAAGTGTTTGGCAGATGTGTAGATACCCATTAGAACACATTTCCCAGTTATATTTTAATCCAATGCCATAGGGGGCAAGCTTATTGGCATCAACCGGTCACGAATCCTACTCCCTAACTTCTGCTGAGAATCTCGATTTCAGCTTTAAGTTATCAGTAGGAATCTGATTCTTTTTTAAAGAAATTGCTAATAAAAAGATTTAATTAGTCCGTCATTTAGATTTCTAAAAAATATTGGACACGTATTTTTGCTTTTTCACGTAAACAAAATTAAATAATGTAGACGGTACAGTGCTTTGAAAACTCGTGTGACGTCATACTCTAAGACATTAGTATTAAATTTTTTATCGGTCAGTGACGTCAGCAACCCCCACTCAAATCTTTGATGCGTCTTATCTTCGCTAATTTTTATTGATTTGATAAAACAAAAAATACGTATCCAATATTTTTCGATAATCTAACAGACGGACTAATTAAAATCATATTTTTTAAAGGCAGTAACCATCCCTATTCTAATTCAACACATGTTTTTACTCCACAATCTAAACCTAGTGGCCTTTCAAATAAAGCTTATTATTTTATGGTAATGCCTTTGCCCGTTGCCTTTGCTATTTTAGGTCCATTTAGGTACCCTAGTTAAGAACTGGGCAGTCCATTTGGTCTAGTTAATGTATTTAGATACTAAAAATACTTGAAAATAAGACGTTTTTCTTCTAGCAGCTTTTTCATAGCACGAATTTTGAACTGATAGCGTAAAGCCTAAACAGCAGGGTCTGGCAGGCATCGGTACGGCTTAGGCAGGCAGAGTTCGACCCAACAGTAGTGCATCCAAATTTCGCCAGGTAGGTATTAGACTCACGTTATAGCATGCCTATTGCTTTCAGTCAGCCACAGATGATGAACGTTTTTGCCCGACCTGTAGATCCAGCCCAGAAATTCATGTTCAACATCATCATAAGCCTATAATGTTCTCTCTAGGAGAGGGATGGGCTATAAATCCATCATGCGGACCCAGTGCGGGTTAATAGACGTCACATATTTTCGAATTTGTTGGTTCTATGATTCGACATACCGGTTTCCTCACGATGTTTTCCTTCACCGTTTTGAGAGCAGTGGTGATGAAATAAATTACACATAGATAATGCACCTGACTGGGTTCGAAGTTTCAAACCCAAGACTTATCGTCGTCAGTCGGAGCCGCCACTACTGGGCCACCGCTGCTCATGCTCAATATTCCCAACCAATTCATTAAGCCAAATATTATTGAAAAGTAAACCGCTGCGAAGCGTGACAATAGGCCTTGAAACAGTATTCGGTGGGCCTCACTGCGCAGGCGCCGACTACTCACAACCTCGTGTCGTAGCCTTCTGGTGAGAAAATATTTGCCACAAATAAATACTATGGTACGTTGATACGTTCCAATGTCTGTCTATGGGAATTATCGCAGAAGAAGCGCGTTTCAGGGCCATAGAGATAAATTAGACTCGTTTAAATACTCTACGGTCGGTTGAAGAATTATTTTACGTTTATGGCAAATTAATCATTTCCCGGTCTTCTTTGTCATTTGTCTTTGAACTATTTCTCAGTATCGTGACTCCTTATCGTCTTTGTTTGTCTGAATTTGTGTTTGGTTGATGGTAGCAGGAGCGCCCCGATTACATGGAACTAACTGTTGGATAGTGAGTCTTATAATACCTACACCTCGGACTTACCCTTCGGTTCTAACAGGTGTAATGCTTTAGATTTTATATTCCTACTACCTTTTCTCTCTATTGTTTTCTTCCTCTATATATTCGTCTTACTGAGAGAGCCGCACTCAGAGAGCTTTAATGATTACATAAGCCATCACTTAATAAAGGTTTTGACAGTTTTGTCATACAAAAGTATGTCAAATCTTAACTAAATGATGGCTTAAGTAATCATTTAATATCTCTGAGTGCGGCAGCTAGCTTACTATTCACAAAAGTGTTAGGTACCCACAAATAAAAAAAACTTTAAAAAGCAAAAGAGTCTAACATCCGACTGCCAGTATCATGTGAACCATTCTATTTCGAACCCCGTTGTTTACTATCCCAACTCTCTATTCCCAACCAGGATAGAACTGGTTCAACTGACCCCATTACCCATTGACCGTGAACCTCTGAAAGAAATAAGAAATATACGAAACCGTGTCAACGAAATTAACTAAGAATTAGAACAACGAACGCACGCACTATTACTTGACATATTATGTAGGTAATTGTAGAAGGTCCACTGGTATTTGAAATATTGTTCTTCTTCGTTTAGTGTCGATGGTTCTTTGCTGTGACAACTTTATAACGTTATATGAAAATCCCTGATCATAATGCTCAAAATAAATAGTAAACATACCATCGTGCTTGCAATCCCTGTAGGGTTAAGCAAAGATGTACCTAAAAGTAAAAGGGGGCAAGCCATAAACGGGGCATCAATCCAGATTCCATTGCTGCTACCGAGATATTTCTGATGAAGAAACCCAATAAGTAACACTTTTCCCCACCCGTGAACCAAAGCTGTTTCTGACACCTGTATTTGAATAGTTACTAAGTGCTATAATTATCATCTATTAAGGTAGGCAGTAATAAAAGTGTTTTACTTTTAAAATGTATTCTTCAGTTGTGCTTTTTTTTTTGTTGGCAGTAACACTAACTGGTTAACGAGGTACAAGAAGTCTTGGCAGACCAACAGTCTGCTATGTGGACGACATTCAAAAGGGGATCCTGTTGATTGCGCAGACCAGGGAAAATTTAGAAGATCTTTACTCAACTATGGGTTTAACAAGGTCTCAATTATGATGATAATCTTGATCACAAACTGGTACGACACGATAATTATGTAAATGTCATAAAATTCTTGTTTGATTTTCATTGGTTTTGAGTTAATATTCTTCTAGTTGCCTGTTTGGTGTACAAACAAATAATGTAAGGGGCCTCACATACCCGCAGTAATGGCGGTGGGCCTCAATCACACATTGTCATAGATCGAATAGAATCCGAATAAGTACTTTGGACCTTTTGTTTATCAATTGTGAAACAATGGATTTTGTCAACTCATAAAATATTTTTAAGCACTTCTGAAAAATTGTCAGGTTACGTAGTAAAAGAAATAAGTTATTTAAGTCAAATTATGTTATAAAAATGTATCGAATCGCGATAAAACTCGCCGAATATATGCCTGAACCTACTCTTTTACGAAGTTGTTCAAAAAAACAATACCACGAATCATAAAAATAAATTGAAACGATAATTCGTTACAAAATAACTAAAAAACTCTCATAAAATCCGGAATAAGAGTCAAAACAAAGTTAAAACCATCTCGAACATAATTCTACTACGCAATACGTTCGGCGGTGGGCCTCACGTCTGCGCGGGCGCACATGTGACGTAGCTCGTCGTAATATCGCTGTTTATTAGTTTCACGACGTACCATACTCTCTGCTTTTACAGTACTGAAAAACATTTTTTTCTAGTACTGAAACATAAAATTCGAGTAAAGGACCATTCAGATTAACTTTTGGACAAAAGCTGCTGAGCATATGGTCCTTGTTTCGAATCCTGGGTAGGGAAAAATTATATTTGGTTTTTCCTTCTGGAATTTCACAGTAGCGGCGGCGGAGTCTGGGTTTGGGCCTTATTGATGGCAATAGGGTCGCCCCCATGGGACTTGAAAATAACTAGCGAAATATGAGTGTAGTATTAGGTACTACACTCCCTTCGAAGGTTACAGGCGTGATGTTATCTTATGTTATTTTTTGGACAACAAAAAAACAAGAAATCTCATGATAATAAATAAGTTCAAGTTTAAACTCATCTTAGACATTAATACAGCCTACAAAATAATTCCCATAAAACTTATTCCCACACAGTCTACCAGCATCTATTATAAGTAATAGTCCAAGTTTTTAATTACCGTCAAATCATCGCCAGCCTTAACTCGCTTCTCATCCTCATCGCAAACGATTAAAAGAAACAAGCTTACCAACCTATCCATTCACAGTCAAAACACAATATTCATCAAAACATCCTATCTACCATACTCCATATTTGTGAGCGAAAAAATATCGTACGTTAAACATTGGGCCTCAATCGCATGCGCAAGTGACGTCGACGGTCGTAATAGCACATTTTATGGGTGGCGCGGAGTAGGAGGTTTCAGAAGATCCACTATTTTATCGTTCTGTAAAAAAGTTCGGTGTATAGATATGTGAAAAAGTGCTGTGTTTTCTAAGACATTCTTATATTAGGCCCTGTTGTAAAAAGATAGTCCTTAAAATCTTTACAAAAATGTACGTAGATTTATTAAACTACAAAAAGTTATAGTTCTGTTCACAGTAAGTCATGGAGACTTACTCTTAAGATTGTATGTATATTGTACGTTGGTTGAGGAAGACAAACTATAATCATCTGAAAATGTTATCAATCTTATCAACTGGGTGTACTGTGAGATGTGTGTTAGTGTTCTATCGATATTTTCCGACCCCATACTACTTGGGGTCTGCACAACCTCTTTTTTAGGGTTCCGTAGTCAATATTGGACCCTTAAGTTTCGCCATGTCCGTCTGTCTGTCCGTCCGTACGTCCGCACTATATCTCAAAGAATATAAAAATGAGCTACGCCGACAAAGTGCTAAAGTAATATGTTGAACATTATTTTTATTAGGGTATCTCCAGTACACATTAAAGTGGGGATGATTTTTTTTCTCGCAAAGTCCTATGTGTGGGATGTCGTTAGACAGGTCTTTAAAAACATTGCGAGTTTGCTCAAACAGTTTATCGATTAAGGGATTCGTTTGTGAAATATTAAGCTTTAAAGTGCAACTTTTTGTTAGACTCAAGTGTGCCCATCTAAACCATCTATACGGGTTGTGTATGTTCATGTGAAAAAAATCATGGTAGTAGCATATACATATAACGAAAATAAAAGGAAAACTATCATAGCTAAGTAGGCTTTACAAGTTTACGAGTAATAGCGGACCAACTTATAAAATGTACTTGTATGAAATATTTTCCTGTATATAATTTAAGGGAGCGCGAGTCTCAAACATGCAAATGTAAGTTTGTTTTATTTTTACAATAAAAATCATCGTTCGGAAGCAGGGTGGTTAATGTGTTAAGTAAGTTTACATATTTTAATGGGCAACTACGTAACCCTACATTGTGCGTGATCTGACATGCACTTGGCCGATTTTTTTTATTTTTCATTCTCCCTACAGCTCTCTCGTTTTCATTTAATCATTTTTCTTTCATATCATTACTCACATAATATTTCACCCTTAGCTTAAGTTCTATGTTAAGGATTTGGTATACACGCTTAGTCCTTAAAGTGGACTTGATCCTTGGTCTACAAATTTGCTAAATATAACAAAAATATCAAGCACTGACAAAGCTGACCTTCTGCAAATAATTTGTTCAATACAAATGGCGACACGTACCTCGCGATAATTGACTGCCAAATGTTTTCGTTTCTATGTATTTTTGTATCGTTTATTTATTATATTAGCTGGCGTGAATTGGTTTAGATTAGACAGATCGCAGACTAATATTATGGAGGAAATACCGGTATTTTTTACGCTGTAGCTGTTTTTTTTAGTGTTATCGGCTGTTTCGACTGTTTCTAGGTTTGGTATTACAAAAGCTTAGCTTGAACAATGTTGAATAAATAACACATAACATCACGCCTGCACCTAATCCCCGAAGGGTTAGGCAGAGGTGTAACTAATGTTACACCTACACTACACGCACATTTTTTCAGTTATTTTTAAGTCCCATTTTAAAAGGGGCGAGGCTTTTGCCATCAACTGGGCACAAATCCGGACTCCGTACCAACCACTGAGAAATTCCTGATTCCTGAAAAACCCTAAAAACACTTTGTTAGACTCCGGAATCTAACCTAGGACCGCATGTACAGCAGTCGCGCTTGAGACCACTAGACCTACGAGACAGTCCTTACAGGCAGGAAGTTATTTATCTACACTAATATTAAGAGGAAAGATTTGTATTTTTGTGTGTTAGTATGTTTGTAATGAATAAACTCAAAAACTACTACGCCGATTTCAAAAACTCTTTCATCATTAGAAAGCTACATTCACCCTGAGTAACATAGGCTACTTTTTATCCCGGTATTCCCACAGGAACGGGATATCTCGGGTGAAACCGCGTGACATCCGCTAGTTAAGTATCAATTTACGACTTTAGATCAAACCATCGAAGCGTCAAAAGGTAATTGCTTTCCAACAATTCAATTTGAAATCCAAGCAAAAACACTTCGATCCTAAATCTTAGGCTTACCCCAGGCTAGACTAAAACCTTAAATTCCAGCCAACTTCGAAACATTCCTAAGACCAGGGTAGAACTAGCACAAAAAGGAGTCTAGTAGCCACTTGTGAAGAGGGACTCCAATTATCGGAGGGCTGCGGTCAGAGCCCCCGTAGTCTGATGAGAAAAGGGTGCTTCATCTATTGTCTGATTTTTTTCTATGGTTAGTGATCCTGGTGACGTTGTTTATCTAGATGAATTGAATACAGCAGTTGTCAGTGATTTTTATGTAAAGGAACAACAGGAATACTAGCTCACCTTGCACTTAATACGTAATCTTAGTATATAGTGGGTACCTGTCAGATGATCTGCAATAATTACACCTAAAACGCCTCGGTTCTTTCTGAGTGCCTAGTACTCCGTAGGTACTTTTACTGCTAAGTATGAGGTTGTATTACGAAATCGGGCAAAATGTTAATACTGTAGGTACTCCGTCAGGAATTACTTGTAGCAGTCCAAAGTCTAGATTTGTGCCCATAAATGGTGAAATGTAGGTGAATTTTAGGTATACAATTAGCTACTACTGTTAAAAATTCACAAAAATGTTAAAACGATGTGTGAAAAAAGTAATAAAATCGATAAAAAAATGGAATAGCAAAAAGTGCCCCCACCAAAAACTTCTAAAGCATGTATGCTTTAGAAGTTTTTGGTGGGGGCACTTTCTATCCGGAGGAGGAATGAAATATGACATCACATTTCTATAGCGCTGTCTTTGTCTTAACAAGTCAATTAAAATCAGTTAAAACTAAGCCATTTTTCGATGGGTTTGTTACTTTTTTCACACATCGTGTTATTTCGTTAGTTCTTTGAAACACCATAACATTTTCTTGAATTACTAACAGTAGTCAAATAGGCAATTTTGATGCTAGCTGATCCCTTATTCAATTAACTCCCGTACGAGTTACAGACTCGGAAAAAAACCAACAAAAAAACCTAAAATGTAGTCAAACAAAAAGGCCAAAAAAAACGTGGAATAGTATCTAAAATTTAACGAATTCAAATGATCAAGTTTCTATAGTATGTCTGTCAAGGTCCACGATACCTGTGTGTATTTCTACCGATGTCGTTTGTAGTAATAAAATGTTTCTATCGATCGTTTACTTGTAACTTGGTATAAATTTCGTGCCTAACTGGTTTCTCTATTTTATCGAATATTCAATTTCTGTGTGTTTATGTCCTAACATTTTTTTCATTTTTTTTTAAGGAACGTTAATAGGCTGATGATGATGTTGCTATGTCTAAGTTGACATGGAATTATGTAATATGGATGGAGTGTGTGAGGTGTGATATGAAGGAAAAAGAATAAATGATAACGTGACGACTGACAGGGCAGATTGGAAGAAAAAATTGTGTTGCGCTGACCCCAAATTACATGGGATAAAAGCAGATTGCTATCCCGGTTTAAAAACTGGCCTCGTGTATCCCGGGTATAAACCAAATATGTACATTAGCAGTAAAGTATAAAATCTATTAAAGAAATTTGACAGGCTGTAGTAACTCGATGTACCAGAATGCCCATTATATTTCTTAAAATAACAAGAACCAGTCTAACAATAGGTATTCCAAAACGTAAAAAGTGTAAAACATTATGGACCGGTTAATGACTCAATAAGTTTAATCACAGTGATTTAATCTAACAAAAGAATGCAAAAGAGTCGTCATCTGTGTGAACAGAGTCAAATCGAGCCTACTTATAGCTAAGGAAAACCCATTTTTTGATACAACATAACACCAAGCCTCTAATCCCCGTAGAGTAAGAAGAAAAAGACAAAGATGTACCTAAAAGTAAACACACACAGTTCTTCGAAATTGGAGACGCGCCTATTGCCAGCAACCGGGCATAAACTCAGAGTGCATGACTGTTTCTGAGAACTTCTGATAGAAAATCCAATATCACTTTACCTGAACCGGGAATCGAAGCTAGGGTCATCAACCGCGCTGGCTGGCCACTCTCTCATCAGCGGAGGGGCAGCACCAGGTGAACATTTAAGACTTCGACAATCGTTTCCATAGAGAAAGACCACGCCTCGTTATGAGCAACTGCTACAGCATTCTCACAGTTATTATGCCTTGTGGCTACATATTTTTGTTAAGTATTGACAATTTAAAAGTACCACATGCTTAAATTTTCATTTTGCGCTCCAATAGCGTTTACAAAAAACTGAGACGAATTGATCAGTTGAACTTTTAAAAGGAAAGTTTATATTTTTCTGTTTCAACTGGTCAAAAAGAAATAGTTTGTGTTGGGCCTGGAGTGACTGACTTTGATCTGATGCCAAGAAGTCGTGGGCAACGTAAGAGCCAGTCTAGCCGGAGAATTAGCTTTGACAGGTTGTTTTCTGTATTTTTTTCTCGAATTATCATGTTATTTTAAATTTTTGTCTAGCCGTATGCCCACGCTTCATTAGGAAAGCTTATTCTTGTATTTTACGTGTGCGTTTTTTAGTACAATGTTCGGTAATGGTTTGGACATGTTCTATTACATTCTAGGTCATTCATATCCTAACTTTATTTTGAATTGGACCATTAGTCCAATCAAATATAGCACCTAAAAACTAAACTACTATTTGATTGCTAAGTAAATAACTTTAGTAGTAAAACACGGATTGAATAGGTAAAGTCCCGGTACCCTAAAACAAAACATCAGTGTAATGGGATATTATATTTTGTTGACGTATGTCAGTAGGTCAGAGTTCTATATAGGATGCAAAAATGAATATTGAGAATTCTCACTTTAAAAAAAAAAACTTTTCGCACACTAGGAATTACTCCTGTATCCCGTATCGTGGGTATGTTCACAAACATTTAAACTCACATACACAAACACAGCAAAACCCGAAACAACTATCTGTTGGCCAAACAAATATTTGTTCCGAGCGGGGATCAAACTCGCGACACGCAGCGCTGTTCTGCAGCAATCAACTGCTTCAGCCACAACCGTGATTATTAATTAATTTGTAATCTTTTACTAAAGTAGTAAAAGTACTTTAACACTACAAATTCTACAAACAGGTATGAATTTTCCAATTGGTTTAACTGCGTAGTCGCAATGGATAAAAACTAGTCTGCCTGCTAGAGTTTCCCTCGTTGACGCCTCCTAACCACGCAGATAAGCTTACGAATAATTTACATAAACTTACAATACTTCTTATTGCTTTGTATAATTACAACACTATTTACTACTAAGAAACAAAGAAAGAATGAAAAAATGGCGAAACCTGCCTCAAGCGGAAAATTAGTCACCGTGGAAATCTAAGAAAACAAATCGAACTTGTGACCAGCAGTAGAATATGGTCTAAGATTAGGCAGACAATTAAGTATTCTAGTTGATTAATGAGACACTTCAAGAAGATTTAGATTAGGGGATTCATCATCTAAAAGACAAAGCTTCCGTGTATACAATAGCGGTCATTATCCCCCAATTTGATACACCAAAAATTTTACCATCCGTCAAAATCATTGCCTATCAATCATCGCGGAAAAGCAAATAGGTATCAATTCTTCTATTTACAGAAACCATCAGAAATTAATGTAGCGTGCAGTTTTCCACGTTGAGGCCACATCGGCCTTCGAAAACGTACACACGCAAATTACAAAAATATAAATAGAAAACATTACAATTATCAAACCAGTGGTGCGAATTGCCCTACACCCTTTAGTGCCTCGTTACCTGACCAAATTGCAAATCCATCGTTTAATACGACCATAGAGTGTTTATGTCACTTTTGAATTCTGCCGGGTTGTCGGACAAGGCCGATCGGTGTAATACTCGTGCGTAAAACACCAGAAAAAAATATTACTTCATTAACGAGCAAATGCGTGACGTTTGGGGCCAAAGATTATGATGTAGGTATGACATTTTTGATTATGATCGGGGTTGATTGAATTTCATACCTATTCTGATTTGAGTGTTTAGATTGAGATTGGTGTGTGTGTAGATTGAGGCCTTTTTGGTGGTGACTGATTAACGCGACTCGCCATTTTTGTTAAGGAGGCCATAAAGGTAAGAGTGACGCATCGTTGGCGCCAATAAAGCTATAATTATGTAAATTTTATAAAGCCTACCTACTTTTAAAGAAAATATAAGATACCATAAAAGTAGTAAAACTCGCCAAATAAGAATGATGATTGAGGGCTTTTTTATTCTACTGTATTTTTACGTAAACAAAATTAATTTTGTTTTTTTTTTTTAATTTATTACAGTAACCGAAGACACCTTAAATAAACTGGTATTTAAGTATACTTGCCTTATAAAATTACTATAGAAAGGCCTTTTCTTAACAGAAAATAGAATAAAGTAGTTCTAGTTTTTGACTAGTAGTTTTCTCATTTCACCAAAATATGCAAAACGTGCCGTATAAATATATTTCAACTGTCAGTTTATTTTTATCATAAATAAATGAATGTTATTTATAGTCAACTAAAATGTGTTTTATCGTGCCACAAAATGATACATTACGTTTTTGCTGTCATAACAACATCAATAATTAGCCATTTTTGACATTATTTACCACAAACATGCATAAATTCAGATCTATGCATCATAATTGAATCATAATTTGTCTTGTCTACTGTAGTTTTTTGTTAATGTGAAATAGGTAAATGAATAAGATAAATCTACACAATCGAATCACATCTGGAAGCATAATTAAAACATTTTTTTTTTCAATATCAGCTCATATCTATCAAAAAATAACTTCGGTCAACCTACTTACTAAGTTTTAATGGATACTTTTCCTTTTTTTTTGTACTACCTCAAATTATAAGTCAGTAGGACCTATCTACAAATTTATTTCTAGAAAACACTACAAATAGGCACTGATGTCCAGTAATTAAGTGCTTAATCCCCTATTAATCGGACAAAAAAAACTAATTAGTCCGTCAGATAAATTTCCAAAAAATATTGGACACGTATTTTTTTCACTTAAACAAAGAGTGAAGACGATACAGTGCTTCGAAACTCGTGAACTCCTCAAAAACGTCGCATGTTAGTTTTACCTACAAATGACGTCAGAACCCCCCACTAATGATCTTTGACGCGTCTTATCTTCGTCAATTTTTATGGATTTGATAAAACAAAAAACATGTATCCGATATTTTTCGATAATCTAACTGACGGACTAATTAGAATCATATGTTTTTGACTCAGTCCGATCCCCTATTGTTGTCAGAAACCGTTGGTTATTCATCAGTTTGATTACAGTTTGTTATATTATAATCGGCGCCTCACATTTACATATTATTCTAATCTATGGCCGGGTTCAATAGTCGGGGCGCGTGGCGGGCGCCCAAACTCTGCGCGCGCGCAGCTCCACGAAAACATCGCGTTATTTACGTAGATCTATGGAAACGGATTGAGTGGGTATTGATTGAAAATTTTCGTTATGGGAGTGCTATGGTTATTTATCTTTTGAGTGCCTAATAAGTAGGTACTTGATTGGTGGTCAAATTAATTTATTGTTTATTTTTTAAGAATGGTAAATTACATGTTGTTGTTACATGGGAATTAAACAAATACTTAAATGATGTTATCCCAATTAAAGAAAGTTATAGGCCAATTAAAGAAAAGCCGTAGAATACTCTACGTTCACTAAAAATAGAGTTATTAATCCATAGACTCTTAGATAGTTTAAGCCAAAATATCATAATCAATTGATTTGGCAATTAAAACATGCTTCAACAATTCCTTCAGCTTTTCTTATTTAATATAAATATTACCCAAACGTATTTAATCCGAATCGAAGTCTTCTTCAGTTACACGGGCCCTTCAGTTTGATCTATATTTAAACCTGTAGACAACCTGCAAACATTAATTTTAATATAAACTGGGTCACTCTCCTATTTTTAGGTTGGTACTTGTCCAAGCCGAACGATAACATCAAATCTTCAACCAGAGAGGTGGACCCTTATCATAACGGTCCACCTCTCTGGCACCACCAAAATGGTGATGCGAGACCCGGGAAAGTGTATTTAAAGTTTTTGGAGGGAAAGGAGTAGGTATAAATTTAGGTACTTAGATACATACATGATTGTACAGATTGTACCTTTTTGTTTCCTGTTTAGTTTATTCTAATTTTTATATTTTTTGTTGCGTGTACTTGTGGTATGTACCAAATAAATAAATGTTTTCTTTCTTACATGTAAGTTATCAAAAATACCTTTAAGCACTATTTAATCATAGAGTAGATAAATCTTAAGTTTTGAATGATTCTAGTCTATTTTACATGAAATTGAACGGAAACATCGAAGGAATTGATGGTATAAAATCTTATATTTAAACAATGACCACCCTATTATAATATAATAATAATCACAACGTTTTCACTTTAATTGTCTGTTTACCCTCTTTACCACTGTATAAACTAACCTAGTTTAGCTAACTGCGATATTAAAATATGTAACACAATATTTTGGCTGAAATCTTTGGCGACGGAAAAGAGTAGAGGATAACTTTTACTCATAAGTTCATAACACATTCATAGCAAATGTATCAAAGAATACCTAGTTTTTCAGGAATTTTCCATCTTCAACATTAAAAGAACGCAGGTAAGAACCTATTTTAAGTGCAGGAGGCCATCAACATCCCATCTTTACCTCCCAAACTCATCACCAAAATGAACTCAAACAAAATATTGCATCAACACGCAAAAAGAATCTCTTCTGAAAACTCCAGAGCAAAACATTCTAGTTTCCTTATGTTCTTCAAAACTTAAGTGTTGATACACATAGTTCAGATGAAGGCTGCATTATCCAGTGTTTAGTGAAACATGCCTAGTGCTGAAATAAGCTTAACTGAAGTCTGGATTTTTATCTAGAACGAAGTTTATACAACGTAATGGATAGCAGTGTGGATTGACGGAAACCTCTGCTCTCGCAATGTTGTTAGATTTTTGTTGCAGTACTAATTATGTGCAAACTTATTTTAGGAATGTTTTGCCTTGCGTAACAACGCGAAAAACATTTTTTTTAATAGGCGATAGAATTTAAATAGGTAAATATTGATGCGATAAACTGAAATAAGCTGGGAGGAGATTAGGTGCTGACTTGTTTCAGTTTTCAAGCTCAAACATTAGAAAGCTTTCATTTATAAAACTTCATAGGCTGAATTTTGAAATAAACAGTTTATCTTTACTCCAAATCGTACAACAATTTATTATATGAATAAATAGACATCTAGATCATTTTCATAGCAGCGTTTCTTAAAAAAACTTCAACTTTGAAAACACTTAACAATCATTCCGAAATTTCAGGAACACAGAAAGTTACAATTCTAACATTATATTATCGCAATTATAATGTATAATATAACGTGAACTTGTGCAATAACAGTACTTCCGAGTAGTTCCGAATTCTCGCGGGATATTGGATAAGTTCGTCACGACGCCATATTTGTTTTGTGCTGTTCTTTATTTGAATGTTTGAACGTAACGGTTCGGCAAATCTCGTTTAGTTTTCGTGGACACATGTTGCGGTGTTTGGAGTACCAGGAAATTACAAATTAATGTTTGGTAAACTGATCGTAGGTGGTTCTGAGGATTGTCTTATGTAAGATTGGTCGCCAGTCTTTGCTGATATACCCAATTCAGTGCGAAAGCCGTATCATTGAATTGCGTATCTTCGAAAACCTTTCATCGATATCACTATAAAATCAAAATCAAAACTCATTTGTTCAACCTAGGCTGATAATCAGCACTTTTCGAACGTCAAAATTTACTTTACTTTACTTATTTACAAGAGACAGTCCCCCAAAACGCCCCCCCTTCGACACTTCCTAGTGTTTTTGCTGGAAATTTTTATACTGTGACGCCTTACATCGACCAATTGTACTGCGAACGATTATACTTCGTAAATATCATAATGCGAAGCCTTGTTTAATTGAGGTCTGGTTACTGCGATGTTCTTTTAATTAGGAAAAATTACATTGATTGATACAAGTACATTGTTTTTTCCCGACATTTTTAACGCGCTTGTACAAAATTTGTCAGCAATCAATTTGTGTTTGTGTAATTGTACATATTTGCACTGGTTTTTTTATCTGTGATTGTTGATATACCTACCTGTAATTGGTACTTGCATTAGAACTCTAACCAGTATGTATTTATTCTTCAGTGTGCAATGTATGTACCTACTGTTGGTGTGTTGGTGTTGGTGTACCTTCTTGAATAAATTAATAATAAATAAATTGCAACATCTCCGCACGGAACAAATATTTGTATGGCCTACAGACAGTTGTTTCGGGTCTGGGTATTAGTGTATGTTCGTTTAAATGTCTGTGAACTCACCCACGATACAGAAGAAATTCTAAGTGTGAGGCAAAGTTAAAAAAAAAAACAAGTGAAACAAAAAACCCAGCTACCCAAACATCCATACATCCATAGACCTACGAGGTAAACACTAACCAATACATCTAAAAAAAACATAAATTCTAATACTAACCTTAAGACATGACGTGTTGCTGAACAGAAGATCTAAATTAGGCAGGCAGGCTTGATCTACCACAACGAAAACTTTCGGAACGTTCATGATGACTGACGCCATTACCACCGGAAAATAAGCTTTAAGTCTTTATGTAATTGAGTGTTGAATTCGATAGCTAGAAATTAGCTTTCGACTTTTACTCGAAATATAAAATAGCTTCGTGGAAAGTGTTCTATTATTTTATTATTATCTAGTGTTCTATTATTTTTTTATTTTTTTATTAAGTAGATTTTGGTGTAAAAATTACACAGGACAAGGTAGTAGGTATTATTTGATTCAAGAATTTTTAAATAATGCTGTGTAAGACGAGTTTAATTTAAACAATTAATGTGGCTAATAACAGGCAGTTTTTTAATTATTTATATGTAAGTACTTTAATTTATTGTATTTTTTAAGAATGATTATTGTTCCTGTTTTCCTGTCGAAGTTTCGAATTGAATATTCAGTTAATTATTTTTTGCAATTTGTAACTTTTGTTTACGCAAGAGGCAAAACGGAAGTTCATATATTTTTGCTGGATTTTCGACACAAGTTAGTTAAAGTCCCTGACTTAAGGTACTTTTATTCCCGCTACACCGAAACTCTACAACCACAAGAAGAACATTAGTACTCTCTTAACTCTCCCAAGAGATAACATAGTCTATCGGAGTGATCGCACCTTAACGACTTAGCTCAAAAACTTTTGCTCTTCACTTTTTATTGCTCTTGTAAACGTCGAATAAACAGAGATTTTCTTGAGTTAGGTTTATCTTTTCTTGGAAGATATAGTAGGTTTTATAGTAATGAGATTTTTTTCTTCGATATAATATGATAGTCTTTGACCGAATCATTTTCGAGTATGCAGTACTTAGTCAAAATTCAGGAACATTGGTTATGGTCGTATTTTGTGTTATGTCACCTGTTCCTGACGTTTGATCACCTTTTACAGTAACACCATTAATCCATCATCATATACCTACCCTTTCACAACTATATTGGGGTCGGCATCCAGTCTAACCAGGACCAGCTAAAATCTCACCAGTATTTTACATGGAGCGACTGCCTATCTGACCTCCAACCACCCAAATAAAATAGCCAATTGGCTGTTGGTTAACGACAATAACTAAACAATCCTTTTCCTGTACCTATAGAATATTATTAATATTTATTAATGTTATCATATTATTCCATCTTATTAACGGATCCCATTTTTTTATTCTTTCCTTCACGGGAAAACCGATAAAACACACAGCCACAAAAGCCTTTTTTTTTTGGCAGGTGGTATATCATCGAATAACCCGAGTGTCAGACTTCTACTGACTAAAAACCACCCATGTTCCTTCTTACCCCTTTATGTCAAGGCCGCGGTATCTCTTACAACATCCAGCAGCCCCGACGGGCAGCCACAAAAGCCTTCAGGTGTACTCTGAATATAAAATGTTATATGCACTAAAAATAGTGTTAAAATGAAATAAAAGGCAAACGCGCAAATAATACAGGTGGGTATGTCTGTTGGTCCAAAACAGATAGAAGGCTTATCCCTAACCTAATGAAGGACATAAAGTGAGGTTTTAACCCACCTGCCCAACTAGCGATATTATTAAGGTGATTAAATTCAAGTTTATAGGTAGCCTAGGTTTTAGCACTATTTAATTTTATGGTAATAGGACAGCTGATATAAAAATTAGCATAAATAAGAGTTGACATAAAAAGGTACGATTTTATTTTTAGGTTACTACAAAGGGAAAATCCAAAGGGACTTTAAATATAACTTTGTTCTGGAGTTATTTCTAAAATGTTTTTATTTAAAAATAATAGAAAGAATTTGAGAAAGCACTTTTCTTAATTTGATATGAGACGGTGGGCCTCACGTTGGTGTTTTATAAAAGTTTATTCAGTACATTGCGTAAAGTTCTACACAACGTCCGTGAACCTTTCAAACAGTTATAAAGTAGATGTATTCTTTTTGATCTTATTCTTAACAACTTTTTTTAGCTTGAATAACACTTATTTCTTAACACTCGAACTTTTCTCCATTCATCAACATTTTCTTGCCCTTATTAAATAGGGTAGCTAACAAAAAAAAAATTAGTCCGTCACTATACATTACCAAAAAATATTGGACACGTGTTATTCTTTTTTCACATAAACAAACAATGAAGACGATACAGTGCTTTGAAAACTTGTGTGACGTAATATTCTAAGACATTAGTATGGCATTTTTTACCGGTCAGTGACATCACAAACCCCCACTCAAATCTCTGACGCGTTTTATCTTCGTCAATTTTTATTGATTTGATAAAACAAAAAATACGGATCCCATATTTTTCCATAATCTAACAGACGGACTAATTAGAAGCACATTGTTTCTAGTCAGTAAACATCCCTATTCATTTGGGGTTGGTGCTCCATATCTTCTTCCACACTTCTCTATTGCTCCTCACAGACACCTCCTTCCTAGCCATATCATCCTTCACACAGTCCATCCATCATTTCTTTGGTCTTCCTCTACTCTTATACCCCTCCACATTCATCCTCAAAACAGTCCTCACGATATTTTCCTATACGAACTTTTCTCCATTCTGTCCAAAAGAAGTACTATTAATTTAAAAACGCTTAAACAGCTTTCCCAAAGCAAGCCATCATTTTATTATTAAGTTGTCAAACTAAACGACCCCACACCGATGGGTTCAACATAATCTATAGTTCAAAGGTATTTGAACCTACGACCTGCCCACAGTCGCCTCGACCTAGGACCCACAAACATAGCTATAATAATATTAGATAGATTTTAAATTTAACTTGGTGTAGAAAATCTTGTCTAGAATTGTGTGTAATTGATCTGAGTAAAAATCTGAATTACTTTGCGAGAGTTTGCTAACGCTATGTTCTTGTAGTATGTCTCGATTGGATTCTTTTGTAATAAAAAATGGCTGAAACAAGCCTACAATTTATTAACGTATTTCATGTCGATTCATCATGATCATCATCATATTTGTTTCCACAGCAGGGACTCAGGCCTCCTCTCTAGGAGTGGGATGGGCTTTAATTAGATTGGTAACTATAAATTAATGGTACAAAAGCTCCTCAGTAACGTTCCTTTATCAGTACCCGTTCTTCACCATAGAGATCTACATGCGCTGTGAATGGGCAACTACAGTACTTTCAGTTTTTAGTAGCTGGGACTATGGCTACATTTTGTTGTTGTCTTTATTTCGACCATCGAAAAGGGCTTGTAACTGGCCTAATGGAAATAAAAGCTTTTATTTTTTGATCTACTTGGGTGTGAATACTGTTGCCTTGGAACACAAAGGGCATTAGAACGAAAGAAAGAAAGAAAATGTATTTATTAGTCTCACACAGGACAACACAATTTGATAAAAAATAATACAAACAGAAAACATAATTAACAGTAAACACTAAAACACAACAAATTAAACCAAACTACGTCCTATACGAGGCCATAAGGCCACTATCTCAGCATGGTGCTGTAACATTTATGACAAATGTCAATGTCGCAGCGCTGGTATTTTGATAGGGCCCATTAGGAGGAACACGGATGGGTTTAGTCAGTAAGAGTCTGACACTACCTTCTGCTTAGCAGAGCGGGAGAAGCCATTAATTTGATGATGTCCCATCGTTAAAAAAAATACCGTGAACTACTTACTTGGGTTATGGGGTTTAACTTGACGACCGTGCACCTACACACAATGGCAATCACACAAGTTTCGTATCTCAAAGGTTATTTGTAGTCCTGAACTGTATCAGTCGGTTCGCTACCAAGAATAACATATTTGTATTCAGATCAAAGTATCTACATCACATAGAAACAATATACTGTCCTTTCAACCATCATCTCTGCCCACACCGTCAAGGAACCTGCGTCACACGCGTGTTTATGCTTCGTTTTTATCAACAAAACTAACCTACTTTCGCCTCCCAAACTAAGAATAGATCTCCAGCCTTTGCGTAGGTGCCGCGGAAGCAATAAGGGCTTACGTGAGGTGGGGTGGCATGTCGTGTCGACGAGAATGTAATGACGTGTGTTAAATGTGATGGTAGTTGGCAAATAGATGAATATTCCTTACTATTGAAAACTGTTAACATACAGGGTGTAAATTAACCCTTCACACATACCAAGCATTCTGTATATCAAACTAAGTACCCCTACGCAATTTTTTTTACGTTTGCTGGGAAACGACTTTTTTGAGTGTTTTACGGTAAATCTCAATGTAGCACTCTTAAAACATTGTGCTAATGGAGGTTATAACTTTACTTAAATTACCTCTATGACCCGTTTACTATTGAAAGCATCTACTAGCACAGTATTTTAAAAGTGCTACATTGAGTTTTACCGTAAAATGTGATTTTTGACCCAAAAAAAAAGTCGTATTCCAGCAAATTTTTTTGCGTAGGGGTACTTAGTTTGATGTACAGAATGCTTGGTTGACGTATGTGTGAAGGGTTAATTTACATCCTGTATAATTAAAATCATTTTTAAATTATTTTTGATTATATTTTAGCCACTCGACGGATATTCAGTACAATCAATAGTAGAACTTATAGAAAGAAGAAGGCATTAAAGATAATTTATTTATTGGCTATATAAAACTTTTCACCACGACTGTTAATATACTACCATGACGCATTTTCGTCTCGATCGTTCGATCCAAAAGTCTGATACTCGAAATAGTGTCACGACGATTCGACTTCGAATAGCTGTGCTATCTGACAAAGTGCTATAGTGTTTTTCCAGTTTCCTATCAGCAATTTTTAAGTAGCATATTAATACTGAGTCTGAATTTGTGAACGATTGATGACAATAGGCGACCCTATTGTCTCGACAAAAGGGACTTTTACACAACTGACGAAAAGTGGATATACTATTGTGCACATCTGCCTAACCTTATTCGCAATGCCAACTGGGTGGTAAACGAGCCAGATCGAATCAATCCGGTCACTACGCAAACCATTTCAGGCAATTTCAGGCTTCCGACATCCAACCTCGTCAGTGACAAGAATTCGTCCGAAAACCACACGACCCAGTCAAACGTTAGCTATTAAGCCATCTTACGTTCCAGAATAAATTCCATTCCATACTCTAAGGAATATACATATGAGCGACTTCAAACGAAACCTCAGCCAGAAGATTACTAATCCAATTCAGAACCACTTAAAGATTCACTTTGGTTCCTAGGAACATTGGTATTTGAGCAATGTATCCAGACCTTTCTCTTAGGATTCGTTCAATGTTTGTTTATATGTTTTGGAATGTTATTTCTGAGAAATGAGTATAATTATGTAGGTATAATAGGCATGTTTCCTGACTAAACAAAATATGATTCAGTTTAGTCCGTCAGTTAGATTATCGAAAAATAGTGGATACGTGTTTTTTGTTTTATCAAATTAATAAAAATTGAAAAAGATAAAACGCGTCAAAGATCGTGCGGGGACTTTTGACGTCACTACGTGGTAAAAATGCAGTGCGATGTGTCGTCACACGAGTTTTCGAATCACTGTATCGTCTTCATTTTCTGTTTATGTGAAAAAAGAAAAAATATTGTCCCATATTTTTTGGAAATCTACGAGTATCTGACGGACTAATTAAAGATTTTTTTGTTAACTCCCCTATTGTATATGTTTGAGTATATTGTGGAATACCTAGAAATGTGTAAGAGATAATTACTGTGTGAGGATATCAGAGCTACTGAGCAAATGTTAGGTAGGTAATGATGAAGATAAAATATCGTAAAGTTCTCGGAAAAAAATATTTTCTCATTACTTTATACAGTGCCTCTTTGGTCTGTAGTCTCAATCACGTCTGCTGAAAATAAGGGCCGGGGTTCGATTCCTAGTCGGGCAAAGTGTCATTGGGTTTTTCCAGCAAGAATTTCTTAGTAGCAACCATGGAGTCTGGATTTGTGCTGCAATCTATCAGAAGAAAAAATACATTTCATATTTTTCTTTTTTAAGAATTTTAATGTATTTAAAAAGAAAATGTTATTGCCAGCACGCCAAACGAACTAGTGTTGTCCTCCCTAACCTACGATAACTAATTTTTTGCTTAAATTTAGACTAAGTTAAGAAAAGGTACTAATAGGTAATAATTGGCGCAAAACCACAAATGGCCGTTCCCACGAGACTCGAGGACAACAGCTCTGTCTCAATTTAATGGGCAGTCATCTTTATTTCGCGGTAGTTTAATACCTACTTTTTATTAATAGATATTTATAATAGCCCTACCGTACTGGTAGACGATGAGAACTGCGTCGATAGATTTCTCAATCTTAATACCTAATAATATTAGGAAAGTCTTGGTTAACCTACTAGAGTAAGTAGACTAAGACTAAGTTATATAAAAAACAGAGAAAATAAAAAAAAAAAACTTCATAAAAAGCAGGCAAATCTTTACCAATTTTAATATTAACTTTGACTAAAAGAAGAACTATTTTCCCCCAAAAACCTAGTTTTTTAGAAGTTTAGACAATAATAATAATGTTAGAAATTAAATATAAAAAGCTAGAAGAAAAAAAAAACTTTATAAAAATAACACTTTAGCATGACATTAGTAATTCGTTAGCATAGTTACACTACTAACGAGAAACATTCTCACAACATGTATGTGTATTAAAAAAAAAAGCATTTCTACAATTGAATGGGAGATAAAGCCGTAGACTTGCCCAACTCGATTTTCCCCCCAAACTTAAACGAAACCAGTCCATCGTCTACCACTTAGTGATTATCACATCCGAAAAAAAATATATCGATATTTTTCTAATTTATCGATCTTTAATATTAAGTTAAAGAGTTGTAGTGTGATCATATTCGTAACTGGTGGCTCTTGATTTTTTTCTGGGTAATAATCATTAAATAATATAAAGCAGGATATGGTAAACCATATAAACTTGAGTCATGCGTCAAACATTTATTATTATGTTTAGTTATACGATGGATAAGCGGACGTTGTGTCTCACTCGTTTATAGATATTTAAAAAACAATCAATCCATTGTTATGATCGTGATTTGATTTTTTACTAAAGTTTTATTGCCTGTGTTTTGATTTGAAGCTCGTAAACGCTCGGGACTTACAAAGAACAATGATTTGATTGGCCTGTTGGTCTAGTGGTTAGTGACCCTAACTGCTATGCCGGAGGTCGTGGGTTCGATTCCCACCCAGTACAAATGTTTGTGTGATGAGCACGATCATTTGTTCTGTGTCTGGGTGTAATTTATCTATAATATGTATGTATTTAGAAATATATAAGTATGTTTATCAGTTGTCTAGTACCCATAACACAAGCTCTGCTTAGCTTGGGACTAGATGGCGTTGTGTGATAGTTGTGGAATATTATTATTATTATTATTATTTCAATTTTAATCGCCGAGGAAATCCGAGTACTTTTAACACAGCGGCAATAATAATAAAGTGCTTCGCAATTTTCAAAAACATGAACAAAATAATTATTGACTTAGTTTTGTAAGATTTTACTAAAATGTTAACATTCCAGAGAAAGCCCATTATTAAATCTACACGTTTTAAATGGTAATCATCTCATTATGTGATCAAACAAGGAAAAGCCATCTGAAATTGTTGTCATTCCAGCGCCCATCGTCATATATTTTTTTTTTAGTATAGGCTCAACTAATCAGCTTACGATGTTACATCGCAGTGTTTAACAAAAACTATTTTGTTTAGCAATACATTGTTCTTTATAATCAAATCATAGTTGGTTCGTTATTGAATGAGCCTGGGAACATTCTCTACAAACGTTTCATTCACAAACCGTAACAACAATTAAAAACATGTCTACAAAAACAAAAAAAAAACGATGAATGTTAACATTTTTTTCCATTTTTAAGCTTTTAAACTTAATAACAGGAAATGATAACCGAGCTGTTTTATTCAATCAAGACTTTAAAAATGCGTAATTTAGCTACAAACATTTAAGTTATTAAAAACAGTAAAGTCCTTGATGTTCAAGGATATGTTGATCGGCACGTGTTACTCAACTACTATACCTACCAAGTCTCTAATCATGGATTCTTTAAGGATTCACACCTATGGGAATTATTGCTGTGACAAATACGAAAATCAATCAAAAGATGTACCCAAGTGCTATAAAAACAAATCGTCAAAAAAAAAGACTTTGCAACTGAAATTTAAATGGAGGATTCTTCACAACAAGAACGACCTGTAGCTTTTCTCTAATTTTTCTCTCGCTTTCGTATTCAACCAAACTTTGACAAAATTTTATGTGTTGTTCATCATGACAATTCAATAAACACCCGCGCCACAGGTAAACACGAACACAAACATACATACACCAGTTAGATATCTCAAAAATACAAACCGGAAACACAAATTATTTTAAATAAAAATTTACTACACATACCTACTTTAATTTACGAATTAAAACGCAAAAACGACGCACAGAAAAATGCTTTCGTGGAACTTTGATTATCATTCGAACACATCTCATGAATGACATGAATTATTTAATAAGTCAGTGTGTAAATCTGCGAGTTTGAAAAATATTATTAAAATTCATGTAATGAGTTCTTTGGCTTTTACGATATTTACACGTGTAAAAAAGTTGTTTCCGACCGGTTACAGGCCTCTTTGGTGGAATATTAGTTAACACTAGTCTGCATAATGAGTTAGATAAAACTTTTACGTAAGACAAAAAAATAACAGACAGGAAATATTAATTTGTTTGATAATTAGCATAAGTAAGCGATTTACTAGGCTTTAATAAAAAAAAAATATTTTCTACCTTATTTTCGTCGTTTGAATACTTACAAAATATATTTTTTACTGTTGTACCTATCCTATCACACTACACATTAGTATCGACGATGCTGTTCTGTCGATAACATCGATATATTTTCAAAGTGGTTGAGCCCATCCCTAATGGCTAGGGTTCTCAAAGCTTTGAATGGAAGTGTGCCGCAGACGATATCCTTCACCGAAAAGCATTAGAGCACACAAATATATTTGCTTTTTGTATGTGTTATATTAAAATGATGAAGTTTTTATGTGAACATCCCCCCCCCCCTCTCATGAATATTGCTTTTAAAGAGCCGTAAAACTGGCCTTTATAATGGAAGTGTTCATAATAAAAGTGCACAGTTCGAACAAATTATCTTGGCAGGTCCGAACTTCGTGCAGAACGCTGCGCAGTAACATTTATTAGGAACCAAATGGTGACATGAGGTGAAGTTCGGGGGGAGGTAGTCTAGGCTAGAGATGCACCTTACATGAACACAATCAATCCTTTATACGATCAAATATCGTAATCGATTAGTTTTATTTGGAATACGTTATTATTAGTGTTTAGAAGATATTTAAGTGAATACATTAACTAATAAAGTGAATTTAATCATTAATAATTGAGTTTTCGTCTTTATTACATAAAAAATGTATAGTAACATTATGTTTTCTCTGTTAAAAGACATGATTTACTTATATTTTAGAAATCTATTACAGACTTCTTGAATAACGAATGTTTACGAATATTTAAAACCTCAATATAAAATTGAATAGAAACATCTTTTTATTACTTAATTTCAATCGATTCTAAGAATAATCGATTAAACGACACCCATTGCACATGCACATGCACATCTCTTTTTGTTAACTTCGTGACCTTCGTGCAAGTTCGGCAATATTTGGTACGAGGTATTATATCTCAGTCACACGACAGCATTTGTTTAGTGTTTGTGTTGCTATCTCTGTCTTGAGCACATTCGATTAGAAAAGTTTTTGTTGTGTTTTTGTTTGTTGTTTTTAATATTACTGTTATTTTTTATTATTTGTTAGAAAAGTTAGTGGGCACTTATTTCGTCAAATATGCCACCAAAGTATAGTAGTGTTTTAAATCGCCAGGCGAGAAAAAATATTTACGATTTAACTCAGTATATGAAAGGGGAAAAAGAAAATGGAGTTAAAAATGTAGACTAGGTATCTAAAAGTGTTTTGATATTTTATTTCATTTGTATTTTCTCACTGTATTAGGTATTTTCTGATCGTATATGTGTTTATCTGGCAATAACAGTTTTCTTCGCGAGTATACATGCGCAAAAGTTCGCAGAGCCTATGTTCAGACCTGCCAAGATAATTTGATCGTACTTTGTACCTTGCGAATAACTTGATTTCTTTCCTGAGATGTTCATGAGTTTCTGACATTCAGGTTGTTTGTATCCACTTTTTTATTGGAAACGGTTGGAACATTTTTTTTTTTAAGTAAGTTTTTTTTTTTTATTTTCATGTATCTACTTAAGTATAATAGTTGTACAAAGACGTACTTAATGCCACAAGGCATTCTCTTAGCCAATCTTTGGGTTAAATTTGACAGCATATTGTAAATAGTGTAGCCAGTTTTCTCTTACACTAACTGCCGCACTCAGAGAGCTTTAATGATTACTTAGGCAAACACTGAGTAAAGGTTTTGACAGTTTTGTCATACAAATGTATGTCAAATCGTTACTAAGTGACGGCTTAAGAAATCATTAAATATCTCTGAGTACCGCAGTAAGAGGCATCTTTGACTAAACTGGAATTTCGTAATGTCGGCACAGAATGGAATGTTCACCCGGCTTATCTCCGTAAAGGCTGGACTAGAATCAAATAGGGAAGTATTTTTTTTATTAATTTCACGAATCAGGACGCGGGCAACAGCCAGAATATAATAAAAAAACTCCAAAATTCTTCCAATTACTCTGATCTTTTTAATGTCGCCAGACTAACACACCCACCGGCTGTCTAAAATGTCCCCAAAAATCTTCTCACGC
Organism: Diarsia rubi; assembly: GCA_932274075.1. Classification (NCBI taxonomy): domain Eukaryota; kingdom Metazoa; phylum Arthropoda; class Insecta; order Lepidoptera; family Noctuidae; genus Diarsia; species Diarsia rubi. The sequence continues at coordinate 1,303,077 of OW026420.1, read as the reverse complement.
TAGATTATCCGTCTAAATATAAAAATATTCCAAAACCTGTACAAATAAAAACAGGTTTACATTAAAGGATCACAAACATTGTAAGAGTTGACCCTTCGAAAGCCACAATGAAAGTGAGGTAAGGTCAGTTCTTTCACTAAAAATAGAGGGGTCTTAAACTGAATTCTTTATACCGGTCGCATGTTGTTACTATGGTGACGTAGAAGGTAAATATAATAAAACTTCACCTGCTTCCTTGTTATAGAAAGACCCGTGTCTAGTATAGAATAGAAAATAGGAAGGTCAACGGGATTCATAGTCAAAATTCACCTGTTGATGTATACAAGTGTGTTAAAGATTCTACGAAGAAATGTCAAGGATCTTTGTCACAGAATACACGAGGGATGTGAGTTAATACCATTTTGAAAATCTTTTGTTACCTTTATCAGAGATTTCTCGATACGTAGCAGACCGAAAGGTTTGCGAAGGTGCCTTTAAACCTCTGAATTACCCTCCATGGATTATGTTATGTGTGTATTATTGTAAAAAATAAACAAGCAATGTCATTTTTGCGTTTTTATAGAATCGCGAGTAAAACGCGCGTGTGAAGCGCATTTGAATACCTTAGGGCGAGGCCACAACACTGCGTTGCGGTGTCGTATCGCAAAAACGACTCTACAATGCGACGCCGCAAAGCAGTGTTGTGGCTTCGCCCTTACTCACTCTCTCACTCATTTCCTGTACTAATTTCCATTGAAATAGGTTACCCTCTCAAATGTTCAAGAATTCCTGATACATCTTATTCCTCCGATTATAATATTGAAGTAATTGATAATTGAATACCCACAAGCCATAAAGAATCAGAGACCACACATCACATCACCAAATCCGTATGTACTTTTTTTTTATTATTTACACAATAAGGATTTAAAGGACTTAAGCCCCCATATAGGCGTGTACTGGTGAGGCTGGAGAAAACATACATAAGTGATCAGTTAGCCTTCGGGCTTTCAACCTGTTTTACATAATCCGCTCTTAGGCAATTTATGTGGTACAAAATAGTTTAGGAGACAAAATCTTGGTACTTTTAGCATAAAAGCCAGTAAATACTTGGCAGGTTTTTTAGATTAGGTAGGTAATACTTTTCGTTCTGGTATTCAATTTCTAATTCCCGTGGACAATTATATCACTGCAGTTCTCGGCTCCATAACACCCTCGCTGGGCTTGGATGTAAATTCCGCCTCGAATGCAATTACTAAGTTCAGATCGCTATCAAGCAATCTTTTGATGGTTGCTTCACTATTCAAATTAAAATATTCTAAAATAGGGTCTGTTTTACGCCTGTCCAGAGGCAGTGTTTATTTAAAATTTGGTACTTTTAAAGTGGCACCCGCACTGGGCCCGCGATCTACCAACCCGCACTGGGCCCGCGTGGTAGTATATAGCCCATTCCCTCTCAAAGAGAGAGGAGGCCTGTGTCCCAGCAGTGGGAACATTAATAGGCTGTTGATGATGATGATGACTTTTAAAGTAATATTTTTATATCCTCGGGAATATTTTTAATAGAAACATAATACACGGCTTCCTCATTTCATTTGATAACACAAACAGATAATTCGTCGAAAATAAAAAAGTAAAACGCTTTTTCTGCGAAAGCGATGAAAAATCAGTAAAAATAACCTCAAAAAAGCTTGTACGGTTATTAGGGTTCCATAGCCGAATTGCAAAAAACGGAACCCTTCATAGATTCATCGTGCCTGTCTGTTCGGAATTGAATAAAAAGACTACACAGTTGAAACTTGGTAGTTAGATGTATTCTGTAAACTGCATCACAATTTTTATACAGTAAAAAAAATTAAGATTCGGTGGACTACCCGCGGCCCCGACAGGATGGGGGCCCATCCTGTCGGGGCCGCGGGTAGTCCACCGGTTATCGCGGCTTCGACATAGAGGGCGAAGAAGGAACATGGGTGGTTTTTAGTCAGTAGAAGTCTGACACTCCCTTTCGCTCTGCCCAAGAGCGGGAGGGGTTATTCGATGATTTTACACCCACCAAAAAAAAAAAAAAAAATATGGGGTCTCCCCATACATGGAACTGAAACCATTTTTTTTTCATCAAAGCTATTCGTGTGGGATGTCTATAGATAGGTCTTTCAAAATGACGTCGGGGTTCTTAAAACCATTTTTTTCTCAAAGTCAATCGTTTGAAAGATAGACACTTCCAACGTGTCCCTCTAACTTTTAAATTAAGAGAGTGAAAAATCTAAAAAATATATCATGCTATAGATCGTAATGAAAACTTTCTACCAAAATTGGTTTAAACCATATTTATAGTACCTAAATAGTTTTTGAGATATAGCACATTTAAAAAACCGCAAATAACTTTGTCATCCATATAAACACTGAAAAACTAACTTATCACAAAATATGTTTATCTGTTGCCGCTTTAACAAGAAATAACACAAATTAAACGGGACTTCCCTACTACGTTAGTACGGAACCCTTCATGTGCTAGTCCGACTTGCACTTGGCCAGTTGTTTTTTTTATTTAGTATTGTATCGCTATTCTAATTAATTTTCGGTCCTTTTGCCTGTATTTGTACAAATGTTATTTCTAAATAAAATACGGTTTCCTTTTCTTTGTGAATGACACAATAGGATGTCACCGTTTTGCGACGTATTTATATTTTGCTTTTATTCATTTTACTTTGAATTGTGTATTTTTTTATACTTAATAACGGAAATATCTCAGTCACGTTTGTTTAGTCTTGTAAAGGCCGGGGCTGCGGGTTGTTCACAAGTTACCGTGGCCTCAACATTTAGGGCTCAGGAGGAACATGGGTGGTTTGAAGTCTGACACTCCCTTTCGCTCTGCCCAAGAGCGGAAGGGGTTATTAATTGATGATTTTCCACTCGCCAAAAAAAAGGCTTCTGCTAATAATTGAAAGGAAATAATAGTTTTGACTGACAACACTCTGTCAAGTAAACAGTTGTCCAAATTCAGTTTTATTGGTGTTATTGGGTTTTTCCGTTAATAATTTATCGATAGCAGCCACGTAGTCTGACTTTGTACCCCGTTGATGGCAATAGGCTTGCCCCCTTTTAGTCCTATTACACTTAAATATGCAGGGTGTAAAGTAACCCTTCACACATACCAAGCGTTCTGAACATCAAACAAAGTACTCTACGCAAAAAAAATTGCGGCTTTTTTTTTGGAAATCTATCTGACGGACTAATTAGATTTTTTGTGAAATATCCTATTATCGCTTAGAAATTACTATCTTCAAAATTGTTAGTCTTGATTGCAAAAACATGGTGATGTTTTTGCAATCAAGACTAAAAAGTAGAGTTATTTAAAGAGTATTTAAATAGAGACCTTTTGGTGAAAAGGTCTCTATTTAAATACTCTTTAAATAATCTCGGCTTCCATCCAGACTTGATGACATGATAGCAACATCTCCTCACATTTTATCTAATCTCATTTATGTCTAGTTTTAGTGGTTTATTTCTTATGCCTCTTTTATGTAGCGAATTCCTGCAATTATGTATGTTCATCACGTAGTTTTTACTTTATAGCGCCGACGTATGTTGTTACATTAAAATTACATTGTAGCTATCTTTGTCTGAATCGATCGTGTAAAAAGTTTGTTATTCCATGTGTCAACTACTTTTAACTTGTACAAGGATATTTTCGCACGTAGCTAGAAGTGGTCGGAAACAGGACGGCCATTTTAATTTCTCAAATGTTTACCAACAACGCCCTCTATTGATGTTATTGATAACATAACATCACGATTGCTAAATAAAATAGGTCTTTTCTTGACCTCAATTTAAGGGTTAGGCAGAGGTAGGTATACCTAAAGGTACACACAAGTTTATGTTTAATTCCTATCGATCGACAGTCATTTTACTTACGCAAGTGGAGATGGATTGGCCACACGCTCCGAAGGGACCCCGACCACATTCCCAAACAAACTTTGAACTGGAATAATATTATTAATTCCCTAAGGGAAAAGAAAACGTGGCTGTCCCCGCCAAACCTGGCACAACAACACTTTGACCAGCTTGGCAATCGAACCCAGGACCTCAAGTTCCGCAGTCGCACTAGCGACCACTGGGCCAACGAGGCCGTCATCGATGTATTTCAAGAGCCAAAATACAGTTGTAACTCTGTTAAGTCATCCTCCAAAACACGAGCTAAGTCTCTGTTTAAATTCAGTTAAAACTGCACTTATACACAATACAACCACACATCCTTACTTTTACATTAAGAAAATTGGAAGGGATAAAAATTGTCCAAGAAAGTGTCCCTTACGTAAATATTAACAAGTCAGAGAGTAGGGTCCTTCCCCAAAGGGAAGGTTTAAGCAAATATCTTCCTCAGTTATTATTAAAGGGCCTCCGTTAAGGGTTTTGGGTCGAAAAGATTATCCGGAAACCGAACGTGTCCTGAAAGATAATCGAAGACGTTTTGGCAAATTGATCCTTCTTCGCTTAAAGCTGTAGAATTTTGTTATAACATTATTTAAGCGTATTCTTAGCATCGTCAGAATTTAATGTTATCACTGCTCTGAAGGTCACAGGCCTCATCTTTCTGACAGGAACTGGGCCGTACCACGTGGGCCCTGTGTTGGCTGGTGGATGTCTTCGAATTTATGGTTCTAGGACATGCCTATCCCGGGTTTTAAAATTTCCTCCACAAAATTATAAACTAAGAATTATAAACTAAGTATGCCTCTCGCCATACCGATTTTATTTGCAAGGTTTCTTAACAAAATCAAAAATAAACTAAGTATTTCTATCTATTAATAATAACATTTATTGAGCAAAAATAATTCCTGTAAAAGCTTGAAGACCGCTTTGAGGAAAATACCCTTAAATGATTATCTTCAACTAATAATAAATTAATTCATAGACGAACACTTTATTTTCCTTAACTATTAAAATGATGTTTATTACAGTGCCATTTGATTTATCAACGTGCTTTGGGAAGCAAGATAAGGCCGTTGATCTCGATTGTCATTTGAAAATCTTTGTCACCCGTTATTATAAATTATCAGCCACCCAAATTAGAACACATTTGTGAGAGACTGGTATCAGAAATAGATAAACAGTTGCCACATAAATTCTTATTAATCCTTTTATAATAATGATGTTGGTATAGCTTGAAGCTCAACCCAACATTGTTAAGGCGGTGATCCATGTGCATATTCAAAAGTCCTGACAAAACACGCGCGGAAAACTGCAAACTTGCCGTCACAATGCATTGCAATTATGAAAATAAATAAATGAATGTCACATAGTTATGCATCGACATCGGTATGTAACAGTGACATCGTTATCGATGTATAGCTCGTACAAGTGACCCACTCCCTGCTCCCGGTCCGCTTCAATTGCATTCATTTCCTCTTCATATTCGCACAAGTGAAATGTTGGAAATATTTCGGCTTGTGTGTGTTCGGATGCGAAATTTTTCAGTATATTTATTTTAGTGAAGTTATGAATATGAAACGGTTCGTTATTTTTGAATTGAGAAATATATTACAATACCTATATTTTATAGAAAAAGCATAGCTTACCTTACGTTTTGTGTACCAGATTACCACCCAATTTTTATTTAAAAAAAAATAAGACGTAATTCGCAGTTATGTTGTCACTAAAATTCGTATGAGTACTTTCGTAACTAACGTTAGATATAATTATGTATAAATAAGGTCATTTTCGTATTTGCCTTACTTTTGAACTTGTTTCTTAAAAGATACCCGTATTAGAATGCCTTATAACGATGATCATGCAAAACTGAATAGGAAGTGCAATAACAACACCTACGTAACTTAGAATAAAAATACACGTGACAGATTATATAAAAGTGTAAACAAAAAATACGAGGTAGGTACCTACGCACCAACAGATGTCAGTATACCTACACATATTTACATATTAAACAAAATTGATATTTAAATATTGGGTAAAACGTAGGTATTTACAAAGAAAATCGTAGGTACAGGTCACAGGTGCGTAGTAGGTACTTGCAATTGGCGTACGTGTTTGACGTGTACGATGCAAAAGTAGAAGAATCGAAGCCTATAATTGGGGTAGTCAGAAACTACGCCACAGTAGTTTCTGACTACCCCAATACATAATAGGAAAAAGGCGTGAGATTATACAGGGTGTAAATTAACCCTTCACACATACGACCACCAAGCATTCTGTACATGAAACTAAGTTATCATTTCAACCGAAAGACGTCTACTGCTGGACATAGGGACAAACAAACTGAGTACCCCTACGCAAATTTTTTTGCTGGGAAACGACTTTTTTTTTGGTCAAAAATTTAATGTTACGGTAAAACTCAATGTAGCACTCTTAAAACATTGTGCTAGTGGATGCTTTGAATAGTTAAAGGGTCATGGAGGTAATTTAAGTAAAGTTATAACCAGAAAACTAGTATTTATATAAACAGCTGTGTAAATTGGGAACCCCCAATATCTCCGTAACTAGGGGGTTCCCAGGTATGGTCTAGAACAAAAAAAATATCGCAGTGTTGGGGAGAACAAGTGCCCTTCGTTTGCGTTAAGGGTACTTTTACACCCTTTATATGAATGTTTTTAGATATAAATAACCCAGAGTGACGTCATAATTATTATTGTGGACGATACGCCCATTGAGCTAGCGTCACGCGTCATAGACTCCACAAGAAGGCAATGATCAGAGCAATGGCTGTAAGCAATTGTAGGTTCCAACTGTGCTATAAATATTTGATTAGTAATCTCATTCAATCAATAGTAGGTATATCATTTGCGAATTTTGCGATGTAACAAAAAAAAAATGCGCAGTCTAACTTAAGCTTAGATCCATGATTCAAGTTTGATTACAAGTTTATTTAACTAGTTTCTTCAAAAGCCAGATTCGGGGAATATACTCGCAACTTTTTAGGCAAAGTAAATCCAAGCCAAACTAGGAAGTCGTGTAAATAAATGTGTTCTCCTGATCTAGTGTTATCAATACTTCGCATAACCTAAGCCTAGATAAGCATGATAAGTATAAAGTACCCACACTTCCCAATGTTAGGACAGCACCTACCACGGTTGTGGTATCTTGGTCCAATAGAATCTTTCTCACGAAACAACGCACCCAATAGCTGTAGATAAATCTTTCTTCCTTATAATTGCTGATTCATAAGCATTTCCCAATTCTGACATCAAAAGAAGAACACATCCCACATCGAAACAAACAAAACACTGTCAATTCTTAATTACGTCTTCCACCCAACGTAACAAGCGTCCAATATATCTTTACCCTTCATAGAGGCGCTGAACTCCAATCGCTAGAATAAAACATTCCGCTATTTGAGACTAGTTCAGAATCTTCTCGCGTCTCAAGCATAACTGGACGTGTAGTAAACTTCCGAATTCTGACACTCAGAAAAAACACATCTTCTCGACTTGTTTGCAAATATTAATTAGACTTCAACGTTTTAGCTTCATCGTACGATAAGTTTTTTTCTTCAGTTTTTTTTAGCAACTGCCGAGACGCTTTGGAACCAGTGTTTTGAAGCTTATGTTATATTTACGATTCTATTTCAAATTGGATTTGATGGAAAAGATTGGCACTATAGGTACATATAACATTTGTACAATATCCATCTGTGGCGAAAGGCATTTCAAGGTCTCCAACACGTTGAATCGCAGACTATCATCAAAAAAAGCTCAAGAATTGGCAAGTTATCCTAAGCTAGATCTAAACTAATTGTTTCCTTTTCTCAAAGACCTTCTCTAATAACAATTCCATCAGTCTCCAGAATCCTTCAAAGCCCTTAATGGTCTTTAGTCGAAAATTTAAGCCTTAGTTCAAATACAGGGTCTTTAGTAAACTTGGGTTTTGTTGGAATTTCTAGACATCCTTTGTCTATGAAAAAGGTATCTTCTAACATTAGGTTCCGTCTCGCTATTTCAAGGACACATGTTAATCATGTCATGACGCATAGATTTTGCGTTTTAACGTATTATTTTAGCTAATTAGCAGTTCCCGCCAATTGGTCCTTTAGCTACTGCGCAGTTTTCAATCGAATTCTAATTGATTGTGTTCGAACTTTCCAGTTTTTGTGAAAGAGTTTTCTCTTCCGTTTTTATGTGGAAATAAACAGATAAACGATGATAATGATAAGTGTGTTGAAAACAGGATTCCGGTGATTTCATAAAATGAATCCAAATCCAAGCACTAATCCGTTAAAGAAGATTATTAAGCAGCGATTTCAAATGCTTATCTTCCAGGCTCAAAGGACCAATTAAATTTTAAAATCTAACACCAGATCCACCAGCCATAACGTCACGCCTTCTCCAAGCAAGGCTCAGCAGCACCACATTTGGTCAATACAGACGCGTGGACAGGCGGCGTATGTATAAAGGATCGTGGTAGTATGCGCCCGCGACGGGGCCCCTGACCTTGCTCGGCGCACGCGGTTGCCCCCTCCACCCCCCCCCCCCCTCACTCAACTCGCACGCCGCGCCCCTCGCTACACACCACTTTGATTTCCACAAAGTTTATGTAATCACCGTAGTAACGTTGGAAAATTATCTGTAGTAGTATTGTCACTCTGAGGAGCTTATTTAATTTTAGAATTGTATATAAATAACAAACGTCTTGTTTTGTAGATGACTTAAAAGTACTTACAATCCTCTAGGCTCTTATACATTCTTTATCAAGTTTTCAAACTGCTCTATCAGTTAGGACTTCAATCTTAAATTTGACTTAGGCTTTCAATCGAAAAGCTCGACTTACTGCGTAGACATCCTATCACCTTTGGACAGCAGTTACCTTTTCTGTCTTTATCTTTTGTGATTTGGGTGGACAGCTGGCAATCTTTGTATAACTTATTATAATAATATACGTAATACCGTAAAATTCCAGTTTTAGAGTATTATTTTCTCACTCTTTGCCTTCGTTGATGACTTTCTAATTCAATCAAAGGACAGCTTTTTCCACTTCTGCCTGTCCTTAAATCCATTTTGTGAAAGTAATTTATTAGTTAGGTACAGATATAATTCAATGATTCCAGTCCTACCACCTTTATCTGCCATTTTTTTGTTTTCCAATTCCATTCATGTCGAACTACGTTGGCACCTAGGTATATTATATAACCAAGCATAACAATGATAAATGGCATCAATTTGTTTTCCAAACACCCACCGAGTTCAACTTACACTTTCACATACGCACATTCCTAAGGATTTTTTGTTACGTCAAGCTTTACTACTTAAATATTATTGCTTATGAATAGGTAGATAACATTTCTTGAAGCAGGAAGTTGCCGATGAAAATGGACTGTCTGTAGGACCGATGACCGTTGAAGTAGATACGATGTAGTCTGGAGACCTCGAAGCTCGACCTCGTGGGATGCACACCTAAACAACGTTACATAGGTAGTCTAGGTCCTTAATTCTGGACACGAGTAATGATGTAATTACGAAGAGGCCTATGGCCTATACTCATACTTAACAAACACCAAGGTTGATTGGATTGGATAGATTGATTTATGTTTCTTCAATTATTGGCCCAAAGTCTGACCATTCAATATTTTCTGACGTATTTCCGATGTAATCCAAGTTGCTACTTATCTTGATGGCGGGAAGCTGGCACGGTGCCCATCTTATTCAAATCAGCACGCTTACAACATAAGTTTTGGAGGAAATAGTAATAAAATGTGTTTGTTATGTGTCTTTTTATTGAAACGCTTGGGGAATGTAAAAATTTTTAGAATTTATTTTGCGGCACTCTTGACGATGCTTGCTTTATTATTTATTTAGTTATACGTTCTAAACTTAAAGCGTGTGATTCTAATAAAATCGTAGTTCTGTTGTAAATATCAAACTACATTATAACTTAAATAAGTGACGAATGGCACTTAGAAATGCAGTGCCAGATGGGAAAGTATGAAATCTTAAAATTGGAGTTTGACGATTCAAGAAGATGTGAACTCAATAAGTTTAGTTCTAGACTATTATTGAAATATAACTTGTTTTATACATATTTAAAAGAAACCATTGATATGTATATTAAGCAATAAACTCTCGTTTAGAATTCTGTCTTCGGCTTTTCTAAAAATAGTCCTCTACGGTCAAAAAATTGTCTCGGCGAGATATATTTTTGGGTTCAAGTTGCTGTGTTTTTAATCGTAGGTATCTGAAGATATACTCTTTTGTGTACAAGATTCGATATCACCACTAACCAGACCCAAATAGTAGCATTTACCCTCGATGAATCAATCGAGGGTAAATGCTACACGGAGTTTCCCGAGCAGAATTTGTGAAATCATTTTATTGCTTGTTGTTTAAAAAATACTACGGAATCGAAAGTGTCGACGACGATTCAGGTACCACCACTGAAGCAACGAGTAGATTGACACATCAAAGAGATCCCTTGAATCAAATGATTCGTAATAAATTCCAAATTATTGCTTCTTCCTATTATTTGGAACATAGAAAGGTAAGTACGAGATTCTTGGAACATTCCTAACAACTTTATATTATATTAAGGATGGAAAGGAAGAGACAAAAGGTAATAAATTGACATCAAAATGCCTGCGGCCAAATGCGAGTAGGTAAAGGTTTCCGGTGGAGGACATAGTACTAATTGAAGAACATGATCTGCGGTAAGATTTCGTCTCATATTACCCACAATAAGATGCAATGGTGTGTTAGTCGTAAGAGTGCGTCATGTTTTAAGACAACCCCAAGAGGCCCTTGAAGGAACATTTAAGGAACATCTTCGAAGCTTCCATGTTACAATATTCTTGGTATCTTCTTCTACCCACTTACAGAAATAGCATAATATAGCATACTAAACTACTGGGCCTAGAACTTGACATTTTGAATAAAAATTCCTTGACATAACGAAAGTTAGCACTAAGGAAGAATAAATAAAATAAATTTCTTAAAACAGTAAAGAAAAATAGGGGATGAAATTTTGTCATTTCTATTTCTAAGCCGTGCGGAATAGTAGTAGTAGGAGACTAATACTTAAAAGTAATAGATTCGAAATCAATATCTTCTTTATCATCAGCCGTCGTAATAGATTAGAGGATAGCTTGCCAGCTATCTCTGGTTGAGCTTCGAACGTGTTAGCATTAAAACATCTGGGCAGCCCAAGATTTCCTCCAAAGCCCCGTTCGACGCTCACAACCTTGGTTCACAATTTTTTGCCATTGTAAAAACGGTGCGAGGCCTCCAGTCGCGATCAACGATTCAACTTACAACATCAAAGATTAATCGCTTTATAATTGTACACGTTTTAATACTTGCCATGCGTTGATTTTCTGTGTTTTAGCAAATAGTTTTTGTGTAACTGTTAAACGGTTTTGTTATTGTTTCGAGATGCTTGTGTGTGGGATTGTTGAGTTATTATAATTATTATTTATCGTGGCTTGTCCTTGAGCTTTTGGATTTAAAGTTGTTAAGAATTTGGAGATTCTTCTCTATTAGATTGGAGAGATAAGTCAAGACTTGCAGCGATATATTGTGTACGTGTATCAGCTCATTCAAGTTTAAACGCTTATTTTTTTCCTGGCTCTTGCTTATCATTTACCAAATAGGAAAAGAAAACATTTCCGAGACTTCGCAGTAAGGAACTTTGTTTGCACTAGTGTTATTTCTAAAACATCAGCTGTGATAGAAAGTACTGAAGTCCATAATCCAATTTCACCAGCTTGAAACATCAAAGCATCTATAAATAGCCCTCTCTGTAGGTCAAATGGATGTGAAATCAGCTCAATACAAAATTGTATCGTAGAAAAGGCTATTTACTTAATAGATTGTCATTTTCTTATTAAGGACTGTATTCAGTTGCTCGCCAAGAGATTTTATGAGTCACCGGTGTATTGGACGATAAAATATTTGCTACTTTATGTTGTATGCTCTCAAATAAATCAGTTTTATGGTTCTATAAAGTATGATGTGCTTTACATGCGAATTATTTTAGAGAAGTGCTTATTTTCAACGTATTGTTGTTTTAAATGCTGTCTCGAAAATAATTTAGTTCAAACTGAAAGTTACCATAGAGAATTACCAAGACAATGTTCTGACAATAAGATTCATAAAGAAAGTTAATTCTACTCATTGATAATAAATATAGATAAAAACCTATACTAAATATGGACTTCGCCAACACCTCATAGATAATCCCATCATCGAATATATACCTATGACGAATTTGTCCAAATACCTACGGACAAATATACACACAGTCCTTAAGAGCTAATCAAGCGACTAGACACAAATTGGTGTACCACATAATAAACAGATATTTACGCAATTACGCTGACCTTGTACCCACCCCAGTTGACTGTTGTTGTCAGAACAGCTGACTCAGTATTAAACAATTTGTAGTGATTTGTGGGAGTCTGTATTGGGTTTAGGTACTCTACGACTCAAAATTTTTATTGTGGTCTAAGTCTTTTAAAGCAACCACTTATCTGTGAGTCAGTTTAGCTATACTAATGCTATCTTTAGTATTATTAAGCAAAGATACGGGATACAAAGATGGACTATTCTGCTGGCAATTTTCACTATTTCCTGTCGCAACTCATGCAATCATGTACTCATAAGTTACTTCCTTCACAGTTTGCAGATTCATTTTACTTACATAAGCGAATATTACCGCCCATAAGTTGCTCAAACATGAATTCTAAGAAAGTTAGTTGAAGTTTAGTGAGTAAGCTCTTTTTGAATAGTCATTGTCTTCAGCGTAAATCTCCAAAAAGCCAGTTGAAGTTAGTACCGATAACTCATTCAAACTATTATTTTAATGGATACTTACAAGTCCATTCATGTATCAAATAAAAACATTAAAATACCCAATCTCTTTGTAACAAGCCCATTAAAATTCAAACGGATTACTAGTAATAACAGTTTAAGTAGCCACCAATCAGAATGTCGTAGAGGTGACCACTTAAGATGTTATTTGACAAAATATTCAATAAATATTAATGTCAATCAATACTGAGGAGAAAACAATGATACCACACACGTTATTGCTTGTTCATCCATATTTATTGGCGTTTAAGCTAAATAAGAATGTTTGGTTAAAGGTCGTTATGCATTGTAGCTTATAAATTGATGCAATTACACATTCAAGGAGTTCTTTGTTGAGGTATAAGTAGGTATAAGCGATGGAAGTAGCGAACCGGCACAAAATTTTAGATCTTGTAAGCACTTGGGGAGGACTGGATGCGGAAAGTGAAGAAGCAGATGATGCTGGTTGAGGTAGAACTTGAAAGAACCTGTAAGCAAATTGAATCTGAAGACTTGAGTAGTTGATTAAAAGACACATCATTTGATAGTACAAGTCCTTCAAATTACCCTAATACCTATAATGGGAAATACAACTACTACCAAAATAATTATAGGACAGCTCAATTTAGACGTTTTTCGTGAAACGTAGGACGCCGATAATTGGCTTTAAATACTGATATGATGTTATTGTGTTTGAAGTGAACACAATAACATCATCGTTGTAACATAACACTATCACATCATCGAGGTAGGCTTTGTTCCCTTTGTGGTAGTATCCATTGATAAACGCCTTATCAAGAGGTTGTCTTCCCAGAGTAATAACTCAATTCCCTTGTATCCCTTCACTATCTATATTCTCTTTATCATTATTAACTGCAATATCTTCTTCATTATTATTATCCTTGACTCGAAGTCAGTAGACTAGGCTATTAGAACTCAGAAGCCATTGATAGTCTAATCCGACACACTGTTCCATTGTCAACAAGTGAAGCTGTAAGACTAGACTTATTGATAGACGAAAAGATAATACTTATCGCACAATAGTGATCTGTAGGATATGTTTAGACGGTGATATTGGAGTTTGAACGGTATTGGAAATGTCAGGCATTGTTGGTTTCAATGTCAGGGCCTAATTGCTAGTTGATACTTTCTTTGCTGTTTCAATAACGTGTGTTATGGGTTTTGGATGAAAGGAGGGTATTTCTGAAATTTTCGGTTTGTGGATTACGGTATTGTATAGAACATTGGTATAATCAGACTCCAGATATCCAAAACGTCCTGTTTATTAGATGTGCGTTGTGTTATCTGTCCTGGCGAGGTAGGTGTAGATTTCTAAGCGTTATAAACTAAAAACTTTCATATAGTTACTACAAACATATAAGGTGTTTAAGCGAAAAAGAAACTATCTAGTTAACAACTTAATTCTCACAGCTTATAAGATACTTGAAGTTTCAAAGGTAAATAGGGTTTTCACCAAAAAACCCAATTAGTCCGTCAGATAGATTTTCAAAAAATAATGGACCCGTATTTTTTCTTTATTCACATAAACAAAAGATGAAGACGATACAGTGCTTCGAAAAGACGTCACTAGGTTAGTACGGTTTTACCCACAAAGTGACGTCAAAAGCCCCCACTCATGTTTTATTTCCGAATTTTTTTATTAATTTGATAAAACAAAAAACACTTATTCAATATTTTTCGATAATCAAACAGCCGGGACTGATTAGATTTTTTGGTGAAATACCATATTATGAAGTCTTCCAATTCTACGGCTGATTACTTAAATATTTAATTGAACTGATTAACATACCGTATTTCAATAATAAAACAGGCTGAATATACATTTTTGAACCGTTTTCAGTAATGAATGAAGACTATAATTGTTTCTGTGATCTTTTAAGCAAGTCCCACTTGGTCGCCAGCACAGAAGTTAAAAGATTAACTCATTGGATTATTCTGTTTCTGTTTGCTCATGATAATTAAGTTGAAGTCTACGCCCTGAAGTCAAAGGAAACTTGTATTAGTAACGTTACACAGAAACGTGGGTAGGTGTGCCTTGTAAATATTAATTAACTTGAGAAGTCAAAGAATATTTTTAACTTCCGTTTAATGTGATGAAATTTTTTTCCGTGACATAGCAATTTCCTCTCATAATTAGTCGTATATTTCATTATCCTGTTATAATTTGCGTTTCTAATTTTATCCCTAATTTCATAAGTCAGCTTCGAAATTACTTCAAAAAATTATTTTCACTTTTAAAGACGTTATTAACTTAATATAATAACTAATAAAATAACTTACAAATCGTTGTAAATTCCTTGTTTCGTTCTTGCTAAGTTCGCAACGAAATATCACACTAAGCTCTTAATTTAGTTTTAAACAAAGTTAGGCCGGAAGGCGAGTCTGTTGGAAATCCAGATGGAATTCTAAAACTTTATCTACTAACTATCTGTAATTATCTCCATAGCTTCGGCTACAAATTGACTTTACAGCAGTTAAAACCGAGTAGATTGACCAAGGGGTCAATGAATTGTCCTTTGACGTTGTCGTAAGGGCAAGATGTAATTAAATGAAAGCTTAGAACGTGAGAAAGGATATTGAGCCTTGAATTAGAAGACCTTGAATTTATAACAAATGGATTTAAAGACATTGAAGAAGGAATTCAAACTGGAAAGTTGGAAAAGTACAGTGCTTAAACGCCAGTGTTCTAACGTCATGCGTCGTTTACGGTCTATGTTAACCGAAGAATGTAGTTTCTGTTAAAGTTACGACTGCTTTATACCTCCCCATGGGACTCGTAACAACAACTAAGTGATTAAAGCTAGGGGATGGTTGGAATGAAGAGATAATTAAGAAACTCTTATAGGGTACTTTGGGAACATAATGTTGAAATGAACTGTTATTCAAGTCATTTCCAACTACGTTAAACTTATGATTGAAGATACCTATAAGGCAAGGAGATAAATGGATTTCTAAGATACCTACTCCTATTGGTTTTAAACTCATTCCGAATGATTTCGGTAACTGTATAGGATAATTGAAAGATGCAGTTGATAAAACAATCGTGCCGTAATAACTTGAATATGAAACAACTGTAACTAACATTATGGATGATACTGGAGTTTTTAATTATCATTAATTTGCATGTATTCCCGGTAGGACGGTTATGAGAACAATGTACCTTATTAATTAAGGGCATTGACGTCAGCCTGCCCAGCAGGAAATTATACGTTTGGACATCATGACAAGATACAAAAATGTTTATATGCAATCGTTAAGAAACAACACGTAGAATGAGGTGAAATTAAAAAAGAAAAGGATGCAGATTATGTGAAGGAAGTAGAAAGAAAAGAAACACAAGCTACACAAAGTAAGAGCAAAACAAAAGGACGGAATTATCAAGGTGCACATAACTTATTCATGTTTGTGTGTTGCTGACCCAGTGACTGAGAAACGGACACTAATAGTACTGTCCTTGAGTTCAAAGTGAGAAAATTGGAAAGCATCGTGATTCCTACGCGAATTCCAATAAGTAGGCCACGCAACAATAAGTATTAAGTTACTATTTACTATTGTTATTTAGTAAACACAGCACCAAACTTCTTCGAAACTCTTAACAGCAATAAAAGTGAATGGGATTCTAAAGTAAGACATCGCTCTGAGAGGTTGTAAAGATATAAAGGATGCCTAAACTGAACACAGTCGAGTAACAGTAAACTCGGGCGATATTCGCTAAAACAAGTATGTTATCGTGAGAAAACAAGTTGTATCGATTACCTTGGCTTGCCTGTTTAACGCTGCCACATCTCGAGATCTATATCTAGACTTACTTGACGGACCAAAAACATGTAGGTTCGAGTAGGCTGTAAGTTAGGCCGGTGTTTGACCCGCCGTAGGCGACGCAAACAAGCCGAGCGCATGCGTCAGCCGCGCCGTAAACAGCGGCTCGCTCCCGGCCGAAAACACGTGGACGCTACAACAACCATCACAATCGACACAGATAAATAACAAACCGTCGGCGGCCGCCGCGATCACACCCAGCACCAACACTCGTAGTAATGTGACCGCCATAAAAATACAAGCATTTGCACAACACTCGGAATTTTTCGATTAGCGGGCTGCGTGGACACGTACGGCGCAGCCCGCTGCCTCCGGCGCACTGACGCTCGCTCGCACGCCCGCGGCTCCGCGCCCCGCCCCGCGCACCCCCGCCGCAGCCTTGTCCATTCAACGCATTTTCTGTCATAAGCAAATCGATAATGGCATTATACTTCCGCTTTGAAGCACGCGCGCTGCATCTAAACTATGTCACGAGGTACATCGGCGGGCGTGCGCGCGACTCGCCGTGCTACACGCTTGCTCGGCACGCGTTGGATGCGCGCCTAACGTCATTGCTCTCTGAAGGCGTCTCTGTAAAGTTTTCTAAGTTTAAAATATTGTTTTGGGAGTTTACTCGCAAGTTTTGGCCTTACACGCTTGATTATAAAACTAGAAAATGGATAAAGTTGTGTTTATTCGTTATTTAAATAAGAGACAGTTTCAGGCACTCACGGCAAGTATTTTGTTAGCGTATGTTGAAGACAGGCGAGCGTAGCGGTGTCAACATTATATGTTAGGTTAGGTTAGTTACAGTTTGTGCATTATGACATCATCTTCGGATCAATGCCATCAGTGCACGCTGGTTTTACGTTGTGTCATTGAAAATAAACTTTATTAAAAGAATAATATCGACGCTGGAAAGGAAAAATTATCCAAGCGACATTTTTGGCCATATTGAGTTATAAACATTGTTGGAATCGCCTGATTTTTCTGCGTCGTTTGGTCTTACTCACGTCCTTCTACAACGACTTTTGATGTCGCTTCGACATTATGGAATTCGCGAGGTTTCACTTTTTTTTCCTTTCTAACCGACAAAATTTTCGAGCATTTTTGAAAATTTGGTGGTAGTCGTAATTGTGAAATGCTAAATTTGACTTTGGTCAAGTTTGACATTTCTGTTCGTACGGTAATTACTCCACTTAGTTAATTTTTCCAGTATCTGGCAATATAGTGTAAGGCGCATAGTATATTTTTTCCTCAGAAAGGATTTGTTCTTTTATCACTTATGTAATTTTGGCTGATTTGGTTTTTTTCGAACATGGCGTTTAGTTAAAATTGGCAGTTTTCTTTTATACAAGTAGATTTATAATACCTAACTAATACTAATACTGTGTACCATAATGTTGCTTTGTTAAACTTAATAAAACTCAAGACAGTTTAAGTGCATTTTATTTATCCATTATTTTTTAGTAATTCTTTAATGAAAGATTAATCCAATTTTCTGTAAAAATGTCGTTTATGTCAAAATTACGGAAAAAAAAAAAAAATTAGGTTGTTTTGCCTCAACTTCCACATGTTTTTTATATTGGTAAGGCAACTTTTACTCTGATATAAATAAAAAAAAAAGATATATACTACATTTTTACCGTACCCTCCTTAATCAAAGCTTGTCGGTTAGTCAATTTTTCGACCCAACTACGTTGGGGTCGGGTAGAATACTTAGGTATGTTTCCTGACTAAATAAAATATGATTATAATTAGTCCGTCTGTTAGATTACCGAAAAACAACACTAACACAACACAACAACACTAACAACACAACACAACAAAACAACACAACACACAACACTTGTGTTAACAACACTTCAAATACGTATTCAATATTTTTCGGTAATCTAACAGACGGACTAATTATAATCATATTTTAAACTTAGAAAACTTTACAGAGACGTGACGGTAATACAGCGGCCTTGATTATCTACTTACCAAGGAGGCCTACCTATGTATTTTCAAGGAAAATTAATTTCGTGGTTAAAAAAAAAGATTTCATAAAGTTCGTTCCTGATTTCCCTTCTCACTCGTCTGCTTTGATATTCAAAATATGGAAATACTAAAATACCCAATAGAAAAACCGAAGGTCACGTCAATTATCGAATGGAGGAGGGGAGCCTAATTCGGGGAGTACCCCTTTAACAGGAGGGTTGGCTACCCCTTTTGTACTAGTTAGCTATCACCCCCAGCTGATTATAATAATAGGGTTAAACGCTAACTAACTGGCAAGTGCCGATACATGAAATAATGTTGCTGTAACGAAGTCTGCTCATCCTTTAGCAGTAATTTAATGAAGCGTGAGAGTGTATGAGAATTTTCCGGAAAATCTAAAAAAAAATACCTATCCTAATGGCATAGCATAGGCACAATCAGCCTATTATAAAGGGTGTAAATTATACCTTCACACATACGTCAACCAAGCATTCTGTACATCAAACTAAGTAGGTACCCACGCAAAAATGTTTGCTGGGAAATAACTTTTTTTTTGGGGTCAAAAATCTCATTTTAAATAATACTATCAAAAGTTAAAAAAATGAGTAGGTACGATGGGGAAGTTAACAAAAAAAATGTAATTCGCCCGTCTGACAGATTTTCAAAAAATATATTATTACACTTATTTTTTCTTTTTTCACTTATCAAACAAGTTTCCTATCACATAAATGTCAATTTAGTCCACCAACGAGTCAATTTATTTGTGAAGGAGAAATCATGCCCTTCACACTGGCCAGGAGAAATCATCCCCTTCACACTGGCCAGGAGAAATCATCCCCTTCACACTGGCCAGGAGAAATCATCGCATTCTGTCTGCTGCACTCGTACTCTTGATGACCCCCCCCCCCCGCCTTCCTTTTGCACTTCTGCCGTATTCAATATTTCAATTACGTAACAACACTTCAAATACGTATTCAATATTTTTCGGTAATCTAACAGACGGACTAATTATAATCATATTTTATTTAGTCAGGAAACATACCTATTCTACCCGACCCCAACGTACCTAGTTGATAAAGGCTAGGCTAGGCCACATGTTGCTATCGAAATCAAAACTCATTATTCAAACTAGGCTGCTAATCAGCACTTTTCGAACGTCAAAATTTACTTTACTTTACTTATTTTCAAGAGACAGTCCCCCAAAACGCCCCCCCTTCGACACTTCCTAGTGTTTTAGCTGGAAAGAAGAAGTGGCGGAACAAACTCCCCAGCAACACATCTGTCTGTTAGGTTGGTTATAAGAACCAGACTCGATACAATAGTATGGTGCTAGTTAATGACTACAGACACAAATCAATAATTAAAAAGTATATAATAATAAAAAAAAATCAAACGACCTAGCATAGTAGTAAACTTATCTTGGAGAAAGAACATAAATAACAAACAAATAACAAACATTGTCTTGTGTTCAACTCAGCGACCAACTATTCTTATCATTTAAGTAGTTGTTAATGGAATAGTAAGCTTGTAAACAAATATTGGATTTTATTTTGGCTTTAAACGCACTAAATGGCAAGTCTAGAAAAGAAGATGGCAGTTTGTTAAAAAATGTTATACCGAGCCCGACGAATAAATTATGAACCTGTACTTAACTTGGACACTGTTGAAGCTTAGTTATGTACGCTAGTTGGGGTCTTAATATATTTTTGTAGACAAATCTCCGTTTATTGCTCATTGAGTAACGTTTCATATAATAATAGGCCCAAATAAGCACTTTACTGTGTGTAAAGTGCTTTTTTGCTCCGAAAACGGTGAATAAAGCTTCGTGAAGAAATATCATGCACTTAAAAGTCGGCCAATTGAGAGTCAGACTCGCACGCAACCCAACTAGCACACTAGTAGAAATATCAGCCTATGTTATAACTTTTAGCTTTACAGTAGCGATTTTAGGCTTCAGAAAGTGGTTTAAAGTTCTACTATTGCTTCCGTAACTGCTCATAGCTGTAAATATCACCAGGGGTAGCAGAAACTGAAACAAATTCCACTGCAGGCTTTATAAAAGTTCATTTATATCCCATTTGCCGTCTATAGCTTTAAAAGATAGTTAAAACATGTATGTTAAAGATTAAAGCTGTTATAAAGCTTCTATTGCCGCTGCTGTACGCTTCAAAACTGCATAAAGACTTTAATTGCGGACTTTTTAACGGAACTGTATAAACGATATATTTATCACTGTTCTGCCACTGAAAGTTTAATTGCAGAAATGATTTGTACTTTTGCGCAGACTTAAGTAGGAATTTGATTGGCTGTTTTACTAATAGCGACATTTAGGCTCAATATAAGCAGGAGCGTAATGGACATTACCTACTCATTTGGATACATACTGCTATTTTTATTGGAGAAACCACAACTCAAAATAAAAAATGTAGTTAAAAAACGAACCCCACCTGCTTCCGAATTTGTTTAATTTAAAATGTGCTAGTTTTTTGCTATTCTGTTTTTTCAGTCGGGTTTTTTTAGATTTTTAATTACTTTTTTTAATTTTTTTATATTCAAGGATTACTCGAAGACGCCTGAACCGATATGGAAAATTATTTATCTGTTGGAACGGAGGTATCCCAAGGAAACCAGGAAACCAGGATGTGATGATTACATCCCAGCGAAATCGGAGGGCATCCCTCAAATTTTATAGGCACGTATTACGTGTTACTTGCTTTTTCTAAAGCTTTTCAAGTATTCGCATCTAGCAGTTTTCACTTCATGTTGATGAGCTGATGATGGAAGGTATAACTTCTCAACGGTTAAGAATTGGAGAATGATTCTGTAATAAAATATTATGGGGACGCGGGACGACTTTTACGATAAACTTTTTTTGGGGTCAAAAATCACATTTTACGATAAAACTCAATGTAGCACTCTTAAAACATTGTGCTAGCGGATGCTTTGAATAGTAAACGGGTCATGGAGGTAATTTAAGTAAAGTAATAACCTGAAAAACTAGTATTTACAAAAACAGATGTGAAAAATTTGGAACTTTGACCCCCAATATAATAATAATAATAATAATAATATTCCACAACTATCACACAACGCCATCTAGTCCCAAGCTAAGCAGAGCTTGTGTTATGGGTACTAGACAACTGATAAACATACTTATATATTTCTAAATACATACATATTATAGATAAATTACACCCAGACACAGAACAAATGATCGTGCTCATCACACAAACATTTGTCCTGGGTGGGAATCGAACCCACGACCTCCGGCCTAGCAGTCAGGGTCACTAACCACTAGACCAACAGGCCAGTCTCCGTAACTAGGGGGTTTCCAGGTTTGGTCTAGAACAAAAAAAAACCACCACCTTTGGAGAAACTGTAGTACAGCCCAGGTCTCGATCAAATCGAAGGCTTTCTCGTAGTTCACAAACGCTAAACAGAGAGGCAGATTATACTCTTCGGTCTTCTGTATAACCTGCCGCAGCGTGTGTATGTGGTCTACGGTATTATAGCCTTTTCGGAATCCGGCTTGTTCGGGAGGTTGAAAGTCGTCAAACCTGCGCACGAGACGATTCGTAATGACTCTTGAAAACAACTTGTAGACATGACTCAGAAGTGAGATGGGCCTATAATTCTTCAGCCGGGCATTGTCGCCCTTCTTGAAGAAGTGTACCACCACACCTCTGCACCATGCCTACGGCGTTTTTCCCTCGAGTATGACGGAACCAAACAGCTTCTGAAGGGCCTTAAGGACCGGTTTGCCACCCGCCTTCAGGAGTTCGGCCGTAATTCCGTCATCGCCCGGTGCCTTGTTTTTCTTCAGCTGTTTCAGAGCCATCCTAATCTCGTACAGGCTGACATCCGGGATGTCTTCGGTATAGTGTCGGGTCAGTCTAGCTCTTGGGTCTTTAGCTAGATCTTCAACGGGTTTGTTGGTTGATGTGTACAGCTGCCCATAGAAACTCTCGATCTCCCCCTCAGAAGCTCCGGTTTGGTGGATACGATCCTGCCGTCGTCGGTCTTCAGTTTCGTGAGCTGGCTTTGCCCAATAGTCAGATCTCTTGCAAATACCTTGGAGCCTTTATTCCGCTCTATTGCGTCTTTAATACACTCGGTATTAAAGGTACCTGGTGGGTACCTGGTTGAATGTTAAATTCATACTTAGGTACATATTTGTATCAGGATATATCACAACTAAAAATGCAAAAGTAAAAAAAAACTATTTTGCAAAAAAACCGACTACAATAACACAAGAATAACACAAAAAAAGTGAGGGAAGAAAAATCAGCTTCTGAAGTCGGTGGCAAAAAAAAACAAAATCAAACAAACAAATGTCACCGACTTCAGAAGCTGATTTTTCCGTTTTGTCCACTTTCAGCCCCTCGGCTCCTAAAAAAAGATTTGTTCATTGGTGTCCACTCGGCCCCTAAACATAGTCCACTTTCGGCCACCAGGGGGCGAGTTTGAATTTTCATACAAAGGACAGGCGTACCTCGTCCACTTTCGGCCCCTAGTTCGATAAGTACCTAAAACTAATATTTTAGTACAGTAAGGTACAGCAAAATTCAAAAATTCATATTAAGTCAAATATTTATTTATTTTGGTTAACCAGCAAGAAAAAAAATCCATACATTCATGATACTTGGACGTACCCAAAAAGTAGGTTAGCATAAGTTCAAGGTGATATTACAATCATAGTTTCTAGTATAACTAACTCACCCATACCACCGGAACCTATGCTAGCCTAGTACATTTGCTGGGTTATATTAACACACAGCACAAATTCAGTTTCAGTCAATTCTCTTCTGAGATACCAGGATAGCAAAGTATTATGAACTGCCAGGAGGCCAGAATGGTGGTAGTAGTGTCACTATTGCATACTGCATGTTAATAAAAATGTGTCCAGATTGTATTAAAAAAAAACAATTTTCAATATTTTCTTTCTATTTCTGTTCTCCTGGTAGTTTGTGGGACTTTACCATCCATTTTTAACAATAAACTAAAAAAAAACTGGTTGATATCAGGATATCATTTGACACTACACCCTTGAACCTATGCTAGCCTAGTACTTTTGTTGTGTTTTTACACACAAGGCAAATACAGTTTCAGTCAATTCTATCATTGTACGTAAACCCTTAGTCCCCGTGCTCTAACCAGTCGGAGAACCTACATAGGTGAAGCAGGGGTCCGAGGGAATAGTTGTTTGAGAGTGGTTTGGACATATAAACAGTAATTTAATTTAAATTTATTTCTCAGTTGATTTATTGTACCTACGTGAAATAGAAAATATATGGTTGTTTTGTGCTTTCTTGTGATTTGACATGTAAACTTGCTTTGAATGATGACATAGTAATATTTTTTTGATTTTTTGGTTTGCTTTGGATTTGATTTTTTTTGTTTACTTTACATTTGTTTTTTTGTATGCTTTGTGTTTGATTTTATGTATCATTATCTTGTAAAATTCTAACACAATGAGAATTGTTTGATGAATAAATAAATGAAATGAAAGTTTATATTTTGAAGATATGGTTTATAATCGTAACCTTAGGGCCGAGTGAAAACATAAGAATGATAAACTTTACAAAATCCACTCTCGGCCCCAGGGGCCAAGTGTGGACTATAGTTAGGGGCCGATTGGACACTTTAATTATTGGGGGCCGAGGGGCCGAGAGTGGACTAAACGGATTTTTCAACTGAAGTTTATTTTCGACTTTTCTGTATTTTTCGCTTTTAAGTGTTTTTTTTTTACTTTTTGTGGGGGGTCAAAAATTCATAAAAACATCGGTTTTTTTTTTTATTTTACATAAATAACTTTTTATTATTCAATTTCTTCTTTTCCCGTCTCCCGCGTAAAGCGTGCGCTCTAAAGTCATCATCAGATAAAAATAATTTAATAAATCAGTTTGCCGAAAAAAAGGCAAGATGAGTGTATTAATTTGAATAGTTTGTATTTTTTTTGGAAAAAGTGATTTAGATAATTATGATGAATAATATTTCTCTTAATTCTAAGCAAACATTTTTTTCTTTTGTAAGTAATCTTTACCCTTCTTAGTGGGCCCCCAAACCAATTTTATACGGGGCCCCGCCAAGGCACACTAGGTACGCCACTGCCGGGTGATGATGGTTTCTGTTCCGTACAGTCAAAGCGGTATAACCTCGTGAGTTCGTATCGCACACGAAACAAAACTTTTAAAATACGGACTACAGTGTGATAATTAAACTGGTAGGTCCGTAATTCTATTCTATTCCGTTAAAATATTTACTCCGATGTCTATATTATGAACTGGCTGCAAACATGTGGAGTAACTTTAAACTTTGCCTAATACACATACTTATTTGTTTCATCATCATCATCATCATCAGCCTATAATGTTCCCACTGCAGGGACTCAGGCCTCTCTAGGAGAGGGATGGGCTATAATCCACCACGCGTGCCCAGTGCGGGTTGGTGGATGTCACATGTCTTTATTATATTGTCATTTTTTTTTATTCTAAGAGATGCCGGTTTCCTCACGATGTTTTCCTTCACCGTTTTGAGAGCAGCGGTAATGAAATAAATTACACAAAGTAATGCGCCTGCCAGGATTCGAACCCACGACCTACTGTTCGTAAGTCGGGGCCGACACCACTGGGCCACCGCTGCTCCTCTTATTATTTATTTGTTTACATGTCAACTAAATTGCAAGTACAATAGGTACTTAACTAAGTATTTTGTCAAGATACAAGCTAAACATAGACCCATTGTTTACTTATGAATTTTATAATACATATTTATCCGGGAAACACTTAACTTATTGTTTCCGTTGGTTTGCGGTATTTATTACTTACCTGAATAGTAATACAGTAACATGGCAGTAGGTACCTTCTGCTGATTGATGATATTGATGTCATTACCTCCTTGTCGTTATAGTAAACAGGATAAACTAGCTTATTTTGAAGCAGGGTTGCGCCTCACCTAGCAGCACGTTATCGCAAAAAACCATGCTCCTATATTTCCTTAACTCAGAACCATCGTCAGTCATTGGCTTGAGCGGCAGCACCAAAGCTACGTTCGACAGCACGACACGACAGCCCGATGCTTTTGGTATCTCTTTATTATTATAGTCGTGACCAATCCTTGTCTTCTCATAGAAGTGACTCCCGTCTTCATAGAGAAGGTACCATGCAGGTTTTCGTCATATTACGGTCATTCAATAGCATTACCTATACATACATACATAAACATACGCATACAGAAGAGAAGTCAATTATCTCCCGGCTGGCACAAAAATAAAAGAGGATTGTATTGTAAGTATTGATGACTTAATTGATAATAACTCAGTAAAGCCACATTAGTTACGGTCGCAAAACATAGTTTAATCGACAAAAATTTCTTTTTTTTGGGGCTTTGCGGAAATCATCAAAAAACCCCTCCCGCTCATGGGCAGAGCGAAAGGAAGTGTCAGACTTCTACTGACTAAAAACCACCCAAGTTTCTTCTTAGCCCTACATGTCAAGGCCGCGGTATCTCTTACAACATCCCGCAGCCCCGACGGGGATCAACATAAATCTTGACTTACACATTATGACATAAGTATAGCCGTTGCCAGCGGCTTCACCCGCTAGCACACGAAAATTATCCCACGGGAAGATAAAATCGGTATAAAAACTATTCCATGTGTTAATCCAGGTTGTCAGCTAACTTCATACCAAATTTTATTGAAATCGCTCCAGCCGTTTAGACGTAAAGAAGGTACCAAACATAGGTTTTTCGGTTTAGCGGCTTTCGGCTTTATAATATTAGTGTGATATCACTCCTGTACCTACCTCCCGAAGGGTCAGGCAGAGTTGAACCCAATAGTACCGCCTTCGCCGGCTATCTCTAAGTCCTATGTATTAGGAGACAAGCCTATTGCCTTCTACCAGCAACAAAGCCAGGCTCCGTGGCTGGCTGCGGGTTGTTCGAAAGACATGCCGCGGCCTCGCACACAAAGGGCTTTGAAGGAACATGGGTGGTTTTTAGGTTTTTAGACAGTAGAAGTCTGACACTCCCTACCGCTCCGCCCACAGCGGGAGGAGTCATTTGATGATTTCCCACCATCAAAAAAAGCTCTGGGGTTACCACTGAGAAATTTCTGATAAAAAAACCCCAAAAATATTTTGCCCTATCGGGAATCGCATCCAGAATCTCATGCTCAACATACAACCTGACACTAACCAAATAAGAAAATTTGAATTCTTAGGGCTGACCTGGTGTGCGTCCTATAACCAAGAAACAGACAGTTGCCTTCATCATCATCAGCCTATACCTAATGTTCCACTGCAGGGAATCAGGCCTCCTCTAGGAGAGGGATGGGCTATAATCCACCACGCGGACCCAGTGCGGGTTGGCCATGTCACATGACTTCCTTCTGGCCGCCCCTAAGACGACCCACTTACCGAATGTTTTGGTTCTAAAACATTCCGGTTTCCTCACGATGTTTTCCTTCACCGTTTTTATAGCAGGGGTGTTGACATAAATTACACTGCCTGCCTGGGTTCGAACCACGACTACCTACTTGGCATTTATTTCGTCATCACTTTCGGAGGCAACTGGCATAAAAAAAATCGATAACATTGTGACATTTACGCCAATAAATACTCCTCAAGTCTGACAACAGATAGTTGTTTCGTGGTTTCGGGTCTGGGTGTGTTTGTGTGTTTAAATGTTTGTAAACGCATCCACGATTCAGGAGAATTCCTAGTGTGGGGCAACACTTTTTTTTTCAAAAAAACAAACCTAAAAACCTGTCTAACCAGGGGGTATCATATATTACTCAGTTCTATCTGGTTTGTAGAGGTCAGGTAGGCGGTCGCCCCATGTAAAATACTGGTTTTCAGCTGCATCCGGTCCCCAACATAAAAAGGAAAAGGCTAGGTAGACACGCATGCATAATAGTCTTGCGGCTCGAAAAAGATAAAGAAAATCATTGGAAGATCCCCGGCAAGTCTTGGAACTAAAAACTTGATTACTTTTGCTACATCTAGCAATTCACACTGGGTCCGCGCGGTAGATTATAATAGCCCACTACCTCTCATGAAGTAGCCCACCAGCATAGGATAAAGACGTCAGCACACAGAAAACGGGCCGATAGGGCCACCATAGGAGCGGTACGAGTCGTAGGCCAACCGCTCGCTTTGAAGTCATTTACGTCGTACCGTACGACGTAAATTACTTCAAAGCGAGCGGTTGGCCTTGATTTTCTTGTGTAAAGCGTATAGGACGGTTAGTAGGTACTGAAGCCTTACCGGTACTGGCAGGGGTACTTCCAGTCGATCTTGAAGTGCAGTGCCGTGATTCAATGTACTACTGTGCACGAGAGACCATGGACGCAGACTTTTTATCGCAACGTGACCGTGCTAAAATAGCTGCATTACTGTCTTAAACCACAGACTGACGTCTGGGAGGAATTTTTGTCTGAATTGCAATTTAGGTGGGATAATTCGCTGCGGGTTGTTCAAAGGAGATGCCGCAGCCTCGGCACAAGATCTAAGAAGGTACATGGGTGGTTTCTAGTTGGTAGAAGTCTGACGCTCCCTTCCGGGAGAGGGTTATTAAGAGCGGGAAGGGTTATTTGATCATTTCTACCCCCCAAAAAAAGGTGGGATAATTTCATCAAAGGCGTCGCCTCCACCAGTTCTTGCTATCCGTTCGTGAGCGGCTGGCCAGGACCTGGCTGGAGGTGGATCACTGTGTTGCTCAATTTCTCACAGGTCATGGTAACTTTACTTCGAGTGAATTATTTTCCTTCAAGCTTGTTGCCTCGCCTTTTTACTCGACTGCAAGGAAAGGGTTATGTTTTTTTTTGAATGTTCTACATCTGATGATCTGCTGCGAATTTGAATAATCACATCACATTTTTTAGTAGTGTAACAGTCTTTGGCAGAATGAACGTAATATTATGTTGGATAGTGTACAGGTTAAATCCGGAGTTATTTACAATACGGACCTTGTAGAAACCAGAACACCGTGCGTTCAAGCATTTTTGTCATACCTATTATTGGAACAGCTCACAACTTAAGACCCAGTAATTAATGACAATAATATCGCTGGTGCTAGGCAACTGGGCTTATCCCAGTTGTATACGTCCCTGTGTGGCTTTATGCCTATTGGCCTTGTTCCGTTGTCTCCTGCTGATATGGATGGTAAGTGGAAATTATGTTTTCTTACTCCTCCGCTATTCTTTTCAGATTCATTTCCTTGCGGGATCCAAGATAGTTAAATCGTTTCTCTGAGACTTCGTCGAGCTTCATTGTCTCGGCGCTTTTCTTGTGGTCGCCAGTTAATTCTGGCTAACAGGAGTTACAGTGGTTTGGGAATAGTGTGAAGGGCTTGTCCCAATTAAAAAAATAGTTACAGGGTACAGGTATTTTGACAAATAAATAAAACACTCAAAACTGGAGAAATACAATTTTATTGGCATAAACTCAGTTATCACTTACATTAAAGTACAGCGGGTCTAAAATGGCCGCTTTAGCAAAATCGTAATTTTTTAACATGATTAAGATCATGTTAAACATTTAAAATTCTTAAAATGGACAGTTATGGATATAAAGTACATTTTAAGAATTTGACATTTTAACGTGATTCATACTATGATTCTGCGTGGATTCTGATAAAGCGGCCATTTTAGACCCGCAGGTCTTATCTATAGACTATTGTTAACTTTTCTAACAAATACTATTTCTGTGATAAATAGAACCTATATAAAATAGACTCTATTGACATAACTATAAAGTTTATTAAGACATAAAAAAATGCACTGTGGAGACACAGCAAGTCCAGGGAACAGTTAAAAGGTAAATTAATACCTTATCTATAGGTATTACATTTTCGGTATTATTGTGAATGAGGAGAACCGATTACAGTGCCAAATCAATCGACTATCCAATATTCGATCTTGTAAAGAAACAACTTGGTTTCGAAAAAAAGAAGTATTGGTCAAAACATAAGTATACCTAACTTGAAAAATACGTGCCTTATAATTTGATAACATCACACGCCTATGTCATTTAAAATAATTTGAAATAAATCTTACTTAAAGAACAGGGGCTGTGTTCTACATACAACTATATTCCCACTTATCTTCTTGAATAGAGCCTTCAAAAAATGTAATAAAAGTCGTCAACATTTTTGGGCTGAACAACAGGTCATTCGCGAGCAGGCTTGACGCAGCATCACGACAATAGTTTCATCAAATTCATCGCAGCCCCTGTTCCCCTTTAATATTTATGTAAATAAATACATAAAACCTAGTTAGAAGTAAAGAAAAAACCTTGAAACACCAATGATTTAATTATACAGAAAACTTCATTATAATTTTATTAATTTTGGAAGTCTGAAGCACACATTTACTTACAAAAATCAACAGCACAATAAGTTTATTACTTGTGTCGTCAAGTATATCATTTCATCGTCAAATTAAAAAGGGTAAACTTACTGCAGACCGATTTCCAAGATTCAATAATAATATAACTTTTATCTGAAGAATAAAATACCCTGAGACTAATGAAAAATCGATCCTAATGCCCGTTTTTAGGTCGGAAATAAGGTGACGCCTACTAAAAACGGGCACTACTAAAAATGTAGAAACACAGTAGAGTGTAAGTGGTAAGGGTGAAATTTGCATGCGCGAATGTCTATCTCATTCAGTTACGCAAAAGCGACGTTTGCTAGAGCGAGAAGTCTGGTCGCAAGCATTCGCATCGGAAGCGCATTAGTGTCCGTTCACACAGACCGGCTACCAGGAGGGCAATTTTTTTATCACGTCAATAGCAGAGTTTTGAATCATTGTAGTAGGACTTATTTTTACATGTCACTACGCGTAAGGTTTGCTCTCAAGAATTCTCAAAAAACAAAAGAAGTAGAAGCGATCTAAAACGCTTTGACATAAAATAGCAACTCACTTTGGCGAGGTGCAATGAAGTCTTAGTGACAGAAATGCAATAGAGGGAAGGAAATGCTGATCTGTTCGTGTAACTGTGATTTCTGACATATGCGACTTAGGTAAAACAACTTTGTAGTAAGTACAACATAATACAATATAAGTAAAATGTCAGCTTCGAAACCTTCGTCTCTGTGTCCGGGGGCTCATTGGCGAACGCTCTAAAGCAAGACTAAAGCTGGGGCGTGCAAGTGTTTCCCTACCCAACCCCTTTTGAGCTAGATACTTGTTCTACCTGAACACGTTGCCATGGTTGGCCTGGAAGTCTTTGAACTCCTGACACATGTTGATGGAAGCAGGGAAAACCTGTTCAGGTGAAGATTCATAGACAAGTCTGGCCTGGAGTGTAAATGTGGTGTTCGCCTACAAACGATAGGACACCTTCGTATCGTGTCCTGCCTGTGCTTTAGACAGGTCCATGAGTTGATAGAATGCTACTGAAAGTGCCAAACTCGTCGCAAACTTTTGAGCTGACTCAATTTGAATTGTCATCGACACGCTCTAAAAAGAATAGTAACGACAGTTTCTATCCATCTAACTGCTGCATTCAGAGATGTTTAATGATTACTTAAGCCGTCACTTAGATTTGACAAACAAAACTTTTACTAGGTGACGGGTTTTGTAATCACTAAACGTCTCTGAATACGACAGTAAAACTCTCTGCCTGCTTAGCGACCAAGTACTGAATAAAACTAGTTTAAAAAAATCTAACTCCTACTAAGACAAATGCTATATTCTAAGAGGACTCATTCTTCACTTCATAAAAGACGATAATATTATTTTAAAGTTATACACGCGATGTCACGAAGAACAAAAGCACTAATTTGGGGTTGTTTGTAGAAAGTTTCAGCGAGAGAGAGCGCTGCAGTCGCTTGTCAACTGACCAATCGGCAGCAAGACAGCGCCATCTACGCGGAACTAATTTGACAGTGTTTTACACTCTAAACTGGTGTTACCTAACATTCGCTTATTACTTGAATAATGCAGCAGTTTTTCTTCTTTTTAAAAGCTTTTCTGAGACTTCCAGTAGTTGTTTACACTGAAAGTTTTAATAAAAGTAAGATGAAATTACATGAATAAACATGTCATCTACGTGTTTGTTGTCATGTTATTCTACTGCATTCTCGCGTTATTATAGTAACTTGCACAAATGATTGTTTTGAAAAATACCTATTATTCAAGACTAGTCCTGGTCCAGAGAAGCGTGTCTAAGAACTTAAACGGTAGCACAATTTATTGAAGACTTTGAAATTGGGTCTATAATTTGAACTGTTAAAGACATCATTTTTACAGTGAGAGAGATGAAGTTTTAACAAGGCATACGGCCATGATGGCATTATCCACTCCATCATCAGCTAAAAACAAGGGCACTTTTTGATTTAGCAAAAACTGCTTACTCCATGAATTAATGAATATTTGTGAAAGTAGAACCTAGTTTAAGACGCACGTAGTTTAGCGGGACGATGAAGAACGTCTACGATCACGTCGGTCGCGCCGCGGACTGCGCGATCGACGCCGGTGCGTGCGACGCTCTGAGCTTGAGCGGCGACCTCTGTAGGGGAAATATTGGATTAGTTTTAGCTAAACAAGATTGGGAGCAAAACTTAATACTCTATTTATTAATTTTAGATAAGCTTACAGCCTAATAACTATAATATAATTACAACAAAAATATATTTCTAAATTGCTGATAACAAGCTTCCACAGAAAACTATAAAAATGACTTCCTCATAGTTACTTCCAAAATTAAAATATACACACCAAAAAAAAACAAACAAACTTGATACTGTAGTACCTAGCATTTTACTGTAAACTGTAATGGATTTCAGCATAGTATTGGTAATGCATCGTGAAAAGTGAAAGGAATCAGGGCGTGGCCTTGTACCCTTGTACCTTGGCCTTGACAATAGCATTCTAGGATTATATCACAGCTTGCAGTGTAGCTAATGTGCAGGACGATTCAAGTTGAAAGTTAACAGTTCCTGCTTAGTTCAGTTTGTCGAAAATCCCCTGACTCTTTAATATTCTTCTAAACGTCGATTTAGACCAAACGATTGAACCAAAGTAAGTAGTAAAAAAATCATTTGCTTGATTGGTTTCTAACTACTACATTATGTAAACTCACACCATTTTCCCCATAAACCCTTAATATACTAGGACCCCACGGCCTTAGAGTTTCAACCAGAAACGGCTCAATAATATAGTTTCCACAAAGGTATATTTACATACAGTTTTAGAGGAGTATTTCGTATAAGTTTGAAGTCCAAAAAGTGCATCCCATGCCTAATTTTAAAAAGAGGGTTTATGTAAACTGTCACTTTGTAAACTGACGATCAAATGGCTCAGATATACAGGCTGTAAATTAACCCTTCACACATACGTCAACCAAGCATTCTGTACATCAAACTTTTTTTTTTGGGGTCGAAAATCACATTTTACTGTAAAACTCAATGTAGCACTCTAAGACATTGTGCTATTGGATGCTTTGAAGAGTAAACAGGGTCATGGAGGTAATTTAAGTAAAGTTATAACCTGAATAACTAGTACTTACAAAAACAGCTGTGCAAAATTTGTGACTTTGACCCCCAATATCTCCGTAACTAGGGGGTTCCCAGGTATGGTCTAGAACCAAAAAATTATCGCAGTGGTGGGGAGAACAAGTGCCCTTCGTTTGCGTTAAGGGTACTTTTACACACTTTATAAAAATAATAAGATTTTTAAGAATTGGACCGTTGGAGTTCAGTTCTTTCATTATTCTGTGAACAATATTATATGTAAGAAGTACAAACCTGGAGCTACTCCGTCTCCTGCGATCCCTGTCTGGTGACCGGCGTCGTCTCTTGCCGTGTTCAGAGTCGGAACTGCCTGAGGCAGAAGAATCGCGCTTCTTCTTAGCTTGAACTAGACAAAATGGAATACCTTTTTCAGATCACGGTTTTAAACATTCTGTACCACAGGTAAGCCTAAAGAACAACTTAACCCAAATAAGATTTCAAGAATTTTGGATTTTTCGATCCCGGGTGATTATATCACAGAGCGGATAGTATTTTCATCAGAAAAAACCTGACGGGTTTTAGCATGATAGTGTTTTGGATTTTTAAAATTTGATGATATTTTAGAGATGAAGAAATAAGACGTGGGTGGGCGCTACTTTCGTTGCTATTAGCGCCTTAAATGAATGTTAATGATTGACTCACCTGCTTTATTTTCCCTGTCCCGTTGTCTGGACTTGATAAGACGAACTATCTCCATCAGTTCCTTGCGGGCCTCGTTCCTCTCCTCTTCCGTCTAAAGTGGGATTAAATATAATTAAAATACATCACCTGACACTTCGCCAAAGAAAAGATGGATTGTGTGAGGAATGATATGGAGGGAAAAGGAGTTAAAATAGTAGCTCCTTATTACTGGAGTAAATGACAACGTGACGATTGACAGGGAAGAATAAAAGAAAAACAAAGCCTAGATTAGTACGCCAACATCAACAACAATAACATCAACATCTCCTACATTTATTTATGTTCTTTCTCCAAGATAAGTTTACTGATATATGTTATGTCTTTTTTATATTTTTATTATTACACTAGCTGTTGCCAGCGGCTTCACCCTTTACAACCCATGGTAATATAAAATCAGGATAAACTATCCTATTTTTTAATCCAGGTTATAAACTGTCTGTGTACCAAATTTCTTTCTAAGCCGTGCAGTAGTTTTTACGTGAAGAAGTAACAAACATACACACTCACACACTCACAAACTTTCGCCTTTATAATATTAGTGTAATATTAAATATTATATTATATTTTTAATTATATATAGTGTGATATACTTTTTAATTATTGATTTGTGTCTGTAGTAATTAACTTGCACCTTACTATTGTATCGAGTCTGGTTCTTCTAACCAACCTAACAGACAGATGTGTTGTTGGGAAGTTTGTTACGCCACTTCTTCTCACTTTCCAGTTAAAACACTAGGAAGTGTCGAAGGGTTGGTGTTTTGGGGGACTGTCTCTTGTAAATAAGTAAAGTAAATTTTGACGTTCGAAAAGTGCTGATTATTTATTTATTTATTTATTTATTTATTAAACTTTATGCACAAGCAAAAAACTGTACAAAGGCGGACCTAATGCCTATCAGCCTATTATCAGCCTAGTTTAAATAAATGATTTTTAAAAGCTACCAAAAATGTCACTCCCTTTGCAACTTAAGCTGCATTTTTAGGAGCCGCTATGATTGAGAGCAAATATTACTCAAAATCAATGTTGAGCAAGAAATGACATTACCTGTGTCACCAATGGCTGTGCCTAACCAATCACGCTTTAAAAAAAATGTGTGGAGTTCACCCCTCATGACTTGTGTGTCACTAGACATAAAATCGCAGCTTCATATTGTGAAAAGTTTTTGTACCTATTTCGATTTGCTAGGTACAAAATAATAAACCTGGAAGTGCGTCGCGAACTGAAAAAGTTTGGTGACCCCTGCACTAAGCGATAGCGGGTTAAGGGCATTGTGAGACCCTAGGTTTAGAAAGTCGCTGGGGAGACAAAGGAACAGGCTGAAAGTGAGTGAGGCTTTTATAACATGAAATAAACCACAATAAATACTTACACCGTCCTTCTTCTTGTCATCTTCGTGGGGGGTACGCTCCCCACTCTTCTCTCTGGTCTCAGTCGCAGAAGTCTTGC
This sequence comes from Diarsia rubi, assembly GCA_932274075.1. Lineage (NCBI taxonomy): Eukaryota > Metazoa > Arthropoda > Insecta > Lepidoptera > Noctuidae > Diarsia > Diarsia rubi. The sequence goes on along the minus strand of OW026420.1, from coordinate 1,267,864 downwards.
GGTCACGTGACTTAGATCTATAAAATCAATACAAGGTTATTAAAGGCGAAATTATGAAAACTTGCCAACTATTTCATCATTTGATACAAAATATAGAGAAAAAAAAAATTGTTAGTAAGCTAAAACTATCTTTTCACGTCAACTTCAATTTTTATTTACTGTTTCTCTTTTTGCTGCTTTCATAACCTGACTGTTATTATAGAATATTGCGTTAAGTTATTAAAATGTATGTAAGAAAACTAAATATCACCTCTCTTTAGCCGGCGACGGTGTACGCGACCGCCTCCTCCTCTTGTCCTTATCATCGTCCCTCGCCTTACTCCTATCATTATCTCTACTCTTCTCACTCCTGCTGCGATCCTTGCTCCTATCCCGACGCTCAGACCTCTCCCTCCTTCTATCATTCCTTCTATAATCCGAATACTTCCGATCTCTGTCGTCTCGATCCGAAGGTTTCCTATCTCTGTCGTCTCGATCTAAAGGTTTCCTATCCCTGCCGTCTCGATCCAAAGGTTTCCTATCCCTATCATCTCGATCCGAAGGTTTTCGATCCTTGTCGTCGCGATCCGAAGGTTTTCGATCCCTGTCGTCCCGATCTGAAGGTTTGCGATCCCTATCGTCACGTTCCGAAGGTTTCCGATCCCTGTCATCACGATCGTTTCCGTGATCCGAATGTTTGCGATCCCTCTCGTCTCGTTCATTCCTGTGCTCCGAATGTTTGCGAACCCTGTCGTCTTTCTCGTTTCTTTGTTCGGATATTTTCCGTTCTCGACCTTCGTCGGAATGCTTCCGAACTCTTTCCTCTTTGTTACCTCTGTGGTCTGACACTTCGGATAGTTTGCGGATTCTTTCTTGTTTATCATTTTCCGATGGTTTTCTTGTCCTGTCGTCCTTTTCATTCCTTACCTCTAAAGGTCTACGACCTCTATCTTCTCTCTCATTCCTCAGCTCCGATTGTTTCCGATCCCGGTCTTCCTTTTCGTTTCTGAATCGATCGCGTCTATCATCTTTTTCTTTGACCTTTTCTTTCTCGCCTAAGCGAGCTTTGATCGCTTCACGACGATCTGGACCTGCGTCTTTCCTGAAGATATAAAGGTTTTTTTTTAATATAAACTATTCACACAGGTATTTTATTCAGTGTCTGTTCATTTTCTCATATGGAGAAGCTAGGAAATAGTTTAAAAGACACACTACATCAACTTTTATCTTTTATTGTTTCTATTCAAAGAATGAAACTGATCGTGATCAGCACAATATTAACACTGCGTTAAAAAGATGTTAGTGTCAATATTTCGTAACAATGGTTTCACGAAAAGCTCTTGAATGCCATTTTGGTAAGCTGATCACTAATTTTACTGGCGAAATATGCCCTTAGTCATTATAACTACAGGCAAAACGTAAACCTTACCTTTGCTGATCCTTCTTAAACGTACTCCTCAGCAGAGTAAACGGATCATAACCATCCTTGGACTTCTCCTCCTGACTTCCCTTACCCAAGCCATCAGAGACATTGGCTATAGCAGAGGAAAGCTTGGGTTGGGCATATCCTACTGTAGAGGCGAGGCCTTCGCGACGACCTCTTGCGTCACGGTTGTCACGGGTGTCCCGGGGCTCGCGATTGTCCCGGGGTTCGCGATGATCCCGGCCATCGCGGCCTTCTCGTGCCTCACGAGCAAAGGGTACTCTTTCGTCTCTGGTGGAAAAATTATTACAGACATGAGATTATGATTATATTTTGGTGGTCACAACTGTTGATTCTGACTTTTATGAATAGGGCAGTTGACTGACTAAAAAAATATGATTCTGTTTAGTCCGTCTGTTAGATTATCGAAAAATATTGGATACGTGTTTTTAGGGTTCCGTAGCCAAATGGCAAAAAACGGAACCCTTATAGATTCGTCATGTCTGTCTGTCCGTCCGTATGTCACAGCCATTTTATTCCGAGACTATAAGGATTACACAGTTGAAATTTGGCAGGTAGATGTATTCTGTAAACCGCTTTTTGATTTTTATATAAAAATAAAAAAATATAAGATAAAGAGGGGGCTCTCCATACATGGAATTGAAACTAAAAAAACTTTTTTTCATCAAACCTACACATGAGGGGTATCTACGGATAGGTCTTCAAAAATGACATTGAGGTTCTTAAAATCATTTTTTCTCAAAGTCAATCGTTTCAAAGACAGACACATCCAAAGTGGTAAAATGTGTCCCCCCCCCCCCCCTCTAACTTTTAAAGTAAGAGAGTGACAATTCTGAAAAAAATATATAATGTAGATCTCAACAAAAACTACCAACCAAAATTGGTTTGAACGAGATCTAGTATTTTTTTTAATACGTCATAAATCGTAAATCGCAATTTACCGTTCATTCAATCAACTCAATTATAAAAATTATGTTAACATTTTGTTACTTGCTGCTACGGAACCCTTCATGGGCGAGTCTGACTCGCACTTGGCCGGTTTTTGTTTTATCAAATTAATAAAAAATTACGAAAATAAAACGTGTCATATAACGTGACGTAACTTTCTGGTAAAAAAAATTACCAAACTGACGTCGCACGACTTTTCGAAGCACGGTATCGTCTTAATTTATTGTTTACGTGAAAAAAGAAAAAAAAGGTGTTGTTTGGAAATCTATCTGGCGGACTAATTCCATTTTTTTTGTCACCTACCCTATTACAGGGGCTTAGGAATAGTGTGGCTGACTTGTCCCAAAAAGTATGAGACTATGGTAGATTATTACATTTTTGTTTAGCACCCGGACATAATTATATGGCACATCGACATGTTGAAGAGTTGAGGTCTATGTCGCAACAGAGGGGTCATTACAGGGTTATTGTATCTGTGTATTTGAGGTTGATGCCATTGACATTGATTTTTTCAATCAAGTATTAGTGACAATATGACGGATGGCACATGGGAGCATGGGAGTTCTAGAGGAAATCTTGATATGCCATTTAACAGCCAGTTACATAATAAATCTGAGCCGATTTTCGATCATTGGATTTTGAGTCTTGCATTCTGCTGACCGAGTTTTTTTTCATATTATTGGTTTTACAACGGTACAATTTACCTTTGCTGATCATGCTTCGGGTTGACACCTAAGGCTAGTGCCAACATATCAGCTCTGTTCTCCGGGGTAGCCCTGCGGACGTCGCGACGTCTGTCGGGCTTCTCGGCCGGTTTGCGCTTGTGGGACGTTTCGTCTATAGAAAATATTTACGTTAATATAAATTTGTCGACAGGGACGACGAATACTCTATCAAGAAACTACCTACTAACTAAACATGCATTGAATTGAAATAAATAAAAGACCGATAAAAGTAATTTCATATTTTAATGCGGTCTGAAAAAAAAAACCAAATAGAAGGATAGAATACGTATAACATATTAACATAACAGAAAATAGATCAATAAAATATACATATAACAACTTTAATATCTGTTTAATAATTATCTATACAGTTAGTTTGAACGACGGACATATTGAAACTCGCAATATGCTTACATGATACTAATAAAAATATACACAAAAAAAAAAACTGATAAATAACAGACAGAACCATAATAAACATTTCGAATAAGTTCATATCGCAGAAACTGTGGCGGATCATTGACTTGTAGGTTATACATTTTCTCTTCAAATTTTAAAACTGTCGTAGGTCAGTTGCAAAGAAGAAACGTCAAATAAAGTGAGATCCTGGTGAGCGTGCGGGAGGGCCATGGGACAATTATTACGTCACAAAATTAAGGTTATAGTTTTTTTACATATTTGGGACGAGAATCGAATACTGAATAGCCTCCTTCAATATGTCCCTCGTTTAACCTAACACACTACGAATTATAACAATGACGATTTCACGCCATAAAAGGTTAGGTTAAAGATTCTACAATACAGTAAAAATAAAAGGAGTCTTAGATTTTGATTACAGGATTTACCCAGTAAAATGGGCCCTCTTCAAGTATGCACAATTGCACACATAGTTCTTCTAGATTTGTTGCATTATTTACAAACTTCGTGTACAAGTGGTACATAAGCGGACTTAATGCCACAAGGCATTATCTACCAGTTAACCTACGAGTTAAATAGGACAACATTGGGATAGAATACAAAATAATATTTGAACATGAATGATGTAACCTAGATTTTGTAACAATATATTGATTTAAGAGTTTCTTGCCCGTTCTTCTCCATAGAGATCTACGCTAGGGAATGGGCAACTAACAGTTCTTTGACTTGTTATTATGCCTTGTGACTGTAGTTTCGTTTTATTTGTTTTTCTGACACTAAAAAGTGCCTGTAATGGTCTAATGAAATAAATGTTTTGAGTTTGAAACGCGAAAAAGCATGTACTTGTACTTTCATGATAACCCCAAGATTGTGTCACTTTGCCAACATTACCACCACGATCTACCATCATCTTCTTTCATTCTTGGATCACCACATCAACTCAACTACAAACAAAAGATACGTCAATATTTGTAAAAGATTACCGTCATGTTCGATATCCTCTTCGAAGTCTAACGCGTTGTAATCTATCTTCTCGTGGCGAGATTGGTCTGAAAACAACATAACTATTATAATAATATTTTAATTTATTTGTGTAATTTAAAGATAAAGGGGTGCCATATACGTCGTTCATTGTAAAAGTGGTACTATTCAAAATAAAATGCATTTATAAAATATGGAGTTACACCACTTTGGCAGTAAAAGTAAAATTGGCATAAAAATCCCATAGATGGCGTTACTTGTTTACTCAGGGAAATAAAACTGTACAATTTTACAGTTTTACTTCCCTCTCGCCATCACATATGGAGTTACACCACTTTTACAATGAACAACACATATGTAAGGTTAGGGCCCTATCGAAACGTCCCATTAGAAAATTGTGCTATGAGCCAATGGTTCTAAAATCAAAGGAGAACAAGGTAAATGTAGTCATACCACACATAATATGTAAGTTATGTATGTACTACTGGGTCCAGTGCGGGTTGGCAAATGTCTTCGAATATTAAGACATGACATCCACTTATTTGTACTGCGCCCACTGGCCCACACACAAATATTGCTAAAAGAACGATTTGCTTCTGCTTCTTCTCGAGTCAGACCAGTACGTAGTAACTTAAATAGCTCCGTCGTTTGCCTCATACAAGTATTTGAGCATGCAGGTAGTTGAGCACGACGGGCACGAGAAGAAGTGTGGCATTATCTGTGTAATCTCAGGCAGAATGCGAGTGTGGAGCATCACCACACTGGTATTCTGCCTGAGCTGGGTCGATTATACCCCATCTCGGTCAACTTGAGCACGCAGCTTGTTTTAAGGACTTCCATATCGGCCACTGTAGTTCGTGACCAGGGGGTACTTTTCTGCCGGTGCAATGCAGTGTGGAGGGGGTGGATGTTTGTTCGTCCACAGTGTTTGTCTGGATACGATTTGCTAACGTGTCGTTTTGCTTATAGGTCGTTTCGATACGGAACCCACATATTTGGGCATGATTCGTTATACCCGAAACTCCCAATACGAACCGAGAGTAGAATCACATTCGCCTTCTTCTTTCTCTTCTGGTGGGTCAACAGGAGTATTGCCATCGCCTGAAAAAATAGCGATAATACTTTATTTAAACAACCCATTAATTATAAAAAGATTTAAACTGACATGATTAAACTACGGAAGAAGAAAAAGAAATCATCAAGTGACTCCTCCCGCTCTGGGCGGAGCGGAAAGGAGTGTCAGACTTCTACTGACTAAAAACCACCCATGTTCCTTCTTAGCCCTTTGTGCCCGAAACCGCGGTATCTAACAAACCGCAACCGCGGCAAGCGTCGGCTCTTGTGGGTCCCTGCAATGTTGCTGACATCTCTTTGAGACGCGCGTGAAAAACGAACGCGCATTCGAAACGGCCTGACGGTGAGCTAGCCCAGTACTCACCGTACACAGGCCCGAAGCCAAATAAATAGGGTAGTAAACAAAAAAAAACTAATTAGTCCGTCAGATAGACGTACGTACTTTTTTTTTCACGTAAACAAACAATGAAGACGATACAGTGCTTTGAAAACAATTTTTTTACCAGTGAGTGACGTCACAAACCCGTCGTTTTATCTTCATCAATTTCTATTGCTTGATAAAGCAAAAAATACGTACTTATCCAATATTTTTCGATAATATAACAGACGGACTAATTAGAATCACATTTTTTAAACATGCCTGTTGGAATAAAGGCAAGAGAAGTGAAGGTCATGAACTCACGGCATTCCTGTCTCTCTACTTCCTTCTTTTTGGTAGACTCCTGTTGTTCCTTGTCAGTCCTCTCTTGTTCAGCTCGCTGTAAGAATAACGTTTACTTGAAAAACCAATTTTCACTTAAAAAAAGTATTTTTTATTGCAAATTAATCATGTGTCTACTTTATCGTCATGTCGTTTATGTTGATTTTTCAATGGTATTTTGTAATAGAAATAGGTACCAAATAAATTTAGTTTTTTGGAATTTGAGGACCTACCTATCGCCCGTCGGGGCTGTGGGTTGTTGTAAGATACTTCGGCCTCGACATAAAGGGCTAAGAAGGTACATGGGTGGTTTTTAGTCAGTAGAAGTCTGACACTCCCGTTCTTGGGCCAAAAAACAAAAAATAATAATAATAATAATAATAATATTCCACAACTATCACACAACGCCATAAATAAATATATATAAATATATAAATATAAATATCTATCGAAAATTTACAACAAAACATGGTTATTATCTAGTATCAGTACGCATGGACTATGACGATTCTATCTCTAGTAAAAACGATAACAATATGCTATTTCATCAAAAAATAATTAATTAATCCTTCAGATAGATTTTCAAAAAATAATGGCCCATATTTTTTTTTAATTCACGTAAACAAAAACGAATACGATACAGTGCTCCGAAAAGTCGTGTCAAGTCGTGTGACGTCACAAGGTTAGTACTTTTTACCCACAAAGTGACGTCACAAGCACCCACCATGATCTTGGACAAGTTTTATTGTCGTCGATTGTTATTAATTTGCTAAAACCAAAAACACGTATCCAATCATTTTCGATAATCTAAAAAACGGACTAATTAGATTTTTTTGGTGAAATAGCCTATTCTTTAAGTCCATAAAACAGGTTACAAAAGATGTGAGATTCTGGCTCCAGAGCTAGGTTAGCACTTGTTTTTTCAGGAGCCAAGCCAAGCCTGCATTTGAAGTCTATACTACCAAGAAAAGACAAAGCTCTTTCAATATAACTTGATAATATGAAGTCTTTTTGCAATGTGTCATTTTATCGATTCTTCCGTCGAAAACACCCGTTGCTACGGTGGTCTACGCGTGCTAATATTCGAAATTCAAGTTTGGTGCAATGAAATATAATGGGCTACTTTCCTGACTAAAGCAAATATGACTCTGTTTAGTCTGTCAATAATAGATAATCGTAAAATATTGGATACCTCACGTAGGTATACAATATTTTTTTTTTATCAAATTAATAAGAAATTACGAAAATAAAACAAAAGATCATAAATGAGGGCTTGGATTTTTTAGCTTCTCACTTTTCGGTAAAAAAATGTACTGATGTGAGGCGACACGACTTTTTGAAGCACTGTTTTGTTTTCATTTTATGTATACGTGATTATAGAAAAAATTTGTATCCTATATTTTTTGGAAATCTATCTAATCGACTTTAGATTTATTTGCCTAGTATCCAATTAGAAATTTCTGCAGCAAGACAGCTCACCTCAAATTCAGACAGCTTAATGATACGCCTCTGCGCCTGTCTCCAATGAGGCGGCGTCACTGAGCGGGAACGAGACCGCGAGCGAGATGGAGTGCGATAGCGCTGTAAACAAGTTATATTAAGTAACAAACATCACACCTGTAATTCCCTGAGAAGTACTAAAGGTGCAGGTCATCATCTGCGTAGCTTTTTCCCAACTATATTGGGGTCGGCTTCCAGTCTAACCGGATGCAGCTGAATACCAGTATTTTACATGGAGCGACTGCCTAGCTGTACTTCACAGTCCAGTTAATAATAGGTAATACGATATTTTTTGGTAGACTAAATGCACGCCTATGGCTATCTATGGCATTATTTCCCAGAATTGAGAGAAAAAGAACTTAGCCACATCGGCGGCGTTGGTAGTGGCTTCGGACAGGTCCCTTAAGGTGCAGGTGGAGTTGCACAAAGAGCAGGGGGTCTAAAATGGCCACTTTAGCAGATCATAATAGGAAAATAATATTAATTGCATTAAAATTCGTAAAATGGTCACAGACGTAGTTACAATTATAAATGTTTTACCGGAGTACCCTCACCGGAACAAGTTGTACCTGCAGCAGTCCACCTAGCTTCAATACCGTTTTAAGTGTTCTCAGTGGACCATGGGAGTTGGTGACCTGCCGGAAGCTTTTCTGCAGGCTAGCCTCCAGCTCACTATGCTGACATAGTGAGCTGGAGGGGTATATTAAACAGAGAATTGTAAAATTACTTACAAACACACCCCTTCCTTTGATGACCCTTCCGCTGCGGGTATAAGAACGATGTTCCCCCCTCTCACGATACCTCATCCTAAGGGACATAAACATTATTCACAACATAATAATAACTGCTAGCAATGCAAAAACAATCACACAAAAAAAGCACAACAAGAAAATAGAAAACAGGTATTTTTGTGAACTTAGAAATAAAGTATAATTCATATTTCTAATAGACTGTATGAGTTTAAGAGAAGTTTATCACATGTCTTTTAAATACTTTCTCTTCAACTTAGGCCTGTTTGCACCACATACCATTAAATGTGTCTAGAGCCTAACAAATACAAAATATTTATATTTCTGTCAATACTTAGATCATACCAAAGGGAAGTGGGTCTCAGAACCCTCTTAGATACCTATGATTAAGCCTAAAATAAAACTTGAACTTACATTAGACAATGACAGAAACTGTGAATAAAAAATGGTAAAAATATACCTTTGTATCAATATCTCGATTTTAAGGTTTACATGATTAAAAATGTATCTTAGCTTCTGATTATTATAGTAATAATATATTTTAATTTAACTTTACAAAAAAAAAAAAAACGTTGTCCCTCACTACGAATTTCCAGACCCGGAACAACTACCTACAGGCCCGCCATGCGAAGATCGAACCGCAGCAGTAAATTGCTTAGCCACTGCGCCAACCGTGGCGAAAAATATTTTTTTTTATTTTTTTTTTATTTAGCCTATTTTGTCCCACTGCTGGGCAAAGGCCTCCCCCATTTCTTTCCAGCTCTCTCGGTGTATTAAAAAAATATTAATTTAAAAAAATTCATAAGACGGTGTGGACAAATATCTTCTCTTCTGAAACAAACCCTCAACTTTCTCCAATACTATTACCTATCCCGATCTCTCCTAGGTTCGCCCTTTTCATCTTGATCCCTGCCACCTCTCATTAGGAACCTATTCGTAGGCACATCGGGTATCTCTCGAGGGTCTATCTTGGTGGTAGATACGAGGGGATGCGAAGGTTCTTCGGCAGCTTCTTCCTCGTCACCTGATGGTCCGGATTGATTCCTGTGGATTTATGGTTAGCGGTAGATATTGAGGTATAGTACAGTATGGTATAAAGGGCTGGTGTCCGCAACTCCTCGTATAAAGCGACAGATATTGAGGCAATGCAGGTTGAATGAAATCCTGACTGGATTTCTTTTTGCCTAAATGTAGAGAAAGATTTTTGTATCTGAGGATTGTACTCAGTACGATACAAACATGTCTTTATTTCAATTTTCAAAACATATATGTCTTTATGTCTTTATTTTTTAGTTCAACAGTTGTTGAGTAACTGACATAGAAATAACATGTATCCAAAGTACAAGGAACGTAAAGCTTATCACAAGCAAAGAAAGGCCTATATTTAAAGCCAATGGATTATTGTGGATAAATATTTATTTATTTATCACTAATTATAGCATCATTACGGAATCATCCAATACGATGCTATAAAACACACAAAAATAATAATTAAATTAAATTATTATAGCTTATTTATGTCACAGAAGACATAATAGTACTACGTACAGAAGGGACACTCCCTTCCCCGCACTCATATAAAATACCGCACCTCACCCCGCACTTCGAAGTGTTCGTCGCCGATTCTTGAGCAAGGGTGCGCGCAATCGAAAGAACCGCAGCGCTGCACTACCGACACGAATTCACATTTGCAAATTAAAAGTTTTATTTGAGTTTTAATAACGATGGTTGGCTATTGCGATTTATTTGAATGCTTATCTTCATCAAGGAACGATAAAGACGGGAGTTTCGAGTTTCGATTCCCGCGAAGGATGAAAAAAGGTAAGCATGAGCAACTCAAATAGTAAATAATTTTAACATAACTGTAGTAGTATGTTAGCTATTAATTAAGACAGTGTTCTGATAAATTGTTTTCATAATTATCTCTATTTTTTATTAATTTTGTATGTTTTTTTCGTGTTAGAATAAAATTTAAAGCTTCCGTAAGAATAACATACAAGTTACAACTAAATTGTTGCTGTCTCTCTTTATTGCCTAAGTTATGTCTCTTTCATTATATACCTACGTTTTATTCATGGTTGGACTTAAAAAATAGTACGCACTAACTTTGTCGCGGCGCGCGGCGCTCTAATGCGTTGGTGCGTTATGGTGCAATGTGTCGTGAATTCTATTTTATGTTATTAAGGATCGAAGTGAATATAAATATACTTTTTAGGATTCCTTAAATTTCGATGAATAACCGGAACCTTTATAGGATCCCTTTGTTGTCTGCCTGTATGTCACAAACTATTTTCTTCGAATGTACTGGACGAAAAGAGTTGAAATTTGAATTTTTTTTTATTATTTAATAACGGTTATTCAGAGATAAATCATTTAAACGAAAATATTTTAGTGCAAGCAATATTTACTTAAGTACTTTATTTTGTCAATATTAGTTTAATAAATAAATATCTTTTACATAATAACTACCATTATATTATTTTTATTTCATTATGAACCCGACTATAATAATTAAATAAATGAACGCCCGCCGCTCGTACTAGAACACTTCATAATCATGTGCGTGCGTTCGGGCAGCGCCGGCCGCCGCGCCGCCGCGCCGCCCGAAGTCGTCGTTCGGTTTTCGCGATTTGCGTCGCGAAAACCGAACGACGACTTCGGCCGTTGCACTTCCCGCGCCATTTTTTACGCTATGCCAACCCTACGAGTTCACGCACACATTTGCACGTGTACAAACGATATTTGACTATGTAGTGATTCGGCGTGGTGGCTTTCGGAATGACGTATTGCACTCGTAGATTTGTTTTTATGAATTGTTCTTCTGACATTCAAAAGTGCCTATAAAGGTTTAATTGAAATAAATGCTTTGAGTTTGAGTTTGAGTAGTAGGCAATTATTTTGCGAGTGTTGTATGGAGTGTTTGAGGTGTGGTTATGTTTATTATTAGATATCGACCTAAGATGATGTAATATTGCAAACTAACTAAGAAATCATCATATTTGATCTCTATTCCTCATTCATAAAATATTGTAGTCGACATTTTTCGAATCATGAGAAGAGAAGACATTACATACCTCTTCTTCTTTTTCTCCTTCTTATCTTTCTTCTTCTTCTTATCCTTCTTCTCAGAGTGCTCAGATTCTGCATCGCTTGCTTCTTTCTCCTGCTTCTCTTGCTTACGTTTCTTTGCTGTGAAGCAATGAGACAAGGTTCATAAGAGACAGTCACGGTATAAGTAGGAGCATAAAAATTGTAACCTTAAGTTCCTAGGGATATGGTATAATTTCACAAATTATGGGAGGAGCTTTTTTTAAGGGAGAAAATTTTTATATTGTTTACTAGAAATTTCGCTTTGAGAGAGCACTGAGTGAAAATATCAATTATCAGTCATCTTGAATTAAAAGACCATTCGAAGACCAAACAAAACACTGAACAATATAAGTCTAGTTTTCAGCAACATTTGGTAGGTGAAAGGAAGTAACTGAAATTATCAACCGTTTTTTTCCACATTGCAACATATTTCACAGACTTCTGCAGGTATAATAATACTATCTCAAACAAAAATAATGTTCAGAGAAAGAATATAATTTCAGTAAAATGGTCCTGATGTTGTGATAATGATGAAGATGAGGCTTTTGACACAGGCAACTAGCACTATAATCGATTAGCGCGCTCACTAACTTGAAACAGGGTTTATAGTACTGATAGCGATTTAACGGCGCCGTGAAGCAGGTGAAGTAAAGCTGTGACGGTGGCGAGTGGCGTCCAAGGAATGACAAGAACTGGTAATTGTCCAATAACGAGATGGGTTGACGACGATAGGATGAAACTGGCACAGGTGCGTGGAGGTGAAAGCGGTGCGTACTGTTCCACGCGCCCCTCTCTAATACGGGGGGAGTTTAACACTACACTCTCCCCCGGAACGCAGATCAAGCGGGTATTAGTCCGGGGCAACGGAAGTCGCATTAGATCCCGCTGCTACCCGACGCAAGTGTGCGAGGGAACACTGGTGTGGTTTTAGCCAGTACGAGTCTGATAGACCTTTCCACTCGCCCCAGGGCGGAGGACCATGTAGCCATTGAGGATTTACACATAGTGATAAAAAAGGGAGGTTGGCACAAAGAATGATGATGATGGTGACTATAGCTCGACTTGGAACACTTAATTCGTTTTTGATTTCTACTAATGCTGCTACTCACCATTGCGGCGCACCAGCTGGCGGCCAGTTAGTGATATTTTACATCTTGTAGTTCAACCTATAATAAGAGGTTGTTGTCTGCTTAACCAGACTATCCAGTGGCTGCCTTACAAGTAAGACGGAGACTAGGGCAGAAAACTTACAAGCTATAAGCGACTACACGCCAAGGGCACCTCCTGTGGGGTACACTGGTACGAGTCTAGACTTAGAGCGTCGCTGTAGGAGGGCAGATAAGCTCGATTTGAGTGTTATATTGTCTCACCGTTAAGGCGCACCAGTTGCCCGCAGTTGGTGACGCTCACGTCCTGCAGGGGGCGCGCGTTGCGGTCCACGGGGAGAGCCTCCAGCTGCCGCACCAACGTCGCACCGCCGATTACGTGGCCGAACACTACGTGCACACTGAGGACAAGGAGACGGAACTTGTAGTCGATCATATATGAGTCAACAGAAGCTCTTTGTATTGATATTTAAGGACAGAATTCGGCCTCGAGTGTGAGATGAAGGTATACAATAAATTAGTTGTGGTAGGTACGGTTTAAAGGTTTTCAAATGGAGATGATAGAGAATAGATCCACATTTTCTTTTTCTTTTTAATTCTTTTCTAGATGATAACTCAAATTTTGTTCGACCTGTACAAAGCACCGTGGACAATTCTTTCGTTGGCTTCATTTAAGTGCTTGAGCACGGCGGGCAAAAGAGGTGTGGCATGTCCTGTGTTGGGGTTCCACACTCGCATTCAATACATATTCTTTTGAATGAATATCAGCGATTACATTTTCTTCAACTTCAAAGTTATGTTAAATGAGTTTTATTTTAGAGGATTTTGACTTACAGGGAATCTTTTGTGTCGAAATAAAATTAGCCAACAAGTTGTTTAAACGAATATTAATAAACAATACTCACTTGTCGAGATGCGGCGCCGGCTGTGTGGTTCTACAACACACAGAACACAACAACAATGATAGCGGGCGAGCTGCGCGTGCGCCGGCCGCCGACAGCGACCTCTACACAACGCATACACAACACATTTCATATACAGCCCCGACACTATTATTTTACTTCTGAGTTAGACCTTATGGCAATGACAATAAAGGCCACTGCTTAAAAAATCAGAAATAAAATAAAAATGTATAGGCAGTAGTGCAGCATGGTTTTTTAAGCGAAATAAAACATAACATAATGCTTGTAATATCCCCGAAGGATTGGGCAGAGGTGTACTCATTACTACCCCACATTTCACCAATAATCTTCAAGCCCCATGTAATGGGGGAAGCCTATTGCCAACAACCAGGCACAATTCGTGGCTGCTACTGAGAAACTCCTGATAGAAAAACCCAATAACACTTTGCTTGACCTGGCAATCACAGGTAGGTCCTGACGTTAGGCAAAATATTTGCGAAATTATCTGTGAAAGTTGTCACCAGAGAACCATGCAGCACTACGATATGGCCTCATGACTATAAAACGTGTTCCTTTAAGAGAAAAACATTGTGTATTAGTTGCTTGTCAATTTTGATGTCTTTGCCACTTGATAAATAAATAAATGAATCACGTAAACATCCAACTAAATATGCATTGCTACTGAAGAATTCCTGGGAATCGAACCCAGTTACCACCAGACTACATGGAGAAGTCCAGAATAAAGGGGCATTAAGTATAGACATGTGGGGCTAAAAGTAAGATAACATCTCCATGAGCAGAAAAACAGAAAAAGTAGTGCAGCAATCTCGGCTGTACTGTATCTGGTCAAGATTTCAAGAGAAGTGACTATACAGCCGGTATGCACATCCATTGGTAACCACCAGAAATAGACAACAAACCATATGTGCAATTTTCTTCTTGGTAAATCTGCTGTCTAAAGATTTTTGGGAACACATTATTAGTTGGGTATTTGATTGAATTATTAATATTACAGTGAAAGTTTATCTATTTAGCATTGTTGACTGTTTCAAGAATTTTCATAGTTCTTTTCAAGACATTGCATTTATTTGTATGGCTCGTTCGAGCAAATTTCTAGAGAGGGCTCTAGAAGGTGGTCTGAACCAACCATACAAATATTTGAGCCGTGTGGGAATCGAACAAGCGGCACACAGTGAAGTAGCTCAGCCACTGCGCCAAATGTGGTGCCAGTGGCATACTTTTGTTATAACATTACTGTCAAATTCAAATATATTTATTTTTTGTCACAGGTGAAATATTAGGTCTTATGATTACAATTTATTGGATTGCTGCAACATACCTACCTATATGGTGTACAATTTCTGATGCTGGTTTTACATTTAAAACATTCACTACATTTAACTTAATTTCAATTATTATTTTACCCTTCATGTCATGATAGAACAAACAGTACATTTTGAAATAACTCAATAGAAGTTTATGACATCATTATTGTGTGTAATTGAGCATTGAATATTTTTGGTTGAGCTATTTTATATCAATTTGTTTGTATGGTATTTCATGCTTCAACAATGGAAGTCAGCAATTTAGTTTTACAATATTTAAAGTCAATAAAAGGCAACATTTCAGTGTATGTCAAACTAAACTAAGTATATAATATGAAGCTCATGTTAATAGAATTCTGGCATGAAGTATTTAAATAGCTGTTAAAGACTATATTAAAGTGAAAAGATGTTTTATTCTTTTAAATCATGACTCTGACAGTCATTACAACCCTCTTACCCACATCCTCAATAACTTACATAAAGAATTGAGACCCATTTGTGTCTTTGCCCCTGTTTGCCATAGACAACAAATAAGGTCGCTCATGTTTCAACTCAAAGGTCTCATCTGAAAAATAAAAAAAACAATAAGAGTTTAATTGAACAGAAATTTATTATATCCATATCACATGTCCATATCACATAGTATGTGAAGGCATGAGGAAAATGTAGTAAGGAAAATTTTGACATTCAATGTGGTTGGCTAGTAGAAGCATGGATGATAACGTTTAAAAAGAGGTGGTTGCTAAGATGACGAGTCATAGACTTGCTGCGTTGACCACAAATAAATTGGGATAAGGGCAGGAGAATTATATCATGGACTTACCTTCAAAGGTGCCACCATAGATAGACTCGCCTCCCGTCCCGTTGGCATTAGTGAAGTCCCCTCCCTGGATCATGAAGTCTTTCACAACTCTATGGAACACCATACCCTGAAAAAGAAAATAATCAATTAAAAAATTATATTGATACTATTAGAAGTAAAAAAAAACAACATAATAGTTGCCAATCTCTAGGCATAATAGTTGCCCATCTTTAACCATAATATCAACCACATTAACATTTGTAAAATGATCAAAAATAGACAATTCATAAAATTAAACACATTGGCTACCATTTTATAATATTGTCATCCTAGTATGATTCTGTTATAGTACTCTTTTTAATGTTTATTTAGTTTATAAGTTCAATCTTAGGCATCAGTTAAGAAAAACATGGGAATGTTAAAAACAAGCTATCAGTCATGCCATGCATGTGTGGAGATTGATGGTTGTGTTTTCTGTGTATAAAAAATAAGTAGCGGGTCATTTGGATACCCTATAATCAAAACTATTAAGATCTAACATTGATGCTAATGTTAGTTCATTGCAGAATAATGATCTGTCTTAGTTTTGATAGGATGTTAGTCCTGTTGCCACTACAGAGTCCTAAAAACTCTACTTGAATCAAATGGAAAAAATATGGTTCCAATCAACTAGGTATGATAATGGTTCAATTCTTATCTCTCTAATCCTTGCCCTCATAAGTATGATAGTAGAACTGTACATACAACATTGAGGTGGTTGAAGAGATAAAACCTACCTACAGGCTATCTTCAACCACAGCCTGAAAAGTAAATGAAACCTTCTTCGTCTAACCTTATACGTCAGCGGTTTCTCCGTAATTTTCCCGATACCCATGTCGCCGGCACATAATGCCCGAAAATTCTCCGCAGTTTTCGGAGCGACATCATTGAATAACTCAAAAACCAATCGGCCAGAAGGCAAGCCACCTATTGAAATGTCCATGAACACGCGAGACCGAACCGCTTTCTCGTCACCCTCCACCGTCATTTTAACACTCTCACGCGAAATTAAAATCACAAGATTTAGGTCAACGTTTATTCCTGAAAAGAGTACACGCTAAAACACAAACGATATTGCTAGCAATTTCGTTATTTTCCCGAAACCGAAACATCGACGATCGGCGACGGCGACACAGCATTAACCCATGAGTATATGTTCTGTGCATTAACCAAAGACACAGAGAAGAAAATCGCAATCGCACAGAAAAAAAAGTTTCTGTCAAATTCAATTATTCAAATGGTGCCATGGTGCTGGCTGCCACCACAATATCAGTTGCTGAGCGATTGATTTTTTGTGTCTTTGTGTTTTTTTTATTTTTGTGTTTGGTTGCAATCATATAAAAATATTTATCATTTTTAGAATTACTTATTACAAAGAACATAAAAAATAGATTCTCGAAGACAGTGTTTTTCGTCATTCTTTCTGTGGCAACCAAAGAGTATAATAATATATGGTGGCAACAGTACCAAAGTAAAAAAATTATGGCCGATGGGTTGCCAAACGTACGAGGTTCCTCGTACAAATACGAGATTCGTGGTCTTCCGTACGAGGTACGAGGTCACAATCAACCTCGTACAATTATGTACGAGATTTTGATAATATAGAACTTCCATACGAATATTTCGCATCACTACATAATATATTATAGTAAAAACTAGTGCCATCCATCAGAACTTGTAGGAACTTCTTACACCAAAATTTCATTGCCGCATTTACGCGATGATTGTCTATCTTAGCGCAAATTTCTACTTTCTTTGCGTCTTTCTTTCCTTACGTGTTCTATTCGTTGTACTTTTTTTTAATTTTTTTGGTTTCATTTCAATACAAAGTGATGTTTGTTTTTTTATGAAACTTGCAATACTTTATTTAAAAAGTTCTAAATTTAGTAGTGAATTATGCATTAATTTTGGTTTTAGGACGTTTTCGATGCATTATAAATGTACGAGGTTTGAAAGTCAAAATACGAGGTTTTTAGCACGAGGAATTTTTTTGTACAGTTGGCAACCCTGATCCGATCCAAATCCAAGCGGGTGAAGGAAGCGGGTGATCGACGATCGACGCTTCTCGTTGGAAAACGATTTTCAATTTTACGAAGAAACATAATTTTCTATTTAATACTTTACCTACAGCAGTCTCTCAAAGTTACTTGAGTGCATCATTAGCATTATTTCGTGTGGTGGTTGTGTTAAATCGCAATAATGTTGGGTTCTGGGGATAGTAGCTACATCATAAAGTTGCGCGGTTTGCCTTTCACCACCACCGTGGACGATGTCCTCGAGTTTCTCAGGGGCGTCAACGTGTGTAACGACAAAGAAGGTGAGCAGACCGAATTATTGTTGAAATAAATTAATTTATTAATTGGGCAGTTCTTTGGCATCTCTTAACAAGATGGCAGCTTTGTTTTGTCCGAATTTTGATGGTTCGTTGCCTTTGTGACCTTTGCCAAAATATGCCGGTTAACTGAATATCGGACATCTGTACTGAATACAAATGCTTTAGCAAATTATTTGGACTGTCTGCCTGATTTTGGATAGTAAAGTTTCAAGTTCCAATGCGAGATTTATAAAGTTATAAAAGTTCACTGTTATACATTGTGTGACGTTGTTTTGAAAGTATTCCGGCCGGTTTCGACAACTTACTTAGGCACGCGAAACTAGCGGTTTATAAAATTGCCCGTTCCATTTTTATATTTTCATTGAATGTCGGCGGGTCGTGCGGTCATTTCTACCCACGTCTATTTTTGCCATGTAGTAACCTACTATATTTATGTTTAAAATATTGATAGCGTACACAATGGTTCATTTTTAGTAGCTTGTTATGGTGGTGGTTGTGCCATAAAAGCTATTTCACTAAGTAGGTACAAGCAATATAATAATGCTAAGGTGTATTCTTACTAAGCTGCACATTACCTAGGTATCTAATTTTACTGTCAAATGGTTTTCTATTTTTTTAAATAATATTTACTTAGCAAATATAAAATGAAAAATTCTTGCATAATTTGAAATCATTTTGAACTCTGGAAACTGGTTCTGATAACATCCTCTTGTTACAGGAGTGCACTTAACTGAAGTTCGTCCAGGCCGACCCTCTGGTGAATGTTTTGTGGAAGTGGAAAGCCAGCAGGATGTGGAAGAAGCTCTCAAGAAAGACAAGGACAACATGGGGAAGAGGTATATTGAAGGTAAGTCATTTAATGTAAGCAGTCCGACAGTCACCCAGTTTTCAGTATGACAAGCATAATTTATGCTCTTCCTCCTTTATTACCAACACATCAACTTGCACTTTACAAGATTTAAAAAATGCAATGTGAATACTACTGTGACAAAATTATAGTGCAATCAAATTGAAAATTTTGATTGGACTCTAAAATATTGTGTAACCGTTAAATAGTTAATGATCTTTTTTCCTTGAACTCATTAATTGCTTGCCCGTTTGATAGCAATGCAATGCAAATGCCTAATAAGTTTTGAACTCCAAAAGTAAATGTTATATACCTAATTAAGAAATTGAGGAAAAATAAATGTTCATATTGTTTAGATACATGAAATACTAAAGCTACCTCTAAAGGAACAAGGCAGAAAATACAGAACAGGCCCTCGACAGACTTTGTTTTTCTTCCAATGATGCTTGAGGTCAACGCACAATGTTTTTTCGTCCCATTCTCCTCTGGCTACCATTCATCATATACCTACTCCTTTCCTCCTCACTCTATCATATACCTACTCCTTTCCTCCTCACTCTATCTTATACCTACTCCTTTCCTCCTCACTCTATCATATACCTACTCCTTTCCTCCTCACTCTATCATATACCTACTCCTTTCCTCCTCACTCTATCTTATACCTACTCCTTTCCTCCTCACTCTATCATATACCTACTCCTTTCCTCCTCACTCTATCTTATACCTACTCCTTTCCTCATTACTCTATCATATACCTACTCCTTTCCTCCTCACTCTATCATATACCTACTCCTTTCCTCCTCACTCTATCATATACCTACTCCTTTCCTCCTCACTCTATCTTATACCAACTCCTTTCCTCATCACTCTATCATATACCTACTCCTTTCCTCATTACTCTATCATATACCTACTCCTTTCCTCCTCACTCTATCATATACCTACTCCTTTCCTCATCACTCTATCATATACCTACTCCTTTCCTCCTCACTCTATCATATACCTACTCCTTTCCTCCTCACTCTATCATATACCTACTCCTTTCCTCCTCACTCTATCTTATACCTACTCCTTTCCTCATCACTCTATCATATACCTACTCCTTTCCTCATTACTCTATCATATACCTACTCCTTTCCTCCTCACTCTATCATATACCTACTCCTTTCCTCCTCACTCTATCATATACCTACTCCTTTCCTCCTCACTCTATCTTATACCTACTCCTTTCCTCATCACTCTATCATATACCTACTCCTTTCCTCATTACTCTATCATATACCTACTCCTTTCCTCCTCACTCTATCATATACCTACTCCTTTCCTCATTACTCTATCATATACCTACTCCTTTCCTCATCACTCTATCATATACCTACTCCTTTCCTCATCACTATCATATACCTACTCCTTTCCTCCTCACTCTATCATATACCTACTCCTTTCCTCCTCACTCTATCATATACCTACTCCTTTCCTCCTCACTCTATCTTATACCTACTCCTTTCCTCATCACTCTATCATATACCTACTCCTTTCCTCATTACTCTATCATATACCTACTCCTTTCCTCATCACTCTATCATATACCTACTCCTTTCCTCATCACTCTATCATATACCTACTCCTTTCCTCATCACTCTATCATATACCTACTCCTTTCCTCATCACTCTATCATATACCTACTCCTTTCCTCCTCACTCTATCATATACCTACTCCTTTCCTCCTTACTTAATCCATCCAATGTTTCCTTGTTCTTCCTCTCTGAATATTCTTAAAAGTGGAAGCTTTTAAATGTGTTGATAAAATTTTTTAAAGCTCATCTTTCTGACCGTAATAATCATCCTTGTTGCAGTGTTCTCCACTGACCGAACAGACATGGAGTGGGCAATGAGTGCAATGCGTCAATCTGACGACAACGGTGGTTTTGATGGACCCATACCCAACGTCTCTGATGACACTGGTATTGTTAAACTGCGTGGCCTTCCATTCGGCTGCAACAAGGAAGAAGTCGTCCAGTTCTTCGACGGTAAGAATAATGAACAAAAGTTATTTTTGTGAGAAGTCATCTTTATGGGGCTGATAGGTATATTTTTTTGGTAGCTGTGCTGTGGGTAAACTCACTATTTTGCAAAAAAACTAACGAATATCAGAACGAACATTTTGAATTTGTTTTAATTTTTTTATAAATATATATAAACTTGATGCAACATTAACATACATGCAGGCATGCAGGCAAAGTTAACTATAAATCACAAAGCTAAGTCAATAAATCAGAATAAAGTTACACAGTACCTGACCAGTTTTACCCTCCACATGTCAGAAATTACCTCCAGCCGGCTACCATTACCCCAAGGCATATAACTTGATCTTTATTTGCACGTCGGATGGGGCAGGGCTGACGGTCGTCACGGAAGGGGTCCACTTGCTCTCCGACGTCACGGGGCGGGCCTCGGGCGAGGCGTTCGTACACTTCGTAGACAAGGAGAGTGCACAAGAGGCTCTCAACAGGGACAGGGAGAAAATAGGACACAGGTGGGGGGCAAAGTTATTTACAATGTGCCCGCGGTTTGATATGCTGCTGTGGTGGGAACTTAGGGTTAAGAAGGTGTGTGAATACTGCATTGTCAGTAACACATGGTTCTATACCTTTAATATATTGCTTAGCTTAGATGATATTGCATTTCGTAATTACTATTACTACATATTCTGGCCTGTATTTAAGATTTTCCTGAGATTTGGTTGGTAGAAAGCCTTTGATGCAATCCCAATATTTATTCAAATCAATAATGTAGTTTATCACATTTATTATCTTAAATAGTTTGATTTTTTACTATGCATGAGGAGATGGGTAAGCTCAAGGGTGAAAACAATCAGTAAGGGCTTTATGATCAGAGGCTCTTTTTACCCACCACAGCAAAACAAACCGTGAAGGCAATATTATATTTGGTGTAGTGGGTTAATATGGGACCTCCTATGTTATTGGTCTACATCTATGGTTTTATTTTTTGTTTATGGTGAAAAAAATAAAAATATTTTTTTGACATTTTAATGGAATATGAGAGAATGGTAAAAATCATAATGGCCAGTAACAGAATGGTGGGTGTAATAGTTGAATTTATGGGACTATTTGTATATTGAAGAAAATGTACAAATAAAATACAAAGATTTTCAATTTTCACACTTTCTTAATGCTACCTTTGTGTTGCACTTTTCTGTTTAAGTTTCAGCCCAGCAGTGAAAGTCATATAATATAACTGACGCAATACTGCTTTTCATGAACAACTTTAATTTCTTTGTTTATTTTTATTTTATTATTTATTTTTTTACCACAACAGCTTAAACATAAAAGTGTTCTACTGAGTTAGTTCGACGTTAGATACGGCATTTAATGTAATTCCGTATCTTCACGACTAATTCTCAAAAGGTGGCATTCAGGAGTGGTACTAGTGATTGGTTGTTGAGTTGTCAAAGGTTGGGAGAGCGCGAGGGGAGGCGGGGTGCGGGGAGAAGATACGAAGCGGGCAAGATGGACTTCGGGAACTACATTATAATATTCTTACGTATAACGTGGTATTTGTTAGTATAAGGGTTTTCAGGTTATATATATTTGTAAGAAAATAGTTTCAATTTTAACTAAGTACCTAAAGTGTTTTTATCTCTAAGCATTTTCAGCTATTCAACGTCTTCGAGAAATCTGTAAATATTTAGGTGAAAAATATGTAAGAGTTATAGAAAATTAGTGCATTATTATAATTATGAACTCTTAACAATTTAATGTTACATAAAATCAGAAGAATTGGATAGGGAAGGTTTGACCAAATCTTGACTAGTGTAAAACAGTAATTTATAATTTTTGTCTATATTAGTATTTTATACGACATCCTTGTAGATTAGACCTTTTGTACATCTATCTCTTGCAAATGAAGTCAAAATACAGCACACAAAGCAAACAATTTATATATCAACAGCTTTTAGAAAAATATAATTTGTCCCAACTTTGAGAAGATTAATTTTCGCTTAAATGTTTAGTTCCCTAAATGGTTTACCTAATATAAAACAGTTTTGATAAGCGTGAACTGAATCCACTTAGTTTAACTATAGCTAAATAATGAAATGAATGAATATAAAATATTTTATTGTATGTGATCAGGAAAATGTGAAATTATGAATAGATAAGAGGACATACATGATACACAATTTTTGTAGCAACTATCACACTTTACACTTTGAATATATAATATCATAAAGGCGAAAGTTTGTGAGTGTGTATGTTTGTTACTTCTTCACATAAAAAGTACTGAACGAATTTGGATAAAATTAGGTTTAAAACCTTTTTTGTTTTGATTTTTATCCCGATTTTATCTTCCCGTGGGATAATTTCAGAGTTGTAGCGGGTGAAGCCGCTAGCAACAGCTAGTTGTAAATAAAATTCACTGAAAACGGGATATTTACTGTTCTGAGTTTTCGATATTTCGGTGCTATTGCAAGAAACGACGGATAAACTAAAGAAACTGACTGAATTAATGATAATGTTAGTAACCTTGTCAGTTTAAAAACTTAAATGGTAAAAAATATTTACAGAACAAAAATTTGTTTAAGTCAGATGAAAATAAACAGACAAAAATCGAATGTTATTTACACAATAATACTACAACTGTTTTTACTTACAACCTGACGTCGTTACAACGTTAATGTTTTAGATGATAT
The DNA here is from genome assembly GCA_932274075.1 of Diarsia rubi. NCBI lineage: Eukaryota > Metazoa > Arthropoda > Insecta > Lepidoptera > Noctuidae > Diarsia > Diarsia rubi. Next base: position 1,244,189 of record OW026420.1, on the reverse strand, counting down.
CGTGATATACTTTGAGGCAAAAGTCCAACACAGCCTGCTTCCTAACAATATGCCATATTGTCGGCCACATACTGTACACACACAAAATCCGCCAAAAATATTCCCACTGCTGGGACACAGGCTCCAGACAAAACCATAAAATACCCCTATCTAACCTGTTTTCCTCCCCAACAGGTACATAGAAGTGTTCCTGAGCTCAGCGGACGAGGTACGAGCGTACACCGCTCGCATTGAAAGCGGCTTCCGATCCTCAAGGGGGTACAGACCGACCCCGTATGACAGGAATGACCGCTTCTCCGGCAGATTCGGCGGAAGAGGTCGGGGTTCTTTTGGTAGGGGTGAGTCTGCTGGTGGTGGATGGCTTTTAATTGCTGTAACGCCCGGTTAAAACTAAAACGGAGACAGATATAAATGAGACGCGATATGGATTATTTTAACCAATTGATTGGTAGATTGTCGCGCATTTCTTGTCAGGTCCATTCGTCTGGTCTCTGCGCTGGTGGAACTTGGGTCTTAGGCGGGAACTACACCAGTGTTAAGGTGGCCTGATTCGGCCGGGCGATAAAATACTCATCCGATTTTGTCGGCCTGGACCGATTCTGGCCGCCCCTACATGCCTGTAGCACCGCCTTAAGTGTATGTAATGAATGTTTGTATAAGCTTACTGCAACCGCTTTTAGACTACTTTTCAAGACCCGTTGACTCGCCCTGGACATTATTTATTTTTGGAATATATCACTGCTTTTAGTTCGCGTAAGGTGAAGGAATTACATACAAATGATGAATCGCATGCATGAGTTGATGCTTTCTATCTAGATTTTGCTATATGATATTACATTATAAACGGTATAACAGTGGATTGATGACGATTTTGTGTCACGACCATTTATTTGTACTATACATGAAGCAACTTTCATATAAGTGTTTTTCTTCTGTTGTGTTGTTTAACATTTTATATTTTACGAACATATAGAATTTTAGAAGTCATACTATTACGAGATAATAATAATATAATATTCCACAACTATCACACAACGCCATCTAGTCCCAAGCTAAGCAGAGCTTCTGTTATGGGTACTAGACAACTGATAAACATACTTATATATTTCTAAATACATACATATTATAGATAAATTACACCCAGACACAGAACATATGATCGTGCTCATCACACAAACATTTGTCCTGGGTGGGAATCGAACCCACGACCTCCGGCATAGCAGTTAGGGTCACTAACCACTAGACCAACAGGCCAATCGAGGAAATAGAGCTTATCTCAAAGTAGAAAGTCGTATTTCCTAAGAAAATATATTTTAAGTTTTGCTATGTGTTTACATATTTTTGCTAGTGACTACGTCGTCTAAATCCATTGTAGACGTCTTCTGAAGACATCATTTATATGATTGAGTTCTTATCTAGGTGGCGGATACGGCGGCGGCGGCGGTCGCGGTGGGTTCCGTCGTGGCGGTGGGATGCATTGCGTTCACATGCGCGGGCTGCCCTTCAAGGCTTCCCCGCAAGATATCGCTTACGTGAGTACATTATTAGCAGAGGTCGGAATTAGGTAGAGTTATTTATGTACCTACTTGCATCGAAATGTTGATATTAATAAGGATCTTGGGATTTCCCGGGATTTATAATACAATCCAGTGTGGCCAACAATATTACAAATAAATAATAATAAAAACCTCAAGGATAGATATATAAGACAAATAAAACAAAGATAATTAACATATTTTTTTAGTATTTACTTTAATTCACAATACAAATATTAATAGTCTTAGCAAATCTAACAAATTGTGTAAAAGTAAATACTTAATTTTATACTTAATAATAAATCACGGGATTTTTGTGCTCTTTAAAATTAATCTCGGGTTTTGAGGCATATCCGCTTTATTCTTTCGCTGTATGAAATCAGTGCAAGTACATAAATAACTACCTTATTCCGACATCTGATTATTAAAGAACTCCTATCAGACGATTCATGTCTTTGAGAGACGAAAAGAGCAATTCTAGAATACAAATGTTCAAGAAAATCCGCTTCTTAAGCTAACATGGTTTATTTGTTTTTAATTTTGAGAGCCAAAATATCGATGCTCTTAAGACTTAAATGAACAAAAGTCTGTATTAAGTATTTGGCTGTGGCCCGCTTGCCGATACGACATTTTCTTGCCCGGGCTTGTTTGGTCCATCGGCTATCGAATACCCTCAAATGCATATAATACTCAAAGTTCCAATTATACCAAATAGAAATGGAATACTCCCTATTCTCCTATACAAAGGTAATAAAATAAATCCTGCTATCGGTTGCAGTTCTTCAAGCCGATCCGCCCCATGAACATCAACATCCTATACGACAACAGCGGCAGGCCGTCTGGTGAAGCTGACGTTGAGTTCGAATGTCATGAAGACGCCATGAGGGTGAGTTTACATGCTAATAACTGGACATAACAGCTGACTAATAATAATAATCAACAGTATAAAAGGAAGACGTATCCACACGAAAGTTACCCTTAACACAAAACAACATAAAATAACTTAACATCGAAAAACCTTTTATTTTTGTACGAAATGGGCCTGCTCTGACCTCAATCTTGTCCTGAAGATAGAGGCACGACAATGGCACAAGCCTTTTTTTTTAGACTTCTCTGGGCAGAGCAGTAGGGAGTGCCAGACTTCTACTGACTAAAAACCACCCATGTTCCTTCTTAGCCCTTTGTGTCGAGGCCGCGGTATCTCTTACGAACAACCCGCAGCCCCACCGGATAGCACGAGCCTTAAATAAACTTGCCCTCTAACTTTAAAGTAAACATTCCTTCACGAAAAGTTTCTCTAGAATGCATCTTCGTACATTATTCCTAAAAATAACCGAAAAACAAGAATAGATTTTGAAGATAGTATCTCATCTACACCAATCACTCATGCGTTTTTGGAGGGTCTTTAATCATCAAATGACTCCTTCCAATTTGCTGTAACAAAGGAGCAGAGATATTACATAGATAGTTAAGAACCTAAAAAGCGCTCTGAATACAACTTCATAAACCTCGGGTCGATTTTCCCCATTCAACTAAGTCATATATTGCTCCCAGGCTATGAGACGCGACAAGAACAACATGGACCATCGGTACATCGAGCTGTTCCTCAACTCCTCGCCTGGAGGTGGTGGCGGCGGTGGCAGCGGCTTCAAGCTCAACAGGAACTTCAGGAATAGTTACTGAACTGATACCTAGGAAGGGAAGGTAGCTGGGGAAATACTGATAGATGCTAGCGTGAAAGCCGATGGTTTCTTTACAAAATGAACTAAAAACGACACAAAGTATGCTAGGAGCTCTTTCTCTGTTGTTGGTTAAAAATATACAGGGTGTTTGGAAGGGAGCTGTACATACGCCTAGGGTAGAAACTAGGGATAGTCTGCTACCTACCCCCGCCCATTATATTGACCTTGGCCTCAAGGTTTTTTTTTAATTTAAAATTATTTCTTTACCTTACTACGGTACTTCAGGCCCCATAACTTTTCTTCTCCACAATTTTCTGGTGTAAAATAATTTTTTGCAGGACCCTAAGACTCTAACGATTAAAACAAGACCATTAGCCGACCGGTCCCATGGATAGATTTTGAGCTACAGGTAGTTTTAGTCAAAAAGTCAAATAAAAAATAATAATAAATTAAAAAAAAACCTTGAGGCCAAGGTCAATATAATGGGCGGGGGTAGGTAGCAGACTATCCCTAGTTTCTACCCTAGGCGTATGTACAGCTCCCTTCCAAACACCCTGTATAATAGGGAAGTTAACTGACTAAAAAAAATATGATTCTAATTAGTCCGTCTGTCAGATTATCTAAAACATTGGATACGTATTTTTTGTTTTATCAAATTAATAAAATTGACGAAGATAAAACGCGGCAATGATTTGAGTGGGGGTTTGTGACGACACTCACCGGTAAAAAATGTCATACTAATGTCTTGGAATATGACGTCACACGAGTTTTCAAAGCACTGTATCGTCTTCATTGTTAGTTTACGTGAAAAAGAAAAAATACGTGTCCAATTTTTTTTGGAAATCTATCTGACGGACTTATTTGTTTTTGTTTACTACCCTATTAGATCATTAGATCTCGAACTTGGATGGATGAATTATTAAGAACACCTAAAATTGTTGTATTCATTTTCCAGCATGGCAGGTACGCATATCGAACTTGCCACACAATTTTGGTTACAGTCATCTACTTCACACTATGAATACCAATTAGCATTTTATAGAAAGGCTATTATACCAAGGCCCGAATGTCAAGGAGGAACTACATTTTCGCCATCAGAATTTTGCCAGTTACACTCCCATCGAATGACTTTGACTTATGATAACACGTGACAGACATTTTCCAAGTACATTATCTATTAGAAAGAAACCTATTTATACATAGATACCTTTATGTATGTTGCCGTTTTTATATTAAAATCGTGAAAGCTCTTGAATGCAATTTTGTATGTGCCTGTTTAAATAGGGTTATAGAGTACAAAATTTAAAAACATGAGCGGACTGCATTGCAGAACCACCTTTCATACATTTGGTATGAATCTCCATTATTTTTTTAGGGTTCCATAGTAAAACGATGAACCCCTTTTTAGTTTGTAATTAAATGCAACGCGGTCCGTTCTGGGTAGTAATGTGTGTTTAGCTATATACGGCATCTAAAAGTATTTATTCGGCGAGACGAAAGAGAACAAACATCACTCATGTATCATGAATCATCGTCAATAAATTATTACCTTGTTCTTTATATATTGACTAGCTGTTGCCAGCGGCTTCACCCGCTACAACTCGAAAATTATCCCACGGATCATAAAATTGGGATAAAAACTATCCTATATGTTAATCCAGGGTATAACTTATCTACATACCAAATTTCAACCAAATCGGTCCAGCCGTTTATGCGTGAAAGAGTAACAAACATCCACACATCCATTCTCACAAACTTTCACATTTATAATATTAGTAGGATAAAATTGCCCACATTCATACAATCTCGTTAATATTACGCTTGTTTTAATATCAGTTTTAACTACTAATTTAACTATTATTAATACGGATTCATAACTTTATCTCACGAATTCTTTCCAAACGGGGTCTTTTTTTCGGGATTTTCATTACCATTCAATGATCGCTTGTGGCAATACACGTGAAAGAGACGGCTATCAATTATAATATATCTCTTCGAATCCTGCTCTCAGGTGGTTTCGATTCTGTAGTTCGTCAAGCATCCGTAGCTTTCCTCGATAATTTTATTTGACTTAGTAGAAAAAAGCGTATTATTGAAAACGAAGTTGGACTATTCATGATTTATTTTGCGTAAGCTACTCATGTACATAATAACGCTCGTCACAATTGTATTACAACACATGTTTGAGAGATTTATTCATTTTTAGACGAAAATACTTTACGCCATATTGGTGACGATTATTATTACGAAAGACAATTGAATATGTCGCTTTTTTCAGAAACGATAATTATTATTACACACTTATTTTAGTTTAGTAAAGTTTCTCTTGTGAGTTTTTCTTACATAAGTTTTTTACCGTACACAAAAAACAGTAGGTATTTTAAAATTCATATTACTTGAGTAATAAAATACCGACTGACTTCACCGATTTCTGCAATAAATTTATAATCTACGTATTATTTTGTACTTAATTAAATATATTTTCTTACGAATCTATAATTGTCTACAACGAAATAAATAGTTTAGAGGAACTCACAAGAGACTCAATAATTAAGGCTGAAAGTAAAGACAATTACTTGGCTTGAAAAAGCTCTTCGTCATCAGCAATAAGTTTTGTTGTCTGTGGTCGAAAGGATCAATAAAAAAAGCTCCGAATAATCGTCAATACCTTTTAACCTTAAAACAACATCTATGTACTAAACCAATATTATTCATCTCTTCAAATGAAGAAACTGCAATATAAAAAGCAATGCAAGAAGTACCATTTTTTTATTACATTTTACGAAATGCCCAGTACATAGCTGTTGGTACCTACTTAATATTTAAATTATAAATAGTTATCTTTAAAACCTTTATAAATAAATGTGCGATAGAGTGGATTGGGTCCAAACTTATTTTTGTACCTTTTGAATGTTTTTTGGTTTGTCTGTAAATCCTACCAGTAGGGAAATAATTATTGTATATTGTTTTCCACACAATAATTTTAAAAGAACGTTATTGACACTGCGGCTAATGTTTTTAAAGGTATAGCAAGTATATAGTGAGGGGCAAAAACATCCCGTCGGGGCTGCGGGTTGTTCTACAGAGATACCGCGGCCTCCGCACAAGGGCTAAGAAGGAACATGGGTGATTTTTAGTCAGTAGAAGTCTAACACTCCGTTCCGCTCTGTCTAAGAGCGCGGGGTTATAATTATGATTTCCCACACCCCCCAAAAAAAATGGGAGAAAAACATTAGACAGATGTAAAAAAAAAGATGTCTATTTTAGTTTATTTTTTATCTAAATTAAACTTCCGAGTTTTTCAAAGTTGACTAGATTTTTATCTGTCGTAAAATATCTTTGACAAATCGAAATTTTAATGATTTTGTTGTTTAAATAATTGGTTCTAGTATATTTCTGAATACACAGTTTATTAAAATATGTGTTTATTATTGCATAGATTTGAATACTCTGAAGTGCCAAGTAAACTCTTTATTTTTTTTTACTTCTTGAAATGTGTTAACCTTAAGTCTTGGTGTGCACTTCCGTTTTGTTCTTCATTTTTATTGCACTGTAATCTCAAAAAACACAGTCCTTACATAGTTATTTCATCTGTGACTTTGTACCACTGCCAAATCACACAGTAAAGTTTTATTTCGTTAAAATAAGATTGCTTTTCATTTACGGCAAGTAACAATGTTCTTTAAACAATAATTAAAGCCGCTGGGTGGCTATCAAAGGACTGTATACGCCAGTGTGTATCAATTCAGAATTTCGTTTCGTTTGTCGCAGTGTCTGCATACCGAAAGGAGTTTGTTTTATTTTGTGAAACATAAAGGAAAGGGGAATGAATTTGTTTTTTGGTAAACTAGTTAAGTAATTTTTACTTTTAATAAATTAAACAGATGTATTTTGGTTGTTTTATTGACTGTATAAATATAATAAGTGATATAGTCTCTGTTACGTCATTTGCCTAGCATTTTCTCAACTGTATTGGGGCGGGCTTCTAGTCGTAACTGGATGCAGTTGAATACCAGTATTTTACATGGAGCGACTGCCTATCTCTAAACTTCCGCAATCTAGTTAGTTCTAGTACTAACTAGATTGCGGAAGTTTAGAGATAGGCGGTCGCTATTACTTACTTATGTTATTACTGAGTACTAACTGGTAGTGCGAGCAATGGTGGCCCAGTTTAGTCGGCCTCGACGTACGAATAGTGAGTCGTGGGTTCGAACACAGTGAGGCACAAAAACTTTGTGTAAGTAATTTCATCACCACTGCTCTCAAAACGATAAAATAAAACATCTTGAAACACCGAAAAATGTCTTAGAATCAAAAACTTCGAAGACACATGTCTTCGAAGTTTTTTACATCTACCAACACACTGGGCCCGCGTGGTGGATTATAGTAGGCTGATGATGATGAACTGGTAGTGATGGGTTGCAGAGTTGGTTGTCAGACAGGGGTCGGTCACATAGGAAACTTGGGTAGGTACGTACCTAATGGGCGGTCACCCAACCACAGACGAACTCACGCAAGCGCGGGTCTATTATTATGGAGCCCCACGAGCTCCTCCTAAAGGTCTTTGTTACAAGATAACATAAACTCGGACCATTTTCCCATGAGGGGGGTAGGCAGAAACCATAGACAGGCAACAGTAAGATAAATTGCATCAAAAACGTCCGTGTAATACAGCATATTAACATTTGTGAGCAAGAAACTAACTTGTTTGTGAAGAAAATACCGGTACCTAGTGATTTCCAACTGCAACAATAAGGGAATCACCTAGACAGATCATGACTACACAAGTCATAATTTCGATGTTGGTTTATTTGAACAACTGAGTAGTTTCTCTATTAATTACCACAATGCTTAGGAAAGTAGCGGCAAATACTTTGTTTTCCCCCGCCTGATCATGTGTAGACAGAGTTGCTAAACAAAAGTTCCGCAAACATGTGCGCCAAATGTTGCCTAGGATACAAGGCTTTAAAAAGTAGAAAAAGCTGTTACGATTTAGCGTTTTCCCTCCCTATATTCTCGAACGCCCCAATCGACTGGCAGCTTATAACAAGCCGTTGTTTTTTTAACCCGCCGCAGTAAAACACGAATAGCCAGAATCGAATTATATGCGACTGTCAGGCGCCCTGAGAAATACTTATACTTAGTTAGGTACCCATCAACGTACATTTTACGCACCCTGAGCGCCATCACCGACTTCTCAGACTGGCTTATCACCACCAATGAAAATGTGTTAGTGATTAGGTTATTACTTATTAATGGGAGTTAAGAAACCGAAGCAGAAAAGAAACATTCTATCGACACTTTTATTTTTATGAAAAACAGTAGCCTTCAAATACTTAGGTACATAAATATTAGGTACGAGGTTTATCTGTCTATGCGGATGCCCTGTGGTTGCCACCTACCTAGGTAGGTACCTAGACCACTCTACCTATTAGATAATTAAGCCAATATAGTGGGTTTTCCTAGCAAGTAGGTAGGTGACAGCAATGAACCCCGGGCCGACCTCAAAATCCCCATAATAATCGAAAAAGCAACAAAAAAAAACGTTTACAAACACCACATGGAAGGCCAAACTAATAAATAGGTAGGTAGGTACATTCCGTTTCAAAATTATATCTTATGAACTATCTTAAGATGTAATTTTTTAACGGAATGTATATATTAGATAATATGTAGTCCTAACAAGTAACTTTACTACCAAATAACAACAAAATAATGAAGTTGTCTTACAAAACGCTACCACAATCGTTTGAAGACAACTAAAAAGGAATGGAGACGTTCACCTTCCATCATCGTGTGGAATCAGGCGACTATAAAAATAAGCTGGGCAAATAAATCATGAGCAATCATTAGTGGGGCTCTGGGAAGGGAGAGATTAGGGAAAGAGCGCAGCGAGCGCGGGAAAGGTAGCGACGAATTTAGTGGGACAAAGATTATGAAAAGTAACTTGTATTTCGAGAATGTGATAGGTAAATGTAGGTAACCTAACTTCCTGCCATGTACATAAAATATTAGCTGGCTATGTTTATTAAAAATTAAAACTAAAAGTTAAAACTTACAAAGAACGACCAAATAGGTAATTTACACGACAGACACTTAATAGGCGTCCAAGTAAATTGTAACTATGAAACCAGAAGTACAATATCTAACTTTACTAACGAGTTAATCTATGGTACGGCAGAACTGACTTTTAGGGGGATGTTTAGATAATTTTGTTCATGTTAGCCCACAACCAAAGACTAAATAATAAATAATACCTATACTCCCACAACACAACCCAAAAAGAAAACGTGTTCTATACTAACCTAAGTGCAAGTCCTGCTCATTATGCATGGTCGCTCTGTAGCTATTGAGACTTAAAATTAAAATGCTCGATATTCAACTGCTTCGGTTCATCCATGTTCACAGATAATAAACTGAAGCAAAAATCATAAACTTGGCTATTTAAACAAGGTTTAGGTACCTACATCTGCTACTTAAAACCTGCCCACTTGTTCCATTAGAAAACCAAAAAATCACAAGTGATGACGTAAATTCCATTTCCTTCACCCCGCTACCTCTTATCTCCAACGCAGCATCCTGGTATTCGCGTGGACCGCGGGGCGCCCGGCGGCGGCGGGCCGGCGCGGCAAGTCGGCACCGGCGGCGGTGGCGCACAAATAAGTAGGCGCCACGCACTGTTGTTACTGGCTAGTGTTGTTCCTGCACTTCGGACACCGCACTACCTACCTCTGATGAGTAGGTATCTTCCATTCTTCCTAAAATAAAAAAATATTTTCAGGTAAGATTGTGTTTTCAGGGTATCCCGCGAAATTCAATTTTTCTTACCTTTTTTGTGCCGGTCTGTGTTATACAGCCTGCTGAACAATGAAATAGTCATTCAATGAACTGAAAGTTGTTGTTTATTAGATGATTTTAATGATATCTCTGTGGGTTACCCTGCCCATTCCCCCTGGTAGGTCAGGGCAGGGCTAGTTGCAGGTTTGAATCTTTGAATGCACTCGCCACGCACTGTTGTTCAGTTACTCGAAAGTGTTGTTCATGCAGTTCAGTTCAGATAGAGCTAAGTACATAGCACACCTCTGTTGAGTATTTTCTTACATATTTTTGTAGCAAAGCTAAACTTAATTTCGAACATCTAAGAGTTTTTATGGCTATAGTTGCAGGTCCAATTCTTTCATCAAAGTTACCTAATTTTTCAAATCAGGGCTTCAGCTGACGATGAGAGCTTTAGCTGAGCTCAGTGACGGTGAACTGGTGACTTTTCAAAACAAATGTAGGCACTATGAAATAAAGATAACTAATTAGCGAATTAACTCTTTTTTATAAAAACAAAACAATCTGCAAAAGATTTGATTGACCCTACGCGACCGCGGCATAAAAAACAAAAGAAACAAAGATAATTACGACCGGACCCAACCTGCTGCCTTGTTCGCAGAACTGCAGCATTTAAATACCGCATGAATGACTCTGTAACATGAAGAATAATAAGTTTATTAAGATGGATTTAGCTAAAACAAATAATAAAACATAATGGTAAGACAAATGACTACTAACCGAAAATTAGGCCAATAAATTTATTTGGATTTTTTTGTTTGTGTGGGACACATTTTTATTGCAAACTTAGTTGTTAGTTTACATTCCTAGAGCTGCTTTAAAGATACAGCGTCCTAAACTAGTTCTCTATCTAAATACTCAGGTATCATCATGTACGCTATCCAAAAAAAAATGTCTCGTTTACAAACATTTGAATTAACATAAACAAACAGCCAGACCCAGAATAACTACGTCTGGCAACCGTCGTCGACCCGTAGCATAATTATTTGTTCCGTTCGGGAATCGACCCCTCGACATGCAGCACGGCAGTCAATTTTGTAGTTTGTTGGGTTCAACCCACGATTTTCAAATCATAAGACGTGGACTCTCAACTTAGTAAACTTACTAGGTATTATTTCACTGCTATTATATTTATTATAATCTAAGAGTTCCATGCTAGGTAGGTAGGTATAAGTATTTGCTGGGTGCACTGAAAACCTACCACAAATTACCAATTAAAACTAGTAGGTATAACTTGTAGACTACTAAGGTCCATAGCGTGATCAGCCTATTATGTTCCAACTGCTGGGACACAGCCCACAGGCTATGAGAGGGAGTGAGCTGTAATCCAAAACGCGGATCCAGTGCAGGTTGATAGGTAGAGATCACAAGTCTTTTTCGGTGCCTAGACAAGCCGGTTTCCTTCCTCACATACTTCGTTCACCGTTCATAAAGCAGTTGTGATGAAATAAACTACAATAATATATGATGCACCTGCCTTTATTCAGCAAATCCACGATTTACTGCTTGTAAGTCGGGATCGCCACCACGGGGCCACCGCTGCTCATTGCTCATAAAGTCCATAGTTAGTATTATTCTCCACGTCTAGTCATACACTATTTAGTTTAAAGATAACAATAATATAGCGGTAAGAGCCATCGGCATCACCCAGTCAGTACCGTCCCTTTACGAGCCGAACTCGAGCAGAATCGTAAGCAGCTGACTGCTGATGCTACACACATCAAAAGTGTCTAGGGATCAACATATATTTTTGCAATAACTTTTTCTCCTGATTGATATTAATTAAAATTTTCTTTAAGGATTCATCAAATAAAGTGTTTTCGTTTGTCACAGTAACGATAAACCAAGTCACCTTTGCATTAATAAAGAAATTTGCCATTTTCCTAATAAAGGGATTTTTGACATTTGAACCACTAACATTAAAGTTCGAAAAAAAGACTGAAATAACAGTTTTCTTTAAAATTTTATTGGGTAACTTAAACAATTAATAATCCGTGTTTCTACCGCGAACACTAACAACACAAGAACATCGGTTTGGCATACTCAAAATGAGTTCATCCAAATCACGCTGTGGAATGGCCGCCCATGTTCGTTGCAACAACAAAAAAAGGTCTTCTTGCGACTGGATACCCTCCATATTCGGCAGAGCTCTTCTCTGTAGCATATCCCATGCATGCTCAATCGGGTTCAAGTCTGGCGACTGAGCAGGCCAGGGCAGGACATTGATGTTAGCTGCGGCGAGAATCTGTCTTACAACTCTTGCGGTGTGCGGTCGTGCATTATCATGCATTAACTGAAATAAGGGACCGATTTGCACTTGTAGAGGAACGATGACGTCTGATACAATCGTCTCAGCATAAATTTGAGCGTTGAGGTTGCCTCTGATCCAAATCAACTCAGTTCTTCCGCCGATCCAAATACCCGCCCATACCATGATGGTTCCACCACTATAAGGATGGACTTCCTGGCAGGATTTTAATCGCTGTTGGCGTCCAGGGGTTCTCCAGTGTCGTATACGTCTTGTATCCGGTCTCATACCAAAACGAGACTCATCAGAAAAGCACACGAAACGCCATTGTTCTTCTGCCCAATTTCTGTGTTCAAGAGCCCATTGATATCGAATCCTACGATTGTGCATTGCTATAGGTGGTACCCGTAGCGGTCTTCGGGAATGAAGGTTCACTTCATGCAAGCGGTTTCTGACTGTTTGGGCGCTAATTAAGTTCCCTGAAGAGTGATGAAGCCTCACGGCTAACATCATGGCGGTTATTGTTGGAGCTCTTCGAGTTAAGATTTGAATGTATCGGTCTTGTCTCCGTGTGGTGCAGCGATACCGTCCTCCATGGCGCTCAGCCACGGTACCAGTGCTTTGGTAACGTGTCCAAAGTCGACTGATAACACTCTGACTTGTATTCAGAGCTAAAGCCACAGTACGTTGCCGGGAACCAGCTTCTATCATTCCCACGGCTCTGAGCATTTCTTCCCTGCTTAAATGACGTCGCCGCTCCATAATAACGTTGGTTTTAATCAGTAGTAGCGAAACAGTAGCACTAATAATGTCTTCAATGCGTTGTATGTTTTTATAGGGAAAATATTGACAGCTGATTTTCATCTTTTACTCGAATTTGATTCACAGTTCCTGATTCAAATTATGAAATGCACCAAAAAGGATCCATATACATTTATAAAATCATAAATTTATTACAAAGCCACATCTCAATCTCAAGAAATCCGCATAAAAATGCTTGATCCCTAGACACTTTTGATGTGTGTATTTACATTCCTGCATACGTTATTTACGTCCACTGATGAACTTGGACCAGTTCTCTCCGTGCTTCGGGAAACACGTAGAGAACCAGTCCCGGCTGTCATTTTTGTAGATTTTTGTCAGGACCCAAGATTATTATCTATGTAAAATATTGGTATTTACTGCTATTTACCTATCTACTTAAAAAAGGTTGATAAACGAAACGTTAAGAAGATGGTCTCAAAAGAGCTGGTGGTTCAGAACGGACCAGAATTGCACGCGACAGGGCAAACTTTTGTTGAAAAAAACGATTGTCAGTGAGAAATTTATTAAATATTCGACAGAGCTCTCAGAATGTTGTAAGTTGCAATTGCAAGTTGAAGTGGCAATTGGCAGGCCACATCGCTCGAAGAACCGCGAACTGATGGGGAAGAAAGGTTTTCGATTGGCGACCACGAACCGGAAGACGCAGCGTTGGAAGGCGAGCACAAGGTGGACCGACGATATCCTGAAAGTCGCGGACAACCGGTGGATGCAAACGGCAGGTTGCCGTTCGTTATGGTTTTCTATGGAGGAGGCCTTTATCCAGCTGTGGACGTCTTTTGGCTGATGATGATGATGATTTTAAGCTATTAAAGTAAAACAGTAATAAAATAATATAAGCCATTTTTATTATTTAACTAGCTGTGCCCGCGACTTCGTTCGCGTGGTTGTCGAAAACTAAAATGCGTCGCTTAGACAAAAGTACATTGAATCATTGCCCTGCGTTAACTTACTGACGCCGCGCTGTTGAAATAAGAGGAGGGTAATGCAAAGCACTGACTATTTCTAATACTTAAGTTTAGATGGGTGTTTGTTTGAATCAACCTCGGCAGAACGGCCAAACGGATCTTGATGAAATTTGAAACAGAGGAAGATTTAAGTCCCGTCGGGGCTGCGGGTTGTTTGCAAGAGATACCACGGCCTTGACGTAAAGGGCTAAGAAGGAACATGGGCGGTTTTTAGTCTGTAGAAGTCTGACACTCCCTTTCGATCTGCCCAAGCAAGAGCGGGAGGGGTTATTTGATGATTTACCACCACAAAAAATAAGGTAGATTATAGTCGACAACTCTGGCATTGGCGCGTTCGTGTTCCAGGCGCGCCTCAAAGAGATGTCAATGGGACGACGTCTGCCGAAGGGCTGATGGCAAGAGATACCACAGCCCCGGAACACAAAGGGCTAAGAAAGAACGATTTTTAAGGTTTTTTTTTAAGAACGGTGGTTTTTCGTCAGTAGAAGTCTGACACTTCCTTCGGCTCCACCCAGAGTGGGAGTGTCTGCTCTGCTTGGGCGGAGCCCCACCGTGTTCTCGTAGCGGCAATTGGCGGCGGCGACCTCTCGGGTCCGGCCCCGGTGCAAGCCATGGTCTGGGGCGAGAGGGAATGGGGCGCCGTCGCCGCCATCTGCGAAGTAGTGACGCTAGCGAAAGAGGTGGCGGAATGTGAGAGGGAGAGAACCTCTCGTCCCAGCCGCTGCGGCAGACGCTCCGGGCGTCGGGGGCCACGTGATGGCTTCCGGACACTATAGGCGACGGCCTGTGGACGGTGAGTAACGGGCTAGCCAATCGTCCATCCGTTCTATGACGATGACAGGCCGTGTCGACGGCGCGTTCGTGTTCCACGCGCGCCGCGAAGAGATGTCAGCAACATTGAAGGGCCGACGCCCGTCGGGGCTGCGGGTTGTTCGAAAGAGATACCGCGGCCTCAACACAAAGGGCTAACACCACACCACGGCTATTTCTATATGACGGCATGGTTGGCGCAGTGGCTGGACAATTGACAGTAGCACTGCGTGTCGCAGGATCGATTCCCACACGGAACAAAAAAGAATGTCGTAGGTTTTATCAAATTTAATTTAGTTTTAAAAACCGGCCAAGTGCATGTCGGACGACGCATAATGTAGGGTTCCGTAGTTGCCCATCACAAACATGTGAATTAACTAAACTCTTCCTGCGGATGTCCTGCAGGGTTCTGTCCACGGCCTCAACTGCCTTCCTATTGACCATCGTACACTCATCCCATACGATCAGAGAGCAATCCTTGAGTACGTGTCCCATATCACTGTTACGTGACACACCACAAACAGGCGTTTCTGCGCTCTCTAAATCGATGTGAATTTTAAACATGGCATGTGCTGTCTTGTCACCCGAAAGCAGTGTGGTAGCGATTCCTGACGACGTGGCGACGCTACAGCAATGGCAATTTTGCCTTGCCACCTGACCTCTGCAAGTATGCCAGCGGTAACAAATGTTTTTCCTGTTCCACCAGGCGCATCCAAAAAAACATTTTACCCTGATTTTTCCCAACGCTTTCAAGGACGGTGACATAAATTTGGTTATGCTCAGCAGGGCTATTGCGTATCTTTTAAATGACAGTGGCTATCATATTGTCTATGGATTAACTGTCAAATTGGTTATGGTTTAGTACAAAACTTTACCATTCGACCGTAATTGAAAGGCACTATAGGTTAGCCACTGTCATTTAAAAGATACGCAATAGCCCTGCTGAAGAGAACAAAGCGACATGGTCTTTTCGTATGGTGGTCATTTCGCCCGGATCCTAAATTGTCTCAGCGTTAAACTCCCGATTTCCACGACCTTGATGCGGTGATGATTGGGGAGCTGGTAACCCATATTCGAACATTGGATTGCCGCCGATAGAAATGATCACGTCGTGAAGTGAACCGAGACCGGTGTTCAGCACGCGTTTATCAGTTACTTCGACTTCGTCTCCAGTAGCACGCTTCAAAGCTCGTAGAAAATCTTTAGACAGATGATGGCGACATTTCTCCCACAAAGCTACCGGGTTCGCCTCCACAAAATACCAAGATGACGGCAAACAGATGATGCATGCGGCTGGGACTGTCACTGACGCTCGCCTCCGCGAGGGTGTCATCCCAGTTATAGTCAGCGACGAGAACCGGTGACGTGATACGCAGGCTGCGGGGTAAGTGATATTAGTGATATTCTCCACGCCATCAAATGTCCTCAGAAAGGCGAAAGACCGCAAAAAATAGCATTCACCTGTATTCGGGTGCACGCCTGCACGGTATAAACTCTATCTAATTCTGTGTCCTTGAAAATTCCCGAAAAACCTACCACAGCACCTTAAATTTTGTTATAAATCTATGCAGTTCTATTTGAGTTCTGTTTGTTATTACATACAGAGAAAATCGATGAATTTTATAAGACATAGATGAAGCAGCTTAAAACTTATATAAACACATTTTTAGGGTTCCGTACCTCAAAAGGAAAAAACGGAACCCTTATAGGATCACTCGTGTGTCTGTCTGTCTGTCTGTCCGTCTGTCACAGCCAATTTGCTCCGAATCTAATGGACCGATTAAGTTGGAATTTGGTATACATATGGATTTTTGTGACCCAAACATGTACGGCTAAAGTAAATAAATGAATTTTGAATATGGGGGTCGCTTTTACGGGGCAAATAAGAAAATTAAAAAAAAAGTTTTGCGAACTGTACCATGTGACACATCCAATGAAAGGGCTTACTATGAGGGTCTCAAATATATTTTTTTAATAATTTTAAAATAAATAGTTTTTAAGTTATTTAAGAAAATAGACGAAAATTGACCGTTCCCCCCCCCCCCTTATCTCCGAAACTACTGAGCCTAAAATTTTGAAAAAAATACAGAAAATAGTTCTATACCTGTAGATTACAGGAAAACCTATAAGAAGTCCATGGTCTAAAAATTACATGGTGAATTTATATATATAAAATTCAAAGAAATGTTGACTCAATGACTGATATGACTGAACGCACAGCCCTAACCGCTGGACCTAGAGACTTGAAATTTTGCACATATATACCTTATATAGTGTAAATACCCACTATTCAAGAGTATACTACAAGACAAAATTCAACAATAGACAATATATTCAGCAATTTCCCTCTACAATCCGGTACCATACATACTTTTTTTAGTTACCACAAACAAATTTGGGTCAGATTTAAAAAAACATGGTAGATATATTATATTCATCGTACGGAACCCTCTTCACGCGAGTTCAACTCGCACTTGACCGGTTTTTTTTAAATTGTCTTGCTCATCTCTGAAAAGAATTAACGATACAATTTTTAAGAAGAAAATGCACAACTCCATCTATGAGTTTTAAAAACAACTATTAACCTCGCAAACATGATCTATTAAAATTTAAACAGACAAAAATTCTAAAAACTATGTTTTTGGCTTCGGTATCGATTGTAGATCACATCCCAAGTATTCTTTAAAAAAAATATTCAATGTACAGTTTTGACTTTCCTATTTATTATAATATTATTATGTATGTGAAATGAAATGTTTGCTTGGCCTTCCTAGAAAATACTACAGTACACTCACAGTTATTATGCCTTGTGACTGGGACTGTAGCTTATGGGTCTACCACGCTCGCGCGATGTGCTGTATGCGCCGCGCCGTGTGCGAGGGTGTGGTAGGCCCATTAGTTTATGTAGTATTTTGTTCGACTATTTAAGAGTTACAGGCACTTTTGAATTCTGGCCTACTTGAAATAAATGTTTTGATTTTTCAGTTACCTGTTAATTTCTTATTGACATATTTTAAACCTAATATTTAAAAAAAAAATAAGTTTGTGAAAAAGTTACGCTTACGTTGTCCTGGACCATTTCTAAAATTATAGAAATTTATCAGTCTAGTTAGATAAACAATAAGCATTAAGTATATGCCATATTATAACTCATAGTTATCAGCCTTAAACTCAAGGCATCCACAGCGATTGGCCGGCTAAGCAGAAGCCAGTCTCCTAGACTGAACAGAGAGATACCACGACCAAAAAAAAAGTTAGTAATATTCATAGAACATCAACATAATAACTTACCTACATAGGTAAACATTGTTTCACGTTTGATATCTCCATTTTTAGGTCACTTGCTAACCGGGCAATGGGGATCAGCTGGCAATGGGGATCACCCACACTTCTACTTAACTATACATCGGAGAGTCTCGTAAAGGACATCTGCACCCCGCCCTGTGCCCCCCGCCATTGTTACAAACGACTCGCTTTAGTTCCGCGCGCGCGTTTCCGAGTGACAGCCGTGTGTCGATTTTGCGCCGCGCTGATGTAAATTTTCGTAAAAATACAACAAAAGGTAAGGGTCTAATTTACTATTGTATTATAATAAGACTTTTATGTGTATATTAGTCTGTCATTCAAAATAGTGATTTGCAACTTAAATTGTGATAATCATATCTAGTTTATTTGATGTTTTACTTTTTTCTCATTGTTGTGGTTACGGGAAATGAGGATCAGGGTGATCCCTATTGCCCGCAAGTGATCCCCATTACCTGCTGCAGTAATTACCTTTGGAGTTAACTACATAAATTATATTTTCTTTTGTAGATGCCGAAAGTACGAGTCAGAACTACTGAAAAGGCTAAATGGTCCACAGATAGTCTACAAAAAGCTATTCAGCTGATAGAAGAACAGGGTTACTCAATTAGAAAAGCGTCTCAAACTGTAGGTATTCCATATACTAGCTTACAAAAGAGATTTACAAATAAAACTAACTTAGGACCACGTCTTGGACGGCATACTGTGTTCAGTTATGAACAAGAAGACGAAATAGCAAATGCGGTGAAAAATATGGCCAATATTTTCTATGGATGTACCGCTCTTCAGATAAGAAAAGTGGCATTCGATTATGCTGAGAGCAAGAATTTAAAGCACAACTTCAACAAATCTTCAAGAATGGCTGGACGTGATTGGTTGTGTGCATTTATGACCAGGAATAAAATTTCTGTTAGGAAGCCGGAAGCAACAAGCATAAACAGAATTACAGCTTTTAATAAAACAGAGGTGCAGTTGTTCTATAACCTGCTAGGAGAACTGATGGAAAAGCATAAATTTGTTCCAAAAAACATATTTAACTGCGATGAAACAGGGATTTCTACTGTACAAAACCCGGGAAAAATACTAGCTACAAAGGGACAGAGAAGAGTAGGATCCATCACAAGTTGGGAGAGAGGAAAAAACATAACCTTGATGTGCGCAATGAGCTCTGCAGGCGGATTTATCCCACCAATGTTCATTTTTCCTAGGAAAAGAATGACTCCATTACTCGAGAAGGATGGCCCAGCAGGAGCTCTTTACAAATGCTCCGATAACGGTTGGATTAACGAGAATCTCTTTTTTGAATGGCTTTCGCACTTTAAGCAGCACGCTAAGCCCTCTGCGGTTGAACCAGTACTGTTGGTGCTGGATAATCATGCTAGTCATATTTCTCTTTCCGTCTTCGAATTTTGTAAGCAGAACTATATCCATATGCTGACTTTGCCACCACACACGTCTCATAGAATGCAGCCTCTGGATGTTTCTTTCTTTGGACCGCTCAAAGCAGCTTACAAAAAAGAATGTGACTTATTTATGAAAAGCCATCATGCAGAAAAGATAACCCCTTATGACGTAGCATCCTTGGTGAGGAAAGCATTTAGTAATGTTGCGTCTATTAGTAAAGGAGTATCTGGATTTAGAGCAACTGGTATTTTTCCAATAAATCCGGAAGTATTCTCTGAAGAAGACTTTATTGCGGCTGAAATTCTTCAACCTGAGTCTATTACAATTCAAGATTGTGATGAATCTATTTGTACTGCTGCTAATACTGTGCAAGATACACGGTCGATTCCTAGCACATCACAGCAAGTAGACCTATCAGTTCCTGGCACATCAGAGCAAGTAGACCCGTCAGTTCCTGGCACATCAGAGCAAGTAGGCCTATCAGTTCCTGGTACATCAAATGTTGTATCAACGTCACAAAACAAAGTTACTACAATCTACGATTTTATTAAGATGCCAGGGAAAGCACCTACCCTCAATACAAGACAGGGCCGAAAGAAGCAGCACGCTATAGTTTTAACTTCAACGTCAGTTAAAGATGACCTGGTAGAAAAAGAAAATAAGAAAGTTAAAAAATCCCAGCATGACAAAGGGAAAGATAAAAAGAAATGGAAAGGTAAGGGTCAAGGAAAGAAGACTAAGGTACAGAAGGAGGGTCCCGAAAGAGCAAAGAGGCAAGTTCTACAGGAATCAAACGATTCTTCGCTATCAGACGTGAACACTATTGACTTATGCCAGGATGATGAGAATGATGATGACGAAGACGCAGGAAACAGATGTCTAATATGTGGCGAATTCGGCAGAAACAACGAAATGTGGTACAGATGTACTTCATGTGGGCTGTGGGCTCACGCCGAATGCACCGGATGGGACTCGGCCAATGGTTATATCTGCGATATGTGTTAGTTTTTATTTGATCCTGATTTCCCACAGGGTGATCACAATTGCCATCACCTCGGTGCAATGGGGATCAAAACTGTTTTTTTTTAACTTTTAAAATTGCCAAAGTATGTACACAAAGTGATTAAAAGTGATCTCATTTGATAGGTGAATAAGTAAATTATATAATTAGGCGGTTGCAATAAAGATTTTATTTTTAAATAAGCTTTTATTTGAATTCTCGCTTAAGTGGTTCCCATTACCCCGTTTTACCCTACCATACAGTTACAAAATGGAACACACAATATATTATTAACACTCTGGGTGTGACTGAAATGCTTACTGACTTTTTCAAATGATGCAGAAAGACAGTAAAATTGCAACGAAATTTTACTGTACTGACCAAAAGAGTATAATAATACTATGGCAGGACCGTACCCCAGTTTAAAGAGTGCTAATTTTCACGGCGGTGCTCGTACTGTCATTCAACAACATCGAAAAGTCTACGTGATAATCCGTAGAACAGTACCTAAAGTTGCTGAGTAAAGGCCCGAAATTTGTTGATATAATCTTTTACCGTCAAATCTTACTCCGTTTAGTTGTATGAAAGATTAGCGCCTTATTATAAAAATCCTATGTGGTGGAATTATTTTAAAACTTCATTAAATAATTTAGCAATAACTACTGTCTGTTTTGTATGTTGTTAGGTGTGTAAGTACCTAGGTACACACCTAATAGACAACTAGTTAGAGGTGTCTCTACCTAAACCTCAGGGGATAACAGGCGCGATGTTATGTCATATGTGTTATGTATTTATTCGTAATCTTTTTATTAATTCGTTTAAAATATTAACATCAACAGATAGTTCAAAGGATGAGTTATTTTTTAGATAATATTATTTTGTACCCTATCACAATGTTGTCTTATTTAACCCAAATGTTGACTGGTAGATAACCCCTTGTTAGCCCTTGTTACATTAAGTACATTTAATTATGTACTAGTACACGAAGTTTTAACAAATAACTAAACAACTTGATGTATTGAAATTGCACGATAAAAAACTATCAAACAATATTCCCGTAATATTGCTTTCAACTCCTAAGCGTTGAAGAGTAAGTAGGTACCTTCCATAATCAGCTCACATAGATAACCTGACAGTATACGTCCCCATAATATTTTATTTTAGTCTCCTAACTAGCATTATTACTTCAAACATTGGAAGGGGTCATCGTTCGGCTGGTGTTTTCCTGGACCTTGCGAAGGCCTTTGACACAGTTTGAATTTCTATACTGCTAGGAAAACTTGAATCCTTCGGTGTCAGAGGCCTCTCCTTAGATTGGTTCAGCAGTTACTTGTCTGATCGACATCAGTGTGTCAAAATTGGGGATATGCTAAGTGGGAGCCTTCCAGTGCCCTCGGTGTGCCTCAGGGAAGTATTCTGGGGCCAACCCTTTTCATTATGCACATGGATGATATTCTGAGGCTCAATATGGCGCAGGCGGAAGTGATCTGCTATGCTGATGACAGTTCAATAATTTTTCACGGTGCTACTTGGAAAGAGGCAATGAACGCAGCTGAAAAAGGGATGAGTATAATAATGGCATGGCTGGAACAAAAATATTTTAACTCTGAACTTCAATAAAACAAATCTAATAACTTTTCATGTCACTCAATCAAGTAGGCCAAATATTGATTCACTCAAAGTACATAACAACAAGTGCAGTGTCTCAGCAGCAGCATCCGTTCCGGCCACCGACTGTAACTGCAACATCATTGACAGAGTAGTATCAACGAAATATCTAGGCGTCATAATTGATCAGAACCTGAATTTCAAAGAACACATACGAACACTCGCGAAAAAGACTCGTAAATTCATTTACGTCGCTAAACTCTTACGAGCCAGTGGTCCAAAAAACATTTGCATTAGGGTGTATACATCGCACTGTGCCAGTCTGTCCTACAATACTGTGTCGGTGTCTGGGGTAGCGCTGGGAAATCGTCCATGCTGGAGTTGGAACGCGCTCAGAGAGCCGTCCTCAAAGTACTTTTAGGAAAGCCGTTTTTTTGGAAAGTGTCGTTTCTCTACGGCCGAACTGTAAAAGGAGGCCGGGGTATTAAGCGTTCGTCAACTGTTTGTCATGCGGTCAGTTTCAAACCTAATAAAAATCAACAATGTTGTACTAAGAGAGGTAGGAAAATCGCGGAAAGAATCCCCCTCCCAAAAATCAGAACCCACTTTGTGGCTCGGCTTTCGACATACCTTCCTACAAGAGTATTTAATGCTATCAGCAAAACTTTCAGTGTCCCCCAATAACTACCCTGAGGCCAAAACTAAATTAAAAGAATGGTTACTAGGTCGAACTTATGAGGAAACAGAAGGTTTACTATGCAGCTCAAGTTAATACCCAGTACCCACACACACTAAGACGCAAAACACAATTACACACCCTCATAATCACTTACACATCCTACATCCCCACACCTACGCATCTCAATGGTTATTCTTGTTTATTTGTACCTATGTTTTCAAAATTATTAATCATTATTAGTTAAATTTCTCTCTTTAATCACTTTTTGTTTATTTATGTAAGACAGTTATTTTCAATGTTTGTAATTATTGGCTATAATAATATTTTATTTCTAAATTCCATAGTCACTTTGATATTTTTCTTGCGCTAGCAGAACAATTAAAATGTACAACTTTGTGAAGTGTCTGGGTCATCAAGATACAGGCTGTGCCTAGTTTGGGACCCGCTGTTAATCATGTCAGTTTTCTGTTGTGTTAGCTAAATAAATGAATTTGAATTTGAATTTAGGAATTATCCTCCAACTCATCAATAAGAGGTGATGATTGCCAGATGTGAAAACTTGAACAGCGTTTGAAAAAAAACACGTAAGTAATTTGTGCCTATAAAATTAGAGGATTGTCCTCGATTCCCATGAGATTCCATAATTAGATTGTGACATGGTAACATATGAAACCACCTCGGGTAGGTACACTCTTTCGAATAAAAAAATAAATCGAATCGGTTCAGAAATGAATATTTGTCGGAAACAAACATATACGAATTGAGAACCTCCTCCTTTTTGGAAGTCGGTTGAAAATCTAGGAAACGTTTTATGAGTATAAATTTTAATTAATTACAAGAAGTAATTAATTTATTCAAACATCACAACTATCTTTCAATCGGAAACCAAGTCTTTTAAGCCACAATAAAAGCTACCTACTTCTATAAAATAAAATATGTCGGGTTACAAAATATCTATGGGAAAATATAAACTGGGTTTATTTGAAAAATGGAACCTTGTTGTTCTCAAAATATTAATTTACTATGATTATTATTAATTAATTTAATAATACACTGGTGCATCTCGTGGCTTAATAAGACCTGCCACTCTGGTCGATCTTTAGGTTAAGCCGCGCTTACCAAGGTTGGTCTGAGAATGGGTGATCATCCATTACATTCCGAGTTTGCCGTTGTAGTTCGAGTTGGTCCCGGCTGCATATGTAGATCTTTGGCAGTCGTTACAGGTAGTCAGTTACCTGAAAATCTAACAACCAGTCTTACTAAAGGGTATCGTATTACCCAGTATTAACTAGAAATATTCAACATGCGTTCCTGTGAAAAAGGGTCTTGACAGACGGACGGACAACAAAGTGATCCTATAAGGGTTCCGATTTTACCTTTTGAGGTAGGGAACCCTAAAACTTTGTCTCTCTGTCTGTCAGGTGACCCGTCTGTCTGTCTGTTTGCTCTGATTAATCTCCAAAACGGCTAGATCGATTTTGACAGAAGTAACTGGCAGATAGCTGATGTTATAATTAGTAACTTGGGAAAGCAAAGAAAGAAAGCAAAGCACATTCAAATAGAAAAATAGACTCCGGACGCAGGTTGGTCGAAGCAAGTAAAACCAATTCAAGTGGAGATTCATAGATGACTCTGCCCTGGCACACCATCTACTCCTTACTTGCACACATCACAAGAGTTAATCACGGTCGGAACTGAAAATGCCAAACTCGTCGCTGATTTTGGGCTGACTCAATTTAACTATTGTAATTGACACGTTAAGAAGACGAAGTCACTTTGCGGGCGTCAGAAGAAATGTCCAGTTCGTCAAGAGTGCACGAACGGTCATTTCAGCATTTTCGGACACTCCAACTGACTTCTAGTTTCTTACAATCTAAAAATACAACTGAAAATGACAAACTCGTCGCTGATTTTGGGCTGACTCAATTTAACTATTGTAATTGACACGTTAAGAAGCCGAAGTCACGTTGCGGGCGTCAGAAGAAATGTCCAGTTCGTCAAGAGTGCACGAACGGTCATTTCAGCATTTTCGGACACTCCAACTGACTTCTAGTTTCTTACAATCTAAAAATACAACTGAAAATGCCAAACTCGTCGCTGATTTTGGGCTGACTCAATTTAACTATTGTAATTGACACGTTAAGAAGCCGAAGTCACGTTGCGGGCGTCAGAAGAAATGTCCAGTTCGTCAAGAGTGCACGAACGGTCATTTCAGCATTTTCGGACACTCCAACTGACTTCTAGTTTCTTACAATCTAAAAATACAACTGAAAATGATAACCTTAACATTATTTTCTCGTTTCTACTGTAGAATTAGATTATATAAAAATAAAAAAAAAGATCCGACGAATCGAGAACGTCTTCCTTTTGTAAGTCGGTTAAAAAAAAAAAGAAAAATGTCTATAGCTCGGTCTTCCCCTCGGCCATGTTTTTATTAGTCGCAGACACCTTATTAGTCGCATACCACACTAATTCTGCGAAAATATTCAAGCTATAAATTAATTTAGTTCATTAGTATACAAAACAAACCCTAATTTTAAGCATGTTTAATCACGTTTGTTCTGCTCTATAAATATGTATTTAGTAATAAATTAAATAATAACTGTCAAGTTCAACTGTAAAAAAATCCGTAAATAATTCATTTAAATTTTTGAAAGCCAAGTTCCAAGAATCATCATCTGCCTTTTCCCAACTATGTTGGGGTCGGCCTTCAGTCTTACCGGATGCAGCTGAATACCAGTATACTATATGGGGCGACTGCCTATCTGACCTCCACAAACTAAGTTATACGAGGTAATACCGGTTACCCTTTGGTAATAATGGAAATGGATACAGAGTGGGAAAGAATATTATACAGTGTAAGTGTCAAAACAGAGTGAGACTCGTTAACAAAAATAATCCCACTAATATAAACGCGAAAGTTTGTAAGTATGGATGTTTGTTACTCTTTCACGCAAAATCTACTAGTTTATAACCTGGATTAACACATCTTTTTTTTGTCTCGATTTTATTTTCCCGTGGGATAATTTTCGAGTTGTACCGGGTAAGCCGCTAAACAATTAATAGATAGATTTATGAAAACTGAAAAATTAGTGATCATTAAAAAAAGTGCTTGGCCAAAATTTACCTACTGTATTTTACGCAAAAATCGACGTTAGTGAAATGTGTAAATCTCAGGTATTAATTGTATTATAGGTAGCGTAAAAATGTGTAAACTGGCTTCCTAAGGTTTGCAAAAACTTCAATGTTCTGTAAAATTAAAAATATTTTTTGCCCCAAATCTTGAATTCCATACGGTACGGTACTTCTACACCGCTAGCTACGAGATATAGGGTCACTATCAGTAATTGAGTATTCACTTATCAAAATTTAAGAGAGATCTACTCGCGGAATAACGATTGCAAAATAAATAATTGAATATTGATTTTTAACCGACTTCCAAAAAAGGAGCAGGTTCTCTAAAATACATACCCACGAAGGGTATGTATTTTTTTTCTATGTTTGGCCCCGCATATCTCAGTCAATAGTGTAGTTAACTAAAAATATCTAATTATTCCGTAAGTCAGATTTCTTTTTCACGTAAGCAAACAATGAAGACGATACAGTGCTTTGAAAACTCGTGTGATGTCATATTCTTAGACATAGTATGACATTTTTAGCGGTTAGTGACGTCACAAACCCCCACTCAAATCTTTGACGCGATTTATTTTCGTATTTTTTTATTGATTTGATAAAACAAAAAATACGTATCCAATATTTTTCGAGAATCTAACAAACGGACTAATTAGAATCATATTTTTTTTAGTCAGTAAACATCCATATTGTTGACCGATTAACAAAATTGTTTTGTGTTTGAAAGGGTACACTCCCGAGGTGATCCCATTGTCACCAAGTCAGGATCTGATGATGAAATCCCTGAGAAATCGAGGGCAACCTCCAAATTTTATAGTTTAATATTATAATTTCACATATTTTCTGATGCTGTTCAAGTATTTGCGTCTGATAATCATAATCTCATGTGGCTGCGCTGATGATGGCAGGTACAACTCCTCAATGGTTAGGAGCTGAAAGAAAAACCCTTAAAAATTATGCGTTTTTATGGACCGAAAGTTGTATTCTTTCAGGCAATTAGGTCGAACTGATGATAGAACGTAAATCTCATAAACCGACTTTAGAAAAAAAAGAGGTGCTTAATTCGTGGAAATCTTTTCTTTTTAATTCTTTTTTGTTGAAAAGGAGATATCTCAAGGGTGGTACCATGATAAGGAAATCAGGAAAGGAGAAATCGAGGGCAAACCTCAAATTTCAGGCACTGATTATTTGCTTTTTCTAAAGTTTTTTAAGTATTCGCCTCTAACAGTCATCACTTCATGTTGATGTGCTGATAATGGAAGGTATAACTCCTCATAAGGAGTTGGAGGATAGTTCACTAATAAAATATTGTGAGGACGTATATATGGTTGTAGATTTTCCGGTTATCTAGGTGAGATGAATGTGGAAGGTACTACTCCTCAACGGTTAGGAGTTGAAAGCAATTATAAGAAAGTCTTGAAGGTGTTAGGTGGTTAGGGGTTAGGTTATTTGGTTGAATGTTAAATGCATAATAAATATTTGTATAGGATATTATAACTAAAAATGTTTTTTTTTTGCAAAAATAAAAACTGACTTCAAAAACACAGTATAAATAATGTCACCGACTTCAGAAGCTGATTTTTCTTGTGAAGTTTTTCACTCTTTTGTTTTTCCACTTTTTTTGTGTTTTTTACTTTTTGTAATCTTAAAGTTGGTTTTTTTAGCAAAAAAGTTTTTTTTACGCATGTTCTTGTAATGTTTGCGTGGTGATTGGTTGTCGTGGTATGGTCATGTGATGCGGAGGAATTAAGAAAATATCGTAAGAGTAGAGGGCATGGTAGAGGAAGACCAAATAAATGATGGATAGACTGTGTAAAGTATAATGTGGTAAGAAAGGAGGTGTCTGCTGAGATGATGGGTCACAGAGAAGTATTGAGGAAGACATGTTAAATTCATCTAAATTATTTATTAATTTAATTATTTTTTAATTTTTTTTTTCTAATTTTTTTTTTTATTTTTTTATTTTTTTTTATTGGGACTAGATGGCGTTGTGTGATAGTTGTGGAATACTATTATTATTATTTGGGATAAGAGCTGATGTAAGATTTGCGTTTCAAAGCGTTCACGATTACATCTTATTAAATTACTATCTCATCTCTATCTATAAGTTTGTCTGTAAAAGATTTCACATTGAGATAGAAACTCATGAAAATAATTTGTGACTCACAAACATAAATCTGATGTCCAGTAAAGCGTTTTCTATTCTGTTTTACTTTAAAATATTAATTAGATTTGGCACGCGTGACTGCAATTCTGTGTGTTTTAGTGAATGCATGCTTCGTGAAGTTCGGCTATAAAGCTTTCTGTGAAGGGTGTAAAAAACTAACAGATAAAGAGGGATATTTTTCAGTAGTTGATGTAGTGCTAAGGTAGAAGCCTAGGTCATAATTAGGTATATATCAGTTATGCAGCTAATTATGATGAGTAGGCATTATAGGTCTTTTGTTTTCGTTTTCTATAACTTACATGTGGATAACGGACTTTTAGAGGAAGATCAGCAATAGGAGTAAAGAAATAACCTCAAAATTCGTGATTTCTTTTCAGGCGACGCGTAACAGCTCGAAGTAAAAAGAGATCTCTCTTTCCTTAAGCTAAAAAATTGGAGATAGAGTTTCTTTAGTGATAATTAACCGGGTTCTCTTACCCAATATTATTATGTGTACCAAATAGACTGATTTCATAGACTTCTGATGTGGTTGTTCTTGTGCTGCGTAGCAAACTATGTATGCTCCTCCTAGTCAACTTTTTAACACAAAGGTTACTTTTGCCTGCATGTTTTGGAGCTCAGAAGCTCCAAAACATGCAGGCAAAAGTAACCTTTGTGCTGCGAGTGTTTGGGCCCCAAAAAATATACAATACTATTATGGCAGTGACAAGAAAAGAAGACCCATTTTGACTCCACAGTCTTACCAACAGAATGTGTCATGGTGTTAAGTGATGAGCATAGATCGGAATAGGTTAGAATAATATGGATATTCCCCGAGTCCCAGGAATTCGTTTCTAAGTAGTAAAATCATGAAAAAAATGACATAAACCATTTTTATACATAAGTATTGACAAAAAAAAAAAAAAACATTAAAATCCCGTAGTATCAGTCGGGATCCCGTGGAATATTTATATTAACATCAATGTTTGCGGTCAATGAACCTAAATAGCTCTACCTATTCCGATCACTAGTGATGGGTGTTGGGCCAGCGACCTTGAAAGAACGTCGGCAGGGAGACGCGGCGAGCAGGCGACAGCTTGCCAGGATGCACCCACATCCTACGTAGACCCAGATGAGGGCACTTTGTAGGGTGTGAGCATGATTGATTACGTCATTTGTTTTATGTGTGTGGGGCCAGCGAATTTTGCATCTAATGTAAAAAGGGTAAGTAAAAATTTTAAAACCATAAATATGTATTCTACATAAGATCACGCCTGTGATACCCGAAGGGTTAGGTAGAGGTGCACCTAATAGTACTCCCACAATTCGCTACATAATTATATTTAAATTCCATGTAATAGCGGGCAAGCCTATTGCCATGAACAAGGCACAATTTTTTTTTCATGTTGCCCCTCTATGATTTCTTCTGTATCATGGGTGCGTTTAGAAACATTTAAAGTCACATAAACCCAGAGCCGGAACAACTATCTGTATGTAGACTATAAAAATATTTGTTCCGTGCAGGGATCGAACCCGCGACACGCAGCGCAGCGGTCTAATCGTTCAGCCCGCGCTGCCGCCTGCTACTAAGAATCTCCGGATGTGGAGAAAAACCTAATAACACTTTGGCCGACTCGGGAATCGAAACCACAACCTCACGCTCAACAGTCGCGTTTACGACCACTAGACCTACGAGGCAGAGTAAGGGAGTAAGGTCTGGTTTCCACCAAAGCGGAGAGGAGCGGAGACGTGTGGAAATCGGCCAATCACATCAGTTAAAATTTACATCTGATTGGACGAATTTAGCACATCTCTCCGCTTTGGTGGAAACTGGGCCTATGAGAGTTGGGCTCTTTCTGACTTCATTAGCAGTGTTTGCCTATATATGCGCAATAGCAGACAGTCTTACTAAACATGTCTAAGGAAGCAACACAGTCATGTAAATACGCCGTCTGTCCGTCCGTCTGTCCGGGGTGTAAGACTGCCCGGAATGCGGACGTGGTTGCGTGCCAAACGTGCTATTGCGACTAAATGATGATACTCCACTTACGGCATCAGTGTTGTGAGGCTTTTTGTTTTGTGTCGTGTTAATTGCAAGTGAATCTTTATTGATTCGCTCAAAAGTTGATCAGCTTTTTAGACTTTTCTCTTGATACCTAAGATACAGACTAGGTAGCTGTCTAGTTTCGGGGCTTATTGATATATTATAACGCTTTGTAACTTTAGATGAAGGTAATAATCGTCTCATCCTATATTAAAGTCACTCATTAAATGCGTGTGTGTTCACATAGAACTCATTGAACGTGGTAACGAAAATTTAACGCCCTACGTTCGTGAGTCACATGTGACTCAAAAATGCTAATAAGAGTAACAATAAGAAAAAGCTGTGGACGTAGGGCATTATCAAAATGAGTTGTATGGGGACAGGGAAGTTGTTAAATCCAAGTCCTGTTTGTTACCAGTATTACCTGTGTAATAAACGACATATTTGTATCATAGGTAAGGACGAAAGAGTAGTGGAATTGTGTTCCCTGTTTTTCTTTTTATGGAGATACTCTCGATTTCCGAATCTAGAGAGTTTCAGTCTCTTAAATTGAAAAATTGAAGAGCGATCAGCATGTTCTGAAGGTAAAGGCCCAATCTTCCTCAAGGGATAATCAGTTTTCAATAATCAAGTGTAAATAGTAAATGTCCAATATTCATAAATAAGAATAATAGTGTTATCAATTTCTTTTTATTAAAAATACAGAAAAATCCTTTCTTAAAATACATTTAGAAATGCACCTCTCCTGAAAATCTTCCAACCACTCTAACTTTTTTCCAAAATGTCGCACCCCTCTCATCTTCTGTCCCACATGCTCCCAATAGCTAATGTACCAAAATAATCAATATTAGGTGAGTGTAGTTGTTTATAATAAACGGCGCGCGATCGCAGCGTCGCACTGGCGCCGCCGCCGGCGCCGGCCGCGTACTGACGCGGCGGCGCTTTGTGGCGCGGCCATGAAAGCGGCGGGAGCAAATAGTCCCCTATTTGATGGATATTGGCTGTATTTCATGAAATACAAATGAAAACGTTAAGATGCAAGTCGCATCCCTAGATGCGACTTGCATCTTATAACATTTTTGCGTATGACCAATGGTATGCTTATGTAATCTGACTATGATGAGTTGAGCCACCAGTTTAACCGGATGCAGCTGAATACTAATACTATTTTACATGGAGTACCTAACCTTCTATCTGACTTCCACATCTCTACTTTTAGTACTTGGTAGTACGATGCGCCCTGAGAAATGAGTGACTTATAAATCGATGATCAAATTCGTCTAGAAAAGTCACTACGCGTTAGTCGCCTCGCCTTAGGCTGTCGACGAGGCCTTATAGCGATTTTCCAGCTACTGATTGTAGTGATGAAATGATGACAGAACAACCGGATGTATGTAGCGCCACTTCTGGGTACGGATCATGGAGTAAAATGAGTAAATGTTTCGTGGAATTCAATTAAGGAGTTCGTGTATGGCGAGTGGTGACGATTACCGGTAGACGTTTATTGTTTTAATACGGTAGTATTGTCCTGTGTTCATTATGATGCAGTGTAAGTTTTTATATAATTTGTCATACCTTGCACAAAAGAAGGTCAATAGGCGGTCATTAATAGATCCTTGACAGTTGTAACAGGCAATCAGTGACCCGAAAGTCTGACAATCAGTCTTACCAAGGGGTATGGTCAGATAGGCCGTTCCATGTAAAATACTGGTATTCAAGTGCGTCTGTTTAGACAGGAACCCGACCCCAATATTATTGGGAAATGGCTAGGCAGATGATGATATCCTATTCATTATGATGCAGTGTGATTTTTAAGACGTATATAGATTGTACTTTACTTTGCCCGAGTCACCCAATGATAATGAAATCGGCCATACCCTGCACAAAAGATTGCTAACAATAACTTAACGCAACTTTTCCTCCCCGCTTACTTCATGGCTTCCGTACCGCTGTCCAACAGTTTTTGAATGTTTGCATTGCATTGTGACACTATTATATAAATTAGGAGGAAGAGGGGGGATTTATTGATCCTTTGACTTGCCGCCAGGGGGGATGGAAGTCATCCCCTGAGGACATCCGCCGAGCACACTCGACTAGAACGAATGTCATTGCTAAAAATAGAAATCACTTCATTTGTCTAGCTTATTGTTCCATCGGTGATTTGTTCTTGATCTAGCGGATCGTTTAATGTATGATAGATGTGATGTATTCTGCTATCAGTTTATTTTGTATGATATAGCAGTAAAGTTATTGTTTAATAGTCATCGAGAACCTTTGAACTGTGTGTTGGTATCGTGTAATAACTTTGTTAAGTTAGTGTCTAACAAACTACTGTGAACTTAGGCTGGAAGTAGGTTAAACTATCTTGAAGTAAGGAAATCACAATAAAGTTCCTATATCTGCAAAAGTTCTGTTCAACAATGTTTCACTTTGAATATTTCTACGTAATTATGGTTTACTTACTTATCGCTGTTTCTATTTTAATTAACACACCCACATTTCGCAGTTATGATGGAAGCCCCATGTAATAGGGCAAGCCTATTGCCATCAACCGGGCACATTTTCGTGGCTGCTACTGAGAAAATTCTAAGGGGAAACCTAATATCACTTTGTCCGACCTGCAAATCCAACTCAGGACCTTGTGAACACCAGTCGCTCTTGAGATCACTAGGCCAACGAGGCAGTCCCTGAAAGACTGAAGTCATTTGCATATACATCAAAGGAATCGACTCCGGGACTCACTGTAACCACTTGATGGCTCCAATACGTTGGTCTACAAAGTTTTTTAGACCTTCCACCCTTTTTTTGGCAAGCTAAGTACGCCATGGGGTTAGTAGAATCCACTGCCTAACCCCTTAAAGGACTAGATTAGGCACTGCACGTCTTCTGCCTTGCATCTCTATCAGATGCAATTTTAGTCTTACCTTTTCGAACAAAAAACTAAATTCAAAATTGCACAATGTTTTGCTATTTAATTGAACATTTTTGATTTCTCAATGACTGTAAGACTATAAGTAGTGTCAGACAGGTTTCAAGTCATTGACGGAGAATTCGGTTTTACCGTTTCCGCATTGTTCAACTGGGCAGTCGCTCAGATAGATTTTCTTTTATTTATGACCTGCCGACGACATTTATCTTTTTATTAAAGTGCTTTCTGTCGCCAGCCTATAATGATGAAATACTTAGTCATGGTCTTAAAGGTTAAAGCTTTAAGCGGAACTGAATGTTTCTTGATAAGGTAGCATTAAATTTTTGAGGATATTTCCATTCCTAGCAGATAAATTTAATAGGTACCTGCCGTACCTGTGAGGACTATGTAGATCTAGACTATTAAGTACCTCGGTTTCCTCGGTCACCACGGCCTGTCATGCAGCCATAGTGCTGGCCGTTTTGCACGGCAGGCGAACTTAAACGACATCATTCGACGTGCTCTTGTCGCCGTCGGCATACCAGCAATTTTAGAACCCAATGGGTTGGCATGCGATTATATCAGAAGACCGGACGGCATGTCTTTGTTTCCTTGGAAGATAATATAATAATATAATAATAATAATAATATAATAATAATAATAATAATATAATAATAATAATAATAATAATAATAATACGCTTTTACCGGGCCTTACATGGAACCGATGTAGATTTCTTAGCGTCCGTATCCTGGCTACGTTTCGGTGACCTTTTCGGGGAAACCGAAGGTTTTGTCTGTGCAATAATGGACGAAGTTATGATGACGAACAACTACCGGAAATACATTGTGAAGGATGGCACGGTTGACATATGTCGGGCATGCCACCGTCCTGGAGAATCGATCCGTCACATTATTTCTGGGTGTTCTCGTCTGGCTAATGGAGAATATTTGCATAGACACAACCTCGTTACCAGGATTATCCACCAGCAACTTGCTTTGAAATACAACCTTGTGGAAACAGAAGTGCCATACTATAGGTATGCGCCCGACCCAGTTCTCGATAATGGTAATATTTCGTTGTATTGGGATCGACCTATCGTCACTGACAGGACTATTGTTGCCAATAAGCCTGACATTGTGGTGATAGATCGATCGGAGCGTCGCGCAATGATTGTTGATATAACAGTCCCGCATGACGAGAACCTCGTGAAAGCAGAGAAAGATAAGCAATTCAAGTATCTGGATCTGGCTCGCGAGGTTGTCGACATGTGGCACGTGAATACAGCAGTCATTGTGCCGATAGTCGTGTCTGCCAATGGCTTAATAGCCAAGAGCCTCGACGAACATCTAAGGAGGCTCTCGCTTGGTAGCTGGATCAAGGGCTTGATTCAGAAGGCAGTACTTCTGGACACGGCGCGCATTGTCAGGAGGTTCCTCTCTCAAGAGCCCTGACCACCGGTAGTTCGGACTCTGTTCCCAATACTAGTGGACCACTATTTTTTATATTTTTAAATGTTTTTTATATACCTTTTTGTAATTAATATTTAAAAATGTATTTAATATGTTATGAAATGAATAAAGGAGATAATAATAATATTCCAACAACTATCACACAACGCCATCTAGTCCCAAGCTAAGCAGAGCTTGTGTTATGGGTACTAGACAACTGATAAACATACTTATATATTTCTAAATACATACATATTATAGATAAATTACACCCAGACACAGAAGAATGAAAATGTAAATTATCAATACAACCCTCCAAGTTCATTTTCATGTCAAGATTGATTTTTGCATGTTAAAGTCATTCTTTAGTAATTTAGTCGTCGTTCTTTAGTAGTTAGTAATTTTGATGGTTATAATTCGGTAACTTCATACGTCTTACAGTCGCAAATCAAATTTTCATAAACATACAACCAAGCACTGGCCTGCAAATTGCCAAAAACGTAAGAAAATTAGAATTTCGCGGGCCAGATGTGAGCTTCCACCTTAACGCTTTTCGTGACCCAAGGGCTGGCTTTTATCTTGGCCAGAGGCTAAGTGTTGCCATACAACGTGGCAATGCCGCCAGCCTTTTGGGCACATTACCGGCTGACAGCGTTGAGGAGCAGTATTTCGATGCCTTTTTATAGTTTCTTGTTAGTTTATTTAATCGTTTTTAATTATTGTACATAGTTAATTTACCATTTAATCAATGATTTTATTTCCTTATTTTTTGGAGTACCTCTCGAATCTCTTCTTGTAGTCAGCCGTACCCAAACTTTCAAGTATAAACCCACATTAAAAACTACCAAGTTTCTTCCGTGCCTCCGACAGCACGTTAACCGGTAAGTGCCGGCTGTCATATTTGTAGATCTTTGACAGTTGTTACAGGTAGTCAGTGTCCCCAACATAGGACATCCAGTCGTAACTTATAGGTTGTGGTGGTCAGATAGGCAGTCGCTCTCCGTTTTAGACCGCTATTCAGGTGCAGGGTTGGGAAAAGGATCGGTAGCACTACAATGTCTTTACTTTGGATCTGTTCATCGGGTCGTTGAGCTTCAAAAGTTTGTAAAAGTTCAAGTTGTTACCACGGCAACACCTGAAACACTGTAAAATTCGCCGATACTCCGATAATACGTACCCCAACAAGCCCACTATGTATCCATATTTTATTAACATAACTTGCCAACAAGTAAGAAATATTAAGTCTCCTTTCCGTTCATTCGTTTCATTCGTTCGCATCAATCAGAACCAGTGATGCGTTCATGATGTCCTTCTTCTACTAAGTTTTCGTTTTCCTTGTACATAAGTTAACTATTCTACGACTTCCGTAATCTGACTTCTAATAATAAATACCCAAGTGTGACCAGCGATTTCGAAATCGTAAGTTATTTCAACACTGCAATAAAACTTTTTAACCAACTTCAAAAAGGAAAGGTTCTCAATTCGACGGAGATCTTCTTATTTTATGTATGTTCCCCGATTACTCGAAGATGGCTGGACTGATTTAGATTTTTTTTGTTTTGTTTGAAAAGGTGTACTTTTCAGGTGGTCCCATGATCATCAAGTCAGGATCTGATGATGGAATCCTGTAGAAATATAGAGAACTCTTCAAATTTTTAAGTGATTTGAGTAGTTTTTGGCAGAGTACTTTCTCGAAGTGTGCCCATTTTAATTTGGCGAAAATCCGATGAAGAACTTCTCAGATAAGCAACGGAACTCCTCATTAAATGATAGCAAATGACTGGAATTGATGTAAATCTCATGTCTGTCTCTTGTAAGAAGTAGAAGGGGTAAGCACATGTGAAACACTATACTGTTAAAAACAAACTTTAGAAGAAAAATCAGTTGCTGAAGTCGGTGACTTTGGTTTGTTTGATTTTTTTTTTGCCACAGTCTTCAGAAACAGATTGTCTTCTTTTTTTTATTTTTTTTTTTGTCCATTCGGTAGAATACAATGCCGGACATTCGAATAAATGGAACTCTTATGTAATTTAGTAGGAACTTAATTATACTTCCTGGAAACACTTTACTCTGCCCCGAAAACAAATTACAAAAGCGTATAGGACATTCACCAAAATAGCTTTTACCTATCCCCAACAACAGTTCCAAAACAAACTAATATAAATATTTTATATAGACCAAATCAAACGATACGAACCTACCTACTTATTAGATATCAATGGCAGCACATTACCGATCCAAATTATTTTTATTGTCAAGAATCATGTGAATGTGTCAAAATGGCGATGGCGCCTGAATTTGGCGCCAAAAAGTAGCGTCAGTGCGGCGCGTCGTCGCGGGCACAAGACGTAAACAATTCTGCCACTGCTAATAATTCTGTTATGCTTTACTATTGATTAATTATTTGGATGTAATGTTAGCAAGTAGTGTTAGTATAAATGTAGATGTTGTGAAGCAATAAGTCGTAATGAAAATGAAGTGGAAAACTAGGCTGAACGCTAAAACAATTGAAGACACCGAAATTGCCATTTACAAGCTCTATGAATATATTTTCAGTATGTTTACGTAACTTCCATGTACATAAGAATGATTGCAAACTTAAGCTACTAGTCATTATCGCTAAAGCCATAAACATACTTGCATCAGTTTTGAACAACTACAACAACATGGGAAAGTTTCCATCATAACATCTAGATACTATTTTCACACATTAATAACCGATATATATAAATTGGTGTACTTATCTGTAATGATTGATCGCATCAGATCGCGGCTACTACGTTACGGCGATCTCATTAGCAAGTCGGATCGAGATTCCTATTCGGGACAGAGGTGTAGAGCTGAAACTTACCCGTTTCAATATTTTAAAGAAACAGTTTTAGTTTTGATAAGTATTGTATTGAAGCTTTACAATGAATGATGTAAAGGATAGTCTTTTCATTGATAAGTGCATTTTAAGAATTCTTGTATCACGTTACTTTCGTCATGGACTAATGACAATGATCCATTAGCTGTTTCAGTCGTTACATTCTATTGATCTATTTATGATCTTAGATAGCAGAGGGCCTTATCGAAAGATTAACACCATTGATAATCTAACTCTCAATAGTCTGCGGATACAATTATGAAATCACTTGCTGTTACCAGCGGCTTCACCCACTACGAAAATTATTCCACGGGAAGATAAAATCGAGATAAAACTATCCTATGTGTTATTCCAGGTTATAAACTATCTGTGTAGCAAAACTTATCCAAATTCGATCAGTAGTTTTTACGTAAGAAGTAACAAACATACACACTCACAAACTTTCGCCTTTATAATATTAGTGTGATTATGTGCCAATAGTCCTAATAAATGGTTATATGGTATCTAGAATTAGCGTCCTCCTGCCCTTAACCTTATTTAACATAACAATAAACCAGTAAACCAGGCATCAATCATCACCGCTGGTGAAAAATTCCTGATGATAAACTCATCACATCTTCACCCATCTTGGAAATCAACTCCAAGACCTGTTGCTGACAACAGTGTGCTTGCGAACGTTGGACGAGCGACAGTCATTGCCAATGCTATCGTTGTGTTATAATTATAACCCTCTTTTTGGGCTTCGTCGTAGTCGGATAAAAAAATTCTTTCCAGATCGAAGTCTAGTGAATCGTTTTCTGTTACATAGGTAGAGTTAACGATTGATTCTCAAACCGTGACTTTTTCAAATGATGTCGTAAATCAAGCCAACTGAATATCGATGAAACGTTTCGAATAAATCAAAATATCTCCAGCGTTTACCATAAAACATGTTTAATTAATGTGCGAATATATTTCTGGATGATCCGGTGTACGGAAACATAATATCACGCTGGTATTTGCCAACAAGCTTAGGCAGGGTTGTAGTTTGTAGTAACGTACACGTTCTGCCAAAAAAGCTTACTACAGGGAGGGATTACTTTTGAGAGATTCCTGAGAAAAAGCTTAATAACGATTTGCTCAACCCGAAAGTTTAAACACAAAACTTTATAGTCAGCAACAGCACACTTTTGCTGTAGACGATAATTAATAATAATTAATATTTTATTTTTATTTTTGGTTTTTTGTCGTAATCACAGCGATGACTCCTGTGAGGGGCTCGTGGCTAATTGTCCATTACATGCCAAGTGACAAGTGAGTTTGACGTGCTTTCCGAAGCGCGGAGGAATGCTTCGGAAAGCACGTCAAACAGTTCCCGGCTGCCGTTTGTAGTTCTCTGACAATTGTTACAGTCTGACAATCAGTCTTACCAAGCGGAATCGTATTATCAAGTACTAATTGGATTGGGGTGGTCAGATAGGCAGTCGCTCCATGTAAAATACTGGTATTTTAGACTGAAACATAATTGGGAAAAGGCTAGATGGATGAGATGATTCCCGTGTAATGCACGGGAATCATGAGCCCTATCTCACAAGTATCATCACCATTCTGTAGCCCTTGTCCCAATTCATTTGTGGTCGGCGGCAGCCTAGCGCAGCATATGCCTTCTTGTTCCAAACTTCTCTGTTTCCAATCTCACAAGCATACCATAATGCATTATTTTGCAGTAGGAATGTTCAGTTTTGAATAACGCATAGCACCGTCTTTGTCCCGCAGTCGGGTAAACAAGACTTGTTGACAATACTTACTGCAAGCGTATGAGTAAGTACCTAAGCAAGGTTTTCATTAAAGTTCTCCATAGAGTTTTATCACTTTTCTCTATGTTGTTTATGATATACACGTACTTTGGATGCATTCAGCCATTTGTCTACTAGTACAGCTCAGGTTGTAAACAAGTTGCAAGTAAATGTTTTTGAAAGTTAATGTTAATGTCTGTGTTTTATTTTGTTCAGAAGTTTATGGGATAATCAGCCTAACATAATATTTCTTATACTGTGACTGTGACACAGGCCTCTTTGTGAATCTGGGTGTTGGGTATATTCCACTACGAGAGCCTTGTGGGTTGGTTAGTATCGGTTATGCCTAGGATTTTGTTGTTGGTTCTAAGACATTACAGTTTCCTCATGACTTTTCTTTGACCGTTTAGTGAGTGATCACTTTCTCCAACCCAATCTCAGCAGCATTTCTACAGCATGCGAGCAGTAATGGTGTACAGGCTAATTCATTAGGTACACCAAGTAAAACTGATTCAAACCCACGTCCTACTCGTTAGTCAGAGCTAATACAACTCTACAACGCATATGTTGTAATTTAATATCACATCATAACATCACGCTTGTAATTCTCGAAGAGTTAAGCAGAGGTGGTTGCACCTAATGGTATACCTACAAAAGATTTTGCCAGTTTTATGTTGATGTCCCATGCAATAGCGGGCGAGTCTAAAGGGTGTAAAAGTACCCTTAACGCAAACGAAGGACACTTGTTCTCCCCACCACTGCGATCATTTTTTTGTTCTAGACCAAAACTGGGAACCCCTAGTTACGGAGATCATATTGGGGGTCAAAGTTCCAAATTTTGCACAGTTGTTTTTGTAAATACTAGTTTTTCAGGTTATAACTACTTAAATTAGCTCCATGACCTGTTTACCTACTATTCAAAGCATCCACTAGCACAATGTTTTAAGAGTGCTACATTGAGTTTTACCGTAAAATCTGATTTTTGACCGTAAAAAAAAAGTTATTTCCCAGTAAAAATTTTTGCGTAGGGGTACTTAGTTAGGTATGTGTGAAGGGTTGATTTACACCCTGTATAGTGATCAACTGGGTACAAATTTGGCCCACCTCCGTGAGTGCTATCGAGAAATTCTTTACGAGAAAACTCAATAACACTTAGCCAACCCAAGAATCAAAAATAGGACCTCCAGCCCAGCAGACGACGCATGCGACCACCAGACCAGCTAGGCTTACATTTAATATAGCTTTTCGGAAATTCCCCAAACCACAATTACTTGCCAAAACACTCCATAACTCAATTCATTTGTTTCACTAGTTACCTGTCAGACAATAACGCTATACAACCACAAGGACACATACAGAATAGTTAGTGGATATCATAAAAACCGTGTAGTTTGGCCGTTGTTGCCGACACATAGACGCCGCCACCGGACCTCGGACTGAAGTCGCCGGTTGCTTTGGTGAATCACTCATACTTCCTTTTGAGAGGTTTTTAAAGTCAGCGTGTAATTATGGATATAATAAGCTACTGTCAAGTGCCATATCTGTTTCTGAAAGGGTCGGCAGTTAGTGAACTCTTATAAAGTTTTTCAACACAATAAATACTTCTTTTGTTGACACACTGTTCGTAATGACCTAGTTTGAACTGCTTAGACCTAGGATCTAGGACATCTGGGATTGTTTCTCAAGTAAAGAGAGATATAGCTAATAACTGATTGAGCGCCTTATTATAGATACAATTAAAAAGCCATTGTTTTATGTACAGATGGTGTTCGTAAGGCGCGCGAGAAGTTACTCGTAAAATGAGTTGCTATTTATAGAAGTATAAATGTTTATGGGGCAAAAGGATTATGCAGAGTCGTAGCAGGTGGAGTTTTGTGCTTTCTCCCTACCTCTATGTGGAATAGGCGTGAGTTTATATACACGTATGTATATTTCTAGAAAGTTTTTGTTCAAATTGAAGATTTCATGATTGGTTCCTTGATATTATTAATTTCAGATTTTTAGGTGCTTTTAGGGCGGTCTTTAAAAACTGAATCGTACAGTTGTGATAAATATACTTTTTGGGGTTTTTTAATTGTTAAGCAATGAGAAATTGAAAAAAAAAACAATAAAAGTAGTTATTCCATCAAATAATATCAATTTTTTCTATCAAGTGCTTTTCTCTCTTATTTTCAACCATTTCCCTATTTAATACATATTTTAATCCATAACCAAATCTAATTGTAAAACAATAACGATCCTTCTTCCGCATAAAACTATCAAAATATGTATATAATTAGCTCCTATTTACCATAATAAGCACTTTTCTGGCCATCAGCACCGACATCCCGTCGCCGATGCTAATAAGGACATAAAAGAATAACAAAATACTGCATATTTGTTCCTCTTTCCTTGTCATTGAGGATCGTAAATTCTATGGCTGACCATGGACAAAAAGCTGAAGGTTACTAAGTGCAAAAGGTGAGTAGGGATTCGATTCTCGAGTTGCGTCTTTATTTGGGCAGCCATTTTTTTTTTAAACGTTGCCCCACACGGTATTTCTCCTGTATCGTGGGTGCGTTCACAAACATTTAAACTCACATACACAAATACCCAGATCCGAAACAACTCTGTAGGCCATACAAATATTTGTTCCGTGCGGGGATCGAACCCGCGACACGTAGCACAGCAGTCCATTGCCTGAGCCACTGTGCCAACTGTGTCGTGAATTAGAACAGTGTGGTGTGGTTGGTAAGAGGTATGTAGTTGTTTCCAAGTTGGCTAGGACATTGCAGCATTGAATCACCTGATTGTCTGATAATAAGATGATTTCAAGCTTCGGAAGACACGTTAGAAGCCGGTGGTCCCGGCCGCCAAATGGTGGTCGTCAGACCGAGAGACCCCATCTAAGTTGCTGACATCTCTTTTCATTGTCTGGCAGTTTTAGTACTATATGTGACCCACCCAAATGTCCTTTCTTTGGTATTGTTCGTCGTGACGTTGAGCTCGTGGACGGGTCCACTCAAATCTGTGTGGTGCTCTCTTCAAAAGACCATTTCAGACATTAATCTGCATGGTCTTCATGTGTGTATTATACCTTATTGTTAACCCAAACGATTTTAAAAGATTAAAAGAGTAACCTTTGGAGTTTCTTGCCGGTTCTTCTCCTTAGGAATCGACCAATGCACCGAACCGTGCCCCTTTTTACCGACGTTTTATAAGTGCCCACGTAGGCCTAAGTGAAATAAAAATATTTTGATTTTGATTTTTTGATTTTTCTTTGAGGCGCGCGTGGAACACGAATGCGCTCTCAAGCCACTCCTCAAAGAGGGACTTCCGCCACTATCGTGCCCTGGTGTGAGACCCTTGAGGCGCTTTAGAAACTCTGACTCCAGGGTGTGTGGGGTCGTTAGAATTTACTGCCCACACAGTAAGAAGAAGAAAACTATTTAGAAGAGAACATTTTCTGTTTTGAATATAAAAAATCTTATTATTAATATAATGTTACTCCCTACTTATAATATAAAGCTACCTCGTAGGTCTAGCGGTCGCAAGCGCGGCTGTTGGATGGGTTCGATTCCCGGGACAAAAAAAAAGAAATTGTTATTGAGTTTTTCCATCAAGAATTTTTCAGTAGCAACTGTATTTGTGCCCGGTTGATGGCAATAGGGTCGCCTCCATATTATGGTGAGTGTACTATTGGGAAAATCTCTGCCTAAACCTTCGGGGTTTACAGGCGTGATGTTGTGTTATGTGTGTGTGTGTGTGTGTGTGTTGTGTGTGATGGATTTATAAAACTATGAAGTCATTTTCAGGGGTTAATTTAACTGCCAACGCTCCATAAATCACACCAATCGCTCGTTACAAAATACCTATAAAAAATATCCTCAAAATTCATATTGTTTTTCCCAATTACATCTATTATAAGAATGGATGGAGCTGCATCAATATAGCCAGGCGTCGACACGGCGCGGCTTCTAGCCAAAGGTGACCGGACTGTTTGCCTCACGCTGCGTCCAACGGCGGTGGGCAGGGCTCCAGGCAACTTTATGAAACTTCTTTCTGTCCTTAATACGAATCTATGGAGTGTAACTGTTTGTTGGGCGTAAACAGCCGTGAAAATGGACGACTTAGGAATATACAAATGCGGCTTCTGAGCATGAGG
Source organism: Diarsia rubi (assembly GCA_932274075.1). NCBI lineage: Eukaryota > Metazoa > Arthropoda > Insecta > Lepidoptera > Noctuidae > Diarsia > Diarsia rubi. The sequence continues at coordinate 1,200,826 of OW026420.1, read as the reverse complement.
TTTGATTCCCGGGTCAGGAAAAGTGTTATTTGGTATTTTTATCATGAGTTTCTCAGTAGTAGTCACAAAGTAAGTAGTCACGACACTGAGCGATTGGACTGCTGTTCTGTGTGTCGCAGGTTCGATCCGCACACGTAACAAATATTTGTATGGCCTACAGATAGATGTACCGGGTCTGGGCATTTGTATATGTGAGTTTAAATGTTTGTGAAACCCCCCACGATACAGGAGAAATTCACAGTGTGGGGAAAAAAAAAAAGTCTGTAGTTTGTGCTCGGTTGATGTTGCAAAGTCAAAAGGACGGGTAATCAATAGTTCAATATTATAATATCAGAAGTTCTCAGAAACAGTCACGCACTCTGGGTTTATCTAGGGGCACGGCTGTGCCCCCGCCAAGTCGAGCAATAAAGCGGCACGGCCGTACCATCCTTTTCTCGAACCAGTTCAGGCCATTTTCGACCTCCTATAACTTCGTTGTGGATAAAACTAGAAGCCTGGATTTTAAAAAATCTTTGATGTTTTAAATAAAAGATTGACTTGGCGAATGCGATGGCGATTAGCTATTATAATGGCCTGTTTAACATTGGCGAATACGATGCGATGGCCAAGTCAATCTTTTATAAAATTTAAAACATCAAAAGTTTATAAGTAGGGATTAAATATATTAACTGATATGGTATTACATGGATTTCACTACTTTTTACAGTAAAAGAACTGAGTTGCGCGGCATGGCTTTTTTTACAAGTTTTGTTTTTGGTGGGATTTATTATTAACCATTTATTTCGGACAGAATCCATTTATGTATTAGAAACAATTTTCTTAAGATCTATGTTAGTAGGTACATATAAGTGTTAGTAACAGTATTCTTACGATCTATGTTAGAAAGTACACAACATCACAATCTTCCCGTCACTATTCCCACCCAGTGAGCCTGTAGGGGACAGTCGTAGCGGGATGCAATCATTTGCAATATGCTGTTGGTGCTACCGCACAGTCTTTGCAATAACGACGCCACTTTCTTCCGCATTATAGCGTGGAACCCTTCAACGCGCGCGTCTGCGAACATTTGAGGTGCCCTACAGTAGCGTGGCAACCCTAAAACTTTCTAACTAAATGCTTTCAGAATGCAAGCATTATTATACTGAACGCGTAGGACGTTGTAGGGTCGTTGCGTATACCGAACCCACAGGCTGCTCGAGTAAAAGGATTGGCAATATGCCCTATAAAGTGTTATTTTCACTTTCCTTGTACATCGAGCGAACCTACGGGCCAGCATATTGCTCCTTACCGCCAACGCTCTACGCTTTCTTTCAATATCCGAGTCATCCTTTAAGTCCTCCGTGACCAAATGACCGAGATATTTAAAATTGATCACATTTTTTAAGGCCATTCCATCGACCATGATCGGAGGCACTGTACAAGGTCTCTGTTTGCCGGCACTAAATACCAGGACCTCACTTTTCTGTGTATTGTGCCTGAGACCATGCTCAGAAGCGTAGCGTTCACAAACTTTAACCAATGTCCTCAGGGCGTTGTCCGAGGGGGCCAGCAGAACCATATCATCGGCATAGCTTTTGTTGTTGACACAGGTTCCGTCAATGTAGCATCCGACATGTGTCCTGCAGAGCTTCTCGATCAACTGGTTCACATACAGGTTAAAAAGGCCGGTAGACGTGAGGCCACCCTGCCTCACACCGCATTCCAACCTGCACTCGTCAGATAGCGTATCCACCCATCTCACCTGGTTAGTCGGGTTTTTATACCAGAACTGAAGAATTCTGCTAAATTCTTTTGGTATACCCGTTTCCAACCGTAACTTTCGCCACAGCATGTCGTAAGCAACTGTGTCAAAAGCCTTTGTCAGATCAAGGAAACATGCATATTAGGCATATATTGGTGTCTTTCTCTCCGTGTAATACCTGACAATATGCTTAAGACATAAGATAGCCACCTTACCTTATACGTCGACGACACTTGTTTATTTAATTACGGATCTTCCATCCATCACATTATTTTACAAGCACAAGAAGATTTAAATACCCTATTCGCATGGTTTAAGATCGATCTCCTAACAATAAATATCTCTAAAATATGTCATATAATATTTAAGGCTAAAAATAAATCAATTCCCCCATATGACCCTCTAACAATAAATGATATCCCGCTACAGCAAAAATCGAAAAATACCTCGGTCTAAGAATGGACAGCTCACTAACGTGGAATGCTTAGATCGGTTAAGTAGTTTTCGCGTGAAAGCGTAACAAACTTACTTACATATACATTTATATTATTAAGTAGTGTTACATACACTAGTGTTACTACGTATCCAAAATCTTAAAAACCTCTCAATCTCCAACCCCATCTTGGTTGTTCCGATGATGTAAACACCGTGATGTTTACATCGCGCCACGTGCTACAGATGCGTAATGTGGCGGCGACGGGACGCGACACGGCGCGGGCGACACCGGGACATGCGACTGTGTGTCGCCGGGCGACTGTCGCCGGAGACACAGATTTGGAAGATTTTGGGTTAGGTTTTAAAGATGGGAAGCGAGGCATTGGAAGTGGGGTATATGACGCAAGATGGTCAAAGCCTCTTAAGATTCTTTTAGAGTACCTAGGTGCTTCAAGATTTATTTTCTTTCCAGTCCAAACCACCAGTTTATATTATAAGGCTACCAAGATAAGTAAGGGTACATATTATTATGTAGTAGGGGCGCGACAAGACTTCTAATTTACTTAAAATGGAAGACTTGCACTGCCCTGTCATCTGTCATGAGAACTGTAGCATGTTTGCAAAACTAATGTTGCACTAACAAAGGCTGTCTCCGAAGAGCTTAACTTTCAACAAAATTAGGTCAATCATATAGACTTAAACCAATTTCAACAAAAATTTTGGAAGCATTTTGTTCAAAACAATGTTCGATCAAAATCACTCGGTTTAAGCTCTTAAGTAGATGATCACAAAGCTGAAACACTCTTGTAAGTATTAATTTCTCGTCTATAAAATCAGTCAACCCCGATTTTGTGACAGGTTGCTGTAGTGCTACAGTTTCAAAACAAGTGAGAAGAGTGAGCGCAGCGAGCGGAAACTAGTCAAGTAGTACTAGGTCATCGGAGTAAAGTGGTCAACAGTAACCCTTTGTGGAGCAGATTTATCTGGATTCTTACTTGGCTTGCTAACTTTCAATCAAAGTGTCTTCTCTTACAAAGTGCTTAATATTTACATAATTAAAACTAACTAAAGTTTCATGGTAATTTAAGCTTTAAGTTACAGTGCTTCCATCATCTTTCTTTCAGATCGAGTTTAAAATGTTATTCTTATTAAGAATTAACAGAGATTGTTTTTATACCTGCTGGCTGACAATAGTATCGTCCGCTAATACATGGGACTTATACGCAACTGATGAAATATGCAGAATGTCTGCCTACGAAGGCAAAACAGCAGCAGTTGATGAAGAAACCTCTTCAATTATAGCTGACTTTGCCCGGTACTGTAAGTACCGTGTCCCACTTGTCCAGAGTATAAAAACTGGTGTGGTTATGGTCCGACTGTTGTTTGTGTGTTTGTATGCGTCAAAGTGTCAAACCCGCCTTCAAAGATGCTGATTGTAAGAAAAGGAAAGTAATCTCATTTCAAGCAAAAGTTGCATAGGAACCCCTATCTAATATTTCTATTAACCCCAACTACCCTTTGCATCTAATTACCAGCCAATACTGCCTTCTCCCCAAGACATAAAGCGTGAAGATAAACAGGCAGGCGCGGCGCGGCGGCGCGGCGAGGCGGCGACGAGACGCGTCGGTGCGGCGCGACAAGCCGACGACGCGCGACGTCGACTACGCGTCGCCTGGCCGATGGGATGACCTATGGGGCAGTACGAGATAAGAATTCGTGGGCAAAGTGCACTGAGATGCTGAGATTTTGTTATAATTGTGAAGCATTATGGCATAGGTACCTATATGAAGAGATGAGTTAGGTGAATCCTTCATCTCAAAACATACGTATCTAACTCTTTTCGGCTTATCTCGTGAGTATACCCCTCAAGTAGTCCGGTTAGGTTAGTTTAGACTCTGTCTTGTCCAGGTCAGTATTGACTATTGAGTATTAAAAGTATCAAAGTTAAGTTTACCTCAACATTCATACAAACTTTGAATTTACTTCCTGACATTAAATATTTTACGACTCAGGTAGAGTCAAGTCAAACAATGATGGAGTTGGTGGCTTTTCAGCCAATTTTTACACGATTATGTTTGCAACAAAGATAATAAGTACCCCATGATTTCTTTAAGTAGGTACCTACTTCAAAAATAGCTAAGTCTCTTACTATCGTTTTCAAAACCCATTGAAACCTATCCTAACTTACTTCAAGCTAGTTTTACAGCACTCAAACCCAAACCCTTACATCCACCAATCTGTTCAGACACAAACCTCTCCCAAATTCTTCAACAACCTACATATCTGCTTACCCAAAAAGCTTACGCATCCCCCAAGGATAGCAGTGGCAGGATGGGTCGCATGTGGCGGCGCGGGGACGCGTCGGCATGGCGCGCGGAGCCGACTGTGCGCCGCCGCCGCGACGGTCACCTATGCCGGGGGTTGCCAGATAACATCTCTAGCCACCTACTGAGTTTAAGGAGGTCGGTTATTAAAAATAAACTTGTTGACTGGAGGGTCTGATGTCAGGGGTTCTGGAAGTCGGTGCTAAGTTGTAAGTAATGATTATAATATAATATAATATTCCACAACTATCACACAACATATAAATACATACATATTATAGATAAATTACACCCAGACACAGAACAAATGATCGTGCTCATCACACAAACATTTGTCCTGGGTGGGAATCGAACCCACGACCTCCGGCATAGCAGTTAGGGTCACTAACCACTAGACCAACAGGCCAGGCCAATGATTAATAAGTTTTATGTTTATTAGAAGTGGGATTGACCTATTGCAATTGTGATAACGGCATTTCTCTAATTGTTCATTCATTGGTTTCTTTATAAGAATGCCAAATTCTGCCAAGACAAAATATAGAAAAGTTACAAGTAAGAGCGATATCCCTGAGCAAACACCGAAGATTTTTGCAGGGTAGCTGGTAGCAACTGGATAAAAGTTTCTTAAAATCAAAAAAAATGGCGTAGACATAATAGGCCGCAAGGGCTGGTGATAAAGATGAAAAGAACGGGCTTTTCGTCTCAAGTCTCTCTTCCTATAATCTCGTGATAATCATCGCTGTGGAAGCAGTTTTAGTACAATTAAAGTCAGTGTGAGTGAGCTGAAATAACTTTTTTAAATAAATCACTCAGTCTAGCACCCATCAAATAAGCACTACTCTGCAGATAGACCTCCTGGGATACAAGCACATTCCTGGTAGACTGTAGATAGAGGGATATCTTCGACTTTTTTATCAGTTCTAAAAGGCATGCCGGTTTCCTTATCATTTGGAGAGCAGTGGTTAGAAATAGGGTTCCTTCGCATCTTAAAACTCGTTAGTCGCATTACTTTTACTGGTTCTGGTAAACCACTGCTTACCAAGTTTGATTACAAATCCGTAGAAAACTTTCTCCGAGGATTTTGTGGTACTTTCGTACGAAAACCAAAATACGAATTCGTCGACAGAGCTAGCAACACTAAGATCACTGCCAATCTACAGTTCGTTACTTTATTATTCGTTATCCAAGATGATGCTCCATTGCTCCAGGGCGCATTCGACCGGGAAACTGACAAATTAGTCTGTTGTTGGCTTTTTATATTAATATCAGTCGTCTCTTAGTGTTGGGGAAATGTTATTTGCTACATAACCTTCTACTTATACTGAGTATACTGTAATTCTGTTGTAGATTTTTAGTGTGCTATGAAGAAGTTTGATTTGCCGAAATGCACTATATGAAAATGTAATTTGTACCTGTATCATATTTACCCGATGCGATTTTTGTATTATATTTTCTGTATTATATTTACCCGGTGCGATTTTTTTGGCAGATTAGGCTAGAAGCTCGATTTCGGTCGGCAGATTAATAAGTATTATTTTGTTTTTATTTTTTCTGTCCCACCTGAGCAGTGGGTTCCAAAAGGTAAAGGCGCCGTCGAGAGAAGCCAGAATGAGGTAGTGAGATAGCTTGGATGCTTACCATGAGGATTAAAAAGAGCACCTGATTTTGGGAAGATGTTTACCCATCATTGGGGCAGTAATTACCGGTTAAATCTACTAACTGGGCCAGGGTGTCCCAGCAGTGGAAACATTAAAAGCTGATTAGCCCGGTATTTTAATATAGAAAGGGGAGTGAACAGTTCCTGAAGTTGTACTATATTGGCACTACGCCAGCCTACCCGCAGTTACTAGTTCAATAGCGCTCCTCCCCTTTGTAACCTTTGGGGTGATGAAAATAGGACTTTAGTATGATGTTTCTCCGACTAGAACAGGATTTAATTTATTCAGGTCAGTTTCCTAGTAGAGCAGCTGTCTGAGGTTCAAGTTTGGCTTTGGTATAAAAAGTAGAAAGAAGAGATTTAAAGTATAACGAGTTGAGAATTGCGTGTACTTGACTCAGGGGCTTATGGTGAAAGGCGTACTTCGTGGTAGGCGCACTAAGGCCTATGATCCCCGGTGCAAGTTTGGGAAGGGAGCACTGGTGTGGTTTTTGGTCAGTTTACATCCATGAGGACTTCCCATCTCGAAACAAAAAACAAGGGCTCAAAATCACCTGAATGGCTATGATAGTAATCAAACCGAGAACAAGGCCAGGTTAGGACTTAACAACTGTGGCACGCTTCCGATGATTTTCAAATTAGTGGCAATTCATTGAAATACTTACTTAGTGAAGAAGACAGTATCGATGTCACAAAACTTATTTTGTGGCAAATACCCTCCCTAAATTTATAAACTACCTATACAACATAATATATCAATTGAAGTGTGAAGTTGAACGAACTTCAACCCATAATACTGAAAAATCTGAAAAAATCATGAAATACTGCGAATCTTTTCCATTTTTCCAGGCACGGGAAATTGATACTAACAAGCGATTCCCCTATTTTCCGGCGCTGCCTACGTGTTTACTCAATCAAACCGCGGGGTTTACAATCTCATTCAGTTTCATTCACTGGTCCCGTTCGTGGATGCATAAATAGCGCGATTTTCCTCATTTTCGCGCCATTCCCGCGCCGACTGGCAGCCATGACACGCGTAGCCATATTGGAAATCATACGAATTTGTTCACGACAATACATAGAAGTTTTAATGTAATTAATATTTATTTACGAATGTTACATAATTGTTATATTTGGATTAGTGGAAATTTTATGTGTACGTTAAGGATGATTTTAAGGATATTTGAGAATTTATGAGGTAAGTTTTTCATGAAAATTATTGCATGTTTTCGTCAAGTTTGTTTTTTTTTTAATGTAGGTTTTACATACGTATGTGTTATTTATTATTCGCAAAGGTAAGTAAATTATAATTATACTTTATTTTTTGTTTTATAACGTACTTAAATAAAAAGAACGTTAATTTAAAAGTTATGAAACAAATAAAAACTTACTGAAAAATTTTAACTTTTTATTTTCCTGAGTTGTGCTTATTTTGTATGTTCTAATATAATATTTAAATATATTTTAGATAGATTAAAGTATTATATTTGTTTATTTTTACTACACCTTTTAAACACTACCTACATTTGAAAAAAAAACTCAGTTAAAGGAACTAGAAGATAGAAGAGTGAGTATATCAACAATACAATAACATATAAATGTGTATTTATTTATTTTGAACCGATGTTCAGCCTTGTCATTGCGTTTTTATTAAGTTTATTACACCTTGTATAATAAAAAATGGCGCTCAACCGCTATTTAAAATGCAATGTTGACATAAATCTCTTAGCGTATGCTAATATTTCCTTTATGTTAGTTTTGGCGCCTTCCCATTGGCAAATTAAAATACTCTCAGGCGTGATTGTTGAAAATCTTGTTTTTGGTAATAGATGTAAACAAGTTTTATTTAAATTTTAATGTAATGCTCAGAAATGAAGATGTTTACATTACGACTCGGGTGGCGCCAAGAAAATGGTTAAACGTTATTTATTTGATAGTTTCTCCGTGTTTAGAAAGACAACTCAATGCAAACTTGTCAATGTAGGTAGATTTTACTGTTAGCCATTGTTTTAGAATTTCTATGCATTTTGAACATGTCGGTTATTTAGGTAATAGTACACTTATTTATTCAAAGACTATTAATATTTGACAGCTAGTGCATCTACCGTTTTTTTTTCAACTAACTCTAGAAGTCTAGACTGTCTAGATATTTTAACTGAAAAGTGATACTTCATCAACTTGTTTTCATTAAAGCGGTCTACTGCTCGAGAATTGCGCTTACAGGGGTCAATCATCTTCAACAGAAAATTGTATAATAATATTTAAATCTAAACACATAACATCACGGCTGTAATCTCTGAAGTGTAACTAATAGTACATCCGTATGTTGCCAGTTATGTTTAAGTCTCATCCATAAGGGTTGGATCTATTTATTCATCAAACGGACACATCCGTGGAAAAATCCGTGAAAAGAAAACTCCTTCAAATCAAAATCAAAAGTCATTTATTCCAATTAGGCTGATAATCAGCACTTTTCAAAGTCAAAATTTACTTACTCTACTTATTTACAAGAGACAGTCCCCCAAAACGCCCACCCTTCGGCACTTTCTAGTGTTTTAGCTGGAAAGAAGAAGTGGCGGAACAAACTCCCCAGCAACACATCTGTCTGTCTGTCTGTTGGTTAGAAGAACCAGACTCGATACAATAGTAAGGCGTAAGTTCAATTTAGATTTACTACAGACACAAATCAATAATCTTAGGTAAACCAATCATGCCAGATTGCCACTCCAAAATCCTGAGGACCTCAAGTTTCTCCTTTCCAACCTTAAAATTCAACAATTTTCTATTAAACAAACATGTTTTAACATAAAACAAACACCATTTTCAATATTTACCCCTGTAAAGCATACCTAATTTGCAATAATCTCTCATCTTTTTAAGACATTTCGTCATCAACAACCGGCTGTCTACGTTCTGACGTCAGGTAGGATAGAAGCCGAACAGCTTAAGCGCCAGTTACCAGTTCCGTGTTTTGTACTGATACGCAATAACACGTTGACATTTAACTTTTAATATGAGTATGTAGTAGAGGTGTTTTTAAAAACACCAAATCTTGATCGATTTCTTGAGGTCTAAAAAAAATTAGAAATTATTAAATTAGTGTGTTAAGAATAAGGCAGACGTGGTTGTGCAAATATGCACCTTTCTTAGAAAGATACTAAAACTGACCTATTGTTTCAAACAATACTAGGTATACTGCTTTGATAAAATAGGTCACTTTTGGAGTAGAGGAGAAGTTGTACTTCTTGATCTAAAATTTGGAACCTATAACCGCATGATACAATAGGTGCTCACGAATCGTTAATGGCCTAAACAAAGTGGCTTTCATTCATTGGTAATCATGATGGCAAAGTCAAAAATGGATTAAATTAACGTAAGTGGAAATTTCATGGCACAAGAAAAGAGAGGCTTATTGTACCCAGCACTGGGTGAATTCATCATCCACTGTTGGGTATAATAAGCATCACTTCATGGTGCTGTGGATGATGATGATGAGGTGGAAATTAAATTTCGTTTCAAGTAGTAGCAAAAAATAGGTTATTGAAAGCGATCGCGTCTTGCTTAGATACCTTTTGTTAAATGTAACAGAAAAGGTACTATCGTTACTCACTAAAATAAATTGTTAATATGGCAGTAACTTCAAGTAAAATGGAACAAGAGGAAGATGACTACGACAGTAAAATAAAATGATTGCAGGATTAATTGCACCAAAACATTATGCTTCTTTAAAATTCATTTTAGTTCTTTTTTGCTTTGATAGAGCTCCATTGCAAGGGCAATTCAGTTTTATCAAAATAAAACAAAAGAGTGAAGTACGACAAGATTACAAATAATAGAGAAAAAAAACAAACAGATAGAAACTCCATTCAACCATGTCTGGCAATAAAAAAGACATGACAAACTTTTTTGTGTATCATGCGATCATCACAATATTTACAAAGCGGTAGATTGTAATGTAGGGAAGTTTCCTTGGTCTCGTAAAGATAGTTTTGTAGATATACAAACAAAGCAAACTTTTCACTTATTAGAATTGTTATTTTCTAAATCGTGTGGTTAGAGCCTAACCTAGTGTCAGAGTTTTTATGCCTTACATTATCCTATGACTTTGGCTTTACCTGCCATCAAAAAATATCCCTCAGGCATGCTGGTTTCCTCATGATGCATTCCGTGAGTGATCACAATACACACATGAATCCGAAAAATCAGAGGTGCGGGTCTTGGGTTCGAACCCGAGACCTATGACTGAGAATTGTTATAGTTTATACCTACCTATATATACATATTTAGGGAGATGGAAGATTCACATGATGACGATACATTTTTCAGCATTGGTTATACATTGGTCACAAACGTATTGAGGGATGCTGTACAAGAATTCAATGCCCATTCTTGAATTCTGAGGTAGGTAGAAGAAGATTTTGGGCAAGCCGCAAATAATGCTAGGATATTGTTTACATCAACAATTGCCACTTACCGAATAAAATAAAATATTTGATCAGAATTTGTATAAAAGTATCTGCCAAATTTTACGTGAACTAGTGAATTCCATTGTGTGAAATCGTTGTATTCTGAAGTTGACGACTGATATCTAAATCATTTTATTTTAAAGTAGATATTTATATACATATATTTGCTCTATAGTCCCCGAATTCGCTAAATATTTCGAAAAGAGGAACGTAAAACTTTGCAAAATATAATATGTCTGATTCACCTGATCCATTATGAGATTTCTCAGCGAACTTACAACTACCCTCTTTCTACCAGGGAATTACTACCGTTCCCGGATATAGACAGATAGCGCCATCTAACAGAAACGGTAGACATTGGCTACAAATACATAGTTCTAACTTTCGAAGTGTACCTGGTTGTCTCCTACACTGTGTGTGTATAATGGTTTCTTTACCTCTCTTGAACACATGAAAGTATGAATGAATGTTAAGGTGAAGTATGTTATGAGGCCGTTGATATAAGGCAAAGTTTTATCCTGAATCATGCTAAATGGGGCAGGAACATGTACTCTTCATCATGAAAATGATAGCATGGTACCACCTGCACGGTACACCTGTTTGTCCTCATGAGAGAATTGTTTTACAATAGGCGTCTTGGAGTCGATATTATTTTGCAATTAAAACTGGCAAGATTAAAATTCTTAACAGTTTAGCACTGTACTGCTTATGGTTTGTGGACTGATTTTATGTTTGATTATGAGGTACTCGTTTAAGAGACCACGAGTATAGTTTGTAAAAAATCAAACCTATAGGTTAGTTCGAACATTTCACATTTTGCACATTCACTAAAGGCCACTTCACAAGAGTTTCCTAAAAGCACGAACCTCATAATATATCAAGTTTACCAAATAGGTACCCTTCTCAGCAAGCAAGGTAATCTCAAAGTTTCTCAGTCACACAGCTGTTTCTTTATCAGAGTAAAACCCATCTGATAGTCGTCCGAGCCTCGTCAGGCACAAGCAGGTGAAACTGACGTGTAGGAGACTGAACAAAGTATGCATCTAGGTACCTCTTCATTTACATACATACCTTGATCAGTGGCTGAGTTCACCGCCTGCAGGTGAGGTTGACATTCTAGGAAGCTAAATGCTAGGCGCCATGCTCTTTAGATCTGTCTCTGCCTATCTCGCAGTTGCCCCAGCGTGAAGGTGAGCGGCGCCGCGGCACGCTGCTAGTTATCTTGTACGTTTATTTTGTTGATGTGTCTTTTAGCTCTGCGCATTCCGAACCATGAGCGGTCATAGATTAGTTGAATGGTGTAGATGGGGAAGCAGCTTCGTCTTGAGTCAAACATTTCTAACAGTGTTGAAACTTATTGAGTGTATTAAAATCTTCGGAGTCTCCCTGAAGCTACCTAATCTATATAAATATGTTAAATAATCAGGTCTTAGTAATTTTAAGGAATTCATTTTATAATATTTTCACTTTAGAAATAAACAAGAAGAATAATTATTTGGTTATAATAATAATTATCAGGGGTCCCAAATGAGACCCTTGTGGTATCTCTGACTAAAAATAAAGTAGAAAATGCAGTTATGCTTTGTAAAATTTATATTTTTTCTAAAATAATTAAATATTTAGTTCAGAACTGGTACTAGGATACTAAACGCTCAAACAGATAGCCAGATATTGAATATTAGTAGTAGTTGACTGTATCAAACGCCTACCTAAAGCCAAGTGTTAAAGGAATTCTAATTTTATGGTCCAAACTACTTTTGAGTGCATTAAAATTTGATGAGCAGTCAGGAGTTACATTAAATACTACTCGAATGCGCCATTCTCACCCTCACAGATGCTCAATCTCATTCTCCACCTTCTTAAAATTCCTTGTCGTATCTACACGGTCGGCTAGGCGCTCGTCTGTGTTCGGTGGCGCCGCACGCACACAGGCGCGCGCACCTGACGCCGCCGGTGGCGCCAGCCGCGCGCCGCCACCCCCTCGTCCCGCACACCCGCGCCTGATAGACGTTGGCAACCGACTGCCCGGTTCATGGGAGATTTGGCCTGATGGTGAGGAAATTGGGATTGGGAGATTTTTGATGAATATTTAATTTTTTTTAAATTTGTTAGCTGGTGTTTAGTGAATGTTTGCAAGTGTTTAAAGTTGTTATTCTCGTCTTTGTTATATTTTTTCAAAAATAATTTAAAATTCATCGCTTATCTTTTCCGCGGTGTCTTTATCAAATTTTCAGATTTTTTTTAATCTGATTTTTTATATTTACCATTTTTATATCGAATCTAAAAAGATTATTATTTGTTTCGACTTGTGTGACGACTACTTCGAATAAATATGAAACGGTGTACAATTTGCTAGCACAAATTTCACAGGTGCACTAAAATTCAAAAATTAATCAACGTTCGAGAAAAGAAGGTGAAGAAAGGCAAAGTTAAAGATGGAGTCAAAATTGTAGTTGAAGATAGAGGTGACAATTAAAGTAAATGTACAGTCAAAGTTACAACCGAAACTGTAGTTGAAGAAAGAGGTTAGATAGAGGATAGATATGGTTGAGGTACAGTTAAAGTTAGAGTCAAAATTAGAATGCGAAAAGTGACAATCAATTGTGATGAGATGAGATGAATGATGATGATACAACAAGGAAGCATATTGAAAGGAAAGTAAGTCAGACAGAGAACTATTATAGACTAGATTCAGTTAGTACTGAGGAAGCAATATTATTATTGATTCAAATGAGCATGAAAACGATTTCGTTGCTTTAAAATAAATAAGCGGGGTATTAGATTCAGGGTAAATTGTATTCAGATGTTACACACCGGGCCGCGTCACTGCACTAGCCGGCGGAACGTTGTGTCCGTCAGTCGAGTGCCCGCACGCGGCGAGCGATGTCGTGCCGCCTGCGTGAGTGTGTCGCGTGGCGCGAACGGCCGCGCGACTTGTGACCCCGTCGTCGGCATGTGATGTTCCGGAGACGCGCGCTGCGGCGGCGGCTGGTGGCGGCCGGCGCGCCTTCCTTGCCGGACGACCAGCTGCGGCGGCTCGCCAGGGCGTTGGACGCGGGCGCCGCCGGCGGGGAGTGCGTGCCGGCCGGTCACGCCGCCTCACAACTCCGGCTCGCTGTCACCCGCGCCTTCAGGTTCCCCGAACTAAGAGACTCCAGCGAACTCCGCCGCCTGCCCCTCTGCTCTGACCAGCAGTGCTGCAACCCGTACCACTGGAGTCGCCTCTGCAAGCCCGGTATGTGTGACGTGATCAGGACGTTGACCCGCGCAACAAGTGCATCAAGTAAACATCGATGTCGTACGAATCTCGGGCTCAGTGTTCCTATGCCGTGTTTTGAACGTGTTCGCTTGTACAGTTTATGTGAATGGATGATCAAACGAATGAATGGTCACCGCCGATGGTGATTTGAATTAAAAACGTCGCTGGGTACGAGTTTGTTGGATGTTTTCGGCCATCGAAACGTTTCTAATTCGACCTAACCTCTTCTAACCTAGCATAACCCAGATAGTCTTGCATTAATTCTTATATAAGTGTTTTACTTGTACGTCAAGTGTTCTGGAAGATGTTACAACATCCATGGATATGTACCTATCCTGGTTCCTAAAGTTCTGATTTTCTTATTATTCATGTGCTTCATACTTACGTAGATTCGTTCACGCGGGTTGCACCTATTTATCAGTGCGATTCGTTATCACTGTATTATCGCTACTGTTTGTTTCTGTATCTATAGTTACGTTGCCAGTGACGTCAGGCTGCTCCGGTCACATACCTACTCCACCGGCATTTGACACAAGTACGATATAATATAACACTATCCCTACATTAGATTGTTAGTGTAAACATTAGACTTCGGCGATCTATATATAGCTGTGACATCAGATGTAGTTTCTTGGATTTGTTGTATGAAATTTCAAAGGTCAACCCTTTCCTTCGACTTTAAAGCATTTAGCAGACGTGCTCTACCATATTAATAGTTGATTACACTGCTTGGATTTGTATTATGATTGATTGACGGTAGGTGTTTGCTCTTTCGGAGTTGAGTCAAAAAGTAAAAGTACTACAATTATATTGCGCTCTGATTAAGATTTCCTGGGGCGTGAGTTGCGTAGTCAGGGTGTGAAAAAAGCGGCTCGCCTAATCTGCCGTGGCGAGGGTCACCCGTTCGCGATAACTAGACAAGGTCGAGTCGCCGGCGCCGCCGTGCCGCGACGCTCGGCGCGCGCAGCCCGTTAACTTTTTAATTCGTCAGGCAATGGCGCTACCGCCGCCGTCAGCCTTTGTTAGGTAAATAGCTAAATTCCGCCGCCCGGCGCTTCCTGAGGTCGCACAAATGACCCTTACATGATATCATCGCAGATACTTGGGTGTGATCATGTTTTCGGCTTGTTTCTACACCAAGACTGACAATCACTTCTGTGATGTCACTTTAGTTATAATTTATGTAAATTTTCTTTTACCTAATCGCGTCTTAATTTAGATGTGACCAAAACTGGTTTCTGGGGCTTCTCTTACCTTTTATAATTTTTTGTGGTGTTTTTTCCTTTTTGTTGAGATCAATTGGGTTCTTATTTAATTTGTCTTGTTCTCTTTAGAATAAATTACCAAACTGATACATTGTAATTCAAAATGAACCATTACATTGGTTTGCTAAATTACTTAATTTGATTCATAATCTGGTAATGTCAGGTAAAGGTATTTGACCACCTGCGTTTGATGTCACTTTATCGATACCATAGTCGTTTCATGGATTGCAATTGCTATTTGTGTCACTATCTATAAACATCTTTCAATAATAACACCATCACCATCTTTTTTAACACCAAATCAAAAATCTCATATCATTTCCATATAAATTCACAACCCACAAATTTCCCCAAAAACGATCAAATAAAACTACACCATAACGGGCGAGTGAAGTAACATAGATTCACTCATGTTTCCAAACTAATGAGTGACCATGACATCGACTCACGCGCAAGTCGCATCGCCTACTTGAGATCGACGCCCACTTTATACTTCTCACTACCCGTGGGTGTGCTGACAATGCCTGTTAGCATATTAATTAAGAAGAAAGCCAAGTAAAAATATGAATATTTATGTTTCCTTATGAGGAAAGGACGGGCTAGTGGCTTGGAGCTTGTATGACCCTAGTGGTATGTATGGCTTTAGTAGTGTTCGATGTCCTGTTATTTGAAAATTATTCAATGATCCTATGTTGGTAGTTGCTTGTTCTAAGCTTCAATTTCTTTGTAAATCTAAGAGTATAACTACTACTTTCTTATGAAACAGTTTTTCATGCCTACGCCATTTTCTTGTAAATCATATATCATTATCAAAATCTAATGTAAGTGACTAAGAAATGTACCTGAAGTAGTTTCATCTAAAACATGACTAACGCGATATCTGAGCGTCTAGTCCTTTTGCCGTTCACTTTCGCCACGGAATCACCTTAAATGGACATCAAATTGGTCAAATCAGTTTCGCACAGGCATTACAGGTTGCGTAATTTACTAAATTATTCCATTGCACAAGTTTGCCATCGCGCACTTATTTTTCCAAAACTACATATTCAAACCAAGAGAAGCTCAAAACAAACCAAGGTGTGTGTGTTAATGGTTCAAAGTCTCGGAAAGTTAACGGTATAATTTAGGATCATAACAAAAACAATGTTATTACTATTGTCTCCTATTTCACTAACATCCGCGAAATCATGTTTGTTTGAAATTCTTTCGGTTGCATTCCTAAATTCGGCTTCGTTTGTTTTCATTTCTTGTTGAACTAATGAAGAGATAATGATCTGTAAGTTCTTAACGCCACCTGGCTCGACTGGCTCCATTAGGTCGTTCCCGCAGACGACACGAATGCAGGTGAACTTTTTTCCGTCTTCTGTCGCGACAAGTTCGCGACGCCGCCCGCCGCTGTTTTTGTGAACTTTCCCGTCTTGTTCCCACAGCGCGCTTACTAAATATAGTCGCCATTATTCGTCGCACATTTTGATTTGTGTGCACATTGCCAACCGACGCAACAATCAACAGAGCTTGTGTTTTGGTCTGGTTCTAATTCAATTCTACTGCTAATTAACGCGTTCTGGTCCAACCAAACATTTCATTAACATTTTCTCGGTAGTTTTGCACTGAACCTCTTTTATAAACTCCAGTAATACGGGTAATGATTTCAGTTTTACGATCTTGTGGATCGTAATATTGCTCATCGTAAATTTAATCATCGATATGTTTATTGTCGTACACCTGCTCAGTTTGATTCATCAGTTTTTTGTTTTGTCCGTCGAGACTCGAGACGTGTTCTTTTTTTGGACGAACAAGATGAACAGGAAATCCTTGTCCAGTCTAGATTGCAAGCATCCAATTTATTCACGCAAATCAATCGCATGGCGAGTTTGGGGCGCGTGGTCGCCAATCACCGGCAATCAAGCCGCGCGGGCCTCTATTTGTGAATGTTTTTATGCGAGCCGGCTCTTTTCGAACACTGCCGGTGGGAGGAGAGGGGTCTTATCTTATCGAGCGCAGGCGTCGACGCGACGCCGCCGACTCACAGGATCAAAGATTGCCACGAGCTCGCGGCGCTTCGGCACGTTCGCGACCATCCACCGGTCTGTCATCTCATACCCATTACGGAAATCAGTCACCCACATCCGGCAATTAAACCCACATCCACGACACGGACAAACATTAACGGAGACTTCTAACTACCATTTACAAGTAATTTGGTGCCCACACGCCATTTCACCGGGCCATTACAAGTGGGGTCCAAAATTTAATGATGTCGTCTAGATAGCAGTATGTGAATCCATCTGTTGATGTTAGCGACGCGTCGGAGGCGGCGGCATGGCCGATATTTATTTAGCCATAATTGCTTGTCGGCTGACTGGCGCCGGCGCCGTGTCGCGCAGCGCAGGCGGGGGCCGGCGGGCGGTGCGCGGGGGAGGAGGGGAGGGGGAGGCGGGGCGCGCCTGCGCCCGCGCAGGTACGCCCGCCGCACTGCGTAAGCTCAACTCGATTTTCGTGATCGGTTTTTTTCTCGTTTTATTGTAGTCTGGTCATGTTTTTGGGTTGCTTTGTTGAATTTGTGAATGGTTCTCTTATTATGCCCGCCCGAGAATAGGCTTGCATTAAAAGAAGTCGTTTACAGCTAACGTTTTTGTAGTTCTCATCGATGCTTGTTTATTCGGTAGTAAGATAATACAACGAACCTTTTAGTGGAGAAGTGAGTGGCGCTGTGGCATTCACATTTAACATTTTTCAGATAAACGATCGACAAACGTAATTAATCTCCGGCGAGTTTACTTTCAGACTTGATATTATCGAGTTAAGTACGTGGTCGCAGACTGTGTCACAAAATAGCCCATTGACTGGCGGCACCTGTGACAGAACCGGTTGCTCCCGGCGGCAGCTCTTGCGAAACTGGAAAAATTGTCGTCTTTTATTACCTACATGTACCGCAGCGAGCGACGTGTTGCCGATCGCTCATTTCACTGCTTGTTAGGAGGTCTCTTGACCAAATCATATGTTTCAGTGCCGATTTTTTTGTTTCTTCTGTTTAACATTCTTTAGTAATGTCTCACATAATTAATTGAATGCTTTGAAGACATGTCATAACTATTTTGGCAAATTGATACTCTGAATAAATTATTAGTTTTCATTGCAATGTTGCCATCTAAACGTCGTACTCACGTTGTATTCAACGTGCAGTTACTTGAAAATTTATCGGTTCTTCAAAGACTTAATTTGATCCATGAATTAAATAAAGAATTCCTAGGCAGGTGAAGACTAGACGATAATTCTAAAACAGTTGGTGATAGCCACCTGAGTCACACTAATAAATTTTTCCGTAATGCTACAAGTATTTCGGCGGCACGGCATGCGGCAGGTTATCGCTTAGGAGAGGCCTTTTTGGGGATTAGATGAACCGTTACCAATTGAGTATAATGTTGAAATCAAATTATTCTTAAATAATGCTTATTAAGTATCCATAATATGTTTTGTCAAAACACCTGTTTGATCTTCCGATTCTGTATTGTGCCGTGATTCGGAATCAAGACATCATTGTAACTTTTGGGTTGTCCCTAGGCATGATCTTCAGTCACATTTAGTTAAAAAAGACATACAAAACGTGGCTGAAGAATTTGAAGAAACATGAGCATCCCGTGAAGACGATGATTATGAAACAGCACGAACCTTGGAAGTTCTCTCACGTTACCATTTCAATGAATGCTTAACTTTACGTTTTATGTTTCACTAATGAGCGTTAATTATATCATCAAGAGTGCCGGTGCTTTAATATGTAAACTAACTGAGATGATAGCTATAGCTTCGATCACTATAATTGGCTATAATTTGTTTTTGGACCAATCAGAGCCCTTTGAACTTTTAAGTTTCCTATTCAAACTTTTATACTCTTTTAAGTGTCATGTTTATTATGTTTGTTTTGGTTGACAAATCATATCGATGTCTAATTGGAATTAGTTCTCGTTAATTACTTTAAGAGCGTTAGATTCTTCATTGTCTTTAAACGTGACTTTAATATTTAGTAATTATGTAGGTACTAATCGTTACCTTGTTTTGCATAAATTATACCTATTTGATTTACAAAAACAGCAATCATCATTGTTAATTTTAACATTTTCTTTAGTCAAATCAAAATTTAATAAATTCAGGTTAATTTCCAAAATGTTTAAATTTAATTTTCAACATTGACGTCAGCAGTATCTAGATTCATAGCTGCTAGTATCTACTGTTTCACTTCGTTATCAAGTTTCTGTAGATTTCTTTATTCTGTCTTGGTAGCTTAATTATTAAGCTTTGCACGTGTTCATTCTACAATTGGCTGTACCTGCATTTAATATTATCGATCAATCAACGCCCGACTATTTGCATCATATAAATTCACCTCGTATTGTTTGTACGTCATTGCCTTCCGGTGCTGCCTAGTGCCGACAACCAAGGTCCACGATGACATCTTACGTCAATCGACTACAACGCCATCTAGTTTTAATTTTCTTAACTATGCAGTAATCAGTCAATTCTTTTCGAAAACTTTCATCTAAAAATACAATAAGGACTATTGTTTTTCAATTAGAGTATTAGATTTTGAAAATGACTGCCCTTGCTTTATTGTCACAATTATTTGATTTTTAACACTGCTAAGTTGATTTTAATCACTCAATCAAATTATTTACAAAACATCACAATAAAAAACAGGAGAAACCGTAACATTTGGAGTTCGACAAGGTTACTAGTCCAAAAGTTCATTGAGTACCTTAGCTCAGTCTTAGACCTGGAAGTGTTGAATCAAGGTCCTATATGCGGTCGGAGATAACCAGGAAAACCTTGGTGAATAAGCAATGGTATCTAGGGTTTATCCTAGCGTCCGCGTGGGAGCTGCCGACGTGCGGCCGCCGGGCGCCGTCGGAGGCGCCATCCGACTTGTTATAATTCGGGCGGGCTATTTTCGTCGATTCACACGCGCGCGCGCCACGTTCCGTGCGTATAACCGACTTTTTTTTTGAATTTTAGTCTTTTGTTGCTAGGTTAGGACCCTAAATTCTTTGGCACTGTCTTCGCAAAATCAATAGCGATCGGTCCTTTGTTCATCAAAAAACTCCTGCTCTATTTTTGGTATGCTCCTAATCATCAAGCTTCCTGTCGAAAATTTTGTTGTTCATTCTCTTATTGGTTTACTACGTCTTTGACATTTTTTGTTGTTGTAAACTTGTCCCATTTGGCAATGATTTGCGTCCTGGTGATCAACATTGGTTCCGAAAATATCTGTTAGTTCCTCGTTGATATTTTTTGCGTAATAGTTATCTAAATCTTTGTTTGAACAATTGTGTTTTGAACAATCTTAGTAGAGTTGAGTTTACAATGATGTGTCCCGGGAATGTACACGCGCGTGGCTTCGTCCTTGAGACGGCTACGTGATGGTGCGCTGACGCGTTTCCACAGTTTTCTGGCAGATTTATGGTGTATTAAAGTGGATTTATTGATTGTTTATTGTTTTCGATTTAGATTTCTCAAGTAATAGACTGAGATTTGTAGTTCAGTTTGTTTATCAATGTAAACAGTGTTTATTTTTCTATGATAGTGTTACATGAACATATTTATGAAGGATGGATGCAAACTGAAGCGGAACCAAATGCGTATTGCATCTCAATGCGATATTCACTTATCGCTGACATAATTCGGGCTGTGACGTTGCGTAGCTGAAAACAAAATAATTGTGATGGCACGTTTGAAGTATAAACGGAATTTCAAAGTTTGAAAGAGAAAAACAAATAGATGTAATTATTTTAGCAATGACATACGGTGGTGAGCCAAACGGCACGTCAGTGGTACGACGACCGACGTCATTTGATACGCAACGTGATGTAGAAAATATTTAGTCAACAATATGGGCGTACTCTCTGCTCCGGGGACATTGTCACACACCTTTCTACCAACCGCATGTTGGCAAGGAGTACCGCTTCTTGTTTGAAACTACAGTTCAGATTTAAAATAGTGTACGTGCAAATTATTGCCACTAGTAAAAATAATATGACAAACATAATGCTTAGTATTTGCCATTTCTACAATTATTCGAAAGGCCCGTTTTCTTACTTTGGGAATCTGCGTAAGATCACTCGTAAGTAGAGAGTAGTAAGAGATTTCTGTACTTTCATTTTCATGTTCTTATCTTCAGAATTTTCTGTGAATTTGCTAGTTTCTTCATAAAGATACCAGTGATTACGAAGAACTTCATCGAGACTTCTTACGACTCAGATAACTAATATAAGATATGTTAAAGGCAGGAAATGTCCATTTAACATATAAATGTGAAATGGAATAGTTACGTTAGATGAATATTGAGGCCATGCATGTGACTTTGTGACGACTAATAAAATTAATAAAAATTAATATGTCTGAAGGTTTGATGAATAGAAAAGAAGAATTCAGAAACAATGGTTAAGTTAATAAATTAAACTATCTGGTTTTAAAGAAAAATGAAACGCTAGATAGAGAATAAATACATGATCTAATGGATCTGATATAGATCTGGGAGAGAATAAAATAAGGAGAGACAATAACGGGATTTGAAAAGTTAAAATTAGTGAAATATTTATAGTCTAACAGAATTCGGTGATCAAAATACAAGTGTCTCAATCAAGAGACATAAACAATAAAAGTTTAACACAAAATATATTTCCACTTGCAGTTACACAAAGTTGCCACCAGAAAGTACTCCTAAAACAAATGTAGAAATATCTTGAATTCCACAATATAACAAAGTCAATAATTTTCTAAACATAACTATGAATCAGTGCATATTTACAATTTGGTAGAGCGCTGCTCTGGCGCCGCCGCGGCCGCCGCGTTGGCAGCCCATCTACGCTACTCGATTGTACAACACTTATAAATCGTTCCACTCTATTTCTATACCCGGTTCTGATTTATTTGCTTGCAGTTTTTGCTTTTATGGAAGCTTAAATTAATATGAAATGTTTGGGCACTAAAATTGTCACTGCGACATTGTCGATTACTTCACTTGCGATTTTAGCTAAAGGTAATTTCCGTAAACTAACAGGACCAAATACTGTTGCGGCAACTTTAGATTACCTAGATCGGCTAGACTAAGGTGTAGAAATAAACATCACTTCACATTGCTGTCCGGCCAATATAAAGTTGTAAGCCATTGCAATAAACCAAGAAAACAGGCTTATCAATAACTGTACCATTTAATAGGCTAACTGTCCTGCACTGATCAAAGCAATTGAATAAATTTTTTGATATTTATTATCGCCGCCATACTGGTTGCGGAATATACTATGCGTATGAATAGTAGAGCGATAGACGAGGGAGCCGGCCATGCTGACCGGTTCGCCAGTTACATAGTAATCGAAGGACAAACTGACAACCTACGGTATTTATTGCTATAGATTGAATGTTTAGATTAATTACACATGCCTCCATACTCGCCTACCGTAATACTTATCTACCTCATCAGACGGCATTCCATCATGCGCACATCAAAATTAAACTCTATCTAAATTCGTACAGGATTCATTCTTCATTGACGGATCCCTTCAATAATTGAAACACGATATACCACCACGTCACACTGAAATCTAAACCCTCGCCCCTCGACATTCGATACAAATCAATTTGCACTCGTTGCAAGTTTAAGCTTCGAAGCAAATGAACTAATGATTTCTAATTATAGCTGTTAGGAAACTGTACTCTAAAACGATCACGACAAAGTCTTTTTTCCATTAATAATGTATGGTGTTTATGACGTAACAGTTGTAAAAGTAATTTCAGTCACGCCACTCTCTATATATTTATATGTGATAGTTTGTTGTTGCAAAAAGGTGAGAAATCACTGGCGTCGGTGATTTAAATATCAGTTTTATCGCGACAGATTAGAGTTTGTTTTGGCTGTTCGTGGTTGGCAAGGTTGTTCGCTCGAGCACTCGTATGGACATAAAGTTCACCAACGATATTATTTATATCTGCTAGATGCTACGCTAGGCGTTTAGGGTCATTTACTCTTGCATCGCATACTCTTTTTTCAGCCGCAATGTGTTTGGAACGCAGCGAAATCTCGTGACTCACACCATCATATTCATAACACTGAAAGCTAGCTAGCTAGTCTTTAATCTCAGTTGAAATGCTGTCGACAAACATTTAGAATCTATGTAGCTGTCAACAAAATCGTACCGTTTTGATATAATAAAATGAATTTAAGCGCACTTAACGATTGTACCACGCAATAAAACGCTAATAAAACTCTTACATGATTTATGTGGCATCTTCCAAAATTCCAAGTTTTATCATCCATTCGATATGCAGGTGCGATGCACTGACGATTGTTTGGAAATTTCTTGTGCAAACGCCATTAAACACTTCGGGGAACGGCGCGCATACTGTGTACATCATAAAATCATATTGAATTCAGTAATAATAATAGTCGATTAATTTGTATTCAAAATGTCCAGCGGCATCGATTCAGTTGAAAAACAATGTTGACACGTCCGCGCTGCCTGGCGCCGAATTGCAAATGACAATTGCACAATTCACATTCGGAATTCGAAAATACTAATGGCGTTCGAAATTCTAAATGGCCAATAGCGCGTGCCTGTCCGCTCGTAAATGGAATAGATCGCGCTCCGGATTCAAACGACATTATTTAACGTTACTTTGGTGTTTGTACTCTTTTCCTGATTGTTTCTCGAAGCCTACATATTGGAATTATTATTCAGTCGTTACGATCCCTCACAAAACTTTGATGTGGCTTCGTAATTTTAAGTCAAAAACTATTTTGATTGAACAAAATAACATATTCGTCTCAAATGACAGCGGTGTTCGTTCCAAAAAGCCGCATAAAACTGTCGTTATGAGGTCAAAATATAGGTTAGTCATTATTTAGCCGGTGATCACGGTTCGATTCCACGGTTGGACATAATTGCGGGCGGTCTGGGATCGTTTTTACCTGATCCGGTTACGTGTTGTTTGTTTTAAGTTGGATTTCTTTTATTTTTCGGTCGAGACGGGTAACGCGGGTGATTAGTGGCGATTGAAAAAAGTTTTGAGCGATTTTTTGCATTCCTCTTTTAATTTTTCCGTTGAATCGACTTGGGAACCTGATATGTAACATAATCACGTAACTTAAATGGTGATTCTAGGCCGTTTTAATTGAAGTTTCAGAAATAGAGGAGTTGAAAGAAGTAATTACGATGCAAGTTACATAAAAACGCAATCAACTGTTTCTATTAGCTAGATCTTTTGAAAATTCTTGGATAAAGAATCTAGACCGATAACGTCCTTTGTTAGAACTAAAGCCTAAAACGAATTGAATATGTTTAATAACGACATTTTCTCTTTTTTTACAGAAACCCCTCCTCCACCTTACAGTCGTTACGCAATGGAAGACCTCAAACCTAAAGGTAAGAATTTATTTTATTATAACGAACTAGCTTTTCCCCTCGGGCTCACTCGCGATTTACTTGGAAATTATTTAGAAACGTTTTCAATATAGCCTATGACACTTGGGGATAATAAAGCTTCCTAATAGTGAAAGAATTTTCAAAATCGGTTCATTAGATACACAGATATTACGCCTTACAACCTCACAAGCTTACTTCTTATTAATATTAACTAAATAAAAACCAAGCATCATACTCTGTTCTTCAACAAGTTTCCCTATTAAACAGCAATAAGGTAGATTTCTCTACAAATTCAATTTCGTTATATGGAGTCCCTAACTAATTTATGATGGACGTTTAAATCAGTTTCGTCCCATATTATTACAAGTTCCATTATTGCAAAAATAACACCATCAATATTATTCCTCATACTAATAATTAAAATAATCAAATCTCCTTGTTGTACAGATTTACAACTGACTGATTTAAACTCTGAACACCGAATGAAAAGATAATGTAAATATGGATTTTCAGTTGTGATACTATCAAATCGAATTAAGTAGGACGATTCATCATAATTTTAAAACTGATGAAATTTTATGGAAAATCTTATTTGATTTGTCGAAATAAATAAATTGGTAAACCAAATTACCAAATTATGGTACTATAGGAGTCATAAGCATTTGATGCGCCGCTTTGACATTATTTTCTCACCAACATTCATCATCAGCTAGCCTTTTTCTTTATTGGAGTTCACTTCCAGTCTTACCAAGAGTATTTTTTTAATGATATATTAATTCCTATTATGCTTTATTACGTCCAGTTTCCTAATAGAAATATACTAGAGGCATTATAAAATCATAGATCATAGATGGTCACTGACAAAAGTCGGTAGATCGTGGAATCCGACCGCATCGGCGCCGGCGCAGCTTCCTGGAAATTAGGGATGCATAGTGTTGTACCTGTAAGGAATTTTTGACTTTATCGATATTCTTTATTGCTTCGTTAAATTCATCGAATAAAAACTGAAAAAAGTTAAAATGTAATTTTTTCTCTCATGCAACGAATGAAACAACCATCTTAAAAAATATTTATATTCAGACCAAAAAATCACATGTTTTTAAAGACAAACAACCGCAAAAAAAAAACCAATATATATTTTGACACTGAAAATCTTATCAAGCACCAGATAATAATTCGGCAAAACTTCATTAAAATTCTCAATATCAGAGACAAAATCACCGCTTCATTCACTGTTACCAATTAACTGTATCTCTTTGTAACAAAAAATTACATGTTTACGTAATTTCTGTCATACAAACAGATAATGGCCGCGATAACCACAAAGTTCGCAAACACACTTATCGCTTCTAATTAAATACTATAATAATTAATAGGCACGGGGTCTGCAGCGGTCGTGCGCCTGCGCTTCCAAGATAATGCTCTATGATTTCGGTGATTGTCTCTAAACTAGTGTATTGTTAATTACTTGTTATTGATTGTGGTATGACGCGATCACTTTCCTCGTTATCGTAATTGTTTTGTTGATGAACTGTTTTTGCCTTGCTAGTCCATTTTGTCATAAATACTCAGTCTACATCAGTCGCTCAAACACAAATTCCTCAAAATTCCTGTGAAAAAACTCGATGATTCCAAAGCGCATCACTATCGACTCCCGCGCATCCCCACCGTCGCAGCCTGCGCGCGCATTCCAGCGCCATCTTTAAACTACATTATTAATGCTTGCGCCGCCGCCGCTCAACAAACGGTCTTCAAAGTTTTTTCCACGTCCCTTTGAAGGCACCACGCGGTGCGGGTATTTGTTTATAATAAAGACCCCGGCGATGATGGTACCGCATTATTTTTAGTAATAGCGATTTGAGCTTGAATAATGAGGGAGGCACGTGCTTTAGAACTTCGATTGGTCATTGAATTCTGATTACGAAGATTTGATGACGAGTTTGGATCTGTTTTTAAATCTGTTCCATAAGATATGTTCGTTATGTTTAGTCTAAAGCTCAGAATGTCTCAGTGATTTCTTTAGAATACGATTTAAGTTCTTGTCTCTTCGTGTAGAGAAAACTTTTTCTTAGCAAAGGTCGGATAAGTTATTTACAACGAAATTTCTAAGTAAGGTTCTTACGAAGAACAGTGCTTAGAACTAAAAATGTCTACATACTATCCTTAACCGTGATATACATATTTCCTTCAAGCCAATAACACGCTGAATCTCCATAACTACACTCCCAAACATTCCAAGCCACATTTTCCATATCGTTAATTGTGGGCGTAACCCTTTAAACACTGTCATCCCGGAAATCCCTGTGCAATCAACGCATGCAAGCATAGGGGTGCGAAATTTACTGTTTATCGCTGGGATTCCCTCAGCCAGTTCATCATAGGATTTCCCATGATTCCCGGCTTAACCCTCGTTTTTCATTGCTTTCGGCGCCTGTCGCGCCATAATCCCTTGTGTTGTGTTAGCTTGCGTTGTTAGGGTTAAGATTCCTTTTGCTAATACTGACATGTTCGGGATTTTGATTTATGTTTTGGGGAGCGAATTTTGCGGGACTTTTCGAAGTTTTCGAATTTGTATCTTCAGTTTGGTTGCTAAGGTTCGATGTTCGCAACCTGTTACTACCTACGCAGTGTGATCTTTAACCTAACCTTATGATACTTGTACGGTGGGTCCGTGGTTGTTGTGCTTAATCCATTGATGGATAACCAATCCACTGCGTAGACTCATCTACGAGTCTTACTAATTTATGTTAGATATCTACAATAAAGAGCGATAACTTGGAAGTACAATGCAATGGGCAATGGACTTTCATTATGGTATTATTGAGTTACTGGCGATTTTTAAAGAGAAGTAGGCGGCTCAAAATCGGAAATGAGGAGCTCGTGGTCTAATTATAACGGCCACTTGGGTCGATCTTTAGGTTAAGCCGCGCTTACCTAGGTTGGTCTGTAGATTGGGTATGAAATGGGTGACCATTACATACCGAGTTTCTTCCGCGCCTCGGAAAGCACGTTAAGCTGTTGGTCCCGGCTGCCATATATAGATCTTTGACTTGGCTATTAACTGGGTTGTGGAGGTTCAGTAGGCAGTCGCTCCATGTAAAATATTGGTATTCAGCTGCATCCGGTTGGACTGGAAGCCGACTCCAACATAGTTGGGAAAAGGCTAGGCAAATGATGAGGCGGCTCAAAATGACTACAACATAGAGATTTAATTTTGTTACTTTGACTAAATTAAGAAGTAATGTTAGTGAAAAGTCACAATATGAGACGATTTTTAAATCTAGACAAAGACGACAGTACTTTGTTTAAAGTTCCCACGTATTTGATGACTCAAATCTGTTCTCAATGAAGGGAGGATGTTGGTCGAGCAACGGAATCCTCCTCACGATACATTTTAAGACAAATGTGACAACAGCTCTGGCATACATTAGCTATATCAGACCACTTACGGTTCGGACCTTGATATCCTGTTTTTGAATGGGACCTCTAACCCATCCCTTTTCCAGATAGGACTGACATTGACATTCCGGTTGGACCCATTACCGCACTTCCCCGAATCCATTCATACCTTAAAATCATCTGACTTCACATTACTTGATTTCGAACCTTAGTTATTGGGTTTTAAGTAACTTTTTGATTGGTGCAGAAAATTTTACGTGCCCAAAAATTAGAGTCCTCAATTTTCGACTTTGTTTTTGGAGTCTGAAGTGCGTTCTTGGCTTGCGGGGAAGTTATTTTCGGTAGGTTTAATGGTGAATTTGTCGTTGTGTGCGTGCGGTGATAAAGAGTGTGTCCATTAACGTTATCGTGTCGGTATCGTTGCGTTTATCGAGGCGCCGGCGCCGCTCGGGTGACACAAATATACTGCTAGTATTTGTCTTTTTCTTATATGCAGTTACTCTGTGTGAGTGCCTTCTTGCTTGCCGTTCTGAGAGAGCAAAAGTTCAAGTGCCTCATTAAACATTTTAATTTCGATTAGGTTATTTTTTTATGTATGGACAATCACATTTTATTATAACCTCTGACTCTGAATTGTTTTGAATTTCACATCGTACTGATCTTATCGTGTTATGTAATTTCATAATTTGTCATATCTATAAATTGTTTGTGCATACCTAAACCTTTGCGTGTGTTCAGTTGTATGAGAAATAATTTCTGAATGTAATCATATTCATTAAGTTAAAAATTTATATTCACTGTATCGTCTTTCAATTAATTGAATCCATCTATGGCTTTTAAAACACCGTCGTCTCTAGTTCTCTTACAAAACTGGGGGTTACTAGAATCGTAACCATCTTTTTCACTTGCTTTCTTTTGTGAAGAGTAATTGTATCCACCTCAAGTCTTACTACCAAGTCTAAAGTCTTACCTAGACAACAATTTGTCAACTATTGACTATGTGACATTACCTTACCACACACTGGGCTTGCAGCCCTCTAATAGAAAGGAGGTTCTTCAGTAGTGGACACGGTATAGGCTGATTATGCTTATGTCAACCATTTACCTCCCAACAGGTGATTCATCCTTCACAACCTAAGAGCCTTTTCCCAAAGTACATTAATAGTCTGATAGGCTGACAGCATGACAATGTGTGATACGTACTCGAAGTTAAGTGCATCTCTGACGTTAGTGTTCATAAAAATAGTGTGATAATGACAATCAGCTGGTAATAGACGCAAGTTCCTATCGTTAACACCCCCTTGACTATTATTATCTTTGATGATCAGCTGATTGTGGATGGAATTAGAAACGTCATTACTGGGATCTTTTTGGTGGTATGAAGAGGTTTTGTTTGGTTTTCCCACTCATCGTCTTTAGACGCAATTTCATTAGTATTTTGTTCTGTAGTGCACTTTATTTAGTTGATAGGATGATCTTTATTCTGGAACTTGGATATTCTGACATGTCTTTTGAGTCGTTATGAGGTAATGACGACTCTTTAAAGTAGAATGCTTAACTGGAAAAAATGTTCTTTAAGTCCTTTTATTGATCTCACTAGCCCACCTTAGCAAGGGCTCCAATTATGGCTCCAATAAATTCTCCGATTAGCAAAGTAGTGTCACTCAATAAAACGAATAAAATAACAGAACCATGTGAAAGAGCTAGTTTTAAATCGATGGCTGATTTAAGGGATCGTATTTCTTCTACCTACGATCGAGTTCTCTTCATGTTAGTATAAACTTTCGACCCTTCACACAAGATCTATTCTAATTCGATACCAAGCAATATGAGTGTTCAATGTTATCTACCAGAGATTGGTACTTTAAGTGATTTTGGGTTTTTAACGGTTGTACCTCCAGGTTAACGGCAGAATAAGTATGGAGGGTTCTAAAAGACTATTTATTGAATGGTGTTAATGATGTCAATGGCACCAGATTGGCTTTTAACCATGTGTACATTGCCTTAAAATATTTCGACTTTCGATAATTCAACCTATCACTATACATATTTTGCACAAGGGCAGGAGGCCCTTGTGCAAAATATGTATTGCGCAGTATGCCTACTTCCTCTATCATTATCAATTCATCATCATCCACAGCTAGACTTCATTTTATATTTCTCAGTAGTATGTTTACTCTGTTGTCACACCCGCCTTTCTAGCCTAGTTTTTTGTAATCTATTGTTTTCTTTAAATTACTTAGCCCAAAAATACACACGTCATTATCATAACTTCATCCTAATTTACTACCATTTCTCACAAACAACTCGATAAATACAAACCACAGATACAGCGCAGCATCACTGCACCATCTCACACAAGTACTTGTATGTTTGTATCATCTGCACCGAGCTCGGGAACCGTGCAGCGTCGGCTTGTAAACAAGCCGTATAAAACGCTCGCGTTTCTGTGTCATGCGCACACGCAGCTTAGACGGCACGGGACGAGAACGGGGCGGGATCGACTCGGGACATCGAAAGCTGGAAAAAGTTTAAAGTCAAACTTGAGAGGAGTAAAAGGACTGGGAGGACTAGGGAAACCAAAACTGTTTCTGTTTAGTTCACCTGTTTTATTGGATGAACACCATAGAGTGCTGAAACAAATTAAAAGTTCTGAATAAAGTGAATCCAACTATGAGCGATAATAATGAAAGAAAAGTTAAAAATATTAGAATTGGCAAGAGATTCGTAAAGCTTTTGCCAATACTGTTAATATTCACTGTAAAAGACCAAAGCGCATACGAAGCTGCATTTACTTCCAATTTTCAAATTCCAAGCCAATTTCTGATAATTAAGATAAGTAAAATAAGGAGAATTGCTCTATTCGCTATTTTCAGCAAAGTGAAAAAGCGTCAGATCATTTTACCCAACACCACATTCAATCAACATTGAAATAAAGTCTTCAAAGGCAAAATAAAACTATTTTCTTAAACAAAATAAACCAGGTCTTGTACTCGTGTCAGTGTCGTAAGCACTAAAGAACCCCAAAGCGGTGTCATTGAGCTTTCAACTATTCGGCGGGAAGCTCGCCTATCAAGCCGCATAGCTGACGAATTCCTTCGCTTTTTCTTAAGAACAGATTACTTACAATGTTTAGAAGATATGTCTTAGCGTTTATGAACAGTATGTGAGAAGAGTTTTATGGTGTTTTCATGTGCATTATAGTTTACTTTAAGTTGCAGTTTGACGAAGATTTCCGTATACATGTCCTATTAGGGACCTGTTGATTCTATTTCAATGGCTCGTATTCACAAAATCTCTCGGCAAAAAATTCAGTTACTCAATACTTCATCTTTGTATTCATCCCAAATTAAATATGTAGTTACGTACCTACCTGGCTACTTTTACTATCAATAGTGGCCATTTCCAATAACAATCTAACGGTGCCCTTTTGTTTAAAGTATTCTTTAAGATGTTGCCTAGTGTCTGTAACGGGCGTAAGTAGAGTTCTCCTATTTTCATTAGGTTATGATGAATTATCACTAGATTAGTTTACTTTCGAGAAACTTCATTCATTATTAAACCATTGCAACAGACACATCCTCCATTCATGTTATCATTATAAATAACTCTGCTTACCCTCATGGCAACGCAATCTAACCACACGAGGACCTAACACAATAAGTACTAATATTAAATATTGTGGTAGAGGAACGCGCGATTTGTTGTAAACTTCCATTACACGTGGAGCAGAGTCTCAATAGACAAACATATCGTTGCGGACTTGCCTGTATCTATTATAATAAGATATGAATGGCAGTTGCTAACTCAGAATTCATTATAATAACTGGTGGTCGTTACTGAAAAGCCTTTTCAGTACAAATCTTTGTCTAGTGAATGAAAAGTTGTGAGAATTGAATTTCTCGGTATCGGTGTAGAGGAATGAGGAAAATGACGGAAGAAAAGTGTTGAATGTGAATGGCTTTAAGAGGAGGGAAGACTAAAGAATTGATGGATGGACTGTGATATGGCTAGAAAGGACTTCGACGCTGAACATCGAGATCGAATTGTCGACAGAGCGGTTGAGATTAACTTGTATAATTACTACAACAAGGACACTAGTTTGTGTGTGCCTCAAGGTTCTACACCGGACCCTATGTTGCTCCACTAACAATTTATTAACATCGAATGGACTAGCACTTCCACTCAGATTAAAAAAAATACATTTTCAGTAAGATATTAAGATGGTCAGTAATGAAAGAAACAAAATTGACCATAGGAGCCCCATTGAGACTTTTAACTATTGAAAGATCAAAGATTACACAATGAATACTCAGTTGAAACAAGACTAAGTTACAGACAGACAAACAGTAACATTCAACTCTTTAGAAACACAGCAAAGTATTAAATTTCATTTAATAGGATATCTTTCTCGACGAGTGTGGCCTGGTCGTAGTGTAATGATGAGCAGAAGATCCACATCTTGAACAAGATGCTGAGAACTTTGACGTCTCCGAAGGGTCATCAGTGCAGAATCCGTACTGCCACTTTAAAACTGATAAAAAAACTAATAACACTTGTCTTGTAAGAGTATTGAATCTACTTGAAATGCAATTATCCTCAAACGTAAGCCATTTAATGCCACTGAGAATTGAGCTTTCTAGAGGTTCTCTATGGGTAGCCTTAGATTGCCACATTTTTTTTGAAGACATTCTTCTTCTTGCACTGTTAGAATACTAACGACATCTTGTACGTTGAATGTGCCTTCTACACCTTATTCTTTAGTGAGTGGTATACATAAATATGTATGTGTACACGGCTGGTATACGACCTTGATTTGATCGGTAATATGCTAATGTATGCTATCTTACGCACTACGGCCACGCTACATACACTGCTATATTTACATGCCTTTACATTATTTATATGTATACTTGTCCAAATTGAAGATTATGTTTCATGGGTTGAACTTGTGGACGCTTGTTGCTACCTAGATGTGGTATGAGATTAGTATTCATGGAAAAACATCACGTCAGGTACTTCCCACATAACAAAAGGGAGGCCTATACTCATAGGCCTCCCTTTCTTTGTGTAAATCTCCACGCTCCTGTGCCAGTCTCACCTAGGATATAAATAATGCTTCGACTAAACTCCTTGAAACGCGCAGCTCAATGCCTTGTTCAATAATAGCTATGTCTAGGCAATTCCAAATGCCTAATCAAGACAGAAAGACTAAATTACCTTCCTAACACCAAACCTGCCAAGAGAATCGCCCTTTACGCCTGTCGGAAGCAAATATTATCACCATTTCAAACCATTTACGTAGTTTCCGCATATTATCCGATGGCGCCAACAACTACCCTTGAGACCTGCTCACCTCCCAGCAAATAGCGTGCGTGACGGTACAAACTTAAATAAAATCTATAATTGTAATAACTATTAATAATTCTGTACGAGACAGAAGACAAGTGCTAGGCGCCATGGCCCACTCTATAGCGGACTATTAAAATTTAAATAAGTACAGCTTTATAAATATAAATGTATGCACAATAATTTATGGCGCGCCTTCAGTGTAGGGTTAAATGTGGTGAATATTTGATTAATTAATAATGTTGTGACTGGATCTGCATTGACTACTAACTACAGTGCAGACTGTCAACTAGTAGGCACTTAGTTTTCTAAAATGGGTTATCCACCAACAGATTTACTTAGGTCCCCTTGCGTGGTATGAAGAGACCTTAGTAGGGTACTAAATAATTCTACTGTTATCATAATATGATCAATTGCTCAGTCAAATAGACTATTAAAAACTTGAAACATAAAGTAGAATGGATACCACGAAAAGATGTAATAAGTTTAGCGATCCTCCCAAAGATCCCAAAAAGCAAATTGAATTAATTGTAACTCACACTTAAAACACGATATCTACATATATGTAATAAATTACTATACATAGGTGTGTCTGTCCATGTGTTAGTGCAATCTGTGATGTCACTCCGAAACCTGTCAGAAAGATCGCCATTATATTTTTAATAGTTTAGAAGCTTGTCCGAACCTGTTCTCATGTGGGAAAATAAGTTTTTTAATGATCTGAAGATCTATTTTCCGTGATTGTGAAAAGCTGTAGTTGCTTTGAAAAGTGTTGGGAATTAATCCAAGTCAAAACTTTATGTACAGTCACCAGCGCATTAACCAATAAATAAAAATAAACGACAAAAAAAGGAACATACCAAAAAGGGCTTATAAAAGCTAGGCTGATGATGTTGAAATCAATTCAACTCTTGAATTATAAATCCAGATCAAATAATTTAAAATTACCCAAAAGACATCCAATAATTTTACATTTTCCACTGTCAGGCCAAAATCTTCAACCATCTGCTGTACCAAAACGTGACATCATATTGATATCGTAGTATCTTGTCCACAGAGCATGGCGAGAGTACAGAGGATGCTAGGAGGACGGACCACGAGCGGCTTGTCTCCGGATCCCTGGCTACTGACGGTGAAGGTAAATATCTTGACTTCTTACATGAAAGAAAGAAATAATACATTTATTTGGCGCATGCCACGCCCACAAGTGAAAAAAAACGAAATTATATAATATTTAAAAAAACTTAGAATTAAACAAATCGTACCACTGTGTGCCTCACGGCTGCGCCGAAAAGTGCCCCACTGGTTTTTAGTTGGGTATGAAAATGATTAAGGAAAATGTCGTGAGAAATCAGGAATGCCCTGAAGCCAACACTTCGAATATATCATCCGATCCAGCAACCCGCACTGGGCTCGCGTGATGAACTTAGGCGTATTCTCTATGGAGAGGAGGTCACTGTCCCCGCAATGGGGGTTACTGGCTGATAGTTCTCATGCCTAAATAATAAGTGGCAGAGTAGGCTGACCTGAAGTTACGTGAAGCATGTGCTTATTAAAACTGCAAGGCTGGTCTTGCATGTCTAGGGCTTGTCCTGCTTCATAAATGTCATCAAGTTTGTAAATGATTTATTGTGTCTGTAATACAAAATCAGGGGATAACCGTCAACCGTCTTTGTAAAAAAAACCAGAGGAATTTGAAGTACTTTATACATAAAGTAGAAAAATAAAGCGAAAGTTCTAGCACTTCTCAATAACTATGACTACGAGTAATTTAGGTTGGTGGTAAAAATGGTGTAGCCCAAGACCCATTTACGAAAACACCACAAAACAAAATCCCATATTCTGCCGTATTTACATCCACCCACCACGCAAACACCACCAGTTAGCTAAGTGGTGTCCCAAACCCATGTCTGATGGCGGTAACCTTGACGATCGATCGCGCGCGCCTCGGCGGCGCCACCCTACTGTGGCGCCAGTACATCGCCGTGGGATCGAACCGTGATGGTATTGTCTTGGGTATATGATGGGATTTCGATGGGTTTCGTAATATACTTTTTCGCAAGGATTTTGGATTTAATTTCTAAGTGGGTTTTTCGTAGAATGTTGCTGTTTTTGTTACAAGCGTCTACAATGCAGGATTTTGGGCTTACTTTTTTGTGAATATCAAAGTGGGTTTATAATTTTAAAGTGACCATCGCAACAGCTGGGGAATTTTCAATGATTTCCTCAACTTGCCAACATATCTGCCGAAATTGCTCTTACAATTGAAGAGCTGAAATGACTTTCTGAAATATCTAGAGCATTTAAATGAAATTGCAGTATACGTACTCGATTGACAGACAGGGAGGTGTGGTCAGAAGTGGATCCAAGAATAAAAATATAGAATTTTTACAGTAAGTGAGTTATTATCAAGGACAATGCGAGCAGACACATCGATTGCTAGACCTTAGACTTCTTGAAAACCTTGTCCAGCAGTCATAATTGCAACAAGGTCTTCTGTATCTGAGATTAAATTGGAATTATTTGTGTCTTCTTGCTTTTTAATAGGCGTTTAAGCAAATCTCTTTTCCGTCTAAATCTTCCCCAACTCATAATTCAAGAAATAACAACCACTTTAAAAAAATAAATCAACACCTAAACAGAATCTATTTCAAAATCGACAATGACTTCATAGGATCGGATGCAAAAATCATCACTTCCAGTTTCAACGTTACTTCGTCAACTTTTGGCATAGGTCGTAACAATAGTTAGAAAAACAATAGATTTCCTTCAATCAGCGCTGGCGTCATGTTACCAGTTTAACTGAACGGTGTGGATGTATCGATGGTCTCATCTGGCAACAGGGGGCTAACTGCGCCAAGATTTGAAGATGTGATGTCAGGGTACCGAAATGAATGGAAATGTCTGGATGGTATTGTAATTTTGTATTTTTTTTTTCCTTTACGTCTAACAGGGAAGAATGAAAAAAAAAACGTGATGCCCCTAGCCCCAAATAGAATGGGATAAGGACAGGAAGATGATGATGATTATTGTAAATTTTTGGTTGGAGATAGATTATATCGGTGAAATGAGAAGAATTGTTAGTTTGATTATTTGTATCTCTGAAAAACTATCTTTGGACTTGATTTCTTTTTCTTGATTTTTCTTCTGGGTAAGCTCGTTACATCGTCGACCTCATGTCTGCCATTTTTTTTGAGGGGGGGGGATGGGAAATCATCAAATAACCCCTCCCACTCTTGGGCAGAGCGAAAGGGAGTGTCAGACTTCTACTGACTAAAAATCTTCCATGTTCCTTCTTAGCCCTATATGTCAAGGCCGCGGTGCGCCTCGACGAGCATCGGCCCTTGCGGGCTACCCCATCTCTGCCCTTAGGGCGAGATTAAGGTCAAGAGCAAGCCCATTCCTAATAAAAAAAGATTTCATAGGTTTTCTGCATCTTTCTTTTGAGTAGCATTTCTAAGAAAATTACAAGAGGCAAAATTAATGCGATTTGTGTTTCTGCAACGCGATCAACGGAATCTTGTAGCGGAATTTACAGTCATTGATGCAGATGATAGATCTATGATCTGCATCAATATCTTTAGAACATAGAAAGTTTCATGTTGTTGGTTTGAAGGCTTCGCTTCACTATTTCTGCTTAAAAAACACTGATGATTTCTTACATTGTTAATTTCTCCTGTTAACCCTCAATTTCTCTTCTTTCCAGAACGCCAGAGCTGGGAGACAGAGTGGTGTCGGCTCGCGTACTGGGAGCTCACCCAGCGTGTGGGTCGCCAGTTCGGGGTCCGAGTCAGGGCAGTGGATGTGTTCGGAGGGGGTGGGGGGGCGTGTGGCTCAGGGAGACATGGGCTGTGCTTGGATGCTTTAGATCAGAGGGGGGATGCACCGCAAGTTGAACAGGTTGGTTTCAAAACTTTGTTTCATGATTGGTGTTATTTTTATTTAATGTTATTTTTCAAAGGGATATTTCAAAACTAACTGAAATCACCAACCCGCCTTAAGCAAGATATTTTCCTTGCAGCGGGACAGTAATAGACTGGATCAAACAGAAAAAAAAATTGGTTCTATTAAAAGCAATAAATTAATACTTAATTTGAAGACAGTATGACTCACAAATCTTGTTCTAAAGAATTACTGCGTATTGGAAGAACTGCTTTTATCAAGTCTTCGCCACAAATTAAATAGCTTTGGTTAATATTTTTAAGTCATATTATAATTAGTAATTAAAGCCCAAAGCTCGAAAGTGTTGACGATTACAATGACAGTAGATAGCTACATTGATTGAGAGTAGGAAGGCGAAGCGATAACCCGCGATAACCTCTCCGCGAACACTGGATCTTTGTTGGACTTAACGCGATATTATAAGTGATTTTCAACGATTTTAGCAAAGAGTTTAAAGTACAATCTTGTTGAGAACGGGATTTATGGATTAGTAAACATTTTACTGAGGACATCGGACACTGAATAATAGTTCTAGTACTAGTAAAGCCGAGTACAGTTTAGCCGAAATCGCGCAAAGGTCTCTTCGAACTTGTAGGTAGATGACGAGTCAAATTTAATCTGCTTGGCTCTGGAACTAGGCGAGGCTTGATAGTGGATAATTACTATACTAACATAGATGTCACCTTCTCATAATATGATTACCACACAGTGATCACCTTTCTTTTGACATGTAATCTACTTATACGATAAGATTAAAGAAAAATAAGACAACAGTACACTTTAGTGCAATAACAATCACCCATCACATTTGTAATAATGTTCCTTCTTTTATTCTAGGTGCGAAAAACAAGAGCAAAAATCGGCCTTGGAGTCACCCTGTCCTTGGAATCAGATGGGGTGTGGCTTTACAACCGAAGCCAGGAGCCTGTCTTCGTCAGCTCCCCAGCCTTGGACGCTGCGGCTGCCAAGGCCCTCCTTGTATGGAGGGTAGCTCCAGGCCACTGTCTCTGCATCTTCGACCCCTCTTGTCCTCCTCCTGCAGTCTCACTGCCCCACATCGGCCCTGTAGACCCCAGGTCGGTGAGGATCTCGTTCGCGAAGGGCTGGGGTCCTAAGTACTCGAGGCGGGATGTGACGGCGTGTCCGTGTTGGCTGGAGGTCCTGTTGGCTCCCCCAAGCTGACGCAAATAGAGTGATGTGAGTTTTGCGTGCCTATTTGTACTTGGGAGGTTTATTTTGGCGAATAAATGGGCGGGTGTTGTCAAAATTTTGCAGTTGACTGTAAAATGTTGATAATGCTTGGACAAAGGGTGATGGTAGGCCATTTCTGTTATATTCAAACAGGTATTGTCATACCAGCAGCAAAATTAAAGGACCAAGTATAGAATCTATTTCTCCCAAGACAAATAGTCACACAAACGTAATTTGAACTAAAAACAGTGGAAAACGGACCACAAAGTGAAGTGAACATTTTCTAATGAACTCAGTGAAGTTTTGTTTATTGGACAATATTACAATATGTTGCATACTCATCGCAATGGAAAAGTGTTCGTCTAGCAATATAATTAACAAAAGCAATAGGGGATCTGCTCATTCCCTTTAAAAATAGAGCATAAAATATACATACTTATGAAGTAGGTAACACATAGAATAAATAATAGTTTTTTCTAGCTGATCAGTTTTCCGCGGCCTTGAGTGTACATCGTGCTATGCACGTTAGTAGGACCCAGAACTGGGTGATTTTTACATCTTGTTGGTAATAATGGTACATTATTTTTTTGTTATCATTATGGATTTGTTACTTAAACTATTACTCATTGTGCCGTTATTTACTTAGAGACTTAACACTAGTCTAGTCTACTTGATACTAATCTCGATACTTCTTCACCATATTGAGTGTGAAAGTATCGGAACGGCAAAATGTGTACTTTTTTAAACAGTCATTTTTGACAATTACCATAATAATGTAAATATGCAGGTGGCTAATGTGCGTTATATTTAATGGGGCCTTGTTTATAACCGGTTTGTTGATTGATTCAACATTTTTTGGCACAAGTGAAAAATCTGAGGATAAGAATTACTTCCATTAATTTCGTTTCATCATTCTCCACTCATCAGCAGGACTATTGCGTATCTTTTAAATGACAGTGGTTATCATATTGTCTATGGATTAAATGTCAAATTGGTTATGGTTTAGTACAAAATGGAACCATTTGACAGTAATTGATAGGCACTATAGGTTAGCCACTGTCATTTAAAAGATACGCAATAGCCCTGCAGGTCGTTTTATTCTTTAACATCATTAAAATCATTACTCTCTTATCAAAGTGCCATTTCAGCTACTCCCTTAGATTGGAGCTAGCCAATTTAGTTGTGGAGTACCTACTTCTACTTACCTCCAGGTGTTTCATTTGTATTAAAAACTGGTTTTGAGGCCGTAACAAGTGGTGTATAGTGAACTATACAAGTTTTCTAAAATTGTACATATTGTATAAACTCGGCTTTAAGACATGCGAGACTGTATATATAATGTTACATATATGTACTATAAATATTTGTAATTAATTATTTATAATTATGAAATATGCCTTACCTTAGCAAGTAAATTATTTAAGAATTAGTATATAATTTCAACATTTTTTTTACAAAAAATATACATCATTGAAATATAATTTGACACAAAATTTTGTTTGGAGAATTCGTTTAAAAGTGAAGATGGCTGTGTGACAAGCATTTTTATTGACTTCAAATGAAAAAAAAAACAATAATCAGCTTTGAGAGAATTATAATGATCTTGGTTTTGAATCTTAAAACAAATAACAAGGAGTTGAAAAACTCACTCAATGTACCTTAATGATAGTTAGAAAACTAATAAATTAAAGAAAAGAACAAAGATGATTAACATTCTCTCAAAAGTAAGTCTAATTATCTCAGTTTTTGTGAGTTATGGGAGCAACATGGAATCGCTTAGAGTTTTAAACAATTTTAAGTTTAAAAAAAAGATCTGCCGATATAATACTTTTGTAAAAGTGCAATCTTATTGAATTAAATAGTTTTAATAACAGATAAAAATGTGCCTTGCGTTATAATGAAATAATAATATAATAATTAATGGGGGTTATCCTGTGTCGTATGTAAGTAACAGTCAATTTCACTGGCCTATAAGAATTCTATACATTTATATACATAATATGATTTTTATTGTGAAGCCTGCTGCCTACTACAGCGTAACGTAGGGTTTGCAAAAAATAATTACTGTTTTCACTTTTGTAACATCTTATAATAATATAATTCCGTTTATAAGGCGCAATAACACAATTGTAAATAGTGAACAATTTATTTAAAAAAAAAATTTACAATGATAGTCTAAGCATTACTTTTATTCAATACTATCTTAAATTTAATATAGTTAAACTAACTCTATGTTACGCTCTAGTTGTCAGCAAGCAAAAAATCCTCGAATTTAAGTGTATAATCGCTTAGACAAAGTGATTGGACAATAAGAAGTAAAATCTAGTCTACGTAGCAACTGTGCTTTATCGTTGAGTTGTCACCGCGAGTCGGGCCGGTTCGGACGATGTCGGACGTTCAAAATGTTTCCTCTACTAGAATTTTGAGTACAATGTGGCTAATTAAGAATTGTTATTTACAAAAAGCAAATATCACCACGTAACTTAACGCGATAAGTACCTACCTAACTATACTGCGTTCAAGAGCTGTCGTTGTTAATATTCCATAGCAAAGAAAATGCAGTTTATATGAACTGCGTTAAAGACTTGTCCGAGTGCTGATGTCGTTTAGTTTTTTTTGTTGAAAAGATCTTTTATAGATTTTCTCCCTTGTTGAACTTTGAAAATGTACTTAATAAAAACCAATCAAAAAAGAACTTATTTTGGTACAATCAAAAAATTTGCTTTACATATTAAGTTTGACTATGTTATAGTGCTAAGAGCCACACTATGCTCAAAAGGCTATAGAAAATTTCGAAGAATTCATGTACATAATGCGAATGGCAGCTTGTTCACAGTAAAATGTATTTTATGCAGTCACAAAAGCATAATTATGATTTATTTATTAATGTTTTGGGTAAAAACTGTTTAGTCATTGCATTAGACTGATGTAGCGTCTTAAACGAAATAGATTTTGACATATTTTAAAATATTGTACACTAATTAGTATGGGGATCAATGTTTCGTTACTTTTTTTAATCAAAATTATTGTATTTTTTTTTCATTCCTCTATAACTTTGTGAAATATTTATGATCAGTTGTTTTTTCATTTGTTAATAATTAAAAATATGTCAAAAGCTAAAATATTATACAATTTAATAATGTAGATAATAATTGTTCTCCCTGATTCGCCGGTAAATTGTTGTGAGTTTGACTGAGAAGATGGATGAGATTAGGTTATGATAAATTATAAATAAAAGAGAAATATTTTTAAAACTTTCGCCGTTTCATTCGATCCTTGAA
The DNA here is from genome assembly GCA_932274075.1 of Diarsia rubi. Lineage (NCBI taxonomy): Eukaryota > Metazoa > Arthropoda > Insecta > Lepidoptera > Noctuidae > Diarsia > Diarsia rubi. The sequence goes on along the minus strand of OW026420.1, from coordinate 1,159,104 downwards.
ATATAACAATTTACTTAGACAAACATAATTAGAGCAACATTTACAAGTCACACAAAATACACAGGAAAACACGAAATAATAATATAGATAAGTTATGCTTCGATTACACAGATATATTTACCATCCGTATTATGGACAATAACTTTAATTTGATTTATCGACGAATAAAAAACATGCACAAGTCATAAGTTCATTAAACGGACAGTTAACACAAATACAAGACCAACATGAAATATATACAATCGTTCGAGGTTTTCTTACAACTAATAAATTAAGCTAATTTCTTGAGAGTAGTATTTGGTAACAGGAAGCACGCCATTCCACACACTGCAAGAAAATAATTATATTAGGTTACGAAAATTGAGAACAGCGCCATCTTGTGAAAACTACCTTATAGGCACTTCATTTTACAAGCATGCTTATTGGTCAGTCAGATTTGAACTGGGTAGTACTATTAAGTTCTGGTAGAGGGCGTTAAGTGACACTTGCCAGCTTCGCAAAATTAATGCATTTTTTGCTGACAGTACATCCTGATGATTTGATCAAATTACAATGAAGTCTCAAGATATTTATATTGCAACTTTTGAAAACCACAATGGCGACCACGGATTCGACTGTTTGAGATCTCGATTTTTTAAGTGATTCTCTCCTTCTGCATTTATTCAAAAATCTTGAAAATCAAAGTTTACCTGCCAAAACAGCACCTATAGTAATAAAAGGCGGCAGGCATCCGTAATTGATGAGTGCGGGGAAGATGACGGTGCCCGTGATAGTCCCCAAACGACCGCTCATGAGGAACGTAGACATCGCCATTACTCTGAAAAATACAATAAATATTATTGAGGTTCTTCGTAAAGGCTCTGCAGATGATGATGAGGACTCTCTAAGTTTATCTAGGACATCAATGCTATCGGTGAAGGAAAACTTTTGTAAGGAAACCTGGACTTATAGAGCAGTGGCGGCCCAGTGGCGACCCCGACTTACAAACAGTGAGTCGTGGGTTTGAACCCAGTCAGGCGCATTTGGTAGCATAGAAATTAAAAGATTCTTAGATGCTGGAGTTTTTGATGAAGTTGATATGAACAGGAAGTCTGACTCATATTACTTAATACTAAGAACTAATGACGCCCTTTCCATCTCACAGGGAGAGGGCTTGAAAAAGAAGTGTAACATTTAATTTATACACTAAACAATTATTACACTAACTGAAAGCCAATTGAGTAACTCTTCCAATGAAATTAGAGTTCAGTTCCAGAATGGCACATAACATAACATCGTGCCTCTGTAATATCCAAAGGGTTAAGCAGATCGAGGTGTACCCATTAATACACCCACATTCGCCAGATATTGGCATCATTCGGGCAAAAATCCAGACTCCGTGGCTGTTACTGAGAAATGTTTGATCTAAAAACCGATTAAATGCTCGACCTGGGATTATAGACAATTTAACCTAGGACCGCACAGCACTTAAGCTTGCGACGAATAGACCTACGAGACAGTCAAAATGAGTCACGTGACAAATCTTATTAAACAGAAATTATATAAATAGTACATTATGGTACAAGTGTGTAATGTTGGTGATTACCTCTGAGGTGATTGTCAATACACACGTGTATCATAAGACGTTTTTCAACACACTTGTGAATAAAATAATACTGAAAAATCATTTTCAATAGTCAAAACGAGTTGTGAAAAATTGTTCTAAAAATTAATCAGTTTTCCTATGCGCCCGCATCTAACAACGGCGATCGGCCATAGACTAAAAAACATTATTTACAGAGAAATCAAAAGTGATATTTGATCGAAAGTTTTATTTATTAAATACGTACAAGTTGAAATTATCTATATAAATTCGAAGTTCCATGAAATGAGCAAGCAATAGGTACATTAATTTATTTGTACTATTGAACACGATCTTTTATGTTTCGAAACTTTTGAACAAAGCAACTGAACCCATAAAAAAAAACCCTTTTACTCACTCGTGAATATTAGCAATGAAAAAGTCACAGTTTGATTACAGGTGTCATTATGTCAGTGCCTAATTGCGGTGAAATTAGAGTCATTTTATGAGCAAGTGTGTTGATTAAACAGTTATAGACTTTCTCACCTGAGTGAAGTTGGAAACAAATCAACAGCAATGCTGGACAGTGAAGCACCGCATAGCGAGGTGAAGGCAAGCGCGGTGGTTACCATGGCAACCACAGCTATCGCGTTGATGCCCAGGAATGGAAGCAGCACGATCAGGAAGGCGCTGGTGATGCCGCAGAACCCTGATACAAGGCGTTTGCCACACCTGGAAGAATATAGTGGTTGTAGTGACCTGTAGACATTCTCCTACATAATTTTATTGAAGCTATCTTGGTTTTCTAATGCCAAGTCAGGATCTGATGGTGGAATCCTGGAGAAATAGAAAGAACTCTTCAAATGTTATAGGTACACTTGAAGTGATTTGAATAGTTTTTGGAAGAGTACTTTCTCGGAGTGGTCCATTTTGTTTGAAACTTTGAAGGAATCACTATTGTCAACAGTCCTACGTTCGTCCTGAGACTGTGCCCAAGCACGTTGACATTGATCAGTCTTGTGTTTTTGTCTTTTCGGGCCATTAACCAATCAATTTTTAATACTCCAAACCCATGGATGAACTAATTAGATCTTAAGTTTATGTAATCTATGTTCCACGACCAGCAGGGCTATTGCGTATCTTTTAAATGTCAGTGGCTATCATATTGTCCATGGATGAACTGTCAAATTGGTTATAGTTTAGTACAAAATAGAACCATCTGACAGTTAGTTGATGGACAGTAAATGATAGCAAGTTAGCCACTGTCATTTAGAAGATACGCAATAGCACTGCTGCAGGGCTATTGCGTATCTTTTAAATCACAGTGGCTATCATATTGTCTATGGATTAACTGTCAAATTGGTTATGGTTTAGTACAAAACTTAACCATTCGACAGTAATTGAAAGGCACTATAGGTTAGCCACTGTCATTTAAAAGATACGCAATAGCCCTGCTGGACATCTTAATAGCCACCAGAGCAAATCATAATATGAATTGCGTTAATAAGCTTAAAATGGACCTTGTATAATAGGAACTGCGTCTGTGACCATTTTACGAATATTAACGCAATTCATATTATTTTTCTATTATGATCTATTTTTCCTAAATTGTCACTAGCCTACCTACTACGGCGTACCATCCTTACTTGATTGAAATTCCGATATCACGTTTACGAGTATAACGTACTGTCTACTCCCAAAGCAACAGTGACAGGCATATTCTGGGCACGCTCGTTCCTTCACAGATCTCATCGATTGTGTCCAATTAGGCCTGATCGAGGTCAAGAGCAGGCCCATTGCGCAATAAAAAAAAAATACATATCATGAATATCTTACTTATTAACCAGCGCTCCCCCAATCCCATATGTCAGCACGGACCCTGCACCAACGAAGGCGCTCTGCAGATAGGTCAGCATATCAGCCACTATTGGTACGCAGACATCATCTATAGCCACTGGCGTTGTGGGCGGGGCGATGGCGGAGCACAGACCCTTGGCGTCGTTGCTGATCATGGCTGCCAGTTGAGGGTACCAGAGGCGGATGGTGTTGGAGCTGGAAGTTGAGATGTATTTGGTTAATTGCGAGTTTCTCTGTTTATGAAGGTAATGTCGACGAAACCCTTTAAGTGGGGTGATAATCATAATAATCTAGCAGTACTACAGTGAACACCTGTATTACAAAACATTAATACGATGTTTTGTAAGTCAGGTGTTCACTGTAGGTTAATCAAAACATCCACAGTTCATGAGTTGCACACCACGGAGGCTGAATTTATGTAAATAGACTCGACCCCATTACACGAAACTTAGAGGTGAAATTTGAGTGCACTATTAGATAGTTAGGCACTCTCTGCCATACACTTTGGGGAGGGTAGGATGAAATCTCTTTAACAAACATGATAAATTAAATGAAAGGAAAACCAGGAAATCTGAAGTTACAAATTCAATGATTAGGTAGTTTACCATTTTTTGTAAATAATTAAATTAATTTAAGATTTCCTGGTTTTCCTTTCATTTAATTTATCATGTTTGTTAGAGAGATTTCATCCTTATAATTGACCCTAACGATCGATGCAATAAAAGTACAGAGTATTATTTTTTCAGATTTTGATTTTGAATGTTTTCTTTAAGTAAAATTTTCTATCTGCAGTAACCTTAAAACCTAGTTTTTACAAAAACAGCTGTAAAAAAATTTGAACTTTGACCCCCAATATATCCGTAACTAGGGGGTTCCCAGGTATGGTCTAGAACAAAAAAAATATCGCAGTGGTGGGGAGAACAAGTGCCTTTCATTTGCGTTAAGGGTATTTTGCCACCACTTTATACTATGGGGGAGGGATATTGCTATCAACCGGGCCCAAATCCAGACTCCTTGTCTGCTACTGAAAAAAATCTGACGGAAAACCCAATAACACTTTGTTCCACCCGGGAATCGAACCAAGGAGCTCAGGCTTGCGATCTCTTGACCAACGAGGCCAAATTGCAGAAACACGAAATTCTATAAAACCGTTAACTACTTATTTAAACCCTTTATTTTGGAGTGTGACAAAACATTAAATGACTCCTTCCGCTCTGGGTTGAGCAGTAGGGAGTGTCAGACTTCTACTGACTAAAAACCACCCATGTTCCTTCTTAGCCGTTCGTGTCGAGGCTGCAGTATATCTTTCGAACAACCCCCAACCCCAACGGGACTTATCTAAACCCTCAGACGAAGTAAACTGCCAACTCCATATGAGTATTAGGAAGGTTGCTTACCCGAACATGCATCCCATGTGGATGGTACAAATTAGGAACAGCCACTTGGCGTGTGGAGGCCTGAACAGCGGTGACAACTGAGCGAAGCCCCCTCTAAGGGCTGCGACTCCCTTGCCCTGTTGCTCGTGCTTTTCTTTGACTAAGACTTTTATCTGAAATCAAATCAAATCAAATCAAAATCATTTATTTCAAGTTGGCCAGTTACAGGCTCTTTTGAATAGTCGAACAAATACTAAATTTTAATAAGCTAATAAACTAAGCTACAGTCCCACTCACAAGGCATAATAACTGTCAGTGTACTGTAGTTGCCGATTCCAAAGCGTTGGTCTCATGAGAAGAATGGCAAGAAACTTCATGGATACTCTTTTAAATCATAATATTGTTACAAAACTTTGGTTACATCATTCATATCGAGATTGGTATATTATCATGTGAGAACGATGTAGCAAGTTATGCACGATAAGTGTCGACAGTAAAGCCAAAACGACGATTTAAAAATAATATAATAATTCAAACAAGCCGTGGCAACTAAGAGGTGACCAGTCACAACTGACAGAAATCCAGAAAGACAAAAGTATGTATTAAGACGTTTCATTTATAAAACTAATGCAATTTTCTTTTTAAGCAACTTGTTCCACAAAAGATTTTGCTTTATTAGGCCCCTCGCCCACGGCGACTTTATGTAGCGATGCTGTCGCGGGTTTCGTACCGCTCCAGTCGCGATGCAGTTGCTACCTGCTTGCCCTCGCCAACAAAACTAACGCGCGTCGGTAGCGATGTTGTCGCGCATTTAAATTAAAATAAATAAATTATTAACAATGATTAATAATTAATTAATTAATTTAAGTTAATTTAAATTTAATTTGTATTAAATTTGCCATGGGGACAAGTGCATTTTTTTTAAAGTAATAAGAATACTAAAAGATTTAGATTTTCCTTTGTTCATGCAATGTTTTATTTCTCCTGTAAAATATTTTTTAGGTTTTATTATTATTTTGTTTTGAATCTTGATATTTCGGCGCTGTTGCTATAGCACCATGATCGAAGTAACTAACTCACTTACCGGATAATCCTCAGCTGGTTTTCCAGTGTTCAATTTGTAAATAGTTCTGAAGACGGCCATGGCTTCCTCATTCCTACCCCTGGACATGAGGAACTTGGGGCTCTCCGGCAGGCAGAGAAATGATACTCCCGTGATGAGTGGCATCAGGGCGGTGGCGAAGAGGAACAGGTTCCAGGAATGGATTACTGGAAAAAAATAGGCAAAATATTACATTTTTTGGCAATTAATTAATGTTAATTGAACAGGCCACGTTGCAAGCTTATTAGCCCAAGTTTTAAGTACATGTTATTTAACTTTCAAGTATTCTACAGTTAAGTTTTACCAAATGCATCGAATCAAATCATCTGCCTATCTGACCTCCACAAACTAGATAGTAGTGGGTTATACGATACCACAAGGTAAGACTGGTTGTCAGACTTTGCTGTTGACTTTGCTTTACTGCTAAAGATCTACAAATGACAACGTGCTTTTGGCAACATCGGTATGTATTGGGTGGTCCTGGTCACCCATACACGGGTCATCCTAGGCAAGCGCGGCTTAACCTGAAAATCAGCCCGAGAGACTGTTACTATTAAAATTTAGCATGCATACTAAGGTACTACTTACCAATATAATCTCCTAAGAAATGGAACTCCCAGTCTTTGGTGAGGATAGCCCAGGCCAGCAGAGGGAGGGTAGTGTTAGCGAACGTATAGAACAAACTCGTCAGCAGGATGACACGCGCCCTCAACTCGGTCCGATGCAGCTCGGCTAAGTACGAGATCAGAACTGCAAAGGGACCGTTGAAACTGGAAAGATGGGAGAAATTATAATTAATGACGATGGACAATTCTATTAATTAGACTATACTAAATACATATAAAAAGACTTTAAAAAGGCGTCAAAAAGTTCCTCCTCAACGCTGCCAACAAGTAAAGTGCCCAAGAGACTGGCAGCGTTGCCACGTTACACTTAGCCTCTGGCCAAAGAAAAAGCCAGCCTTTCCGTCACAGAAAACGTCAACAAGGCGGTTCGTTTTTTTTTAAGGATGTGGACATTTGTATCATGACAAAAAAAACATTACTGTTGTTTGTAATCTACACTTATACACTAATATTATAAAGAGGAAAGATTTATTTGTTTGTAACGAATAGGCTCCGAAACTACTGGACCGATTTGAAAAATTACAAAATCTTTCACCGTTGGGAAGCTACACTGTCCCCTGGTAACATAGGCTACTTTATATCCCTGTATTTCCACGGGAACGGTACTACGCGGGTGAAACTGGGTGACGTCCTCTAGTAAATAATAATTTAACCAACTGTTGAATAACCCAATTCATGGATGGCGATGTGGAGTGAAAACCATAGTTGCAAAGTTCACTACTACGATGTACGTTACTGCGAAAGTTTCACCTGACGGTTGCAAAGTTCACTACCGCGATGTAAGTTACTTCGAAAGTTTCACCTGACAGTTGCAAAGTTCACTATCGGGATGTACGTTACTGCGAAAGTTTCACCTGACAGTTGCAAACTGACTTATGGGAAGGTATAAGTACCACTGGGACAAAATCCTATGTCCTGTTGTGGTCTACACAGTGTAGACTATACTGTGTTCCAAATTTTATCGAAATTCATTCAGCGTTTAAGGAATAGAAAGGTAACGGGTTGCTTTCTCATTTATAATACATATTAGTATCGATAGTAGAGCAGTGATTAATCTAGCGGTGTCATCGTCGAACTGTCATGCGCCTCTGATTTTTCGGATTCATGAGCGTATCGCACAAATCGCTAACTTTGTTGAAGGAAACCAGCATGACTGAGGTATATTTCACGATGACTTGTAAAAGCCAAGTCAGAGGCGGGATAAAAACTATTTTCTTAACTTTTATAGCAATAGAAACAACCGACCTCCATAAACATAGCCTCCTTTTCCGTGAACGATAATTAGAACCCTATAAACAGATAAAGCTGTTTACAGACTGATTAGTCGACAGTGATTAGTAATTATGTGTACTATTAATCAAACACGCGCACATGGGAGACACTTGTACGGTAATCAGAGAGTAAACAGTACTTATTGATCGAGTGACCTTGTAGCGTGGGCTAGGAACGTGCCTTTGTAACACCTGGGTGTTCGTAAATGTGAATAGAGAATTTTGATGATAGACAATGCATACATAATAATAAATCACCAGTATATATGTATATCGGCTGACAATCCGGCATTTTTTGAACGACGAATTTACATGAGATATTTCAAAACACCGCCGTCATACCACTTCCTAGTGTATCAGCAGAATAAGTCCACGGAGCGTTTAGCGAGACAGAGTAGAATTGAAGAGAGCGCGAGCTGGATATCACGTGGTTTATCACAAACCTGACAGAAACTAGACAGTTTCTCCATGTGAAATAGTGGCATTCATGCTGAGCAAAACATAGTTGGACAAAAAGTTAGTCAGATGATGACTAAAGTCGGATGATTTTTGACAATAGTTCTTTACAAACAGTTTAAGTCATCAGCTGGTTTCATGATGATGCATTGTGGGTTCACTCGAGAGGGAAAATGATTGCAACTATTTTCCCTATTTTTGGTCTACTCGTCCGAGAGTTTGCAAAATATAGCTGGCATAGATAGGTGGCAATACGATACGATACGTTTGATGGTATCGTGAAACAAGCAGTATAGAGTCTTTTGTACTTATCGCCATTACTGTCCACCAGTTTCTGCCACGTACTTGGCACAATGGGACACTAAAAGCTGTTTCTAATATAGATTTATTATAACTAATAACCTTTACTAACGTGCCTCATAAAAGCCAGTGCCATCAGTTTAAGCACTATACTATTGATGTCTACAGAGGTAGGAAATCGATTTATGTGCTCATACCCTTCATGGGGCAACAATAAGTAAAATTATATTCTCAATTAATGACATGCATCTTTCTAAATCTGGGGATCTCAAATGGCCACTTTAGCAAATCATAATAGGATCATTATACAGTATGTTAACTAACAGAGGGCGTTCCTGTCAACCAAGCATTCTGTACATCAAACTAAGTACCCCTACTCAAAATTTTTTGCTGGGAAACAACTTTTTTTTTTGGTGTCAAAAATCACATTTTACGGTAAAACTCAAAGTACCACTCTTAAAACATTGTGCTAGTGGATGCTTTAAATAATTAATGGGTCATGGAGGTAATTTAAGTAACGTTATAGCCTGAAAAACTAGAATTTACGAAAACAGCTGTGAAAAATTTGGAACTTTGACCCCCAATATCTCCGTAACCAAGGTTTTTTTAGCATGTATGGATGCTATACTATTGCGGGTTAACGGGAACGCCCTCTGTTAGTTAACATACTGTATTCATTGCGTTAATATTCGTAAAATGGACTATTCATAATAGTGCGTAGTGCTATTTTAGACCACCTGGTCGAAATCTGATTCCACAAGCAGTGTGAAAAACTTAGCTCATGTTATTCACAGATTACATCAGTAGTCGTTAGAATGAGAACATTATTGGAAATTTGAGGAAAATTAATTTTACAGCACATGCTGACTGCAACTTCGCATTACCGATTTAATTTTGACTTCTATGGGTAAAAAGTTGGTCCTATATAACGATACTAAATTTCGACCGTAACTCTAAATCTCACATGCAGTGTATGTATTCCATTTAACAGGCTATTGGAAATTATCCGCCACGCCATACATGTGAGTTTTCTAAGTTTTCTAAATTGCAATGCTGACAAATTATTTGTAAAAAATCATATTAGTGTTAGTATTATGGGGCCGTGTACGAAATCATCTCATTTTGAACAATTTTAATCGCTCCGTGTGGGAAATCTATGAAGAATATGAAGTTTTCTTTTGGTTAATGAGCTTGCGCCGTCGATTTTGTAGTTAAATATTTTTGCGGAAAAGGGCTTTTGAATATGGGTGATTGCCATTGATATCAACATTATTTTAAAAATTCTAGAAAGTGTTGTGCCAGAAAAAGAACTCGTCTCTTATAATAACAAAAAGAAAACTTCAAATTCTTCATAGATTTCCGACACGGAGCGATTAAAATTGTTCAAAATGAGATGATTTCGTACACGGCTCCTTAAGATTTTTTTCTTTCGAAAAATATAACAAATAGACTTAAGCGCCGGACGTGGAAGCATAAAACTATGCACGAAAATCCCTTTTATAAAAAGATTTTCAAAAATTCATCGAGAAATTAAATAGCACAAAGTTTTCACGATAAAATCCTACTTCCTACTAATGTTATAAATGCGAAAGTTTTTGAGGATGTTTGTTACTCTTTCACTCTAAAACTTCTGAACGGATTTGGGTAATATTTAGTACAATGCTAGTTTATAACATGGATTAACACATAGGATTGTTTTTATCCCGATTTTATCTTCCTGCGGAAAAAAATCGAATTGTAGCGGGCGAAGCCGCTGGCAACACCTTGTCTTTTATAACACAAAAAGCACTTAGCACATAAAATGAAAATTCCATAACTGTATACTCACAGGAACCCACTGGCAAACCTCATGACCAGCAACATGGCGAAATTCTGGCTCATGGCCGCCGTCATCTCCACTAGCCCGGAGCAGAAGAATCCCCACACCATGATCTGCCTCCGTCCCAGGGTGTCCGACAGGAAGCCCCATAGCATCGCTGACGAGATCATACCTGGAACAAGATACCATGAAGGCATAAGCATCATCACCTCGTTCCCACTTGGGACAAAGAACCTCCGCTCTCCCTCGTGAGAGGAAGTGAAATGACGGCACGGTTGGCGCAGTGAAGCAATGGACTGCTGCGCTGCGTGTCGCGGGTTCGATCCGTACGGAACAAATATTTGGATGACCTATAGAAAGTTGTTCCGGGTCTCGGTAGTATGTGAGTTTAAATGTTTGTGAACGCACCCACGATACAGGAGAAATTCCTAGTGTAGGGGGGCAAAGTTTAACAAAAAAAAAACACTACGCGGGGTCAATTGCGTGTTGGTAAGTTACAATCTACGAATTGTTGTTTCTAGAATATTTTCGTCATCTATTCAGCCGAAAGATGTCCACTGTTAGACACAGATCACCCCACAACGTCGCCACATTGACCAGACCCCTGCAACCTTTGCCAGCGGGGCTGCGTATTTTTTAAATGTCAGTGGCTATCACATTGTCCATGGATTAACTGTTAAATTGGTTATGGTTTAGTACAAAATGGAACCATTTGGCAGTTCATTGATGGACACTATATGATAGCCACTGTCACTTAAAAGATACGCAATAGCCCTGCTGATCATCACCATCCATACATACATAAGGCGGAGGTTACCAATATTCTAAGCTGTCATTGTAAGGTCACTTTGAATTAACGAGTTGCTGATTATTCTGATTTATTTCGTAAACATTCGTATAGCAAGGTTGTAAACTCTTGACTTGTGATTCTGATTTATTTAAGGAAAAGTTTTCATTTAAATTGTTATGGGTTTCTGAAGACGAGGAAGTCGTTTGTTTTCATAGGCTCTTCAGCTGGATGCAAAGATCTGGAGGAAAATAGATATCCTTGACGGATATTGGTTAAGCTTTTTCAGCTTGTACACTAATTTCATTTCAACTCTCATGCCGTGTCTATATTTATTTCATCGGCACAGTTAAACACCAGACTAACAAACTTCCAAATATAAAAAATGTATCAACATTTTTGAGGACTTTTTAATCCAAATTAACCCCAGCCAGCTACACAAAAAATGCTACACTGTTGCTACGAGCTACGATGCCTACGCCGTAGCAACCCGACCCCTGACGAAGCAGCTACGTCATTGGTCCCGTTGCTACGCCGTAGCTCAGCCATACTATTCACTTCAGTACATTTAATCCAAAGAATGCATATGAGTATAACCCAATTTACTTGCTCCATTTCTCTTGGATTGACAACAAAATTAACTGAAGCTGGCTCTCTGCCCACAAAAGACTGGAAAGTGCGTAATGAAAGCTAACAAAACATGTTATTTACTTGAAATTTTGTTTTTAAGAGCAATTCTGTGTATCTTTTCGCTATCGTTGTGCAACAATGTGTGAGTCATGAACAAAACAGGCCAGGTGTAATTGGTAAACACGAGGATAATTTGGTTTTCATAAAGTTGTTTTTGTTAAAGCAACTTTATCCGTTTTTTTTTACCCGTATGTTTAGACACGGAGTTCACTAAATCGGAACAAAATATTTGCCGTTTCTGTTGGGCTGTCAAACTTTAAAGCCTCCTACAATATGAACCGATGACCTGGTGAAAATTGTAAAGATCCACAGGATGCGATACCAGACGCACGGGACCTGTCAATGTGTCCACATTTGGGGGAGGCCTATGTCCAACAGTGGACGTCTTCCGGCTGTAATGATCATATTTTTTTTTGTAATTATAGATTGGGCTGTCCATTTAATTATACAGTTCAAATAGACGAATTATTGAACAGTTTTCAGTATCAATTAAAGTGTAACAGATTTTCATGCAGAGATCTACTTAGACCTGAAATCCGACTCTAAGCCGAAAACGGTCTAAGCTATGGATTATAATCGGTATTCTTTGTCTAGTTTATGGAAAAAATACTACTTTACTATAAAGGGAAGGCGAAAGTTTTTGAGTGTGTATGTTTGTTACTTCTTCACGTAAAAACTACAGAACGGATTTGGATAGAATTTGGTACACAGATAGTTTAGAACCTGGATTACAACATAGGATAGTTTTTATCCCGATTTTATCTTCCCGTGGGATAATTTTCGAGTTTTAGCGGGTGAAGCCGGCTACAGCTAGTACCTACTAAATATCTATTAAACTGGACTTGAATATTTAACACTTTTGCCCAATCCAGAATAGAATTTGTGTTTTACAAAACATACCAAAGAAATGTAATTTCAAAATTAGGTATATTAGTATATAGTTATTTTTAAATTTGTATCACGAAAATAGTACAAAATTAGCAATACACACAAGAAATTAATATCACAGTAATTTTACATAACATACTGTATGTCGTCATAAATTAAATATTTGAGTGGAAACTGCACAGTTTCATAATGTTTGTTTAATTCTGTGATAGTGATGTAAACAGGTGATGTTTGTACATAATGTATATTTATCAGTTTGTACATAATGTCTAGGAATTGAAATGGTGATGATATGTTTGTTCGTTGACTCAATAAACTGGGTTTAGTAAGTCAGCTGATGATGAAGGTAAATTGGAAATAAATGGGGTTTTCTGCAACAAAGGTGTACCTAATACTTCACGCGCATTTCGCCAAAAAAGCTGAAAAGTGGAAATTCTTGTTTTTCCTACTCCTCCGCTATTCTTTTCTGATTAATTTCGTTGCGGGATCCAAGACAGTTAAATTGTTTCTCTGGGACTTCGTCGAGCTTCATTGTCTCGGCGCTTTTCTTGTGGTCGCCACTGTTCACGATTCTGGCTTACAGAAGTTACAGTGGTTTGGGAATAATAATAATAATAATATTCCACAACTATCACACAACGCCATCTAGTCCCAAGCTAAGCAGAGCTTGTGTTATGGGTACTAGACAACTGATAAACATACTTATATATTTCTAAATACATATAGGCGGGATGGTTCAAAAAAAAATCATGCTGCAATTAATTCTTAACATAATATCACGCCTGTAATCCCCAAAGGAGAGGCAGAGGCGTACCTAAATAGTACAAAAACATTTTGGAGTTCTGTTTTAAACTGCATGTATTAAAAGGCGGTCTATTGCCATCACTTGTGCACAGATCTTGACTCTGAGGCAACTACTGAGAAATAAAACAATCACACTTTTTCCGAACCGGGAATCAAACCTAAGACCTCATACTCAGCAGATGTGCATGCGACCACTAGACTAACGGGGTGGTAAAATATTATTTAAATGCTATGAATACTAATTATATTTGTTTATAAATAATTATGGGATGCGAAGGCTAGACGAAAGTAATTAATTCTTGGCTTTTAAAATGATTCATTGTGTAATTAAGAAACTGTTTGAAACTGAAATCGCAGTAAATGATTCTTAATCGTTTCTAAACCTCACGAAATTCGACTGAACATAAAGTTTAGACACATGCCTTCTGTCTGGTAGAAAATAAATAATTCAGTATTATTGCATCATCTTCATCTGTCTAGCATATCGGTCGGATTCTACTAGTATTTTCATCATCATCATCAACAGCCCACTGCTGGGATACAGGCCTCCTCTCTTTGAGAGGGAATGGGCTATAATCTACCACGCGGGCCCAGTGCCGATTGGTAGATGTCAGATGTCTTCGAATTTTTTGGTTCTAAGACATGCCGTTTCCTCACGATGTTTTCCTTTACCGTTCTGAGAGCAGCGGTGATGAAAAAAATTACACGAAGTAATGTGCCTGCCTGGGTTCGAACCCACGACCTACTGTTCGTAAGTCGGGGCCGCCACCACTGGGCCACTGCTGCTCCACTAGTTTTGTCGACGTTTTATAAGTGCAGACGTAAGCACTGCACTTATAAAACGTCAACAAAAAGTTGCCCGGAGAGGGCTGGTCGTCTCCTATGGAGAAGAACTAGCAAGAAACTCCATGGTTAGATGAGCGATTACCTATCTGACCTCCACGACCTAGTCACTCGATACTACAAAACCTCATGCTGTGCTGTGAATAGTCAGACATTTGATCTACTGACTTCTTGTTACAATATGGATGTTTACTGACTTTAAAAAAATGTGATTCTAATTAGTCCGTCAGTTAGATGATCGAAAATTATTGGATACGTATTTTTTGATTTTTAAAGATTTGAGTGGGGGTTAGTGACGTCATACTAATGTCTTAGAGTATGACGTCACACGAGTTTTCAAAGCACTATATCGTCTTAATTGTTTGTTTACGTGAAAAAATAAAAATACGTGTCTAATATTTTTTGGTAATCTATATGACAGACTAATTCGATAATATTAAATACCCTATTGTCAAAAAAATAATAGGCGGGAAATATCTTGTTAGGAAATGAAAAGTGGGTACGCCACGGAAGTTATAATTATAAATTGTTTTTCACGCGCCCGCGTAACCAGAATCTGTCCAAAATCTATGTAACATCTGTTATGACATTAACCACGCACGCCACGTCTCCACATCACACGGCGTTTGTTTAAAAAAACAATAAACATAGACTGTGTGTATGTAGCGCTGATAACGGAGAAAAGTATTCAGAAGGCGTAATAGCAAGAACATGGTTTGTGAAATTACTAGCTGATACCTGCGGCTTCATCCGCTTGGATGTCGGTTATGGTGATCGATGTCTTTTATCGCGACCAACAGTAATCTTTTCATCCCCACCTTTCAACCATTTTCAGCCTATTTTTGTATTAAAAAGTATCCTATGTCCTTTCTCAGGCTTTAGACTATCCTGTCGGGGCCGCGGGTAGTCCAACGGTTATCGCGGCCTCGACATAGAGGGCGAAGAAGGAACATGGGTGGTTTTTAGTCAGTAGAAGTCTGACACTCCCTTTCGCTCTGCCCAAGAGCGGGAGGGGTTATTCGATGATTTTACACCCACCAAAAAAAAAAAAAAAAAAAAAAAGGCTTTAGACTATCTGCATTCCAAATTTTATTTAAATCGGTTCAGTAGTTTTAGCGTGAAAGCGCGACATACAGACAGAGTTACTTTCGCATTTATAATATTAAATTAATATTATAGTAAGGATGTCTTGTTTGTTCAGAAATGAGATTAAATCTATTAGTAGTCCTAACAATGTCATGCTTAACTTGTTGGGCACTTGATAGCGTGACCTGCCTGTCCTCTTGTTTGGACATCACAGGAGCTGATAGATGCTACTGAAAGTGCCAACCTCATCGCCATATTTTAGGGCCACTCGATTTGAGTTGTATTTGATTATTCCCTCTTAGCGTGTCCACAAGCAATTTCAATCGAAATACGATATATTATATAGCTCTACTATCTGCTACTAAGAAATTCCGTAATAATTTGTCTGACCCGGACCGAACCCAAGACCTCAGGGTCAGCAGTCGCGTTCACGGCCACTCAGCCAACGAGTTAATCTATCAATTTTTATTAAACCAAACAACCTAATAACCCTCCTTTTGGGCTTCGACGCAGTCAGGTAAAAATAGACTTCTTTTATTTATAAGTATGATTATTGTTTGTTTTAGAATGATGGTGCCTATGTACAAGTTATTTACTATCACAGATTGACAAGAGTAATCCTACTGCATTCGTTTACATGCTGCAAATCACACCATTTTGTGTACAAAAGATTTATAACTGAATGTTATTGATATATTTCTTTGTTTTAGTGGAAAACACAATATTTACCGGGGTTTTTAATATTTAATATTTAATGATGCTGTTTTGTGGAAGATTGGTAAATAGACAAAAGGTGATGCTTTGTCTATTCTGTAAGTAACTGCGTGTCATTGTTTTAGGTCATGAAAGGTTATTTTAAAGACTCTTGTCTGTTGATTTTATTAATACAGTTTTAGGGCATCATTTATTATCATAGCTTGTTATATCAAACAAGCTATCTCCTCGGTTTGGTATACTTTGTTTCCCATCTCAGAAACATTGTATGATTTTTCTATTTATTTTCTACTCAGCTATCGACCCCCGTTGCTGTAATCACCACGTATAGAATTCGAGATCGCAGTGGACTTATCACTGCCTGTCAGGCAGAAATTTTCTGTAGTCCATGTTTTTCTCGTAATCAAACGGAAAACTCAATGTGTACTTAACTATAATGTAGTATGATAAGATTAGATTTATTATCCGTAACGAAGGTGTGTCATGATTACCATTCTGCAGTACAGTGACACACCCCCGTAACTAAAGAAGGCTGGTAACTAAGTTGCTGACTGCTTTATTCGGTGATAATCTAGTGGTGTGACTGTCGGTCTATCAAGTCATTGGTTTTGAGTTTAAACCCAAGAGCACACCACTGATTTTTCACCAAAAAGAGGAACCTACACTGACCTTATTGGTTAGGTTCTTCAAAAAGGTCAGGAGCGTAGTACTGGCAACCGGCGTGCGTGTATGACCTTTTTTTTTTTTGGCTGGTGGAAAATCATGGAATAACCCCTCCCGCTGTGTCAGACTTCTACTGACTAAAATACCACCCATGTTCCTTCTTAGCCCTCTATGTCGAGGCCGCGTAACTAACTAAACTAAACTACATAACTAGTGTACAACCCGCGACCCAGCGTGTATGACCTTGTGTATGAATGTGGACGAGGGAAAATGAAATGGAGTATCATTCGCCTCGTCGTACGTTACTTTCATACACGCACGCCATGTATGAACGTGGGCGAGGCAAATGAAATATGTAAGGATTGTAGCAGGTGGTGTTTTGCAGTTTCTTCCTTCAACCACCATGTGAAAAGCACCAAGTGAGTTTATGCACTTAATAATCTGTTGAATGTTAATCTTACCTCCATAAGTCATGGCCGTGATAGTCCCCATATCCAGCAAGCTGAGCCCCATATCGCACTGCGCCCTCGTGAAGATGTAGCTGATGGAACTGGTGACGGAGACGGCACTCCAGAACGCTGGAATGGTGCACAACATCAGGGCTATGTTGAATCGGCCATAGCTTGTCGCTGCTATCGCTTCTTCGAAGTCTGAGGGCTCAGGTTCTGAAAAGATGATGGAGTGGTTTTTAGTAGAATAGGTAGGGGGAGCTCGTGGCTTATTAATAACTGCCACTCGGGTCAATCTTTAGGTTAGGCCGCGCTTGGCTAGGTTGGTCTGTGGATGGGTGACCGCCCATTTGATACCGAGTTTCCTCCGTGCCTCGGAAAGCACGTCAAGCCATATATAGATCTTTGGCAGTTGTTACAGCTAGTCAGTCACCTGAAAGTCTGACAACCAGTCTTACCAAAGGATATCGTATTACCCTGTGTTAACTGGGTTGTGGAGGTCAGATAGGCAGTCGCTCCATGTTAAGTACTGGTATTCAGCCGCATCCGGTTAGACTGGAAGCCGACCCCAACATAGTTGGGAGAAGGCTAGGCAGATGACGATGAGGTAGGTACCTCTAATGATAATATTCTAGTGTATACCAAGAATATTCTTATTACCGTAAAAACTAGACTCACTTTTAAATCAGCTGTAGGAGTGGAGACAGATACACGCGAAAGGTAATAAAGTAAATTACAGTCTTTCCGAGTTGATTCCTTGGGGGCACGCAAACAATTACAGAATGCTACGACCGTAACATACAGGGTGTAAATCAACCCTTCACACATACGTCAACCAAGCATTCTGTACATCAAAATAAGTACCCCTACGCAAAAATGTCGTGGGTTCGAAACCAGGCAGGCACATTACGTTGTGTAATTTATCACCGCTGCTCTCAAAACGGAGAAGGAAAACATCGTGAGGAAACCGGCATATCTTAGAACCAAAAAAATCGAAGACATGTGACATCTACCATTTCGCACTGTTCCCGCGTGGTAGATTATTATAGCCCATTCCCTCTCAAAGAGAAGAGGCCTGTGTCCCAGCAGTGGGTACATTAATAGGATGTTGATGATGATAATGATCGACTGGCCTGTTGGTCTAGTGGTTAGTGACCCTGACTGCTAGGCCGGAGGTCGTGGGTTCGATTCCCACCCAGGACAAATGTTTGTGTGATGAGCACGATCATTTGTTCTGTCTGGGTGTAATTTATCTATAATATGTATGTATTGTAATAAATAATAGATGTTTGTAAGAAATCATACAGAAGTCTGGGTTTCGTTCTTCGACGGGCATCGGGTTTTACAAATATAAAAGCAGTTGAAGCATTGTATAATGCGCTTATAAGGTCTCAGCTTGAGTGTAATGCTGTCATATGGGCTCCGCATGAGACTAAATATAGTCTTATGTTGGAGCGCATACAAAACAAATTCACAAGATTTTTATACAAGAAACTTTACGGTGTCTATCCTTTCTATCCGTTGATGTACCCCACCTTATTCGTTATCGGTATGGTCGGGTACAACAAACTCGAGACAAGGAGGGACCTAGCGATAACTACATATGTATTTAAAATGTTGCGTGGTAAAACATATAATTCCGGTGTTTTGAAGGAGATACGTCTGAATGTGCCTGACAATTATGTATTGCGGCGCCGGAAGCCACGGTTACTAGCGGTGCCTCACGCACGAACCAACTTGCTCGGCAAAGCGCCACTGACGCGCGCCTTGCACGCACTGAATGACACTGCTGACAGAATCGATTTATTTTCCTGCTCTCTGAATGAATTCACAAAAACAATGTTGTATGTGTTGTGTTATTTAAGATAGTTTTAATTAAGGACCGCACTAACGCATTAGGATTTCCTGTAATGTTAGTTGTGTTTGTGATAAATAAATAAATAAATAAATAAATATTTAGAAATATATAAGTATGTTTATCAGTTGTCTAGTACCCATAACACAAGCTCTGCTTAGCTTGGGACTAGATGGCGTTGTGTGATAGTTGTGGAATATTATTATATTATTATTATTATTATAATGATCATTAAAATATTCAGTACTATTACAGAACAAAAACAAAATAAATTTCACTAAAATATGCCAAATATACGTGGCGATCAAAACAAAATCGTCTGAAACAAGTCTGGTTATAACCCAAACGCTTGGAACTCTGCCAGCTCCCCTGGGCTCTACGTCTTTAACTAATAAATGTCACTCAGTTCGGGTTTATTACTGCTGGCTAATTTTAATATATTATGACACTATTTATGTGGCCGTTTTAGGTATTGAAGGTTGCGCAAATGAGTTACCAATTGATGAGGATATGGTTCTGCTTGATTTTATGTTTTGTTGTAAATGGTTATAATATATTTATTTCGGCGGTTTTATGAATTATTCTTCTGACATTCAAAAGAGCCTGTAATGGTATATTATGGATGATTTTTTTAAGTCAGTAATCAAATTATCGAAAAATGTTGGATACTTATTTTTTGTTTTATCAAATCAATAAAAATTGATGAAGATAAAATGCGCCAAAGATTTGAGTGTGGGTTTGTGCCGTCACTAACCGCTAAAAATGTCATACTAATGTCTTAGAATATGACGTCACACGAGTTTTCAAAGCCGAGATCGTCTTCATTGTTTGTTTACGTGACAAAAGAAAAAATACGTGTCCAATATTTTTTGGAAATCTATCTGCCGGACTAATTAAACTCATATTTTTTTAAGTCAGTAAACATTCATAATAAACAATTACAGGCACTTTTGAAAATTTTTAAATCCCCATTTTTTACGGGATTTTCAGCTACCGTATGTATGTTGTTCCGTACCTAACGCTGTGGTAGAGCCCTGGGTCCAGACGTCAACAAGTGTCCGGTTATGACAGTAACAATGAGTTAGTTTTACATGAAGCTCCATAAGCTCGGGTCCCTATAATAATCTCTTATTTTGGTTTCTCAAAAATCGAACTAGGTACTATACATTATCTGCCTAAGCTTCCTCGTTAGAACAAGCTAAATAATTTTAGAACAAATTCCTTGACTCTGACTTTACTCAAGGCGGCATGACATCGGCTTCATGAGTCGAAGTTGAAGGACTGAAGGAAGGGATTACTTAGAATATAACGTCGCTTTTACCAATAAAATCAAAGAACTCACCTTGAGCCAACTTCTCCAAATTAGTGGAAGATAATCCAGTCACCTTGAAGAGATGATCATGAGGGATCTCCTCTGCAGTCCTCGTCACCCCCGCCTCACACTTAGCCATCACCATTTTAATATTTTTAAAGAATATTAAATAATAACTGGTGCTATAATATACCGAATATCTAATTGTCGGTAATTATAATTGTTATGACTATACCAAAAGACCATTCTTGGAGGAATGAGGTAACTTTAAAAAGATAATGTTATATATTATGTATCAAATTGTTTGCAAAGGATTTTCTCTGTGTGTTCAACAAATATAGTAGCGTTTATATCTTGTTATGCTAACAGTTTCTTAGTTAATAATGTATGTTTGGCGATAAAACTAGGTTTTTATCTTCGGTTTTGGCTGTTTATAATTGGTTTATAGATCGTGTTTTGGTAGATTTCCAAAATCCAATCCCTTGGATTTTGAAGGGATTATTGGTTGGGCGAATTTTAAGTCGGTTTAAATTCCAAACACGTTTCATTTCCAAAAACGGCTTCGGTTAAGACACCAAACTTACCACGAAAGGCCGCTTTGGCACAAGCAAAAAACTAACCTATCAATACTTTTCCGAATGCTTCGACACCGTACTAGTTTCGAACATTGGACCACGCCTGAACATTGCATGCTTTACTATTTTGGTTATCTGTTTTTGTTTTTTACACTGAAATAACTGGAATCCTCAAAAACGTGCTGCTGAACAAAATACGATACGTTAATAACGTCACAATGTCGGAAAATGTAAACACAATGAAAGTGGAGGCAACCAATACACGAGACTAACTTATCATATGCAAACATTAAGTATTTACCTATTAGAGACGTAATAGATTTTAATAAAATTGTTCGTAGATAAAACTCAACTTAACTGGTCCTCTGAGGCCATCCTTAATAAATGGTTAGTTCTGTGTTTTCGGCATGCAGCAGACTCCTGTGCTCTTTATTTGTCACCTGTTGGTTGGCTGCTTTACTTTCTGCAATGTTAGATTATTTTATGGATTAGATTATTTTATTTTATTGATTAGATTACTTGATTGATTGTTTTTATTTATTATTTCTGTGATTATTTGGTTGATTATTATTTTGTCATTTTCACTATGTTGTATTTATATTTCCATTTTTTATCTCGTGTGTTGGCTGTTAAGGCGCATATTATGTTGCATGTAGTGTTCTTCTTTAAGTGATGGGGCACTTACATCTAATTTTGAAATGTTTTTTTTTATGTAAATGTAACAGTGTACTCATTGTTGAGGAGCCAAATTAAATAAATAAATAAATAAATAAATAAAATAAATGTGCATCTCTCACTGCCCCCATAGATTTTTAGTCCTTCGGGATATTTCAGTTGCCTTCATATTCTTGCATCTCTTCCTACAAATAAATAAAATGTACATGCCTGTAATTATTCCTTAAGATGCGCTCTTTAACCTATTTCTAAGAATCCCACGATATTGCATTCTTACACATTCTTTCAGTATGTAGCTCTTATATTTGGTTACACATTTAGTCAAAATAATAAATGTGGGTTGATTTTGGTTTGTTTAGGAGCTAGTCTTAGCGACAACAATATGACTGAGGGCAACGGCAAGGGATTCTCGCAGAAGATTTTCTTTTTAATTTTATTTCGTGCATGTACCTAGTTACCTTTGGCACCACAGCCTTACGTTTGATGACTCTGATAATGGTTGTTGACATCCTGTCACGGGCAAATATTACTGTCTGATGGAAATAATAATTTGCGTTATTTTATACCGTGTCAAACTGATGAAATGTAAACAATTGTTAATGAAAGAGGGATCCGTACTCATTTCTATAAAGTCAAAGTTAAATAATGCTTTGTCATAAACAAATAATTAATCAGTTGTAACAGAAATGTTGATTTACTAAATAATCGAGTCCTAAAACTAAATGGAAATGTATTAATAGTAATAATATATTGCTCGAGTGGTCCTGGGTCCTCGTAGAATTTGTGCGCCGTTGATGGCATTAGACTAGACACCTGAGATTTATCATTAAGGGTCAAATCTGGGTCATGGACCGCACGATAAGAGATACCGCAGCCTCGACTAAGAAGGAATATGGGTGGTTTTTAGTCAGTAGAAGTCTGACACTCCCTTTCGCTCTGCCCAAGAGCGGTAGGAGTTATTTATTATTAGATGATTACCCTAATGATTGGTATACTTTAATACACTTTAGCCTAATCTTCTATTATTACAAATGAAGTAGATATCTGAATGTGACTAGCTACGTGACCTTTTAAACCACTGCCGCGCTGTGACAGTATTTTAAAATAAATTAAAATGTCACCGAATCTCCAAAATAAACATGTTATTCTCCGTTATTGTACCAAAAAAATATATATCTTAACATAATGACAAGAAAATTTCGTCATTTATTTTTGCAAAAGCGACTTTGTCGTCAGGGTCGTATGCTCGATTCCCGCGTCACGGCGAAAATATGTGAGGCCTGTACCTTCAGATCAAGATATTTGTATCCAAACTGAATGTTTGTGGATGTGATTTGTCAGTGTAAACAATTTCATTCGAGGGGTATCTTATAATTATTCGTAATTATTCTGGAAGAAAAGCTATGAATAAATCCCAAAGTTGTGGTAATGTACATAAAGGGTGTGAAAGTACCATTAACGAAAACGAAAGGCACTTATTTTCCCCACCACTGCGATCATACCTGGGAACCCCCTAGTTACGGAGATATTAGGGGTCAAAGCTCCAAATTTTGCACAGCTGTTTTTGTAAATACTACTTTTTTAGGTTACTTAAATTACCTCCATGACCCGTTTATTATTCAAAGCATCCACTAGTACAATGTTTTAATAGTGTTACATTGAATTTTACCGTAAAATGTGATTTTTGACCCCAAAAAAAAAGTCGTTTCCCAGCAAAAATTTTTGGTACTTAGTTTGATGTACAGAATGCTTGGTATGTGTGATGTTTATGTAAGGGTTAATTTACAACCATTGCGAGGATCGGCCGGAGGACACGGTGGAGCACACAGTGGAGGTGTGCCCCGCTTGGGCGGGGCCCCGCCGTGTTCTCGTAGCGGCGATCGGCGGCGGCGACCTCTCGCGCCCGGCCCTGGTGCAAGCCATGGTCCGGGGCGAAGAGGAATGGGACGCCGTCGCCTCCTTCTGCGAAGCACTGATGCTAGCGAAGGAGGTAGCGGAACGTGAGAGGGAGAGAACCTCTCGTCCCAACCGCTGAGGGAGACGCTCCGGGCGTCGGAGAGCACATGACGGCTCCTGGCCACGCGGGCTTGTGGACGGTGAGTAATGGGCTAGCTCGCCGTCCGTCCGTCTCACGACGAAAACAGGCCGTGTCGACGGCGCGTTCGTGTTCCACGCGCGCCTCAAAGAGATGTCAGCAACATGGGAGGGGCCCGAAAGGGCCGACGCCTGTCGGGGCTGCGGGTAGTCCTCTGGTTATCGCGGCCTCGACATAGAGGGCGAAGAAGGAACATGGGTGGTTTTTAGTCAGTAGAAGTCTGACACTCCCTTTCGCTCTGCCCAAGAGCGGGAGGGGTTATTCGATGATTTTACACCCACCAAAAAAAAAAAAAAAAAAAAGGGTTAATTTACAGGCCGCAGGTTGTACACTAGTTATCGCGGCCTCGACATAGAGGGCGAAGAAGGA
This sequence comes from Diarsia rubi, assembly GCA_932274075.1. Lineage (NCBI taxonomy): Eukaryota > Metazoa > Arthropoda > Insecta > Lepidoptera > Noctuidae > Diarsia > Diarsia rubi. Next base: position 1,134,931 of record OW026420.1, on the reverse strand, counting down.
ACATGGGTGGTTTTTAGTCAGTAGAAGTCTGACACTCCCTTTCGCTCTGCCCAAGAGTGGGAGGGGTTATTCGATGATTTTCCACCCACCAAAAAAAAAAGGGTTTATTTACACCCTGTATCGTATTTCTAGTTATTGACTGTCTCGGTGGGCTAGTGGTCGCGACTGCCACAGTCCTTGGTCCGACTTCTGGGTCGCGTAAAGTGTTATTGGGTGTTGTTGGGTTCATCATGAATTTCTCAATAACAGCCACGGAGTCTGCATTTGTGCCCGATTGATGGTAATAGGCTGGCCCCCGATTACATGGAACTTGACTTTAACAGGCCGCATATGTGTGTACTACTAGGGGCAAGCTGCGCACTAGGTGATTTGTCGGTCTGTTTGGTATAAGGAAGGCGCGGGGGGGGGGTTGGGGCCCCAATGCATTTTTGCCGTTACGCTATTGGTCCGTCAGTCTGTGTCTACGTCACGAAATACCATCGTACACAAAAGTTTTCCGAAATGGTTTTACACAACAATTGACAAAAATGATTTATGACGTATATTGTTTTATGAAGAGAGAGGCTGATAATAATATTGTTGATAATTTAAAACAATGCATAAAACGGATCGCAGAGTCAACAAAATGTTCAAATTTTAAACACATTTACAACACACACAAAACATGTTTTAATTCTATTTAATCATATTATATTTAATATATTTTTCAATGTCAACCTACACTTATGCCTGGTATACGAAAACGCAAATGAAAAGCTAGATCGAAAATAAAACAACAGGCCTAATACTTTCGAGCGCAAGTGTACCCCTGCGCGAACGCAGCCCCACCCCGCTTTCCCCTCATCGTTTTTTTATGTGTCGGAAACTATGTTATGTTATATTCAATCGTGACAAAAGACGTTGTGACACATTTGAATGTGTGTGACACTTCGAGAGGAATTGCCATTAGTGTAAACCCTCCGGCCACTTTTTGCCACCGGCGATTTAACTATTCTAAAATATCTGAAAACGGCGATTTTCTCCCCGTTCAAAATGCAGATAAGTACACTATTACACACAAACCCACGTGCTGCGCAAGCGCACACACAAACAGTTACGTTACTCGCAGATAACGGACATTGACCGTCTATTTTAACTCTTGACAATGTCACCGTATTACATTGTAAGGACTTAAATTAGATGCTGGAAGAGTTATCATCGTCATCTGACTATTTCTGTCCACCTTTGCATAAATTGCCTTTTTAACTGCAGAGACCCCTCTGCGGTTGATAGGCAGTTTAGGTAGATCCTTTTAATTGTTTTCCTCATTCAGTTGAAACAAGGTTCCCTGTTCCATCTAACTTGGCCTCTCTACATTAATGTACCAGTAATTCTATTCTATAAAATTCACTAAGAACCAAATTGTCGAGTCTTTATCATCATTCTCCTGGCTTTTTTTTTCTCTCATCAATAGTTTAGGGAAAGCTAAACCAATGGCAGCCATTTTAGTTTTTTTGGAGGGGTTGGAAATCATCAAATAACCCCTCCCGCTCTTGCACAGAGCGAAAGGGAGTGTCAGACTTCTACTGACTAAAAACCACCCATGTTCCTTCTTAGCTCTTTGTGTGCGAGGCCGCGGTATCTCAATTTATTTGTGTATGGTCAGCACGGCATGTCTTTGCTTCTTCCACACTTCTCTTATACTTTTAATTGTAGCAGTCCCCCCACCTTTCTAGCCATATCATCCTTCACACAGTCCATCCATTGTTTTTTTTTATCTACTCTTATACCCATCTACATTCATACTCAACATTTACCTCAATACATTTTCGTCATTCTTCCACATTAAATGTCCTTATCATGATAACCGATTACCATATATGACTTTTCAGTCATTATGTGTAACGTACTACATTGACCGGTAAATTGCAAAAAACTTAAGAAAATTCTAATTTCGCGGGCTACCAGCAGGAAGCATTCACCTTAATAAACGGACTGCAAACGATACTTAACGGAAATGCCATCAATATAAATAATAGTGAAACCATAGGGGTTGGAGTCTCCTTGGACTTCGCCCTTCAATAAACACATCGCAGTGACAACCTTTGGACTCGGGGGCAAAGTCTATTCATAAGGATAGCAAAAAAGTTTTTTAACGGAATAAGTACTGTGTATTTTTCCTTTTTTTGCTAGATTAAATTCAATTTTGGAAAGTTCAAAATTGTAATTATTTTATGAATTCTTTATTGCCAGAAAAACAGGTTTAAAAAAATGCGAGACCTTGGTTCCAGAGCTGAGTTAGAGTACCTGTATTTCAGGAGCCAGTGACTTCTTCTAAGGCGACTAAATAGTATCATTTTAAATTAAGTACGTTTAACGGTTAACATTAAGACGTATAGTTACGCACTAAAAATAAATTTATAAAATAAAATAACATTAAAAGCAACATATTGTAGAATGTTGTCTGCGACCCGACTCTCGTTCCTGAGTAGCAGTTAATTTCTAAACAACTGTACGGTACTACGTAGACTCTCTCTTTGCAACTCATCATATAATGAGAAGAGAGATGGGTTATAATTCACCACGCCGCGGCCGGCCTAGTGCGTATTGGTAGATGTTACATGTCTTCGAATTTTTGGTTCTAAGACATGTCAGCTTCCTCACGATGTTTTCCTTCACCTTTGTGAGAGCAGCGTTGATGATATATATTACATAAAGTAATGCGCCTGCTTCTGTTCGAACCTACGACTTATTGTTCGGCCACCACTGGGCCATCACTGCTCTTTTTACTCGACTACGGCGAAGCCAAAAGGAAGGGTATAGATTTTGGTAGTCTATGTATAATATGTACGTATGTTCCACCATAGCGCCTAATCTACTAAACGGATTTTAAAAAATGAGGTGTCAATAGATTCGTAAGAATAGCCCGGGTGACATATAGCCATGCGACTTTGGCTGTCCTCTATCATAATTTTACTTTTTATTAATTTATTTACTAAAACTAATTTAAGGTGTATTTTCTTCTTTAAGACCGCGGTTTTATTAGTTTGCGATTTTTCGCGTAGTCGGGTTTTAGTTTTTTAAACGTTTTTTTTTATTGCGTTTCGTATTTCGAAAATAACTTACACATTATTATGACAGGCCACACCACAAAGTCACTTGTAACCTCTTGTAACGTTGCATCTCCTGATGCACAACATCTCGCTTGGTAATTCCTAAAGGGTTAGGTAGATGTGTTCTTAATACACAAGCTTAGTCCGAGATATCTTCTATATTCACTGTGTAGTTCCACAATCCTCGCATTGTGTACACCACATTGCGCCAGTTATATTTAAGTCCATGCTATAGGGGCCGAGCCTATTGTAATCAATAACCTATTGATAGGCCTGAGAGAAAGCCCATTAATATATATTTTAACCAACTAGGCAACTAAAAAAACGTTTCATTTATTTAACTTTGATCACAAATCTGCAGACCGTACAACAAATCACTATAGACATTTGTGACAGAGAAGCCGAACAAAGTTGATTGTTAGCGCCACGCGAGGCGCGCATGCTGACGCTACCACACACATGTTCTACAATAATATTATACATGCGACACATTCCTGTATGTTATATCTTTAATACTGGGCATGTACTAGGATGTGATAGTCTTGATTGTCTATTAAAATATGTATCTAAGTGAAGAATTGGCTATTTGACTACTGTTAAAAATTCACGAAAATGTTACGTTTTTATTTTCCCTGTCTGTCAAGACAATTTTACTCAGTAACGCGTGGAGGTATCAAGCTGAAATCAAACTTCTAAGCCAACGCCGTGAATTTAGAATCTTGAAATTTGGTACTAGGCAATCTCATAGCACAGATAAAGCAAAAATTGCGAAAACCAAAAATGTATAGTTACATTATATTATAATAAAAATATTTTTAGGAACCCTCGGTGCGCGAGTCCGATTCGCAGTTGGCCGGTTTATTTAGTTTAAGACCAGTCATTGAGTCTAAAATACTGATAACAGGGCTAAAATTTTGGTAAAATACCTTTTATTTGACACCCGTCAAATAAAATTATAAAATAAATGCTGTAAGATCGTAAGAAACAGATTGCTAAGAAAAGGTTAGTAGGCGCCTCAATCTATATCACACTAATCTACACTAATATTATAAAGAGGAAAGATTTGTATTTTTGTGTGTGTGTGTGAGTGTGTGTATGTTTAAACTTAAAAACTCCTAGTACGATTTGAAAAATTCTTTCACCGTTGTGAAGCTACACTATCCCCGGGTGACATAGGCTACTTTTTATCCCTGTATTCTCACGGAAACGAGAACTACGCGGATGAAACCGCTTGACGTCCGCTAGTATCTACATGTATTTTTATCACCATTATCATCTGACAACCTAATTATGTTGGAGTTGGCTTCCAGTCTAACCGGATGCAGCTGAATACCAGCATTTTACATGGAGCGACTGCCTATCTGACCTCCACAACCCAGTTAGGTAACCCAGGTATCCCTTGGTAAGACTGTTATAAGTAACGTAAATAAAAATCATGATTGTACAAAAAATATAACACTGCTAAGTTTTGTGTAAAGCAGATGAGTAGGTAAACAAAGTAAGCGTGTACATCCGCCTTCTTGTATTTGTGCAGACCACAAATAAACAGATTACTATGTTTAGAGCGGAAGAATATGATTATTGATTTCAAATTCGACTATTACTAATGGTAAAAATCCCATTGTGAGTGATGTCATAAACCATGAAGTTTTTCTTCATCTCGAATTGATGACTCAGATTTTGTCCGACTAGCAGGGCCATTGCGTATCTTTTAAATGTCAGTGACCATCATATTGTCCATGGATTAACTGCCAAATTGGTTATGGTTTAGTACAAAATGGAAACATTTGACATTTAATTGATGGACACTACATGATAGCCACTGGCATGTAAAAGATACGCAATAGTCCTGCAGTACGTGGAGTACGTGGAAGCCTTTTTTTTTTTGGTTGGTGGGAAACAATCATATGACAAAGGTAGTGAGACTTCTACTGAACAAAAACCATCCATGTTTCTTCTTGGCCCTTTGTGGCCAGGGCCGCGGTACCTCTTTCGAACAATCCGCCGTCCAGTACGAGGCAGCCTGGACAGCTCTGTCGTTTGTTTCATTCAAGTCTTGGAGAGAATGCAATTAGTTGTGCACGACAGGCAAGAGAGGAGGTGTGGCATATCCTGTATTAGGGCACCATGCTCGCATTGTATCATGTCGTTGATATTAGATAAATAACTGGCTTGAAGGTCCTGTGTTCAACTGGCAATAAATATTTGATGTTTGCCACCAGTAATTCGTGAGTCAGCAGCAGCTCAGAGTCTAGTTTTAAGTCTGGTTGCAATATTGCGGGTTTCAAAATGTCCCTCGTTAATACTAACATACTGAATACAACTACATATAGTACTTGAACTCAAATGTGGGTGTTCACCTCTACTCAAACCTTGGGACGCGTCTCCTCTTTGTTATAAAATTTATTAGGTCAGAAAAGAGTCCTGTATCTACATGTCTTAAAACCCAATTAATAAAAATGCGAAAATTAATTGTTAAAATCCACCGATTCAAAATTCGATTAACAACCGCCACGTCAATAAAGCACCCGTGAATTAGCTGCATTGGTAAGCCCTATTCCAAAAGTAGAAACCAGTCCATCAGTTGGCATTATTACTTGACTAATAAACCAAGACCCAGTTAACAGATATTCCGGGAAGGTCAGCGGAGGTTGTAAAGATCGCAGTGGTGGTGGATGGCTTCGGAGTCACCCAAACGAGCTATACAAACAGAGGCTCGGTAAGCGGGTTGCCAGGACTGGTATTTAAATTTCCCACAGCTGGGGCATAGGGTTCTTTGTCGATAAGAGGGCTATAACACATCAATCGAGCCGAATGCGAGTTGTTAGGGCTCTGTACTTCAAAAGAAAAAAAAACGGATCACTCGTGTGTCTGTCTGTCTGTCCGACCACTCCCGGCCTTATCTCCGAAACTAATGAGCCTAAAATTTTGAAAAAAAATACAGAAATTAGTTCAGCATTTATAGATAACAGGAAAACCTATAAGAAGTCTATGGTTCTAAATAACATGGAATACCTCTCAATATCTACTACAATGTTACGGAACCCTTCATGTGCAAGTCCAACTTGACTTGGCCAGTTTTTTCAATCTATGGTTCTATGACATGCTGGTTTCTTCCCGATGTTTTCCTTCACCGTAAAGTGTCAACTAAAGATCGAATCGACAACCTAAATTCGTAAAGTGGGCTTAATAACCACTGGACCACCAATATCGACTTACAATTAATAAAACTTTAAAGTTTACGAATGCAAGCTTGCAGGACAGACGCTTAGAATCGAGTTGATTTTTACAAAGAGTATAAAAACCTACCCAGTTTTCAGGGTAAAAGCTCCATGTAGCAACCCCAGGGGGTGGTGAGGTCATATGACATAGCTATGACTGTTGACTCTACCTCTCCCCCCGCACCTCGCTTCGCCCGCCATTGCCAGGCCCTGGCATTAATTGTGGCCTTTTTGGTCGTGGTATACCGATATAGAACATTACAGTAAGGTTTTTAGGATAGCAGATAACATTATACTTACCATGATTTAATAGTTATAGATAATTAATTATATAAAGTTTTTACTTGGTTTTTAGATAATGAAATTGAACGAGATCAGTAATTACGGCGTTCTAGAGCAGCTGCTGACTATTTTATAGTTATTGTATTGTTAAGGAGCTTGTGGTTAAATAACAATTGTCGCTCGGGTTGATCTTTCGGTTAAGCCGCGCTTGCCTAGGCTGGTCTGTGGATGGGTGACCATCCATTACACATTACATACCGTTATAGCACTAGGATGGGCAGTGTAGTTAACAGGTACTCATCTAAATTTAATGAAGGGATTATAGGTTCCCGTCGGGGCTGCGGATTGTACACTAGTAACCGCGGCCTCGACATATAGGGCTAAGAAGGAACATGGGTGGTTTTTAGTCAGTAGAAATCTGACACTCCCTTTTGCTCTGCCCAAGAGCGGGAGGGGTTATTTGATGATTTTCCAACCGCAAAAAAAAAACGATTGCGCCATCACATCTTCCAAGCTCTTCGTGTTGTGCTGGTGCTGCCGCTGCGGCTGCGGAGAACCTCAAGCGGCGTAAATATAGTAACCTTTGTGGAAACTATATTTTCGAGCCGTTTGGGGTTGAAACTCTAGGGCCGTGGGGTCCTAGTGCCCACAGTCTTTTTAAGGATATTTCCAAACGCCTTGTTGACGCTTCCTCTGACCCAAGGGCTGGCTTTTTCTTTGGCCAGAGGCTAAGTGTTGCCATACAACGCGGCAACGCTGCCAGTCTCTTGGGCACTTTACCTGCTGACAGCGTTAAGGAGGAGTTTTTCGATGCCCTTTTATAGTTAGTTTGTTTTTAGGTTAGTTTAGTTTATATATTTAGTCTTACCTAAAAAAAAATAGATTTTGAATAAAATTACATGTGTCTACAAGATGTTTTTTGAACTACCTATTCACTTCAATTCAATTTATTCAGGTAACAATTTACATTGTGTTTGAAATCATACATCTACTTAGAGCATCAATAAATACAAACATAAAAAACATGCTCATTAAAAATAAAAAAATATTGTTTTTGATTAAACACCTGTTAAAAAAGATTTTAAGGTAGCCCGCGAAATTCGATTAAGCCATTCAAGGAAGTCATGTGAACTGAGAGGGTATTGGTGATCTTAATCATAATTACTCTGTAAAGTCACATTTGACAAATCCTATTTTATTTAACATACGGCCTGACACTCACCAACAAATTGCAAAATACGTAAGAAAAATCGAATTTCGCGGGCTACCCTGGATGTGGTTTAATGACTCAAGAATCAATAATACCTGCAAAACTTAAGACTAAACACCTATGGTTCCATTGTCACAGAAGAGGTAGATGCTTCAAGTATGGTATTGGCTATTAACACAAACTGTGGTGCGATGAGTGTATGGCTATCTACAGTGAACTTAATAGTGGTGTTCTTCAAAATGGTCAGAGATTTGTAATAGTTGCCACTGAAGTGTGTAAAAGACCAGATGAACAAGTGGCCTTATATAGCTACTACCTACCCCATAGATATCAAAGTTAGAAAGCAACAAGTAGAGAAGGTCAACTCTGGGTTATAGGTTAAGTGTTTACTTACTACGTTACGGTTTGGCAAACCGCCAGCATTTGAACGAGTTCAACGGTCGCTCTTCGGTGATTGTAGGCGTTGCAACAGGTGAGACTAAAGAGCAGAGTAAGTACGCTATTTGTGTAAATCTTCTTAGATTTTTGAATGGAGAGATGATATTATCCTACCTAATAAACAGTTTTTTTTTAAAGTTTGCCCCTCTCTAGGAATTCTTCCTGTAAAGTGGGTGAGTTTACAAACATTTAAACTCACATAAGTATATAAATAGCCAGATTCGAAACAACTATCCGTAGGCCATACAAATAATTATTTGTTGAGGGAATCACCCCTGCGATATGCAACGCAGCCAATCACTGAGCCACTGCATCAACCGTACTGTCAATCTATTGCTATTATCCTATAAGTATGTAGGATTTTTTATGCAATAGTGTAAAGTTTGTCATTACACTCGAGACAGGCTTGCAACCCGAGCTTAAAATGACGCGAGTTTAATGGAGCCGAGAATTCAATGGCAAATGCGTATAAACGACGTTTTTCAATACACTTGAGCGACTGAAGTGATATAGAACATTGTAGTTTTTCCTGAAGCGTAAACCTTTACGCTTCAGGAAAAACAGCGCCATGGCAGCGCCCGCCATCAGATAACCAAATAATGGTATACCATGGGCCGATAATATTACACATATAATGATAATAGTCTTCAAATAAAAAAATAAGTTTAAAAACTAAAACCCGACTACAAACCGCGGTTTTACAAATAAAATTTTACAAATTAATTCAATATATGAATATCAGACAAGAATAATTATTTTCTTGTTTTCTACATTTTAGACCGCTGTTTGTAGTCGGATTTTAGTTTTTAACTTATATTTTTATTTGAATTTTATTTAAGTGTTACTTAATAAATCCGTTATAATATATTACTTTCATGATGTAAAATTCTACTGAATGTTGGTTTGCTATTTAAATAGTACGAGTAAATAGCAGACTTAGCCTCCGAGAACTTTTTGACCGCATTCTAAACGTGTATGTTGACTAAAACTATATAATATACATATTTGTTTAAGTTTTTTCGAGTTTCGAATTTGACATTTAAATTCCGTCATAAAAAGAATTGTTAAAATTTATATAGCCTATGTCATCCGGGTTATTCTTACGAATCTATTGACACCTTTTTTTTTTTTTGGCGGGTGGAAAATCATCGAATAACCCCTCAAAGGGAGTGTCAGACTTCTACTGACTAAAAACCACCCAGGTTCCTTCTTAGCCCTCTATGTCGAGGCCGCGATAACTAGTGTACAACCCGCGGCCCCGACGGGATCTATTGACACCTCATTTATTAAAATACGTTCAGTAGTCTAGGTGCTACGGTAGAACATACAAACATACATACATACACAGACTGCCAAAATCATTACCCTTCCTTTTGGCTTCGCCGTAGTCGGGTAAATAGACTACGGACACAGGTTTGCCCAAGCAAGGAAAATCTGCTCCGGTGGAGTTACACTTTGCCCTGGAGTGTAAATGTGGTGTTGCTCCACAAACGATGGGACTCTTAATATCGTGTCTTGCCTGTCCTGTAGCTTGCACATCACAGTAGCTGATGAACAGTACTGAAAGTGCCAATCTCGTCGCTGAATCATGGCCTGAAACAATTTACATTGTCATGAACTCGCTAACAAGAAGATAATGAAGGAATTAATTCATTTTATGTTTAGCTAAATGAAAAATGTTGCTAATTTCCGAATAAGTATGAAAATCGGTGTCTGTTGAGATGACGAGATAAAGAGAAGTATGAAAGAATATATGCTGTACTAACCCCAAATGAGTTGGGATAAGGGCTAGAGAATGATGATATACGAAAATTGGGTGCAAAGCCGCGAGCTATAGTAACTTACACAAGGACAGTTCTGAAAATATTTCGCTATGCTATTATCAGCTCTGATAAATAGGTGAAGGTCGTATAATAAGTGAGGTAAGGTCGTCTTTGGGACACGTGGATCAAGCTACACGAATTATGGAAATTAAGTAAAATTGTTGACATGGTATGATGTCATCATCTTCGGTTTCTGAAACGTTAGCCGTGGGTATAGAAAAAGATTTAGTTTCTATGGGTTTAATATGTCTTTTGTTTCGTGATAGTTGTAGAACATTTCCAAATAGATTTAGTGATAAGACAGGCAGGCACTCCAAATATAGGTACATATTTATTGGAACTATATTTGTCAGTTTGAAAAGTAGCAGTAACAAAATGTCTATACAAAAAACCTAATAAAACTTGGTCGTCTAAAAATCTCGCTGAGTATTATTTTCTAGAAATTAATTACAAATCTGCGTAGTTAATTTTTATCACTTTTTGACCAACCAAAAAAAAGGAAGAGGTTCTCAATTTGACGTGCATATTTTTTTTTGTTTAGGACTACGCGTAACTATTTTTTATTTCATTTTTCTTAATAACTTAAAAAATATATATCAGTTAGGACGAAGACAATCACTAAAGCGCATCATTTTCATCAACCATCGCGCCGCTACTCGGTAAGGCCGAACCGGGATTCAATGCCACTGTCTTTCAGCACTGTATCGTTTGTTGCGCCGCTCAGTCTTCAGTACCGCCCTGAACGTAACAGAGTACACACGCGATCAAACAAATGCCGCCAAACTACCGCACGCGAGTCAAATTAAAAATCCAGTATTAATAAAATTTAACATCCCTCACAAATGGGATAAATTTCTTGAACTGGTGATTAATATCAAGTGGTGATTAAAAAAACTTTGAGTGGTGATTGCAGCAGGTGATTTTGTCGATAAACGATTTTTTCTTCGTGTGATATTAGTTTTAGGAACTTTTTCTTAGTGTTAGTGGATAGTATTAATGATGGAGGAACACGGAGGTAAGTTTCGACATTTTATTTTTTTATTTGAATTTTACGAAAAACTATTATATAATTGAGACAGTTCGAACCTTGACCATGGTATTGAACTGCTTATGGAGCAGAGCAGTCTCCTATAAAGTTGTATTTTATTTTCGGAATACGATGCGTAATTTTTTTGTCATAGGAAATTTTCCATTGGGATTTTGTTTAATCAAAAATTTATTTTTTCGGCACTTTATTCCCTTTTTGTTCTCCCTGGATTATGTAAGTTTTTCTAAATAAAAGATCGAAGCATACATCTTGAAAATGTCTATGGGACTCTGACGTCATAGATTAGTAAATTGATTAAGAAGCCCAAGGGACACTCCCTTACCAATCTTTTAGTGTAATAGCCTTTAGTCTTAATAGGTATAAAGGTCAATATCCACGGTACGGTATACTATGACTATATTTTTAAGTAGTTAAATGACTTGAAGTACTTGAATTTTGATTATTGCTGATTATTTATTTATAATTTATTGTTAATTTTTTTTTTCTGGGTAGTTTCTGTGTATACCTACTGAAATTTACCTCCTAAATCACTACACCGAATTTGATAAAATATTCAGTAATTTTCATTTTAGTTGTAAGTAGGTACTAGAATGTTCTAGTGTATTTTGTTTTGTTCTCGAAGACGCTTGCAAGCTATTATTATAATGTCTAGTTTCGGATATTTTCATAATAGAGTTATTTCTATACCGTGCAAAATGTTCTAGAGAGCTACATTATTGTTTTATTAAATAACTTAAGTATGGAAGAAAAAAATAATAAATTAAAATGTTGACACCGGTCTATTATCGCAAACCTATATTTTATTTTTCACGATAGTTTATTTTTACTTTCTTCGTTATTATTTAATTGTTTGTTGTTTATTTATCGCGCGCTCTGTATTTTTCCTGGTAGGGTGGGCAGAGCTCCAAGTAATATTAACCTTTGGCACGTTAGCATTAGGAGACTATGATCGTTATTAGTAATGTGGTTTGTTTCTCATGGATGTAATATGTCTGATTAGGTGTTTATATTTGGCATATGGTGTAATCAGACCCATCTATGTACGTGAAAAACTTGTCCCTATAAGCTAATGTGCAAAAGAGCGAAACCTCACCTTGCATTTTTTTTTGGTGGGTGGGAAACAGCAAATGACTTCTACTGACTAAAAACCACCCATGTTCCTTCATAGCCCTTTGTGTCGAGGCCGCGGTATCTGTTTCAAGCAACCCGCAGCCCCGATGGGAGTATCTCCATGCTTCAGATAAAGTTTGTGATCACCACCCATTTTGCTATAAGTGGTGATTTATCAAAAGTGGTATATAATATATTTCTGTTTAAAGGACACTGGAAAGTCTTTATTGGTGCCTCAATAATGCATTGCGTTTTAATATTATCAAAGTCTAAAGCCTGGCGTCTGCAACGCATGCTTTAGCGATACCCATGAAAAATCCAAATCAAATCAAAGTAACGTGTTTTTCCTTAAAAATTATATGTTTGGTGAAAACTGAGATCAAGAAAGTAGATTGGTTCTAAGAGACGCTCTGGCGCATTTGTGCTAAAAAATAATAAGTAAGATATTCTGTAGGGAGTTACAACCGTTTATAAAAGCTATAAGTGATAAGGTCACGTTTAATGAATGCATTGCAAATAAATGGATGCAAGTTTTATAAATGCCATTTTATTAACTACATTGCGCACCAATCTGCTAGAAACTGGGTTAATCATCCATCCATGAAAACGTCCATGTGACTTTCATGGAATAGATTGATTTATGCCATCCAAACTTAAAATAACTCTATGGTTTTATCACTTCGAATGGAATGTAGTAGCCCATTTCAAAACGTACATTTCCATGGAGAGGAACGGGAAACAAAAAACGTTATTCTCACAAGTTCATTTCAGAATCAGTGGATCCACAGTGTTCGGTTAGATCAGCTTATTATGCACTAGCTATTGCCAGCGGCTTTGCCCGCTACAACTCGAAAATTATCCCACGAGAAGAAGAAATCGGGATAAAAACTATCCTATGTGATAATCCAGGTTATAAACTATCTGTGTTTGTAATTTTATCTAAATCCGTTCAGTAGTTTTCACGTGAAAGAGTAGCAAACATTACACACTCGCACACTCACAAACTTTCGCCTATAAAATATTATGAAAAAAAGCAAAGTATCTAAGTACAACAGGGCTTGATACCTCCAAAGGTTAGTTGCATAGAGTTACTTCGTTTGCTCGGTTGACGACTTCGTGAACCATTTACACCTTGTCTTTTCATATCATTCTGCGAATTTACCAAGTAGACAGCAGTAGGTAATCTTTCCTAAAATTAATAAATAAAAAAATGTCAATTACGGATGGAAAATCGTTAACCTATCCATATTTCCTATATATAAAAATCAATGCCACTTTTCGTCGTAACTTTATAACTCAAGAACGTGCTCACCTAGGCTTTGTTCAGACTATTTAGTAGCTATGGTTTATGTGACGTTTGCACAAAATCGGTCGAACGTTTCTTCATATATCACATTTTTTATAACAAATGAATTCAATAAATGGCGGATCATTTTGTTAATGGGGATTTTGTTATTTGCAATTGGACCCGGTAGGTGGCGCTGCTGTCCGGGCAGGACGACTTCTGCCAGGTCCGCTAGTTATTTATAATATCCTTATTTATTTGCTATAAGAAAATGAAAGTTAATATGGCGTGACGATCCGTTATGGCGTTTCATAAAGATTAGTAGGTTTAAAGGTACCATTATAGTGTAGATATTATTATTATTAGTAACTACCTCGTTGCTTAAGTGATGGCGGTCCCGGGTTTGTATCCCGGGTTATGCAAAGTGTTATTGGGATTTACCACAAGGAATTTCTCAGTAGTAAAGTTAAGATTTGTATATGGTTGATGAAAACGAGCTTTTCCTATTCGATGGGATTTTAACATAACTGTGGGTGCATTTTTCAAGTTAAATTTCTGCCCAAACCCTCAGGAACTACAGGCATGATGTTATGTTTATGTTGTATTCTTATCCTTGAGTTTAGTATTCCATAAACATTTATATTTGAAGTTTAAGGAAAACAAAATACTTAAATGTAGCAGCGACAACAGTTTACAGTATAATTTGCTATTCACTTTATATTTCATGCAAAGTAAAAATACTTACCTATTCTTCACATAGTTATGACATCGTATCGGACAAAGTTCTACATCTTTGTCCTTAAACTGTATAAAATAAACACAAGATTATGGTTAACAGACGTTAAACTTGACATTGACTTTGAAAATCATGCTTGATGATTGCTTGCCTATTGAGATTGCGATTGCGGCCGGGGCACAACGTGGCGGTCTGCACCGCTTGGGCCGGGCTCCGCCGTGTTCTCGTAGTGGCAATCGGCGGCGGCGACATCTCGCCTCCGGCCCTGGTGCAAGCCATGGTCTGGGGCGAGATCGAATGGGACGCCGTCGCCTCCTTCTGCGAAGCACTAAAGCTAGCGAAGGAGGTAGCGGAACGTGAGAGGGAGAGAACCTCTCGTCCCAACCGCTGAGGGAGACGCTCCGGGCGTCGGGGAGCACATGACGGCTCCTGGCCACGCGGGCTTGTGGACGGTGAGTAATGGGCTAGCTCGCCGTCCACCCGTATTTTGACGGCGCGGCGTGTTCCACGCGCGCCTCAAAAAGTTGTCAGCAACATGAAAGGGGCCCGCAAGGGCCGACGCCCGTCGTGGCTGCGGGATGTTGTAAGAGATACCGCGGCCTCGGCTAAGAATGAACTTGGCTGGTTTTTAGTCAGTAGAAGTCCCTTTCGCTCTGCCCAAGAGTGATAGGGAGTGTCAGACAAAAAAAAAGGTAAATACTTTACTCTGAAAGTTGACTGTACGCCTGGTACTGTACGGTACAGTGGTCTTCACCACTACTAATAATAACATCGTGATGGTTTTGGTTTGGGTATACATTGAATTTGACCTACTTTCTTAAATTTTGGAATTTACAAAAATCGTCTTCCTGTGATTAAGTATCTCATTATATTTGGTGTCGGTACAACACGTTTTCTTCTTTCATTCTTCCCTGTTAGACGTCACGGTGGTATTTACTCCTTTTTCTTTCATATGAGAATTGACAAAAATTATGAATTGACATAGGAGAAAAGAAATCAATTTTTTTAACGCAATATTTCTTGTTATGCAAAATCACGTGATTAATTAGTTAATCATATTGTAATTAATGTCATATTTAGTTACGAAGAAAGTTTTTGTTTGTCTTCTACTATTCTTACCTCGAAAACAGCTTATCTCATTGACATGTGACTTTCGTCACCGCATAGCTCATAATAGGCGGACGTTCGCAGTTAACAGTTCAGTCATCGATCCCTTCTGTCCGGACACATTCGGTAAAAGCATGTTTGCGAATTTGTTTGAAAAAATGTCTGATTAGTACCTAATAGTTACTGTGGTGTTTTACAGGTTGAATTGATGTATTTTCATGGTTATTATTTGACTGAAAATGGTGATGAAACTGTTAGTGATTTTGGCGATGTACCAGTTTAGATCTATTCAACTTCGATTATGATTTTTACCAGCACTTCATCTACCTAGCCTTTTTCGCAATATGTTGGGTCGGCTTTCAGTCCAACTGGAAGCAGCTGAAAAGTAGTATTTTTAATTACTACTTATTTGACCCATTTATGATAATGTTAATTTTATTAATGAAAATAATGTAAAGGTAATGTCTATATAGAGTAGTAGAAAAGCCGCGCTATTGCTTTAGGCATAGGTAAATATCCTGTGATGTTAGTTGCGTTGTGAGATTATTACAGAATAAATATACAGTATGTTAACTAACAGAGGGCGTTCCCGTTAACCCGCAATAGTATAGCATCCATACATGCTAAAAAAAAAATACCAACCTGGAAACCCCTTGGTTACGGAGATATTGGGGGTCAAAGTTCCAAATTTTTCACAGCTGTTTTCGTAAATTCTAGTTTTTCAGGCTATAACGTTACTTAAATTACCTCCATGACCCATTAACTATTTAAAGCATCCACTAGCACAATGTTTTAAGAGTGGTACTTTGAGTTTTACCGTAAAATGTGATTTTTGACACCAAAAAAAAAGGTGTTTCCCAGCAAAAAATTTTGAGTAGGGGTACTTAGTTTGATGTACAGAATGCTTGGTTGACGGGAACGCCCTCTGTTAGTTAACATACTGTATAACACACCAGTATTTCAACTAGGCAATACGCACATTTACATTAATATTACGTAATTCACAAATACAACATGATTTCTTAGTTGTGAATGATTCGAAGATACCATAAAACAACTCAAATTAATCAATAATAACAACCACAATCGAGGAAAACCAGTGCAAACGCAAGTCTTAATAGTTTCACTTCGACAGATTGATATAGGTACTCTAAATAAGTAAATAAATAAATAGTTCTTGGTAAGGGCTACCTGGCTTAAGTGCCAACATACACAAACTGACTGTATCGGAAATACGTATTAGTAGATCATACAAATATTTAGAGTGAAACAGGAAATGATCCTGCGTACCTACGTGGGAATGTGTCTTTTAGGGTGCTGGTATTCCAGTACCTATGCAGTTTCATCAGATGGAAGCCTAAAGTGACGAGAATAGATAAAGAGTTATAGTAAGTGTACGGGTAAGGTACATTTTTAGGGTTCCGTACCTTAAAAGGTAAAAACGGAACCCTTATAGGATCACTTTGTTGTCCGTCTGTCTGTCTGTCTGTCTGTCTGTCTGTCAAGACCTTTTTTCTCAGGAACGCGTGGAGGTATCAAGCTGAAATTCATATCAAATACTCAAGTCTATGGTCTCTTGGAGCTGTGAAAAAATCAAACTTCTAAGTCAACGCGATCAAAAGATACTCCCGTTTATGCCGCAAATTTTCGACACTCGCAAGGGAATCAAAACCTACAGGGTACTTCCCGTGAACTCAGAATCTTGAAATTTGGTACGAAGCAACGTCTTATAACACAGATAAAGGAAAAATTGCGAAAAGCATAAGTTTTTAGTTACATCATATAATAAAAATATTTTTAATAATTTAAAAAAAAAAATAAAAAGCGACTCCCCTACTACGATGGCACGGAACCCTTCATGTGCGAGTAGGACTCGCACTTGGCCGGTTTTTATAGAAAAAGTGTATTGTTTTAACATCCAACAAACTGATAAATGATCGACTCGCGGCGAAAGAGTATTTTTGATATTAGCCAAACGGTGCTAAGGGACTAACTGATCTTTTATTCATTCGCTGCGCGTCGATGTCAGTATAAAATTAAAACAACTAATATTGTTTGCTCGTACAGTAAGGAATTAAAAACTAGAAGAAAGTAAAAAGAAGTTTAGAATCGTTTATCTTGGTATGTATAAATGTTTTTGTAATGAAGAGGGATAAAACGCATGCCACTAAAAAGATTATGGGTAAAGAGGGACAGAGGCCAAATGAAAAGATCAACGGGAAGAAAAAGAAGAGATTGATGGGGGACAGCTAAAATGGAAGAATGCAAAACGCTCTAAAAGCGATGGCTGATTATCTAGGACTCTGAGCCGTAGGGCTAACCAAAGACGCTCATAAACAAATGTCCTAGCCATTCCTATCCATACATTCCTATAATTCCCACTAACAGGTACAAAAGCACATTATATCATCCGTGTAAATAAACACGAGTGAGCCCTCCTCGAGGGTCGTTAGTTATATAAATAGACAGGGCACTGTCATGGCCGCCGCACCGCTTTCTTTATTGAACAGTTTCTAATTGATTGCTTTCACGCTGTTCAGGGAATTGGGATGAAAATAAAACGTAATTATATCAAGAGGTTGGTCGTGTTGTAGAACATGTTGTACCTGACTGAAGGCGAAAATGTTTCTGAAATTTTAAAAGTATCGGGTAGGTTTTCATAGGTACAATTATTTATCATCGCTAGGCCACTATGGTGGATTATGGATGGTGATTATTACTCTGTCCCAGCATTGGGTCCTTGTATAGTCTGATTATGGGATAAGATGGTTAGTTCAGTAGTGTTAACCAGCCTCTCAGATTCAGCGTTTCCCTTTGCTGTCCTCGCCAGTGACGTCCTAAAATGTATACCCACAGGGGATGCCCTTTTATTTTTTATTTGGTGGGTGGAAAATTATGAAATAACCCCTTCCGCTCCGAAAGGGAGTGTCAGACTTCTACTGACTAAAAACCATCCATGTTCCTTCTTGGCCTTTTATGTCAAGGTATCTCTTACAACAACCCGCAGCCCCGACGGGGCAGGAGATGCCCTTAGTGCACTGTCGCTTATTCTATTATATAAGCTTTTACGCTCTGACTTTAGAATCAAGGCATACACAGGTTTGTTCTGTACAGCAAAAGTAAGCCTCGTAGGTTTACAGACCGACGAGATGCCAAGCAGAAAAACGTATTTGGTGCATCAGTTTGGCTCTTTGAATTTATAAAGCTTGTCATAGGCGGTGTTGCTGATAGTCTGCTGTACCTTACTGTACCAAAATATTATTTTTAGGTACTTATCGAACTAGGGGCCTAAAGTGGACGAGGTATGCCTATCCTTTGTATGAAAATTTAAACTCGCCCCCTAGTGGCCGAAAGTGGACTATGTTTGGGGGCCGAGTGGACACCAATGAACAAATCTTTTTTTAAGGGGCCGAAAGTGGACTAAACGGTAATATCAACTAAGAAAACTTCAGTACTTTCAGAGTAGTCGATCCAAATTTCAAAACCTTATGGATGCCTCTTAGTTTATTAACCTCCTTAATTGTATAAAGAATAGAGCTAGGAGGTTATTATAATTGATTGTTTTCATGCTGTTACGGAAATGGGAATAAAAATAGCTCGTCTCAGCTGGTTATCGTCTAGTTAGGGTGCCGACAGACGACCCAGTTTCACACGCATTCTGTTCGCGATTTATTTGTTGATGGATTCCGGTGATGTTCTTTGAACCCGACCTTTAGATGTACGAGTTCTTGTTTTGAAAAATAGATGCGAGACATCTTGATTTACAGGTGGAAAATTTGTTTCAGTTGTCTTTTGTACACCACTTTTACTATTTCATAATTTTTTATTGAAGAACCGGATAATATTAAATATTTTAAAAATAAAACTTGTTATTTTTGTGGTTATCCTTCACTTAGATAAATCCTGGCTTAGCAGAAAGGATGGCCCATTTTACAGCAGTTGTTTGTATCAAACCAAATAACACTTTGCCTAATGATTTATTATAATTTTGTCGAAGTGGTTTGAACTACTTACCTAGAAAGGTATAAGACCGGTAGCGGTGCCTTAGTGGTAGGCCCCTACTGTACAAGAAGTCGTGGGTTCGAACCCAAGCAGTCGCATTACTTTATTTGATTTATTATCACCAGTTGAAACCTAGAGCTAAAAAATCAAAGATATGTGACATCCACCAACCATAGCACTGTGCTTTCAACGTGGATAGCCCATTCTGTCTAATAGAGGAGAAGTCTGTGTCCCAGCAGTGGCTTTGCATTATAGACGTTGTGTAAATGCACAATTTTTACGCAACAAATACACACCTTTATCTATAATCTATTATATTCTAGGAAGTTATAAACGTAGATAACGTAGTGAAGGGAATAGTGTTCATACTTATACGTCAAAGGGTAAGTTCAATGACTTGTGATGTTACATCGATATAAAACGTTTTGCGAAAAAATGTTAGTTAAACGGAAATAATTGAGGATACTATTCAGTTAATATTGTGGGTATAACAGACACTTAGCTAGAATTTGACCAAGACTGCTAGTCTTGGAAGAACAACGAGATGAACAGACGGTCTCATTAAAGTAACCGTAAGGCAAAACATAGTGACGAAAACGACATGTCTTAGAACTAAAAAATTCGAAGACATGTGACATGGTCATGGCCCAGTGCGGGTTGGTATAATGAGGAGGAGCTCATAATTTAAATTAATTAGGATAAAACAGTACTGCAAAGCCAATATTAATAAATGCACGATACGATGACCATGAATTACCAAATCGGCCGATTAAGACAAAACAAAAACACAGAAGTCTACTGACCCCATGACTCAATTATAACATAATACCTACCAATGATAGTGTCGTTAAACTGTTCGTCTATCTGAAAGTGCCCCGATCATCGACTCTTAATAAATAAACAAAATAATAATATTTATGTAACTCCTCTCTAATTATTATAAACAAAAGTTGAAGCACCGATTAACACAATGGAAAGGTCGGGAGATTATTACAACATCGACAGATTTGTGTAAAAGTAACCACTTTCTATTTAATTCAATATTTCAGTCAAAATAGCCTATTGCAGATTTGCTAATCTGCTGCTACACATTGAACTCTTTCAAGCACCACATGACCCCTTTCATTTTTTGTGGGTGGGAAATAAATCATCAAAAGCACTGATAAAAAACCACCCATGTTCCTTCTTAGCCCTTTATGTCCGGGGTTGCAGTATCTCTTTCGAACAATTCGCAGCCAAGGCGTAGGCCCTTGCGTGCCCCTGCAATGTTGCTAACATCTCTTTGAGGCGCGCGTGGAACACGAACGCGCTGCCGACACTGCCAGCACGCATGACCCCTTGTCCGCCGTCTTCGGGATCCAGTATGTCTCAGCCACCTTTCGAAGGTCCTCGGTTTAGCTAGGAGTAATCCACGCTACTCTTTACTTAACCAAACTGCCTGATAATTTTGGTATATGATATGCCCAAACCGACCAAACAACGTAGGAGGCATAACATCCCAATACCGATGCAGTAAATAAAACATCGACCAGTAATAGAAATCATCTCTACTTGGTAATTGAATACAAATCTTCCAATACATTGGAAGTCTATCAATATCCCAACAGTGGGCTGAATTTGATGTGAAAAGAGGTGGATAAGCCATAACAGTGCGTTGATGTCAGTATCAAGGGGATTGCCACAGGTCTGACTTATCAGTTAATATAACGCAGGCACTCGACCGCCTCACGATACGATGGTATCTTTCTAAATACTGGTATTATGCAGACAAAACTGGGCTTCTAGTTTTTTTTTCTCACGATATCTGCCTATGTATTGACCGGACATGATAATATAACATTATGTTAGTAGGTAATATATCGTTTCGCACTAGTTCGTACCGAATCTGTACGCAGTGGTGTTTAGTACACATTTTCTGCTACTACAATAAAATCTGAGGAATTTGAACAAAACTGGTCGCATTTCTGTGGCCTAAAGTCGTGGTTGTATAGTGCGTGAGGTCCCTAACACCGGGCTGCGGGATGTCGTAAGAGACTGCCTTGACATATAGGGCTAAGAAGGAACATGCGTGGTTTTTAGTCAGAAAAGTTTGACACTCCCTTTCGCTCTGCCCAAGAGCGGGAGGGGTTATTTAATGATTTCCCACCCCAAAAAAAAAAGGTGCCTAACACCGCAGTAATTTTAAGGTGGTGCGGCGTCTGGAGATGCAGTGCATTAGTGCTCATCCGCGCGTCCAGGTGGTGTTGTGTGAAACCGCCCTAGATCAACGAGGCATATTTTAATTTCATACCAAATAATTGAAATATGCAAAGAGTATCTTTGTTATATTATGTCAAGGATTTAGTTTCCGTAATAAATTATGTTTGTAAGTGCATGCAGCATCGCCTGTCAATCATTTTCACGGAACTATGCATAGTTATTACGCAATAATAACTACAGCAAAAACTTTTGATGCAGATCATAAGTTTTTGCTGTAGTTTCTAGTAAGACTAAGTGGAAAGTTTTATTAATTGTCTCTTTGTTTTCTGCATTGATTCATTATTTGAAGAACTACTGAATTACCCGCCTATTGTATTGTATACATAAACTTAACATCACGCCTGTTATCCCTGAAGGACTAGCCAAAAGTGTACCTAATAGTAGTACACCAACATTTAACCAGTTAAGTTTTAAGTCCTATGTTATAGGGGGCGAGCCTATTGGCATCAATTAGGCACAAATCCAGACTCCGTGGCTGCTACTGAGAAATTCCTTATGAAAAAACCCAATGCCCGACCCGGGATTGGAACATAGAACCTCTTGTTTAGCAGTCAAGACAAACGAGGCAGTAATTATTTCAAGAACTACTGAATTGCCTACCTATTGTATTCTGATAGCGATATTGCGTTAGGACATGGTTTATTAAGATAAAAGACGTTTTAATTGATGCAGTACAATGCTCGGCGGATTGATATTGATTGACTGGTAGCTTTACTAATTTAGAAATTCTGTTACAACTCTAGAACGATTGTAATTGATATATTTTTTTTAATGGGACAAGCCCGCCACACTATTCCCAAACCACTGTAACTCCGGAAGTGAAAATTATGTTTTTCCTACTCCTCTATTCTTTTCTGATTAATTTCGTTGCGGGATCCAAGACAGTTAAATCGTTTCTCTGGGACTTCGTCGGGCTTCATTGTCTCGGCGCTTTTCTTGTGGTCGCCACTGTTGATTCTGGCTTACAGGAGTTACAGTGGTTTGTAATTGATTAGTCATCAGCCCAGGATCACCTAATGTAAGGTATGAGCCTCCCATTTCTTCTGTTGTATAGGTAACGGCTTCTCGGTTCTACTCGTTCCTCATACTAGTGTTTCACGAAAATTTTACAACATCATCAACCCATCGCGAGTACAGAGTCGAACTAGTTAATAACACAGGTAGAGTTTTTTTTTTATAATAGGGATAACTAAAAAAATCTAATTAGTCCATCAGATAGATTTCCAAAAAATATTGGACATGTATTTTTTCTTTTTTCACGTAAGCAAACAATGAAGACGATACAGTGCTTTGAAAACTCGTATGACGTCATTCTAAGACAATAGTATGACATTTTTTAGCGGTTAGTGACATCACAAACAAATCTTTGACGCATTTTATCTACGTCAATTTTTATTGATATGATAAAACTAAAAAACGTATCCAATAATTTTATAAAATCTAACAGATTGACTAATTAGAATCATATTCTTTTAAGTCAGTCATCATCTGCCTAGCCTTTTCCCAACTATATTGGGGTCGGCTTCCAGTCTAACCGGATGTAGCTGAATACCAGTATTTTACATGGAGCGACTGCCTATCTGACCTCCACAACCCAGTTAATACTAGGTAATACGATACCCTTTGGTAAGACTGGATGTCAGACTATCAGGTCACTGACTACCTGTAACGACTGCCAAAGATCTATATATGGCACCCGGGACCAACAGCTTAACGTGCTTTCCGAGGCACGGAGGAAACTCGGTGTGTAATGGGCGGTCACCCATCCACAGATCGACCTAGGCAAGCGCAGCTTAACCTAAAGATCGACCCGAGTGGCAGTTCTTGTTAAGCCACGAGCTCCTCCTGACATTGAAAATATTGATTACAATTCTGTTTTATAAAGCGTTTCGCGACTCTCTAAATGTACCTGTAGGTATATTCTTAAGAGTAATGGCAAGTTAGCTGGCTATATACTCGTACTTATTAGATTGTTTGACTGTACAAGTGCAGGATGGTAGTGTTTTATTCGCATGCTAAGATTCTGACGCAACGCAACCACAACATTGCACTTTTACCCGACAATTAATTGAGCCATCAGCAAAATTATCACTTCCCATAACAGGCAGACAACACCAATTCACTCTGACAACATTTAATAATTACCAGATATCACCAATCATCATCTGTGTATCAATCATTCATCCGTAAAAGCAATGAATGATTCGCGCAAGCAATCTTGTGAAAACCACTTCGAACCGGGAGGAACTGGATTTTACAGGTTCTGGCAGGATTTTTTCGGTTTTCAATGGTGCAAGTAATGCAGTGACTGTGTAGATAGATTACAATTAGACTTGATTGGTGTTAATATATTTGTCAGAGGATTATTTAAGATTAAACGAGTGCCGCTATGGATATAAACGAGTATGTTAGTCTGTGGTACAAATATTTCTTAATTAACTCGTTAATTTGTTTTTAATTTTTGTTTTGTTTTATGAGAGCTTTATGGCGGGATGATTTGGTACTTGAAGCTGCGCCTTGTTCGTAAAGTCGGGATTAATGATATCATTGATAACGCTGTTTTGCGTCACATCTGTAATCCGTGAAGGTTTAGGGAGTCGGTTTATGGCAATTGCAATTAATGGGACAGGGTGATGGTGATATCAATGCTTTTGATCCACTTAGCTTAGTCCACATTTGTTTGATGTCAGGTTTATTCTTTAGGTTTTTGACGTCCAGGAAAATATAAAAAATTAAAAAAAAAACATATTGAAATAAACCTAATAAACCTTAAGCAGTCTAGTCTTGTTCTGCAGACACACTGGGAATCTATCTAGCTTTCAAGAACTAACATTCCCGAGATATTGACGTTATGTCTTGAAATGCAAGTTAAATAAAAGCTTTTAAAAAAATAGGTAAAAAAACTTTTTAAGTTAAACGGTTTTATGTTAAACATACATTGCAATGTTTAAGATAAATGTACTAAAAACCAAAAAATAATAAAATAGATACAGTCGTGGGAATTATAAACATATGCATAGACTAGACTAAAATAAAACCGTGGGGCACGTCTCTTTTATTTACATGGAGTGTATAACTATTGGAATTTCCATGAGCAAGAAAATAGTAAGTAATTTCCTCACCGTCTGCGGGCCAACTGCCTATTTTAACGACGAATTAAACGATTCTTCTATCGCACATTAAGTCGATAATTTGTAGACAATTGACGTGCCCCACGGTTTTATTTTAGTCTAGTCTATGCATATGTTTATAATTCCCACGACTGTAATCTATTTTATTATTTTTTGGTTTTTAGTACAAATGTACTAAAAACATTGCAATGTATGTTTAACATAAAACCGTTTAACTTAAAAAGTTGTTTTACCTATTTTTATTTTCTAGTTTTTAGTTTTTATTTCGCATTCTGTTTAATTCATTTAGTGTTTCATTATTGCAAGGTTTCTTGCCCGTTAGTTTATTGCAGTCCAACTCCTCTATACGTAGTTAAAAAAAAATATATATAATTTTCTATTTCCGCCATTTTGTAGCGGCCGCCATCTTGTATTTCAATTTTTATAGTATATTGTATTCTGCTTGTTGAGCCCTTTCATTTGATACCCATATTGATGGGATTAATAAAACATAAATTATTCGCCATTTTGTAGCGGCGGCCATCTTGAATTTATAATGATAATGAATAAACATAATTGTATTGGCACCAAAATCCAAAGTGTATACAAAATTTCAGATTAATCGGTT
Source organism: Diarsia rubi (assembly GCA_932274075.1). Lineage (NCBI taxonomy): Eukaryota > Metazoa > Arthropoda > Insecta > Lepidoptera > Noctuidae > Diarsia > Diarsia rubi. Next base: position 1,109,580 of record OW026420.1, on the reverse strand, counting down.
GACAGGAAGAGGGTGAAATTTGAATTACTAAATTTGACCCAAGAATAATAAATAAAACAAACGGGGTGAGCTAAATAAAACCGTTTAAAAAACTGTTTAAATAAAACCGTTTAATAATAAAACCGTTTAAAAAGACAGAGTCTGTATTTGTGCCCAGTTGATGGCAATAGGATGGCCCCCTATTTCATGGGACTTAAATATAACTAGTGAAATGTGGTTGTACTACCTATTAGGTGTTATGTACACCTCTGCCTGATTAGGGGATTACAAGCGTGATGTTATGTTATGGTAATAAAAAAGTTTCCTTTCAACTACCTACTGACCTTGTCAGTTTTGTAACACGGACACTAATCGTGGCACATGAATAGTCACACAAAAGTTCGTGGTACATATTGTCAGTCAGTCACAGCATCGATTACAGACTCAGTCATATAAGATGTGTGTAACTGTATAGAATGGCATTGTTCCTTGCTACAGTTGTTACATACTTTGATACTATACAACACGCCCTGGCTTCGCTCTTGTGCAATAGTTTAGTTAACTAAAAAAATCTAATTAGTCCGTCAGATAGATTTCCAAAAAACATTAGACACGTATTTTTTCTTTTTTCACGTAAGCAAACAATGAAGACGATACAGTGCTTGAAAACTCGTGTGACGTCATATTCTAAGACAAGAGTAGGTATGACTTTTTTGCGGTTAGTGACGTCACAAACCCCCACTCAAATCTTTGACGCGTTTTATCTTCGTTAATTTTTCTAATTAGAATAATATTTTTTTTAAGTCAGTAAACATCCCTATTTATTAATAAGGGTAATGAGATGATTTTTATTTATAAAGTACATTTTCGGGACTTTTACGTGTAAACATTTTCTCTCTGTAAAAGATGAAAAATATAAAATTGAAAGTGATCGTAAAATATTGTTCCATAATTAAATGTTTCATTTCTTGAGTTTCATTGTGTTCTTATCTTTATTTTTTTCTTAGCTACGGGCGTGATTATATAAGTACCAACATACCACATAAAACGTTTTCAGTGTATCCATAGTAATAATTTTTAGGCGTTTATATGTATAAGAGTCTTTGCGACCGATTGCCTCGTTGCTCTAGTGGTCGCAATTGCGATTGCTAAGCATAATTTAAGGTTCGATTCCCAGACCAGGAAAAATGATGTTGGATTTTTCCATCAGGAAATTCCCAGTTGCAGTCTGGATTTGTGCCCGGTTTATGGTAATAGGTCACCCCCTTCTACATTGACTTTAAACATAACTCGTGAAATTTGGGTATACTAATCGGTACATCTCTGCCTTAACCTTCTAGGGTAACAGGCGTGATGTTGTGTGTGATATAAAGCGATTGTCACTAATTAGGAAGGCTTTGAGTACCTAGTCAACCGTGCTACCAAGTAGCCTGCGTTTAATCCACTTTCGGCCCCTCGGCCCCTAAAAAAAGATTTGTTCCCTGCTGGCTATTCTCAATTCTCATATACCTTTATTATTTTTTGGAGCCTTGGAAATCATTAAATGACTCCTCACGCTCATTAAGGAGTGTCAGACTTCTACTGACTAAAAATCCCATCAAAGTTCCTTTGTAGCCCTTTGTGGCGAGGCCTCGGTATCTCATTCTCATATACCTAATATTACAAACAACATGGCCTTGATCAAACCATTTAGTCAAACCATAAACTAGTGAAAATCGTCTCACAGATCATCAAATAATGAGCAGTTTTCAGACAATTAACACACAGTTTGGCAAACGGTGTGGTGATGACAGCTTGCATGGTAATAAGCTCTTAGAAAGACACTCTTGTAAATCTTTACATTTTATTTACATAAGATAAAATCTTCAATAGTCGATATAATATTCTTCTTATGGGGCAAATTGTTGGTGGGTTTTTCCATCAAGAATTTTCCAGTAGCAGTTACGGTCAGTTACGGTCAGTTACGGAGAATTTATGACCAGTTTTTGGCATTAGAGTATTTCACCAAAAAAATCTAATTAGTCAGTCTGTTAGATTATCGAAAAATATTGGGTGCGTGTTTTTTGTTTTATTAAATTAATAAAAATTTACGAAAATAAAACGTGTCCAAGATCATGAGTGAGGGCTTTTGACGTCACTTTGTGTGTAAAAATGTACTAACCTTGTGACGTCACACGATGATGCGACTTTTCAAAGCACTGTATCGTCTTGATCTTTTGTTTAAGTGATAAAAGAAAAAATACGAGTATATTTTGAAAAACTATCTGACGGACTACTTAATTCGATTTTTTTGGTCAAATACTGTATTGCCTTGCCCTCTGTTACACGGGACTTAAACGTAACTTGTGAAATGTGGGTGTACTAACGTACACCTCTTTCCAACCCTTGGGGGATTACAGGCGTGATACTATGTTTTATAAAATCTTAAGTCATAATTTTCGTTGTATTTAAATAATACCTGGAATCGGCATACTGATTTTAAAACTGCATAGATTAATGAAATATTTTATATTTAAACTATATTCTAGTTCTTTGCATTTTGAGGGAGACCTCTGCCCAGCAGTGTGACAAAATAGGTTAGAAAAAAGTATGTTTTATTAAAATATTAATAGCTTTTATTCTCCATGTGGGTAAGCAAAAATCACCAATCCTTACTTATTATGTCTGATTATTTATTGCATAAAATGTAAAGATTAAAAAAGATAAAATTAACATAAAAACAAAAGAGATTCCTGTACAAAATATAGTGATAATTAAGTAAACTATGTAATACTGATAAAAAGCTTAAAACTTTCAGTGAACCAGTTCAATGAACTCAGTGACGCGTCTCGCAACCTACACTGACATGTCATTGATAAAGACCGCGTTTCAAAAATAGTACCTACCTGTTGTCTGACGTCAGCACTCACTAGATGCATTGACAAACATTCTAATTATAGGCTAAAGGTTACTAACTAAGTTCTAGAACGTACCAACAGAGACCAGCTGTGGTAGATATATGGGGTTTTATCCAGTATTAAGCTTATGATTTTAGCCTTCATCATCTACTGTCCAGCCTTTTCCCAAATATGTCACAAGGGGGTCTAAAATGGCCACTCTATAATAGCAGATCGTCTGTGACCATTTAGGAAAATAGATCATAATAGGAAAATAATGTGTGTGCTGCCAGTGATTACATACGGGACCGAAACGTGGTCGCTCACATTGGGCCTCATCAGAAAGCTTAAAGTCACCCAAAGGGTCATGGAGAGGGCTATGCTCGGAGTTTCCTTGTGTGATCGAATCAGAAATGAGGACAACCGCATGAGAACCAAGGAAAACGATTCTAAGGGTACGGATGGCTGATGGGAGTGGCGACCGCGAATCGGAAGACGTCACGTTGTAAGGCCTCCCACTAAGTAGACCGATGACCTGGTGAAGGTTGCGGGGACCCGCTGAATGCGAGGCGAACGGGACCGGTCAATGTGGCGACACCTGGGGAAGGCCTATGTCGAGCAGTGGACGTCTTTTGGCTGAAATGATGATGATGATGACGAGGTAAATAGTATGAATTTCGTTAAAATTCCCAAAACGGTCACAGACGCCGCGCAGTTACTAAGAAAGGTTCATTTTACGTTTTTTTAACGCAATTCATATTATGATCTATACTAAAGTGACCAATTTAGGCCCCTTGCTAAAGTGGCTATTTTAGACCCCCGGTTACAGTAATCGCTCCACGTTAAATAGTTGTAGTTAGCGCTAGGTTAGATTGGAAGCCGGTAAACAGTTGAGAAAAGGCTCGACAGATGATGATATACACTGAAACATTTTCAGATGTCTCTATTTAACTGTAAACCGTCTCTCATAGTATTATTATGTCGACTGTTCTTGTTACTTGTCTACTAAAACAAGTGAGTAGGTAACTACTTTCTTTGCAAGGCCGTTGACTTGAACCGATAAAAATTATCAGGTGTCAAACAAAAACACTAGAGCTATTAATGAAATAATTCGTAAACATATTACTAATAAACTGGATAGTACGTTTGTTTCACAATATTAAGCAATTAGTAACATTGAAGATTGTGTGCCTTCACAATTAGGTACTTATAGGATAATAAATCAATTTCATATTCTACTTTTGGACAAGCAAGGCATTGTTAGGCTGGGCCGCGGGTTGTCCACAGGTTATCGCGGCCTCGACATAGAGGGCGAAGAAGGAACATGGGTGGTTTTTAGTCAGTAGAAGACTGACACTCCCTTTCGCTCTGCTCAAGAGCGGAAGGGGTTATTCGATGATTTTACACCCGCGAAAAAAAAAAAGGGCATTGTTAGGCTTGTAACTTTATTATTGCACAGAAGTTTTAAATGTGGAACTAAAATACATATTACACACGAATAGAGAACTTCCTTCTTTTTGGAAGTCAGTTAAAAAACGAACAGTGATAACTAAATTGTCCATCCATCCAAAGTGTTCTTCTCAATTTTTCTTTTCTTGACGACACGGTTAGTGCAGTAGCTGAGCAATTGGACTGCTGCACTGCGTGTCGCGGTTTCGATCCCCACACGGAACAAATATTTGTATGGCCTACAGTTTTATTTATTTATTTAAACTTCATGTACAAGAGTGGTAGATACATAGGCGGACTTAATGCCACAAGGCATTCTCTACCAGTCAACCTTTGGGTCAAATAGGACAGCACTGTGGTAGAGTACAAAAACAATGAAAATAAGGACAATACCATTTTGCACATAATACATAAATATACAAAAAGAATTAAATAAACTAATAGATATTTTAATAGATACACATACGAGAAACCTTATAATAATTACCTACTAAGACTAGTGACTTGATTTAGAACAATTCAGTCCGATTTCAAAAAGTTTTCCGGACTTTTTTTGTGAAAGCCATCTTGTTTTCTGCTTTTTTAATGTCAGGGGGTAGCGCATTCCAGATATAGATAGTTGTTTCGGGTCTGGGTATTTGTGTATGTGAGTTTAAATGTTTGTGAACGCACCCACGATACAGGAGGAATTCCTAGTGTGGCGCAACGTTTTAAAAAAAAATCCGTACCAATTGCATTCTGAAGCCCATTCACATGTTTTGATGGCTCTTTAGATACTGATCTCGTAATAGGTTTTTTTTTATTCTTATGTCACGTTAAGTCTTTATTTCTTATTTCAGTGTTAGGCGCCTATATTCGTAATGAAAGGTAACGACCTATTCTCTCACAAGAAATTATTAAAATACTCTTTGTTTACCCGTCAGTTCGAGAAAACAATTTATGCACTTTTAAAAAAAAACTCGAACAACAAGAAAAGTGGAGATTTATAAATAAATAAATTTCGAGAGTTTCTTGAACTCTCATGAATCGTGTGAAATCGTACATTTTACGGGAGAGGAGTGGGTTATTTTAGATTTATAGACGATAGGCCACTTGGTAATTGATGTTGCGTTTAAACAAATAAATAATATTGAAAAAAGGAGCTACAAATCTGCCTGTAGCTTTCGTTTTGTTTTCTTTGTAATAATAATTATGAGTTCGCTTTCCTGTGCTTGCTTATAACGTTGTGATAACCTTTTCAGATATTTGCATTATATTTTTGTGGTTATGACTGACGGAGCAATTCAGAAGAGTGTCTGCTTTCCAAATAAGATAGCACTTAATAACATAAAACGTAAATGTATAACATCGGTTTTACGGTTTTTGTTTGTATGAAGTTGGTTCAATTAAATTTCATAAAGTCTAAACCCACTTACCTTGTAAAGTCAAAGATTGTAAATTCTGCCGAAGCGAGAATAACCTGCAAAGCTATTAAGAATTGAGCTCGTAGTCAACTTAATATAATGTGTTGACAATAAATGGCAAACGAGCTGATGGAGGCTACTGAAAGTGCCAAACTCGTCGCCAAATTTTGCGCTGACTCAATTTAAATTGTCACCGACACATTAAGAAGAATATGACTGACTAGGTGTTGACAGCGGCTTCGCCCGCCACAACTCGAAAGTTATCCCACGCGAAGATACAATTGGGATAAAAACTATCCTATGTGTTAATCCAGGTTATAAACTATCTGTGTACCAAATTTTATACAAATCTGTTTAGTAGTTTTTGCGAGAAAGAGTAACAAACATACATTCATCCATACATACATACTTATAGATATCCATACACACAGTTATAGTAGGATTTTCGTCAATGTAATGAAATATTGCAATTTAAAGAACCTAGAGCTCTTTTATACCACAAGATAATGTATGGACATGGACTATCATTGCCTCCGATCGCACTGCCTCGTGCAGTAGTCGCAAGAGCGACTGTCGACTATAAAGTCACGGTTCGATTACCGGATCGGGCAAGGTGTTATGGTTTCTCCATTAGGAATTTCTCCGTAGCAGCCGTTGAGTGCGGATTTGTGCCCGGCTGACGGCAATAGCCTCGCCCCCTATTACAAGGGACTTAATAACAACATAATTGACGAAACGTTGGTGTACTTAAAGGCTACGCCTCGAGCAGCGGTGGCCCAGTGGTGGCGGCCCCGACTTACGAACACATTACTTTGTGTAATTTATTTCATCACCGCTGCTCTAAAAACGTTGAAGAAAAACATCGTGAGGAAACCGGCATGTCTTCGAACCAAAAAATTCGAAGATATGTGACATCTACCAATCCGTAGAGACTGTCAGACTTCTACTGACTAAAAACAACCGGCTTGATTATAATCAATAATTAATTTAAGTGAAATTTATAGTGTACATGAGTTTATAGATTTTAAATTGTAAGTCTTGATAAATTGCACGGTCAGTTTAAATTATTTTTGTTACTGTATTATTGTGTGGGGATCTCCCATTATTGAAATTTATAATATTATTGACATTTATGAGTATTACTTTTATTATTTTTTATGATTATTTTGAAATTTATAAAATTTTAATGGGATTATCTACTGACTGCATGATTGGAATTAGAAATATGTAACTTATATTTGCACGCCGAAATTAAAGGCAGAATATGAGACCAATTTTATATGTTTTACCAATCTTCTGTACCTTATTTACGCAAATAAATGATTTTGATTTGATTTTTGAACCCACGTTTCTTATTAGCCCTATGTGTCGAGACCGCGGTATCTCTTTCGACCAACCCGCAGCACATGTTGTTACCTTCGGTCGAAGTAAAGTAGAACAATATTGCCCAAATGAAAACCCCAATATTCCTTATCCGTCGCGCATCTCAGCTACGGCTGTGTTGTGTGCGATCAGCTGTTGGCACTCGGTCTCATGTATTAATACTTTGTTGGCAGAGATTAAGGAGCGAGTGCAGAGGGCGCCCTTCGAGACTGCGCTGCATCACGCCGGTGAGTGACCAAAACAATTACTCTATATTAGATGTATTTTTTTTTGTAATAGCTATTTAATAAAATCTGACATTTCTGAAATTATTACTTTTAGTTACTGTTTTTTTGCATGACCACTGAATATGTCGTGAGCAGTTTGATATTTTTTACACCGCTGCGGCAAAGCCAAAAGGGAGGGTTATTTGGTCAGCATAGATTCGTGACTTACGAAGATATCGCCCTTGATCTATTTAATAATTCTTCGTTCATTCTTTAGCATTCATAATTATGATGTGGCAAAACCCACCTTCATTTTAACTGAAAATCATGATTTCAGTGATAACTTTTAGAGACAGTGCCTAGGTATCTGAACGACAATTTGTTCTCTACGAAAGTTTACCGAATTCAAGAAGTATTCTACTTTACATCAAACAGGAAAATAATAAAGGAAGGGGAACACGCATATTTGTCGGATATTCGTTACCCGGTCCAGACGAATGCCGTCGATGACTAGACGAAGGGATCGATTGAACCCATTAGCGGCGGGTTTTCCCTGCCTACGCAGTGGGGGACCTGGCGTGAAATGTTATGAGCTATTACTGTTTTAAAGAATGTACGACTGACCAGAGAAGAAATAAATAATGTGCATGTAACTAATAATAAGGAGCTCGTGGTTTAAAAATATCTGCCACTTAGGTCGATCTTTAGGTTAAACCGTGCTTGTCTTGGTTAGTCAGAAGATGGGTAACTGCCCATTACATACCAAGTTTCCTCCATGCCTCGGTAAGTACGTTAAGCTTTTGGTCCCGGCTGCCATATATAGGTCTTTGGCAGTCTTACCAAAGGGTACCAATCGTATTACCTAGTATTAACTGGGTTGTGGAGGTCAGATAGGCAGTCGCTTCATGTAAAATCCTGGTATTCAGCTGCTGGTTAGACTGGAAGCCGACCCCAGCATAGTTGGGAAAAAGGCTAAGCAGATGCTGGGTGTAACTAATTGCATTTGTAAGCGATTTATAGAATGGGTTGTGGGATTTCTCATCGGTGTAAATTTTAGGTGCCCGGTACCTTTTACCTTTTCTCTGGCCAGTTATTCAGGAACGAATCCAAATCGTGTCGACAGCGTTTTTGTGCCTGCCCCGGAGCTACAACGTTCTTTAGGCACCCACTGTGTGACGATTCTAGCCCATTTGTTCTGACCGATCCTGGAAATGTAATAGTTGACAAAAAAATCTTATTAGTCACAAAAAAAATTAGACACATTTTTTTTTCATGTACCTAAACAAAAAATTAAGTAGAATACAGTTCTTCGAAAAGTCGTGTGGCGTCACAGTTTGGTACATTTTTTACCCGAAAGTGACGTCACAAACCCCAATCATAATCTTTATTAATTTGATAAAACAAAAAACATTTTCGATAATCTAACTTAAGGGCTAAACAGAATTATATTTTTTTAGCCAGGGAACATCCCTATTTTTTTTTTGACTGGCCTGTTGATCTAGTGGTTAGTGACCCTAACTGCTATGCCGGAGGTCGTGGGTTCGATTCCCACCCAGGACAAATGTTTGTGTGATGAGCACGATCATTTGTTCTGTGTCTGGGTGTAATTTATCTATAATATGTATGTATTTAGAAATATATAAGTATGTTTATCAGTTGTCTAGTACCCATAACACAAGCTCTGCTTAGCTTGGGACTAGATGGCGTTGTGTGATAGTTGTGGAATATTATTATTATTATTACTATTTAGGGATCTCGAATCCTCAAATGCTACTAGTTTCCACCATAATAATACTCGTCATCATTTACTCATAACTGATCCTGCCAATAACTCAGGCAGTCGATGAAGGCGGGGCCCACGCGGGTACAACGTCATATCGCTAAACAATGTCTAATAAAAACAACAATGTCTCGCGGATTCGTCTGTTGTTTATGTCTGGGATTTCTGCGGCATTTGAGGTTGACCTGTCTGGAGCATTAGTAACTATTTGATTTGTGTTTGATGTTTTTAGAAACTAAAATCGAATCAAAGATTTACGTACAAACATAGTTTACGATCAATGGTCTCAATGCGTTTACGTAATAACTGGGTTGTGGAGGTCTATAGGCAGTCGCTCAATGTAAAATACTGGTACTCAGCATCATAAGGTTGGACTGGAAGCCGACCCCAATATGGTTGGGATTAGGCTAGCCAGATAATTATGCGTTTACGTATAATTTGTTACCACTCTTTAAAGGGGAATTATTTTTATTTTTGATTTTCGCTTTTCTAACATTGAACGTATCCACTGAAGGCGCGTTAAAAAACTGAAAAGCAAATAACTAAACAAAACTTGGGAGGCGGGGTTCATTTGAATATTAAATTATGAAATGAAAATAGAATGGACCCCGCCTGCTTCCAAGTTTTGTTTAATTTATAATGTGCTTGTTTTTTGTTGCTTTTCAGTTTTTTCAGTCGGGTTTTTTTTTTATATAATAAAATGGCAGAAAGCTGGAAAATCAGGTTCCAATCCAAAACATGTGATCCCTTTTACCTGGCTCTGTAAACACTGTGAACAGTCTTCGAACTGCCTGGTTCGAGAACTTTCTTGAGGGCTGCAAAGTAAAAGGCCTCTTACTTAAAGTGAAAGATAAAGCATTGTGGATCCTTTTATAATGATTTTATCTACCTAGTTATCAATATACAATATTGAATATTAATTTGTTACATTGTTAAAATACCGACAAAGCAAATCCACGGAGTGAATTTATCAAATATGCTAGTAAAATATATACTATAAACTAAAACTAATATTACAGTTTCCTCACAATTTTTAAATAACAATAAAATACACTGTTATTCATTACAAAATAAAATAGGCCAAACTGCTTCCACTAAATAAAAACGTCACCGGCTTATCTTATAAATTAAATTTCTACAGTTTTGACTGCAAAATAAATTATTTTCAGTTCACAATAATTCTTTCCGCACATTTCTTAGTTTGCTTTATATCGGGAGCTGATAGGGGTCATTGACCTGCGCCCACGCACGCGACAATACTGAACGAGACTCCTGCGCATACAAAGGGAACCTCGGAAGTAATGATTTGACATTTCTACCTTAATGAGTGAAATATTTTTTTGTCTTATTTTTGGGCTCTGAAAATTCCTGCTTTAGTTGGTGTACCTATCATTACTTTATGTTGTCTTGCATTTTCATGTCTTTACATAACCTCACGACTTTCCCGATGGGTCCTCAGAGATATACGTTTAATTTGCCCAAAATTTGCCTGTTATTTGTAGATCAATCTGAAATAATCTGCCCACCAACATCATGTGCCTTTCCTCAACTATGTTTGGCTCGGTTACCAGTCTTACCAAATACAGCTGAATATCGTCCAGTATTTTAAATTGAGCGACTGCTTATCTGGCCTCTACATCCCAGTTAGTACTGAGTAATACAATATCCCTTGGTAAGACTGCATGATAGTCAGACTTTGAGGCCACTGACTACATTAACGACTTTATTTTTTTATATGGGACAAGCCCGCCACACTATTCCCAAACCACTATATCTCCTGTAAGCCAGAATCAACAGAGGCGACCACAAGGAAAGCGCCGAGACAATGAAGCCCGACGAAGTCCCAGAGAAACGATTTAACTGTCTTGGATCCCGCAACGAAATTAATCAGAAAAGAATAGCGGAGGAGTAGGAAAAACATAATTTTCACTTCCCTCCATATCAGCAGGAGAAAGAACTGAACAAGGCCAGTAGGCACACAGGGACGTATACAACTGGGATAAGCCCAGTTGCCGACAACGACTTTCAAAGATCTACAGATGACAGATACCTTCTGTCATCTGTAGATCTTTGAAAGTCCCTACGGCTTAACGTGCCATCCCAGCCACCAACATGTCCAATATTCCTAAAACACTTCCCAACTTTCTACGCTCAAATGTAAGTATTTTGTTTGCCGTTCTGTTAGTCTGTCTGCGTCTAATTCGGTCGCTCGCTCGCAATTAACCTTGTTTCATTGTGCCTGCAGTGTCACGGTTTGTGGGTGAGCAGACTTACAGGTAAACACACGTATTTTGGGGGGTCGTGACGCATGACTGAATGAAAATATTATGAAGGAATCTGGACTTACTAGTCTGGATTCTGAAATCGTTAAAATGTGCTAATGAGGAGTGCTCTGCTAAACAGGAGCTAAACGCGAGTTTTATAATGCGTTAAAGTATATGATTCACTGCAGTAAACAATATCAGAAAAATATATGATATTCTTTATCCCACCAAAAACATTCTGTAAAAAACTAACCAAGTCTCGTTTGTTGAAATGAAATCTAGACAAAGTCGTACCAAGTCTATGGCCCCTTTTTTTTTTTTTTTTTTTTTGGTGGGTGTAAAGTCATCGAATAACCCCTCCCGCTCTTGGGCAGAGCGAAAGGGAGTGTCAGACTTCTACTGACTAAAAACCACCCATGTTCCTTCTTCGCCCTCTATGTCGAGGCCGCGATAACCAGAGGACTACCTGCAGCCCCGACAGGCAAGTCTAAGGCCCCTTACTGCGCTTTCTTTATTATTATAGTTAATGTTGTGTGACTTGGCCGTTGAAGGGTACACAAGGGTACAAAACCAGGTGCTCCATGACACCATTGCACCAATCTAACAATTTGATGGAAAAAAATCGCAGAGATGCCTCTAAAAATTTCTTTTAACGAGTAAAAACCACACTAAAAAACATGCGATCGTTATGATTTTATAAAGATAAAGATAAAGATCTTTTTTTTTTTTGGCAAATAATAGGGATGTTTACTGACTAAAAAAAATATGATTCTAATTAGTCCTGTTAGATAATCGAAAAATATTGGATACGTATTTTTTGTTTTATCAAATCAATAAAAATTTACGAAGATAAACTGTGTCACTGTAAATGTCACGTCACTGACCGGTATAATATGTCGTACTAATGTCTTAGAATATGACGTCACACGAGTTTTCAAAGCACTGTATCGTCTTCATTGTTTGTTTACGTGAAAAAAGAAAAAATACGTGTCCAATATTTTTTGGAAATCTATGTGACGGGCTATTTAGATTTTTTTGGTTAACAAAGCTATTTTATAAGCAACACACTAAGGTCATACCTAGTGTTTAATTTTTTTTAGTCCAATCAATAGTTTTCTTGTAATTCGCATAATCTGGGGGCACGGCAGTGCCCGAGCTTAGTCGAGCAATAAAGCGGCACGGCCGTACTATCCTTTTCTCGAACCAGTTCAGGCCATTTTCGACCTCCTATAACTTCGTTGTGGATAAAACTAGAAGCCTGAATTTTAGTAACCAATTAGGCATTGTATAAACACGGTATATTTAAAATTTCATTAAATTTGAACCATTAATTTAAGAATTATAACTAATCAAAGTTCCTTAGTTTTGTCACTCACTGACTGACTGATTGACCGATCATCAAAAGTCTAAGGCACTTCTAGCAGACATAGAAGCTTCAAATTTAGAACACAATTAGTAATTAGTGTATAAACCATGGAAAAACTAAAAAGTATACAATTTCAGTCTAGTTTTCTAGATAAACTAACTGCATAAATTACTTTGTAATACCATATAATTGTATAGGATTACAAAGTTAAAGTTACATTTTCAGTAAATGAATTTTACGAGTTATTAAATTAAACATACTTCCTAGTTTCTGATTGATCTGAAATTTTGCACGTATATGTATATTGCCTATCAATGCAATATTATGATAATATGAAACTGATCTGATGATGGAGCTGGAAGTTGACAATAGAAACTCCATTTTAGAATATCATAAACCCATCGAGTTTGGACTCGTTTGATTCGTCTTGTCGAGTAGTTTGTCTTAAGATGGTGTCCAGGGTCTGTTGGTGGAGCTGGAAGATGGCCATAGGAATTCCGTTATAAAACGACATAGCCCTATCGAGTTTGGACTCGTTTGATTTGTCTTGTCGAGTAGTTTGTCTTTAGATGATGTTCAGGGTTCTGAATAGTTCTGATGACGGAGCTGGAAGGTGGACATAGGAATTCCGTTATAAAACCACATAACCCCATCGAGTTTGAGCTCATTTGATTTGTCTTGATGAGTACTCTGTCTTTAGTTGGTAACCAGGATCTGATGATGGAGCTGGAAGGTGGCCATAGGAACTCCGTTATAGAACGACATAACCCATCGAGTTAAGACTCGTTTGATTCGTTTTGACGAGTACTTTGTCTTTGGATGGTCTCCAAGATCTGTTGATGGAGCTTGAAGGTGGCCATAGGAATTCCGTTATAAAACGACTTGACCTTGTCGAGTTTTTACTCGTTTGATTCAGCTTGTCGAGTAGATACTTTAGCAGTACCTACTTCAAATCGATGAATAAGACTGCTTCAAATTCGAATAAACCTATGTATTGTTGATTCATTAAACGAAATAGATAGAATGAGAGACACTTCAAAAAGAAATGAGATCCCACCAAAAACAAAACTTGTAAAAAAAGCCAAGCCGAGCAACTCACTTTTACCGTAAAAAGTTAGTGAGATCCATGTAATACCAAGTCAGTTAATATATTTAATCCCTACTTAAAAACCTTTGAGGTTTTAAATACAAGATTGACTTGGCCACTGCATCACATTGGCCAATGCCATGGCGATTAGCTATTACAATGGCCTGTTTAACATTATATATTCAATGGAAAGGGTATTAGTCCTTTGCCCCCCCCCCAAAGGACTTTATAATAATATGTCAGCTTAGATTACGAAACATGTGTCCAATTATCAGCCTGAGTTTCACAGAGCTAATGTGTTACAACCACACTAGTTCTGTAAAACTAAACGAAACTCAGGGTGTATTATAAATCAAGAATAAACAAACCATTTAATTGTATAATTACTGTACACCCGTGTTTTCGACAAAGCTAAACATTTAAAGTTTACATTTTGCGCGTTTTACGTGCGTGCGATTGTTATGTGCGCTAAATAAAGATTACGGTCAAGACCGAACCGTGCGTAATCAGATCTATCTGTGATTGAATAGTTTTGTAATCTTAATGCCTGGTACATCGGTTTTTATTAATGGAGGTAGCCAGTCTCATTTTCGTGTGCTGAAGACTGTATGTGTTCTTGGAGGGTTTAAATGTGTGAAAGTCTCACAAAAGAGGCAAAAAAACATCAACGAAGATCAGTCAAGTTACCAACATCATCATCTGCCTAGCCTTTAGGTGGCTTTCCAGTCTTACCAGATGCAGCTGTATACCAATATTTTACATGGATCGACTGCTATAATTATAACCTCCACAACCCAGTTATTAATTTAATAGCAATCAAGCCACCATAATTTTCATTAAATTATGTAAATATAGCTTATAGCTTCGTGATGAATTATTAGTTTGGTTAACTTGCAAGCAAAGGCTTGTGTCCCAGCGGACACAAGCCTTTTCTCCGTGAGAGGGAGTAGGAAATACTAGCTCAACTCAACGCGGGTCCAGTGCGGCACTAGTTTGGTTACTTACATTGAAATACCTTATTACTTATTACTTATTGTCCCTAAATAAATAAAATAAAAAACCTACTTCAAAGCTAATTCAAGCTAAAAGGTTTCGGGCACGCCACGATAGTGGCGGTAAGTCCCCTATTTGAGGAGTAGCTAGAGAGGCGACACGGCGCCCTCACCTTCCGTCTGACGCAGGTCCTCACCAGACACGGTTGTTTCGGGAGGTACCTGCACCGAATCAGGCGGGAGGAAACGCCCGGATGTCACCATTGTGAGGATCGGCCGGAGGACACGGTGGAGCACACAGTGGAGGTGTACCCCGCTTGGGCGGAGCCCCGCCGTGTTCTCGTAGCGGCGATCGGCGGCGGCGACCTCTCGCGTCTGGCCCTGGTGCAAGCCATGGTCTGGGGCGAGGAGGAATGGGACGCAGTCGCCTCCTTCTGAGAAGCAGTGATGCTAGCGAAGGAGGTGGCGGAACGCGAGAGGGAGAGAACCTCTCGTCCCAGGCGCCCAGGGTGTCGGGGCCACGTGATGACTTCCAGTGGTTTTTAGTCAGTAGAAGTCTGACACTCCCTTTCGCTCTGCCCAAGAGCGAGAGGGGTTATTTGATGATTTTCAACCCGCCAAAAAAAAGGCAAAAGATTTTTAATCGCTATCTAAACGGTCTGTAATTTTAAAATTTTCAATTCAAACAACAAACAACACCCCACAGTTATCCGCATTTAATAGTACATAAATCGTAAGATAACTAACCGTTGATAGTAAGCAGCTTTCAACCGCAACTGCCAATCATTCTGTAACTGTTTATATTTCTTTGTTATTCTCATTGTTGTAAATCTTTTTAACCGTTCTATGTCCGCCATTTTGTCCAGAGTTAAACTGACAATGGCTCTGTGGCGTAATTGTTTAGAACTTTAGATGTTACTAACTAAAATTAAAACTGCCTCGTAAAGTCGCTGCAGTTAAGGATGAGGACGAGGATGTTCGATTCCCAAGACGGTCAAAGTACTTCTGCTCTGTCCAGAGCTGGAGGTGTCATTTAGTAATATTCAATCCTTAAAAACAAAAGGCAGCTCAAAATGTTTTTCTTCATATTTTTTTCAGTAATGGCCACGGAGTCTGCATTTTTGTCCTGTTGATGGCATTTGGCCCCTATTACAGAGGCCTTAAACATAACTGTGAATGTGCTAATGGGTACACCTCTGCCTTAAGGTGGATCTCCTAATAGGCCGTCCATACATTTTCTTTCGATAACTACGCTACACATAGACACTCTTTGTTTAAAACGAATCATTTTATCACTTTTCTACAACGATATATGGCCGCGATCGACGTTTTTAGGAAATAACTTACATTATTTACTGAGAAAAACTATCGTGAAATTCAGGCAAAATTTAACATTTGCGTACTAGTGTACGTGAGTTTTGACAAGCAAACTACAGCGCCATTATTGCGATTGTTTAGAAATTAGAACGCTATTTGTTAAGTTAGGTGTTTACAGGCGTGATGTTATGTCATTAAATAGTAGCAGTAAGATTGAAACAGCATACACTAAAAACAATTCAATATGTCCCTCGACGACACAAACATAAACCCCAGTGTCGCCAAAGTTTCGATCCAGTAGAGGGCGCCACCGTACCGTAAATAATGATCGCCACAACTGATGGGATTTTCCACCAATGCACCATTGTTGGAAAAACCTTGCGTGTCAGCTTGGTGCTATGGAGGAAATATAGGAAGGTATATTATGAAGTTGTCGTTTGGCAGGAATTTGAGGGTAAAAAGGGTTGAATATCAGATTGGCTTAGTAAGAGCTTTTAGCTATAAGATATGTGTTTTGTAATCAATTTAACATTTATTATTGTATTTTAAATGAAAATGGGACGTAGGTACTATGGATGGGCTTTGATCAAGAAAGAAGAAAACAGTCGGGGGGGGGGGGGATGAAGAATGAGGAAAGAAGGATAATAAGATAAGAGAAGCTTAAAATCATGAATATTACACATATAGAAATAAAATATTCAGATTAAAATCTTAAATCATTTACTTAAAATCATCATTATCAGCCTATAATGTTCCCACTGCAGGGACTCAGGCCTCCTCTCTAGGAGAGGGGTGGGCTATAATCGACCACGCGTGCCCAGTGCGGATTGGTAGATGTCACATGTCTTAATTTTTTTTGGTTCCAAGACATGCCGGTTTCCTCACGATGTTTTCTTTCACCGTTTTGAGAGCAGTGGTTGATGAACTAAATTACACAAAGTAATGCGCCGCAAGTTATCCATGAGGTAGAAAAGTGATTTCGTCCTCACGAATTACTGCTCGTAAGCCGACGCAGGCCACCATCAGTGGGCCACTGCTGCTCTCGCCACCTTTCTTATAGTTTTTATGAAAACTAGTTTATGGTCGCTTCTGCGCCCGCGTGGGGTTCGGTATTTGTCCTATGGGACCGTACTATCAAGATAAAAAGTATCATAAGTGTTTGCTTAGTTATGAACTATTTGTGCCGAATTTCTTCAAATTCGGTCAGCAGTTTTTGCGTGAAAGAGCAACAATTATCCATCCATCCTCAGAAACTATCGGAGGAATGATCAGAGTGAATCTCATTCAAAGCACAAGCTAAAAGTTTTAGTGAGATTCGAGCTGTAAAGTATACGTCGCCGCCCATTGAAGAAAAATGTTTTCGTGGTCAAAGTTTGATGCTTAAGGATAGCCCTCAAAAATGATATTATATCCTAGTGTCAAAATTACTAAGACATGTTACATCTACCAACCCACACTGAGCCCACGTGGTGGATTATAGACAGTTCCTTCTTATAGAGAGGAGGCCTGTGTCAGCAGTGGTAACATTATTGATTGATACTATAAGCGGTGCACCGTTGCCTTCCCCTATATACTTTCCATTTTTATCTCAATTTATCACATTAATTAAACAACCACTTCATCAAATTCAAGGGCCCCCAACCCTCAGATACCAGGTAGAACCTTCTCCTCAAGGTCCCAACCTTCAATCATCCCCTATCATTAGCCAGAGGTGGTCATAACAAGCGTCGTTACATTAGTGGCAAGCTTTTAGTTAACAAGGGGTGGGTCACGGTGACGTCATCAAGGTCGCAGGGCAAGGCCGGGCTATTAGTACCCTCGGTTGATAAATATAGATGGTGAGTGTCTTTATTAGGGGTTGGTTTGTAAGGTCAGGTTGGAGGCTGAAAGTGTGCAAAGAGGCACAGGCGATTTTCCATGATGATGGGTAGAAAATACTACAGAACGTCATCTTAATGCTGTCTAAGCTGTCTTGACTTGCGTACATTTTTTCACGGGTGACCACTGAAAACCAGCGCTGTGCTGTAGGTCCCCATAGCACAGCACCATAATGAGCGGTAACCTGCTTGTCGCAATCATGACGTGCAACTTTTTTTTTCCCCTGCTTGTTGTATTTTTTTTTCTTTGTTTATTATTTGTAATGTGTTGTATGTGTATTGCTTTTTTTTTAATGTCTCATTGTATGCTCGTCATGTTTCTGCGACAAATAAATATTTTTTGAACGTTAACTAAAAATGATAATTGATGATTTGGCAAACAAGTTTCTTATGGATGAATCGACACAAAAGTCTTGTAAGAACGGAACTTTCTGTAAATACTAAGGACATCCACAATCTACAAACTTACAAGACACTGAAAACACTAACCTATAGGTACCTATTTATTTATTAAGAACTCGTAAAGTTTTGTAGCACTTACAGCCTGTTGCGCCTATTCTAGATACTTGTAGCTTTGATAAGTATAACTGTATTTTAGTAGTAGCTCCTTATTGCGTGTAGCAAAACCTGAACAGTACGGCATTCAGACTCTGATACCAGTAAATTTCTGTCTGCTGTAAGAAAAAGGTTCTTCTCATAAAAAGCAGGCATGAGTACTTGTTCAAGGCGGGTTGGCTTTGAAAAATACCCAATATCCTAACGACTAAATCCTAAAATCCAATATTTCGCGCGTGTATAAGTGAAGCACGCAAATCCCAAGGCTCTATGGTAGTCAGGCTGAATGGTCGCAATCCAAGATGGCCTCCAAACGTCACCGAAAATACATTTTGCCGCCAAAACAAATAATAATAATAATAATATTCCACAACTATCACACAACGCCATCTAGCCCCAAGCTAAGCAGAGCTTGTGTTATGGGTACTAGACAACTGATAAACATACTTATATATTTCTAAATACATACATATTATAGATAAATTACACCCAGACACAGAACAAATGATCGTGCTCATCACACAAACATTTGTCCTGGGTGGGAATCGAACCCACGACCTCCGGCCTAGCAGTCAGGGTCACTAACAACTAGACCAACAGGCCAGTCAAAACAAACGCTGTCACTGCGATCAAAGTGATACTTTTGTTGAACAGTTTCTTTTGAAGAATATTTTGGTTAGTCTCGGGGTTTTAGTTTATTGCTATGACGTTACTTAAGTGTTATATGATGGTAATTTTGTTTTGTTAGGTGTTACTTAAAGAGTTTGTAAATATTCTCTTTTTAGAGTTCCGTAGTAGTGTTAGCCTCGTGGTGTGACCGTCGGAAATCCTCAAATTCCTCATAGGTCTCAAATTCGAACCCAACCTTCGATTTTTTGGTTTCAAGTTCATATTGTATATTTACTACATGCTTCAGTGAAGAAAACATCGTGGGAAAACCAGCATGCCTGACAGATATATCTCGACCGCATTAAAAGCCAAGTGTCCCAAGGGTAGCTTAACAACTCTGACACCAGGTTAGACTTGTCCCACCTGTCTATCTGTGTTCGTCTGTCACAGCCTGTATCTTTGTAACTGTAATAGGTTGCTTTAAATGTTTGCGTGTTACTATGGCCCCAATAAAAACTAAAAGTTATGAAACCAGGTTTTCCATGATCTAATTTCACAAAAACGAAACATGAATGAACACTGAAACGTTTAGATAATAAAAGCGTGTCAAAAACTAGGCTAACACGTGTGACGTAGATAGATTACTGCCTACCTACTTACGTGAAAGGGGCCCGCATTCGTTTTATGTACATAGACTTTTATTTTTAATCAGACTGAGGGATAGTGCTGCCTGTTGGATATAAAGCCTAATATTGCCTCGTTGGATAACTGCCTCGTTGGTCTAGTGGTCGCAAGCGCGACTGCTGTGCATGAGGTCCTGGGTTCGATTCCCGGGTCGGACAAAAAGTGCTATTGGGTTTTTCATTAGAAATTTCCCAGTAGTAGCCCGGAGTTTGGAAGTTGGCGGTATTATACCCCCGTGCCTCGGAAAGCACGTTAAGCCGTTGGTCCTGCGCCTGATCTCTCTCCGGTCGTGTCGGATTGCCGTCCCATCGGAATATGAGAGAAAAAGGAACAGCCGCCGTGACCGAAAACGGTCAGGAGGACTATTATAAAGCCTAATGGTCAGACATCTTGCTAAGTAAGTCAGATAGGTAATGTTCGTGAGGGTCACTAAAACTTAGGGCACGCCACGATAGTGGCGGTAAGTCCCCTCTTTGAGGAGTGGCTTGAGAGGCGCCACGGCGCCCTCACCTTCCGTCTGACGCAGGTCCTCACCGGACACGGTTGTTTCGGGAGGTACCTGCACCGAATCAGGCGGGAGGAAACGCCCGGATGCCACCATTGTGAGGATCGGCCGGAGGACACGGTGGAGCACACAGTGGAGGTGTGCCCCGCTTGGGCGGAGCCCCGCCGTGTTCTCGTAGCGGCGATCGGCGGCGGCGACCTCTCGCGCCCGGCCCTGGTGCAAGCCATGGTCCGGGGCGAGGAGGAATGGGACGCCGTCGCCTCCTTCTGCGAAGCAGTGATGCTGGCGAAGGAGGTGGCGGAACGCGAGAGGGAGAGAACCTCTCGTCCCAGCCGCCGCGGGAGGCGCTCCGGGCGTCGGGGGTCCCGCGATGACCTCCGGCCACCGTAGACGCGGGCCTGTGGACGGTGAGTGATGGGCTAACTCGCCGTCCGTCCGTCTCACGACGAAAACAGGCCGTGTCGACGGCGCGTTCGTGTTCCACGCGCGCCTCAAAGAGATGTCAGCAACATGGGAGGGGCCCGAAAGGGCCGACGCCTGTCGGGGCCGCGGGTAGTCCAACGGTTATCGCGGCCTCGACATAGAGGGCGAAGAAGGAACATGGGTGGTATTTAGTCAGTAGAAGTCTGACACTCCCTTTCGCTCTGCCCAAGAGCGGGAGGGGTTATTCGATGATTTTAGACCCACCAAAAAAAAAAAAAAAAAACAAAAAAAAAAGGGTCACTAAAACTTGCAACGTTATTGAATTCGAATACTTGTTGACACTTACTTATACAAATGAGATTATCTCCTTAACTCAAATAGTTACAAATAGCTACATAATTATGTAGGTAATATTGTTGGAAACCCTGCAAGAAGGAAGACTACATAGCGTACTGACTCCAAGTTAATTAGAAATGTAAGAGTATTGCCGATGCTGGCTTGGGCTGGTCACATCTTTACTTTTTACTGTTTTAAAAAACGTTGCTCCACACCAGGAATTTCTCCTGTATCGTGGGTGCGTTCACAAACATTTCAACTCACATACACAAATACCCAGACCCGGAACAACTATTTGTAGGCCATACAAATATTTGTTTCGTGTGGGGATCGAACCCGAGACACGCAGCGCAGCAGTCCATTGCTTGTCGGATGTCATAGGAGCTATGGGCAAAAATTACCACTCAGTGGATTTTTAAAAGCAGGAAACGACAACGCGGCAGGCCCAGAAGGAGATGACGGGATGAGCTGGACTCCTTCTCAAAGGATTGGCCTATAATCGCACTAGATCGCAAAAAGTGGAATGAGGGAAGGGTGGCCTTTGGCCTGCAGTGAGACAATTTAGGCTTATTATAATAAGAATATGGATTTGTTTCAACCCTGAAAGAGGCTTTTACCAAAACTCCTAGCTTTGGTAAAAGCCTCCGGTTTTAGCCCTTAGGCTTTTACTGAGAAAGGTAACAATGGCCACTACCCAACACCCAATCGACCTCTCTCGAGCTCATAAAGTGATGAATATAGCAATATTTCAAACGGCAACCATTATGTATAAGGGCAATTAGACACACCCATGCTTCAGCTGATAGGCAGGTACCTCTGCTATAAAGATTGAGTATCGCGTGTTATTAGATGGTAATGATAGAATGTTAAGGCCATTCGAGCCCTAAATCGTCATTTTGGGGTATCTATCTATCTATATCTTTATATATTATATTTCTTCCGAACGTTTGTTTGACACTGAACTCCTCCTAGACGGCTGGACCGATTTGGATGAAATTTTTTGTGTGTGTTTCAGTGGATTCGAGAATGATTTAGATTCACAATCGGACCCGGTAGGTGGCACTGCTGTCCGGGCCCTTACAGCTATAAATTTAAAATTCGCACACGTATTTCTCTTATGACGTAGGCATCTACAACCCGGAAGGGGGTGAAAGAGGGGGCAAAGTTTGTAATAAAAATCGACCTCGAAACCGCGGCCAAAAGCTAGTTTATTGATAAAACAAAAACTCTCGAGTTACTCTTGTACCCGTGATGGTTATGATGATCAATCGTACGGTTAGCCGTGTTTGATTAGGTTGGTCAGTGGATGGGTGACCACCCATTACATACCCAGTTTCCGCCGTGCCCAGGAAAGCACGGTAAACCGTTGGTCCCAGCTGTCATATGTATATTTTTGTCAGTCGTAACAGGTAGTCAGGGGCCCGAAACAACCAGTCTTACCATGTGATATCATAAAAAAATGCCTTTACTTACTGTTTACAATCTTATTCTCACATGTTATACTAATTATATTAATACTACACTTAATTATCTTCCTTATTGTACAACATCGGTAATCGGTTTATTTTCTGTAGCAGTTTGTTTCTCGACAAAGACCTCCTTTCCTCTCCCTTAGATCATATTAAATATTATATACTAAATGGGTTGTGGACGTCAGATAGGAAGTCGCTCAGTGAAACTGGTAAAAAAAAAAGTTGTGTAAAGGTTTGACAGATGATTAATTTTGTGATAGAACACTAAACAAGATAATACCATACCTATTAAACAGTCTGCCGGCAGACATACTTAAGGAGTGAAAACAACACAATTAGATTTTATACGTGAATTAAAATTATATTATTGAGATTTTTTTTTATTTAAGCGTAAGTGTATATTTAAATATGTCTAAAGACTCATCGACCCCACAGTCAAACCACTGCAACGGTTTTGTGGGGCTTAGCTTCTAAGCTTTACTTTTTTGGATTAAATATAAATAATAATAAATAATACAAAATTAAGTAATGATGATGAAAATGACTGACAAATCGTAGTTAAGTAATGCAGTGAGAATGTCCTTAGCTTTAATGTCAAAATTGATTACCAGTGGGATTATCTGATTCCTAGATAAAATTTAGATTCTATCTTTTTTATTATGCAAGAAAATTGTTTCTCAGCGCTTCAAAAATAATGCAAATTTAATGGATATAATAGCAATCTTATCGTCGCAAGCAATGTCTTATATTCAACCTTAATTTTCCTAGAAAACGTAATGTAACCAATAATTTAGGGCAATATTCATTGTAGGTATTGAAATTTGAATAATTGTTACAAAGTAAAAAAAGTTGTTATTACTTACCATATGCAATGACGTATTATATATAGACACGTCATGAACTAACATGGCGACGACGGTTCAAAACGGCGAAAATATTATATAACTTCTTTTACGCGTAAAGAAAGGGAAAGAAAATATGACATCGTACAGCGGGCTGACTGTTGATGCCTGTTGTCTTTATGTTTCGCGCAGGTTTACCCACACGATTTAAATTAAGAACAAACGTAGCATCGCGCGAGAGGTTGGTGCGTAACTAAGCGCGATGTGGCCAATTGGCTTCATTTCATGTTGTAATTTTTGAGGGCGGACAACGTATCTATAGTTTTAATATATCATTGACCATATGAGTCTTGTAATTGTGCCCTGAAAATAGGTTATGAAATAGTTTAACCAAAGTTTTTTGGGGTTTTCCCAGTAAAATAATTATTTGATTCGATTCTGCACCCTCATGAATTTGAATTCTAATTGACAATAATTATATTAGGTATTATGAAAACATAGGTACATAGTTTTAGTGGAAGAATGTAGAAAATGTAGTGGGAAAATTTGGAGTTTGTGTGAACATGGCTTTATGGTAGGCAAGTGGAAATTATGGATGGTTGTGTGAAGGATGAAATAGAAAAAATAAGGCATAAGACCCTAAAATCTCCAAATGGTTTTTGGAGTTTGTGTGAACATGGCTATAAGGTAGGTAAGTGGAAATTGATGAATTGAATGGATGGTTGTGTGAAGGATGAAATAGAAAAAATAAGTAAAATAAGGCATAAGACCCTAAAATCTCCAAATGGTTTTGAAAACAGCGTAGGTTAATTTTTACTTTACATAAGTATCGAATAGGGAAGTTTAAGAAAAATCTAATTAGTCCGTCAGTTAGATTTCCAAAAAATATTTGACACATATTTTTTCTTTTTTCACATAAACAAACAATGAAGACGATACACTGCTTTGAAAACTCGTGTGTATATTCTTAGACATTAGTATGACATCTTTTAGCGGTCAGTGACGTCACAAGCCCCCACTCAAATCTTTGACGCGTTTTATCTTCGTCAATTTTTATTGATTTGATAAAACAAAAAATACGGATCCAATGTTTTTCGATAATCTAACAAACGGACTAATTAGAATCATATTTTTTTTTATTAATATTATACATTCCTACTAAGGCAAGAAAGGAAGTGACTGCTGGGGTGACGAGTAGAGAAGTATGGTAGAAGAAGACATGCAGCGCCAACCAAATTAGGATCAAGACAGGAGAATCGACACAGTTGGCGCAGTGGCTGAACGATTGGACTACAGCGCTGCGTGTCGGTTGGATCCCCGCACGGAACAAATATTTGTATGGCCTACAGATAGTTGTTTGAATGTGAGTTTTAATATTTGTAAACGCACCCACATTACGGGAGAAATTCCTAGAGCCGAGTAACGTTTTGTAATAAAAGAAGATTAATATCATTAAAAAAATACAATAATTTGTGTACATAAAAACAGATTAGCCAAGTACATCGATAGCTTTCTGTCTGACCGATATCAGATAATCGTCGTATCGACAATACCTACAGGTGCTGATAACAGTCGTACGATAGCCCGAGCTTTAGTGCTTACGTACTTATGGAGCTTCCTGCATTATTTTGGACAAGATTTTTGTTTTGGTAAATATTTGAGGAAATTTTCTGGAGTTGTGGTTTGGTGACTTGACTTCCATTACATGAGAATTGACATCTATTACACTAAAAGTAAAATTTGGGTGTACTTTATTAGTATAGTACTACAAAAGGTGGTATTCCCTGGCCTCACCTTCCGGGAATATTATTAAGCGAGATGTTATGTATAATATATTATATCAGCTTTTTATCATAAATCACTATTATCTTACTCAAACACATTACTAACGGGATTGACTTCATGAGAACTAGGAACTTATACTTCCTAAAACACTTTGATCACCAATTAATCATCACTCAATAATGAGTTTTTAAAACAGGACTTTTTATTTTCAAAATGGTTAATCTAAGTATACTTATTATTATTATACTATGTACTACCAGTGGACCTGGCAGACGTCGTCCTGCCCGGACAGCAGCGCCACCTACCGGGTCCAATTGTAAATCTCAACCATTCTCAAATCCACTTGAACACACACAATTTTTTTTAATCAAAATCGGTCTAGCTGTTTAGGAGGAGTTCATTGACGTACCTACACACGTACAGAAGAATTATATTTATAAAGATTATAAAGAGGTAAAAGTTTGTGTGTAGGGGTAATCTTCGGAACTACATGGGTCAAATTCATAAATTCTTTCACTAATGGGAGCCTATTCGTACATTATCCATTTAAAACGAGTCCATTGATTAAACTGAACAAAATAAGAGCAAACCGCGAACAAAAGCAAGTCATGAAAAAAAGTCCTACAGTTTATAATCGTAATCAAACACCAAAACAAACATACCAAATATGAGTTTTCTCTAATGAACGCAACATTCCATTCAGTAATTTTCCACCCCTGAAACCGAGCGTGGTGTTTGGTAGCCTGTTTTCAAAACAACTGTAGAAGCAACAAACACTTCACTATGAAAACTAACACCATACATATTAAGGACAGACATGACAGAACATGATCAGTGCAATAATGAAATATTTACATGTTTTCATAGGAAAGGAAAATTATGACTTAGATGGTCTGACAATGTTGACGGTACATGGAAGAACAATTGAACTCGATTAGTCGGATGTAAACTGGTTTTATTTCCAAGTTACCTACTCTCAGTCATCAATCTAGCATCCAGAACGTGTTGAAAACTGATCTAGAAGTGTCTATCAGGGGATAACATAGTCAGATTCAAACCAAACTCCCAGTCTAGTCAGGGTTTGAAGAGTTAAAACGTTGGCTCTTGCACTGTCTTCATCATGGGTTTTCTTGATCTCGAACGAACAGAAAATGTTACTTTCTAGATTGGTAGTCAACTCACATAGATAAAAGGCTAATAACATATTAAATTAAACATAATATCACGGCTATAATCCGCGAAGGTTTATGCAGAGGCGGTCTTAATAGCACACCCATATTTTGCTTGTTATTTTCGAGTCTCATACCATGTAAAAGCGGGTGAGCCTATTGCCATCAAACGAGCACAAATCTAAACTCCGTGTCTGTAACTACGAAATTACTAATAAAAAAACCCAATAACACTTTGTTCGACCCAGGAATAATAATAATAATAAAACTCGACATAAGCCAAAATGATACGTAAGTAATAAACTTATTTTATATTATTATTCCCTTTATTTATTTTGTTACAAACTTATTACATTTTTAAATATTACTTCCAAAAAAAAATACAATAATTATTTCTAATATTATGTCCTTTATTCAATTTCATCCATATAGTTTACATTTTTAAATATTTCATACAAAACTTATAAAATACATTAAAAAAATTAAAAAATAGTCGTCCCCTGGTGACGGGAGCAGGGTCCAAGCTACCGGTGGTTAAGGCTCCAGAGACAGGAACCTCCTCACAATGCGAGCCGTATCGAGAAGTACAGCCTTCTGAATCAGGTTCTTGATCCAACCGCCAAGCGAGAGTTTGGACAGGTGGTCGTCCAGACTATTGGCTATAAGGCCATTGGCCGTTACGAAAGTGTTAGGTATTGGTTTGGAATCGAACCCAGGACCTCATATGGCCACAACCACTGGAGCCACAAATTAAACTGGTATTTAGAAGCATGACAGCCAGGGCCATGCAGCACGTTAGACCAAAACTAAAAACATTTCCCTCCTTATGGAATGTTCCAGAGAGACGGTCGTTCAATTTGCGTTAGATGGCTCCGTTTACGACGCGACGTACGACTGAGCGTAGTTATGGGTATAATTATGACTATCCTAGTAGTTTACTCCAGTTTAGACATAGGTACTGAATAGTTTTATATTTCTTTTAGTCTTCACACTCGAACCAATCGTAATGATCATAAAAAAAACAGCCCATGACCTGCAGAAGTGCAGTCTTAACTGTAATTGCCAAACCGAAAGTTTACCAAACACGTAAAAAAAAAAAAAAAAACGTTCAAATGTTGTCATATTTGTGTTTTTGTTCATACAATTAAATACTACACATGTATACTTATCTTACCATCAAAATAGAAACTAAAACCCCTCCACAACAATATCAGCTGGTAATGTGTCCAAGAGGCTGGTGGTGGCTTTCATTTTCGAGCACATACTATGATTAAAATAGTACTATTTCGTATAGTAGTTTTTTTCGTTATTATTAGTTTCGATAGTAGGTATTTCGTGAGGATTCAAGTTAGAAGATCGGGTGGAGTCATCCCTTTAACCTTGAAATTTTCTATTAGAAAAAAAAACAAAATACACGCTGAACAAGAACAAGGGCAAAAAAAAGTATTTAAAAAATTTTTTCAGTCGGGTTTTTTAAACCCGACTGAAAAAACTACTTGTTTTATTTCTAACTTTTTAGATCTTTTGTGTTTGTTCTTTCATTGGTCGCGTAAAACTCTTCGCAGATGATTTAACTTTTGTGTTTGTTTATAGGATTTGTGATTTTGAAATTCTTTTTAACATATAAGTGTCATTTATTTTTTTAATCTCCTTTTAAAACCCCTCATTTTGATACACTACTCGATGGTAACGAATTTTTTTTTCTAATCCGCGAAATGGCCCCCAAAATCGGTAACTTTTCTTTGTTTTTTTTTTTTTAATTTGAATGTAGCCAGTGACACTCGCGCCATCAAGACGAATCTAACAACGTATATTTTATTCCAATCCCTTCATCCGTTTAGTTAGGAGTTATGAGGGAACAAAGAAACAGACATACATACACGTGTTCACGTTTCGTCATTGTCCTACGCCAGTTTTAAAATATGAAGGGAAAATGGATTATACTATAAAGTCAATGACCCGCGCACATCTTCTCTGATAAGCGCGAAGATTGAGAGACTTTTCCGAAATATTTGGGGTTCTTTTTATTATTTTTCGGCGTTATTTTTTGTTCATATTTTATTAGTATCATGTGAGCATGTCCTATTGCGGGTTTTAATGTCCCTCGTTTGAACTAACATACTGTATCACACTATACATATATCACATCATCACACTAATCACACTAATATTTTAAAGGCGAAAGTTTGTGAGTGTGGATATTTGTTACTTCTTCACGCAAAAACTACTGAACAGATTTAGATAAAATTTGGTACACAGGTAGTTTATAACCTGGATTAACACATAGGATAGTTTTTATCCCAATTTTATCTTCCCGTGGGATAATTTTCGAGTTGTAGCGGGTGAAGCCGCTGGCAACAGCTAGTATCCTATCTATAAATATTATAAATAACAAGAAGGCCAGCGCGTCCACTGTTCCTTCTTTTTCAAAAATTCTTAATCACCCGATTTGGCTTTTCGGTCATTGTTTGAGGTGATTCATATTATTACATTTTCATAGTCTGCCCTACCCTACGAGTGTCAAACGGCGGAGAATCTTAACACCGCGATTCAGAAAACGGGCCGAATGGTACAACGCCATCTAGTTACAAAATATGAACCAAACTACGAGTTGGGGTTGTGTTGGGTGAATACGTAGGGTGGGTCACTGGGGAGAATAAAATATTACCTACTACGGTGTGGTGTTTTATATGAATACGAACAACGATTAAATGAAAATAATAATGCAATGATTTATTTAACTCTACTTTAATCGATCATATATAAAAATTATTGCTTGGCAACGTTTTTTTTTGTGGTGAAAAATCAAATTTTACTTTAAAACTCAATGTAGCACTCTTAAAGCATTGTGCTAGTGGATGCTTTGAATAGTAAACGGGTCATGGAGGTAATTTAAGTAAAGTTATAACCTGAAAAACAAGTTAGTGTGTACCTACTAAAACAGCTGCGATCTTTGACCCCAATATCTCCGTAACTAGGGGATTCCCAGGTTGGCTTAGATCAAAAAAATTATTGCAATTACGGGATAACTAATGGCCTTCGGCGTCGTTAAGGGTATTTTTACACTTTATATGTTACGGCTCAACGGTAAGGAGCTCGTGGTTCAATAATAACGGCCACTCGGGTCGAGCTTTAGGTTAAGCCGCGCTTGGCTAGGTTGGTCTGTGGATGGATGACACCGACATACCGAGTTCCCTCCGTGCCTCGGAAAGTACGTTAAGCTGTTGGTCCTGGCTGCCATATATTTATAGCTCTTTTGCTGTCGTTACAGGTAGTCAGTCAGTGACCTGAAAGTCTGACAACCAATATTACCAAAGGATAAGAAAAACTTACTTAATCCGTCGATGTTGTAAGAGATACCGCGGCCTCGACATAAAGGGCTAAGAAGGAACATGGGTGGTTTTTAGTCAGTAGAAGTCTGACACTCCCTTTCGCTCTGCCCAAGAGCGGGAGGGGTTATTTGATGATTTGTCAACCCCCCAAAAAAAAAGGCTATCACTGTGCCAATTTTCATCCAGATCTGTTTAGCCATCATGGAGTAACAAACATCCAATAAATCCAAACTTTTTCATTTACAGTAATAGAAGTAAGATCACATGAAGCTTACACAAACCTGCAGGGCTATTGAGTATCTTTTAAATGACTGTGGCTATCATATTTTCTATGTATTAACTGTCAAATTGGTTATGGTTTAGTACAAAATGGAACCACTTGACAGTAATTGATAGGCACTATAGGTTAGCCACTGTCATTTAAAAGATACGCAATAGCCCTGCTGGTGTTCTGCCGAACCCATGGTTAATTACAGGTACGGATAGGAACTGCAGTAGGCAAGCTGAAAAAAATTCCTATCTAGTTGCGAGCCGAGGGTGGTCGCATTGCCCGTCGGGGCTGCGGGTGGTTCGGAAGAGATACCACAGCAGCCTCGGCACAAGGGCTAAGAAGGTACATGTGTGGATTTTAGTCAGTAGAAGTCTGACGAGCGAGTGGTTATTTAAAGATTTACCAACCCCCAAAAAAAAAGGGTGGTCGCAGTGGATAATATCTCCAAATGGGGTGTTCTTGAACCGTCCCAAATACAATGTCAGTCAACAATGTCAATTGATAAGCCCAACCTAATCCTGCACAAACACACCTGCACCTTCCAAGATTTAAGAGCTGTGCAGGGTTCATACTTCTTCTTCTTAGCGGTTCGATGGCAAATCTTCATTAAACAAATTGGACCCAAAATTCAGCTTTACAAACTCCGCTCTCTGATGCAGTCATAAGTTCGTCCATATTAGTCGGGTAGATACGTAAAGATGGAAAAGAGAATTAATAAAAAGTATTTTTTGTGTTAAACACGATGATTCATGTTTTGTGATGGTTTTCATGAGGTTTCCATTGTTAGCAACAACTTCGTTGATGCTGTCAATGGTTTGATAGACGTTGATATAAATATGTCACAAAAAATATCTTTGGAAATAGATCGAAGTCGTTCGAAGTTCGGGACTTAAAACTCCAACTGTCATTGATCGTATTATACTCAAAAATTACCTCATACTCTAACATTTAACTATTATTTTTAAGACAATAGCATAATATTTTGGACGCAATCGTTAAAAGAGATATAGCTAAAGAATTCTTTGCTCGTTGCTAGCGTTCTATGGAGAAATAAAAATAAACTTCTTGAATTATTTCCTCAAGACGTTTTTCTTTATATTTCCTTGAAGTGACGTTAACAAATTGGAACACTCATAGATATGTTAATTGTCAATTCTAATATTTTCAGACACTTTACGGACAGTTTTAGCCATGTCTTAACAATAATGACTTCCGTTAGTTTTGCATGATAATGAGTCTTACAAAATAATTGGCTGAAATTGGGGTAAAGAAAATGCAAGGTCGTTTTTATGAGCACTGACAGACATCTCTTATTAAGGGATATTATATTTCCCAGTTACTGGGATATCAGGGTCAGATAGGTCGCCGCTCCCAGTAAAATATTACTAGAATGTTCTACTTTAGCTGCATTTGGTTAGATTGGAAGCCGACCACAATGTAATTGAGAAAGGCTAGGTGGATGATAAACGCAACCGAATTTCAGGATCATTAACCTACGGAAGCGCAACTCTAATTTGTTTTATTTTTAGATTGATTCAACCCGAGTCTAGACGAACGGATGCAATTAAATAAATATAAAACTAATTATTAGTAGGTACTGGGGAATATAAATAAATAAATAAATAAATAAATATCCTTGGACATTTCACACAACGCCATCTAGTCCCAAGCTAAGCAACCTAATGCTTGTGTTATGGTAACGAGATGGCTGATAAACTACTTATATACATTTTTTTTTTTGTAAATACATACATATTATAGATAGAAAAACACCCAGACTCGGAACAAATACTTGTAGGTCGTACAAATATTTGTTCCGTGCGGGAATCGAACCCGCGACATGCTGCGCAGCAGTCAATCGCTTAACCACTGCGCCAACCGTGTCGTCATATGAAACGAAAATAAACACTTCAGAGAGATTATAGTTCTCTGAGTACATACCAATAAGGTAAGCCAGTTATCAAAGATCATTCAAAAGAATCTATGAATATTCTTGCCGGTTCTTCTGCATAGGAAACGACCGTTTTATAAGTGCCCATGTAGGCCTATGTGAAACAAAATATATTATGCTCAATTACAAAGTCCGGTTGTCATTAGAAATCATCAAAATAAATTGTCCTCCTTCAAAGATGAACGCAAAAATGTTTAATTACTATCCCTGACCTACTCCGAGACATTGACGAAAAACATTGAAAACTCTGCCAAATTCATAACAATAAAAGTTCAGACAAAACAAGACAATTTTCAAAATCAAAAAATCAAAATATTTTTATTTCACATAGGCCTACATGGGCACTTATAAAACGTCGGTAAAAAGGGGCACGGTTCGGTGCATTGGTCGATTCCTAAGGAGAAGAACCGGCTAGAAACTCCAAAGGTTACTCTTTTAATCTTTTAAAATCGTTTGGGTTAACAATAAGGTATAATACACACATGAAGACCATGCAGATTAATGTCTGAGATGGTCTTTTGAAGAAAGCACCACACAGATTTGAGTGGACCCGTCCAGTCAGTGCAAGCATTTGTCAGTTATCGTGGAGCTCGACTTATAACTCAAGGAGCTCAACGTCACGACGAACAATACCAAAGAAAGGACATTTGGGTGGGTCACTTAAGGTACTCAAACTGCCAGACAATCACAACAATTAAAATTTAAGAAAGACCCACATGGTCCTCACATTCACAATATCATTTTTTTCAGTTTTATTACTCCAGATTTACGCGAATTAAACATACCATACTATTCGGTAAACAGATTATTAATTTTGTTTTGCAAAGTTTTTATACGTACATTCGCAAATCAAGGGGAATCGGATAAATAAATACTGTAATGTTATGGACAATCTGGAACGCTGAAATGTTTCAGATACCTATTGTTTTGGGTAAATAAAACGTAGAATGGGATAAAAGGTTGTTCAGCAGTTCAGGTTAGTCAGCAGCACGAATATGTATACACTTAACAACATTTAGAAGCAATTTGCGACTACTGTATTCATTTCATTTTCGTAACGAAACTAATATTCTGGGACCCATATTATCAGAAACCAGGTCATATCTCAAAGTTGCAATCATTATTTCACGAGAAATTAGCGTTTCAACATTGCCAAGTGTTTACATATTATTGCTCGTGACTGTATTCATAGATAAAAATTTATAATGATAAAAATTTTGGAAATTTTTGCAGTTGTCTTTTTAGTCTGTTTTCTTATTTTTGCTACTGTAGGTAACCTATAGTTTTGCTAAAGTTCCGCCTGAGTATATAATACAGGGTGTTAATCAACCCTTTACACATACGTCAACCAAGCATTCTGTACATCAAACAAAGTACCACTACGCAAAAAATTTTGCTGGGAAACGACTTTTTTTTTGGGGTCAAAAATTTCATTTTACGGTAAAACTCTATAAATCTTAAAACATTGTGCTAGTGGATGCTTTGAATAGTAAAAGGGTCATCCATGACCCTTTTACTACAAACCCCTCCCCCCCCCTCCCCCCTCCCCCCTCCTCCTCTTTCCTTTTACAGAAAAACAAGTATTTACAAAAACAGCTCTGAAAAATTTGGAACTTTGACCCCCAATATCTCCGTAACTAGGGGGTTCCCAGGTATGGTCTAGAACAAAAAAAAATTATCGCAGCAGACAACAAGTGCCCTTGGTTTGCGTTAAGGGTACTTTTACACCCTTTATGTTGATGAATGGCGAGGGAGACGAAGACTATAAAAACATAGATAGATTATTTGAGGAATGAAAAACGAGCAAATCATAACGTAACGATTGACAAGGGAGAATAAAAGAAAAAGGAATTGCGCCGACCCCAAATAATAGAATATGAGCTGGAATATGATTATGATGACACTCTTTCAGATGATTTCTGGATACAGAGTTATTGACGGTGATGTTAACCCTTTTTTTTTTTTTTTTTTGGTGGGTGTAAAATCATCGAATAACCCCTCCCGCTCTTGGGCAGAGCGAAAGGGAGTGTCAGACTTCTACTGACTAAAAACCACCCATGTACCTTCTTCGCCCTCTATGTCGAGGCCGCGATAACCAGAGGACTACCCGCAGCCCCGACAGGGTGATGTTAACCCTTAAGTGGGTTTTTTTTAATGGGACAAGCCCGCCTCACTATTCCCAAACCACTGTAACTCCGTTAAGCCAGAATCAACAGTGGCGACCACAAGAAAAGCGCCGAGACAATGAAGGTCGACAAAGTCCCAGTGAAATGATTTAACTGTCTTGGATCCCATCTTCCTAGCACGGTGAGTTGTGCTGGTGCGGCTGCTGCAGGTGCTGAAAACCTCAAACGGCGCAAATACAACAACTTAATTGGCAGTTATGTGTTTGAGCCGTTTGGGGTTGAAACGCTGGGGCCTTGGGGTCCGAGTGCTCACCTAATTTTGAAGGATATTGCCAAGGGGTTGGTCGACTCTTCATGTCACCAGAGGGCTGGCCTATTCTTTGGCTTTTTTTTTTTTTTTTTATTAATTTTGTTTTAAAGAATTAGCATTGCCATCCAACGTGGGAATGCTGCCAGCCTTCTGGGCACTTTTCCTGTTGACAGCGATGTGGACGAACTTTTTGACGCCCTGTCATTCTTCTCTTTTTGATTTTTGTGCATAATTTAAATTAATTTAATTTTGTAAATTGTAGTTTGTTGATATTGTAAATAAATATCTTAGATCCCGCAACGAAATTAATCAATAAATAAAGGTGTAGGAAAAACAAAAAATTCCACTTTAGTGGGTTGCTGCAAGTTGGCCTAATTTATTTACATAGTCGGCCTACAGGTACTGGACTATTATAGTATAGATAGGCCTGATCGTCCTCTCTGTCCATCTATCACGGGGTTCTGTGCAGCCCGTCGGGGCTGCGGGTCCCGTCGGGCGGTGGGTTGTTCGAAAGAGATACCGCGGCCTCGGCACAAGGGCTAAAAAGGAACATGGGTGGTTTTTAGTCAGTAGAAGTCTGACACTCCCTTCCGCTCTGCCCAAGAGCGGGAGGGGTTATTGGATGATTTCCCACTCCACACAAAAAAAGAGTGGTTTGTGCAGGATGGTGGATATCAGATTTTTTCGATTCTTTTTTAAATTCTGGGTGGAAGGTTTTTTAATGTTTTCATTCACAATTTTGAGAGTTTGTTTATCATCATCATCATGACATGTGCACATCATGTGTTTATAAAACACGTAAACTTTTTTCATTGCTCCTGAAGACTGAAAAACTATCTTAAAACTGAAAACTATCTCTTGAATATCCAACCCAATTGAAAGCTGCTAACACAAACAAGTAAATACATCCAGATGGAGAGCGTTGTCATTTGTATACGATCATAAACTCAGTTTATGACTTCGTTGATTTTAACGACTCCGTTAACTGTCCTATGGAGAGCTCTATTTACTTCAGGAATTAATGGACTTTACTTTATGACTTGATACCTATAATGAATTTATACATATTTGCTGTCTGAATCTGGCATATAATATTTCAAGATCAATGTTGAATTTCTAAAAATATAAATATTAGATTTTTAGAAATTCAACATTATTTCTTACTTCAACATCTACTTAACCCTTTTTCCAACTATTTTGGTACCCCCCATCTATTAATTTTTGTATAAGAATCGTAAAACAGTTCACAGAATACATCTACCTACCAAGTTAGTCTTACTGTCGCACTCAGAGAGCTTTTATGATTACTTAGGCCATCACTTAGTAATGGTTTTGACAGTTTTGTCATACAAAAATATTTTAAGTCAAACATTTAGGTACTAAGTGACGGCTTAAGTAATCATTAAATATCTCTGAGTACCTACGGCAGTTAATAGTTTCCGAATAAAGTGGCTGTGACATACGCACGGACAGACAGACGTGACGAATCTATAATTGTTCCGTTATTTGCATTTCGGTTGCAACCCTAAAAAAACGATCGGTTTGTCGTCTTAGTGGCGGATACTTAAATTATAGAAGCAATTATGTATTAAAGTATTTACCCTTTCATTCAAAGTACCAAACAATCAAATAAATTAAAGCAATTTGAGAAACGTACTACTCATAAAATTACTACTGTAGGTACAGATCATTAAAACCCCTAATTTCATAAATTTGGATACAAGAAAATTCTCTTGCGAATAAAAAGAACAAACAATCTAGTAATGATCATCATTATTTACTTTTTATATAACGTTTTGGTCTCATTCTCCATCATTAGAATTGTCAAGGTGCCAAAAACCCGTATTCATCATAAACGACCTACTCTTGGTCATTTTAACTATCGGCTATTTCCGTACGTCTTCGGGAGACACAAAGTTTCGAGAATGAGCGAATAAATTAAATTTTTCAGTGTTTACGTCTTTCAGAGATAGTTTTTAAAAGTCTAGACAAGTGTCGGAGAATTTATGTGGGATGGCAATTTTTTCGTCGTCTGATTGTTTTACCATTTTTATTGGGTCAATGTACGCAAGCGACCCCTAAATTTTGATAAACAGAACAATTTACCAAAATATCGATTTGATATTTTCTCATCCACCAAAAAAAAAAAAGCTGACGATATTTAAATACAAAGTTACAATGGATTTCTGTATTTTATATTTTTCCTTCCAGCAACGTATCTTGGTGGGTGTAGTTACTATGTTAATAGTTTTCTTCATAATTTATTAAGCACCCTTGTTTTATTGATTTTGTAAGTATCCACCTTATGTATTTCCACATTTTGATCTAAGTTTCTATAGGAACAACAAAAGAAACCTATAACTTCCTATTTACATGGCAACGAATTACTTCAGATTTTCAAAGATAACAAAAGTATTTGTAATCATTGAGAATCTGTAGTGTCTTGACAAAGTAAGTATAAGAATTAACTCAGTTAAAAATAGTTGTAACTACTAAAAACGTGACCACATAAATAAGACTTTCTGCCTCTTGTTTTAAAGCATTGTTTGAATTAAACAATATCCTAGGAATTATTCATGATGTGCTTTACTTAGTCATAGCTGTGATATACTTTATCTAGTTGCTAAGATATTCTGTCAAGGTCTACTAAAAATAGATTGGCAGGTTACCTAGTTTTTGTACACTTTTTCTTGAGCATGGTTCTTATATTATTAAAGAAGAAAACAATCTATGGTTTATTCTCCGTGAGCGTATTTTGTGACGTAGCGTATTTTTTTTAATTTTTTTTTTGATCTGTTTCAGACTTTGTGATAGTCTAAGTGGAAAAGGTTTCAATTTTTTGGTAAATATTGTCACCGAATACCTAGGCAGAGGTACGACCACAATTATTATAGGGCACGCCTATGGCCGATCTGACCACAAGTCTACACTCTGGGCGGTTTGTGAAACATTTTGCAGGACCAGTCTTTATATCGTATCTTAAAAATCATATTTTTTTTTTTGTAAAAATATCTCTGTATGTATGGTAAAAAAATCTTGTCTTTCTGACACTGTTATAAACTGATGCATCAATGAAAATAATATGCCCAACATCAGCAACCATACCTTCCTTCAGACATGTCAACATCATACCCAACTAGTCTGTGAATAATATTAGTTCATCCACCAGCACTTGGTATTGAACAGTGCCAGCGAACTCGTTATAAAACCCGAAGAAAGGTGAGAGGCCATGTGACGTCCGTCCGTATGAGTAGGAACTCGGTGTGAGTTATCAGAGCGGTTCTTGTGCCAAGAATTTACTCTGGAAGCTGAGATTCGTGAAGGTATTTTCGTGGCCTCAATTAATAATAATAAAAAAATAAAAAAATATATTATATTTTTTTTATTTTAATATACTTATATTTTTTTAATTAAAAAAAAATCTTTGTGTGCATCTGGGCAAAAGGGACTTATTTGTTGGAAGTAGCAATGAAATTAAAATAAAACATCATCCTACTGTCCTTGTACCATTCTACTTGGGTTTCTTCTTCCATTTTCCCTGACTAAACGATACGGCATCATTTACTTCTTTCACTTTTACGTCATTCCTCACATAATCCATTCATCTGTTCTTTGGCATTCCTATACCACTCCAGTCTCCTTATCCAACATTTTTTTTTTTTTATTATTTTGGATTACCAACAGTAGCTCTTGAACGTCGAACGTCCAGTTGTTCAGTTGAAAAGTGACCCTTGCACCACTCTTCACCATGTTGTTTAGTTTTAAATGAGGAGGAGAAGTGGTGCTACAAACTACCTAGCAATACAGTCGAGTCATAAACATATGGCAAGTCTAAGTCTGGTGTCTGATTCTGAAGGGCAGACATTCACGGGACGATCAAACTGTTTGACGAGACCCGTCTCGTTTATGGTTGCAAGTAGTAAGAGCGAAAATCAAGTACCCAACTGTCTTCCTATAAAAGCTATATATCATTATCGTGGCCAATTGACAACAAGGAAACATAGCAATCAAAACATCAATACATTACAAAACAAATAATCATTAATGAAAATTATTTTTAGAGCTGATGTTTACGCTTCAAAATAACGGAGAAGGGCGTAGTCCAAAGTGCACAGTCCCTTGTGACATCGCCATGGCATAAATAGAACGCTGACGTAGATACAACTATTTATTTACTATTTCATTCCGCGGTCCAATGACAATCGCGGCGTTTTTAACCCCGAAATAAGACTTGGAGTAACAGTACCAGAAATTCAAAGACAGTTTGGGGTATAAAAATAACAAAATCATCTAAGACAGGTGTCCATAATCCAGCATCACGCACTGGACCCACTTGTTCGATAACAGGTAACTACTACCTAGGTATCACAACATATTACAAAACAAAGTTCTCCGCCGCGTCTGTCTGTTCGCGATAAACTCAAAAACTCCTACACCAATTTTCATGCTGTTTTCACCAATGGATAGAGTGGTTCTCGAGGAAAGATTCTAAGTATTCTTTTTCGCTAAAATTCAACCTCTAAGGGAGTTTTTAGTTAAATAAGGGATAAAAGTTGGTTGTAATATTATTGGATATCCACGCAGGCCAAGCATTTTGAGTTTATTGCGAACAGACAAACAGACGCGCTGGAGGACTTTGTTTTATAATTGTAGTGAAGTGATGATAATCATATTCGTTGTGTAAAGGAACAGGTAAGTAGCAACATACACTACACACTCTGGTTTACCTGTACAGTCCAACTGTACGGGTATATCTGTTAGGTACATCGTAGCGTGTATGGATACTGTTACGCGTTTTGAGTTTTCATTGTTCCTAATCATTGCTAACCCCATACTCAATTTTAAATGAGACTGAATTTGGTAACAATACCATTAGAATAGGTAGTTAACTATTCACATGTCTATTATTATCAATCTAATTTACAAATACTTACTAATTGTCGCTACTATTTTTACGGAAAGCTAAATAAAAACAGTACTTTAACGTAACAGTTTTCCGAGTGGGTTATTAGTCATTGAAGGATATTTTTTACTCTGTGACCTTGGCAGGTACCGTACCGGTTACGTAGCGTAATGCTTTGATAGGTATACGTCCTTCGTACTTGTAAGTGAAAGTAGACACCTGCATAAGCTACATACGCTTGACTGTTCAAGGCTGCAGTTGATTTCAATGATAACGCGGCTGCAAGGTTATGTTTTTCAGCATAGTGCTAGCTATAGTTCTTTCTTATCATTCAGAATTTGGCGAATGCTGTGCTCCGGGTCGCGGAACGGCGGTTGCGCGTTGCGGCGTGCATTCGTTGTTCCGTGATTCGAGGTCTCGTGCATTCGTTGTTGCGGTGTGCGTCGCTGCGTGCTTTCGTGCTCTCAGTGTTCGTCGTTGCGGGCATTCGGCGGCGTGTGGTTCGGCGTGGTGGCTTTCGGAATGACGTATTACACTCGTAGTTTTTCGTAGTTTTGTTTTATGAATTGTTCTTATGACATTCAAAAGTGCCAGTAATGGTTTAATTGAAATAAATGCTTTGAGTTTGAGTTTGATTTGTATTAATATTTCGTCGGAATCTGACATTGCGAATAGTCAGGATTGCCCAACAACAACAAATATTTGTATGGCCTACAGATATTTAGTTGTTTCGGGTCTGGGTATTTGTGTATGTAAGTTTAAATTTTTGTGAACGCACCCACGATACACTAGAGAATGCTATTGTGGATTCACTCTCACGATATAAGACTGAACCAACTGAAACCTGTAACTGATGTAATGTGCTACAAAGATTTGATCCTCAGACTGTTCTTGCACACTTAGGTTAGGTTAGGTGAATAATACATTGAGGTATTCCAGTTAAACCTCATATTTCTGAAGAAAGTCGCTAAAGTAAAGAAAATCTTACAGGTTTTAAACCAGGTTTCAAATCTGTTGAAGGGAAAGTGTTAACCATTGTCCTTTCTAGTCGTTCCTTTAGCCATAATTCGTAAAATTTCAGATGGTACTAAAATCAGAAATTCTATGAGTACAGTATTAAAAAAATGCGTAAGCATCCTCATAACGCGGTTGCTTCGTCCTCAGTCCCGCCCTTCCGTCGCCTGCACGATTAATTGGATTCGGTTTCGTCGGACACAAATCTAATTTGTGGCCGTGCTTAGCTAAGCTTACTTAGCGGCTTAGCGAACTAACTGTTTATGTAACAGATTTTCGTCATTGGTGAATTAGTTTGATCATTAGTTGGCTATCTGGGCTTTAAAATACATTAGATTGACCACATACATAATCAGCCTGTAACGTTTATATCGCTAAGACTAAGGAATTCTGTTTGTTATAGAGAGCTGATTGTAGTCCATCACGCGTGTCTAGTACCCGTGTTCAATAGGTTTTTTTTTGCAAAATATTTTAAGATTTTTAAATGCGTTTGTTTATATTTTCGAGCGTATAGCACTCGTGGGCAGCAGATCAAAATCAGCCTCAGGTGGTGCACATTGGGTTGCCATTGCATCGCATGCATTATACTGAACTGAGGCCCTTTAGGCATAATTATTTTTGATTTGTTTTGGTCAAATAAGCACAATTTTGTTCCTTTTTTTAGGGTTCCGTAGTCAACTAGGAACCCTTATAGTTTCGCCATGTCTGTCTGTCTGTCTGTCTGTCTGTCTGTCTGTCTGTCTGTCCGTCTGTCCGTCCTCGCTTAATCTCTGTGACCGTTAGCACTAGAAAGCTGAAATTTGGGACCAATATGTGTATCAATCACGCCGACAAAGTGCTAAAATAAAAATTGGAAAAAAATGTTTTATTAGGGTAGCCCCCCTATATGTAAAGTGGGAAGTGTTTTTTTTTTTAATTTTAACCCTAATGTGTGATATATTGTTGGAAAGGTATTTAAAAATGAATAGGGGTTTACTAAAATCATTTTTTGATAATGTCAATAATTTCGGAAATAATCGCTCCAAAAGTAAAAAACAAAGCGTCCCCCCCCCCTCTAACTTTTGAACCATAAGTTTAGAAAATACGAAAAAAATCTGAAAAGTAGAACTTTATAAGGACTTTCTAGGAAAATTATTTTGAACTTGGATGGAAACAACAGATGGAAACTGCAGTTAACCAATATAATTTGGTCCCTGAATCGTATGAGCGCCTATACAATCCAGAGGTCAAGTTTCATTTGCCCGTATTTTTTTTTTAACTTCGTTTACATAATATTTTATTATCCTGAACGTATCTTTTTTAAAAAAAAAAAATAATTATTAAAATAGGTTCTCGCAATTCAAAATTACCATCGAAAACTTCTGGCACGTCTATGTATTAATTAGTAACCCAATTCATGAATTTATAGTTTTCAAGAACTTTATCATTATGATCAAGAATGAGACATGCAACGACATCTATCAAAGGAACGGAACTGAGCACTGTGAAGCAGTATCTTTTGAAGTAAATAATGTGAAAATAGTAGCCTTATATAGATCATGCAAATGCCCCAACAGCGTCGCAGTGGGTTTTATAAATAATTTATTGTCGCATAATAGTTCTTGCATTATATTTGGAGATTTTAACGAAGACTACCTTAGTAACAGCCATACTGCAGTATTTAAATTACTAAATGACGCTGGTTATCACTCCATGTTACAACCCCTACCCACTACTCGTGGTGGGACTCAAATAGACAACATTTTCTCGAACTTTCCATGTGTGGTTGGAATCTATAACTCTTTTTTTAGTTATCACCGTCCTTTGTGGGCCCGTTTTTAGTGTTCCGTAATTATTAGAGTTCCGTAACAAATAGCCTTTTTAAGTTGGGTTACCACTATGTTCATGCTCCAGCAGCGCTCCGCGCTCCTGCAACTGATCCAATGGATCTGTCGCGCGCCCTTTACATGCGCTCCCCTTTGACACACTGCGCTCCCCTTTGTGTTCGCGCTAAAAACCGTCACGAGTCGGAACGACTGCCGCGGAGCGTGCAATATTGCACGCTCCGTGTTCGCGCTCGTACCCACTACCGGGAGCTGTTGCAGGAGCGCGGAGCGCTGCTGGATCGCGAACATAATGGATAGTATGGATACCCACCTTTAAACTCATAAGTGGGAACACTTATTGTGACGGACGGGAAACTACGGAACCCTACACTGAGCGTGGCCCGACACGCTCTTGGCCGGTTTTTCTTAGATGGTAAATGTCGGTACCCTTCGATATTTCCTTCGTCCGTGATATTTTTTGTTCTACAACATTTGAAGCCCAAAATAAATTATTTGTACATTCCTTGATGATTGATGAATATTGAGGACGTATTGACTCAAAATACAATAGGTGCTTTTTTTTTTTAAATAAAGAGAAAAGGTTACTGGAATAAAGGTTACACTATACATTTTTGAAGTGGTCCTTAGATACCTACGTTGTTGTAATAACTTTTTATTGCTTAAAGGAAAAACGTACATGACAGACAAAGTTGGGATAAGGCTAAACAGATAAAGATAAATATAGGCAACTTGTCTAAAAGGTACTGAATTTGACAGATTCTTAGTTTCTCTGCTATAGATTATTACGCTACCATAGCACGCATACATAAACGTGTCGATCAATTACATACATCATTATGTAATGCATCCGTGTCTATTGAAACCTATTAGTTCAAGTGATCTCAATATCGATTCAATTTACGACTGAAGTCTAGAATCGATTTTAAAAAAGACTGTGACAGATATGTATGGCTGCTTTGTCCTTGACTTGTGACTTTTTATTTATTATATGTCGATGTTAATAATTATATGACTGCAATTGCGATTCAATTAAAACGAGTCTAAAAATATGGCTAACTAAGTCTTTTCTCGTCACAGCGGTTTTGTCTACCCCACTTAGCATACTATAATAACGTATTCAATATCGTTCGTTATGGTAACAATGACATCAAAATTATTTTATTAATTTTAGCGAAACCTTTGACCAAGTAACCATTACCTACCATTATTAATTAATATAGTCATTGGGATTGTCTTGCGTTCTTCAATCCAGCAATAAGATTTATTTTTATGTAGCGGCACGGAAGAAACTCGGTTTGTAAGGGGTGGACACCCATCCAAGAAACAACCTAGGCAAGTGCGGTTTAACCTGAAAATTATTCTGTTGTCTGTGTTTGTTATTATTTAGCCAGGAGCCTCTCTTCTAACTGTTCTAACTGTGCCTGTTTTATGATTAAAGGGCATAAAAGCAATAGGATGTTTTCTTCATTCTGCTATTTCTTTTGATTCTGGGCAAATGGTTCAAGGTGAAGAAACTGTCACCTTAAACATACTGGTATATAAAAAATATCTTGTGTTTTATTATC
The DNA here is from genome assembly GCA_932274075.1 of Diarsia rubi. Lineage (NCBI taxonomy): Eukaryota > Metazoa > Arthropoda > Insecta > Lepidoptera > Noctuidae > Diarsia > Diarsia rubi. The sequence goes on along the minus strand of OW026420.1, from coordinate 1,065,923 downwards.
ATAACATCACTAATTTCAACATCTTCCTCGTTCCAGGATACGGCTGCTTCCAATGGCTGTTGCTGATGTCGTGTGGCGCCATCTACGCGGTGTGCGCTCTCAGCACCACCACCCTCAGCTTTGTGCTGCCGGCTGCCGAGAACGACTTCCACCTGTCCTCCAGTGACAAGGGCAAGCTTACTGCCACGCCGCTTATTGGTGAGTGCAGTTCATACTAGAAAGTGTACAGTACAGGCTGGTGCCTATTACGTTCCGTTCATTGTAAATTGAATGACTTAAATGGATTAGTGGGTACTAAATCATTCTGGGCGATAAATACCGGAATGGGAAACTCGCCGGAGAACCAGGGTCACCGATATAGCTCTTGGAATATGCAAGTTATAGTGGCAATGGGCAGGCCACATCGCGCGAAGAAGCGATAACCGATGGCAAAGAAAGATCCTTGAGTTTCAACCATGAACTCCAAGACGCAGTGGTTTTAGACCTTCCGCCAGATGTACTGACGACAAAGAGTCTCAGACAATCGGTAAATGCAAGCAGCAGGCTCTCATTCGTTCGGGAACCTTCCTTTGGTCAACAGTGGACGTCTTCTGGCTGATGATGACGATGATGTATAACCACTCTGCTAATATTATTATGTGCATGACAGTCTGGTAATACATGAGATACAGACTCTGTAATACACGTAGTGTGTATTATTTAATTATGAAATTTTCTGTCTTATTATATATATTATTATGTCTTACAGTAAGACCAACCGATTTTAGCTATATTTTTCGTAAATTTTACAAAATAACAGACAGGACTACAAAATAATTATAACTTATAAGATATCCTAAAGATAATATTAACTAATTGTTCTTACGTCTTTTCTCAGGTATGTGCGTGGGGTCCTACTTCTGGGGTAACTTGGCAGACGCGAGAGGTCGCAAGAAAGCCATCATCGGTGCCTTACTACTGGACGCGCTGGCTGCCTTCCTGTCGAGTGTGGTGCAATCATTTCCAGCGTTCTTAGCCTGCAGGTATCTAGAACATAACTGCTTGATTGTTGAGTAAATGGTACCGTGATTAGAGGGGTGCGGCCCTGTACTCCATCTAGCTTCTCCACTTGGTTGGAGCACGGGTACCTAGAAAAGGAACTTTGGGTCCCGTGCTCCAAGAGGCATCAATTTAAAAATGAAAAACATTATGATATGCTTAAGAACTACAGAAAATAATACAGTACAGCGATGTTCATATTCTGTAAAAAATGTTGTTATCTACACCAGAATGATCAAACTACTTGGTAGTCACCAAATCTTGAAAACCAGCCTTCTATTAAAAAAAAAAGCATAGAAGGAGAAAAAGGTCCAGAAAAGGAGAATATTCTAGAAAACTAGAGTATCACACCAGTAGAACTTAGAGTAAGCGAGCAGTGCAAGTCAGATAGGTACAGTCGAACAAGCTAATAAGTATACTGGTAGAGTTTTTTAATAATTCTAGAACACTGAAAATATGGATTGTAATTTTATTTTATTGTCAAACGCTGTATCGTTTGGCATCAGTCTCTAAATGTATCTGTATAATCTTAAAAGTAAATACAAGTCAGCTGGCTGTATACTTATTAGATAGTTTGACTGTAAAAGGTGCATGTAATATACTCGTAGCAAGCTGTACCCGATTATACTGGAATCCGATCATAAAATAGTTAGTGAAACGTTAGACAGATGCTCATTAAAAATTAGTAAATCACTGTACATCTTAGTTGTACCAATCGTGGAGTAACTATTCGTTGTAGACTTGTGTCTCTTGCAGGTTCTTCTCAGGGTTCGGCATCATTGGGGCCACGGGACTGATCTTCCCTTACTTCGGAGACTTCCTCTCGCTCCGGCACCGGGATGTCATGCTGTGCAGGTTGGAGGTGTTCTGGACATTTGGCACCATTCTGTTGCCAGGTAAGAAAATGGATAGGTTCACTTGGAAGGAAAAAAGAAAAATTACTAAATGATGATAGGAGAATTGTCAAATAAAACGTGTTGCCTATTCTATTTGGGGTCGGCCATATAAAATAGTACAAGGAGAGGAATCTTCCTCTCCTTGTACTATTCTGTTGGTGGTTTGGTGATAATACGGTAGTTAACAAAAAAAATCTAAATAGTCCGTCATCTAGATTACCAAAAAATATTGCAGACGTATTTTTTCTTTTTTCACGTAAGTAAACAATGAAGACGATACAGTGCTTTGAAAACTCGTGTGACGTCATACTCTAAGACATTAGTATGACATTTTTTAGCCTCACCTACCCCCACTCAAATCTATGGCGCGTTTAATCTTCGTAAATTTTTATTGATTTGATAAAACAAAAAATACGTATCCAATATTTTTCGATAATCTAAAAGACAGACTAATTAGAATCACATTTTTTTTAAGTCAGTAAACATCCCTATTTTTCAGTTTTTGTTGAAGAATAGACTGTCTTTCAACGACTTTTCAGTGCTGTGTTGATATCCTTAAATGATGCGATTGAATAAGGCTAGACATAGCCGATAAGATGAAAGAAGTATTTCTTTCTGTATGCAACCTCTCTGTTCAAATTATTACAAGAATAACACTTACACTAAAACAGTTTCGTTAAATATAACCACTGGTATCCTTTGAGAATATTAAGCCGCGGCTAAAACAAATTGCCTAAAGAGAATTAACAAAATCTATAGTAACGCACCTTATAATAGCCAAAATTGATGATCGTGCTTATCGCGGCAGGAATTTGAATGTCAGCGCCGCGACTAAGGTCAACCGGAATGATATAAGTGCTGGCACGGGTATGATGCTATCGGCTGCCAATTACATACCAGAGGGGTGTTTGTGGACAATAAGACTGAATCAAAATAAACAGTTTAAAAAATATATCCCAAAAGACGGTCTAAAACTGAGGTACGGAAAGGATTCGCGAACCATGAAATGCTTTGAATGAAAATGTAATTATTTGCTGAGGAACGTCTGTGTAGATCCATTATATATTGACAGTGGGAGGTCCTTGGCTCGGATAGCACGTTAAGTCCCAATTGTCATTTGTAAATCTTTGATGGTGTTTATGTTTAGTCATGCAGAAGCCTTTTTTTTTAAGGGCGAAAGTCATCATATGACTCCTCCCGCTCTGGACAGAGCAGTAGGGAGTGTTCTACTGACCAAAAACCACCCATGTTCTTTCTTAGCCCTTTGTGTTGAGGCCGCGGTATCTCTTTCGTGTTACCAAGTCAGGAAGTCAGGTAGGCTGTCGCTTAGTGAAATGCATCTGCTTGCGGTTGGAATGAAAGCTATCACAATCCCAACACAGTAATTGGGAAAACCCTCGGCAGTTGACGATTTTTAATGTATAGCTAGAGATGATATACAATTATAATTTTATATATATATAAAATTGCCCCAATTTTTTTAAGGACACTGATACATTACCTAAAACCATTTTATATTACAACTAGCTGGTGCCCGCAGCTTCGCCAGCGTGGCAAATTATATAATATACTAAAACCTCCCTCGAGAGTCACTCTTATCCATTACATGTAAATCGCTACAGAAATTTTAGAGTTTATCGCGATCAGACCTACAGAAAGACAGACGCGGCGGAGGACTTTGTTTTTTTAAAGTAGTGCTCTAAATACCTTGTCCTTTTGCCAGGTATTGCATTCCTCATCATCCCGGACCCCCGGTTCAACCTGACAGCATTCGGCGCGGACTTCCAGTACACCTCATGGCGGGTGTTCGTGGCTGCATGTGGAATCCCCAGTTTGCTGGTGGTTTTACTGCTGATCCCGTTCCCCGAGAGTCCCCGCTACCTGCTGTATGCCAACCGGGCAGAACAGGCGCTCCAAGTGCTGCAGAGAATATTCGTTGTTAATACTAAGCTTAGTGAGAAAGACTTTCCGGTGAGTTGAGTATGCGTTTTGAGTTGTTGTGAGGTAAGAGTTTTTTGACGCGGTTGGCGCAGAAAAATATAGTGTGGCCAAGGGACGAAAACTACGAGAAATGGTCAAGAAATGTAAATTGGTTCATTAAAATTTGCCTGCACAGATTAGCAACTCTTTGGGGGGATGGGGTGACCGATGACCGCGCTGGGATGACCGGTACCCATATTTCTTCTTAGCCCTTGTGCTGAAGCCGCGGTATCTCTTTCAAACAACCCGCAGCCTCGACGGGAACTTAGCAACCCTTCATCATTACTATTAAGGCTTCATAATAATTATTAAGAAGGAATAAGTTTGATATGAGCACATTGAGTATTATAACGGTACTATCCTGAAGGTGACTCGCAGAAATTAAAAATGAAGATTCATTTCTTTGATGTTATTTTTGAATGGTTCTAGATATGAGTTTCCCAGGCTGACAGTATTGAAATCTTGAAATCCAATATAACCAAACCATCTATTCCAGGTCGAGTCAATGATAAGTGCCTATGGTGATGAAGAAGAGGAAGTAGTATCAGCAGACAATAATGGCAACGAGACCAAGGTACCCCTAACCTGGGCTCAGAGATGGGATGCCTTCTGGGTCCGCAAGAAGATGCTGGTCATGCCGCCTTATATCGGGTTGCTAGTGCTCTGCTGTTTCGTCGATTTTGGACTTATGTTCAGGTAATTGCTTGATGTAACAATAGGAACTAACCCTTCACACAAACGTAAACCAAGCATTCTGTACATCAAACTAAGTACCCCTACGCAAAAATTTTTGTTGGGTAACGACTTTTTTTTTGTAGTCAAACATTTTACCGTAAAACTCAATGTAGCACTCTTAAAGCATTGTGCTAGTGGATGCTTTGAATAGTAAACGGGTCATGGAGGTTATTTAAGTAAAGTTATAACCTCAAAAACTAGTTTTTACAAAAAACAGCTGTGCAAAAATGTGCCGTAATTTTCTCCGTAACTAGGGGCTTCCCAGGTATGGTCTAGAACAAAAAAATGTTCGGAGTGGTAGGGAGAACAAGTGCCCTTCGTTTGCGTTAAGAATACTTTTACACCCTTTATTAAGTAGTACACATTAGAAGATCGATAAATCTAGTTTAACGATCTGCTCTTTAGACGAGCAAATACGAACACGTTGCAAACTGAAAGTGCAGAAAATTTTCTAAATCTTGTCTATAATGCTGTCTGTTTTAAAATTGATATATATAAATCAGAGATCGTTCTAGGACTAAACTAATTCTGTTTGAGCAACTTTTAAAAAAAGTTTGATACCTGTGTCTAATACCTCCATATAAAATATCAAAATGATTTTTCATATACGAAAGCAAAAACAAATTCAAATTAATTTCCGTTGTCTACTAAAAAGATAAACAGTTGATCAGAACAGTTGATGGTCCTAAGGAATAACGAACGCCTAAAAGAAACTGAATGAATCAATCTCTTATTGCAGTTACTACACACTGATGATGTGGTTCCCGGACCTGTTTGAGAGGTTCAGTCAGTTCTCCTCACTGTACCCTGATGTGGCGGCCGGAGTATGTGAGGTGTCGCTGGCACTGGCCAACGATACTTCTGAATTGGTTGTGAGTATGAAAATACTATCATCAATACAGGTTTATGGATTCACCACATTTATCAAAGCGGTATATTTATTTAGTTGTTAAAACTGACTATGACTTTAACGCATCCATTGCTTAGACTTTGTAGTTGCTGCAATACAGGCAAACATACTAAATCACATCTAGCCCAGTAGTGTTTAGTATTAACGCTTCTTTGACTGGTATGCGTTGCCATATGGATAAAACAACTGTAACACAGTGATTGGATCTCCAGACTGGAATAATCAGCTTATCGAGTTCCTGCTGAATCACATACTCCAATTGTCAAGGAATAGACATCTGACAATGAAGTAATTTCCTTTTTTATCTTGCAAATCACCTCTCCTCTTCCTTCAGGAAAAGTTGCAGCCCTTGGATGACAAAGTGTACATCCACACGCTGGTGGTAGCCTTAAGTTGTGTCCCCACGGCGCTCTGGGTGGGGCTCACCATCAACATTGTGGGCAAAAAACTCATGTTGGGTAAGTGCTTGTTTTATACCGATTCACAGACTTTATGCCTTATAGGCGCTTCATCTTCCAGTGATGGAGCACTGTGTAAGATCTATTATAAAGCACATATAATTTGACCAACCAATATTTAATTTTGTAAAGAAACACGGCGGTGTTATAAGTTAAATCATAGATATCTTAGGTTGTGCACTATAATCCTTGGTTCTCCTCACTCACTGATGTAATGTTTAAATCTAAACCCAAAATCTACCCTCTCCCCTTACAGAATGAGGCTTAACGCTAACCATTCCATAGAGAATGACCTTCTTTTTTGGGTGGTGGGAAATCGTCGAATAACCCCTCCCGCTCTTGGGCAGAGCGAAAGGAAGTGTCAGATTTCTACTGACTAAAAACCACCCATGTTCCTTCTTGGCCCTTTATGTCAAGGCCGCGGTATCTCTTACAACATGTATCACAAATACCAATAACCTTCTTCCGGACCTCTCAATCTCTTACAACATCCCGCAGCCCCGACGGGATAAAGAAAGGCCTTAAACATCAACTAAAGCAAAATAAAAAATCATGAAAATGACGAAACGAAATGACGAATGATGATTTTAATTTTAGTTTGGGGTTCGATATTAATTTTCCACTGATCAATTTCTGCTAGTTGAGCAGAAATTTTCTAGGCCCTATTTATCCCCATCTGCTGAAGTATGTTAACTCCTCGGTGTCCATAAGTCCCTTGACCTAATAAAATCTCTCTTCTCCCGCAGTAATGATGTTGATTAGCTCTGGACTAGCGGCGCTGGGTCTGAACCTGGTGCGTTCGTCCCTGGAGAACCTGATCCTGTCGTGTGTGTTTGAAGCCATCGTTAGCTGCACGGAGGCTGTGCTGTTTTGTGTCATCTGCGAGATATTTCCTACTAAAGTCGCGTGAGTATATCTTTGTTTTTGTCACTAATTTCCTTTGAAATGGTTGAGGAATTCATGGCAAAACTTTGAAATATTCGACTTCCACTAACCCTACGCCCTGCTTTCTTCCACAAAGAGGATGTCTGTGTCCCAGATATGAGATCTTTGGACATTTTGAAGTACCTAACTCGGATCTGGAACGATCAAGCAAGAGATGAGCTATCTAATGGTGTATCAATATTTCACAAGTTAAGTTAAATTCCCAAGTAAATAGGGGCGAGCCGTTTGCCCTCAACTGGGCACAAATGTAGGCACTGTGACAGCTATTAGATGTGCCCCTCTCAAATTGAACCGATGATAAGTCAGTCGTAAGTTTAAAGCTGACGCTGAAGTTGATACTGAAGAAAGAGGTCTAATTTTAAAACATAATATCGCTTCGTAAAAGGTCTCTTGTTGATATTTGCGTCGTTCAAACGAATTTACTTGACTTGAAAAGGAGTTTTTGCAGTTATAACGCTTTCCGTGACTGTAAAAGTGTAAAACCACCAGTGGCTTGAACACAATATAACACACATGGTTTCCCTCGATAAATTAGGCAGAGATATACAAACCCACACACTAACAAAAACATTTCGCTAACTATTTGTTGACTTCAAATAAACCTTTATTTACCTTATACGCCACTCGCTGAAAAAGGCGCGTCTGATTCTTTGCAGGAAATCACGTGAAAGTATGTTTAAATGGCCCACGTGTGAGTAGGAAGTTTAGTCAGCAGATAAAAATGGTACCAGGGTTTGCCAGCCAAGCCCATCGAATCACGTGAAAGTGGATATTTTTAAACGGTCCACGTGGTTGTAGAAAGTTTACCAGGGTTGACAGCCAAGCCCATCCTTCTGTACTACGTGACTGACGTCAGCAGTTGTTTAGACACCTTCAATTAATTGTATGTCATCATTAACTAGTTCTTAATATAGGCATCAATACATGGAATGCTACGAATCCATCAGGTGGTCAAATGATTTGCTATGTTAATTACTAAGATGCGAGCATGCGTGGCCATTGACGCACAAATCAATTATAGAACTGTGCATCAGTACCAGATTTATCAATATTGTTTATTATTGGTCTAGTGGGTGTGTATGTTGTTCAATCGGCTTTTGGACTTTGAACACCTTATTCGACATTCTTGATGATGTTGTCTCTCTGTGCAACGTTTTTGATACGTCATTTGGATGACAAGAGGTTCTAAATGTGGTCAAAAATTGTATTGTTTCTCAAGACATAGAGAACTGAATGTCAAGTTCCTATTCTCTCCGTTAAAAGGGAGGATCTCAAGTGTCTGGTTGGATTTACTGTCCGACGCTTGTTACAAGGGTTCGGTTCAGAAGTCACTTAAGTTCGTATTTAGCGATTTAAATCCCTGTTTCGATGGTCTAGTGGTCGTAAGCAAGACTACTGAATTGCTGAGCATGCGGCCCTGGGTTCGAATTTTGGGTCAGGCAAGCCCGCCACACTATTCCCAATCCACTCTAACTCCTGTTAGCCATAATCAACAGTGGCGACCACAATGAAGCCCGACAATGTCCCAGAGAAACGATTTAACTGTCTTGCATCCCGCAACGAAATTAATCAGAAAAGAATAGCGGAGGAGTAGAATAAACATAATTTCCACTTCCCTCCAAATCAGCAGGAGACAGAACAAGGCCAATAGGCACACAGGGACGTACAGTGTGGGTCAGGCAGTTTTATTGGGTTTTTCCATTAGGAATTTCTCAATACCAGCTACGGACCCTGAATTTGCACCCGGTTGTTGACAACAGGCACGCCCCTACATGAGACTTTAACTTTACTAGCGATTTGTGGGTTGACCGGTAGGCGAACCTTTGCTTATGCATGCAATGCAACAGTTTTGGTAAGCGTCGAATTACAATTTATTTCACCATCTTCATGATTTAATGTTATTATCTTCTCCAGCGCTACGGCTATGGCGGTGACAGTAATGTGCGGCAGAGTAGGAGCCATCGTGGGTAACGTGATATTTGGCGCGCTGGTGGACCAGTACTGCGTCGTGCCTATCTACATGTTCGGGACGTTGCTAATAAGTAAGTGATAGTTTTATCCAAAACGAAGTTATAGGAGGTCGAAAATGAACTGGTTCGACAAAAGGATGGTACGGATTATTGCTCGACTTGGCGGGAGCACTGCCGTGCCCCAGATATTCAAAATAACCACGTTGTGGAGCCCTGACACAGCCAGAAGGCGACGCGGTAGGGTACGCAGGAGATGCCGCAAAGAGCTGGACAGAACTAACGATCAGTGGACCACAAGGACCTGGATCAAAAAAATTGGAAGTCATGATGGAGAAGCCTTTGCCCAGCTGTGGGATGACACAAGCTAACAGTAAAAGTGTATTAGGACCACTTTGGTCATTTGGTTTGCCGTTTAAAAATTGATGTGCGTCGCTTGTGAACGTTCAGCCAAACCCGTATGAACAAATCAGGTAATACCAGAAACTTTGAAATAGGTATCTGTCAAAGTATGGTTTGATTTTCACGAATGCAGGAACTTGCCTGAAGATTGTGTGGAAGTAACGTGAAAGAACCAAGCTTAGAAATGACTAAAGTTATTACAAAATAAGGACGATGAGGAGGATGTTTTTAAAATGTCAAAGTTCCACTCTGACCTTGAATTACGTCCTATTCCCGTCCTTTAGTATAGTCAGGAAATAAAAATGATCAGAAAAACAGCTTTGGCCTTTCGTCTTTTATTTCTGAGTGTAGCCTAACTGTCTGTCTGTCTGTTACAGCGAGCGGGTTGCTCTGCATCATACTGCCGAAGAGTACGCGCCCCGAGCGGCCCACCACGTGAGCGCCCTAGTGATACTGTTATATTTTTATATCTATTAAATAATTATATTCACAACCAACCTCTTGTTTTCTTTTAATCATAACATCACGCCTGTAATCCCCGTAGGGCTAGGAAGAGGCCCCATGTAATTGGGGGCGTGCCTATTGCTATCAACCAGACCCCGTATAGCTGCTACTGATAAATTCCTGAAGAAAAATGTAAATACACTTTGCCCGACTGTGGAATAAAACCGTAAACCACATGCTCATCAGTCGCGCTTGCAACTACTAAACCAACCTCCTACCATAATTATTTTAAAGGGATATTTTTGAATGTACATCTGTATAATTTTTCCGCACGAATTTTCTGAATGCACACCAGAAAAATGAATGCTGTGCAAAAAAAATTGTGCAATTGATTAACTAAACATGTCCCACAAAAAAAAAACTAAAAAAGCACACAAAACGAGTTGACCTTTTTTTTTGAATTCACACCAAAAATGTCGTTCTTAGGTACATCGGATAAATACAAATTGTTTATCAAAAATACTAACTTGCACTCTAAATCGTTCAGGTTAAGTTAGCTTCTGTTAGGATTTTTTTTGCTTGTCGTGAGTACATTACCGGATCCGTCCATTTCCGGATCAATAAAAACCAGGGGGATAATCATAAATCCGGATGATCGATTTCTAAGTAAAATCAAACAATATTAACAGTTTTTTTTATTGTAGATAGTGTTTCACAAACGTAGTTACAATAAGATATAAAAATATGGTAATTAGAACCGTGAACAATGAGTTCCGATAATCGAACATCCGGATAATCGAGGTACTGGATACGGATACTGTATGTCATATTTTTAGGTTTAAATATATTTTTCATCAGAAAACCTAAACTTTACCGACCCGTCATTAAAAAATCAACAGGCTAACAATTTCAGTTCCTGTTAAGTCTATTTTTGACCTGAGTTAAGCAAAAGGTGCCTACTTCAAACACACTTGTCGAGACAGCTTAGTTCTTGACAGATAGATCTTACTTTTCTTTAGGCAATTGTATAGACCATTTTGTGTATAACAATTATTAGTAAGAGTATTCTTGTGGTTCAAAAATGTAATTTAAAACAATATGACAGAAAGTTATGACAAAGTGAATAATGTTGCTGTACTTCCTATTGTAAAGCAGGGCGACAAAAGTAGGTATGTTTTTTGTTTATTTTAACTTAATTTCTTCGATATTTTAGAAAGTATCCAATAGTATTATAACTTGCTTAAACTCCCTGAGAACAAGGTCAATAACAGGAGAGGGACATACAGGGAGGGGTAGGTTTTTGGTACACACACACTGCGTCATTCAATTTTACAAAATTCAATTGATCCACTTCTATAAAATAACATTACCTTTAATTTAATCGTTTCAAACATTTTCCTTAAGTATTATTTTCTTGTCTAGCGTCAAATGATCTTAACTATTTTCCTCATATAATATCCTATGCATAATAATGTATCAGTTATCTTTTTTTCCTGGTTCAACAAAAAATAGGTACCAAAGGTTTTTCTTAAGTTTTGTTGTCCAGTGCCGAACGCCTAGTATACACTGGTTAAAACACTGAAAAACTCGACTGAAAAAACTGAAAAGCAAAAAACAAGCATAGTTTTAATTAAGCATAACTTGGATGCAGTCAAATAAAATAGAATGGAAATGAATTGGAAGCAGGCGGGGGCCTACTTCCAAGTTTTGTTTAATTTGTGCTTGTTTTTTGCTTTTCAGTTTTTTCAGTCGGATTTTTTAGTTTTTTAACTCCTTTTTTTATATCCAAATTTTTAGGTCTTTTGTGTTTGTTCTTTCATTGGTCGCGTAAAATTCTTCGCAGATGATTTAACTTTTGTGTTTGTTTAGGATTGGTGACTTTGAATTTGTTTTAATCATAAAAGTATCATATATTTTTGTAATCGCCTTTTAAAACCCTTCATTTTGATATCCTACTCGAAAACATTTTTTTTTTCAAATCCGCAAGATGGCCCTAAAATCCGCAATGATTTTTCGTTTTTTAATTTTAAAGTAGCCAGTGACACTCGCGTCATTAGGACAAATCTAATTTATGGAAATCCCTTCATCCGCTTAGGAGTTATGAGGGAACAAAGAGACAGACATACATACATACAAACACATAACCCTCCTTTTGGGCTTCGCCGCAGTCGGGTAAAGAGGCAACGCTGTGACGTTATTATATTTCCATATGGTTATGGATATGGTTATGGACTGGATTTGAAAGCCTGCAGGAGCACGTGACTAATTTATAGCAGGCTGCACGAATCGATCTTCGAAGCTAGGCTCAGATTGCCCGTCGGGTTGTTGTAAGAGATACCGCGGCCTCGACATAAAGGGCTAAGAAGGAACATGGGTAGTTTTTAGTCAGTAGAAGTCTGACACTCCCTTTCGCTCTGCCCGAGAGCGGGAGGGGTTATTTGATGATTTTCCATTCGACAATAAAAAAAGGCTAGGCCCAGATCGGTCCATGGTTGGGTGATCATCCATTACATGTAATACGGAGTTTCTTCCGTGACCAGGAAAGCATGTAAAGAAGTCAGTGGGCCAAAAGTCTAAAAGTAAGAGGTACAAGGGGTGGTTTATTTTTTCCTAGATTGGGAAATCCCCTCGGACACCTCGCCATCTTACAGGCTGTGAGTTAGTCGAGGTAGTGCCGGACTCGAACCGGCTAAAACCACACTCCTGCCTTTGCTTCTACCTCCAATTTAATGGGAGTTTATGTCTGTCCAATTAGTTTAGTTATGACACTTTTCGTGTATGCATAACTTTTGGGTAGAATTTCTTATTTATTTAAGGAAAGACAAACAGTAGCACTATAAAAATCAAAAATGTTATATCTTAACATTTTTAAAGAAAATGCTAAAGATTTAAGAAGAATTTGCGTTTTCCGCAGATTACAATTTAAAGAATTTAAAACTAGCTTGTAACAAAACAAAATCTATAACACAATAATTTTTAAGCAAACAAACATTGACATGTCCTATACAACGGTCATTAACCTGGAACTAATATTCGGATTTATAAGTAGATAAACTTTTTTTTTTTTTTGGTGTGTGTAAAATCATCGAATAACCCCTTCTGCTCTTGGGCAGAGCGAAAGGGAGTGTCAGACTTCTACTGACTAAAAACCACCCATGTTCCTTCTACGCCCTCTATGTCGAGGCCGCGATAACCGGTGGACTACTCGCGGCCCCGACAGGCGTCGGCCCTTTCGGGCCCCTCCCATGTTGCTGACATCTCTTTGAGGCGCGCGTGGAACACGAACGCGCCGTCGACACGGCCTGTTTTCGTCGTGAGACGGACGGACGGACATCACTCACCGTCCACAGGCCCGCGTCTACGGTGGCCGGAGGTCATCGCGGGACCCCCGACGCCCGGACATCACTCACCGTCCACAGGCCCGCGTCTACGGTGGCCGGAGTTCATCGCGGGACCCCCGACGCCCGGAGCGCCTCCCGCGGCGGCTGGGACGAGAGGTTCTCTCCCTCTCGCGTTCCGCCACCTCCTTCGCTAGCATCACTGCTTCGCAGAAGGAGGCGACGGCGTCCCATTCCTCCTCGCCCCGGACCATGGCTTGCACCAGGGCCGGGCGCGAGAGGTCGCCGAAGTAGATATACTTAGGACTAAAAAAAAAAACAACAAAGAAAAAATTAAGCTTGTTAGCGTTTTTAACAACCACCACAATTTTCACCAAAATAATCTAATTAGTCCGTCAGATAGATTTCCAAAAAATAACGGACACGTATTTTTTCTTTTTTCAAAATCGTGTGTGACGTCACAAGGTTAGTACTTTTTTATCCACCGTAACAAAACCGTATATATTTTTTATTGTATTTGCTTCCCAACTTGAAGAAAAGAGGAAGCCTGTTTTTATTTAACAACATTCCTTACATCAGCAAGGGGTGGTTTACCCAGTAACTGCGGGATTGTGGAGGTTAGATAAGCAGTTGCTTCATGTAAAATACTGATGTTTACCTGAATCTGGTTGAACTGGATGGTTGGGAAAAGTTCAATGAGATGGTGATCCTGGATGATGATGATGACACGCTTATCAAAAATGCATCGCATCATGCATGGCATATTCCTAACTCACGATATCACATAGCTGCTTGTTGCGATTATTCAAAGTTGTAGAAATAACTTTAAAAGTGAAATAACTAGAATGTCTTTGACTGTCTTTTGGTCGGCTTTGCCTTTGATCGACATAAACTTTTCAATAGCTTATGTCAGTCAGCATTTTGAAATTTTTCTTCGCTGCCATCATCATCATCATCATGCCATATCTACACTAATATTATAAAGAGGAAAGATTTGTTTGTTTGTTTGTAACGAATAGGCTCCGAAACTACTGGACTGATTTGAAAAAATCTTTCACCGTTGGGAAGCTACGCTATCTCCGGGTGACATAGGCTACCTTATATCCCTGTATTCCCACGGGAACGCGAACTAAGCGGGTGAAACCGAGGGACGTTCGCTAGTAGCTAAATATATCACTTCCTGTAAGTCTTTTCGCATCGTTGATAAGGAAAAAATGTAAGAAAGACTAATGTTTTGTATGAAAACCCATCGTCATATAGTTATACTTGTATTAATTAAATCATCGTTGATATAAATACTTTGCACCTGTCGATTAATTCATCCAGTATAAAATTGTTATGACCTGTAACAGACGGTGTTCTACATGACATACAAACATAAATTAAAAGGGCATAGATAATTTGATTTTAAGATTTGAAAGACAAGTGCGTACTATATATTAAAACAAAACTAAAAATAATAGTTTAGTGAGGTGCCTCTAAAATGGTATTATAGGTGTACCAACAAACAGGAGTGACGGAACATTTTTTGTGGTAAGTATTGGTTCTATCTAATATCCAGTTCAGTCCCCTTCATCTTGCTTTGTCGAACAATATGAAGAAAATTAACCCTGAGTCGGATTCACGTACAACGGGTCAACTCTGAGTCGGATTCACGTACAACGGGACAACTCTGAGTTGGATTCACGTACAACGGGTCTCTTACCATAAACAAGAACATTAATTTTTGTAGAATACTTTTTATATAATGATAGAGAGATACCTATAATATTTATTTTTTTTAGGCAAAAAAACCATCACAGTAAGATGATTCTGGTGGGAGTGCATAAATAGGTACAAAACAGTCAGTCAAAAAAAATCTGAAAGTTGTCAAAGTAATAAATCCCATTTGTTAGACAAAACAAACGATTTACTGAGGTTTTTAATAAATTAGTTAATAAGAAAAAGTTGTTTACTCGTATTTTTATGAGGACTACGACTACACGCCCTTAAAGTATTGCATTAGTTTTATGAACCACCACACAGGTTTACTTTAGTTTAGTTTAACTGGGCTCTTATCCGCACTTATTCGCCTCTTGATTGGGCCATTCTACGTGATGTTCAAAGAATACCTACTCCAACCAATATAAGGTCGTGCCAGAATTGTAGCAGCCTTCCCAGACTGCTGCAGGTCACCCCACAGGTACTATACAACGTTTACTAGAAGGATGTGGTCATATTACATGTAACTCCTCAATCCTGTTCTAACGAACCATTTTTTTTATTTTATCAAAAGACGATGGCTGCGGGATGTTGTAAGAGATACCGCGGCCTCGACATAAAGGGCTAAGAAGTAACATGGGTGGTTTTTAGTCAGTAGAAATCTGACACTCCCTTTCGCTCTGCCCCAGAGCGGGAGGGGCTATTTGGTGATCCACCCCCCGCCCAAAAAAAGGTCAAAAGACGATTACAACTCGCTTAGATTTATCGAGACCTATGTCCAGCAGTGGACGTCTTTTGGCTGATATCATGAAGATGATGAAGACATCGATATACTTACTTTGATTTTGCCAAAAAAGTACCGATCCATTACCTGCATGTACTTATCACAGTTATTTTAAGATTTAGATTAACTTACTTAATCATTCGTAACTTCCTAAATTACTGTGCATTAAATTGGTGTTCACAGTATTACAAGATAATTGCGTTTCAGGGTTCCGTTAAAAATATAACGGTGTTCCGACTTTTTGGCTCAAAAGTCATATAATTAAAACAATTATGTGTTATTAAAATAGCTTTCCACCTGATAAACTACTAACTAACTATCCAATTCACTTTGCCTTAACCAAGATTGAAACTCAAGACCACAGCAGTAGTGCTTGAGGCCATGAAACTATAACTTAAAAAAAAATCTCACTAAGTAAGTTGTGAGCGCAGATCTGTTACAATACGGAACCCTCGCTTGATAAACGCCGTTCAGATTTGTCTTTATTTTTTAAGCTCGATGTACGCAGCCTCCTGTCTAGTCATTACATGATTTCAGTGATAAAGTAACTCTCAGAAGTAGTTGTTTATTTTTCCCATAGTTATATTCGTTTATTTAATTATTTTCCAAAAAAAAAACACTCATAAAAGATAATATTCTTAATCTTTCGCCGAAGTCGCAAAGCTATACAAGCAAGATATAATGTGTAGTGTAAAGTGAGTGTCTTTCACTTAAAATTATATAAACTTAGTGTAACTCTACATGGGACAAGTGTATTTAAGCAGCAGGTTCACTCAAATCTGTCTGGTTCTTTCCTTTAAAGACTTATCTCAGACACTAATCTCCAAGGTCCGCATATCATCATCATCAGCCTAAAATAATCCAATACTGGACAAGCTTCTTCGATCACTCGCCACTCAAATCGATTAACTCTCACCCGGTTGCTACAAGCTACCCTGCGAAAATGGTCGTTCCACGAAGGGCATTTCTCCTGACTCGATCTGGTCCTCATATTTTATGACTTAACCAAATTCAGTCCGGATGTTAAAATAGGCCTCTAAGTTTGTAAGTGTTTCCTAGCAAAGTAGTCGGATGGGACACACTCATCTAGTTACTTAAATATTTTCTTAGGTTGTAATGAAATTGTTATAGAATAAACCTTTATCATTAACTTTAAGTCTAAATTTTATTAATTTGTTACAGAAACCAATTAAACTGACGTACAATCGAAATGGTCCAGGGGATGTACATTGTGAACGTCGCTGAATTCGGCGACAAAAATGAGAAATATTCTTACGCCGGTGCTGTTGATGTTAAGGATACTTGTGGTGCTGATACTACTGGAGATAAAGAGTATGATTATGAAGATGCTATTAATTTAACAGGTAATAACTATTGGTTAGTTAAAGTCAGTCGGTAGTTAAGCTAAAGAAAGACTGGACCTACACAGTTAAGCTGAAAGAGATGCCATGGAAAGAATTATTACAGATCTGACCTTTTAGTAGTTGTAGTAAAAGATAAGGATAAGAATACAGAGATGGGATTCACGAATCAAAAGAAACCTATAATATTCTCCACCGGGAAGCTGAACCAACTAGTAAGTTGGTAATTAGTAGTGGATCAGTCATGTTGCTGTTTTGGCAGCAATATTTGTAAAGGATATGAACGAAAATTATTCTTTGCTCAGCTATGAAAACACAATGCCGATGCCGATTTTAATTGTAACCGAAGCTCTACCTATTAAGGTATCTTTAAATTCGACGGCACGGTTGGCGCAGTGGCTCAAGCAATGGACTGCTGCGCTGCGTGTCGCGGGTTCGATTCCCGCTCGGAACAAATATATGTATGACCTATAGATAGTTGTTCCGGGTCTGGGTATTTGTGTGTGCGAGTTTAAATGTTTGTGAACGCACCCACGATACAGGAGAAATTCCTAGTGAAAGGTTAAAGCAACGTTTTTAGAAAAATTGAATTTTCCTATCTCTTTTACTTTCAACGACATTTTACCGTTAACAACTGGCTTCTCATCAGGTAATGGCTACTACAACTGTGGCCTGCTCGCTGTTCTCAGTCTGGGCCTGTTAGGAATGGGTATCGATATCTTCGGCTTCTCCGTGGTGGTCACCGGCAGCGCCTGCGACTTCCACCTAGAGCACTGGCAGATGAGTGTTATGCTGTCCATGCCTTTTGTTGGTACGTGATTTAGGTAGTAACATGAACTGTTGATGTTGCGTTTGTAGTAGCTTCGTCTTAAGTGAAATTGTTCTCTTAATTAGTTAACTTAACGGTTTTAATTAAAATCACTAACCATCAGGGCTGCCCAATCGCAATAATAGACAGCAGTGACTATGACTTGGTTTCTAGCTGCATAGTTGCCACCTATGAAAGAAATTGGGCAGCATTGAAAATTTTATTTTCAGTCGCTGGGCTGCGGGATGTTACAAGTTACCGAGGCCTCGACATATGTATAGGGCTCAGAAGGAACATGGGTGGTTTTTAGTCAGTAGAAGTCTGACACTCCCTTTCGCTCTGCACAAGAGCGGGCGGGGTCATTTGATGATTTTCCATCCGCCAAAAAAAAAAGTAACAGTCGCTTATAGAGTCGTACAAATAAATCTTAAATATGTGTTTTAAGGCAATCTTCACTTTTAATTTCAAAATACATATAATCGTGTCATTCTAGCTCTTAGAGGCCTGTGCCCCAGCCGTGGGAACCTTATAGGCTGTTTATTCTTATGATCATAATTATTATTTCCTTCAACCAAACAAAACGTAAGAAAGACGTGTATCACCCTTGCAGGACCAATCCTGATGTCAATGACGTGGGGCTACATATCAGACACGCAAGGAAGACGGAAGGCCTTGCTGATAGCGATGTGGGGGGGTTTTTTGTCTTCCTTCATCAGCGCCTTCTCCGCCAACTGGATCATGCTGGCAGTGCTTAAGGTCTTCAGTTCAAGCTTGTGAGTAAGCCTTAGTAATGTCATCTTTAGTTATATCAGATCATCTATCAATTTTACCAAGATGTTTATTATCAGCGTTTTCAGCGGTCCCAGTATGACCAAGACGTTATTATTACTTACCGTTGTTACTTACATTCTAGAAAATTATTGGAGACAATGCAATTAAAAAAAGATAGCACGATTACTAACGATTTGAACCAAACGCTAGAAGATCCTAGTAAAGTAGAGATTTGTAGACTCTGCGGAAAAAACTATAGCAATGGTTTGTACAGTTGCAGCGCGGTCCAATCAGGCGCATATGCACTCCTCAACGAGTCGTGCGCGAGCACAGTGCGCGGCGTGTACATGATGATCATGACGAGTGCACTCATGCTCTTCGTGTTGTCTTATGTTGGTGAGTTGGCCGTTTGTTATTATGTCTAGTTATCTGTGTTTTCAAGACTACTAGTGGGGATGTGTACAGGAACCCTGATGACTTGACAGATCTAGTACCTCTTCATCTGCCTAGGCTTTCTCAACTATATTGGGGTCGGCTTCCAATCCAACTGGAAGCAGATCAATAGCAGTATTTTATATGTAGTGACTGCCTATCTATACCTCCACTACCCAGTACTAGGTAATATAATACCCTTTTGGTAAGACTGGTTGTCAGACATTCAAGCTACTGACTTCCTGTTACGACGTACCTACTGTTATTAAATCTCAAAGTTCTCTTTCAAACTTCATTGTTCTCTTAATAGTTCTAATTAGTTATTACCTATTTTTACCCTTTTTCATAATCTTCTAGACTCGCAGTAACTTTCGAAACACCATACAAATGATGTTTCGTACAGAAATAATGCTAACTGTAATCAGGCCGTGGTTGTCAGTTTATGTAAAGAAGAATTTAAGAATCGTTTTATTTTCTGCCCACAGTGCCAGCCTACTTCATACTCCAGCTTAACTTCGCCTATAACCTAAACTTCCTTGTCTTCACGCCTTGGAGGTTGCTGGTCATCCTCATGGCTGCTCCTCTGGGCATCAGCGCTTTTCTACTGCACTTCTACTATGAGAGCCCCAAGTTCCTGGTGAATGCTGGTCGTGAGGAGCTCGCTTTGAAATGTCTCGCTAAGATCTGGACCAGGAATGGAGGGAAGAATGAGTATCCGGTATGTTTGCAAAATCAAACGTTTATTAAAACATTTGCAGTTTCTTTTGAATATGCAAGGAATCGGTCAGTTAGCCAGTCAGTCGCTATCAAAAATAATCTAAAACGTAATTCTATACATACGCTAAAGCCTTTTTCCATAGGGGTAACCAGAACCACATATCGTAACCTGCTACGATCCTTACATACTCCCTTTGCGTCGTCCATATTCATACATACACACATCTGTATGATGAGGTTTTATGGGTTGATTTCAACTATTTCGATACGCATGGGCCTGTGGACCACCATGGGTTGCCATAAGTTTCTATTTTATTAAAATGGGCTTCTATCGCTATTACTCAGTACGCCATTAACTGGGTTGTGGAGGTCAGATAGGCAGTCGCTCCATGTAAAATACTGGTATTCAGCTGCATCCGGTTAGACTGTAAGCCGACCCCAACATCGTTGGGAAAGGCTAGGCAGATGATGAGATTAGATAGACTATCGGTTTAAATGGTTCTCGACTTATGCGACGATATTGTTTAACTGACATTTAACTTATTTTGCTCAATACTATGGGGTGTAACTGACATATGCCAATATTCTTAACTTCCAGGTGCGTAAAGTAGTGTTAAATGAAGATCGAAGTTCCAAAAACCGAGACATCCACATCTTGAAGTCTCTGTGGCTGCAGACTATACCACTGTTCCAGCCACCTCTTATCTGGAGCACCTTACAGCTCTTCTACTTGACTACCGTCATTTATTGCATGTCAGTATATTTTTCAAAAGGGGAATTATAAAACGAGCGAATAAAAAGAAAATAAGAGACTGCTGATGGCAAACTGTTTTAATGACTTGAGCGGTAAGAATTGTAAGTAAGCGAAAAATGAAGTAAACTAACGATGAATACTGATTAATAATAAAATCTAGAACGGGCTTACAAAAAGTGGGTTGTGATTAATCCATTTCAGATATTAACATTATGGCCGTGCGACTAAATTACTACGTTGACACTCAAATAAATATTAGTTTATCAAATATTATGAAGCTACTAATTTTGTATTTTATTTAAGTAACTCAATTTTGTGTTTGTTACTTGGTGTTTGTTGATTTCTCGTTACTCGCAGTCAGTCGCTCACTTAGTAATTGTATGACCTAAATTAATTAGTTTTGTCACTTAAAACTTTAATTTACAGTCACTCGTTTAAATACTACCCTTATCAAAATTACTTCTTTCATGTAGACCGGTTACATGCCGTTTGAATTTTCGAAACAAATAGAAAAAAAAGATCATGAAAAATAACAAACTTTATTTTTCTCAGTAACAACAGCCTGGTTATGTGGATGCCGTACATCATCGAGGCCTTCACAGCTGGGACCAGCTCACCCATTGGGAACGGCTCCAGGAGTTTGTGCAGCATCCTCAAATCTACTACTAATGCATCGACTTCTTATGATACCGTAAGTATTTGCTCACATCCTCAACTAAAAGATATCCTATTTTGAAGTCATGCTCAGTCTGTCCAGAAAGTCTGCGTGAGTGCGTCCATTTAATTTTATACAAACAATGAAGATAACAGTGCTTTGAAACCTCGTGTGACGTCATATTCAAAGACATTTGTATAACATTTTTTACCGGGGAATGACGCCACTCAAATCTTTGACGCGTTTTATCTTCGTCAATTTTTATTGATTTGTTAGAACAAAAAATACGTATATTATATTTTTCGATAATTTAACAGACGGATTAATAATGATTTTCGATGTAGAAGGGTGGGCGTTTTGGGGGACTGTCTCTTGTAAATAAGTAAAGTAAATTTTGACGTTCGAAAACTGCTGTTTATCAGCCTAGTTTGAATAAATGAGTTTTGATTTTGATTTAGATTTTGGAAGATTTGAGTGGGGTGTTTTTATTGTTAACTACTCCATAAGTTATAATCATATTTTTTTAGTCAGAAACATTCCTATTTTTGCACGTCATTTATCACGATGACGATATTGGTATACTTTTTACTGTGACATTTTAAATCCATTATTTTTTCATGTTACCATGAGGATACACGGTTGCGCGTTTTACTTAGAATGGAACCCAAGCTTGAATAATAACGATTACCTCTTTCTTTCAGACGACCTGCTCATCATCAATCCAGTCCCACACCTTACTCTCAGGCATTACTCACGGCCTGGTCTTCGCAGGCATCACCCTGGTGGTATCCAGACTGGCCTCCAGGAAAAAGCTACTGATGACCATGTTCCTCCTTATACCAGCCCTGTCAAGCTTAGGAGCCGTCTTCAACCAGAATAACCTGGCGAGTTTGATACTGTTTGTGGGGATGACGATGACGAATTTGTGTATGGGAGTGCTGTTTTCTTATTATGTGGAGTTATTTCCAACGTCTTATAGGTAAGAAAATATAGATAATTTGAATATTGATAAGAAAGTTAGAGTAATTTTGTGTCAAACTGGAAAAATGCAACGTTAAGTTTGGCTTGACAAATCTGCAGGGCTATTGCGTATCTTTTAAATGTCAGTGGCTATCATATTGTCCATGGGTTATGTCAAATTGGTTAAGGTTTAGTACAAAATGGAACCATTTGACAGTTAATTGATGGACACTATATTAAAGCACACTGTATTATTTCCATCGCTCGGTATCAAGATTTGAAAATACAACAGTGCAATAAAATCGATAAAATAGTTGCGTAGGTGATTTTTAGCCAACCTAGTTTGACACAAATTAATATTATGTACATTGATAGACAAACGTATAAAACGCTGCTCCTAGCCTGATCATTTCTAAACAATTTAATCTATGTACGTTTTTTCAGTGGCATGGCGGCATGTCTCGGAGTGATGGTAGCCCGGATCAGTGGGCTGGCTGGAGTCAACTTCCTGGGCAGCTTCGTGATGACACACTGCACCATGACCTTCTCCGTCTTCACCGCGTATCTGATGAGTAAGCTTCTTTAAGTTTCTTGGTCAACATCTACGTAACTTTTTCCGAAGTTTTCTGGGGTTGGCTTCCAGTTTAACCAGGGGGGCTAAAATGGCCACTTTGGCAGATCATAATACGAATTGCGTTAAAAAGCGTAAAATTATAGGAACTGCGTCTGTGACCATTTTGCAAATTTTAACGCAATGAATATTATTTTCCTATTATGATCTATTTGCGTAAATGGTCACAGACGTAGTTACCATGATGAAAGGTCCATTTTACGCTTTTAATGCAATTCATATTATGATCTGCTAAAGTTGCCATTTAAGACCCTCAGATACAACTGTATTTTACGTGAAGCGGCTGTAAATCTGAATTCTGACCTCCACAACACATTAGGTACTGACAAGACCTCCATTTAGATGGACCAGCGACATTTAAAAGGTGGAAACATGGAAGAATTGCGGAAGGTGGACGACAGGGTGTTGTGTCGTAGCTTGAGAGAGGCCCATGTTGAGCCGTATGAAGCTCAGCTAATCAATTGATGAGCAGATGATAATAATGAGTCTTAGGATGATGTATCACCTACAATTTACTAAAACTTAAGTTTTCCCGCAGGTGGAGTCGCAGTGGCGATGTTCTTACCCCCGGATAATAAAGCAAAAAAAGTTTAGAATCATGATAGATAACCCACACACACTCACAGTAAAGCTAGTTGGATATGCCACTGAACTGCAAAGCTATTAGGCCATCCAGCCTAGGTGCTCGTTGACGCATCGGGCGTCTGATGTGATTGGGAGTTCGATGTTGAGCGTCATGAGAACGCTACTGGGCTAAAAGATTTAACTTTAAGTAATACTCTTAGATCTATGTAAATAAAATGGTATTTTTCTTATTTATGTTTCTTTTTCTATCACAATCCTGTCCCATTTGAAACAAAGATTAACAAACCCAGTCAATCTTTGTGCCTTGTGGTATAAAGACGTACCTTGTGAAACGTTCGTATGTATAAAGTTTAAATAAATATGTGCTAGGCTGGAGCAATTTAGAATAGGTACTACTAGGGACTCAATCTGAAAATTCCTGATCTAAAAAGTTTTGATCGACATCGAATTAAAACAGTAAACAAACGTACCACTTTATTTTTTTTTTACTTTCTACAATTATCATAATTTTCGCTTATGTGATAACAGGACATAACATTTGCATCAATTATCATAATTATTAGTTTTACTGCTACTGGAGATAAAGTTTATAAATACGATGCCAATATTGATATTTATTAACATAACGTTAAAGAATAGATGCAATTATGAAGTAGAGTAAGCAGTCGCTCCATGTAAAATACTAGTATTCAGCTGCATTCAGTTAGACTGCAGGCTGGCAACATATTTGGAAAAAGACCAGACAGATGATGACGAGTGATGTAGAAAGGTTCAAGATGAAAAGAACATGAGTAGGTGTAGTACAATGTATCATCATCATCATCATTTCAGCCGAAATACGTCCACTGCTGGACATAGGCCTCCCCTAAGTGTGGCCACATTGACCGGTCCCGTGCGCCTCGCATCCAGCGGGACCCCGCAACCTTCACCAGGTAATCGGTCCAAATCAAATCAAAATCATTTATTTCAAGTAGGCCAATTACAGGCTCTTTTGAATAGTCGAACAAATACTAAATTTTAATAAGTTAATAAACTAAGCTACAGTCCCACTAACAAGGCATAATAGCTGTCAGTGTGCTGTAGTTGCCGATTCCAAAACGTTGGTCTCATGAGAAGAATGGCAAGAAACTTCATGGATACTCTTTCAAATCATAATATTGATACAAAACTTTGGTTACTGTTGGAACTTATAAACTAAACCTCTTTATGTGAGCGTTAGCTTTATTATACGTAGGTTGTCTTTGATTGTCACTGACGATGTCAGGTTGTGTAAATGTACGTGTTCTAAAAAAAATTATATTATTTATCAAATATCTCATCTTTTAATTGTTTCCACACCAAGTCACAACAGGTTATGGGCCCAGCAGGGCTATTGCGTATCTTTTAAATGACAGGGGCTATCCTATAGTGTCCATCAATTAACTGTCAAATGGTTCCATTTTGTACCAAACCATAACCAGTTTGACAGTTAATCCATGGACAATATGATAGCCACTGACATTTAAAAGATACGCAATAGCCCTGCAGGACACCGAATAGATAAGATTTTTTGATTTATTTTACATTTTGGAACAAAAATATTTATCGTAAGAAGAAAAGAAAAAAGCGATCGGCATTTTTTTTTTCTCTTGAGTTTTCCAATCTGGCTGTAAATAGAAAACATGACCAGCGAAGCATATAGTTCGACAGGAATTCCAATGGAGAAGTTGCAGGGAAAATTATAATAATTGGAAATTTACCATGAAGATGCTCCTAATGCACGAGGACCTACTAGAATGTATCGAGTCTATCGAGGGAAATAAGGATAGCAGAAAAAACTAGCACGCGCTTGCAAAAATATGTTTATCTGTTCATCATCCAATGTTTTTTCGCTTGTTCGTAACGCTACATCAGCTTATGAAGCATGGGCGAATTTACAAAAGGCTTATGAAGACAAGGGTCTGTGCCGACGCTTAGGACTGCGGTTACTTTTTGGAACTAAACTCGAAAATGCTAAAATAGAAACTTATTTACGGTCTTGTTGGTATCACCACACAGGTCACTTTGCCTGCATGTTTTAGGGTAAGGCCAAACGAGCGTAATTTTGTAAGTAGGTTTAATGCAAAAGTCCTATTTAATTCACACGGCGACGCAAAATGAGTTGTCCCTCTTTGTCTGGTCTCTCACACTTGGACTTTTCCCGCACGAGGATAGGAAGACACACAAGCCCCACCACGACGGCAACTTGGGGACACTCCGGTGCGGTTTGGCCTCACCCTTAGAGTACAGAGCACCCTTAAAGTAACATTAGAAACAGAAAAACAAATTATTCAGAGTTTCAGACATAGACAGAATAATTTTCGACTTGACATCGCCATCATCATCATAACAGCCCGGAATCACCCACTACTGAAGATTAACTTGGCCATCGCATCACATTCGCCAATGTTAAACAGGCCATTGTAATAGCTAATTGCCATCGTATTGGCCAATGTAATGCAGTGGCCAAGTCAATCTTTATTTAAAACATCGACTTGGCGGGAGCACTGCCGTGCCCCCAGGTACGCTTTGGACGGCCCTAATTTCTAAGGACCAACCTTAACCACCATTAGGTCAGAACTAGTGATGGTTAATATATCATATAGCAAAATAAAGCACCGTGCTTAACACATATCATAAAGCAAATGCTATCGTAGCTCCCACAAGTTGCTATTTGCTTATTGCTTTTACATCGCACTCTCTGTCTCTGTCGGTCGCGCGAAAAGCAACGTTGTGTGCGTAATCGTTATAAGCACCGCGGACGATTTTGCGATCTCGGGCGGCTCACATAAATAAATACGTAATATAGTTACAGTTTTGCTTCGTGCATTTTAAGTGTAAATACGCCTATGATTGCTTTAAATACTAACTTATTTTATTTCATAATAACATTTGCTCAATTATAGACAGTCCTAAGCCTGAAAAGTATGAAGGAAAGTTAATTGTATTTTTAACGGTTCTGTTATATCGTAATTCATAAACGCGATGTAATATTCTTTTATAGCATTCTGCCAGTCACCGCGCGTGCTTTAAGTCTCTTGAGTGAGTGGCATCATGATATGCCTACGCGTTTAAAAATCACGTTCTTTAATAAAGCATATAAAATCACTTAATATATAAATCATTAAGCATTATGCAAGTGATTGCCTTAAAGCAACTTTGAACACCACTAGTCAGAACTTTACTCCATCGGTCATCTCCGCGTCTAGCCAGACAGTGATGAATAGAAATGGATGTGAGGGTAATGACTAATGGTCTCCATGAAGGAGAACCTTCTGTCGAGATTAGCCAGCTGCTGCTGAACCTGGTTCAGGACTAAATCTTCGACAGCTGGCAGCTGGCCTTGCTTCCGCCCGCGCCCCTCCCGAGGCACTTCCTCCGGGCCGGCTCCTCGAGGCTCGGCCAGGTCTGAACGGAGCCTCCCATTCTCCTTCTGGAGACGCTCCATGGCAGCCGTCAAGCGGGTGACCTCCGCCCGCAATACAGACACCTCGTCCGACGGAGGCCTACCACATAAAGCCTCCGCTGCCGCCAAAATGGAGGTAGAGGCCGCACTAATGGCCTTGGTCTTGGACGCATAAGTCCGTTTTAGGCCCACGTCGCGGATTGCGTTCCGCACGACCTCCGCAAACCCGGCCAAGCGCTCACAATCGGAGCCGCCGCCGGTATTGGGCTCAACGCCAGTCTCCGGCTCACCGGGCTCACCACCGGTCTCAGGCTCACCGTCGGAAGACGATGAGGAGAGCACCTTCCTACCAAGGTGGCGCCCCTCCTCAGCGCGTTCCAAGACTCGCCTGGCATCCTCCTTGAAAGCGGGCCCACCTCCTCTACCTCGGCCACCACCTTTTTTGGGGACTTTTCGGGCCGAGACCAGCCGCTCGCCGCCGGATGACGACCCCTTGCCGTCCTCCACTCTCGGCCGCTTGCGGAAACGCTCCGCGTTATCTGCCCCAACCCCCGAACTCTCGCGGCCGGAGCCCGCCGAGCCGACGCCAGACACGGAGTCAGAATCCGACCCCGCATCCTCACGCCGCCCAAGCGAGCTCCCCCGCCAGAATTTGTTTGTGCGAGCATCCGCTCCGCACACACCTGACACCTTGTCAGGCACGACAACTTCGTCGTCATCACTGCCGGTCGCAGCACTTTCGGACCGGGAGCCTCCTCGGCTCAGGTTGCCACTGGCAAGCGGTGGTGAACAATTGTTGCCCCCCCCAGAATACGAGGGGCTTGACGCCTCCAGAGGAGACGTGGCGGATTCTCCAGCTGCTAAGCAGCTGGTACCGCCCTAGGGTAATTCTATTTCAAAAGTTCCGTCCATTTTAATTTGTTCCTTTTAAAGGGTATGGTCCCTATCTCCTTCCTTCGACTCGCCCTCCACCTACTCACTGCCCTCACAGTCACGTCTGATAAGCAGACGCGAACCAGAGAGCAGCAAGTAGGGTCTCTTCCTCCGACAAGCACACCGCCCAAGAACCCGAAAACTGTTCAAGTCTCCGGGCGGTGCGCCCCTCGCGTGTCCCTCTTTGTCTGGTCTCTCACACTTGGACCTTTCCGGCATGAGTATATCTACCGGCAGAGCTCCAAGGATCACTGAGACACACAAGCCCCACCACGACGACAACGTGGGAACACTCCGGTGGGGTACATTATAAACTGATCATGTTATTAGATATTAGATATATATCTATCCCGCGATGACCTCCGGCCACCGTAGACGCGGGCCTGTGGACGGTGAGTGATGGGCTAACTCGCCGTCCGTCCGTCTCACGACGAAAACAGGCCGTGTCGACGGCGCGTTCGTGTTCCACGCGCGCCTCAAAGAGATGTCAGCAACATGGGAGGG
The DNA here is from genome assembly GCA_932274075.1 of Diarsia rubi. NCBI lineage: Eukaryota > Metazoa > Arthropoda > Insecta > Lepidoptera > Noctuidae > Diarsia > Diarsia rubi. The sequence goes on along the minus strand of OW026420.1, from coordinate 1,037,790 downwards.
GCCCGAAAGGGCCGACGCCCGTCGGGGCTGCGGGTAGTCCTCTGGTTATCGCGGCCTCGACATAGAGGGCGAAGAAGGAACATGGGTGGTTTTTAGTCAGTAGAAGTCTGACACTCCCTTTCGCTCTGAGCGGGAGGGGTTATTCGATGATTTTACACCCACCAAAAAAAAAAAAAAAAAAAAAAAAAAGGGTTATGACTAATGCCGACCAAAGGTGAGACAAAACAGTGTTCACGAAATCCATCCATGATTTTGGGAACACTAAATACAGACGCCAAGAAAATGAAACACACGGGTTTGTTGACCTCCAAGCTATCATGACCTTATCAACTCTAGGTCAACTAGGCTTCAGTAGTAATCTCTTCTATTTACTTGTGTATGATTTTATGGCTCAGTAAATAGTAGACTTTTAATGAAGGCTGTGTGACTTTGGCCGCAGTTATCTCGTCCTACGTAATGTCATTTATTTAGAATTTAATTTAGTACAGTCTGTAGGTGGTAGTTTTGGACAGGGCGACTTAGAATAGAAACTTCTTTGTATGAATTACAAAAGGTAGATACACATAATTATAATAAATAGACAGATGACAGCAAAGTAGGGCAAGGTCTATTTAAAAACATTATTAATGTTCAGGTACGCTGTTGTATATAAAATAGTAATTAGACTGGCAGGTATCGACTCTAAAATCTATATTCTATACGAGTTTTTATTGTTATTGAATTGTGTTATAATTGAGTTTTTTACTAATTTTGAATTTTTTGTATAATTTTGAATGTTTTTTTTTTTTTACAATATTTTTGCCAATTATTAGACATTAAGTAATTATATATCTGAATATTTGTACGCTCTTGACGGCAAGACATAGCGATCATTTTTATTATAATGACATCTTTACTTTTTGTTAACCTATGTACTTACTACAAATAAAAATATTTGAATTTGAAGATGTTTCTCGCTTCAACTTCAAATAATTATACTAGTTACAATAGGGAGAATCCTTTTATAGCAAATTGTTTGTTTTAGGATGCTCTGCCCTACCCCAGGTTATGCAATTGTTATAAAGTTATTGAGCGTGTTCAGAATTGAACCTAGTGAGGCATGCATCTTACGCTATTTTATTTTATTCGTCACATTGATACTGAGGAAACCATCATATCCCAAAACCATAAATCCAAAGATCCATTGACCTAGCTTGGTGGATTACAGCCTAGTCCATCAGACAAAGAAAAACTGCCCAGTAGTGAGAGCATTACCTATACTTACAATAAACTCTCTGTTTTACGTTTCATGTGGAAGAGCTATCGGCAATATTTGTATAGAAAGCCATTGATACCCTTGACACAACGTAACTTGTTTAAGCATCAATTTAATAACAAGCATTGTGTCTCTTTTACGTTACACGTTCACGCGCGGTTGATGTTTCCACGTGATAACAAATGTCATACATGAATCATACAACTTCTTACTACAGATGAATAGGAAAATTCGTGTGGTTGTATGGACGGTTAAATGGATGAATGTTACTCTTTTACGCATAACTACTGAAGATTTGGCACACCGATAGTTTTTAACCTGAATTCATCATATGCCTAGCCTTTATCCCAAACTATTGGGGTCGGCTTCCAGTCTAACCGAAGCAGCTGAGTACCAGTACTTTATATGAAGCCTCTGCCTATCTGACCCTCACAACCCAGAGACTGGGCAAAACGATATTCCTTGAGACTGGATGTAACACTTTTGGCTTCTGACTAATTCTGGCTTTGCACGCTTCCTGAAGCACGTAGAAAACTCGGTATGTATGATGTTATCAACCTGGATTAAGACAGAATACTTTTATCTAGCTGTTGCCAGCGGTATCACCCGCTATAACCCACGGAAATATAAAATCGGGATAAAAAGTCCTATTTGTTCATCCAGGCTATAAACTATCTGTGTACCAAATTTCATCGAAATCCGTTTTTGCGTGAAGAAGTAACAAACATACACACTCACATAACTTTCGCCTTTATTATTAGTGTGATTAATTTGATGCCGCGGGACAATTACCGAACTAATATTAGTCTTATCAACGAATCTCGCATTGTGCAAGTGGTTTGCAGCTGAATTTGTTCGGACTGGAAGACAACTCGACAAAAACTTGTCAAAAGCTTGCTTGATTGAGCATATAAATATGCAGGGTGTAAATTAACCCTTCACACATACGTCAACCAAGCATTCTGTACATCAAACTAAGTACCCCCTACGCAAAAATTTTTGCTGGGACACGACTTTTGTTTTTGGGGTCACAAAACCCATTTTGCGGTAAAACCCAATCACGCACTCTTAAAACATTGTGTTAGTGGATGCTTTGGTTAGTAAACGGGTCATAGAGGTAATTTAAGTAAAGTAAAATACTACTTAGTATATTTACAAAACCATCTGTGAAAATTTTGGAACTTTGACCCCCAATATCTCCGTAACTGGGGGGTTCCCAGGTATAGGTCTAGAACAATAAAAATATTGTAGTGTAGGAAGAACAAATGCCCTTCGTTTGTGTTAAGGGTACTTTTACACCCTTAAAAGGCACAGTTCGTGGTAGGTATAGACATAAATAAGAAAACCCGGGTCTTAAACCGCGTGGGTTATAGGGTACCGCATGGTCTAGACATAAAGCCGCAGTAGCAGGACTGACCACTCAGGGAGCGCTGGAGATGCAAGGCTGCTTGCTGAGCAACGAGCTTGCGTCACAGAAATGATCAAGCCCTATACGAAGCAAAATGTCAATCAGAAAACCTACGGTGCCCGCAACAACACAAATATGCAAATTTTATGCGCTTATTACAAACACGAAGAAGGCGTCGAACACTTTTTATAAAATAAATAATAAAATATTATCTAATAAATTTATGTAATTAGTTCAGGAAACCGTTCGCTTAATCATTTGAATGTTTAAGGAGTCTGCCCACTATACCATGCACAGAGCGTCATCAATTCACGGCGAGAATATTTTGCTGGTACTGATACGGATTAAAAAAGGTTGAATGTAGCTGAGATGAGAATGTTGAGGTGGATGTGTGACAAGAATGGTTATGGTAAAGAACGAGTATATTAGAGGAAGTTTTAAATTTGCACCAGTTACAGAAAAATTTAAAGGGAATCGAATACCGTCGAGTATCGTTGTATGGACATGTTAAAAGGCGGGATAAATTGCATTTGACTAAAAAGGTGATGGATATAAATGTTGATGAATGGAGAGGGAGAGGAAGGCCAAAGAAAAGATTGATGGATTGTGTGAGGAATAAAATGAAAGAGAGAGAGTTTCTTTCATTCTTTTTCTAACATGGAAGAATGGAAAATGAGAATGTGTTGCAGCGACCCCAAATATAATTAGTAAAGGTAGGAAGATGAGCAGTGATGGCCCAGTGGTTGCGGCCCCGACTTACGAACAGTTTTCAGTTGGCAGTCATAGAACAAAAGTTGTTGACTACGATGTTAGCAACTTAGTCCTGAGAGGTTATCGGTGTTTTACAAATAACCCTGTATAATAAGTAAGAAAATTAGTTTAATGATTGTTTTGTTAAACCACTTTAACGAAACCTAAACTATTATTTAAAATGAAAAATGATAAAAAGAACCTAAAGATGATTTTAAAATACGTATTCAACGACACCCCATTGTTCATCGACCTTTTTTTTTTAATTTTGACAATTATGGCGTCTGGTTGTCGCTGTGGTTAATTTTGATTACTGTCATGTCTTTAGTGCCACTTGCAAGGTTAAGACAAATCGATTGACGTAAGAATGATCAAAATCGGCCTACGCAATTGGTCTCTAGAACGCCACATAGAAACTAACATACATACATACATAGACTGATAAACACATTACCCTCCATTGCGTCGCGCACTCGGGTAAAAAGGGAAGCACTTCGTAAACTATGATCACACTAATATTATAAAGACGAAACTTTGTAAGTGTGTGAGTGTGTATGTTTGTTACTTCTTCACGTAAAAACTACTGAACGGATTTGGATAAAATTTGGTACACAGATACATTATAAACTGGATTAACACATAGAATAGTTTTTATCGCGGTTTTATCTGCCCGTGTGATAATTTTCAAGTTGTAGCGGGCGAAGCGGCTGGCAACAGCTAGTTATAAATAAATACAGAATTAAACTTAATACTAGCTATCTTTATTTTCAAGTTCACTACGGTGAATCATGTATATTTTCACGCGGTCATTGGCTCCTGACCTACGGTACATAACTATCTGTTTCACCCATCTGGGACTGATAAGATTATAATAATAAACAAACGGTAGTCTTATTATTGTGTAATTTAACTACTTTCATAATTATAAAACTAATAATGACTAGATATCGTTGTATTTGTTCTCATGTCTTGAGTATCTTATTTGTTGACAGCCTCTAACTGACTGCTAACCATGAGCTCCTGGGTTCCATTCCCGGATCGGGCAAAGTGTTATTAGGTGTTTCCTTCGGGAATTTCTCAGTAGCAGCCACGGAGTATGGATTTGTGCTCGATTGATGGCAATAGGCTCGACCCATGATGATCCGAAATGTGTGTGCACTATTAGGTACACCTCTGCCTAACCCTGCGGGGATTATAGGCGTGATGTTATGTTGGTTTTGTTATCCTGTACTTATCTCATTTTATATATTTTTTAATTTTCTTCTTCAAAACTTCTCTTTTATTTAGCATTTCAGCAATCGCCATATCATATATTTACTTGAATCAAGTATGGTACCAAATTATGTATCTTTTAGCTCTAAGCAACTTGGCTATTTTAGCAATGGTGGAACCATGGCTAATATGGTCTTCCAGTCAAACTAAAATCACAACTATGAACCTAATAGATTACAATGGTTTCGTTAGTAATAATTTTAAGTTCCTGCGATAATAAATAAGAAGTTAAATAAGATTTAAAATGAGATATTAAGAAAATTAAAATTCATTATTTGATATACCTAACTATAAAGGGTGTAAAAGTACCCTTGACGCAAACGAAGGGCACTTGTTCTCCTCACCACTGCGATATTTTTTTTTATTATAGACCATACCTGGAATCGCTAGTTACGGAGATATTTGGGGTCAAAGTTCAAAATTTTTAACAGATGTTTTTGTAAATACCTACTAGTTTTTCAGGTTGAAACTTTACTTAAAGTACCTCCATGACCCTTTTACTATTCAAAGCACATATGAATCCACTAGCATAATTATTTTTTTAAGAGTGCTACATTGAGTTTTATCGTAAAATGAAATTTTTGACACCAAAAAAAAAAGTTGTTTCCCAGCAAACATTTTTGTGTAGGGGTACTTAGTTTGATGTACAGAATGCTTGGTTGACTTATGTGTGAAGGGTTAATTTACAGCCTGTATACTACCTAATCCTTACGGTTAATTTTACAATAATAAATTAGTATCAGTCAAATGCAATCAATGTGATCCTAACAATTTCGTGAAGTCTTCTCGGAGCAACTGTCATCTGACGTTTACACAAGGGTGGAATCAAAGACTTGCATGTACACTCACGAATACTAATGTGTAATTGTGTATACACATTTAGCAAAATTCAGAACCCAATTTTCTCATGAAACTACAGTTTCTAATATAAGATAAGATCTATTTCGTAATAGTTTGAGTTCGGATATTTTATGTCCGTAACGACATGAAATAACAATCAAAACAGTAAGAGGAAATTACTTTTAAAAGTTGCTATGTGTACCTATACATATTAGTGGTCGTGACTGTTTCAGACAGTTTAAGAGTTCACTGAAGTCACAATAAAATAAAATAAAAAATGTTGAAAAAAATTTAACTGAAAAATGAGCTAACAGAAAATATAGGTGAAATATGGCGCTCTGAGGAATAGGCTATATGCAAGAAAACGAAAATAATCGAATAATTTATGAAATTCGAGAACATTATGCCTACAAAAACATAAAAACTCCTAGGCTAAATAATAAATCCTTAGCAATACTGTGCAACAATTGCAGAGAACAACTAAATTAATGATAATTTTCTCTGGCAGCCGCAGTCGAACTCTCAACACAGTGCGTGCGAGTCGTTTCCTAAAAAGTACTGACTTTTTCGCGTGAAAAAAAGCGTGAAATTATTTTTGAGATTAAAATAATTATTTCATGCTCATAGAAGTTCTACATTATTTTATTTTTTATGCTTTGATTTAATTTATTCTGTGGACTTTTGGACGTAGTTGTTTTATGAATAATGGTTCTCGATTAACAAGTGTTAGGATTTTAAATCTTTAAACAGGTAACTATTATTATAATTCATATATTTATTAACATAAATACTAATAAATCGCTTAATGTGGAGAAAATTTGGAAGAGAGCTAAAAAATAGAGATAAATGAATAAGATTGTTAAAAATAAATTGTATTGTTGAACATTTTGCAGGGAGCATATTTTAATTTTAGTGGGAACAAAAGTTACAGTTTTAACAAAGCAGGTTTATATTCAACATCCTTAAATAAAAGGCTAGTGGCACTTCGTTCAATAAACATAATAATATTCCCCTTGTCTTCTTATATGCTGTATACCTAATTATTTATTTATATCCATCCTAAACATTTGGCATTATTGTATGTAGTAAATTTTGACATTTCATTAATGAATAACAATTGAGCATAAAAAAACTTGACATTGTATACAAAATTATCTATTTTTATATCAACTAATTTATTGAGGTTATTTATCTTATTAGTGTTTATATGACGAACTTATGCTTTCATTATAATATTGTCGCTGTTTAGAAGTTAGCCGCTTTTGTAAATGATTTTAATATTTCTACATCGGCAACGGTAGTGTATGTGATACTGTTTTATATTAAGATCGTGTACCTACCAAATACTCAGAAATAAATTCTATTCTATTCTATTCTATTCAAAACAGACATGGTAGGGATAATAGGGATGGGGGGGCTGTTCCGATTATTTCTTATATTTTAAATATTACAGGGAGATAACAGGGTAATATACTTGTGGTAAGCTAGACTGACGCGGACGCTACAAATGCACCCCAATATTCCAAAAAAATCATTTAAACTCATCTTGGGAGCCAAGTAGAAGAAATAAGAAAACACCTTAAAACGTTATACCTACAATAATAATTAACAATAGTTAAATTGGTTTCGTAATTAATGAGTCCATAAATAACATTATCAGAGATAAAATTAAAGACCTTATTGAATAATAATTTAATGGGCATTTGATTAGTAGTACTTAAAAGTTATGGCTCTAAATAACTACTTATTAGTTATTTTGGTCAAAGAATCGGTATTGCCATTCAACACACGTTGCATTGCTGCCAATAGTCTGACCCTTGTTCACTTGACAGCGATGCGGACGAATTTTTTGACACCCTTAATTTTTTTCCTAAATCAAAAAAAAATTCAAGGAGGAAACTTTAATAATTATTGATTCTCAAGTCTGTTTGCGATAAACTCAAAATTCTATGGAGGAGGCCTTTGTCCAGCAGTGGGCGTCTTATGGCTGATGATGTTGATATTGACCATGTGATAAATCACCTAAGTTAAATATCAAATATTTTTTTGCTATTTAACTCACTTCACAATTTCATATGTTAAAAAACAGGTGGTAAAAATAAACAAATTGTTATAATAAATTATTTTATTAATGAATTAATTTATGATGACATTATTACGAGTATATACCGTACGTAATATATACACAATTACAAATTCCAAGATTTATTCATCAATCGAATAGCGCATAAGGGTACCATGTGTTCTCGCGATGACCTCCGGCCACCGTAGACGCGGGCCTGTGGACGGTGAGTGATGGGCTAACTCGCCGTCCGTCCGTCTTACGACGAAAACAGGCCGTGTCGACGGCGCGTTCGTGTTCCACGCGCGCCTCAAAGAGATGTCAGCAACATGGGAGGGGCCCGAAAGGGCCGACGCCCGTCGGGGCCGCGGGTTGTACACTAGTTATCGCGGCCTCGACATAGAGGGCGAAGAAGGAACATGGGTGGTTTTTAGTCAGTAGAAGTCTGACACTCCCTTTCGCTCTGCGCAAGAGCGGAAGGGGTTATTCGATGATTTTACACCCGCCAAAAAAAAAAAAAGGGTACCATGTGTTTATGATATTATTATCTCAAGGGTTGCTTAAACAAGCGGAACTCTTACCTGCAGGGTGTAATGATGTAAACAGTTCCATCATTTAATTTTTCATTTCATTTATACTACTAGTATTACCCGCGACTTCATATGAATATAAATAATACAAGTTACAGCCTCATGAATAATGTAAATAATACAAGTTACAGCCTCATGAATAATGTAAATAATACAAGTTATAGCCTCATGAATAATGTAAATAATACAAGTTATAGCCTCATGAATAATGTATATTTTTCTTACTCATACTCGGAAAATAGGTCTCAAGTTGCCTGAGCAGTGGGTTGAAAGTAATACTTTTCAGTCCTAGGGAGAATCTTTTTAAGTGACAGCTGTGAAATTAATAAAAAAAAACTAGTTTTAGTAAATATGCCATTGGATGACCGAGCTTGGGCACAAGCTACTCTACCCATTCGCATGGGAGGACTCGGCGTCCGCAAAATTTCCAGTTTAAGTTTAACGGCTTTCATATCCTCAGTCAACGGCACTGAGATTCCACATTTGTATTGAACAGTGCGATGTAAAATTGAAATAACATAAAGTTTTGTAAAATAAAATATGTGTATTTCTAAAATAGCTTTATTATAACTTAGTTTCAACTATTTCTTTAAAATAACATGGCAATTATTTACCATTTTTCAATTTCATATTTCAAAATCAGCGGGACATCGACAATCTGATTTTCTTCAGCTATTTATTGTTTTTATTTCTACTTCCTTGTATTTGTATTAAAAAGTACAGCATTAACCTCGGGTTAAACAAGATACTTATTTAGTCCCTGGAACTATTAGCACTCGCTTATATGCTCGGACGCCAAACCCGTTACTTTCACCCCTAAGGTAACATGTACTATTCCATCAGTGTTTTTTTTTAAATTGAACCATTTGTTTTGGAGATTGTCCTCTATGATAAACACTTGTCAACAAACAAACAAATTGTACCTCCATAACATAATAAAGACGAATAGATAAAGGGCTCGCAAATACACACATCAAAAGTGTCTAGGGATCAAGCATTTTTATGCGGATTTCTTGAGATTGAGATGTGGCTTTGTAATAAATTTATGATTTTATAAATTTATATGGATCCTTTTTGGTGCATTTCATAATTTGAATCAGGAACTGTGAATCAAATTCGAGTAAAAGATGAAAATCAGCTGTCAATATTTTCCCTATAAAAACATACAACGCATTGAAGACATTATTAGTGCTACTGTTTCCCTACTACTGATTAAAACCAACGTTATTATGGAGCGGCGACGTCATTTAAGCAGGGAAGAAATGCTCAGAGCCGTGGGAATGATAGAAGCTGGTTCCCGGCAACGTACTGTGGCTTTAGCTCTGAATACAAGTCAGAGTGTTATCAGTCGACTTTGGACACGTTACCGAAGCACTGGTACCGTGGCTGAGCGCCATGGAGGACGGTATCGCTGCACCACACGGAGACAAGACCGATACATTCAAATCTTAACTCGAAGAGCTCCAACAATAACCGCCATGATGTTAGCCGTGAGGCTTCATCACTCTTCAGGGAACTTAATTAGCGTCCAAACAGTCAGAAACCGCTTGCATGAAGTGAACCTTCATTCCCGAAGACCGCTACGGGTACCACCTATAGCAATGCACAATCGTAGGATTCGATATCAATGGGCTCTTGAACACAGAAATTGGGCAGAAGAACAATGGCGTTTTGTGTGCTTTTCTGATGAGTCTCGTTTTGGTATGAGACCGGATACAAGACGTATACGACACTGGAGAACCCCTGGACGCCAACAGCGATTAAAATCCTGCCAGGAAGTCCATCCTTATAGTGGTGGAACCATCATGGTATGGGCGGGTATTTGGATCGGCGGAAGAACTGAGTTGATTTGGATCAGAGGCAACCTCAACGCTCAAATTTATGCTGAGACAATTGTATCAGACGTCATCGTTCCTCTACAAGTGCAAATCGGTCCCTTATTTCAGTTAATGCATGATAATGCACGACCGCACACCGCAAGAGTTGTAAGACAGACTCTCGCCGCAGCTAACATCAATGTCCTGCCCTGGCCTGCTCAGTCGCCAGACTTGAACCCGATTGAGCATGCATTTGATATGCTACAGAGAAGAGCTCTGCCGAATATGGAGGGTATCCAGTCGCAAGAAGACCTTTTTTTGTTGTTGCAACGAACATGGGCGGCCATTCCACAGCGTGATTTGGATGAACTCATTTTGAGTATGCCAAACCGATGTTCTTGTGTTGTTAGTGTTCGCGGTAGAAACACGGATTATTAATTGTTTAAGTTACCCAATAAATTTTTAAAGAAAACTGTTATTTCAGTCTTTTTTTCGAACTTTAATGTTAGTGGTTCAAATGTCAAAAATCCCTTTATTAGGAAAATGGCAAATTTCTTTATTAATGCAAAGGTGACTTGGTTTATCGTTACTGTGACAAACGAAAACACTTTATTTGATGAATCCTTAAAGAAAATTTTAATTAATATCAATCAGGAGAAAAGTTATTGCAAAAATATATGTTGATCCCTAGACACTTTTGATGTGTGTAGTTGATTTTATAAACAGTAAACTAGGCTTCTTTAATTTTGATAAAGGACTAGGATTCGATGCAAAAAATTGTAAACCCATGAAATTAGATTTAAACAGGGAAGTAATATTTTATAACATTTTCACGCGGACGAATTTTGCAACAGCTTGTTGATAATAAAAGTGAAGTGTCATCAACCTTTCCATGGTAGGTACTTACACTTATGAATTGTCACTATCAGAACGAAATTGGAACGAAGAAAACAATTGAACTTGGCCCAAAATATTCATTACGGAGAACAGGAGAAATCATATTACCTTGCAATACAAGTTTAAAATTAAAATATTATAAGTAACTTTGCACTGTGATAGCATGACTTCTTAAAATACTAACAACACCTGCTTTGTAATTTAAGAGGCTTTGCTATTCATTGGATAGAGTCGATTGTGTAAATGTGTACCCAGGTGGGACGCAGCAAACATATTCTGTCTTCTAAGCTCTTGCTTTGAATGCTGTGTGAACAGGCACTCTCGTTCTTCTTCTAAGCTCTTGCTTTGAATGCTGTGTGAACAGACACTCTCGTTCTTCTTCTAAGCTCTTGTTTTGAATGCTGTGTGAACAGGCACTCTCGTTCTTCTTCTAAGCTCTTGCTTTGAATGCTGTGTGAACAGGCACTCTCGTTCTTCTTCTAAGCTCTTGCTATGAATGCTGTGTGAACAGGCACTCTCGTTCTTCTTCTAAGCTCTTGTTTTGAATGCTGTGTGAACAGGCACTCTCGTTCTTCTTCTAAACTCTTGCTTTGAATGCTGTGTGAACAGGCACTCTCGTTCTTCTTCTAAGCTCTTGCTTTGAAGGCTGTGTGAACAGGCACTCTCGTTCTTCTTCTAAGCTCTTGCTTTGAATGCTGTATGAACAGGCACTCTCGTTCTCCTTCTAAGCTCTTGCTTTGAATGCTGTGTGAACAGGCACTCTCGTTCCATCACAATATACCTTTTTTTTTAGGGTGGGAAATCATCAAATGACTCCTCCTGGGCAGAGTGGTAGAAAGTGTCAGACTTCTACTGACTAAAAACCACCTATGTTTCGTTTCTTCTTAGCCCTTTGCGTCGAGGCCGCGGTATCTCTTTCGAACAACCCGCAGCCCCCATCATATTATAGACCTTATCCATCGCTTTCCATCTGGCGTGATTGAAGTCAAAAGCAGGGCCATTAATCAATTTAAAAAAAAAACTGTAATAATGAGGTGTCAATGATTCCTCCAACGCCAGTACGACGCCGTCAATCAGACTACGTCCCACCTGCTAGAGTGTCCCAGGTGTCTGTGTCTCTGCACCCTTGTCGATATGAACAACGCCTCTGACGCTGCAATATGGATGTAATGTCGAGGAGAAATAGAAGAGGACATCATCATTCTCCTGCCTTTAGCATAATTTATTTAGCATAATATATTTAGCATAATTTATTTAGCATAATTTATTAAGCATAATTTAATTAGCATAATTTATTTAGCATAATTTATTTGGGGTCGGTGCTACATGTCTTTTTCTTCCGTACTTCGCTATTTTTCGTCATGGCAGCAGTCGCCTCCATTTTAGCCATATCATCCTTCACACAGTCCATCCATAGTTGTTTTGTTCTTCCTCTACTTTTATAGCCATCTACATTCATACACAACTTTTCTCTAACTATAATTACCTCAAGAATAAAAAGAAGAAATTCAAAATTATGTGTTAATTGTTTCAGGGTACAGAGTAAAAATGACGACGAAATCTGAAACTAAACGGAATGGACACGGAGATAGTAATAACATAAATAATAGCGTTGTAAATATAAATACTAGCAGTCAAGAAGATAGAATATACACTTATGCTGAAGCCATCAATTTAGCTGGTGAGTCCTCCTCATTATCTCTAAGAAAACCTGAGAAAAATTTTTATTTATTAATTTTAAACATTATGGTAGGTGTACGTGTTGTGTTAGAACAAAATACAAAAAAAATGTTTTAAAGCATTGATCAAAAAATGTCTAGTGAATTCCTTATTCAATGGCGTAATGAAATGATTTATAAAACAGGCAATTTGGTACCCGAACTGGGTCTAGGGTACAGACCCGAGCACAGCAAACTTCCCGAAACTGTCACATTTCCCATTCAACCTTAACCATAAGCGATAAAGTTGACAACTATTAAATAAATTTTACAGATTTTATGCTGGCAGTTGCAAAAAGTAACATAAGTCCTCACCTCATTAACCTCCCTTTAAGTTCCAAGTACGATGATCGAATAGAGAGGGCAACAGATATTTTTCTCTTTAAATGTTATCTCAATGTACGAATATACTAGAATTTCTTTTGCATCAAACCTGCAGGCCTACTATCTACGTGTATTTACTATCTGGGAGGATCTTTGTGACCTGAAAATAAATGAATTCTATTCTATTTATACTGATAACTGGATAATTACCATGTTTATATTTGTTTTGATATCCAAATATTTCTGCGTTGTTGCAAGCTCTATGATGATGGATAAACACACATTTCCGATTTCAGCGTTAGTAATCAATGTCAGTTAAAAAAAAATATCTGGAAGGCATCCTGCATAACTGCAACTTATGTATGAGATAACGGTTTACTCTAAATCTGTTTCAGGTAATGGTAGCTACAGTTTAGGTCTCCTGGCGACCCTAAGTATCTGTACTCTGGCTATGGGTGTGGACATGTTCGGGTTCTCTGTAATCGTCAGTGGCTGTACCTGTGACTTCGGCCTAGATATCAGTCAGACCAGTATATTATTATCTATGCCTTTTGTTGGTGAGTTGTTAGACCGACTTCTACTCTGTATTGTTTCCTAGTACGACTACTGAGCGTCAGGTAATGGGTTCGAATGTACGGGCAAAGTGTTATTGAGCTGACCTGGAAATTTTTAGTAACAGTCACGGGGTCTGGATTTAGACCCGATTGATGGCTATAGGCTTGTCCTTATTACAAGGGGCTTTTAAAACATAACTGTCGCAATGTGAGTGTACTTGTTCCATCTTTGCCAACCCTTCGTGGATTACAAGGCGTGATGTTTAAGATGATGTGGTTAGATAAATGTGGTTCTGCTTAGGGTGTCGAAAGCAAACTACATTGAATCATCTAAGAATAGGATAGTTTTAAAAAAAAAAACTAATTAGTCCGTCAAATAGATTTCCAAAAAAAAAACTAATTAGTCCGTCAAATAGATTTCCAAAAAATATTGGACACATATTTTTTTCTTTTCTCACGTAAGCAAACAATGAAGACGATACAGTGCTTTGGAAACTCGTGTGACGTCATATTCTAAGACATTAGTATGACATTTTTTAGCGGTTAGTGACGTCACAAACCGCCACTCAAATCTTTGACGCGTTTTATCTTCGTCAATTCTTATTGACTTGATAAAACAAAAAATACGTATCCAATATTTTTCGATAATTTAACAGACGGACTAATGAGAATCATATTTTTTTAAGTCGGTAAACATTCCTATTGAACTACGAGTTGGTTAGGTAAGTCATCAGTGGTTTAGGCTTCAGTAATTGCCCCATTGTTTGTGGAACAGCTCATTTACGATATAGGGCGAGTCGTCTATGTCCTGGGTCTATTCCCGGGTCGAGAAGAGTGTTATTGGGTTTTTCCATCAGGTTTTTTTTTTAGTAGCTGCCATAAAGTCTGGATTTATGCCCAGTTTCTGATGTTTATAACATGGGACTGAAGAGTCTGTTGAAAGACTTCCAGGATAGATAGCCGAAGTTGTGGAAGAAGTTTAATTAATTTGAGGGGATTAAAGTAATATAATGTATTTTAAAATATAGTTATATCTTTAGTCGAATCAATATACAAAGAAACAAATCAGCAATACACGATACAATTGCCAATATTTGTTCAATTGGTTCAATAAGTGAGATTGTTTGAATATGAATCACTAACGCGCATAAGCGCATTGAATCAGACTTACATATTTTTCGAGACGATGATTTACGAGTACGTTTTTGTAATCAAATTAGTTTCCCAGCAGAGCTATTGCGTATCTTTTAAATGACAGTGGCTAGCACATAGTGTCCATCAATTAACTGTCAAATGGTTTTATTTTGTACTTAACCATATCCAATTTGACAGTTAATCCATGGACAAAATGATAGCCACTGACATTCAAAAGATACGCAATAGCTCTATAGAACTAAGCCACCTCGATGGCGTTGGTAGTGGCTTTGGACAGAACCTTCAAAGTGCAGGTGGAATTACAAATACAAGGTGTAATAAACCTTGTCATTATGTACATCAAACTAAGTATCCCATACGTAAAAACTATAGCTGGGCTTTTTTTTGGGGTGAAGAATCATATTTTACAGTAAAACTCAATGTAGTACTCTCAAAACATTGTGCTAGTGGATGCTTTGAGTAGTAAACGGGTCATGGAGGTAATTTAAGTAAAGTTATTTAAATATGTTATACCTGAAAAACTAGTACAAAAGAAACTAGCTGTGTAAAATTTATAAGTAAAAAAAAAAGTGTTAGTATTTTTTTCTTTCGTCACACTTAACTAATACCTTATTTACGAGTACTTCAATCTACTATGTGCATAGCATAAGCGGGTATTGAAAAATAATATTCAACGCGAATTATGTGTGCATGTATTTCAAATTGAATTTATTACACCAATATTGTGAAGAACATTATAACAATAACTTACTCACTACGTGTTTTCAATAAACTTGACGTTACAAAGTAAATTATAAACGCAATATGAAACTCTATATATAATAATTTTTCATGGAAAAACCTAAAACACTTTGCTTTACATGGGTTTTGGACCCAGGACGGTTAGGTTCCAATCGAAAGCAACCTTGCGAATACTTTTATGGCGGTCCTGGGCCTGCAGTCTCGACAAAGATAGCGATCGCTTTACGACAAAATTCGGTCGCAAAGCTATAACGATGCGGATTTAAGTTGGTAGCTAATACCGGCGGGTCGCGTCCGGCTCACGTCCACCTTAAATCCGCATCGTTATAGCTTTGCGACCGAGAAAAAAACATATGGCCTCTTCGCCTTAACCTTGTTGGGGTCAGCTTCCAGGAGCGACTACCCCCACAACCCAGTTAGTACTTGGAAAGACCTATTTGAACTGAACCATCTTCTAACAATTCCAGGTCCAATAGTGATGGCATACCCCTGGGGCTACATCTCCGACACCCAGGGTCGGCGGAGGAGCCTGCTCATCGCCATGTGGGTCAGCTTCGTGGTGGCCACCATCGGCGCATTCAGCCCCAACTGGGTGGTGATGGCTGTCCTCAAATTTATTAGTACTAGTCTGTAAGTATCATCATCACCATCAGCATATAATGTTCCCACTGCAGGGACTCAGGCCTTCTCTCTAGGAGAGGGATAGGCTATAATCCACCACGTGAGCCCAGTGCGGGGATGTCACGTGTCTTCGAAATGTTTGGTTTTAAGACATGCCGGTTTCTTCACGATGTTTTCCTCCACCGTTTTGAGAGCAGTGGTGATGAAATTCATTACACAAAGTAATGCGCCTGCCTGGGTTCCAACCTACGACTTACTGTTCGTATGCCGGGGCCGCCACCACTGCTCTCTGGTTAGTTATTACGTTTAATAAAATGGTTTATTCCGATCTGTCGATGGGTGGTGGTTGTGTATGATTCAGTCCCATTGGCGAGTACCTTTGCCCCAATTAGTGGCAAAAGGCACTTAAATTAGTGGAATCTTCCACTAGTGGTGGCAGACTATACGATCAAGAAGCCGTTTGACAATACCAAATATTTCAATTAACAAATAGAGATAAGGATGGCCTTTCTGGGCCCTGTTGTTAATTGCGTACTCATTAATTGTAATTGAAGAGACCAAGTTTAAATAGAACAATATTACAGTGTATGGACGATATACGAAACTACTTCACGCCGCTAATCTCTTAAGAGTTTTGCAGAGGTATTTTCATAGTTTACTAATATTTGCCTGTTACGCCACCATATAAACCATAGCATTCGAATCGAAATGCAACAACTATATGTTTAATTGTTTTCAGACAATTCAATAACTCCTATAATCCCAAAAGGGTTAGGCAGAGAGGAACCTAATGGTACACATTTTGCGAATAATGTTTATGTCCCATGTAATAGGGGTCGACCCTATTGCCAACAACTGGGCACAAATCTAGACTCTGTGGCAGCTGCTAAGAAATTCCTCATGGAAAAACCCAGTAACACATTGCCCGACCTGGGAATCGAACAGTTAAATTACAACACAATAGGCTAGTTAACAAAAAAAATAGGGTAGTTAACAAAAAAAAATTCTAGTTAACAAAAAAATAGGGTAGTTAACAAAAAAAATCTAATTAGTCCGTCAGATAGATTTCCAAAATATTGGACGCATATTTTTTTATTTTTTCACATTAACAAACATTAAAGACGACACAGTGCTTTAAAAACTCGTGTGACGTCATCTTCTAAAACATTAGTATGGCATTTCTCACCGGTGAGTGACGTCACAAACCCCCACTCAAATCTTTGACGCGTTTTATCTTCGTCAATTTTTATTGATTTGATAAAACAAAAAATACGTATCCAATATTTTTCGATAATCTAACAGACGGACTAATTAGAATCATATTTTTTTAAGTCAGTAAACATCCCTATTGTCCGAGGTCAATTCCAACTCTCAAATCTGGATTAAGGAGCGGCGCCCACGGCAACTTTGTGTAGCGATGCTGTCGCACGTTCGCATCGCCAGTCGCGACGCGGTCGCTAGCTAATTGCCCTCGCCCACAAAACTAACGCGCGTCAGCGATGCTGTTACACGTTTCGTAAACGCGCGACAGCGTCGCTCCAAAAAGTCACCGTGGCGTGGGTGAGGGCCTTAAATGTGCCAATCCTGAAGGAAAAGTAGTCAGATGGAATAATGAAACAAATTGTATGTTCCCAGTTGCAGCTGCGCGCAGTCAGCATCATACACGTTGCTAGGAGAATCGTGTGCGGAAAGAGTAAGAGACTCCTACATGTTGATCATGACCAGCGTGTTGGACTTCAGCTTGGCTGCTTATGTTGGTAAGTCTAGCTTCCCAGTTGTATACGTCCCTGTGTGCCTATTGGCCTTGTTCTTTTCTGTCTCCTGCTGATATGGAGGGAAGTGGAAATTTCTGTTCTTCCTACTCCTCCGCTATTCTTTTCTGATTAATTTCGTTGCGGGATCCAAGACAGACATCTCTCTGGGACTTCGTCGAGCTTCATTGTTTCGGCGCTTTTTTTGTGGTCGCCATTGTTAATTCTGGCTTACAGAAGTTACAGTGGTTTGGGAATAGTGAGGCGGGCTTGTCCCATAAAAAAAAAATAGTCTAGCTTAATCATCATCATCATATCAGCCCGGAATTACCCGGAATTACCCACGGCTGAGTACTTAATAGTCCTCCTATATTTTCTGCCACATTTGTCGGTTCTGGGTGTATCATATCCACGTATTCCGATCTATTTAACGATATCGTCAACCCAACGAGTTCTAGCTTCTCCAGTTGTATACGTTCCTTTGTGCTTATTGATCTTGTTCTGTCCTGTCTCCCACTAATATGAAGTGAAGTAAAAATTATGGTTTGTCCTACTCCTTCGCTATTCTTTTCTGATTAATTTCGTTACGGGATCTAAGACAGTTACACTCTGAAACTTTGACCGGCTTCTTTGTTTCTCGATTTCAGGAGTTGTAGTGGTTTGGGAATAGTGTGGCGGGCTCATCCCAACAAAAAATCTAGCTTCACTTTCATTCTCCGGCCTATGTTAGCCAGTAACAAGGTTTGTGAGGGTCAAGTAGGCAGTTAATTCATGTGAAATACTCGTACAAGTATTATGCTGCATTCTGTTTGACTAACCCCAAAACGTTGGGAAAACGTTTGACAGAAGATTATGGTGTATAATGTTATGGTCCATTTCTGCCAACGATTTCTTTTTTGGTATTCACTGAATAAAAAACTGTATCATCATGAATTTTGAACATCAGAAAGCGTCTCCTCGCACGTCCTTGAGGATCGCGCGATCGGCTAATATTATTAATATTATTATATTAATCCATTTGATTCACACGAAGTCCATAAAAATTAGAAGGTTATATTAAAGCAGTCTGATTGGTCTATATTCCATAACATTAAATAAGTTCGCTAAGAAATTTGTGCTTGTTGCCATCACTATCTATGTTATCCACAGTTCTACCAAATCTTACATGTATTTGTTACTGGTTGGCTTATTATAATACTGAATCTCCACAAAATTATCTCAAATGCTCTTAGGATGTTTCTGGCGGTTTCATGATCTAGTTTAAAACATCATTCCAGCTGTAGCCTACTTCATACTAAACCTGGACTTCACATACAACCTGGGTGCCATCACATTCACCCCCTGGCGTCTACTGGCTCTAGCGCTGGCTCTTCCTCTGGGCTTCGGAGCCTTCGGTACGCAGTTCTACTACGAGAGCCCCAAGTTCCTGGTCAATGTCCAGCGGAATGAAGAGGCCGTGGACAACCTGAGGAAGATTTGGAGAAGAAATAATGGAAAGGGGGAGAAGTATCCGGTTAGTATAGTGTTCTTAAAATTGACATGACCGGACAGGCTCAGTCAAGTATGTATAGTTTGTTCCCCAAATACCCACGTCAGTCGTGATTCGCATTGGTCCCCTCAAAATTTGCCCAAGACAATGAGTGGACCTTTTAGTTGCTTCTCAGAGTATTCAGATTGCATCCCCAACCTTATCTCATTTAGATTAATATAAAAACCTATGGCCTGAAATATTCATACTTTCATCATTCATTGTCATGCACTTTCTAATCATTAAGTGACTGGTCATAAAACATTAAAATTAGTAGTCTATTTTTAAATAACTGTGGTTTCGGAAATCATCTTTTTTTTCTTTGTAATTCAAGGTAAAGAGGATAATCCTGAACGAGGTAGGTAACGAGCGCCGCAAGGATGCTTCCTTGATGCAGTCACTGCGGGAGCAGATCGTGCCTCTGTTCAAGCCACCTCTGCTCTGGAAGAGTATTATGCTGTACTTCTTTACTGCTGTCATATTTAGCACGTGAGTATGAGTGGGTAATACCTTAACGTTGTGGACGATAAACAATTTCAGTTCCGAGTTTCGAGTTTGTAGTTTGTTTTGTACTGCCATGCATTTGCATGGAGTACTATTCCACAAACGATGAGTATACAGGGTGTAAATTAACCCTTCACACATGAGTGAGCCAAGCATTCTGTACATCAAACTAAGTACACCTACGCAAATTTTTTTGCTGTGGAACGACTTTTTTTTTTGGGGTCAAAAATCACATTTTACGGTAAAACTCATTGTAGCTCTCTTAAAACATTGTGCTAGTGGATGCTTTGAATAATAAACGGGTCATGGAGGTAATTTAAGTAAAGTAATAACCCGAAAAACTAGTATTTACAAAACAAGCGCCACAGCTGTGCAAAATTTGGAACTTTGACCCCCAATATCTCCGTAACTATTAGGGGGCTCCCAGGTATGGTCTAGAACAAAAAAAATATCGCAGTGTTGGGGAGAACAAGTGCCTTTCGTTTGCGTTAAGGTTGCCGTATAGGCTTCCCGTATTGTAGACCCATAGGTAGGCCGCTGCTTGCGTGTGGGCAATATATGCCTGCTTGTTACAGAAATTGATAAACGCTAACGATATTGTCAGACTCCTAATTTACTTTCGGGCCAACTCAATATAATCTTTATCTTAAGAAACATAAGAAAACGCTCAGCCATTCCTCCTCCATGAACTCCAACTACATGAAAATACCCTTTGTTATCTAGATCTTCAATCCGCTACCAATTTTGCTAATTTGTTCATGTTAGTGAATAAACTACACTTCAATGTGACGAAGTGTAATGTAATGTCATTCACGCGGGCCGTGGTACCACGACGCCACGATTATCGTATGAACGGTCACGTCATATCGCGGGTGGAGTCAGTGCGAGATCTCGGGGTTACTTTCACTGGGGATCTTTCGTTTCGGGCTCACGTAGTGCAGGTCTGCAAAAAAGCGTTTAGAAATCTAGGTTTTGTGATGCGTGAAACTCGTGACTTCACTAATATGGCAGCAGTGAAAGCACTTTACAATGCGTTGGTGCGAAGCAACTTGGAAACTAGTGCTATCATCTGGAATCCTTATGAGGTGAAGTATTCTCAGATGGTAGAAAAAATGCAAAATAAATTTACCCGATATCTGTACTTGAGGCAGTTTGGGGTCTACCCTTTCTACCCGCTTGTGTATCCAACTCTCTTTGTAATAGGGATGGTTGGGTACTATAAGTTGGAAGTAAGGCGCAACCTCGCTCTCGTAAAATATGTTTTTATGGTTTTTCGTGGTATGTTAAATAATCCACAAATATTAGAATCGTTGGGATTACTTGTTCCAGACAGAAGGTTACGGTTGGGACCGAGGGAGGGGCTTTTTAAAGTTCCGGCATCGCGTACTAACTTATTAAAGTTCGCACCAGTGATTCGAGCAATGCGAACACTGAATAGTGTGTCTCGGCGTTTGGACATATTTTCTTGTTCTTTGGCGGAATTCCAGAGGGTGACACTTAGTATGTTGTCCACTGTATAGCTGTATTCCTACACAGACCCGCTACTTGGGACTGGACTTTTAACAATTTATGACTACTTTTGTTAGCTTGGGTCTTACCTGTTAAAACAAATGTATGTGTTAATGAATAAATAAATAAATAAATAAATAAATAAATAAATGTTTTACTAAGGTGTGTAATAGCATTTTACACCATAAGGTAACCAACATCGCTTTTTGCAGTCCACTGCTGGTAATAAGCCAGACAAAACTCTTCACACAGCACCCTTCCAGTCCTTTAAACAGTACCTTTCGCATGCAGTGGCACCCAGTCGTCTGCACAAAATTGTTCTTTCCAAACGATATTAAACTACTGCGGCTCGCTTTCTCAGATCTCAGAGACACCTTCAGAATAACCTCCTTTGTTACAGAAACAACAGCTTCTTCATCTGGTTCCCCTACCTGGCGGAGAAGTTCTCCGCCGGCCTCAACGCCATGGAAGCTGATGATGAGACCGGTCTGTGCAAGATGATCGTCGGCAACTCTAATGTCACAGCTAAAGACGTAAGCCATTTTGGTATTTTTAAAATCGGCATGCTAAGTGATGATGACGTACTATCA
The DNA here is from genome assembly GCA_932274075.1 of Diarsia rubi. Taxonomy (NCBI): domain Eukaryota; kingdom Metazoa; phylum Arthropoda; class Insecta; order Lepidoptera; family Noctuidae; genus Diarsia; species Diarsia rubi. Next base: position 1,015,904 of record OW026420.1, on the reverse strand, counting down.
GCAAAAAAAAAAATACTATTGGCTTTGGCATAAGCTCCCAAAAAGCTTAATTCGAAACAGTTGATAGTCGTTCAAACCCAATAAGGCTTTAGATCTTTAGAGACTAAACTTTTGAAAAAATAAGATAAATCAGTCAATATAATTTGGGGAGTGAAACTACAAACTACTACATACAAGTTCTTGCAAAAAGATTTCTAGATGAAAAGCTGAAATAAATATTTTGCATGCCAGATAAAAATCAGAAATAGCAACAACACAATGTTAAATCAAAGTCTTCTATTTTGGCAACCCAACTTGCACTGTAAATAGCGAAATGAAGTGCAATAGTGTCTAGTGTCAGCTATTAGAGTCCTCTACACAATACACAATAACAAATTTTTATACAAGCCGAGTAACCGTACTGTGTCGTGGAGCATTTTATTCTTCAGCATGAGTACTTAGGTTCAATGGGGTAGTTGACAAAAAAATCTAATTTATCCATCAAATAGATTTCCAAAAAATATTGGAGTCATCTTTTTTCTTTTTTCACATAAACAAAAAAATTAAGACGATACAGTGCTGCGAAAACTCGTGAGACGTCACATTGCACTGCATTTTTGACCACGTAGTGACATCAAAAGCCCTTGACGCGTTTTAGCTTATTCAATTTTGATTGAATTGATAAAACAAAAAACACGTATCCCAAATTTTTTTCGATAATTTAACTGAAGGATAAACAGAATCATATTTTGTCACATAACATCCCTATTCCCACGGATATGTGTTATTGAACTTTTTCAGTAGGATCCCGTCGTCAGGATAAGACATTTTTTATGTTTTTTTGAACGGTGGGAAATTATCAAATGTCTCCTCCCGCTCTGGGAGAGAGGCAGGGAGTGTCAGACTTCTAAAGTTCTACTGACTACTGACTAAAAACCACCCATGCTCCTTCTTAGCCCTTTGTGTCGAGACCGCGGTATCTCTTTCGAACACCCCACCGCCCCGACGGGCAGCATTAGACGGTAATAGATTAGCTTTCTACTCTCGGAGGAGCTCGTGGCTTAATAAGAACTGCCACTCGGGTCAACCTTTAGGTTAAGCTGCGCTTGCCTAGGTCGATCTGTGGATGGGTGACCGCCCATTACATACCGAGTTTCCTCCGTGCCTCGGAAAGCACGTTAAGCTGTTGGTCCCGGGTGCCATTTAAAGAGATCTTTGGCAGTCGTTACGGGTAGTCAGTGACCTGAAAGTCTGACATCCAGTCTTACCAAAGGGTATCGTATTACCTAGTATTAACTGGGTTGTGGAGGTCAGATAGGCAGTCGCTCCATGTAAAATACTGGTATTCAGCTGCATCCGGTTAGACTGGAAGCCGACCCCAATATAGTTGGGAAAAGGCTAGGCAGATGAGACTAGCTTTCTACTACATACGGAGTCAAACATATTATCTCAAGAAATGCAGACCCACTTTATATTTTTAAATAAATATATTTTCTTTCTTTCGTTCTTTCTTTCATTCTTATTTCTTTTCTTTCTTTCTATAAACACACATCTGCTTAGCCGTTCGGGGAAACGTGAAGTTATTTGTCCCGTCGGGGCTGCGGGTTAAGAAGAGATACTAAAGAGATACCGCGGCCTCGACATGAAGGGCTAAGAAGAAACATGGCTGGTTTTTAGTCAGTAGAAGTAAAGAAAAAGTGTAAAAGTGTTTATTTCTCTTTTCAGTTCGAATGCAAATCCACAATGGAGATCAGTCTGGTCTGGGCCAGCCTCGCCCAGGGCGTTTCCTTCGTGATCATCATGCTAGTCATCACCAAAATGGCGCACAGGAAGAAGGCGCTTATGATCATCATCATGACATTCTCTGCCGTATCTGCAGTTGGAGCTGTTCTCATCAAGGATAACTTGGCCAGCTTCATCATGTTCTTTGGGCTACTGACGAACGAGTTGTGCATAGGAATCATTTATACGTATTTCGTTGATATGTATCCGACTTCTTATCGGTGAGTGGTGGTTATTTAGTTTGATTAGACTTTTAGATGTTAAACAGTCTCAAATGAGCTAGTGATACATAACTTTTACTATGACCTATTTGTAATGATTTGATATAAATGGTTGACACCAGCTAGCTCTTAAAAGGCGCGTCGATTCAGAGAGAGCCCTTCCCGATTTTGAGCGTTGTGGCACAGATTAAATTTTGGCTCAAAACCAAATACTATTGCAGCGATTAGATGACAAACATATTAGATTATTAGTTCAACCAAGAAACGTTTCTCATCTAAAAAATATTCTGTTTTTTGTGTTTTATTTTAAGCATTTCCAAGGGCACTACAGACGCTGCATCCTAGAAAATAAAATTATAATTATTATGACTAAAATTTGTTTTTTTTTTCTCTTACGTCTGAAAATGATTTATTGCTGCTATCCCGCATAACCACTTCATTTTCTAATCATGTTTTATCTTACTCAGGGGCATGGCAGCTTGTATAGGTGTGATGGTAGCCCGTCTCAGTGCCCTGGGCGGGGTCAACGTGCTAGGAGCTTACATCATGACACACTGTACGTCCATGTTCTACGTCTGCGGAGGACTGATGTTAGGTGAGCGTGTTATGTTTTACAATTAATTGGTACAGGGATATGAAGGACAACCGGCTTACACTGACTGGGTTGTGGAGGTTGAATGGGCAGTCGCTCCATGTAAAATACTGGTATTCAGTTAGATTCTGTTAGACTCGAAGCCGACCCCAACATAGTTGGGAAAAGGCTAGGCAGATTATGAGGGGATGAGAACGAGGTGTAAAGTTCTTCATCCCCGATAGAACTGACCAGACTGATTTTGTGTCTGGTAGGCTACTGCCCGACGGTTAAATTTGGGTATTTTTCTTTAGTCGCGGTTATCGGTCTCGTGCATTCGTTGTTGCGTTGTGCGTCGCTGCGTGCTTTTTTGCTTGCAGTGTTCGTCGTTGCGGGCATTCGGCGGCGTGTGGTTCGGCGTGGTGGCTTTCGGAATGACGTATTGCACTCGTAGTTTTTCGTAGTTTTGTTTTATGAATTGTTCTTATGACATTCAAAAGTGCCAGTAATGGTTTAATTGAAATAAATGCTTTGAGTTTGTAACATTGCTATTTAGGTTTTTTTTATGTTAGTTCTTCAGTTATGCTACAGATAGTGTTCTTTTTAGTCGACCTGATAAGGTTCTAATGTATTTTGGTACACTGCGTACAGCAGCTACTAAGCTAAGTAGTTGGGTGAAGTGTAACTGGAACTAGCTAAGGATTCTGAAAAAGATATAATAATAATATTCATCGTCTGCGTAGCCTTCTCCCAATTTTGGACTCGGCTTCCAATTTAAAATGAAGCTGCTGAATATTAGTACTTTGCAGAGAGCGACCGCTTTTGCGACTTATACAACCCAAGAAATAAGTAATACCCAATTATTGTAGTCAATATGGTAGACATAAAAACCCAAATACACAAAACCTTTTAACCAGTTTTACTTTTTCAAAAAGCTTTAGGGGCCAGATCTAAAAATTTAAACCACATCACTGCTCTTTTAATAAGAACATATATAAACCTTTGTGCTCTTCTATTTTTTTAAATCCTTTTTTGTATTCTGTGTGTACATAAATAAATAAATGAACTGCAAGTAGGTGGAAAGTAGTTACATCTATTAAAATTTTTATTTTGACATTATTCACTAGTATTCATATACCACTCGTCTCACGAAGGTCAAGGTGTACCTAATAACTTAATTTGTGTTTCTTTGTTTCAGTCGCCGCAGCCTTTTCATGCCTACTACCACCAGATATACGGAAAAAATAACAACATGGAAATATAGAAATAAGGTCTTAGTTAGTTTTATTTGTAAATTTTTAAATAAACACAATACGAAAACCATTTTGCTTTCATATTCAAATCTAAGACGTAGAAAATTGACAATTAGAGAACTAAATAGCTTGTGACGTACGCCCCTGGGAGGTTTATTCTGTTTTATTATATTTTGAGCTGTAAATGTTCCAGGGAACAAATACTATACATAGCAAAACTAAATATCTTTAGACGTTCTTACTAACAACAAAACTTATCTGTGAAACAAAACACAACATTTTATCAGTCACAGTTGTTGGAAACTATGCTTAGCGAACCATATTTTATTGTTAGAATTATTTATGAAACAGAAAATTTCCATAATTTCATGGTTATATGTATTTGGCAAAAACAGAATGTCTTATTTATCATAAATATTTCTATACAATATAATCATTACAAAAGAAAAATGAACAAATTTATATTGTTCATTTTATATTTTATGCGTGAATAGAGTCTGTGAAGAAAGAAAGGAAATATGGAATGGAGGTAACTGCTGATATGACGAACTTATAGAACTTGTATGGAAGAAGCAGACATGCTGCGTCCTAAATAAATTATGATTAGGGCAGAAGAGTGATGGTGATATTCCAAGCGTGGTGAATGTTCGCTGTATGCGAAGTAGACATAAGGAGTAAGTAAGAACTTATATGACTATTAAGATGGGCAGATCAAAGAATACGTCATTTCTTTAACTGTGTGAAGGATGATAAGGACTGAAAGGAGGTATCTGCTGAGATCATGAATAATAAAGAATTATGGAAGGGAACCATACCACAACGATCCCAAGTAAATTGGTACAAGGACAACAAAATTATGATACTTAGGAGAGTTATTTACTGAAACCAAGGTACAAGGGAACGCCCGACGGGGCTGCGGGTTGTTGGAAAGAGATACCGCTGTCTCGGCACAAGGGTGAAGAAGGAAGATGGTGAGTCAATAGAAGTCTTCCTTTCGCTCTGCCCAAGAGCGTGAGGGGTTAATTTATGATTCCCCACCCCATCAAAAAACAAAAAAAAAGGTACAAGGGAACCATGTTCAGGTCGAGATTCATAGAAGACTCTGCCCTGAAGTGTAAATGTGGTGTTGCCCTACAAACTATAATAATAATAATAATAATAATTTATTTATTAAAAAGACTACAGAGGTCCACTGTATTAGTAACAATATAACTTATCCTATATTAGTACTAAATAATAACAAACAAACACGATTCACAAACATTTACACAAGAAAAACTTACAATAGTAGAATGTTAGTAACAATAAAACTTATAAAACTATGTTAGTACTTATATTCTACTACAGATAAGGTGGGTCTAATTAGATGCCTCACTATGGGGCTTACATCATGCCTATTAGCAATAACGCTCAAGAGGCCGTTACTACTGCCACGCAATCTGGCGAGAAGAGACGCATTCTTCTTACGCACTACAGCTGAGAAGCTGTCCACCCTGGTTTGTGCAAAAATTGCAGATACACTGCAATATCGTGGCAGTCGCAACAGTGCCCTGAAAGCGTTATTGTATTGAACTCGCAAAGCATTGGCTGCACGTTTAGTGCAGTTTGGGGCAATTAATGTCATATATGCACATCACAGGAGCTGATGGATGCTAAAGTACCAATCTCGTCACCTCATTTTGGGCTGACTCAATTTGAATTGTCATCAAAACGCTAAGAAGAATGAAACCGAATTGGTAGTCACGTCAGTTCCTCATACTTTTAGAACATACAACACAATCTAGATAGAAAATCATAGAATTTATCAAATATAAACTGGACTAATTTGCATATACTCTCAGGAAAAACAATAATAATCTCATTCCTCTTGACCGGTTATACTAACACTAATATGTCTGCTTTCTCAAGAATTTATAATTTTATCTCGCTTGATGTCTGTATATTCTAAAGTATCATAAATATAATGATATTTTTATATCGACCATTTTCCCTACAGATGAAACATTTTGGTATCGACATAGGTTCCTTCGTCAGAGAATTAGTACCAAGGCCTGTGTCTGTATCACTTCGTGAGCTATAGTCATTACTTAATTAGTTCCTGCCACCTCTAGAAAGACAATAAGATTCACAATTACCGGGTAAATAAAAGGAAAGGGCTCAATAAATCGCATAATCGCACGCAAATATCCAATTTATTAGTTCACTAGCTGACCCACGCAACTTCGTCTGCGTCACAATAAAATATAGCTTACAATCTTCCTCGATAGATCGACTATCCAACATAGTAATATTTTTTCAATTAGTTTTATAATGTGGAAAGAATTTTCAAAGTCGTCAGAGTAATTTTTGAGTTCGTAACAAACAAAAAATCTAATCTTTCCTCTCTATAATATTAGTTTAGATTACCTTAGAATATATTATTAAAGTGTGAATTACTATAGGTACATATCATCATCAGCCTTGGACCAATCCCACTGTAGGGACTCAGGCCTCCTCTCTAGGAGAGGGATGGGCTATAATCCACCACGCGGGCCCAGTGCGTATTGGTAGATGTCACATATCTTCGAACTTTTGGTTCTAAGATATGCCGGTTTCCTCACGATGTTTTCCTTCACCGTTTTAAGAGAAACATTTATTTTGTACATAATATTTGCATAACTTAAACCATTTTCGCAGCGCACGCAACGGAAGCTCTCGAAAAGGATTATCGTTTCCCGTTTTTGAAACATTTTTCATTTGTGCTCCACTCCTATTAGTTGTAGCGTGATGTTATATAGCTTAAAGTCTTCCTTGATAAATGGACTATCCAACACAAAAATAATTTTTCATTTCCAACCAGTAGATCCTGAGATCTTAGCGTTCAAACAAACAAACAAACTCTTCAGCTTTATAATAATAGTATAGATAACGTATTTTAAACATTACGTTAATTAGACGACTACTAGAATTGACCTGCCATAGATTTCATCCTAAAATTAAAATTTTAGTAGTCAAGGTCATGACGCTTATCTGCATTTTAAATTAAGCGTCTTCTCCATCAAATTAAAATTCACACTGTAGAAATAAACAAATGAATTCAATAAAATTGCAACATTATTGTAAAAAAAGATCGCGGTTTCGTAACGCTAAGATAAGCTGACCTTCCAGCCAATACTTAATTCTGATCAGTTGAACGTTCGGTGCTGTGACAGACACACACGTTTTCCTTCAAGTAAAGAATAAATAATATCGTAAAAACGTCCTATTGTTACACCGCAAAAGGCCACAGAATTATGTCAAAGTGATTATGATAAAAAGTTGACAAGAGATGAGTTTCTTGAACTAAGTTAGTATTAAAACGATAGTGTCATCAAAGTGTTTTGTGAAGCGTACTAAAAAACAATCAACATTTACAACAAAATAAACTAAAATGGTGACCAGAAGATGATAAACATTGCTAATATTAAATAAAACTTACATTAATTAAATAAATAAAACATAAAATAGTTAGACACAACAGTAAATAAAAATGGCGCCATCAAAGAAAAATAGCTATAACATAAATAAAAGAAAAGACGATATAGAAATGACTCCAGCCAGCAAACCCAGTAAATTACAATATAGTTATGAAGAGGCGTTGGAAATTACCGGTAAGTAAACAATAAATAAATAACGAAAACTATGTGAGCAATATCTTAAAGAGAGAGAGCATATCTATGAGAGGAAGTTTGAGAAAGTGGCCGAAAAGATGAGAGGGGCAAGTATGTCTTGGTATGGGACATGAAGAACGCTGAAACAGACAAACATATGACTACAAGCGTGATGAATATATAATGTAATTGAACGGATGGACAGGAGGAAGAATGAAAAAACAAGATGGTTGAGCGTTAGTAATGATATGAGAAACGCGAGGGATGAAAGGCGACGCAGTAGGCCCGGAAGAAGATGGAGGGACGAACTGACCTCTACCAATATATCGAGGGCAAACTGCCAAAGACGAAGAGAAGGAGATAGATGAAAAATGAGAAGGGTGACCTTTGCCTTGCAGTGGGACATATTAGACTCTTAATAATAAAAATGGATGATGGAAGAAAACCTGTAACACCTACCCTAGGTACAACAATAACAGGGGCAAGGAAACCAACACGAAGACGATGTCAAGAACAAGAACTCCTTGTTTACGTAAATGCATACCTACGGAAGTAACGGACATTAATTAACATGTGTCAATGCGGGTTTAAATAAGGAAATACTTAAAATTCTGTATTTTGGAGGTTAATAGGCGCGCTTTACAAGTGGCTAAATAGTCTTTGCAAAATGCTATTTATCAGGCCTTAATTGCCTAACAATTAAGTAAAGTCAATGCTCGCTTCTCCTATTCTGTATTAAAAGAAGAGGCAGGCTCAGAACCTGCTCTCCTATTAGGACTTTTAAATTAGCTGAAGGACTCAAAGTATATTTGCCCATTGCACCTTCGCGATGGCGGTAAGTTGGTAATGTTAATAAAGACAAAACAGAAGGTGGTATTACGAGTAGCAATCATCTGTAAATCAAGTCATGTGTTTGACCAAGGAAAAAGGGTTATCGTAATACTTAACCGATATGTTTGGTTTCTTCTCAAAGTATTTTTATTAACGGTTAAATTTATTTAATAAATAGTTGTTATTACTTTACAACGGTTCTAAAAAGGAGTAACGATGTGTCTAATAGTAATTTCTGATATAGCAATAACCGGGCAAGTGACAATCGCCATGAAAAGGCATTACTTCAACGGTTTTCGGTGTGGAGGTAGCTAAATGCTAAATAAGGCTTTTTTTGTTGGGGCTGTGTGCACGGGGCTGCGGGATGTTGTAAGAGATACCGTGGCCTCGACATAAAGGGCTAAGAAGTAACATGGGTGGTTTTAGTCAGTAGGAGTCTGTGTCCCTTTTCTTTTCAACAGGGTTGTCATAAGTCTTTTCGCAGGTCAGTTGTGAACATTTTTTACTTCTCTATCATCGGTATCATTGGTAGAATATTATATGGTAAGGCCTTTTGTTTTGTTTTCTGAACTTCAAGAAATCATCAAATGACTCTTCCCGATGTCGTACCTTGCGGGTCTTTGCAATGTTGCTGACATCTGTTTTGAGGCGCGCGTGGAACACGAAATCGCCTTAGACACAGGTTGTCGTCGTCATAAGATGGACGGACGGCAAGCTAGCCATTTCTCACCGTCCCAAGGCTCGCGCCTACAGTGGGCCATATTATTATGGCTAGGCCTGACTTGAGACATGTCAGGTCTGTCGAACATGGCTTATAATAATTATTTTTATTGCCGAGATAGACCTGCAAGAAATTTTATTTTTATAACCGTATGTTGCACAAGGAAAGTAGCACAAAAAAATAAATACGGCAAACTGGTTTCAAACAGGATTCGGCATTATTTTAACATAAATATTGTTTTTTACATTTTGAAAGGTTATCGGTTCATTTGCACGAAGCAAAACGTGAAATCACCACAAGAGGATAGGCCGCAGTGCAAATTTGCTTCCGAACACCAATCTATCAGCCAAGTATGATATCAACATTATCATTATTTATAATGTCCCCACTGCAGGGACTCAGGCCTCTTCTCTAAGAAAGGGATGAGCTACGCGTGCCCTGTGCGTGTAGGTAGATGTCACATGTCTTCGATTTTTTTGGTTCTAGGACATGCCGGTTTCCTCACGATGTTTTCCTTCACCGATTTGCGAGCAGTGGTGATTAAATAAATTACACAAAGTAATGCAACTGCCTGGGTTCGTAAGTCAGGGCCACCACTGCTTAGCTCGCCGTCCATCCGTCTTATGACGACGACAGGCCGTGTCGACGGCGCGTACGTGTTGTACGCGCGCCTCAAAGAGATGTCAGCAACATGGAAGGGGCCGACGCCCGTCGGGACTGCGGGTTGTTTGCAAGAGATACCGCGGCCTCGACATAAAGGGCTTAAAAGGAACTTTTAGTCAGTGGAAGTCTGACACTCTCTTTCGCTCTGTCCAAGAGTGGGAGGGGTTATTTGATGATTTCCCACACCCCAAAAAAAAGAGCCACCACTGCTCAACTTTGAATTAATATTATCATGACTGTTTTCTCAACGGGTAAGGCAGAAGTCTTCAATTGTACATGTACCCACATTTTGCCAGATATTTTCAAGTCCCTTAGGACGATTAGGGTACGATCCCGTTGTCATCAACCTGGTACAAATTAACATTCCAAACTGCTTCTTTAAAATTCCACTTGAAAAGCCTCGATGATAAATTGCTCAACATGGGAAATGAAGTTCATGGTCAGGAACTCATGGTCAACAGTAGAGTCATGACTGACTGATAAAAAATGCCTCACGTCTACATGCACACAAGGTTTATTTATTTTCATCTGAATAAATGAAATAACGGTGGGGTACTATGGCGATTCACACACTGTTATAGACTCTTTAGGAGGTGACATATATCATTCCCATTGGCCTCACTCTGATGGTAACAGCTTCTGCTTAAAAAAATGTTATCCTGTTTAGAAACTTTGCTTCCAATATAACTATTCTCTATAAAACTTATGGTCCCATAACGCTAATGCCAAAGTATGGACCGTCTTTTGTTGTCTACTTGTTGAGAATAAGATAGGCCGTACACCACTTTAAAGGTTGACAAACTTTGATAAGATTGTTCTCAATAGAAAATCTAGATATCAATAAATCCAGATCAAGGAGTTCAATCTAAGTTTTGAGCAGCATCCACTTCAATTGATAACAGACAGACGGACAGATAGACGCAAAGGTCAGGTGTCTACGCACTTAGATATAGCAGTTTAACATAGTGAAGTCGATAAAGCTAATATTATTGTCTTCTTTACGTACTGTCGGACAAATCATGCGGTGGGCAAGCAAAAATTTTGATCTTAGTGTACAGTCACGAAAACCAATATGGTGTGTACACGAAACAACTGTTAAAAGTAATTTGCTGGTACTCTGTGGGTTTTACGCTTTATTAACGAACATTTAAGCGATTTGAAAGTTACAGTTTTCCGAAATTTTATCCTGTTTCGGTTCTATCTCAAAGTAGAATCCCAAGTAAATAGCATTTAACGCCAACCGATGCAGATACCACCGAAGTCATTGGATGTGTGGCCCTCCGAACAGTTTTCGGTCATCGGTACCAAACTTAGCGGAGATTATCTATCTGCGCGGAGATATTATTGCCCACAAGTATGTGACAGACACTCAACTCTCTGTTCCTTATCTCTCATAGTCCAAAGCACTGTAATCCAACACGACCTGGGAGAGATCTGACGCTAGACCATCGGCTTAACGTACTTTCCGGGGCGTAGGGTTATCATACCAGCAGCTTTCAAATTGCGGGCTACTACTTAGGAGTTACGATATACGGTCACACACCGCAGCTACGGCTGCATACGGGCATTAAAAGCAAAACTGCAGGAACGGCCGACGCAGCGATGCTTATGAGGTTAAGCATCTCTGGACTGTAACTCAGGTAGATGATGATATCATAACTTGTTCGTTAGTACTTACCTCAAATAAGAACTAAAGGAAAACTGTATGGAATGTTTGAACGACATGGATTAGTCTTATTTACTACGTTCTTCCTATTAGTTATTTAGTGACCATTGAACTGTGGAGACCTTGAAGACTAAATGGTAGATCATGGGTAGATATCAGTAGTAGGGCAAACACCTGACCTCAAGTCTAAAATAAGAAATTTAAAGCGTTATTACCGACAACTGAGAGCATTTCTGCGCGCTGTCTTTTGTGACTTCCGACCTTCAACTAGTACTGATAATAAGAATATTGATTAGTTTTTTTTTATTCGACATTTTGTGATTATCTAATTTGGTTCCAAACTCTAGTTTTTAGAAACCACGGCTGATGATATATAGCCTTATCTTTGTCAGGAATAGGTCACATCATCATCTACCTAGCCTTTTCCGAAATGTGTTACAGTCGGTTTCCAGTTCGACGACACGGTTGGCGCAGTGGCTCAGGCAATGAACTGCTGCGCTGCGTGTCGCGGGTTCGATCCCCGCACGGAACAAATATTTGTAAGGCCTACAGATAGTTGTTCCGGGTCTGGGTATTTGTGTTATACAGGAGAAATTCCTAGTGTGAGGCAACGTTTTAAAAAAAAAAAAAAAATCTTAAGCCACGAGCTTTTTATTGAGGAATAAACTTAAGTAATTAAAAAAATTGAAGACGTGTTATCTACCAATCCGCACTGGGTCCGCGTGGTGGATTATAGCCCATCCTTCTCTCAGGATTCCCTGCAGTGGGAACATTGTAGGCTGATGGTGATAATGAAGGAATAAAATCAGCTCACAGGTAAAGGTCCTATCACTATCTATTAGCAGAGACTAACTTCCCCGACAGTAGGTGTCAACATCTACGTTAAAAATTACAAATGGATTTACTTACATCATTCTATTAATATGCGCACCAGCTGCTTCCTTTGGCAACTTTGCACATACATATGTATACATGTAGAAACATACTATAATAGCGGGTAGCTACTGCATTGTAATGAGGATAACACACAGGTGTGTGTCTATGTTGAACTCAGAGAGAATCATGAGATAAAAAATATGCTAATATACTGACATAATTGCTCTCAACGATTGACAAAAGAATACTTACGGTACCCATAAACTTGCTTCCTATAGACTTACTATATTTCTAATACTGTTTTAACATGACATCCCTCAAGCGATCGCGCTGGTCATCATCGGTGCAACCACATTTTCGCCAAACAAAATTACCGTGTCGGTCACGTGTTTTCCCTAGGCTCAGACATCCCTGAGACTGTCGCTCTCAGAAATGTTTAATGATTACTTAAGCCGTCATTAGTAATGGTTTGACATACAAAACCTTTACTAAGTGACGGCTTAAGTAATTATTATACGTCTCTGAGTACGGCAGTTAGACAGCTTTGTGATATCTACATTATTTTATAACTCGTACCACAAGACGTGTCACGCATTAAAAACTAGACCCATTCCTTCTAACGCATTTTTTTCGGTATAATTAGCAAGACATATAATCATCCAGTTTTTCTAATTTATTTCAAGTTACTCAAGGTTATAAAATGTCATTAGGATTTTGTAATGATTGTTTTCAAGGTTGTCGATGGAAAATTTGATCAGTTTTCCGCATTTTCTAAGCAGAAACGGAGGAAAATGCTACTTGTTGCCACAATAATAGGAAGTAAAATAATAGATTCTGCAGGAAAACCATAGGTTGAGATTACCTGTCATAATATGAGTTCTGGTATGAAGAAATAATCTACGACTGACAACGCATAGCTGGATTTATTTAGTCTATAACATAGAAGCATGAAAATTTGTACAATCGTAAATGAGTTTGTAAAAAAAAGAAAAAAAAAAGAGTTTGTGTATGGGCAGGCCACATCGCATTTATTTAATATTAATTATAGCAACATTACAGAATACACACACAAAAAAAAAATACCATTTAAATTAAAAATTAAATTAAATTAAACTATAGCTTTAACCACATAGATATTGTACAGAAACAAAAAATAACAAATAATAAACAAAAAAGAGAAAAGTTGCCTTTCATGCATCATCAATCAAAACAAGTTTAAGAAAAATCATCTTTCGTTCATCCTCTCACAGAAACACAAACATACACGACATACATCAACCCGCTTAGAAGTAAACAAATCACATTCTGGTGTCGATGCCAGTAGAGAATTCAGCATGGCAAGGGCTCGAACTAATGGAGAATTCAAGTGGGATACAGTGCGTGCAGAAGAAACATCTAATAAATTGTGTCCACGTGGTCTCAGTTGGTATTTGGGCACGGGAGGAACAAAAAGTCTCAAAAGCTGAGCCACTAGTTCGGGGCAATCCGACTCACCACGAAGGACACGACAGGCAAACATAAGTAAAAAGTAATTACGCCTGACTTCGAAAGAGTTGAATGACAACATTCCTTGTAAAAATTTAGTGGGATACAGAAAGGGATAGTACCCAAACAGTTTCTTAAATAAAAACCTAAGGAATATCTTTTGAACATTCTCCAGAAGCAAGGCGTAAGTACATTCATGATGATTCTATCCGATGTTAAAGCTCGTTCAACTTCACAAAAAATTCCAGCTGTATGCCTGACGACGAACGTCACGGTTTTGTACAAAGAAACATTGAGTTTGTACAAAAAAACATCGACAGAGAAGATCAAAATTAAGATTATTATCATATACATTCTCGTGTTTTACCAACTCGTATGATAAGAGAGGTTTCTCACATTTAATAATAATCACACAACGCCATCTAGTCCCAAGCTAAGCAGAGCTTGTGTTATGGGTACTAGACAACTGATAAACATACTTATATATTTCTAAATACATACATATTATAGATAAATTGCACCCAGACACAGAACAAATGATCGTGCTCATCACACAAACATTTGTCCTGGGTGGGAATCGAACCCACGACCTCCGGCATAGCAGTTAGGGTCACTAACCACTAGACCAACAGGCCAGTCATTTGCACATTTAACAAATACGAGTAACATTACGCAATTAAACCTGTTTATAAATTAAAAATCAACTAAACAAGTCCGTCACACTTCCATAACACAAGTTCATTATCTTCGAAATTTAAATATAGGTAATGAAATATTATATTCAAACATTATATTTTTGCAAATGTACCGAATTTTAATTGTATAGATGAATTTTAAATTATTTTTTATATGTAGCCGTGTTGTGTTAGTGTTAATGCAATTTTGATCAAAATTATTATTCTTTTTTGCATGATAAATGAAATGATGATTCTGTCTCAAATCAAACTTGTTGCATATTTAACTAGCTTTTGCCCGCGACTTCGCCCGCGTGGATGTCGGAAAATATCCCACGGGAATGTACTGCGTAAACTGAGAAAATCCTCTTTATTCTATATCCTGTGAGAATTAGAAAAAAACAGTTACGTAAATAACCTCCGTTAACTCCCCCCCCCCCCCCCCTCATATAAACTGTTTTGCCTGTTTTCAGTCCCACAGGAGTGTTAAAAAATCATTTGGGGTGCTTCCATAACTTGACTCATACACCAATTTTCGAGTTAATCAAGCCCCGCGATAAAATCCTCCCCTGTAAAAATGACTATCCTTTCTTATCCCGTTCATCAGGGCTCGATTTTCAAAAAACCCTGATACACGTTATTCTTTATTTTTGTTCTCAAGCATAAATACCAAGTTTCGAGTTAATCGAACCGCCCGTTGAAATTCTTCCATACAAACTTTGACACCCCTCAATCCCTCCTTAGGGGGTAGTTAGGAAAAATAAAAGTGACTTTAACATTATAATTGATTTGTTAGTTTCAAGTATATTAACTAAAGGAATAAGATTTTTCATACTATCTTTCATCCCCTATTTAACTCCCTTAGGGGTTGAATTTCGATAAATCCTTACTTATTCCGTGTTTACATTATAAAGGCAACCTCTGTGCAAAATTTCAGCTTTCTAGGTTCAAGGGTTTGGGCTAGGCGTTGATGAGTCAGTCAGTCAGTCAGGACTTCTCTTTTTATTTATATACATAGATAGATAGAAGATAGATAGATTTTCATCTTTTATTTTCTATAGGAGATGAATTTTCAAACATCATTTAGAGACAGCTAGAAAATGCCACACAAATACTATTGTTTGATAGTATTTGTGTGACATTTTCTAGCTCCAACGTTTTCTGTAAGTGAAATGATGTTCCTGACTGACTGACTGACTCATCAACGCCTAGCCCAAACCCTTGAACCTAGAAAGCTGAAATTTTGCACAGAGGTTGCCTTTATAATGTAAACACGGAATAAGTAAGGATTTATCGAAATTCAACCCCTAAGGGAGTTAAATAGGGGATGAAAGATAGTATGAAAAATCTTATTCCTTTAGTTAATATACTTGAAACTAACAAATCAATTATAATGTTAAAGTCACTTTTATTTTTCCTAACTACCCCCTAAGGAGGGATTGAGGGGTGTCAAAGTTTGTATGGAAGAATTTCAACGGGCGGTTCGATTAACTCGAAACTTGGTATTTATGCTTGAGAACAAAAATAAAGAATAACGTGTATCAGGGTTTTTCGAAAATCGAGCCCTGATGAACGGGATAAGAAAGGATAGTCATTTTTACAGGGGAGGATTTTATCGCGGGGCTTGATTAACTCGAAAATTGGTGTATGAGTCAAGTTATGGAAGCACCCCAAATGATTTTTTAACACTCCTGTGGGACTGAAAACAGGCAAAACAGTTTATATGAGGGGGGGGAGGGAGTTAACGGGGGTTATTTACGTAACAGTTTTTTTCTAATTCTCACAGGATATAGAATAAAGAGGATTTTCTCAGTTTACGCAGTACGTTCCCGTGGGATATTTTCCGACATCCACGCGGGCGAAGTCGCGGGCAAAAGCTAGTTAAATATGCAACAAGTTTGATTTGAGACAGAATCATCATTTCATTTATTATGCAAAAGTATAATAATTTTGATCAAAATTGCATTAACACTAACACAACACGGCTACATATCAAAAATAATTTAAAATTCATCTATACAATTAAAATTCGGTACATTTCCAAAAATATAATGTTTGAATATAATTTCAGTTTTAATTCATTACCTATATTTAAATTTCGAAGATAATGAACTTGTGTTATGGAAGTGTGACGGACTTGTTTAGTTGATTTTTAATTTATAAACAGGTTTAATTGCGTAATGTTACTCGTACTTGTTAAATGTGCAAATGACTGGCCTGTTGGTCTAGTGGTTAGTGACCCTAACTGCTATGCCGGAGGTCGTGGGTTCGATTCCCACCCAGGACAAATGTTTGTGTGATGAGCACGATCATTTGTTCTGTGTCTGGGTGTAATTTATCTATAATATGTATGTATTTAGAAATATATTAGTATGTTTATCAGTTGTCTAGTACCCATAACACAAGCTCTGCTTAGCTTGGGACTAGATGGCGTTGTGTGATTATTATTAAATGTGAGAAACCTCTCTTATCATACGAGTTGGTAAAACACGAGAATGTATATGATAATAATCTTAATTTTGATCTTCTCTGTCGATGTTTTCTTGTACAAAACTCAATGTTTCTTTGTACAAAACCGTGACGTTCGTCGTCAGGCATATAGCTGGAATTTTTGTGAAGTTGAACGAGCTTTAACATCGGATAGAATCATCATGAATGTACTTACGCCTTGCTTCTGGAGAAGGTTCAAAAGATATTCCTTAGGTTTTTATTTAAGAAACTGTTTGGGTACTATCCCTTTCTGTATCCCACTAAATTTTTACAAGGAATGTTGTCATTCAACTCTTTCGAAGTCAGGCGTAATTACTTTTTACTTATGTTTGCCTGTCGTGTCCTTCGTGGTGAGTCGGATTGCCCCGAACTAGTGGCTCAGCTTTTGAGACTTTTTGTTCCTCCCGTGCCCAAATACCAACTGAGACCACCTGGACACAATTTATTAGATGTTTCTTCTGCACGCACTGTATCCCACTTTAATTCTCCATTAGTTCGAGCCCTTGCCATGTTGAATACTCTACTGGCACCGACACCGGAATGTGATTTGTTTACTTCTAAGTGGGTTGACGTATGTCGTGTATGTTTGTGTTTCTGTGAGAGGATGAACGAAAGATGATTTTTCTTAAGCTTGTTTTGATTGATGATGCATGAAAGGCAACTTTTCTCTTTTTTGTTTATTATTTGTTATCTTTTGTTTCTGTACAATATCTATGTGGTTAAAGCTATAGTTTAATTTAATTTAATTTTTAATTTAAATGGTATTTTTTTATAATGAAAATCTCACGTTGGAGCTAGAAAATGCCACACAAATACTATCAAACAATAGTATTTGTGTGGCATTTTCTAGCTCCAACGATTTCTGTAAGTGAGTTTATAATCCAAAGCAAATATTTCACGGTAATAAATTGCAAGAGCAGTGGTAAAACTTCATCTTTTCCTTTAAAAATAAACAAAGTAAGCTTCAAAACCTGTTTATCAGTAAATCTCCGTCTTATTTGTCCGTATAAATAACGAACTAATTATTAGTCTCAAGTTAATAGTTAAAATAATTAGTAACGCCGGTTACTTTGTTGTTAACTGCTCAACAACGATTTGTTTTGTGATTTATACTTCGATCATTATTAATATTACAGTGTCAATGTCGTTTGAAGATGTTTGTGTCAACCACCAACCATCACGCAGCGATTCCTCTCCTAGAGCGAAGAACAGGGTGTCTAAAATGGCCACTTTAGCAGATCATCAGATCACAGACGTAGTCACTATTATGAATGGTCCATTTTACGAATTTTAACGCAATTCATGTTATGATCAGCAGTGGTTACGCCATTATGAATGACAGAATATGATGATAACGTATATTGAGATGGGATAAGTGGTAGAAGGGAAATTTTGTTTCGGTTAGCACGAGGTATTTTGATAAAAACCGGTGGTACTTCATGTAAAGACAACTTGATATATGGTGATCATATCTTCCATGTGATCGAAAGAGGTTATCAACTTTAGAGTGTTCTTTTATCACAAAACAATAGATGAAAATATTAGACCGTATCATGATATTCTAAAATGATCTCTGACGGCAACTAATCTTAATCTAGTTTATTGCCAACATGTTTCTATCGTGAATTCAACAAAATACAGACTCCTCTATTTTTTTCAATGTACTGGTTTATATTTACTGCATTTCAAGTCACCTACTTGTTTGTTCCTACCAACGTGTGCCCTGTGAAGCCTAGAACGGCTGTTCTAGGCTATACTCGTAAGTGGCTTACGAGTCGTGGTCATAGGCAAGGGTTCAACTCAGGCAGAAGCTTACTCTGTGAAAATTACTTCATTACTTATTGATAATCGCTGAATGACAATGTTGATGAATAAAGAGGGAGAGGAAGACCAAAGAAGAGATGGATGGATTGTGTTTGAAATGATATGCAGGAGTGAGGAGTAAACGATACCGCGAAAAAGACGTGTTGTACCGACTCTAAATAGCATGGACCAGGGCAGAAAGATGGTGACTCATTAATCACCGCTCACCGTCACAGAAAGGATGACTGTGGGACCTGTTCCATCAGCGGTAACCTAAGCTGATCATGTAAATGCTTGATTCCAAAACTCACGAAAATCATCCACCAGTCACAGTAAACAAGTCCCTCTCTACAGGTCATGGCAAGTACAACTATGGTCTTCTCCTGACATGCTTCATGCTGATCATCGCCATGGGTATCGACATCTTCGGTTTGGGCATCATCGTGACGGCTGCCACCTGCGACCTGAACCTCACCCTCAGTCAGATCGGCATCCTGTCCTCTATGTCTTTTGCTGGTAAGTTAGTAAGAACTTTATGAAAATTGGTATTTTCAGGTGATTCTTCAAACTTGTGACACTTTTCAACTTTTTTTTTTTTTTTTTTTTCTTTATTTATTTAGGGACATTTAACTTTTCAACTTGGTTTTACTTGTGGTTCTGGTTTTATTATTCATCATCATCAGTTCAGCCAAAAGACGTCCACTGCTGGACATAGACCTCCCCCAGGTGTGGGTACATTGACCGGTCCCGTGCGTCTCGCATCCCCACAATCTTCACCAGGTCATCGGTCCACCTAGTGGGAGGCCTTCCAACGCAATGTCTTCCGTTTCGCGGTCGCCACTGCAGAACTTCTCGGCCCTATCGGCCATTCATTCAAGATTTCATTCATTTTTAGTCAAAGAACAAACATACACATTTATGACATGTATGTAGCTGGCAGTATTGCAACGCCATCTATGCCACAAAAAAAGACTCAACATCAAAATTCTGCGACTTAAAAACTATTAGGAAACCCGACAACAACTGTTGGATAGTTGCCCATCAGAAGATAGAAAAAAAGAAAGAAAAAATGATGACGATTGCGATTGATTCGATTTGATGATGATGATGATGGTTGCGTCTAGTCAGAATATCCACCCTCATGAATGGGGAATGAAGAACTTTACACCCTGAACATTTTACCCTTGTATTTATACATATTACATCCTTTTATAAATATAATAGCAAAATCCTAAAACATAGCTTTGCTCAGTCTACGTTTCAAATATTATTGTTTTTTTTGTTTTAGGTAACTGTTATTTTGGCGCCCAGCTTAAATAGGAACAAACGTTGCACGTGTTTTTCAATACAATTTCTACATAATTTTTCAAAAGAGGTTTCACGTCCATGAAGCGCCAAGACCACTTTTAAATTAAATGACACAAACAGCCACATTATTTTCACATATACTTATATTCTTCCGAATTCTCCATTCCAATAGAAATAAAAAAATACAATTTAATTTTAGAACCGGCCTACAAAATGCAGTTCAACCAACTCTAAACTCGATATTCTTCAATATCCAGGTATAATAGTGATGTCATACCCTTGGGGCTACCTGTCGGACACCCGGGGCAGGAAGCTGGTGCTGATGTGGGCAATGTGCGGCAGCTTCATCAGCTCGGCCGTCAGCAGCCTGTCTCCCACCTGGCAGGTGTTGGCTGCACTGAGGTTTATCAGCTCAGCATTGTGAGTATGGGATTTTAAAACTTTGGGGCTGACTGAAAAGAAATATAATGTTGTTACTACCATGTATACATTTGAGATCTTAGAGGGCCTGGGTATAAGATTTGTGTTTGAATAATTACCTACGTTTTTTTTTTGCCACCGACTTCAGAAGCTGATTTTTCTTCCAAAGTTTATTTTTACATTAATTATTATACCTAGAAGTAAAAAAATCAAAGCAAAATGTTATTCCTAATTATAATCTTAAAGTTTAGCCTACCTAACTTGCCTATTCAACCTTTGAATACAATTTTAAAGTTTTAGTATATTATTATTAATTTATTTATTTTCAGGAAAGCTTACAGTCTAATAACTATAATTATTACAACAATATAATTCTAAATTGCTAATGTTATTGTATAGGCTTATAATTCCCCATGTAACATTTCAGATCGAGTGCAGCCGAGTCAGCGACGTACGCGCTGATCGGCGAGTGCTGCGGCACCAAGGTGCGCGCCAAGTACATGCTGCTCATCACTAGCGCGCTTATGATCACGCCTACTCTGTATTATAGTAAGTAGACTAGCTGATGCTCGCGGAGTCGCCCGCGTCAACTAATATACTAAAACCTTCCTCAAGAACCACTCGCACTCTATCCAATGGTGAAATAACAGCATGAAAATAGGTGCAGTACTCATTGAGTTTATCGCGAACATACAAACAGGCAGACGCGGCGGAGGACTTTGTTTTATAATATGTAGTGATGGTGACATGAAAGTAGTACCATACCATTGTGGAGCCCCACTGCAGGTTATGCGCCATCGCCTATCCTGCCCATCCTGCACAAATACTTGCACCTTTCAGGACTTACTCAAAGCAGAGTTGTGCAAGTGGCTACATATTGATCGACACGTACAGAAGAATAGTAAGCAGATAGTTGACTCGTTGACACAAAGCTACTGTCCTTCTTTCAAAGCTGGCTATCATTTCCATCGAGCACTGTGGACAAGTGCCTAAGGCTCTACGATCCAAGGGGGCCAAGTTCCTGATACATCTCTATAAACTGTCACAAGAAAAACCTCTCTCACATCTTGCATTCTGTTCCGGCCCCATTATTCTCAAGTGCCCAAGGTCTCCTATTGATGAAAGACGGTCCTGGCCCTAAAAAGTAGAAGCAAGAAATACATATACGGCAATATTCTCCGGCGCTTGTTAAAATAAAACTGCAATCATCAACCTACTAGACAACCGTAGGTATTGGATCATAACAGTTTAATGTATTGTGTAACAATTGAAATCAAGTTCGTACTCATAGGTCGAAATCTTTAAAAAAAAAATACCAGAAGTTAATTATAATCTCTTCTATTCTCAGTAACTGCCTACCTCATAATGAAGCTAGACTTCACGGTGTACCTCCTCGGCATCGTCTACCGACCTTGGCGGCTCCTGACCCTCATCATGGCGCTACCCCTGGGCATGGCAGCGCTGATGCTGCACTTCTTCAGCGAGAGCCCCAAGTTCCTCGCCAACGTGGGCCGGGGGGAGGAGGCTGTGAAGGTCCTGAAGAGGATGTATGTGGCTAATGGATATGATGGAGAGGAGTTTCCAGTGAGTATGGGTTTTTGAAGATCTTGGTTTTGTTTTATAGTGTACGTGCATTTGGCAAGAATTATCATAGCAATGTGTTGTATCCGCGCCCTTTCTATCTTTGCTACGAGTAGGTTCTTCGGTACAGGCGTTGTCTTGCATTAGCATGTAAATAGAAAATGTTCCTTTTGTTGACCAATTTAGCCTCAGCATAATTATTAACCTAATGATTGACGACTTTATACATTTCAGTATACATAGAACTTCTGTCATACTGTTATTTTGACATGCAGCCTACAGTCGGTGGTAACCTATGGTGGTAACCAACTCAGTAGAAGCTAGCATTTTTAACCGACTTCCTAAAGAGTTCTTGACTTGTTTTCTCAATTCGTCGGATGTTTAATTATTTTTTTTTTTTTGTTTTTCCCGGTTACTCAAAGATGGCTGGACCGATTTCGATTTTTTTTGTCTTTTTTTATTCTATTGTATCTCCAGCAATGGAGAGGGATATGCTCGGAGTTTCCTTGCATGATCGAATCATAAATGAGGACATATATGAAAACCAAGGTTACCGACGTAGCCCGAAGAATCGTCCGACTGAAGTGGCAATGGGCAGGGCACATTGCTCGCAGAACGGATGGCCAATAGGGCTGAAAAGTTCTGGAGTAGTGACCGCGAATCGGAAGACGTTGCTTTGGAAGACCTACCACGTCTAGGTGGACCGATGACCTGGTGAAGGTTTGCGGGGAGCCGCTAGATGCGAGACGCATGAGACCAGTCAATGTGGCGGCACCTGGGGGAGGCCTATGTCCAGCAGTGGACGTCTTCAGCTGAAATGATGATGATGATGACTTCACTAGGTCAGCTCAAAGTGTTACCACTGACGTGCGGCCACCTGTACCATATTTTCTTTAAAAAAATGTTACATGTGTAAATGTTAAATGTATGCTATTGTTACGTCGGTCATCTAGAATCATCGAGAAACCTCGCTAATAACTGAGAAGTACGCGTGAATTCTAGTAGGTACCTAATTCCATTCTGTAGGTAGTTAGTCGGCCGCCCGACGTCAGCGGTACTTGCATTGTAATTTCAACCGTATGCCTACGGCGTAAAGTAACTTCTTCTTTGTTGGTTAATTTATCTTTAAGTTTATTTTTTTGTTAATGTTTTTCTGGATGCTTTATGGAATAATAGCGAACTTTCTCGAATATCTATTGTGTGTTTGGGGTATAAAAGGACCGAGAGAGGACGCAGCGAGACAGTCTACTTTTAAGCGAGACAACGAATGGTTCGAAGAGATATCAAGTGCGCTAAAGTGTTCAGTAGTGTTTTGCGATTGTTTATAAGTGTTTTGCGAGTAGTAAAGTTATTTCGTGTGTTCAATTGGTAGTGTTTTTATTTATCCCATACCCAGCTCGTAACAATTTGGTGTCAGAAGTGAGGGATAAATAATGCTGATTCTACCCAAGGACGACACGGATAGTATCCGTACTAGGAGTCAGCGACAACAAGGTATGGACCAAAGGCGATTTGGTGACTCTCCGACACAGACACCGGGCGGTGTCCAGCCTACGTCAGAGCCAGTCGCTGGCCCATCCGGAGCTACCCCAGCATTAGCGGTGCCTGACTTGTCTGCCTTAATGGCGCTGCTGGAAGACCAGGCTCGCCGTCAAGAGGAGCAGGCTCGCCGTCAGGAGGAGCAGGCTCGTCGTCAAGAGGAGCAGGCTCGTCAGTTGCAGGAACAGATGCAACGGGACAAGGAGGAACAGGCTCGTCGTCAAGAGGAGCAGGCTCGTCGTCAAGAGGAGCAGGCTCGCCAGTTACAGGAACAGCTGCAACGTGATAAGGACGAGCAGGCTCGCCGTCAAGAAGAACAGATGCTCCTGATAAAGGATCTTCACGCATCAGTGGGCAAAGAGCTGAGCGTGATGAAGGAGCAGGTACAGCAGCACGACGACCGTATCGCAAAGGCCGAAATTCAGATCGCCGATGTGAAGAAGGCCTTAAGTGAAATTAAGGTTGGAGATGGGGTTGTGACGTCAGTGATTGCTGCACCTTCGGTGCGCGGGTTTAAAGTGCCGCCATTCGACGGAACATCATCGTGGTCGGCCTATAAAATCCAATTTGAGGCCGTTATGAAGGCGAATGGGTGGACCAAAGCGCAAGCCATGACAGCGCTCACCTTGGGTCTCCGAGACCAGGCCCTTAACATTCTTGAGGCACTTGGCAAGGATGTGACCTACGAACAGCTGCTGGAGGCATTAGAGTCTAGATACGGCGACGCGCACCTGGAGCACGTCTTTCGTGCCAAGTTAAGGGATCGCGTTCAACGTAGTGCCGAGAACTTACAACAGTGGGCCCTGGAAGTTGAAAAGCTGGTTCGGAAAGCATACCAGTCCGCTCCTGCACTCATCGACGGAAATCTAGTACAGGCGTTCGTAGATGGAATTCGCGACTTGGAAGTTCGAGCTGCTGTGAGACTTGGGCACCACGAGACGCTGAAAGACGCCTTGGCCCATGCTTTAGAAGTGGAGACAGTGAGGCAGGACCACCGTACGCAGCATATCAGAGAAGTTGTGGCATCACCTACACGCGACCGTCTGCATGGGTACAGTCCCAGCTGCTACACCGGTAAAGAAAGGGATCATGTTGGCTCAAGCTGTCCGAAGCATGTTATGGTTACACCTGTACGCCAGCGTCCGCTAAAGTACAGTCCTAGGTGCTACACTTGTGGGGAAAGTGGTTACCTACGACCAAACTGTAAAAAGCGACGCACACTGAGGGAAGATCGATCACAGCAGGAAAAGTTGACTGATATGACTGCCCAGCAACAGTGGAGAACTCGCGGTGACGAAGACGTACTGGCAAGACCTTGGCGTGAAGACTGTATGCAGAGGTCCAGGCAAGAAACTAAGAGAGTTGTGTCTGTGAGGAGGCTGAGAACAGATCTCAGCGACGAATGGAAGGAAACCATACAGCAGGCTCAGCAAAATGACTTGGACATTAAACCGATCTTTGACTGGATCAAAGCTGGTGCTCCGAAGCCCAAGTGGAGTGATGTGGCTGCGATGAGTTCCATCACTAAGAGTTATTGGGCACAATGGAACAGCTTGGTGATCCAGGATGGAGTGTTGTGCCGTAAATGGGAAAACGCTCGAGGAGACAGCTGTCATCTGCAAATGGTTGTGCCTAAAGCTAAGGTACCGGATGTTTTACGGTTGTACCATGATGGATGCTCAGGAGGACATATGGGGGTAAAAAGGACTCTACTGAAGATCAGAGAGCGCTTTTACTGGATCCACTGTCGAGATGATGTGGAGGACTGGTGTCGCAAATGTACCAGCTGTGCGGCTGTGAAGGGACCCCACACACGAAGCAGAGGTGCATTAAAAGTGTACAACGTTGGAGCCCCCTGGGAGCGGGTAGCACTGGACGTAGCAGGACCATTTCCAGAAAGTGATAGCGGAAACAAGTACTTCATGGTTGTCATGGACTACTTCACCAAGTGGCCAGAAGTCTTCGCCATTCCTAACCAAGAAGCCACAACAGTCGCAGATAAATTGGTTCAGGAAGTCTTCTGTCGTTTTGGAGTACCCTTAGAAATTCACAGCGATCAAGGGAGGAATTTTGAATCGCAAGTTTTTCAGGAGACTTGTCGATTGATGGGTACACACAAAACTAGAACCACCTCTTACCACCCACAATCTGATGGAATGGTGGAAAGATTCAACCAGACGTTGGAGAGATATCTGGCAAAAGTTGTGGAAAGCAGGCAAAAGGATTGGGACAAGCACATACAGCCGTTTCTTCTGTCCTATCGGAGTGCAGTTCACGTAAGTACGACTGTAACTCCAGCCTTCGCGAACTTTGGAAGGGAACTACGGTTGCCTGCAGATTTAATAACTGGAACTCCCCCTGATGTCCCACGCAGTGTAACGGATTACGCAAATGACCTGCGTAACAAGTTAAATGATGTGTATGAGCATATCAGACAATCCGGACAACAGATGTCTGAGAAGATGAAGACCCGTTATGATCGGAAGGCAAACAGTAGGGGTTTCGATGAAAGTTCTCTGGTGTGGTTGCATAACCCAGTGCGGAGCAAGGGAAAGTCCCCGAAATTGCAAGCAAAATGGGATGGACCATACCGAGTTGTGACCAGGATCAACGATGTCACCTACCGAATACAGAAGGGTCCGCGAGGTGCGCCTAAGGTTGTGCATGTAGACCGATTGGCACGATATCACGGGACTAATGATGCTCGGGACGAGCATGTCTAAGGAGGGGGCAGTGTTACGTCGGTCATCTAGAATCATCGAGAAACCTCGCTAATAACTGAGAAGTACGCGTGAATTCTAGTAGGTACCTAATTCCATTCTGTAGGTAGTTAGTCGGCCGCCCGACGTCAGCGGTACTTGCATTGTAATTTCAACCGTATGCCTACGGCGTAAAGTAACTTCTTCTTTGTTGGTTAATTTATCTTTAAGTTTATTTTTTTGTTAATGTTTTTCTGGATGCTTTATGGAATAATAGCGAACTTTCTCGAATATCTATTGTGTGTTTGGGGTATAAAAGGACCGAGAGAGGACGCAGCGAGACAGTCTACTTTTAAGCGAGACAACGAATGGTTCGAAGAGATATCAAGTGCGCTAAAGTGTTCAGTAGTGTTTTGCGATTGTTTATAAGTGTTTTGCGAGTAGTAAAGTTATTTCGTGTGTTCAATTGGTAGTGTTTTTATTTATCCCATACCCAGCTCGTAACACTATTTTCATTTTTCTCTGGTTCATGTTCTTCAGCCCGCCCATTGTAGCTCTTAATTAAAAAAGTAATCCCTTTCTTGTTCCACAAACAGGTGAAACAGGTCTACCTAGAGGACGGCAACAAGGACGACGTGGGAGTATTCTCTCTCCACTCTCTGTGGGCGCAGATAGCTCCTCTGTTCAAACCGCCGCTCTTGGGGAGGACGGCTCTCTTGTACTACCTTACCTTCGTCACTTACATCGCGTGAGTTTTAATTCATCTAAAGCTATTTAAGAAACCTAGACTACCTCGTAAGTCTCGGGCAAAGTGTTATTGGGATTTTCCTTAAGGAATTTCTCGGGTCTAACTCGTGCCCGATTGATGGCAATAGGCGCGCTGCTATCACAAGGGTCTTAAACATAACTGGTGCTCTTATGGGTACATCTCTGCCTAACCCTTGGGGGATTACAAGCGTGATATTATGCTATGGATATGAATAAAATAGATCTGGAAAAGATAGTAGGAATGAGTCTCTTTCATATCAGTATGTATGAGAAAGAAAATGAAGCCGTGACGTCAGACAGGTAAGATTTAAAGAAAACATAATCCTTGTTTAGGTACGTGCAGTCGACTCGGATCGTTGTGTATACCAGTACCATACATGATTACGTGATAATACGTGATTAGTTTCACACCGGTATTGAATCGCCTAAAAAGACCGACAGCGACATCCTTCGCAACACATCGAACTAATTGGCAAATCCTACATCGCGCTATCATAAGTTATCCGAGATTAGCCTATATAGAAAATCCCAACTTACATTATGTTGGACAGTTAGCCCACCAGACACACAATTCATATAAAAAAAACTACGAGTGCATTACGTCATTCCCCAAGCCACCACGCTGAACCACATGCCACTGAATGCCCGCAACAACGAACACTGCGAGCACACCGCAACAACGAATGCACTAGACTCCGAATCACGAAACAACGAATGCACGCCGCAACGCCCCCTGTTCCTCATACCCCCAAAGACCCATGTTAATACTTCAGTACATTATCTGTGACTGCCCAGCAGCCAAAGGCCCGTTAGTAGTTTGTCTTTCTGTAATTTTAAATTGAAACACGCCGTTAACCCGCACTGCCATTCCCTCTCAAAGAGAGGAGGACTGTGTCCCAGCAGTGGGAACATTAATAGGCTGTTGATGATTGATTAGCAAAGTTTTGCCGCCATAAGTAATATTATGAAACGTGGAAATGTGTCTTGCTGACTATTACTTGAAAAAGCCGTATACTTTGTATTTTATTTGTTCAATTATTTGGTACTTATAAAAATAATTGCTAGTCCAATAATCACCCCAGAGTCGTAGCTAAAACAAAGTCCACTCTTTTTGCTACTCCTCTGGTTTTATTTTTGTAATATTAAATTACTTTGAAAACCATTTTTTTAAATAAATGCTAGTAGGGTTTGTCTTAAGCTCAATCTTTTAATTTGTATTGTGTTTTTGTTGTCTTCACACATGGTGTTCATATAATAATAAAGAAGCCATTAATTAACATATAGAATAATATCTAATTTAATCCAATCAATATTTAGCTAGAAAAAACACGTACGGTTTTTTCCATTTTATAAGGCATTTGTTATTTGATCTTTTTTGGTATTTACGCGGAATTGTAGGAGATCCTTGCGTCGTTTTTCCTTAATGCTGAGGGTCGTGGCCTCTTTGGATCACTTTATCCCGGACTGCCTTGCGCCAGCTCACTCTGTCTTTAGTAGCATGTACCTAAGGCATGGCAGACTGAAGTGTTTAGGGCAGAGCGTAACTGGTCTGACCAGTGCATTGGGCTTCTGCCTGTAATCAGCAGCTTTTATAAGTTCTCGCCTCTTTTTCTGGCAATGTGCCCAAAGAACTCAAAGCTTCTTCTCGAGCATATGGTGCTGAGCCACATTGGTAGCTTGAGCTCGGTTAGGATTGAATCATTGGTTCGGTGTTCTGTCCAATGAATTCCGAGCATTTTTCTCCAGCACCACATCTCAAACGCATCGATGCGCTGGCGGTCACCTTTCCTGAGCGTCCAGGTCTCTGCACCATAAAGAAATATGGAGCGAGAAGTTATATTTAGGTACTCAAATAATCAATCGCATAATTTCAAATTTGGTAGTTCTTAGGTTAAATCAAAAAAGCTAGGTGCTTTTATAATGACGAGACTGATTTAAGTTACTTATTAGCATAATCATCGCCAGCAGTACTACCAGGTCATATACTTGATATTCTTTAAACTTGAGATTCTGTTTGACGGCATTTATTATCTATCTTTTTGTATCGAAGATATTTTTTCCCAACATTCTATTTTTTCTGCTATTTTGTCTTTTCTATGTTAACCGGTCAGCATTTCATTTTCTAAGTTTGGAATGTCTCCCAACTTCTGCCTCAGTATCTCTCTCAGGAAACCATTCAATATGGCCTGATGATTCGATTGGTTGTACATTCGTGATTTGAGAGAGTGGAACATCATCATATTTTTCGTCGACAACAGAGTCATCTGACGAAAAATCCAACAGTGACTCAGTAGCAACTTTCGGAAGACATGATATGATATTAGAGTTATGGATTGCCTTTGTTACGCTAAAAAAAACTAACTGAACGATTCTCTCCTCCACACACAGTAACAATAGCTTCGCGATCATCCTGCCAACAATCTTCAACATCTTCTTCACGTCTTACGCATCCAGTTCAGCGGATGCCTCGTTTTGTGATCTCTTCCATCTCAGCAACACCACCGCTGTTGAAGTTAAACAGGTAAATAAACAGTTGCTAGAGTCGAAGCTATGTGAAAGTCACCAAGTGATCATGAATTAAAACACCAACGTACATGACACATGTTATGATAACATGACGGCGCAGTGGCTGAGCGATTGGCTGCTAGGCTTCGTGTCGCAGGTTTCGATACCGCGCGGAACATAGTATAATCTGTTCGTATCGCCTACAAGTAGTTGCTCCGAGCCTGGCTGTGTGTAGGAATTAAAATATTTGAAGACGTTTAAAAAAACAGTCATAGGTAATTAAAGATTCAAGATTTTGTAAAAAAATATTTAGGTACATGGAAACCACGAAAATTAGGTAAAAATGGATGAACAAGGTCGAAGAAGGACGAAACTATAGAGGATTGGCTGCGGGTTGTTTGAAAGAGATACCGCGGCCTCGGCAGAAGTAGAAGTCTGACACTCCCTTTCGCTCTGCCCAAGAGCTGGAGGTGATGATTTCCCAACCCTAAAAAAAGGTATAGAGGTTTTTTCTGTTTGGACAGACGAAATTACAAACGAATTTATATCCCTCTAATAAAAATCTGACGAAAGGTTAATCGTCAGATTTTTATTAGAGGGATATAAATTCGTTTAATATACAGGGTGTAAATTAACCAACGTCAACCAAGCATTCTGTACATCAAACTAAGTACCATTACGCAAAATTTTTTGCTGGAAAACGACTTTTTTTTTGGGGTCAAAAATCACTTTTTACGGTAAAACTCAATGAAGCACACTTAAAACATTGTGCTAGTGGATGCTTTGAATAGTAAACGAGTCATGGAGGTAATTTAAGTAAAGTTATAACCTGAAAAAATTGTATAGGTACATATACAAAAACAGCTGTGCAAAATTTGGGTCTTTGACCCAATTTCTCCGTAACTAGGGGGTTCCCAGGTATGGTCTAGAACCAAAAAATGATCGCAGTGGTGGGAAGAACAAATGCTTTTCGTTTGCGTTAAGGGTTCTTTTACGCCCTTTATTTATCGAATTTGACTTATTTTATCAGTGTGACGGTAAACAATAATATGTTTCTATGCATCAAAACAGTTATAGTCATAAACACTAACATTTCAAGCTTTCTTACAGGAAGTATCAGAATGCAAGAACAGCGTAGAAGACAACACCATCTGGGCAGGATGCGCGCACGGGATGTCCTTCTTCATTCTGAACGCGCTCATCTCGCAGTGCGCTGGCAGGAGAAAGGTATGTAACATGCTTTGGACTCCAAGACCTCAGGATGTAAAGGTTTTGATGGCGTCAGTCTGTAGACCACAGACTGCAACGACTGTGTCGCCCAACTGCAATGACAGATGGCGTGACAGTAGTGTTTTTTTTTACCGACTTCAAAATAGAAGGAGGTTCCGCATCAGAATCTTATATTTTTTCGATTCGATTTCTCGAAGACGCCTGATCCGATTTAGAAAATCCTTTTTTTGGTTTGAAAGGGTATACTTTCCAGTTGGTCGCATTACCCGGTCAGGATCTGATGATAGAATCCCGGATAAATCCAGGGAACTCTTCAAAAATCAAAACTGCAGAGGCACTGTCGATATCGCCCACGTTTAGCGTAAATCATGTTACCGTTTGCTGCTTGTCGTCTTTGTCATAATTGTATCTAACTTAACTTGGCCAACTAACAAAACCAGTATTTAAACTAACCGAAGAATTGGAAGACATGTGACTTCCAGCAACCAACACTCGGTCCACATTGTGGTTCATAAACAAAGACAAGGCCTGTATTTAAGAGGAGGCTCCCTAAATTGTATGTTAATTTGCATTAATATTCGGAAACAGTCGTACATACAATCAAAATGGAACTTTAGTATATGATTTATTGGATCTTTTTCTTTCCATGTACAAGACAGTTACGTAATTGTAGCATATTCGCTCGATTCATTTTTTATTCGAAAATCATGTCTTTTTTAAGGATTATTACATTTTTCCTCAAGATTGCTCCGCCTTCATGTCTAAAATACATGTTCACTGTAAGAAAATATAGTTTACTATCCAGCCACAAGATATTTTTTCTCCAGATCAATTACTACTTTAGTTATAAACGAAATAAGAATTGAGACTTACGACATTTAGTTTCGTGCTCGAACGCGATCAAAGAGCGCACGCGGTATTCGACTTTATTACTGATGTGCTAGCGTCTAGCACATCGCGCGGAGTGGCGGGGTGCATGGGGCGGAGCTTGCGTGGAAATTATTTTAGAGTGCCTGGTCTTAAGCAGTGGAAACACATTAGCTTGTTTTCATATTATGTTACCTTATTTTTAACCGGGTTCCAAAAGGTGGAGGTTCTCAATTCGTCGGTTCTTTTTTTTGTATTTTTTAGGGTTCCGTAGTCTTTATGGAACCCTTATAGTTTCGTCATGTCCGTCTGCCTGTCTGTCTGTCCGTCCGTCTGTCCGTCCGCACTATATCTCAAGACTCTATAGTTCTAGAATAAGCTATAATTTGGCATGAATATAATTATAAATGAGCTACGCCGATACAGTGCTAAAGTAAAATATTAAAAAATGCCATCTCCACACATTAAAGTGGGGATATTTTTTTATTTCTCGTTAAGTACATTGTGTGGGATGTCGTTGAATAGGTCTTTAAAGTTTCAACAGGGATTCTTTTGTGAATTATTACGAATAAATATAGAATATGATTTTTTTTTATTATGAAAAATGGTGTTAGTGAATGATACCTAATGCCTAGAAACAATTTGGACGGTGACTAAAAAAACATCTTGTTTATCTCACAGGCATGCTGGTTTCTTCACGATGTTATGCTGTCATTAACTACAACAAGCGCAGAATTCCCATTCTAAAAATAAAACAATTGCAAAATATAAATAAAGTTCTTCAATCAAAGTTGTTAACTGCCTCAACTAGATACTGCAAGCAACTGGCTGACCAAAGTAAAACAAATCACATGATAAATAATTATACCAAATTAAATAATTAAGCAATCTGGTCCAACAGCATACGTTGCTAAGCTCTACTGACCCCATATTTGTATGTTGCCTTGAAACAAGGTAACTCATTTAAAACTTGGCTAATACCAACCATCAAATTGCATGTTACTATGAATCAATTAACAAGGAATTATGCAAAGTTCTAATCCAAAAATGGCTATTTGGGACTCTTGTACCTATAGGTAAGTTATGGGTCCGAGACGCATACTTACCTGTTTTCTAATGTCATGTTATAATTACTAATACTTTTTATACCTACATATCTAGTTATAAGGTTCATAATAATATTGGCTTTGTTATTTATTACTGTCAAATAGTCAACCTTTCGAGTTAACATTAAGTAACACGCTAAACTCTTAACCAATACACCCCTTCGACATGCGTGATGAGAAAAGATTTTTTATTTTATAAAAATTATATAAAATGTGATAATTTAGCACTTCTAAGGCCCACTTGCGCCAGGCTGGGTTAACACCGTTAACCCAGAGGTAATACTACTTTGGAGTTAAATTCTAATTATGTCTTCCACCATCAAGAGTTAAGGCTTAACCATGAGTTAATTTTTAATTATTTAACCCACTGATGT
The DNA here is from genome assembly GCA_932274075.1 of Diarsia rubi. Classification (NCBI taxonomy): domain Eukaryota; kingdom Metazoa; phylum Arthropoda; class Insecta; order Lepidoptera; family Noctuidae; genus Diarsia; species Diarsia rubi. The sequence continues at coordinate 982,863 of OW026420.1, read as the reverse complement.
GCTAGGGTTAAGTCTACTAACTCTGGGCTAACCCAGAGTTAGTAGACTTAACTAATAATGTCAAAATTGAGATATTTCAGGCTAAGTGCGCTTTAGTTGTGTCTCGTGTTTGTTGCATTCAGTGATATCGGTTTTATTTTATCCTGAAAATGATAAACGAATGATTGTTGTCTGATGATGATGAAGAGATCATCGACTACATTAGTTCACTTTTATAACAGAAGAATTGCAGAACGGACTGATCATTTTTACTAAGAGACAAAGGTTTTCATAGAAGATTACGTCTACAAAAAGAAACTGTTCTCTATAAATATTAGATACAATTGAAAATAGACTGCAATATACAAATGCGAATAAAAAGTAATGTAGGTAGGTGACATGTAGGCATGTGACCTACATTACATTTTCAGTGATTAGTGCCTCTTCAGTGAACTCCTTTTACAATAGACTGCATAGAATTAAAATCTTTTACTACTCCCAACCAAGCTTTTTGTTTTTGTAGAATGTTGGCTCCATCAGTTTTTTTGTTTTCTACAATGTGTTTATATTTTTCTACTACATCGCACAGTAACAAATTGTCGCTATTTGTGAAATTTAGGCCACGTAACCGAGGTTTCTTTTCCATTTTGAAGATCTTCCGCGTCCGTCTGGTTAATTTATTTCACAAAATAATAACTGTAAAGTCAATATAACGCGACAAAAAACAACGTGTATTTTTTTAATCTGACATAAAGAAATAGACATATTCAAAGTACTGTGAAGCGAGAGAGAGAGAGATATTTTGCCAGATGTTAAAAGAATGAATGAACATGACAAGACTAGGGTTAGTTGACTCGGGGTTAATTTTTACTGGTGCAACTTAATATGCGAGTTAAAAATTTAGAACATTAAAACTGAGTTAGTAAACCTCGAGTTATTTATTTTACTCAAAGTTTTGGTACAAGTGGGCCTTAATTGTCACACGACAATGTCACTGACTTCAGAAGCAGATTTTTCTTCTGAAGTTAATTTTCTCTTTTTGGTTTTTTTTGAAGTCGGTTGTTTTTTTTTTGAAAAAGATTTTTTATTTTAGTTGTAATAATATATACCTAAAAAAATAAAATATTCACTATGGATTTAACATTAACACAAGAAACCTATCCCTTAACCTTCAAGACTACCTTATTATTGCTTTCAACTCCTAACCTTTTGAGGAGTAGTGCCTTCCAACATCAGCTCATCAACATGAAGTGATGACTTATATAGCGTCCGAAAGAAAAAGCACAAAACACGTAATACGTGCAAATGAAATTTGAGGGTTGCCCTCGATTTCTCTGGGATCATCATGGTTTCCGTGCCGTTTTACAATCCTTGAAATATCTTCTATCCAATAAAAAAAGAATCATTAAAATTGTTTCATAAACGACGCAGTTAGTAGCAAACACACTTAAATAAGCGAAAAATATTCATAAATAAAAAAATGTTCATAAAATTAAAAGTAGGTACTTGGCCAAACTATGTTAAATTTTATGGGACTAAATGGCAACTATTCCGCATCAAATTAAAAAAGAATCACGTAAATCGGATCATAAATCTCAGCGTAATCGGTGTACCTACATACATAAAAAACAACATACCGATCGAATTGCTAACCTCCTCTTTTTGGGAATTCGGTTAAAAAGAAGAAATAAGTGTGCAAAATTAGATTTTTTTTCAACTTAATAACATAGATACAATTAACCGGAAATTTTCAGGAATAAAAAAGCTGGTTCTTTTCTAGCCAAGATTGTTCATGATATGTAGTTATTAGTTTATTTACTCATTGTTTTCTTAATATTATTAACATAAAGTGTATTTTTATTCAACTATTTACCTACAAAGTTTTAATTGCTCCATATGTGCGCAGAGTGTATTAAATATCTGCAAAGTCTAAGTATCTGGCATAATTATTTTATTAAATATAAGATAATCACACGTAATGATGTTGCCATCCAGGCCGAAGCTCTAACAAGATCATAATGTTTAATTTTGTTAATTAATATAATAATAATAAATATTACACACAGATCATGAGTTTCTATGATGTTACAATTTTTACAGAAAAGTTGTAAAGAGAATTTGAAGTTAATTAGACAGACGAGAACACCCAGAGATAATGTGACGGATTGATTCGTCCGCCGCGGAGAGTGGCATGCAACAAAGTTAATTTGCAACACAGTCGGGTAAAAAGGCTGTAGCTTATTTTATGAAAAAATTATTAACTGCCTGACTTTGTACCATAACATTTAGGCAGAAATCGTAAAATAAGTTACGATTTAAAATTTGAACAGAGTAAGTAGTTAACAAAAAAAATCGAATTAGTCCGTCAGATAAATTTCCAAAAAATATTGGACATGTACCTATTTTTTCTTATTTTTTCTATTTTCCTCTTTTTGCACGTAATGAAAAGAGAAGACGAAAAAAAAATAGGAAAAATCCTGTGTGACGTCACATCGCACAATTTTTTTTACTACGTAGTGACGTCAAAAGCCCCAGCTCACGATCTTTGACGCGTTTTAATTTCGTCATTTTTTATTCATTTGATAAAACAAAAAACACAAATCTAAATATTAGTCCGGTCAATTTAGACATTCGAAGGTGCATAAAGTCGCAACAAGCTGAAAATCAGTCAAATTGTTCAAAACATCATTATAAATAGAATTTCTAAGTTCCCCATCATTCCCGTGTATGGAAAAAAAGTTACTCGGGGTCAAAGGTCACTCCGCCCTGTATCTCGAAATCTATTCGACGTATACATTAAAAAAAAAACAAAAAAATATTAGGGAATTAAATTTTCTACACTATTGATATGAAATACAAATGCCAAAAACCCATAGGAAACGAGATACTTCCAAAAAAACGATTTTTGTGACCTTTGACCCCGAGTAACTTTTTTTTCCCTACACGGGAATGATGGGGAACTTAGACATTTAATTTATAATTATGTTTTGAACAATCCTACCAATTTTCAGCTTGTTGGGAATTAATGTAACCTCACCCCTATTTTTTGGTCTAATTTGACCGGACTATATGTCGATAATCTAACTGACGAACTAAACAGAATCATATTTGTTTACTCAGGACACATCCCTTTTGAAATACGCTCAAACAATAAAAAGCATAAAAATGTTTAAACACACAATCACGCTTGTTATTTCCGAAGGATTAAGCAGAGGTAACACCAATAGTACTCCCACATTCCGCCCGTAATGCTGAAGTCCCATGTAATAGGGGCGACCCTATTGCCTATTTCTCCACTATTTATTAAGTATCTGTTCTTCCACAGCCCCTGACGATTATAATCCTGGTGATAGCAGCGATAGCAGGCGTCGGTATCAACAACACTGGTGAAGCGATCTCGGGGCTGGTCCTCTTCTACATATTCCTCACCACGGCCATGGTCTTCGGAGTCATTTCCTCGTACTTTGTGGATTTGTATCCGACGTCTTATAGGTAAGCTGGTTATTTACGTACCTGCATTCCTCATTCTCAAGCGTTATCGGGACTAAATCTGCGACTGTGAGAACACAAAAAGAGGATTTGATCTGCAGATCTGGAAAAAGCAGAAGCAAATCATTCGTGGCGTTGAACGCACATTTTCTCTCACGGAACACTCTGAAAGCCCTCGTTTTCAATTAGATAAACGTATAATGATATAATCTAGATGAAGGCCTCATATTTTATCCCTCTAAACGCTGACGCCAGTTTTAAAGCAGGTGATGAAACAATTTGTTCCTAACTACCCCTTTTAAGGTGCTGGCTGCACAAGGGTGGATTGGGACCAAATCATATATAAATCTTTTTGAAAATAAAAGAGGGCACGGCTTTAGTTTGCATGGAAAATGTTTCCAATGCCGCCAGCCCACACATACAAAGTATAGCCAGAACCGGGCACAATATCAGCCTCCATGGCTGCGACAGAAGAATTCCTGAAGAACCCAATAACACTTTGCTCGACCCGTGAATTCTACCCAGGAGCCTTTAAACCTCATGCTCAAACATCGCGGCTAGGCCGTCTACGCCCTCTGCTCAAGCGCTCGTTTACGGAGACGTGGAGCGTCGCGCGGCGCGTGTAGAAGGCTCGTCGCGTGCTATTTTATTCATTTACTGAGAGGCGAGTCCACCGCAACAAACGCTGCATTTTAAACTAACGAGCGAAAAATCGCTTCTCGTAAAATCTTCGTTTGAAATCGTTACCGTTTTCACACATGTGCCTGAATGTGTGCTTGAACTAAAAACGCACAACGCGCCGCGCGACGCCCCGCGTCACCGTAAACGAGCCCTTACACCGTCAATTTCGAAAAGTCCAAAAGCACGGTGTGGTGGTGTGTAGTGGTCCGGGTCAACCCAGACCACCACACCACTTATTATTCAGCACATATGACGTTTTAAACCTTCACCTGCAAGCTAGTCCCAATCATCATCCTTCTTTTATAGTTATCCCAATTAATTTGCGGTAAACGCAGCCTGTCTTCTTCTTCCATACTAAGTACTCTATTCCTAGATCGCCTCCTCAGCAGTCATCTCCATTCCAGCCATGTCATCCTTCAAGCTAGTCCCAATAAGGCAGGTTGTCGACCTGATGACCTTATGACGTATTGATAACGTTTCTCGTTCCCAGGGGTATGATTGCCTGCCTTGGCATGATGGTGGCTCGACTGAGTGCGTTCGCAGGCACCAACATATTGAGTGGAGCCATGACAGACCACTGCTCCGCGGCATTGTATTCAGGAGCTGGGATTGTCCTCAGTAAGTATACTCAGCAATACAAAGGATGGACGAATGACTTAGATGAAGGACACGGTAACATAATGGGCCTCACCAAAAGGGTCCTCAACCACGGTGACTTTTTGTAGCGATGATGTCGTATGTTCGCATCGAGACAGTCGCGATGCGGTCTGTTACAGTTTGCCTAAGTTAGGTAAAACCCCTAATAATCATTATATTCGCTTACTTAGATTCATCATGCATGGTCATCATTTTTAAAGGAAGCAACGACTGACGCTCCCTCAGAGCATTAGTCTCGGCCCGGTCGCGAACCGATCACCATCGATTTCCAATCTCTGTGTCTACCAGTTCGTATTCCATTCAACTGTTGTAATAATAGTCCAACCCCTAATAAATCTAATCGGTGTATACAAAGTGTTTTTTTTTAAAAAGCCTTTTTCGGGGTCCCATATAACATTGGTGGCAGCTTAAGGGATTTTTAGTGAAAATAAATCCTCGGAACGCCTCTGAACTCAAAAAAAAAAGAAAAAAAAAACAGTGAAAAGTGAAAGTGAAATTTGTATCTCTGTATCGCCGTTACTCCTCGCCGTATCTCGTCGCCGTATCTCGTCGCCGTATCTTGTCGCTGTGCCTCCTCACCGTGTCTCCTCGTCGTCGCTGTATCCCGCTGGTCATACCAGACTAGCTCGTGTCCTGTTGGGCATACTCCAAACTCCTACCACTCACGAAATGTTTCGTGGTGCCATCATAGTCGCAGTGTTCCTGTAAGTACATTACCTTAACTCTACATCAAATTCGTGTTTTGAAGATAGTGCCAGTGATCTAAACTACTAGTTTCATCTATTTTAGTGCCAATTTCAGTTAAATAATACTTCAAGAGATTTTTTTAGTCAAGTTGTTACATTGTGTTATTCTTATCGCCCAGTTCTGAGAGTAGTGCAACACCCCATTCTTATCGCAACTCCGCACTTTGCGCGTTATCTTTTGTTTTGACTAACAGATATGCCTAAAGACGGAAGAATTGGATATGAACTTTATTAGTAAATTTATAAATAAATTTAATGGAAATAGGGAGAAACTCAACGCATTTTTAAATAACTGCAGAAATGCTATTAGCCTGGCCTCGTCCTTTCAGCAAGATATTATCTTAAAATATATTTTAAGCCAACTTGAGGGCCGCGCTGAAAGTGCGTGCTCTATCAAAGAATTCGAGAATTGGCAACAGTTAGAAGAGTTTCTGAAAAACCAATTTGGGGAGAAAAAGCACTACGCTGCGTTACTCTCAGACCTACAGGATTGCTCTCAAATAAATAACGAAACAGTCAATCAGTTTGCTCTACGCGTAGAAACATGTCTTGCTAAGTTATTGACAGAAATTAATATTTCAATTCCGACAAAAAAGAAAGGCGACCTGACTGGCCGCGTCGCTGCAATGCAAGATCTAGCTCTGTATACCTTCATAAGTGGTTTGAATCCTAGATTGTCTACGGTAGTCTGGTGTCGTGACCCTGAAACTCTCAACGAAGCCATTTGCTTCGCAGTATCTGAAGAAAAAATTTTACAGACTATGTCCAAACGTAGCCCTTCAACAACTACTACTAATTCGCCTAGTCAAGGACGTTGGTCTCAACGACGATTCCAACCGAATCGTAACTTAACTCAGAATAGTTTTAATGAGCCTAATAATCAAAGGCCATCTGCATCAAGTCCTCCAGTGTGCCGCTACTGTAAAAATACGGGCCACACTATTGAGGAATGTAGGAAACGTGAATTTAACAACAATCGCTTCAGAAACCAAAATGTTCAAAGACCAAGGCGATATCAAAGTAACCAAGCGCAAATTCACGCTGTAGATGGCAATGACTACGTGGAAGATACTCAAGATAATTTAAACGAGTAAAGGGCTCACGGTGGTGTCTCGTGAGACCCAAACTTCCAATTTCTAAACAGTGCCATTTCAAAGACACCCATGCTAAATCCTCTGTATCCTCTGTATCCCCTGAAAACAGGGACTCGCTAATAAAGCGTAATATTAAATCCTCTGCATCCTCTGTATCCCCTAAAAAAGGGACTCGCAAATAAAGCATAACGCTTTATTCTCTGTATCCCCTGCATCCTCTGCACCCTCTGCATCCTCTGTATCCCCTAAAGTTAAAGACTCGCAAACTAATTCTACCACTGTATCCCCTGACTCCACTGAACCTAACATAAATCATGCTAAATCCACCTTAGACTCAACTGCTCCTAGTCCAATTCCTGAAACAAAAATTTATGAAATTAACATTGGTCCACCTAGAAAACGCTTACCTCATATCCTTGTCTATTCCTCAGCGTCTGATACTACCTTATCTCTCCTTGTAGATTCTGGTGCAACTGTAAGCTTACTGAAACGATTTTCTATACAAAAACCCGTCGATATCTCAAAAGAAGTAATATTTTTGAAAGGTATTGACCCTATTGATCAAGCTTCGCCTACAATGGGTCATTTTCCTCTTACTTTAAAAATAAATGACAGAGATAGTATCACACACAAATTCCATATAATACCTCGAATTCACTTACCTTACGATGGTATAATCGGCACTGATATGCTAATCGCTTTTGGCTGCACAATTGACTACACTCGTGAAATCTTGAAAATAGGTGAAAATGAAATAAAATTACATTTCAATGAGCCTACTTATGTCATTCCTCCTAGGTCCAAAATCGTTATAGAATGCTCCGTCTCTAACCCTGAGGTGAAAGAAGGACTCGTACTAGACCAATGTTTTCACGAAGATTTAGTAATCGCTAATTGTTTAGTCGCAGTCAAAGAAAATAAAAGAGTTAATTTAACAGTAATCAATACTTCTGAAACTCCAGTAACCCTAAAATCAAATTTGGATATCGAGCTCATTCCCTTATGTTCTCTAATGAAACTTTTTGATCTAGTAAACTCTCATGAAGTTTGTCATTTCAAAAACACCGACTCTTATCTCCGAACTCAAGAAGTATTAAACCTTCTTAGAATCTCTCACCTCAATTCCGAAGAAGCAAACGCTCTTCACGATGTCTGCTCTGAATATTCAGATATATTCTTCATCCCTGGCGATAAACTGTCTCATACAAATGCGCTTAAGCATAACATAAAGACGAGCCAAAATCCAATCAACATAAAATCCTATCGATTCCCAGAGGTTCACAAACAAGAGGTCAACAAACAAATTGAACAAATGCTTGACCAAGGAATCATAAAACATTCCGAGTCTCCATGGTCTTCACCAATTTGGATTGTTCCCAAAAAGATTGATGCATCTGGACAGCAAAAATGGCGTATAGTTATCGATTACCGAAAACTAAATGACGTCACTGTTGGTGATAGTTATCCTATTCCTCAAATATCCGAAATTTTAGATCAGCTGGGTCAGAGCAAATATTTTTCAACCCATGACCTTGCATCAGGCTTCCATCAGATTTTGAATAATGAAGAGGACGACCCTAAAACGGCGTTTAGTGTACCTCAAGGACATTATCAATTTACAAGAATGGCATTTAGGTTAAAAAATGCACCCGCCACTTTTCAACGGTTAATGAATACCGCCCTCACAGGCCTCCAAGGCATACGGTGCTTTGTATATTTAGATGACATAGTCATATATTCTCATGACCTGAAATCTCATATCGATAATCTTTCGTCAGTATTCCAAAGACTTCGAGATTACAGTCTAAAACTCCAACCTGACAAATGTGAGTTTCTTCGACGTGAAGTCGCATATCTTGGCCATCAAATTACTAAAGATGGTGTAAAACCTAACCCTGAAAAAATAAAAGCAGTAACCCAATTTCCTACTCCTAAATCTCCAAAGGACATTAAATCCTTTCTCGGACTTGTATCCTATTATCGCCGTTTCATAGCTAACTTCTCGAAAATTGCTAAACCTCTAACTCAACTCTTAAAAAAGGATGTCCCCTTCCTATGGGAAAATCAACAACAAGTAGCCTTTGATGAACTTAAGCACAAGCTTACCTCTGCACCTGTCCTCATTTATCCAGATTTTTTTACCCCTTTCATCTTAACGTGTGATGCCTCTAATTACGCCATTGGTGCAGTACTCAGTCAAGGTCCAGTTGGTAAAGATAGGCCAATAGCCTATGCATCTCGAACCCTCAATAAGAGTGAATCGAATTACAATACCACTGAAAAAGAACTCCTTGCTATTTTGTTCGGTTGCAAAACCTTTCGCCCATATCTCTATGGACGAAAATTCCTTATCATCACTGATCATAGGCCATTAAAATGGTTGTTTAATCATAAAGATCCTAGTAGCAAACTACAAAGATGGCGCCTAAAACTAATGGAGTATGAGTACGAAATCGATTATCAGAAAGGAAAACTTAATGCCGCTGCTGACGCCTTGTCCCGATATCCTGTAAATCCAATTCAACCATCAGACGGTGATCCTGTTCCATCCGCTTCTAACCAAAGAACAGATAGTTCCTCACCTCGTTTCAGTCCTCTAACTCTCGAAGATCTCGATATCCAACTGCCTCCTGGCTCCTTAGACCTCGACGGAAACTTACCGTCTGTAGACCTCTTGGAAAATGATAATACACCGCCAGGATTGGACGATCCTCTCACACCGACTTCATCTGATAAGTCCTTGAATCACACAACAAATCCTCCTCTTGATGATAATTATAGCAAATTCCTGAAAGCAATGAACAACAAAGACTTTGATAGTAATGCTAAAATCATGGAACACAACGAAACCATCCTGAAAACTAACGGTAAAATTATCATCATACCTACTTCCATAGATCTCGACGACTCCAACCCTCACGTAGAAGAAATCCTGAGTAATCTTGAGGACTCTAAAGAACTCCTAGATAAAGAAAGAACTCTCTACTCCTTTGTCTCATTCGACTATAAAGGAAAATTAATATATTTCCTGTTTACTAAAGTGTACCACTTTGATACTAGCTCTTATGAAGATATCTATAAAAGTCTACAAAATCTTCGATCCGAGTTACTATGTAACTCCACTGATTCTAACTTAAATCTAGCTATTACTGCCTTTCAAAATCCTTTCGACAAACACATCTGGGCGAAAGTATATAACATGTTTTGCTACATCTTTAACGACACTCAAGTGTCAGTTAATATTTATCACAATACTATAATCTACCCTACACCTTCAGAGATACCTAGAATACTCCGCGAAAATCATGACATTCCTATTGCCGGACACTTAGGGTCCACGCGAATGTTTAGCCGAGTAAAAGAAAGATTTTCTGGAAAAATATGCGAACAGATATCGAAACGTATGTAAGAAATTGTTCCCAATACCAAAGTAACAAAGCCCTAAGACAAATTAATAAATCACCGATGCAGATAACTACTACTTCCACTAAGCCATTTGAACGGCTTAGCCTCGACCTTGTGGGTCCTCTTCCAGAAGCTGGTCTTAGTAAACTCAAATTCATTGTTACATTACAAGACGACCTTACAAAATATTCCCTCGCTTACCCTGTCGCTAACGCGACTGCGGAAGAAACATGTGAGTGTCTAGTACACTTCATTTCTGTCTTCGGCATCCCGAAGTCTATTTTAACTGATCAAGGTACAAACTTTACTGCAGATCTATTTAAAAGAACCTGCAACTTCCTGAAAATCAAACAACTCTGGTCTTCCCCATACCATCCTCAAACTCAAGGTGTACTTGAGCGTAGTCATTCTACACTTAAAGAATACCTCAAATCTTATGTCAATGAAAACCATTCCGATTGGCATAAGTATGTTTATACTGCTATGTTAGCGTATAACACATCTACTCACTCTACCACTAACTTCACGCCATACGAGCTCCTCTTCGGTCAGAAGCCTTTTATCCCGGACTCTGTCTACGAACTACAACCAGATCTCACATATCTAGATACCTGAAATCCTTACATCATCGTCTAAAGTTCTCACGGGAAAAGGCCATTGAAAACATACAAAAATCGAAAATCGAGAGATCCAAACAATACTATGACAACCGTTCACGACCTGTTCAATACAAAGTCGGAGATTATGTATATCTCAAGAACCATGTACGTCTGCGTAAAGCCCTTTCACCGATTTGGAAAGGACCATATAAAATCGTGAAAATTAACGGTAGAAGTACCTTGACCTTACTTATAAACAGACGTCATGTGACACATCACTACGACGAAGTTAAATTAGCTCCTAGATCTGAAACTTAATCTTAGTCTTATATTCACTAATTTTAATAATATTATAATATTAATCATAGGTATTCTATTACAGTAAATTCGCGGGGTCAAGAGTTCATTACGCCCTTGACGAACAGCCCTGGCATCTACTTCGACCCTTTAGGTTCTTTAAGTTTAATTGATAGTCATCTTAGGCCCACTTGCGCCAGGCTGGGTTAACACGGTTAACTCAGAGGTAAATACTACTTTGGAGTTAAATTCTAATTATGTCTTGCACCATCAAGAGTTAAGGCTTAACCATGAGTTAAATTTTTAATTATTTAACCCACTGATGTGGGAGGGTTAAGTCAACTAACTCTGGGTTAGTAATGTCAAAATTGAGATATTTTAGGCTAAGTACCTACGCTTTGGTTGTGTCTCGTGTTTGTTGCATTCAATGATATCGGTTTTATTTTGTCCTCAAAATGATAAACGAATGGTTGTTGTCTGATTATGATGAAGAGATCATCGACTACATTAGTTCACTTTTATAACAGAAGAATTGCAGAACGGACTGATCATTTTTACTCACAAAGAGACAAAGGTTTTCATAGAAGATTTCGTCTACAAAAAGAAACTGTTCTCTATAAATATTAGATAAAATTGAAAATAGATTGCAATATACAAATGCGAATAAAAAGTAATGTAGGTAGGTCACATGTAGGCATGTGACCTACATTACATTTTCAGTGATTATTGCCTCTTTAGTGAACTCCTTTTACAATAGTCTGAATAGAATTAAATAGTTTTATTACTTCCCACCAAGCTTTTTGTTTTTGTAGAATGTTGGCTCCATCAGTTTTTTTTATTATCTACAATGTGTTTATATTTTTCTACTATATCGCACAGTAACAAATTGTCGCTATTTGTGAAATTTAGGCCACGTATCCGAGGTTTCTTTTCCATTTTGAAGATCTTCCGCGTCCGTCTGCCTAAATTATTTCGCAAAATAATAACTGTAAACGACAATGCATGTGCAACACGCTCAAGTCACAACAGTCAATATAACGCGGCAAAGAACAACGTGTATATTTTTAATCTGACATAAAGAAATAGACTTATATAAAGTACTGTGGAGCGAGAGAGAGAGAGATATTTTGCCAGATGTTAAAAGAATGAATGAACATGACAAGACTAGGGTTAGTTGACTCTGGGTTAATTTTTACTGGTGCAACTTAATATGCGAGTTAAAAATTTAGAACATTAACACTGAGTTAGTAAACCTCGAGTTATTTATTTAACTCAAAGTTTTGGTACAAGTGGGCCTTAGTATAGTTATCCCATATGATGCATCTTTTATCAACCCACACATTCTTAACCTCCGTCGTAACTTAGATAAGTCAAAACAAGTATGCGATGACGGAAAGGTTTTTGATCATTTAGAATGTACTAACCTCTTTGAACCATTAAACACTCGTTATAACGATATAGCCCATGACAACGAAGCTATTTTTCATCTTACATCTCGTCAGTCAAAAAGGTCTGCTCTTCTAGGTTTTGTAGGTACTATTTCAAAGAAAATATTTGGCACAATGGATGAAGACGATGCAATCCGATATGACAATGCCATTAAAGATGTAGAAACAGACCAAAAGAAACTAGCTCTTCTGATGAAGGAGAACATATTAATCACCACCTCGTCGCTTAAATCTTTTAATGAAACCATTTCTATAATTGAACAAAATGAAAAGCATCTTAAAATGGCGATTGACGCAATATCCTTAGACATTCTAAATCTAACTTATGTTTCACAAGAGTTAGGTATTAGATCTCGTATGCTGGAGATAATTTCCATGCTGGAAAATAGCCTTCTAGCCTTGTCCTTCAAAGTTGAAGACATAATTAATTCTATTATGTTTGGCAAATCTAATGTCCTGTATCCTACTATCCTAACAGCAAAGGAACTTTATACTGAATTAGTAGATAATTATAGATTCTTACCCGAATCTAAACAACTTCCAGTTTCTTTAAATCTCGATAACATGCACACTATTTTAAATATATCAGAGATATCTAGTTACTTCAATAAAGAAAAAGTAGTGTTTATAATAAAGATTCCTCTTATCAACCCTATACAGTTAAATGTATATCATAACTTACCTTCGTTGGTTCCTCATGATAAAAATAATCCTAAGTCCTATTCTACTATCATCCCATCCTGTAAATACATCGGTATAAGCAGAGATAGGTCTATGTATTGCAAAATAGATAATTTGAATCATTGCAAAATTATTAATAATGACCATTACCTTTGCGACACGTCAATATTATATTCCTCTTCTGCGACACCCTCCTGTGAAACAGATATAATTACAAAAGTACTTACCTCCATTCCTTTGGTTTGTGAAACCAAATTTATTCACGGTCACGTTAGCATCTGGCAACCACTACGCCATAATAGATGGTTATTTGTAATGTCTGAAAAAAATAAGTTAAGTATTGAATGTAATAAATCCCAATCCACTGAAATAGAATTCAGTGGAAATGGTATATTGTACCTACCTTCTGAATGTATAGCATACTGCAAAGACACTCGCAATTCAGTCAAAAGCCATTGTTTCCAATTTCAACATCTTAAATGATTCTTGTTGTAACATTGTAGCTTATAATAATATTGTAACAAACTTACCTGTAGTTAGTCTTAAGAACGTTAATTTAGATTCCTTAGCATATGACAATCCTGAAATTCTGAAAAGTCTTAACAACATAGTAGATAAACCACATATTGTTTTATATCAATCATACTACTCAACTATTACTATTGTAATTGTAATTTTTATTGTAATGTTTATTTTATTTAAGATGTATAAAACTGGCATACACAGAAAAGTAATTAAATGTAAAGAAAATAGAACTCCTGAAAATAATGACCATGAACTAGATAATATTGATTCACATAACATTAACTCGGGACCCTCTCTTCGAATTGGTTAGTATCTTATCCAGTTAACGATAAACTTCACTTTTAAGGGTGTAGTTTATTCTTAACCGGGGGGCTGTTACAGTTTGCCTAAGTTAGGTAAAACCTCTAATAATCATTATATTCGCTTACTTAGATTCATCATGCATGGTCATCATTTTTAAAGGAAGCAACGACTGACGCTCCCTCAGAGCATTAGTCTCGGCCCGGTCGCGAACCGATCACCATCGATTTCCAATCTCTGTGTCTACCAATTCGTATTCCATTCAACTGTTGTAATAATAGTCCAACCCCTAATAAATCTAATCGGTGTATAAAAAGTGTTTTTTTTTTTAAAGCCTTTTTCGGGGTCCCATAAAACAGGTCGCTAGCTGTCTGCTCTCGCACACAAAACTAACGCGCGTCAGTAGCGATGCTGTCGCGCGTTTACGAAATAGCATCGCTACAAAAAGTCGTTGTGGGCGAGGGGTCCAAGACTTAAAGTTACCCAAAGGGCAATAGAGAGCCTAGCGTGATTGAAAGAGAACCAAGGTAATCAAAACGTAGCCCGAAGAATTGCTAAACTTACGTGGGTAGGGCACATTGCTCGTAGGACAGATGGCTTGGAAGGTTGAAGATGTGAAACGCACGGGATCGGTCAACGCGTCCTATGTCGTACACGTACATCGCGCGTGTGTTTGGTAAAACTGTATTACCATTACCAACCACACGCGCGATGTACCGTGTACAAACCGAAAAGGGATGTTTACTGATTAAAAAAAATATGATTCTAATTAGTCCGTCTGTTAGATAATCGAAAAATATTATATACGTATTTTTTGTTCTATCAAATCAATAAAAATTGACGAAGATAAAACGCGTCAAAGATTTGAGTGGGGGGTTATGTCGTCACTCACCGGTAAAGAATGTCATACTTATGTCTTAGAAAATGACGTCACACGAGTTTTCAAAGCATCGTCTTCATTGTTTGCTAACGTAAAAAAAGAAAAAATACGTGTGCAATATTTTTTGAAAATCTATCTGACGAACTAATTGGTTTATTTTTTGTTAAGCAGTGGTTTGAGCAGTGGTTTGAGCAGTGGTGGCCCAGTGGTTGCAGCCCCGACTTACGATCAGTTAGTTGTGGGTTCGAACCCTGGCATGCGCATAACTTTGTGTAATTTATTTCATCACCACTGCTCTAAAAACGGTGAAGGAAGTCATCGTGAGGAAACCGGCATATCTTAGAACCAAAAATTCGAAGACAATTATGTGACATCTACCAATCCGCACTTGTGGATTTATAGACCATCCCTTTCCTAGAGCGGTGGCCTGAGTCCCTGCAATGGGAACATTATAGACTGATGATGATGATGATGATGATGATGACTCTATTGCGCAGGCAAAGCTGTGGTGAAGCTTGTGCGTTTGGTAGGCCTATTAGTCATAAGTTCGTAACTAATCCTTTTTTTCATTGTTTAGGTGGTGCTGTAGCAGCGTTCTTCTTGCCTTCAGACAGTACAATACCCTCGTGATAGGAGCAATTAATTAAATCAAACTACCTTTACGTTCTTAGAGCTAAAATAAAATCATTTAGAAGATAAAAACTTGTTTTTATTTACCCAACCCTGCTTCATAGCTTACATTTTGTAGGGTTCCGTAGTCAATATGGAACACTAGTTTCGCCATGTCCGTCTGTCTGTCCGTCCGCACTGTATCTCAGAGACTCTTAGTACCAAAAAATTGAGATATTGTGCGGACGGACGGACGACAGACAGACAGACGGACATGGCGAAACTATAAGGGTTCCATGTTGACTACGGAACTCTAAAAAATGGGTCGTTTATTTTCTTATAACAAGAAATGAAATGTGGGTGTAACTGCTATTACCTACTTACACCTCTGCCTAACTTGATTAGGCATGATGTTATACAGTTTGTTTCTGTCACACAAGATAGTCTGATGTTATTTTAAATACGTGAGAAGGTCAGAGTCCCTGCAATGGGAACATTATAGGCTGATGATGATAATGATCTATGATTCTACTGTACGTGTGTATGACTGAACTCCTAAACGGCTGGATTTTTTTTGTGTGGGTTCAAGTGGATTCGAGAATGGTTTAGATTCACAATTGGAGCATGTAGGTGGCGCTGCTACCCGGGCAGGACGACGTCTGCCAGGTCCGCTAGTTTGTTATATTTTTTGGACAATGCCATTCCCAAACTCGAGGAAACCGAGTATGAGGCAGTATTCGATATAAGAATATACTTGCATACTTAATACAATAAAACAAAGACAAAATAAATAACATAAACATAAATTCAATCAAAAATACCAACGCAACTATGATGAAATTAAAAGATACTGATGAGGGTGATTCTTTAAAACCGAGGAAATTCGACTCATTGATATGGCTAAATTATTTTTGTACAATTTAATCTCAGTTACGATATTACTTTGTCCGGATCAATAAATGTAACAACATATGTCAAAGGCACTCATTTGCACCCAGTGACTTACGATTTAGAGCGTGCTGATTAATTAATCAGCCAGATTAATGATGAAAAAGGCAGAATAATGAGACTTTGCGCCAGATTAATTGGAATCAAGCAGATAAATGATAATGTCACTTTATTTTCAAAAGATTTTTTAAATGAATCATTCGTAATCACAGCTGCAATTTACAAATAAAAGTAAAACTTTTGGTCCTATTAAGTATCAATTAAATTAAGTATTAAATCACATTCTCGTCTGTCGTCTCTCGTTTTAAAGAAAATTGTTACAAACACTTTAAAAAATAATTATAAAAATCTTAGTCCTACGGCTACGCGAACAAGTAGTAATGTTCTTATAATGGTAATAAATGCAATATAATTCAGCCTTAATTTTCAATAGAGGCAAATTTAAAATATTCAACAACACACAACAGAAACAGTAAATTGATTTTAAACTTAACCCCTTGTAACTACTAATAATAAAAACAGTAAAATCTTCCTTTTAAACAAAACACTTAAGTACGACTAAAAATAATAATGATAATCATGAGAGTCAAAATCAGTCCTAATTTAAAAGACGTACCTATCACTAACTTGAGATCGAAGAATCTAGGAATATTTCTACGTACATATCAAAAAATATTAAAATCTTCATCATCAGAGTCCAGTAGATATGGATTGACATTTTCTAAATCAACACTAAAATGTTTGTTTCCATCCCTTGAAAAAGTTATCTCTGAAATGTTATCGACTACATCTCCTGTGGAATCAATCCATCGATCTGCTCTATTGAACCCTTCTCCTTTAGCTTCATTTTTTTTCATCACAGTTGATTCTTCTCCAGTGGCACCTTGTGTATTACTTATTCTTAATGATTTACTCTTACTATGTGAGAGGTTCCGTGTTAAGGTGGTTTTATTAATCTCCGACGAACTGGCCCCTTCTTTATTTACAGTTTTGTTAGGCGTTCCCATTATATATTGGAGTTCATTCGTTTTATTACTCATTGTCCAAAAAGATTCATCAATTTCTCTCAGTTCTCTTGTTGAATTGGCTAGCGGTGTGACTGGCAAGATATTCGGAACTTCTTGTAAGCGATAAAACCCAAGATGCTTCATGTGGTTGCAACTAACAGCTTGATATAGACATTCTTGATCAATGCAACTCAGTTTTCGAACGGCTACCTCAGATGATTCCAAGTTCCAAACTATCTGGTGCATTTTCATGCATCCTGAAAAAGCTTTAACTTTTTGTGGAAAAAGTAAGTCCTTCTCACTTACGTCATACTCAGAAACAGTTCGCAATATAGTTTTTTTTAAGTTTTGTTTCATAATATTTAAAAAATCATCCAGATCTTTTATATCTTGGCCTTGGGAAACAGCTCGATCTGCAGTTCTTTTGATAATAGCACCTACACCATCGGGGGCACCTTTTCCATGGCCAAACTCACTGTAGTTCCACGAAATGGTTCTGATTGAGCTCAAGTATATATGCAAATAAGAAATTAGATGAAATACTTTTTTGTTTCGGTACTGGCTAGACGGAGAATCAGAAAAAAAATGTACAGTATGAATGCCTGTATTTGTTTCACCTATATACTCAAGGATAGGTACTATGTGGGCCCACACTGCTGATATGTCATGACGAAGGCACTCACTCACCGTACAAAATGATTGTACTTGCCGTATCTTGTTATCGTCTAGATAATATATAACCGAAGTGTGTAAAGTTATCTGTTTACGGCTACCTCCAAAATGGTAGGCCTGAATTTCGTTATTGCACTTGACTGCATAATTCTCACTGTAATCAATATGGATAACACACTCACCCTCTTGAAGACGTTCTTTTATATGTTTGAAAGCCTTTTGTTGAGCAACTATATTGCCACAATGCATTAAATACTGATCCAGTGTTGATTCCAACTTTTCAATACATTTTTTAGGCTCTTCTCGTTTTTTTAATTTCTCAGTTGTTCTTATTTTTCTAGTTGTTCCTTGTATTGTGTGTTCTTTAGTTTCCCACTGCCAGTACGTTATTTCGATTGAATTATCAAATTCCTGATAACATACTACCTTACTTTTGCATGCTGAACAGGTTCTATGCAAACAATCAGCATTATACACGTCGCAACATATCAAAGATAGAAAATCCTGAGACGTCTTAGTTGTAAGTATCTTACGCTGATATAATCCTTGAATAATCAAAGCCATATTAGTGTGCAATTTGCACAAACAAGTGTCTCGTGATCGAATATCAGGCAGTAGCACCCAAAAAGGCCGCATCTTACAGAATGCTGAATAGCTGATAGTATAGGAAGAAGTTTTTAAAAACTTTTCATGGAGGTTAAGAAGAGTGTCGCTAAGGTACCGCTTTTGCTTACGAACTTTGTTTCTTGTTACACATTCCTTTTTTCCAGAGCAAAGCCGACTATTTTCGTCGTCTTCAAAAAATACTTCGATTTCTTTTCGCAGAACTTCAGGAAATGATTTTAAATTATGGATTCGTGTTTGTTTATCTGACTGTTTCACTTTGTGTTTCATTCTACGAGTATTTCGATCGGTCAAAGCCGGGGGCCTTTCCTTTATTTTTGCCGGCATTATTCTTTGCATTTGTTTCTTATAACGTTCATTTTGTCGCCTCATTTTTACAATGATTTGTTTGAGTTCATTTATTTCTTTATCTTTATTGTAACGCATACGTCTCACGGCAGAAGAGACAGGTGAAGAACAGAAAGGAGATCTTCTATCTAATGTTTTAACCTCAAAATTAGAGTATAACTTATTGCTCTGTTCACTGTTGCTACGCGTAATTCTAGATGGTCCTGGTACTGGTGACTCTAGTTCTCTGATAATAGACTGGTTATGTAAATGTGATTCATTAATGGGGTCTAGGATGCCTATCAGTTCAGTATCCGACAAAATGCTGGGACTTTGTGGTGGAGTGTTTTGTGCAAGTAAAGCCGCCGTTCTTTTTTCTTGCTTCTTTTTTAGATAATATGTCTTAAAATTTGTTCTCCATCTCTTTCTCTGTAGTCGTTGTTCTCTAGGAGGCATTTCATTTATTGGAAGCTGTTTCTTTTGTTCCTTTCTACGTAAGTAGCTTTTTCTATTCTTTTCTTGTTTTTCTGTCCATAACTCTGCATTATTTTTTATTTTTTCGTATCTCTTTTTCTCTGCAAGCCTCTTTTTTCGAAGTCTTTCTTCTCTTGTTTGTTTCTTTGGTTTTGCCATCGTGATTCCAAAATATAGATCTGAAACAAAAAAATAGGGACTTATTATAAAAATAAAAAGTGCATAGGTAAAATCCAGCCTTACCCAAGTTGGACTGGCACAAAAAGGGTTCTGTACATAACGCAAGAGCAACTACTTTGCGTGCCACTTTTCGTGCCCAACATAGGACCAAAATCATAAATCGCCACTGTCGCGCTCAGTCTGCATCGGTGTGCCACTAGTCGGACGTCAGTTACCAAAGTTGCGTGTAATAAACTGTAAAAACTGTGGTCTATCACTAAATAGACTTCACAAGACTAAATATAGTGATTGTGACGTCAAAGTAAGTGGTCGAAAAATGTGTGTGCTACATAAAAATATCTGGAAGTAATTTTAACACATTAAAGTTCATTTACTTATATTGTTTTTTAATACCTCATAACTAAGTTCGTGTGAGGTCCACCCTGTTTCGAAAAGAAACCTAATTCGTCTGGACATCTAAATTCATCTGGCCTTAAGAGCCAGATAAATCCAGACTAATGCGAGCCAGAAAAATTAGGAATTTTAAGATAATTAAACTCAGCTTTTTTATTTATAAACGTACAAAATTAATAGTGTAATAAATGTTAATAAACAACCTGATAGCACGCTTTGGTGTTATAACAAAACATAAGGACATATGAACAATTCATAAATGAAGACAGATTAATTATGCCACTTACCTTACAATCGCCAGACCACGAGCTTCAATCGCACTTTTTCGCCAAACACACACGGCGCACGATCGCTCCACGCCACGGATCGGCAATGACTGGCGCGGCCAATCACGAGTCGATATTATTAAATGAAATACTTGGTGTTTACGTTGAATTCATGCATGGCAAAGATGCGCCAGAAGAATTATCACTTTAGTCAGGGACAATTTTTAAAGTAATGTTATTACGAGAATATACAATTATCTTGAATTTAAGTATGATAGTATTAAGAAATAAACATTTAAATATCGATACAACTAACAATAATGCTTGCATTTCGGCAATTGGTGCCAGGAAACAAAATTATTTAACAAAAACCGACGTTGGGACACACCAGATTAATTAGAATTGACTGTTATCTGCTAACTTAAATAATTTTTGTTTTAATTAATCCCATTATTAATATGAGGCAACGATAGATATTAACTATTTACATAACACCTGCAAAGGATATTTTAATTGGACATTACTTTCTTATGTTCTTCAGTAAAAACATTGTCAAAACTGTGTTTCAAAGAATCACCCGAGAATGGAGTCATGAAGACTTCGAAACAATTAATATAATGATCAAAACAAAGCATTATGATTTATGAACAAACAAACGCTAAACGTTGGGTATGCAAACGCATTCTCGAGTAGGTATCTTTGGTGTGGTCACAAATGAAACTGCTGATCCCAAGTCTTGGGTTCGATCGTCATATTTGCCAATGTCTTTTGAATCTTTAGTAACGTTGAATCTGAATTTGTGTCCAATTTGAACTTAACTATTCATAATTTTCATCTCACTCGTAAAAACCACGAAAAGTTATTATTTCTACTTTACTACTAATAATAGGGATGTCGACTGACTTAAAACAATATTATTCTGTTTAGCCCGTCTGATAAGTTATCGAAAAATATTAAGTAAACACGCGTTTCTTTGTTTTATCAAATTACTAACTGACCCTTCGTCTGCGTCACAATATAAATAAGTAACCTTCCTCGATAAATCGACTATCCAACATAGAAATATTTTCACAATTCGCGTGTTCAACCACACAAACAAACAAACTCTTCAGCATTAAATATTTATTCGTGCGTTGCGTGTATTTTGCAAATATAATAGAGCCTATGCTACTCGGTAAAGGTATAGCTTTCTAATGTTGAAAGTATTTTCGAAGTAGTATATATTATATAGTAATTTTTGAGTTTATTCGTTACAGACATAAAATCTAATCTTCCCTCTCTATAATATTAGTTTAAATTACCTTAGATCATTTATTAAAGTGAGAATTACTATAAGTAGCTCTTACTGTTATATACATTTATAATTACACCTTATAAACATTATGGTGCAATAAATATTTTGAATTTGAATTTCCCGGAGGCTAAAATGTAGATACGTGGAGATTCTACATTGGGACGCGAGGGCCGGCGGACCGCGTTATTATTTTGTCGCGCGGATATATTTATATTGCGATATCTTCCAAGATATTTGTTTAAACTATATACTGGAAAGGGCACAAATATTCTATATTAAATTTCCGTTCTAACAAACACATGTTTTATATAGATATAAATTAAGAACATATGGGTTAAATAAGCTTCGCAAAAAATAATTTGTTTTAACCAAACATTTTAAGAGTAAAAAGTGGTTACAGTGAGTCAATCTTAAAAGAGAAACATATGCTGTCGCAAACTTTTTTTAGAACTTTTAAAGAGAAACAATTCCTTGATACATGATATTTGCATAACTTAAACCATTTTTGCAGAGAACGCTACGGAAGCTCTCAAAAAAGAAAATCGTTTGAAAATGAACATTTTTCATTTATGCTCCGCTCCTATTAGTCATAGCGTGATGTTATATAGCCTGAAGCCTTCCTTGATAAATGGACCATTCAACACAACAACATTTTTCTATCTCAGCCAGTAAACCATAAGTTTATCGCGTTAAAACAAACAAACTCTTCAGCTTTATAATATTAGTAGATATAGATTAAAAACTAGCTATTGCCAGCGGCTTCGCCCGCTACATCTCGAAAATTATCCCGCAGGAAGATAAAATCGGGATAAAAACTATCCTATGTGTTAATCCAGGTTATAAACTATCTGTGTACCAAATTTTATCCAAATCCGTTCAGTAGTTTTTGCGTGAAAGAGTAACAAACATCCATCCAAACTTACAAACTCTCGCATTTATAACATTAGTAGGATTGATAAATATAAAACGCGTCAAAGATCATGACTGTGGGCTTGTGACGTCACTTTCAAAGTAAAAAAATTACTGAAATGTGTCGTCACACGAGTTTTCAAAGGACTGTATCGTCTTCATTTTTTGTTCACGTGCAAAAAGAAAAAATACGTCTCCAAATATTTTTTGAAATCTATCTATACGGACTTATTACATTTTTTTCGTTGTCTACCCCACAGAACAGGTAACATTTGTTCTGTGGTCTACCCTATTGTTTGAGGAGTTGGCACTGATAACCGAAATCCAGGCTTTTGCTTAGTTCGGTTTATTTATTTATAATAACTTTATGCAGATAATGTCTAAAAACACGTGTAGATAGACTGATTTATTGCCTTGGGTACTTTTTACTTGCCTATCTTAAGGTCATACAGAGGCAATGACGAAACATGGAAAATTAGATATCACAGAAATTTATATTTATAAATAATAAACACATTTAGACAAAATAAAGAAAGATAAAAATACGTAGATGGAAAAAAACAACAAATTAATTATGAAATGAAATGAAAATATTTATTTCAGACAACAACAGGTCCATATTATGTTAGCAAGTACTTATAGCTGTGTTAGTAATATTTAAAACAGTTATTACTTTTGACATGTGTGTGTGACCAAATGCCTTAAAATTTCACTGTCCACTCTGCCTGACACCACGCTCAGAAGCGTGTTGGTACTACCTATGATCCGAGACCACAGGGATGCCGTTCTTTTACGAAGCCCTGCCTGAAAGCCGTCCGTGCTGTGGTCACCGCCATGGGAGCCCCAACAAATCCCTGAACGCGTTGTTATATTGGACGCGCAGAGCATTGCAGGCATTGTTAGTGTAATTGCTCCACATTATAATACGAGTAACTTTAGGTTGTCCACATGTGGGACGAGAGTACATCTGTCATTGTGCCGTTGGTCTTGTCAGTCAATGGTTAAATAGTCAGTAACTGTATTGAGAAGGGCTTGATCCAAAAAGCAGCACGCGCATTAATTGTTAGGAGGTGGCTTTAGTCAGCACAAGTCTGACACTTTTCCAAAAAAAGAAGAACGAAAAAGGTTGTCAAACCCTTAACTCTCCGCGCTCTGTGATGATCTATGTCTGTCGGTTAGATTTTAGATTTTTTCGTAAAGTGAAATATACATCTCATAAAGAGGAAAGTTTTATATTTTTGTGTGTGTGTGTGTGTATGTTTGTAATAAATAAACTCAAAAACTACTGCGCCGATTTAAAAAAGTCGACCGCGGTATCTCTTACAACATCCCGCAGCGCAAAATTAGTAAGCCTTAGGCCTAGTGGTAACGGCCACAATTTGCGATTTCCGATGGTTCGAACCCAAGCAGGCACTCTTAAGGAAAAAACAAGAGGAAACATGTCCTTGAACTAAAATACCGAAGACGTGTAACATCCGCCAACCCTCACGGGACCTTCGTGTTGGAATATAGCCCACTCCTGATAGAGACGAGGCCAGTATATTGGCAATAAGAACATTAAAGGCTGATTATACTAGAAATAATTACACCTGGTTGCCTCGTTGACGTAGCGGTCGCAAGCAAGACTGATCAGCATGAGATCTTTGGTTCAAAGCCATCAGGAATTTGTCAGTAGTAGTCACGGACTCCGGATTTGGGCCCGATTTATGGCAATGGGCGTCTATTACATGGGACTAAATTTAAAACATAATTGGCGAAATGTGAGCCAATGTACATATTATAGAAAGAAAGAAAGAAAATTGTATTTATTTGGCAAAAATACCATAAAAATAAACAATTTATAACTTAATGCCAAAAGGGCCTCAGCTCCGCATAATGCCAGATGGCAACACAAAGTGCACCACCTGGCGCTGATTTTCAGCTGCTGCCCACAATTGCCATACGGTACACCACAAGCCTTCGGAGCGTACGTGATGTTATAATAAGTGAATACTAACAATATATCGCACCTACTTATCTCAAAAATCGAAGAAATTGAGTTGCAGTCATAGAGGATCACTAAAAGGTACGCACTTTTACGTGAATATTAAAGAAGTGACGTTTCTAAGGTACCTATGGCTTTATTCTACCATACGTAGCTTATGTGACACGGTCGAAAAATTGCCCTGTAATCAAAAGTCAAAGTCAAAATATTTTATTTCACATAGGCCTACATGGGCACTTATAAAACGTCGGTAAAAAAAAGTTGTTAAAAAACTAAAAAACCTGACTAAAAAACAAAACTTGGAAGCAGGCGGGGTCCATTCTAATTTAATTTCATAATTTAATATTCAAATAAACCCCGCCTGCTTCCAAGTTTTGTTTAATTTAAAATTTGCTTGTTATTATTTGCTTTTCAGTTTGTTTAGTCGGGTTTTTTAGTTTTTTAACTACTTTTTTTTATTTCCAACTTTTTGGTTCTTTTGTGCTTGCTCTTTCGTTGCGCGACCAACGAAAGAACAAACACAAAAGAACCAAAAAGTTGGAAATGAAAAAAGGTAAAAAGAAGTTAAATTCTTCGCAGATGATTTAACTTTTGTGTAAGGATTTACGACTTTGAAGAAGAAGTGTCATTTATTTTTGTAATCTCCTCTTAAAACCCTTCATTTTGTTGGTACCCTACTCGATGGTAACTGAAAAAAAATATTTTTTGAAATCCACGATATGTCCCCCAAAATCCACAAACTTCTTTGTTTTGTTTTTGACACTCGCGCCACCAAGGCGAATCTAACGACGTATATTTTATTCAAATCCCTTCATCGGTTTAGGAGTTATGAGGGAACAAAGAAACAAACACGTATTAAATATCGGTGTAGCTCTGCCCGAGGATCAGTAGTGTTTGGTCGCTGTGTGTGATAAAGAACCAATGCTCAGCAGGCGTGCGCGGTTGCCCAAAGATTAACGTACATGTTGGTTGCTCAATTAGATCTGTGCGGTTGTCGGTGAGTGCGTGACGGTTGTGCTAACATAATATTATGGTTGTTTTGAGGTAAGCGTTTATTTATATTTTATTCCATTTTTTATTTATTGTAAAATATAGAATTTTTCAAGAAAAAAATTCAGTAGACAATCCTATGTCTACTGAATTTTTTTCCTGAAAAATTCAGGACTTTATAATAAGTATTTCACGTCCTAGTCTTGAAATACTTTTTTTTTTTTTTTTGGTGGGTGTAAAATCATCGAATAACCCCTCCCGCTCTTGGGCAGAGCGAAAGGGAGTGTCAGACTTCTACTGACTAAAAACCACCCATGTTCCTTCTTCGCCCTCTATGTCGAGGCCGCGATAACCGTTGGACTACCCGCGGCCCCGACAGGAGTCTTGAAATACTTATAGCGTGTTTAGTTACTTGTTTGAAAACTGTCCAAATTCCAATATTTATCCCGTTTTTATAGGGGACGTTTTTTTTTAATCCTTACGTAGATGTCAATCTTCATTATAAGGCACTCTGGTAACAAGATTCCTAGAGGTTTTGTCATGTTGCTTCTGTCAGTGAATTTAAGATTGCATAGTGAATTTCAGTGTCAGTGAATTTAGGATCCAGGACCTAGTTTAAAAAATCATCATAGGGTAGTGAAAGAAGAGTAGAGTAAGCTTTAAGTAGGTACCCTGTATCACACTAACATTTTTTTTATATAATTGGGCATGCCTAATTTTTTTTTTCAAGCGCTGTCTTAAAACCATTTCGAGGGTTAGCTTAGGTGAATTCATGCCTGTTACCAGATTTGAAAAATACATACTATTTCAAAAGTTATAGGTGTTTTAACGAATGACTTTCATACCTTGAAATGGTCTATATTTTGTAAAAAATAAATAAAAAAAAATTTAAAAAAAATTCAAGTCATGGCCAATTATAAAGGCGAAAGTTTGTGAGTATGTGAGTGTGTATGTTTTGTTACTTCTTCACGTAAAAACTACTGAACGGATTTGTATGAAATTTGGTACAGAGATAGTTTATAACCTGGATTAACACATAGGATAGTTTAGTAGCCGCTGGCAACAGCTAGTATAATAATAAAACAGGTAATAGTTCGTACTGTGGTTTCTGCCTACTCCCATAGGAATAGGGCGTGAGTTAAGTATGTATGTAATAGTTATAATAATAAGTTACTGGTCTCATAATAATAGGCACACCCTACCTAACCTTCGGGGATTTTATGTGTGATGTTGTGTTTTGCTATGTGTATTTATTATTAATAGGGAAGTTAAAAAATATCTAATTAGTCCGTCAGATAGATTTCCAAACAATATTGGACACGTATTCTTTTTTTTTCACGTAAACAAACAATGAAGACGATACAGTGTTTGAAAATCCGTGTGACGTCATATTCTAACTCAAAGACACTAGTATAGCATTTTTTACCGGACAGTGACGTCACAAACCCCCACGAGTCAAATCTTTGACACGTTTTAAAACGTGGTTTAAAACGTATTAAAAATTGACGAAGATAATTCTTGTCTGATATTCATATATTGAATTTGTATATTTCAATTTGCATGCCACTGATACCTGATGCTCCTTCATGGCGTTTTCATTGTTAAAGAATATGGAATTAAAAAACTTAAAATTAAATTAAATCATTAATTTCATCAGATTTCATCATCATTTTAATCAGAATTTAAATAGAAATATACAAGTTATTTTTATGTTTTCTACTTTGGGTTTTAGTTTTTAAACTTATTTTTTATTTGAGTTTTATTTTAGTGTTATTTAATAAATCCCTTACAATATATTACTTTCATGATGTAAAAACCTACTAAATGTTGGTTTGCTATTTAAATAGTACGAGTAAATAGCAGACTAGACCACGAGAACTGGTTGGCATTCTAAACGTGTATGTTGACTAAAACCAGAATATAATATAAATACATATTTGTAATGTGCTCGCCAAGACCTCTCATTTGATACCAAACATGTTATGATTTGACATTTGACATTGACATTTTAATATTTTTTGAGCTTAGAATTTGACATTTAAGTTCCGTCATAAAAAGAATTGTTAAAATGTATATAGCCCATGTCACCCGGGCTAACTTACTATTAAGAATCTATTGACACCTCATTTATTAAAATACGTTCAGTAACCTAGGCGCTACGGTGGAACATACAAACATACATACATAGACTGCCAAAATCATTACCCTTCCTTTTGGCTTCGCCGTAGTCGGGTAAAAAATACGTACCCAATATTTTTCGATAATCTAACAGACGGACTAAATAGAATCACATTTTTTTGTCAGTAAACATCCCTATTTGTGGCCTTATATAGGCAGTACCCAGGTTATCTAAGCCCTTCAGACAACCTTTGAATAAACTAAATAAATGAGAAAAAATTATGAAAACATTTAATTAATTACCAATATTTGTTTAGATAAATATTGGTAGTAAATAGTTTTACTGTATCTTTTATTATTTATTTAGTAGTTGGTGTTGTGACCTCTTAGGACTGTTAGCAGATACCTTATGACGTAGCGTCTTAATCCTCGTTCAAATTACTGATAGCCTAAGCCACACTTTTTTTTTATGGTTGTTGGGAAATCCTCATATAGCTCTTGGGCAGAGTGAAAGGGAGTGTCAGACTTCTACTGTCTAAAAACCACCTATGTTCCTTCTTAGCCATGTCAAGGCCGCGGTATCTCTTACAACATCCCGCAGCCACCTAAGTCATCCCTCAGCTGGGAAAAGGTCTCTCCCCATCTTTTACAGTTTTTTCGATTCAGTGCAATTTTTTTTAGGTAAACGGATCACGCTATCAGTCGATGAATAGAACCCGCCCTGATCCGTAGTAAATACAATCTGATAACGTAATCAGTGGTGACAAACCCCTAATGAGGACCACAGGTTGGGTCGTTTAGCTTCCCCTCTTTGAGGAGTGGCTTGAGAGGCGCCACGGCGCCCTCACCTTCCGTCTGACGCAGGTCCTCACCGGACACGGTTGTTTCGGGAGGTACCTGCACCGAATCAGGCGGGAGGAAACGCCCGGATGCCACCATTGTGAGGATCGGCCGGAGGACACGGTGGAGCACACAGTGGAGGTGTGCCCCGCTTGGGCGGAGCCCCGCCGTGTTCTCGTAGCGGCGATCGGCGGCGGTGACCTCTCGCGCCCGGCCCTGGTGCAAGCCATGGTCCGGGCGAGGAGGAATGGGACGCCGTCGCCTCCTTCTGCGAAGCAGTGATGCTGGCGAAGGAGGTGGCGGAACGCGAGAGGGAGAGAACCTCTCGTCCCAGCCGCCGCGGGAGGCGCTCCGGGCGTCGGGGGTCCCGCGATGACCTCCGGCCACCGTAGACGCGGGCCTGTGGACGGTGAGTGATGGGCTAACTCGCCGTCCGTTCGTCTCACGACGAAAACAGGCCGTGTCGATGGCGCGTTCGTGTTCCACGCGCGCCTCAAAGAGATGTCAGCAACATGGAAGGGGCCCGAAAGGGCTGACGCCTGTCGGGGCTCCGGTAGTCCTCTGGTTATCGCGGCCTCGACATAGAGGGCGAAGAAGGAACATGGGTGGTTTTTAGTCAGTAGAAGTCTGACACTCTCTTTCGCTCTGCCCAAGAGCGGGATTATTCGATGATTTTAAACCTACCAAAAAAAAAAAAAGGCCGAGTTGATTTAAACACATGTCTCATCAAGTGAATGAGGAGACAGCTTCTTTAGTTTATTCAGCAGCCGGTTACTTACTGCTTGAAAAGGGTGACAAGAGGCACACCCACCAAAAAAAAAAAAAAAAGTTGGGTCGTTTAGCTAGCCAGTCCTGCCATCTTACAGTTATTTATTCATCTGCGTATTTTTACCCGACTGCGGCAAAGCCCAAAAGGAGGTATTTTTCCCCTCATAATTCCAGAACAGATGAAGGGATTTGAATAAAATATACGTCGTTAGATTTTTATAAAGAATGCGGATTCTGGGGACCATTTCGCGGAATTAAAAAAACACCCGTACCATCGGGTAGGGTATCCAGTCTAACTGGATGCAGCTGAATCCCAGTATTTTGCGTGGAGCGACAGCCTATGTGACCTCCACAACCCTATTAAAACTAGATAATATCAAATTTTTCAAAAAATATATAATTAAATTAAATTAACCCAAACTTGGAAGCAGGCGGGGTCCATTCTATTTGTGTAGTGTGCTTGTTGTTTGCTTTTCAGTTTTTTCAGTCGGGTTTTTTTAATTTTATAACTACTTTTTTTAAATATAGGTATATAGGTAGGTATATATATAACTATTTATTAATATTTTTTCGTAAAAAACATTGCCCCACACTAGAAATTTCTCCTATATCGTGAGTGCGTTCACAAACATTTAAACTCACATACTTACAGGCTGTAAATTAACCCTTTACACATACGTCAACTAAGCATTCTGTACATCAAACTAATTACCCCTACGCAAACATTTTTGCTGGGAAACTAATAAAGAAAAAGCTGAAAAACGTAACGACTTGTTTTTTGGGGTCAAAAATCACATTTTACGATAAAACTCAACGTAGCACTATTAAAACATTGTGTTAGTGGATGCTTTGAATAGTAAACGGGTCATGGAGGTAATTTAAGTAAAGTTTTAACCTGAAAAACTAGTATTTACAAAAACAGCTGTGCAAAATTTGGAACTTTGACCTCCAATATCTCCGTAAATAGGGGGTTCCCAGGTATGGTCTAGAACCAAATAAAAAAATTAGTTTAAAAGCTAAAACCCCACTACGAATAACATCGCAGACTAATAAAACCGCGGTCTTTAAAGTATTAAACAAGAAAAATCGTCTAGTAAGTAGATAATTTGATAAATTATAGAGGACAGTCGTAGTCGCATGCCACCATGAATAACGAAGATAACAACAAAAGTAAAATACTGTAGCGCAGCTATCAATGCCCATAATACAATATTTTTTTGAACTCAATAAAAAACTAAAAATCCCAAAGAAGTGGGTTCCGGAGAGAAACGTAATTAAATATTGATGCTACCTACTTTTCCCAAATTTATTCAAAATTATATTTTTTATTTTAGAGAGTAGATTTCAGATTTTACCACTTAATTATCTTTAGGCCGTGGCTTGGGTCTCATTATACATTTCCGTTCCTGGAAGGAAAATAAAACAAAGAATGACCTAACCCAGAAATCGAAACAAACAATAAAAAAACAAAGTCATATTATAGTTAATTAACTAGTAGATACCATCAAATTTTTCAGTTAGGTACTGCCTATGTTTAGTTAAAATTCATGTTGACGTCAAATAACGGCTGGTGTAAATAACTTATTTATTTAACTAGAAAACCAAGGAGCATAATTATGCTCATTAAAATTAAACAACAGTTTAATTATTTTATTTGCGAAATAAAATACAGTACAATAACAGATAACAATGGAAATAATTTATATGTTCCCGTAGTAACCACCGTCTAGTTATTTAATAAATAGGTAAGTAGGTAAAAAACAAACTACCAATATACTTTAATTATTATTAATGCTGAGAACTTATCTAATTAACATACAATTAGCAAAATTATAATTGATGGTTAATAAATTTATAATAACTCAAACTCAAAGCATTTATTTCAATTAAACCTTTATAGGCACTTTTGAATGTCAGAAGAACAATTCATAAAAACAAATCTACGAGTGCAATACGTCATTCCGAAAGCCACCACGCCGAATCACACGCCGCCGAATGCCAGCAACAACGAGCACCGCGAGCACGAAAGCACGCAGCGACGCACACCGCTACAGCGAATGCACGAGACCCCGAATCACGGAACAACGAATGCACGCCGCAACGCGCAACCGTCGCCCCGCAACCCGGAGCCCCGCGCACCCGCCGCCACGGCACACGCCGCCGCACGCCCCCGCACCCGCAGCACTCGCCGCCGCAAACATCCGGCGCCGCGCAACTCGACGCAGTAACCCCCGGAACGACGCATTGCACTCTAAAGCTACAGTCACAGACACAAGGCATAAAAACTTGTGGAAGTACTGTAGTTGCCCATTCCCTAGCGTAGATCTCTATGGAGAAGAAAGGGCAAGAAACTCCATGGACACTCTTTTCAATCAGAATATTATTACAAAATCTTGGTACATTACATCATTCATGTTGAAATGGTATATTATGTGAGAACTATGTAGCAAGACGTGCAAGTTAAGAGCATATCGTAATAAAAATAAATAAATAAACCATGGCAACTAAGAGATGACCAGTCTCCACTGACAGCGCCCGTTCACGAACATGACGCCTGGATCAGCACCATTCAACTCAACCATTTTGAAGGGAATTTAATGATCCGACTCATGCGCCACCATCAGCGAGACATTTAAGTGAGCATGACATACTCTCAGACACCAGGGTAACGTCACTAAAAAATAACTAAATGTAAAAAGTGGCTTTATAGTACATAGTACTCACACATGTGCCATGCAATTATATAATATTAAGATATTGAATCTATACAATGCAAAGATATTCTTACAATCTTCTGCAGCCTCTACAATAACTTCTCATGATAGGTAATCAATGGTTGTGGAGCAGGCCCAGCATTGAGTCAAGCATTTTTATCATCAATTTAATCCCCTAACTTATAATATGCTTGCCTAACACAACGCTAATTTAGTTAGTAGTTACTTATCTACAATGTAAGTTATTTTCAATCTTATAAAAAAAAATATTTCTGCCATCACATTTAACTAATCAATCCAAGTTATTTTTCTACAACATTTATTTTATTATTTTTTGAAAAACAAGTGGGATGTCCTTACCGCTTAGATAGACTTAATAATATTGCACAGTAAAGCAACCATTCATCCGTTAACCCTACTAAAACGAAGAAAGTTTCTGTGTAAGAAAAGATGCTACAAATACTAGTTTCCCCACAAGATTTGCTAACTTTACATCTTCTGTCTTCTGTAGGTATATATATAAAAAAATAAAACACCAAAAATGAAAAAACAACTTTAAGTTTCTGAAGTCGGTGACTTTTAATAATTGTTTGTTGGATATCATTTTTTTGCCACTGAAGCTGTCTTCAGAAACTGATTTTTCTTTTAAAGTTTATTTTTCACTTTCTTGTATTTTATTTTTTGTTTTACGTTTTAATTTTAGTAAAAAAGTTTTTATTGTTCACTTTTTTGTTGTTCAAATCAAATCAAATCAAATCAAATCAAAATCATTTATTTCAAGTTGGCCAGTTACAGGCTCTTTTGAATAGTCGAACAAATACTAAATTTTAATAAGCTAATAAACTAAGCTACAGTCCCACTCACAAGGCATAATAACTGTCAGTGTACTGTAGTTGCCGATTCCAAAGCGTTGGTCTCATGAGAAGAATGGCAAGAAACTTCATGGATACTCTTTTAAATCATAATATTGTTACAAAACTTTGGATACATCATTCATATCGAGATTGGTATATTATCATGTGAGAACGATGTAGCAAGTTATGCACGATAAGTGTCGACAGTAAAGCCAAAACGACGATTTAAAAATAATATAATAATTCAAACAAGCCGTGGCAACTAAGAGGTGACCAGTCACAACTGACAGCACCCGTTCACGAGCATGACGCATGGATCAGCCACCATTCCACTCAACCATTTTAAAGGGAACGAAATGACCCGACACACCCGCCACCATCAGCGAGACATTTAAGTGAGCATGACACACTCTTAATCGCCAGGGCATATCCAAGTCAAATAAAAAATAGAAAAATAAATGTAGGTTTCCAGAGAATGACAGCTTTCTAGTACATAGTACTCACACAATATGTGCTATGCGACTATATAATACTAAAGAGATTGAATTTATACATTGCAAAGATAGTTGTACAATCTTCTTCTTCTTTCTTCTTCCTATTAAATGCTATTCATTTAAGCGTCCTGTCCTTGTGGAGCAGGACCGGCATTGAGCCAAGCATTTTTATCAGCGATATAATCGTCTAACTTGTAATATGCTTGCTTGCATAGTGTGCGTTTGATACATGTTTTAAATTTCGTCTCATTCAGTTCAAGAATGCTTTGTGGAATTTTGTTATAGCATCTCAAACAGTACCCCATGAAAGATGAGTCTACCTTAGCGAGTCTGAAGCCTGGCTGCACTAACTGGTCCCTATTCCTAGTAATATAATTGTGTCTGTCACCTCTTTTACTAAAAAGATGCAGATTTTTTCTCACATACATTATGTTTTCGTAGATGTACTGACAATGCACCGTCATAATGTTAATGCTCTTAAATAGTTCTCTCAGAGAATCGCGCCTACGAAGACCATATATTGCTCTGATGGCTCGTTTTTGCAGAATAAAAATAGATTCAATGTCTGCAGCTCGTCCCCATAACAAAATGCCATAAGACATTAGGCTATGAAAGTAACTAAAATAGACCAGCCTAGCGGTTCGCATTTGCTTACCCCTTCACAGCGTACCGGCGTGATGTTATGTTATGAACTCGTGTAAACAATAAGAGACACGAGCTTTCAGCAAACCCAGTCCATTTTCTTTCATTTATTGAGGAGTTCCGTTGCCTATCCGAAGTTCTTCATCGGATCTTCACCAAATTTAAATACGACCACTCCGAGCAAGTAGTCTTCCAAAAACTACTCAAATCACTTCAAATGTACCTCTAAAATTTGAAGAGCCTTATCTATTTCTCCAGGATTCCATCACCAGATCCTGACTTGATGATCTTGGGACCACTTGAGAAGTTCAAACATAACAAAAAAAAAATCGAAGTCGATCAAGCCATCTTCGAGTAATCGGGAAAAACATAAAAAAACCTCCCCTCGACGAATTGAAAACCTCCTCCTTTTTTAAGTCAGATAACAAAATCATTACCCTTCTGTTTGCTTCGCCGTAGTGGGGTAAAAAGGCAAAGCTGATTGACTGAGGATCAATGCACAGGCCAAACCATTAGGGCTAGAA
The DNA here is from genome assembly GCA_932274075.1 of Diarsia rubi. Classification (NCBI taxonomy): domain Eukaryota; kingdom Metazoa; phylum Arthropoda; class Insecta; order Lepidoptera; family Noctuidae; genus Diarsia; species Diarsia rubi. The sequence continues at coordinate 948,451 of OW026420.1, read as the reverse complement.
GCTTAAAATTTCGCACACGTATTCCGCTCATGACGTAGGCATCCACTAAGGAAGATTTTTTTAAACTCAACCCTCAAGGGCATGAAAGAGGGGATGAAAGTTTATTTGAAAAATTCCGACGTTCACGCGGGCGATGTCGCGGGCAATAGCTACAATACGACTGCTTGTGCTTGCCACAGATACAGATACCTTCGTACACTATTTTTTTTTTTGGCTGGTGGAAAATCATCGAATAACCCTCCCGCTCTTGGGCAGAACGAAAGGGAGTGTCAGACTTCTACTGACTAAAAACCACCCATGTTCCTTCTTAGCCCTCTATGTCGAGGCCGCGATAACTAGTGTACAACCCGCGGCCCCGACGGGAGACCTTCGTACACTCACTTACTTTATCATATCACAGAAAGAGAGAACACACACTATTCAAGGATTTTTTTACTAGAGACCCGCCCTTTCTTCGCACGGGTGCAAAGTAGAAGTAGTGCTTTCCTCTTGAATTACTCTATATATTGCTGAAAATTGCATTAAAATCCGTTGCGAAGTATAAAAGATCTAGCTTACATACAGTGTGAGCGATTCTGTTCTAAACTACTTGTTAGCCCGGTCATATTAGACCAGAAAATATGGGTAAGGTTACACTAATTCCCACCCGGCTGAAAATTGATAGGATTGTTTAAACCACCAAAGAAAGAAATGTAAAAAGGCCTCACCGATCCGACAACTAGAAAAAAAATTGAGCTCACTAAAACTGGTTTTTTTTCGATTTTTAGTCGAAATTAACTAGACTATTATAACTATGTATGTTTAGAAAAGTTTTTAATGTTTTATGTTAATATTTATTTATTTATTAAAACTTTATGCACAAGTAATAAAACCGTACAAAGGCCTTGGGCATTTTCTACCAGTCTACCTTAGGGTGATGCAGAGACATTACACAGTAAGTGCAAAACAGAAACAAAAATTAGAAAATACATATACCTAACATATAAGAATAAATACATACAAATATACATAAAATATATAAAGTTTTGAAAGATACACATGAAAAGCTTTAACAACTTAGTTGTGAGACGAAGCTGCCAACTTCTTGCGAATGTGCTCGCGAGCTTTCATTTTGAATGTGAACTAACTATCTTATTATTTCATTTTAGTGTTTTACGCAGTAATGCTTTTCTTGTTCGATTTAAATGTTTTTATTAATTTATTTTACTTCTTTGCTTTTAACTTCATGATTTAATTCTATTGTGATTTTATGTAAAGTAAACTAGTTAAAAGATTTTTTATCTCTATAATTTTATTATTTGGTTAAATATTGTCTTACTATTTATAGTTATCTAGGTATATAGGTATGCATTTTAGTTGTAAAAAACCCACTGAAGGCTAACATTTAAACCTGATAGCTGCCATTAATATTAGTATTAGCCGAAATACAGGCTTTTACTGATATTTTATTCATTTGCAAAGTGATTAAAATAAATTAAATATCTTTTAGGCTACTGAACGATATTTGTAATGTTGTAAATAACCAGTTTTGATTTTTGAAAGTGTTATTTTTTTGAATTTTGTTAGTTCGATATTTTTGTGAGTTGCTGTAGAAGAAAAAATCCTATTGTCCTTACCTCTAAAAAAGGTATAAATCATTTATTAAAACATAACAATTAGCATGTTTTGAATTATACAATAAAAACCGGTCAAGAGCGAGGCGGACTCGCGTTTGAAGGTTTCAGTACCATCGTATTAGGGGAAGTCGCCTTTTATTTTTAATATTTGTGGTTATAGCGGCAACAGAAATACACATTCTGTTAAAAAGAATATAAGTATGCGAATGTCACCTTCTGATTGTCACATGTTTTATGCGGATTTTATAACACACTTTAAAAGGAAATAAAATTAGAAAATATATTTATTTGTCGCAGAAACAAGACGAGCATAAAATGAGATGATGCAATAGGTGCACAAAAAACACATCAAATATTTAAAAAAAAATACAACAAGCAAGGAAAACAAAAATTGCACGTCGTGACTGCGACAAGCAGGTTATACTTATTCAGCATGGTGCTGTGTTATAGGGACCCACAGCACAGCGCTGGTTTTCAGTGGTCCGTAAAAAAACGTATGAAAGTTAATACAGCATTTATATTATTGAGGTAGGATAAATACGAAAATAAAATAAACAGTGCTTGAAATCGCACTTATCTTTGCCATACTAGCAACCAGCCCCGGCTTCACCCGAACTGGACAAGAACTCCATATTATATCGTATTACCTAGTACCTACTACTAATTGGGTTGTGGAGGTCAGATAGGCTCGCTCGATGTAAAATACTGGTATTCAGCTGCATCCGGCACACTAAAGAGTTTTCCTTACTTATCTTCAGGAATATTATAAAGAGGAAAGATTTGTTTGTTTGTTTGTAACGAATAGGCTCCGAAACTACTGGACCGATTTGAAAAATTCTTTCACCGTTGGGAAGCTACACTATCCCGGGTGACTTTTTATCCCTGTATTCCCACGGGAACGGGAGCTACGCGGGTAAATCCGCGTGACGTCCGCTAGTACATAAATATAGCCTAAAATCCCTATGTAGAACGACCTTCACCGAGCTGGTTAATGGATGAAAAGTATTTTATATCTGCATTAACAACTTTACATTTATTTTTTACATTTTACTGGATTACTAATCGATGGTACGAAGCCCATAAAATATGCAAACATTAGGTTGACTTTATTTTTCCCGTCACAACTCTTGGGTAGGGGTATAAATAGATAAGTCGATACTAGTAACTTTCACCGGTGTGGCTAATAAATTAAAGTTAAATTAAAATAAAGATTAATTCATTTCAAACTGGTATTTTATATTTACTTAATTAAAGTATTATTAATTGAATTTTTAAAATCTATTCCGGATTGAATTGAATTTTTTTTTAGACAACTCATTTGCAATATATGTATTGACATATTTAACATAACATAACATTACGCCTATAATCCCAGAAGGGCCTAACCCTTAGAGGTGTACCTAATAGTACACACTCACATTTCGCTAGATATGTTTAAGTCCCATGTAATAGGGGGGAGCCTATTGCCATCAACCGGGCACAAATCCAGACTCCGTAGCTGTTACTGATAAATTCCTGATGTAAGAAGCCAATAACACTTTGCCCGACCCGGGAATCGAAAACAGGACCAGCAGATCATGCTCAGCAGTTAGCGACCACTAGACCAAAAATCCAAAATACCTTTTATTCATTAGTAGATAGCGGACGTCACACGGTTTCACCAGCGTAGTTCCCGTTCCCGTGGGAATACAGGGATAAAAAGTAGCCTATGTCACCCAGGGATATTGTAGCTTCCCAACGGTGAAAGAATTTTTCAAATCGGTCCAGTAGTTTCGGAGCCTATTCGTTACAAACAAACAAACAAATCTTTCCTCTTTATAATATTAGTGTAGTTTAACCAGCTCGGTGAAGGTCGTTCTATGAAGGGATCTTACACTAATAGTGTTTATTTAGAATGCAGCACCACCAGCAAAAAAATACACAAAAACTAAAATATGCCATTAACCTGCATTCATTTTGCATAGCATTTCATGTGATGGATTCGCAAAACACTTGATTCCTTTACTGAGTAACTTATGTTAATCCGAGAAGCAAAAGTATCTGTGTACCTTCACCCAAATCCGATCAAAAGTTTTTTGAGCGAAAGAGTAACAGACATCCATACATCCAATGACGTATTATACATATATTATATAGACACGTCATGAACTAACATCGCGGCGCTTAAAAACGGCGAAAATATTATTCAAATTCAAATTCAAATTCATTAATTTTGTGAACACAGGGTACAGAAGATGTTATAATAAAATTAAACCCAAGCTGAGTCCCGCCAAATGGCATACAAAATATACCTGGTTTGTTATAAAAGAGATTTAAAAGTACGTACTATCACAATAATCAAAATAATAAATCATAAAATCATGCTTACATTAATAAAAAAAAAGATTATTCATAAAATACCATATATGTTAAGTACCCGGAATATAAAATAGAAATAATAATGTCACAAATTCATTAATACGGTAATAGTCACATAACACAAAAACAGATTCGAAAAATAATAACGTCACAAATTCATTAAATCAGTCAATTACACAAAATTAAAACAAAATCGAAAAACTAATAATGTCACAAATTCATTTATGCGTTAATAATTACAACATAAAAACAGATTCGAAAATAATAATGTCATAAATTAATTTATTTATACACTTAACAACAGATTCGATTTAAAATTTGTCATTTAAAAATTCATCAACAGAATAATACACCTTGCTAATTAAGAGATCGAACAATTTTCTTTTAAATTCGTTAATATTTGTACTTGAAATAACCTGTCCTGGTAACTTGTATTATATAGTTTTCGAGCCATTGCGTAAAAGCTTTTGCTATGAAATTGAGTTTTAGTTGCTAACACTTTTAACTTTTTTCAGCGTCGTTTACTTTCTATAAATTTATATAGATGCATGTTGTGTTTTATAAAAGTACAAGCTTCATAAATATAGAGTGACGGGAGAGTTAATATTTTTAGATTATGAAAATGTGGCTTGCATGATTCTTCTTGTTTAATTTTACAAATATCTCGGATACATCTCGTCTGTGCTTTAAGAACTTCTTGAACCTTAGGAGCATTACCCCAGAATATGACTCCATACCGCAGAGCCGAGGCGACATAACCATGGTAAGCTGCTAGTAGGGCGGCTTTATTTGCAATTTTACCCAGCATATATAAAACATATGAAAATCTACCAAATTTTCCACAGACACTTTCAATTTGAGTCCGCCATGTCATGTCATTATCAATATGTAGTCCAAGGAATTTTGTAACACTAGCTTCAATTATGTCCTTCCCTTTATAGTTTATATGAAACTGTAATTGTCCCTTGTGTCTAATTTTAAAATTCATTATTTTAGTTTTGGTTAGATTTATTTTAAGGTTATTAGCATTTAACCAGTTTATAATGGGAATGAGGCTATTGTTTACATGCTCCTCTATTTCTTTAGTAGTGCCAGAATCGTATACAATAGTGCTGTCGTCGGCAAATAACGACATTTGATGTTTGACTACTTGAGGAAAGTCATTAATATAGCAAATAAAAAGTAATGGTCCCAACACAGAACCTTGCGGCACACCACATGACAATATACTAGAGCTAGAGGAGTAAACTATCTCAGTTTTGGTCTTTATATTTACTTTACTAATTTGTGTAATCTGAGATCTATTCTCCAAATAAGATTTTATCAGATTAAGCACGTTACCTCTGATACCATATCCCTCGAGCTTAGTTAATAGTATTTTATGGTCCACATAGTCAAACGCCCTAGTCATGTCCATAAACATCGCCATGACCGGTTTTCTGTTATCCATGTTAAGATGAATCTTTTCCAGAAAGTTATAAATAGCCATATTAATGGTTCTGTTTTTCCTAAAACCCATTTGTTCTTCGCATTCACAAAGTAAGTATAAATTTGAGTCAAATTAAGTAGCATAATTGTTTATTTGTATGTCCTGAAATAATAAATTATTAAACATTTCTACTCTAAAATTAAACATTCCGCAATAATAACCATATTTATAAGTAGGTAAACATAATATTACGTTGGTATGCTTTATAAGTGATAAAGTTTCACGTATGATCGTTATTAATTCAAAGTAGTTATTCGATTTTTGAAAGTCGTCCTCACCAATAAATATTATGCAACTGTCCTTCATTGTATATCCAGATAGTTTAGCGTCAATGTTAGCTAATAAATGTTTTATGCCACAATTTGATAAAATAAAATGACATGTTTGGTGACACGGAAAAGTATTTTCTGCAATTGATAATATTTTATTTACTTGGTTGCTACTTATAATGCAGAGCTTGCTCTTTACCTCGATGGTCGGCGTTGTTCTCCTTTGTGACGTTAATTGTTTTGGTTTATTCTGAGGTGTAGCTTGAGTGGAAGTGAATAGCTCTGGAGTTGCGTATCTTGAGTTGTCTGATTTGTGTGATTTATGAATGGTCTGTTTGAGAGGTGTGTGTAATTTCATTTTCCTTTTTGGTGTTACTGTCTCGCTAGCTAGCTTCTTTGACGCTTTTTCCATTATTTTATATTTATTATTATTTTTTTCATTGTCTTCCTTAAATCCGTATTTTCAATAGAAAGATTATTTATTTCTTCATGTGCCGCCTGTAGCTGGGTATTTAGTTCACAGATTTGACGTTTGAGTTCTTCCATTTCTTTGTTCTCATCATCCATAATAATATTAGGTGCGCTGTTATTTGTGTCGCCATCTATTGACGAATCATTGTAATTACTACATTCTTCGAATGTTTCTATTGCGGGTTCGGAAGTTCGTCGAGCACGCAGAGTAATATTTTCAAAGCAACTCATTTTGTTAAGTTTTTTTTGTAGAAAAATTGGTTTAGTAAATAATTAAAAAGTCAAGTTGAAATTGTGAGATTCGAACTCGATTCTCCTCAAGTACAGTTCACTCAGCGCCAAACGTGCCTTAATCTACTCGTTTGAAAATAGTGGCCGCTAACTTCTTCATATGTTTTATCAATCAGATGTCTGTCATTGGCTGTTCGATGTCGGGGAAGGCCAAAGTCCAGTCACAGATTACTAGTCCAGTTCTTTGTTCGAGTATCGTAAGAACTAAAGCGGTTGCGATTTGAAGTTTGATTTTTTCCGTCTTAAATTGTTCACTGTTTTTACCTGAATTTGGTCAGGAGATCATGCAGTTTGTCACAAAAACTGTTATATGTACACCGTTAGACAGTTTACAGGGCCAAGAGAGTATTATTTATTACAAGTTTACACTTTTTTACACCGTAATTGTTTTGTCTTAAAATCTTCACTTGTAGTTACTATTTTTCTGAGATAACATTGTCACATAATTATTGGTGTGTCCTGTCACTAATGCACTTATTTTATTTACGAAATACTGATTATTTACATAGAAACAAAATTAAAAATTACGGAGGTGACGTTAACTTGTCAACGGCGCGTTCCAACACCCTTATATTAGATAACTACTTATACGCGTAAAGAAAGGGAAAGAAAATATGACACCGTACAGCAGGGTGCCTGTTGATGCCTGTTTTCTTTATGTTTTGCATAGGTTTACACACACGATTTAAATTAAAAACAAACGTAGCATCGCGCGAGAGGTTGGTGCATAACTAAGCGCGATGTGGCCAATTGGATTCATTTCGAATGTTGTCATTTTTGAGGGTGGACAACGTATCTATAGTTTTAATATATCATTGCAAACATCAGTCCAATCTAACCTATATTCGTATCCTACTATTACAAATAAAATTTGTGAGGTTGTGTATGGATGGACGGATATATTTTGTTACTCTTACACGCAAAAACTACTGAACGGATGTAGATGAGAACACAGATAGTTTATAACCTGGATTAATACATAGGATACTTCTTATTCCGGTAGTATGATCCTCTAGGACAATTATCGACTCCACGCGGACGAAGCCGCTGGCACAAGCTAGTTTATTATAAGCAAGAACCTAAATAGTAAGTAAGATTCCTTTTGCTTTTGCCTCGATTACAGAAATAACGAAATACACGCACAGCGGTCGGTTGCTTGACTAGAGTAGCTTGTATTATTAAGCTACGAGCTTCTACTCCTAACTAGAGTAACACAGTTAGTATCAAATCTAATAGGTAACATGGACTTCTTGAAACCAATCGAAACGAGAACCTCCTCGTTTTTAGACGTCGGTTAAAAATTTTGAATTCAATTATTAAACTAACCAGCAAGCGCATTATTTTCTTAACTATTTTATAAAGTGGTTGAATTAAATAGTACCAACTAAAGGTTAATAAACCGCTTAATAAATACACGTAACTTTGTTTTGCGGTTTTCGACTTGTAAGTTTATTAAGTTTTAGTACATGTTTAAAACTTGTTCTCTGAGAATTGACAGTTGATTGGCTTTTTTTTCTTCATGACGAGTCAAATGACTCGTACCTTGTATAAGTCACAACTCCTCCTAAACGGATGGACCGATATAAATGAAATTTTTTGTATGTATTTCAGTGGATTTGAGAATGGTTTAGATTCAAAATTGGACCCGGTAGGTGGCGCTGTTGTCCTGGCAGGAAGACATCTGCTAGGTCCTCTAGTCACACATTATAAGTAAAGCCGAAAGTTTGTGAGTGTGTTTGTTTGTTACTTCTCCACGCAAAAACTACTAAACGGAATTGGATAAAATTTGGTACACAGATAGTTTATAACCTTGATTAACACATACTTAGGATAGTTTTTATTCCGATTTTATCATCTCGTTGGATAATTTTCGAGTTGTAGCGGGTGAACCCGCTGGCAACAGCTAGTATGTAATATACTTAATTATTATATATACGTAAGGGCTTTTCCTAACGTATCTATAATGATGGTGCGTGCCCCGACTAACAAACAGTTGGTCGTGGGTTCGAACCCAGGCAGGCGCATTATTTTGTGTAATTTATTTCATTATTCACAATCATACACAGTTCGGCCCCAAATGCAAATGCTTTTGTGTACTTTTAGTTAAGTTAAGAAGCAATGAAACTGTAAAACATGTACATATTTTTGAGAATAAATATTATTATTATTATTATTTCCTTTATTCACTTTCTAACATATTAAATACATTTTTAAATATTTATTACAAAAAAAGCATATAAAAAACATTTAAAAATATAAAAATAGTAGCCCACCGGCATTGGGAACAGGGTCCGAGCTACCGGTGGTCAGGGCTCTTGAGAGAGGAACCTCCTGACAATACGCGCCGTGTCCAGAAGTACGGCCTTCTGAATCAAGCCCTTGATCCAGCTACCAAGCGAGAGCCTTCTTAGATGTTCGTCGAGGCTCTTGGCTATTAGACCAATGGCAGACACGACTATCGGCACAATGACTGCTGTATTCACGTGCTAAATGTCGACAACCTCGCGAGCCAGATCTAGGTACTTGTATTGTTTATCTTTCTCTGCTTTCACGAGGTTCTCGTCATGCGGAACCGTGATATGAACAATCATTGCGCGACGCTCCGATCGATCTATCACCACAATGTCAGGCTTATTGGCAACAATGGGCCTGTCAGTGATGATAGGTCGATCCCAATACAACGAAATATTACCATTTTCGAGAACTGGGTCGGGCGCATACTTATAGTATGGCACTTATGTTTCCACATGGTTGTATTTTAAAGCAAGTTGCTGGTGGATAATCCTGGCAACGAGGTTGTGTCTATGCAAGTATTCTCCATTAGCCAGACGAGAACACCCAGAAATAATGTGTCGGATCGATTCTCCAGGACGGTGACATGCCCGACTTAAGTCAACCGTGCCATCCTTCACAATGTATTTCCGGTAGTTATTCGTAATCATTATTATTATTATTACCACTGCTCTCAAAACGGTAAAGGAAAACATCGTGAGGAAACCGGCATATCTTAGAACCAAAAGTTCGAAGACATGTGACATCTACCAACCCGCACTGGGCCCGCGTGGTCCCTCTCCTAGAGAGGAGGCCTGAGTCCCTGCAGTGGAAACAATATAAGGCTGATGATAGATAGCTTAAACGTAATTATAGATATATATCTAATATCTAATAATATGAGGAGCTCGTGGCTTAATAAGAACTGCCACTCTGGTCGATCTTTAGGTTAAGCTGCGCTTGCCTAGGTCGATCGGTGGATGGGTGACTGCCCATTACATACCGAGTTTCCTCCGTGCCTCGGAAAGCACGTTAAGCTGTTGGTCCCGGGTGCCATATATAGATCTTTGGCAGTCGTTACGGGTAGTCAGTGACCTGAAAGTCTGACAACCAGTCTTACCAAAGGGTATCGTATTACCTAGTATTAACTGGGTTGTGGAGGTCAGATAGGCAGTCGCTCCATGTAAAATACTGGTATTCAGCTGCATCCGGTTAGACTGGAAGCCGACCCCAATATAGTTGGGAAAAGGCTAGGCAGATGATGATCTAATATCTAATAACATGATCAGTTTATAATGTTCCCACTGCTGGGACACGGTCCTCCTCGTCACGAGAGGGAGTGGACTATAATCCACCACGCGGCTTGATGTCTTCATCTTCTCTTCTAAATGTAACAGTTCTATTACGATGTTTTCCTTTACTTATAAAAATATCTAATTGTACAAAGAAACACGTGTCAACCACATCACGAATAAGATGTTTATAATGTCAAGTGATTCGAAACTTTTTGCTGGACTAAATATCATATAATTATTTATTCTAGGAATATATTTTTTCATTATTTACATGAAATAGATATTATCTTGGTTATTGGACATTTTGGGGAAGTTTTAATGTTCTTTTTGCAATAAATTACGAATTTAAAATCAGTTATTTGCATAAAGTTGTTAAAAATAGAGCATCTACGGTATTATTAACATTAAGCAAACTAGTAACATTAAAAAAATAATTGTTTACAATCAATGACTTCATTTACGCTTTACATTTTATTTTTAATTTTTACTAAAAGTAATAATATTGAGTTTATATTATATTTCAGTTTTCTCAGTTACTTTATCACTATTTTAATAGAATAGTGGAAATATATTCAGGGCTGGAATATTTTTTGGCCAAAGAATCAGCATTGCCATCCAACGTGGGAATGCTGAATAGATCTATAAAAAATATTGGAGACGTATTTTTTCTTTCTTCACATAAACAAAAATTGAAGTCAATACAGTGCTTCGCAAACTCGTTAACTCTTCGAAAACGTTATATTATGATGGTACATTTTTAACTACAAATGACGTCACAACAAAATCACAAATCAAATTGACGAAGCGTCAATTTTGATTAATTTGATAAAACAAAAAACACGTATCCAATACGGACGGACTAATTAGAATCATTGTTTTTTGACTCAGTCCGATCCCCTATTACACTTTAGAAGTTAGAGGCTGGTTTCTTTTTCAATCTGTATGCATTCTTCCAATCAAATATTACTCTATCTACCTATCACACACTACAAACATAGTCAACCACAGCCACACTTAACAATTTATACATTAAGTAGCAAAAAAGCAAATTTAAAATTTTGAAAAATCCCGCTCCAGCGTTTTTTACGAAAATCTCCCGACACAATGTAAGTTGTTATTGAAACCAACATTTTTATTGCAGTCAGGGACAGTTCGGTAGATTATATCTTAGCAGGTCCCCCGACTGCAATACCAATGTAGCCTGGACCCCCTAGATAAACACCATAATACCTATCTAAGAACCATCATCATAATTTACAAAACCATTACAGAAAACCGCATTTAAATTGGCCAAACGGTTCTGGAGAAAATGGGAATGTTTGTTTACGCACAAACAAACAGACAACCACTCACCCTAAACGCACATAACTTCTCCTTCCTTTCCTTCCTTTTTTTCCTTGGGTAAAATCGAAATTAAAAATACGAGTATATTAGCCTCCGAGAAAGGTATCATATGATAAAGGCAATACTTAACAAAACAAAAAAATAGTCCGTCAGATAGATTTCAAAAAATATTGAACACGTATTTTTTCTTTTACCACGTAAACAAACAATGAAGACGATACAGTGCTTTGAAAACTCGTGTGACGTCATGTTCTAAAACATTAAATTATGACATTTTTTAGCGGTCAGTCACGTCACTAACCCCACTCAAATCTTTGACGCGTTTTATCGTCGTTAATTTTTATTGATTTGATACAATAATCTAACAGACGGACTAATTACAGTCACATTTTTCTATACAGTTACCCGGTTAATTGGAATATCATCATTCTCCTGCCCTTATCCCAATTTATTTGGGGTCGATCTTTTTCTTCCATTCTTCTCTATTTCTCGTCATGTCAGCAGTCACCTCCTTCCTAGCCATATCATCCTTCACACAGTCCATCCATCGTTTCTTTGGTCTTCCTCTACTCTTATACCCATCTACATTCATACTAAACATTTTCCTCACAACACTATCTTCATTCCTTCGCATCACATGTCCATACCACGCCAATCGATTACCACACAACTTTTCATTCAACGGCGCCACTTTCAGACTTCCTCTTATGTACTCATTCCTTATTTTATCCATTCGCGTCACACCACACATAAGGGGACTTATCATTCTCATCTCAGCCACATGCAATTGCCTTTCATTTATCCCTTTTGTGGCCCAACATTCTGATCCATACACGACAGCAGGTCTAACCATGGTTTTATAAATCTTCCCCTTGAGTTTAAGGGGAATGCGGGAGTCGCATATTGTTCCCGTGACCTGCCGCCATTTCATCCATCCAGTGCTAATTCTAAGCTTAACACTACGATCTATTTCGCCATCGCTTTGCACCATTGAACCGAGATACCGTCGTCGGAGCAAACTGGAAGAAGCACGCCATCTAGCGCAATGGCTCCAGAACTGGAGAGACCGCCGAAATCACAAAACATGACTCAGTTTTGCTTCTGCTGATTTTCAGGCCAAGATTCTCCGTTCTTCTGGTTAATTGGAATAATTGACCACAATTTTGTCTTGTATAACCCCTAAGAGTGCCTAAGATTGACTGGTAGAGAATGCCTTGTGGCATTAAGTCCGCCTATGTATCACTAGTGTGCATAAAGTTTAAATAAATAATTCTAAAGTCAGATTTAATTTTAAAAGATTCCATTAAATTTTAGATATGGAATGTTAAATTTGTAGTAAAGTTTAATTCTGAAGTAAAATGACTAATTAATTACTTTAATAAAATAGCACTTATTTTCCCATCTGATTTTATTCATATTTTTTCGCACGATGTGTTTTTACCCGACTGCGGCGAAGCCCAAAAGGAGGGTTATGTGTTTGGCGTGTATGTATGTATATATGTCCGTTTCTTTGTTCCCTCATAACTCCTAAACGGATGAAGGGATTTGAATAAAATAGACGGCGTTAGATTCGTCTTGATGGCGCAAGTGTCACTGGCTACATTAAAATAAAAAAAGAAAAGAAATTCGCGGATTTTGGGGGCCATATAGCGTATTTCAAAAAATAAAAAAAAACCATTACCATCGAGTAGGGTATCAAAATGAAGGGTTTTAAAAGGAGATTACAAAAATATATGACACTTATATGTTTAAAATAAATTAAAAGTCACAAATCATATAAACAAACACAAAAGTTAAATCATCTGCGAAGATTTTTACGCGACCAACGAAAGAACAGACACAAAAGAACTAAAAAGTTGGAAATAAAAAAATAGTTTAAAAACTAAAATACCCGACTGAAAAAACTGAAAAGTAAATAAAAAACAATCACATTTTAAATTAAACAAAACTTGGTAGCAGTCGGGGTTCATTATAATATTAAATTATGAAATGAAAATAGAATGGACCCCGCCGGCTTCCAAGTTTTGTTTAATTTTACATGTGCTTGTTTTTTATTTACTTTTCAGTTTTTTCAGTCGGGTTTTTTAGTTTTTAAACTACTTTTTTTTTGAACGACTTATAAATTTGCGTCATACGTCTAAAAAATGGTCATTTAATCATCTGTCTTCAGTAAGATATAATTATAATTTTATATGCATCTTTTGTTAATACCTATGTTTTTTTCCATGCCTTTCATGTGTACCACTTCTGGGCAATGACCTCCCATTACTTACCCTATTAAACTTCTCTATGTTGTGCGACATCTGGCCATATTCGCCCCGCAAACAACTTTGGCCACGGTCTACCGCGACGACCATTTCCTCCCTTAGACCTCCAGTCTCTGATGATTCCGGGTGCAATCTCGCTTCGTGGCCAGCCTACTCCCACTTTAGCTTCACTGTTTTTCTCTATAAGTTACATACTAGTATTTCGCCCGCGGCTTTGCCCGCGTGGATGCCGGTTATCGCGACAAAAAGTATTCATACAAATATTAGACCATACTTGATAACCTCTCTGTCCATTGTTGACCGACAGACCGACACGGACGTGGCGGCGGAAGACTTTGTTTTTAATCTGTATTGTAATTGGTTTCGAGTTCAATAGAGTAATTGTGAGTTTGTGAGAGTTATCTGTTGGAGATAGACGTTTGATTTTTTTTTAACATAATGATGTACTCTTTAATATTGTAGTACATTTTTTTGCGCTGACACCAATATGTTTCGCAGCGCTTGCGGTGAAAGACTTTTTATGAAAAAAAAAACTTTTGGTTAAAAGTGTTCGTAGAGATCCCTAATTATTTCTGGAAGTAAAAGAATAGATGTAGTTTCCTAACGGCGAAAGAATATTCAAAATCGATAAAGTAGTTTCCACGTGAAAGCGCGCGCGACAGACAGACATAGTTACTTTCGCATTTATAATATTAGTTACGATTACGATTAGTTAGGATAAAAATGAACTTGTGTGCTGAAATCGGATATTTAGTGAGAAATCGAGTGAACACTGTAACCGAGGAAGTGACCAAAAGGGGCGAATCTATATTTAAGTCTTGGAGGACGTGAAGGACTTTGAGTCCCCCAACCACAGATACAGGTCACCATTAACATAATAAGTACCCCAAATAAGGTTCACTACAACCGACTTTAGAATCAAACTCAGCAAGTGCGCTTACAACCTGCTCGGTAGACTCGAGGATTTTACATTTGCATTGCAATTATTGCAATTTACATTTTGACATTTTACATTTCGACATCAACATTTTATTTTTATTTATTTTCACAAGGAATCTATTTTTTATTTATTAAAATTTTAGGTAGTTTTAAAATTAATTTTAGCTGATCAATTTTTGATATTATATAGCATGCATGATGAATAATTTATTTTATGATTATGCATTCTTGGTAGTATGTGTTGTGTATTATTAAATAAATAACATTTTTAAATATTCCTATAATGTTATTTTTTTTTTTAATATGGATTACAGTTATCTGAATTTAATAAATTAATAAGAAGAGTAATAATATAAAGTTTCAGTTTCCCATGGCAGAACCACAGCATGCCACCCGCTACGATCCTTACATAATGAAGCAAAAACCACATCTTATAATTAATTTTCTTTTTGTTTCAGTACTTTGTAAACACGGTGTTTAACTTGTATCAAAGTTCATGAATGAGACACTGAAAATGGGTTACTTCACCAAAGGAAGCCTTAACCAACATAGAGCAACAAAGAGTAAGTTCTATAAATATGGATCATTTCTTATAGTTTAAAGATACAATAAATATTGGTACACTAGCGGACGTCACGCGGTTTCACCCGCGTAGTTCCCGTCCCCGTGGGAATACAGGGATAAAAAGTATGTTGCCTATGTTGCTCAGGGTGAATGTAGCTTTCTAATGGTGAAAGATTTTTTGAAATCGGCGCATTAGTTTTTGTGTTAATTCTTTACAAACATACACACACACACAAAAATAATAATCTTTCCTCTTTATATTTTTTCATTTGCATAAAATAATAATAGGTATATTAGTGTGTTGTCACTGATATATTATTTTTAATCGATTTAAAAAAAAACAGGGACAATACCAAATCAGCACCTCTGTTATATGAACGGCAGTCAAAATCATGAAGTAGTTTTCAGGCAATCCCTTAATAATTTAATGGGACGACAATAAAAAAAAGACGACAATAACGCCGTGGATTTAAGTTCAAAATATCAAAACTGTAATGGTATGCGACGAAATTCAGTACGGTAGGTAATTGTTTACAATTTTGTTATATGATTTGTACAGAGCGATGTTCCCTCATGTCGTATAAAATGGGGCCTTTTAAAAAGCAAAAGCAATATTTTCCTACCATTTCATGGTGCCCTTGACCTACATTTGACTCTAAAAAAAATCTTGACAGGTCTTGCAACCTTTTCCCGTCAACAAACTATTAATGATTGGGAATACAATCTTTTCCAGTTACCTCTGACACCTGCAGTCTGCAGTCCAAAAGCAAACTAGGTACTTCAATATGAACTCACAAAACTTAACTGTTATTTGTTTGTTTGATTAACCACCGACTTCAGAAGCCGATGTTTCTTCTGAAGTACTTATATTTTAAACATAATGTGTTTTTGAAGTTAGTTTTATTTTTTGTTTTAAAGTTTATTTTTCAATCTTAGTTGTAATATCACCAGGTCAATCTAATAACCTGATATAATACAACTATCGGTCCAATAATACGTATAATATTAAAAAAAAATATATACAACTCCTTACCGTTGAGGAGTTTTACCTTCCATCATCAGCGCCTCCACATTAGATTATGATTATTAGAAAACAACAATAGAAAATATGTGAAAAACGCAATAAGTACCTATAACATTTAATTTTGCCCTCGATATCCTCACGTGAAGTCGAGAGCCTTTATGGCCTCTGACTTCGCTTGCCGTCGACAAATATCTCTCTGTATGGTTTCCTCACGATGTTTTCATTGGTTTCCGCACATGCCTCAGTTTCGAATTCAAGATCTATAAATAAATAACTAGCGGACCTGACAGACGTCATCGTCCTGTCCGTACAGCAGCGCCACCTACCGTGTATAATTGTGAATCTAAACCATTCTCCAATCCACTGGAAAACGCAGAATTAATTCCATCAAAATCGGTCCAGCCGTTTAGGAGCAGTTCAGTGAAAAACACACATACAGTAGAATTATACTATACCTAATTGTAAATTTAAACCATTTTCGAATCCACTTAAATGTGTATCCAATATTTGTTTGGAAATCTATCTTACGGACTAATTAATTCTTTTTTTGTCATCTACTCTATTGTCGGTCAAAAATGTAGGTATATTTTTTTGGGACTAATGAAAACTTTCAGAATAAGTATCTGAAGGAATGTAACAGAATTACCGACCATAATAAACAAATGTTTTCTTTTTCAGTAAAGTTCGCAGTAAGTCTAGTGCTGGGAGTGATGCTCCTGTCTGTTGCCATGTTGATCGCGATAGTGGACCCGATACGGTTCATCACTGTTTATGTAAGTACCAGCTGTACCTCGCTATACCTAATACCTTATACCCCCTGTACCCTATACCTTTGACTGGCCTGTTGGTCTAGTGGTTAGTGACCCTAACTGCTATGAGGGAGGTCGTGGGTTCGATTCCCACCCAGGACAAATGTTTGTGTAATGAGCACGATCATTTGTTCTGTGTCTGGGTGTAATTTATCTATAATATGTATGTATTTAGAAATATATAAGTATGTTTATCAGTTGTCTAGTACCCACAACACAAGCTCTGCTTAGCTTGGGACTAGATGGCGTTGTGTGATAGTTGTGGAATATTATTATTATTAATAAGGTGGCAGAACAATGCCCTTTTAATTGTGTTAAAAAAAAATAATGATGAATGATTGATGTTTTTTAAAGTCGACGTACCCTGTTGCATCACTCCACTATAATTCCGATCTTATTTTTGTCATGCAATCTCGCTCTTGACCTTTCTACCTATCCATCGCCAAAAATTAATTTATATGATAATAATAATGTATTTGCATAAAATAATGATCATGATTATTGATATCACTATCTTTGACACGTTTTATCTTCGTAATTTTTTTTTCCTGATACCGGGGCTACAACTTTTTTATATTTTTTAAATATTTATTTTGTAAAGAATATTTAAAAATATACTAAGTTTGTATTGAAATAAATAAAAGTAAAATAATGTACCTATTTGTCATCAATCAACTTTACTAATGCCATCCGCTTCTTATGAAGCTGCTTTCATTGCTTAATTGAGATATTTCCACAACAATCAAAGACACGGGCTGCAAGTTGTTGAAAGAGATACCGCGGCCTCGACATAAAGGGCTAAGAAGGAACATGGGTGGTTTTTAGTCAGTAGAACTCTGACACTCCCTTTCGCTCTGCTCAAGGGCGGTTGGGGTTATTTGATGATTTCCCACCCCACAAAAAAAATAAAAAAGGGTAGGGCAATGATGATGCTCATCAGTAATTTTTTTTTTCTCTAGTGTGCACGTGTAGACTACGGCACGTACACCCACGAAGCTATGGGCAAAGAGGTGGACAGCATCCACCTTTCTGCTTACCTCTTCAACATCACCAATGCTGAGCGGTTCATCAACGGCGAAGATGACAAGATCAAGATGGAAGAGGTTGGGCCTTTTACTTATCAGTGAGTTGAAAAGCATCGTAAATATCTTTTATTAAATTAAACACACTGCTTAACACACTTGTATTTCTCGCAGGTCAAGACGCAACATAGATACCATAACTAGATTGAACTTATTACGTCTACCAAGAATAAATGCCTCAGTTTATACATAAAGGGGTATCTAAGGTATTATTTAGATCACCCACTCAATCAAATTAAATCAACTTGAATGACTTAAGTGCCATCATTAGTGCTCATTGAATAATTAATAAACCTAGATATATTTAATAGAGTTGCCTTGTGATCGATTAAAGAAAATTGTTCCAATAAGTCGGGTTTTATTTAGGCACTACACAGATACCTAAGCAAATTTGTCTAGAATCTAGGTGCCAGTAACAGCACATGCTTACATGGAATACATGATTACATGCCTACATTTGCGTTATGTTGGTTTTGTACGGGGCGCCTAAAATGGCCACTTTAGCAGATCGTAATATTACGTTAAAAAGCGTAAAATGGTCCTTTCGTAACTGCGTCTGCGACCATTTAGGAAAATATGTAGATCATAATAGGCAAATAATATAAATTGCTTTAAATTTTGTAAAATGGTCACAGACGCAATTACCTACTATTAGGTATGAAAGGTCTATTTTACGCTTAAATTGAGATAATCATAACATGTTTGGTATCAAATGATAGGTCTTGACGAGTACATCACAAGTATGTAGGTATATTATATTACAAGTAAAGTTCAAGTCAACATAGGTATACGTTAAGATTATGGTCAAACAGTACTCGTGGTCTAGTCTGTGTTATTTACTCGTATTATGTAATAACAAACCAACTTTAAGTAGAATATTACATTATGAAAGTAGCATATTATTACGTATTTATTGAATAACACACAAAAATAAAATTAAAAAAAAAGTTTAAAAACTAAAACCCGACTACAAATAAAAACGCAGGCTAATAAAACCGCGATCTTAAAAGTATTAAACATGAAAAATCGTCTAGTAAGTAGACAATGATAAATTATAGATGACAGTCGTAGTCGCATGCCACTTTGCTAATGGCTACTAGCAGCTGACTTCTGTATAAATGAGAACGCCATAAAGGCGCATCAGGTATCAGTGGCATGCGACTACGGCTGTCCTCTTTAATTTATCAAATTATCTATACTTACTAGACGATTTTTCTTCTTTAATAATTCCAAGACCGTGGTTTTATTGGCCTGCGTTTTTATTTGTGGTCGGGTTTTAGTTTTTAAACTTATTTTTTCTTAGCCAGGAAACATCCGATTGCTTCACAAACGCCAAAAGATCTATAGCGCACTATAAGTAAGGATAACCTGGTTTTTACCCGGCTCCTGCGAACATACAAGGAGAATTATTATATTAATGTATATTTAAATTATTTCCAGAGAGAACAGAACAAATGATGACCTGGAGATAGACAAGGAGGCTGGCGTGATGAGGTACACTCCTCGGCAAAGGGTCACCTTCCTGCCTGAGGAGTCTGTCGGCAGGCCGGAAGACATGATCGTTACTATGCCCAATGTTGCCATGTTGGTAAGTCTTGTTTGTTCTATCAATAGGAATGTTTACTGACTTAAAAAAATGTGATTCTAATTAGTCCGTCTGTTAGATTATCGAAAAATATTGGATACGTATTTTTTGTTAAGACAAAGCGCGTCAAAGATTTGAGTGGGGGTTGATGACATCACTGACCGCAAAAAAATGTCATACTAATGGCTTAGAGTATGACGTCAAACGAGTTTTCAAAGCCTTGTATCGTCTCTATTGTTTGTTTACGTGAAAAAAGAAATAATACGTGTCCGATATTTTTTGGTTATCTATATGACGGAATAATTAGATTTTTTTCAGTTAACTACCCTATTATATTAAATTTATTCAAGTCCTTGTTGACAATAACTGATGTTATTTTCGCTAAAATTTAGTCACTTTATAGTAGTGATTCAATCTTTTCCCGCGTACGGAGATGAGGTCGGCGATGGAACGAGTTAACCCAAAAGAAGCTTGAAGCATTCTCGGTGAAGACCAGGACCCTGGTCAGACTGGCAGTTGGAGAAACCCACAAAAACGTCTTAAAAACCATCCACCATAAAAAACCCTAAATTTTCAGAGCATGGGATCAGCAGCATCCGCCTACGGCTATTTCGCCAAGATGGGGTTCAATATGCTGACCTCTCGCCTGGGCAGCAACGCCACAGTCCAGATGTCTGCCCACGACTACCTGTGGGGGTATGATGAGCCGCTCATCAGTCTGGGGAATACTGTCTTACCAGGGTGGATCAGCTTCAATACCTTGGGGCTGCTGGATAGAGTAAGCATACTTTTATATTAGAGGATGAATAATTATGATTTAAAAGAGTGTCCATGGCCCGTTCTTCTATAGTACACACAGTTATTACGCGTTGGTGACTGTGCCTGAAGCGTCTTTTATTTTGTATTTGTTCGACTATTCAAAAGTGCCTGTAACTGGCCTACTAAATGGCCTAATAAATGTTTTGATTTTTGAAAATTACAAAGAGTAACCATAATATATATTTTGGGGTTCTTGGTTCACCTCGATAAGCCTTGGTATAAAACGCTTAAAAACTATGAGCATGATCTAAACAGTGGCGACACAGTCGAAAACGGTGATTTCACAGACTTTTTTTTGGTGTAGTGTTCGTAAGCGGGACTGCTATACATGAGGTCTTAGGTTTGATTCCCAGGTCAGGTCAAACTGTTATTGGGTTTTTCCTTGACGAATTTCTCAGTAGCAGCCACGGAGGCTGTATTTGTGCCCGATTGACGGCATTAGGCTTGCCCCCTATAACATGGGACATAAACATATCTGAAACGAACTGAGGGTGTACTGATAGCTCTGCTTAACCTTTAAAAATTACAGGCTGGTTGTTATGTTGTGCTTAACGTGTCATCCAATGTGTCTAAATAAAATTATTAAATTAAATTATTAAATTATCCGTTGCCGTGGAACAGAATCACAAATTAATACATTATATATTTTCAGCTGTACGATAAAAAGGTGCCATTAAGAGTAGAAGTCAGTGCCAATGATGAAGACAAGTTCATGATCAAGTCTGTCAACGGCGTTGGTGGTCTTCCAAGTTGGGGGTATCCAGAAACAAGGTATGTAGGTAGTCTACTGAGTTGTCTTATTATTTTTAATAAGCCTGTTCTTTCCCACGTGTAGGCAAAAGCCTCCCCCGTTCCTTTCCAACTCTCTCAAGAGGTCAAGGGCAACCCTATCTTGCAAGAAATAAAAAATAAAAATAAAAAAGTGGTTAGAAACTAAAAAACTCGACTGAAAAAACTGAACTCAAGCCCTTATACTTGTTCCTCTCCAGCTCATCATGCAACAGCTTCAACGGCACCTACGAGGGTATCAGCTACCCCCCGGAACTGACCCCCAATCGGCCCCTGAAGATATACCGCAACATCCTCTGCCGGTTTATGGAGCTGGAGTATGTGGGCCAAAAGTCTATGGACTTCGGAGTCGAGGGCATGGCCTACAAGTTGAACAACAGGAGTTATAGCAAAATTCCTGAGAATGAGTGTTTGTGTAAGAAGGGAGTGTGCTATGATGGGGTTTCGGATTTGTCACCTTGCTTCTATGGTAAGTTTTGTGAAAATGTGAATTTTATCACATTATCAAAGTCAAAGTCAGCCTGTTATAAATATATGCCCACTGCTGGAGCAGAGATTTCATTTCTGTAAGTAGCTACTAAACACCGTGTGGGCCGTGTGGGGTAGACCTCATTAATTTGTAGATGTGACATGATTTCCAATTTTTTATTTTAGGACCTGCTGGTCTCCTTATCACGTTTTTCTATAGTTTCATAACACTTTAAGAGTATTTTTAGACACTTATTTTACTATGCACAATTCAAATTTTATTATTGTTTATTATTCCAGGTTTGCCAATGGTATTGTCCAATGCTCACTTTTTAAATGCAAACCCGTTGCTATACGACCGCGTCGACGGTATGAATCCTAAAGAAGAGGAACATGGTAGCGACTTCACTATAGAACCTGTAAGTTGTCGTAAATCTGTACTTTGGTGATAGTTCACAGAGAGCATTAGCCTGTAATGTATAAACCCAATATTCAATGTTTTATAAAATCAAGTAACAGATTCACTTCTACTAATAAATAACCTAGACGAATTCAGGGGGTCTAAAATGGCCACTTTAGCGGATCATAATATGAATTGCGTTATAAAGTGTAAAATGCAACTTTCATAATAGTAATGCGTCTATGACCATTGTACGAATTTTAACGCATATTATGATCTGTTAAAGTGGCCATTTTAGACCCCCTGGGGTCTCTTACCTCTTGGGCACGGGTTACGAAATGACAAGCGCGTGGCGATTGTGGCTGAAAGGAAAACAAATAAACGATACCATACTGCTGAGATCTTACCACGTGTCACCGCGGCGTAACATGCAACGCGGGGGTAGGCACACTTGCTAAAACATACAAGAAATCACTCGCGTACTGTCTCTTGATGCTGATATCATAAACGGCCCTGTAGACGCTATACTAGAGCTCGTATTTAGTGGGCATGTGGCAATGTGAGAAAATAGCAATTTAAAAATTTAAACTTGCGATGGCCGAGCGATGGCGGGGCGGGCGCGACGGCGATGTATAATATACAAAAGCATTGCGTTAGTCCGTATGGTGTCGGACGTAAAGAATAGCACCATCCCATATCTTCCCGTGGGTGTCGTAAGATTACTTTTTCCGAGAGGGTGACCGGCAGTCCCAGGTTGGTGTTGGGTTTATCGTCCACATGTAAGGGACTTGTGGACGTGTGAACAACGTTGTGAAAATCGAGAGTGTGTCGACCAGGGTGGCGTACCTTATACTGAAGGTCATACAGGTTTACGCCCCAACCTCGACACACTCCGACGATGTAGTGGAGACCATGTATGAGGATATCTCGAAAGCCATGAATGGTTTTAAAACTCAATTCACCGTTGTCATGGGGGACTTCAACGCGAAACTGGGCAAACGAGACGAGGATGAGCTGCTAGTAGGGCGATTTGAATTTTTATGGAGAAGGAGGGCCTCTATATGATGAACTCCTTTTTGCAAAAAACGTGAGCACAGGAAGTGGACCTGGCAGAGCCCTGATGGTGTGACTAAAAATGAGATTGACTTCATCATGTCAACCAGGAAGCAAATAATATGTTCAATGATGTCTCTGTGATCAACTCGGTAAAAACCGGGAGCGATCACCGCATGGTATGAGGCACATTGAACATCAATATTACGCTTGAAAGGTCTCGACTGATGAAGTCTACGCTCCGTCCAGCACAGATCCAGATCCAAAACCCCGAGAGCTTTCAGCTTGAACTCCAGAACCGTTTCGAGTGCCTAGGAAGCTTAGTGGACCAATACAACGATGGGTTCGCGTGGAAACTGTCCATATGACTAGGTCTAAGTTCTTCAAGACACGTCGTGTGAAAAAGAACAAGAGGCTCTCTAATCAAACTCTCAGTCTCATGAAGGAGCGGCGTGAATTGATCCTGCAGTCTTCAGACGAGGCGTGTAAACACCGGCAGCTCAATAGGCAGATCTCTAAATCCTTAAAGAGCGACCTTCGCCGCTTTAATACCGAGTGTATTAAAGACGCAATAGAGCGGAATAAAAGCTCCAAGGTATTTGCAAGAGATCTGGCTATTGGGCAAAGCCAGTTCACGAAACTGAAGACCGACGACGGCAGGATCGTATCCACCAAACCGGAGATTCTGAGGGAGATCGAGAGTTTCTATGGGCAGCTGTACACGTCAACTAGCAAACCCGTTGAAGATCTAGCTAAAGACCCAAGAGCTAAACTGACTGGAACCTATACCGAAGACATCCCGGATGTCAGCCTGTACGAGATTAGGATGGCTCTGAAACAGCTAAGGAACAACAAGGCACCGGTTGATGACGGAATTACGGCCGAACTCCTGAAGGCGGGTGGCATACCGGTCCTTAAGGCCCTTCAGAAGCTGTTAGGTTCCGTCATACTCGAGGGAAGTCTTCTTCAAGAAGGGCGACAATGCACGACTGAAGAATTATAGGCCCATCTCACTTCTAAGTCATGTCTACAAGTTGTTTTCAAGAGTCATTACGAATCGTCTCGCGCGCAGGTTTGACGACTTTCAACCTCCCGAACAAGCCGGATTCCGAAAAGGCTTTAGCACCGTAGACCACATACATACGCTGCGGCAGGTTATACAGAGTACGAGGAGTATAATCTGCCTCTCTGTTTAGCGTTTGTGGACTACGAGAAAGCCTTCGATTCGATCGAGACCTGGGCTGTACTACAGTCTCTCCAAAGGTGCCAAATCGACTACCGCTACATCGAGGTGTTGAAGTGTTTGTACAAAAACGCCACTATGTTAGTCCGACTTCAGGATCAGACTTCGGAACCTATCCTTCTGCAGCGAGGTGTGAGACAGGGGGAAGTCATATCTCCGAAACTGTTCATCGCTGTACTGGAGGATGTTTTCAAGGTTCTGAACTGGACAGGACTAGGCATCAACATCAATGGCGAGTACATCACTCACCTTCGGTTTGCCGATGATATAGTGGTCATGACTGAGACCATGGAGGACCTCAGTAAGATGCTCGATGACCTCAGTAGAGCTTCCGAAAGAGTGGGTCTTAAAATGAACATGGACAAAACCAAGGTCATGTTGAATGCTCATTTAACACCCACTCCTATCAAGATCGGAGACTCTACACTCGAAGTTGTAGACGATTATGTCTACCTGGGACAAACGGTCCAGTTAGGTAGGTCCAACTTTGAGAAAGAGGTCAATCGTCGAATCCGACTCGGCTGGGCAGCGTTTGGGAAGCTGAGTAGTATCTTCTCGTCCAACTTACCACAGTGTCTCAAGACGAAAGTCTATGACCAGTGTGTGTTGCCAGTGATTACATACGGGACCGAAACGTGGTCACTCACAATGGGCCTCATCAGAAAGCTCAAAGTCACCCAAAGGGCCATGGAGAGAGCTATGCTCGGAGTTTCTTTGAGTGATCGAATCAATAATGAGGACATCCGCATGAGAACCAAGGTTACCGACATAGCCCGAAGAATTGCCAAACTTAAGTGGCAGTGGGCAGGGCACATTGCTCGCAGAACAGATGGCCGATGGGGTCGGAAAGTTCTGGAGTGGCGACCGCGAACCAGAAGACGTTGCGTTGGAAGGCCTCCCACTAGGTGGACTGATGACCTGGTGAAGGTTGCGGGGATCCGCTGGATACGAGACGCACGGGACCGGTCAATGTGGCGACACTTAGGGGAGGGCCTATGTCCAGTAGTGGACGTCGTTCGGCTGAAATGATGATGATGATGATGATTGCACATAATAGCGACGCGCACGAAACGGGCGACGGCGGAGCGGGGCGATCGGCCAATGCACGAGCGGCGGTGGAGCGACGGCGACGCAGAAGCGACGAGAACAAACTAGTTTGGTTTTGTCGCTTGCAGTGTTACAAAGTGTTGTACTGAAATATTATTTAACGGTTTGTTACGTGCCCGCACTAGACATCGCTGCCTGGTCGCTGCCCCGCTACCGCCATCGCTCGACCGTCGCAAGTTTCGTGCCCGTAGACTTAGAGAAATTAAGGATGAGCGGTTAAAAGCCTTGAAAGGCACACACTTTTTATCATTTAATTAAATTAGTAGTAGCTTTCTTCTACATCTTGGTGTCTCCTCATCATCCAGATGATGATCATTCAGTCATTTCCTGACATCTATATTGAGGTCGACTTGCAGTCTGGATGGTACCAGTCTTTTACCCTGTTTGACTACCACAGCCAAGTTCTGGCTAATACGAAGCCCCTTTGTAAGAATGGTTGTCAGACTATCTGACTCTCCTTGTTGCTGCCTTTTTCGACTAAAAAATTCAGTATTTATTTCCTTATTTTACGTCAGTTCCTTTTACTTTCAGATAATCGGCCTGGTGATGACCACGAAGTTCTCCGTCCAAGTTAACGTGATGATCAAGGACGTGCACTATAACTCTAAGATTAGCAGGTTCTCCGACATGTTCCTGCCTGTCGGCTACTTTAAAATTGTGAGTAGGTATCAATTAGTAAAATAATCAGCCTAGAATGCTTCCACTCTGTGAGAGGGATTGGGTTTTGATGGTCTTATCCACCTCACGGTCCCGGGTGGTATGGTAGTTGTCACAATACATATCTTCGTTTGTTTTATATTTTAGTTCCTTCTACGATAGATATTTAAGTCAGTTTCTTGTCGATGTCTTACTTCACCGTGTTAAGTTTTAGCTATGTCCCTCTTTTAGACTACACTCTAGTGATGTGTTATTAACTTATTATAGAGCTAAGCTAGTACCTACATATTTTTTATGTTACTTTTGAATGACGGGTTGAGTTGTAAAAAGTGTCAACTCTATCACCTTTTTTTTCAGACACAACCAAGAATGCCAGTCGATCAAATACAAACTTTAAGAATGATTCACGTATACATGCCCTACCTCGTCCTGGGTATACAAACAGCTTTGGCACTCACCGGTCTTCTCCTGCTGGCACATTCAGCAAGATTACTGTACTGCCACTGGATATGTGCAAGAAGAAAAGACAACGCATTTGACAGTGAGGAGATACATGTGAAAGAAATATTAAGCACTCAACCGCTTATGATGAATAATTTAAACCAGCGCCATCTGTTGAAGTGTACTTGAAACTATTTGTGAAACTTTAATCAACGATCAGTTGAAAGTGTTTCAAAACTGCTTGTGAAACAAAAACTGTTTTTATTATAATTGATTTCATTCGCCCTAATGCTCAGAGAAACAGATTGCTAATTGCTGCTGCTCCATTGTAAGACTTTTTTGAGTTTTCTAAAAAAATATTAGGTATGCCGTGGTATTTAGGCATGCTTTTCTTTCGCCTGATGGAGTGTCCCGAGCAACCCAGGTGTTAGTTTACTTGTACCTTCCAATAATACACGTGGCTATATACTGGGATCAAAAAAGAAAAAGAATGCAGAAAATAAATAAGACAAGATGATTAGATTATCCTACCTGTCATCGCAACACGAGTCGTGAAGCGACGCGGACGGCACTCATGCGAACGAAACAAAAGGCGCGCATGCATACCAGTTGGCGTAGTCGCATCTCCCGAGGACGTAATATCCCTCTGTTACGACACAGACTCTGTGACCGTTTTATTGTTAGCACGAATACGCAGTTGACTGTAGACTGTACCTAGCGTTAAATTGCCTGTTTCTTACCAGATAAAGACTGTTGATAATTTATATTATAAGATTGTGTTTTTAAATAACTGAATGTTGGTGATATTATAAGAAATTGTTTTGAAATGTAAATAAAATTATTTACATTCCAAGACCAATTAGATAGTGTGTTAGGATAAAGACCAAGGCCCAAAGCAATCAGAACATAAGACAGTACTTAATTTATAATCAATAGGTACAAATGTGATACTAAATTATGGCATTTTTTCCCATCTGGTCCTATGTGTATGGACAGAGCCATAGGCTCGAATGGGAATCAATTTAATCGCCTCAAAAGTACCTATACAACTGACTAAAAATAAAACGAGTAATTCAGCACCATCCTGTTATATTGATTCTACTGTTCATAATGGGCTGATTGTTAAGAGTAACAAAAGGTATTTTGAAGCCAGTTTGTTTGTAAGTATGTGATAAATTAGAGAATAAATTAAGTGGTTTTTGATTGTAAATATTAAATTATTGCCATCACTTCGAATATTGATTTTTCCCCCAAGCGTTAGAATTATAACGTACACAGTTTCGCTGCTCTAAATTAGGCTGATAATCAGCGATTTTTGAATGACAAAGTTTACAGGAGGCAGTCCCTTTTTTTTGGGAGGGGGGGGGGGGAATCATTAAATAACCCCTCCCGCTCTTGGGCAGAGCGAAAGGGAGTGTCAGACTTCTACTGACTAAAAACCACCCATGTTCCTTCTTAGCCATATATGTCAAGGCCCACGGTATCTCTTACAACATCCCGCAGCCCCGACGGGCGTCGGCCCTTGCCCCTTCCATGTTGCTGACATCTCTTTGAGGCGCGCGTGGAACATGAACGCGCCGTCGACTCGGCCTGTCGTCGTCATAAGACGGACGGACGGCGAGCTAGCCGTCACGTGGCCCCCGACGCCCGGAGCGTATCCCGCGGCGGCTGAGACGTGAGGTTCTCTCCCTCTCACGTTCCACCACCTCCTTCGCGAGCATCACTGCTTCGCAGAAGGAGGCGACGGCGTCCCATTCCTCCTCGCCCCGGACCATGGCTCCACGTGTCCGTGTCCCTCACGCCCACTCTTAGACACTTTCTAGTGTTTTTGGTGGGAAGAATTTAAGAAGTGGAACAAACTCCCCAGCATCTGTCTAGTTAGGTTAGAAGAATCAAATTATATACAAGATGATTTTTAGTCACCGTCCCATTTTTTTCTAGGCATTAGGTATCATTCACTAACACCATTTGAAAAAAAATCGATACGTAAAATTTTCATAGTAAATCATTTTCTCGAAAGAATTATCCGCTCTCCATGAAACTTTGTGATGTGATATCTCAATATTTTTATATTGAGTGATACTATAAGAACAAAACACGTATTCGAAAATTATCGCCAAAGATTAATATATCAGAATTTGGACAGTGGCTAAAAAATCATCATCCGCAGCAGCGCAGCGCATCAGCTTTTGCCCGTAGACTCGCTCCCGTGGATACCGAAAAATATTTCTTATCTACCAGTAAGCCGGAACAAACAGACAGACAGACAATAAGGAACAAAGATTTTTTTTTTGTTAATAGTACCGGATTTATTTCAAATGCATTAGTAAATTACAAACAGGCGCTTCAAATTCATTTATTTGTATAGATTTTAGCTGCGCTCATTAATAATTGAATATGTTAGTAATTGATTTTTAATATAGTTGCTTTTTTTTCTAGGGGGTGGAAAATCATCAAATAACCCCTCCCGCTCTTGGGCAGAGCAAAAGGGATTGTCAGACTTCTACTGACTAAAAACCACCCATGTTCCTTCTTAGTCCTATATGTCGAGTCCGCGGTAACTTCTAAACAACCCGTAGCCCCGACGGGACCCGCAACCCCGAACGGATTTTGTCTTGAGCCTCAAAATAGGCTTCAGTTTTGGCGATAACCTCTTTATCGGCGCAAAGAACAATGGCAGCCTTTCATACATTAAAATAGTTAAGAAGAAATGGTAGCACCAACATTTCAAAAATATCTTAATGTTAAGCTTCAGCCCCTGAGTAAGTTTGTTCAAGAATTATGTCCTGACAGGGCTCCTAAAAAAAACTATAAAGATTTGAACAATGAGGCAAAATCGGCGTCCAAAGGGGCAGTAGCACGGCACGCAGGCCAAGATCAGAATTCTTTAGGCACAAGTCACTCAAAGCGAAGGGAAAATCATTCCGTATTAAGCAATGCAAGTCAAAGAGAATAAGAAATTAGAAAAAAAGATAAAACAACACAAAAAGCGCAGGAGCATCAGTGACCCGCCCACAGAACATATACTCACCTACCCCGCCGGCCGCGCTTCATGTGACATTGACAATTTGACATTTCCTTTTAGCTGGTGCTGCCATAACATTAAATATACCCGTTACATCCGTCCTATGTAGAATCAGACTAGGTTTCTGTTGTACTCCCGTATTTTTACACAAAATCCATGCACGTGACTCCTCTCTCTGCGAGTGTGGGTTGGGAGAGGGTACTTTAGACCACATTTTCTTTCAAATCAAATCAAATCAAATAATTTATTCGCATAATATGGGTAAAAAGATGGTACGTTGTTTGAATGCTCAAACAACGTCCCACCTCTTGATTTATATGGCCGCCTTCCTAAACTCTAAATTCCTCTCCGATTAATTTCCCTTCTCTTTTAACACATCCTTTCTCCGAACTGCTTGTGGCGTTGATGATTTTCATCCGCCACAACAGTATAAAACTATAAGCCGTTACATCAAATACTCTGTCTATGTTGTTGTGGTATATGTATGTTTTAACAATTATAATATATATTTATTATTTATTTTGTGTTAGTTTCAATCTGCTACTAACCCAACAAAACCAACTGTATCAACCGAAGATTTTTTATTTATGTTTACAGTTTTTATTGATTTTTATTTCTTATAACACTCACTTGCCGTTCCAGTTCACTTTCGACATTGGCAGAATAGTCGACATCGGCTTCAATTGCCATTCATTAAAAATAGAATAGAATAGAACATTAAATTTAAATATAACAATGTTAAATAGATTATGAATGCGATAATGTTTAGTTATTTCAAGAAATTCTTTTATATAACCTATTTTTCTGAAAAAATACTTTAAGCAGTACTGACAGTATAGTTATTTTCAAATCGAATCAAAAATGTTTATTTGAGAGAAAATACATACAAAATGCAAGGAAAGATCTTAAATCTTAAAAGTCATTGTATTCTGCCTGCATGCAATCGTGCAAATTATTTACTTACAATTATTTGTGTCAATTATCATCAAATTATCATGCAATTAGAGTAATTATTAAATTATTATAAAATCAATCATTCATTTTCATTTATCATTATTTTTTAAGTTCCATAAATTCCATAATGCTATAGAAACAATAATTTTGTAGCCACTCTGGCAATTTTTTTTTAAACAAAATACCCTGCAACAATTTCAGTTAATTTGGAATGTTATTATAAATCACAATGCACATGTTAAACACATTCTTTTTATAAATATCTTTATGACTTGGTGGCTGATCTTTGTCTTGGTAGAACCTCACTACGTTGTAGCCCTTACGTAGCCCTTCTTTGTCTTGGAAGAACCTCACTACGTTGCTTAAAGTAATGCATGTGATTCTTGGTAAAAATGCAAATATCTCTTATATACAAACAGGGTAGTGGAAGAATCTTACATTTTTGGAAGAGAGGTTTACAACTATCCAAGAACCATGCCTTATTTATAACCCGGATGCAACGTTTTCCATAAATATCTATTGTATTTTGAGTGATATTTTGGTGGTTTTACAAGGTTTACACGAAAATTGAATCATCATCATCAGCCTATAGTGTTCCCACTGCAGGAACTCAGGCCTCCTCTCTAGGAGAGGGATGGGCTATAATCCACCACGCGGGCCTAATGCGGGTTGGTAGATGTCACATGTCTTCGAATTGTTTGGTTCTAAGACATGCCGTTTTAATCACGATGTTTTCCTTCACCGTTTTGAGAGCAGTGGTGCTGAAATAAATTAGCAAGGATATTTATCCTGAGTAAAAAAAGGCAAGTCAGGGGAGGGGTAGGTCAAATAGGTTAAAGAAAACGGACGAGAAAGGCAACTAAGAACATTTAAGTTAAGATGTCAATAGCGGTCATTGACGCACCTACATTAAATTCAACTTTGAAATCAAAAAAAAAAAGTGGTTTAAAAACTTAAAAACCTGACTGAAAAACTGAAAAGTAAAAAACAAACACATTTTAAAATTGGAAGCAGGCGGGGTCCATTCTATTTTCATTTCATAATTTAATATTCAAATGAACCCCGCCTGCTTCGTCGGGTTTTTTAGTTTTTAAACTACTTTTTTTTATTTCCAGCTTTTTAGTTCTTTTGTGTCTGTTCTTTCGTTGTTCGCGTAAAAATCTTCGCAGATGATTAAACTTTTGTGCATGTTTATATGATTTGTGACTTTGAATTTATTTTAAACATATAAGTGTAATATATTTTTGTAATCTCCTTTTAAAACCCTTCATTTTGATATCCTACTCGATGGTAATGGTTTTTTTTTATTTTTTGAAATACGCTATATGGCCCCCAAAATCCGAAAATTTATTTTCTTTTTAATTGTAATGTAGCCAGTGACACTCGCGCCATCAAGACGAATCTAACGACGTATATTTTATTCAAATCCCTTCATCCGTTTAGGAGTTATGAGGGAACAAAGAAACGGACATACATACATACACGCCAAACACCCTCCACCCTCCCTTTGGGCTTCGCCGCAGTCGGGTAATTACACAAAGTAATGCGCCTGACAGGATTCGAACCCACGACTCACTGTTCGTAAGTCGGGGCCGCAACCACTGGGCCACCACTGCTCTTAAAAATAATTGAATAAATATAGTAAATGGCAACACTTGGATAGTGTAAAAGTCATTCGATAGTCCCAAAAATTTATGTAATTTACTGTCATGGCCCTTGAATGAAATACATTTTTATTTGAAAAATCATAGAAAAATAATTAAAATCATTTTATATTTAAGATATTTTTAGACACAATCATTTTTGTCAACTATTTTTCCGCCATTCTCCTTTCTGTATTTTAGCATCCTCTCGAGATCTGAGAACAGAAAAAATCGCTGGGGGACAGATCTGGAGAATACGGTGGATGCAGAAGCAATTTTGAAGCCCAAGTCATGCAATTTCGCCATCTTGCATCGGATTCATTGATTTGTGTGTGTGTTTTTGCTCGATTGTGAACTCGCGCGGCACCCATTTTTCACAGAGCTTTCGCATACCCACCCAAAAATGTGTTCATTCACGATATTTCCAGTACTTGTTCAATACTTTATTTTATTTTTTATTTAGTTTTGTGTTTTTTTTGACATTTAATAATTTAACATTTAACATGATTATTTAATATGATATTTTTTTTATTATTTTTCTTCAATTTTAGTGATTCTCTTTTTTACCCGACTGCGGCGAAGCCCAAAAGGAGGGTTATGTGTTTGACGTGTATGTATGTATGTATCTATGTATGTATGTCCGTTTCTTTGTTCCCTCATAACTCCTAAACGGATGAAGGGATTTGAATGAAATATACGTCATTAGATTCGTCTTGATGGCGCGAGTGTCATAAGCTACATTAAAATTAAAAAACAAAGAAAAAATGGTGGTTTTGGGGGCCATATCGAGGATTTGAAAAAATTAAAAAAAAACCATTACCATCGAGTAGGGTATCAAAATGAAGGGTTTTAAAAGGAGATTACAAAAATATATGACACTTATATGTTTAAAATAAATTCATAGTCACAAATTCTATAACAAACACTAAAGTAAAATTATCTGCGAAGTATTTAACTCGACCAACGAAAGAACAAACACAAAAGATATTTGAATATTCAAAAAAAAATCAAAATCAAAATCATTTATTTCAAGTTGGCCAGTTACAGGCTCTTTTGAATAGTCGAACAAATACTAAATTTTAATAAGCTAATAAACTAAGCTACAGTCCCACTCACAAGGCATAATAACTGTCAGTGTACTGTAGTTGCCGATTCCAAAGCGTTGGTCTCATGAGAAGAATGGCAAGAAACTTCATGGATACTCTTTTCAATCATAATATTGTTACAAAACTTTGGTTACATCATTCATATCGAGATTGGTATATTATCATGTGAGAACGATGTAGCAAGTTGTGCACGATAAGTGTCGACAGTAAGTAAAGCCAAAACGACGATTTAAAAATAATATAATAATTCAAACAAGCCGTGGCAACTAAGAGGTGACCAGTCACAACTGACAGCACCCGTTCACGAGCATGACGCATGGATCAGCCACCATTCCACTCAACCATTTTAAAGGGAACGAAATGACCCGACACACCCGCCACCATCAGCGAGACATTTAAGTGAGCATGACACACTCTCAATCGCCAGGGCATATCCAAGTCAAATAAAAAATAGAAAAATAAATGTAGGTTTCCAGAGAATGACAGCTTTCTAGTACATAGTACTCACACAATATGTGCTATGCGACTATATAATACTAGAGATTGAATTTATACATTGCAAAGATAGTTGTACAATCTTCTTCTTCTTCTTTCTTCTTCCTATTAAATGCTATTCATTTAAGCGTCCTGTCCTTGTGGAGCAGGACCGGCATTGAGCCAAGCATTTTTATCAGCGATATAATCGTCTAACTTGTAATATGCTTGCTTGCATAGTGTGCGTTTGATACATGTTTTAAATTTCGTCTCATTCAATTCAAGAATGCTTTGTGGAATTTTGTAATAGCATCTCAAACAGTACCCCATGAAAGATGAGTCTACCTTAGCGAGTCTGAAGCCTGGCTGCACTAACTGGTCCCTATTCCTAGTAATATAATTGTGTCTGTCACCTCTTTTACTAAAAAGATGCAGATTTTTTCTCACATACATTATGTTTTCGTAGATGTACTGACAATGCACCGTCATAATGTTAATGTTCTTAAATAGTTCTCTCAGAGAATCGCGCCTACGAAGACCATATATTGCTCTGATGGCTCGTTTTTGCAGAATAAAAATAGATTCAATGTCTGCAGCTCGTCCCCATAACAAAATGCCATAAGACATTAGGCTATGAAAGTAACTAAAATAGACCAGCCTAGCGGTATCTACATCAGTAAACTGACGAATTTTTCTAATGGCATATGCTGCTGAACTTAGCCGCCCTGCAAGAGATGTTAAATGAGCACCCCATTGTAGCCGTGAATCAAGCGTAATCCCCAAGAAAACCGTTTCATCTACGAATTCTAGTTTCTCGTTATTTAATAGAATATCACAATCACTACTTTTAACATTCGGTAAAGCAAATCTTATGCATTTTGTCTTTTTTTCATTTAATACTAAATTGTTTGCTGTGAACCAATTATGAATCTGAAGTAGGGCTTTATTCACGTCATCTAGCTTTTGAGCCCGTCTATTTATCTTAAAAATTAGGGAAGTGTCATCAGCAAATAACACCATATTCTGAGGTTAGTTTTTCAATAAATAGGGTAGATCATTAATATATAC
Organism: Diarsia rubi; assembly: GCA_932274075.1. NCBI lineage: Eukaryota > Metazoa > Arthropoda > Insecta > Lepidoptera > Noctuidae > Diarsia > Diarsia rubi. Next base: position 913,530 of record OW026420.1, on the reverse strand, counting down.
CAGAAAAAGAAAAGGGCCCAATATTGAGCCTTGCGGAACCCCCATTTTTACTTTTAAACCCTGTGAATTAACACCATTTATTTGAACATGTTGTTGCCTTTCACTCAAATAAGATTTTACTAAACTAAGTGCAAGTTTACCTAGTCCATAATGCTCAAGTTTCAAAAGCAATGTGTCGTGATTCACGCAATCAAATGCTTTTGAGAGGTCACAAAATATTCCTACAGCATCTTGAGACTGTTCCCACGCATTAAATATGTGCTTTAATAAAGTTACACCGGCGTCAGTTGTGGAACGTCCTTTAGTGAAACCGTACTGTTGATCGTGTAAGATTCTGTTGGTGTTAAAATGATTGAGCATTTGGTTAAGCATAACTTTTTCAAAAACCTTGCTAAAAGCTGGCAACACCGATACAGGTCTATAATTATTAGTATCTTTACTGTCACCAGATTTGAAAAGAGGTATGACCTTACTGTGTTTCATTAAATCTGGGAAAACCCCTTGGTCTACACACAAATTAAATATTGAAGCTAAGTATGGTGCAATAGTCTCAACTATGGATGTACAAACTTTGATAGACATTCCCCATAGATCTTCGGTCAGTTTAATTTTTATTTTCCGGAAAGCTTTAATTACCTCCGTAGGGTTTATATGTTTAAATTTAAATTCAGCCAGGCAACCAGGCACGTTCGCCTTCAATAAACCAATTGAGACTTCAGGTGAGGAATTAAGAGCCTCCGTTGTTTTTAAAGGAATATCAGTAAAGAAATTTACAAATTCTTGAGCTACTTCCTGATTATCGCTTTTAGGACCAGTATGCTGTATTTAATGTGTAGCTAGTGGTACGTATTTTTTTCCTGTTAGTCTCGTTATTTATGACTTTCCAAACTGTTTTTATTTTATTTTCTGCTGTTTTGATATTTTTGCTAATGTAAGTAGTAGTAGTGAAGGGCTTTAGCAACCTTGCAAGTATTTCGAAATATTTTTGAATACTTTGCAACATACTTGTTAAAAGTTTCAGTGTTTATGTAAGGCTTAAGGCCATATAGTTCAAAAAGTCTTTCCCTACTTTTTCTGATACCTCTAGTTGCCCAATCACTAAATATAAATTTAGGGCTAACACTTTTAATCTTCTTCTCAAAAGTTTTATTGAATTCTGTGTGAACTATTGAAAAGAAGTTATCGTACAATTTATTTATATTAATATCATCCACATGATGGTTCATTTCACATAACTTGTTCTGTAGGAAAATATTATATTTATTTAATTTGCTAGTTGTTAAAGGTCTAAATGTAATTTGAACTTTTTGTAATGGTGTGTTACACTTAAAAGTTACGGTTTGTCCGCTATGATCAGACGGCAGGCAATTTACTATGGCTTTATCTATGTAATCACAATCGCAGAAAACATTGTCTATACATGTAGCAGAATATGAGGTGACCCTAGTAGGTTCTATAAAAATGTTGGTTAAATTAAATGACTTAAAAAGATTTAATAACCTACTGCTAATTGAATTTTCTTCTAAAATATTGACATTGAAATCGCCACAAATAATTACAGATTTATTACTGGCAGCAAGTTTTGCCAGGACATCTTCTACTATTGATTCAAACAAGGAAAAGTTTTGATTGTTTGGGGGTCTGTACACACACACAATTACATGCTTATCTAGCTCAACACAGGACAGTTCGACGCAATGTTCAACCGAAAGACCTACAATGTCATTACGTTGTTTATATTTAACACAATTTTTTAATAATATTAGGGAACCTCCACGCAGCATTGATTTACGGTTAAAACAGCTACCCACCGTATAGTTTATTAAATTATGAAATGAAAATAGAATGGACCCCGCCTGCTTCCAAGTTTTGTTTAATTTAAAATGTGCTTGTTTTTTGCTTTTCAGTCTTTTCAGTCGGATTTTTTAGTTTTGTAACTCCTTTTTTTAATCTTTGGTGGGTCACATAGATGTACCCAAATGTCCTTTCTAAGGTATTGTTCGTCGTGACGTTGAGCTCCTTGAGTTATAAGCTGTTGAGATCTACGATAACTGACAAATGCTTGCAGTGACTGGACGGGTCCACTCAAATCTGTGTGGTGCTTTTTTCAAAGGACCATCTCAGACATTAATCTGCATGGTCTTCATATGTGTATTATACCAAGATGTCTGGACCTTATTGTTAAACTTATTGTTAACCCAAACGATTTTAAAGAGTAACCTTTGGAGTTTCTTGCCGGTTCTTCTCCTTAGGAATCGACCAATGCACCGAACCGTGCCCCTTTTTGTCGACGTTTTATAAGTGCCCATGTAGGCCTATGTGAAATAAAAATATTTTGATTTTGATTTTATCATAATGTTACTTATTATTAAGTTATTTACTGAAATTAATTTAAGGTGTATTTTCTAATTTTCTTCGTTTAAGACCGCGGTTTTGGTTTGTAGTCGGGTTTTAGTGTTTTGAACTTAATTTTTTATTTGAATTTTATTTTTGTGTTATTTAATAAATACGTAATAATATATTACTTTTGTATACGACATCCCTGCGTCGAACTGGAGGTGCGCGGCAGCTAAGGCGGCTCGCGCGGGTGGTGTGCCAGCGGCGGGTCTGTACTGGCATCGGCTCAATTTAATTTGAGAAAGTGGCAGTCTAAAAACTCCGAAATTTTAAAAGAATTAGACAGTTTAATTATTTAAACTGTCTAATTCTTTTCAAGCCATGCTATACTTGACCTTTCAGACAACAACAATGATACTCCTTCTAAAACGTTAGGAGTACATTGGTTAAGCAAGTCTGCTAAACTAGTTTTTTTCTATTAATATGGAATCCAATTGCAAAATAACAAAACGACATATCTTATCCGTAATTAGCTAAATATTTGACCCTGCATGTTTAGTCCCTGCATTGTCAAAGCCAAACTAATAATGCAAACACTCTGGTTGAACAAATGTGAATGGGATGACGAAGTGTCGCAGGAGGTAGCAGACTCATGGTTGTCATTTGCGAATACGTTGCCTTTTTTAAATCATCTAAAAATTCCACGATAGATTTCAGGTAACAATTCTGCAACTCATGAAGTACATGTATTTACAGATGCGTCTGAAAAGGCTTACGGCGCGTGTGTATACATTCGTTCTGTGTCTAGTTCAGGAACAGTCACTGTCCATTTGTTAACTTCCAAAAGCCGTGTGGCACCAGTCAAGCCTACTACTATTCCTCGTCTAGAACTGTGTGGTGCTCTGATAGTTTCCAGGTTGTGCACAAAGGTTAAGGATTCTGTGACGTGGCCAACACACCGATTTCAATATTGGTTGACTCCACAATTGTGCTGGGATGGTTGGCTACACCATCTCAGCAACTAAAGCCTTTCGTTCGAAATCGTGTAAACGAGATTCAAGAATGTAGCTCGGGTTGTGAGTGGAGATACGTGCCGTTCAAGGACAATCCGGCGGATCTTCTCTCTCGTGGGCTGAAGGCTGATTTTATCAGCGGTTCTGCACTTTGGTGGTCAGGCACACCATTTTTAGTAAATAATGAAAACACGTGGCTGCTCCAGCCCAATAAACACGTGAGGACACAGGATCTACCTGAAGTAATTTCTAATCTAATGGATAGTCACAATAGTAATAACAGTTCTAGTATCAACTTAACATGTAGTTCAATTATACAACAATTAATTCACAAATATTTAGCTTATACTCTAAGATTTATTTACAATTTAATTTAAAGAATACTAATTCTAAGTTAATGGGCTCTCTTTCTATTGAAGAACTCAAAAATGCCTTGTCACTTATTTTACGTGTAGCTCAATCAGAGATGTTCGAACATGAGTACGCTGTCCTCAAATCTGGGAAGCCCTTGTCACGTAAAAATAGGCTAATTTCTTTAACTCCTTTTCTAGATGGTGACAACATTATTCGTGTAGGGGGCAGACTAGATAAAAACATCCAATCTTCTAATATAGTCTTTATAAAGACTATATTTGACGTATATATACGTCAAACTTATTGGTCCTTGGGAGGCAGAAATCTCTCTAAGTTGACGGTAAATAAATGCCTTAAATGTTCAAGGTTTAAAGCTCAAAATGTGCAGCCAATCATGGGACAATTACCTAACACAAGAAGCACTTTAGAATATCCCTTTTTTAATAGTAGTGTAGACTATGCTGGGCCTATTTTGATCTCTGACCGGAAAGGTCGGGGATCCAGACTGATTAAGTCCTGCCTGTGCATTTTTGTATGCATGGCTACAAAAGCTGTGCACCTCGAGCTTGTCACAGACCTCTCTAAAGAGGCTTACAAGGCTGCCTTAAACCGTTTGTCGCTCGTCGCGATAAGCCACGTACTATCTTGTCCGACAATGCTACAAACTTTGTCGGAGCGTGTAATGAATTATATGCGTTTTTGCAGGGCTCTGATGTTGCATTCGAAATAGCTCAGGAGGGAATAGAGTTCAGGTTTGCACCAGCGTATTCGCCGCACTTCAACGGTCTCGCTGAGGCTGCGGTTCGTTCAGCTAAGCACCACCTAAAGAGACTTATACAACTTACTCATTTCACTTATGAGGAAATGGCTACATGCCTAACTCAAATAGAGGCAATTTTGAATTCCAGGCCCTCACTCCTCTTTCCACTAATCCTCTCGATTTCTCTGCCCTCACTCCTTCTCATTTCCTCATTGGACGCTCGTTAATGTCTGTTCCAAATCCGCAGGTCACTGATGCCAGCATCAATCATTTGGAGCGCTACCAACGTGTGGAATGTATCAAGCAACACTTTTGGAAAAGATTTAATTTTGAATACATCTCCAACTTACAGCAGAAAACGAAGTGGCCCACCTCTACGAATGGTGACATAGCGTTGGGATCGCTGGTCCTCGTTAAAGACAAGGCGCTGCCGCTGCTTTGCTGGTTGCTGGTTACGGCGTCGCGCAGGTGTAACCTGGCAGCGACGGCGTCACGAGAGTCGCGGAGTTGAAGACAAAGAGAGGGACGATTCGACGTGGCTTCAACAACATCTGCCCACTTCCTCTTTGAAGCATACTTCGACCCGGGGAGCATGTCTTTATAAGACATCCCTGCGTCGGACTGGAGGTGCGCGGCAGCTGAGGCGGCGCGCGCGGGTGATGCGCCAGCGGCGGGTCCGAGCGGAGAAGAGGGCTGCGCGGGAGCGGCGCGGACGAGACCTCGCTCGCACCGCGGCCCGCGACTTCACTTCACATTTTAGTCCGGCGGAGATACCTAGTTTTCTTTTATTTTATATCTTATTTACTTTATTGTTTAACGTAATACACTATTGTAATCAGTCCACGAGTTTACACGTAGTTTCATTAGACTGCTCCCGCTTAACTATCGAATATAACAGCATTAACAACTTTCATAATGTAAAATTCTACATTATGTGGGCTAGACCGCGAGACGAGAACTGTCTGACCACATCTAAACGTATATGGTGACTAAAACTATAATAATTAAAATATAGATATTTGTAATGTGCTCGCCGAAACAAAAAGGGGCACGGTTCGGTGCATTGGTCGATTCCTAAGGAAAATAACCGGCAAGAAACTCCAAAGGTTATTCTTTTAATCCTTTAAAATCGTTTGGGTTAACAATAAGTTTAACAATAAGGTCCAAACATCTTGGTATAATGCACATATGAAGACCATGCAAATTATTGTCTGAGATGGTCCTTTGAAGAAAGCACCACACAGATTTGAGTGGACCCGTCCAGTCACTGCAAGCATTTGTCAGTTATCGTGGATCTCAACTTATAACTCAAGGAGCTCAACGTCACGCCGAACAATAACAAAGAAAGGACATTTGGGTGGGTCACTTAATATAGTACTCAAACTGCCAGACAATCGTTAAAATTAAAGAAATAGAATCGTTAAAATTGAAGAAAAATAATCATATTAAATAATCATGATAAATTATTAAATGTCAAAAAAAAACACAAAACTAAATAAAAAAATAAAATAAAATATTTAACAAGTAAATTAGTAAAAAAAAAATTATCATACTTAAAAAAGTAAACAATGTGTGTATAAAAACATTAAATAAAATGTCAAATTGTAAAGAAAAAAATAAATTAATATGTATAAAGTCAATTCAATTTTGATTAAAATTGGAGCAGTTCTATCCCAAGCTTTTTTGTCCTCGATACAAATCTTTAACAGTATAAAATCCTTTCTGGCAAAGTTTACGTTTTATAAAGGATTTGAATTTATTAAGCCGTCACAATAACATAAAATTATAAATCTGCCTGTGTGGGTGTGGTATGCGTATAATATATGTTTTAACAATTTTAATATTTATTTATTTCTATGTTTTTGTATGTTTCAGTCTCGTACTAATCCGACAAGATCTACGTGGTATCGAAGAATTTAATTTGCGATCTTGTTTTAACTAACACTACATTCATGTTTTTATTTTTACGTTGCACACTTGTTTTTCCAATTCACTGGACATTGGCAGATTAGTCGACATCGGCTTTAATTGCCATTAAACAAAAATAGAATTTATTAAGGTTTACATTTTGAATGTGGCTTGGTAGTTTATTATAACAGCGAATACATTGGCGTCTAAATGATCCACCTCTTTTCCTTAGCCTTGTTATGGGTACAATATAATTATTTATGTCTATTTCTTGTATTTATACTGTAAATAAACTATATTTCCTATGCAGCTTTATATTTTTGTGAGATTACAAAAGATTTTCATAAATATACTGAGAAGGAACAGTCATTACATTAATTTCCTTAAATTTTCTTCTCTGAGAGTGTCACGGACTCAATTTATAAAAAAATGATCTAAGTGCCCGTTTTTGCAAAAACAAACATGGTCTGAATATCAGCGGCATTCCCCCACAATAGAATGCCGTACGACATTATGCTATGAAAATAACTGAAGTACACTAATCGGGCTGTCTCTACATCGGTTAAATTACGAATTTTTCTAACTGCGTATGCTGCAGAGCTCAGCTTTTTCGACAATTTATCTATACGAGGCCCCACTGAAGCCGGTAACATTTTTGGCGGTACGCTATTGGACCGTCGTTCTCAAAATACTTTCGCGCTCAAAAGTTTTACGAAATGGTTTTACATAACAATTGAGAAAATTATTTCTGACGTTAATGGTTTTTTTGAAGAGAGAGGCTGATAATAATATTATTGATAATTTAAAACAATGCATCGAACGGGCGCAGAGGCAACAAAATGTTGCGAGTCTACAGTAAGAAGAATTGTGTTTTTAATTGAACACATTTACAACACACACACACAAAACGATAATTAGAATATTTTTCGATTTCAACCTACTATTAAGCAATATTGTTCGAAAATAAAACAATACGCCTAGTAGTTTTGTGCGCGAGCATACCCATGCGCGAACACACCCCCCCGCTTTCCCCTCATCGTTCATTTTATGTGGCGCCTACTATACCAGCGACTTAGTTCACAGTCGGCTCAATCTTATAGTTATAACATAAGCTTGAGTTCATGGTTTAATATAAATGCAAAAATCATAAACAAATTCGATTCTTAATTTTTAGCTAACAATAATATTTGTTGAGGAAACAGTGGCTGCAGTTAGTGTTTTGTTATGATTATGAACCAATCTTGATTTAAAATATTCAAATAAATCATTAATTAATGGAAAAGTGTTTATATAGGTACGTATATTTTAATGATTAAAATCGATTGTCTACACTAATATTATAAAGGGGAAAGATTTGTTTGTTTGTAACGAATAGGCTCCGAAACTACTGAACCGATTTGAAAAATTCTTTCACCGTTGGGAATCTACAATATCCCCGGGTGACATAAGCTACTTTTTATCGGAACTACGCGGGTGAAACCGCGTGACGTCAGCTAGTTAGGTATAAAAACATAATAATAATAATAATAAGGCTCTCGCTTGGTAGCTAGATCAAGGGCTAGATTCAGAAGGCAGTACTTCTGGACACGGCGTGCATTGTCAGGAGGTTCCTCTCTCAAGAGCCCTGACCACCGGTAGTTCGGATTCTGTTCCCAATACTAATGGACCACTATTTTTTTATATTTTTAAATGTTTTGTAAATACCTTTTTGTAAATAATATTTAAAAATGTATTTAATATGTTATAAAATCAATAAAGGAAATAATAATAATAATTTATTTGCGTTAAACATGGTATACAAAGGTGTTATGTACAAACTTATATAGAACAAACATGTTTAGCTAGGATAAGACCGAGCATGCAAAAATTTTTAAAGTTAGGGCAGGTTTAGGCATCAACAATGAGCTATTAAGAACATCATATTTTTTTATCTATAAATTCTTTTAAGCTATAAAAACAATTTTCAAGTAACCATTTATAAAATGTAGTTTTAAATAATTTTGTATTTAATGTTTTAAAATGCCTCGGTATTTTATTATAAATGCGCACACACATTGCTAGGCAGTTATTATTGTACTTAGCTAGCCTAGGTAAATCACTCAACACTGAATTAATAATAATAATAATAATAATCTTTATTATGAACATCTTACAAGGTTTCTTTGAGGTGAGACCCTGACCTCCAAACTAGTAAAATACTGTATCATGAAGGTCAGTTCCTTCCCTTCACAAACGTGTTATTAAATACGAGTACAGTAGGTCCATAATTTTAACGTAGGCTAACTTCTATCTTAGGCTAGCAAACAAAAAAATATATAACTAGATTTCAGTATAACTAAAATCAGAAAATAACGGTAAAAATAAAAGAAAAAGGAATGTGCGTGTAGTTGTGTGTGTGTGTAGTTGTGTGTGTGTGTGTGTGTGTGTTATTGTGTGTGTGTGAATTATAGGGATCTCGTCTGTTACAAGGATTCACATCATTAGCAGTCTTAAATAATTGTTTATTCTTCATTACAAACATGCATATTTCGTAAATGTAAGGGACTGTAACGGTAACAAACCAAGTGTCTTAAATATTGGTCGACATGAGTCATCAGGTTTAAGTCCGCAAATTGATCTCATGCACTTTCTTTAAGCGATGAAAGCTCTATGGAAGTTTGTGCTATTACCCCACATAACAAGCCCATACCTTATTACAGATTCGACATATGTACAGTATGATATTACAGCAGTTTTAATGTTAGTCACGTTTTTGACTTGTTAAGTGCGTAAACAAATTTATTGATTTTAGCACTAACATTGTCTATGTGCTCTTTCCAATTAATATCTTTATCTACGAATACACCCAAAAATCTTACATGCGTTACTTTTTTGAGTTTGTTAATCTTAAGTTTAATGTCATTTTTATGATTATTAGATTGATTAAATTGAATATATACCGATTTATCTAAATTAATTTTTAAATTGTTAATGTCAAGCCACTCCAGTAATTTTATTTATCAATTGTGTTATTAATGTCAAGCTCATGATCCAGAATGGTATTATGTTTTTTGTCAGATGTCACTATTATAGATGTCATCGGCAAATAATATGCATTTATGATTTGTTATTTTTAGAATGTCATTTAGTAACCCAGTACGCTTCCTTGTGGAACACCAAATTTATTATGTCTGCATTCCGACGAGTAGGATATTAAGTCATTTTTTTAAAAAATGATGACACGTTGTTTTCGGTTATTTAAGGACGATAGCCACTGGAGTACCAGTCCTCTAATCCCAATAGCTTCTAACTTTTCTAGCAATATATCATGTGACACCAGATCGAAGGTTTTTGATAAATCAAAGAAAAGTTCTGTAGTCTTATAACTATTATAAATATTTGGAAGTATAGCCTGCATCAGAGAGAACATAGCCAAGGATGTGGACTTGTTCTTTTGGAATCCGAACTGCTTGTCGCTTATAACTTGAAATTTGTTGCAGTTTATTAATATTTTATACATACATTTTTCGTAATTTTTGATAAGATGGGTATTAAAGTTATAGGTCGGTAATTATTGATGTCACATTTATCTCCCTTCTTAAATAAAGGCCTTATTAAGGACAGTTTCAATTTCTCAGGAAAGGTTCCATGGGAAAATTACATGTTTATTAAATGAGTGAGAATACCAGTTAGTTCATTACTACTAGGTTTAATAATTTTGTACTCATTTCATCATAGCCCTCAGACTCGGTGTTAGAAAGAGACATTATTTCCTGTCGTACCTCGTTTACCAGCATTGGTCTGAGGAACATTGTGTTGACACAAGTACCTTTATAGAGGTTTTTTAGAGCGCTTTTGCCCCTTGTACATGCGCTAGATTTACAAAATGGTTATTGAATTTATTGGCAATTTGAACAGGGTCTGTAATTATGTTATCATTTAGTTTTATAAATTCTATGTTATCCTTGTGGTTGTTATTATTTATTTCATTTTTAATGAAATTTATTGTCATGATTATTAATATACTTTATATTTGCGTTTTTTTAAATTATAAATACATTTCTTAAGCAGACTAGAGTAGTTGTTATAATTAATTTTATTATTCACATTTTTATTTTTGTAATACTTACCGATACCTTAATTTCCTTTTAGTTATGCAACTTTGTCTCAAACCTTTACATATCCACTTTTGTGTGTTTTTCCTATTGCTATTGACTTTCACTCTTAATTTGGGGAAACAGAGTTCATAAAATAGACACACCAGATCATGAAAATCATCGAATGCGGAATTTGTGTCAGTTTTGAAGTAAATTTCAGACCCAGAAAGATTTTTCATGCACTCCCTAAATTTTCGGATGTTGACTATGTTATAGTTTCTTTTATGAATGTAGTAGATTGCTGGTTTCAGTGGTTTCTGTTTAGTTGGGAAGCTTAACATTTGAGCTGTGTGAATTTCCTGTCGGGGCTGCGGGTAGTCCTCTGGTTATCGCGGCCTCGACATAGAGGGCGAAGAAGGAACATGGGTGGTTTTTAGTCAGTAGAAGTCTGACACTCCCTTTCGCTCTGCCCAAGAGCGGGAGGGGTTATTCGATGATTTTACACCCACCAAAAAAAAAAAAAAAAAAAAAAGCTGTGTGAATTTACAATTTGTCTGAAGGTAATTATTTTTGTGTAGGTTCAGCGACACTTGTAAACTATGTCTACCGATTTCAAAGATTCTTAGGGATGGGTATTTTAAGGGTGGTTCCATTTTATTTTTGCCAAGTTCTGATGATAAGTTTTGGCATGTATTTAAATCGATATCTGAATATTCCCTTATACCAAACAAAATATTTCAAAGTTAAACCAAAAATACTGACTTGCACACAAATTATGCTCACTAAATAAATCACACATTTAATAAATGGTATTTGTGGAACTGTTCTAATGAACTGAAATAACCACTTAACGTTACAAAACCTAATAAAAAAAATAAAAAAATTGAACTCACATACACATACATACATAAACTCACACGCTTTTCCCATGAAGGTAGGGCAACTCACATGTTTGTGAAAATGTACTCAAGATAAAAAAAAAACCTAACGTAAAAACCTAACCTGAACAATTTAGAGTGCAAGTTAGTATTTTTGATAAACAATTCGTATTTTTCCGTTGTACCAACCGTACCATCGTAATTATATTTTTTTTTGTTAAAGCGGCAACAGAAAAACATATTTTGTGATAAGTTTGTTTTTCATAGTGTTTGTACGAATGACAAAGTTATGTTAGCGGTTTTTTAAATGTTCTAAAAGTGTCTCATAAACTATTACTATATATCTTTCAAACCAATCTAGATTTAAAGTTTTCATTACGATGTACAGCATATATTTTGTTTAGTTTCTTCACTCTCCTAGTTTAATAGTTAGAGGGGGGTGTTTTTTGAGCACCTTTGCTACTGGCATTTTGATCATACACACCTGAAAATCTTGCCAGTCTAGCAAGTTATGCGTTATCTAGTAAGTGGCCTGTTGGTGAAAGATAGGCAGTTACTCCAAGGATTGTTTTTCTATTAAGATGAGAGATCTGATCAAAGTGGAAGCCGATCATATGGTGCAAATGATGATAAAATAAGATAATATATTATTGTCTCATTGCAAAAGAAGGACCTATATTTTCACCTATTTTATTTGTACCTTTCAAAAAGTCCAGTAATATATTTTATTCAAATACTGCCGTCCTATCACTAGAAAGCCGTTAACCCACAAATAGTCATTTTTTATTTTATATACAGCTTAATAAGGTCCTAATTTGACACGTATTTTTTTGGTATTTTACTGTCCTACAAATAAGTTATTTGTAGAAACAAAGACTCGCGCGTCTTTCGTCATTATCTTGAAAACTACTTTTTGCACTTAACGGTTTTCTAGTGAAAGAACGGCAGAATAGTCTAGATCACACCACCAGCTGCAGGTTTTATCCAGTGCACTGAAATTGCTCAACTAGTGGCCTTTTTACTTATATCATGGATTCTGTATATGATCTTAGACCCATAAGAGCCGAAATTTTGCTTTTTAGAGCTGGTTTTAAACAAAAACACCTATAAATACAAAAGTGCAATACCTCACCAACACCACTAAAGTTGTTCCTACCTAACCGTAGATTGTTATCTGGTATCCCACGGCAGTTTGTCGAAAATAATTTAATTGTTTAGATGAGACCTTGTTATTCACATGAACTTTAAAAAAACACGTTTTTAATGCACAAAAAACCTGCATTTTTATACAGGATGTATAAAAATGCAGGTTTTTGATGTACGTACTTTTTTGTTATACAGGGTGTAAATTAACCCAACACACAGCCTGCCAAGCATTCTGTAAATCAAACTAAGTATATATTTTAGAGCCGTTTGGGGTTGAAACTCTAGGGCCGTGGGGTCCGAGTGCTCATAGCCTTTTTAAGGAAATTTCTAAACGCTTAGTTGACGCTTCTCGTGACCCAAGGGCTGGCTATTATCTTGGCCAGAGGCTAAGCGTTGCCATACAACGTGGCAATGCCGCCAGTCTTTTGGGCACATTACCGACTGACAGCGTTGAGGAGCAGTATTTCGATGCCCTTTTATAGTTTCTTGTTAATGTAGCACTCTTTAAACATTGTGCTAGTGGATACTTTGAATAGTAAACGGGTCATTGTGGTTATTTAAGTAATAATCTGAAAAAGTAGTATTTACCAATTTCTCCGTAACTAGGGGGTTCCCTGGTATGGTCTATAACAAAATAAAATATTGCAGAGGTGGGGAGAACAAGTGCCCTTCGTTTGCGTTAAGGGTACTTTTACACCCTTTATACATATTTTCGTCACCAAACACCTTGTTATACAGAGACATTGTTTTATTAACGCACAACAATGGCAGATCTAAAAAAATATGTTGACGCATCTGTTATAGTTTTTTTATAAGTCCTCAGTTTAATTAATTCGCTCAAATAATGGCATTACTGGCACTATTTAGATTAAATTGGCTATTTTACTACTGTTAAAAGTTTACGAAAATGTTATGTTAAGCTCGATAAAAATTAAATTAAGATATTCTTATCATGTTTGGTATCAAATGAGAGGTCTTGGCGAGCACATTACAAATATGTATATTATATTATTATAGTTTTAGTCAACATACACGTTTAAAATGCGTTCAAAAAGTTCTCGCGGTCTAGTCAGTTATTTACTCGTACTATTTAAATAGCAAACCAACATTCAGTAGAATTTTACATCATGAAAGTAATATATTATAACGGATTTATGAAATAACACTAAAATAAAATTCAAATAAAAAAATAAGTTTAAAAACTAAAACCCGACTTCAAACCGCGGTCATAAAAGTAGAAAAAAACAAGAAAATATTTTTTTGTGTTTTTAATTGAATTCGTATATTTCTATTTGAATATAAGTAGTTGCTAACGGCAACAGCAGCTGACTTCTGTATCAATGAAAACGCAGTCGGGTAAAAATTAAACCGACTTCAACAAAAAATAAAACACAAAAATGTGAAAAGTAAAGTATTGAAGAAAAATCAGTTTCAGAAGTCGGTGAATTTTGTTTGTTTGATTACATTTTTTTGCCACCGACTTCAGAAACAGATTTTTCTTAAAAAGTTTGTTCTTCACTTTTTTGAGTTTTGTTTTTTGTTGAAGTCAGTTGAATTTTTGTTAAAGTTTTTATTTTTCACTTTTTAGTGGTTCACATGTGCGTCCCCTTCACAGCGTACCAGCGTGATGTTATGTTATGAACTGGTGTAAACAATAACAGACATGGGATTTCAGCAAACCCAGTCCATTTGCTATCATTTACTGAGGAATTCCGTTGCTTATCTCCGAAGTTATTCATCAGATCTTCACAAAATTGAAATTGGATCACTCCGAGTAGTAGGTACTTTACCTACTCTTCCAAAAACTACTCAAATCACTTCAAGTGTGCCTATAAACCCGTCGGGGCTGTGAGTCCCGTCGGGGCTGTGGGTTGTACACTAGTTACCGCGGCCTCGACATGAAGGGCTAAGAAGGAACATGGGTGATTTTTATTCAGTAGCAGTCTGACACTTCCTTTCGCTCTGTCCAAGAGCGGGAGGGGTTATTTGATGTATTTCCACCCGCCAAAAAAAAAAATATGTGTGCCTATATTTGAAGAGTTCACTCTATTTCTCCAGGATTCCATCATCAGATCCTGAATTGATGATCATAGAACCACCTGGGAAGTATTAACTTTCAAACAAAACAAAAAAAAAAGATCGCCGACGATTTGAAAACCTCCTCCTTTTTGAAATCGGTTAAATAGCAATTCAGTGGCAAATATCTTTTTCCTTAACTTTGATTTACGACTGTATCGCTCGACGGGTGGCCTTTGTAACAGGTTTTTACGTAAAACTGTGGTATTTTTATGGTTTTTTGTAGTGTTCAACTAGTGTCAAAGTCTTAATTTACGTTCACTTTCATTGTAAAGTTTCTATATGTATGATAGCAGGCTTGTAATTTTTTCTATTTAGTTACCAGTTTTCGACCTAACTTTATAGTAGGAGTAATCTCTTGTTTTTTATTTAATTTTGAAAATTGTTATTTCTTTGCAGTAAGGTCAATGTAGTGCTAAGAGTGAAGTGATAACGTACATGAGATAATAAATATCAACCATGGTACTTCTTAGTAGAACAGATGCCATCAACAGCCGGATTACTAGCAGAAGTAAGTATACAACAAACTAATGAATTATTTGTGACTGGATCATCAGTTCAGGTTTTATTTGGTATAGGGATGGCAGAGGTGAGGTACACCTCTATTAAAAGGTATTAGTACACCCACATTTCACTAGTTAGTAGTTTAAGGGGATAGGAGGCGAGTCTATTGCCATCAACCGGGCACAGACACAGACTCCGTGGCTGCTACTAACATTTTTTTGATAGAAAAAAAAAATTACAATTGGCCCGATACGGGAATCGAACCGAGGACCTCATGGTCAACAGTCACGTATCCGACCACTAGACCAGCGAGGCAGTGCCTAACCCTTTAGAGATTACAGCGTGATTTAATGTAATGTATGTGTTTGAGGATGGATGGATGTATGTGTGAAGGCTAGCAGTCACCCGTCGGGGCTGCGGGTTGAGATACCGTAGCCTAGACATAAAGGGCTAAGAACACACTCTACACTCCCTTTCGCTTTGCCCAAGAGCGGGAGGGGTTATTTGATGATTTCCCACCCCCCAAACAAAAAAAGGGCACTTGTTCTACTAAACAAAAAAATGATTGCAGTGGTAGGGCCACTGCAATAATTTTTTTGTGTTAGACCATACCTGGGAACCCCCTAGTTACGGTAAAAAACGAAGGCTAGCAGTCAAGTGCCAAGTCATAGGTGTTCCTCTGATTTTATGGATTCATGAATTTTGGCGCTGCCGCTGCGGCTGCGAAGAACCTCAAGCTGCGACCTTTGTGGAAACTATATTTTTGAGCCATTTCGGGTTAAAACTCTAGGGCCGTGGGGTCCTAGGTGCCCACAGCCTTTTTAAGGATATTTCTAAACGCCTTGTTGACGCGTCCTCTGACCCAAAGGCTGACTTTTTGTTTGGCCAGAGGGTAAGTGTTGCCATACAACGCGGCAATGCTGCCAGTCTCTTGGGCACTTTACCTGCTGACATCGCTGAGGAGGAGTGTTTCGATGCTCTTTTATAGTTAGTTTATTTTTAGCTTAGTTTAAATATTTTGTTGATTTATTTAGTAAAATCTTATAAATAAACTATCCTACTAAAGTTATAAACGCGAAAGTTTGTGAGTATGTGTGCATGACTGATGGATGTTTCTTACTCTTTCACGCAAATACTACTGACCGCATTTGGATAAAATTTGGTACACAGATAGTTTATTTATTTATTTATTTAAACTTTATGCACAATAGTGATACATAGGCGGACTTAATGCCACAAGGCATTCTCTACCAGTCAACCTTAGGGTCAAACAAGACAACATTGTGGTAGGCTACAAACTAACTAGAAAAAAAAAAAAATACAGTATCAATTAAAATAAATATATACTTATATTAATACTAATACACATATAAAAATAACATAAACTAAAAAATATTGCAAGAAATACCAAAATAAAACATAACTGGTAATTACCATGACTAACTTGTAAAATAGCTATTTGGTCTGATTTAAATCCCACTGGTCTGGTTTATATCCCAATGTTATCTACCCGTGGGATAATTTTCGAGTTGTAGCGGGCAACACCTAGTTATCCATAAATCTTTATGTATGCGTATTGTATAATTATTTATCACTGGTTATGGTAAAGGAAAACATCGTGAGGAAACCAGTATGAGAGATAATAACATTTTTTTGACAGTCCAGGTTATTCGTAACCACACCCACATTACGTCAATTCAAACGATCAAAAAACATTGAAATACCGGTTTCGCTTAATTTTCAAGATTTATGGATGACTAGCTGTTGCCAGAGGCTTCACCCGCTACAACTCGAAAATTATCCCACGATAAGATAAAATCGGGTTAAAAACTATCCTATGTGTTAATCCAGGTTATAAACTATGTGTGTACCAAATTTTATCTAAATCCGTTTAGTAGTTTTTGCGTGAAGATGTAACAAACATACACAAACACACTCACAAATTTTCGCCTTTATAATATTAGTGGGATAATAATTATTAATTTATGCACAATTTCTAACCAAATAGATCAAGGATATTTGAATATTTTTTTGAATTTTACGATGCGTTTACGTCGCAGCTTACCTGTGTTTAGTAGGAAGGTACCGTAATATGTAAATAGTTAATCTCATGGTGTCATTCCTCCCAGTGTAATGGTTAACCTACAGCCAAACATTCGTAGAACATAAATATTATAACGCCTGTACTGAAGGGTTAGGTAATGGTGTACTTACCTAGTAGTACTGGTGCATTTCCCTAGTATTTTTTGGCCTATGTAAAGGAGGGAACCTCGAGCCTATTGTAATCAATGAGGCATAAATCCAAACTCCGTGGCTGTTCATGAATAATATCTGATAAAAAACTCAATAACAGGTTGCCCGACCCGGTACCGGTAATCAACGCTTGATGTTGTTGATATTGAGACATGATCAGGCTTATTTTTACCCGACTGCGTCGAAGCCCAAAAGGAGGGTTATGTGTTTGGCGTGCATGTATGTATGTCCGTTTCTTTGTTCCCTCATAACTCCTAACTCCTGAAGGGATTTGAATAAAACATACGTCGTTAGATTCGTCTTGATGGCGCGAGTGTCATTGGCTACATTAATAAAAATTAAAAAAGAAAAGAAATTTGCGGATTTTGGGGGCCATATGTATTTCAAAAAATAAAAATAAACCATTACCATCGAGTAGGATATCAAAATGAAAGGTTTTAAAAGGAGTTACAAAAATATATAACACTAATATGTTTAAAATAAATTCAAAGTCACAAATCATATAAACAAACACAAAAGTTAAATCATCTGCGAAGATTTTTACGCGACCAACGAAAGAACAGACACAAAAGAACTAAAAAGTAAGAAATAAAAAAAAAAGTTTAAAAATTCATTCATTTGAATATTAAATTATGAAATGAAAATAGAATGGACCCCGCCCACTTCCAAGTTTTGTTTAGTTTAAAATGTGCTTGTTTTTTACTTTCAGTTTTTTCAGTCGGGTTTTTTAGTTTTAAAACTACTTTTTTTTTGGATTTCAAAGTTAGGAATTTAATGTAGGTGCGTCAATGACCGCTATTGACATCTTAACTGTCAGCAACTATCTAGATGTTCTTACTGCCGCACTCAGAGAGTTTTAATCATTACATAAGCCATCACTTAGTAAAGGTTTGGACAGTACTGTCATACAAAAGCATGTCAAATCTTTACTAAGTGACAGCTTAAGTAATCATTAAATATCTCTGAGTACCGCAGTTAGTTGCCTTTCTCGACCGTTTTCTTTAACCTATTTGACCTACCCCTCCCCTGACTTGCCTTTTTTTATTCAGGATAAATATCCTTACTAAGGCCCTTCCTATTTCTAGCAGTAGAAATGCGTTTAGTTAATTATAATAAGCACTCGGTGAACTTATGAGTACAATTTCGCAGTATGGGTGTTCAGTGTGTTCGATCCCCGCACGTAACAAATGTTTGTATGACCTACAGGTAATTGTTTCGGGTCTGGGTGTTTGGTTGTGTATAGAGATTAAATGTTTGTGAACGCACCCATAATACAGAAGAAATTCCTAGAGTGGACCAACGTTTTTTAAGGAAAAGAAAAAGATAGATTGTAATATGTAAAATCTTTGTCTTAGCGTCTCAATGACAATAATCAAATTGAGTCAGCCCAAAATATAGCGGCGAGTTTAGTTTTTTTTATCTTGCTTGTTACAGACAAAATCCTGGCCACACTTCTGACGGGGATAATTTTCCTATTAGTACCATTAATCATCATAATTGTAGACCCCATATTTATGATCGTTAATTACGTGAGTATAATCAGGGACTAATCTCATTAAATCAAATATTCATCATCATTCATCAACGTTTCAACCAAAAGACTTCCAAAGCTGGACATAGGCCGTTTAGAGCCTCCCCCAGGTGTCGCCACATTGACTACTCCCGTGCGTCTCGCATCCAGCGGGTCCCCGCAACCTTCACCAGGTCATCGGTCCACCTAGTAGGAGGCCTTCCAACGCAACGCCTTCCGGTTCGCGGTCGCCACTCCAGAACTTTTCGGCCCTATCGGCCATCCGTTCTGCGAGCAATGTGCCCTGCCCATTGCCACTTAAGTCTGGCGATTCTTCGGGCTACGTCGTGGTATCCTTGGTTCTCATGCAGATGTCCTCATTTCTGATTTGATCACGCGGGGAAACTCCGAATAATATAATATCTTAGCATAGTCATAGTTTAGTTCATTTGATAATACGAGTATAATTTACTGATGTTCTTAAAAATAGGTTCATTGACTTTATATATTTGAAATGATTGTGGCGGTTGTGCTTCGTTATTACTGTCAATGATGTAATCATATGTTGTAAAATCGTTTCATCATCTGAGCTTGAACTACAGGACACTATTGAACGAAAATTTGCGACTCTCACGATGTCGTCGGTCCACCTGGTGGGTACCAACGCTGCGTCTTGCGGTTCGTGGTCGCCACTCGATGACCTTTCTCTTCAATTAATTACTCTCTTTTACAGTGGTTTTTAATCATCCAGACGCCCTTTGGTACGAATAGTTACAGCACTGATATCAACATTTGTGCCTTACATACATTACAAAAATTTATTAAGTGATATGTTATGTACTTTTTTATTTTTACATTGTTTATAATTATATTTTTTTTTATTATTGATTTGTGTCTGTAGTAGATCTAAATTGAACTTACACCTTACTATTGTATCGAGTCTGGTTCTTCTAACCAACATAACAGACAGAATGTGTTGCTGGGGAGTTTGTTACGTCACTTCTTCTTTCCAGCTAAACACTAGGAAGTGCCGAAGGGTGGGCGTTTTGGGGGCTTGTCTCTTGTAAATAAGTAGAGTAAAGTAAATTTTGACGTTCGAAAAGTGCTGATTATCAGCCTAATTTGAATAAATTACTTTTAATTTTGATTTTGATTCCCATCGGTTGTCGGTTCTTCGAGCGATTTGGCCTGCCTATTGCCACAGTACAGACAGTTAAATCGTTTCTCTGGAACTTCATCGAGCTTCATTGTCTCGGCGCTTTTCTTGTGGTCGCCACTGTTGATTCTGGCTTACAGAAGTTACAGTGATTTGAAAATAGTTGGCGGGCTTGCCCATTGCCACTTCAACTTGCATATTCTGAGAGCTATGTCGGTGACTCTGGTTCCACGGCGAATTTCCTTATTTCGGATTTTATTGCACAAAGAAACTCCGAGCATAGTTCTCTCTATGGCTCGTTACGTGACTCTGTGCTTCTCTAAGAGGCCGGCAGTAGTAGTTCCCAAATATAATTCATTATTAAAAGAAAACAAAAACAAAATTCACGTAAAATAAAAAGTAAAGGATAAGGTGGTATGTATTTATCGAGTGTTAGATTTCGCGGTCAATAAATATACACATAAATGATAAAATTATCGATGAAATAACTTGAAAAAGTTCCTAATTAACATAACCTTTACTTAACTCTTTTTATGACTCCGTCTGTACCTACATTATCACCATCACCATTCTTTTGTCCTCATCACAATTCATCCCGGGTCGACGCAGCATGTCTTCTTCTTCCGTCACCATCATCATCATCAGCCTATAATGTTCCCACTGCAGGGACTCAGGCCTCCTCTCTAGGAGAGGGATGAGCTATATCCAACACGCGGGCCCAGTGCGTGTTGGTAGATGTCACATGTCTTTTTGATTCTAAGACATGCCGGTTTCCTCACGCGCCTTCCTAGATTCGAATCCACGACCTACTGTTCGTAAGTAGAGGCAAACCACTGGGCCACTGCTGCTCTCCATAATTCTTCCATACTTCTTAATAACTTCCTCTACTCTTATAATATGTTGTCATCTTTTTGCGTCTCCATTAAAAACATACCTAATAAAAGCCCATCTTTCTAGAAACTTCGTCTAGCTAAAGGTACGATCCTGTACAACATACTCCAGCATGAGATCCCAGCCGCCACGCTGGCAATCTACGTGTTCAACATCACAAACAGTGATAGGTTTCTCTCTGGGGAAGACTATAAGCTGAAGGTAGAAGAGGTCGGACCATTCGTGTACCAGTAAGTGCTTGAAAGTTCTATAAAGCCGGGTACACACTTACGCAATTTAACATGCAAGGTAACATGCAATGAAAGAATTTGCCATCCACATGTGATACACGAACAGAGCATTTCAACTCCTGTGCGCCGCGATCCACTATTTGCTGTCGTTCTTTTCGCCGAATACAAAGAGGCGCGCTGTGTGCACGGAGCTCAAGTTGGAACGGGTGGTGTGTGTTCTGTCTACTGCTTGCCGCGTGCATGGCGGGATTGCAGATGCGAGTAGATACATGCTCGGTTCATGCGCGCTGCGTCCACACTTATTACCTTGCTTGTTACATTGCGTAAGTCTGTACCTGGCTTAAGATTGCGCTTGCGGGATGTTATTGCTGTACCAATTGATCAGCTCAGCTCAACCTATCACTAGACATTTATGCCTCCGATACGGTGTATCATAGTTTCTTTGTTTGTTAAGGACTTAGCGACCCAATTGTGTGTTTTTCAAATGCAACCAGCCTTAAACTCAAATCGCCAATGGGTGGACCGAATGTCACAACACTAATACTATGTTCATGATGCGTTCATTTACTATACTAGTTTATAATTGGTTATATTGTATCTCGTACTGACCGCCATAAATACTCAATAGGGTAATTAACAAAACAAATCTAATTAGTTCGTCAGATAGATTTCCAAAAAATATTGGACTCGTATATTTTATTTTTTCACGTAAGCAAACAATGAACAGAATGATACAGTGCTTTGAAAACTCGTGTGACGTCATTTTCTAAGACATTAGTATGTATAGGTACATTCTTTACCGGTGAGTGACGTCACAACCCCCCATTCAAATCTTTGTCACGTTTTATCTTCAATATTTTTTTATTGATTTGATAAAACAAAAAATACGTATCCAATATTTTTCGATAATCTAAAACACGGACTAATTAGAATCATATTTTTTTAAGTAAGTAAGTAAAGAGAAGATCAAAAAATCTTTAAATCAATTCGACAATTGATTTCAGAGAATACCGCTGGTATGAGGATCTGGAAATGAGTGACGATGGCAAAAGCATGGGGATGACGCCGAAGTATAGATCAGAGTTCATTCCGGAAGCCTCCATAGCTCACCCTAAGGATATCAACCTCACTCTGCCTAATTTACCCTTTCTTGTAAGTCAGTGTCACTTACTCTATAAAAAAGAGAAATTGCTTTGAAACCTAATATTCTAAATGCAAAAGTTTGTGAGGATGTTTGTTACTCTTTCAAGCTAAAACTACCTACTGAACGGATTTGGATAACATTTATTACACAGATAGTTTATATATAACCTGGATTAACACATAGGATAGTTTTTATCCCGATTTTATCTTCCTGTGCGATATTTTTTGGGTTAGAGCGGGCAGCACCTAGTGCAGAATAATAGTCTCTTCACAAAAGCAATTTCTCTTTTTTTTTAATACCTACCATCAATCACCTTCGAGTTGCTCCTTTTCATCCTACTCTTCATTGTTCCAGAGCGCAGTAGCTGTTCTGTCAAACTACCCAAACTTCATACGTTACGCGTTCAATGTAATGGCAGCTCAGATAGGGACCGAGGCCATCGTCAACATGAACGTCCATAGCTACCTGTGGGGGTATAAGAACCCCTTGGTCACGTTATGCAATAGTCTCGCTCCTGGGCTGGTGGGTTTTGATAATTTTGGACTCCTGGACAGGGTAAGTTACCTGTGTTAAGGACTTCAGGCAAACTTAATGCTCTCGATATGGTTAACCTCAATCATAGAGCACCGGAAACTGTAACTGCGGTCACAGTATGCCTAAAGACTGACAAAACAGCGCCATAAATATAAGGCGTGTCTGTATTGGAAAATAGCATGGTCAGGGCTACATGGCAAGTTGCGCGTGACGAGTTGTCTAAGGACAATTTAACGGCAGGTCCGGACCAGGCTCACGCAGACGCTCCCTGCAACCACGACAGTTTTAGCGTTCACCGAAGACTATTAATTTAGTCCTAATCTTATTGTTTAAAAAGGCTATAATGAGGTTAATTGATGTAGGTTTTCAATGTGATTGCATGAAAATATTCTATTCTTGTGTTAAAACATCAATTACGTTAATTTCTTCCACCCTTTTTTTTTTTTTTGGCGGGTGGAAAATCATCGAATAACCCCTCCCGCTTTTGGGCAGAGCAAAAGGGAGTGTCAAACTTCTACTGACTAAAAACCACCCATGTTCCTTCTTAGCCCTCTATGTCGAGGCCGCGATAACTAGTGTACAACCCGCGGCCCTGACGGGTGTCGGCCCTTTCGGGCCCCTCCCATGTTGCTGACATCTCTTTGAGGCGCGCGTGGAACACGAACGAGCCGTCGACACGGTCTGTTTTTGTCGTAAGACGGACGGACGGCGAGTTAGCCCATCACTCACTGTCCACAGGCTCGCGTCTACGGTGGCCGGAGGTCATCGCGAGTCCCCCGACGCCCGGAGCGCCTCCCGTGGCGGCTGGGACGAGAGGTTCTCTCCCTCTCGCGTTCCGCCACCTCCTTCGCTAGCATCACTGCTTCGCAGAAGGAGGCGACGGCGTCCCATTCCTCCTCGCTCCGGACCATGGCTTGCACCAGGGCCGGGCGCGAGAGGATGCCGCCGCCGATCGCCTCTACGAGAACACGGCGGAGCTCCGCCCAAGCGGGGCACACCTACACTGTGTGCTCCACCGTGTCCTCCGGCCGATCCTTACAATGGTGGCACCCGGGCGTTTCCTCCTGCCTGATTCGGTGCAGGTACCTCCCGAAACAACCGTGTCCGGTGAGGACCTGCGTCAGACGGAAGGTGAGGGCGCCGTGGTGGCTCTCTAGCCACTCCTCAAAGAGGGGACTTACCGCCACTGTCGTGGCGTGCCCATTTCTTCCACCCTCAACCAACAGTTTCCATCTTCATTCTTACATCAGATTTCAGAATAATTATACTTGTTTGCAGTTATACGAGAACGAGTCAGATTATAGGATAGTAGTGGGAGCCACATATGAAGACCGTTTCAAGATCAAGTCGGTGAAGAAGCTCAAACATATCCAGTTGGGCGCTATCAGTAACGTTGATGAAAGGTACAAAGCTCGAGGTCATTATATCTTATTCAAACTTGAATCCATCATTGAAAGTGTAATATATTTTAATGTGAGCTTGTCTTTTTTGTGTGTCATTTTATTTTCTTACCAATAGAGGCCTAGTCGAATAAATCTACTTAAATCTTTATAACTTTGGATTATTTAATCATTTGTATGCCAAAGTGGCTGATGGCGGTATTGAACATTAGAAATTTAAAATGAAAGTAATGAACACCTGCATGTAACCCATGTATCACAAATAAACGATTTGATTTGTTTAGAAAAAGCCTTGACGATAACTTGTATCGAATGTCGAACACAGTCAAGAAACGTTTGTGTAAATTATTGTAACAGCACTACTCTCAAAACGGTGAAGGCGAACATCGTGAGGAGACCCGCATGTCCTTCAAACTCACTGGACACACGTTGTGGATCACTGGACACACGTTGTGGATCATAGCTAAATCCTTCTCGGTTGGTCCTTTTCCCAACAGATGAATATTAAAGATTTATATTGCTATACATTTTTCCAAATAAATAGATTTTCACCACATCTCGATCGGCGTCAATAATCCTCCTTCTAGGCTGCGGTTCCACTGAGGCAGAGCGGAGACGAGCTGTGCCAATCACGCCAATCACATGGCTTGAAATCCACATGTCCAGACAGATGTGAATTTTAAGCCATGGTGATTGGTGTGTCACGGCACAGCTAGTCTCCGCTCTGCTCCGCTCCGCCTCAGTGGAACCGCAGCCTTACCTTTTACTTTAACCTAATCATATTTTCAGCGAACTAGTCTTTAAAGAAGATACCTACGAGGGTGGCGCCTACCCCCCCATGTTGACCCCAGACGTCCCTATCAACTTATACCGCCAGGGCGTCTGCAGGACCTGGCACCTGGACAACATCGGCAGCAGGACCATGGAGTATGGTGGAGAAGCCCTGGTCTACACCATCAGTAACAGGACCTTCCTCGCCAATGTCAATCCGATCACTTCGAAGATCTATCCTGATGGGCTTATGGATATTTCTGAGTGTTTTTATAGTAAGTGTTGATTCATAGTTTTTGACTTTACTAAAGGACAGATAAAAGAATATCCGAGGTGAAATAAATCGTTGTGACGATAACAAACCTAGGTCTCTAGACATGATAGTATTCTATAACTCTATAAGCGATAACTTACCAGAGGGGGGGCTGGTAGCAACTGAATAAGACCGATGATTGAAGAGGCCTATGTCCAGCAATAAAAGCTGTATGTATTGAAACAAGCTTCAAAAAGGTTATGTCAATATTCTCGACAGTATCGTGATCGATCTTCAGGTAAGGCTGCGCTTGTCCCTGTCGGGGCTGCCGGTTGTTCACAAAGATACCGCGGCCTCGACATAAGGGGCTAAGGAACATGGCTCTGCCCAAGAGCGGGAGGGGTTATTTGATGATTTTCCTCCCTCCAACAAAAATAAAGAAACATATCCAGTTTCCTCTTATCTTAGCAGCCGTGATAGATATTCAGTAGCCCAAAAGTTGATCTTCATTGTAAGACTTGTCATCGTACCACTCTTACCGAGGGGTATCGTATTTACCAAGTATAAACTGGATTTTGGAGGTTAGATAAAACTGTCACTCCATGTAAAATAACGGTATTAAGTTGTATCCAGTTAGATAAAAGCCGACGGAAAAAGGCCAGGCAGATTTTGATTCTCAAGAGTATTGACATCAGCTTAGAGAAGCAATTTCCGATTTTGGTCTCGGCACTAGCAGTACATAGAATAACTACATGTATAGTAATACTAGTTATTATCCACAGATCTTCCATTTGTAATATCCAAAGCACATTTCCTGGATACCGACCCCAAGGTAATGGACCGCATCGATGGACTGAAACCGAATAGAAAAGTGCATGTTAACGAAATTGTGGTAGATCGTGTAAGTAAAGTTTCATTACATAAAGGGTGTAAAAGTACCCTCAACACAAACGAAGGTCATTTGTTCTCCCCACCACTGGGATCATTTTTTGGTTTTAGACCATACCTGGGAACCCCCTAGGGGGTTACGGAGATATTGGGGGTCAAAGTTCCAAATTTTGCACAGCTGTTTTTGTAAATACTAGTTTTTCAGGTTATAACTTTACATAAATTACCTCCATGACCCATTTACTATTCAAAGCATCCACTATCACAAATGTGATTTTTGATCCCAAAAAAAAAAGTCGTATTAAGCAAAAATTTTTGCTGGGACACGACAATTGTTTTACTTGGCCACTGCATCACATTGGCAAATGCGATGGCGATTAGCTATTACAATGGCCTGTTTAACATTGGCACATGCGATGCGATGGCCAAGTCAATCTTTTATTTAAAATTTCAAAGGTTTTTAAGTAGGGATTAAATATATTAACTGACTTGGTATTACATGGATCTCACTTCTTTTTACGGTAAAAGAAGTGAGTTGCGCGGCTTGGCTTTTTTACAAGTTTTGATTTGGTGGGATCTTACTAATATGATCCGTGAAAGGTGAACTGTTGATTTTTTTACAGAATGTGTATTTCTGTTAGCAACTGCTCTACCACAACAAAAAATAAAAGGTGGCTTCTCGATTCCGACTCGCACTTGACCTTTTGTCGTTTATGTATTCTAGTTTAGTCTTACCATGAACTGTTACCTATCGACTGAGTAGTGGAGGACAGACTCTCCCGAAACCGTGTAGTAAAAGATGTGGTTTTTATTGCAGAAAGCGAGCATCACCTACAACACGAAGCTATCCATGCAGCTCACCATGATGCTGGATGACCTCAGCTCTAACAGACTTACTAAGATGATGTCCCACTCAATCCTACCAGTCGTTCATGTTAAGCTGGTAAGTTCTATTCACATAATCATCAAGTTGCAGTAAGAAAATTCGTTAGCTGTAATCTTTAACAAGACCGTCCATCTGCTAAAAAATGTTTTAACTGATAGGGTAAAACCTTTTCTCTGGGAGAGACAGTGGATCGTTCCAACACGTGGACTACGTGCGGGGTAGTGGATGTCACATGACTTCGAATTTTGTGGTTTCAGTACAAAGAAAAGTACATGTCTGCATTCACAGCAATGACCAATGGATCGAAAGCCCTTAACCTGGAGCATTGGACCGCCACTGATTTCTGTGACTGTGTGAATTCCCGCAAAAAAAGTATTTTTTTGTGTAGCTACTTCTTCTATCGAAGTTATAGACACCAATGCAGCTGACAATAATATGTCAACTACGTTGCTAAACAAAAAACCTTGCAGAATAAAATCTTTATCATTAAGTAATAATATTAAAACATTTTTACTAGAATGACCGTCTTGCAACAAATCTCCCAGGAAATTATTATTATAAGTCACAAACAATTAAGTTATTATTGCGTAGTTAAAGCAAGTTAGCAGCATGGTTGACTTATTTTGACCCGTGAACCGTTTTGACTCGTGGAGAAACTTCCGCCAATTAATACGTCATTATTGTATTAGTGCGCGGAGGACTAACATTAATAATTATGATAAAAAAATTAAACTAAAAGATGGGCTGACGATTTTGTTGCCACTGCAGGTGTAGAGATGTCGAATCACCACGGCCCAAATGCCCAAAGAGAATTAGGAGGAACACAGAACCCATCCGTGTTCCTCTGTAAGCCCTTCTGCACCGCCCAGAGCGGGAGGAATCATTCGATGATTTCTGAAACTTTCCTAAACTGTTTTCGTAGTGAGTTGAGTTGGGCACGAAAGAGATAATGATGGCGAATCAAAATGGGCCTTTCTTGTAGGCACTAAAACCTTGTATGCAATCGTATGGCTTTAGAGTGCGTTTATCGAGGGCATTAAGTTAATGTGTCAGTAGGTCCATGGTCACACCTCGTTCGTGAAAGGAATAACAAAAATTGGTATTTTCTGAGCGAATAAAATTTGTCCTGTGTTCCGATATAAAAGTAATTACACCGGCACATATCCTTGAAATTGAGTTAATCAAGTTAAACGGCTTGAACACGGTAGTCACAGCCTACAAATTTTACTGTGGTTATACTTGTCTTACGCTGTTATAAATGCGAATATTTCTGAGGATGGATGGATGAATGTGTGCATGTTACTCTTTTACAATGAAATTAGGCACACATACTTTATAACCTGGACTAGCGGACGTCACGCGGTTTTACCCTCGTAGTTCCCGATCCCGTGGGAAATACAGGGATAAAAAGTAGCCTATGTCACCCGAGGATAGTGTAGCTTCCTAACAGTGAAAGAATTTTTAAATCGGTCCAGTAATTTTGGAGTCTATTCGCTACAAACAAACAAACAAATCTTTCCTCTTTGTAATATTAGTGTAATCACATCAAAAGGGTTATTCACCCTTTTTATCTGGGTAGTATCAACCAGTGAAACCACGGGCATGAGCTAGTTGACTTCAATAAAGTTACTTTACCATATTGGAAGACATCCTTACAAAGTGTTATTGGTGTTAGCTATACCTATTAAGTTTTTTTTTTGTTGCAGGACCAACCAAAGATGTCAGAAGGGACAATGAGCAAATTCGTGCTGGTGTACCAGATAGCACCCTATATAGTACTAGCCATCGAAGCTGTATCCGTTCTTATCGGCCTAGTGTTGTTAGGAAACGCGTTACGCCTTATATACCTGAACTGGACATCCAGGACAACAGAGATGGTCTTCGAAAGTACCCTTAAACAGAAGATGATAAATGCTGAACTTCCTCTAATACCTAAGTAGTGAATAACATCGTAAAAGATTCTTTTTTAGTGAAAAGGGTAGTTAAAAAAATATATTAGTTCGTCAGATCAAGAAATTGGACACATTTTTTTTTACGTAAACAAAATTTGAAGACTCGTGTAACATCACAGCGTGTTACATTTTTTACCACGAAGTGACGCCACAAGGCCCCATTTATGATCTTTAACACGTTTTATCTTAGTCAATTTGATAAAACAAAAAACACGTATTCAATATTTTTCGATAATCTGACAGACGGACTAAACAGAATCATGTTTTTCTGTGTCAGGAAACATACCTAACTTAACAACATATATATCTAAAGGTGTGGTTTTATAACTAGATTGTTTTGTAAATAGATAGTATTATTATGAATAAAGCTTTAAGTATTTTTTATTACGTTTATTATTTAAATGATGAGTGTGAATTTAAATGAGTATGAGAGTAGAGGAAAACCAAAGAAATGATGGATGGACTGTTTGAAGGTTGATATGGCTAGAAAGGAGGTGACTGCTGAGGTGATGAGAAATAAAGAAGTATAGAAGAAGAATGGTGATGAAAATAATGTTTATTTTGCGTTTATTATTGACAATGAAATTAGTCTTGTAGGTACATATAGATTACGGAATCTGCATTCGACGAAAAACACAATCATGCACGTACCAACAAAGTTGAAGAGTGCAATAACGCTCTTCGTTATGACCAGGTTGAAGGTTGAAATTTTTAGTTGAAAAAAAAATTTTAAGAGGATATCGATACGTGTACATACGGGTTTTGAACTCAAATTTTAAGTTGAGAACGTGTTCCATCATCTACTTTAATAATTATTAATAGGTTCTCATTAGTCATCGGTTGATAATTTAATATGAAAAGTGGAATTTAAATAAATAGGTAGTAAGTAACAAGCTGCTATTAACAATGATCACAGCGGTAACTACACCGAGAAATTATTATAATTATACTCATTAGCTTGCTTTGACACAGGCAAGTTTATGTAACGATTAAATGCTTGTTTATTCATAATTTATAATAAAAAAAAATTATCTGCTTCTCGTCGACTAGAAAAGATAAAGAAAATAAACAAGATATCATCAAAATTGTTCAGGTGGATCATTTTCCTGCCCTTATCCCAATTTATTTGGAGTCGGTACAGCCAGCATGCGTCCTTCCATATTTCTCAATTATTAGACAAAAATTCATACATTCTTTTCAGAGGCTCATATGACTATTATTTACGTCGCAAGTAAATAGGCTTCTTCTGGGTTAACTCGTTCCATCGTCGACCTCATCTCTGCCCTTAGGACAAGATTGAGGTCGAGAGTAGGCCCATTTCAGATAAAGAAAAACGACAATAAGCTGCATTCGTTCAATGCATACTGACATGACCGTCTTCTACTCCTCCGTGGACACAACATGGTCAAAATGATTATTATGAGGATCCTAATTGTTGTATCACGTAATATAACATTTATGTACAATTTATGCACCCAAACGCGAAAATATATTTATTTATTTATTTATTTAACTATTTATGTACACACAGTAGACAACACAGGAAAATTATAAAATATAACATTAGAGTACAAAGGTACTGCTTATTTCTCAAGAAATTTCTGCCAGCAGACCTGCAAAAGGAGAAATGAAAAAAGAAATGTAGACTATAGTGTGTGAGAAGCGGAAAAGAATTCTGTGATTATGTGTCGTACGTAACTAACTTAACCTATATAACAATATATACACATATAAGAAAATAATAATATATACGTATATTAATACACAAAGTTAATATATATAAACAAATAAAATATATACTTATGTACATAAAAATCACAATGGAGAGGAAAGGTAATATTCTTTCACTCTGGTTTTGAATAATGAGATAGTCTTAAGGTCCCGAATGCTAGGCGGAAGTGAGTTCCACAACCTTACAGCATGGACAGAGAAGGAATAGGAGTAATAGCTGGATTTGTGAGGAGGGGATTTAAGTATGGATCTAAGGTGAGATCTACACGGAGCATCAGTGGAGCGGGCATAAGAAAAACGCTCGCGCAGGTAAGAAGGATAGGACGGGTTGTGTAGGATATTGAAGAGGAGACATAGGATCCTAGTGTTCCTGCGAAGACGGATTGGGAGCCACTTGAGTTCTTTGCGAAGGTGAGAAACGTGGTCATATTTACGGAGACCATAAATAAAGCGAATACATAAATTTTGCAACCGCTCAAGCTTATTTAATAGCTCCTCAGTAGCATCCAGGTAGCAGGCGTCGGCATAATCTATTATCGGCTGAATAAGCGTTTGAGCCAGATTAATTTTAGTCTTCAAAGGCAGGAGACTCTGAAGGGATTTCAGTGAATGAAAGGAGAAGTGTACCTTGCGACTGACCTCGTTGACCTGAGCTCGCCACGACATATTGGAGTCAATAGTTACACCCAGATCTTTGGCAGTATCTGTATAGTCGATGCGAACACCATCGAGGTACAAAGGCATCAAGGATGCAACAACAGCCGCACCACGAACATATCGGCTGCCTATAACCATGGCCTGAGATTTGGTTGGGTTAATCTGTAATCCAAATGACTTAGCCCAGGCACTAATACAAGCCAGGTCATGATTCACAGCAGCACTCGCGGAATCCGCATCAGCTACAGTGAAATGCCGGTAGAGCTGCAAGTCATCTGCATACAGGTGGAAATTGGAAGAGATAACACTGGTAACCATGTTAATAAAAATTGAAAAAAGAAGAGGAGAGAGAACGCTACCCTGAGGAACACCCTCGGTGAGGTTACACCAATCAGAGAAAGTATCATCAAGGCGAACACACTGAGAGCGTCCCCGAAGATATGAATTGAACCAGGCTAAAGCAGAAGAAGAGAAATTCAAAGATTTGAGGATACCAAGCAGAATGTCGAAATCCACTGAATTGAAGGCACTACTAAAAATATATTTGATTTAAATAAATTTATTTGAAGAAAATATAGAGCCATGTCTTCTTCTTCAATATTTATTTATATGTTACTCTGTCACTGATACAAAATCACATTAAATTACATTGCACATTCTCATATTCTGATAGGCAATGTACGTAAAAATAAAACAATTGTTCCTTCGCTGTGTAAAGTTGGTAATCAGTTATAAAATTGTACAAACGTTAAAAAAACGATAATTACATTATCTTATTTATAAATACCTCTCCCTCCTGCATTGACTTTAATAATATCATCGTAATATTCTGTACCCACGTCAATATAATCCGAATAGTCAGTATCTGTTCCCGTATCCGGATCTGTGTCTCTACTGTATTCTGAACTAGTATCACTATAAGCTACCTCAACTGAAACCTCTTTGTCAATTCCATTCTCGTCCTTCCATTTTTTTTCGTCTTCTTCTAACATTTCTTTTACCTTCCAAAGAGGTGGATGATCGTGTTTTACCGGTTCAAAGTACGTTCTCATCGGTATTATGATGGGCAGGCTTGCGTACATAGGGATTTGCATTGGTATCGGTATTGGTATTTGATGTTTTGCCAGCGACGGTGGCGTCGGCTGTTTTAAAACAAACTTGTATCTAGGATCGATTGTTACTGATGATAATATTGTACTTGGTGTCACAGGCTTGTTCAATTCCGTCACAATTTTTGTCACCACTGTTCTCGTAGGCTGCATCATTTTGTTTGCTTTTCTTGCAATAAAAGGAGTCGGTGTTTTAAAATCCATCAAAGTACCAACGTAGTCGTCGCCTGTACCAACAGGCAGTACACTATGTCCTGGTTGTTTTTTGTGCATATCCATGATCATATCTTTTAAATCTGCAGGCATTGGTAGAGATTTCATCATATCTTCAAAAGTCGTGGATAATACTTTTGTGATTATTGTTATTTGAACCAGTGTTCTGAAGACTGATTCCATGATTCTGAAATAAAATAGTGTTGAATAAAGTTGATGACGAAAATCATTATGTAACACTGGATTTATATGAAACAAATGCTGCTTACCACCTCACTGCTAGACACAGACCTCCTCTCATATAGAGAAAAGATAAAAAAAACACAACGTTTATTAATGGTAGGTACAACTTTGCTTACCACAAGCCGTCATAAAATTCGCCCGACAAATACTGACTGCGGAATTGGCGACAGTAAAGAAAAAAATAACTAACTGTTACATGAATAGTAATTGTTCGTTCATTAGTAGCAATATCGCCACGATTGTTGCTATTCGTTTGCGTAACTATTATTACGAGGGTTCCTACCATAAGGTTTTTATGATTAACAACGTAAGGGTTCGACCGGAAGGACTCCGCCCAAGCGGGGCAAACCGCAACGGCGTGCTTCACCGTGTCCTCCAGCCGATCCTCCGCAATGGTTGCATCCGGGCGTTTGCTCCTGTCTCATTCGGTGCAGGCACCTCCCGAACAACCGCAAATGAATCAACTTTATTAAACGGTTTTATTCGGCGTTTTTACAAAATATAAATTATTAAATTATAATTACAATGTAGGTTAAAAGAAGGCTAGGTGCCTATGTTGAATGACACAGACAGGTTACTTATCTTCTTGTTATCGGGTGTTCTGAAGAACAGCTCCTTCTTCCCTTCTCCTAACATCTGTGGAGAGTTTCCGTCCAATACGAGCTGTCTCCTTCGATGACTGCCAGAACCTCTTCCACCGGGGTTAGACATGACTACTAGTCCCGACCTTCTATTCTCATCTTCTCCAGCCATCACCCTCACATTATGATACGTATCTCCATCTCTAGCTCTACGGTAAGATTCCATAGTATGTGGATCTCTCTCTCCCAGCAGTTCATTCGCTTGGTCGTTACTAAGACGTCTCTTCATCTTAATGTCTCCGTTTCTTGACACATAAGTCAACACTGGTTTAACAAGTTCTCTATCACCACGATTTCTCTTCATATTATGAAAATTTCGTCGTAATATATCAAAATTCCCTCTAGTCCTATAATACCTTTTGCGTTTCCTCCGCCCCCGATTGCGATCGCTCTCACAAGAATCTGTTGATGTTGAATCTCCACAAGAATAGCTGCCCTTGCTGACGGGCCGATAATCACAGTCCTCTTTACATGGTCGGGGTATCTTCGCGTGGCCGTAATGTGGTGGAAACGGGACAATGACAACTGGTGGCGGGCCAGATATGGGTATGGGCATCGGGAACGCTGGCCCGGGCATAGGGTTAGGAGGAT
Source organism: Diarsia rubi (assembly GCA_932274075.1). NCBI lineage: Eukaryota > Metazoa > Arthropoda > Insecta > Lepidoptera > Noctuidae > Diarsia > Diarsia rubi. Next base: position 879,425 of record OW026420.1, on the reverse strand, counting down.
TTGGCTCTCTTGGAATCGGATTCTCTTTGCCGTTTTTGCATCTGCACTCTTGATGACAAGGCGAACAGTAGGAAAAGAACGATGGAGTACAAGGATTACACGAGCATGGTGGGCATGGTGGACAATTTTTATTCTTATCATTTGGCGTGCAATTTGGAGGTATAAAGCCTGGGATCGCAATCTGTACAAATTGAGGCACTGGCATTGGGATAGCTATAGCCATTCCATTTTCATTACCACCATTGTACGCTTCGGTGGTGGTCGTAGTAGTATACTCAGTGTACGGTATCGGTACACCCACAGGTACCGGGACCGGCATTGGTATTGGCATGGGCGCCGGCATCATCATCGGCCCTCCGTACCCATACCCCATCGGCATCATTTGCGTATGCACAGCACTCAAACATACCATAATCACTACAACAGTCCATTTTTGTAAAGCATCCTGTAACAAAGACAATAATTACGTTAAGAATAATAATGTTTTATACTCCGGAGACAGCTCTGGTCAAGAACAAAATTCTCAAATACAATAATTTAGAAATTGAAAAGAGGATCATCGCTAGTTGACTAAGAGATACTTAATAATATATTAGTAACAAAATAACAACTTACTAAAATCATAACTGCGTTGAATCAAATTAATAGTGATTCAATGGCGTGCATGACAGCTAGCTACTTTTATACTTTCAGCAAAATCGTTTCATAATATCAGTGCATTGTAGTACAAACGAATGCAAGTGCGCGGTCAAACTTATTTCGTAACTATTTTATGGTTCCGCTTTATGGCGTTAAGTAATGAGAAGACATAAAATATTGAAGATTAGTTCACTCTCTGATTTTAATACACTATTTACTATATATTTCTCACTAGAACTATTTTGAATATCTTTTCAACTACGTTTTTTTAGTTTGACCACGACTTGTATACTATGATACTGTTTGTCGTTCCAGTATCATATATCTTGTTATTATCTACTTCAATGGTTGTTGCTTCACGAGTCCAAGCTTCGTTCAGTTCTTGCCAACTCTTGTTTTGTATGTCCAATTTATTCGAATCAAACTCGCCGAAATCGCCGTTTTTCGATGGTTTAACCACTTCCACACTACCGATGATGGGTGGGTGGGTTTCTTTACTCCTACTTCTGGGCGTTTTATTAAGTATATTCGTGGAGATCTTCTTAAGCTCTAATAATTTTCAATATTTCATTTATTCTAGGATTAGCTTACATAGCGTGGATTGGTTTGAGGAAGCACGCCAAAAGAGATCTTTGAAGGATTTGGGGGAGGCCTTTGTTCAGCAGTGGGACAAAAAGGCTAATAAAAATAAAGATGAGCTTCAGCTTGCAGCGCTGCCAGTAAAACGAATTCACCTTTCTTCGATTTTACATTTAGACAGAGTACTGTGAACGTGTCAACTGAAGTCGATTGAGCTATGGTGAATTGAAAATTCTTTTTTGATACAAACACGATACATTTTAGTCATGTCAGCTAGGAAAAAAACATACATTTTCGACTCTCACGGGGCGGTGTGCTTCATCCAACTCCTTTTCTTTTATTAATTCACGACCTCCACATGTATTTTTTTTTCATTCCTTTTATTTTACTTACGCATTACGCTGACCTAAGTGACCCAAAGATGCGATACTTCGTAAAATTGGTTGTCAGACTTTCGGGCCACAGACTTCCTGTAGCGACTGACAAAGATCTATTAAATGTCAGTCGGGGCCAACGGCATAACGTGACTTTCGTGCTTTCAGAGGCGCGGAGGGAACTCGGGGTGAAATGTTTGGTCACCCACCCATCCACAGCCCATGCACACCCATCCTGGCAAGCGCTGCTTAGCCTTTAAGATCAACCTATGTGAGTGTTTTCATTGAACCGGCCTCTGCAATGGCTTGTCGAACTTTTAGTACAACAATAATAACTCCGCAGACTCCACCACGTTTTCTGTTTGGGCTCGTATGTCCAAATGATGATTAGTATAATGAATACCTGCCCGTAAATTGGGTCGATTTCCATATTGAAGGTTAAATATCGAAGATTTGAGATAAGTTAGTTGAATCTATATCCCAAGGCAGTTATACTATATTACAACAGAAAACGTGATCTTCACCTTTATCAAAGGTAAAAAGCAATAAATCAAACCTATCATATTATTTCTTAAAGGTTTTTAATCATCATGCAAAATATAAATATTAAATTATAAAAACAATGAAAGTTAAAACAAGGCTGGTTGCCTATGTTGAATGACACAGACAGGTTGCTTATTTCTTGTGATCAGCTGTTCTGAAGACCAGCTCCTTCTTCCCGTCTCGTAACATCTGTGGAGAGTTTCCTTCCAATGCGAGCTGTCTCCGTCGGTGACTGCCAGCACCTCTCACACCAGGGTAAAACATGACTTCATCTCTCGATCTTCTATTCTCATCTTCTCCTACTATCTCTAGCTCTACGGTAGGTAAGATTCCATATTATGCGGATCTCTCTCCCAGTAGAGCATCCGCTTCGGCGTTACTAAGACGTATACCTTCATCTTGTCTCCGTTTCTTGACAGATAACTCGGCACTGGTTTAACAAGTCCTTAGTCATTACGATTTGTCTTCATTACCTACATCAAAATTTCGTCTTTGTATATCATAATTCCCCCATTTATACTTATGCTTTCTATATTTATGCCTGTTCGACCGACTGTGGTCGCTCTCACTAGAATCTGGTGATGTTGAATCTTCAGAATAAGAGCTGCTCTTGCTGACGGGCCGAGAATCATAGTCAGAGTTGTGTGGTTGGGATATCCTCGTGAGGCCAAACTGCGGTAGGAAGGGGACTAAGACTATTGGCGGTGGGCCAGGCATGGCGACGGGTATCGGGAACACTGGCCCGGGCATAGGGTTAGGAGGATTTGGCTCTCTTGGAATCTGATTCTCTTTGACGTTCTTGCATCTGCACTCTTGGTGACAAGGCGAACAGTAGAAAAAGATCGCCGGAGTACAAGGATTACACGAGCACGGTGGGCATGGTGGACAATTTTTATTTCTGCGTTCTTCATTATTTCTATTTGGCGTGCAATTTGGCTGCATAAAGCCTGGGATGGGAATCTGTAGAAAATGAGGCACTGGTATTGGCATAGCTATAGCCATTCCGTTATCATCATTTTTTGCTTCGGTGGTGGTCGTTTTAGTAGTCGGCTCAGTGTACGGTATCGGTATACCCACAGGTACCGGGACTGGGATGGGCATTGGTATTGGCATGAGCGCCGGCATCATCATCGGCCCTCCGTACCCTATTGGCATCATTTGCGTATGCACGGCACTCAAACAACATAAAATAATTACTACAACAGTCCATTTTTGTAAAGCATCCTGCAACAAAGACAATAACTACGTTAAGAATAATAATGTTTTGTACTCCGGAGACAGGACTTGTGCATTCGTTGTTGCGGTGTGCGTCGCTGCATGCTTTCGTGCTCGCAGTGTTCGTTTTTGCGGGCATTCGGCGGCGTGTGGTTCAGCGTGGTGGCTTTTGGAATGACGTATTATTGCACTCGTACATTTTTTATGAATTGTTCTTCTGATATTCAAAAGTGCCTGTAATGGCTTTATTGAAATAAATGCTTTGAGTTTGACAGAAGAGGTCAAGAACAAAATTCTCAAACACAATAATATAGAAATTGTAAAGAGAATCATCGCTAGTTGAGTAAGAGTGTCTTAATAATATATTAGTGATAAAATAATAACTTACTGAAATCATAACTGCGTTGAATCAAAATAATAGTGATTCAATGGTGTACATGACAGCCAGCTACTTTTATACTTTCAGTAAAATGGTTTTATAATATCAGTGCATTGTAGTACGAACGAATGCGAGTGCACAGTCGAACTAATTTTTAACTACATATTTTATGGTTCTGATTTATTGCGTTAAGTAATGAGAATGTATAAAATATTGAAGATTAATAGTTCACTTTCTGATTTTAATATATCTACTGTTTACCACATATTTCTCGGTAGAATTATTTTGAATATACGTTTTTAGTTTGGCCACGTCTTTTAAACTATGGTACTGTTTGTCGTTGGCATCTTCTGTCTTGTTATTCTCTTCCAAAAAATCCACCTTGACGTCTAACAGGGAAGAATGGAAGAAGAAAACGTGTTTCGCCGACCCCAAATAGAATAAGATAAGGGCAGGAAGATGGTGATGATATCTTAGTTCTATCTACTTCATTGGTTGTTGCTTCACAAGTTCAAGCTTCGTTCAGTTTTCGCCAAGTTCTCGTTATTGTTCGAAATTGAAATACAATAATATTAACAATATGGCATTCAAAGCTATAGGTATACATTTTATTAGATTCAACCTGAACTAGGAACATCCAATTTATTAGAATCAAACTCTTCGAGGTATTTCGGTATTTCGTTCCAATCCGAACGTCCTTCCCGTCCTTCCGACATCAATCCGTCTTGCGTATTCCATTATCGCAATAGAGAGGTGAGCTGCATTTCTGCACCAACTAGGGTAGGTATCAAGCAGAAGATACACTCTCGCAACAGTATTTTACAGCTACTAGTCTTAACAAAATGGGGTGCTTCGCCTGACGTTATGCGGACTTATGGGCTGGCGCTGTCTTTCACTACTGGTGAATTTGCGTGCCCCGTGTAGAGTCGGTCAGCCCATGCAAAGTTAGTGGATACACCTCTGAATGAAACGTGCCGTATCGTCACTGGATGCCTCAAACCGACACAGCTGCTGTATCCACTGGCAGGCATAACACCACCAGAAGTCCGTAGAGCGCTGGCAAGTTCTAATGAAAGAGCCAAAATGGTATCCGGCGTTAGACACCCTTTAGGTACACAACAACATCCTCGTTCCGCAAAAGCTAAAGAGTCGTAACAGTTTATTTATATTGTGTGCTCACTGGCGAACGCCCTAAAGAAAGATTGAAGCTGTGGCGAGAAAGTGTTTGCCTACTCATCCCATTTGTGCCACTTGCCGAAAATCTCCTACCTGGACACGATTTGCCATGGCTGACCTGGAAGTCCTTAAATAGACTGCGGATACAGGTTCGCCGAAGCAAGGGAACCTCTTTATGTGGAGATTTATTGACGACTCTGCCCTGTTGTGTAAATGGGGTGTTGTCCCACAAACGATGGGACACTTGATATCGTGATCTGCCTGTCCCATTACTTGCACATCACAGGAGCTGATGGAAGGAACATAAAATGCCAAACTCGTCGCAAAATTTTGGGCCGAGTCAGTTTAAACATGGTCATCGACACACTAAGAAAAATAATTTCTGATACCTTAACGACTTCAACATTCTACCGATGAAAGTTTACTAACCGCTTCATTGCCCTCGTGGAGATTTTATTCAGTGCTCTTATGTCCAATATTTTTTTTAATATTTTTTTCAGTTCACAATTCTTTAATTTTACTTTTGGACAGAGTACTGTGAATGTGTCAACTGGAGTCAACACGGCTACGGTGATCGTAAGCCAATTCCTATTTGACACAAACGTGATAAATGGTCATGTCAGTTAGGAAAAAAAACTACATTTTTGACTCTCACAGGTCTGTGTGCTTCATCCAACTCTTTTTATTTTCTTAATTGACGACTTCTACAGAATGTTCTTTTTTTCAATTATTTTGATTGCGACCTTACGCCAAAATACACTTAGGTGACCCAAAGATGAATTATAAACGGGCTATTCCTTTACTTCATTGGCAGCCTATCATTTCTTCAACTACATATGTTGGGGTCAGCTTCCAGTCTAACTGGATGCAGCTTAGTACACACCAGTATTTTACTTGGAGCGACTACCCATTTAACTTCCATAACCAAGTTTGTACTGAGTAATACGATGTCTGCTTCTGATAAAACTGGTTGTCAGACTTCCAGGTCACTAACTTCCTGTAACAAAGTTCTACTACAAAGTTCTACAAAATGATACCCGGGGCTAACGGCTTAACGTGCTTTCATGGAGGAAACAAGAGGTGTAATGTGTGGTCACCCATCAACAAACCAACTCTACCGAGCGCTGTTTAACCTTGAGGATCAACCTGAGCAGCTTGTTTCTAATAGGGTGGTTCTCCGAGCTACTTAAAAATGCAGTCACACGGCTTAATTCCTAACCTATGTAACAGTTAGTCGACCAAAAGATTGCTCTCTTCTCGCAAGATGTTTTACCTGCTAGGATGCTCATAGTGGTATCCCGGAGTCAGTGGGGGAGACACATTCATCCGTTCTAAATAATAACAAAATCACCTGATTGTCTGATAAAAAAATGATTCCTTGCTTCGGAGGGCACGCCCGGTCGTCCCGGCCTGCGGCCGCCAAATGGTGGTGGTTTAGAAACTCGAACACTAATGGGGTCGTTAGACCTTACTGCCCCACACGATAAGAAGAAGAACAACAAAAACATGAGATAAGTTGTTTTTTGAATATTTTCTAGCGTCTGGCAAGAAACTTTCATGCGTATATTTTGAAGGATCATGTTTATATGTTTAACTTTCAAGCGTATATTGTCTTTCTTACAACTCGTAGAATGTTTTTCTGTTTGTATTTGCATGTAGCCAATTTAACAGCTAACCCTACGCCAAACTGGGCTGTTTTTCCATGTGGAGTCATACCATTATACAAGATCTCAAATAAAAGTTGATTCATACGAGTAATTATTGCTTTTTATTTAGCGTGAAAAAATAATGCTTTGAAACTATATTTTAATTTAAAAAAATATGTATAACTTTCGTGGGCACCGAAACATCAAAATGGGATACCTATCTCTGTAGTTTATACACCGATTTACATGTTTTAATAAAAAATGTAGGTACGTGTTACTTTTACAGCGTCTTAAATGTGTGTCCATTTATATGAAGACTTCTCCCTTTTAGAATCCGTATAGGATTGGTGAAAAAACCCTTTTATTAATTTTTTGTGAAAACACATATAAAAATATAAAATCAATAAACATATTAATCGTAAGTTATAACGGCTCATTCCGTTTTAGCACGGGATTAAATTTTAAAGGTCGATGCTTCCTTTTCCCTTTTTTTGTTGTGACTTCTATGGGTGCCGCCTCCGTATTGATTTCATTGGCTTTTAAGCGTGTCGCTTCATCAATTTTGAAAAATTCTTCAGCACTTTTTGGATTAAACACGTATTCGTCTGGTTTTTCTTCACGATTTGTTTCAGTTTTTACTTCTTTGTTCTTTGTCATCTCAGATTGTGGTTTTAACTCTTTTAACCAGTCCTTTGCTTCACCTTTAGATATTTTCTTCTCGAATATTACGTACCCGTCTTTTGTAACGTATTGGAGAATGGGAGTTAGTATGTCTTTTTTCTTATTTTTTAATTTATTTTTCTTCTTCCTGTGTGTGTGTGGTCGGTTGGATCTCCTGATCATCTTCTTCCGTGCGCTTCTGCGTCCTTTCCACCAGCCATGGTCACCAAAACTAGTATCCGAAGTCTCAGAAGAGGAAGACGGAGAAGAAGACGAAGATGAAGAAGAACAAGAAGTAGAAGAACTCGAATCGGTGTCGGTGGTCGAATGGTGGTATTTCCTCCTTTTACGGGGTCTCTTCTTCGGTTTACGAGGCTTTTCTGTTCGTGGCTTTTTAACTGAGTGGTCTTGAGAGTAAAATGGCATTACTATGACGGGAAGTTTGTGAGGAGGTCCTCCCACCATTGGCACTGGCATCGGCATTGGCATGGCACCTGGCATTCCAGGCACTGGTCCCATGGGGCCAGGCATTGGCATACCTGGAAACGGTGGAATTGGAATAGGGATTGGAGGTGGCTGCTTATCTGAAGGTAGGCTTCGATAGTAGCCAGAATCAGGCAACGGAGGTAACGTAGGAAATTTTGGTAGGTCTGGGGGCGCCTCATTTACACTTCTTGGCATCCTGCAGTGCAATGGTAGTTTTTGTGGAAAATACTGAAGGTTGGTGGGACATAGTGGCAGCAAATCTGTTGCTAATGCAGTTGATAAACTAACAAGCCAAGCCAGCCACCAGCGATGCAATATTATTTTCATTTCTGCCTGTAACAAACATAATGCTTTAATTTAATATTTAAATCATCCTATTACAACTTTTTTATATCCAACTGCAAACATAAACTTACTTCAGTCCATCAGCTGTTACCGATGGAGCCAAAGTCAGCGACTCCAATGGATCCTTGGTGGTTGAGTAAAGCCTTTTGTAAACCTGTAGTGAACAGGTGTTGGCTATGAAAACCAAAACAATAAAACCGTGCACGTATTGCTGATATTTGCGTAATATCGTCACAATGGCTCTTATGCATGCCATTGATTTACAACTCTTTAACAGAAAACATGCTTAGTCAATCTCCAGTTTTGGTATTCCTTTTCTTTTGAAAAGAACTGGTACTCTGGTAGTGAATAACAATTCGAAACAATGAATGATCTTAATATTATGTCATGATAAGTGGAGCAGATTGCTGATAAAAAGTGATAAGGACAATTAGTGCGATTTCATGTAAATGTACAGGCTGCTCTATTAGATGCTTACTGCATAATAGCATAACACTTAGCACCCCAATAATGTTAATTTTGATAGCAGGTACTCTACTTTATCTTTACCCATTGAGTTGATTCTGGCAACCATCATCGTGACCTATGTTATTAGGAGTCGGTGCAACACGATTTTTTCTTCCCATATAATTAACCTTTACAATAGGATTCATTGTTTTTTTTATACATTTTCTCACACATTTATCTTTTCTACGGTTCTCCTATTCATGCATCAGCATTTATATTCATCTCTCTGTCATTCATATTGCATCCCTCTTCATCACAACATTATATGGTAGACCATCAATACCAAATGATATGATGACCAATATGATTCGTTAATTTTCAAAATTAGTAACTTTTTGTTTTACAATCGAAATAAAAAAATACGAGTAGGTACGGAAGTAGGTATTTGCATAACATATTATGCACCTCCGAGTACTAATTTTGTAATGTTGTTTGTATTTTTTTCAGAGAAGCATTGTGCCGTAATATTAAACCTGTACCTACTATTTAATGGCTAAAATTTCATTTTTTCTTACAATCGACCTCTGCATCCGAAGTTTACACAATGTAAAAGTTTTACAAGTTAAATACCCATTATCTTTTCGTCAATGAAACGATTTATTCAGTATCTGTGAAGGCACAACGGTAAATATAATCCATTTAATAATATTATCTATGACAAATATATTATAATTACCTACATAAATATGATCTAGACTTCTGATCAGGGTTATTTTACTTTCAGATGACTTATCCCATCGTAACTCAATCATTGGCTCTGCTCCTAATAGCAACCACTACGTCCCACATCATGCCTCCACCGTCCTTTCCTTACCCTTACCAGCAGGGGCAGCCTCCAATGCACATGATGCAAATGCCCAACGGCCCACAAATGATGCAAATGTCCAACGGCGGGCCCATGATGCAGCCACCTAATGGTGGACCCATGATGCAGACGCCTAATGGTGCACAACTCATGCAAATGCCCGGCGGTGCGCAAGCTATGCAGATGCTTAACGCACCTCCGATGATGCCTCGTATGCCTCGTTTACCTGGCATGTCTCCAATAAACATGCCAATGCCAATGGCGTTTCCCATGAACGGCGGTAGATTACCCATGGTAGTGATGCCACATCGCTCGAAGACCGCTGACAAACATCGGAGGAGGAGTCGCAGGCCTAGACGTAAACGTATCAATATGCATTCGTCATCCAGCGAAGGATCCTGTTCGCATAGTGTGGAATACCGGCGCTCTAATAGAAATAAAGTGAGGTCATCGTCAAAGCACAGTCAAAATCGACAGGTGCTTACTCCTGTGATCTCCTATATGACGAGAGACGGGTATGTGGTGTACCAGAAGAAGATTAAGAAGGACAAAGCGAGAGACTGGCTCGAGATGAACAAGGGTGATGGGGATGATGCTCACGATAGCAGAGAGATTAAAGACAAGATAAGGATTAGGGATCATGACCATGACCATTAATTCTTTTAACATTTTTTTGTATGTTTGTACTAACTAATTATAGCAAAAATATTGTAAGGTCAGATTAATAAAAAAATGTCACAAACACTTTTGATTGTTTGTACTTCCCAGTGTGCAAAGTCTAATTTGATTTTATGTTTGGTCTGCCAACCGTCGCTTTGCACCAAACATGATTGAGGCCAAGAGTGGACACAATACATATATTGAGTAATTCGTTCTGACAATAATTAGAAGGCGTTTTAAAGGGAAACCAGAGATTGACTGACTAGCCCGTTTGGTTTCATGGTTGCAAGCGTAACTATCTACTAACCATGGGGTTCTGTGATTTGAATCCCCTACCCAGCAAAGTTATGTTTGCAAAATTTACAATCTACAATTTACAGAAGAAAACAAGAAGAAGAAGAATTACTGGGCGTCAAATTCGTCTTCATCGCTGATAACAGGATTCTTTGGCCAAAAAATAGGCCAGCCCATGCATAGCTATTCACAAACAAACAATCGAATGGAGACCGAATCATGATTGGCCTGTTGGTCTAGTGGTTAGTGACCCTAACTGCTATGCCGGAGGTCGTGGGTTCGATTCCCACCCAGGACAAATGTTTGTGTGATGAGCACGATCATTTGTTCTGTGTCTGGGTGTAATTTATCTATAATATGTATGTATTTAGAAATATATAAGTATGTTTATCAGTTGTCTAGTACCCATAACACAAGCTCTGCTTAGCTTGGGACTAGATGGCGTTGTGTGATAGTTGTGGAATATTATTATTATTATCAAATATTTCGCTCGTTATCGTAATGCCAAAAAAAAATAGACGTACGACATAATTATTCGATTCAGTTTCAACTCGATTGTTTGTGAATAGCTATGCTGGACCTGCAGTCTGTACAAAGATAGCGATCGCTTTACGACAAAATTCGGTCGCAAAGCTATAACGATGCGGATTTAAGGTGGACGTGAGCCGGACGCGACCCGCCGGTATTAGCTACCAACTTAAATCCGAATCGTTATAGCTTTGCGACCGAATTTTGTCGTAAAGCGATCGCTATCTTTGTACAGACTGCAGGCCCTGGTCACGTGGAGAGTCGGTCAAACGCTTAGCGATTTCCTGTAATACGAGTACCTACTGGGTGGGCACTCGGAACTCACGACCGTTGACCGTAGTGCTTCAACCCTTAATGACTCAAACACATAACTACCAATTAAGTTATTGTACATTTGCCCATGGGCCTTGGCCCAACAGTGCAGGGATGATACAGGCTAACAGTATCATTATTAATTTATTGTAATTGAGTTCTTTCGATTTATTTTTTAAACATATCAGAGAACTTATAAAGTTTGTTGTGTGTTGAAGTAAGAAGATATTATTGATTACTTTTAAAAGCAAGTAACGTTATTGTTAATAAATTTTCAAAACAGAGCCTTTGTTCAAGTGCACGTGCGTTGAAAAGAAAATAATCATTTCTGCTTAAAAGTTACATGAAATGAAGCAATGAGTTCAATAAAGCCCTGCCTTTCCGAAGAGGTGGTCATAGATTGTTAGTAAGTTTGTTTTATGTAGCCTTGGGAATTAATTGCAACGGTTACCACGAGGTGACAAAAATGAGAAATATTAAACTTACAGTAAGTACTCAACATAATTATTATTCTATCCATCCATCCACAGCCTGAGTTCACCCACTGCTGGGCATACGTGGAGCTTTGTTTATCCCAAGCTCCACGTTCTTGTGCCAACCTAATCCAGTATATTCCCGCGATGGCAACAATGTCGTCTACCCATCTCACCGCCGGACGACCAACATTCTTTCCAGTCGTTGGACGTCACTCGGTCATCACCGAGCCTTGGTAGGTGTCCTGCCCAACTCCATTTGAGTTCTCTCGATTTCCGATATCAAGACCTGCGTATGTCTCCGTATTTCGACGTTTGGAACTCGGTGTAGTAGTTTTATGCCGAGCATGGAACGCTCTATGGCTCTCTGTATAACTCTGTAAGCGTGCACGTCTCAGCATTGTAAGTCATGGTGGGCAGAACACACTATGGTTGTAGAGACGGGCCTTCAGGCAGTGTGGAATTTTGGCTGATTTCAGGATGTCGTCCAATTTGCTGAATGCAGCTGAACTAGAATAGAAATTGCTGTGAAACCTTTCATTTCTGACCTTGACAGGAGGATTTCAATTGCTGAAGACGTTTGCTAGAATTGGCCATATTCATCCTAAGTCCTAAAAACTCGTGTTTAATATTTTTGGTAATCTATATAAAGGACTAATGAGTTTTTTTTTGTTAAATACCCTATTGAACGACATATTTGGCTCAGTGGCTGAGCGATTGGACTGCTACGCTGCGTGTCGCGGGTTCGATCCACGGAACAAATATTTATATAACCTACAGTCTGAAGTTGTTTCGGGTCTGGGTGTTTGTGTCATCATCATTAGCCTATAACGTTCCCACTGCAGAGACTCAGGTCTCCGCTCTAGGAGAGGCATGTGCTATAATCCACCACGCGTTCTCAGTGCGGGTTGGCAGATGTCACATGTCTTCGAATTATTTGGTTCTAAGACCGGTTCGTCACGATGTTTTCCTTCACCGTTTTGAGAGCAGTGGTGATGAAATAAGTTACACAAAGTAACGCGCCTACCTGGGTTCGAATCCACGACTTACTGTTCGTAAGTCGGGGCCTCAACCAGCGGGCTATCATAATCATAATCATAAATCTTTATTTGCGAAAAGAATAACAACCACTGCTCTTACTGCTGATAGTGTTTGTGTATGTGTGTGATTTTAAATGTTTGCAAACGCTCCCACCAAGAAGAAATTCCTAGCTACGGGTAATGTTTAAAAAATATATGGGCATAGTTATCAGATTTTTTACCGATTGCGGTTTGAAAGAAGATGTAGTGGCAAAAATTTAAAAGGGTATGCTTAGGTGGTTAGGTCACGAATAGAGGATGAGTGAAAGTCGATTAACGAAAGGTATTTACAAGGCAGATGTGAGAGGCAACGCCGGGAGGGGACGCCCTAGAAAGACATACAATGACCTTATTGGTGATGTTCTTAGTGCGTAGTACTCGCAGCCGGCGTGCGTGACCATATGTATGAATGTGGACGAGGCAAAATAATAGTAAATATAAATAATAATAAAATATAATAAATTTAATTTTCAAAAATGTGACATTTAAGATTGATTTTAATTTGTTGACATTGCCATTTTATTTTTATTTTATTTCCAATGTAGTTTTGTGTTGTGTTTTGTTTTTTTTCTAGTGTTTTAATTGAATGTACTATGCTATCATATATGATCCACTATTATTATTAAAAGGAGTATGTAAGGATCGTAGCAGGTGGTGTTCTGTAGTTTCTGCCTACCCCCATGGGAAAGAAGCGTGAGTTTATGTATATATGTATGTGCATCGATCAATACGGAGTTTTAAAACCGGTAGGTACTTCTGAAAACATTCTTTTGACGCTATTTTAACATAATTACAAGGACATTATTGCATAAGTAAGCAGATACCTTAGATTCGAATTTTCCGACAGTAGGTACCTACTTAAACCATTTGGGTTAACTTATTTTGTATGTTATCATTATCTAAGTTTACCTAATCTACATTTTTGTTTCTTTTTTCTTACAGGCGCTGATGATATTCATGTTAATCCTGCCAGTAGTGATGTCTCTCAAGCTATTCAAGAATAAATGTGTAAGATGTGACTTAAATGAGAAATCTTCAAAAGTGATCGACCAGCAGCCGAGAACCTACTGGCCATTCATGGCAGGATATAAAAGTGACCAGGCCGGATATATGTGGCCTTTGTTCTTTAATAGATAGAAATATACTAAGTATACAAAGTTCGACAAAGGCAGAAGAAAAATAATTGTGTAGGTACAATAGGTATATCTACATGGACCAATCATTTTTGTATTTTGTATAATTATTTTATGTAAAGGATAGTGCATGCCTGGAAAATATTTAAGTCGGTGGAAAATAAGTCGAAGTTAAGCTATCAAAACAAACAAAGATAATAAATTATGTTGATATTAAACTAGACCAATCGCACTCTCATGAGATGACGAGAAACAGAGAAGTAGGTATGGAAGTAGTAAATATTTACTGAGATGATGTTAAGGTGGAAGCTCACATCTGGCCCGCGAAATTCTAATTTTCTTACGTTTTTGGCAATTTGCAGGCCAGTGCTTGGTTGTATGTTGTATGTTGTATATAACCATCAAAATTACTAACTACTAAATAAAGAACGACGACTAAATTACTAAAGAATGACTTTTACATGCAAAAATCAATCTTGACATGAAAATGAACTTGGAGGGTTGTATTGATAATTTTGATGGTTATAATTCGGTAACTTCATACGTCTTACAGTCGCAAATCAAATTTTCATAAACATACAACCAAGCACTGGCCTGCAAATTGCCAAAAACGTAAGAAAATTAGAATTTCGCGGGCCAGATGTGAGCTTCCACCTTAACAGAAGAAAAGAATATTAGTAAAAAATCAGAGAAGTTCTATGGACGTAGCATTAGAATGATGATGGTATTTGAAATGATTTTTATACCTACACCTAATTTAAGTAATAAACGCTTTTCTAGATATTTTCAAGCTTTTTGAGGTTTTCTTTATTGCTTTATCGTTCTTCCTCTTACTTAGTAAGGCTACCCGCCCACGTCAGACTTTTTGTTGGACAGATAATCGGGCCGATTTAAATTTGTTCGTTATTTCTGACCAACTTTTTGTAGGACATGTGCGTTGCCCTATTGCTATCAGTGTGTTCTATTTTTCTCCTACAAAAAATCGGTCACCGATTATCGGACGGGAGCGGGCAGTCCTTTTCCTTCACGCCCTTCACGTCTGATGTCGCCGAAGGAGTAGGCGCTAGGTACACCCACGTTATGGAATATTATGTTTAAACCCCATTAGGATTGAATTTGCGTGGTGGTGCCGACAATACGACAATAAATGAAACCACTGGTCTGGTTCACAGGAAAATTCTTAAACAATGAAATAAATTCCAACAGCGAAATTTAAAAAATGAAAACAACTACTTAAGTAGCATAAAACTGTAAACAAAATACAATACAATTTAAAAACAAATATTGGTTTACTAACCTTAAGAATAATTTGCACCGATTAGCATGTAGAAATTAAATGTAACTAACGAATTTGAGAAAAACATTTATGTAAGTAGGTTACTGTCGTGTTTTTGTCGTATCTTCGGCACCACCCTGTATAGGTAGGCAAAATGGCTAGGATACTAAATCAACATATAGATTTGTTCTCAAGTTCTCATACAACTAGCAGCTCATTGTATCACAAACATGGTTCGTAAGGCACATGAAGGCCGAGTTGATTAGGGCACGCCACGATAGTGGCGGTAAGTCCCCTCTTTGAGGAGTAGCTTGAGAGGCGCCACGGCGCCCTCACCTTCCGTCTGACGAAGGTCCTCACCGGACACGGTTGTTTCGGGAGGTACCTGCACCGAATCAGGCGGGAGGAAACGCCCGGATGCCACCATTGTGAGGATCGGCCGGAGGACACGGTGGAGCACACAGTGGAGGTGTGCCCCGCTTGGGCGGAGCCCCGCCGTGTTCTCGTAGCGGCGATCGGCGGCGGCGACCTCTCGCGCCCGGACCTGGTGCAAGCCATGGTCCGGGGCGAGGAGGAATAGGACGCCGTCGCCTCCTTCTGCGAAGCAGTGATGCTAGCGAAGGAGGTGGCGGAACGCGAGAGGGAGAGAACCTCTCGTCCCAGCCGCCGCGGGAGGCGCTCCGGGCGTCGGGGGTCCCGCGATGACCTCCGGCCACCGTAGACGCGGGCCTGTGGACGGTGAGTGATGGGCTAACTCGCCGTCCGTCCGTCTCACGACGAAAACAGGCCGTGTCGACGGCGCGTTCGTGTTCCACGCGCGCCCCAAAGAGATGTCAGCAACATGGGAGGGGCCCGAAAGGGCCGACGCCTGTCGGGGCCGCGGGTAGTCCAACGGTTATCGCGGCCTCGACATAGAGGGCGAAGAAGGAACATGGGTGGTTTTTAGTCAGTAGAAGTCTGACACACCCTTTCGCTCTGCCCAAGAGCAGGAGGGGTTATTCGATGATTTTACACCCACCAAAAAAAAAAAAAAAAAGGCTGAGTTGATTTAAACACATGTCTCATCAAGTGAATGAGGAGACAGCTTCTTTAGTTTATTCAGCTGCCGGTTACTTACTGCTTGAAAAGGGTGACAAGAGGCATAATAATATTTTATTTTTTATAGCAATGTACCTAGCTGGTAATCAGATTTGTTTAGCTACCACCTCACTAGAGAATTTGCACTAATATTCATCAGCTGTCAAAACGTTTATAAACCTTTTTTGATATTGAAAGAATGAAGTAGTCGATGCACGGTCAGTTAACTTGACGTAATTACTTGCCCCATAAAAGATGAGGATACATCTCTAGTTTGGGTAGGATCTAGTAGATACTAGATTTATCTAGTAGGTTTTTGTGAGGGGTGGAGTTAGTAGTGCCCTAGATTAATACTACTCGGGGGCCTGCATAATTAAGTTATTGTCATTGTGTTCAAAATCGGTTTTCAGTTATGACTTTTATTGTAGGTAGGTACCTACTAAGTAGACAGTATATTCTATACTATAAATATGTGGAATCTTTAAAATTTTAAAGTTTTTTTATTCACAATTTCCTCCAGCCCAAAAGCCCTTAAATAGATCCACCCCTGAGTTTTGTTACAAAAGATTAACTCCGCTTTCATTTTAACTTACTGCGCCTGTAACTTTATAATGAGCAATTTGTAGTAAAAAGAAAATGTTACTTTTCTATTAAAAAATAACCTGAGGATACGAAATAAATCAGTTCCATTTTATTTAATTAATAATATTGTCGTATGATAGAGAATGGAAATCAGTCGGCTCAGGATCATCTGTTATATTGGCATTGGAGTAGTTAGGTACCTTCTGACCTATTCACATTGCCGCACTGCACTGATTTGAACAACAAGCTTTTGCTGTAAAATATCCATAATATTTGAAAGTGACTTGTAAGCAATTTTGTCCATTATGGATAACAATTTCTCAAATTACAAACGCTAACTTATTTGCGGCACTTTGATATAATTACATGCATGAACTACAAACAACAAGAGTTGTGCTCATTGTCATTAGCATTGTGATTTGCACTATAAACTAATTACTACCCATTTACAATCATTGCCATTGTATAGCAAATGATTTTGTAATCAGGTATTACAAAATAACGAATAACAGGTAATGTTAGGATTGTTTCGAGCGGCACATTAGTTACATGGAAAAATAATATCAAAGTAATGCGAAAGACGGTAGGTACCTCATTATTTATTTATTTATTTATTATTACATTTAGTACAGCAAAAGCCATTAACACTAAATTAATTAATCCTTTTACTCGGTCTTCTCGCAGAACCACAAGCATTCTAACATTATCGTCTTCCATTCATCAGCAAACAAATCCAATCCAAGGTTGGTCTCCACGAGTGCGTTGAGCATAGTAAGCATACGTGGTATAGGAGAGGTGAACCGAGCTACAGTGCGACAAAATGGGACATTAAACAATTTATGTTTTCTGGAGCGATCATAATTATTTGGAACAAATAATTGACACAGCTCCGCATGTAAATCTGAGGCGTCGGTATGACCATGTATGATTTTATACGCTGTTGTTATTTGGTCAATAGCCCGCCTAACTTGAAGGGAATTAAAATTTAAACATCTTTATGGAATTTAGTAGGATACATATAAGGATAGTATATATTGATACAGATTACAAAATAACGCACAACTCATTGATACAGATTACAAAATAACGCACAAAGGATAGATGAGCAGATATTTCTTATAAGTTGGTAATTTATATATTGATCCTGGATTTGCTTTTAGAATATACATAGACTTAATAACACTGAGAGTAAAAAGTAATTCAGAAAAAGTGTACTAAACACTAAATAAACTATTGTTCATTTGTTCCCTGTATGACATAGTTTTATTTTATGTTTTGTAATCGGTACTTATTTAATTACTGGGTGATTTTTATCTACGGCACCAAATCTACTAATCAGTCCTAATGTATGTAGGTACTTACTTAACTTTTTAATTTAATTTTTAAGTAAATTATAAAAGACAATAAATATATTACCTGCGGTGGTAGCAGCTCTATTGTCGAATTTGACATTATGAGTTTATGATGAGACACTTGACAATTCAAGTCAATTTGACACATTATCAATCTGACATTCGCGTGATAAGACGTGGGTGATCGGTTTTTGCGGACAATTTTTTATTCAAATACCGGTTAAGTCCCAACGATTGAATGTATAAGCATGAGATTTACTGTACAGTTTGTATCAAAGCAGTGCTGTGAAAATTCTGTGGGTGATTAAGGGTGTTTTGTGAAGTGGTAAAGTGACTATGTTTCCGTGAAGCGGGAATCGTGTTTTTGTGTAATAAAGTCAAGTTTTCGTGATTTATCCAAAATGGATAGTTCTACGGACGCGGATTGGAAGAAGGACATGGGTTTCCCGATAAACTATAGCTCTGGCAGCTCCGACGATGATTTGTAAGTGTTAATCAGATTATCGTGTTAGTGATAATGCGCCGCAATTGCTCGCACTATAAAGCTCGAAATGTCGGAAATTAATCGACAGGATACATTGATGAACCTCCTATCATGATTAGTGTTAACACCTACTTAAAATAAAGCAGATTTCCTGCTTTATCAGTAACCGTCATGAAATCCTAAGTTTCTAGTTGATAAATTCCTACATGAATATTAATTTATCTCTATAACTGTAGTGAGTTTACAAGTGCTTGTTATATCGCTATACAACATTCCTATTTATTTCGAATATGTAAACACACATAATGATTCACATCCACTAATGGGCAACTGAAGGACTCAAGGATCTTTGTAATAGTAAACAGAACAATATCTTAGTTTCCTTTTTGTTTCCGTTCCTGGAAACTAAGTAAGTAGTAGTTTCCTGCCTCATAGCTATAAAAAATTGAAAACACTACATTATAAATTTTTGTCTTGTTCAAAAATTGTTATGATAAGTGGAAGTCTGAAAATGGCAATGGTGACTGAAAAGATGTGTGATAATTGGTTATCATTTGTGTGGATGTGTGATGTGAACAAATGATGAAAATGTACAGAGATGAATGTTTCGTATGAATGTCGATGACTATAAGAGTAGAGGCAGACCAAAGAAACTATTGATGAACTGTGTGATGGATGATAGGGCTGGAAAAGACGTGACTGCTGAGCTGAGGAGTAACAGAGAAGTATGGAAGCAGAAGTCATGATGCGCCAACCCCAAATAAATTGGAATAATGTTAGGAAACGGATGGCCTTAGTAACGAGGCATCAGCTTCATCTTTTATTTTTATGTTTAAACATTAAATTTACTGTTTCGGAATAATTCCTCTGCACTCCTAAAATGATTAGCTAGACTGAATATATTACTTAATCCTAGAATACTCCTTTTTCTCTTTAGTCCATCAAGGGTTCACCACAATGGAGTGATGTCTCTCCATAAGAGCTCAACTCAAGTTCCAATTCTTTACTGAACTCAGTTGATGCTTATTTTACCGAGATGTTACACATGCACAAACAATCTATGGCAAATAAGTCTGTAAGTCCCGAAGATTATCATTACTCTGAAAATGGCATATTTACCATGTTTACTGTTTGTTTTGAGATCCCGTTAGATTGGTGCTGTTGCAAGAGCCATGATCACGGATAGACTAATAGTAAACATCGTAAACACAATGTCAGATTAAAAACTTATTATCCAGTAAGATGTTTCTACAAACTTATGGAATTTTTGAATGGGTAAATTCAAAACCTACTCGTATTATGACTTGGTGATTTTTTTTGCAATAGCCATTAGAAACAACATGAGTGAATTATGTTTGATACTCCTATTACTTTCCACTACACATGAAAAGCCAACACTCTTAATTTATTACCTGATTGCTTTTATAAATCCACTTAACATTGCACAGCTATTTCATGGACATCAATGCCTGTTAAAGCATAGATTACAGTTATCAGTCTACCTCTATCATTGTTATCACATTACGGTTTAACCTACGCATGTGATTCACAATAATGAGATATTAAATGGGAAAACAAACAAATGCATTTAGACGTGTTTGTGACTACAACTGTTACTGTTTTTATGAAGAATTTCTTTATTTGGATTATTTATAATGTTGTAAGTTTTGAGTTTTTTTGAGCACTGTCTTGTACTTTTTTGCATGTTTTACTGAAATGTGTTATGTTTACATGTTTAATTTATCTATTTATGTGATAAAAATGTACACAAAAACACTTATTTAAAGAAGAGCACCTATGCAACTTGAAATTCTAAATTTCTTCTAGAAGACTGACCTGCAATAGTACTTATTTTAAATACTTTGCTGCTTTTATGAGAGTAATCTTTATTGATACGATGAGATTACAATATCCAATAAAGCCTCTGAATCCAAAGTAGGTAAAAACCTGTAAGTCAGGAATCAGTGCTAATCATGAAAAAATTGAGGTTTGAAATCTTTCAAGCTTGTTTCATCACCTCAGATAATTTCATAGAAAGATTTAGTAGATTATATTATATTTATGGTTCCAAATAAATCCTAATATGACATTTAGGGCCCATTCCACAATATCCGAATAGTATAGAATACTTACCCAATAAATTAAAAAATGGGACAAAATTATCTGCCAAGTTTACAGGAATCTTATTGCAGGTGGTGAAATTGTTCATATTCTCTTAATAGTCTTCCACACTATATCAGATATTTTTGATTTTTAGGGTTCCATACCTCAAAAGAAAAAAACAGAACCCTTATAAGGCTTCTAGGATCACACACGGCCGAGAATTTTGAAAAAATACAGAAATTAGTTCACCAGTTATAGATTACAGGACTACCTATAATGCTTAAATAACATGGAACATCTCTCAATATCTACTAGAATAGTATGGAACCGTTCATGTGCAAGTCCGACTTTCACTTGGCCAGTTTTTTTTTACTAATTATGCAGGCATACTGAAAGTACGAGTAACTAAACCACCAGATAATATTGGCCAAATACCTCGAAGACTTTATCTTATTGTTTTATTATTTGTCATGCAAATTCTGATAATGATGCTATTTTTAGAAAGTCCAAACAGTGTGTGCAAATATAAAAAAAATAGGTAATTGTTTATCTAAAGTTGTATTACATGCCTAAAAGAATTCTTTCATTAATTATGCCAGCACTTCTGACCTATGATTATTTTAAAAAAATTTATGTTAGTAATATTTTTAACATAAATTAAAGTTGTACCATTGAGGTAGTCAGAAACTACACAATGTCATAAATAGGTAGTGGAATTGAATTTAAAAAAAAATGTTGACCAAATTGATGTTAAATAGGTTCTTGTAGGTATTCTAATATTCTGTAATGCCTACATAATTTTGTCAGTACTAACAAATAGCCTTGAGTAATATTTACATCGGTCATTAAGTGACTACAAATGTGACCCAAAATACTTAGATAAACATAATGTATTTTTCATGCTTTTCCATTTCCTGTGTATTTACCTAAGCAGCTAAGTAATCATAATAAAATGCCAATAGAGTACCCATAGATCTGAAACTACACATGGCATAGGTTTTTTTAGATACATTTACAATTAACTGTCAAATGGTTCCATTTTGTACTAAACCAATTTGACAGATCACTGACATTTAAAAGATACGCAATAGCCCTGCAGGTGTGATGTTATATTATGTACACATACCCACATTCTGCAGCGGCTACTGACAAATTTGATTGACGATTGACTTGATGTAAAAACCCAATGACGCTTTGCCTGAGCTGAGAATCGAACCTAGTACCTCATGCACAGCCATCGTGCTTGCAACCAAAAGACCAACGAGGTACCTCATGCACAGCCATCATGCATGCAACCAAAAGACCAACGAGGCAGTTTTTAAGTTACCGCACCATATTTTAGTCAGCAGTGTTTTTATTTTGCCAAGTCAGCTATTATTTATTGCACCCACATGGCTTTTTGTAAGTAGTTACCTAACTCATTAATAGAGTGACTTCAAAACATTGCCTATGTGTGATCTACACGCTTTTTACCTGTCTTTATGAACAGAACACCATGATAAATGCTATCTTCTTATTTTACGTGTTGATGAGCTCAAATTGTGGCAGACCAGTATGTACCTAAATGCCATGAAAAGAAATCAAAACTGTTATACTTTACTGAAATGCTGAATTTCTACCTAAGTAGATATTGTTTATTGTATGACCTTTTGACCGCTACAATGCTACTGGCGTGTAAACAAGTAATGTAAATGTGCAGCAAATATCTTCTATGAATGAAAACAGTAGTTTGATTTTCGTTTGCAACTACTTACTTCTTCTTAGCGTGTCGATGACAATCTAAATTGTGTCGGCCCAAAATTGGGCTACTAGTTTGGAGCTTTCGGTAGCGTCCATCAGTTCCTGCAGTGAACAATTAGCAGGACAGGCAGGACACGACATTAAGTGCCCCATTGTTTGAGGGACAGCACCACATTTACACTCCAGTGCAGAGTCATTTATTTGTCTCCACCTCAGCAGGTTTACCAACTACTACTTCGTCTTAACATAGTTGGGGTCGGCAACCAGTTTAACCGGATGTGCACCAGTATTTTACATGGACCATCTGCCGTCCACAACCAGTAACTTAGTAAAACGATACCCGTTGGTAAGAGTGTTTGTCCGATATTGTCGTGCTTCTGACTTCTCTTCTAAATGTTCAAGGCAGGAGTCCTAGACAGCATCAATATTTTCTGTGTTGGATGAAAGTATAATATTTTCCTTTCGTCTCTATTAATATGACGGAATCTGTAAATGCCACATGCGAATACAAGGCATCATACCTACCAGAGCAAACAAGAGCAAGCAGAGTTATCCACAATGGTTTGTACGTCCACAATCGTTGCGAATAGCGGTAGTGGAACCCACTAGACTCAACCGGTCTGACCAGAAGATCCTCCCTTTGTTAATTTCAAGATGATTCCACTGCCTCGGAATTACAAGGTTGAAACGTTGTTTTAGTAGGTCATTTACCCTTCTGTTACGTTCAAGATTTTAATACGTCTTTGAAACAGGTTTTTAAATATGTCTTATGAGACTCCAAGAAGTTCTTAGACACAAAAGTAGGTTAAATCGGGGGCACAGATACCCCATAGCCACATAATCGATCAGCTCAGCCTATTGCTGGACATAGGGTTTTCTCAAGAGGCACCACAAGGCTACAACACCCAGTCAGTAACAAAATTTCTCAAATAAATTGACCAAGAAGCCAACATTCGTTTTAATTTCCAGTAATGAATTTTGCGAAGCCGGGGAAGACCCACAGTGTTGCCGTAATGAAGACGACTTCCGTCGAACCGAGGGCCATTTTAATATTCTGTGACGAACAACCTTTGTGTTGCACTCAAGAATGATCAGTAGTGTTGTGGCAACTGCCGGGCATTCAGATTTTCCTTAAGCCGTAAATTATAACTTCAAATATTGATGTATTTATTCGCGTTGCTTAAAGGTTGAGTTGATATAATAATAAGTCGAGACGAACAGGTTTGACTTTACGACTACTGTTTTGAGAACTTTCTGATAGGTAGTGCACGTACAGTCGAACAAGCTAATAAGTAGGTATACAGCCATCTAATTTGCATTTACTTTTAAGATTATACAGATACATTTAGAGACTGATGCCAAACGATTTATAGCGTTTCACATCAGTCGCTTAATGCGAAACGCAATAATTTCAGTGTACTAGAATTAATAAAAAGCTCTACCTGTATACTTATTAGCTTGGTCGACTGTACTCGTTGGTTAAGCCCACGTTAATCTGGGGAGATTGGAAATCAGTAGTGATTCCTTGGATGTTTTCCTAAGAGTTTGTGCAGTTACGTATCGTCTCATTACCATTCTCTTACCTGTATCCCAATTCATGTGGTTCGAGGGAGGTCGAGCAGCGGTGGCCCAGTGGTGGCGGCCCCGACTTACGAACAGTAGGTCGTGGGTTCGAACCCAGGCAGGCATATTACTTTGTGTAATTTATTTCATCACCGCTGCTCTCAAAACGGTGAAGGAAAACATCGTGAGGAAACCGGCATGTCTTAGAACCAAAAATGCGAAGACATGTGACATCTACCTACCAATCCGCACTGGGCCCGCGTGGTAGATTATAGCCCATTCCCTCTCAAAGAGAGGAGGCCTGTGTCCAAGCAGTGGAAACATTAATAGGCTGATGATGATGATGATGATGTGGTTCGGCGCATCATGTCTTCTTCCATACTTTTATACCCCTCCACATACTCAAAACGTTCGTCACGACATTTTCCTCATTCGTCCGCATCACATGCCTATACCACGACAACCGATTACACACAACTTTTCAGTCAACGGCGTCACTTTCAGACGTCCTCTTAAACAAATAATTCATTTCGTCGTCTGTTCGTAAAAATAGTCTTAGCAAAGCTTTAACTTTTGTAGTCTTCCTTCTCATTCATTACCGTGTTCAAAAAAGACAACAATAGCGAATATTCCTTATATTTTTTTACCGTTTTACATTCATTTTCTTAACACCAGGAGGCAGAAAAAATTATTTTTAAACATCTTTAAGATTCTGCTATATTCCTTTTATTACATTCCATTCCCTTTTATTCCATATCCATTAGACCGGTCATAATTTAACCCTAAAACAATGCTGTAGAGACCTTTTTTTTTGGCTGGTGGAAAAATCATCGAATAACCCCTCCATCGAATAGGCCTCGACGCATAAGGCTAAGAAGGACCATGGGTGGTTTTTAGACCATAGGAGCACAATATTTAGAATAGAAGTCTGACACTCCCCAGAGCGGGATGAGTCATTTGATGATTTTCCACCCTTCAAAAAAAAGGGTTGTATTTGTTACCTAAAACCCTGGAACGTACACAGTTGTGATTTGGCTGTTACAGTTTATTTTTCAAAAGTGTAATCTGTTAAGTGGTGGACCGATGTGTCTGTTTGAACAGCTAACAGCTCTCAAGTAAACATATTGATTGATTGCTTATCATAATGGTGACATTGATCGGTATGGGAATTAAAAAATATACTTTAGAAGGAATCGATTCAGTGGAAGAACGTGGCTTTCTGGATGGTTACGAAGATTTTCATTCGATATTTAAAATGGCTTGTAGTAAGCTAATGCTATCAAGACCCTACACAACCGTGAGGTATGCAGTCTCAGGGAATACTTCCTAGAAGCCGACGTGGGGATGCACCGAGATGTGGTCTCAGTGGACAAGAGCCTTACCCCGCTCTCCTTGGCTAACGAGAACTGGCGCATACCTAAAGTATTAGACACTAATGACCGCAAGGAGGTATGGCAAAGCAAGGAGCTACACGGACGCTTTTACCGGGCCTTACATGGAACCGATGTAGATTTCTTAGCGTCCGTATCCTGGCTACGTTTCGGTGACCTTTTCGGGGAAACCGAAGGTTTTGTCTGTGCAATAATGGACGAAGTTATGATGACGAACAACTACCGGAAATACATTGTGAAGGATGGCACGGTTGACATATGTCGGGCATGCCACCGTCCTGGAGAATCGATCCGTCACATTATTTCTGGGTGTTCTCGTCTGGCTAATGGAGAATATTTGCATAGACACAACCTCGTTGCCAGGATTATCCACCAGCAACTTGCTTTGAAATACAACCTTGTGGAAACAGAAGTGCCATACTATAGGTATGCGCCCGACCCAGTTCTCGATAATGGTAATATTTCGTTGTATTGGGATCGACCTATCGTCACTGACAGGACTATTGTTGCCAATAAGCCTGACATTGTGGTGATAGATCGATCGGAGCGTCGCGCAATGATTGTTGATATTTAAACAGTCCCGCATGACGAGAACCTCGTGAAAGCAGAGAAAGATAAGCAATTCAAGTATCTGGATCTGGCTCGCGAGGTTGTCGACATGTGGAACGTGAATACAGCAGTCATTGTGCCGATAGTCGTGTCTGCCAATGGCTTAATAGCCAAGAGCCTCGACGAACATCTAAGGAGGCTCTCGCTTGGTAGCTGGATCAAGGGCTTGATTCAGAAGGCAGTACTTCTGGACACGGCGCGCATTGTCAGGAGGTTCCTCTCTCAAGAGCCCTGACCACCGGTAGTTCGGACTCTGTTCCCAATACTAGTGGACCACTATTTTTTATATTTTTAAATGTTTTTTATATACCTTTTTGTAATTAATATTTAAAAATGTATTTAATATGTTATAAAATGAATAAAGGAAATAATAATAATAATAATATTCCACAACTATCACACAACGCCATCTAGTCCCAAGCTAAGCAGAGCTTGTGTTATGGGTACAAGACAACTGAGAAACATACTTATATATTTCTAAATACATACATATTATAGATAATTACACCCAGACACAGAACAAATGATCGTGCTCATCACACAAACATTTGTCCTGGGTGGGAATCGAACCCACGACCTCCGGCATAGCCACTAGACCAACAGGCCAATCAAAGTACATCCAAATTTCTCCAGTTATGTTGTCACAAATCACCCACAGGTTCCATGGCTGCTATTTAGAAATTCCTTATTGAAAAACCCATTATCACTACCCGAACCCAGAGTCGAACCCAGGACCTTATGCTCAGACTTACGAGATACAGCCTGATATCACTAGAAAGAGACAGAAGAATCTGAGATGCCGACTGGCAGACATTTTGGAAGAAAATACATGCTTCTTCTTTCGATTCGACAACTCAAATTTTGTCATTCATTTCATTTATTTATTCGTTAAACAAT
This sequence comes from Diarsia rubi, assembly GCA_932274075.1. Taxonomy (NCBI): domain Eukaryota; kingdom Metazoa; phylum Arthropoda; class Insecta; order Lepidoptera; family Noctuidae; genus Diarsia; species Diarsia rubi. Next base: position 852,518 of record OW026420.1, on the reverse strand, counting down.
TTACATTGTATTCGAATTTCACAAAATAATTAAGTACATCAAATCACACAAAAATAAACAAAAAAAATATCAGTGCTACGTCCAACCAGTACGTAGCAACCTGGACAGCTCTTTAGTTTGCCTCGTTTAAGTCTTTGAACGTGCAATAAGTTGGGCACGACGGACAAGAGAGAATGTGTGTTGGGGCTCCACACTCACATTCAATCAGAGATGGGTCGATTATACCCCATCTAGCCAGATTGGATCGGCAGCGGCCAACTTGACCGCGTAGTCTATTTAAAGGTTTCCATATTGGCCACTGCAGTTCGTGGCCAGGGGTAGTTTTTCTTCGAGGAGGGGGAAGTTTGTTCCGCCACAGTGTGCTTCGCTCGTCTGCTGCGCTGTGCTCTGAAGAGGTGGTGTAAAATACATACTGCGCCCTCTTAAACCAAATAGGTAGTGATAAGAACCAGAGGTCGATGATGATGATACATGATTGTGTGTTCAACAAACTGCCAACATTACTTTCGTCATGTTTGTCGACTGAGAATTCCACCGAATTTGTGCAATTTAGTCAAGTCATGGCGTCCAAGTTTTACGTAGAACGAATTCTAACAAACACGAATCTGCGTCTGTATTTTATTTAGATGCGAAGGTCGTTTACAATGAGCACAAAAAACACTATTGTTGGCAGATGCTGATGGTTGGAATACCGGCAGTTATCTAACTCTGCCTAGTAAGTACCTACTTATAAACATGGGGTTTTTCACTATGCCATTAAAGATCAGTAAATTGGGTCGCCCGAAGAATTGCCAAACTTAAGTGGCAGTGGGCATTGCACATTGCTCGCAGAACGGATGACCGATGGGGCCGGAAAGTTCTGGAGTGGCGACCGCGAACCGTAAGACGTTGCGTTGGAAGGCCTCCCCCTAGGTGAACCAATGATCTGGTGAAGGTTGCTGGGATCCGCTGGATGCGAGACGCACGGGACCGGTCAATGTGGCGACAACTGGGGGAGGCCTATATCCAGCAGTGGCCGTCTTTCGGCTGAAATGATGATGATGTAATGTGGACTATGACGGCCACAATTAAGTAGTAAAGTAATCCTTTGGCATACACTTTCGATGATGAGACTGCTTTGTTGGTCTGCTAAGCAAGAGGTCTTGGAAGTGTATTGTATTCAAGAGGTTTTGGAAGTGTATTGTATTCAAGATGTTCTCAGTAGCGGCCACCGAGTCTCGATTTATTTTATGCCCGGTATATGGCTATAAGTTCGCCTCCTATTACGTAGAATTCCAACATAACTGGCTGAAAGTGTGTTTCTACTATTAGGAAACACCTCTGCCGAAACCTTCGGGTATTAGGTACAAGCGGGATATTATGATGGGCAATTATATTTGTCCATGAACCACGATGTTATTATGATAAGGCTAAAATAAGTGTCGACGTCACGATTTAAACACGTGTTAAAATGGAAAATCGCACGATCATCATTTTGGTCAATTAATTAATACGGGGTAATACGGTACTTCTTATAAGACTGGTTGTCAGACTTTCGGGCTAGTGAGATACCTGTAACGACTGTCCACGATATACAAATGAAAGCCGGGACCAGCGGCTTTACTTGTTTACCGGGGTACAAAGGAAACTCGATACATGTGATGGGTGGTCAGCCAACCGCGTACCAAGATCGATCCAAGTGGATGATATTATTTAGCTAGGAGCTTGATTTTCTTGTTGTGCCATGTAAAAATAATAGGGACCGACCGAAGGTCCGGTTTCGGTTTCGGCTAGTTTCGGCCAAAAATTCTAGGTTCAGCCACAGTTTCGGTTTCGGCAAAAATTGGCCGAACCTTCGGCCGCGCCGAGACTAGGTGTTCGTGAATTGTAGCGCATCATTGGGCTAACTTCAAGTGAGTGAATATGTCATTGCCAGTTGAGTTCGCTAACCGGCGCGATCGTGATGATTTGAGGTTATAGGATTACTTTAATAGGATAGTATTTGTTTTTACTTAAGTATTATTAATGATGATGTATTTTATGGCATTCATTAGAGTCTTGCCCTACAGTGGAAAGTAAATAGATTGTAAGTTCTTATAGTATAGAATTCATTAGATATTTTACTTGGTTCTGTTGAGTTGTTGTTAGAAATTAATCTAACACTTAATAGATGTGTGAAGATACCTGTGATGTTTGATTCAAACATTACTATACTTGTACCCGTATTCGTACCGTGTTTTTTTTAATTCTTATTTTTACAAATAAAGAACAAATTTTTTGTTACATACTTTAATTTTTTTAAAACGTTAATTGTTGCATTTTATTTTTTTACAAGTGTTACTTTAATAAATGCCTAAAACTACAATAAATTTAACATGCTATAAAAATTCAAATAAGTTTCAGTTTCGGTTTCGGCCGAAACTGGCGCCAACACCGAAGGTTCGGTTTCGGTTTCGGCTGAAAATCCTGTTTCGGTCGGACACTAAAAAATAATGCTCTACAGCAGAAACTAATTTTGTCCTCGTGCCGGCACAAATTCATAATCAATTCTAAAAAGATAACAGTGCATCCGCTAGCCACCTCGTAATACGCGTCGGCATTTTAGCGGCGCACGCGTCATTGATAAAATAGAAAGTTTCCCACACGTTCTGTGTTCTCGGAATAACCCGGACAGACTTAACGGCGGGTGTGTATAAATAAATAAGGAACAATGTGTTATTATAATATAAAAACACGTGTGAACTATGAAAAGACATAAGCAGAAATGAACCTTATCACGTCGTCGGTCGGTAGTAAGGCAAATAAAGCTACTGAACCTGAGGGTGTCTTTGCGCCAGTGTTGAGCTGGCAAACTAGGTGAATGTAACCCGGAAAAATTTGCACGATGATTTATAGCTAGATTCTGCCAATAGTTTTTATGTGCCTATTACTTAAGGTGGAAGCTCACATCTGGCCCGCGAAATTCTAATTTTCTTACGTTTTTGGCAATTTGCAGGCCAGTGCTTGGTTGTATGTTTATGAAAATTTGATTTGCGACTGTAAGACGTATGAAGTTACCGAATTATAACCATCAAAATTACTAACTACTAAAGAACGACGACTAAATTACTAAAGAATGACTTTTACATGCAAAAATCAATCTTGACATGAAAATGAACTTGGAGGGTTGTATTGATAATTTTGATGGTTATAATTCGGTAACTTCATACGTCTTACAGTCGCAAATCAAATTTTCATAAACATACAACCAAGCACTGGCCTGCAAATTGCCAAAAACGTAAGAAAATTAGAATTTCGCGGGCCAGATGTGAGCTTCCACCTTAAGTATAGATTCTGATATGCTAAGTGAGACCCACCCATTAATAATAAAATCATAATAAGTATTTATCCGTGTTTTTTTTTGTTTTTTTTTTTTTGTTGTTAGGCAACTGAGCTTATCCCAGTTGCATGCGTCCCTTTGTGGCTATTGACCTTATTCTGTTCTGCCTCTATATGAACGGAAGTGGAAATTATGTTTCCTACTCCGCTATTCTTTTTTCGTTCCGGAATTCAAAACAATTAAATTGTTTCTCTGGGACTTCGTCTATCTTCATTGTTCCGGTGCCACATTTGATTCTGGCCTTCAGAGGTTCAATGGTTTGGGAACAGCGTAGTGGCCTTATCCCATTAAAAAAAAAGTAGTTATATAACTAAAAAACCCGACTGTAAAAACTTAGATACAGGCGGGGTTCATTTGAATATTAAATTATGAAATGAAAAAAAGTAGTTAAAAAACTAAAAAACCCGACTGAAAAGACTAAAAAGCAAAAAACAAGCACATTTTAAATTAAACAAAACTTGGAAGCAGGCGGGGTTCATTCTATTTTCATTTCATAATTTAATATTCAAATGAACCCCGCCTGCTTCCAAGTTTTGTCTAATTTAAAATGTGCTTGTTTTTTGCTTTTCAGTCTTTTCAGTCGGGTTTTTTAGTTTTTTAACTACTTTTTTACTTTTTTTATAGAATTTGTGACTTTGAATTTATTTTAAAACACATACTTAGGTATAATATATTTTTGTAATCTCCTTTTAAAACCCTTCGTTTTAATATCCTACTCGATGGTGATGGATTTTTTTTTATTTTTTCAAATCCACGATTTGGCCCCCAAAACCAGCAATTATCTTTGTTTTTTTTTAATTTTAATGTAGCCAGTGACACTCGCGCCATCAAGACGAATCTAACGACGTATATTTCATTTAAATCCCTTTATCCGTTTAGGAGTTATGAGGGAACAAAGAAACGGACATACCTACATACATACATACACGCCAAACACATAACCCTCCTTTTGGGCTTCGCCGCAGTCGGTTAAAAATAGAATGGCCCCGCCTGCTTCCAAGTTTTGTTACAAAATTTTAAATGTGCTTGTTTTTTGCTTTTAATTTATTTTCCAACTTTTTAGTTCTTTTGTGTTGGTTCTTTCGTTGGTCGCGTAAAATTCTTCGCTGATGATTTAACTTTTGTGTTTTTTTATAGGATGTGTGACTGTGAATTTCTTTTAAACATATAAGTGTCTTATATTCTTATAATCTCCTTTTAAACCCGTCATTTTGATACCCTACTCGAAGGTAACGCATTTTTTTTTCAAATCCGCGATTTGACCCCCAAAACCGCAATTTTTCTTTGTTTTTTAATTTTAATTAACCCAGTGACACCCGCGCCATCAATACAAATCTAATGACGTATATTTTATTCAAATTCCTTCATCCGTTATGAGGGAACAAAGAAACAGACATGTACACAACCCTCCTTTTGGGCTTCGCCGCAGTCGGATAAAAATAAACACGTGAGAAAATCCGGGAGTGTTAAAGCCGCACCGCAAAGCAATCACCCCACTTACTCTTTAACAATACCAAACTATTCCTCACAGCCATCATTAATCAAACATAATCTCACAAACTACGATATAACTCCTACACGACATTCTAATTACTTAGTAATAAACTAATAAAACGAACATAAACTGCGTTATCGAATCGTCTTTTGCTGTGCCCGACAGGGTCCATAATGATCTAATTTTTTTAATTTACCACCTAAGTACACATTGTGGAATGCAAATAAAGTTTGAGTATTGAGTATTGAGTATTGAGTCTGGCATCGCTCCATGTGATAGCAGCATGATCAACTGCTGAGCAAAGTTTGGTTCGCGGTTCTGACCTTAACTGATGAGACCAATCGACCTAACGCATTATTGAATTGGTCAACTGGACCCGCCTGTCGTGATATCAAGTATAGCTTCATTAAGAACTTTCTTGCCGTTACTCTAATTTTATGAGTTTCCTTTTTGATTTAGCCCGTTGTAGAGTAGCAGTCCGTAGTACTATTAAAATTTGGTAAATAATTTATGGTATGGAATGGGATATAAATGGATGTTATGGTGATGGTGGCGGTGGTATGGTATTTGGCTTTTTTGGTACATTTAAAAAGTTTGCATGAGCCTAAAATGAGCATATAGGTAGTTTATAAATTGCAGCTCGTAAAGACAACTTATTAACAGCCTTTATTGCTTGTTCCAATATCGTCTAGTGGGGTATTCCGGGAATTTCCCAAAATGCTCTCTCATTTTTTATAATATCATTTTTACCACTAATAAAGTATTTGTTGCTGGCATTCGGCGGCGTGTGATTCGGCGTGGTGGCTTTCGGAATGACGTATTGCACTCGTAGATTTGTTTTTATGAATTGTTCTTCTGACATTCAAAAGTGCCTATAAAGGTTTAATTAAAATAAATGCTGAGTTTGAGTTTGTGTCACTAAACTAGAACTATTCTCGTTCTACATCTCGTCTCTCCACTTATCGTGCTTGTGGTTCAGGTTGTTGGCTAAGACATGCGCGTTTAGTTATCTCAACGTTGCTTAAAGCAAATTGGAGACATCACCTAGTTCTAAAGCATGTTTCTCTTCCTTTACAGCGACGCCAAAGATGTGGTGTTCAGGAATCCACGCCAATCCTCCAGGTTCCTCCTGGCTGACTCCGGGGATGGATCTGAGGCTGACCTACTCGGTACCACGCCTCCTCGCTCCAGGATCCGGGATAAGGAACGAGGCAGGAGGTATGCTTATTTATATTGTAAGCTCCGCATTGCATAACGTAAACATCATCATTTGCCTAGCCTGTCCCAATTATGAGGGGACCTGCTTTAGGCTTAATCGAATGCTTGTGAATACCTGTAGATCTGTATGTTACATGGAGCGTCGACCTATCTTATTACCTAGATGGGTATACCCATGGATGAGACAAACATAATTCTGTTAAATGTGGGAGTACTAATACACCCCTGCGGAACCTAGCAGTCATCATCCTACCCTTATCCCATTCTATTTGGGATCTGTGCAACACCTTTTCTTATCCCATTGTGGCATTTACTTCTAGCAGTAATAAACATAATCATAACATCGCTGGTTGTTATGTTTACTACTGTCCATATGGCACATATCAGCATGCTAATTTTAGACCTATGGCAAAATAGATATATATTTTAGACCTATAACAAAATTGAAAGTTGCTAGTTATCTACAAGGTATTGACACTATCGACGTCAGTTTTCAACAAAACTGACACAAGACGCAAGTCTTATAATAATGTGAATTGCTTGGAAGGTATAACCAGAGTGCTGATTAGCTTGAACCAGGACATCTCTCTTGCGGAACTCGGGCGCTGGTCCTCGAAGACTATGGCCATGATAAATAGGAAGTCTCGCGATAGTTGCACCAGATAGAACACTTCCAATAAGTGCGAACGAATCAGCCTCCTGCCTCGGTTTGGCCAGATCTTTCTTTAGGTTGAATAACCTCGTAGTTTTTCCGCACAAACATTAGTACAACTGGATTATGTAAAGTCGATTACATTCATAGTCGTACATAGGGATATTAATGGACAAACCTGAAAGTTTTGTTTTATTTTCCTTCCTTCTGATTAATTGAATGTTATTATTTATCAATGAACAAGTCCCCGGAAACTTTCGACGGGTATGCCCCTGTCCCCGTTGAACACATTTAAATGCACTCCTTTTTCCCGAGGGGGTAGGCGATAAGATTACAGGACGTGACTTATCCTTACACACTTCTTTTGGTTCGTTCAAGTTCGTACTCTACATCTAGAAGACACTAAAATGTTCCTTATTGAACGTGTGTTAGAAATGAATGTCCCCGACGGTCATTAGGTCAAATCACTGATCTTCTCGGTGATGCCCTTTATATTGGCTTGGCACCCATTTAACGTCGTAAGGTTTAATTGCTCTTTTTTGTCCCTAGACGACAAATTGTCGCAGGGTCTAATTATCGCAGGTCTGCTGGAAGAAATCTCTTCTATCTTAATGTAATGTCTTGTTTAGTTAATTTTTGTAGGTATCTTACATAAATAATGGCTCATTCAGGACGACATAATATCACGAATGTACAAAAAACATGACTACAAAATATTGAAAGTGCCCGTTAGTTCACTATAATATCTTGCAAAATGCCTGTTACGGCAAGAGAAAATGTTACTAGTGCCTGATGCCCTACAACGAAATGTCGCAATTGCCTTTAGTGACCAATGCCATTTCTTTTTCTCATAAGTGAACGTGGAAGAAACCTGTTGTTTGTATAAATCGTACACCGCAGATAAAAGTTCCGCCAACAAGAATTTAATATTGTTACAATGAATGCAAGATAGCGCTTATCTCCGCTGTACTCTACTACGCATTGCCAAGACTTAGCAACAGAACACTGATAAGTACACTCAATATTTTTACCGACTTTACTTGGGCTGATGTTGACTTTAAAACGTATGTAAATAGAATATCAATACCAATTAGAAAGGTTGAATATTTTGTAAGTGTGACGTCAATCTGTATCCATAGGGAGTTATATTTTTAGATTGATGTTTTTGTAAGGACCCTCATTTCCGTAAACTTCCTTTTTTCTCTTGACAATTTTAATTTATGGATCATTATATTTGGGTGGTTGATTGTTTTTAATTATGATTTCCTTAGCCTGGTCGCTCAGTCTTCGGCAAAAGTCTATCTCCACATTTTCCTTCTTTTGCAAGCCTCCACGTCTTCCTTGCAGTTTTGATGCAATCTAATACAATTCGTCATGCCTTTTAGTTTGTGTCCTGCACTATCCCACCCCTGGGCCAATGCCTCCACTTATTCACGAGAAAGCCATCCAGGGCGTCCCGCTGTCTCCTCAGTCTTAAACGTCTATCTGTCTCAGGGCTCCAGTGTGTGTTATGCGAGCCCACAGGTTTAACCTTTTTTATTAGTTTAAATTTAAACATCTGCTGTTCCTTCCTTCCTTCAATGTCTAGAATCAGTAGCCTTTTATTAGGCAGACGCACAAGGCATGACCACAATCCGCAAGCCAAAACAAATCACTACCACTTACCTACACTGTCAAGGAACAAGGGAACAAGGGATCCATCATATCTTCTGATAGTACACGAATAATTAGCATAGTATTACATGTATGTTTGATTATCCGGTAACATAGCTACCTCGGGTACTACTAACATGACGTCACGCGGGGAGTGAGGGGGCGGCGCGGGGTTAAGTGGCGCGCCTAATATTTTACATAACCTCTCAGTATTAATTGTGTACTGTTTGGACTGGGTTTAAGATTGTGTTTGTGAGTGATATTCGATCGTTTGTGCGTTAGTGGGTGATTATTTTGTGGTTTTGCGTTTTATTTCGATGATTGAGGAGGACAGGTATTGTTGTTTTCAAGTTTTTATTCTTTCTTACTGAACTGTGGTTTTGTTTTAAGTAGTTTACCGGCCTGCTTGATGTTTGTCAGCACATCTGATTCTGCGGAAATATTTTCTAAGAAGTTATTATCCCAAATAATATGTTTGATATTGATAATATTATGTCCCAGTGTGCTGTTTTGTCAGTATAGCCACCTAAGTGGGTTGTTATCAAACTTGTTTATGCATTTGTTTCCCTTTCCCTCTTAATCTTCTTTAACTTAGCCTGTAGATCATTCTAGTTGTTATTTTATGCCCTCCAGTGTATAGCAAGCTCCCTAAGTTTTTATCACATGAAGTTATGAATCTTCGCAATGAAATATCTATTTAATTAGGGATGTCCATTTTCAGCCAACGCACCATGACCATTGCAACACTTTACGTTTTTGGAAATGTCATGAAATATCACGGCTATCGTTTCTCTTCCGTGTATTATTTTTGCCGATATTTTATTCGGTGTCTGTACTTTAAATATCCAGAGTTTTAAAATTAGTGAGTTTAGAACGACAGCAGGCGTATCTAATAAAAATACAGTGCTTGAGTGACGGAGGAGATTAGATAGATAGTTTACAAAAATATTTGCTGAAGACCTTTCTGATGCTTTTTCTAAACAAGTGACAGAGATAATGTGAAGGTTTCTTCTACAATTCTTATGCATGCAGATTCGTTGTTGTAAGAAGATAGCTTTTATGTGCAAGTCATACCCAAAGATATTATGTAGATTATCTTGACGAGAGCCAGACATGTCTGATTTGTACTGAGAAGAGTCCAAGGTTAGCCAAAAGTGAATTAATTGTAGGTGGTCTTGCGGTTATACGCCATTTTTAAAGGACTTCAAAAGAATGAGAGGATGAAATAGTGGCTTTAGCAGAGCAGTTACAAACAAGAACCATCTTAAAGATTTTGAGTGCAAAATCGTCCCCTATTAAAAATCAATTGTTTATTTATGAAGCACCCAGGCGCGGCTTGTAGCTGGATAGTGCGGTTTCAGTCTAAGGCCAGAGTGAACCGCTAGCAACAGTAAGTTGAGGTTAGAAAAACAACTAGGTAGTTTTAATATATCATTGGGTACTTATATGTTCCCTGGTATTAACTATCTGTTGTTTGAATCCGAGTCATGAGCATGTGTGCCTTATGTCATCCAAAATTGTTTAGCCGATACGTGGATTGAATACGTGATTGAATAACACATACACAACCCGTACCTATACGGAATTGTAGGATTATTAGGATAACAACCACGTTACACTTTCTTCGAAAGATGATGATTCAGCCCTTCCTAATAAAACGTAAACAAATTATCATTGAGTGGACCAAAGGTTGATAACATGTTATGATAAGCACTTTTCAGGATATGAGTCACATCTCGCTTAGGAGGACACCGCTGATCTAGAAAGACTATAAGTAGGCCACAGATAGGTTATACATTATTCATTGATTTGGTATCGGCTACGATTATGTTCTCGAAAATAACAAGTTGGAGATACCTACCTAAGTTTATCTTTAGATCCGTTTCGTTTCTTTAAACTTTTGTAGTTGATCTTGAAGGTGAGGCTTATCATTTTCCTCTTGATTACGTGTCTCGCTTTTAGCGGTGGGAATCTCAGAGAAAACAAGACAAAGGCCTCGTGATTGTAGTCTTTCTTTATTTATCGTGTGTTTACTTGGTTAGTGCCTTACCTAGAGTAAGAGTTCGCCAATGGGCGGCTGACCTGGCTTTCTGATGGTATCAACTCTGCAGCATGTTCAATTGAGTTAGGGCGCAACATGTTGTGGTTGGCAAACGATTAGCTCTTCTGCTTTAGACGAAGCAGAAGAGCTAATCGTTTATCGTCGTCGTCCATGATTCGTAGAATTATTCAAGTTTCATTAGGTTCGACCAAAAACCGGCCACATCGTCAAAGCGTTGGTATAGTGGCTTCGTATAGGTCCCTCAGAGTGAACTTACAGTTGCACTAAGAGACCTGTATTGATTGGAGACCAGGTAGACTTTGTTTCCTATTAGGGTCGCATAGACGCATTTGCGTTGACAATTTTATACAAGCCCAAGCCGAATTGCACAAGTCACCATATTTTTTAATTTGACCGTATAGAGTTTGCTAAGTACAGCCTTAAATGATTTTTGAATTTAACCGTAGAGTTTGCTAAGTACAGCCTTAAATGATTTTTGAATTTAACCGTAGAGTTTGCTAAGTACAGCCTTAAATGATTTTTGAATTTGACCGTAGAGTTTGCTAAGTACAGTCTTAAATGATTTTGGCTAAATCACCTCGCTTGGCGTAGAAATTTCCCGTCTCAAGGCCGATATTGTTATGAGGCTATTATAGTATGTATTCTGACTGACTTGTCACCTCTTTACAAATGTGTTGCCTTTGACGTCAGCTATTGCTATGATTACAAAGCAGTTAAGAGCCGGTGGCTACCGTTTTGTTTGCACACGCAAAATAAATAATGTTAGACTGCATTAACATCCATTTTCCCTTATTGAGCGCTAAGCGTGTATCGAACTGTGTCTTTGATACTTAAGTTCAAAGAGAACTCCCAAGGTGTAGAAGTCTTCAAAGTTTTTCTACTAATTCAGTCGATCGCATGTCGGTGGTAATATTGTGAACCTAAACTGGCCTACTATGGAGTTTCTTAAGACTAATAGGCCAGCCTAAATTGGTGTTTTAACCACTGATGGGCACCGTCTAGTTTGGAGAGTTTTAGTGGAGAAGCCGAAAGTCACAACTTTTTCTAATGCTAAGCAGTGTTTCTGTAGCCTGGTTCTTGGTTTTAGGTGATAGTGCAATTCGAAGAGCATAATTTCATAACCAACGACTGCAATGGCTCTATTTCTGCAGATTTCCATTCACGGCAGTGACCACTTGTCCTCAGGTGGTTGCTAGCTTCAAAACAGGAAAAAGGTTGGCAACTTAACCGTTGTAAATAAACAAAAATTACCCGCGAATCCGCGGCACGTGTATGATTACTGCAAGGTCATCTCTTGGATAGTGACAACCTACCAATGATAGTTGTTACCGGGCCTCAAATGTTTCATCATTATTATATAATTTTCAATAAAATTGCGTTATATGGTGACACGTCAGATAAACCTACGTGGGTAGTGTGAAAGTAAACATGAACTTGTTTAGATACTTTTATGAGCTGAATAATACGAGTACCTATATGCCCCTTTTGTAGCTAGATTATGATCATATAGGTATGAATGATATCGATACTTACGCATAATTTAACCTGGTGAATGTTGCGGGGATCCCCTGGATGCGAGACGCACGCGTCCAGTTAATTTGGCGACACTTGGGGGAGGCAAACAATTACAGTTGACGAATTACAACTAAAATGATGATAATGAGGCTTGTTTTGTGTTTTGTTGCTTTGCTCAGTTATTTTATTGGCTGCCAAAAGGTTAGTAACGTCAGTCATCGCCATACTCATCCTCTTCTTAACGTGTCGATGAGCTCAAATCGTATTGGACCAGTATGTAGCCACCTGCACAGCTCTATATTTTTTTTCTAGTAATCATACTCATGCCCTTAGAATATTCGGCCTATATTGTCCTCTTCTGTGACACAGCACAGGCCTCTTCTCTTTGGGATGAAGTGGGCCATACTCCACTAAGTATAGTAAGTATACGGTGCAAGTTGGTGGTTATCACATAATAAATATGTATTCTGGTTGGTACCTAGTTCTAGGATATGCCAGTTACCTCACGATGTTTTTCTTTTTTTAAGGAAACGCCCGCCTGCTCTTATTCTGAATTATTGCGAGTTGGTGCACCAAACCTTCTTCTATACACAGTTCTACAGTTCTAACTGTCGTATTTTTTGATATCACACATTGCAGATATTATTATAAATACCATAAACTAATTACGTATAAGTACCGTTATGATGACGTCCATTCAGAACGATTTGTAAGATCGTTGCCTCGATGACGATAGGCTATCACCGCTGATCGATACTATTAAATTATTACTGTTACAAACCTGATTTATTTAAAGAATACTAGCTGACATTTACCTCATTGATTTGTCAGTAATTCAGTATAATTTCTTGTGGGTTTTTTGTCAACAATTTCTCAGTATCAGGTGTTTGATTGTTTTGCATTTTGGCTGATAACGGTGATAGTGTCAGGTCCTATCTACATAATAATATGAATAATTGACTTCCTCGTTCCTCTGGTTGACTGTGCACAGCGATATAGATGCATGAGGTCCGGGGTTTGATTCGCCAATCGGGCAAAGTGTTACTAGGATATTCCATCGGAAATTTCGCAGTAACAGCCACAGAGTCTGTGTTTGTGCCTGTTGATGGCATTATTAGACTCGCCTTCTGTGCTAGCTCGCCGTCCGTCCGTCTTATAACGACGACGGGCCGTGACGCGGCGCGTTCGTGTTCCACGCGCGTCTCAAAGAGATATCAGCAACATGGAAGGGGCCCGCAAGGGCCGACGCCCATCGGGGCTGAGGGTTGTTCAAAAGAGATTTCAGCACAAGGGCTAAGAAGGAACATGGGTGATTTTTAGTCAGTAGAAGTCTGCCACTCCCTTCCGCTCTGCCCAAGTGCGGGAAAGGGTTATTTGATGATTTCCCACCCCCCAAAAAAGGCTAGGCTCTTAATACATGGGATTTTAATAAATATTACTGGCGAAATGTAGGTGTACCTGAGTATAGCAAACACGTCTGCCTAAACCTTCGGGGATTAAAGGCATGATGTTATGAATAATTGAATATTGTTGGTATTCTTTCCACCCTGTATAGTTACTCATGTAAATGCGATAATATCCTCTTATCGGACAAAGTATTATTTGTTATTAGTTGGATTAACAATAGTTAGAGGAGCTCATGGCTTAATAATAACAGCCACTCGGGTCGATATTTAGATTAAGCCGCGCTTGCGTAGGTTGGTCAGTGGATGGGTGACCGCCCATTACATACCAAGTTTCCTCTGTGCCTCTGAAAGCACGCTAAGCTGTTGGTCCCGGCTGCCTTAGACACACATACGTCAACCAAGCATTCTGTACATCAAACTAAGTACCCCTACGCAAAACTAAGTACCTACCCCTACGCAATTTTTTTTGGGGTCAAAAATCTCGTTTTACATTGTAAAACCCAATGTAGCACTCTTAAAACATTGTGCTAGTGAATGCTTTGAATAGTAAAAGGGTCATGGAGGTGATTTTAGTAAGTAAAGTTATAACCTGAAAAACTAAATTTACAAAAACAGTTGTGCAAAATTTGGAACTTTGACCCTCAATATCTCCGTAACTAAGGGGTACCCAGGTATGGTCTAGAACAAAAAAAAAATCGCATTGGTGGGTAGAACAAGTGCCCTTCGTTTGCGTTAAGGGTACTTTTACACCCTTTATCTTAGATCTTTGGCAGTCGTTACAAGTAGTCAGTGACCTGAAAGTCTGACAACTAGTCTTACCAAAGGGTATCGTATTACCTAGTATTAATTGGGTTGTGGAGGTCACATAGGCAGTCGCTCCATTTAAAATACTGGCATTCAGCTGCATCCGGTTAGACTGGAAGCCGACTCTAATAGTTGGAAAAGGCTAGACAGATGATGACGATGATTATTTAATTTAAAAAATCACCAAACACTTATTTCGTTTCATTGACTTCTATCTCATGGACTTTACATTTACTTGGTATTGTACTACATTGTTATAATGACGTCAAGTGTCATAAAGTTTCAAGAACCCGATGTCATTGTGAAGAATGTGAATGCCACATTAAAATATTTTATTGAAAATTTATTACACGTTTGATAGGCCATTGTAATTAATCATTGACGCTTATCTGCTGATTTTGAACGCTTATGAGTAATTTACAGCAAAGAGTAGTAAATTAAGTGGTTTTCATTCAATTAAGTAAACATGTGATGTAAGGTCCAATACGGTCCTGTCGGGGCCGCGGGTCCTGTCGGGGCCGCGGGTAGTCCTCTGGTTATCGCGGCCTCGACATAGAGGGCGAAGAAGGAACATGGGTGGTTTTTAGTCAGTAGAAGTCTGACACTCCCTTTCGCTCTGCCCAAGAGCGGGAGGGGTTATTCGATGATTTTACACCCACCAAAAAAAAAAAAAAAAAAAAAAAAAAAAAAAAAGGTCCAATACGGTGGTAATGATGATCATCTTGTGGATTGTCTAGAGGTCCTAAGGTCGACAGCTGAGTATAAGATCCTGGGTTCGATTCCCGAAAGTGTGTAACGAATAAACTCAAAAACTTCTGCGCCGATTTCAATTTCTTTTTGTTTTTTATTTCACCTTAAGGAAAATGATTGCAGTCTTAGTCATGACCTATAGTTGCTCTACATTCTTACTTATATTCTATCGGAATGTCATGTCGAAAGAGTAGGAAGTGCCATCGCTAGAGAGCTTTTGATTTTAAGAAAACATGACGATCCGTTTGTGAAACCCATATTTACTCTCTTTGCACTTTTGCAGTATAAGACATCGATAAATAGATAAATGTATTCGATATTTTTCAAACTTTCTCTGGTTGTATGGTGTTGGTGTCCATGTAGAAGTTTGAAAGAATTCCACTTTCAATATCATGTTATCAATTTCTGACAATATTACCCTACGTCGCTTGCACACTATCGCTTATCTGCGAAGTCGCGTGTCGCTGCGATTCGTGTTATAATGCCTGAAACATGTTCGAGTCGCTGCGTCAGCGTGTCACAACTGAGAAGAGACCTTGACCTTTGAACTACTCAGAAATGTTATCTAGGAAGCTCTCGCTCGTTGGACTTGTGGTCGGAAGTGCAACTGCTGGGAATGTGGTCCTCGATTTGGTTTCCAAGTCGGGCAGAGCGCTGTTCGATTTCTCCATTGGGATATTTCAGTAGTACGGTAGTCACGGAATTAGTGTCCGGTTGATGACAATTTAGACGGGCGTCTATTTCATGACACTTAAATAAACTAAGTGGGTGTAGCAAGCAACTGTTAGGTACACCTCTGCTTAACAATTCGAGGATTACAGGCGTGATGTTATAGATATGTATAATCCTAGATTCTTCTCTTAATTCCACTTCCACTCAAAAATGTAACAATCACGTTCAACATTCATAATTTTAAGTTTTTCTAGAACTTTCGGCAAGCTGTAACCAACCCATTTAATATGATTAACTGACGCCCACCCATCTCAGTCGCGCCGTGACGTGTGCTGATTTTCTCGTTATCTCGTATGTATCCTACTACAGCAGTATTTCAGCCAGTCATTACTCGCACGTGTATAGCAATTGACTCGCTACACCGAACCCATTCAAGTGCACACTCTGTTATACTGTAGACTTGTCTAACTTTGTGTAGTCTACTCCGCTTTACGTACGCACGTAGATTTTAAATAAGATTGAACTTTAATTGAATACTAACAGTATTAGTTTTTATTTGCGTCTGTTCAACCCTGTTGCTGAGCGTTTTAGGTAATATTTTTTTTGTAAGTAATAAATTCTACATATAAAAACGTTTTTTTTTAATTGCCCGAAATGTCCCACGTGCTCTTTTTTCGTGGCGTCTCGAACGCGCCCTTACGGTACGGTACGCGTCTAGATCATCACACACCTCTTTCTAGGCCGAAAAAAAATAATAGAAGAAATTATTAAGAAACTGAATAATTCTGAAATGGAGAATGTTAAGTTTGTGTGATGATTTAAATGCCATAACGATTTTAATCGGCGAATTTAATTCAAATTTTACAATTGTAGAAGAGCCGATATATTTTTTGGGTTCTGGGAAATAATTAAATAACCTCTGCGGGAGAGGTTATTTGATGATTTCTTGGGCAGAGCGAAAGGGAGTGTCAGACTTCTACTGACTAAAAACCACCCATGTTCCTTCTGAACTCTACTACAAGTAAACATACACATTTTTACTTGTAGCGTGGTGTTTGTGGCTTCACTGTTGGTGTTCGCGGCGCGCCGTCTACCTTTTTTTCTTGGTCTGAGCTTCTGAGCCCTTGTGCCGAGGCCGCTCGGTCCCTTTTGAACCCAGCCCAAAGTGCCGATATCAAGTCCAATTCCTTGATAGAAGAAAACAATTCAAATGTACAAATTACTAAATGAATTGTATATTTGTTTTAGGAACCACTTGGACGCCACGCCAGGCTTCCAGCGTCTGCTACGAGAGAGGAAAGACGTTGTAGATCACCCGACGTACGACCAGACCACGGCCAGTAAGTATTTTATTATATATACAACATAATATCACGCCTATATCTCCTGAAGAGTTAGGCAGAGGTGCACGCACTAGTACACCTATATTTCGTCAGTTATGTTTCACTGCCGCACTCTGAGAGATTTAATGATTACTTAAGCCGTCACTTAGTAAAGGTTTGACATATTTTTGTATGCCAAAACTGTCTAAACCATTACTAAGTGATGGCCTAAGTAATCGTTAAAGCTCTCTGAGTGCGGTAGTTAGTCTCATGTAATAGGGTACGACTCTATTGTCATCAACCGTGCACAAATCCAGACTTCTTGGCTGATGATTTATATCATAAGTGCTTCAATGATTTACGTTCTATAGTTTCTTTTTGATTAAATGGCGCTTTTGTTCCATATTAATCACCTAATTAATATGCTCCCTATGAATGTAATCACCCAATTACGGCGGCCTTATAATTATGTACAAGCCTTTTTTTAAGTTCACGCCTTTTTCTTGAGTTCAGAAAATACATAACGTCAACTACGACCACGATCCTTACACATTCATTTTCGTTTTCCACCCTCTTTTATTTTCATTTGAGATGTTCTGCTTTTCAATCAATCAAGCCAATGTGGCAACACTTGGGCGAGGCCTATGTCCAGCACTGGACGTCTTTCCGCTGAAATGATCATGATGAATCAAGTCCACTAGTAGATCCTCTACACAAGATGGGCCATAACACAACTGTTGTGCTTCTCCTACCGCCTTTCGCAGCCTATATCCCCCCCAGGCGGCACGTACTCTCTCAAATAACACCATATTTTTCTGAACTTCCAGTGCCAGACCGCCTAAAGAAGCGAAGCAGCCTGAAGCTGCTCCGCTCCCGCGCTCGAGACAGCAAGCAGGACTTGACACACGACATCAGGGCTGACTCGCTGCCGTCGCCCAACCCCATGACGGCTGTACCCACTTTAGTAAGTTTATATACTCGTATATACGAATAGGTATAGTCGAAGGGTGGGCGTTTTGGGGGACTGTCTCTTGTAAATAAGTAAAGAAAAGTAAATTTTGACGTTCGATTATCAGCCTAGTTTGAATAAACGAGTTTTTATTTTGATTTTATCCTTTAGAACCTGGGTATAAGGAAGTAAAACCTTCCCATTAGTAGAGGCTTAATAATAACTGCTACTCGGGTCGATCTTTAGGTTAACCCACGCTTGCCTAGATTGGCCTGTGGATGGGGAACCGCCCATTGCATACCGAATTTTCTCCTTGCCTCGGAAAGCACGTTAAGCTGTTGGTCCCGGTTGCCAGTTCTTTGGCAGTCACAACCAGTCTTACCAAAGGGTATTAACCTAGTATTAACTGGGTTGTGGAGGTCAGATAGGCAGTCGCTCCATAAACTAAAATACTAGTATTCAGCTGCACCCGGTTAGACTGGAAGCCGACCCCAACATAGTTAGGAAAAGGCTAGGCAGATGATGATGATAGTAGAGGCAATACCTAGTGACCTTATATATAGGTATAGTCTTCACAAGTATTTTGTGCCTTGTAACTGTGACTACGTTTTATTTTTTTCTGACATTCAAAAAGTGCCTGTAATGGTCTCTTAGAAATAAGGTCGCCGCAGTAAGCAACCCATTGCTGGTCTCTCAGGCACTATCAGAACAATGCCACTAGTCGAAATCCAGTCAAACCAGTCAAAGTCTGTAAATGGTTCCTTTTAGAATCAGATTCAATTTAGTCTAAGAATCCGCTTATAAGGGTTCTGTTAAAAGGTCAACCCCTATAGAATAACCCCAATATACGTCCAAATACTATGCTTACATTTCGATAGAAGTGTAAGTTTCATGTAAGACCAGTAGAGTAGATTTAAAACTACTAGTCCTTACCGTCATCTAAAAACCTCTATGCACTGCTAGACCGCGCTGCGTTCTTTATTGCGCTGTAAGTCTGCCATGCAATAAAATAAATCAACTATCAATATCTCCAATGCTCTCAAAAACTCTTCACCAACATTGAGAAAGCAGCTTCACTCACAGGTGGAATCATGCAGCCGCTTCATGTCGCTGACCTCGAAGCCAAAGAACCGCGAGGCTATCGGTCCGGAGACCATGCTGCCTCCTGACGGGGAGGACCGGTGGCGCTGCGACGGTGATGAGGACCTGCCGCCCAGTCGCGTCAGCTTCCACAAGACCTTCAGCTTGCTCATCAATATGGGGAATATTGAGAAAGGCTGTAAGAGAGCCGTAAGTAACAGGATCTTGCTTATAAGTATATTGGTTACCGTCGGGGCTGTGGGTTGTTCGCAAGAGATACCGCGTCCTCAACAAAAGGGCTAAGAAGGAACATGGGTGGTTTTTATAC
Organism: Diarsia rubi; assembly: GCA_932274075.1. Taxonomy (NCBI): domain Eukaryota; kingdom Metazoa; phylum Arthropoda; class Insecta; order Lepidoptera; family Noctuidae; genus Diarsia; species Diarsia rubi. Next base: position 833,254 of record OW026420.1, on the reverse strand, counting down.
AGTAGAAGTCTGACACTCCCTTTCGCCCTGCCCAAGAGCGGGAGGGGTTATTTATTTGATGATTTCCCACCCCCAAAAAAAAAGTATTATTGGTTGAAGTTATTTCGGAGAGAACACACGTAGGACCTAAATGCCTGACGGACCTGCTACTGTCTTTTTGTGTTAGCTTGTACTGAGCCACTGCTGGACAAAAACCTCCCACTAATTCCTTTTAAGAGCTCTATTATTTATAAGTCAACCTTTGAAAGGGAGACGCTGCTGTTCATCCTGTACAGCATGGTATCTTGTCTCTCACTGGAACTGGCTTTATTCTTCACAATAAATATAGTTTTCATTGGTCTTTATGTCAGAGTTCAGAACCTCAAAATAATTACATATTATGCATTGCTGTTTGACACCTAATCGGGTAATTAACGGCAACGTTAACAGAAACTTCAAGTGCATTGACCTTGGAATATTTACGTTCAAAAATAGACGTAGATTTATACTCGGCTATATCACTTATCAAAAAACTTGTTACAAGATACACATTTTTTCATGTCATTGGAAGTACTTTTCATATTTCATAATATGTTGTAACTTTTACATAACTTTATAAATATCTATGATAGTACTTTATGGGATATCACAGTATTCTTAAATCTGTGGGTACAATGGCGGCTTTATCGCTGATAGCGATGACTTCCAGACGACCTACCTACCACACTACGGAGAATAGGCAGTGGTGTACTACGAGACCATAAAGAATACACCAATAACGAAACATCCATTATTTAAATCAACCCTTCACACATACGTCAACCAAGCGTTCTGTTCATCAAACTAAGTACCCCTACGCAAAAATTTTTGCTGGGAAACGACTTTTTTTTTTGGGGTCAAAAATTTAATTTTACGGTAAAACTGAATGTAGGACTCTTAAAACATTGTGCTAGTGGATACTTTGAATAGTAAAAGGGTGATGGAGGTAATTTAAGTAAAGTTACAACCTAAAAAACTAATGTTTACAAAAACAGCTGTGCAAAATTTGGAACTTTGACCTCCAATATCTCCTTAACTGGGGGGTTCCCAGGTGTGGTCTAGAACAAAAAAAATATCGCAGTGGTGAGGAGAACAAGTGCCTTTCGTTTGCGTTAAGGGTACTTTTACACCCTTTATATGAGTATTATAGTAAATGTAATTTTTCACTCTGAAGACAAATTCGTTTCCCAGCAATAGTTTTTGCTTATGGTTAATAATACATTTATTTACTGAAACAGACAGATTGTAGTAGGTATACATAGTTATAGTACCAATATCAAAGTTCTTACAAAATGTTTTAAATGGTTACTCAGTTTATATAACAAACATAATGCTTAATTGATGGCTTCGGTTAGTGACCGTATACACCCTTTAAAAAGTATACGAGGTAATCACAGTACCCTTTCAGATAAGCCGCGAGGAGCAGGTGTGGCAGAATGAGCTGAAGGACCTGATCTGGCTGGAGCTGCAGGCCAAGATCGCAGGCAGGACCCTCGCGCAGCAGGACGCCTATCTGTGCGCCCAGAGAAACATCGTACCTAAGATTATTAACAATATTTTTCAGTATAGGTAAGTTACAATAGTTCATTGTTGTAAATAAGTTTTGTTGACCCTGAGGGCGACTGAAGTCTTATTATCAACCCACGAGATTCTCGTCATGAGATATAGTGATGTCAGCAATCATGTACGGCGCTCTCGGCGATCTATCACCACAGAATCAGGTTTATTTACTAAAACGGTACTGTCCGTGAGGATTCATCGACCTAACAGTTCTAGTCCCCAGTTCTCGTAACAGACTCGCCTGCCTATTGTGGTACCCCTTGTGAGAACCCATTGGTCCAACTGGAAGTCAAATTGCTGGAGGATAATCCTAGCTACTAGATTGTGTCTACGAAAGTGCTCGTCGTTAGCAAGACGTAAAGGTTACGTAAGTTTGATGGACATAGAGTAAGTTTTATAGACATTCTGAAATAAACTCTATTAAAACCAGGGTTAGGATGTTGCCAATTTAAAATACACTGATTTAAGACAATCATGTTCGGTGTCACTATCTAAAATGTTGAATATTTTCCCAGGTTTGTGAACAGAAATCCGTGCCGAGCGAATTGCAAACGTTCTTTAGACGCGGTGACGTCACAGGAAGATCTGACAGCCCATGATGAGCCTAATGAAGGTAAGGGTGATAAGGTTCAGGCGGAAGTTTACTTTATAGTAAACCTACATTTCGCCAGTAATGTTTTAAGTCGCATGTAATATGGGGCGAGCCTAATGCCATCAACCGGTCACAAACCTAGACTCCGTGGCTGCGACTGAGAAACTGATGGAAAAACCCCGTAACAATTTGCTCGACCTGGGTATGACCCAAGACCTCAATTTCAGCTGTCGTGGCCACTAGACTTAAGGTAGTCTTTCACTTCATGGCCTACAATCGCACAAGATAAAAATAAAAACAACTTTTAATTGCGCGACCTGTACTTACCACTTTTAAGTTTCGCTGTTGTGCTGAACTCAAAAGTGGTATTTTATACAGGGTTATTTCTAAAACACCGTTAACCTTGCAAGACTGTATTACTATCATCATAAACAACAACTTTTGTTCTATGACTTTTTACAAAACATAATACATTTACCAAAAACAAAAGTTCAAGATTTCGTTGTCCTATCTAACACATTTCAACTCTGTATGTTGCTGTACCTACCTACGCCTGTCGCGCACTGTCGTAACTCGCTACGCTACGATTACCCCGCTCCCCTCGCTATTGTGCCAAGACTTGGTAACATTTAGAGCGTACAATTTAAATATTTTTATTTTTGTAAGTAAATCTGATAAACTAAAATATGATTAATTTTTAAAAGTCATAGAACAAAAGTTGTTGATTATGATGTTAGCAACTTAGTCCTGAGAGGTTAACGGTGTTTTACACCCTGTATTCATAATTATTAATGTCTACTTCCAGAAGAGCAGATGTACGGCTGCCTGTCGTTCGACTGCCAGCTGTGTTCTGACGCGATAGGCAAGGCTATGCGCGAGGTGGGCACGTTGTTGGACTCGTTCTACAACGCCGTGTCGCTGTACCCGTCCAGCCGGAACATGACGCAGGAGCATCGCCTCATCGCCACCGCGGGGTTTAAGAATAGGATTAAGGTGAGCTTGTGTTGCGCCCGTCGGGGCTGCGGGTTGTAAGAAACTCAAACTCAAAGCATTTATTTCAATTAAACCATTACTGGCACTTTTGAATGTCATAAGAACAATTCATAAAACAAAACTACGAAAAACTACGAGTGCAATACGTCATTCCGAAAGCCACCACGCCGAACCACACGCCGCCAAATGCCCGCAACGACGAACACTGCAAGCAAAAAAACACGCAGCGACGCACACCGCAACAACGAATGCACGAGACCTCGAATCACGGAACAACGAATGCACGCCGCAACGCGCAACCGCCGCCCCGCGACCCGGAGCCCCGCGCACCCGCCACCACCCCCGCACCCACAGCACTCGCCGCCGGTAACATCCGAAGAGAAACATAAGAAAGAGATACCGCGGTCTCGGCACAAAGGGCTAAGAAAGAACATGGGTGGTTTTTAGTCAATAGAAGGCTGACACTCCCTACCACTCTGCCCAGAGCGGGAGGAGTCACTTGATGACTTCCCACCGTCCAAAAAAAAAAAACATTACCCTTTTCTTGCAGTCGGGTAAAAAGGTCAGTTTATAGAGATTTTCGTATGTTCTAACTTTCCAGTGTCTCCGTCCAGGGAAGGTCGGCTGGAGAAAAGGAACGCAGGATTGGTTGTTAAGGCCGTCCTAAGAATTATACTACTCTGTCAAGAAAGTACCGGGAAAAGATCAATAATACACAAAATATCTGTTATTCATCCAAATTTATTTTATCACCTTCAAAGAATGCTCCTTTAGAAACGATACACTTGCGCCAACGAATAATCCATTCATCAAAACATTTTTTAAACGCTGCTTCCGGAATTGAGTTCAGTTCTCGCCGCGAATTCTCCTTTATGTCTTCTATCGATTGAAAACGGGTGCCACGAAGTGGTAATTTGAGTTTAGGAAAAAGAAAAAAGTCAGCAGGAGCCATATCTGGTGAATATGGTGGTTGTTGGATGGTATTTGTTGAGTGTTTGGTCAAAAATTCGTTCACAATGATAGCCTTGTGCGAAGGCGCATTGTCGTGGTGCAAAATCCAAAAATTTTCTTTCCACAAATCTGGCCTTTTTCGTCGAATTTGCTCTCTTAAACGCCGCATAACGCTCAAATAATATTCTTTATTTACCGTTAGACCTTCCGGTAAGAATTCAGAGTGCACAACACCGCGATAGTCAAAGAAAACAGTCAACATGACTTTGACTTTTGATCGACTTTGGCGTGGTTTTTTCGGTTTCGGTTCAGTTGGAAGGCGCCACTCCGAAGCTTGTTGACTAGTTTGCATGTCAAACTCGTAAACCCACGTCTCGTCACCAGTAACAATGCGTTTCATGAATGTTGGGTCCGAACTGACTCGTTCTAGCATGTCCTCAGCGACTTTCATGCGATTGAGTTTTTGGAGAAAATTCAGATCTTTTGGGACTAGCCGAGCAGCAACATGTTTCATACCCAAATAATTAGTTAAAATGGTACGGATCGACTCGTGAGATACAGAAAGTTCGGCGGCTATCTCTCTCAGAGTTGAATGGGGATTTTCAGTCACTATTTTCTTCACTTTTGCGATGTTAACTTCAGTTGCAGACGTTGACGGCCTACCAGAGCGAGGCAAATCTTCCATCACATCTCGACCGCTTTTGAACGCTTTGAACCACTCATAAGCACGAGTTTTTGATAAAGTCGATTCACCGTAAGCCTTCTGTAACATTTTCAGTGACTCCAAACACGAAATTCCATTGGCGATGCAAAATTTAAGACAAACTCTTTGTCCGATATTTTTGTCCATTATGAAATTCGCAATACAAACTATATATGATATTACTAAAACCAGCACTGTATTTATTATAAATAACAGATGCAACTCAAACTCCGCGCCAAAATGGAAAACAGTTGTGCCAATCTAACAACTACAAAAAAACAAATATTTGAATTTGGAACCATAAACAAATCATCCATTCCCGATACTTTTTTGACTGAATGTATGTGGCAAGTCCTCCACCAAAAAAAATTGGATAATTGATCGAGATAGTTCTCTCCCGACCCGCAGCAGACACACCTGGAATCGGTGGAGGGTGGATAACGTCCTCTGACTTCCCCCCTAAGGAGGTCTATAGTCCCCCCCCCCCTCCTGTATAACAGGCCCCGTGGCAGTGACTCTTAGTGTTCTGCACGCCGCTGTAGGTCGCGGGAGGAGTGCCACACATCACTCCGTCCGCGGATGTGAGGACACGGCACTAGCCGGGCATCGTGGACAACGTGGGTGGTTTTAGTCAATTAGAGTCTGACTGACACCACTCGCTCCAAGGAATACATTCACGAGGATTATTCAAACCGGTACAAAAAAGGGTCCGATAATGGAACCAGAACAAAAAAACGACCACTACTCGACTAGCACATATTCCTGAAGTGTTCTATTTGTCTTGAGTAAATCTTGCCGCAATGTGTAGTCCAGGATCTGACGAGGAAGCGAAAAGACATATATTTATTTATTATTTGTAATGTTCGTATTGTTATTCCAGGCCATGTGCCTGTGGTACAACACAGCGCTCCACATGCGCCTGAAGATGGTGGCCATGCGCAGAATGTTGCGCTCCATCAGACTCAAGAGTCGCAGGCGTGGCGCGCATCACAGGGCTTCTGTGGACTCCAGTATCAGCAGGTGTGTATATCGTGCCTTTTTTTAGGGGTGGGAAATCATAAAATAACCCCTCCCATCCCTCCCTCCTTTTATTCTGGGCAGAGTGAAAGGGAGTGTCAGACTTCTATTGACTAAATACCACCCATGTTCCTTCTTATCCCTTTGCGTCGAGGCTGCGGTATCTCTTTCGAACAACCTGTAGCCCTGACGGGATGTATATCGTCCCTTTACTTTTACTTTGATGGAGGGAATATCACTAGTTACATTAAATTTTCACTGAAGGCCTGAGCTTCAACGTATTATCTCATAGCCGCAAAGAGACGCGCTGGTCCGGATTTCGATGTCGAGAAATTCATTTTAGAAGTAAAATAGCAGATTGGAAATGCATTGATTGTGCAGACGGAAATAAAATAATAAAAATGAATAAAAATCCCATTGTGATAACCGCAACAGAACGGGCTAGCCGGTGGTGTATTGAAGACCTAATTTGAAATAATAATTTAATATTAAATTTTCTTGATATGTTTAAAAAAATCTTACCTCCTACCTCTCTGGCGTCTGTATGCCTTGGGAAAGTAATTTCTGACCTAACCAAGTGTATAAAGCATATATTATTACGTAATCTTGTGCTTTTAAAAGTTAATTTAGAAGTAGAAATATTGTAAAGAACTTGAACTAGCCACTGGTCTGGTCAACACTTTTGCAACTCATGATTCAATCATCATCATCATTTCAGTCGAAAGACGTACACTGCTGGACAAAGGCCTCCCCCAGGTGTCGCCACATTGACCGGTCCCGTGCAATCTTACTTCAATTCAAACTCCACTGAAAACTCCATACTTGTATTAGCATAACGGGATGAGGTTCGCAACTGGTACGTATTTTAAGCACACCATAGTAAGTACGAGCTCCCCCACAGACAATCATCAGAATGCGCGCGTCCATGCCAGGTGCGCTTCAACGTGTCTCCGTCCGAGCCGTCCAGTTCCACTTCCAGCTCGCAGTCGGGCGGCTCCGTGCGAGACGACGCGCTACCTGACGTCAAGGAGGCAGATGAACGCACGCCGCAGGAGACTGATGAGGTGGACAGCGAGGTGGATGCCAGTGAGTCTTACGCAATTATTTGGTACTTTTTTGCTTCAGTTATATAATGCCCTTGACCAGTGCCTTCATAGCTCGGTAGTTTCTCCAGGTGTTATCCTTTCGTCTTGAGACTTCTTCGTCTTATCTTGCCAGTAAAGAAACTATTGAGGTCGAATATAGGTATTGTATTGTCTCCAATCTCAATCAACATGTATAACTAACCCTATAAACTGATTCCAGAGCTCACAGCATCAAGCAACGGCCTCTCAACGCCAGAAATCGGCATCCCGCACAAGTACGGCGACCCGTACATGTCCAACGAGTCCGGCTACATGTCCAGCGAGGGCCCGCCGGTCGCCAACGACGCGTTCGACATCGGCGGCCTGTCCGAGCTCACGCACATGAAGCTGCTGGACAAGTGCGAGGTGTCGCTGTACCGGTGAGACTATGTTATATGCTGATACACTTACCATACATGTCCCACGAGTCCGGCTACATACATATCCAGCGAGGGCCCGCCGGTCGCAAACGACCTATGTTATAAAGGGTGTAAAAGTACCCTTAACGCAAACGAAGGGCACTTATTCTCCCTACCTCTGCGAAATTTTTTTCGTTCTAGACCACACCTAGGAACCCCCTAGTTACGGATATATTGGGAGTCAAAGTTTAAAATTGTGGTTTTTGTAAATACTAGTTTTTTAGGTTTAAAACTTTACTAAAATTACCCCCATGAACCTTTTACTATTCAAAGCATCCACTAGCACAATGTTTTAAGAGTGCTACATTGAGTTTTAACGTAAAATGAGGTTGTAGACCCCAGAAAAAAAAATTGCGTAGGAGTACTTAGTTTGATATACAGAATGCTAGGTTGACGTATGTGTGAAGAGTTAATTTACAGCCTGTATACATGTGCCACATCGTAATCCATTAGGCACCTCATGTGGCAATAAATAATGCCTGTACCTAATAATGTTGTTACCATCTTGCATACATCTTTTCTTGTTCTTGTATGTATGTGTCATACATACAAGAACAGACATGTATGTATATTTTCAAAGGTATATTACCTAGTACTAATTGGGTTGTGAAGGTCAAATAGGCAGTCGCTTCATATAAAATACTGGAATTCAGGTGCATCCGGTTAGACTGGAAGCCGACCCCAACATCGTTGGGAAATGACTATGCAGATGATTATACTTTCTTACTTTGGAGGGACAATGACGAGCTTATTGACAAGGAATTAGCTGGAGCCGATAAGAAAGAAATCAAAATCAAAACTCATTTATTCAAACTAGGCTGATAATCAGCACTTTTCGAACGTCAAAATTTACTTTACTTTACTTATTTACAAGAGACAGTCCCCCAAAACGCCCCCCCTTCGACACTTCCTAGTGTTTTTGCTGGAAAGAAGAAGTGGCGGAACAAACGGAGGTATATATAAAAAGCCAGAAAGATTACATTCGCCTCGTTTTGATTCGGACTAATAAATAAATGTAAGCGGGAACAATGTGAAAAATATGTAGAAACGAGGCAATTTAGCGTCACGACCTCATGCTAATATAAGCGTAAAGAATTGAAAATGATTAAAATTGTGCTATTTTGTGTTACAGGGACTACCATCAAGAAATTCTAAAGACTCAGGGCGTTCGGCGGTGCATGATGTTCATCTACAAGATGCGTCTGAACCTGCTCGATAAGGTCTACCTCACTCTGGAGAAACCTGACGTAAGTTCAATGATGTTTTCTAAACCTTATTTTTTTTTATTGAGAGTGGGAAATCATCAAATGACTCCTTCCACTCTGGGCAAAGTGGAAGGGAGTGTTAGAATTGTACTGACTAAAAACCACCCATGTTCCTTATTAGCCCTTTGTGTCCCGGGCCGCAGTATCTGCTCTGAGCTGGCGTCGGCTCCTGCGGGCCCCTGCAATGTTGCTGACATCTCTTTGAGGTGCCCGTGGAACAATAGCCCGCCTATTAGCAAAAATTAACAATATGTACTTATTTATGGGATTAAAAAATAGCAAAGCTAGATTTTGATAGCATTAAAATGGACCAATTAAAAGCTGTATCCTGGATTATGTCGCTTTCCAACTTGTGCCCTAAAGATTGGGCTTCGCTAACTTTCTATTTTGACATCTTTTATTTGTTTCCACAGCAAGAAAATGACAGTTTCACCGAAGAGGACGGTGAGGAAGTGTTCGAGGACCCCACTAACGAGCGCCCTGACTCCTCCATGCAAGACGAGGATGAACTAAAGACCTATGAGCTTAAGAGGTAACATATCGCACATAAGTTCCACTAACTACAACTGCAAGTAATAAATGAAGGGTCGCTCTAATTTAATAAAAAGCCTTTTTAAAATGTACTACTAATGTTATAAAGAGTCGAGCAAAGTTACGGTGTCCTAGTTTCAAATGAATTTAATAGTTGTTGCAACTAACTAGTGCCCGTTAGTCAAGTAACATTACAATATTGTAAATAATTACGGACTGTCATGAAATGCAAGTACTAGTGATGCCAGTAAATGGTTGGACCAGCTTTTAATTGTTACACTGAGTCTCCTAAACCCTAGTCCCTCCTCCTTTACTCGCGCGGGCAGCTGATTTTGTGTCACAAACTAGAGCTCAAAATTAACTATTGTATGTCTGCACATAAACATTAATATTTCACCTCTGTGTTCTGCATGACCTCTTAACAAGTACCCGCTGCCCCCAGATATGGTTGCTGGTCCCCCGAGTGCATATCCATGCGCCTGCCGTCCTACCGCGCGCACTTCCTGCTGCTGTCCAGTCTGTGCATGGAGGCCGTGCACGACTACCTGTCCTTCCGGCTGGAGGCCCGGCCTGAGCATCCCTCGTGCCTCACTGTCAAACAGGTAATTGGGGTTGGAATATAATACCACACTAACGGTATACAAAAAAACCTGTTCGAACCGATGATATTACCAAAACAGAAATAAGAAAAATAAAACATTTAATTTATGAATAGTATAAATATTTTTGAATGGCATGGTTTTTGTTTGTTGTGTGTTTTCATGTTTCATGTTTCAAAATACCACCATTTTCCTAAATTCTAACTAACTTTTAAAACGTGAGAACACCATGTTGTAAGGCATAACTAGCTGACCCACGCAACTTCGTCTGCGTCACAATAATATATAACTTACAATCTTCCTCGATAGATCGACTATCCAACATAGTAATATTTTTTCAATTAGTTTTCTAATGTTTAAAGAATATTCAAAGTCGTCAGAGTAATTTTTGAGTTCAATCATAACAAAAAAAAAAACAATCTTTCCTCTCTATAATATTAGGTAGAACCTTAGATTACATGATTAAAGTGAGAATAAATAAGTAGGTACCTACCTATCTCTTACTGTTAAATACACAATCATCATCATCATCATCAGCCTATATTGTTCCCACTGCAGGGACTCGGGCCTCCTCTCTAGGAGTGGTATGAAATAAATTACATAAAGTGATGCGCCTGCCTGGGTTCGAACCCACAACCAACTGTTCGTAAGTCGGGGCCGCCACCACTGGGCCACCACTGTTGCCAAAACAATATACAATTAAACCTTGTAAATATTATGGTGCAATAAATATTTTGAATTTGAATTTGAATTTCCCGGAGGCCAGAATCTCCACGTATCTACATCGGGACGCGATTGCCGGCGGACCGCGTAATTATTTTGTCGCGCGGACATTTTAACATTGCAATATCTTCTAAGATATTTGTTTAAACTGTATAGAGTAAAAGGAACAAATATTCTATATTAGATCTTCGTTCTAACAAACACATTTATTTAGATATATAGACTAATACCATATGGGTTAAATGAGCTTCGCAAAAAATAATTATATTTAACCTAACATTTCAATGGTAAAAAATGGTTACAGTGAGTCAATCTTAATAGATAGATATGTGCTGTCGCGGACTTTTTTGTAGAACTTTTAAATAGAAACATTTCTTTAATACATAATATTTGCATAACTTAAACCATTTTCGCAGCGCACGCAACGGAAGCTCTCAAAAAGGAAATCAAAATCAAAACTCATTTATTCAAACTAGGCTGATAATCAGCACTTTTCGAACGTCAAAATTTACTTTACTATACTTATTTACAAGAGACAGTCCCCCAAAACGCCCCCCCTTCGACACTTCCTAGTGTTTTTGCTGGAAAGAAGAAGTGGCGGAACAAACTCCCCAGCACACATCTGTATGGTCGGGTGTCAGATATAATAAAACATCCCAAAATGTGGTGTAAGACTGCCTTTATTATGTTGATACTATGACTTATATATTGGTTACACACATTGAAATAGAGGTTGCATACGTACTACATCACACCTCCCAAGGCAATAAAAAAAAAATATTCCTTTGCATGGATACTTTTTTTTTTTGTTTATATATATAAAACTACGTAATGTGGTTACAAATTTAATGTAAAATTACTGTTTATTATCTATGAGTAATGGTTATGCGTTTGAGTTACTCGCAGGTTTTTTTTTTTTTTTATATATATATATATTTTTTTTTATATAAGTATATTAATAAACAACTTATAACTAAGATTACAGTTGTTGTATCGCTTGTGTTTACAAACAAGCGAATTCCCTTTTTTTTTTTTTTTCAAACTTATACCTAAGATTACAGTTGAGTTCTGTGTTTACAAATAAAACATGTAAGTACTTTTTGTTGGCACCATTCATTCAGGGCATCACGAGTGCATATCATTTTACAGCCACGATCGCAACGAAGGTCAGTAACCTAGGTATTGTTGCTAAGTATACAATATATTATGACTTTATGAGTAATACAACTTCGTTCTGTTTTTATGAATAACATCAATTTTTCCATTAATGTTTACCTCTACATTTGGCGACAAATCTCTAATAACAGTGTAGGGACCAGTATAAAGGTTTGAGAGCTTATTACCAGTTTCATTTTTAATCAATATTTTATCATTTGGTTTATATTCTACAGGTCTTACATATTTAACATATCTGTTTTTCCTTTCTAATTTCGAGTTAATCAAGTTTTCGTGCTTCTGTTTGTGAAATCTGTAATCTATATTTAAGCTCAAGGGGATAACTGTCATAATTGTATAGTGGTTCTACTGTTCTTAAAAGGTTACTTGGTAAGTTACATTTCTTTCCATACACAAGTTCGAAGGGAGTAAATTTTGTCGATGAATGTACTGTGGTGTTGTATGCAAAGGCCCAAAAAGGTAACCATGAACTCCATGAGTCTGGTCTTTGATTGATGTGCATTCTTAAAAAGGCCCCTAGGGTTTTGTGAGAATTCTCCAGTGCACCAATGCTCTGGTGATGATAGGCTGTTGAGTTCAGTTTGGAAATATTAAGAATTGTACATACCGCTTTGAATGTCTCTGACATAAACTCAGTTCCTCTGTCAGTAGCGATTTCCCGAGGCACACCGTGCACGAGGATGAAGTTGTTGACGAACACACGAGCGACTTCAGCTGCTGTTCTATTCACTAGTGGAAAAGCGCATACATATTTTGATAGTTCACATTGAAGTGTTAAAATATACGTGTAGTTATAGTAATCTCTATCAAGAGGCCCTACTATGTCTAAAAATATCTTCTCAAATGATGATTGTGCCGTTGTGGTTATTACCATGGGTTCTTTTACCATAACCGTATACTTTTGTTTTTGACATATAGGGCATTTTTTAACATAGTTATTTATATCCTTTTCGAGACCCGGCCAGAAATAATATTTTTTAATGTTGTTAAACATTCTTTTTGTGCCTGCGTGGCCACTTGTGGGTAATAAGTGAAAGTCATTTAAAATGACTCTCCGATCTTCTAAATTATCTACTTTTTCTATATTATTTAAAATACACAATCGCGGTCCTTCCCATTTAGTATATCTTTTAACCTCATTAGTTATTTTTCCTAAGAATAAGTTATGGGATTTATTTTTCACGAAACATATTTCATGTATATCATTAACTTTACAGAAATCGCACATCGCTCTCACAAATGCGGCTGGCGTCAGTTGTGATCGAGCAGATGGATTTATATACAACATCATTTTTGCTTGATCATATGAAAATATATTATTTCCCTTATATATTCTATTCGTTTTTTGTAGCCTGTTTAGACTTGTTTTATCAATGAATTGCAGCTCTACTGCATTACTAGGCTTGTTAATTGTTCCCACAATCCTTGCTTGATCTTCTTGATCCGGGACACAGTTGTCTGCGGTATCTTCCGGAATATGAGAAGTTTGTTCTAATCGTTTTATCTGTGCTCGTGTCATTACAAATAAACTTTCGTGCATGTTCTTTAAATCTTTCGATGATATTGGAATTCGAGATAAAGCATCGGCGGCTGCATTTTGTTGACCTTTGACATATTCTATTAAATAGTCATATTCTTCTAAACATAATCTAAATTTGAGCAGTCTACTTGATGGCTCCTTTAAACTAAATAAATATACCAGTGGTTTGTGGTCAGTTACTATTTTGAATGGACGACCATACAAATAGGGTCTATAATGTTTTACGGCCCATACTATAGCCAGGAGTTCTTTTTCAATAGTCGGGTAATTACGTTCAGCTTTGTTTAAACTCCTACTGGCGTAAGCGACTGGCCGACCATTGCCGTTGGATAAAACCGCTCCTATCGCGTACCCTGACGCATCAGTTTGTACAATAAACTGATTTTTATCTGATAAATCCGGATATTGGAGAACTGGTGGTGTAGACATACATTCTTTAAGTGTCTGAAATGCCTTTTGTGCGTCGCTATTCCAAATGAATTCTACATTTTTTCTACACAAAATATTTAAACTGTTTGCAATTTCAGCAAAATTTGGAATAAATTTGCGATAATATTTCGCTAAGGCTACAAAACGCTTTACTTCATTTGTGTTTTGGGGAATTGGATAGTTTTGTATAGCACTAATCTTTTCTGGATCGGGTAGTACACCGTTATCTGTTACGACGTGGCCTAAATAGAGCATTTCCTTTTTAAGAAAGTCGCATTTCATCGGATTTAATTTTAAATTGACACTGCGTAATCTTTCTAGTACTTCGATTAAATTTTTGTTATGATTTGATAAGTCCCGTCCCATTATAATTAAATCGTCCTGATAAAATAAACATTTTTCATAATTAAGGCCCGCCATTGCCATTGTCATCATTCGGGCAAATGAGTTCGGGCTTGTCTTAAGACCCATTGGCATTCTAGTCATTTGATATTGACCTGAATGAAAAGCTGTAAATTTCCTACTATCTGGTTCAAGTTCCACGTTATAAAACCCTTGGCTTAAGTCTAAGTGCGTAAAATAAATGCAACCAGATAGCGAGTCTAATATCTCATGAATATTTGGCAGTGGGAATTTATCATTTTGAACACAGTTATTTAACTTTCGGTAATCAATGACTAGACGCCATTTCTTCTCTCCATTTGATTTCTTTGGTACTAATAGAACGGGACTAGACCATTCGCTATTACAGGGTTCTATTATACCTTGTTCGAGCATGCGGTTAATTTGATTCTGTATTTCCCCTTTTTGTGAATGTGGGAGCCTGTAAGGTTTGCTGTAACTTGGTCTAGTACCGGGTTGTATTGTTATTGAATGTTTATATATAGTTGTCGTAGTGAGTTGGTCTCCTTCGAGATAAAAGATATCGTTATACTTTGCGCATATGTTCCTAATGCTGATTTTTTCCTCCTTATTTAGATGATCTAATTTTAATAAGGGAAGCAGTTTTTTGACTCGTTCTGCATGTTTCTTTGGCTTGTCAAATATACAGATATTATAATCTCTTGCTTTATGTATTTTAGGATTAATGCTATGTACATAAAAATCGTTTTCTGTTGTGTTCAAAATTCTTATTGGTAGCTTTCCGTCCGCGGGGCTTGCTATTGTACTTGCTAAAAATATTCCGTTTCCTATCTGCTCTGCGCAAACTACACAATCTTCTGTTATATCGGTCGTAATGTAATGTGTGCTTTCGGACCTAGCGGGTATAGTTAGCGTCTCGTTATGTTTGGTAATAGGCACACAAATTTCTTTATTGTTATTATACATAACTAAGGAGTAATTTTTGAAGTTAATAATCGAATGATATTTTCTCAAAAAGTCTTGGCCTAAAATGCCACTTGCCTTACAGGGTAAGGATTCAAATACGTAGAATTTATGGCTTAGAATTTGTTCACCTGCTCTTAATTCAAGATAAACAAAACCGATCGCTTCAATTTTTCCACCAATACCATTTACAACAAGTTTTCCTTTTTGGATGGGTTCATTCAACTCAGCAATGTGTTTATATTTTATGGCCGATATGGATGCACCGGTGTCGATTAGCCACGTATATGTAAGATTGTTATGTTTAGAGTGTAATGAAATATGATATATGCTACTACATGACATCATAACGCTTTTATTCACGAAAAAACTCTTCTGAATTATTATTATCATTGTTATTTTCAGATTGATTTTCTCGCGGATTTGAATCTGTCAAAATATGCGTATTTTGTTGCTGTTCCTGGTGAATAGTAGCTTGGTTAAAAAAAATCCTACCTTTAGCTCCACGGTTAAATGTGCCGCGGCCACGAGATCTCCATCCACCGCGACCTGTTTGCGATATTCGATCATCCCTCCGTTCCGCCGGTGGCGTTGATTGTCCTCGTCCTCGTGACATCCCCTGGCCTCTGGAATTCCTATATTGGTAGTAATTGTTATTACGACGCATAAATAAAATGTCACCTGACGTGGACGGTGTTGAAACTTCCTCATCGATGGCTGCTTGTATGGCATCACTTAAAGATGTAAACTGTCGTGCTGCTATTATTGTGCTTAGTCGACGATTTCTTAATCCGTCGGCAAAACTTTTAATGGCTGATTTTTCGTTAATAGGCTTCAATATATCGAAGCTAGACTCATTGCCTTCAGATTGGGAAATCGTCAAGTCAACAAACAAATCAGTTATTTTCTTACCGTAGTCATCTATAGTAAGATCATTTTGTTTCAAATTGTACAATTTGTGTTGTAGAGCTGTTGCTGATTTTTTTGGTAACAGACATGTTTTCATAGCCTTTACTAACTCATTAACACTGTCATACTTTGCATTAAGTTTAAGTTTAGCAGACTGCGAAAGTCGACTTTTTAAAACAAAATTTATCAATTTAATTTGTCCGTCTACGTCAAGTTCCGTTTCATAGTATTCTACGCCATCAATGAGCTGTTTCGTATTTGTGCCGTCGTCATTTAGAACTGGTAATAAGCTCAAGGCGATTTTAAAATCGAATTTCGCCATATTTTGTTCAATAATTGACTCTTCAGTCGATGAATTATTACACAAATCTAAAATATTGTCATACAGGTTAACAAAATCTTTGTTTAATTTATTAAATTTACATAATTCCTCGTCTTTTAATCCGGTTTTAAGTAGCCTTAAATGGTCTAAGCTCTCATTGAAATTACTCAGCAATTTATCGGCCTCTTTTAGTTTTTTCAAAACAATTTCACCCTTTCGTCTACTTGGTCCTATTTTTATTAAATATATTCTTATCTTACCAAGGTCATTGTATATCTGTAACAATTCGTCATACATAACTGTCCATAATTTTATAGTTCATATACCAAATGCAAGTTCATATCGCGACTATGATTCCACTGTTGCACGCATACACTGCCCATGTTAGAATTACCACACTTTCACATTCATTAGAACACGAAACTCACAAGAACACTAGCCGAATTGTATGATTTGTTACACGCCTCTGTGTTGTCAGGGATTCTTGTTGGAAGCGTGGACCCGACGTTCCTCGCCTGCAGACACGTTACAAGCACCGTCGCGACACCTTCTGGATCGATCCACAGAACGCCTTAAGATGTGTCTCGTTATCTGCTCTCGCGCCCAGGACTCATGACATCTTTTGTAAATTTTAAAGATGGAGTATAGTGCACCGATGAATAATATCGTGCAAATTATTGTTAACACGATACTTATGGCCGATAAATGAAATTTAAATTCCTCTACCGTCGCTGTGTTTTTAGCGGCGCTATTTTGATTGAGAAAACCTCCTCATTAGTTACTTTTGAGTTGCACATTTTTCAAAGTCACTTTTAATATATTTTTCACTTAAACAGTTGCCACACTGAGCAAAACCGATACTAATCGCGTACATGATTCAAGCCCTGTTTAGTGGCAGGGTCGCCATGTATGGTCGGGTGTCAGATATAATAAAACATCCCAAAATGTGGTGTAAGACTGCCTTTATTATGTTGATACTATGACTTATATATTGGTTACACACATTGAAATAGAGGTTGCATACGTACTACATCACACATCTGTCTGTTAGGTTGGTTAGAAGAACCAGACTCGATACAATAGTAAGGCAAGTATAAAAAAGTATATAATAATAATAAAAAAGACAAAACATATCAGTAAACTAATCTTGGAGAAAGAACATAAATAAATAACAAACATAGTCTTGTGTTCAACTCAGCGACCAACTGTTCTTATCATTTAAGTAGTCGTTAATGGAATAGTAAGCTTTTAAACAAAGATTAGATGTTACTTTGGCTTTAAACGCATTAAATGGCAAGTCTAGAAAAGAAGATGGCAGTTTGTTATAAAATGTCAAAATGGTACCAAGCCCGACGAATGAATTATGAACTTTGTGAAGTCGGTGAAAAGGAGCGCGTAGTTTATGCTTATTCCTAGTGTTAAAGTTGTGAATATCACTGTTTTTAGTGTACAGGTGGATATTTTGTTTAATATATAAAATGTTGGCAAAGATGAACTGAGAAGCAACAGTGAGGATACCAATCTCCTTAAAAAAATCTCTAAGAGAAATTCGGGCACCCAGCTGATAAATTGCACGAACCGCTCGCTTATGCAGAACAAATATATTTTGAATATCAGCAGCTTTGCCCCACAGCAGAATACCGTATGACATAACGCTGTGAAAATAACTGAAGTAGACTAACCGTTCTGTATCAACGTCAGTGAATTGTCTTACTTTTCTGACGGCGTATGCGGCTGAACTTAGCCTTCCCGCTAGGCTTGATATATGTAAACCCCATTGTAATTTTGCATCTACTGTTATGCCCAGAAAAACAGCAGAGTCGGCAGTTTCCAGCTCCTGATTAGCAAGGATAATGTTGGGACCTAGATTTCTAACATTGGGTAAAGATTATCGTTTCCCGTTTTTCCATCATTTTTCATTTGTGCTCCACTCCTATTGGTTGTAGTGTGATGTTATATAGCCTAAAGCCTTTCTCGATAAATGGACTATCCAACACAAAAAGAAGTTTTCAATTCCAACCAGTAGATCCTGAGATCTTAGCGTTCAAACAAACAAACAAACTCTTCAGCTTTATAATATTAGTATAGATATGACGTCAACTCATTTTTAGTTTAATTTATTTTATTTTCAGTGTTACTTTCTACATAAAAAAATAAAATAAAATAAATAAATATAATGTTATTTTAGAACGCTTCGACGAAGTAGCGGTGCCATTACGTTGTGGCGATACCGTCTTGCTCGTGTGACTCCCTGCGTTGAGTAGAAAGCAAGCAGTAACTCGGAGTTCTGGTTGCAGCTCATCCACGAGCTGCGCGAAGGGCTGGACATAGCGTCGGAGATGCGCGCGGACTTTGCGCTGCACGTGCAGGCCGCGCTCAGCGGCCGGGCGCCCGGCGCGGCGGCCCGGGACCTCTTACTGCTCACCAACACCTTTGACAACACTGTGGAGACACTGCTCAAGGTAAACACTATTTTTAGATATTTTTTGGATTGGAGTTATTCCTGAGTGATAGCCAAAGTAAGTAAAACACCAGGAGAGCTGGATAGGAATGGGGTAGGCCTTTGCCCAGCTATGGAACATAACAAGCTAAAAAAAAGGTCTTCTTGATGCACAGGAAACGTGAAAGCAACAGAGAGATTGTTGTCTGATTACTTTCCTGTAAAAAACCAGTAAACCACCATAGGCATCTCTTATAAAGACACTCCATGACAGCTAAATAAAAGTATCACTTAGCATCCCGTATATGCTCGTCGGGGCTGCGGGATGTTGTAAGAGATACCGCGGCCTTGAAATATAGGGCTAAGAAGGAATATGGGTGGTTTTCAGTCAGTAGAAGTCTGACACTCCCTTTCGCTCTGCCCAAGAGAGGGAGGGGTTATTAGATGATTTCGCACCCCATATATGCTACAACGGAACAATTCAACTTTTTTTTAGATAAAGTCGTAAGTTTTGAACTGCTTGCCTCACAGCACTTCAAAAGAATCTATAGTTTTCCGATGACTTGATGAGGATAGTATTCATTACGTTCGGTCCGTTAGCATAAGAAATTCATACAAAATGTGTTACTACTGTTGGAAGGCCTCCAAATATGTAAACTGGTGCAAGGTTGCCAAGGATCCGCTAAATCCGTGAAGGTTGGGGTAGGCCAATGTCCAGCTGTGGACTTCTTTCGGCTGAAATGATGATGAAAATGTGTTACTACGACCGGTTACCTTTACTAAAGTATATTGTGTCCCCAGCAATACCTATCGTACCTGACAACGATGTCAGTGACGGAACACATGCCGCGTTCACGTCTGCAGGCGGAGTGGGCCTTCACCGCGCAACTCGCCAAACGCATCAAGTGCGCCGCCGTGCTGGCACCGCTCACCTTCTCGTGAGTACCTACATTACTACTTCACCGCGCAACTCGCCAAACGCATCAAGTGCGCCGCCGTGCTGGCACCGCTCACCTTCTCGTGAGTACCTACATTACTACTTCACCGCGCAACTCGCCAAACGCATCAAGTGCGCCGCCGTGCTGGCACCGCTCACCTTCTCGTGAGTACCTACATTACTACTTCACCGCGCAACTCGCCAAACGCATCAAGTGCGCCGCCGTGCTGGCACCGCTCACCTTCTCGTGAGTACCTACATTACTACTTCACCGCGCAACTCGCCAAACGCATCAAGTGCGCCGCCGTGCTGGCACCGCTCACCTTCTCGTGAGTACCTACATTACTACTTCACCGCGCAACTCGCCAAACGCATCAAGTGCGCCGCCGTGCTGGCACCGCTCACCTTCTCGTGAGTACCTACATTACTACTTCACCGCGCAACTCGCCAAACGCATCAAGTGCGCCGCCGTGCTGGCACCGCTCACCTTCTCGTGAGTACCTACATTACTACTTCACCGCGCAACTCGCCAAACGCATCAAGTGCGCCGCCGTGCTGGCACCGCTCACCTTCTCGTGAGTACCTACATTACTACTTCACCGCGCAACTCGCCAAACGCATCAAGTGCGCCGCCGTGCTGGCACCGCTCACCTTCTCGTGAGTACCTACATTACTACTTCACCGCGCATTTGTCCGTGAAATGAGAGCCTGGTCTAGTCGAAGCATCTTTCCTTCTCTGTGGAGGATTTACATCCGGTTCATTTTCCCGCTATTGGTCAAAGGTCTTATATCCTCAATCAAACACAGACCAATCTTTGTTAAAACAGTGCAGCTCATTCCGCCGTATCCAAAAGAATTTGCCGCAAAATCGTGTACCGATATGGTTTCTACCACCTATGTACATCTGCGAAACTTAAGACTTGGCCACATTAGAAAACAAATTATATGCCCCTTTAAACCAGAACATTGGCTCGCTGCTTGCGAGCAAAATACTGATTCGCCGCACGAGTTTATACTTATATGATTTAGATTGCTATCTGCTAAAAAAACTGTATTTTAATAATTATAACGGTCGCCTTACTAAAGTACGACTAGTTCTTCTTCTTTATGGGGTTCAGGTTTCCGCACGTAGTCCTTGAAGTGGACCATTGTGCGTGAGCCATGGTGGCCGATTATTCCAACCAGCAGGGCTATTGCGTATCTTTTAAATGACAGTGGCTATCATATTGTCTATGGATTAACTGTCAAATTGGTTATGGTTTAGTACAAAATGGAACCATTTGACAGTAATTGATAGGCACTATAGGTTAGCCACTGTCATTTAAAAGATACGCAATAGCCCTGCAGGGCCCCGAGTCTGCTATTCAATAGTGTCAGAATGATCTATCACTGATCTCATAATTGTTGATTTTGACAAGTTTGGTGTTGTCAAAATCAACAATTATGAGATCAGTGATAGACCATTCTGACACTATTGAATAGCAGACTCGGGGCCCAGTCCACCTCCCTCCAGAAGCATATCAGATTTCCCGGTCTGATCTGCTTCTGGTACGTACTTCTAGTACGACTAGTTAGATGATCAAAAATAGAAACTTAAAGAACTTCTTACCATCGTACCTTACTGATTTGTTTAATTTGCAGGAACATCACATGTAACCAACTGAACAGACTACTAAAGACATACGAGACGGAGTTCAGTACTATTAAGAAAAGCAAAGAAAAAAAAATTGACAACCCAGATAAGTAAGTGTGTCTACTCATGTAAAATACTACATTTTGATAGTGGGGAAACTTTGTTATTGCATTCGAGGTGGAATTCACACACCGAGCCGCTTGGTTTATGGAGCCGAGAACTACAGTAGCAAATACTCACGTGTCAAACAACGTTTTTAATACATATTCAAACTATTATAAAATTCAAATATTTTTAAACAAATTAACATTATTTAATTTTGTGTTCATAATATTTGAATTTTTAATATGAAGCTGTTTAACGGCTTCATACAGTTGGTTCTCCTTCAACCTGGCGATAGCAAAACGTGAAAAAAATAACAAATTAAATCGTCATCATCATCAGCCTATAATGTTCCCAGGGACTCAGGCCTCCTCTCTAGGAGTGGGATGGCCCGGATATACCGTGCACACGGGTTTTTTCGTTTTTTTTTTTGGTTCTATTAAGACATGCCGATTTCTGCACGATGTTTTTCTTCATCGTTTTGGGAGCAGTGGTGACGAAATACATTACACAAAGCTGTCTGCCTGCGACTTACTGTTCGTTAGTTGGGGCAGCAATCACTGGGTAACCTCTGCTCGCAAATTAGTACAAATGATGTAATATTAGACTAAAAAAATATGATTCTGTTTATTTTGTCAGTTAGATTATCGAATAATATTAGATACGTGTTTTTTTTTCAAATTATAAAAAAAATACGAAAATAAAGTCAAAGCTTTTTCTGGTAAAACTGTCATGTAATATGTGTCGAATATTTCTTGGAAATCTGTCTGACGGAATAGAGTCTGTCGAACGCATTAGAGTTTATGATCTGTAAAATGAATGGTTAGATTTGAAGCGATGTTGTTTGCAGACACGCGATCTACGCGGTGTGTCGCTCGGCGCAGAGCATGTACGCGGGCACGCGCGACGCGGCGCTGCAGGCGGCGCAGTGGGCGCGCGCACTGGCCGCGCGCCTGGCCCGCGCGCCGCCGCCCGCCTACCTGCTGCAGCGCGCGCACATCTTCGTGAGTGCTGCCGCTACACGGATCGCCGTACACTCTAACTGGATACAGCTGAATGCCACTATTTTATATGGAGCGATTGCCTAAAGGGGTCTAAAATGGCCACTTTAGCAGATCCTAATATGAATTGCGTTAAAAAACTTCCAATGGACTTTTTATAATAGTAACTGCGTCTGTGACCATTTAGGAATTTTAACGCAATTCATATCTCTGACCTCCACAACCAGTTAGTACTGCGTAATACTAGACAGAGTAGTAGTTCTTTGTGAATATACTGTACTGTGGAACATAAAGGGTGTAAAAGTACCCTTAACGCAAACGTAGTAGGGCACTTATTGTCCCCACCACAGCGATCACGTTTTTGTTCTAGACCACACCTGGGAATCCCCCTAGTTACGGAAATATTGGAGATTAAAGTTCACAGCTGTTTTGTATATAATAAATAAATATCCTTGGACATTTCACACAACGCCATCTAGTCCCAAGCTAAGCAACCTAATGCTTGTGTTATGGTAACGAGATGGCTGATAAACTACTTATATACATTTTTTTTTTTGTAAATACATACATATTATAGATAGAAAAACACCCAGACTCGGAACAAATACTTGTAGGTCGTACAATTATTTGTTCCGTGCGGGAATCGAACCCGCGACATGCTGCGCAGCAGTCAATCGCTCAACCACTGCGCCAACCGTGTCAAAAAAACGTATATACTAGTTTTTCAGGTTATAACTTTGCTTAAATTACCTCCATGACCCGTTTACTGTTCAAACCATCCACTAGCACAGTATTTTAAGAGTTCTACATTGAATTTTACCGTTACATTTTTTGACTCCAAAAAAAAAGTCGTTTTCTACCAAAACATTTTTGCGTAGTTTGATGGCTGTATGAAGGGTTAATTTACACCCTGTATAAAAGAAAAAAATTCACAGATTTTTGTCTAACCAATGCGGTTCCAAATTGTTTGTTTTACCAATCCATAAAATTATACACCATGTCCCAACAGTAGACTACTGCACTGGTCTAGTGGTTACAACCGCCGAACATGAGGTCCTGGATTCGTTTTCCGGATCGGACAAAGTAATATTTACTGGGTTTTTTCCATCAGGGAATTCTCTGTAAAAGTCATGGTGTCTGGATAGACTCACCCCAGATTACACCTGACTTAAACACAACTGGCAATATATGGGGATTCTGCCAACAGTCTCACTTAAAATCAACATGAATTTCTGCGTTTTAACTCAACTATTATTCAATTAATTTTTCACTGCAGTCACAAAGTCAAATTATTTTTTTTCAATAACAAAACAGTACAGTGCAGTTTTATTCAATCAGGCAAATAAATAATACTTTTTTGAGTATCACTAGAATCATTTTTTTTAAAAACCCTTTTTCAAACACCCCACAGAACTGCATAATGGCGATCCGCGACTTCATCACAGTCCACATCGGGTTCGTGCTGGACAAGAGCCGCCTGTCTTCCAGCGAGGAGATGCACCGGGAACTGCACGAGACTGTCGCCACGCGCGTCAGGGAGCTCATGCTGCAGATGTTCAAGCTTGGCTTCGAGGTAAGCAGAACTTGAGGTTATAAACAAACTGATGGATGGATGGGAAACTTTTATAGTAGAAATATTACCACTAAGTAGAGGGGCTTAATAGTCGAGTCCACTAAGAGGATTCAGGGCGAAAACCACCCCTGTATGCGCAAACGCTTCCAAGTTTCCGGATCAAAATCGAATCGAAGCCTTTAGAATAGAATAGAATAGAATATGTATTTATTCGTTAGTGGACAGCAGCAACACTAAAGAGCAGCACATACATAAACAAATAGCAACAAACAGCTTAACAATTAATTAAACAGCTCAACTGCGCTGAGCATGCCCATAACGAAAGGGTAACCAACTCAGCATATGCTGGGTGTAAAACACTCAGCGCTGGTTTTCAGTAGGCCCCCCGCAGTGACACACGGATGAGGGTAGTAGGTAGTAAATAAATAATTTTATTCTATTAAATGGGCATTTGAAAGTGTGTAATAAATAAATAATATAAAATAAATATTTTTCTCATAGAGGATAACATAGTTATATTAGTAGTAATAGAACACGAAGATACCTGCTAAATAAATAAGTACTTATCCGAAAACGAAACACAGTTTATTCATTATTGGCATGACGCACTTCGGGCCGGCCGATGCAGCATCGACCTAACTAAGCATTTTTAAATTGCAATACCACAACGACATTTCAGTGAGAGTGCGACTACTGCCTAGTTAATATTGTTTACGAGTGCCCGTCGGGGCTGTGGGATGTTGCAAGAGATACCGCGGCCTCGACATAAAGGGCTCAGAAGGAACATGGGTGGTTTTTAGTCAATAGTCGTCTGACACTCCCTTTCGCTCTGCCCAAGAGAGGGAAGGGTTATTTGATGATTTCCCACCCCAAAAAAAAAGAAACCCATATATGCTACAACGGAACAATTCAACTTTTTTTTAGATAAAGGAAAAGGTTTTTTGACAATTCCGCAGCCCCAAAAAAAAATTACTTATGAGTAAGGGGCCTACTAATATTGAATAAAGGGACTAAAGAAACTCTTGTTACTTAAATAAAGCGCGGGTAATATGCAGGTTGAGGCTTACCCGGATTATGCGTTGTTTGAAAAAGTGCGCGGGTCTTGTAACTGAAGGTATAACTCCGAAGGCGACCACAGGGTTTTTTGTTTTTTTTTTTTTTGGTGGGTGTTATTCGATGATTTTACACCCACCAAAAAAAAAAATATATAAAATAAAAAAGGGTGCAACAGACCCTGCCGGGGCTGCCGGTCTGTTCCAAAAAGATACCGTGGCCACGGAATACAAAGGGCTAAGAATACACATGGAAAAGTTTTAGCCACTTGAGGTCTGATACTCCTTCCGATCTGCACAGACCGGGTGGCATCATCTGATGACTTCCCATCATAAAAAGGCTATCTATGGAAACATTTTCATCGAGTCACATAGTAATGCCTTCAGAGTTTGACCCGCGCTGGTAGCTCGCACCTTAACATGCTCCGGTGATCTGTTAAGTACTATAAATTCATGTAGACGTGCAGACTAACAAGCTAGCAGGTGGTTCAATGTAATGGTAAAAAGGACATTGGCACCTGTTAAAAACCAGTTTTACAGCATGTAGTAGGTTGACGGTTACCAAGCAAGTATACCCCTGCAAACAGATCTTGTTAACAAGATAATAGGGGATCGGACAAAAAAACTTAATCAGTCCGTCAGATAGATTTCCAAAAAATATTGAACAAAAAATGAAGACGATGCAGTGCTTCGAAAACTTGTGAACTCCTCGAAAACGTCACATGTCATTTCAATGTTTACATACAAATGACGTCACAACCCACTCATGATCTCTTCGTAAATTAATAATAATTTGATAAAAGAAAAAAACGTATCATATATTTTTCGATAATCTAACTGACGGACTAATTAGCATCATATTTTTTGTACTCAGTCCGATCCACTATTGAGAATATATCTTAAAACCTAAGTAACAAGCTTGCACTTTCTATGTTCACCATGCAACTGCTAACACAGCTTTTTTTTTTTATGCACAATCTTTATGACATATTTTACTCAAAACAAAACTGTTCTCTGATTATTTTTTTCCGGTTTCACAGGTTCCAAATTTTTGGAAACGACTAATTTTACTTTAAAAAACTCTAGAGACGGAATTTCTTTGTTTTTCTTTGTTTTTCTTTGCCTTTTTCTGTCAATACTTTTTAAAATGCAATGTTTCTTTGACTGTATTTTATATTCTTCTGTATGTCTTTAACTCGAGAACCACTTATCCGTTTTACGTATTTTTTTTTTTTATATGGAGTACATAAACACACTGAAGGCGAAAGTTTGTGAGTGTGTATGTTTGTTATTTCTTCACGTCTAAACGGCTGGAGCCATTTCAATACAATTTGTTATTGAGTTAGGTGACAACCTGGATTAACACATATCATAGTTTTTAACCCGATTTTATCTTCCCGTGCGACAATTTTCGTGTTGTAGCGGGTGAAGCCGCTGGCCACAGCTAGTAAGAAATAAATTAAATACGTTTCTTTGGTTAGATTTGAGGATAATAAACGCTTTGAAAAATATTTAAGTTAGAATATTAAATATGGTATCACGACGGCTGCCATCGGTGGAGTTCTGTATTTTCTGTTATAGAAAAAAAGTGTGTTTTATGTATGTACTCGTATGTTTATATTCCACTAAGGTGAAAGTATTACACCCCGATTCCGTCACTTAGCACTCTGTATATTATACTACCTCGGCTGACTCTACTGACTATCTCAAGTGCTACTGTTGGGCATGAGGACCTGGGTTCGATTCCCGGGTCTGCCAGAGTACTCAGTAGCAGCGAGTAGCAGCCTGTAGTTGAAATCTGTGCTCAGTCGATATGATGAATGATGCTCGTTCCCTATTACATGAAACGTAAACATGACTCACGAATTATGGGTGTACACCTTCGCCCAACCCTTATAGTTCGTGTCAAATAACTGTGCCCCTCTGAAGTTGCCTACGAGTGGCTGCGCAGCAGTCAAAATTACGAACAAAACTGCAACTGCGCATGCGCGAGACATGGAGGCGGGCATTATGGCGGCGCGATTTTATGTCTCACTCACTCGTTTACGTTCGCTGCATGCTTGCGTCCCGCTTGCTCCGTACGATAGACATTCGATGTCACAAGTGTTGCGTTATTGTACATGTTGTTATTTGTTTTTGTTATTACTTAGTCGTTTTTGATTTGTTATCTTGTTATTTCTTGTTAACATTGTTACTTAGTTTTATGTATTAGTATTTTCCTCTTTCTTTCTTTCTTAAAAATTACGTTATCTTTTAAAAAATATATATTTATTGTGTTTAAACACTTTTCTACGTAACTGCACCTGCGCGAAATATGCTAATGGCTAACTTCAGAGGGGCAAAGTTATTTGACGGGAACTGTACCTTCTACAGTCGTGATATCATATTATTATGTATATTTATACCCTACTTAAATTTTGAACACATCCCTAACCACTATGTCCCACAAGCACGCAGCTTATAACCGCACGTACGTCCGGCACGCTTGTCCGCAGCTCCACAAAGAGCTGTACAAGTTCGTGCACTGGCGCGGACTGGAGTCCCCCACACTGCGGCGCTCCCGTCCCTCCTCGCTGCAGCCAGTACGGTCACCCATGGTGGAACGACGGAAGAGACCTGAGACTATGATCGTGCATGAATCCCTTAATCCTATGGTAGGACGGGTGTAGGGTTGTGTGATGCTTGGGGTTTTGATTTCGTGTAGATGCGGCGTGAACGCTTCGTTGACGTGTTGTAATCGGAGCGTGGACGGCGTGAAAACGCAGCGTAGACGTTTTGAACACTGCATTGAGTAAATCAGACCAAATATTTTTTGTTGGCGCGTGGACCTAGTCGTAACTGACGCTGCAAATGTTTTTAAAATATAATTTACACCACAAAAGTGTTTGCAAGCTCTGTGTCCAGCACAAAAATAAGTCTTCCTTTTGATCTTTGCCGAATTCTGTTATACAAGGTGGAAACACTGCCAAAATGGTACCCACGCATTCAGTACATCAGCATCAGTACGTGGAGGGCTACTGTTTCGACATGTCCGCTTTGTGCTCGTAGTTTTCGGCCAAAGTTGGATACGCTAGCCGTTTCAAAGCACGTGAAAGCGCTGCTCACCAAACCTCTCGACAACCATCTAAGAAATCCATCGACTGGCAGTCACTATGGCCGGAATCGGCTAGATGGCATCATCATCACCATTACCATCATCATATAGAGGGAGAGGGGGTTCAGAATGACATGCTGAATAAGTGGTAACTATTTTAGTCGGTATCCCTTTTCACCCTAATCGAACATTTGACCCATGTTCTGCAAGAACATTGCTAGGTGTACAACGATGCAGTGTTCAATACGTAGGTACAAACGATTAAAACCACAGTAGCTAAAACAATGGTAGTGTTTGTTTTTAAAGGAACGTTGTGCTAACTTCGTGTTCGAAAACTAAAGTGCGGAGTTTTAGTCGTGTTTTAACTCTAGATGTGTGTTGTGTTGTATTCTTTCGAGCTGACACTTTGGCTAATTGCTGGACTTAACTTGACTTAACATAAGTCAACGTCGAGATTCATCATAGGTTTTCAAATAGCCATCTTTTTTTTTTGTTCAGTTTTGTCGCATATTTGTGTTTTACAGCTAGTATTATAAGCAGGTAAGTGGGGGATAATGAAGATACATTTTAGTAATGAAGTGGTTCGAATTGTGATATCTTCTGTTTTACTGTGTTAATGCTATCTTTTTTACTGTGTTAATGCTATCTTTTTTGTGAGGCTTTTTTTCTATTACTTTTGCTGCTTGCTTTTTGTTGCACTAATATGATATGATGTAATATGTTATAAGTACTGTAAGTACTAATTTTATTCATAATTAGTAACTTCTTGCAGGTTTTTTTTGTATTTTATAAAAAAATACCTCCTTCCTAGACTTTAATGCTTATGATGTTTGAAGTGATACAATCAAACGTGAAATATTAGTGATTGTGTATTTTTCGAAAAGACAGACAAGTATTCTATTAATGACTAGGAATGTTGAATTTTTTAAACTCCAATGAGTCATTTTTGATTTCCATCAAAATCGGGTTCTATACTCAATTAAGTTCACTATTCTTCATAGTTTCGAATTTGATTGAAAAAAATATCTGTAGGTATACATTCACATCGATAGTGAAAATATTACATAATCGAATAGGTGGAATTTTATCGACAGACATCGCTTATATGAATAAGGGACACTGGGCGTGCTGTGCCTTTCAGCACGGCAAATTCCCACATGACATTACACCATTTTGTTTCACAAAAAAAATCCTGATCAGTCTTCTTGATGACGACCAGTAACTTAAACCTTCACCCCCCACACAGATCCACAAGGAGCTGCACCGCCTAGTGTCGGACGCGCCCCGCGCCGCGCCCCCCCCCTCTCCGCCGCGCGCCCCCTCCCCCCCCGCCGCCCGCACGCCGCACCCGCTTCATGCGCTCCGACAGTATCGTGGACGAGTTTGAGAACAGCGTGTTCGACGAGCGACTCTTCGATAATATACATAACTTTGGAGATAATCAGGTTAGTGATTCAGTCAGGAGTATACAGGGTGTAAGTTAACCCTTCACACATACGTCAACCAAGCATTCTGTACATCAAACTGAGTACCCCTACGCATAAATGTTTGCTGGGAAACGACTTTTTTTTTGGGGTCAAAAATCACATTTTACGGTAAAACTCAATGTAGCACTCGTAAACCATTGTGCTAGTGGATGCTTTGTAAACGAGTCATGGAGGTCATTTAATTAAAGTTAAAACCTGAAAAACTAGTATTTACAAAATTTGGAACTTTGACCCCCAATATCTCCGTAACTAGGGGGTTGCCAGGTATGGTCTAAAACCAAAAAAATATCGCAGTTGTGGATAGAATAAATGCCCTCCGTTTCCGTTAAGGGTACTTTTACACCATTTATTTGATGTACGACATACATTCGTTGGCAAAGTTCAGCAGAGTCGGGTGGTTAAATATTTATAGGCTTTTCCTGCCTTATCTGTGCACCTGACACGAAGAAATACAGGAGCAGATGAGACTACCTCGATGCTGTCGTTGACGGCACGGTTGGCGCCGTGGCTCAAGCAGTTGACTGTTGCGCTACGTGTCGTTGTTGGGTTCGATCCCCGCGCGGAACAAATATTTATAAAGCCTACAGATAGTGGTTTCGGGTCTGGGTATGTCGAACAAAGTGTTATTGGGTTGTTTGCATCAGCAATTTTTCAGTAACTGTCACGGAGTCTGGATTTCTGCCCGATTGAAGGTAATAAGGTTGCCCCGTATTACTTGGGACTTAAACATAACTGGTGAAATGTGAGTGTACTATTAGGTTAACTTCTGCCTAACCCTTCGGGGATTACAGGCGTGATGTTATGTACTTCTAGCTCTTAAAGCCACTTGTGCATCTTGTTCTTAGCACGAGTATAAATCAGATTTGAGAGGTTAAATTAATTAAATGAAATCATCATTAAATCAGGTTTTATTTTTAATTCGTGACAATCTTGACACAGTTGGTTAATTGACTATTGTTAATAATTCACGAAAATGTTATGTAATTCAAAGAACCAACAGAAATAACACGGCGTTAGAAAAAAAACGTCGATAAAAATAGAGTAGTTACATGCTTTAGAAGTTTTTGGTGAGGGCACTTTCTGTTCTAGTCGCGCAAAACGGCCATTTGTACGGTCAGCATCAGAAGTAGATTAACACTACCCAAATTTGCAAAGCGGGTTTTTTAATAAAAACTTTTTAGATATTACTCGTTACTAACAAGTTATTGAACAGTAAGGAATATTTTAAAGAATAAACTTCTTTTCTTGTTTCTTTCTTTTTTTTAAAAAACGTTGTCCCACACTAGGAATTTCTCCTGTATCGTGGGTGCGTTCACAAACATTTAAACTCACATACACAAATACCCAGACCCGAAACAACTATCTGTAGGTCATACAAATATTTGTTCCGTGCGGGGATCGAACCCGCGACACGCAGCGCAACATTAAAAATAATAACTGGAGTCCTGAGCATCAAATAATTAAAATTCCGAAATGTTAAGCTACTTCTGCTGCTGACCGTACTACGTAACTATGGCGGTATGAAATATGACGTCACTTTTTTGTAGCGCTGTCTTTGTCTAGCAAGTCATTTAAAATCAGTTAAAACTAAACAATTTTTTGAAGGTTTGTGTTACTTTTTTCACATACGTGTTATTTCTGTTAGTTTGTCGAAATAACATAAAATTTTCGTGAATTTTTAACAGTAGTCAAATAGTCAACTATTTTTTTTTTTTTTTCGGGACAAGCCCGTCACACTATTCCCAAACCACTGTAACTTCTGTAAGCCAGAATCAACAGTGGCGACCACAAGAAAAGCGCCGAGACAATGAAGCTCGACGAAGTCCCACAGAATAGTACATTGTTCACCGAGAGGAGAAAGTGACCGATTACCGTCGAGGGTGTCGTTTGAAGCCCGAGCCGTAGGGGAGGGCTTTAAAACACCCGAGATCGGGAATCGCGCTTTCTCTCGAGTGATACATAGTGCTTTATACTACACCTACGAGGAAAATAAAAAACTAAATCTTTACTAATTGAAATTTATATTGAAATTGTTGCAGTTAGTGAAGCTTAATGTAACACTTTTTCCATTAATGATTGTTTGAGATGTTTGCGACAATGTAGGAGGAATAACTGGCTGTGCTGTTGGCACTGCGCTCGTAGAAGGCTGTGGTGCCAAAGGGGCAACTGGCTGCTGAGGAGCATTTGGCATCGCCGCGCTCGTTGATGGTTGAGGAGATGAGTCTTGATGCACATTAATCGATCCCGATATTTGGTTATTTATTCGTGTTTTGTTTCCTACGGAATTCTCTATGTAACCTTCTGCAACAGCGGACGATTTCCAACCACCGTGGCGTTTTATTGTGGTTAAATCAGCACCAGTATCGGCAAGAATAGTCGCTGAAGTTCTGCGAAAGCAGTGGCCAGTGTATTCTAGTGGGTTGAGTAAATTAAGGTAGGAAGCTATTTCTCTTGGCACAGTACTTATTTTGTTTTTCCCAATTACTTGTTTCGTACATTTTTTGTTTTTATATTGTAGTAAAACCCGATTTGTTTTGGGGTCACTGGGGCGAATTTGTTATATTTCTTCATTATCTCATAAAATAAGCCTGATATAACAAATGATCGCTGAATTTTGGTTTTTGTGTTAGGAATATTGACAATTATTCCATTTTCGAGGATTTCGATATCGTCTGTTGTCATATCCACAAGTTCTTGCGAACGACAGGCCCCATTTACTCCTAAAATCAAAATAACCTGTAAACAAAAATATCAAACATGAAAACCTATTAGATTTCTACTCATAAATAGGTACGTAATAAATCATAAACCAGTGCATTTTGTTCATAAACTTACCTTCATCAACAAATATTTGTCATCTGGAGCATTCTGCAAAAAGGAATAAACATCCTTTGTAGTAAGCACTTTTGATTTCTTACTACGGAATCCCTCCGACTTTCTTTTCAGAAATGCTGTAAGTTTTTTGTATTCTTGAATATTTATGTCGTTTCTTGTCAATATAGTACTTTTCAACATTGAGTACATAGACCATAACGTACTTGGTTTGTATTTTTGCGCTTTTTCACTGAAATAAGCTAGCAAAACTGTTTCAGAAAAAGATGCCGCATTTTTTTCACTTTTCCATTGCAAAAAATCGTTATAAGTTTTATTATATTTTTTAATTGATTTCTGTGGTAAAAGGTTATCAATCAGTATTTTTGCTGTTTCCTTCAACTGCGGCGGAGTTGAAAAATCTTCATCATCACTATCACTACTTATCATTTTGATAGTTTTATTTTACTTTCTACGAAAACTGAATCCTCAAACAACACACAAATTGAAAATGGCGCCAATGGCGTCTGCAATTTTTACATGTTCTTTTTTCAAATTGTTTACGCCGCAGGGTCGCACTGCCAGCCCGACCCCATCCAACACACAGCTAGTGGCCAGTGCCATTTTGCGAACTTGGAGATAAAAACTCACTGTAAATACTTTTTGGCTTTTGATATTTAGGTTACCGGCGCATAGTCTTACCCAAAATTAAAAAAAAAAACCACGTAAGAAATGGATTTTCATACACTTTTCTCTCCCGCTCAGATGCGTTTTCTCCCCGCATATTTGTTCGATATGCAATGACGTACTTTCTACCGTAAATTTGATAAAGT
Organism: Diarsia rubi; assembly: GCA_932274075.1. NCBI lineage: Eukaryota > Metazoa > Arthropoda > Insecta > Lepidoptera > Noctuidae > Diarsia > Diarsia rubi. The sequence continues at coordinate 800,094 of OW026420.1, read as the reverse complement.
ATCAAGGTACTTTCCAAGCAGGTGTAGTATAAATGATTTAACTGTCTTGGATCCCGCAACGAAATTAATCAGAAAAGATTAGCGGAGGAGTAGGAAAAACAGTCAACTATGAATATCTATCTTTTTATGACTGACACACATCTAGCACTTTTCCCAACTGTTCGACCCTTTCACAGACACAAAGCAGCATCGAGCTCCTCCTGTCAGGAGAGCAGCCTCCCAACGAAGAGGAAGTGGAACTGCGAGTGCCAGTGGAGCGGAGTGCCAGCTGTGAGGAGAGGCAGTGGGCGGCCAGGGTCGCGCGGGGAGTCATACAGTTCGCACGGTGCTGGATGCTGTTCGTGGTGGAGCACTGCGATAGAGGACGAGGACTTAGACCTAGGTGAGTGGAACTAGGGTTAACTTAAACTGTTAACGGCATGGTTTGTGCAATGGTTGAGCGATTAACGCTGTGTGTCGCGAGTTCGATCCCCGCACGGAACAAATGTTTGCATGACTTACAGATAGCTGTCCCGGGTCTGGATGTTTGTGTGTGTGTGTTTTTTTTTTTTTTTTTTTTTTTTTTTTTTTTTTTTTTCACAACTATCACACAACGCCATCTAGTCCCATGCTAAGCAGAGCTTGTGTTATGGGTACTAGACAACTGATAAACATACTTATATATTTCTAAATACATACATATTATAGATAAATTACACCCAGACACAGAACAAATGATCGTGCTCATCACACAAACATTTGTCCTGGGTGGGAATCGAACCCACGACCTCCGGCATAGCAGTTAGGGTCACTAACCACTAGACCAACAGGCCAGTCAAAAAGTGTTTAAATGTTTGTAAACGCACCCACAATACAGGATAAATTCCGAGTGCGGGACAACGTTTAAACAAAACTGCTCGAAACTTACTGGGCAGTTTCTTGCTGTTTTTAAATCTTAAACCACAGTCACTCCACGATGGCCGTTGTCATAGCAGTGCTTTATAAAACTTGACCATATTTACACAACGTTGAGTTGTATATTTGAACACAGCTGTCGTCAGCAGAAAGGGCGCGTCTTTTGGAAGGGAATAGCTATAAATGAGCCACCAGGTGGTCCTTTTTCTTTATATTTAGTTTATTTGGTTAGCTCGTTCCATCGTCAGGACAAGATTAATCCCGTCGGGGCTGCGTGTTGTTCGAAAGTGACACCGCGACCTCGGCACAAGCGCTAAGAAGAAACATGGGTGGGTTTTAGTCAGTAGAAGTCGGGCACTCCCTTCGGGAGGGGTTATTTGATGATTTCCCACCCCCCAATAAAAAAAAGGTTATGATAACAAAAAAAAAACTCAAATTTGCTACTTTTGCTTACAGCAGCTGTACTCCCCAATATACCATAGAACAAATACGTAAAATATAGAAAAAAATAACCAAGATAGTATACATTTCATTACAGATGGGCGGCTCAAGGCTTAGAATTTCTAATGCTGGCTTGTGATCCACGGAATACAAAACATCTCAGTGATGACGAGTTTGAGGTAAGCTGTCATCATCATCATCATCTAACTAGCCTTTTCACAACCTTATTAGGGTCGGCTTTCAGTCTTACCGATTGCAGCTGAATACAATATATTTTAATATTTTGACGAAACGTTTGGCGCAGTGGCTGAGCGATTAGACTGCTGCGTTGCGTGTCGCGGGTTCGATCCCCGCACGGAACAAATATTTGTATGCCCCACAGATAATTGTTCCGGGTCTGGGTGTTTGTGTATGTGAGTTTTAATGTTTGTAAACGCACTCACGATACAGGAGAAAGTGGGGCAATGTTTAAAAACAAAAAAAAATACATCGAAACGCTGTCTATCTGGCCTACACAACCTAGATTTTTTTCTTCTTGTATTTACGATTTAAAAATGAATACATAGTGCTTCGAAAACTCGTGTGAAGTCGTGAAGTAGTAACGTCACCAGCCCCCACTCAAATCTTTGCACGTTTTATCTTCGTAAATTTTTATTGATTTTATAAAATAAAAAATACGTATCCAATATCGGACTAATTAGAATCATATTTTTTTATGTCAATAAACACCCCTATGAACATAAAGCCTTGATGAAGTTTTTTTTATACACTTAAAACTAACGGACATAAATAAAATAAACTGAATAATATTTTTCTTTCTTTAGGAACTGAAAACCCTTATGGATGGCTGCATCTCCCACGTGATTGGATCCCGACCTGCGCCGAACCCACCCACACACTCGCCGCGACCGCGCCCTCGCTTACCTGTATGTACATCTTTCTCTGTCTGCAAAATCATCGTTGCGACTTTAGGACCACTTATATGTAAAATGCAACTATATTAGAAAATCGACAACAATAGTATACCAATCTTTGAGTCGGAACCCCATTGTAGATCTTGAAGTTGGAAACCAAATGACGAGTAAGGCCTCGTACACACGAGCAGCACATAGCTGTCGACAGAGCCAACTTCAGCTAAAGAAGTTGGCTCTAGCAAAGAACTTAATATTTTTGATTAGGTTCATCTCCTGCCTAGCCTTTCCCAACTATTTTGGGGTCGGCTTCTACATATCCGATCGGCTTTACGTGCTTTCCGAAGTATGGAAGAACCTCGACATATAATATAATGGGTGGTCACCCATCCACGGAGCTATCTAGGCAAGCAGCTTATTTTTTATTATTACAAAATGTTTTGTCATTATACTTAGTGGCGGTGGATCAATCAGAGCGGCGCGCAATAATTATTGACATAACGGTTCCGCATGACGAAAACCTCGTGAAAGCCGAGAAAGATAAGCAAATTAAGTTTTTTGACCTGGCTCGCGAGGTTGTCGACATGTGTGGTGAGGTGAACTCAACAATCATTGTGCCGATTGCGATAGTCGTTTCAGCCAATGGCTCAATTGCCAAGAGCCTCGACCAACACCTGAAGAGGCTCTCGTTAGACATCTATTATTACATTCCTAGAATAAATTTAGCAGCTAAAATGATGTTATCCCTCTGTATACAACGAGTAATCCGTTTTCCGAACAATCTAATAAATTCTGTCCGTGGTTTGGTTGCAGAGTCCGTTCCCCAACAACAGTGCAAGTCGCGAGGCAGCCACTCCGCCCACTCCACCGCCGATGGAAGCCGACCCGCTCAGCTTTTCTGAATCCATTGAATGTAACGGTAAGTGGCTTTATATTTGTATGGGCGTCCCAGCCGGGGGGGTATTGGACTACTATTTGGGACATTCTGCATACGTGATATGGCGGAATTTGTATACTTTTCACATACAACTTTAACTCCTGTGATATCACTCTGTATAATTTGTATTGGTGTTTGTTGTAATATTAAAAAAAATATAATATTTATGTATAAGTGTGAGTGAGTGAGTGAGTGAGTGATATTATTTATAAATGTGTGGTGTACTCCAAATAAAAATATAAGTTGAGGTAAAAAATTCGGGCGCCTGGAGTGCACACAAAACTATGCCAAAGAAAGACTTACCTGCGGGAGCTTGAGACTTTTAATCTTCAAGCGGGAAGGTATCAATAAAATCGAGCATGAAAATTATATAGCTATTTTATTACCCGAAGGCTGCTGGTGGAAATACACAAGAGAATTTCTTTCTATTATTAATAACTAAAACTAAAATGGAACAATCTTTTAAGACCTGTCATTATTGCACTTAACCAAATAGATGATCTACGTTATGTATACAAACCATACCAAATTCCGTCGATTATGTTATCAACCAAAAGATTAACGCTCATCTTGGTGATATGCATTTCCGCTGGGATGCCAAAGGCGGTCCAAGATATATGTTGGTAGGGGCGAGCGTCTAAAATTTTAAGTAGTAGAAAAAAAACGCCTTGTGGCTGAAAACAAACATGAATAATCGTTAGCTGATATTCAGCGTTGGTAAAAACAATTGGCGACCGAGGTGGTTGCGACCAAAGGCAATTAAACTCACCGTTTCTTCCAAAATATCAAACTGTGGTCATCAGTAGATGAATGAATCCAGACAAAAAAGTACTTAACCAAGTTAAAAGATCCTGAAACAATTAAATATCGGAACTATTAGCGTCTGCTATCAATATAGCCATGACAACGCGGAACGGACCGAAATCACGAAAAAATTCACTTAGCATAAAAAATATGAGCTATCCAATTAAGATGCTGACAAGGGCAATCGGCTACCACATATTTGGGATTAGATGCCGCCTATCTGAAGTAATACTTCAAGATTTATATCGGCGCTGAAATTACGCCATTCTGTCCAAAAGCTATAGGTCGAAAAGTGACAAATGTCAAAGTCAACTTGACAGCCTCAAAAAGAAAAAGCCAGTGTGACCACTTCACGATTCTAAATCAACTAAAAAATGAATTCTTATATGGCAACACCACCGTGGTGCCTACAAATTAAATCAAACAATACGTATCATGTAACAGGCTTATAAGACTCGTTACATTGTTTAAATATTCGAACAAGGATCATGTATACAGAGTGTAACAGAACCCTTCACGAAGCCGTCAATCAAGCATTATGTACATTAAACTGAGTACCCCAACGCAATGATTATTACTGGGAGACTTTTTTGGGGTGAAAAATCACATATTACAATTCAGCACTCTTAAAACGTGCTGATGGATGCTTTGAATAGTGAACGGGCCATGGAGGTAAATTAAATGAAGGTATAACCTCAAAAACTTATTAAAAATTTGATCTCTAAAATCTCCGTAATTATAAGTTTACCAGACACGGTCTAAAATAAAAAAAAATTGCAGTGTAAAGGAGAGTAAGTGCCTTTCGGCTTCATTAAGGATACTTTTACACCTTTTATGTTTATTTTCATACTAGCGGACGTTTTCGTTCCCGGGGGAATACAGGGATAAAAAGTAACCTATGTTACTCAGGGTGAATGTAGCTTTCAAATGGTGAAAGAATTTTTGAAATCGGCGCTGTAGTTTTTGAGTTTATTCATTACAAACATAGACACAAAAATACAAATCTTTCCTCTTTATAATATTAGTGTAGATTTGAGCAGTTGGTACGTTGTCCCGCAGCGCACCGGCGTCGCGTGGTGGCGGCGACCGAGCTGGTGGACGCGGCGCGCGACTCTTGCCTGCGCAGCAACAAGAGCGTGGGCCACGTGCTGGGCGCGCCGCTCACCAGCTACGAGCCCAAGCTGCGGCAGCTCACCTTCAAGTGGCAGCGCGGCCTCAAGATCGGCGCTGGCACCTTCGGGAAGGTACGTCTTCACTCATCATCATTGCGCCGCCTGAAGATCGCAGAACAGATTCAGTTCGCGGTTCGAACACTCGACACCCTTTACTGCTGTGCCTCAAGCAATGAGGCACTTAATATCGTCTCCTGTAGTGTCCTGTTGTTTGTTCACTACAGGAACTGATGGACGCTAGCCAAACTAGTAGTTCAGTTCTGGGCCGATACAATTTAGATTGCCATCGAAACGCACGTGCGGTCTAAGTAGCGGGCAAGCTAGCGATTGGCACGCGCGCGCCGCTCGCGGCTATATCAAACATCGGAACGAAACGTCGATGATGAAAAAAATTACATTTTTTGTTCATTTTTTTATTTAATAAACGACGGAAATAAATAATCTTAGGATTTCAAAACTAACGTCAAGTCGACCGAAATATATGTGCATGTACGCGCTGCGCGGCTGTTGTCAACCCACTGCGCTATGGGCTACTGGTATCCCGGTGCCCGGTAGGAAGTTAGCGCGCGCAAGTACATGGAGTGCAGTATCTGGTAATCTGTGCCCTTACTCCGATGGTACAGAACTGTTTATGCGCGTCCGACTTGAACTTGCCGATTTTTTTAATGCAAAATCTATATAGCGTAACCGTAATAATCATTAATCAATCAGTCAGTGAATCATCATTTAGAAAGTCCTCAATTAAATAATAGCTTTTTACTAGTTAAATTTCGTTTAGCGCCTTTATAATTATAATAAAGTCAATGTTTTAATAACATTAGTAACTTCATTATGTTATTATATGCGAGGGGCAATACCAAAAAATCTATTTTGCATTAGTGCGGTTTTACATTTCACTTGACATCTAAATGCCAGCTCCCTATCAGTAGACTGGCCCAGTGGCCCCAGAGAATAATGCCATATTGCAGTACTGAGGCAACCTAGAAAGGCCTGACTCAGTGGCGTGCAGTGGTCCCCCGCGATGGGTAGGCTACGAATAATTGACAGGAAAAAAACGTCACTTTTACCTATACTTAATATTTAAAAATAAGCCTGTAAAAACAAAAGTTATAAGTACAATTCAAAAACTCACCGCATTTTTCAATGTTCAAGTCACGATTTTTTAACGATGCAAACAGAAGAAAGATTCGGCCACCTCAAATATCTCATCCAAGTGAGTGGGTGATAGTTACAGAACACGTCACGGGTTTGATATCAGTGAAAAATCAACTCATTTATAAATTAAATCTACTCGCCTATCTTTTTTCAAATATGATTTTTTAGACCTCGTCATAAAAAGTAGGCATGCGTCGTAGTTCGACCATTAATTCTTTTCTATAGAAATTAAAGAAAGATTTGTGAGTCGATGCTGACTTTGTGTGTGTTCGTAAATAGGTGTGGATACGTTATAAGGAAGAAAATGAACGCTCTGCCGATGCGCTGCTTGCTGGGATAGTAACAATAAACTTCGCCAAACGCAAAACTTCTGAAAAAACTTTATCTAAATTACTTTTATACAAATTTTGAATAATATCATCACTCATCACAGATGCAACGCTCGAGATCAAATTATTTTGCGTTCTGTTTGGCAAACCTGTGAATGAGGTACCTACTTTCATTTTGTAAGTGGGTTTCTAAAACTCCATCATACTTTGCTAATAAATCTACTGTTTCTCAATAATTACCTCTATTCATTGATAATAATGATTCATCGTGGCCGCGAAAAGCTAATTCCTGTTTTCCCAGAAAGCATACGACATCGATCAGTCTTTGAAAAATATTTCTATTCCTATCTACTTTAGAGTTATGTCTTTTTAGTCTAATCTTAACTGGCTGTTAATACTCTTTTCAATACGTGATTTACCAAATGTATTCAACTTTAAGCAAGCCTATATATGTTTTTCTGATAGGTCATGCTTTTTGGCCGAGGAATGAAAATTATGCAAATCAATAAATCCCTCGCTCCTCTTACTTGCAGTATTAAACAAAATGCACGGAAAACAAAATAATTTATTTGTGTGTATACAGCTACACAGCCAGGTAAATGTTGTATAATTATGAGGATTGAAATGACGAGTACGCGATGAATTACCATATTTTTGGATTAATTCTCGTAATTCGGGTACACATCTACCTTTAGATACTACTTGAATCTTATCATTATACGCTAATTGAGAAAACTTATTACCTTTAACATCCAACAAACACACATTATCAGCACAAACTTCACAAGTAACTACCATTGTTATTTGTTAGGTTACACACCAAAACACACACAACAAAAAAAGGTTATACACAACAAAATTAATATTTACACTACTGTTAATAATGTTAACTGTACGTTTTCGGTTTCAAAACAAAATCGCGCTATATATTGCTTGTCACAACAATGAAACAGTAATGGCTTCCTCTTACGTAAAAAATAATTTCTAGGTTATTATTGTCGATAGAAAATACTAGCAAATAAAATTGCATCATTTTCAATGAATGAGGTGACAAGTTGACAACATTGCGAACATCGACCTAAACAGGTGCTGCGCTCTATGAACGGAAGCCCGAAGTTCGCGAAGCGCGAAATTAAAATTTCCTTACGTTTTTGCAATTTGCAGGCCAGTGCTAGGTTGTATGTTCATTAAAATATGATTCCCAGTTTTAAGACGTATGTAGTCATATTTTATTCAACATACAACCTAGCACTGGCCTACAAATTGCAAAAAAATGCAAGTTTTGAACTTCGCGGGCTATAGATTGGTTGTGTTGTTGCAGCCAATCACAGCCCACTCAGCTACAGTCGCAGGAGCTGCTGCGTTAAAATCTATGTATGTGTGCGGTTCATAGACACGGCCATACGCACCGATGTGACGCTGTGTGCATACAATTATGAATGGGTTTTAGACAAGTTGAGTGTTTGCCTATAAGATTCGTACTAATCGTAGTCCTAGTCAATGAGTTTTAGTGGGACGCGAAAAATTGCTATAAGTATTTTAACAGGAGTTTGAACTTTTTTATGATTAATTTGTACATAGTGTTATTTTATTACATCGTTAATTAGTTATAAGAAATGCTCAGTTGGTAAGGTAGGCTAAGCCTAAGAGCCTATATAGGGCGCACCCCTGGCCTGACTGTTCACTTTCTTTCACTTAATTTGAGAGTTAAAATAGAGCGTAGGCGGATTTGCTGAGTTTCTTACATAACTCTTCAACATGTGAGTTGGTCATCAATAGTAATACCCAAGAACTTAGTTTTATTAGCTTCTTCGATATTACAGCTATTGTAGGAAATGTTTACACTTGAGTTTTCACAGCGTTGATGATAATGCATGACTTTTGTGTTACTCAGGTTTAACCTACCAAGCTGAAGTAGATCTTGATCATGGATATATGGAATCCTTCTACTTTTGAACTGTTTGTGTGAACGCCATGTATAGGGATTAAACAATATTTATACTTTATACTTTAAATTAAATTCCTTCTTCATAAATCAAATCCCAGCCGCATAATGTCGTAAAAAATTATGAAAATAATTACTATAACATTTTGATCTTGAAACTCGAGAATTCTTAGTACGAGTTCGGTCATTGTCTTTTCACAAGTTTTATTTTTGTTTATTCTCTTCATTCATGTTAATTTATTGTTTTTCCGCTTTAAAATATTTCTATAAGTATAAAATAATATTTTAAAATTTTACCGGTAATGCTGCCGGGTGGTTCCTCTTTGGGGGGCGACCTAACAATACGCGCTGTGCACTGCTTTCTGAATCAAGCCCTTGATCTAACTGCCAAGCGCGAGCCTCCTAGATGTTTGTCGAGGCTATTGGTTATTAACCATTGGCCAACACGACTATCGACACAATTACTGCTTTTCTCACGTTCCACATGTCGACAAACTCGCGAACCAAATTCAGATATCAAGTATTTTAATTTTGTTCGCGAGGTTGTTGCTTATTTTTTTCTGCTTTCACGAGATTCTCGTCATGCAGGACCGTTATAGTAACAGTAATTGCACGAAGCTCCAATCATGCGACAATGTCAGGCTTATTGGCGACAAAATTCCTATCAGTTATCGTGGTCGATCCCAATTTAACCTGATATTATATATTAGGATATTTGTATGTTTAGAGCAAATAAATAAATAAATGAAAAAATAAATAAATTACCATTTTCGAGAACTTGGTCAGGCGCATACTTATATTAAGGTCCTTCACAATGTGTTTCTGGTAGTTATTCGTCCCTTTAATCTTCGGCTTCCCCGAAGAGTATACCGAAACGCAGTCACGATACGGATGCTAAGAGGTCTCTTCGGGCCCATGTAGGGCCCATACAAGCGTAATAGCGTCCGTGCATTTCCTTGCTTTGCCATACCTCCTTGCCATCATTAGTGTCTAATACTTTAGGCTTAAGCCAGTTCTCGTTAGCCAGGAAGAGCGGGGTAAGACTTGTCCAGGGTGACCACATATCTCCCCACGTCCGCTTCTAGGAAGTATCCCCTGAGACTGCATATCTCACGGTTGTGAAGTGTCTTTTATACAATTTCATCACCAACGACCGTTGGCGATTCATCCGATTTGCGGTTAGCAGTGCTTTGAAGTTCCGTCTGAGTCATTTAAGTAATACGAAAGAATACACCAAAACCGGCATGAACCAACCGTTGAAGCTTGAAGCTACACACCTTATTTCCGCCTGACGAAAGACTGTTTAGCACATTATTCAGGGGGCCAAAGAAGCGAGGGAATTCAATAAATGACTCCTCACGCTCTGGACAGAACAGTAGGGAGTGTCACGACTTCTACCGACTAAAAACCACCTATGTTCTTTCTTAGCCCTTTGTGTCCAGGCGGCGGTATCTCTTTCGAACAACCCATAGCTCCGACGGGCGCCAACCCTTGCCAAGCAATATTACAGGGGCCCCCCTGTAATATTGCTGACATCTCTTTGAGTCGTGCGTGGAATGACGCAGCCTGTCGTCGTCATAAGACGGACGGACGGTGAGCTAGCACATTACTCACCGTCCACAAGCTCGCAAGAAGCGCTCCCTCAATGATTGTTTTATGTCGGTCGTTTCGATACCTAATGCTTCCGACATAACCTAATACCTGCAGGTTTCTGTCGAGAATCTAATCCCTCCCGGATTCAAGGTTTATGGAATCCGAGAGTTAAGTTCCCACCACGGATATCATAATCTCCCCTCGCTTTACATGCGTAAGAACTTTACAGACTCTGTATAGATAAGTATTATTTTAAGAAGAAGACATGCCTAGGTCGGCGTAAGCATCATCATCATTTCAACCATCTCCAAAAGTGGGCATCGAAAGATGCCCACTTTTGGACAAAGGCTTCCCCTAAGTAACGCCACATTGACCGTCTCGCATCCAACGGATCCCGGCAACCCTCAGCAGGTTATCTGTCCACCTAATGGAAGGCCTTCCAACGCAACGTCTTCCAGTTCGTGGTCGCCACTCCAGAACTTTTCGGCCCTATTGGCCATCCATTCTGCGAGCAATGTGAGGTCACAGGCCAGACTTAAGTGAAAGTGGGCAACTGCCCACTTTGGGCTGCGCCGGAAACCTTGGTTCTCCTGCTGATGTCTTCATTTCTGATTTGATCACGCAAGGAAACTCCCGAGCATGGCACTCATATATAGTGACATTAAGCCTTCTGATGAGGCCTATTGTTAGCGACCACGTTTCGGTCCCGTATGTGAACACTGGCAACACACTGGTCATAGACTTTGTCGTCGTTTTAAGACACTGCGTAAGCATGTCTGAAATGAATTAGGATAAAAACAAAAGAATGATGATGGTAGTCAAGTGATTGGTCTACAATTTTTGGGCTTCACACACCAAACCTGATTTACGGAGCATTGCTTGCCGGCATGAACCCTGTCTATATGGCTGCTTGAAACTGGGACGCCAAGCGGGCGTGCGATCTCTGAAACCATTTGATCCAGAAGTTATGCAGTCCATCTCGTCTTGGAGGTTTCCAGTTAGGCATTTCTGGTATTAGATCACATGCTCATTCAACCTCTTGGGTCCAATCGCGGTCAGTGTGATTGACAGACACGTACCAGATGATGCGCCAGAACGAACACATGGCGATATCATCTGTTTTTAGACCCACCTGTCATCGCTTTGAAATGTGCGATTCTGTGTGATTTTACTGTTTGTATGTTTCTCGTACTTGAGCCCCTGGATCCCACTACGTCTGACGCCATTTTATACTTGTTATTATATCTTTTCTGCAAAACCATACGTCTGGCAGATTTTGCTTGTACATTATATGTATTTTGGTCCGTTTCATAACCCATTCCCTCGTACCGCAGGTGTACACAGTAGTGAATACGGAGAGCGGCCAGCTGCTGGCCATGAAGGAGCTGTCGGTGGGCGCGGGCGACCGGCGCGCGCTGCAGCGAGCCGCCAACGAGCTCAAGGTGCTGGAGGGGGTGCTGCACCCGCACCTCGTGCGCTACTACGGCTGCGAGCTGCACCGGGTGAGCGCGCAGTTACGCACTGGCCACACTGTGCGGTTACATGCGCGGCCGATGTTGTATCCGCTTGCAGGCATAGCTCCGCCAGATGTACGACGCAAAATAGCAAATCGTATCGAAAAGGGAAAACAGGAACGAGACAACCGCCACCCCCTGTACGAGCATCAACTACCACTTTCACGCTTAAACAGTTGTAAAAGCTTCTTAAGGCATTCGATCTCCTTAGAAGACGGTGCGTCGGACGAGAGAGGCGAACTGTGGCGAAACAAACACATCCCTTCACATTTCATCAACCCGAGAGAACACCTGGCGCCCGGAAACGAACTGAAGTTGCAATCTGAAAATCTCTTACCGATTGCGAGCCCAGGTTGGCCGCTGTAGATATAATCTAGCCAAATGGTATCTTCAATTCATCCCAAACAAACTGCCATTGTGGAGCCCCTCTGCAGGATATACGCCACCTCCTATCTTGCCCATCCTGCACAACCACTTGCACCTTTTATGACTTACTCGAAGCAAATGAAAGAAACGTGCAGGTGTATACATACTGGTCTTACACTATTTGAGCTCATCGACATGTAAAAATCAAAATCAAAATCAAAATATTTTTTATTTCACATAGGCCTACATGGGCACTTATAAAACGTCGGTAAAAAGGGGCACGGTTCGGTGCATTGGTCGATTCCTAAGGAGAAGAACCGGCAAGAAACTCCAAAGGTTACTCTTTTAATCTTTTAAAATCGTTTGGGTTAACAATAAGGTATAATACACACATGAAGACCATGCAGATTAATGTCTGAGATGGTCTTTTGAAGAAAGCACCACACAGATTTGAGTGGACCCTGCCAGTCAGTGCAAGCATTTGTCAGATATCGTGGAGCTCGGCTTATAACTCGAAGGAGCTCAACGTCACGACGAACAATACCAAAGAAAGGACATTTGGGTGGGTCACTTAAAGTACTCAAACTGCCAGACAATCACAACAATTAAAATTTAAGAAAGACCCACATGGTCCTCACATTCACAATATCAATTTTTTAAATATTTATCATATTGTATAATCATTTTACATTATTAAATGTCAAAAAATAAAAAAATAAAAACACACACAAAAAAAAAAAAAAAATATTTAACAAGTAAATATTGGTCAAAAAAAAAAATCATACTTAAAGTAAACAATATCAGTGTATAAAAATAATCATAAAATGTCAAATTGTAAAAAAAAAAATTATATGTTTAAGTCAATTCAAATTGGAGCAGTTCAATCCCAAGCTTTTTAAAGAAGAAGACTGCTTTCGTTTTTTCTTAGTTCATTTTCAATCCAATCTTTTATCATTCGTTGTAATTCTGAGCATATTATTATATAATATTAAATAATTATATGTTTATATTGAAACCAATTTTGTTCCTTGTAAGTTTGTTGAATATGCTTTCTAATAGATGTATAAATATTTGGAGTGACAAAGTGTTACCTTGTCTTACACCTTTCTCTATATAGAATACCTCACCTGCATTGCAATCCTTGTAGGTTTAAAGTTTTGGTATCTATATATCTTAGGGTTTTAGACTGATATTGTCACTAACACTATTATTAATATTGATAACGGGATATTTACCAGGTGTATATCTTTCCATTACAGTTCGACACGCTGTCAATAAATACGATATCACAGTACAGACATACAGTCACACCTTGTCACATTTATAAGGAATTTCCCACCTTTAATCACCATCAAACTAACAACACACTCTCTTTTCCTGCCAGGAGGAGATGCTGCTATTCATGGAGCTGTGCGTGGAGGGTTCCCTGGAGGCGCTGGTGGCGACCTCTGGTGCGCTAGCCGAGCACACGGTGCGCAAGTACACCAAGCAGCTGCTGTCGGCCGTGCGGGAACTGCACGCAAGAGCTATCGCGCATAGGGACATCAAGAGTAAGTAATTCGTTGTACGACAGGGCTTACAGGGATATGGGGTCTAAAGACGAGGCAAAACTTAGCCTCCACTTATGCTTTGACCTAGTAGTAAAAATCTGTGCATTTTGGCGTTCGATAAACCATGGTTTGGGTGTCCCATATAATTTTCGGCGATCAATGCGATGAATACGCTTACCACTCTGTCATTAAATATATAGCACCTGTGTATAGGGACTAGTGGAAGGAGGGACGAGTTGCTTTCACCTTGAACTGAGACACAAGTAGCTGACAAAAACAGTCTCGGATGCCTATTCGCTCCGACTTCTAATTAATCAAACTTAACTTTCGTTTTTATAAAAGTAGAACTAGATTATTACTTCTAATACTTTTGTATAGAATCTAATTCTCATGAACAGACATAGCATGTTGTATAGAAAGTTCCTTTCGCCTCTTCTTCACTCCAGTTGGTAGACCAGAAATGTGCATTGGAGCGTTTTACGATGATTTTATACAAATACAGGTGTTATCATTTAAGGATCCGTCTCATAACTTATCTTTTTCGTTGCACCAGGTGGCAACATCTTCTTGACAAACGAAGGCCACTGCCTGAAGCTCGGCGACTTCGGCTGCGCCGTCAAGATTCGCGCCAACACCACAGCGCCCGGAGAACTACAGGGATTCGTCGGCACACAAGGTTTGTTACTATTATGAGACAACGTACTCTACGAATTATGAGAAATAAGAATGGTGTCTTGGACGATTACGATCAAAATACTTTTAACGGAAAAAAGAAAATCTTAGTTTCTATTTATTTATTTCATTTTTGGGAAAACTTACAGTAACGTACAATGAATAATAGTTGTAACAAAATATTACCAATTACTCCATTTCCACATCCACCACCATATTCCTTTTGGGAACCATAAAACTGACAGTTTTACAGTTTTATTCATAAAATCAGTTTTTATGTCTCTCGTAGACAGTGTTGAAGAATTTGTTACGTCACATTTTCACTAAAACTTTTTGAAGTTTACAAAAAGCCTTTGTTTAACAGATTTTTGTTTTTTTTTTCTCCCTGAGTCTAGGTACCAAGATACATTTAAGCCAATCATTGATCTAAATGATTGTTAGAAGCCATCAAATTATTATAATTAATTTCGTGACTTTCCAGCGTACATGGCTCCCGAAGTGTTCATGAAGTCGTCGGGTCACGGTCGCGCCGCAGACATCTGGTCACTCGGCTGCGTTGTCACTGAGATGTCTTCTGGCAAGGTAACAACAATTTGTTGCTTAATTATTCGTCATCACTAGTGCTTATCACACGCCCCGCCTGTTTTGTAATGTTCGGCTCTGAAACTAAGGAATATACGCTATTCAAAATTACAATAAATCACGCTATAACTTTTTTGAAGTGGTCGAGTGGTAGAAATAATTAATTTTATAAAAACTAAAATTAAATAAGTGCTGTGCCACCAATCCACCCTAAGTCTTAGTCGCGATATTTAAACAGGCCATCATCATCTGCCTAGCCTTTTTCCCAACTATATTGGGGTCGGCTTCCAGTCTAACCGGATGCAGCTGAGTACCAGTATTTTACATGGAGCGACTGCCTATCTGACCTCCACAACCCAGTTAATACTAGGTAATACGATACCCTTTGGTAAGACTGGATGTCAGAATTTCAGGTCACTGACTACCCGTAACGACTGCCAAAGATCTATATATGGCACCCGGGACCAACAGCTTAACGTGATTTCCGAGGCACTGAGGAAACTCGGTATGTAATGGGCGGTCACCCATCCATCGATCGACCTAGGCAAGCGCAGCTTAACCAAAAGATCGACCAGAGTGGTAGTTCTTACTAAGCCACGAGCTCCTCCGATATTTAAACAGGCCAAAAATGTGTTAAATAAAATATAGTCGTGCCTATGCTGTTTGTAGCTTTTTCTTGCCTCTCTATTCTGATCATACATTTAAAAGTACAATTTCTGTCCCCAGCGTCCGTTCTCCCAATACGACAGCAACTACCAGATAATGTTCCTAGTGGGGTCTGGCGGCAGGCCGGAGATCCCCACGACGTTGTCGGACGAGGGGCAGCAGTTCTGCCTGTCCTGTCTCACTCACGACGCGGACCTCAGGCCGAGGGCCGAGACTCTGACCCTGCATCACTTCCTTATGGTAAGTGGTAAGTGATTAACAGCACCTAACTAATATCTTTATTGTTTTACTAACACCGTCATTGTTAACTAATATTTTGTGTTATAAGTTTTTAAACTGACATGGTCATTGACACTATTAATAATAATAAAAACATGATAAATATCCCGTTTTCAGTAATAATAATAGAATATTTTGTGTGTTTGTTGCTTTTTTAATTGAATGAAGTTATTAATTTAACTTTCTTTAAAGAGCAGTGGGTGGTTCAATGAAAGAGCAGTGCTGGTCCAGTGTTTGCGGCCCCGACTTACGAACAGTAAGTCGTGGTTTCAAACCCAGGCAGGCGCATTACTTTGTATTTTTTTTTTTCATTATCATTGCTCTGAAAAGGGCCTGCATAGTGGATTAAAGCCCATCCCTGTCCTAGAGAGAAGGCCTGAGTCCCTGCAGTGGGAACATTATTGGCTGATGATGATTAATTTAACTTAATTCTGTGTCATCCAGCAAATTTATTTATTTTTTGTCATCAATGTTTTTTTCTTCCTTTCACATTTTTAGTTCAGTTTATTTAGTTCGTTAATTTAATTATATTCGTTACAGTAAGCCATAATTTATTATAAAAAAATCTAACTACTTTACAGGTAAAATCCGATGAAACTGACTGCAAATGCGAGACATCATTCCTGATCACAAAATGACATGAGCAGTAACTACACTCGGTTACCATCAACGTACAGTTAACCCAGAAAACGTAATACTCTTCGATAATCTTCGTGTTTCCGAATAAACACGAACGTCGCCCTCAGAGCCAAAAATCAAGGCTTCTACTTTACATGAATAAAACAGCTCTGTTAAAACTCATGAGTGCACGTTCGTGTTTCCGAAGATAGACGAAGATTGCCGAAGCGTATATTTTCCCTGGGAGATCTGAATACTAGTCGACTTGGCGAACTATTGAATTGTTATTTATTATCATAGGTTATGTAGGTTGACTACATCGCAGCCCAACCCCTCGCGGTATACAACCGTGAGGTTATATACCTATTAAAGAAATGACTATAAAAGGCCAGTAAAATGAGTAAATTTTAAGGCATAAGTTTTAATCTAATAATGAAATATACATATAATGCGTGCTATGAAGCATTTATTTTATCAGAATGACACGGAGAAGTAAGTAAATGAAGTAAGTGATAAAGTGGTAAATGTCAATGTAGTCATTGGTTCAGTGTTCCAACTCTGTGGTTTTAAAAATATGACTGTGTGATAAATAATAACTAACACTATTTATTGTGTATGTGTTATTTTAATAAAGTGAACCCACTTGTGTTGCTCACCTTTTCAAAATGTGTATCTGTAAAGCTCATAGAAAAAGCTTCACTCGCTGGAACATAAATTGAATAAAAGTGTTTATTTCATCAGTACTGTGTTGTCATTAATTTGCGGCTATGATCTTAACGTACAGTAAATTAAATGAGCCGATAAAAAATATTTATACGTAATCCTTTGTTATCGTGTGAACTTAGATATTATAAACAAAAATGATACACTCGAACGAAGCTTCTGACATTATGCAGATGAATTTGTGTTTGTGACACATTGTTACTATCGATGGAATTGGATTGTAAAGAAAATGTGTTTTATCTTCTACAATGATCTACTTACTACCTGGGTGCTTACTCTCGAATATAATTCCGATAGATCGACAATCAACTGACGGTTTACCAATGTCGATCTATCGGAATTATATCCCAGGGTGCTTACTCTGGAATATTATTGTAATGTTATCGTCATGGACATTATCGAATAGCCTTCAAAAATAAATATCGTATCTAATTATTTACAGAACGTACATTTTTACTACTAAGTCATGGATGTAAATAAAATCAAAATAATGTGCCATTACAGGACATCAAATAAATATTTGTGTACAATTTTATTCACGCGTACCTGTAATTGTCATCTAAAAATGAACTGTTATTGTCGAACACGTAACGAATATTACCTTTGTAAAAGAGCTGATTTTTCCTGATAAACCGGGGAACTCTATTTGTAAAGCTTCTGCCATCTCGATGCGAATCCCGCGGGGGAATCGGGCCGCAAATGTGCGTGGTGATTGTTTTATAATAAAAGAAAAAACGAAGTAAATGTTAGTTCTTAGTTGGAATGTTAGTTTAGAATAGTTTGAACAGGATACAGGTTACGCACAAGCAAATTTAGTCCCGTAACCCCCACGGGAATCGCCGCAGTTAGGTCAGAACATAATGAAACAATAGGTATTTCACCAAAAAAATCTAATAAGTCCGTCTGTTAGATTATCGAAAAATATTTGATACGTGTTTTTTGTTTTATCAAACTTATACAAATTTACGACAATAAAACGTGTCAAAGATCATGTGGGGGTTTTTGACGTCACTTTGTGGGTAAAAACGTACTAACCTTGTGACGTCACACGACTTGGCACGACTTTTCGAAGTACTTTTGCTTACGTGAAAAAATAAAAAATATGTGTCCATTATTTTTTGGAAATCTATCTTACAGACTAATTAGTTTTTTTTTTGTGAAGTACTCTATTGAATTGTAATCTTTAAATTTACCTAAGAATGGTCTAATTATACAAATAATTGATTTTGAAAAATACCAAAACTAATTTAAACCAAGATACACCATAATTAGTTTTAAATAACAAAAATATGTTTTTTAAAGATTAAAGTACGTAAGTATACTTTATAAGATAAGAAATGAGTCGTCCCGAACAAATTGTAATGTGTGTAAATAAAGGTAAAAATAAATATATTTTGATACCAATCAGAAATGAGATACTTAGAGAATTTTATTTTAATATAATAAAATGTATTGTATGATAAGAATACTATGTATGTGATAAGTGCACTTTTAAAGTGGTTACTGTATATCTTTTTTTTGGAGACGGATTCTTTTTGCTAAGACACTGAAGCGCGATTTTGCACGAATTTTCGTTGATGACAACCACCTTAAGTTAGTATCAGATAAAGTGTTACGGACTAATTGCGGACATAGGAACATAGGTACTGCAGTAAATATTTGTGTGAATGTGTCTACAGGGTTATTTGTAAAACACCGTTAACCTCTCAGGACTAAGTTGCTAACATCATAATCAACAACTTTTGTTCTATGACTTTTAAAAATTCATCATATTTTAGTTTATCAGATTTACTTACAAAAATAAAAATGTTTAAATTGTACGCTCTAAATGTTACCAAGTCTTGGCACAATAGCGAGGGGAGCGGGGTAATCGTAGCGTAGCGAGTTACGACAGTGCGCGACAGGCGTAGGTAGGTACAGCAAAATACAGAGTTGAAATGTGTTAGATAGGACAACGAAATCTTGAACTTTTGTTTTTGGTAAATGTATTATGTTTTGTAAAAAGTCATAGAACAAAAGTTGTTGTTTATGATGATAGTAATACAGTCTTGCAAGGTTAACGGTGTTTTAGAAATAACCCTGTATATCTGGAGTCCTGTTAGCAATTTGTCCGGTTACCGGGTTGGCCGATCCAGAGCAATTAAAAGGATAGGAGCTAAGGTTGGCACTGGAATTTTGACTTGAATTAAATCGATGGGCCTGCATTTAAAGTCGTTTTATTATTTCCTTGTTGTCAAAAATTTTACAAAACAAACTTGTTTTGAAAACATTGAAGATACCTGATTTTTTGTATTAGATAGAGAAATATTTGTAATCAACAGATTATTGAGTTGATTTGTTGTTGTAGTATGAAAATATATTTGATGTATAAATAGTAAATACTTTGATACAATACAGCGTGGGAATAAATATCAATTGGTGTACCTAAGCAATTTGTTGTTTTCATTTCAACTAAGAACCTTTTGAAAATCAAATCTGCCTTAGATTTGCTTTCTGGTTTCAGAAGTGACCAATTTTTTTGTTACGAAACTTAATTAATATTATCATCATCATTTATCATTCCCCTGCCCTTAACCCAATTTATTTAGGGACTTCGAAATCCCTTTGGTATTGTCTACTCTAGAAAAATTGGCTCAGGGCCCTATTTTCATTTCATATCAGAAGTGTGGATGTATGTAATGCTAACAGCAGAAGATCGGGGTGAAAAATTAATGAAAAACAGTTCCAACGAAAAGATTGATTTATTGAGAGCAACATTCAATTGACACGGATACACTTACTACAGAGAGTTTCAGTTGCCACAGTGTACAAAATATCGAAAAGGTCGCGGTAAAATTAGTTAGAGACATTATTTTGGTGTCTTTTTTCATTTAACTGGGAAAGGGCTGAAATCATTTCACAGTCGCACTGTAATGGTTTTACAGACCAGCGTGAAGATTTTCACTTTTCTTGTAACTTAAATTTTGGTTAGTATTTTTATCGAATACTCTCGTCGCGCTTCTGATATTTCTTACTCTGTGGCCTAATACGGACAGGTAGTGGTGACAACAAGGTATACATTTAACATTTAGGGCTAAAAATACATTCATATACCTAGGTAATACAAAAGCAGTTTTGATATGTTTACATTACAAATGGCAAGGGTACATTTAGATTTTCTAATACATTTAAAATATATCATTATAAATTGATCTGACTTAAATAAGATGTTCCTAGTATTAATGCATGTTTTCTTATAATTAACAGTGATAATACAAACTAGGAACACTGATACATCTCGTCACAACCCACAGTGCAGGTGCTTCACGCGTTGTTAATCTTAAATATAATTTTTCCTCGTTCAAATATCAAGTTAATTTGCATCCAAAATGGTAGTAGATCAATGAATCCAATGATCTGAGGATTCTAGTGGGTCAAAGTTGATACTGGATTATCGTGGAAACGTTATTAGTGGATCTTAGATGACAGTAGATCAGCGCACATACTTGAATTTTAGCAGACTACATGAATATACTCCAATAATTTACAAACTGCACCTACCTACAGTTCATTTTCAAAAACACACCATTTTATAGATTTATTACACCTACGAACATTCTAAGCATCCACCATTTAACACTATAATTCAATAAACCATTAAATACTAAACCATCACAATCTAATCGATTCAGTAAATCCAGTTATTTTTTCCTTTTTTCATGAGAACATCCCATTGAGAGATCAGTAATAGCTTTACAACAGGGTAAAAAGCTTGGCGGGTGTTCACTATCCTATAAGGTTAAAGATAACATTGATATTAATCACTATACAACAATATATACTACGGGTATAAGTTCTTACATAGTAAGCATAATGTAAAGTATCAGGAGTAATATAATATTATTCTTAGGGGTGCGATATTTTTTTTTTTTTTTTTTATTGCAGATAGGCTCGCGTTTGACCACTATCTCACCTGTTTAACTAATTATATTTTGTATAATAAATGTAAAATATTATACATAATTAGTTGTGCCGTAAACTAGTAATTTTTAAATATCATCCTTCCAACAAGAAAAGATAGAATTGGACAAATAACGATTTAAATAACAATTATAAACACATTTTATAATTTCACAAAGTTTGTGCACAAACAATATATAATAATTAGTAAAGTTGTTTAGCAAAATATATTAGTTTTTCAGCTTTTGACAGCAAATAATTATTTAAATATCCAACGATATAATTATAATTTGAATGTCGATATAAGTAACACTTTTATTTACTGGTAATACTATAATATTATTACTTATATATGTTGTGCTGCATAATAAGCTACTTATCTAAACAGCAAAGATATGCTATCGAAGGTACTCCTCACAAGGTGTTATTAACATTTCTTTCTACTTGTGCTTCGCGGCGCGCTTTATTAAATATCTTTATTACTAATACACAGTAGTATTTAATTTCATTTACCAAAACCAAAGGCAAAATAACATGAAAATATCATCATTCACTCAAAAATTAAAATTAAAACTTGTACTTTGTAGTTTTAGTCATAAAAGAAACCTTTAAAAATTATATTAGAAAATCAAAAAAATACTGACAAATTGACTCTTAGTATTAAGCATAAGTCTTATTAATATAATAATTGATAGGAGTTATCGATTAATCCTAGCCTTAATTCTAAACTTTGATATGTTTTTGATATTCTTGGCCATGTCAAGCATGACAGTCATCGACGATATGTATACGATTTTCACCGATTACGATTATACTAAGTAGGTATACCCTAATTAAATATTTTAAAAAACTATAAACAAAAAAAATATTAAATATTTTTTTCAAGATTTGTCTATTACTTGATTTTGGATCATTGTTGTTTGAGTTTTAAATAAATCATTAAATTATTATTATTAAGTACTTTATGAAGTAACAAAAACTTTAAACATCCCGTTTTTAAAATTATAAAATAAATCCATTACAATATAATTACAAAAACACGAATGATACGAGGATTTTACGAATATAAATAACTACTATAGGATACTATAACTTTAACCATTAAAGACCGTTGTCAAAAGAGTAAGATTAAAAAGATATCAACTTTCGGCATATATATTTTGATGAAAATCACAAAATTATGTATATATTATTTCAACCAATACAATAATTCTCGGTCTAATTTTTAGTTTTTTTTTTGTAATTTACCAACAACCATACGAACCTTCATTTTGTTTTAAACCTTTAATAATTATTTCCTACCCTCATGTTATCTCGTGCTGGAAACGATGATGTTCCTAACAACGTTTATTTTTCTACCAAATGTCCCTAATTTACCGTAGCGGAGCTACTTTATATTTCGCCAAAAAAACTGACTGCGAACAATCGAGTAAATAATTTTGAATAGATATATTTTTACCGAAAGGCGTGTAAATATATATTTTATATATGTCATAAATAATTAAATACTTGGGTACTATCTGGTTACAACACGTAATGTTATTAACAATTTTTTTTTTAAATAATATCCTAACTGTGCAAACCTACAAGCTATATTTTCTTAGATCTCTTAGCTTTTTTTGGCTTTAATACTTCTGCATTAAATCGATAGGGATTTACAAAAGCAGGTATTTATATTTGGATGACATCCTTTGCAGGAGGATTAAAATAGTCTCTTGTCATTTTTACTTTGATTCTCGTAAAAACATTCCAAAGATTACGCTGTTTTTTTAGAACATGCCAATTTCTTAAAGGTTAGTTTTTAGCCTACAGCTTTTAATTAAGCTTTTCAGTCATTGATTAAAAAGGCATGAACCTATGTTCTAGTAGTTCTAGTTTTTGTTTTTATTAACATAACAACAAGAAAACAAGGAAGTTTTTGGAGTTATTGGACAAGATTAATTGTTCCTATAGTTTCATAATAATAGATATAATGTAAAGGTAAAGGCAATAACAAGTTATAAGTTAACTCTCATTATATAAATACATATATTTTTTATTTGAAATATACTATGATTGATTATTTTTACGCAGAGATTATGATAGGATCTTTTCGAAATACCTACATTTATTTCAATGTCAAAGTAACTTCATAGCCAACGAGTAGCTACAAGGTTGAAACGCCTGCGTGGGCTGCTACTTGTGTTGCTACACCCACGGAAAGTGCTACAATAATTCGTAACAAGTTGATTTAATCAATTTATTCGCTTAGAACGTTGGACGCGACGAAAACACTAGGAAGTGTCGAAGGGGGGGCGTTTTGGGGGACTGTCTCTTGTAAATAAGTAAAGTAAAGTAAATTTTGACGTTCGAAAAGTGCTGATTATCAGCCTAGTTTGAATAAATGAGTTTTGATTTTGATTTTGATTTTGTTTAGACGTTTAACTGTAATTTTTTTTAAACCACCAATTATATTCCTTGTTACGTTACGTTTTATTTAAAAACATTTACTTTTTTCAACAGTAAACTTTTATTTTGATATCTGTTTAAGTAGGTAGATCATTCATGGATAGTAAATTATGACATCATTATTTTATTTTTTAATTTATGAAAACAGTCGTAGTATATTCCCAGCAGGATTCGCCCAAATGTCTTTATTCTACAACTTAAAATATATAATAAGTAGAGATAGATCAACAACAAATGTATAAATATAAAGTGTAAAAGCTCTAAAGTTTCAACTTATATCACTATGTAAATTCATTGGCTAAGATATTTGATATGTATGTTAAACCATGTAAAACTTAGAGATTATATTAGAGATATATGTTTTAATAATATATTATTATATTTGCGATAGCACAAGCTTTGTGCAAAACCGATTAATAACTATAATATTCTAAAAATTACCGATTAACAATTTATTTCTTATCTAGGAAAGAGTGCTGAATTTATATTCTGATGGCTTATATTACCATTGTTAGCCATTGTACAAAGGTTATAGACGTCAAAGAAAATTATTCATCCCTAGATACATCGGGTTTTTTTTAAACTAAGTAAGTATCTAATTCTTGAACGGTTTCCTTGCTGTCTCATCTTTTATTTACACTCTTTCATACATTTTTTCTAACATCTCAAATTAAAAACGTTGACTAGAACCGCATAATTTTCACCAACTTTTATAATACATAGAATATTTTTAGAGTAACAACAATAAATAAACTATAGAACAGTGAACAAACACCTAAAACGGCATAAGACTTCAGAACGGCAACGTTTTTATAAAACTATAATAGTAATTTAAACTATTAATACTATAATAATTTTGATATGACTAGATTGAGTTGTTAATATTACTAATCGTAAATACATTCCTGAAATTGAGACGCTTTCAAAATCTTAATTTTAAAGGACATACTGAGATTTAACGATAAATCATTTCAGAAGATATATTTTTTTAGATCGATATAATTTTGACAATATTTTTTGTAAACATCTTTGAGATCATTGTTTTTAACAATCTAACAAGTCCTTTCATGATATGTTCAAGTTCGCTTATGTATCGTGCGTTTTATAATTATAAATATAACTTACCTAATAGACATGTAGTTTTACCTATACCTAGCAACAAATCAACAATACCTAAATAATAATATATTTTTGAAAAATAAGTGTAAATATTTACAAAAAAAACAGATCGAATCTGCCAAAGCTGTTGCGAAAATACATAAATAATTTGATTTCATAATTATATGTATGTATTAAATTTTGCTTATAATACATATTATTTTTGTATATACCTTGCGTTGACTAGAATATATATTATAGCACATTAAACTTAAATACGAAATTGATTAAGAACAGCCCTTGAGGCATAGGAGGGGTTTATCCATAATACTTAATGTTAAAACACCAAGTCTACTCGTCATTTCTAACACTTAAAAATCATTCCACTATATTCCTTCCCATTTCTCTATAAAACATCAAGCTTTAAAACAGTGCCTTCCACCAAAATATAACGAACCTGTGCTTGCCTTACCAATACTTTGAAACCTTTAGTTTCCTCTCATGATCTCCTCAGTTTTCTACCTTCCTAGCTTGGAACATGAGTTTCATGGAGTCGAGGGCTTCTCCTAGCGACTGCCTGAAGGCCTCCGTGTTGGTGACACTGGAGGAGGTGAACGAAGATATGCAGAAGATGATGCTGTCTTTCTTTGGGTTGTAGCTGCAGCCGTAACCGTCGGGGCAGACTGCCCCGTAGCCCATGAATGTGCCGTCCGTTGTGGTTGTCACCTGAAAAGCAGAATTGGTACCCAAGGTAGAACTTAAAGTAATGAAAACTAATTTATTGAGGCTCGCACAGGAAAACAACAACTAAATAAAGAAACGAACTAAATAAATAAGCCTAACACATGAGCTTCCCTCCCCCCACCTCCCAGAATCCTAGAAACGGATTTGATGATAATCAGAGGTGAATGGTGAATTATGGATCATTGATTTGCCGCAAACAAAACAATCTGAGAATAAAACAAATCTGTAATTCTCTCATTCTTCTGCCACAACCACAACCCACCTGACTAGTACTGAGCTTGAACTCGATCATCTGCTTGTACGCCGCATCACAGAACACGGGTGGCAGTTCGCCCAGGGTCTCCCGCGCAGCCTCACGCAGCCCCAGCAGGTGGTTGTCAATACCCTTGCCCAGGATGTTGGCTTCCATGATCGATGTCTGCTTACGAGCTGCTTCTTCGAATAGCTCCAGTTTCTTTTGCTCCTGAGTTTGAGAGAAAATGTTTTAGTGAAGCTAGCGTTGTTTGGGCTACACTTGACGATTGATATAGATTGACTGACCAAAGTCTTCTTTTCTGCTTAAATAATTTTATATACGTAGAAGATGTTATTCTGTCAACTACAGGGTCAAAAATTAATTCTAAAATATTAGTATCTGACAGTACCTAACGAGTTACGTGTACCAAAGTAACTTGAAACGAAACGACGAGCTTTTAGCACCCAACAACATCATTAAATTTTTCCCAGACAAGATTTATTACATCCAACCAAATCTATGCTCACCCCATACAAATTGAAAGACACCTTCTTCTGTCCGTCATCCCCCGTATCGCTGAGGGGTGGTGTCTCAGCGGTGCACATGGCGGCTGCCCAGGCTAGAGCTGCGCCATGGGCTGATCTGATGTTGTCCACGCGACCGTTGCGGAACCGGCGCAGGCTGGCTGACTCGTAGGTTGTGACTAGGTACCCGTACATCCTGAGGAGGATAGCGTGGCATTTAAAAATCTGATCATGTCTGATCATGGTTTTCAATTGTTAGAGACTAGACAGCGCTTAATAGAGTGCCAGTATGAAATTGTAAAGTTCTACTGAAAGTAAGTAATAGTGATGCAGCTTCATCACTACTAATGCTCATATCAATGAGTCAGAAGAATTAGTACCTACCTAAGTAATTTGTAATAGTTGAAATATTATCTTTTTGACGGACGGGTTCAGTTTTGATAATTTTATAGCAAACATTTAGAACTTTATCCTCTGAAAGCCCTTTCAACCTGCAGATCAAGGTCATAACTTACTTGTAATAAGCATACTGCATGGCGAGCTGGATGTAGACGTCAGGACTGGTGCGGCACGACTTCATGAACTCGCGTCCGTAGCCGCGGTACGTGTACACCTTGTGGTCAAGGTCGGAGATGGCGCTGTGGTGGTAACGAGGGACTATAAATCTGTATTGTACTTGCGACTGCTGGGCACAAATTAAATGTGTGTAAGATTACTCTTTATCAGGATACTCGTCTCAAGAGGTCCTAACTTACCTCATGTTTTGAGTATGCCTGTCGCATCATAGCTGCTCTCAGAAACTGACGGGCCGATTTTTATGATTTCGGAAAACTCACTGTTTCCTCTAATTGTTAATTAATTGTTCTTGCGGTCAACCACCAACTTTTATTTTTAAACTAGCTTGTGCCAGCGACTTCGCCCGCGTGGATTTCGATAATTATCCCACGGGATCATACTACCGGCATAATAAGTAGCATATGTGTTAATCCAAGTTAGACACTGTCTATGTTCTAAATTTCATCCATATCCGTTCAGTAGTTTTTGCGTGAAAGAGTGACAAACATCCCTCCATACATCCTCACAAACTTTCGCATTTATAATATTAGTAGAATTACTTCTGTTGGGTTGGTTTAACGGTTTTCTTCTTGCCCTCACTCAATAAAAAATCAAGTAATACTGATATAAAAGCTAGTGGTACAGTCCATGGACACAAACTCCTCACCGATCAAGATCCCTGGCAGCGCTCTCTATAGTCCTCTGCACGTCTGGAGTGACGTTCCACTTCATAGCTTGGGGGGCTGGCAGGAGGGCAGGTGGTGGAGCTGGTCTGTCCGCCACCTCTGCCCTAGCCAGGGCTCGTTCGGCCAGGCGAACTACAGCGACACCCTCGGCTGAGCTGTGCTCGTAACACATGCCTACTGTGCCGTCTGACGAGATTATTAGCTGGAAAAGAAGGCATAATTTGGTATTTAATGACACATCTTCCGGTCGTTTCCAACGGTGCCAGTTCACATAAAAAAACTGGGAAATTATTTAGTTAATTAATTTAAGCAGCAGCGGCCCAGTGGTGGCGGTCCTGACTTACGAACAGTAAGTCGTGGGTTCGAACTCAGGTAAGCGCATTACTTTGTGGACATTATTTCATCACCGCTGCTCTCAAAACGGCGAAGGGAAACATCGTGAGGAAACCGGCATGTCTTAGTAGTTGAAAACATGTGACTTCTACCAATCCGTACTGGGCCCGTTTAGTGGATTATAGCCCATGCCTCTCTTAGAGAGAAGGCCTGAGTCCCTGCATAATGTTCCCAACATTAAAGGCTGATGGTGAATTAATTTTAAGACATGGAGGACTTACAGCAAATCAAAAAAAATGAATTCATAGTCACCAGAAAGCCAATTACAAATCCTCACGTAATAAAGAATACATTTACCCGACTGCGACGAAGCCCAAAAAGAGGGTTATTTGCAGTGTAATGTCAATTGATTTGATCTACTGTATTTTCAGCTGCTAACCGAATACTATTAATGACTGTAATCATGTATTTTTTCTGTGAACTCAATCTTTTCCCTATTTGGTTGTCAATTTAGTTGATTTTCTTATACTAGAATCAATAATGAGTCCTCACCTGTACAGTCTTATCAAACCAGCGGTTGGCAGAGTGGTACCGCGTGCCGGCGCCGTGCATAGCCCGCAGCATGGCGTTGGTGTCAGCATCCGTATCAGCGCGGTCTCCCCCTGCCTCATCCAGACACAGGATGCACAGCGCCCGGGAGATCAGCTCCAGGTTCATGCGGTTCATCTCGTCTGGGAAAATAATTGAGGTATTTCATTGCAATACGGTATATTGTTTTTCCGTTTGTAAGATGCTGAAATTATAAAAAACGTTTCGCCACACAAGGAATTTATCCTGTGTTGTGGGCGTTCACAAACATTTAAACTCACATACACAAATACGACTTGAACTGCTGCGCTGCGTGTCGCGGGTTCGATCCCAGCACGGAATAAATATTTGTATGGCCTACAGTTAGTTGTACCGGGTCTGGGTGTTTGTGTATGTGAGTTTAAATGTTTGTAAACGCAACCACGATACAGGAGAAATTCCTGTGGGCCAATGCTTTTTAGCTGTCGTGTCGTCTTTTTTATCAGAAGTTCCTTGTACACTGGGACCCCAGAAACACTTACCTTTTATAAGCTGTTCCCTGGCCCTAGCCCACTGGTCTCTGTTCATAGACGTTAGCAGGCCGACCCGGGGCGCTGGTGGTGCCCCGGCGGCATCCACCAAGGCGTGCAGCAGCTGAGCTTGCATCTCGCCTGGAGTTAGTCTCCCGCGGTCCGCTGCTTTCACTGGGATTGGATAGAACTAGGAAGGAAAAAAATACAATGATAAGAAGTTATAGCTTTTTTTTGGCGGGTGGAAAATCATCGAATAACCCCTCCCGCTCTTGGGCAGAGCGAAAGGGAGTGTCAGACTTCTACTGACTAAAAACCACCCATGTTCCTTCTTAGCCCTCTATGTCGAGGCTGCGATAACTAGTGTACAACCCGCGGCGAAGAAGTTATAGGTAGCTTGATGTGCCATTAATCTCTTGCTCGTCAGTGAAGGCTGCGAAGTTACTATTGAACCTTAATTTACTGATATTTCTGGCACAGAAACAATCGACATTTTCGACTCATTATCTGCCTAGTCTTTTCTAGTTTTATCTGATGCAGCTGAACACCAGTATTTTACATGGACTGCCTATCTGACCTCCAAAACCCAGTTAGTTGTGGTTAATACCATACACTTTGGTAAGACTGAACTAATTTACGAGTTTTTTGACTAATTCACGTTATTATAACACGTTTAAGGCTCGAGCTTTTAGGAGAGTTTATCAAAGTTAAAAACAATAGAGCCCAACAATACATTTGTAAGGGCTCCGAACGATTGTATCAGCGCTCGAAGTACATATTTTATGAATTAGTGACTAAAATAAATTAAAGAATAATGATTGATATCCTAGAATATAGTTGATGATGGCAAGATTCTCAAATAATAAAAATAAAAATAGGCGATAGACTTGCCTATTCATTTTTACTAGCGATGAGTTTTAACAATGAATGTTATTTAATAATTAATTCTATTTATATTGATAACTTAATTGGACAAAAAAAAAAAGTGGGTTATAGAGCCTAGGCCTGTGTCTCTGCAATGGGATGTTCTATGCTGATTTTGAAAACAATTTATATTATATAGACAGCTGTTTGCACAGCCTTAAAACTATGATTAATAAGTCATAGGTATCACAAACAGAGCCGGATTTGATGTCTTTCAAAGGATTAAGATGGCGAATTTGGACCCGCTATACTTAAATAATATTTTACCCTTGCGTCTGCATCTCGAAACTTATCCAACATAAAACAAAATAAGTTATTCATACCCGGGGACAGTTCCACGACTAAGTTCTGTCTACTAAGTGATAAAGTGCACCGCAGCGTTTCTAAGCGGTAACTAAGTTACAAGACCGTCTCCTAAATAATGGAGTTATTCTTGTTACGCCAGATTTACAGCAAGGCCAGCTATAATTTAATTTTGGGTAGAAATGTTTCAACCGTGGAGAATTGTTGAGAGACTGAATGACATAACGAGTGTCTTTGTTCTTTAATTGTTTAAGTTTGTTTCGAAACAGTCGATTATTGTGAAGTAAGTGCCTTTGTTTATATTGTAAAATGTGGGCCTTCAGATCCAGCCACTTTCCCAAGGACCTACCTCGGGAAATGTAGATGTGATGTATTGTTACTTAATTTGGACTGACAAACAACCAATTAACGCGTGGGCAAATGTTCATAGCGAATGCTGATATGTAACGTATCGCTTTTAGTTATTCAAATATTTTTCTGAAACGTTAGCCTCTAGCCTCATGTAATACCCTACGATAAAGATGAAAACACTATACGTCCACAAACACGAAGCCCTAAATATCGTAACAAAAATGAATCGCCTTGTGACCGCAACGAGTTACAAAATGTGGAATGGGCATCATCAAAGTCTTTTTAAAATACTCACATAGTTCCTGCAGGCGACCACGACGAGTTCCTCTGACTCCTCAGGTCCTCGCCTGACCTGCGGCAGCTCCAGCCTGTCCTTGCCGACTTCGGGGATGCGGCACACGCCCAGCAGTCGATAGAACTGTTCCATGCAAAGCGGCTGCCCCTTCTCGCGACTGGTGGCACGTTCTAGAGGAAGCTCTCCTCTGGAATAAGACTGCTGTTATAGAAGCTTTAACAAACTTTGTAGCAGTTAAGGCCTATAATTTAATCATTTCTGTAGGTACCGCACCTCATCATCGGCCTAGCCCTTTCCAAGTTGTATCGGCTATGTTGGGGTCGGCTTTCACTCCCGTTGTAATTGTCTGCCCCTCTTATATGTGTGTTACAAAACTCCCGATTTTTACAGCAAGTATTATGTAGTTAACAGTTAGTTATTCTACCTCGGTACTAACCTCACTTACTGTATCTACTAACCTAGGTACTTTGGTGTGGCAGACATTTAGAAATTTGGTTCGTTCTGAACACAATCGTGTGTAGAACGTTGGTGTTGTTCTCGTCATCACTCACCAGTGATTTGGTTATTGTTGTGCACTGACTGTCACTTAGTTTAACCCTTATAAATTCATCGTAGCCGCCTGTCTCTACCTGTCCATCCATATTTCAAAGACATTTTACTCCGAGACTGCTGTCGAAAACTTGCCTTTTCTTAGATATTTATTATCTCCATGGTCATGTTCCAACTGAACCTTGGCTGCTACTTACCTGTCAAGCATCTCCTTATAGTCCAGCAGATCGTCGATGAACAACGCACCCAGGTCAGCCACCTCCTCCATCTTGGCGAAGTGGCGGCGAGGGAACACCATGCCAGGGTTGGAATTGATGGGCAGCGGCAGCCGCACCTTCAGATACATGTCGTCTAGCCACCAATCTGTCACCTGAAACAAGACATCTGGGTTAACAGCTTGTAGAGAGAGAATTTAGAAATAAAAATCCAATTTGCACACACACATACACGTAGGAGAAATACGAAAAGATAAAAGGGAGAAATGTGTGCTCACAGCTACGCCAAACTGGATCAGCAGTTAGTATCTACGAGTAGTGGAGAGACGACTAAGTTTTCAAACTCAAGTTTCTTTTAATAAGAGTGATAAAATGTTGATGAATGAAGAAGGAGCAGAAAACCATAAGAAAAGACGGAAAGATTTTGTGAATAATATATATGAAATAAAAGGAAGTAAATTATAGTGCGAGACTTGAGATGATTCTATTGTGAGAATGGGCCGAAAGACAGGGTGCAGTAACATTTGGTGATATCCCAACCTCCACATTTTTTTCGGTCGCAGTAACGTACAAAATAGATATAAGGCCCACCTTGATTCTTACCCGCTATGAGAGGACAACCATACAACCCTGACAGGTTTTATGAGTCGGTTGGACGCCGAGACTATATAACGGTTAAGATCTATGTTTGCTTATGTCCACTCCCTTTTTTTATTCTCACAAACACAAATCACATTTATTCCTTCATATTATCCTTTACTATCTCGCGTACTTCCTCATCCATCCATCCATCTTATCTTTAATACCTCTTTGTGCATTCAGTGTAATAACTATGCCAATGCGCTCCTATCCTTCTCCACTCCTCTTCTTCTCCTTTCATATCAGTTGACGCGATGTGATTAACCCTACAAAAGTAAGGCTCTAAAATTATTGAAATAAAACTTGTTTATAAATTAAAATATATTTATTGACTACTTATCACTATAACAAACGCTACACAATTTTATTAACTTTATTGATTTATATAACTTATTCATATTGGTCGTACGTTTCAGTGGGACTCAAAAAGAATATAGTCCTCCCCTGTTTACGCATCTTCCCAAGTTCCGTGGTTGGCTGCTCCATTTTTTTTCTTCTAAATGATGGGGAAGGATTGTAGTTGTTTCCGAAGAAAGCAGGGCGTCTCGTCATCCTCATACTCTTCATATAGTTATTATCAAACATGAAATCCATTGGGCCACGTCTGTCTTTCAAAAACTTCGGCCTCAAAGTTGTATGCCATATTGGCATATCCAGCACATTGTTTACTCTTGCTCTGTTCGATACCATCCGTCGAGTGTTCTGTCCTGAACGTCCGTTCTTGAACAGAAGTTTGGGCTTAATTTTGCGTTCCAATCTTTTTGCTGGGTTGTCTATAGTATCAAATCTCGGTACTAATGTTTTATATTTTGGAATTAAATGCTGGGGCACGCGGAACATTGGGTATCGTTTCGTTGTTTTTTGTAAAACGCTTCGTGGTGCCACATAACGATATTGTGACATAAAGTCTTGTGAGTTAATGGTCTTTACCGCCTTTCTTCTGGTGCCTATTTTCATTTGTTTTATAGCTGTTTGGACATTTGGTTCCTTTATTTTCGCAGCATATGGATTCATATCCTCAAAAGAATGCAAAAGTGTTTCTTTCTGTGGACCAATTCTCTTGAAGTTCTTCGAAAGAAATTTCGAATGTGTATTTCGGTTTATTTCTAAAGGTCCATGCGTATTTCTTTTCTTTCCTGATATAGAAAGTGGTTTTTTATTACCTTCAAAAGTCAAAAAAGGTTTTCTTTTTATTTCCTTCATTGGCAGTATTTTCTTTTTCTTATTTACTACAATAGCTTGTGTTTTTTTTTTTTTAGTTTTAAGTGATGCTGCAATGGTGTTGGTTGTAACCGTTGAATTAGCAATCTGGTTGAAATAATTGTAATGTGTAATGTTTTTTGCTTTTGCTTTATTATTATCCATTATTGACGGTAAATTCCATTTATTGTGTATAATTCTAGGAGAGTTCTTGTTAAGAACCAATGAGTATCTATTTATGTCAATAATTGAAGGTGATTTTTTTTTTCTGTCAAGGTTTGACAGTGTGGTGGGTAAGTTGGCATTGCCTGTCGTTGCATTGGAGTTTCCGTTATTGTTAAATATTGATGCTGAAATCCATGGCTTGTTAGTGGTTGAAGAAAGATTTTCGTTATCAAACAATTCATTTTTATCATTCTCACCCATTGAGGGTGTACTCCTATTTTTATTATTTGTTGGCAATAAATTCAAGTTATTATTACCAGAATTTGAGGACGAGTTAAGCGTTGGAGGTGTTTCCCTATTAGCTTCAAGTACTTGAGGCAAATCGCTATTGATTTTCTTCACGTTTGAATTGTTGTTAGTGACTTGAGTAATTAAATTTCTGTTATTTTTTTGTAGAATGAAACTTCTGTTATGATCCTGATTTTCGTCATTTCCCAATGGCTCCAATGGCTTTTGATTAGCTTTCATGGCCACAGAAGTTCCATTTATCACTAATGGTATTGAATTTATATTAAGTTCTATTGGTACTGGAATGCTGTTCATTTCTATCGACACCGGGTTTCTATTAATGTTCATCTTCATTAAATTTTCATTTATTCCCATGCTGCTAATATTCATAATTGGGATTGGGATAGAATTTTCACTATTTACCATCGATTGTAGATTTCCGTTGGTCCCCGTCGGCACTTGGTTTCCATTTATTCCTATGTCCCTAATCCCCATCGACCCCAAATTCCCATTATTTCCCAACGGCATTGGATTTCCATTCATTTCTATTACCGCTGGATTATTAGTAATATCCATTGGCATCATATTACTTTTAATATTCATCGTCATTGAATTTCCATCAATTCTCATTGGAGCCCAGTTTCCATTCGTTCCTACCAGTGCCGAATTTCTAGTGATATCCATCATCAGGGAATTCCTATTAATTTCCATAGGCACTGGATTTCTAGTAATATCCAATATCAGTGAATTTCTATTAATTCCTATTGGCTTATATTTTTCATTCATTCCCATCGGCGCCGAGCTCCCAATAATTTCCATCGGTGCTAAGTTTCCATTCATTCCAATCGGCGCTGAATTAGAATGAATGCCTATTGGTGCATTGCTTTGATTTATTTCCAACGGCACTGCATTCCCATTCATTCCTATCGGCAGGTTTCTATTATTTACCATCGGCGCATAATTTTGATTCATTCCAACCGGCGCAAAGTTTCTATTCCTTTCTATCAGCACAGAGATAATATTCTTTGTCATCGGCATTGAGTTTCCATTAATGTTCGTCGGCGCATAGTTTTCACTCACTGCCGTCGGCACTGAATTTTCACTATCGCCCATCCGTGTAAACTGTCCATTCGTTCCCAGCGGCGCTAAGTTTCCATTAATACCCACCGGCGCATAGTTTCCATTCGTTCCCATCGGCAAAGAGTTACCATTCATAACCATCGGTAAAAAATTGCCATTAATAACCATCGGCGCAGAGTTTCTATTCATTTCGATCGGCGGTGAGTTTTCATAAATAGCCATCCGCTCATAATTTCTATTTGTTCCTAGTTGCGCTGAATTCCCATTCATTCCCATCGGCGAAGAGTTTCCATTTATTCCTATCGGCGAAGAGTTTCTATTAATGTCCGCCGGTGCCAAGTTTTTATTCATTTCCATTGGCGCAGAATTTCGATTTATTTCTATCGGAAGTGGATTTCCATTTATTTCAATCATAGGAGGTGAATTCCCGATAGTTCTTATCTGAGGTGAATTAATATTAATTTCAAGTATTGGATGAGAAGTTCTGTTAATTTCTGAAGAATGGGGTATTGGAACAACTTCAATGGATTGGTTCAAATTCGTATGCTTTGGTAATTTTAGGTTTAAATCCTTTTCACCAGGATCTTGGTTTTTTGTAAGTATCATTTGTTGAGCCTCCGAATTTTTAACTGCTCTTAGTTTCGTTTTGGACTGCGAAATATTGCTTTCACTTTCTTTTGTAGCATTAGAATGATTAATAGCTGGAACTTGAGAATGCGTTTTATCGTCAACTTGATTTTTTAAAACAGTATTGAGAATAGGATCACCGATGTATTTAAGTATTTCAAGTTCTTCTTTACTTATTGGCTGATAAGTGTTGTACTTTATATTTTTCGTGCAAGCAGTTGTAGTGGGAAATAGATTGTGCGGTCTATTTACACGAGAGCTTAATATTTTCTTTCTTAAAATTTTACCATTTATTTTCCCCTCATACACCAAACTTTCCACATTTGGAAAAAAACTTTTGTAATTGCTTTGATACTTCGTTCCTTCTTTTACTTTAGTTCCATTTATATTTGTCGGGTATGTTTCTAATTTTGCTTTATTACTTGATACTAGTAAACGTTTTTGGACTTCTGGTTTCAAATAAACAGTGGTTTTGTTAACAGGATATAATTGAGTAACTTTAGAATGACTCAATGTCGGTCTACTAATGGCTGAAAATTTCTGTTTACCGTTACTATCGCTACTAATTTTGATACTTTCGGTGGCGTTATCCACAAACGTTTTATAATGTCTTCTATTGAGAACGTCTTTAGTTACATTAATTTGGTTTAGAGCTATTTGTCTTGTATGAATATCTGAAAGGCTCTCCGGAATTATGGACGACGTATTTTCAAATTGTGATGTCAGCGTTAGACTAGTGCTGTCAGTGGCACTTGTAGTACGATCATTGTTAATTGTAACATATGGCGGTAATTTTTTTTCGTTTATTGTCAATATTTTTTGTAAACTTTGTACTTTATTTGTAATGTCTTGATTTTTATTTAAGTATTCAATATTCTTCTCTGCGCCATCTGAAGGGCTGGTAGATAAAAGTTGCTTGTTTTTGGTGGATGTAGTAACATCACTAACATCATAATTTGTAGCGTTTCTCATTTGTAGTTCATGTACGTGTTCTTCAGTTTCTTTCTCTGTTTTCAATATTTTTGACGGAATTTGTGTGATTGGTAATTTTGTCGTAGACAGGTCAGGTACATTTGTATTGGTTTTTACATATTCTTTCGTAATTAGAGTATTAATATAACTATGTTGGTTCTCTCTTTCGTCGTCTGCAAAGCTGATTAAATAGTCTTCTATTCGATGTTGTGTAGTAATGTCTAAATCTTGAATGACAGATTTCGATGTTTTGAATTCATCAATTATTTTTTTTCTAAGACATAGTATGATTTCTTGGCCTAAAATCATTGAGATGTTAGAGGGATATAATATGTTAGTGCAGATTTTTAAGATTTCCAAATCATTGCCGAGTTTATTTGTTATTTCTCTCGAGATAATTTTATTTGTATTTTGATTTCCCTTGTATATTTCTTTATCAAGTGTGCTAGTAGATTCAACTCTATCAACAAATAACGTTGAATCCCCTGAGAATTTATTTTGTCCAAGACTTTCATATTCTGTATTGGGAAATGGTGTGGTAACAATACCATAAATATCAATAGCAGTTTGGTATTTGGCTGTACTGTTGTTCGTTATAACGGTCGAAGTTTTAGCATCAGTCACAATCGTAGACGTTGCATTATTGTTCTGTTGTGTTAAAACCTCATTCAGTTCTCCCATTAAATCACTGTTATATGAGTCAAAAAAACTGAAAGTTTCGTTTTTAATTACTGATTCGGTTAACACATCACTTGAATTAAGCATAACTTTGTTTAATATTTCACCAGTGTCTTTTATCGATTCGTTTTCAGGTTTCGACATATCTTCATCTAGAATCATTTCTGAAAAGGGTGCTTCCGTATTAGAAGCTGCCACTTTACTAAAACTGATGATGTTTCTTTCTGTATACTTAGTTTCAGGCTTAAATTTAGATGACTCTTGTTCTATTTCATGAGACAGTAGGCTTTTATTACCATGAGTATTAAAAAGCCTCCTCCCGTCTAGTAATATACCTTTGCTAGTGGTGTTAAGTATTACTACCACAGCTGTTTGTTTGTGGATTCCTTTTCTTATTTTATCTTCACTTTGTGTTTTATTATTTTCTAAAGATACATGTTTTGTATTATGTTTTTCGCTAAATAAACTTGATGACGTAAACATTTCCATATTCTTTATTCCTGTAACATTGACAGGTTGTATTTTAGTATATTTATTCGTTGTGGTTAATGTGACAGTATTATTTGTCCTATTAACATCATTTTTCTTTTTGACAGTGTCATGAAACTTATGTACACTTGTTATGTTTTTCTCACTCGTAAGCTTCATTAATAATTGGTTTTTTAACTTCCGCAGTTGTCGTTTACTAAGTTTTTTTCCTTTCAGCAAGTTCTTGATGATTATACCCTTTTTTTTGCGTATTAACTTTGAAGTTTTGTCTGTATTATTTTTATTCAAGGTCGCTTCAGATTTGACTGAATTATTTTTGGCACTCCCCAATGCTCTTAAGCCGACTTCCAAGTCTTCTTGAACCTCGTGTAAGGTATTATTAACCCCGGTCGTGTATAATCGCGTATTTTCTGTATGTCCTGCCCCTGGCAATGATAATATCGCTCCATACGATTTTTTTAAAGCGTCTGTCGGGCTTTTGTTTCCATTTTTCGTACATTTTGTACTTTCTGTTAAATCTTCCATGTGAATTGATGTAATATTAGTAATTATGTGTTCTCCAGTAAGAGTACCAGGCATAAGGCTTTTATGTTTAAGACTGGTAAAGTTCTTATAAGTTGTAGTTGTAGTAGCATTAGAACTGGTTGTATTAACTTGGTCCAATTGTAGTTCTTCATCAATTGTTGTATTCCCTACAAATGATTTTCGTGTTTTCGTATGTTTAGGAAATTTTCTTCGCTGTGGAGTTTTCCCAGTTGGATTCCATGACAGTTTTTTTAGAATTTCGGTAATTCGACGTACATCTTCATTTGTGACGTTATGCGAACTTCGAGTAGTGTTTATTATACCAACGTTGTCCATTTTATTCCTTAACGTTGTTGTTTTGTAATTTACAGTTACATTTCCAAACTTTAGTTTTGGTTTTAATAAAGTGTTTTGAATATAATAATCAGCAGACTGATTAAAATGAATTGCTTCTGGTAATCGTAATTCTTTTCGTTTATGTATCACTGTTTCCTTTCCATCAAGTATTGAAAATTTGATTCCGTCTTTACTCGCTTCAACTCCTATACGAATGTTCAGTTCCATCGCAATCGGTTTCTTTAAAGTTTTTGTACGATTCATATTTGATTTTTCAGTAGTAGTAGTGCTTATAGGTGATGTTTTTGTGTTTTCCGTCACATGAGAACTGAATGGTTTATTTACAATACTGTTTTCTTGTATACTAGATTCAATAGCAAATGATGTTGTGCTAGCATTTTCGCTTCTTGCGTTAAATATTAATTCAGTTATATCATAAACTGGTGTATTTTTGCTTTCATCAGAGTTAAATTGTTTAGTTTTTACTAATTCGCTCGTCGTTGGCACTATTGAGGTCTCTGTTTCTTCCTTAAGTAACGTATAGCCGTTATATTTTGTCGTTTCATTAGCTTTATATATTGGTCCAGTAATAGTTGTGTTAGGTCCTGCATTTGACGGAGTTGTTTGTAATGCTTTTATGTAAGTGTGTTGTGTTGTTCCTATGTAAGGACTTTCCAGTACTTGCTTGACGGCCATGTCTGATTTGGTTAATTGCTCACTGTTTGTAGTATTTTTCATTACTTCTATTGAGCCCAAATTGGCGGGTGTCGACTCTCTTAAATTTGAGTTTACTGATTTTGTTGTGAATAAAGTCGATTCTTTTGTTCTCATGTCTGATGTTGTTAGTTGCTTATTTATCGTAAAATCTTGCATTATCTCGTTCGAACTTAAAGTAGCAGGCGTCGAAAGTGGTAACTCTGTAATCATTAATTCTGGGATGAATAAACTTAACTCTCTTATGTTCTCGTCATTCTTTATGTCTTTGATTTCAGGTTTTGAATCCGTAGTGAAAAGTTTTTCTGTATTATTTTGTATTATTGTTTGAGAATACGACAAGTTATTTGAAATAAGGGTCTCCAGTGTTGACTTCTCAGTTGTAGTGATTATTCCTGCAGTGCTAAGATCAGTATTTTGTTTTGCTTGGATGATTTCATGCGAGTAATTTACCACAATGTTTTTTGTACTAGATTCGTTTCTCAGCGTTAAAGTGAAACCGTCATTTCCATAATAAACAAAGTCTTCATAACGCGATTCATCCTTCGTAGTTGTTTCTGTATCCATGGAGGTAGATGTAAGTTTATCTGTTGTAATATTGTCATCTTGTTGTAATATTGTCGATACTTCTTCGTCTAATAGTTGGTTCACGGATGACCCTTCTTGTCCCAATGATTCCGAATGATTTTTCGGTACTTTTATTTGATTTTCCGAGAGTTCATCACAAATCCTCTCCATTTCTGATTCAGTTGATGTATCAAAAGTGCCGTGCAATGCTACAGTCTCTTCAATTTCTGACTTGTTCTGAAACTCTTCGATTACGTTTTTGCAAAACAGTTTGTATTTGACTAACTCTTCTTGTGTCAATGCTTTTAAATATTTTTTCATGGATAGTGCACCTATCCTCTCTATTTCCGAATTATTTGTTATTACAGGTGTGTTATTTGATGTTACGGTCTCTTCATTTTTCAACACTGTCTGTAAAGTATCTTTCTCAACTTTTAAATATAAAGTGTGATTTGTGAATGGTTTTTTAGTCGTTAAATTCATAATTTCTAGTATCTCACTTGACACACTCTCGTAACTACCCGTTTTCGCTTCATTATAAATAGATGTGTTTACATAATTAGTATTTTCTTTAATATGAACGGGTTCCGATTTTAACTTAATTTCATCTTTTTCCATCATGAGAGCCTCATTTGCAGATAGAATTTTTGATATTTCGGGCGCATTGTTTTCAAAAGTTTTACCTGTAGTATCATAAACAGTTTGTATATCAACTGATTCAGTATTTTGAATGACGTCACTTCTATTAAATTCTGGATTACTAATTGTTACTGAATGTTTAATTAAAGTTGGGATCAATGTTGTATAAGTCTCAAGAAAAGTTTTACTGTACGGTTCAGTGCTAATTTCTGTGTAAGACAACTGTGTTGATTGATTATTTTGTTTGTCAACTGTATCACTACTCTTTGTAAGGTTTTCGGAATATTTGGATACAATTTCTGATTGCAGTATTAGTTCAGTACTCGGGACACTTTGAGTGGAAATTATACTTGGAAATGTATTATAAAGTTTATAAGCCTCCTCTATGTTAAATTCTGTTGTCATTTCGAGTTCCTGTTCGGGTGTAACCGTATCTATACTTTTCATAGTTATTTCAGTATCAGTACCATTATGTAACAAAGTGAAAACGGTGTCTTGAATATTAGTTATAGTCTCGAAGGCAGTTGTCTCATAATTTTGTGTGTTAGTATTAGTGCCAGGATTTGTATAAACTATACCGGAAAACGTACTATTAACTTTATTAGAAGTTTCTTTGTAAAATTCTGTTGCCATTCGATGTTTCACTTCAGTCGGTAGTCGTAACACATCTGTACTTTTGATTGGTATCTCATTGTCTGTATCTTGTGTACTGACCGTATTCTCTTCAGTATTCACTGGTAAAAAAGTTGTCTTATAACTTTGTTCATTAGTTTTGTATTTGTTAGTTTCAGTGCCAGCATTTGTACAATTTTTAGGTTGGCCCTCTTCAAAAAAATCATTCAATATACCAAAATCCATGTCGTTGTAATCTTTGTTCAAATCTTCAGTAGATTTAAATAATGTTGTTTCTATTGTAGACGTTTTCATAATGGCATTTTTTGTAACATGCGTGTTTAATTTTTGCCCAGTGTGGTTAAAAGGTTCCTCACCCGTTACATGAGAAGCAAAATAACTTATTTGTTCTTCTTTGGTTGCTGTAGCTGTTCCTTGTACACCATCATAAATTGCTTGGTTAGTAGAATTAAGCGTTGAATGTAATATTATCGGTTCGAGTTTCATATCTATTGCGATATTCTGAAATGTTGTTTCAGTAGTTTGTTCTAAAATTTTGTTTGTTTCAGGTAATCCCGAAGTGAAAGTTTTGGATTCTGTGTGGTGTACTACGTCATCGAATATGGACACATTAGAAGCAAAGGTACCCAGTGGTTTGGCCTTGGTTATTCTATCAATAGTATTTATACCCTCTACATCATCATGCTTGAGTGATTCTGTAAAGCCTAGTGTAGAAAGATTTGTTGACAATTCGAGTGTCGAATTTGTAGTAACATTCCAAAATGTTGTTTTCATTGTGGTGTCTGAAATGTTGCTTGCTTCAGAAAATTCTAAAGTGGAGGATTTCGTGTTTGTTAGATCATAAGGCGCCTCAACCATTTTATGAGAAGCAAAGGCATTCATCAGTTCTTCTTTGGATGCTGCATCAATTTCTTCTATACCATCATAAACTGCTTGGTTGTCGGATTTTGTAGAATTAAGTATAGAAAACGCTGTTAAAGATTCGAGTGTCGTATTTGTTGCAACATTCTTTAATTTTGTTTTCGTTGTTGTTTCTGAAATTATATTTGTTTCAAGAGATTCTAAAGTTGTTCTCTCTGTTTGCTCATTAATCTCGTCAACTTGTACATAAGATTCAATGGCACTCATTGGTTTTGCCTTAGTTACTGGTACTCTGTTAATAATATTTGTACCTCTCATATTATCAAGAAATGTTTGATTTTTCGATTTTGTGAAATCAACTGTTGTTAATGCTTCGGGTGTCGTGTTTATAACAACATTCAGAATAGTTGTTTCTGAAATGTCATTTGTTTTTAGTAATTGTGAAGAGAAGGTTTTTGTTTCAGTTTGTTCATGAGGCACATCTACCATTATATGAGAAGCAAAGTTAATCACTGGTACAACTTTGGTTACTGTATCAGTAGTTTCTATTCTATCTAGTGTGGTATCTTTTTTAATATCTTTAAAATTGGTTTTTATTGTTGTTTCTGAAATGATATTTGTTTCAAGAGGTTCTAAAGTTTCTTTTGTTTCTGCTTGCTCATTAAGCTCGTCAACTTGTCTATGAGAATCTATGATACTCATTGGCTTTGCCTTAGTTACTCTAACACTATCAATAATATTGTGTGTGCCTCCCATATCATCAAGAAATGTTCTTTTTTGCGATTTTGTAATATCCATTGTTGTTAATACTTCGGGTGTCGTATTTATTACAACATTCTGAATAGTAGTTTCTAAAATGTTATTTGTTTCTATAAATTGTGAAGTGAGGGTTTTTGTTTCAGTTTGTTCATGAAGCACATCAACCATTAAATGGGAAGCAAAAGGTCTCGTTGTTTCTGCAATTGTTACTCTGTCAGTAATTTTTATTCCTTCCGATTTCGATATTGTTAACGGTTTGAATGTCGTACTTGGTGCGATATTCTGAAATGTAGGCGTAATTGAGAATTCTAAAATGTTTTCAGTCGCAGTGGAATCTGAAGTAAAGGTTCTTGATTTTTTAGGCTTTACTATGTCTTTTAATATTGACCCACCTAAAGTAATATTTTGTCTAAATTCATTCATATTTTCATTCAATTTGTCAGTTGATATCACATTTGTTATTGAAGTACTAACACTGGTTTTGCTTTCTTCTATTGCAAATGTTTCATTCATGGGTTCACTTTCAACTATACTTTTTGCGACATTTGTAGAATATAGAATAATTGACGATTCAGACATATTTTGAGCTGCATTTAAGGCCTGCTCTCCACCATAAACAGAACTGTTGAACATTGGATTCAGAGTAGACAAATATGCCGATGTTGTCGTATTATTTGCAACATTTAATAAATTCAAACGTGGAGGATAAAGTAATGTTGTTTCTGTACTTTGCTCTGTAGATAAAATCGTCGTACTGCTATTATCGCTGACTTTTATAATATGATGTCCAAGTAAATATGTATCGTAATCATTTCGATTTATTTCTAAATCCGGCATCGAAGTTTTGCCAGTAATAAATTGTGGT
This sequence comes from Diarsia rubi, assembly GCA_932274075.1. NCBI lineage: Eukaryota > Metazoa > Arthropoda > Insecta > Lepidoptera > Noctuidae > Diarsia > Diarsia rubi. Next base: position 756,610 of record OW026420.1, on the reverse strand, counting down.
GTTGTTACTTCCGACAATTTGTCAGTTTCGTTTAGTGTGAATGCCACTGTATTAATATTATTGGCTACAATTGAATTTTGCAGAACATCAATAGTGTACAAATCTGTGTTTATGTCATTATTTATTGAAGAAGATTCAATTTCATAAGGTTTCTTGAGCATAAATACTGTATTAGTTCTTGAAGTGGATGTTTGCCGTAGTTCATCTTCAGTTTCGTGCTTTACTTGCGGCATTAGCAATGTGGTACCCAACGATTCATTTTTTTCTTGTTTGTTACTAGTTTCGTATTCTTTAAACATCGTCGTAGTTTTTACTATATTTTGTAGTGCATAGTTTTCAATGCTTGCATCTTTACTGTATTCAAAAAACGGCAGTGAACTTATCGATGTTTGATGAAGTTTTTCTTCTTGATCTTTAATATCCGTTGCGGTACCAAAGTTGATAGAATTGTGCTTAGTAGTTTTGTCGTGTTGTATTTCTGCTTTTAATATAGAATCCGTCCACGTTTCAAAAGAGTCAGTTCTATCTTTTGTTTGATGAGTTTGCGAATAGGTTTTTGTTGTTTGTTTTGACACGAAATCATTAAGCAATACAATAGCCTGAGTAACTTCTCCAAGTTTGTTAGATTCATTAGGAACTGGTACTTGAATGTCATTCTCTTTAGCATTAATTTGATCAACGGTAGTATCACTTTGCTTTGTTGTAAAAACTGTGGTTAAATTGTCTTCCTTTTTTTCATCTTGACCTGTGGTAGATATATTATGATGTGTGGTATCATTTAATTTATGTTCATACTGATTTACTAGGATTTTAATCAGTGTAACAGTATTTTTATAATTTTCATCAAAAAACTTTGGCTGTGTCATAAAATCATGAATTATTTCTCTATTACACTGTGGAACTGTAGTACCATTTTTACAACAAATATTTGTTAAATCAGTATTATTTTTTATTATTGTTACTTCTGTATATATCTCTATAGTATTACGTATACGAATTAATTTAAACACTTTTATCTGATTGTTTCGATCACTTTCAGTTAAAGATATGTAGATGGATTTTAAATTACACTCTGAAATAATCTCTGCTTTAAAAGCTTGATTCTTTTCTTTACGTTTTTGATCGTGCTCGGTGCTTATAATGTCTATATCTATCGTCGATTTTTTATAAAGTACGCTATTTAAATCGTTTTCATCAATGTTGTTTCTTCGTGAAGATAGTTCTTGCTTATCAAGGTACACAGTCAGTATGAATATAAGGATATTTTGGAAAGCCCTTTTCAGCTGCGGCGTTCCTTTACCAAATAGATTATACTTTCTTAATCTATATTCATGGAGATCTTTTGTTTGTATGAGTGTTTTATATAACAGTTGTTCCAGTCTTGATGTCGTTGATTGTTTCACAGCCGGAGACTTATCACTATCGTCTCTTTCACTGACTTTTTCATTTTTCTCATCTTTCCCGCAGTGAGTATGATTGAGAAACTCGTCTACCTCGTCGACGATAAATTTATAAGTACGATTAGTCAAATCTTGTTTTAAATTAAAGCATGTATTATTATAAATGTTTTTATACAATTCGAATACTTTACCCTCTTTGTCACTAGACTCGTTGAGATCTAAAGCATGGTTGACAACATAATTAACTTCTTTTGCTTTTAAAGTTTCTCGCATGCAAATGCAGAGGCTTCGCAACAGTTTGAGCGTTACTTGGAGTAAATGTTCGTCATTTATCGCGGCGTCCACCAGCTCTAGGATCTTTTTCAACAGTGGGCTGTCACTGATCGCAAGTGAGTTCTTGAGTTGTATCAATCCGTTAGTTCGAAGCACTTGAGTTACGAGGCACAGAAGAATTATTATACTCTTGGTTTTCATTTTAAGTAGGAAGTTGTAAAGGCGTCATGTTGGAAGGGTTGAGCGCGGCCGAGTAGCACGAACAATGGTGTTGACGTAACCTTGTTTTGGGTTGTCGCGGAAATCTTCAACAACTCTGATAAGCGCTTTCGCGTGAGTTTCGTTTTGTCTACACCACTCTAAATGTTTTAGATATGTTGAAGATAATATTGAGTTTTGAATAAAGGAAGTTTTAAAACACATGCGTGTTTACATGAGCAGACACATCGTATTTCGGTTTGTTAATCACAACACAAGGTATCGTGCTCATGTAACCACGCACAAACCAACAAACAAAGTACCATAAAGTCCTTTGTTATTTTTAACACAATGCAATGTTATTCGTAATAACTTAGGTAGGTGGCTATAATCGTTTTAGGTACCACTTATTCAACTTTGAATAATTCCTCACTTTCGCGGAATATTCGGATGTGCTGTTGAAGAGATATTGCTTAAATCACACTTTGTAAATATACTTAGGCCAGTAATAGACGACGGTATCACCTATTAGGTGAACTACACACCTCAATGAAACTCCGCCACAAACCGCGCGAGCTCCACCATCTGCTGGCTCACACCTGCCTATATCTTACCCAGTTGTCCATCTCCTTCTGTCTATCCGTGAGCGACTCCTGCAGACGCGGGCCCAGCTCCTCCATGAAGCCCCGCACCAGCCCGCGGGAGTGCTCCAGCGCCTGCTGGCTCACCACCACGGAGACAAACTCCAGGTACTGTTCCATCGTCGTCTCCAGCTCCGGGACTGGCAGCTTCGGCAGTTGGACATTCTGGAAGAAGATCGTTGGTTAGTGAACTGTTTATTTCTTCATGTTAGCTTACATAAGTTAGGGCACGCCACGATAGTGGCGGTAAGTCCTCTCTTTGAGGAGTGGCTAGAGAGGCGCCACGGCGCCCTCACCTTCCGTCTGACGCAGGTCCTCACCGGACACGGTTGTTTCGGGAGGTACCTGCACCGAATCAGGCGGGAGGAAACGCCCGGATGCCACCATTGTGAGGATCGGCCGGAGGACATGGTGGAGCACACAGTGGAGGTGTGCCCCGCTTGGGCGGAGCCCCGCCGTGTTCTCGTAGCGGCGATCGGCGGCGGCGACCTCTCGCGCCCGGCCCTGGTGCAAGCCATGGTCCGGGGCGAGGAGGAATGGGACGCCGTCGCCTCATTCTGCGAAGCAGTGATACTAGCGAAGGAGGTGGCGGAACGCGAGAGGGAGAGAACCTCTCGTCCCAGCCGCCGCGGGAGGCGCTCCGGGCGTCGGGGGTCCCGCGATGACCTCCGGCCACCGTAGACGCGGGTCTGTGGACGGTGAGTGATGGGCTAACTCGCCGTCCGTCCGTCTCACGACGAAAACAGGGCGTGTCGACGGCGCGTTCGTGTTCCACGCGCGCCTCAAAGAGATGTCAGCAACATGGGAGGGGCCTGAAAGGGCCGACGCCCGTTGGGGCCGCGGGTTGTCCACAGGTTATCGCGGCCTCGACATAGAGGGCGAAGAAGGAACATGGGTGGTTTTTAGTCAGTAGAAGTCTGACACTCCCTTTCGCTCTGCCCAAGAGCGGAAGGGGTTATTCGATGATTTTACACCAACCAAAAAAAAAAAAAAAAGCTTATATAAGTTAGTGGCCGTTGTTGGTCAGTCTTAGGTAGGAATAGGAACCGTATATTTAGCGGGCGTTGCCAAAATATTGTTAAACTTGAGTTAAAGGTTTGAATCTTAAATCAATTTGTTAGGGATTCTAGTGTTGAAGTTTTTAGAACCTGGTTTCGATTGCTGTTAAACGAGGTTTGCCGTGGTGGTCGCCTCAGTGTACTCACACGTTACTTAAAATATTATGCTTTATTTTTCATTATATCATCAATTGCTTGTAGACTTATAGCATCCGTATTGGTGACAGTAGACTATTGATCTCACCTGAAAGTCCTCGTCGTCTGACCCATACACCTGGGTGCTGAGCCAGCGCTTCGGCAGCGACAGCAAGGACTCGCCCCATGCTGCAACAAATACATATGCTTAGAATAAAGTTTTTATAGTACCAGCTGCGCCGAGAAGGGAAAATAACTTCCTATCCTGAAGTTGATATGACTGTCTAATGACATGAAATTACATTTTGTAACGTCCAGATTAAGTCTAGACTAATGAGCAGTAGTTCTTCAACAAGTAGCTATATTACTCCGTACGTAAGTCCACGGGACAAAATAATACAAAATTGGTTAGTCATCACATCATTGGCTGATAAGCCAAAAGACTCCCACTGCAAATGATAGGCCACTCCCAATTTATATGTCGTCACTTGAACAGCACTATATTTTATACGTCGTCACTTCGTCTGTGGTTATTTTTAATAATAATATTTATAAGTGAGGGGTCATTTTCTATTCTTCTCTTTACAAGGCCACGTTTATCGCGTCTCCACGAGTTTCCGAGTCAGCGATAGGAAACTTATTCTAGACAATAAGTGTGACCGTTATCAGCCGGATGTGTTGACTGCGTTCTATACTCTTATCAACGTTGAAGAATCTTATTAGCAGTGGTATAAAAATGGAAATTCAATTAATCGAACGTGATGATTTACTCGTCTTGTTTTTCTTTCGTCTAGTTTTCTTCTTGCACGGGTCCCATGGAGCATAGGGATTATGAAAAATAGGACAATAATTAAAACTTTTGTTAGGGTCTGCCCTAGCATCTGTAGCGATGGCAATGGACGATTTAGTAACGGAAGCAAAAAATACCTTAGAAGTATAAAAGTAAATATCAGCCACCTATAAATTGACTGCGGCAAAACTTAATATCATTTAAGCTATACTATTCTCTGCTTCAGTTTCCAATAAGCCGCGGGTTTCAGATCCCTCTAATTACCTAACATGTTAACGATCAAACATAATGGTATAACAGTATCTTACAATGTTGTGTCATCCCCTCAACCGTTACTAACGCGATTGTTGACTCCTCAGCATCTGTTCACACAAGACGGGGTGGTAATTCAATTAAAGGGGTGCAGACTACCCTCACGAGTTATGTGTTATATTCAAAATTACCCGCAGAGTTTATTAAAAATAACGTTTTTCATACATTTTTAAGTGAAAGCTTTATTCTAAAGTGTGGTTTATATATTTTTGTTTTTGGGAGTTTGGAAAATATGAAATCAAAGTTAATAAGTTTTCCTAACACGTGGGATTTCTAAAAATTAGGTCGAGAAAAAAGGAGCGTTAGGAAGAACAAGAGTCTGCCACTCCCTTCTGCTCCGTCTAGGTAGAGTATTTTCATTCATTGAAATTTTTGTATGTGTTCAAGTGGTTTTATACTACGTGTTGATAATTTATGGTGCCACATTGTCAAATCAAACTTCAAAAATAACTGGCGATACAGCTAGATTTAGTTTAGGTACCACTCCCAAGAAAGCAGGTTTTTTTTTTTAAACGTTGCCCCACACTAGGAATTTCTCCTGTATCGTGGGTGCGTTCACAAACACATTTAAACTCACATACACAGACACCCAGACCCGAAACAACTATCTGTAGGCCATACAATTATTTGTTCCGTACGGGGATCGAACCCGCGACACGCAACGCAGCAGTTCAATCGCTCAGCCGCTGCGCCAATCGTGTCGTCGTACGTTGCCTTTTCCCATTTTTTCTTCTTTTACCCTGGATCTATTTAATTAGAGTTTGGTAACAGTCCTGTACCCAGTTGTTACTACCAAGATGTTAGAAAAATCTACCTATCTCTATAACTTAAAAAAAAATATAAATAAACTCAGCCGCACTTCGGTTGTAAGTGTTCATTTTACTTGCAACGCCCCCCGCCACCCCCGGGAGTAGTTCGGCCATATTAAGAGTTAGTGGCAATATCCTCTGAGGGACGCAGCTGCGAGACTTAACGGCCGAAGTATGTACGTGATCGGCAGGGCTGAGGGTAGGACGGTAGTTTACTTGGTTTAGATGTCTCTCTCAGAGGCTGAGGAACGAGGTAAGTGGGTTGAGGGATAGTGGTGGGGTTTTGGTGAGTTCGATTACCTTTTGTGTGTTTAAGGGTAACTTGGAATTTCAATAAAAAATGGTGAATGTATTCTTAGTTTTTTTTTAATTCGTAGGTCCTACAAAAATATTTGTCCCCGCACGGGATCGAACCTGCGATACGTAGCGCATCAGTCCAATTGCCCAGCCACTGCGCCAACCATGCCGTCTATCTAGTTCTATCAAGGGTACCCATAATATATATTTTTATATTGAAATTCAAGTGATTGAAGTTGATTAAAGTGCAGGGAACAGACCTTCTCTTCTTACTTCTCTATAGGGAGTAGAACAGTGTTGCTGATTTTCTGAATGCTTTACTTAGCACTTTCATAGAACCAACATTAAATCACCTTGATACGAGTATTAACATAATCTTCTTGACTTTGTCGCATTTTCCTTCTACTCTGATGGGTCCCCCCCTATCAACCATCACGCTAGCAGTTATTCCTTTATCTTTTAAACATGTTAAATGCTGGTCAAACATTGTTTAATAGACTTAAAGAACAAAGATCGAATCAGTAACCTCAAAGCAATGAGTCGCATCCATTAATCACCGGTGATTAATCTGCCCGTCGCTTTGTCACCGTGGGTGGGGGGTGGGAGATGAATCACCATGTTTTATTTTGTGAGGCAGCGATCCTTTTAATTGGGTGGTCACTCTTACTGACTCAATTTATACCTCAATAAATTTTGATGCCGAAGAGTTAGGTTAGATGTGAAGTTGTGTGGGCATGTAATGCGGTGTAATGGGGAACATTTCGTAAGGAAGGTTTTGAGTGTGACTGTGAGTGAAACGATGGATGGACTGTGTGAAAGATGATATGACTAGAAAGGGTTTGTGATGAGATCACGAGTACTATAGAAGTATGGACGAAGACATGCCGACTCTGGACTTTCAGTGAATGTGTTCTATGAAATAAATTTTTCATCCGCTTTTACTTGCTTTTATGTATACCCACTAACAATCAAATCTACACTAATATTATAAAGAGGAAAGATTTGTTTGTTTGTTTGTATCGAATAGGCTCCGAAACTACACTAAACTACACTAGACCGATTTCAAAAATTCTTTCACCGTTGAGAAGCTACACTATTCCCGAGTGACATAGGCTACTTTTTATCCCTGTATTCCCACGGGAATGGGACCTACGAGGGTGAAACCGCGTGACGTCCGCTAGTATTAAATATAATATTTAATTCATTTAGTACCTCTATCAGTATTATTAATTTAGCTCTAACATCAATTTCACTACGCATAGAAAGGAACCTACGACATTTTCCCCTTCGACAATTTTCAGGTACATCACTAATATAAAATGCACAAATTAACTGATTAGTCAAACAAGAGCGATTTCAACAGAACCTAACGAATCCTTCAAGCGATTCTCATTGAGTCAGTGGCTTCAATAAATTATCCTCTCTGTCGCGATGTGACGTTACAGGAGACAGATCGCTTTGTCAGGGTACTGGAGCGGTAAATTAGACCGACATGTCAATATAGCTGGCATCCTAGGAGTGGAAGGAAAACAAGGTATATTTATCTAACATCTCACGGGATGCACCGGGTTCACCTGATTCCATTCGGATGTTTCTTGATTCGTTTTTATAATCTTGGTATGGCGTACAATTTCCTGCTTTACAGTTGTTATTCGTAGATCATCATGTAACAGTTCGTAGGGTACAAACCAGGTACCGTTGGTTATTATCGACAAGTATACAAAGGATTTTTTTTATGTTGTCTTCGGGATAACCTTAAGAAATCTCGACACTTCAGAACAGTTGCAACCCCCAAAATTTTAATAAATTATGATTGTTTACGCATGATGTAGAGGCTGTGCTGATTGCTATAAAATTTTAATAAATTATGATTGTTCACGCATGATGTAGAGGTTGTGCTGATTGCTATAAAAACAACCGTAGGCGTTCCGTTCTTTGGGAAACGTACCTTCATACACGTCATGCATGACTCAAAATTAGCTCATCATCTTAGGACAGCCAATGTAGCACCAATGGAAGCAGTCTACGAAGATTCTCGAAGTTTTCACGAGGAACGTTAGCTGTTAGGTTCTCCTTCAATACTAACCACATTCGAATCTCAGCCTTGCTCTGTATAGCTTCATTTTAAAACCTCAATAATTGGACCGCTTTCTACTTATTGTACCAAGCTACTAACTTCTTATTGCAATAAACCATTTTATATTGGAGAAACCAAGAAGGCATGGAACCGAAACAGTTTTTTTTTATCAAACCTATACGTGTGGGGTGTATAGATAGGTCTATAAAAATGACAGTAAGGTTTCTAAAACCATTTCCTCAAAGTCAACAGTTTGAAAGAACACTTACGAAGTGGTAAAATGTGTCTGGCAGGGGGTTGCAACTGTCAGAAGTATCCGGCAATGGATGACGAGATTTCTTACCGAAGACAATATAAAAAAACTGAGCTTTATACTTTAACGAAAGTAAGGTACTATTTTATACATCTTTACTACCTGTTAATTGCCAACGTAACCACAGCCCAAACTCTATATTCGCTGGTCGTTCTTACCTGTATAGTTGACATGCACAGATCAACAAAACAACAGCTTTAATAAAATAACCAAGGTCTGGCCGTCGTAGGCTCATAAGCCAATAGGACTCCTTATGCCAGGCTATCAATAAAGTATGGGTACATTTGGTAGCAGGTATATTGGCCGCTACCGTCATTTGTGTCTCGACACGGCTCGACGAGAGGATCAAACGACTTATGGTGGGCAACTTACAAAAAAAGGGTGCGGTCGAACTGACTTCGTGGTTTTGTGATGTAGGATACAATAAACATAAAATACGCTACTACGTAACGTAAAATACGCGCTTTGGTTGCAGACACCAACCCGTTATCTACATCTACACTAATAATCTACACCAATATTATAAAGAGGAAAGATTTGTTTGTTTGTAACGAATAGGCTCCAAAACTACTGGACGGATTTGTCATAAAAATATCAAACTCTATCACCTTTGGGAAGCTACACTATCCCCGGGTGACATTGGCTACTTTTTATCCATGTATTGCCACTGGAACGGGAACTAAGTACGCGGGTGAAACCGCGTGACATCCGCTAGTATTATTATAATACAAATCTCATTATACCCAGCCTTCTTCCAACTAAGTTGGGGTCGGCTTCCTTTCGAACCGGATATGAAGCTGAACACTATTTTACATGGAGCGACTGCCTATCTGACCTCCACCACCCAGTTAGAGCTGGGTAATAAGATACGCTCTTGGTAAGACTAGTTGTTAGACGAGTAAACGACTTTGACATTGACATTCGTCTTTCGACTTCGACATAGGCTTCGTATTCTTCTTAACGTGTCGATGAGCTCAAATCGTATTAGACCAGTATGTAGCCACCTGCACAGCTCTATCATTCGCTTCTCTGAAAGGTGCAAGATGTTGTGCAGGATGAGCAAGATAGGAAGTAGCGCATATGCTGCAGAGGGGCCCCACACTGGCAGTTGGTTTGGGACATCGGACTGATTTATAAACAGATGTTATCATAGTTCCTAGCTGGCGACAAAACTAGAGAATAAAAACTCATCAACTCTACAAATACCATTTCAAATGAGAATAATTCAGTAACACGTTACCCCTTTCTACATTTTGTTGAGTGGTCGCTACATTTTACCTACATTTAGCGCTCGGACAGCGCGTATCGATCGCCCACAACGTAGAGGTCAGCGCATATTCTGTTGTGTACTCGTAGATACAAAATTATGGAATTGGCAACGTGCGCGGACATGCGGTTTGTGGAGATACTACTACTTCTTATAAAAATACATTTATACATCTACTTACACTTTTTATATAGACGTAAAGTTTGTATGTTTCAATGGAGATGTAGGTTTGCTGCCATTACCCAAAGTTTCCGCCGATTTCCAGAATATCTTTCACATGTGGAAAGTCATAGGTAGTGTTAAAACAGAGTGCCATGGCATATGTGTCTTGGATGTGGATGATGTCGTGGGCAGAAGCTAGTGGTTATTAGAGATGATGGGTAAGTATTGGTTTTTAACATACCTACGTTTGATTTGGATTGATTGGCAACAAAAGGCTTTTAGAATAGAATAATCATCATCAACAGCCTTTAATGTTCCCACTGCTGGGACACAGGCCTTCTCCCTTTTGAGAGGGAATGGGCTACAATCTACCACGCGGGCCCAGTGCGGATTGGTAGATGTCACAAGTCTTCGAATATTTTGTTCTAAGACATGCCGGTTTCCTCACGATGTTTCCTTCACCGTTTTGAGAGCAGCGGTGATGAAATAAATTACACAAGGTAATGTGCCTGTCTGGGTTCGAACCCACAACCTACTGTTCGTAAGTCAGGGCTGCCACCACTGGGCCACCGCTGCGATAATCATTCATTGTTATTGTAGGTGGTACATTTTCAGTTTTTTTTTTATAAACGTACCTATTAGGTATACATTATGTATGTTGGCGCATAGATATTTATCTTTTACTTGAATGACGTTACGAGAAATCCTAAACCACGCAAGCAGGGATATCCACAGAATAGTATGAGCCGAGCTACAACCGGATATTAGCTCACCAGACACAATCCCCGTATGGTCGAAGGTCCCTCGCTTTTCAATTGAGGAAGCAGAATCTTAAAACTAATTCCCTCTGCCCCAATAGGTATACCTAGGTACTTTTTGTATAAACAGATACATTTTGAAACCCCTTTTCTTACGAATTTACCGATCTATTCAAACCAACTGTAGCAAAAGGGTTACAAAAGGCTTAAGTACTCACTCGTCCCTGCGCGAAGGTCAAAGGACTTTTCCTTTACTATATTTTCTGTATCAAAACATGAAGCTTGTCGAATAATAACGCTGTTTATGACAATAATAACATCCCCGTACCAGCGGGGTGGATTTCATAAACATTCCCCTAACACAGGTGGTAGTTCACATGGGGCTACGATTAAAATATTTAATTGTATAGGAAACGTGTATGAAATAATATTATTTGTTTAATAAATTGTAGTACTTTTTGTGGTTGTTATTTATTTTACCGTGTTTATGCTAGAACGACGTTACTTGATTTTCCGTATTCTCTTTGTATAATGTTCTTCCATCTTACCCTAAACAAATCGTTTAAAAAAACTGCTGCATAAATACCACATTGGTTAGGTTAGGTTAGGTTACAGTGATGTTGTTCAGAAAGCTCAGTGTTCTCGCAACCATGCCAGGTAACCTCGATTCTTATAAGTAACTAGCTGATGCCCGCGGCTTTGCCCGCATGGCAAATTATAATTGACCATGTGTGGTTCTCGAGGAACATTTAAGTTTATATACATAAACCTTCCTCGAGAACCACTCTATCCATTGCTACAAACAGCATGAAAATAGGTGCAATAGTTTTTGAGTTTATAGCGAACAGGTAGACAGACGCGGCGTAGGACTTGTAGTGATAGAAGTAGTAAGTAGTAGTGCTTTTGTATGAACTTGGACTAAGTAAAAGGTTAAGAATCATGGTAAGTTGCGTTCTGTTGTCACTGCCTACCTCTGTCGTTACCAGGCGTGAACACGAACGTTATTGATCATGACCGTGGAACCTTACACAATTACATTACTTTCCACACACACTGCTAAGTTTTTTTACACTACAACATATCTCCGTCACAGTATAAACCCCCCTCCCCCCTCACAGCCAGGTGTGTCTTCACACGGGGCTCGTCTTATAGCTCCACGGACACACCGACAGCCGGTGTGAGAGAACTTGGGGAAAATCAATAGTGCGCCGAATTCGTTCGTGGCAGGCGGTGAGTACGTGTACTACTGTTAGTTTGTGTGTGTTTGTGGCTTGGGGAACGTGTGGTTTATTATTGGTAGGCATTGTTGGCGGAAAATTTGAAGCTCTATTGAAAAGATGCATGGTAGCACTAGCAACAAACCTCTCAAGATCTTTGACCAATTTTTTCAAAGATGTTAGTTTTATATTTATTTATTTTGTACCTACCTAAAAAGCACGAGAAAACAAGACATCTTTCTATCGGACGAGATTGAAGTCAAGAGCAAGCTTAACATCACGTTTCTGTCCTTATTTCTTCTATTTGGGGTCAGCGCACCACGTTTTATTTTCCCATTCTTCCCTGTTATACATTACGGTAGCATTTACTCCTTCCTCGTTCATATCATTCAAGAGCAAGCCAATATAGTCAATAAAAAATTCTGAATGTCAACCCTTTAATTGTAATTTAAATTGTATAAATAACCATAATAGTCATACTGCCCCTAACCATATACATACATATCGAGCCCTCCTGATTATAGAATGTCGTGCCACCAAAGTGAACTCCAATTAGTGTGTAAGTACTTACACACCTACTCGTCATTAGTCGCTGAGCCCCGTGTGCGCGTGATATTATTATAATATAACTTTCCTATTAAATTTATATTATATTTTTATTTTGTAACTATGTACATTAATTAAAAACTATAAAATAAACTAACAAGAAACTATAACAGGGCATAGAAAAACTGCTCCTCAACGCTGTCAGCCGGTAAAGTGCCCAAAAGACTGGCGGCATTGCCACGTTGTGTGGCAACGCTTAGCCTCTGGCCAAGATAAAAGCCAGCCCTTGGGTCACGAGAAGCGTCAACTAAGCGTTTAGAAATTTCCTTAAAAAGGCTATGAGCACTCGGACCCCACGGGCGGCCCTAGAGTTTCAACCCCAAAATTTTATCCAATTTATATTGGATTTTGTTAATTTACAATATCAAGGGTTTTTTATAGCACGAAACCCTAATTCTTTTCCTAAAATAAAAACTCCTTTAACTCCTTATAACATCTATCCAGTAAAAGCCTCGTCAAAATGGGTCGAGCCGTTTCAGAGATTAGCCTGAACAAATAGAGCAAGAGCTAGCTTATAATAAATGAAGATTATTTACTTACTTTCTCATTTTCATTACTATGTACTATGAATAATTTACAGAATTGCTTGTATTCTATATTCCTCTTTTCCTTCGATTTGAACACTAAATATTGCCATATGAAATCCACACGAGACTAGCTTTCACACGTACGGTAAAAAAAGCTTTTAAAGCGCCGCCTAACTGCATTAGGAGCAACCCTGTCCTGTCCGCAAGGTGAAGTGCTTTAATATAATAAAAAAAAAAACCGGCCAAGTGCGAGTCCTACTCGCACATGAAGGGTTCCGTACCATCGTAGTAGGAGAGTCGCTTTTTTTTTTTTTTTTTTAAATTATTAAAAATATTTTTATTATATGATGTAACTAAAAATTTATGCTTTTCGCAATTTTTCCTTTATCTGTGTTATAAGACGTTGCTTCGTACCAAATTTCAAGATTCTGAGTTCACGGGAAGTACCCTGTAGGTTTTGATTCCCTTGCGAGTGTCGAAAATTTGCGGCATAAACGGGAGTATCTTTTGATCGCGTTGACTTAGAAGTTTGATTTTTTCACAGCTCCAAGAGACCATAGACTTGAGTATTTGATATGAATTTCAGTTTGATACCTCCACGCGTTCCTGAGAAAAAAGGTCTTGACAGACAGACAGACAGACAGACAGACAGACGGACAACAAAGTGATCCTATAAGGGTTCCGTTTTTACCTTTTGAGGTACGGAACCCTAAAAATCGGTAGAAGGCTGCAAAGGAAGGGTGAAATGTATTTATCTACCTCATGTGAAACATCCCTATCTGTTTGACGATATGGTGGTTAAAAGTTTAAAACTGCGGTGATATTGACATTAATTCATTCAATAGGGGATCGAACAAAAAAAAAACTATTTAGTGCGTCAGATAGGTTTCCAAAAAATATTAAACACATATTTTGGTTTTTAAAAAACTATTTAGTGCGTCAGATAGGTTTCCAAAAAATATTAAACACATATTTTGGTTTTTTCACAGAAACAAAAAATTAAGACGATACAGTGCTTGGAAAACTGGTGAACTCTTCGAAAACGTCACATGTCAGTACATTTTTTACCTACAAATGACGTCACGACACCCCACTCATGATCTTTGAGGCGTTTTATCTCCGTAATTTTTTATTAATTTGATAAAACAAAAAACACGTATCCAATATTATTCGATAAGTAATCTAATTGACAGACTAATTAGAATCATATTTTTTTAACCAATCCGATCCCCTATTCATACAAGGGGACTGCATCGTTGGTCAGATCCTAGGTCCGATTTCCAATTTCCAAGGTAGGACAAAGTCGTATTCTGGTGGCTTCTGCTACCCAAACAAAACCAGATGTTTTAATGTGAACGAAGCCCTCTTTAACTTGCTTGTATTATTTCTTGCTAAAGCGGCAACAGAGAAACATATCTTGTGATAAGTTTGTTTTTCATAGTGTTTGTATGAATGACAAAGTTGTATTTGCGGTTTTTTAAATGTGCTATATCTCAAAAACTGTTTACTACACATCGTTCAAACCAATTTTAGTTGAAAGTTTTATTGTGATCTTACAGCATGTATTTTCTTAGATTTTTTACTATCTTAATTTAAAAGTTAGTGGGGGGAGGGGGGGGGGACGCACATTTTCCCACTTTGGAAGTGTTTATCTTTGAAACGTTTGACTTTGAGAAAATATTCAGGTTTTAGGAACCCCAACGTCATTTTGAAAGGCCTGTCTATATACATTTTGTTTGATGAAAACAGTTTTTTTTAGTTTCCGTTCCATTTAAGGGGAAGACCCATCTTAATCTTTACTTATTTTTTTTTTGTATAAAAATCGTCATGCGGTTCACAGAATACCAAGTTTCAACAGTGTAGTCTTTAGTTTTAATTAAATAACATTTTTTTCAAGATCGGAAAAAGTGCTGTATGTTAAAAAAACAATTGAGAAAGAGTAGGTACCTACTAAGATAAGAATTACTTATTCATGATAATATTTTTGTGAAGATTTAACTTTTTTTAGAGTCTCAACCGCCCGCCAAAATCGGGACGTCTGGCAACGCTGGCTGTAACATGAAGCATTATTACTCTCAAGGAATCGAAGGACGCTACGCCTACGGTTCATGCATGGCTGTACTAAAGCTTAAATGAAGGAAGAATGTGTTTCTGCTAATTTATTTAATTGCTGTTCACCTTGACCATAACTACCATAGCGAAATTTCTTCGTCATCCGGAGAACAGTATAAAGCATCATCGTGTTCCTCCAAAATGTTGGTTATTTCAATACTTCTTGTATACTTGATGATATTAAGTTGATGCCATCCTACAATACTCGTGGACTGAAGTAAAATTCAATGAATATCAGATACTATGATGTTTCATTTATCACAACACGGGTCACGGTGACCCCAATTGATAATTATTCGGAAACTAAACTAATAACGAACGTACGCACTCCGCAAAGCGTCACGGGTTACTTACTGACAGCCGCAGCGGAATATAAAAGGTACTACTTACTAACAAACACAGAATTCGAAGTCAATATCTCGCTAAAACAAATTCAATAAAAAACAAGAACGTTGTGGGACGTCATCCATGAGCCTATGTTATGGTTCTAGGGTTACCTGCCTATTAAATTTCTAGTTTTCAATTTTTACTGTTATATTTCTCTCGAAAGTATCCATCAAGCGAGACAATACACTTAATTTTGTCGCTTCAATGAAAAGTTCATCTCTAGCCCGCTAGATGGCGTTGTTAGATGACGTCACGTTTCTGAATCGCGCTATGGTTACGTTACACGGCAAACATGACTACCGCGCGGTACAAAATTTTAAGTAGGAACATGGGTGAAGCTTAAATATAAGCTTTTATTTTTGAAAAAGGTTGTTATTGTAACAAGTAACAATCTCTATATAATATGACAATAATAATCATGCTAGATGATTTGAATAAACTAAGTTAGTTAAGATACTAACGCCCTCTATTGACACAATTGGGACACCAAAATGTAAGCAACTAAGTTCCATTGTAAGACCGAGAAGGAATATAATATTGTTGGGCAACGCTATAGTTGCGATTTATTTATTATGTTTTTTTAATGTTTACTGTTAATCTGGGGGCACGGCAGTGTCCCCGCCAAGTCGAGCAATAAAGCAGCACGGCCGTACCATCCAATTAGGCATTGTATAAACACGGTATATTTTAAATTTCATTCAATTTGAACCAGAAGTTTAAGAATTATAACTAATCAAAGTTCCTTAGTTTTGTCACTCACTGACGGACTGACTGGCTGACTGACTGATTGACCCATCATCAAAAGACTGAGGCACTAGCAGACATAGAAGCTTCAAATTAAGAATACAATTAGTGTTTAGTGTATATACCATAGAAAACTAAAAAAGTATACAATTTCAGTCTAGTTTTCTAGATACACTAACTGCATTAATAACTTTGTAATCCCATATAATTGTATAGGATTACAAAGTTAAAGTTACATTTTCAGAGATGAATTTTACGACTTTTTAAATTTAACACTCTTCCTAGTTTCTGATTGATCTGAAATTTTGCACGTATATGTATATCGCCTATCAAACAAAATATTATGATGATATGGAACTGATCTAATGATGGAGCTGGAAGATGGCCATAGAAACTCCATTTTAGAATGTCATCACTTCATCGAGTTTGGACTCGTTTGATTCGTCTAGTCGAGTAGTTTGTCTTAAGATGGCGTCCAGGGTCTGTTGATGGAACTGGATGGTGGCCATAGGAATTCCGTTATAAAACGACATAACCCTATCGAGTATGGACTCGTTTGATTTGTCTTGTTTAGTAGTTTGTCTTTAGATGATGTTCAGGGTTCTGAATAGTTCTGATGATGGAGCTGGAAGGTGGCCATAGGAATTTCATTATAAAACCACATAACCCCATCGAGTTTGAGCTCATTTGATTTGTCTTGATGAGTACTCTGTCTTTAGTTGGTAACCAGGATCTGATGATGGAGCTGGAAGGTGGCCATAGGAACTCCGTTATAGAACGACACAACCCATCTAGTTTAGACTCGTTTGATTCGTTTTGACGAGTACTTTGTCTTTGGATGGTCTCCAAGATCTGTTGATGGAGCTTGAAGGTGGCCGTTATAAAAGGACTTGACCTTGTCGAGTTTTTACTCGTTTGATTCAGCTTGCCGAGTAGGTACTTTAGCAGTACTTCAAATCGACAAATAAGACTGCTCCAAATTCTAATAAACCTATGTATTGTTGATTCATTAAACGAAATAGATAGAATGAGAGACGCTACAAAAACAAAACTTGTAAAAAAAGCCAAGCCGCGCAACTCAGTTCTTTTACTGTAAAAAGTAGTAAGATCCATGTAATACCAAGTCAGTTACTATATTTTATCCATACTTAAAAACATTTGATGTTTTAAATAAAAGATTGACTTGGCCACAGCATCACATTGGCCAATGCGATGGTGATTAGCCATTACAATGGCCCGTTTATTACGATTAATGGCCGTTTAGTGCGATGCTATAGCCAAGTCAATCTTTTATTTAAAACATAGGGTTTTTAAGTAGGGATTAAATATATTAAATGACTTGGTATTACACTCACTACTTTTTACGGTAAAAGAACTTAGTTGCACGGCTTGGCTTTTTTTGTTGGAAATAACTAATACGAGACAAAGTTTATAAACGGTTTATTATCCCGGTAAAGGTTTAACAGAACAGCAGAACAGAGAGCACACAAGTGACACACGTTGTCACATAAAACTAAAACCTACTTGAGGTATCTTCCTGATTTGAGGTTTATTATTTCAAAATCCTCCCTTAAACTCAAATCAAACCCATCTTGGAAGCACAGTATGCTAGTTTTGAATATGGCGTCGCTTTAGTGAGTGCATCAGCTACCATCAAGTCTGTCTGTATATACTGCGCATCAATGGCCCCTTTAACAACTTTATCGCGAACAAAGTAGTGTCTCACATCAATGTGCTTCGTCCTGGAATGATAACCATCGGATTCTAAAAGTTTAATAGAACTTTGGTTATCACTGTAGATGGTCATTGCCTCATTCTTCAGTAGAGGCCAAAATGTTTCTTGTAATTGCTTTAGCCACAACGCCTCTTGAACACAGGATGACAAAGACATATACTCCGCTTCGGTCGTCGACAGAGCAACAGTTGGCTGGCGTTTAGAATTCCAGCTGATTGCTCCTCCCTGAAACAAAAATGTGTACCCAGTGCAGGAACGCCGGTCATCTTCTGAGCTTGCCCAGTCTGCATCACAGAAGCCATGAGTTATATTTTCCTCTGAGTTCTGTTTATAACTCAATCTATATTCTAAAGTACCCTTTAAGTATCTCATAACTCGCTTCAATGACATCCAATGTGTCATTTCAGGTTTCTGGTTGTATTTACTTAACATGTTTAATACAAAACTTAAATCAGGCCGAGTTATTTGTGAAATATATAATAAGCATCCAATAACTTCCTGATAAGGGATTCTATTCAAGTTACTAGAGTCCTTAGATATCCCTTTTAACTTTGTATTAGTTTCCATTGGAATCATAACACTTTTGCAATCCGACATGCCATATTTATTTAGAACTTCTCTTATGTATTTTTTCTGATCTAAATATATCACTCCTTTCTTTCTACATGTATGCCAATGTAACAATTAATATCTCCCAAATCCTTTATTTTAAAATGTTTCTTTAGCTCTTCCTTGATATAATTTTTCGACTCCATTTTATTAGTAAATAAAATTATGTCATCAACATAAATAGCTAGAAAAATCATGTCACTATTTTCCACAATTTTATAATACACAAGGATCTAATTTGTTCTGTATTAGACCCATACTTTCCAGTGTAGAACTGAGTTTTTTGTTCCATTGCCGGCTTGCTTGTTTTAATCCATACAATGATTTTCTCAAACGACATACTTGTTTACCTTTGCCTTAGAGTGGCGGTTGCAGCATATAAATCTCCTCCTCTATGTCACCTTGGAAAAAACTGTTTTGGTTAGATTTCTTCGCTGTGCATTGATTTTTGAGGTGTCTATATTTATAACAATTGAAACAGCGGGGTCCTTTTCTCTTTGGCTTTGCATTGTTTCTAGAGGTCTTCTTTTGCTTTAACGAATAACGCTGAAGACTCGGAAACTTTCACTTCCTGTAAAAGTTTTGTCTTGACAAAATCTGATGAAATTTTCATGCCGGAACTTCCCAGACCCATCATTGGTTTATACTTGTCCGGTAAACCCGCCAACATGAGTGTTCCCAACCATTCACCATCAACTTGAAAACCGATATTTCGTAATTTGTATGCGGTACCTACTCAAAATCTTATTGACATTTTCTTCGACGGTTGTGCAATTATCCAATGTCTTTCTTGATAACCCGGAGTCATCGAATGCATTTTGCAGGTTCATCCATACTTCTTTAGCTGACGTTGCATTTTCAATATGGACGTAGTTTATTGGTTCCACCAGCGAAATTATTTTCACGTCTTTCTTGCGGTCGACTTTGGTACCAGGATCAGGATCGACACATTCCCACAAATCTTCATGTTCGAGATATGATTTTACCGCAAACTTCCAAGTCGAAAAATTTTCCCGGCCGTCCAATTTTTCTATTTGAATGTTAGACGTAGCCATTTTTTTGGAACGATTTTCGATGAAGTTTCGAAATATAAACAACTGAACTATTCTTTATGATAAGAAATATAAAACTTTGAATCTATTCGGTATACGGACTGGGCCCATAACCTACAAGTTTTGTTTTTGGTGGAATTACGTTTTCTGGGTTAATGTTTTTTTTTTACTATATTATTGTGTTGAATGTGTTGTCCTGTGTGACACCAATAAATACTCTTTCTATCTTTCTTTCTAATAATATAATACTGTAGGTGCATTCTGGTTCGAAGCTTAAGTAATACGAGGTATGATAATTTATTGCTGTCACGGCACAACTATAGATTCCGTGGTTGCTGATAGTAAAACTAAATAACACTTTTCTTGACCTTGAAATCAACACCACTTCATGGTTGGCCGTTTCGTTTGCAATCGCTGGCTGTCTGTGTCCGGTGTCCGCAATTGGTCTGCTCTAATTCGACTGAAGGTAGACTGATGACCTACTGTAGGTTACAGGAATCCGCTGGATGTGAGACGCACGGAACCGGTCAATGTGGCGACACTAGGGGGAGGCATTGTCAAGCAGTGGACGTCTTTCGGCTGAAATGATGATGGTAATCCCATATTCAAACAAGTCCTATTCTCTCTGAGTATTCCCGCTCCCGCTTTCCGCATTCACTATAGCCCGGGGCGTCAGGGGGCGTTGCCATGGCAACGCAGGTGCGATCGATCGCAGGTACGACTGCACGACAACCTACTATATGTGGTCGCAGCCACAGCTCTGAGAACAGAGGTTGAGCTCAAAGGATTTGTGTGGAGGTTACCACAATGTAATTTGTACGAGATATTAGTTAGAAGTTATTCCGACGAATTACATTTTTATACACTTTACTTAGATCATATTCTTGTGCAGATAAGGTAATATGGAAGACATCAAATAACCCCTCCCGCTCTTGGGCAGAGCAAAAGGGAGTGTCAGACTTCTACTAACTAAAAACCACCCATGTTCCTTTTTAGCCCTTTATATCGAGGCCGCGGTATCTCTTTCGAAAAAACCCCACCGGCCTTACATTTAATTCCGTAATGTCAATACTTATTTATTTATTTATTAATGACTTCATATTTAAGATGAAAAACCACAGTACCTATGAGTTTGATAATTACAGCCGCACTCAGAGATGTTAAGAGATCATTTATCGTCTCTGAGTGCGTCAGTTAGACTTCCAACTTTAATTAGTGCTACTACTAAAATGTTCCCACTGCTGGGCTGGGACGTAGGCCTTCCTTCGAGAGGGAATGTGTCGCACCCGTAGGTAATCTAGGATAACCCGATTTTAAGTGGCTTATACAACAGCCGGTATGAACACTAGCGGCTTTTTAAAATGATTGAATGTGGATAAGTGCCCCAAAAATGTAAGAGGCAAAACTAACGCCTTTAAACTTTCAGAGTCGACACGGGTCGGCCGTGGCAAAGAGGACACGAGGTAGGAGGATAGAGTGCTCTAAGCTCTGCGGCCCTCTGGGAATTAATACGGAAAGTTAATGCTATCCTCTCAATCCATCAAATATAATTGTGTAGACGCCTGTTAAACCCCACGGGGAGGTCGATTTTGTTATAAAAATACGTAAAGGTTTCTTCCTACACTACAAATAGAAATAAGTGCGAGTTATATCTATTTCCATCAAATTAGGTTAATGCTAATGAATGAATCACCTCAGAAAATCCCTGAGTAACATTTTCCGTTTTAATCCGTTAATAGTACCAGTATAAATACCTACACGTTTAAAACGAGTATCCCCCTTAGTACGTTTTATTTGGGATATTTTCCAGCACAGTAGGTAACTCCACTAATTAACTAAATGCTGTGCAAAAAAACCAATAGTTCACCTAAACATATCCTACAAAAAAAAAAGCACACAAAACGAAAAGATCCTTTTTTATCGAATTCACACCTTATGGTATGGTATATGTGGTTGTGGAAAAAATACTAACTTGGACTCTAAATCGTTTAGTTTAGGTTTGGTTATGTAAGGTTTTTTTCTGCTTATTGTGAGTAGGTTATGTTAGGCAAGGCTGTTATCAGTTCAGTAAAACAGTTCTGCAAATACCATTAAACAGTACATTGAATTTGATTTATTTAGTGTTGCATAATTTGTGTGCAAGTCAGTGTTTTTGGTTCAACTTTGTAATATTTTGTTCAGAAAAGGGAATGTTCAAACATCGATTTAAATACATGCCATTTTATTTGGTCAAACACTTCCACATAATTATTTTAATAAATATTTTCCTATAATAGAAAATGCATATTATTATTTCTTAGTACCACAACTCAGCTCTACTTAATCCCAGTTGTAATTAATTCCCGTCTAAAAACAGTAACTAAAGATAGAATAAATCTGTAGCCTCGAACTCAACCTGGAGCTAGAAACTAATACAGCCAAACAAAACGCATAGTATACACCTATTCAGGTTGCTTTAACTTTTAACTACTCTCAAAATAAGATCTACTGAAATTTTGGCTGTTTTTTTAAATAATACATGCATTAGCATTAATCAGTGTCTTTTGTACAGGACAATCAACAAATAAATCAAATCAAGGAAAAATCGCTTGTGTTCATTAAGGAATTTTACAACATTTACGAGTATTACATCACCATTACAGGTTCCATCTTGCTCTGTATACTCGAAAATGAGTACACATACTTGAATTCTGATAACTTCAACAACAAGTGGAGTTATCATAGCGCTGAATTTTGAGGCAAATTATTTTTTTAAAAATTCCATCGACACGCTTAGAACAATTCATTCATTTAATTTATTCTCTCTTCACAATGTTGGTTTCCTTAAAAATTCACAATGTTTTTGGCTAGTATTAAGAGTATGTTCCACCATTGGAAGAGACTGGTGCCTGAAGTAGGTTTTGAAAAAGCCTGTGTTACAAGTCACCAGGGCCCCCCACAGCAAAACAATACAGTACAAAGTTTAAAGCCGTATTGCGCATACACGCTAAGAACAGGATTGTTTCAACCCAATGGTTCGAAAGTACAACTGCTGCGCATACGGACTTGGTTTTGATACTCGAGCAGGCAAAGTGTTTTTGGGTTTTTCGTAGTTGCAGGCCGTAATTCAGATTTTTAATGGTAACATGCTCGCCCTCCTATTATACAAAATGTAAACAAAACTCAATAATTATGACTTAGCCTATAAATTAATCCTTATTTGTGTTAATATCAAATAACTTAAGTTATGTGAAATATTGTAGTCGATAAATATTCCACTGTTACTGTTGTGTGTTGTACACGACATTAAACCAACTGAACGAGTATGAGAGCAACTGACCCGGATATAAATTATTACTATCCTTTTTGCCCTTAGCGCGTCAATTTACGTCGAACGTAATGTGGCACTTTTGGCCAATCACAGATCATCATTTGGGAGAAATAAATATTATGAATGGAATCTTATTCTACAATAATTAGATCAGTGTTTCTAAGACTTTTGTCCAATGAGTTAAATAACTTCAAAAATAGGATGAGTGCCTCGTTTCGGAGATCAAGTCCTTCATTCATGTGTTCTTATTGTCATAGGTTTGAGAAGGATGGCTGGTGTAGGAGGCAATGTATTTATGCAGAGGAAGTATGTTTGTTCGAAGGGCCGCCAATAGCGGCCAAGAAATTATAGAATATTTGGTGAGCGATGTCTCCTTGTTGTTATGACAACGACAGTCGGCCAAATTAAAAAATGGACTTGAATCGGTACTACCTATATGGGTTTTCTTAATTGCCACAAAACTTCGTTCTTTTCTTTTTACGCCCAGCCTACCCCTTCAAGATTGTCGGTCTTTTGTTCGTACAACAATAGGCTGGGTATTATTAGTGAATATTTTTGCCTGAACACCAAACTCTTCTGTTGAATGTAAAACAACCGCGGGAACTAACGATGTTTGTTAACGAGCTCTACATAGAACGCCTCTATGTAGAGCTCTCGTAGAGTTTGTTTTAATATTTTGCTATCGTGCAGCTTATGTGCGGTTTTTGAACGTGCGCTATTTTGTAGTTTTCATAACGCGGGGAGTTTTCATAACTTTGTAGTTGCGGTTATGTACGTGAGTTCATGTGTTTTTGACAAGTACTGACGTAATTGTACAGTGTACAGTGTTTTAGTTATCTACACGTGAACATTGTGTGCGACTGTGTAGGTGTCTATAGTTTATTTATTATGTACTAGCTTATGCCAGCGACTTCGCCCACATAGACTCTGATAATTGTCTCAAAAGATAGCTATCAAGATAGATAGGGTTAACACATACATTTCTTTTTATCTGGGTACTATGACCGACATAAAAATAAATGTATGGGTTAACCCAGGTTGTATATAATCTTTGCGCTAAATTTCATCCGAATCCGTTCAGTAGCTTAACTAGCTTTTGCGTAAATGAGTAATTTAACACACGTCCATCCATCTTCATTAACATAAAGTGTTATTGGGTTTTTCCCATCAGGTATTTCTTAGTAGCTGCCGCGGAGTCTGGATTTATGCCCGGTTGATGGCAATCCTCACTCCTTATTCCTAGGGAGACTTAAACATAACTGGCGAAAGGGTGTACTACCCTAAGTACACCCGAATTTCGCCCGTTCTGTTAAAGTCCAGTAGGCGGCGCTGTACCCCTATACAGCAGGCTCTGAATAAACCGTTGAGGATGAGAGGTGTGGTGTATACATAAAATGATGTCTCACAACTTATGACTAAACTTTAAATTATAATATTACATGGAACATTCCTTCATTTCATACTCTGTAAGTATCTCCTACGTTGAGTACTTCGTAATGTATGTAATTACGTCTGCGTACTCTCGTGTTACAGACACAGAACCCGCCTTCAGCCTCCCACAGTTATGTCCTAATTGTTATAATGAGCCTTTGTACAACATAACAACTAACCCGGAGTGTAAAGGGGATTTATTTACATTTCATTAGTAAAGTAAATGTAAATGAGTTTACGTTACATAATTAGGTACATTACACGCTTGGATTGTGTGAGTAACTACGTGTTTCTTTTATACTGACTGTGTTACAATGCGGTGACAATTTATTTTAGAAATGTAGGAAATTATATTACAAAAAAGACAAAATGTTATAAAACATTGTGGAATAATAGAACATTTGTCTTATAAAATTTTAGACACTTCTTTACTTCTCAGGACCGAAATTCTATATTCAATATTACAGAATTCACCAATATTCTTAGAGTTTATTATTTATCCCAAATCTGAACTTTTATTACAAAGAGACACTATCGAATATACCGATCCGATCACTAACAATCTTTAACTAAAACTGTGCTAGACGCACGCTGGAGCAGCGGTGGCCCAGTGGTGTCGGCCCCGACTTACGAACAGTAGGTCGCAGGTTCGAACCCAGGTAGGCGCATTATTACTTTGTGTAATTTATTTCATTACCGCTCTCAAACGGTGAAGGAAAACATCGTGAGGAAACTGGCATGTCTTAGAATAAAAAAAAAACATTCGAAGACATGTGACATCTACCAACCCGCACTGCGCCCGCGTGTTGGATTATAGCACATCCCTATACTAGAGAGAAGGCCGGAGTCCCTGCAGTTGCCTGATGATGATAGCCATATACGTTACACATGACAAAGTTTATAGTTAGCCGGGTTACTCTAATGTAGCAAGCCTATTGCGTGCGCAACTAATGAGCTAGTTTTACGCTCGCTAACCAAGTCAGACTTCCAGTTAAAATAAGTAATTCCTTGTTAGGAACCCACTCAGGTACACTACGACGAACTTTTCAATTAAACTTAGTTGTACGTTACTTGAACCTCGGAAAATGTTACAAAGTACTTAAATTATACTTCAGGTTAGCAATCTTTGACACGGTGCGGAACTCTTTCAAATATTTGAATCGTCACGTCTTTTTTCCCCGAAGGGTTAGTTAAGGTATAGGTGGGAAGGTAAGGTATAGGTATAGTTAGGGAAGGTATAGGTGTTCAGTACATCCATTAGTAATAATAATTGCCACTCGGGTCGATCTGTAGGTTAAGTCGCGCTTGCTAAGGTTGGTCTGTGGATGGGTGACCACCTATTACATACCGAGTTTCCTCCGTGCCTCAGATAGTACCTTAAGCTGTTGATCCCGGCGACTTCATATAGATCTTTGGCAGTCGTTACAGGTAGTCAGTGACCTGAAAGTCTGACAACCAGTCTTACTAAAGGGTATCGTATTACCCAGTATTAACTGGGTTGTGGAGGTCAGATAGGCAGTCGCTCCATGTAAAATACTGGTATTCAGCTCCATCCAGTTAGACTGGAAGCCGACCCCAATATAGTTGGGAAATGGCTAGGCAGGCAATGATGACCCATGTTTTACAAAATAAATTATTGATTGACGGCACGGTTGGTGCAGTGGCTGAGCGATTGGACTGCTGCGCTACGTGTCGCGGGTTTGATCCCCGCAAGGAATTCATATTTGTATGGCCTACAGATAGTTGTTTCGGGTCTGGGTGTATTTGTGTATGTGAGTTTAAATGTTTGTAAACGCACCTACGATACTGGAGAAATTCCTAGAGCGAAGCAACGTTTAAAAAAAAATTGATTGATTTCAGTGCAATTTATTATGAGACTAATCTTTTATTTTTAATCTGGCAAAAGCTTATACGGCTCATCATTAGTCCACTGCAATTTATACTGCCATTAACTTGATTCTCAGCAAACCTTATCCAGCTGCTACCAGCAACCCTGCGTAGATCGTTTTATACGCCTATCGCTAAGAAGTTCCGGGAAAACAATTGCACAATAATATTATATTGCCAACCTGGGAATCAAACTCATGATCTCAGTTTCAGCGCTAAGCAGTCCCGCTTGTAAACAATCTAGCTAAACGAAGAAAACTTATTTATAAATGGCATACACGAATTTTTTTTTTTTTTCGTTTTTTGCAAATTGATGCTTTAAATCTTCCCGTCGGGGCTGCGCGTTGTTCACAAAAGATACCGCGGCCTCGACATACAGGGCTAAGAAGGAACATTCGTAGTTTCTAGTCAGTAGAAGTCTGACACTCCCTTTCGCTCTGCCCAAGAGCGTGCGAGCGTCAAATAATAAAATACTATTAGATGATTTTCAACCCGCCAAAAAAAAGGCTTTAAATCTTCAATGCGCAATCTTCAATGAATCAAGTAAATGAAACAACGTAAATATTCCTCAATATAGCGAGTTACAAATACATAGCAACCTTTAAAAGGTTTACCATCGTTTTAATATTTATAAAAACGATCTTTCCGTAGGTTACACGTGGATTCTGAAAGGTCTTGCTGAAGGTCAAAGGTTGCTGAAATGAAATATATATTATACGTTTTTAATAAATTGTTGCTGTAAAGGTAAAGGTTTCAGAAACTCCACTAGTGGGACTGACGAATATAGTAAAAGTACAACTACAAATAGTAAAAGCTTATAGGATTATGTTGACATCATAATGACGGTTTTGACTGAGATATTTCACAAAGGCAAAGCCAAGTTAGAAGCCCTTGGCAGCATAAAAAATACTAACCGCACATTAAAGAATAAAAAAAATAAATATCCTTGGACATTTTCACACAACGCCATCTAGTCCCAAGCTAAGCAACCTAATGCTTGTGTTATGGTAACGAGATGGCTGATAAACTACTTATATACATTTTTTTTTGTAAATACATACATATTATAGATAGAAAAACACCCAGACTCGGAACAAATACAGAAAAGAAAAAACGAACGAACGACGAACGACCAAACGAACGATAAAGAAGACTGCGTTATTAATATTACTACGAGTATTTAAGGAAATTGTGCTTTACGACTATTGGCGATGAATCCTCAATCAAAATCAAAAGTCATTTATTCAAATTAGGCTGATAATCAGCACTTTTCGAACGTCAAAATTTACTTTACTCTACTTATTTACAAGAGACAGTCCTCCAAAACGCCCACCCTTCGGCACTTCCTAGTGTTTAGCTGGAAAGAAGAAGTGACGGAACAAACTCCCAAGCAACACATTCTGTCTGTTATGTTGGTTAGAAGAACCAGACTCGATACAATAGTAAGGTGTAAGTTCAATTTAGATTTACTACAGACAGAAATCAATAACAAAAAATATATAATTATAAACAATGTAAAAATAAAAAAGTACATAACATCCTCTAAAATATCTCAAGATTTAGATAAAATGAATATAAGTTTCTCTATCAGGCGCAGTTTCGCCGGTACCTCGGTACAAACACTTACTGCAGTGTGGTACGATTAGTCCTCAATAGTTATATTTTCACAATATTCTGCATATTTATTTCACTTTTTTGACTTTTTATTAGTTTATGTCATAAAACTGTACTTTTTTCGTTTTCTTTTTCGTGTTGTGAAAGTGGCTACGTCACGCAGTCGTCTACATCGCTATGGGGATTACTGACGTAGCGCTACGGGGCTACGACGTGCTCCGCAAGAATACCGCACTAATGACTTGAAGAAACACGCTAATGGGTGATTTTTTGTTTGTAAATTGTATGAGGCGAAGTTAAGTGGATTTATTTCTTACATTAGTCACCTGATGAGATAAATTCGAAGGATGAAAAATGGATCTGCTGGGGGTTACTGGGAACTTATCATGATTATGTTAATCTACCGAATACGGCCATGACTTTAGATGCTGTTTTATTTTATTGTACGTGGTCGAATATTATTCTCCTGCTCAGGCACCAATTTGTGGAAAGCATGTCCATGTAAATGACATAAACATATCTGGCGAAATTAGGTATACCTCTGCCTATCATCTGAAGTCTGACTTAAGGTGGAAGCTCACATCTGGCCCGCGAAATTCTAATTTTCTTACGTTTTTGGCAATTTGCAGGCCAGTGCTTGGTTGTATGTTTATGAAAATTTGATTTGCGACTGTAAGACGTATGAAGTTACCGAATTATAACCATCAAAATTATCAATACAACCCTCCAAGTTCATTTTCATGTCAAGATTGATTTTTGCATGTAAAAGTCATTCTTTAGTAATTTAGTCGTCGTTCTTTAGTAGTTAGTAATTTTGATGGTTATAATTCGGTAACTTCATACGTCTTACAGTCGCAAATCAAATTTTCATAAACATACAACCAAGCACTGGCCTGCAAATTGCCAAAAACGTAAGAAAATTAGAATTTCGCGGGCCAGATGTGAGCTTCCACCTTAAATGATCGCATTTGTTTATCTCCTCATTCAGAACTTTTGGAACCAAATTTTCAATGTAGGTAGGTACTCAGGTTTATTTAAAAGTATACCTACCAATGCCCATAAATGAGTACCTACTGCAAGTTTTTTACGAGGTTAAAGTATTTAATTGGGTTCATATTACTGTTTTAATAAAGCTGAAAATCCTACCTACCAATAAAAAGGAAGGTTACAATTTAAACAGACCCAAATAACTCTAAACAATACCTATTCTGTGTAGTGATCCGCATACATCCACACAACGTAACTTTCACAATAACGTATATGAAGTTGAGACTCTAATAGCTCACTGGTTGCGGGGTGCTAGGGTGCTCCTTGTTAAATTTTCACGGGTGTTTTCATCCTCTGCCACCCCTTGCCTCAATTACCAACGTTTTTCGTCCAAATAAAATAACGAGGGAATGATTTATTGATTGAATTTTGGAATGTAGAAGTGTTTTCGTGTTTTAAGGGCCACATAATGATCAAAATAACAGCATGAATTTGCTACACCCCTGTCCAGCAATAGACGTATTTTACTAGGCAAAATGTTGGTAATAAGTTTGTCTTCGTCATCGTTCAAAAAAATCTTAAAATCAGCACTTTTTGATGATCAATAAAAATGTAATACAGTTCTCCAAAACGCCCATCTTGCTCAATAACATAGCAATCAACCAATATCAATAGCAAGACGATAGCAGGACTTACCTATTTCATGTTCCTCTACCAAAATATAGTATAAGCCATGCCAATCATAGGCCCAATACCCAAGCTTCTTTGTTTAAGCCAAGGTCTAAATTGATGCCTTTAACAGCGCCGCAAAGTTGCTAGCTTATTGGTTTTATATCGGTTACCTTTTGGGAAGTGTGCCTTGGAATTACACAATCTAATTCCGTTATCCCCATTCTATCATCGGACTAGCAGAGATACAAAAGCTTCATCATTGTATGGTACTAGCGACTTCGCACGCGTAGAGTTCGATAATTATCCCACAGGATCATACTACCGGGATAAGAAGTATCCTATGTGTTAATCTAGGTTATATATTATCTGTGTGTGTATATCATACACATCCGTCCAGTAGATTTTTACATCCTCACAAACTTTCGCATTTATAAATTACTAGGATATATTCCAAGAACTAGAACAAAGTACTCATATCTCACAGAATTCTCGGCCGACTGCTCTGTTCCCGATTGTTATAATCTGGATCTCTTCAAACTTCGAGTGAATAGATTCCTTATAGGCAAGAGCTCCACCCTAGGAAACACGAGCTTATTTAATATAAAAAATCAAAGTATTTTTATATTTGTAAATTTTTAACCGCTTTTTCTCTTAAAAATCCTTGTCATTAACAGTTATATTTTTTGATAGCCTTTTCAATAGACACACCGCATCACGGCAAAAAAAAACCCTTTAAATCCCCTTACTACTAGTCCATTCTAATTGAACAGGAGGTCCTCCCTCCAGCTACCCTTGCTCTCCAGCTAACGAGCAGATCACTTGAGAGTCATCGATCCTCCTTCAGTTGTTTATTCGACTTTTTTTTTTTAATTTACTATTGTTTTTTTATTGTTGCCTGTATTTTTCTGTTAGAGGGGAGCGGATGAAAACAAAACACGTTTGTAATAAGGATTGCGATACCAAGGGGTATCAATTTACCAAGTAACTTTGGGAAGGTCAGATAGGCAGTCGCTCTATATAAAATTCTGTCATATTCAATTGCATCCAGTCGGGCTGGAAGCCGACCTTAATTTAGGGGTAAGTCTAGGCAGATAATGATAACACTGCGTTCCAGGTTTAGGTTTTGGATGATTTTGGGTCTATGTAACGTGTCAGCTAAAATTCGATTGAGTCTTTTATATTCTGAGAGCAACAGTAACAATGGCAATGGCACACGAAGTAGAGAACATCCAGACACAAACATTTTCTATGGTTTATTGACTTTTTTTCTACTACCGATGATAAATGTCAACGCATGGGTATAGAATCTTGTTTTGAATTTTGGATTTAATTGTTGTGCGATGTCCCCTTTTTTTAGAGGATGGTTATCATCATTTCAGACCAGAATCACCAATTGCTGGGATATGCCTCCCGTTTTTTCCGTCACATTTCCCGGTCCTGTGCTTCCCTTATCCAGGTGTATCCCGCGGCTTTGACGATATCGTGACAAAAGCTTAATGTTTTTGATTTAACTTTGGGCACGGGTAATTTCTACCTTCCTCGAATAAAATTCATATCATAAACCTCGGATAATGACTTATATCTTACTCAATTCAACTGCATTTACCTTACTTTCGCACATAACATTCTCATTACCTTAATGCACTGTGTGATTTATTCGTATCACGTTCATTCTAAAGAAGCGACCATCCCTTTGAGTAATGTGTATCGAGATAACATAAAAGCGTGTTTGTATTCCGCTCTCATCCCGCACACAATTATACGGAACATGTACCTCCGACTAATTTGACTAATTACTGCCGATAACAACTTCACCGCACCCTGTCTCACCCCTAAACCACCTACCAATTCAATTTGAACCCTAAAACTGCCTCACTAAGCTTCAACATCGTATAAAAGTAAATTATATCTCTGTTTAAATAATGCTGCTTCAGAAATGAACTTTCATTTCAACGGATTAAAATTGGAAATCGAACGGAATACATTTGGCAAAGTTTTTGCATAAAGGGAATGATTGCTGCTGCTGAAAATGAATATTTATGTGTTAGGATTAAGGTTTATTTTTGTCTGGGGTTAATTCAAAGTCGATAGGTTCGACTAATTGCTTGATTTGAATGTGGAATAACATTTGCAGTAACTGTGGGTGCTCGAAGGATGTTTTCAAAGTGATTACTTAAAGTTGGAAGTTTTGTTAAGTAGGTAATCTATTACATAGATAAGCCGTCCCAAATGTGTAATGTCGGTTTAGTGGTGTTCATTTGTTCAAAGGTAAAGTTTTGTAATGAAGCCCGTAGGCAATATCTCATAAGAATACAAGCTGTACATTGAGATGTAGTGCTACAAAGACTACGCCGTAGCAATCGTAGACCGGGCCTACGAGATTTCTAAACTCCTTATAACCCGGAGTTGACCTTTCTATAACGTTGCTAAGAATTTGATAAATTGGTCACCAAGACCAGTATAACAAACTAGAGTAACTTTAGGGTTGCTAATAATAAAAACAATTATTATTTTTTGTCGTAACAATTTTATTCGATCACTGATTTTGATTTTGACCACTTTACATACAACTAGAATAGAATATGTACGGTTATAAGTTATTTTGTCATAATTATCTAATAATTTGATAATTTCGTTACCACTCACTAGTAAGATACATGATACCAATGAAATACATACTGAAAAATACGATACACTTTTCAAAATACGTATTTTTGAAATACACAGTTCTTATAACTGCCATGAGTTGTTCAAAAGACTTTGTCTTTTAACCTTTTAAAACGCATGTCATATTTTTCAGTATATACTATTTTCTAAACGAGCAACCAGATATATTACATAGCTATTCAAAAAGCCATAACATATACAATTTTAAACAACAAAAAATATTCACGAACTTGAAAGTAACAATTAGTTTTAAATCTACGTATTTTACATTTTAACGTGTCAACTATTTTTCTAATATCTAAATATATACGTTCCTAGAATGTTTGCATGAATATGTATAGTGATAGATACGAAACAGATATATTTAAAATTTAAGATGATTTGTTTAAATCTAGATTTTTAATTCTTACGGAATTAGTACGGCTAAGCATTTTATACTAAAAACACATAGATATTAGAAATTATAATTTGTTCAATATACATATTTAGATATTATTTTACAAAAGAGAATCTTTTTTTTTAACAATGCATACGATTTATATTATATCTTAGATAAGATGATATTTTATTACTCTTTATTCAGAGCGATATTAATATTAATGTAATCTCATATATAATAAAAGCTATTTTCAAACAGTAACCTACATTTTTGTTATATACGATATGATTTACAGTTAAAACAGAACTAAGAACATAAAGAAATATTTTAAACTTTTCGTTTAAACAAACAAACAAAAAAACATGATAATTTAAAAAAAAAAAATACTAATAAAAAACAAACTACTTTAACTAATATAAGAATCTATCTGAGGTATTCAAGTATAATTAGCATGTTCAAGTTACCCTAGAAAGCGTCTATAAGTACTTAGCTTATAATTAAGTTTATCTTTAATTGATTAATGATTACATGCTCTAATTAGCTGTCTCATCAGCCCATTAATGAGTTACTAGATACTTAGAGAATTGCTTATTTACCTATTTTTGAGTATTAAAAAAGGGTACGCCATTAAAAAAAGTATAATTTGTGAATTTTCGTTTTGGTACGTAATTTATTTAGTAGATTTTTATTTAATATTCAAGAATATCGTATGATGTTTATTGCATTTCATGACGTTGAAATTTTAAATTCTGTAACTCAAGATATTAATATTGTATCATTGAATTTCAAATCAGTTAAAAAAACTATCAAGACCAATTGTGGCGTACCCTTGCTTACTTTGTATAATTATCATAATATAATGATATTGATATTAGTATAAGATACTGATATTGACTTATAATATATATTTGATGGTTCTATCATATAATTATTATTTATGTTACTATTAACTGTACTTATCACTCGTACTTGTGTGGGTGTCAAACTGCTATATGTACAGTTTTATATTTAATTAGCATTTTATAATATACCTAACAACACTGACTACTGTACGTTGAAATAATTTATAATTTAAAATTGTATTTATTTTTGAAATATAAAACGAAACACAATTTAGATAATCGATCTACCAGTTAAAAGAATATGTAGATTTTATTTTAATGTAGAACATACAAGCGTAGTTCATAAATAACTACTAACAATTTAGAATGTTGACTAAGAAATTAAATAGGATTTAAGGAAATGTTTTAGAACTAGAGGGTTCAACGACACGAGTTCCTAAAGTAGTCTAAATATAGTTGTAGATCTAACGGACGGGTACTGACCTAAACTGAAACTGTAGCTGCACACATTATCATGAAAATGTTTCTGGGATATAATTTTTGACAGGTGTTATGATATTGTTATTGTTTATTTTGTTTGTTAACTTATTTGACGACACGGCACAGTTTTGTTCATTTGAACTTATTCTGATGTTTAAAATCATCGGTTATATTTTTTTACCTACTTGTTCGAACTAGCTTTTATTGAAACCTTTTACTTTTTGAGGGTAGGAAATCATCAAATGACTCCTCCCGCTCTGGGCAGAGCGGTAGGGAGTGTCAGACTTCCCATGTTCCATCTTAGCCCTTTGTGTCGAGGTCGCGGTATCTTTTTAGAGCAACCCGCAGCCCCGACGTGTTCATAAATTACCTAAAGGCGATACTTAGTATGGGATTCTTTAAGTATGCATAATAAGAATAATTATGCTTAGAAACATACTTATCATTAATTAATTCCCTTTAACCCACGCTCAGTTTATTTTGAATGAATAATGTTTGCAGCCACATTTCACATGAAACATCAAGATTAGAGTAAGTTTGGATACACATATATGTCTACGATAAATATTCTCAAGCCGAAGCCAAGAAAATGATAATGCTAACAATTGTGCGTTTTCTTAGCTAAGATGGTATAACATGATCTCTGAGGAATATCGCTGATCATTTTAAGCCAGATTGTTTCAAATTGGTACTCTACTATTTTACTTTTGATGTATTTTGTGCACTATCGCGAAGTCGGATGGTTTTTGAAAAACAATTTAGGTAATAGTAGATCAATCTAAATTTTATTTACTCAAAAATATATTTTCAATCAATTGAAAATATTTCTTAAATAATAATCAATTGAAAATATGTTTGAAATGATATTCCTCAGTACGTAAAGATCAAAGAGATTTAGCACAAGATGTAGCTTGGGACTTATTTGACTAAAACTAGTTGAATAGAAGGAATATAGACTACAGATATTTTAATAGAAAAGACTAGATTGGAAAGCGTTTAAGATATTTAGCGAAAATAAATTATAGTTAAGAGATTCATAGAGAAGGTGCTTGATAGTTTGAATATATTAAATGAAAATTGAAGGAAAGATGGAGCATTAGCTTAATTTTAACACAGGAACTTATATAATTTAAAATAAATAGGGAAATATTATAATTGCAGCTTCGCAATTCTGGTGCAATTTTATTAAACCAAACTTAAGAGATATTGCATAGGTATAATAATACATACAAAATTTCGAAACACTATTAAATTAGTGAAATTGTAACAATAAACTTATGATTTTATATAAAATAAGTTTTACATATAGGTACATATTTTAAATTCAATAGACACTCAAGTATATATTGTAGATACAGTATATTTAATAGATATAATATTACATATTCAAAAGTATACAATAAACAAAAATATAATACTTACTTTAAAATACGTGCACGTGTAAATGGCGAAAGATATAATAAATTGTACACAATATTAATAATGATCAATCTTAATATAAAAAAATATACGTATAAGTATAAAATGTTAAGATTGTATAATATCCTAAATCTAATGATATGTCTGCGATACTGGCGGTTATTGCTGATATACTATAACAGTAATAGTACACAATTATTAATAATTGCACACACGATACGTCCACAATACACAACTTAATACATTGCTATTAATAATTCGCTCGTGGCTTCTGATCACTGGTTGGAGTTTGAATTATAATTTGTGAAATTTATTCAAACATAGAGCCAAGCAGCGGTGGCCCAGTGGTGACGGCCCCGCCTTACGAACACTAAGGCGTGGGTTCGGACCCAGGCAGGCGCATTACTTTGTGGAATTTATTTCATAACCACTGCTGTCAAAAATGGTGAAGGAAAACATCGTGAAAACCCGGAATGTCCTAGATCTAAAAATTCGAAGACTTGTGACATCTACCAATACGCACGGGGCCCGCGTAGGAGATTATAGCCCATTACCTCTCAAAGAGAGCAGGCCTGTGTCCCAGCAGTGGGAACATTAATAGGCTGATGATGATTCAAACATGCGAATTGATACTGAATATCTAAGTCATCGGATGTAATGACAAAATAATAATTTCTGTTGAATTTTGTTCTTGATATGTTTTGATGTCATTTAAACTATTGACGTTATATCTAATTGTTAAAATTTTCTTTACAAACAGTAATATATAGTTTTAAATAAAAGCGATCAGAACCCACTTAGCGAGTTACGTACT
The DNA here is from genome assembly GCA_932274075.1 of Diarsia rubi. Classification (NCBI taxonomy): domain Eukaryota; kingdom Metazoa; phylum Arthropoda; class Insecta; order Lepidoptera; family Noctuidae; genus Diarsia; species Diarsia rubi. Next base: position 720,629 of record OW026420.1, on the reverse strand, counting down.
TAAATATACAATAAACTTTACTTCTTTGTGCTCACAATCTACTAATTAATTGAATTTCGGGAGAATTTGACACGAAAATTGACTCTAAACTTACGAATACATGCTCGAGAGAGGTTCTTTGATCTCCACTCTGTTACAAACTTGATATTAGCATAAATACATATATTCCGAATTAATTAACCAGACCTAGTACACATTAAAATTATTCAGGAATAAATTATTTTAACGTGTACTTCTCAAGCCACATTCCGATCTAAAAAAATAGTTCCTCTCTCTATATCTACCAGTCGAAAATGTAAAGATGTTTTGTGCGAAATAATTATGTTTTGTGCTCCTGAGAACCACTACCGACACTATTGTACTTTGCAGGCTAGGTACAAATTAACAAAAAAATATTCAATGAAAGTACCATTTTTGAATAATTGGAACATTGAAAATTATTCAAGTACCATTTTTGAATAATTGGAACATTGAAAATTATTCAAGTACCATTTTTGAATAATTGGAGCATTGAAAATTATTTAAGTACCATGTTTGAATAATTTGGAAAATTGAAAATCATTCTGGCTTTTTTTCTTGGGAACAGCAACTGATTTACATTAGCAATTTTTACGACAGTAATAATTTTAACGAATATTATTCACAATAATCACTTTTAACTTTATACACTCTCAATTGACATATCGGGCGCGTCACGTTTTCTTGTACAATTAGTTTAGTTATCTTTTAATTTTGACTTTGTTGTCAGTCGTCTGCGGAATGTTATTCGTGTCTGTCGTCGGGAGGAGCAAACACCGATCTAGTTCATTATTTTAAAATTGATTGGACATAATTTATAAAATTTCGCAAAACGATGTCTCAAAGACAGTATCAAAGGTGCTTACGACTTATTTTTTATATTGTTCGTAGAAATTACTGGGTATTCGAAAGATACACTTTAATTGTTTTATCGATTCCGAGTTTATCCCATAACTAGAGCCTTACCTTCGTCGATTCTTTTATTTTTCTAATCCAAGATACAAATGTATTAAGATATCTGAAGTTACATTCATTTTGATATTCCTTATAAAATTCTTGCTCGAATATTAGAGAGTTTGACTTCCCCTACTCTAAGCTCCCTTCACCTGGTTCCCTGGTTTCCCATTAACTCCCCCCGATCTGTCGACAGCGCCGTACTGTGTGCGGATGGTGCCTACCTCACTAAAGTCAACGACAGAAACACATACTACCTACTCAGTACTCCTGTACACCTACACCAAATGTACCTCGTCAATAATAATTATATCATAACTTATATATTAGTTAAGCTAACTTAGTCTACGTGAATCAAAAGATTCTGATATGTTTCGTTACCTTGGTTGCAACTTATCACGTTGTCTACCCCCTACTTAAAAGTAATTGATATTTTAATTGATATAAATCGATATAATTGATATAGAAGCTGATACGATGATGCTTACCCTAGTATTGCTGAGTTAGCATACGAGAATTACATTTTATAGTTTCTAAAAATATAGATTTTAATAACATCGCATTGTGAGGTTAAATTGAATTAGTAGAGCTATTCTTTGATCTACGATATGTTTTTGATTATATACAGTCATCATAACTTATGAGAAAGTTACGATATAGTATCCATTTTAGTAATTTGTTAAAAGAATGCCATACACAATGATAGCACGGCTGTAAGTCTTAACAATGTACTAAAACGCAGTAAGTGGCAAAAGTTACAAATTAATACGTTAGGCCCTTACAATATAAGTGCGCATTATCGATTGGTGCGGAACTTTTTCAAATATCTACTGATACCTTAAAACTACTCTATGTCTACTTAGCGATACAATTTGCGGGGAAAACCTTCATATAGTTATAATTTGCATGTTTGCCATTCAATATGGTTTATTTTTCCCTAACTTTAGTTTAAACTTATGGTATAGAAACACTGCAAAAACTGAGAGACGTTATTACGATTTGAACCTTATCTTAGACGTAAGGTCGCATATTCACAACATAATTTACGTACGCAGAGTATAATATTTCTACTCTCCGTTTTTACTGTGTTTACATACTTGTAATACACAGATATATAGTTAAAATATTTCTCACGTCAGATATAAATCTATATACTATTAGAAGGCATAACAGTTGTATTCATATCAGAACAATATCAACAAGAAAACAACGAGTGAAAGCAATAGCACTTTTAGCTAACAGCATCTTCTTCTTGGTTCCTTTTACGTCATAATCTTAGAGCTTTCTTTACGAGAACAAGAGTATTTTATCTCTTTCTCTCACTTTACGCTCTTGATATAAAATTTGGAGTGTTACGTTGCCATGCTCGTTTTATATTCCCTTTTTAACACACTTAGGTTTTATAAGTTATAATGTTTTTATCAAAGTTACACTTGCCTTTGTTTTGACTAACTTAGGCTAAGATCTAGTAACTTTACTTAGCTCGTGCTTTATCTTAGACAATTTTTTTTCGTCTCCGTTTTAAACATTGACTTTGATAATTGTGCTACTTTGACAAGTGTAACGCTTTTTTTCAAGTACTTACGTGTTAAGTTTTTAGATCTCGACCTTAGAATAGCTTTTGTATAATTATGATAGTGACTTGAATTATTCAAGTTTTCTTTTTTAATCAACTATCTCCATATCAAATGTTACCTTGCACCTAATAATAGTCCTCCTGACCGTTTTCGGTCACGGCGGCCAATCTAAGTGGAGATTAGCCATCGGCGCGGGAGATATTATAGTGCACAAGTGTGTGCGCAGGCACAAGTGCACTCTCTGTTCCTTTGCACCTAACATGTTGCTTAATCAACGTTATTCACCAAAACACGCTATTTTCACGTTAAAACCACCATTGCTTATTCACCCGATAAATAGTCTACATGACAAGCACAGCTAGTTAATAGACATCTATCAGACATTAAATAACTCGCCGATACAACACGGCTCAGTGATCGAAGTTCTAGTGCCCACTGTTCACATACATTTGCTTGCGAAGGTAAACTTCAAACTACGTTTATTACTCGTACTTTCTAGGTTACTTCAGTTAACCCATCAGAAACCATGTGTTTTACTGTCATAATGTGGATGTACACCTCTGCCTGACCCTTTTGGGTTTTACAGGAGTAATATTATTTATTTATACTTCGTTGTCACAACTATTCCTACTGTTGTTGTGTTGTACCTAACATTGCTTCAAAGATAACAACGCAAGCAAATCTATTGAACACTGGACGTCTACCCAAATAGGACATTTATAATTACACAACAAGTAAATTCAAAAATATCGACAACAACACTGATTTTGGAGTGAATTAGAAGCCTTGCCTGAAGGGGTTCTTGATGGCGGGCTGAGGCGCGGGGGCCGCGGTGGGTGCGGGGGTGGGCGCCGGTGCGGCTGCACTAGCCCTGAAGGGGTTGCTGGCTGTCGGCTGTGGCTGCGCAGGCAGCTGCCGTGGCTGACTGTACTGCTCCTGGTACTCCTGCTGGTAACCCTGCTGCGGCTGTTGTTGCTGCTGATGCTCATACCCCTGACTATAGTTCTGATATCCTCCCTGATACGACTGATCATAACTGTACGTTCCAGGGTTCGCATCTACATTGGACTCCTCGGTACCCGCCACCTGCCCGGACACGTTAGAGTATTCCAGATGGTTTTTGAACTCCCCGTTCACAGGCCTCTGATCTTGCAAGCTGTACGTTTGGTACTCCTTATCTGGCGGGTCAGCCATCAGGATGTTAGCCTCGTCCTGAAACGGCTTGAAGTCGTAGATGTGCCGCAAGTACATAAGCACGGGAGCGTACAAGAGATTGCTAAAGGCGATGAACAGGTTCAGAGCAGTAAATCCTATAGCTTCGACCACTTCTCCAGCGATGATGGGGCCGACAGCGTACGCAAAGGAGTATGATATGTCGGCAATCGCGTAGATGCTGCCGTACACAGATGAATACCGCACGTCCACTAAGTAGCCCAGTGTTGGCAGTAGGGCTGTGTCGATGAGAGCGATACCAAAGCAAATGCCGCAGATAGGGATCATCAGCATCTTGTACGAATTTGCGAAAGGTATTATGAAACAGCACAGACCTTCCAGGGCGAGACCACCAGCTGCCATCAACCACTGGTGCTGCGGATACTTCCTTGCCATCTTCACAGTTATGATCACTCCTAGAACGTGAGGGAAGAAGGCTGGCAACCAGATCATACCAATCTTCCAGTTGTCTTTGGTCAGATTATCTTCCATCCAGAGCGAGATAGTTGGTTCCAGGAACGCAAGTGCTACGTTGGACATCATCAAAGCACCCGCACATACAGCGATGTAAGGATCCATCAAAAGCTTCCAGATAGGAGTACTGGGTGGTTTAGGCTCTCTAGCTTCCTTAATCTGTGTCTTCAGAGGTTTCATTACAAGTAGCAGCATGAACCCGTCAATCAAAGATATTAAAGCGAGGATCAAGAATGGAACTTCTTTTCCAGCGAACTGGTATAAAGCACCGCCGAATGGTGGAGCCACCAGACAACCAAAGCTGATGAAAGCCAAGGCGATACCAAGAGCTTTAGATCTTTCATTTTCTTCAGTAAACCTATCAGCTATCATCGCCAGTCCTGATGTATCAGCGAAAGCAGAGCCTACGCCCTGCAGACTTCTCGCGAAGAAGAGCATGCTGTAGCTCCGGCCGCAGGCGAAGATCGATGTAGAGAGGAACATTATGATGAGTCCGATCATCATGGGCACGTCGTACCCGATACGGTCAATTAAGGCACCAGAGAATGGGTTGATCATGAGTTGCACGATAGCCTTCGAGGCGAACAGCACTCCCGTCGCCGACTCCTGGCCTTCGTGCGATGCTGGGATGATTTTGGTCGGTGTGATGGTCTTGTTACCGATCATGTAGGGTGTCATGGTGACTACATGGTCGTAGCCCGCTTCGCCCCACGCGCCGATGTAGCGCAGGTAGTCGGGGATGATAGGTACGATGACCATGTACAGCATGTTGTCGAGCAGCAGCGCTATGGATACGATGACGAGGATGATCTTCCTCTGCGAGGTCGGCTCCTTGATCTTCTCCCACAGTATCTCGCGTACTTCCTTCACCTCGAGGTTCACCACCGGGATGGCGGTGTTGTCTATCTTCTGCCATATCGACTGTGGTCCCTCCGCCATCTTGGATTATTTGTATTACGTTTATAAGAATCTATCTGTCGTGGGGTCCTGTGTTCATCTTCAGGAGAGGGCTAGGGGTGCCCTCGTGGTGTTATTTGCGTGTCGGCCACACATTTACGCGTCGTCCGTCGTCGGGACCTCGAAAGGGAGTTCGGAACCTGACAACAAACAGAAATGATCATTGTATTATCATTTCATGAGAAAGGGGGCGCTGCAATGTTTCAAAAGGATTGTGAGTCGATCTTTGTTTCTGTTAGTTGTCGTTCCTCTGTCCCGAGTGGTCTTATTAACGAGAGCTTCGATTTCCAAAGACGATTCAGAGTCCTTTTGAACACAAACAAATTACTGATGAATTAGGAACACGTCACATATTATAAAATTTGTGCAAAACAGCGAATGTTAAGTAATGTTTATTAAATATTTTAATTATGCTCTGTTGACGTTGAACATGTTTTGTTTAATGCATTATTAGCATTTTACTTAATTAAAATGAAATGTATTGCATCTCATTAACTGTCAAAATAATTAATTGATGTTCAACAGTATTGGATATTTAAAACCGCGGTTAATTTAAACGCAATTTGTAGTAGCCGCATAGTCACTGAATACAGTAAATTAAGGAAAGTCGTATATCTACCAATATTTGAGGTAATTGAATCTAAATTCAAAACAGCACGTCATTGCAAGGTCCGAATGATTGACGTCTCCCTCCCTCGCTGCAAAGACAGTAATTGTAACAACTTGTTTAACCAAAATCCAATTTGCTTGGTCCCTCGTTGCCAGTACCATTATAACGGAGGGAGCTTACGTCGGCATTACGTTTTTGCTCACAAAATGACGCTCAATCAGAAATGTTTCCCTATTAGCTTTGACAGCGTATTGGATATATTTTGTAAGAGTTTTCCGTAATATGTGTCATGTTTATTTATGATTTTTTCGTCGATAAGTGGACAATGTTTATCCATGTAGTGCTATTCCTAGTTTTTTAGATGGTAGAGTTTGTTTAACATTGGTTGAGTCAGTATAGAAATGGGTAATTATCAACTGATATCGTTATCCTTATCTTCATCTGACTTTTCCGACCTATGTTGGGTTCGGCGTCTAATCAAACCCGATGCAGCTGAATACTAGTATTTTACATGGAGCGACTGCCTATCCCCCACAACCCAATAAGTCCTGGGTAATACAATATTCCTTGGTAGGACTGGCTGTCAGTCATTTTCATGTCAATAAGGTGTAAGGACTGTCAAAGATAAAGAAAGAAAGAAAAAGTATTTACTGGTCTCACACAGGACAAGAAATTAATAAAAATTATACATAACAAAAAAGAAAACAAAGGAAACACTTAAATAACTAATAAAGAATTAAAATAAGTCCGCCAAAATGCCACTGTCTCAGCATGGTGCTGCAACATTTTTGAAAAATGTCTATGTAAGTATGTGTGTATGCTTCTTGCGGAGGAAACTCTGAATGAAATGACTGGAAATGAAATGAAATCACGAACCAATCTAGGTAGGCGTGGCTCACACTGAAGATAGAGCCGAGTGGATGTTATTACTTAGCCACAAGTTCCTCATCATTATCCTTATATCGTCGGTCGGTCGGTCGGATATCGCAAAATACTTCATTTCGTTTAAATAATTTCTTAAAAAACGGAGGAAATTAAGAACATAAAAGCAGTAGATATCAAACCCTACAAACACTTAGTATAGAGAAAAAAAGGCTCCGCAAAGATTTTCATTACAAGCTCCCAACAAATCTAATCCTACGAAACTGTAGGAAGTAATCAAGTGAAGCCGTTCAATACTGCCTACCCTCCTTTGTATACAGGCTCGTTAGAAACGCAAAGGGCGGAAAATCCCCCGCCAAAGACTTCGGACGAGAAGAGAATTTCAATGAGAAAAGGTAAAAATGCGTAAGGAAAAGTATTATATATCAGGTGCCGTGTTCTTTGTTGATGTTAAAAAGAAGAGAAAAGGCTATTGGAATTTGTCTCGGAGTGATTAAGCTAAGAAGATAGTCTGTTTTAATACGGTACGCACGGCTGTACCGTACAAATAGACATTTTCAGAGAGTGTATAAAGGAATCCAGAGAACCAGCCATCTTCTTATCATTAAACGACTTTCAAAAGTATTGGCAAAAGATTAGCAGTAGCGTATTTACGAGGATAACAGGACTTATCCCCGAAGGGTTAGGCACATTCACATTTTGCACGCTATGTTTCATCATCATCAACAGCATATTAATGTTCCCACTGCTGGTACACAGGCCTCCTCTCTTTTTGAGAGGGAATGGGCTATAATCTACCACTCGGACCCAGTGCGGATTGGTAGATGTCACATGTCTTCGCATTTTTTGGTTCTAAGACATGCCGGTTTCCACACAATGTTTTCCTTCACCGTTTTGAGAGCAGCGGTGATGAAATAAATTACACAAAGTAATGTGCCTGCCTGGGCGACTTACTGTTCGTATTTCGGGGCCGCCACCACTGCTTTGTTTAAGTCCTGTGTAATAGGGGGCTAGCCTATTGCCGTCAACCGGGTATTAATCCAGACTCCATTGCTGTTACTGAGAAATTCGTGATGGCAAATCCCACTAAAATGTTGCGCGAACTGGAAAACCAACCCAAGACGTCGTAGTTGTACTTGCGGACGCTATACCATCGACAACACCTTTCAGACATTTACACTATAAAATTCGCTGATAGAATACTATACTTTGTTCAGGCTCTACGGTGTATCAACTATAAAGTTCAGCCCAAACTATGAAGTTAGGTTTATGTGTTGAGCCCCTCAAGGGGCCCACGCTGGCTCAGTTTCGGCCCTAAAGGGGCTAACATTGAAGTCATACGACATCCTCATTATTTATGTAAATATTTATTTGTTTGTCAAATACTATGTGTATGTGTTAATTAAGAGAGCTGAATAAAAGCAACTAAGGGATTGACCTACCTATAGTTAAAATTTAGATATTTGCAAAATCGTGGAAATTTAGTTACGTATGGACATATTTCTCATGTCGTTCTCGTATGCCAAATACAATTTATAAACTTTTCAATCCGTCCACAAGAAAATAAAAAACACCGTACGTCTATCAATTTCCATGAAAATACACCAACCTAGTCATTAAAGTTGTATTAAAAAATATAAATAAACCTCAGCTCTGAATAGGTACGCTATTATAATCTACCACCACAAATCGTCAGGCCAAGGCTGTGTGGATGCGGGTCAGGGCGACGATATGGTAAAAAGCACGGGGTTTTTTAAGTGTTCCGTGATCGATAGAGGCTTGAAAATGTAATGTAGGTAATATTTACAAATTTTGTAGGCTATAAAAGCAAGTAGGCTGATTGCAAAATACTTTCATCATCAGTCCAACGCAGTATCTACCGCGCCTGTCATGGCCTTTGCATTTGTGCGACACTGATTTAGCATGTCGTACAAAATATTGGCTATGAACAGAATATCTAAGTACTTCTTGTTATGAAGCGGTTAGTTGGAATTTCGTTTTGTTATTTCCTAATAAGTATTTCGCTTGGGATTTTTGATGGTGATTTTGCACACACACCTGGAGCTACAAATATCCCTCCTTGGTATTGAACTAGTAACATGTCATTACTTGCGTCACAACTTTCGAGCACTTCAGTGTAAGTAATCAAGCAAACTATTACAACTATTGTCGCGTGTCGTCGCTACCTCCGATTGTGGCAAGTTTTAGAAGGACTTAGAGTCAGTTCTAGAAAACATAGGGGTAACAAAAACATCGAGGTTATGAATGACAATTATTGGATGTTTCACTAGGTTGTATTTGGACACCTAGCAACGTGCAGTGATGACAGGTACGGCTGTCTCCGAATTACGTCCAAGAATGGCTAGAAAATGTGGGAATCCGGCGGCAAGATGGTTACCATCGAGTAAAAAACCAGAATGAGTCTGGCACAGGAGAGTGGAGATTGGCATCACAGATGAGAGGCTACCCAGCTGTGGGTAAATTCGGGCTGTAGTTGACGATGATGATGACTTGTAATTTGTACTTAGGTACAAGTCCATAACTTTGATATAACCTACCTATATACTGCATATACATAACTCATTTACTTACGTTGCTTCATTTAACTTTCCTAAACAACGGGATAGCCATTTTGGTAAACAATAGTCTTTTGTTCTTCTTAACTTGGATAGCACAACTTCATTATGTTACGATTTTGGAATTAGTAAAGAATTATAAACTTATTTAACAAGTAAAAGTTGTAATTTAGATAAGATATTATGTAACCGAGTTAAGTTACGCAGACGTTACGTAAATCAGAGTTTTTGGAGATGAAAGCGATAATAATTATTATTGTCCCACTGCTGGGCAAAGGTTTCCCTCCTTTCCTTCCAACAGCCACAATTTTCATCTTCTTCCCGCTATCTTCTTCGTGGTCTACCGCGACCCTGTGTTACTGTTTTAGGGCACCAATCCTGCTTTACGGTCTAACAGCTCGTTCGGCATGCGACAGACATGCCCTGCCCAGTCCCATTTAAGTTGAACAGCCTTTTGAGCCACGTCTACGATATTGTACGTGTTTAAGACCCTTTGGAGCGCAGTGTAGTGTTTCGAAAAAAACCGATCCGAGATAAAAATACACACAACTCAAAACTGATAAAATAAAGGAGATACTCCACAATACTCCTCTCCATTCCTATTTCCACAGCGATCTATAAACAGACAACATACCATCCATGTTTACTTAATCAATTAGCCGTCGAGAGACTCCCGTGACCCCCACTCGTCACGAGCACACTCCAGAACGGACAAATGAACAAACAGACCCGTATGAACAGTACCAGGCTCTCATACATTCAGGAAGGTAGGAGGTACAGCGAAAATATTTGCTTTAGATACGTGATACAGAGAGACGTGTGGATGTCTTCTGAAAGCCTGGTCTAATTTGATTGAAATGGAGTGAACAGTGCTAAGAATAAATAGTCATTCTTTCGAAAAACTGGTGGAATACAAAAACATAGAGAGGAATTTGGTTAGGTGTACAGTCACGAGAACTTTAGAGCCAGCAACATTTAAAAGTGTTTTTTCCTACTGTATTGATTGTTACTTTGTCGTTACGGACATAGCATTTTCATAATCATACTATTACGATCCGATCGTTCTTAAAGTAGAAACTGATGTATCACGAGAAACACTGGTTTGAATTTTGCTGTGTATATTGTATACAGATTAGTGCTAATGACGTAGCCCGTAGCAGATAGACGCAAAAGGGGTTACGGCGTAGCACAGTGCTACAATCAATAAAACAGTAGTACGGGACTCGTTATGTAGAATAGAATCTACACTATTTTTATACTAATATCAAACGAATACCTTTTTTTTGGGGGTGGGGTGGGGCTGGCAAATCATCAAATAACCCCTCCCGCTCTGGGCAGAGCGATAGTGAGAGTGTCAGACTTCTACTGACTAAAAACCACCCATGTTTCTACTCAGTCCTATGTGTCGAGAACGCGGTATGTCTTTTGAATAACCCGCAGTCCCGACGGGATCAAACGATTACCTTGAATAAAGTTTTCGAATAATGATCTTCTTTCATTTTGAAACTTGAGTATAACTGTTATAGCAATGCTAATCCGGCGCCAGTTATAGTTGCTATAGGTAACTCCGATAAAATCTACGTGACCACGGTACACGCATGAAAGGTATTATAAATATTAAGAAACAGTCGCGTAACCCTTACACAACTACAGAGTAACTTGAACAACTCCGCCACCTCTGTGTTACGTTAAGTTGGGACTAAGTTATCGATCCGTGGCGTGTTCACCCGCACTACACGCGAACCCGAACTTAGCGCGTTTTGTTATGTACTTGAATATTACTTAAATGTGAAGTATTTTGTTATTGTTAAGTATTGGTTGGTATGATTTTATACTTTCGATTTCATAAAACATGATAAACTTTAAAGCTTCAGACTGCTACGTTCGTATGTATGTCGTAATAGGTAATGTCTTTTTTGTATATGGTGAGGTAACATTCGTAAATTTAAAACGGCCATTTACTAAAAATATTGTAAATTGCTTTTTTTGATTTGTGTAGGGCCTACTCTTAACCTCAATCTTGTCCTAAGGGCAGGGATGACGTCGACGATGGAACGAGCTAACCCAGAGAAAGCCTATTTACTGGCGACTTAAATAGATTGGGTTTTATGAACTCGGTAAAATCGACCCTCCACTCTTTGCTTTTGGCAAATCCAACACGATCGGGAAAAAATCTGGCGCATTACCAATGTCAGAACGTACTTTCCAAGCCACGGGGAAAAGTATTGGTACCTAATGGAAAAAATCCAACATCACTTTTTGGCTGACTAGGAAATCAAACCCATGCAGGATTCCACGCTCAACGGTCGTGCTCGTGACGGTGTGACCAACGGAGTAAAGTCAGTAAAAAAAACACTTTTTTTTTTAATCATCAAATGACGCCGGTAGGGAGTGTCAGACTTCCACTGACTAAAAACCGCCGTCAGACTTCCACTGACTAAAAACCGCCCAAGTTCCTTCTTTGCCCTTTGTATCGAGGCTGCAGTATCTCATTCGAACAACCCGCAGCCCCGACGGGAAAACAAACAATCTTAGAACTAAAATCGGTCAAAAATATAAAACGCTGAATCACTATCAAGATTACTCACGTAACGAAACCCCTAAGTTGACATAATTCACGAGTTTCACGATAACAATAGAGAACTAATAAACCAACCCCATACCAACCCATTAGCTATGGTTATAGCCCCATAACCATGATTTCATTAACCGCGCCGCATCGGAAATGGGGCTGTTACTTCTTTTGGTGGAAAATAGGACATTGAATAGACAGGTTGCTGCGTCACCCACTTACTATACAAATAGAAAATAGAGCGAGGAAAAGGACTGCTATGGTTTCTGTATGGAGAGATAATTAAAATACTTATTCAGAATTTTTCTTCGGGTTGTCGTGAAAGTTATATCAGGCCTGTTATCCCTGAAGAATTAGGCAGAGGTGTACTCTGATAATATACACAGTCACCTAAATTATACTAGTTAAGTTTAAGTCCCGTGAAATGGGAGGCGAGCATTTTGCCATAAACCGGGTACAAATCCTGATTCCGTAGCTGCTATTTAGAAATTCCTGATGGAAATACCAAATAACACTTTGCCCCACCCGGGAATCAAACCCAGGACCTTTTGCTCCGCAGTCACGCTTGCGACCAGTGGACAAACATCGTCTCATCATCTTATCTCTGTGAGAGGGAGTGGGTATTAAGCCAGCACGTGAGCCCAGTGCACCAATATCGCCTAATTATACTATCTTCGAATCAGAGGATCCAGCACAAAACCCTACGGACCCGAACCCATTGTGCCCATCCCTTTCAAGCAGCTAAGAAACTGGTTGAAGGACCCCACTCGTATACAAGCGGAGGAATGGTGGGCCTTGACACCAGGATGTGGGCAATTCAAGGATGCTATGCCATCCCTGGATACAAAGCTGACCAGGCGCCTTTTGCGCCTGGACAGAAACAGCCTACGTCTGGTGGCGGGGACCATCACTGGACACTGTTCACTAAATAAACACTTCCACAACCTAGGTATCACTGACAGCCCCCTGTGTAGAGCATGCATGGAGGCAGAGGAAACGGTGGCGCATGTGCTCCTTGAGTGTACAGGCGTTACCAAGATTCGTGAGGAGACCCTTGGAACACCAAGATCCCTTGCGGATGCCCTGAGGAGACCGGGAAGTCTGATCTGCTTCTGGAGGGAGGTGGGCTGGTTGGAGTAATCGGCCACCATGGCTCACGCACAATGGTCCACTTCAAGGACTACGTGCGGAAACCTGAACCCGATAAAAAAGAAGATAAGACTATCTTCGAATAATTTGGCCATCACAAACTTTGGTCCTAGAAAATGGTTCTCTCAAGAAGATGTTTTTATTTGCTGTTTTGAGAGCAGTGCATAATTTACATGACCACTTGCTTATTTCTAATTTTCTTTTTTATTCATTCTACTTTATCAAGTTTTCAAAAACCGGGAACCAGCTGCCACTAAACGATTATCAAGCCATTCCAAAATGGGTAGTATTCAAAAGCTCATACTTGTTATAACTAGCAAGAAATTGAACAGTACCATAATATAAGTATAAAATATATAACAGCAAAAATAAACTAGACAATATCAGCTCTAAAGTTCAAGGTTGTATCAATAATTTCTACACGAGCATAAAGTTCGGCGCAATGCAGAACTACCTTTACTATATAATGTAACTACTTATATACATATATATAGTGACGATACTGCGTCTGCCTATATTCAGAAAAATGGCTGCTATGTACAACGGGCGAAGGGCTATTAATCATAATATCACGCGGGTTACAGCGGCAAAGGTAAATTATTGATTCATGTAAAGTAGATTTTCTATTTCTGGATACATTGACTATTCTAGCGTGTCACGCTGAGGTAGGAGCTGGCTTAAGCGGCATCGGTATGATCAATCTATGCCATTGAACTAGGTGTTGTAATGGTTGAACTTTCATAGCTTAGTTTACTCGAACAGCAGCTGCTGTAGTATTTAGTTAGAAAGGATAAGCAAAACGACGAATCACCTAGTGCATGTTTTTTTCTAAATAGTCCTGTTTTTGGCCTCGATCTCGCCTTGGAAAGAGCGATGCCTTAAGATGCAGAAGGGTTGATAGATGTAGGAGGGACCGCAGAAAGTTCCACACTTCGGCTGTGCGTGTAATAAACGTGAAGAAGAAGCGCTGACTAGTACGAGTATGACTCGTCACTCTATATAATCGTATTAAGCATGATTTACTTGAGATTACATGATTATGTAGTCTAGTCAAGAAATAAACCAGCACATCGAACCCCAACAAAAGAAAACCATTCCACTTTAATAGATACACGAAAGAGGCACTCATTCTTCTCTTCACAAAGAATAATACAATTTATTTCACGCAGCGTTTTTCAAATATTATCTCTGTTTAGTCTGACAAAAAACAGTGCCGTGACAGAAATACGTAATGGCTGGGGCTCTGTTCACCCCCTAACTGGATTATATTGAAGGTAAACAGTCGCATTAAAATGAAATGAAATTGCAATTTCTATGGTAGTCGGACTCCCTGTGGAGTGTACAGGCACATGGCATTGTTGCATGAGGCATCTCGTGTGGATAATAATTGTTTGTTTTTCTGTGTTAAATAAGCCGTGTTGTATGTTAATGATTCATTTACATTCACACCCGTATAATTTAATAAGTAAGTTATGTTATGTAAACACGCTGTATGACGTGGTTTCCAATAGAAGAATGTACAGCGTACTCTTGAGCTGTCGTAATACGTTTCCAGAAAAAACTGCGCTAGTTTCATGTCATAAAATAATGTCTTATTATCGCACTAGTGTAGCATTAGTGCGATAATTCGACAATATTCTCAAAAGCAATGCTATCGCTCCATTTAGTTTCGTATTGTCAGCAACGCCCTAAGCTTCCCGCCTTTTAAAATAAGGGTATCAGCACTCTTACAAAAAACGGTGTATGAAAAGTCGACAACTTCGCTAGAAGATCTTCATCTTACAAACATTTCTTAAAAAATCTGAAAAATAAACACTTTTTTCTCTTGACATGAAAGTCGTCGAGGATTCTTTTCTTCCTCTTTATATATAGTATAAAACTTGGCGTAAGAGTCCACGAATATTTTAAAAGAGCAAAAGGATTCGAGGCAACGAAATGTTGGCGTATTTTAAAGTAAATTCGACCTAAAAATCTCGAAGACTTTTAATAAAATTATTAGGAAAAATAAACAAGACACTATTTTAATTAAAAAATGATTAATTTGACAACTGAGCACAAAAATTAAACTACATGGGCAAAATAACTGTAGAATAGATAATAATATTATAACTAAATAGCAGGGTCAAATCCTATCTCCAAATACTTGTAAGAGCAATTCCACTACCTTATTCCCTTACTGCCTGTGAGATGGCCGAATAGCCCCGGGTTATTCTTACTTTGTTCGCAAATCGACTTGGTTTTACAGTACCATAAAATAATATTAGGTTCACTTCAGATAACCGGAACAAAGTTTTTATTATAGGGGTTCTCTTTGATAATTGCAACGGCAGTAAGTTATGGGCACGTCTTAGATAGCTCACGTATGATGAAATGTAAATTGATAAAAGAATGAAATAAGGAAAAACAGATAACACACACACACACCACATCAAATACCACAAAAAACACACACCAAAAACCCACATTAAATACTTCCAATACTCTTTATAAAATAATCACAAAACTATAACGCGCCACTATGTCGTTTAGGTGTACAGGCGGCTCTTCAAAGGGCAGGTGAGTTAGGGCGAGTTAATTTCGCAGGGGGGGGCGCCCTCTCCCAGGGGAGGGGAGAAGCAGGGGAGAGTGACCTGTCCCGGTCTAGTCGAGGGGAGAACCTTTGAATTTTTTATACGATTTTTTGGTGAGCACTTTGCGAATATTTTCCAGTGTTGCTTTATTTTTGTTTGTATGAAATAAATATAGCGTTTCGGACGTGAATTCGGGATGTATGTGGAAGTTGTTACTGCTGTAGTACTGATTTATTGCTAAGTAAAGTAATTATACAGTGGGTGGACGGCAGTTACTATTTTATTCAAGAGCTGCCTACTTTTTTGCAATTTATTTTTTTCACAAACAAGAGAAAGATAACACGTTTATTTTCTGTTTCGCATTTTTACATGTTTGAATTCACATTATCAAATTAGTGACCATATTTAACTATTCAGGTTTTTTTTCTTTATCCAACACTGTCCCACGCATGCTACGTATACTACGTAACATTCTACGAATACTTTTCTCGCAATATTTCGAACCAACTCATTAGTCTTATAGTTCAAAGTTTCAAACTCGTAAGTAAGTAAATATAATTAATGTATTTGCATTTGATGAGTTCCTCCCTAAATAAATTAATTCTTACCCAATCATAGAATGACATAATTTATATTTATATGAATGTTTCCGTCTACGTCAGTCCAGGGTACCAATTGATGTGGTGGTACAAAGGTGATGCCTGTCGGGGGCAGTGCGATGCACCGCTGTGACGTCACAAAGGGCGAGACCTCCCTGCCTACCCCGCTGAGAGCTTTAATCGGGCAGCGAGGGACATTATGTAGGTGTGTTATGTAGGGGTGTAGAATGAACTTATAGATGATGGAAACAGTGGCCTGTCAAATTGCAAAAAATAAACGAAATTGTGTTTTTAATTAGGTGTTTTTGTCTCGCTACTTTTTTATGCTAATATTCGAGCCCAAAATAGCCTAGATCCTTCTTCAGGTTCAAGACCACCCCGAGTTAAACATAATGGGGTCAGTGATTTAGACGTAAGTTATTACATTAAGTACTAGCTGCACCTCGGGCTTTTACATAATTAAATAGTAAATTACTTAATTTTTTTAAAATAAATTATAGCCTATGTTACTTCCTGATAGTTTAACTTTCCAACTTTGGTGAAAAATTATTGAAAAACAGTTCAGTAGTTAAGGAGCTTTATTGCCTCTTTATAATTTTGCTAAAGTTGGAAAATATTGTTACGTATTGTTAAGCCTGTTGTAATGTAGCAAAACATCGCAATGACGCATTACATTTTATTCCCATCTTATCTGTTTGAAACATATCCATAATTGTTTATTCTCTTGCCATGTGACAGTGTCCTAAGGACACAATTCGGTAGATGTCAGCTCCAGTATGGCTCCAAGCTGTGAGGTAACAAAAGCCGAGCCGGTCCCGCTGGGCCTGTGATCCGAACCTGACGAAATTACCTTTGTATTTGTACAGGACTAGACAAATATATGTATAACTTAAACTACATTGTACTGGAAAATTCTACGTTTCGTTTGCATAGTTCGGAGTTGGAAATTAGTTTATGTCGTTTTAGGTCGGTATTGTATTGCTAGATTTTATTTCTAAGGTTTCCTACGTCAAAAAACCGAAAAACTGTCTGTTATTGTATGTCTTATACACTTTTGGTCAAGAATGCGTGCTGATATCAAGTTTTAATTAATATCAAATGCCAAGGGATTAACATCCCGAAGGTCCAACGCATATATTATCAAATTAGCCAATAAATCTAAACCTACACGACAACGGGTAGTACCCGTCGATCTAGAATTATGAAATTTGGTAGCACAAGTGAAGAAAAATCAAAACACTCAATGACGATTTTATATTCAGGTTATCACAATTAGATGAAAAAAAAATCTGGGTTGAAAATATTAATGAAAATGGCCTCTTTTTTCGAATACGCTCTACTCATTTTCTCTTCCAATTTCCACCCTATGACAACCCAATCAAAGTTAAAACTTACCATAACACAGTACACCCCACGCCACCATGAAATCAATTAAAACACTCCGTAACAACGGGTTGTTCGCGGGTCCCTGCACCCTGCAGCCAAAGGTCGAGGGTGCTCCAGCCGTGCCGTATCGCAGCCGGCAGCCCCTGCACTTCAGGGTACGAAGAACAGTCAGTGACCAGCGTTATATGACCCCTCTCCTCAAAGCACTAATTGCCTTTTTCTTCTGTATACGAGGGGTCAGGTACCGCTGGACATTTACTGTACTAGTCTGTTCGCTATTGTTTTATGGATGGTAAGTTTTTTTTTGTTATAAAGTTGTAATAGATGTTTGTTGAGATTACATTGTTATTCTTTTGAATAATAGAGATGGTGGGGGAATGAAGTTAACCAAAGTTTTTGCTCAACTTACAAAAAACTTTAATCCACAGTCATAAACTTGTCAAATGCAAGTTTCCATCAGTTCAGTAGGGCTATTGCGTATCTTTTAAATGACAGTGGCTATCATATTGTCTATGGATTAACTGTCAAATTGGTTATGGTTTAGTACAAAACGGAACCATTTGACAGTAATTGATAGGCACTAAAGGTTAGCCACTGTCATTTAAAAGATACGCAATAGCCCTGCAGAACATCTTTGTAAGTTAGCAACGAGGAAACACTGTAGTATTTCCTCGTTTATCGTACGTTTTCATCAATCTAGGTCCACAGTATAAATTAACTTGAAACGCGAGAAGTGTCTATCAGAAACCTCTTAACTCCATCCAATATAGAAGAATCCATTATTTCACAAAATAATATCAACAACTTTAAGCATCACAAGTTAAAAAATATAAAACCACGCTATCTTTGCTGTTCAGATAATCGAAACTCGACCTTTTTCCAACATCGGTAAGAGTTTAATAAAATTGTAGCAACAGCATTAAGTAACTTTGGTATTTTTGTTAGCGTTTCATTTTGCGAGGAGAACGGGGCAAACTGGATTATATCGCAAGTCTCAGGGGAGATTGGGGGACGTTGGGAAAAGTTTGTGGAATTCAGCTGTAATCTTGTTTGGTCGAAGGGTTCTAGGCCTTATTTATTTAAGCTGTAGGCTTGCATTTGTGATGTTATCAGAAAGTTGTGGCCCTCTGGCGGTAGTTTATGGCACTCTGCTCGCTGGTGGTAAATGTTAAACTGGTTAATTTATTATCAGAGATATTAGGTAGGTATTGAATCGAAAGGTTTGCAAAAGGAATTAAAGATTTAGCTAAAATAATATTGAAGGTTAATTCATTAATCTTTTAATTTTGGCCGCACGGTTGGCGCAGTGGCTGATCGATTGGACTGCTGCGCTGCGTGTCGTGGGTTCGATCCCCGCATGGAACAAATATTTATATGGCCTACAGATAGTTATTCCGGGTCTGGGTATTTGTGTATGTGTGTTTAATTGTTTGTGTGTCGCAACCACGACACATGAGAAATTCCTAGTGTGGGGCAAAAGCTTAAAAAAATACTTCAGAACATACGTGTACTTCATACATCTTAACAGCTATATTGTGCGCACAAGCAGACATTTCAATGACATATATGCAAACAATATGATTTAGATCCATTCACAACTAGTGTGAATTCGGCCAGAAGGTGCTTTTTTTTTTTTTTTTGGTGGGTGTAAAATCATCGAATAACCCCTCCCGCTCTTGGGCAGAGCGAAAGGGAGTGTCAGACTTCTACTGACTAAAAACCACCCATGTTCCTTCTTCGCCCTCTATGTCGAGGCCGCGATAACCGTTGGACTACCCGCGGCCCCGACAGGCGTCGGCCCTTTCGGGCCCCTCCCATGTTGCTGACATCTCTTTGAGGCGCGCGTGGAACACGAACGCGCCGTCGACACGGCCTGTTTTCGTCGTGAGACGGACGGACGGCGAGTTAGCCCATCACTCACCGTCCACAGGCCCGCGTCTACGGTGGCCGGAGGTCATCGCGGGACCCCCGACGCCCGGAGCGCCTCCCACGCCCGGAGCGCCTCCCACGCCCGGAGCGCCTCCCGGCCAGAAGGTGCTTCAACCTCAATTTCTTCAGGTAGCGATAGGTTATTTTATTTCTTGTTATTAATGATTTCTCTATTATTTTTTTTGTAAACTAAGTTTTTTTATATTGTATTTATTTTACTTAAGGCGTTTTTTGTTTTGTGCTCACACCATAAATCATTTTTATTACAAGTCTATATGTGAGGATTTGTAATTGGTTATCTGGTGACTATGGTTTCTTCTTTTTGTTTGTTACATAGCTTCAAGTCCTCCAATTACTAAATAAATAAATAAAAGAACTTTAAAATGCTAATCAAATAAAAACCTAAATATTTTTATGACTACTATAATTTTCATCTTAGTTTAAGAAATGTAATTTTTCCGACTTTAGGCAAATAAAAACGTGAGAGTCAACTTAGCATTACCTACTATATTATAATCTCCAAGAAAACTGACGAGCCCAATTAGTAATACCAATTAGAAATTCCTAATACCAACAATTAATATTTAATTTTTTATCACACTTAAGTCACGAAACACGATTACCCAACTCAAAGCACTTGATCACTTGAGCCCCGAGGGCTTCCACTGCGCCCCGCTCTCCCCACTTTGTGCTCAAAGAGCCCCGACCTCCTCACACAGAATACCTAATAACTATAGGAACGTATGTACGATTGTACGTTCCTACTACAAAATAGGTTTAGGTTTACTCGTATTGTATAGGGAGTTGTAGTGGAAATCTCATAGAAACAGCGCACATTTATTAACGTCATAGAAAAATTTGAAAGAGAATTCACTGGTGGTCATCTTAAGATGTAGGGAAATGAATGTAGCTAAGTAATAGTTTATTATCTGGTGATTCTACAATTTAAGTTAATCAACGTGTACTGTTTCATTAAGAAGGTACAGCAAATTTTCAGGTTTTTTTCGGACAAGCTACCAGATTATTCCCAAACCACTGTAACCCCTGAAAGTCCGATTCAAGAGTGGTGATCTCCAGAAAAACTCCGAGACAATGAAGCTGGACGAAGTCCCAGAGAAACAATTGTATCCCGCAACGAAATTAATCAAACAATAATTGCATAGGAGTAGAAAAAATATAATTTCATTTCTTTCCGTACCAGCAAGAGACAAAACAGAACAAAGTATGTAAACTCAATAATAAGCATGAATTTCACGACTCCGCCACAGTGTAACCCAAAGATGGTCGACGATTGCCAAAGCGTAACATTTATGGCCCGTTCAGCACTCAGCTGAAGACGTACAGGCTGATCGTATGAACATACCCAGTTACCCACCCTTTCTTCAAAAGTAACTTTTTTTTTTCTTTCGCACGGTTAGCGCAGTGGCTCATGCAATGGACTGCTGCGCTGCGTGTCGCGGGTTCGATCCCCGCACGGATCAAATATTTGTATGACCTACAGATAGTTGTTCCGGGTCTGGGTATTTGATTATGTGAGTTTAAATGTTTGTGAACGCACGCACGATACAGGAGAAATTCCTAGTGTGGGGCTACGTCTAACATCTAAAAAAAAAAAAAAGGAAGCAGTCTAAACCTATCCCGTCAGATACGATTCTTGCATAACAAAGCTACACTTGTCACACATAATTCGTGAATCAACAAAGGAAATTGTCACTCTCGAACACAATTCTATCTCCAAGCACTTGATCGCTAAACCCCTCTTCACTCTGGGTAGCACTTCACCCCTCTCGCTTCGCTGAGGAGGATGGGTGCTCCCCGACCTCCGACCGAAAAAGGCTTTTGTTTTCGACAAGTCTTAATAAATCTGAAAATCGTTTTGATAAAATGAATAAGCACCACACACATATCACATTAACACAATCTTCATGTAATGTTATGTCTTTATGCCTTCGATTATTCGAAGAGTGATTACTGAAGTTGTAACTTATTTCGTGTTTTTCTTGATTAATTGTTGCCAGTTAAAGTCAGCATTAAAGTAAGACCCTCCAGGGAGCTTGGAATTAGATTATTCTCTCCACTATCCTTTTGAGCACCCATCCAAACAGCTTTTCAAGTCAACACGATCAAGCGTTAAGCTTCAACTTGCTGACTACAAGTTAAGCAATTTTTCCTTCCGTACCTTTCAAGTTGAAGAAAATAATAGCCAAGTAGTTACGTCTTCAATAGTTGTAGACCAAAGTGTAGAAACGTATTTCATTAAGTTTTATAACGACAGGTCCCGCTTCGGGAATATTTATCGTCCTTTCAAAGAGTTCGTTTAATATTTATTCTCTCCTGTGGTGGGAATAGCTTACAGCCGAATGTTTATAGGAACAGCCCAGTGATATATTTTTCTAGTTCCTTTTAAAAAGGCTCCCGAGAGGAGTAAAATGTTTTAGTTTCTGAAAATCTCGTTTTCTGGAATTGAATTTGTGTTACGCGTTGTAAGTCTTTTACTATGCAATCTGCATCCGTTTACGCTGGTAGCCAATTCTAACATATTTGGTGGAACGCTAGGAAGTTGGTCATACTAAAATTTGACTAAGCTGCAATAAAAATGTGCTGTCAGAATTTGTTAGTAGATGTATGCCTCAGTAGACGTGTAATTTGTCAGTAGCTTTAAGTGGATTAATCTTCGGTAAAACCGAGTTTTAGTGAACCATAAACCAAGTTCATTAAACCGTAAAACTAGACCCATAAAGCCTAGACCGCTGTAAAAAATCTGGATGAAAACCATCCCACCATAACATTGTCAGACACATATCTCAGTGTAGTCATTAAATTTGCACGGACGTGTAATAAGACACCACAGTAATTGCTCGACACTGTACGTGAACACTGAAGGGCGAGCCGGGCAAATGAAGCCATTGCTCCTAGGAAAAAACTGGGCAAAGTAATCACTACTGTTAAATCAGAGGAAACAAAACCCTACGCTGTCGAGATAAAGGTGACAGAGAGAAGGGGAAACTTGGCAAAATTATAACTACTGATAAAACAGAGAAAACAAGACCGTGTGCCATTGGTGTAAGGGTAGTATTTAGTGGAAATAGATAAATGGGATGCTTTGAGGTCGGCGTAGAGTTTCGAGTGATGTGTAGTTTGGTGTAAATAATGATTGTGTTGTGGTGTAAGCCGATGCTGGACAAAATTATTTTCGTGCGGGACTAACTGTTTGGGTACCTACGGGTTTAGTTACATGGAACATTTAAAGGGTTTCTGTGTTAACGTTCAAGAGCTATTGTCCTTTTCCCATATCGGCGTGATGTTAAGCGGTTTTTGAAAACAATTGTAACTATGACGTAGTTCAATGCTAATTTAAACTATTCTTAAAATCTAAATTGCTGTTAATTTATAACTAATGGCTACCAAGTCAACACTATTTGCTGAGTTGAATGTTGACAAATTGCAATATGTCGTGACCGAGCTTTCAACTTATACCTGCTTGTCCTATAGTTTAGCAGCAGTAGGTTATTAGGTTAGGGTCAGCTTGCAGGCAATTGTTAAGCCTTTCATTACCCGTACTTTTTAACGACCTTCAACATAATATACTGTAAATAAATCCCTTTTAACAAATACTGAAAACACAAAGACTGAAATATGAAATAGCTTTCACATCCAAACCACCGAATAAAACAACATGGAATAATGCAAATATTTGCACGCTCCACAAAAATAAACTTTTGTATTTGAAGGTCTCTCGCAAAATACTAAAACCAGGCATGTCTTATGTTCAGAAAAACGTGAATTGGACTTGTAGTAAATCCGTAGTGGTCGGAACCCTGCCCGGACGCTCCCCGGGCATAACGAGGAACCCGCGGGCAATAAAGCCGTTATCCAACCGTGCCGAAATCACCCGAACGCGTTCGGCTATTTTCGTAAAACGGCCGCCATTTTAGTTCGCGATTTGAATTGAAATGTCAAGTGGAGGCGTGATTGGATCAGTTAGTTTTTATTAGGACTTTGTCGTTAGGGGTGCCATATTTTGGTGTAACGAGTGCCTTATAGCTTTTAGGGCTTTTGTTGAGTTCGAGTGCTCGTTTCATTATTTTCGTCTTTCGTTTAAAATATAAATTTACTGGCCTTGAAAATTCTAATGATAAACAGGATTGTTGACAAATGTTGCCAGCATATAGGCTAAATTATTTTAAAGCCACCTACTTCAAGTCTATTTAAAGAAAGCGTAGCCGTTTAGAAAACGAAAATGTTTTCTTTTTTTATCAGCATTCTACGATTTTTTTTTTACTTGAAATAGTTCCCAAATTGAAACAGAAAAGAAAATTGCAAACGGGAGGAAAGCCGTCCTAACTAGTCCTAAGTAGTTCTCGACTCTTTCTAACAATTTAAAAGTGGTGACTCCCGTATATTGTCCCCTCCTTACAAGGCAGTATTAGCAGCGTGGTTATCGGCGACGATCGCCACAAATCATCCCGCCACCGACACATTACTGACGGCTAATTTAACAGGGGTTGAAATGGGATCCATAAGGATCTGTGGACATGTGCGACTTTTTGGCGAGGGATTTATAAATAATTGAGGCGATTTTTTAGTGACGCTGTAAATTGCTGTCGTAGTTGTAGTATTTACATTGAACACTAAACAACCACTGCGACCTTAACGAATACATATAACTTATTATATGCAGGAAAACGGTAAATTAAATAAATTGCTTAACAGAATTTAGCACGTCATTGAGAAACTATAAATATTAGCAAAGTTATTCTGCGAAAAGCAGCGCCGAAAACTGCTAGAGCATATTCCTACAGTATTTTTTAAACTTGAAAAAAAAGTGATGAAAAGAAAGCACAAACAAACAACATTTTAAATCCTGACATTCCTATCTAAGAAAAACAATAGTCGCAAGACAAAATCGCACGCATCCAACCATCCTTTTGTAATGATAAACCGTTGTAAGGGGAGGCAGCCATCTTGCAAATATTATTGTATCATAATGGTTCGTCATTCAGCAGAACGGTTATGTCACACGGTGCGTTTCTTTTGATATATTGTAGTTATTGCTCCCACAGTATGTTGCTGAGTTATGATGTGAGAGAGAAGTGAATTATTAGATGTGTTTATTTAATTGTAATAGGGGTTCGGACAAAAAAAACTAATTAGTCCATCAGATAGATTTCCAAAAAATATTGGACACGTTTTTTTTCTTTTTTCACATAAACAAAAAATGAAGACAATACAGTGCTTCGAAAACTCGTGAACTCTTCGAAAACGTCATATGATAGTACATTTTTACCTACAAATGACGTCACAACCTCATCTTATCTTCGTCAATTTTGATTAATTTGATAAAACAAAAAACACGTATCCAATATCTTCGATAATCTAACTGACGGACTAATTAGAATCATATTTTTATGACTCAGTCCGATCCCCTATTATAAGAACTGCTATTGTTTTAGTTTAGATTATCATCATCTGTCTTCCTTCCCAACTATGTTGGGGTCGGCTTCCAGTCTAAGTAGATTCAGGTGAATACCCGTATTTTACATGGGGCGACTGCGTACCTGATCTCCACAATCAACTTGGTACTGGGTAATTTAATACCCCTTGCTAGACTAGTTGTCAGACTTGCTTTTAGTTAGCTTTAAAATGCGAAATCTCAATGGGAATCCCGGTAATGTCGGAGTTTATTATATTAGTTTACAGCACAAGACAAATCCAACGTTTTGTAGGTGATTTATTCCTGCTAAATTAACTAAGTGGTTGGAGTTTAATCAAGTTCACCTCTTCGAATTTCCAGCGAGTATATTACAAGAAATTACAAGTTCATAAAAACAGCAATTTTCACTAAAAACAGCAACCCTTTTGCTCTGACTACACCCCGCTTCATTCTGTCAACTAAAACAAAACGGCTTTCATAGGACCACCTCTACATCCCGGGTCCCGAGTTCCGGTGTGAAGCAGTGAACAATACCATCACAAACAAACTTAATCCCGGGTTTAATGATTGCGGTACCCCTCTACGTATAAATATTGTCCGCCTCTCCCCAGCTTACATTTATTGCCGTTGTACCCGCAACAATGTGCGGATACGCGTATGCGCGGATATTGCGGATACGGCGGATATTCGGATATTGTTGGAGGAAGAAGGGGCGATAAGGGTCGTGTTAAATTGCAAGTGTGATGTTTTTGGTTTCCGATTATGTGATAATTTTGTGCGGGTCATTAATTGTTTGGATAATTTGCTGTTGTGCGCAATAATGTTCTTTGTTGTTGGGGGATAATACAGGTATTTACAATACAGTTTAGTACCCAATGTAGAATATGATTAAATTAGAACAAGTAAGAGTCGACGAAATGTTTGTGTGTTTTGTGCAAAATTGTAATGTGTAGATTGTGTTGCAGTTTTTTCGACAGGATTAATGAGAATGAGATAAATTAGTTACTAACTTGCTAGTGGTGTTATTTGATGTCACAGAATGCTCACAATGATCTCAATTTTAACGGGTTAAAGTGTCATACTTAAGCAAGGGGATCAAAAATATACTTTTACCGATTCTGCCAATGCAGAAAATCGGAATAAATGCATTCCATGTCGTCTGATTGAGACAAGTTCACTCGAGGGGAGCTTGGGGCTCAGCGGACCACCTCGGATACGAATCGTTACGGGGGAGATAAATACAATACGTGATTGCCTCAAACGAGAACTGAATACTAATCTAAATGCGGAAACAGTCTTATTTTTAGTATTTAGGTATCGTAAACGTAAAGTAAGGATATTTCATTTTTATCTAGGCTTTTCCCAACTATGTTAGAATCAGCTCAACGTCTATCTGGATTAGAGATTTCGATCTGTCGTCATTTCCCATTAGACCGGATCAGACCGGGTACCCGTCTATCCAGCCGGATCCGATCTCTACCATTTTGTCAATGCTTTTGTTAGAGTGATAATTTGGAATTAGACTTCCTAAGATTTTTTTTTAATTATAGTCGTATGAGGGTATAATATGCTTTGGCATAGTAAATGTAGGTATCATCAGCTCGGTGCGTATCTTTATGATATTTATTCGAATTCTGTAAATATATTAATTAATGTTCCAGATACTACAATGCGGCGTACTTTAATGCTTGCACGTTGTGCTTTTGATAATTCAGTACTTCACACCAAAAATTGTGCTGCTTCAGTAGTTAACTGGGTCGAATCGCTTCTTCATAGGGCCAATCCCGGCTCGGTGTCGAACGACTAACACGCAACTCATTCAACAGTACGATTACTTTGCTAACACCGGATCCGATAAACCTACGGTGACGCTGGATTCACCGGATTTCCTTATCCCATTTTCAGGATTGCAATCCCTTGGCCAGATGCAACTGAATACTAGTATTTTACATTGAGCGACTGCCTGTTTGGCCTTCTGACTCTGTTACTGTAACACCATCCCCTTAGGAATCCTAAAGCTAGTCTGTCTTTTGTCTTTGGGAGATTCAAGGTATAAGAAGTTCTGATTATCAGCTTAATTTGACCAACACCAATTTGGCAATTTTTTTACACCAATTTGGCTTAATTGACCATTGATTTTGAAAGCTGTTAAATTAATATTCTATCTGAAAGACGAGTATTGAAACAATTTCTATAAGTACTGTCATAAATCAATTTCACACAATTAGGCTGCGTTTCCACCAGAGATGTGCTATGCAGCTATGCTACGATGATGTGATAGCTCTAACTGTGAAACTATTTGACCGTTTCCACTGCGCTGCCGCAAAGTAGCTGCGCGAGGAAAAAACGCAGCTCGAGCTATGCGATGTATCGATATAGTAGTGAAGCGGTGGGGGCGCGCCTACTGTAGGTATTCTGCTCTACACATAGCTACACCACTCGTGACGACCCATAGCACACATTCATAACACACATCCATAGCAGGCATCCTTCTATATAAAAAAACATATCTCAGTTGAATCCGTTTCCAACAGTGCTAAGCTATGTGCACCAATGAATATGATTGGTCGATATCAAAAGCATCCATAGCAACGTAGCATAATACAGGGTGGAAAAGCACCCTAAGTCCCACTTGTGGGGAGACAAGACATTAAACATTTCGCCAGAGGACGAGTCTAATGCCATGATTCGGATACAATGAGATCGATTTACCAAGCTGCTACCAAAATACAAATACTGTTACTACAGGATAAATTAAAACAACAATACATCAAAAGACAACCGATCCATCTGATCAGACACTCCATATTTTCCACCATTTCCATATCTTCAGTGACATCTCAAACCCAATAAAACATCAGCATGTCCTCTCATCCATTACAGCCATACACACAATGTGTGCCACGCGTCGCCCCTCGTACTTTGACAGTGTGTGACAAATGGATCCCTGCGATAGCCCGCGACGTAAGTAGGGCATGCATGATACAATATGATGGGGTATGGAATTTGAAGTGGCGTTGAGTACCAGTTTATAGTAGAGTTATTAACTGATTTTTAAAGTGCTTTACTTTTACCAGTTCTTACATACTTGTAATAACATCTAAAATTATCCTCCGCTATTCTTTTCTGATTAATTTCGTTGCGGGATCCAAGACAGTCAAATCATTTCTGTGGGACTTCGTCGAGTTACATTGTCTCGGCGCTTTTCTTGAGCTCGCCACTGCTGATTCTGGCTTTCGGGAGTTACGGTGGTGGCAAAAAATGTTGCAGTCCTTTCTATTTATTTTAATGATAATAGCCAAGTGAAATATCTTAGAAATTAGCGGATATCACGCGGTTTCACCCGCGTAGTGCCCGTTCCCGTGGGAATACAGAGATAAAAAGTAGCCCATGTCACCCGAGGATAGTGCAGCTTCCCAACGGTAAAAGAATTTTTTAAATCGGTCCAGTAGTTTCGGAGCCAATTCGTTACAAACAAACAAACAAATCTTTCCTCTTTATAATATTACTGTAGATTACCAGGATCTTCCGGCTCGTAAAAATCTGAACTAGCGCCATCTGGTGCTGTCAATACAATTTCCGAAAACTATTTCACAAATGATTACCAAGAGCACCCCTCGACAAAACTTATACTCCAGAGCCAAAAGATTCTTCCCAACTAAAGTACAACTGTAAGTGGAACCTGACAGCCACGTCAAGATGCGAAGAAACCTGTTATATTTCCATTACTGCCATCGGATTATGCTTATCCAATATTCAAAAGAAATAAAAACAAAAGAAAGAAGAATTCTCTACACTTCAACCAAATTCCCCTGACGGCGCGGCGCCACAAATAAAATATTCTGCAAGAAAACTCGAGAAATCGATAACTCCCATTACCCTAGGCTGGCGTGTGTTCGGAGAATATAAATAATTAATATGTAGGTACTGCTGCGGTATCGATTGCGTCGTAACGAGAAAATTGTTTCCTTTGTAAAGCTTGAACTAATCGATTCATAAAAGTTTAGTTTTCTGCTAAATTGCAAATAAGTGGAACCGGAATGAGACGTAAAACGTATTTTTTTAATGAATAAGTTATGAATCATTGAGATGATAGCTCGCGACTCGGCGAGTAAAGTATTCATGGAGATTTTTTTGGCACTTAAGTCTTCATACTTAAATGATAGGTTATTTTTCCTCGTCTTATGTTCGGCAAGAGACGTCTTTCACGCTTTTTGGTGGTTTGTTTTTACTACATAATAACCAAAAACTTTGCACATTTTTTCTAATTTTCCACCCTACCCATCAATGCTAGAAGGAAGCATCTTCCCAAAATACAATCATGTCATGTCTGCGGGCGATATTAGCATAGAACACGAGTCCCGACTTGTGCCGGCGGCGAGCGGTATCAAATATTCATAAATAGGGAGTGTGCCAGCGCGCCTCACTCTCCCCTTGGTTGACGTAGTGTATGTGTGTATTGTTAACTTTGTATTTGATGGTAGTATGTGAGATATGCTACAGTTGGATTTAAGTAAGGTTTAAATAAACATGCTTTAATTCGAATAATTAGTGTTATTTTTCGGAAAACATTAATTTTGAAACCAATGTAAGTATTGAAATAAACTAGATCAAAAAGTAGTAGGCAAAGCAATATTGTTGAGGTTGGCCAGAAAAATGTTAATTACACCTAACTCCGTGTAGATAGGTACAAATACACAAATAAAAGCCAGTCGAATGCTGGAATATTCGTAGTCTGAAATTGAGTAGATAGAGGAGTTTTCATAACTGTCTAATTATAAAAAGCATCCCCGCCACCCCAACGGTTAATACAACTGCATAGGATAAGGTATTATTATTTACATCTACCTAGCCTATTCCGAAATATATAGGGTTCGATTCCCGGTCAATACGGATGTAGCACGTAACCAATATTCACACCATTATAATAACAGCCAATTTACATCCACCTGTCTTTTTTCCCCGCTACCCCAGTAAACAATACCTATTATACATGTCTGCCTATCCCCTCACCGTAAAAAGCTCGCAATACACATCTCCATACAAAGAGCTCTTTGACAGTGACGGTTACCATTCAAAAAGTAAATCCAATTTCGTTTTACGCGTAAAAAGACCGTACAGATTAAATGTCACGTTACATTACCAGCTAGGTTTGAAGGCACGCAAGCTTCTCACGAACTTAAGCCGCAATGTATCGCGACATGACCTAGATCTTTGGATATGTTTGTAAAGTAAAAGTGTCTTGGTAGCAGTCGATCCCGTTTTCGCATTTCGATTTGCAGAATCCGCTTATAATATTGAAATATGGTTTTTGAAGGGAGTTATGTCGGTATTGTATATTTTTTGGTGTTAGTTTGTGGTCGCATTTGTAAATTCACTAGTTCCTGTGTTGATTGGATAATAATCACTTCGCGCTTCGGTGAAAGAACACGACATGAGGAAAGCAGCATGTCTGAGCGATGTTTCTCAACGGCGTGTAAAGCCAAGTTAGAGGCCCATGGACGGTGTTCGCTGCTAAGTACTGACCTTTATTAATGAAGAGACAAATAAAGATCTCGTTTGATAATTTGACGACGGTTAAATGTATTTTATGGAGTGAACAAATAAACGAACATGCAATACATACTTACCTACATACAAATCAAATTAAATCAAAAATCATTTATTCAAACTCGGCTGATAATCAGCACTTTTCGAACGTCAAAATTTACTTTACTTTACTTATTTACAAGAGACAGTCCCCCAAAACGCTCACTCTTCGACACATCCTAATGTTTTAGCTGGAAAGCAGGTTCAACACAATCATGGGCTATGTTGTTGCTCCTTTTGGGCTATTCTGAATTTTTGAACATTCGATCTTCATTTTTAAACCCGCTTAAAAGCTTCCTTATTCCCGTAATTAAAACTAATTATCCCATAAAATACACCAAGCGGTATTTACGAGCAAATCTATTAGAAAAACGGTTATTACCCATAGCCTATTAACTAGGCACCCCCAATGTTGCCATTATTGGAATTAGTACAAAAATTATAGGACCGTGTTAGGTTGCACGCCTAATGAGAAGGGGACCGCCAGAGGGGTAGGTAAGGGTCGATGCGGGAATAAAATTAAAGACGAAAGAAATGATTGTTCAAACGGTAGTACAGTAGCAGATCTCTACGTATATGGAAGGATAACAATAGGAATGTTTACTGACTTTAAAAACGTAATTCTAATTAGTCCGTCTGTTAGATTATCGAAAAATATTGGATACGTATTTTTTGTTTTATTAAATCAATAAAAAATTACGAAGATAAAACGCGTCAAAGATTTGAGTGGGGGTTTGTGAAGTCACTGACCGTTAAAAAATGTCATACTAATGTCTTAAAATAGGACGGCACACGAGTTTTGAAAGCACTATATCGTCTTCATTGATTGGTTTACGTGAAAAAAGAAAAAATACGTGTAGATTTTTTTTGTTAGCTACCCTATTCTTTGAGTAATAATATTGTTGTGTTAAAAATGTTATTAGCGTTTCATCTGCTTCATTGATCGAGCGGTCGACAGCGCGACTGCTAAGCATGAGGCCCTGCATGAGGTCCTGGGTACAATTCCTGGGTCGGGCAAAGTGTTATAGAATTTTACTTCAGAAATTTCTCAGTAGCGGGCAGTCTAGTTTTGTGCCCGGTTGATGGGAATAGTGTTTTTTGGGGTTGTGATATCATCAAATAACCCCTCCCGCTCTTGGGCAGAGCGACTACTGACTAAAAACCACCCATGTTCCTTCTTAGCCCTTTATGTCGAGGCCGCGGTATCTTTTACAACATCCCGCAGCCCACAGGCCAAACCCTTAGGGTAACAAACTAAACATTTCGCACACGTATTCCTCTTTTGATGTAGGCATCCACTAAGGATGGATTTCTCAAAATTCAACCCCTCAGGGGGTTAAAAGGGGGGCAAAGTTTGTATGGACAATTTACATTTTGACGCGGGCGAAACTAAAATTTGCTAGTATTATATAAGACAGGGTCGGCAAAACACCCGTCCCTTATTAATTACTTCACGCACATACACATCACACAGTCAATAGTTGGCTATCATGTGTGATAGCCAACTGTTCCTTTAAAACATGCTTACTGCATTACAATCTCCACTACAAAAATAGACCTAACCTTGCCTATAGTCACCTTTCATATTCCCGCATACCCCTCCCTAACCCGGGGCTCGAACCTGCTTCACCACGGTACAGTAATTGACGCAATTAGGGCCGGAGGGGAAACTCGGCAGCGTTGGACAACGAGGGTCGGGTTTGTGGCCAAAGGTACAAATATTAGGCAAGATTACTTGTTCAGACAAATACGTACCAGCTATAGATATTGTTTTAGGTTTTGTGGTTGAAAGGGTGCCGTGTGGAAGGTTTGAATTGAGTTTTCGTAGTTTCAGCAGTTATTTAGTTTGTTATTGTGGGATCGTTTTGCTCAGAGTCAGGAAGGTGGAGCCTAGCTACCTACTTGGGTATTTCTGCGTATGCTATTCATTACTTAGTACGTTCGGTGCATCGGACAAAAAAAAACTAATTAGTCCGTCAGATAGATTTCCAAAAAATATTGAACACGTATTTTTTCTTTTTCACTGAAACAAAAAATGAAGACGATACAATGCTTCGAAAACTCGTGAACTCCTCGAAAACGTCTCAACCCCCCACTCAAATCTTTCGACGCGTTGTATCTTCGTAAATTTTTATTAATTTGGTAAAAGAAAAAGAAGTATCCAATATTTTTCGACACTCTAACTGACGGACTCATATTTTCGGAGTCATATTTTTTTGACTCAGTCCGATCCCCTATTATGTATTGTTTTAACTTTTTGTATCTATTCTTAACAATATTGATTAATAACTTATAATAAATAACCTGTTTTTTGCAGCTAATGTGGATTCATCATCATCTGCCTAGTCGACCCCAACATAGTTCTATGTTAACATAACGTTGGGGTCGACGTCTAGTCTAACCAGATGAAACTTAATACCTATAATTAGATATTGGGTAACTATTTATAATCTACTGCTGAGTAATTTAATCAATAAATTATATTAGCGCGTTGTATATGAGTATTTTATTTTTGACAAGCCCGCCACACTTTTCCCAAACCACTGTAACTCCTAAAAGCCAGAATCAACAGTGGCGACCACAAGAAAAGCGCCGAGACAATGAAGCTCGACAAAGTCCCAGAGAAACGATGTAACTCTCTTCGATCCTGCAACGAAATTAATCAGAAAAGAATAGCGGAGGAGTAGGAAAAACATAATTTCCACTTCCCTCCATATTAGCAGGAGACAGAACAGAACAAGGCCATTAGGCACACAGGGACGTATACAACTGGAATAACCCCAGTTGCCTAGCACCACGGATATTACTGTCATTAATATTACAGGGTCCTAAGTTGTGAGCTGTTATATTTGATTCCAATAATAGGTATGACAAAAATGTATTTCAGTATAAATCAGATCAAAATTACTAAAGACACACAAACAAAATCAAGCCCAATCATTTCCATTCCTCAAAGAATTTTAATTAAAACATAAACCATATACCTATCAAATCAAATACTTTACGAACCCCCGCACCCCGACTTCCTTGCCGACCAAAAGTAATTAGCCCCTAACATTTAATTCCGCCGGTTCAAAGACTAAGTCTTTGTGTTAATTATTTAGACTCGTCCGCAATAAATCGGACGTGGTTGGACGGACTAATTGAATTCGACTTACGATTATGTTTGATTGAACTCTTTCATGAATATTGGCATCATTTTATCATCGGGTTTCCCATTAAGAATATCTGAGTAACAGTCACGGATTCTTTATTTTATCCCGTTGATGCCAATAGACTCGCACTATATTACATGGCTCATACGCGTTACTGGCCAAATGTGGGTGTATTAATGGGTACACCTCTGCCTACGCCTTCGAGGCTCGCAGGCATGAAGTTATGTATTTTAATCTTTGGTTTGTTGGTTACAGATCAGAGGGGCAATTACTATTTTTAATAAGTTTTTGGCAATGATTGTTGCCGAGATGAGATTGTGACTAGATTTTGAACGTTTTGGATTTGGTATGCAGGCATAACCCACTGCTGGGTCACAGGCCTCTCTATTAGAAGGTTTGGGTAGTAACTCACCACGTGGGCCCAGTGCGGGTTGGTAGATGTCATATGTCTTCGAACTTTTGGTTCTAGGATAGCAGTGCCGTGCAGTCTATAGAATTCAAATCCATGACTTACCTAACAGTTCTAACGTCGGGGCTGCGGGTTGTACGCAAGTTACCGCGGCCTCGACATATAGGGCTATGAAGGAACATGGGTGGTTTTTAGTCAGTAGAAGTCTGACACTCCCTTTCGCTCTGCCCAAGAGCGTTAGGGGTTTTTTCTTACTTTTATAGTTCACTGCGAGGACTGTTATATGATGATGGAGTTAAAGATGCATCGCAACGTATAATGTAAAGTTGTTTCAGAATTTCTAAAGGGTTGTCTAACATTGTATAACCAAGTACGAGATACGATTTTTAGCTGTGTTAAGAGAATCCTCAAACAACTGATTACTCCAATTACCAATTACAATCGTGTTTTTTTAGTAAACACAGAATCTCTGGTTTCCAACAGCGGGCTGCTCCTTTATTTATATGACGTCACGTCCGCCCTCAATTTACTTTATAACGTTGTCCCGCAAATATTTGCTTATCGTTAGCTTTACCAAACATTTGCCGTCCACATAATCTGTACACCGTTGTAATAAGGTTTATTTTTGATATCTGTGTGTGTATGAGATTTTTGGTGGCGGTGGGTTCAATGTTTGTTCACAGAGGGTGCTCGCGATTCTGTGTTGTGTCTTAATATCATCGTAAATAATAATACCTTTGTCTTTTGGGGGCTTGTCCTTTTGTATGCTGAGTGCTTGTACGGCATTATTGATGGGGTTCCGTATCAGATTGATAAAAGCGAAAACGGAACGATTTAGCACGCCTTTGGTGTTGAACGTCGTATTATATGCTATTGTTACGGTCACTTGAGTCGCCAAGTTGTTAAGAGGTTTATTGATTTAAGATATAATTTGGTTTAATTGTAGGCTCAACCCAAGGAATTGTAGCAAAAAGTTATACTTCCTTCGAAACTGAAGTTATAAATTACGCTATACCTGTAAAGCATCACACAACTTCGACAACTACAACTACTACAAGAGAAGCTTAGTACACCTTTAAACACTGCACTGGATTGACATCACCACACTTTTTACTATTTAGTAGTCAAGCAATGCTACCTTTGCTTGACTACTAAATAGTAAAAAGTGTGGTGATGAACTGATACTGAACTGATAAACTGCGCTTTAAGGGAATTCATAAAAATAATCTATTTAACGGCTTGAGTAGAAACCAGCGATCCCGTGCAGTGTTTATAACTGTGCGAGTTTAAAGCGCTGAGCCAGTCGATGGACTATTTGTTCGTCGGACCGAAATGACCGATCCTATATCTACCGGATTTTTTTAAGGACTGGAAATCATTAAATGACTTCTCTAGGCGCAGCAGAAGGTAGTGTCAGAATGTTACTGGCTGCGGGCTGCGATTAAAAGGCTTTCGAATAAATTCCACAACCATCCATTGGTTACCGCGTTGTTTAGGTATACATCCATTGGTTGTTGCAAATGGTCCATCGTCTGCTCATCTCTTGACAAAGTGAAGGTACCGTACCTGTATCCCGGAGCTGCAGAGAGCCGACTTTGTTGGAGAGGTAGCCCCGGATGGAGCTGGCGACCCGCGCGGGCGACGCGGCGGCAGCGCCTCCACGCAGCGCGCCCCCAAGTCGCCCCAATAACGCACTGCTTTCCGCCTCCACGGTCGACACTTCCTACACCCCCTGCGCAACTACCCTACACCCCTCAACTACTCTTATCTCGTAGACACTATAGTGTTTGTAAAATAGTTAGCTTCTTAATACCGCGTGTTGTAAAGAGTTTATAGTTAAGTGTAAACGTTTCGTTTATAAGTTAATCAGTGCAGTATGTGATATGTATTTGTTGTGGGCGCGTTCACCATGGTGTGCCGCGTGTGCTTCTGTAACAAGACAAAAAAAACGAATGAATAAACTGTCATGGACATCAAGCCGCTAAGCTAAAGTGTAACTAGGCTGGCCTGGTCTACCGTATGCCCGACGAGCTGTGGGCCCAAAATAACCACGTTGTAGAGCTCTGATACAGCCAGATGGCGCCGCGGCAGACTTTGCAGGAGATGGCACAATGAATTGGACAGCCGAGAGAGAGATGACACAGGCTTACAGTAGCAGTAATCATCACCCTCCTAAAAGTAAAGTTTGCTGATCATAATATGTAGTTCACCTGATTGTAGTGATATTTAGAATAAAAATGACCATATCTTCCTAACTGTAATAACCGGCAACCTCTGACCCATAGTGTTAAACCGCAGTTAACAAACTTGGCAGTTTGCCAGCGTATCACAAATTTTGTGAACTCTGCCCACTACCTAACCCTCACTGAATGTCGGACACAGCATTGGCCCCACTTTATGGGGCTGTGTGGCCTTTGTGTGCTAATAACAGCCTAGTAGGCTATATATACTATACTGCCTACCAGGCCGGAAGGTTGACAAATCTGCAAGATTTTCAGTGAATCCAATATATGTGAAGGTTTGCCTACCACCGCCTACCACGGCATTTTTATGACTGGTACCTGAACAGTCTGAACTATTGAAGTTTATTCAATAACCTTTATAGTTTAAATTTTCTTTAATTAAACTTCCTGTATTTTCGTATTTAAATATTTACATAGATATCAAATAGCATTAAGGCTTTACTGCTAGTGGCCATATCAATTACGAAGACTTTACAAGGAAAGCGAATTTGCAACAAAATAGTAGAACTGGTGCGGTGTAGTTTAATAAAAGTATGAATTCTTGTTCACCATGGTTATGTTTCAAAATTCCTAAAACTTTAGAACTCTTATATTTTTAGTAACATTAAAATATGTTTTTTACTTAAGAGCGAACTCCCTCAGCAAGAATATCACATATTTCTTTCATCTAAAGCCGACAGCCTCCACATCGGATGTGTTCCACCGGAAGCCACCACTCGAGCCACTTCCGGCCGCCATCTTGCGACCGGAAACAGACGCGGTTTACGACTTCCGCTCCCTTTGTGAGGCCAAAATGTAACTTTTGTGAATTACTTATATATTTTGCTTTTGTTGGAGAATTAGGTGCAATCATTGTTGTTTGAAACGAAGGATTTAACGGAGTATGAAGGAAAATCCGGCTAAACAATACTTAACAATACTGCTAATGAATTTATAATTACTAGCCTCAAAATGAGATGAATTGTGAATTAAAATCTCATTTGTGTTACGATATTAACCGTACCATTAATACATTTACAATGAAATCGTTTAAACATATATTTAATTATAATACTAGTGTAAATATGAAAACACAAAAAGAGGAGAAAAGCTATTTAGTTTTAAAAGTTTACTACTACTAAAGCCAGATATGAATATTTACAACAATTACTAACATTTGATATGAACCATTCCCACGAGCACTGTTATACCTGTACAACTAACAAAATACTCTTCTTGTAAAAAAGTTAAAGGTACTAATATTTTTATTTCACCCCGAGTATAAAAAAATATCTAAAGCTTCTAAAAGCTTTAGCATAGCACGAATATATTAAGGTGGGATTAACTAGTGAAATCTGGAAGTACCATTACGTACACCTCTGCCGAGCTTCTTGGATTACAAGCGTGATGTTATGTAAATGCTGTTTATAACCATATTAAATAATCCTACAAAATCACACAATATTTGATTTAAAATAACTAATTTCCCCTCGTATTGAAAAGCGCCTAAAGCTCGTAACCGTCGGCTACAGCGCGCTACGCTTTCGTAGCAAAGCCGTGCTACGATACGAGGGTTACGAAAATTTTTAAAACTGTTTTTATGTAAGACAAAATTGGTAAAGGGTGTAAGACTTATTACTTCATAAAGATTATTAATGAAAATTTCATATTTTTTTTTGCTTTGATAGAATGTGAAAATGTATTTTTAGCATTTTTTAACTTTTTCGTTAAAACCGCTAAATATTTAATTACAATTATTTTGTAATACATTCATCTGTTTACCTCGTTTTAAGAGAGCTTTTAATGAAGACAAGAGATTAAAAAAACTAGACTCGCAACAGTATTTTGATAATAAAAAGTAAAATAATTTAACGAAATAAGCTGCTTTAGATAAAAGAAATAGAATAACTTAATTATTGCATTGAATTATACCCAACTGCAAAATTGACCTTTGCATCAGTGACCTAAAATAGGTTAAACCCACCGAAAATATACCTTTTCATAGCGCTTAGTTTTACACACTAATCACGACAGTACAACTATAGTACATAACACCCATCCTACACGCCTACACCTTCCCATACATAAATACAGCCATACACAACACATATATATGCAACATTACGTAAGAATTATGCAACCCAAACTTTGACAAACCCTTTATTTTACCACCATAATGCACCAAATAAACACATTAGCACACCATTATCAATATAGCACTATATTACCGATTTTCATAAAAAAAACCGCTCGAAGAAATAAATTCGAACTATTTCCAATTCCACACACGCACTACAAAAAAATCTGTAAAAAATACTAAAATCGCGCAAATATATCGCCAATTTCGAAAACGAAACGGAAATCAATATGGCGGAGAAAAAAATATAAATTTATATTGACCTTTTGTTTTTGTTGGCGGGTACTTGCACACCTGGGAACACCTCGCCCGAACTGGCGAGCCTCGACAGTGCTCTGAAAAGGCTCTCGAGCCATGCGCGAAACTCTGCCCTCCCATTGGCCGGGGGAGAAATGTGACGTCACACCGGCCTAGCCAATCGCAGCCTTCTGAAAGTTTCACGTAGGTATAGACCGGTCGATGACTAAAAATAGGTTGTACCGGTCGATGGGGCGAACCGGCGTTATCAAACATTCATCTGATTACGAGAACAATTTCTTCATGTATAAATCGAGGTGTATGTAAATGTGGCGATTAGTTTCTTTGTTTCTGACTCGAGAAATAAACTAAGCATACTTTGTTTATGTTTAAAAAAACGTACATATACAAACATAGATGGATTATGTATCTTTACATAATATTTTTTGTAATAATTATATTCTCAGTATTTTTCATGAACCTTTCATAACATTACAAACTAGTAATTATTCTGAAATTATGTTTACTTTGCTCATTGAAAGAATATCTAATAATATGTTTACTTATGGACATGAGACTTAGTACATAATGAACTGAACATTAAATAGCTTTTAATTATTTGGACAAAAATCCCTTCGTAGGTAGGTAAGTTAATGAAAGATAATATTTTCAACAGACTTATTTTATCGAAGCACCCGACGGCCCGCCCCGTAAGTTTCGTACATAGTAACCTCTGCATATTACATCTGCTAAATTGTGTTGGTTGGGTCGAGTCACAGTAAAATAATTTAATCATTTATTAATAGAAAAAATAACTTACTTGACACAACTACCGCTCACGAGGTCAGTCGTAGTCGCATTGGACCTTGCTAATGGCAATAGCAGCTGACTTCTGTATCAATGAGAACGCCATGAAGGAGCATCAGGTATCAGTGGCATGCGACTACGGCGGTCCTCTATAATAATTTTACTTATGACTTACGTTCTATTATGTTTTGTTAGAGGGTCTGAAAGGTCAAATGAAAGTCATTCGTTAAAACACCTATAACTTTTGAAATAGTATGTACTTTTCAAATCTGGTAACAGGCATGAATTCACCTAAGCTAACCCTCGAAATGGTTTTAAGACAGCGCTTGAAAAAAAAAATTAGGCATGCCCAATTGCGTATCGATCACTTCTGGAGAAATGAATGCATTGGAAGGGTAGCTATTTAGTTGTAATACTGATGACGAACTTATTGTAATCTATATTTTTAGTATTGTTCTCAATTATGTGACTAATGTTTTTATTGAGAATAAAGTTTCTTTAAACCGAATATACAAATTCACTGAATATCAGACAAGAATTATTTTCTTGTTTTCTACTTATAAGACTGCGGTTTGTAGTCGGGTTTTAGTTTTTAAACTTATTTTATTATTATTAATAGCTGACATCTATACAAACAATATCTTCGAAAGCGCCACGTCACAGATCTAGGTATCGAAGTTCGAATCTATTTACAGATAGCGATATCAATACTACTTTGATAGTGTCTATCCAAAGATTTTAGCTGGCACGTGTTGCTTTTTCGAAAATAAAATGAAATGGCGCTTATTTAGTTAGACTATGCTCTATATACCGAAACGTGGTCGCTCACAATGGGCCTCATCAGAAAGCTCAAAGTCACCCAAAGGGCAATGGAGAGAGCTATGCTCGGAGTTACTTTGCGTGATAGAATCAAAAATGAGGACATCCGCATGAGAACCAAGGTTACCGACATAGCCCGAAGAATTGCCAAACTTAAGTGGCAGTGGGCAGGGCACATTGCTCGCAGAACGGATGGCCGATGGGGTCGAAAAGTTTTGGAGTGGCGACCGCGAACTGGAAGACGTTGCGTTGGAAGGCCTCCCACTAGGTGGACCGATGACCTGGTGAAGGTTGCGGGGATCCGCTGGATGCGAGACGCACGGGACCGGTCAATGTGGCGACACTTAGGGGAGGCCTATGTCCAGCAGTGGACGTCTTTCGGCTGAAATGATGATGATGATGATGATGATGCTCTATATTAAAATACTAATTGTACACACATAAAACACTAGTGTTAAAACATACATTTTGCCGATAATTGACTTGGAATTGGCTTTTATTGACATTAACACAACGTTCGAAATGTAGGTGAACTAATGAGTACACCTGTCTTACCCTTCGGATATTACTGGCGTGATGTTATATAAACGTTCAAACCACCACACATCACTAAAGCCAAAACTAGAGAATTAGGTTAGGCAATACCTATACTTCTCTAGAAAAAACACACAAAAAGGGCTCTAGAGCTAAACAGTGTAAACGATATATTTTCTGAAATAATTCAGTTAAACCTTTAAGATATTTTTATTTTCTCTCGAGATGAACCGCTCGTGAATTTATAAGTAGGACCTACATCATCTGGTTATCTGGCATGAATAATGTAGATAACTTAAAGTGGCCGCTTACAACTTTTATATAGCTCGCATATTTTGCTCAAATATTTTGTGGGCCTAGTGCACATGTTGTGATAACAATACTTTTAAACGTAGTCAAACTCAAACTCAAAGCATTTATTTCAATTAAACCATTACTGGCACTTTTGAATGTCATAAGAACAATTCATAAAACAAAACTACGAAAAACTACGAGTGCAATACGTCATTCCGAAAGCCACCACGCCGAACCACACGCCGCCGAATGCCCGCAACGACGAACACTGCAAGCAAAAAAAGCACGCAGCGACGCACACCGCAACAACGAATGCACGAGACCTCGAATCACGGAACAACGAATGCACGCCGCAACGCGCAACCGCCGCCCCGCGACCCGGAGCCCCGCGCTCCAGCCACCACGGCACGCGCCGCCGCGCGCCCCCGCACCCACAGCACTCGCCGCCGGTAACATCCGGCGCCGCGCAACCCGACGCAGCAACCCCCGAAACAACGTATTGCACTCCTAAGCTACAGTCACAGTCACAAGGCATAATAACTTGTGAAAGTACTGTAGTTGCCAGTTCCCTAGCGTAGATCTCTATGGAGAAGAACGGGCAAGAAACTCCATGGACACTCTTTTAAATCAAAATATTGTTACAAAATCTTGGTACATTACATCATTTATGTTGAGATGGTATATTATGTGAGAACTATGTAGCAAGACGTGCAAGTTAAGAGCGTCCGGAGTAAAAAAGTATAATTAACAAATAAAAAAAAATATGTATATATTTATAAACCATGGCAACTAAGAGATGACCAGTCTCCACTGACAGCGCCCGTTCACGAACATGACGCATGGATCAGCACCATTCAACTCAACCATTTTGAAGGGAACTAAATGATCCGACACACGCGCCACCATCAGCGAGACATTTGAGTGAGCATGACATTCTCTCATCCACCAGGGCATCGTCATTAAAAATAATATATCTAAATGTAAAAAGTGGCTTTATAGTACATAGTACTCACACATGTGCCATGCAATTATATAATATTAAGATATTGAATCTATACAATGCAAAGAAATAATTACAATCTTCTGCAGCCTCTACAATAATATTCTCCTATAATCTCTTCTTAATGCTCCTCTACAATATTCGTTTAGTTTAGTATTAGTTTATATGATATTATTATTTTGATAAAGACAGAAATAGAAAGAAAAAGAATAAGCTTTTATCTGAATTGGTTTCGTGACTAGACAAGTATGAACCACAGCTACATACAACTGTATAAAATAATGTAAGGGTATGTTATGTTTCAAACGGTACCACTTTAAATATGATAACTTTCACATTTAGGTCAATGAATATTTTTTTTAAATTTGATTTATGAGATGATCATAACTTTCTTAACACTTTCACATAGTTTTCATTTTTTCGCTTTAATTTAAAAGTTATATCAAATTGAAAATAAGTTTTTGAATCAAGTACCGTAAACGTGCCGAGCGACGGTTCCCGAATAAACCCGAGCAAAGTGTCAAAGTTAAATTTTTCATAGTAGCAAACAGTGTTTTGTTTTCGGATATTTTTAGTCAATATACTAGCGTAAAATTGCTTTAACATTATGACGTCACAACTAATCGTGGAAGGAAGACCTTTGAAGGCCTTTGAAGGTAGGGAAGGGAGGCCTTTGCCCTGCAGTGGGACACAAATGGCTAATAATAATATAAAAAATAATAATAAGTAATCGTGGCGCGTTTAAAGTCATGTATAGTCGACCAAGAAATTGGTTTACCACTCTAAGGTTGAATATCATTTGCACGTACAAAACATCAAGGGCTATTTCACATAATTTATTGAGTTGATCAATAACTGACACTTGACAGATCATATTATGTCAAAAGCGATTCGAAAATGAATTAGTTTTTTTTAAGTATGGTATCTAGCATAAACCTCCTTGATTTATAAATGACAAGTTGGTTTGTGTTTACATAAAATATTCTCTATTGCGTTGACATCGCTCTGTGATTGGCTCACAGTTAACCAATTACGTTAATGTAATACAGTAATCCTTAGCGAATAATTATGTTACTGGGAGATGTCATCAAAAGTGGTAAACCAATTTCTTGGTCGACCGTACTCATGTGGTTCTTTTAACAAAATTAATTGGAGAACTATTCAGTGAAAATAAAATTTATGAGGTTTTCGCATGGACTTTTTACACAATTTGTGTTCAAGTTATAAAATACTAATAAATAGTTAAAAAAAAACGTTTTTTTTTTAAATTCAAAAGCCCAATTGTCTTTTTATGCTAGCAATTGGTTTGTTAATTTTGTTGTAAGACACCTTTTGCATGGCTGTAAGCCTGAATGACAAACATCAAGTAAAATTAGTAGTAAAGTTTATACTTCGCACTCGACTTGGCGGAGGCACTACCGTGCCCTCCGATGTAGGCCTTTCATCCGACTAGTCGGCCCATTTGTAATACATTCATACAGATAAATACATAAATCACAGCGATACATTTACATTGAATATTTACGATATTCCAAACTATTGAACCAATCCGCAGATGTATCGACCACATCGACACTAAACCCGCCACGTAGGCACCAATATCCGATATTCGGATACAGCGCAGGTACGAGTATATCCGAGTACAGCTCGGATATTCTTCCAATTTATACACCAATTACATTTTCGATTTGCGTACACGTGAAAACGTTTCCCAAATAACGTTGTTTTGGTTTATTTTTCTTGATACAAAAATATAAATACGTAACTTTTTTATTCTATTGTATTCGGTATCATTCAATATGTGTACCTAATTTTATTTTACTGATTGCCTAAAAAAATATTATTCAATAGATTTTGCTCACTCCGGACTGATAGCCAAATACTGGTTCGTTGTGTTCGTTTGGATTTTTACAGAAACTAAAGTTGAGTTTTTCGATATTTGCGATAAACTAGGAGCGTTTAAGAAGTACGAGTATACAAGATTGTATATGTTTTTAGGGCAACCACGAATTTTCAGTTTAAGGAGTAGCATCGGCCACCATGCGTTATCA
Source organism: Diarsia rubi (assembly GCA_932274075.1). Lineage (NCBI taxonomy): Eukaryota > Metazoa > Arthropoda > Insecta > Lepidoptera > Noctuidae > Diarsia > Diarsia rubi. Next base: position 676,476 of record OW026420.1, on the reverse strand, counting down.
AAAGCCCCAGAAATATCTAGAAAGATCCCAACTACGTACTTATGTTCGGATGTATTGACAATTTTCCAGACAGAAAGTGCCGCGTCTACGGTAGATTTTCCCACGGCACATTTTAATTTAGGTATATCAATAGTTTAAGTAAAGAACACCAGATTAGAATGAGGCAGTGAAATAAATATGGGATTTCAAGAGTCATTCTGAGACGATATAACCGTTGAAAAACAAACACATCTACTCAAACTAAAGTCTAAACTTGCAAGCACTCCCACATAACATTTTTTCAGTCGATTAAACCGACTTCCCAAAAAGGAGGAGGTTCTCAATTCGATTGATATGTTTTTTTTTATGTAGGTATTAGTGTTGCCCAAAATCGGTCTTGGTCTTGCAGCCTTGGTCTTGTTCTTGCATTTTTGCAAGACCAAGACCAAGACCTTCTTATTGTAGCAAGACCAAGACCAAGACTGAACCCTGCAAGACTTGAGCAAGAACAAGACTAAGCCTGCAAACTCTTGCGTCTCGCGTTAAGTCAAACTGAGATTTGGGCGTTATAGTAGGTATTTGGTTTCAATCCCGATTTTGATAGACGTTCCCCAGTAAGAAAACCGTATCGTCATAACACTTAAAGGGATTATTACATGTTTCGACTATTTATTAATTAGGTAGGTAGCGTGTTACTTACAAATATGTTCCCATGTGATAAAAATCTACCTAGCATAACTTTCTAGCAAAGTTCATTTCATACCTTGTAGGTATATGTACCTATAGTATTAAACATATTATGCTTGTATAAGTCTAATGTGCAGATCTAACGTTAGTAGGTTGGTAAAAAATATGAAGGTATTTATGTTTCAAAGTTTATAATTATTAATCTTCTATTCAGCAAAATTTAAAACTAACAGCGAGTCGAGTAGGTCTAGTACTAGTAGCAGTTTTTAAGCTAGCCGATGTTATGGTACAGACGCCAGCACATCAAGCTACTACAATCTGCCAAATTTCTTTAACAGATTTTCAGCTTTATCGCTAAAGCATTAAGGTTCATGGTTGATTGGGAAAATATGATGTTCTGCGAATAAACTGTTGGTCGGTCGGTGTATTACGTCCCTACCTACTATTAACTTGGTGGTTCACTATGCCTATGTCAATTTAAGCTCAACAAGTACCTACTCTGTTACGTTGTTCTAAGATCTAAACTAACGTGTTTATTATATAGCAATAGGCTCATAGGTATTTATATGTACTCTAGTCTAAGTAGTAGAGTCTTGCAAGACTTGCGAGACTCTTGCTGCACGACCAAGACCAAGACCAGGTGTATTGACGCAAGACCAAGACCAAGACTGGCTAAGGTCTCGTCTTGGTCTTGCATTTGGGCAACACTAGTAGGTATGTACACCGATTACGCCGAGATTTATGATCCGATTTATGATTCTTTTTTAGTTTGATGCGGAATAGTTGGCATTTGGTCCCAAAAATTTTACAGTTTGGCCCAGAACTTTTCATTTTATGAACATTTTTTTACACCATTAAGCTTGTTCACTCAATTCATTATTAGCCTTTTTCTCTTATACTAATTAATTTGGGATCGACGTAGAATAATCTTCTTTTTCCAAATTTTCTCAGTAAGTCGTCATTTCAAAAGTCAACTAATCGCTGCCATTTCTCTTCTACCCACACTCGTGCTAAAAACTTTCCACATAATATGGTTCTCGGTGGTTGACTCAGTTCTGCCATCAAAACTACATTGAACCTTTTCCTCAATGGTTTGTAATGGTGATGATCCGGAGAGGCGGTGCAGCATTCGGTGAAATACTATAAATATGGCGGTCGATGTGTTCACGCATGCGCACAGAATAGCAGCAGACCCATTCATCATGCGTTGTACTATGTACGCCCGGTGCTCCTATATACCTACTTTGTGACAATAAATATGAAATACATTATGTATGCATAGTTTAGTCAGGGTCTGAGATTCTTTCTGAATCTGTGGGTAACGGTTTTCTTAATAAATTACATTACACCTTCACGGTTAACATAATAAGAACTCTGTAGACTTTCGTCAATAATAAACTCATTAATTTCACACTAGCCCCGTTTTCCTTTAACTTACTCATGCAAAATTCAACACGAATCCTACTTAAACATTAGTTATTATTCTTCCTGCACCTTTTCGGCTCTAAGGAACATTATTTATTAATGTAATTTTTTAACATTTGTGTTCACTTCTTCCTGGTTCACTTTTAGAAACAGAATCTTTTTAAAATGATGATACAGTGAGGAATATTTACGTTATGAATCATTATGATCACGCTTTCCTCAAAGTGAGTGATAATAATCATCATCATAGAACCATAAGCTCAAGGAGCTCGTGGCTTTATAATAACTGCCACTCGGGTCGGTGCTTGCCTAGGTTGGTCTGTGGATGGGTGACCGCCCATTACATACCGAGTTTCCTCCGTGCCTCGGAAAGCACGTTAAGCTGTTGGTCCCGGCTGCCATGTATAGATCTTTGGCAGTCGTTACAGGTAGTCAGTGACCTGAAAGTCTGACAACCAGTCATACTAAAGGGTATCATATTACCCAGTATTAACTGGGTTGTGAAGGTCACATAGGCAGTCGCTGCATGTAAAATACTGGTATTCAGCTATATCCGGTTAGACTGGAAGCCGACCCCAACATAGTTGGGAAAAGGCAGATGATGATAGAGAAACAAAACAGAAATAATAGAGGAAAGTCACCAAATATGAAATAGTATCTTAATATGGAATACCTTCATTTCTCTAAGACTCTATTGCACCACGTACGTGTTAGTAGACCGAATGGAACAGAAGATGGTCGAGTGTTGCGTTTCATACTTATAGTCTTAGAGAAATGAAGGTATTCCATATTAAGATACTATTTCATATTTGGTGACTTTCCTCTAATAATATATTAATATTCCACAACTATCACACAACGCCAATAATTGCACCTGCTCCGCCCGCATTCAGAGTAAAGACAGTGTAAAATATCTAGGGGTATTAATTGATAGCACCCTTAGTTTCAAAAATCATATCCATACACTTAGCGGAAGGATACGGAAGCTTATATACATCTTTAAAACCCTGAGACACGTGTCTGACGTGAAATTAAGGAAGTCGGTTTACATGGTCCTCGCGCAGTCCCTGCTAACCTACTGCATAACATCCTGGGGAGGTGCTACAAAAACTGCTATGCTGGAACTAGAACGAGCGCAAGGAGCCATTCTGAAAGTATCTCTATTCCGACCTTTCAGATATTCAACGGTTATGCTGTACATGGAAGCACAGGTGCTAACCGTTCGACAGCTGTTCTTGTTGCAAACCGTTATAAAACAACACGGCCTCACTACCTTCAACCACTCACTCTCAAACAGAAGTAGAAGATTTGATCCCGTAGTCCGCCATCGCATACGGCTCTCGACTATTTCCTCTCAACGTTTCTTTTGCTACCTTGGCTGCTTTCTTTATAATAAAATACTCCCAATCTATAACCTTTCCAAAACTAACTGTATAGTTAAATTAAGAAATTGGCTCCAGGAGTTAAATTATGAAGAAACAAACAAACTACGGCAGAAAAACTATTGTATACGAAGGATCTAAAATATTTAATAAATAACCGAGAGACCTCAAAGAATTAAAATCCAAAACCACTTTTAAAAGGCTACTTAAGAACTTTATAATAAAAAATTCACATTCCCTACATTAGTGTCGAGCCACATCCAGTTTCCACTTACCGGTGTAAGAATACTTGTTTACATGTATCGAACTAACATTTTGTCCATATGATTTGTAATCTACCTTCAAAACACAAATTTAATCGATGTCTAATTTTTGTAAAACACCCCACTTTTTGTCATTTTTATGTTAAGTTTTTAATATTCCCATGTAAGTGAATAATGTAATTCTTATGAGAATAAATGATCTTAAACCTCAAGAAACTGAAAAACTACTTGCTGTCCCAAAATAGTCAATTTAACTTCCCCCCCCCCCCACACAACACACTACCCCCACACACATACACCCACACATACACCCTAGTCACTCACAATCAAAATCATAAAAATAGCTACTAACGCCAAGCACCAATAACTGTAACTATTTCTCATTTATTTATCTTTGATATTTTTGTTGTAAATTCTTATCGCATTAAAGATTGCTTTGTGCATAACATTGTAATGAAAGCATTATCGAAGGGGTGGAGACCTGGTGTCCTGAAATACAGACCTCACGGTCTAGCTTAGGCACCAGTCTCCCACAGTATAATTATTTCTGTTACGTATTTTGTATTGATACCTGACTAATGTACCTATATTGTGGTGAGAAATAAATCATTATTATTATTATAGGCCTCTTCCAAAGTGCTCCACAACACCTTGACCTCTGTGGCTTTCTACATCCAGTACGCATCATCAAACTTTTTAATGTCATCGGTCCATCTGATTCCATTACGAATAAGTTATTTAAAGAGTTCCCTAACTGCACCGTCCTGCGTCAGTCAGCCATTTCCCTGTTTAATTGACAGCAGCACTCTACCTCCCTCAGCCATGTTGTTTCTTTATTTAGCGAACAAAATGGAGGTCGCTTAGGCGAGCGCTTTTCCGCAGTTAAATGAGGACTATTGTCGGTCCACGACGATCTGTACATATTCATGGCACTACGTTTATACAGTTGCATACATACTGGCTAAATTGGTATAGCTATCACTGGGTTTCTTATTTTGGTAAGCGTATACTGAGTTTGTGACTCAAGAATTTCGAATTTCAACACTATTGTCTACAGACCTGTATTCTTTATATGGTCATAACTGTAAAAAAGCTTCTGAAAATAATGACATCGCTGCCTGGGGGTCGAGTTCATACAGAAACTACTTAACATGTAAACAGTTATATTTTTGCGGTCTGCGTCATTTCGATATCAATTGTATTGATTTAAAAACATTAATTATCTTTATTTCAGACTTAAGCAGTCTAGTGTTAGTTACAGACTGTGCTTCCATGCTATATTAGTGTTCAATCAATCAATCAACAGCCTATTAATTACCCAGCTTTCTTTTTGAGAGGGAATGGGCTATAATCTACCACGCCGGCCCAGTGCGGATTGGTAGATGTCACATGTCTTCGAATTTTTGGTTCTAAGACATGCCGGTTTCCTCAAGACGTTTTACTTTACCGTTTTGAGAGCAGCGGTGAAGAAATAAATTACACGGAGTAATGTTCCTGCCTGGTTTCGAACCCACGACCTACTGTTCGTAAGTCGGGGCCGCTACCACTGGGCCACCGCTGCTCTCTCTATTACTGTTGTTAGTACTTAATTCTATTTAACATAATCCTATACTTAATTTTACTCAGTGCCTATGAATGTGGCAGTCCACTCTGCCAACAATCATTTTCAGGATGCTGGTCCGAGTGCTACGCAAACGTTGCAGGAGGGAAGCCGCTTTCTTACGGATGATGGCGTGAAAGTCATCCGTACGTGCTCCAGCAAACATTCCCGACGCACTGCAACGTCGCGGCAACCGCAACAACATCCTGGAGGCGTTGTTGTATTGCACGCGCAGGACGTTGCAGGCTCGGCTCGTGTAGAAGGACTGTTAAAATGCTTTAAATAAACTGACATTGACGTCTGCCGTGCAGCGAGCAACCTACGGGCGAGCATATTGCTCCTCACCGCCAACGCCCTTTTTTTTGGGGTTGGGAAATCATCAAATAACCCCTCCCGCCCTTGGGCAGAGCGAAAGGGAGTGTCAGACTTCTACTGACTAAAAACCACCCATGTTCATTCTTAGCCCTTTATGTCGAGGCCGCGGTAACTCTTGCGAACAACCCGCAGCCCCGACGGGACCGCCAACGCCCTGCGCTCGCGTTCTAGCTCCCCCATCACCACGTAGGTCACGTATAAATGATGTTGAATTTTATTTGCTTCAAAACAATTTATAGGTAGTTTTGTTCCAGAACGTAAAGCTTCGCAGTAGTTAAGTATCGCTGTGCTGTGCTGTCAAGGCCACAATGTAAGCCCCGTCATGCAATCGTCTAGCCCCACAACTAGCATGTTTCGCAGTAACCCAACACATTACATGTAAAGGTTATCGCACGCTGTTATACCTACCTACATAGTTTGCGGTTACACTGTATGGACACCTCGCTGATTCCCGCGGGCGTCGTGCAAAGTTATTAACGGATTGCCCGCTTGGGACGAGTATTGATTGAACAATATTACTATCTTCCTACACACTACACTGCCGAACTACAGGAGTTAACTGAACTTAGAGTAGGTATATCTGTGTGTAAAAAGAACTTGCACAAGGATGTCTTCTTGCAGTAATGGAGGAAAACGTCGTGAAAAAGCCTTTCGATCCTTATTTTTCTCGTGTAGCGGGTGCGATACCTGGTTCAACTTTGTAATTATTTAATAATCTATGAATGCAGTTTAAATGGTTTTTTAAATCAAAATAATGTCTTCTTTCAGTAAAATGTTCCATCTACTATATTCAAGGTACTTTCCCTCCATGTGGCATAGCTACGCGACGTGTATAGATCTTTGGCAGTCGTTACAGATCGTCAGTGACCTGAAAGTCTGACAACCAGTCTTACCAAAGGGTATTACCCAGTATTAACTGGGCTGTGGAGGTCAGATAGGCAGCCGCTCCATGTAAAATACTGGTATTCAGCTGCACCCGGTTAGATTGGAAGCCGAAAAGGCTAGGTAGATGATAAAACAAAAAACACGTATCCAATATTTTTCGATAATCTACCTGACGGACTAAATTGAATCATATTTTTTTTGTCAGAAAACATCCCTTTCCTACGTAAAGTCTGTGTTTACCTTTGGACTGAGAGAGGCATATTTGAGCACAGCTCAAAACATACTAATGATTAAAATCTTCTCGCGATTGTTGCTACACATAACATCACGCCAGTAATCCCCGAAGGGTTAGGCGAAGGCGTACCCAGTTATGTTTAAGTCCCATACAATCGGGGGTGAGCCATTAACCGGGTTCCAAGGCTGCTACAGAAAAAATCCAAACACTTTATCCGACTCGAATCGAACCCAGGTCAGCATTCACGGTTGCTACCCAACATGAAACTATAACTGTTCCCTTATCAAAATAAACTCCGGCTGCCAATCAAATAATAACACAATCATGGTACACGTGCCGCGTGATCTGACCTTCGCCTGCCCTATAACTGAGCGAAGCCTAAGGTTAACTCGCTTTTAACAACCCCATGATATAAAACCTTTGTTTCACAACACCCCCGAGCTGATGGGGCGACGGGGTTGAATATCTAATATTACAATAACACGAGCTACTTAATATGCTCACCTTTGGGAACCAAAACGTGTAGTAGGAGAGAGATAAAATTATTGTTTGTGTAGCTGTCTCGTTCCCGCGTAATATATTTACCCCCGTGCTTTGATGGGGCGAAACGAATTGATATCTGCTGAATGGTACACTGAGGAGCCATTCTCGAATTGTCTGGAGCCGTTAAAAGTATCTACCATTATATGTGTACATTCCCATGAAATTTTTATGAATCGTACGTAGGTAATTTAGTGTTTATGCGTTGGTTCATTACACCCGGTGCTCTTGTGGAATGATTTTTTGTTATCGATTGCGTGCGTAGCTATTACGCAAGTTTTCGATTTAGAATAGCTTGAGGTGTTTAGGTAGGAGATACGGAGTTTGGTTTCTTCCCGGTTGGTGGACTTGGTGGCAATAAACTAGACCCTATTACATGAAAATTTTAATTGTCAAAATGGGGGTGAACTCTAAGGTTTACTTAACTCTGCTCATCCCTTCTGGGTTTACACACGTGATGTTATGAGGATAAATTGTGAAGGCACGGTTGGCACAGTCGCTGAGCGATTAGACTGCTGCGCTGCTTGACGCGGGTTCGAACCCCGCACGGAACAAATATTTGTATGGCCTGCAGATACTTGTTCAGGTCTGGGTATTTGTGTATGTGAGTCTTAATGTTTGTGAACGCTCCCACGATACAGGAGAAATTCCTAAGGTGGGGCAACGTTTTTTATATTAAAAAAAATGTGATGTTCGTGTAACGTAGCACGTTTAATCGTTTTAACAAACTTTAGTTTTTTGATTTACAGTCCTATCCTTTAAAGTATATTTCACCAATGGTTGGTATGCACAGAACACCAAGGAACTAAATACAAACCATATAGTAATAATAATAAAGTTTATTGATTCTTGAAAAAGGTTTACAATATGTAGCAGTGACACTGAATCCCGCACTACGATACCGAAAGGTAAACTGTGACACAGACATACTCGCTGATGATAATAAAACAGATCAAAGGCTCATGCATGTGCAAATGAGCTGATGAATTTAGATGAACACATCGTGTACTGAAGGTAAATCGAATGCGGTGCAAAGTAAGGGAGCATTACAGAACATGGTAGTGTTTAAAACCTAATGAAGATTATCAATAAATGCTTAGACGACATTACCTGCTGGTTTTATGTAACTCAAGGGAAAAGATTCCATAAACTGCGAAGCATTGCCAAAAGCCAATCTATCGTAATTTTCTTGAAACTATGTTAATGCAACTGAACATCATAATAAGTACTTTAGCTAACGAAACCAACAAGGCAATACAATATGCAGTAGAATCCCGATTATCCGGATCAAACTTCGAACTTCAAACATTAAAATCAAACAATTTTAATAACTTTTTAATTATAGATAAAGTTTCACATAAGTACGTCATTTAGACAATAGGATATCAAAATAAAGTAATTAGAGCCGTGAACAATGACTGATAATCGAGGTTCTGATAATCGGAATTCAACTGTACCCCCTTCTGCTATGTACCATCAATCTTTATCTTGATTGATGATGTAATAGTACAAAACAAATATATATAAAATGTTATAAATACGAATACAACAACTAATATGTCCACTCAACAACAGACACACCCTCTTTCACTCACTCATTCACCTAGCATAAAACACAAAGAGAGGATCACACCACACACCATACCACTATTAAAATGAAGCTTTAGTTATGAGTATGTAATACTTAAAGATATTGTAAAATGCAAGCATATTTATGAATCATAATATTTATATTTTGTAACTCGAGGGGGTTGGCGCTGTAAGCCGGAATACAGGTTCTTCCGTTCGGCTATGGAGGCTAAAACTTTTGTGATCAACCACAGCTATACATAGCATTTTATTTGGTATTTATAAAAAGTACTAGATATTGTGAAAGAAAGAAATAAATCAACGGACCCCAATAACTGAAAGTGAGTGAAACATGTTCCGTTACTATTTTCGCATTTTTCTCTTGTAAAAATACTAGATCGTAAAAATACCTTGAGACCTAAATCCCTTTGACGAGTCCGTCGCATTACGAGGTTAGTGTCAGGTTACTTTGTACAAACGTTTGTTTCTTGTTTTATCTGGGCGAAGGCGAATTTGTTACCAGAAGCCTTTGTGGCGTGAATAAATTGTTGTACTTAGCAAGATTTTGTACTGAAGTATTATTTTGTGCTTGATATTCAGGACGTATAAAGTTATAATTTTTTGTAATGTTTTTATACACACACACATACACACACACACCCCACACACAAACACACACACGCCCTTTTCTCATGAGGGTAAGCACAAAAATCAGAACGTATCATCCTTTTTTTTTTTTGGCGTGTTGAAATTACAAAGCAAAAGCAGCATAGACCGTATCATCCTTACATGCTGCTTTTGCTTCGTCCACATTGACACATCTGATCATACACGCACGCCGGTTACGAGTACTGCGCACCTGTCTGTCTGTCCAATAAGATCAGTGTTTGTATTTCTAAGGCGTCCACTGTCGGCGTTGCCAGCCACATCTACTTTGTAAATACCTTAGCTTCCTTTCCTTGTTTTAACTTGAGACACGCGTATTATTTTATCCACATCATAACAAGCAATTCTTAATAAGAAATTCTAAGAATACAATACTGTTAGTAATTTATACAAAGCGTACAACTTTTTCATAAGCGAAAGATACATTTATTCTTCGTACCAAGCCCAGCGTAGCAAAATGATACCAATTCATCAAATCTTTTGTACAAAAAAATTATATTCCGACCTCAATTTATTATTATTTTACCTGATTAATTCCCTGGCAACAGATTTGTAACACGAAACCGTAATACGAGGCGCCTAGAAGAAATAACTTCTGAAATAAGCTGCCCCGAAGCGTAGACACACGCCGTAATCCATTCTTTGTAATTAAGTCCTACAACTTGTGCAAAAAACAAACTTATATTATTTCTTTTTTCATTTTCATTAGCAACTCAGAAATTTTCCGTAAGCATAAAATAATTTCCTTAGAACATTTAAAATACAAGGAACAACCTCATTACGAACAAGAAACAGCAACTTTTGACGAGAATAATTGTACTAAAATTCTATACTTACTTGTAATCCTACTTTTTCTTATACTAAAGATGTTGACTTTTTCCTGAAGCCTATTCATTCAAATCCCAACTACATTCCGAACAAAATAGAGTTCAATTTCCTAAGAGCTCGTTTTAATTTAAGCCCCTTCGTAATAACGTATAGCAACGCCTTAAGCATTTCTCTGTCACTTGAAAAGAAACTGTGTGTTTCATGCGTCAAAGTTGAATTTCCTTCACAACCCTTTTTCCAGAAGATAACGAATGTTTTCTCCGGCGTAGTTTCGAAGTCTTAGCCGTAGTTTTTGCGGGGGATGGAATTTTATATGAAGCACTTATTGAAGGGGTTTTTTTCACTTTGAAGGCTTAATGTTCTGGAAGCGCTTTGGAAGTTTTTAAAGGATTTTACTCGAAGATCGGTCAGTGTGGCGACACCTGGGGGAGGCCTGTGTGTTATTTATTTATTTATATACACACAAAATACAAAAAAAAAAGATAAGAATATAAAAAAGGTAAGCAGAAAGGTACTGCTTATTTCAAAAGAAATTTCTTCCAGCAGACCTGCGAGAGGAAAATTGGATTAGACAAGTAGACAGTGTGTAGAAAAGACAAACATAATTTTTTTAATTAAAATTAGTAAGAAAAGTATATTTACCTATACATACAAAATATACATACATACAAATATATATATAATACATTTAAAATAAACACTAATATTATGAATACATATGTACCTATATTATATAAACATACATATATTACGTTATATACAAATATGTTTTTTTTTACATATATATATATATATATATATATATATATACATACCTAATGCAATTATGTGTGACGTCAACGCTTGACTTCCCTCGTCAAACGTTTACCTTGTGCATGCACATATGACGTGTAGTACCGCCGGCGGGCTAAACCAGAATTATGTTTATGTATGTGAGAACTAAATCCTACTAGATACAATACTGCGCCACACCTTAATCTCCTACACAAATACCGGCCCGTTGCACACATAGAGGCTTAAGCATCTGGATCACATAAAGGGTGTAAAAGTACCCTTAACGCAAACGAAGGGCACTCGTTCACCCCACCACTGAGATAATTTTTTGGTTCTAGACCACCCAGGTATGGTCTCCCCCCCTAGTTACGGAGTTATTAGGGGTCAAAGTTCCAAATTTTGCACAGCTGTTTTTGTAAATACTAGTTTTTCAGGTTATAACTTTACTTAAATTACCTCCATGACCCGTTTACTATCCAAAGCATCCACTAGCACAATGTTTTAAGAATGCTAGATTAAGTTTTAACGTAAAATGTGATCCAAAACCCCAAAAAAAAAGTCGTTTCCCAGCAAAAATTTTTGCGTAGGGGTACTTAGTTTGATGTACAGAATGCTTGGTTGACGTATGTGTGAAGGGTTAATTTACACCCTGTATATAACAACATCACGCCTGTAATCCTGTAGGGATAGGCAGTGGTGTACCTAACAGTACTTACACCCACATTTCACCAGTTATATTTGAGTAACGAGAACGAGCCAATTGCCATTCATCATCATCATCATCATCATCATCAGCCTAAAATGTCCCCACTACAAGGACTCAGGCCTCCTCTCTAGGAGAAGGATGGGCTATATCCACCACACACGGTAGATGTCACATGTCTTTGAATTTTTTGGTTCTAAGACATGCCGGTTTCCTCACGATATTTTCTTCACCGTTTTGAGAGCAGTGGTGATGAATAAATTACTCAGAGTAGTGCGCCTGATTGGGTTCGAACCCACGACTCACTGTCGTAAGTCGGGGCCGCTGTTGGAAAAATCCAATAACATTTGGCCTGACCCGGGAAGCAAATTCAGAACCTGATACTCAGTAGTCGCACGTGTGACTGATAGACCAACAAACGTTTTTAACAAGAAAAACGTATGTTGTCAAGAGACCTCAAAGTCTCTACTGCAACTTTGCATATTTTGTCTAGTAAAACGACCCACTAAAATTGTATTTCCCTCCATAAGTGTCATATTAGAATCAGACGACAGACTATACCTACCTAGGGCAGTTAGCCCCAATTTCAAAATAGGTATGAACAAAATGACAAGTCAAAAGTCATGACAAAAATCTTTAAAATTGGACTGTCAAAAAATTTGCCAATGCTTTTGAAAAGCAAATTCCATTACAAAAGTACGAGTCTATATTATGAACAAATTTCGTTCCAAATTTTTCAGTAACAGGAGACTGGTTTAAAGCAGACCCCTCTCATGCATACCAAAATGTCAAGTAGCGTCAATCTCCGCTTCAGTTCATCTGGCAAGGATGGGGCGCCGCGGGATTATCCCAAGTCCCGGCCCCGCGATCCTGGGATTTATAGCGCAAATATTTCAAAACGTTGACCTCGATGTTTAGCGGGCCACGTGCAATCTCAAAAGATAGGAAAGTGTGTGAAAAAACAGTTTGTTTAGGACATTTTTTTATTTTTTTTTATATATTATGATTGTCACCAATTGATTTGTTTAGCTTTAAAAATAAACAATGAAATAAGCGTTGCATATACGGAAATGTTTTTGGTATATTTCCAGTTTACATTTTACTTGTTTTGCTATGACTTTCCGAAAGACCTGAATTTATATAAACGAAGTGAAGTTTTGTTGTGCTTTTAGATCGAGCACCCCTTTCCACAAACCAACATGTTTAAATAAAAGGGTAGTTAGGATTGGTATTAATGTGCAAATATTTACAAAAAAAAATACTTTTAATGTACATGCTATTGTTCGTTGGTCTAGTGGTCGCAAGCGCGACTGCTGTGCATGAGGTCCTGGGTTCGATTCCCGGGTCGGACAAAAAGTGCTATTGGGTTTTTCATTAGAAATTTCCCAGTAGTAGCCCGGAGTTTGGAAGTTGGCGGTATTATACCCCCGTGCCTCGGAAAGCACGTTAAGCCGTTGGTCCTGCGCCTGATCTCTCTCCGGTCGTGTCGGATTGCCGTCCCATCGGAATATGAGAGAAAAAGGAACAGAGAGTGCACTTGTGCCTGCGCACTCACTTGTGCACTATAATATCTCCCGCGCCGATGGCTAATCTCCACTTAGATTGGCCGCCGTGACCGAAAACGGTCAGGAGGACTATTATTATTATTATTATTGTAATATTCGGTGGAAGCAACTTTAACCTAATTAGTTCTGATTAACTAGTGGTCATTGATTCCATCCACTCCATTAAAGAATTAATCAGTATTACTAAATTCAATCATAAACTACCAATTCAAACTCACCGTTTGAACACTTATTACATAATTAATTACCTATTAGTAATTAATTATGTAATAAGTATTAATAACTAACATGATAGCTGAATATTTAAACTAAATCCAATATTATTCTGCAATTTATAATCAATATTTTAATGCCACACACAGTGATATTTCTCATTTAATTATTAATCAACCAATAAAAAAAGTTAGACTTTTGGAACGCACAGCCTAAAATTAATCTAGCAAGTATTACGTGTGTAAATGTCAGAAATGATGGCATTATATTGCAAATGCTAGGAATGTGTGCGATCACAAGATAGTGATCGTGTCCTAGTGCGGGGATTACACGGAATTATCGTGACGGGATGCCGCCGGTATCCCGTGATTTAGGGGCCCAGCGAAGCTACCCCTATCGTGTGGGTTTGTCATGCATTTGAACTTTGAAATTTTGCTTTGTGTTATATGTTATATGCCGGATATGGCTTGCATCCCCTGTTCTATATACTCGTTCGTGTTGATGCATTTGGTTCGGCAGTATTTGTTGAACGACAAAGCCGAACTAAATAGAAAGCAATAACTAAATATATGCGGCTTTGCGCCGATGCACGAACCGAATGAAATCCGGATACCCGGCACACTCTGTTCTAAATCTACATTCGCTGAATCACCTGGGTTTTCCAAATTCAAGCTAAGTTGTCCGTTTTCCTAAATAATTACTCGATTTTGCCGTCCAGCTATGCTGAACCGACCCCTAAGTAGTACAATATGAATATACTACCTACGTTAATGGTATATTTTAACCTCTTACAAAAAATAATATATTTCTCTACCCAAACCAACAAGGCCACAGCGAGGCCATTTCTCCAATATTTGGGAAACTTTCGTCCGCATTGATGATTCATCTCAGGTATCGCCTCGGCTCATTACCCAGAGGGGATCGGCAGGCAGTTCACGTGCCATCTTACCTATATCTTATAATAATATCCTTCTAAGTTGGACGATTCTCGATGTCTATCTGAGGCGATTGGAATTTGGAAGAACATTCTAGAATTGGATGGATTAGGAACACCGGTCACCACAGTTTCATAACTTTGGTGCCATACTTGTCGGATTAGTTGGAACTTGGTTTAAATGTGTGTGTGTGTGTGTGGGTTTATTTAAAAAAGCAATAATAGTCTGAAGTGACTGTCGGACTGACAAGTCATAGGTCTCAAGTTCGAACCCACGAAAGACATCCTACTTAAAGACAGAATTTTTTAACTCAAGTATTTTTTCTATGTAAGTTTTAATTTAACCTTGCTTCGATAAAGCAAAATATCGTGAGAAAACCAGCATGCCTTTTTTTTGGGTAGGAAATCATCAAATAACCCCTCCCGCTCTAGGGCAGAGCGAAAGGGAGTGTAATATTAATATTGTGAATTGTTGTAATGGCGTACGTAACACGTATTTTTTCTTTTTTCACGTAAATAAACAATAAAGACGATACAGTGCTTTGAAAACTCGTGTGGCGTCATATTTTAAGAGATCAGTCTGGTTCTCGTAAACAATTTTTTTATATCCAACGAGTACTTTATATGCGAAAGTTTGTAAGTATGGATGGATGTATGTTTGTTACTCTTTCACGCAAAAACTACTGAGCGGATTTGGATAAAATTTGGTACACAGATAGTTTATAACCTGAATTAACACAGAGATAGTTTTTATCCCGATTTTATATTCCCGTGGGATAATTTTCTAAAAGCTAGTAACCCCATAAAAAATCTAACGGGGTTTTCTGAACCAAATTTCACATCAAATATTAAAAATTCATGGTCTACCTTTTATTTCTGACACTATGTTATGTGACGGAAAAGGGGTGCGTGGCGCAGGTTGATATAAATAAGACCACGCAACCAGTCTACATAAAATATATTTAAATAAATAAAAGGGGTGTGGGAAGGTCTACGGACACAAACTCCTAAGGCATCCCTGTGGGATGTGCTGTACTGCCCTGATAGCCGGCGTGGCGATGACCGCAGCGAGGTGCCACGCTGGATGCGTAGGGGTGATGGCCAGCTCTTCTTTACGTCGGCCCGGCTCGGCCCACGTGGCAAGTATGGCCAACAGGTGGGAAGTCCGATGCCGGCCCGATTTAAGCACGCACGACGGAACCAGCCGCGTAACTAACGCGAACTTGCGGGTGCTCTAGCCGGAACTTTGGACCCTGGAACATGACGTCCAGCGTGTCACGAGATGACCAAAGGCCAACTCCACTGATTGCGACACCAAGCCAAGCAGAGCGAACAGCAATAATAATGCACTAATGAAGGTGTTGGTGGATTGTCACAATCAGACGGAGTTTACATGTGGGAAGAGTGAAAATAAGGCATGATAGCACATTTTGAGTGTGAAGCACGAAAAAATCAAAATGCATTGAGCTGAAGGCATTAGATTGAAATGAAATACATGAAATAGCGTACACTAAAATAGATAAAATTAAGCATACATGCCAAGTTAACCTATAAGGACAAAGAACACAAAATATACACATATCATGCTATCCAACACTTACCCAGTATGGGGGTTTCAAAGACACCGAATTTAATTGCTCGATGGCGGAGAATTATGTTGATTAGGTAGGCAATTGTTTTAGGCCCGGATAATGGCGAGTTAAGACACGTGTGAAATCACATATAATTTAGATATGGTGAGACGTGTGACCGCTTCGGGAAAAACCAAAATTCCTAATGTCAAACGAAAAGATCGCGTTGGCAGCGTTGGATAGAGATGGGACATACGCGAGCCCATAGATAAATCCTCACTCGCGCGCCCGATAGTTGATGCATCTTGTGCTTTTAGTAATTACTAATTGCTACCGCACTACTTGTAATTTTCTATGGTTATTATATTTTGACGTCTGCGGTTCCTTGACAGGTGGGTGAAAGTAAACATTGGAATGTGGCTGTTTTTATTGTTAATTTAGTTTATATGTTTTGTTTTGTGCAAAATGTAACGTGCGACGTTACAGTACCCCGCCGCTTGGTGAGGGTTTTTACCTCAGTAAAAATCCTTTGCTCCTATTATACCTCCATCTGAATTACGACCCCTTGTATTCTTCATCATTCATCCTTCATATCTCATATTCGTAATCTTTGCATACTGGCAGACTACCTTAACAAGAGGAGAGTCCGCGCCCTAGCAGCTATGTGAGAGTTCCATGTCCGTAGTTGACTTGTTACTCGCGCAAAACAGACGTACATTCGGCTTTAAGGAAGCAAGGAACCTACTGGGTTTATACTATTGAAATGGATTTAGGCTTATTTAAGGAGTATCTACCCGCTCCTGCATTGGCTTATTTAAAGAGTTGCAACCGCTCTTAAATATTAACTCCCGGTAAGTAAAACGTACCGAGTTGGCAACAACCAATCCAGAGGTTCCGATAATATGAGGAGAGACCACGGGTAAGGCACATGACAGAATCAAGTGAGCGTGGTTCTCCATCGGGGCTGAATAAGGAGGCCGAAAAAAATTTATTCACTGTGTTATTCAGTGCCTTAAATATAACTAAGTTAAAAAAAAATTGAGATTATTTATTGACTCCTACTAATTTCAAGTCCTTAATATGCCAGGAACCCAAGTCTTTGCCTTTCATGTCCTGAAGAACGTAGACCAATGGTGATTTCTTGGCTATGACTTTTGCTTTAATAAACTTGGGAGCTAACTTTTTCGAGAACCTGTTCCCCTTGTCACTCAAGAAATAAGCGCGTTTCATGACCACGTCGCCAACGTTAAACTCGGCAAATTTTCGACGCAAGTTGTAGTGCGAGGTGTTCTTAACATGAGCCTGCCATAGTCTGGATTGCACCGTATCGAAAACGCTAGAAAGGCAACCTAAGTTTTCGGCGTATGCATCACGTGGCAAAAACACTATTTCGTTGCCGAGGTCGTTGTCCGTGTAATGAGTACCGCAGGTTACAAGTTCGCGACCGAAGACTAGGAAAGCTGGAGTAAATCCAGTGGCCTCGTTAACGGAGCTATTCATGGCAAATTGCACCTTTGGGATATATAAGTCCCAGGATCTGTGATCATCATCCACATAAGTTGAAATACACGTTATTATTGTTCTATTGTAACGTTCCACCAAATTGACCTGAGGGGTATATTTTGGGGTGTAAAATACGTTTGGAATCGCATATTTCTTAAACAAGGCATCTGCGACCTTCCCTGTGAATTGGGTACCGTTGTCCATCAATATCGCTTGCGGTACGCCGTGAACAAGAAACACGGATTCCTCTAAGATTTTGGTAATGATCTCAGCGGTAGCTCTTTTAATTGGATATATTAAGCAATATTTTGAAAAACAACATGTAATAACTAATATGTAACTATTTTGCTTCCGCGAAGTTGGAAGTGGTCCCATGAGATCCATTGATAACATTTGGAATGGTCGTGAACAATCTTTTGGACGTCCCATTTCTCCCAGTGTCTGGTGATTTTGGGACTTGTAGGCTAAACATTTGTCGCAAGTACTTATGAATTTGACTACTGACTGGTACATGCCTGGCCAGTAGTAGCGTAAAGCAAGACTACGGTATGTTTTAAATATGCCCATATGACCAGCCGTAGGCACTGAATGGTTTTCATTAACGATTTGCTCACGTAATTCGGTTGGCACGACCTCCTTCCACGCGAATTCTGAAGTTAAATTGTATTTATTCTTCGATAGTCGATATAACGCGTTATTTTTAACAATATAGTTTTTAAATTTAGTAGGATCAATTAGGCAACCGTCATAAATATTCCTGTACCAAGAGTCTTTAGTGTCCAAATAAGAGTTGGAAGTACTAATGGCACTAATAGGGACGATCCTAGATAAGGCATCTGGTATGACGTTATCCACGCCACGCCGATGTTTAAGAACAAAATTAAATGCTGATAAACGAACTCCCCAACGAGCTAACCGACCCGTTGGGTTGCTTATAGAGAGAAACCACTTGAGCGCGCTGTGGTCAGTATAAACAGTGAACTGTTGACCATTTTCGATGTAACAACGCCAATATTCTAGGGCGGTTACGACGGCCAGCGTCTCGCGTTCGGTAATGCTGTAATTTTTCTCAGCCCCGGTCAATGACTTACTCATGTAGGCAATTGGATGTTCCTTTCCATCAATTGTTTGGGTGAGCATTGCGCCGAGGCCAAAATCGCTTGCATCCGTATGCACCTCAAACGGTTTATTGTAATCTGGACATGATAAGACTGGGGCTGACACTAGACTTTCCTTCAATTTCTGGAAAGCGGCGTCGGCCTCTTGGGTCCATTTAAATGGCGGGGTACCCTTCTTTGTTGATGTTAATTTGTTTAAGGGACCAGCTATAGTACTAAAGTTGGGAACGAAACGTCTGTACCAGGTCGCCGTACCTAGAAAACGCTTAAGTTCTTTCTTATTGGTTGGTGCTGGATATTTTAGTATAACATCAACTTTGGAAGGATCGGTCCGCAAACCTGAAGCATCTACTACGTAGCCTAAATATTTTAATTGCGAACTAAAAAAATTACATTTCTCAAGGTTAATGGTTAAGTTCGCCTTTTTGAGCTTTTCTAGTACCCGTAAAAGTAAGTTCACGTGACTATTGAAATCGCTACTAATTATTATAATGTCATCTAGATATGCGAAGACTTTAAGATCAAATTCAGAGAACAGCAGGTCAACTAGACGCTGTTGAGTGGCCGGGGCATTCGTAAGACCAAAAGCAGTCCTTTTAAAGCGAAAGGTGCCCCTGCCTGGAACATAAAATGCTGTTTTATCGCGATCTTCCTCAGCTATCGGTATCTGCCAAAAAGCTTTCGATAGATCTATGCTGGAAAGATAACGCGCGTCTCTGAGGTTATCTAGTATCTCCGAGATATAGGGTAAGTTGTAAGCATCGCGTTTAGTGACTGAATTTAGCTTTCGACTATCTAAACAAAATCGAGGTTGACCGTTTTTCTTGGTGACAAGGAGAACTGGAGATGACCACGCACTTTCGCAAGGCTCGACAACGTCGAGGGAAAGCATCTCGTCCACTTGTTCTACCAGGATGCGTTGTTTTTCAGGAGATAGTCGATAATAACGCTGACGAATTGGTTGACTTTCACCTGTATCAATGTGGTGAGTTATTAGATCGGTTACTCCTAGACCCTTGTGCTGTGATGAAATGCTTTCAAACTGTTTAATTACACTATCAGCCAAATGCTTTTGTGACTCCTCTAAGTTATTGTAACCCGTAATTGTGGTGCGATTGCAGCTCTCTAGAGTACAGTTTTCCAATGAGTTGTTTGAAATCATTACACTACCAACATACTTGGGACATAATTCAAATTTTCGCCAGAAATCCACACCTAGAATGAGATTTGTATTGATATCTGGTATTACAAAAGCTTTGAGAATGTGGAATTGATTTTCAAAGTGAACTGGGATATGAATGTAACCGATACTTTGTAAATTTTGTCCGCCTGCTGCCCTAACTGCAATGCAGTCGTCCGTGACAAGAGACATACCCCGGTCCAATAAAACCGTATGAGCACCGTTGCCCAAAATTGTGACGGCCGAACCTGAGTCCAACAGTCCAGTGGCTGGAACTCCTTCTATCTGCACTGATACGTAAGGTCTGTTATCTAAATTAACTTTTCTATCGAGAATTGTGTGAACTTTGTAAGACTTGTGGAACCATTTAACTGTGTGCAACCACTTTTCCCAGTCTTGTCTGTCAAAGTTGTTTACGACACAATTCTCGGTGATTAGTTTTTTTTCTTAGTTGAACTGTTCTTACTACATTTCTTGCAAGCTGGACGTTTTATGTCTTTCTGGCCGTAGCCAAAACAAAAGATCTCGTCAGTCTTTACCGTGCAATTACTGTAAGCATGCTCGTTACTACGACAACGTGGGCAATAAGGAATCTTCTTATGTGAACCTTTATCTATGGCATGAACATAGTTAGGGGATATGGAGGAATCGTTACTGTTATTTGTAACTGTTTTATTATTAATAATATCCTTTTGATCGTGTTTATTGAACTGATTAAACCTTTTATTATAATTATTGTTTCCTTTATTATCCGTTGAAATTCCTGAATAAGCAAACTCGGGTGCTAAAGTATTTGATGAGGGTCTTGGTGGTTCTCTGAATTGAGCAAGGCGCGATTGTATGTTTTCGTAATTACGACAAAGAGTCCTTAGCTGTTCGATTGATTTTATATCGGCCACTGACGATAAGATGTTAGCATAGCATGGACGGATGTTATGTAGAAGAAGTTCTAGTTTATCTTCCTCAGATAGTGCTTTTGTCAACCTCGAAAACAAGCCTGTCATTATTGACAAGTAAATAATTATATTTTCTGACTCCCCTTGTGTTCGCGCTCTGATTTCAGTTAAGAGTCTATAATCATAGTCTGACTGATCAAAGTCGCGTTTTAATAAATTTGCAAGTTCATCCCAGCTAGATACTGAATCTCTAATGCTTCTGTACCAGTGGAGCGCGCCGCCAGTAAAAATCTCGGTCGCGTGAGTGAGGATTTTATCCGTTGGTATTCCTTTGGCGTGACAAAGTTCATTTACCCGCTGTAAGAAGGAACGTACGCAAGAATTTCCCTCGAATTTTAATTTTGCAAATTTATGTTGACCACCATCGCATGACACCGTCACGTGAATTGGAGAAGTCAAGTTATGTGTAGATGGAGGTTGATTGCTAACTGGTGATAAGGGGTCAGAAGCTGATGCGAGCAGCTCACTTGATTTCACCAACATCGACTTATATAAGTTTACACACTCATCGTACTCCGTTTTGTTAACACTTCCACAAGTTATTCTATTTATTCTGTGGTAAGCATGATTTAAAAGATTTTGAATTTTCAGTAGTGACTGTTTTTCTGTAGTTGATGATTCTAAATTAGTAGCTGCCTTAGTTAAAACCTCTAAAACTCCACTTAAATCTACCGATACTTCGAATGGACTCGTAAGAATGTCCTCAGAAGGAAACATTGGTCCGCATTTTGCAATCTGTTTCCGCAATTCCTGAACAGTAGTGGCGGGTGTTTCTCCTCTGATAGCTACTTCGTATTCGAGCTCTGCCTTTTGCAACGACATGAATTTTACCGGATGTGCCATATTGAATATAGTTTAAACAAGAAAAATTTGTTGTTACTTCAAATTGAGTTTAAATGTATAAATATTAAGTTATCCGTAAGACTGGAAAGTGTTGGATAGCAATCAGCAAGGTATGATGAGCGTCAATTACTCCGACTGTTACAAAATAAACTGAAATTAAACGTCTTGGTTGTTGTCCGTGTGAAGTGAAGGAAGCTACGTTACAAAAGAAAAGGAAAAAAAAAAAAAAAATTTTTTTTTTTTTTTGAAAAAGTTTGAAGTTAGTAAACTAAATTTAATTTTTTTTTTTTTTTTTTTTTTTTTTTAAATCGGTGCAACTAATGTGTACGCTTATGCCATTAAATTCTGAAAATGGTGACAATAATAGTTATGAAAATTAAAATATGAGTCACTATTGACATCCAATGACAAATTTTTGCTGTTGACTGAACTCAGAAACAACAATATTTAACAAGGCAAGTGGTATCAAGTTAATAGGCAGGTAGACAGTTAGTAGGATAATTAATTATATAATAAGTAGGTAGGTAAGTTAGGGAGTTATTAGGTAGGTTGGTATGTTAGGTTGTTAATAGGTTGGTTGGTTAGTGGATTGGTTGACAGTTAGTAGGTGGGAATTGTGGTGCAACACTTGTTGGAAACAGCTGGTAAATCAAAGTAATAGTACTGTACTTTTGAGTTGTCAACAATAAAAAACGTTCACTGTATGGAACATTAGTGATCCAGGTCAAATGTATACAAGTACAAGATTTATTGATATTTAGGCTATAAATTCCAAAAGACAAGTTGTAGGTACAAGTTGTGTGACAATATTTTTAGTATTAAGTACTAATGCTTGTTTTTATAATTGATAATTATGTAATTACTGTTAATTGAATAATGTTTAATTTAAAATATAAAAAAAATGATTCTAAGTTATATAAGAAAAATTGACACACAAGCGATATGTGATATCAACGCTGTTTGTGTCATCAGTAGACAAGGTTGTTATGTCTAGAGTAGCCAGTAATTGAAAACCCGGCAACCCAATCCCTTCAACCGGCGCACAGCAGAGCTGCTTACCGGAAGAAATAGGAAAGAGTGTGGTACCTCCCCGGGGCGAGCCGTTACTATTGGCCCTACCACTATAGTAGAACGATAAATGTGTTCTTCCTAAAAATAACAATTATATTGCAACGGAGCAAACCGTTCCTACCAATATAAATTTAAGGTACCGCTGCGTACACCTTAGTTGCTGTCAACCAAAACGTTTTACAAAAACAATACAACCACCAATGACACCAACATATATAAAAAAAAAATACCCACAAGGTTACCCTATGGAATATGTGACCGTAAAACCACGTTTTTGGGCGCCAATGTGACGGAAAAGGGGTGCGTGGCGCAGGTTGATATAAATAAGACCACGCAACCAGTCTACATAAAATATATTTAAATAAATAAAAGGGGTGTGGGAAGGTCTACGGACACAAACTCCTAAGGCATCCCTGTGGGATGTGCTGTACTGCCCTGATAGCCGGCGTGGCGATGACCGCAGCGAGGTGCCACGCTGGATGCGTAGGGGTGATGGCCAGCTCTTCTTTACGTCGGCCCGGCTCGGCCCACGTGGCAAGTATGGCCAACAGGTGGGAAGTCCGATGCCGGCCCGATTTAAGCACGCACGACGGAACCAGCCGCGTAACTAACGCGAACTTGCGGGTGCTCTAGCCGGAACTTTGGACCCTGGAACATGACGTCCAGCGTGTCACGAGATGACCAAAGGCCAACTCCGCTGATTGCGACACCAAGCCAAGCAGAGCGAACAGCAATAATAATGCACTAATGAAGGTGTTGGTGGATTGTCACAATCAGACGGAGTTTACATGTGGGAAGAGTGAAAATAAGGCATGATAGCATATTTTGAGTGTGAAGCACGAAAAAATCAAAATGCATTGAGCTGAAGGCATTAGATTGAAATGAAATACATGAAATAGCGTACACTAAAATAGATAAAATTAAGCATACATGCCAAGTTAACCTATAAGGACAAAGAACACAAAATATACACATATCATGCTATCCAACACTTACCCAGTATGGGGGTTTCAAAGACACCGAATTTAATTGCTCGATGGCGGAGAATTATGTTGATTAGGTAGGCAATTGTTTTAGGCCCGGATAATGGCGAGTTAAGACACGTGTGAAATCACATATAATTTAGATATGGTGAGACGTGTGACCGCTTCGGGAAAAACCAAAATTCCTAATGTCAAACGAAAAGATCGCGTTGGCAGCGTTGGATAGAGATGGGACATACGCGAGCCCATAGATAAATCCTCACTCGCGCGCCCGATAGTTGATGCATCTTGTGCTTTTAGTAATTACTAATTGCTACCGCACTACTTGTAATTTTCTATGGTTATTATATTTTGACGTCTGCGGTTCCTTGACAGGTGGGTGAAAGTAAACATTGGAATGTTGCTGTTTTTATTGTTAATTTAGTTTATATGTTTTGTTTTGTGCAAAATGTAACGTGCGACGTTACAGTTATTTGATCGATTCGATCGGTATAATAAAGCTACAGGGTAATATTTTTTATCGTGTAGCGGGTTCGACTCCCGGTTCAACAATGTAATTATTTAAAAATCTATGATGCATGATTGTTTTTTACATTAAAATAATGTCTTCTTTCAGTAAAATGTTCCATCTATATTATTCAAGGTACTTTCCCTCCATGTGGCATAGCCGTGGGACGCCCTCTAACTTTTAAAACCTAGACATCAGCCGCAAAGTTACAAGTAACATTCACTTAGCAAAATGATAAATATTACGATCGCTGGCTGAATAAGCAAACGACTTTGTATAAGTCTGGCGCCTAACCTTCGAAGCGAATAACGGCCACTAGTTTGCAGACAATGTCAAAGGATTATTTAAAAAGTTTCCATTCATATCTCGAGTAGAAGTGGCTTCGTGGTAACGCGCTGATTCATGAGCTCTCTAACGTGCGTTGCGATCACCTGGTGAAGGTTGCGGGGACCCGCTGGATACGAGACACACGGGACGTCTTGCAGCTGAAATGATTATGATGAGGTCGTGCGTTTGATACTAGTTTCTGTTATTTTATCACCACTCTTGGCAACACAATGTGCATGTTTGAAGGATCGTAGCAGGTGGCGTACCTACTGTGGTTTCTGCCTACCCCGACGTGAGTTTATGTAAGTATGTTTGCGCCTAATTTCATAACGATGAAGGTAAGCATCTTGAGAAGTCCAAGTCCAAGAATCAACATTTTCATTTAATTATCCATTCGAAAATCTACCAACCCGCACTGGGCCCGCATGCTGGATACCCAATTCCCTCTCACATAGAGGAGAAATGTGTCCCAGCCGTGGGAACATTATAGGCTAGTTTTATACTAATAATCATTTCTTCATCAATTATAAGAAAATGTTATCAGATCCTAGTTTTATAATATATAGTTTTATAAATAAAAGATATTTTAATTTTTTTATTTTATTTTATTTAAATCAATCATTTCTCGAAACAACTTCACAAATTTTCACCAACAGCGTCCTTCGAGTCACAAAAGATTCTTGTTCAAACTTCACAAATCCTAAATTGGGTGAAATATAATTTTATTTGCTGAGCTGAGTAAACGACCTTTGAAGATTATGTCTGTGTGCAATTTGGTAATTGAGCAGAAATATGAGTTCTTGGCAAAAAATAGGTCACATAATCCTTCTGATTGATGAGTGAATCCTGTAACAAATTTAGGTACGTATGTAGGTAGTTAGAAAATCCCGCAGTGTGTCATAATAATATATTTTTGCCAGTTGGGAAGTTACTTTTCCAAAAATGTATAAAGTACCTGAGTAAGTGATTAGTTCAAACAGTAATGTCATAAATTTTTCTCAAACATCGCGGAACATACTTTAATATGTACCTGAAATTGACCGGGATTTATCATTTATTTTTGTTACACAGCTAAGAAAACATCTCGATCCTTTAAAATATAAATACAAGATATTTTAAATAAATTACAGTTTTCTTAATTGTATTATTAAATTTCAGCACGTAACGATAATACAAAACAACGTACTGCTAGTGTTACTCGTCATTTGTAAAAAGTCGCATCTCAAGCCCGCTAGATGGCGTTGTTAGATGACGTCACGTTTCTG
Source organism: Diarsia rubi (assembly GCA_932274075.1). NCBI lineage: Eukaryota > Metazoa > Arthropoda > Insecta > Lepidoptera > Noctuidae > Diarsia > Diarsia rubi. The sequence continues at coordinate 650,528 of OW026420.1, read as the reverse complement.
AATCGCGCTATGGTTACGTTACACGCCGAACATGACTACCTCGCGGTAGAGTTAACACACTTGACAGACGGATGGACCTGGTTTAAGGGTTCCATACCATCAAAATATGTGATTTTTTGGATGGGTTGCTATTCTAGCGAATATCAATCTTATTAATTGTTTACCAGGCGTTATTCTGCATTAATGAAATCATGTTGATAATGTTTTCATTTTGATAACTCTAACGCCCTCTCTCTAGTAGCAAGTATGGTGGGAAGCACAATTATTTCTCCACAAAATGAATTATACGTTATCTTTGCAAGCACTAACGAACTGTTTTTTAGATAAATAAATAATATAAATAAAGACATTATTTCAGTTACTGAATAGCTGAACATATTGTGTACTTGTGATAGATATCGGGGACTATATTTCTTGTCACCAAGTTGTATCACCTAATATATAGAAACGTCACCACTAAATATTTTCGTTCTCAGATAAACAAAAAGTGTTTCCAGAAATGAATTATCAAATTAATGTTAATATAATTATGTGTAAAATAAGAGCAACAAAAAGTAGTGCATTAGATGAATATATATATATTTTTTTTAATTTGATTAAAGGGCTTTGTCGCTTAGCGACCACATCGCCCAGTACAGGAAAGCAAATTACTTACGATCTAATTAACACTAACTTACGATCTACTTATTACTAACTCATACAATTCTTTTGCTTTCTCGGACACTGGAAAAGCAAGAGTGGTATTACAAATGCCAATATTAAACGATTTAAATTGTCCAAAGACATTTATTCTACTATTTTCATTCCGGACACATTCCATCAGGATATGAAAGACATCATCAACTACTCCACAGTCATCACAATTTGGAGACAAAACTTTCTTCATTAAATGATAAAACTTATTTGAAGGAATGTGGCCGGAACGAAGCCTTAAGGCTATAGTAATTAATTTTCGGTTCAGATCACAATCAATCCACGGAGCCCGAGAAATCTCTGGCTGGATAGTTCGGTACCATATCCCCTTTTCTTTTGATCGTTCATCAAAATACTCTTGCCAAAGATCTAAACACTTTTTTTTTGCCTTTCCAAAATAGTCTGAATACAGCGGGGCAGTATTCGTAGGGACTCCATCAACACACGCTTGTTTGGCGAGTACATCAACCATATCATTTTCTTCAAATTGAATATGTGACGGAATCCATTGGAGGCGCACCGTTTTGGAATTCGCTTGAAGTTTTAAGATCAATTCATATATCGCGTAGGCTGTCGGAATACCTCGCATATGAGAAGTGTGCCGAGCCAAGTGTTGCAGCGAGCTTTTGGAGTCTGTCAGAATCACAAAATTATCGCCATTAATTGACAGAATATAGGACAAAGCTTCCAATATAGCAATCAACTCAATGTGCATAATAGAAATATCTGAATCAATCTTAAGCTTTATGTGGTTCACAAGAATGGGATCCAAAAAGGCAGCGCCTCCTACATGTTTATCTTTGGAACCGTCAGTAAATATTGTATGATAACCAGAATAATGTTCTTGTATATAAGAAATACATAAGTGTTTTAGTTGAAAAATACTGTAGTGACGTTTAGCTTTAGAAATACTAGGGATGTTATCGAAGATTATATGAGAAATATTAATGCTACTAATCCATTTATCAAGTGAAAACATACCAAGTAGAACACTCGAGTATATTGGGACGGAATTATATTGGGAGAGGATGTCAACAAGCAATGGCAGTTTCTTGTTCTGCCAATAGTTGGAGCCTGTAACTAGTGAAAGGTTTTCTAGTGATTCTAAGGTTTTATTGCTGCGAAAAGATTTTGATTTTAGAATAAATTTACTACCTAGGTATCTCCGACGAATATACAGTGGCGGAAGGCACAGTTCGCTTTCCATGACATGTATTGGGGTGCTCCTTATAAATCCGCCGACAACACGTAATGCCTGGTTTTGGACCCTATCTAATTTTATTAGTTTAGACTTGCAACCATTGTCGAACAAGAATAGATGAATATAAACTTCGTTCTTATAATAATAGTTTTATTACATAAACAATAGTTTTGTGCTCAGAATGGTAGATCTGTCACCAAATAATGCTGAAAGAAACCCTAACCCTAGAGGGTCGACGTCAAGGTCACCCCGAGGTTCGGTTAGTTAGGTTCCTTTAATCCCTGCAGACAGACCACTGAACTATTATAATACATACAAAAACATTTATTTGCCTATATCTCCATGATTTTAGGTGATTTATTGTGGAATTGATTTTATACTGGTTGGAGACTACGTTTTGATGACAAACCTACTATTTTGGGGACAAACCCTATTACTTAAGAAACACAATACTTATTAAATTGGCGATAGCTTAAATGATACCCATAGATATCGCTCAAATAATAAATATTATACACACATCAAAAGTGTCTAGGGATCAAGCATTTTTTTGCGGATTTTTTTTTTCACGCAAACACACATCCACACACACACCAACGCACACACACCAACACACACGCACATACATGCATACAAACACGCAAACACACATCCACACACACAAACCCAAACATATACACACAAACATACTGTTTATATCTAAGGTTCTGATTTATTATATTGCTGTGGAAGAGCGGAGTCTCCTAACACAGGCATTACTTGCTTAAAGGGAGGCTCCAATCACCAACTAATGTAAAACCTTTTGTTCAAAAATAAAGATTTTGTATTTGTATTTGTATTTTTTGTATTTCTTGAGATTGAGATGTGGCTTTGTAATAAATTTATGATTTTATAAATTTATATGGATCCTTTTTGGTGCATTTCATAATTTGAATCAGGAACTGTGAATCAAATTCGAGTAAAAGATGAAAATCAGCTGTCAATATTTTCCCTATAAAAACATACAACGCATTGAAGACATTATTAGTGCTACTATTTCCCTACTACTGATTAAAACCAACGTTATTATGGAGCGGCGACGTCATTTAAGCAGGGAAGAAATGCTCAGAGCCGTGGGAATGATAGAAGCTGGTTCCCGGCAACGTACTGTGGCTTTAGCTCTGAATACAAGTCAGAGTGTTATCAGTCGACTTTGGACACGTTACCGAAGCACTGGTACCGTGGCTGAGCGCCATGGAGGACGGTATCGCTGCACCACACGGAGATAAGACCGATACATTCAAATCTTAACTCGAAGAGCTCCAACAATAACCGCCATGATGTTAGCCGTGAGGCTTCATCACTCTTCAGGGAACTTAATTAGCGACCAAACAGTCAGAAACCGCTTGCATGAAGTGAACCTTCATTCCCGAAGACCGCTACGGGTACCACCTATAGCAATGCACAATCGTAGGATTCGATATCAATGGGCTCTTGAACACAGAAATTGGGCAGAAGAACAATGGCGTTTCGTGTGCTTTTCTGATGAGTCTCGTTTTGGTATGAGACCGGATACAAGACGTATACGACACTGGAGAACCCCTGGACGCCAACAGCGATTAAAATCCTGCCAGGAAGTCCATCCTTATAGTGGTGGAACCATCATGGTATGGGCGGGTATTTGGATCGGCGGAAGAACTGAGTTGATTTGGATCAGAGGCAACCTCAACGCTCAAATTTATGCTGAGACGATTGTATCAGACGTCATCGTTCCTCTACAAGTGCAAATCGGTCCCTTATTTCAGTTTATGCATGATAATGCACGACCGCACACCGCAAGAGTTGTAAGACAGACTCTCGCCGCAGCTAACATCAATGTCCTGCCCTGGCCTGCTCAGTCGCCAGACTTGAACCCGATTGAGCATGCATGGGATATGCTACAGAGAAGAGCTCTGCCGAATATGGAGGGTATCCAGTCGCAAGAAGACCTTTTTTTGTTGTTGTAACGAACATGGGCGGCCATTCCACAGCGTGATTTGGATGAACTCATTTTGAGTATGCCAAACCGATGTTCTTGTGTTGTTAGTGTTCGCGGTAGAAACACGGATTATTAATTGTTTAAGTTACCCAATAAAATTTTAAAGAAAACTGTTATTTCAGTCTTTTTTTCGAACTTTAATGTTAGTGGTTCAAATGTCAAAAATCCCTTTATTAGGAAAATGGCAAATTTCTTTATTAATGCAAAGGTGACTTGGTTTATCGTTACTGTGACAAACGAAAACACTTTATTTGATGAATCCTTAAAGAAAATTTTAATTAATATCAATCAGGAGAAAAGTTATTGCAAAAATATATGTTGATCCCTAGACACTTTTGATGTGTGTAGTTCTCTTACACGTACAAGTACATATTGAATATCTTAGTATCGAGTATGTCCTGGATACGATAGTGCAGAACCCCCGTCCCGTTCGGGGATACTGGCGTGATGTTACGTTCTAACATCACGCCAGCAAAAAAAACGATATCGAACAAACAATTGTCACCGACTTCAGAAAAAATATTTCTTTTTGTTGCAAATTGTGTGTTATTTATTGTGCATTGGGTGGTCATAGGTAATCATGAGCTCCTGGATTCCATCATCGATTCCAGCTAGATCACTACAAAAGTAACTTAAATGCACATATAGAGACGAGGGATACAGCTGCATAAAGGTTTTCAACATTTACAGTTACAATATTCTACCTCCGAGTTCCTTAAAGTTTGTTTGTAAATTGACTCTTTTTCAAACTGTAAAACAAAGAACGTTCATACATAGAGATATCCAACGCTATCATTTATGCACAAAAGCCAGCCCATTCATTGCAACTGACAACTCCAACTAAACTTGAAATGAAATAAAATCCATTTACTTACTTTGCACAAAAACCGTCATTTATCTAGTCCATCCCATCTGTCACTGGGATTTTAATTAAAAAGCTCGTCCATTGCCAGATTTTTATGAAAAACTTTACTGTAACCGCCCTCCCCCCACCTTTAGACCAGTCCTCCCCCTTTTCCTGGTACTCGACATCATTAAACCCGCGCCATTAGGAGAGCGAGGTCGCATCCGTCATGCGGGGAAAAATACTGAGTAGTGATGTCCGTGGAATATGAAGGTGTGGTTCCGCACCTACTTAGTTACTTTCTGTACCTTAAGGTGGAAGCTCACATCTGGCCCGCGAAATTCTAATTTTCTTACGTTTTTGGCAATTTGCAGGCCAGTGCTTGGTTGTATGTTTATGAAAATTTGATTTGCGACTGTAAGACGTATGAAGTTACCGAATTATAACCATCAAAATTACTAACTACTAAAGAACGACGACTAAATTACTAAAGAATGACTTTTACATGCAAAAATCAATCTTGACATGAAAATGAACTTGGAGGGTTGTATTGATAATTTTGATGGTTATAATTCGGTAACTTCATACGTCTTACAGTCGCAAATCAAATTTTCATAAACATACAACCAAGCACTGGCCTGCAAATTGCCAAAAACGTAAGAAAATTAGAATTTCGCGGGCCAGATGTGAGCTTCCACCTTAACATATATTTTTTTCATTCTACACTCAGGCACAAAGGCGCCATATCAGGCGAGATACGCAATGATTACAATGACAAAGCGATGTGTGCGGTTAGAGGGTCCCACTTACAAATATCTACACGTAGGTTTAAGATGGCGTGAAGAGTCGAACGTAACGTCATGCGATTTTTATTGGCTGAAAATTATTGCTCCTGTATATTGGAAATATTCAATCAATATTGTCGACAGCTCTAAGAGACGCTTTAAAATTGACCGACTGCTTATGGAGCATACCGCCAAGCTTGCTGCCCTTGATCGAAGGTTGGAGTTGCTGTTTTTGGCGGTTCCGTCTGACTCGCTGAAGTGCCGGGCGCCTCTAGATGTGTTTTAGGAGATATAGTGCTTTTTGAGCTTGCTCCATGAACTATGAAATGATACGATTGTTCAAATGGAAGAGTATTTTCATGATTCACTTGAAAGTCCTCCCAGTACTTCTCAAACCACACACAAGTCTACGCTTACAGTAATCTAAAGTTTTACCCTTCACGCTATCCTTTTTAAAATTGACGATCAAGACATCACTAGCACTACATATTATAATAAAACAAAAGTCCTCCGCCGCGTCTGTCTGTTAGACTGTTCGCGATAAACTCAAAAACTACTGTACCGATTTTCAAGTTTTCGCCAATGGAAAGAGTGGTTTACGAGGAAGGTTTGAAACAATTGACACAATGACAAACAATTTGACCCGATATCCACGCGGGCAAAGCCGAGGGCATCACCTAGTTCGAAATAATGCTCTCCGGAATATCAGATTGAATGAAATAAAGGTCCTCTCTCGCTTCAGTGTAAGGCAATTTTAATAATCTTACTTCCTGAGCCGCTGCTACTGCAGCTGGAAGGGCACTCTCCGAACACCACTTTTGCTGCTAAGTACCTCCGAGAGAATATATTGAGCACTCAAACTCAATATACTTCCACCACAGTCACTACTAAGCTATGAACCGCCGCAATCCAAAGTGACACTGGTTCGGCTCAAGTTCACTTCACGACCTTTTAGTGCCGAAAATCCAAAGTCCGACTGTCAAGTCCATTTCGCTCGAAGGACCAAAATGTAGTTGACGCGACTAAGTGTGATTGATGGGTTTGGCTACGATACTAAGTTAAACACTCAAATAGCTTTAAATGGTTTATTGAGGTAAGTTAAGACTAAGTTGTCGCTAAAATTATGGAAATCAATACACTGGGTTACTGTCCGTTATGCACTGAGCTCGGACGCACCGAATACTGTAATTTTTTTTGGCTAGGAATGCAAAACGTGGTCAATTACAATTTGCAGTCATCGCATCAAACATACTTTAATAAAAAAAGTCATAAAACTTCCTTAACTAAATTACAAACAGAAGCCGAAAACCCTTAGTTAATAAGTAAAAACCATAAAAATAAATAAAAAAGTGTAATTAAATAAACAAAGAACGAAATCTATGACCCTCGGAGTTTACGGAACCCTAAACGCACAGTGATAGATACGTCCGTTTCCGCGCGATGGTTCCGTAATAAAAACAATAACTTACTGAAATACATCCTGCATTCATTGGACGCTACTTGAACGCTTTCAATGGCGTTCTGAAAGGCTTTATTCATGGCATAAAGTGTTTTCAATGCTAGATAGTAGAAACTGTAGTAATTGTGAAAGAATCTTGAAAACTGTAAGTTTGGCTTATTGTTATGGATATTAACAAGTTTATTAATTTCAATATCCAGGTACCCCTGGTTTAAGCCATGGTCCGGGGTGAGAGGGAATGGGACGCCGTCGCCTCCTTTTGCGAAGCAGTGATGTTAGAAAAGATGTGGCGGATCGTGAGAGACAGAGAACCTCTCGTCCCAGCCGCCGCGGGAGACGCTCCGGTCGTCGGGGGCCACGTTATGGCTTTAGGCCACCGTAGGCGCGGGCCTGTAGACGATGAGTAATGGGCTAGCTCGCCGTCGGTCTATCTTATGAAGACGGCAGGCCGTTTCGACGGCGCGTACGTGTTCCACTCGCGCCTCAAAGAGATGTCAAAAGCATTGCATGGGCCTACAAGGGCTGACGCCTGCCGGAGCTGCGGGTTGTAAGATAGAGCTATCGCGGCCCCAGACACAATGGGCTAAGAAGGACCATAGGTGGTTTTTAGTCAGTAGAAGTCTGACACAGCTACTGACGAGAGGAGTGATTTAACGATTTTTAAAACAGGTATCCCAATCGTCATGGTCATGATTTAAGTGTCCTAGGTCATGAGTTCAATCCCACTCATCATCTGCCTAGCGTTTTCCCAATTATGTTGGGGTCGTCTTCCAGTCTAACCGGATGCAGCTGAATATAAGTATTTTACATGGAGCGACTGCCTATCTGGCCTCCACAACCCAGTTAGTATTGGGTAATAATGATACTCCTTGGTAAGACTGGTTGTCGACTGCCAAAGTTTTTAATATTATGACAAATCGAGACCAACGGCTTCCCGTCGGGGCTGCGGGTTGTACACTAGTTACCGCGGCCTCGATATATAGGGCTAAGAAGGAACGTGGGTGGTTTTTAGTCAGTAGAAGTCTGACACTCCCTTTTGCTCTGCCCAAGAGCGGGGTTTTTTTTTGGTTGGTGGAAAATCATCAAATAACCCTATTTGATGGCCACCAGCCAAAAAAAAAAAGAAAAAAAAGTCTAATGGCTTAATGTGCTTTCTGAGGCACAGAGGGAACTTACCGAGTTTCCTCCGTGCCGTAATGGGTGGTCACCCATCCACGGGTCCACCTAGGCAAGCGCGGCTTAACCTGAAGATCGACCAACGCGGCTGTCATTATTTAGCCACGAGCTCCTATTTGGTGTAATTAATTTTATCACAACGGGTATTAAAACGGGGGAGGAAAAATATTGTATGATAGTAGGCCAAATATTTGAAATCCGCAATAACAGCCCACTTCGTCTTAAATGATTAATTATGAAACTAGCGGACTTGGCAGACGTCGTCCTGCCCGGGCCGCAGCGCCACCTACCGGATCCAATTGTATATCTAAACCATTCTCGAATTCACTTGAACACATACAAAATATTTTATCAAAATCGGTCGAACCGTTTAGGACGAGTTCAGTGACAAACACGTACAGAAGAATTATTCACATAAAGATGTTTGTAGATCCTACTTCCTACTCCTACTAATATTATACGAGTGTATGTGAAAATTTGTGAATATTATTTAACATAAACATATGGATATGTTTGTTAAATACGCAAAAACTACTGAACCGATGTGGATGAAATTTAGAACACAGATAGTTTATAACTACTAACTTTTTATCCCGGTAGTATGATCCAGTGGGACAATTGTCGAACTCTACGCGGGCGAAGCCGCTGGCACAAACTAGCGCAGACGTGATTAAAGTGCTGCTTTTAGCGACAAGACCGCCCATTGTGTCACCAACTGTGAAATGTTTTGAAAATGGCGTTAAATGTGGTGGTGGTGGTGGTGTGGTGGTGTGTGGTGGTGGTGTGGTGTAGTGGTGTGTGGTGGTGGTGTGTGGTGTGTGGTGTGTGTGTTTAATGGCGTTAATGGTGTTAATGGCGTGGAGTGAATATTTCAAGTATTAAATTTGAGTACCTGTATAATTCATGAAAAATAAATCCTGTTGATCCCGCTCCGGTCTAAAATAAATGCTATAATGAGTGGTACGGTGTCGGCGACGTAACGTAATTACCGAAGAGCGCTTCAGTGCGCTGTACTGGTAATTAGGGGCTGTATCCGATGGACAGGAATAAATTGCCATAATGATATTAATTAATATTTTGTGGAGAGTCAACATTTTCGTGTCAACTTTAACCTTTTAAACTACCCTTCCAAAAGGTTTGAGGGCGACAATTTTAGTATTATCATTAACACTTATAGCGGGATTTTTGTCTGGTTTACCGTTTGTTTGTTTTGTGTGTTACTACTATAAGTAATGTTACTTGACCATGTCAGTTTTAAAAGTTTTAGCATTATCTATGTCGTAGTTATACAGGGTGTTTGGTAGGGAGCTGTACATACGCCTAGGGTAGAAACTAGGGATAGTCTGCTACCTACCCCCGCCCATTATATTGACCTTGGCCTCAAGGTTTTTTTTTAATTTATTATTATTTTTTATTTGATTTTTTGACTAAAACTACCTGTAGCTCAAAATCTATCCATGGGACCGGTCGGCTAATGGTCTTGTTTTAATCGTTAGAGTCTTAGGGTCCTGCAAAAAATTATTTTACACCAGAAAATTGTGGAGAAGAAAAGTTATGGGGCCTGAAGTACCGTAGTAAGGTAAAGAAATAATTTTAAATTAAAAAAAAACCTTGAGGCCAAGGTCAATATAATGGGCGGGGGTAGGTAGCAGACTATCCCTAGTTTCTACCCTAGGCGTATGTACAGCTCCCTTCCAAACACCCTGTATAAAGCTCTGTATCATCGAGCTCGTTCGGGGATTGCTTTTATACGGTTCGGTTTGTTCGGTCTGGGTGTCGGTACAAGTTTTTTAGTTTTTTACTCATCATTTCAGCCGAAAGACGTCCACTGCTGGACATAGGCCTTCCCTAAATGTCACCACATTGACCGGTCACGTGCGTCTCGCATCCAGCGGATCCCCGCAACCTTCACCAGGTCATCAGTCTACCTAGTGGGAGGCCTTCCAACGCAACGTCTTCCGTTCTGCGAGCAATGTGCCCTGCCCACTGCCACTTAAGTTTGGAAATTCTTCGGGCTATGTCGGTAACCTTGGTTCACATGCGGATGTCCTCATTTCTGATTCGATCACGCAAAGAAACTCCGAGCATAGCTCTCCCCATTGCCCTTTGGGTGACTTTGAGCTTTCTGATGAGGCCCATTGTGAACGATCACGTTTCGGTCCCGTATGTAATCACTGGCAACACACACTGATACATATACACATAGACTTTCGTCTTGAGACACTGTGGTAAGTTGGACGAGAAAATACTACTCAGCTTCCCAAATGCTGCCTAGCCGAATCGGATTCGACGATTGACCTCTTTCTCAAAGTTGGACCTACCTAACTGAACCGTTTGTCCCAGGTAGACATAATCGTCTACAACTTCGAGTGTAGAGTCTCCGTTCTTGATAGGAGTGGGTGTTACATGGGCACTCAACATGACCTTGGTTTTGTCCATGTTCATTTTAAGACCCACTCTTTCGGAAGCTCTACTGAGGTCATCGAGCATTGTACTAAGGTCCTCCATGGTCTCAGCCATGACCACTATATCGTCGGCAAACCGAAGGTGAGTGATGTACTCGCCATTGATGTTGATGCCTAGTCCTCTCCAGTTCAGAACCTTGAAAACATCCTCCAGTACAGCGGTGAACAGTTTCGGAGATATGACTTCTCCCTGTCTCACACCTCGCTGCAGAAGGATAGGTTCCGAAGTCTGAACCTGAAGTCGGACTGACTTGGTGGCGTTTTTGCACAAACACTTCAACACGTCGATGTAGCGGTAGTCGATTTTCGTACAGCCCAGGTCTCGATCGAATCGAAGGCTTTCTCGTAGTCCACAAACGCTAAACAGAGACGCAGATTATACTCCTCGGTCTTCTGTATAACCTGCCACAGCGTATGTATGTGGTCTACGGTGCTAAAGCCTTTTCGGAATCCGGCTTGTTCGGGAGGTTGAAAGTCGTCAAACCTGCGCGCGAGACGATACGTAAAGACTCTTGAAAACAACTTGTAGACATGACTCAGAAGTGAAATAGGCCTATAATTCTTCGTACAGGCTGCAGTTTTTCAACTACTTTTTTTTATTTCCAACTTTCTAGTTCTTTTGTGTTTGTTCTTTCCTTGGTCGCGTAAAATTCTTCGAAGATGATTTAACTTTTGTTTTTGTTTATAGGATATGTGATTTTGATTTCCTTTTTATCATTTAAGTGTTACATATTTTTGTAATCTCCTTTTAAAATCCTTCATTTTGATACGTACTCGATGGTACTGAAAAAAAAATATGGCCCCCTAAATCCGCAATTTTTCTTTTCTTTTTTTAATTTTAATGTAGCCAGTGACACTCACGCCATCAAGACGAATCTAACGACGTATATTTTATTTTAGGAGTTACGATGGAACAAAGAAACGGGCATACACACATACAAACACATAACCCTCCTTTAGGGCTTCGCTGCAGTCGGGTAAAAAGTAAAGGACATTACTATTGATGGATGAACATAGAGAGGTAAACTGAAGAAAAGATGAATTGTGTGAGGAATGATATGAATAACAAAGGATTGAATGATACCGTGACGTCTGACAGGAGGAAATGAAAGTAGAAAACGTGTTACTCCGACCCCAAGTATCATGAGACAAGAGCAGTGCGGCGCATAGTCTTCTCACAAGGATCTGCCTGGCTCGCGTGTGTTGTGGCTCTACCGATACAAACAACAACAATAACACAAGCAAAAATAAGAAACAGTGCTGTTACTGAGATTAGTATCAAAGCTATGAACACGCCATCCGCTTGAATGAGCCTGCCTGTGCTTACAGTGAGTACCTGCGACGAAAATAACTGAATTACATTACACACACGCATGTGCTATAAACTTATGAACACATTGTGATTTTGAATGAGTTCGGATTATATTTATGCAAATATTCTATTCTTCGTTTAGCCTTAGTTTTTACATAAAGTTCTCTTATAAGAGAAGGCATTGTACTTTGTGATCGAATTGTTTAAAAGGTGCTTTAAAAACCTTTACAATAAACTTTTTTCTTTCCATTGTATTTTCTTTTTACGGTTTAAGAGTTTCCCAAAGTACTCAATGAAAATATACTTTGTTTTTTTTTGTTGTATTTGAGTAAATAGGATAGTAAAGTCCCACAAACTACCAGGAGCACAGAAATATGAAGGAGGTATTGTATTTTGTTAATAAGAATCTTATAATCAAATCAATATGCCTTTCTAATACCATTACTTACTTAGTTGTTATGAGAGAGAGATTCTAATAGCTTTTTAATGTTTTCGAATCATATTTGGATTATCTGGTTACTGGTTCTCATATTCTATACCTACTTGAAACTTGTCCTTACTGACACTGAATGCTTATTATGGTTAAGATTGAAGCAGCATTATGCAAGTCTCTAAAAAATAATGAACTCAGTATTTTACTGTTTTACATTATACTATATTTTTGAAGTGACTTGAACTTTTAAAGTTTGAATAAAGGTATTTTCTAGTAGTAGAAGAAAAATTAAAAGATCGAAGAATGGTTGATCCCGTGATCCACCGTTCTTTCTTTGAAATGAAATCTTTCCAAATCCCAATCGACTTTCCCCACACAATCCATGCCCTTAAGCCGATCTCACAAAAAAAAACTTAAATCCAGGCCATTTCTTCACCAGAACTTCGTAACCTTGTTATATCATTTATCATTCGCTTTACATACAGCCAGTTTCAGCGCCGTCCTCGTTCAGTATCGACCAGCCACGCCCACCGGCCCTCCCCCCCTCTCCTTTCAACCCAGACCCATACCCCCCCGCCCGTCCCGCGTCAGAGTGGCCACCCCGCGCCAGTTCCAATCGGATGATGAAGAGTAGTTGTGGCCGAGATTGATAATGTCTTGGTAATCAATCGGGCTTATCATTGGGCAATGATTGGTTATGGGACAGAGGAATAGATTTGGTATCTGTTTCCCGGTGTTTTTGTTTACTTTTGGAGCATTAGCCATCCAATATCCATCCATTTTGTCATGGCTGCCAATAAAGGAACTTTTTCAAATAGATACCTAAGAGCTATTGCCAAAATTTTTCGTGTTTACTCTAAAAACTCCATTTTCAGTATATCTAGGTCTCAAACTAACAACTGTTAAAATTCAAGTAACCCTAATTTCTGATGCATGCAATTAAACTTCCATCATTTTCGAATACAATACACAAACAGTCATAAACTTTGACCTACTTATAGCAATGTACAGAAATAGCACAGAGCACATTTAGGTATCATAAAATCTAGCAAGTGTTGTATACGTCCTACGATAGATGGCGCCACTTGTCATCTGTCGCGATAACAAATGGACACCGTTCTTACTCAGAATTGATACGAATAGCTCCCACTGTTCAGATAAAAATATCCCCTTCTGTTACCTGTTTTTTACCCGACTGCGGCGAAGCCCAAAAGGAGGGTTATTTCAGGGCAGAATATGTTACACGATAAATAGTGTTTCATTTTGGAAGTTGGGAAATCATAAAATTACTCCTCCCGCTCTAGGCACACGGTAGTGAGTGTCAGATATCTACTGACTAAAAACCGCCCATGTTTCTTCTTAACCCTATGTGTCGAGGCCGCGGTATCTCTATCGAACAACCCGCAGTCCCGACGGGGATAAAAATAACCCTGACAACGAAATGAAATGAAGTATTGATTTAATTTCATAACAATATGGTGATGAAATAAATTACACTGATTAAAGTGGCTGACTGGGTTTGAACCTACAGTTCGTAAGTGAGCAGTTGTAGTTCCGACATATAAATCGAAGATATTATCTTGTCGAAGATATTATAAAGGGTGAAAAAGTACCATTAAACCGCAAATAAAAGGCACTTGTTCTCCCCACCACTGCAAGCATTTTTACCCGACTATGTTTTGTCTGGTTATGTGTTTGGCGTGTTTGTATGTATATATGTATGTTTGTCTGTTTCTTTGTTCCCTCATAACTCCTAAACGGATGCAGTAGTTTTTTGTTGAAGTCGGTTTTATTTTTTGTTAAAAAGCTATTTTTAAAGTCCTAACAGGTACAACAGCGGACAACCAGACAACCAGACATCAACGGGTATCATATTACTAAGAACAAACTGAGATGTGGAGGTCAGATAGGCAGTCGCTCCATGTAAATTACTGGTTTTCACTTTTCAGCTGCATCCGGTTAGACTGGAAGCCGACCCCTAGTAACACTAGGCCAATATTTATGACACTGGATAATATAAAGCCTTAAACGTTCCCACAGCTGGGTCACGACCCTCCTCTCTATGAAACCTGTAACCCACCACAGAGGCCACTTGATTTCTAACTTTAGCAGATAATAATCTTTATCCTTGCGTAATTAAACTTTCTATTTCAAGTAATAAGAACCGTTTTGTGGTAATTCAACATGTTATGAAATCTTCATATTGCTCATTTGACTTTGCGTTATTTAAATTAAGTCGCTACATCTAATTTACTGTGTTCAACATTTAAATTGTTACAAAATTGTTTAAAATTAGTTTTTTGGAGTTTCAAGACTTAATTAGACTTAAAAGATTAACGACAAGTTTATTCCTCTTTTTTGACGTTAAAACTATACTGTAAGATTTACACCACATTTGCAATCAATATAATGTTGAACCTGTGGAAAGCAGTAGACGGCAATACCATTGATTTTTTGTTCTATAAACATACATACATACATAAACTTGCGCCTTTTCCTATGAACAGGTCAGAGAACAGAACAGGAATCGAGAGAAACCACAGGACGCGATCTTTACATAAGTACTCATTTCATTCCTTACTCATTCTTCATTCATAAATCGTGGGCAGGATTCTAGCTTCGGGTACACAGGTTTTCCCATCAGTGGTTTCACAGCATGGATATCTACAATTGCCCGGTTGATGGCTTGACCGCGTCCATGTTGTGACAGTGATCTGGAAAATGTAAGCTATTGTTTTTTATTTTAACTTTGCCCCACATTAGAATTTTTTCCTGTATCGTGGGAGCGTTTTCCAACCATTTAAACTCATTTACACAAACACCCAGACCCGAAACAGCTATCTGTAGGCCATACAAATATTGCTCCGTGCGAGGGTTGAACCCGCGACACGCAGCGCAGCAGTCTGTCGTCGATGGTTAATACAAACGTAAGTAGATCTCTACTTAACCTTACAGGGATTACAGGTGTGATACTATGTACTTACTTATTTATAGATGAACAGAAAGGTCACATTTCGTAGCAAAATCAGTTGTCAACCGTCTTTAAAATTGGTAATGACCACATGAAATTCCGCCATCGTGAATCAATATTGTAATAAATACATTCTTCCTTATGGGTCTCTCCCTGCGGCTGTTATCCACAAGTCATTGAGAGGCATGCAGCGGTCGATCAGTTCTGGATCGATAATTTGCCATAACATTAAATTTATTAATTTAAAAGCTGATTTATTGCGCACTAGTTGTTAGCCCTAACTTCACTTGATCGTTATAAGATTTTTTGTGAAAACCTTTCTCGGGAATCTTCGCATATTTATTTTGTGATGCCGCTTTGCCGTCTCGTCGTTTACATAACTTTAGTAGTGCTTGTTTTGTGCATAAATTATAGTAACGGCATGCAGCATCAAAAGTTTATATAAAAAAAAAAACATGGAAAATTACCCGCGTTCAGCCAACTAAATATAATAAAATAAAGATTTGTCTTCGTTACTTTTCGAAAGCGCAAACCTTTTGTAGCCATACAAACAGTTCCTCAATTGATTTTAAGTAACCACAATGAGTAGAGGTAGGTACCTATTAAAATTATTCCAAGTTAATTGTTCCAGGGCCACATTTGTGATGTCTGCTTACACCAGATTGCGATCAGTCATGAACTTTAAACGGGATTACCAGTAATTATCGGTATGTAGTCTGTCTGATATCCTTCTAGTGTAAATTTTTTATACACTGTAGTGCAAGACCAAGTTCTGTGCAAATAAGTTTCCAGTGTAAAGAACAATAGGTACACCTCTGCGGCCATAAAATTGCATAAGCAGGTCTCGACAGTCTAGCTTACACATATAGGCCAACTAAATACTAAGTAACTTCATTTTCAGCATGTTTTACATAATTTAATTATTGTACAGTCGCTATGTAGGCACAATTTCGAAAAAAGTTCTGTATTAATTTAAATATTTTAAATAATATTCAGTGTTAATTATCATTTGTATACGTTACCAGCAATTAAGTATATTAACATATGGTTTAATTTTGCTATTTGCATTCTAAAACGTGTGTTTCTGCTTCACTTTTGACCCAACTAACTAATTCAAAAGTTATTTTAAAACAACATAATAACTTTATGGAATATATTGCGATGCTTACTTTGTACGCCACAGATTATGTCACAAATACGGTTACATTTAGACAAATAAACAACAAATAAAATTAGTTAACAATTGAACAATACCAAACAAACTTAACTCCATCTTACAGTCGAACAGTCGTCGAACTTGGCTCACCTCTACCGCACAATCATAATAACAGGATGGTTCAACAAATTACTTCGTTAAACGTTGCCCATTAATTTAGTACAATCACCAACCTACTTGTTAACTTATTATAGGTAATAAACACGTTTTCTTTGCGATAAACATAAGAACTTACGAGCTGGTCGACCTCATGTGTCAATGGTATTATTAATACGTATATCTTTACATAAGAAGTTTGGAATAAATGGTGCTTCCTTTCATTCAGAAAGCTTTCCATATGTATGTAAATGAACTGTCCAATTTTGTTCAGCAATTCTACTGAATGAGAGGGATTAATGCACTTGATCCGGGCCATTATTTGTCGAATTGTTGATTACTAGTATCCCTACATATTTCTGGCTTTATTTTCCAGTTCAATCGGTTATCGTGGCATGGACATGTGATGCGAAGAAATGAGGAAAATGTAGTGAGAAAAATGTATAAGAGTAGAGGAAGACAGAAAAAAACAATGGAAGGGCTGTAGTTAGAACTTTAGTGTCTTAAAATGAGTCACAGGGTGAGGTATTTTTACCCGACTGCGGCGAAGCCCAAAAGGAGGGTTATGTGTTTGGCGTGTATGTTTGTAAAAAAAACTTTTTTGAAAAAAGTAAAGATAATTGCGGATTTTGGGGCCAATATAGCGTATTTCAAAAAATAAAAAAAATCCATTAACATCGAGTAGGGTATCAAAATGAAGGGTTTTAAAAGGAGATTACAAAAATATATTACACTTATATGTTTAAAATAAATTCAAAGTCACAAATCATATAAACAAACTTTTTTTTGTTTTGGTTAGCCTATTTTGTCCCACTGCTGGGCAAAGGCCTCCCCCATTTCTTTCCAGCTCTCTCGGTGTTGTGCCTTCTCTGGCCAATCAGTCACGAACGAGTCCAAATCGTCACGCCAACATTTTTTGGGTCTGCCTCGGTGACGACGACCGTCTTCAGGCACCCAGTGTGTGACGGTTTTGGCCCATCTGTCCTGACCTCCCCTGGAAATGTGACCCGCCCAATCCTACTTTAACCTCGCAGACTTATCACCAACATCGGCAATGCCTGTCTTGGAGCGTATTATGGTGTTACGAATTCGATCGGTGATTTTGATATTTAAAATGCTACGCCCCATCGCTCTTTGGCAAACCTTGAGTTTGGACTTCTGAGCTTCCGTCAAAGACCAAGTCTGTGCGCCATAGGTTAGGATAGGCAGGATACACTTGTCGACGAGCTTGCGTTTCAATGAGATAGGAAGGTCACCCTTCATAAACGACTTCATGGACCAGTAGCACCTCCAAGCATTTTCAACTCGACGGTCGATCTCTTTGTCTTGTCTGTTGTTGAAGGAAACTAACTGACCCAGGTATATATTTATATTCGTCGACATAGTGTATTTCTTGCCTTCTTTCTAACTTAGGGTCGAGGTTAATGGACCTCGACCCTAAGTTTAGCGGCATTGGTCATAACTTTGGTCTTTGACTGATTCATCGTCAGTCCAACCTCATAAACAAACGCAAAAGTTAAATCATCTGCGAAGATTTTTACGCGACCAACGAAAGAACAGACCCAAAAGAACTAAAAAGTAGGAAATAAAAAAAAGTAGTTAAAAACTAAAAAACCCGACTGAAAAAACAGAAAAGCGAACAACAAGCACATTTTAAATTAAACACAACTTGGAAGCAGGCGGGGTTCATTTGAACATTAAATTATGAAATGAAATGAAAATAGAATGGACCCCGCCTGCTTCCAAGTTGTGTTTAATTTAAAATGTGCTTGTTGTTCGCTTTTCTGTTTTTTCAGTCGGGTTTTTTAGTTTTTAATTAGATTTCTCTATGTTACCCTGTGCGTCCTTTAGAATAATATGATCAACCCCGCTTTTTTCATCATTTGTATACTTTATCATATCATATGAGAAAACTTAAAAAAAAACACAAATTATTAATCATTCTCTTTTTCATGCTTTCGGAATGCTTTTTTATTCAAAGTCCAATAGAACTGCTATTTAATGCTCCAGCATTACGACCACGTTGCACAACGGTTTCCTGGCAGTTCGCCCACATCCCAAACCCCAGCTCCGAAGGTCAGACTTCGTTAAAAATTACAGTTTTATCAGGAAACTCTTTCACAGAGCCGGCGAGGGTTCATCAAGAACGTTCCGATGCCCCACTCGGCTCGCAGCCAACGCTTTGAATATGTTATCAAGACGTCACTATTATTAAACTTCCTTTATGCATAGTTATGTTAATTAAATACTTGTAGGTTGTTATTTTTGTTTTTATTGCTTACGTCGGGTTTCCCGGTCTGCCTCTTATGTCGTAAAATGCTAGAAAGGTGTTATGTTAAAGAGATGAACGGTAGCATAATATCCTTCTGTCTTCTTATAAAACAAAACACTGTAATCAATCTTTAATAAAGCTTTTAGCAAAATTTTTGAAAAATTAATTCTCAAACAGTTGTTATTACATTTTAATTTAAATAATCTCCTTCATAATGATCAATATGGCTTTACAAAGGGTCGTTCGACTACGGATGCAGGTGTTGCCTTGTTGAAACACATATTTGACGCATGGGAGAACGCGCAAAATGCAATCGGTGTTTTCTGCGATCTCTCTAAAGCTTTTGATTGCGTACATCACGACACGCTTTTACGGAAACTGCGTTATTACGGTGTTCAAAATGAGGCCCTAAATGTGATAGATTCGTATTTGCAAAATAGATTCCAATGTGTAGACGTAAATGGCGCGAAATCTTCCGGGCTACCGGTTCGGCTAGGTGTACCTCAAGGTTCAATACTGGGTCCGTTTTTATTCTTGGTTTATATTAATGATCTACCATACTATTTAAAGGGTTTTTGTGACGTACTATTTGCAGATGATACCTCTCTTATCTTTAAAGTAGATAGGAATAGACACGATTTTGACGACGTAAACAGCACGCTATCAATGGTCACGGATTGGTTCACAATAAACAACCTTGTTCTTAATGCCAAGAAAACTAAAATAGTTAAGTTCGCTTTACCCAATGTTAGAAATTTAGGTCCCAATATTATCCTCGCCAATCAGGAGCTGGAAACTGCCGACTCTGCTGTATTTCTGGGCATAACAGTAGATCCAAAATTACAATGGGGTTTACATATATCAAGCCTAGCGGGAAGGCTAAGTTCAGCCGCATACGCCGTCAGAAAAGTAAGACAATTCACTGACGTTGATACAGCACGGTTAGTCTACTTCAGTTATTTTCACAGCGTTATGTCATACGGTATTCTGCTGTGGGGCAAAGCTGCTGATATTCAAAATATATTTGTTCTGCAGAAGCGAGCGGTTCGTGCAATTTATCAGCTGGGTGCCCGAGTTTCTCTTAGAGATTTTTTTAAGGAGATTGGTATCCTCACTGTTGCTTCTCAGTTCATCTTTGCCAACATTTTATATATTAAACAAAATATCCACATGTACACTAAAAACAGTGATATTCACAACTTTAACACTAGAAATAAGCATAAACTACGCGCTCCTTTTCACCGGCTTCACAAAGTTCATAATTCATTCGTCGGGCTTGGTATAACATTTTATAACAAACTGCCATCTTCTTTTCTAGACTTGCCATTTAATGCGTTTAAAGCCAAAGTAAAATCTAATCTTTGTTTAAAAGCGTACTATTCCATTAACGACTACTTAAATGATAAGAACAGTTGGTCGCTGAGTTGAACACAAGACAATGTTTGTTATTTATTTATGTTCTTTCTCCAAGATTAGTTTACTGATATGTTATGTCTTTTTTTTATTATTATTATATACGTTTTTATACTTGCCATATTATTGTATCGAGTCTGGTTCTTCTAACCAACCTAACAGACAGATGTGTGCTGGGGAGTTTGTTCCGCCACTTCTTCTTTCCAGCAAAAACACTAGGAAGTGTTGAAGGGGGGGCGTTTTGGGGGAGTAAAGTAAATTTTGACGTTCGGAAAGTGCTGATTATCAGCCTAGTTTGAATAAATGAGTTTTGATTTTGATTTTTGATTTTAGAGTCACAAAACAGGTTTAATTTTGTAACCAAGAACTTGAACTCCCAGATCCGACGACACGCATTATTAAATGCCGCCTACTGCCTATTAACTGCATCTCAAAACTAAACTAACACACCAAACTGGTTTATTATAATAATTATTGTTTAAATCAAAGTTTGAGGTGATTAACCTCGAATTATGAGTCAAAGCAGTAGTTTATTATTTTGGGGGAACTTTTAACGAACAACGAAAATAAAAGCTGATCCTACATAACATAACATTACGCCTATAATCCCAGAAGTGTTAGGCAGAGGTGTACCTAATAGTACACACACATTTCGCCAGTTATGGTTAAGTCCCATGTAATAGGGGGCGCCCTATTGCCATGAACCGGGCTCAAATGCAGCCTCCCTCCATACATGCATCGTTTTCGAAATTTCTTTAAAGGTTTCGCATGTATAATTAAAATTAATTTATAATTAGTGATCCATTGGCAGTTAAATAGATGCTATTACATAACCAGAGGATAACAACGTAGGTTGAAGACGCCGCTTCACAGCTGCCCATGGCTCAGATATAAACGTGTACTTCGTTCTAGCTTCGTTTTGTATATGTATCGGCCCTATAAATAACATGACCAGCTCCCTGCCAATTCAGCTCATACGATACCGTTTAACAGATATTGTAACGTCAATCATAGAAGTGTTTGAATTCATAGGTATAACAGTTTTCACTAGAAGAATGTTCTCCCCAATCTTGGAAAAACGTAATTAGGCTCCTGCACTAGGTAATACACGAAAATCTTACCTTTATAGCAGCGGTGGCCCTGTGGTTGCGGCCCCGACTTACGATCATTAACTCGTTGGTTCAAACCCAGGCAGGCGCATTACTTTGTGTAATTTATTTTATCACCGCTGCTCTCAAAACGGTGTAGGAAAACATCGTGAGGAAACCGGCATGTCTTATTAGAACCAAAAAATTCGAAGGCATGTGACATCTACCAACCCGCACTGGGCACGCGTGGAGAATTATAGCCCATCCCTCTCCTAGAGAGGAAGCCTGAGTTCCTGCAGTGGGAGCAATATAGGCTGATGATGATGATGTTTCTTTATGCGATAATGTCAACTGTGACACACGGCCACAGCTCTCAAACAAAAGAACCTCGCATCTTACTTGACAAACTTTTCTATGCACTTCCTACGTACCTAGCGCATACAAAACAGGAGACACATTCAGAATCATGAACAAGTCTCAAAGTTCAGATATTATTATGTATCATCATCCCATCACGCATCACGCATGAAATCCCGAAGGGTTAGGCAGAGATGTACCTAACCTAACCATATAGGTAAAGTTCAACAAAACTAGCACTAATCAATATTATTATTTGTAAGCTTTTGTTTTCTTAATTCCTACTGCGCCAAACAAATATTAGCTTCACAGTCTAAGCTTCACACATGGCTTGTCACTCCCGAACGAGTACATAACGCCAAACATACAACTTGCCTAACTTGCGCGGTCGGGTCATGTTGCGTCATCAACCAATATTTGTATACAAGAAAGTGTTTGTGATTATGAGTGATTATGATTACAAGATTACAATGTAGCATTTTAAGCAAAGACAATAAAATATTTACGAGTCATAGACGAGACAAGAGGAAGAAAATCGTATTCCAATACTTATTACTTCTTGGTAGTAAATCAATTTGTAACGGCTGCTATGCTACACACGTTACGAAAAATCATTACGATCGGACGGTACAGTTTAAACTGCACAGTTTTCGTAGTACCCACAAACGTTACTAGAAAACTGTACGATTGATCATTCGTTGAGCTATGGCTTCGACTGGTGACGCGTTAGCAGTTAGTTGTTTTATAAAACAACAAAAAAAAGCAAGAGGGCGAAAAAACCAAGAAAAAGGATCGTACTCGTAAAAAAATGCTAATGAAAAGAGAAACTCATTCCCATGTTCATTTATTGAAGGAACTAAAAGAATAGTGATATTTATTTTATTTATATTTGTACTGCGATCCACGCGAAAACTGAACGACTGGCACACACGTTACGTTTATCGTCACAGTTTCTTCCGATTCTGATTTATACATATAAACAAAATTTCATACTGCTCCGTTCGACTCTACAATTTTATAAAATCGGAAAAACTGCACAGTTTTTCTCATACCCTGTTCTTTCTGTTCTGTGTATACACAAATGTAGATTGATCTAAGGAACTGTACCGTCCAATTGTAACGATTTTTTTCGATCCTGGTGTCGGACTTTTAAAACCGCCAATGGGCATATTATGATGTAAGTTACAAGTCAATTACTTCGGAACAATACAGGGTGTAAATTAACCCTTCACACAAACGTAAACCAAGCATTCTGTACATCAAACTAAGTACCCCTACGGAAAAATGTTTGCTGGGAAACGATTTTTTTTGGGGTAAAAAATCACACAATGTAGCACTCATAAAACATTGTGCTAATGGATGCTTTGAATAGTTAACGGGTCATCAGTAAAGTTTTAACCTGAAAAACTAGTATTTACAAAAACAGCTGTGAAAAATTTGGGACTTTGTCCCCCAATATCTCCGTAACTAGGGGGTTCCCAGGTATGGTCTAGAACAAAAAAATGTTCGCAGTGGTGGGGAGAGCAAGTGTCTATCGTTTGCGTTAAGGGTACTTTTACACCCTTTATACATGCTATCGAGAAATATCTCTCATCGAACATCCTGGTTTTCTTCACTGAAGCAAGTGACAATTATGCAATCATCATCGTTATCTTCCTGCCCTTATCCCATTCTATTTGGGGTGGGCGCAACACATTCAGGAAAAAGATATTTTCCATTGTTCCCTGTATGACGTCACGGTGATATTTGCTCCTTTCTCTTTCATTATCATTCCTCACACAATCCATCCATCTTTTCTTTGGCTTATTATACAATACGTAGGTTCATGAATCCCAAAATCTATTTGTTCGAACTTGAGGCCTTTGACTTCGGGCCTGTGGACGGTGAGTGATGGGCTAACTCGCCGTCCGTCCGTCTCACGACGAAAACAGGCCGTGTCGACGGCGCGTTCGTGTTCCACGCGCGCCTCAAAGAGATGTCAGCAACATGGGAGGGGCCCGAAAGGGCCGATGCCTGTCGGGGCTGCGGGTAGTCCTCTGGTTATCGCGGCCTCGACATAGAGGGCGAAGAAGGAACATGGGTGGTTTTTAGTCAGTAGAAGTCTGACACTCCCTTTCGCTCTGCCCAAGAGCGGGAGGGGTTATTCGATGATTTTACACCCAAAAAAAAAAAAAAAAGGCCTTTGACTTGGTAGTCCAACGATCACACCTCTAAGCTATCACTGTTAACGAAACGGTAAGAAATCGTCAATCGAACGGTGAGGCTGGGCTAATTTCTTCTCTCATAGCTATTATTATACAATAGGCTATTATTGAGATTTGCTCGTGGGCTAAAAATTAAGAAATTAAGTAGGTACTACCTAATCTAATAGACGAGGAAGTGGTGTAGGATGACCGTTTTTGGAAATTAGTGAATCTTGCGCAACTATTTAGCATTTCGAAAACCGATTTTAGTTTTTATGCATTTTGGCTCACAGCTACGGAAACAGATTCAATGGGTTACTTTAAAAAGGTCACAGGTTGGCTATTACCTATTAAGAAGTTCTCACGTAGAACCAATCAATATTAATTGTATAGTCATCAGAATCTATTGCATGTCATAACTCACCACAATGGCAGGCTCTCAAACTATGATGATTTCAATTCTTTACCTGTATTTTATGTTTAAAAGCAGAAGCTATGTACAGTCAGCATTCAATTGTTGTGATGAATTTAAAACAAATAAATACATACACACATCAAAAGTGTCTAGGGATCAACATATATTTTTGCAATAACTTTCTCCTGATTGATATTAATTAAAATTTTCTTTAAGGATTCATCAAATAAAGTGTTTAAAAGCAGAAGCTATGTACAGTCAGCATTCAATTGTTGTGATGAATTTAAAACAAATAAATACATACACACATCAAAAGTGTCTAGGGATCAACATATATTTTTGCAATAACTTTCTCCTGATTGATATTAATTAAAATTTTCTTTAAGGATTCATCAAATAAAGTGTTTTCGTTTGTCACAGTAACGATACACCAAGTCACCTTTGCATTAATAAAGAAATTTGCCATTTTCCTAATAAAGGGATTTTTGACATTTGAACCACTAACATTAAAGTTCGAAAAAAAGACTGAAATAACAGTTTTCTTTAAAATTTTATTGGGTAACTTAAACAATTAATAATCCGTGTTTCTACCGCGAACACTAACAACACAAGAACATCGGTTTGGCATACTCAAAATGAGTTCATCCAAATCACGCTGTGGAATGGCCGCCCATGTTCGTTGCAACAACAAAAAAAGGTCTTCTTGCGACTGGATACCCTCCATATTCGGCAGAGCTCTTCTCTGTAGCATATCCCATGCATGCTCAATCGGGTTCAAGTCTGGCGACTGAGCAGGCCAGGGCAGGACATTGATGTTAGCTGCGGCGAGAGTCTGTCTTACAACTCTTGCGGTGTGCGGTCGTGCATTATCATGCATTAACTGAAATAAGGGACCGATTTGCACTTGTAGAGGAACGATGACGTCTGATACAATCGTCTCAGCATAAATTTGAGCGTTGAGGTTGGCTCTGATCCAAATCAACTCAGTTCTTCCGCCGATCCAAATACCCGCCCATACCATGATGGTTCCACCACTATAAGGATGGACTTCCTGGCAGGATTTTAATCGCTGTTGGCGTCCAGGGGTTCTCCAGTGTCGTATACGTCTTGTATCCGGTCTCATACCAAAACGAGACTCATCAGAAAAGCACACGAAACGCCATTGTTCTTCTGCCCAATTTCTGTGTTCAAGAGCCCATTGATATCGAATCCTACGATTGTGCATTGCTATAGGTGGTATCCGTAGCGGTCTTCGGGAATGAAGGTTCACTTCATGCAAGCGGTTTCTGACTGTTTGGTCGCTAATTAAGTTCCCTGAAGAGTGATGAAGCCTCACGGCTAACATCATGGCGGTTATTGTTGGAGCTCTTCGAGTTAAGATTTGAATGTATCGGTCTTGTCTCCGTGTGGTGCAGCGATACCGTCCTCCATGGCGCTCAGCCACGGTACCAGTGCTTCGGTAACGTGTCCAAAGTCGACTGATAACACTCTGACTTGTATTCAGAGCTAAAGCCACAGTACGTTGCCGGGAACCAGCTTCTATCATTCCCACGGCTCTGAGCATTTCTTCCCTGCTTAAATGACGTCGCCGCTCCATAATAACGTTGGTTTTAATCAGTAGTAGGGAAACAGTAGCACTAATAATGTCTTCAATGCGTTGTATGTTTTTATGGGGAAAATATTGACAGCTGATTTTCATCTTTTACTCGAATTTGATTCACAGTTCCTGATTCAAATTATGAAATGCACCAAAAAGGATCCATATAAATTTATAAAATCATAAATTTATTACAAAGCCACATCTCAATCTCAAGAAATCCGCATAAAAATGCTTGATCCCTAGACACTTTTGATGTGTGTAGTTACTACTTTTACAGAGTATCATTTTGTCCGTTTTAAGATGTCTGAAGGTCATTTTATTTCCAAGCTGTTTGTCATTGCTGAAGGAATAGTTTATAAACTATTAAATATAAATAAAATACTATTAGATTTTAATAACATCTACCTGCACACACTATTGTTTAGACGCCAGCACATTATGCTACTAAATACTATCAAACTTCATCAATAGATTTACCTCACTCCATATTTCTTTGTGCAAATGTGAAACATGAAATATGCAAGTTTCCATTCATACCGTGTTCTTTGTACAATCATAACTTACGAACGCTGTTGACTGTACTCCAACGTATTCCTTACATAACCCTTGTTGTAATTCTTCTCAACTGTCTCGATGGAATGTGCAGAGTTTCTGCCATATAATCTGGTGCTATTAACATACTATATTCATTAGTTTCCGTAATTAGCAGAGAGAGAAATAGAGTGCATCTGATCGTTATCGAGGCTATCTGGTTACAAATAGGCATTGTTTCGAGAGGGCGCATAGTGGTGGCGTTGTGAAATTATTTACTTCAAGTGAATCATATTGTAATTCCTGTTGGGGATTCATATTTTTTCTTTTTGGGACAAGCCCGCAATACTAGTCCCAAACCACAGCAACGAAAAAAATACATACACACGAATAGAGAACCTCTTTCTTTTTGGAAGTCGGTTAAAAAGGATAGCGAAAAAGTAAAAAAAAATACAAAATCTGCAGCAATTTTCGACATGGGTTGAAATAAAAAATTATTAAATTATTTGAATAAGTAATACTTTCAAGAAGTTGTATAAAAGCTTATAAAATACCGAAGATAAATCTCCACTCTGGTAATAATGTTAAATAACCCCGAACCTTTGAGGCTCACATGTAAATGTGACCTGTGAACCTGCTAATTTTGACAATCAACTTATTTCTGTTATCTTATACGTCGATCTGGATTAATATCATAATTTATGAGTCATCAATGTCATCATCGTCCTGCCTTTATCTTGATTTATTTGCGGGCGAAGAGGACACAGCATCCCGTCGGGGCTGCGGGATGTTGTAAGAGATACCGCGCCCTCGACATAAAGAGTTAAGAAGGAACACGGGTGGTTTTTAGTCAGCGGGAGGGGTTATTTGATAATTTCCCATAAAAAAAAAATGGCATGGCTTATTTATCCAATAGTCTGTATTAGTCTTCATCTCAGTAGGCACCTCATTTCATTCATAGACAAGTCGTCTAATAACATTTAACATAACATCACGCCAATCCCCGAAGGGTTAGGTAGAGGCGTACCTAATAGTACCCACATGCACATTTCGCCGGTTATGTTTGGATCGAGCCTATTACCATCAACTGGGAACAAATTCAGAGTCCTTGGCTGCTACTGATAAATTCCTGACTGAAAAACCTAATAACACTTGGGCCGACCCGGGAATCGAACCCAGGACCTTACGCTCAGCAGTTGCACTTGTGACCAGTAGAGCAACGAGACACTCAGGCGTCTGTTAAGTTGGATTAAAACATTTTGAAATGGTTTCTTTTCACTGTTATGCAATAGTCTTCTTTGTCTACCTACCTCACCCACTCGACTCCTCAACGGCTTACGATATCATTTCAGCCCGAAATCACCCACTGTTGGCTATAAGCCTCCCCTTTTTCTGCAACTCCTTTCTTATCTGTGTGTCCCTCATTCATCCGCTTCCCGCGCTCTGGACAATATCGTCGACCCAACGCGCTTTTGCACGGCCCTGATTTCTATGGCCCAACCTTGGCCACCATTTTTTTTTTTTTTTTTTTTTTTGGTGGGTGTAAAATCATCGAATAACCCCTCCCGCTCTTGGGCAGAGCGAAAGGGAGTGTCAGACTTCTACTGACTAAAAACCACCCATGTTCCTTCTTCGCCCTCTATGTCGAGGCCGCGATAACCGTTGGACTACCCGCGGCCCCGACAGGAACCTTGGCCACCATTCGGTCAAAATCTTACTCCATCGGCCAACTCCGCGTCTAGTCAGATGTCCTACCCAACTCCACTTTAAGTGTATCGCCATGTCCCCGACGGCGACGTCGTACACTTTCGTGCGACGACGGATTTCAGTGTTGCGCGTAAACCGAAACTACAATATACACGTAAGTAGGTAAGTACATAATGTAGTAAGCTTAAGCTAGTTTGTCCTAGTTCCGGCTACAAAATGTGCTAGCTCGTGCGAAGTTCAAGTTGTGTTGGAACAGAGCCAGCTAACTGCAGACTCTGACGCAGATTGAAAGTTTTTCCGTTTACGTTTTATCAATATGTATACATATTTAGGTCAGCAGCTTGGTATTATGGATCTCTCTAATCTGGGATCACTTAGTAAGAAACTTGAATATAAATCCGTGCAATTTTACAATTCTGTTGGTTGGTTGTCTTTTCCATAGAATGGCAGGATCCTCCGACCAGACGGATGTTGTGTCTGGTGGGCTGACTGCTCAACATATTATGTCAGTCGAGATTTTCTATAGAGGGTGTAAATAAACCCTTCACACATACGTCAACCAAGCATTCGGTATATCAAACAAAGTACCCCTACGCAAAAGTTTTTGCTGGGAAAGGACTATTTTTTGGGGTCAAAAATCACATTTTACGGCAAAACTCAATGTAGCACTCTTAAAACATTGTGCTACTGGATGCTTTGAATAGTAAACGGGTCATGGAGGTAATTTAAGTAAAGTTATAACCTGAAAAACTAATATTTACGAAAACAGCTGTGAAAAATTTGGAACTTTGGCCCCCAATATCTCCGTAACTAGGGGGTTCCCAGGTATGGTCTAGAGCAAAAAAATGATCGCAGTGGTAGGGTGAACAAGTGCCCTTCGTTTGCGTTTAGGGTACTTTTACACCCTTTATAGGCTAATGTCGCGGATAACTTTGATAACGTGAATTGCCAATTAGTTCACATGTGTTGCGACAAATGTTGCAGTCGCCACATCACTCGCAGCAAACGCAGGTTGAATCTTGATGCTTGCCGGGCCAGTGGAAGGTTCTAGTGAGTCGGAACCGAATGTCGCATAGTTCACAGTGAGTTGAAACTGTCTGCGGTGTTGCCCTAGTAATCGGGGTGTTGCTGCATATGCTCCAGTGGGTCGGAGTGTGCAATGTTGCATAGTGGCTGGCTGCTGCGTCGATGTGATGACCAAGTATGCTATTCCGCTGCATGCTGGTGGTCAGGATACCCGATGAAGCCGTGGTTGCTTGAAGGCTCGAGGAAGTGATGATGAAGTATGAAGTAGCTGCACGAAGGCTACGCTGACGTTCGTGCTCGGGGTCACCGGAGTTTGGGGGTATGAGGAATAGGGTGTAAAGCTCCTCATCCCTCATAGAAAAGGGAGGATCCTCCGACCAGACGGGTGTGTCTGGTGGGCTAACTGCTCGACATAATAATTGTAAGTCGAAATTTTGTATATACATATTAATTAATTAGTTGTATCCGGTTGGACTGAAAGCCGACTCCATTAAGTTGGGAAAAGGCATACTTACGCCTAGGCATAATATTATGATGGTTGTTCTAATTCGGTCAACAAATCTGTTTCCCATTAAAGTAATTAAACTGTTGCGTTTTATTCGCAGATATACCAAAACAAAGGACACATCGGAGGGAGTTTCAGAAAGAACGTGAAACTACAGGAATACGGAGACACTGGACGCCATTCACTTCGGTCTTGAATCATCCGTGTATCCCCATCTTGTCTGAATCTGTACGGTTGGGGTCATCAGTCTACAACTAGTTTATCACTTATGCAACTCCACAACTTTCAAATCAAAAATGAAAACGAATAAGAATTTTAAAAACCGTCCAAATGCAAGTCGGACTCGCGCGCAAAGGGTTCCGTACCTTATCTATAAAAATCACGTTTGTTGTAGGGGTGATAATATGGGTGCCCTTAAATATTTATTTTATTTTTAGTACTTGTTGATATAGCGGCAACAGAAATACATAATTTGTGAAAATTTCAACTGTTTAGCTATCGCGGTTCTAGAGATACAGCCTGGTGATAGACAGACGGACAGACAGCAAAGTCTTAGTAATAGGGTCCCGTTTTATCCTTTGGGTACGGAATCCTAATAAAATACGACCGAATTGATACTTCCTTCTCTTTTTGAAGTCGGTTGAAAATGAAGCATTTTGTTCACCTGCCATTCAGCCACGAGCCTCCAATTAATAATGTCGCTATCTCCTGATCAAGAGGCGCCACGTTCCTCCGCCGCACGATAAATGGCGATTACCTCCAAACCTGCGCGTGCGCACGTTGATCAGTTACATCACTATTCACT
Source organism: Diarsia rubi (assembly GCA_932274075.1). Taxonomy (NCBI): domain Eukaryota; kingdom Metazoa; phylum Arthropoda; class Insecta; order Lepidoptera; family Noctuidae; genus Diarsia; species Diarsia rubi. The sequence goes on along the minus strand of OW026420.1, from coordinate 619,958 downwards.
AGGCAATGGGCACAGGGCGCTAGAACAACACTGGTTATGACATTTTCTAATTGGATAATTAATTTGCGGTGAGTATCTAATTACCATAGATTATATTAATGACAAACGAACATAATTATGTAAAGTAAATATAAATCTTTAGCATTGTGATCAGCGGTTGAGTGAGATGTCTTTGATTTGATTCTTAACAGAGTCGCCTGTAGGTAAATTTAACAAAAAATAACCGTTTATGAACCCAGATAAACAATCTGGTCAAATGGCGACCCACCAAGCCCATTATCATCATCATTTCAGCCAAAAGAAGTCCACTGCTGGACATAGGCCTCCCGCAGGTGTCGCCACATTGACCGGTCCCATGCGTCTCGTGTCCAGCGGATCCCCGCAACCTTCACCAGGTCATCGGTCCACATAGTGCGAGGTCTTCCAACACAACGTCTTCCGGATCGCGGGCGCCACTCCAGAACTTTTCGGCCCACCAAGCCTAACATAATGCCAGTGTAGAACCCTCTCAGGCATGGCTCATCTTCTTTCCTAAATATTCTGCACAACCTCATCACTTCCCATGCCAACTTGAACAAGGTAAGTTAGCTGTCCATGGACATACCGAACAAAAGTTTAAAGTTGGCGACACGAACAGAAAATTTTACTATAAAACCTTTGACCGTCATCGTTACATCTCACGAATGTGTTATTGCTTGTACTTATTACTCCGCTGTATTTCTCATACCACTTAATCCAAAACGCGTAAAAGGGCCTAAACATTGGCGCAATTGTGTTTTGTAGGCGAGCCATAGACGAGTGCACTGTGTGGACTGAATACATCATCGGACACTTAATTGCCATAAGTATAGCATAGTAGTACTAGTATATAGTATTACTGCCGAAGTCGTGTGTTCGAGTCCCTAAAGAAGAAAAATGTTACTCGGTTTGTCCATCAGAAGATATTGCTGATTATAGTAATAAACTGGATTTAAGTAACTTAAGTTTAGTGACAGTGGGCAGGGCACATTGCTGGCAGAACGGACTGCCGATGGGGCCGAAAAGTTCTAAAGTGGCGACCGCGAACCGGAAGACGTTGCGTTGGAAGACCTCCCACTAGGTGGACCGATGACCTGGTGAAGGTTGCGGGCACTCGCTGTTTTCGAGACGCACGGGACGCGGTCAATCAATGTGGCGACTCCTGGGGAGGACTGTGTCCAGCAGTGGACGGCTTTTGGCTTAAACGATGATAATTAATGATGAAGTAGGTAACTGCCGAAATATGGGTGTGCTATTGATGGGAACATCTCTGCCTAACTCATTGAAGATGACAGGCGTAACAGCATGTTATTTTGGATCTACTGGGAATTTATGTTCTCAGTAGATCCATCATCGAAATAAGTGGATCTACTGAGAATATCTTTTCTCAGAAGTTCCATTGCCAAGATCCGTGATAAATAGATAGACAGGCTAAAAATATTAATACTTCTTTCTGACCTTCTCGAGTTACAGAAATAAAATTCTAATAACTATACTACTATTAAAATACATGTTTTCATATAAAAAACTAAAAGATTCGGGTTTACTCCATGACTGTACTTTATTATGGAAGTGGGTCCAGTTGAGCCGAGGTTTCTTAATACCCTAGTACTATTCCTGTGATTGTTATTATCATATAAATGAACATGATAAAAATTCTCATTAGATCCATTTTGTTAATGTTATTTTTTAATGGATTCAATGAGAAAATAAATTCTCACTAGATCCATGGATATGGCCAATGGACCTTCGGCAAAAAATATTTTCCACTTATTTCGATGATGGATCTATTGAGGACACAAATTCCCAGTAGATCCATCATGGATCTAACCAATGGATCTACTGAGAATGATTTTAAACAGACAGATTATACGTTAGTTAAACGTAACTGACGGAACATGGATGCACAATACAGGTATTTAGATCTCTGTCGATCTCGTAATTAGAGACGTCATACATAATATTTATCATGTCCACCATCACGGAACCACAACACAGAAGAAATCCAAAGCTTTCATCCAATGAATTTTGACATTTTGATAACATACTTAACTTACCATCATCGTGCCCTACGGAATTTCTTAATAACTAGAATCAGCCTTTTTTATGCCATACGGCGTTAATATCCTATCGGCAACTCATTATATTTAAGTTCTTTAAAAACCTACTACTTAAACTTACTTTTAAGTTTTACCGAGTCTCCTAATTAACGGTCCCAGAGCCTACAATGCTGCTCACCTCGCTATTATAATGAAGTAAAGTACTGCTTATATCCCGGATGCGAAATAATCAAGTAGCGAACGTTAATAATATAAAAACTAGTTGTTTTTAATCATCATTTCTTTTTCACCTTCAGAAATAATTAGGGTTTTTTAGCGATATCAAGTAGGCACAAGTATAGGACGGAGACTTTGTCGTAAAGATTGTTGCGTAGTCATGTTGTTATTAATTTTTCCATGTTATCTATGGTTATTTATATGCATAGGTTTTGCGCCACGAAAAAGAAGACTGTTAGGGAATTTAAGAAGAATCCCCGAAAAACTAAACACTCAGAACTTCAAACAAAATAAAAAATATTAAATCATTTCTATGCTTTAGGTCCTGGGATCCAATCCCAGCAGGGCGTATCTTTTTAAATGTAGGCTAGAATAGTGTCCATCAATTAACTGTCAAATGATTCCATTTTGTACTAAACCATAACCAATTTGACAGTTAATCCATAGACACTATGAAAGCCACTGACATTGAAAAGATACGCAATTGTAAATAAGTAAAGTAAAGTAAATTTTGTCGTTCGGAAAGTTCTGATTAACAGCCTAGTTTAAATAAATGAGTTTTGATTTTGATATTGAATAGCCCTGCAGGTCTGGCAAGTCTGACCTAGCATGGGGATTTGACTTAAACATTACTGTAGAGTCTGTGCAGTGTGTCTATGGCTCCACAGCTCCACATACATTACAAAACCCACAGATTCCTCGCCAGCTTCCTCCACGATGTCAACAATTAGTCCAAACAAAGCTCTGACATAACGACCTATGACGTCACAAAATGGCCGCCGTCACTTATAAATAGACACAGCGCCTGCAGTGATAGCTGACCCTTAGCATTTCATAATATATGATATGTCACACGTTACATGGGTGAGAGAAAAGAAGGTACGGGGAATTTGTGTTTCGTGTGAATTGAGTTGACCCTTGTATGACCATGCGTGTGCCATATTCGTATATTATAACTTTAGAAGAAAAAATAGTTTCTGAAGACGATGACTTCTGTTTGTTTGATTTAATTTTTTTTGCCACCACCTTCAGAAACTAATTTTTCTTCTAAAGTTTATTTCTCACTTTTTTGTGTTTTATATTTTTGTCGAAGACGGTTATACTTTTTGTTAAAAAGTTTTGTTTTCACTTTTTAGTGATTTACATGTGCTTACCCCTTCACAACGTACTGCCGTGATGTTATTTTATGAACTGGTGTAAATAATAGACAGATATAGGATTTCAGCAATCCCAATCCATTTGCTATCATTTAGACATCAACACGACCTCGCAAACTTTTGAGTAGTAGAATAACAAAACATCACGCCTGTAATACCCGAAGTTTGCGAGGTCGTATTGATGTCGGTTACATAAGAACCATTCTACCATCAGATCAGCTTGTTATAGAGAAAATACCAAAATCGCTGTACATTTTTCTGAGTTCTCTCGATTTCGCCAAGATTCCATCATCAGATCCCGACCTGGTCAAAAAGATCGTTAATGTAGACAATATAGTTTTTTTTTGAGTTTCGTTGATTTTTCAAAAACCGCTAGTCCGATTTTGATAAAAATTTATGGGACCATTTGGGAAGTAGGTAAACCCTTTCCAACAAAAAAAGATTTTTTCAAATCGGTTAGCAAGCGTCGGAGTTAAGCATCCGAATTGAGAACCTCCTTGCTTTGAGCTGATTGGGCCAATGGCATCGCCTCGTATCGGGATCAACTAAGCAAAAGTCCTCAAACTCAGTATCTAATTGACAACATTTTATATTTTTAACTTGTGAGTATTATTAAGTAATATAAAAGCAAATCCAAAACTAGGACACCCATATTTTTTTGTTTTTCGAAATTATGTACTTTTCATTCATAATTTTAAGTTTCAAATTCGGCGCATTCTAAAAAGACGTAAGCGCCAAATGACGTCATTCTTACGGTGGAATGGCGATATAACCTTTGTTTTACTGTGACACGACAAAAAAAATTGAGAAGTGTCACACTTGTCTTGTCGTTGTCACTTTGGCAGCTTGTCATACTCGTTGGCGCAGGCTGGTAGTACAAAACAATATTTTGGTTCCTTTATTGGCGTATATGTTTCTTTGGGATCCATTTTATTGGGGAAATATCAATCAAAAGTTGATAATACTAACAGTAAGCGTGTCGAGTTTGAAAAATAAATTGTTCAATTTTATGAAAAATTTAAACTTCAGTGACATTCAACATTGACAAATTGACGTCTTGTTTGACATTATTGTTTTCATAAAAAATATTGAATGCTTAGGCAAAGATAACTACATCATTCTGCCGTATATATGACGTCATCACATGTTTTTTGGTTTTCATTTTTTTTTTCTCAGAAATAAAGGAATCAAAAAATAAATAAAATACATGTATGAACTCAGGATACGAAAATAAAGAAATGGTATTTTTATTTTAAGGTGGTGTCAGTTTTGAAATGTTGTGAACAATCTAATTAATTCTCACTTTCCTACGACTAAAATTAGAAAACCCTCATACAATTTTATTGCCCTAGAACTGCTTTAAATACGTATTATGATATCGCTGAATATTAATTATCCAATGCTAATTTAATCACTTTGAATAATCCTGACTGTGGGCCACCAAACTACTTTCCCTTAGTGCACGTGATCTGGTTGACATAATGTAGATTCCACGATACGCCAGATTTGTCAAGGTCCTAAGCTATGAGGTAACAAACAAATCTAAATCTGTTGAACACACACAATGCAGTTCATTTTGCAGTAAAGTAGTGAAATGGCTTCCGGCCACCGGACGGTGAGTAATGGGCTAGCTCGCCATGCGTCCGTCTTATGACGAGGACAGGCCCTGTCGACGTCGTGTTCGTGTTACTCAGCGCCTCAAAGAGATGTCAGCAACATGGAAGAGGCCCGTTGGGGCTGTGGGTTGTTCGAAAGAGATACCGCGACCTCGACACGAAGGGCTAAGAAGGAACATGGGTAGTTTTTAGTCAGTAGAAGTCTGACACTGAGCGGTAGGGGTTATTATTATATCCCAAGCCCAAAAAAAACGGACTAACACCGAGCAGCCGCGGCCCTGCAGTGCCGTTACGGCCCCGACTTACGAACAGTCAGTCGTGGGTTCGAACCCAGGCAGGCGCATTACTTTGTTAATTTATTTCATGACGACTGCTCTCAAAACGGTGAAGGAATGTCCTAGAACCAAAAAATTCGAAGACATGAGACATGCAGTGGGAGCATTATAAGCTTCAGCATCAGATGAACATTTCGCATTCTAAACGTGTATGTATAACGTGACTAAAACATATTTGTAATGTGCTCGCCAAGACCTCTCATTTGATACCATAAACATGTTATGATTATCTCAATTTAATTTTTTTCGAGCTTAGAATTTGACATTTAAATTCCGTCATAAAAAGAATTGTTAAAATTTATATAGCCTATGTCACCCAAGCTAATCTTACGAATTTATTGAGCCATGCCATGCTGCTATGCCGGAGGTCGTGGGTTCGATTCCCACCCTGGACAAATGTTTGTGTGATGAGCACGATCATTTGTTCTGTGTCTGGATGTAATTTATCTATAATATGTATGTATTTAGAAATATATAAGTATGTTTATCAGTTGTCTAGTACCCATAACACAAGCTCTGCTTAGCTTGGGACTAGATGGCGTTGTGTGATAGTTGTGGAATATTATAAACACGCATGACGTCACCATTGCGCCATGCCAGTCGAGTGCCCACCAGTGTACGTTTGCATCTGTTTACCCTACTAAACGACGCGTATTGGGTCTAACGCTATTCTTATATGCTAAACTTAGTTTTTGGCATGCGCTTATTGTTTTATTGATTTTTTTAAATAGATTTGTTGCATAGATGTTATTATTTATGCAAATGTTATGTACAAAACAGTTTTGCGGAATAGTTTATTTTTACCCGACTGTGGCGAAGCCCAAAAGGAGGGTTATGTGTTTGGCATGTATGTATGTATGTATGTAAAAGCACGTTAAGCCGTTGGTCCTGCGCCTGATCTCTCTCCGGTCGTGTCGGATTGCCGTCCCATCGGAATATGAGAGAAAAAGGAACAGAGAGTGCACTTGTGCCTGCGCACACACTTGTGCACTATAATATCTCCCGCGCCGATGGCTAATCTCCACTTAGATTGGCCGCCGTGACCGAAAACGGTCAGGAGGACTATTATGTATGTATGTATGTCCGTTTCTTTGTTCCCTCATAACTCCTAAACAGATGAAGGGATTTTAATAAAATAGACGCCGTTAGATTCGTCTTGATGGCGCGAGTGTCACTGGCTACATTAAAATTAAAAAAAGAAAAGGAATTTGCGGATTTTGGGGGCCATATAGCATATTTCAAAAAATTAAAAAATCCATTACCATCGAGTATGGTATCAAAATGAAGGGTTTTAAAAGAAAATATAGAATACTTATATGTTTAAAATAAATTCAAAGTCACTAATCATATAAACAAACACAAAAATTAAATCATCTGCGAAGATTTTTACGCGAACAACGAAAGAACAGACACAAAAGAACTAAAAACTTGGAAATAAAAAAAAGTAGTAAAAAAACTAAAAATCATTTCATAATTTAATATTCAAATGAACCCCGCCTGCTTCCAACTTTTGTTTAATTTAAAATGTGCTTGTTGTTTGCTTTTCAGTTTTTTCAGTCGGGTTTTTTAGTTTTAAACTACTTTTTTTTATTTCCAACTTTTTAGTTCTTTTGTGTTTGTTCTTTCCTTGGTCGCGTCAAATTCTTTAACCTTTGTGTTTGTGTATAGGACACTTTGAATTTATTTTAAACATTTAAGTGTAATATATTTTTGTAATCTCCTTTTAAAATCCTTCATTTTGATACCCTACTCGATGGTAATGGAAAAGTTTTTTTTTTTCTAAACCGCGATATGTCCCCAAAATCCACTATTTTTCTTTGCTTTTTAATTTTAATGTAGCCAGTGATTCTCGCGCCATAAAAACGAATCTAACGACGTATATTTCATTCAAATCCCTTCATTCGTTTAGGAGTTATGAGGGAACAAAGAAACGGACATACATACATACATACTTACATACATACATACACGCCAAACACATAACCCTCCTTTTGGGCTTCGCCGCAGTCGGGTATAAACACACACGCCTAACTTTGAGGTATGCAAAACCCCTTCTTGATGTCTCGGTGTTAAACAATAATAAAATGTAACATAGCCTCCAGCTAGAACGGCCAGATATTGTAAGGCTACACTAATTCGCAGGCGTTCCTCGAGAATCAATCCATCATATTCCACCACGCCCAGAGGTCACGTGAGGTCAAACCAAATACTGCCAAACAATGACCGGTTGCCTTCGCATTGATTTCTCTATTTAGCAAGACGGCTCGTTATGTTTACAACCTATTTTCTTACATTCTTTAGTTGATCTTAATGAGGTATTTCGTAACGTGTAACCTGTAACTACTAAAAATCGATCTGCAGTAGTTTGCAGACTGTATTGTAAATTAAGTAAATGTATGACCAGTGTGTACATACGGGACCGAAACGTGGTCATTTACAATAAGGCCCCATCAGAAAAGTTTCAAGTCACCCAAAGGGCAATGGAGACGGGCCGCGGGTTGTACACTAGTTATCGCGGCCTCGACATAGAGGACTAAGAAGGAACATGGGTGGTTATTAGTCAGTAGAAGTCTGACACTCCCTTTCGCTCTGCCCAAGAGCGGGAGGGGTTATTCGACGATGTTCCACCCGCCAAAAAAGAAAAAAAAAGGGCAATGGAGAGGGATGCTCGGAGTTTCCTTGCGTGATCAAATCAGAAATGAAGACAACCGCATGAGAACCAAGGTTAATGACGTAGCCCGAGGAATCGACCGGACAGGCCACATTGCTAGCAGAACGGATGGCCGATGGGGCCGAAAAGTTCTGGAGTGGCGACCAAGAAGTGGAAGACGTTGCGTTGGAAGGCCCCCCACTAGGTGGTCCGATGAACATGTAAAGGTTGCGGAGACCCGCTGGATGCGAGACGCACGGGACTGGTTAATGTGGCGACACATGAGGAGGCCTATGTCTAGCAGTAGACGTCTTACAGCTAAAATGATGATGATTGTAAATAAAATTTAAGGACATCAACAAAGAGTAGGTTCACACACTTCATGACATGGTCTTGCATCTTCTCTTCCAAGCACAGCATTACCTTTACTTGTATAGTTTTATTTTACTTACTATAGCATGACTTGATCTCAATCAACTAATGTATTGGTAACGAATAAAACAGAATAAATAATCATACCTGTATCATGTGTGTATCATTTGTAGGGGTTTAAACAAAAACCGTTTCGTTAACCGTAGACATGACTTATCCGTTACAATGAGACCATGACCGTGTCACCAATAACGTACAACACTGACCCAGACCGTGATGACACGAGAGCAAGTCTGAATAGGTCGGAAACTCAAAAAAAAGTGTTTTGGTCATACAGGTACCCAGACCCAGCCCAACTAGAATAAGGTTTTATATTTGCGATTGGTGCAACCCTTTAAACGATTCTATTATATTACTAGTTAACTGCCCCGAATTTATTGGCACAATATTTTGAGTGCGCTATTATACATTCAGTTTTACGTAAAACGTGTTTTTTTTTCACCCCAAAAAGTTCTTTCCTAGCATTATTTTTGCGATGATGGTAGGAAGATTAAGGAAGCCTGTGAGATTACCAACAAAAAGCAGAACATGGGATTTTGAGAAAACTTGTTAGGAGTTTATGAGTAATGCCAATGTGTGGGTAGGTTTTCTTAGATAACCTTGCATTTTTTTTTGTGGTGGGAAATCATCATATATCCTCTCCCGCTCTTGGGCAGAGCGAAAGGGAGTGTCAGACTTCTACTGACTAAGAACAACCCATGTTCCTTCTTAGTCCTTTATGACGAGGCCGCGGTATCTCTGACAACAACCCGCAACCCCGACGGGAAGGTAACATTACCTTATGTGTTAGTTGCTTATCAAGTTTGTAAACTATTCTCAGGTTTGACCCCCCCAAACTCAACCAAATAAGTGTTTACTATTTTGCGTTTTATTTTAAGTATTTTACAGATATAATTCTATGTCACAACATGGTACCGTCAAAATTTAGTTCCGATGTGGCCCCGAGCTATTTAGTAAATCGAATCGTTCCCGTGTCGTTCGTTAGAAATATTTATATTTATTTATGTATTTGTCTGAACCGTGCCTAATGAGTGGGTGGGCATTTGGGCAAGTGTGGCGTGTGCTTATAAACAAATAGTAATAATAACTCTACAGAGGTCGTTCTGAATAACAGTTATTATCGTTAAGCTTAAGTGCGTGTGGGAATTATTTGTAGGGTTCCATATAAGGAAAAATGAAAATGGATTTCTATTTGCTTACCCAGTTAATGTAGGCTAACCAAAACTGATATTTAAGGATGGCCGCAGACTAGCCAGGGATCATGGAAGGCACACTAGTTTCCTTGATCCCGAGTGCAAGTGTGGGAAGGGAACACCGGGGTGGTTTGTAGCTAGTTAGAGTCTGCCAGATCCCTACGCTCGCTCCAGAGCGGAGGACATCCATTTGAATGTTACGCCCTGAAACAAAAAAAAGGAGGCTATCCTTATCCCTATTTGCGATATAATCTATTTACCTATCTTCTATCTATCTATATAAAAGGCAAAGCTGACTGTCTGAGGATAAACGCACTTGCCCAACACTTAGGGCTAGAAACTTTAATGGCCCACGTATTCCTCTTATGACGTAGGCATCCTCTATGAAAGGATTTTTCAAAATTCAACACCTAAGGGGGTGAGACAGGGGATGAAAGTTTGTAAGGAAAATCGTCATTTTTGATACTCCCGACATCCACGCGGGCGAAACCGCAGACAATAGCTAGTTTAATTTAACAGCTTTCATGCCATGTGTCTCTCTTATACTTAAAATGATTTATTAGGACAAATTAATTATCTTATCTTATCTGCTTAGCAATTTTCGCCGTCATAAAACTTACTTCACTCCTTCTTCGTCAACGAACTGTGAATGACCATCTTTTAGAATCTCTTCTTACTTAAGAGATTCAGTTGCCTTCACGCTCATTGTTACCAACATTTCTAGAAACGCAAAGGGGACAAGAAAATGTACTCGCATATCACAAAGCTTTGTAACACTAAAGTATTTCCATCTAGGATTCTATTTAAGCGGCCCCACATGTGTCAGGCGACGCCTGACAACTGTCAGGGTATTATTGCAAAATTGTTTCGACCTATTTGCCTGATTTAGGAGTCAATGGTTTATTACCGTGGCTAGTACTTGGCCCCATTATACGGAACCATAAGCCCTGCTGGTACCGTAACTGCTCTCCATATAACGACATCACACGTTGCGCTATGGCACCAAGTCATCACGCGAACGTTTGAATGGACCTTTACTTATAGTTTGGACCCTATTTCTTAAGTTTCGTAACAATGCCTGCAGTTATTTCTGACATTAAAAGAGGTTTAGATTTTTGGAGCTCTAATGGGGGATGTCGTTGAATCTGGTCCGTTAATTAAAGACGACATTCATACAGTCACGAGTCGATCGCAACTTTGAGATAATAGTACGACCTACTTTATAATAATATGGATTCACATGAAAATTAAATCACAATTGCGAAAATTGCTGCTGACTCATCAACTGGCAATGATGAAACTCCCTTCCTTATTAGGCACTACCTACCTACTAAGTTAGACTGGTAATTTGCGAGCTTAGATCAAGTGTAATCATTTAATTAACGATGAGGATATCATGACATAACATCAAGCCTGTAATGAAAAACTGGGAATCGAATCCAAGACCCCATGCTCAGTAATCGCACTTGCAAAAATTTTTTTACGTTTTTGGCAATTTGCAGGCCAGTGCTTGGTTGTATGTTTATGAAAATTTGATTTGCGACTGTAAGACGTATGAAGTTACCGAATTATAACCATCAAAATTACTAACTACTAAAGAACGACGACTAAACTAAAGAATGACTTTTACATGCAAAAATCAATCTTGACATGAAAATGAACTTGGAGGGTTGTATTGATAATTTTGATGGTTATAATTCGGTAACTTCATACGTCTTACAGTCGCAAATCAAATTTTCATAAACATACAACCAAGCACTGGCCTGCAAATTGCCAAAAACGTAAGAAAATTAGAATTTCGCGGGCCAGATGTGAGCTTCCACCTTAAAGTCTTTGCAGATATTATACGAAACGCTATGACTGACTGACTTTTACTGGCTGAAGTTCCTGTTATAATCACCATCACCAAGAGCTGCCAAGCTGATAATCATTTTTTTAATAGTTTGTTTTCGACACTTTAATGAAGAGTTTAACTCCGAAATCCAAGATGGTGGAATGGTACTTGTTTATAGAGAGATAATGATAGCAATCTGATGAAGTCGTGACGTGTTGCTCGTCTTCCAAGATTTATGAGCGGTGAACGTTACGTGTTACTCATTAACGAAGGTTCTTTTTGTGATTTCAGACTGTGAATTACCCAGCGTTGGAGCGGACTGTATGTTTTTCCCGAGATTGGTATGGCCACTTATTAAAATTGTGATACCTAATGACTTCGAACACTTCTATCCTACACGTAATAGAAGTTACTGTTTAACGTGATCGTATTAGCTAAATACCGTGGGCATCGTGTATCGTGGGGACAGACAAAAGAGTCAGACTTGATCAAGATGGCTATTGGAGGCAGCCTGCACCGTGCGGTTTGCTCGGCAGGAGACCGCATGGCTTGAAGACGTGTCATTTGTGGTCGGGATCCTCAGCAATGAGGAAACCAAGAAGAAGAAGTAGCTTACCTGAATTGACAGTGAGCTGACCGATGGAGCAGAACAAGTTCCGGTGTAGAGACTATACATCCAACATTTGCCCCAACAAAAGTATTTTTATATATACGTAATTACGTAGTAGCAGTAAGCGATGTGTGAGACGCCTCATAGTTAAAAGGACCGATGATGTTCTTGAAAAGATGGCTAGGACAGTTAAAACTTTTCAAGAAACAATTACCGCCTTTTTTTTTTTTTTTTTGGTGGGTCTAAAATCATCGAATAACCCCTCCCGCTCTTGGGCAGAGCGAAAGGGAGTGTCAGACTTCTACTGACTAAAAACCACCCATGTTCCTTCTTCGCCCTCTATGTCGAGGCCGCGATAACCAGAGGACTACCCGCAGCCCCGACAGGCGTCGGCCCTTTCGGGCCCCTCCCATGTTGCTGACATCTCTTTGAGGCGCGCGTGGAACACGAACGCGCCGTCGACAAGCCGGCCGGGTCGGCCTGGCGCGAGAGGTCGCCGCCGCTGATCGCCGCTACGAGAACACGGCGGGGCTCCGCCTAAGCGGGGCACACCTCCACTGTGTGCTCCACCGTGTCCTCCGGCCGATCCTCACAATGGTGGCATCCGGGCGTTTCCTCCCGCCTGATTCGGTGCAGGTACCTCCCGAAACAACCGTGTCCGGTGAGGACCTGCGTCAGACGGAAGGTGAGGGCGCCGTGGCGCCTCTCAAGCCACTCCTCAAAGAGGGGACTTACCGCCACTATCGTGGCGTGCCCTAACAATTACCGCATTGGGTGCAGAAATAGTTGTGGTGTGTATGCATACCCAGACGAGCTCCTCAAAAAGCTTGCTAGTGAGACAAAGGCGCACATAGACATATTTTTTAGGTAAATTGGAAATCATCAAATGACTTATCCCGTTCTGGGCGGCGAGATGGGAGTGTCAGACTCATACTGACTAAAACTCATCCGGGTTCCTTCTTAATTCATGCCCTTTGCGTAGATGGGCCGCGGTAACTCTTGCGAACAACTGACGTAAGTAAGCATGTAGACACAAAGCATCTCCTCCCATAATCAAAATTTACCTGACTTACCAAAAGTGATGATATATTTATATATCCCACCAAAAACAAAACTTGGAAAAAAGCCAAGCCGAGCAACTCACTTTTACCGTAAAAAGTAGTGAGATCCATGTAATACCAAGTCAGTTAATATATTTAATCCCTACTTAAAAACCTTTGATGTTTTAAATAAAAGATTGACTTAATCGCCATGGCATTGGCCAATGTGATGCAGTGGCCAAGTCAATCTTGTCATCATAATATTGCAATTGCAATCATATCATCATAATATTGCATTGATAGACGATATACTTAGACGTGCAAAATTTCAGATCAATCAGAAACTAGGAAGTATGTTTAATTTAATAACTCGTAAAATTCATTCACTGAAAATGTAACTTTAACTTTGTAATCCAATACAATTATATGGGATTACAAAGTTATTTATGCAGTTAGTGTACCTAGAAAACTAGACTGAAATTGTATATTTTTTTAGTTTTTCCATGGTTTATACACTAAACACTAATTGTGTTCTAAATTTGAAGCTTCTATGTCTGCTAGAAGTGCCTTAGACTTTTGATGATCGGTCAATCAGTCAGTCAGTCAGTGAGTGACAAAACTAAGAAACTTTGATTAGTTATAATTCTTAAACTACAGGTTCAAATTTAATGAAATTTTAAATATACCGTGTTTATACAATGCCTAATTGGTTACTAAAAGGGCTTCTAGTTTTATCCACAACGAAATTATAGGAGGTCAAAAATGGCCTGAACTTGTTCGAGAAAAGGATAGTACGGCCGTGCCGCTTTATTGCTCGACTTGGCGGGGGCACTGCCGTGCCCCCAGATAAAGTATCAGTTCCCATGCAACAAGGTTTGCAACACGCCACGTATCCTCGACGATGTTGCAGTAATTAGCCACATTGCATTATGTAATGGCCATTATGGACGGCAGTTACTTCTCTTAAACTGCTATTAGGAGTTAAGAAGGCCAAGAGGTCAATAGCTAGATATTTTAGAATGTCAAAATAGTTTTTACGATAATTTGGAATTTTTCCGAATTACAAGTGGATAGATTTCATGAATGTTGTGTGTGTTGTTTTGTGCTTATTTTGTTCCGTTTCATATTAATGATTTTAATTTTAAATAAAAGTACATTATGTACTTATAACCCATGTTTGCTAAGAAATGCATAATTTGATTTAAATGTTTATTTAAGCTTAGATTGTACTTTATACAAATTAGGGAGTTTACAGTTCAGATATTGTCCTAAACCCCCCCCCCCACCTACACCCCCGGCCACCATTTCATATTACCTGGTTGCTACTTGAAAATAATATCTGATGGAGAAACCCGACCCCGGATCTAGACCAGGATTGCAATCACTGAACCGAGGAGGCTGTCATGATGATTAACAAGAAAATTACGGCAATGAACAAACAACCTGCTTCTTCAAGAGATCACAACGCCTATTAATCATCACACCAGATGGCGCCACTGATACGATCTACACGCTTTTAATCACCCAGATATTATCATCTTAACGAACCCATAATTAATGTCGTGACTAAATTCCGAATTCGTACTTAATCAATTCTATTCGTTGAACACGGCCATTTATCTCGATCGTTAAAAAGTAAAAACAAACCAGTTTAAAGAACTTTCAACTGCTTTTGATTGAGTTTAAGTTAATTTGCATCAAAATGGAGCAGGTTTATTGCATTTCAAATTATGTTTTTGTTTCTGAGAAGTTTAATATTAGGTCAAAGATACAGCTAAATTTAGTTACTGTGGATTTGACATTTGCAGAATTGATTAGAGCACACGAAAAGTAAAAGTACAAAATTAAGTAATTTGGTAAAACAAATAACGATGAATACCGAAAGTGGTGAGGTCGTTTCGCAAATTGGTGTCATCCTCTTGCTCTCAGGTGTCATGTGGTCAAGAGCTTATGTTCAATGTAGCCATCATCAATGTGAATGATTCAAACAATAAAAACATATTTACTCCCGCAAGACGGTTTTTAGCTGGTCAGGTAAACAGGCAGACTTGGATAGAATTGAGATGTTTAAATGTATGAGAATATTTTTTTTGCATTATGGTTACACTGGAGGATGTCTTCAAGGTTTTGGATTGGAGAGGACTTGGCATCAACGTCAACGGCGAGCACATTACTCACCTTCGGTTTGCCGATATAGTGGTCATGGCTGAGACCATGGAAGACCTCAGTACAATGCTCGATGACGTTAGTAGAGCTTCCGAAAGAGTGGGTCTTAAAATGAACATGGACAAAACCAAGGTTATGTTGAATGTTCATGTAACACCCTCTCCTATCAAGATCGGCTGATGGGGCCGAAAAGTTCTGGAGTGGCGACCACGAACCGGAAGACGTTAGACTAGGTGGACCGCTGACCTGGTGAAGGTTGCGGGGACCCGCTGGATGCGAGACGCACGGAACCGGTCAATGTGGTGACACCTGTGGGAGGCCTATGCCCAGCGGTGGACTTCTTTTGGCTGAAATGACGATGATTATGGTTAACTTTAGAATTGTGGGTGTACTACTTATTAGGTACACCTCTATTTTACCCTGTTTAACAACTGTTATCAGGCGTGATGTTATGTTACGTGAAGAGCAACAAATCACCGTGTCAAGAAATCTACATTCTGCACAATACAATTAAGAAAAAAAAATACGACAAAAGAAATTGTTTTTACACTGTCTTTCGGTATTACATAAAGCTTAAGTGTTAATTTTATACAAAATATAGTTTTTCAATCTTAATAACAATTTATTGTTTTATCAAACTTAAAGACCAATTATTGTCAAAATAAAAGTCCCAATTGTCACGACTGCAGCTATATTTAGAGCACTTATACTCTCTCCTTTCATAATCTACCTTTACTTTACTCGTATTATGTCACGGCCGACATTCACATAACTTGTAAGTAAATAGGCTTTACCACAAGTTACAGTTAAGCAAACTTACCTACTGATCCGATCAGTGTTTGTGTACATACTCACTAGTGACGACACTCAAACACTTTACTGACCGAGCCGAATGTTTCAGGGCCAAGTTCAACACAAACTGGTATGTAGAAAGACAGTGTTTGATGGATCGAAATTGTCTGATGTAGTTTTTTTTTTTTAATATAATGTTATTTCCGCTCAATGACGGACTGCTAGTTGCGTTTTATTATCGGTTCGGGCAAGGTGTTATTGAGTTTTTCGATAAGTACTAGGCAGTAGCTCGGTTAATCAATTAGTACAGATAAACCTCCGCCTCCGCTTAACCCTCTGCGGATTACCTACAGGCGAAATATGACCTTCATAAACTTAGACGTCATGTAAGATAAGATATATTTATTTGATTAATAATAATATAATAATTCTTTTATTTCAATCACTAAGTGGATCATACGATAGCATACATTCAATTTAAAAAAAACTAGAAAAACAAAACACAACACAAAACTACATTAAAAATAAAATAAAATAAAATGGCAATGTCAACAAATTAAAATCAATCATACATGTCACATTTTTGAACATTCATTCATTTTTAAACATATGCACACATAAAAAAATAAACAGTGCATACAGAAGGGTAACATAAATAAAAAAACATTTTAATTTATTTATAGTTTCACACACTACGGCGTGCAAATGTTTGGAACACTAAAATTGTGATTTTGAACATAGCATCACATAAATAGGATTCATTTCCAACTTTCTGTATTTTTGTACCTAATCCTATAAAGCCTTGTTGGCTATGTTAATCTAGATAAAGACCTTACATAATAATATTGTTTTTTATAACTAACGATATCTTGTTAGATCCCCAAAAAGGTTCGCACAAACAACAAAAACTCCCTAAGTAGCTAAACAAAGACAAAGGGGTTGAATAATAGAATCAATTATCCTTTTTTCCCGAACATCTACGATGTCTTTGACATGTTAAAGAATCCAGAATTGATTACCCGTGGAACATTTTATCTCTTTTGAGAGGTTAAATACCTGGACAATTTTGACTGATCTAAGGATTGGTCTTCCATAAAATCAGTTAAAATTTATTCCCATGTCCACATCATCACTGTTTCAGCCAAAAGACATCCATTACTGGATATAGGCCTCCCCCAGGTGTCGCCAATGACCGGTCCCGTGCGTCTCGCTTCCAGCGGGTCCCCGCAACCGTCACCAGGTATTCGGTCCACCTAGTTGGAGGCCTAATTCCAATTCAACGGCTTCCGGTTCGCGGTCGCCACTCAAAATGAATGTCTATAACTAATCGCGTAGGACAGGTTTAGCCACATATTTTTGGCAAAAGGTGGGTTGATGAGGTATTTCCTGTAGATACCTCGTAAATTAACCCTTCACACATACCTACGTCAACCAAGCATTCTGTACATTAAACTAAGTACCCCTACGCAAGAATTTCCTATATAGGCTAATCCGCGACATTAGCCTATATAGAAAATTCCGATTTACATATGTCTGGCAGTATGGTTAGCCCACCAGACACAACACCCGTCTGGTCGGAGGATCCTCCCTTTTCTATGGGGGATGAGGAGCTTTACACCCTGTTCCCCACACCCTTCCAAACTGTGGTGACCCCGACGTGACCGTCAGCGCAACCTTCATGCAGCTACTTCACACAATATCACTTCCTCAAGCCTTCGAGCAGCGAGTCATACCACCAGCCAGCAACCACGGCTTCATGGGGAATCCTGATCACTAGCATGCAGCGGAAGCGCTTACCTGGTCATCACCCTCAGCCTCACCAGCGACCTTGGCACAGCACAGTGCACTTCGGCCGGTCAGCACCAGAGACGCACTTCTCTCCTGGTCGACGCAGCAGCCAGCCACTACGCAGCATTGTACACCGACTCACTGGAGCATATGCAGCATCACCCCGACACACTGGGGCATCACCGTAGACAGTTGCGACCTACCGTGTACTATGCGGCATCCGGTTACCACTCACTGGAACCTTCAACTGGCCAGACAAGCATCAAGAATCGACCTCCGGTCTCAGAGGGGAGTGATGTAGCGACAGTGACATCTATCGCAACAAATGCGAACTAATGGCAATTCCTACATCGCGCTATCAAAGTTATCCGCGACATTTGCTTATATAGAAAAATCCCGACTTACAGATGTTGGGCACTAATTAGCCCACCAGACACGTCGGAGGATCCTTCCTTTTCTATGGGGGATGAGGAACTTTACACCCTGTTCCCCATACCCCCAAACTTGTTTTTTCGTTTTATCAAATGAATAAAAATTGAAGAAAGTAAAACGCGTCAAAGATCATGAGTGGGGGCTTCTGACGTCACCACGTGGTAAAAAATGTAGTACGATGTTACGTCACACGAGTTTTCAAAGCACTGTATCGTTTTTATTTTAGTTTACGTGAAAAAAGAAAAAACATGGGTCCAATATTATACGGCACGGTTGGCGCAGTGGCTAAGCGATTGGACTGTTGCGCTGCGTGTCGCGGGTTCGATCCCCGCACGGAACAAATATTTGTATGGCCTACAGATAGTTGTTCCGGGTGTGATTGTGTTTGTGTATGTGACTTTAAATGTTTGTAAACGCACCCACGAAACAGGAGAAATTCCTAGCGTGAGGCAACGTTTTTTTAAAAAAATGAAAGAAAAAAAAAATGTTTTTCGGAAATCTATCTGACGAACTAATTGGTTTTTTCGTCAACTGGCCTTATTACATGGGGCTTAAACAAAATTGGCGATATGTAGGTGTGGAACACACACAGGGACATGAGCGCCTCTGCCGACCTGTCAGGCATTATAAACGTGATGTTAAATTTCGAGAATCATTCACTCACTTAACACGCAGATACTACTCACAGTTTAGTTGTAAAAAGCAAGTTATTCTCAGACCGCAGCTCATTACAACCGCGTCATAGCTCGAGGTTCCGGTCATTACGAGCACTTACGTTTGAAAGTACCGCACTGACTTAGAAAGGATATTAACATTATCAACTCTTATATAATTCGAGTTTTAGAACACAAAAGTGTTATGTGAAGCAGAATTTACTGAAAGTTGTTCAGTAGCTTTATTACTTATCGACTTTTAATAGGAAGCTCTTTTAAAATGCATTTTCGAGAATAACAAACAAATCAAATAAAAATAGAAATTAAATGACTTAGTTTTACATAAATTAATGTTGTTATATATTTAAATACGTTACGATGGCATTAATTTATGTCAGGTTAGGTCATGGTTACAAAACAAAATTAGGCATAAAGCTATAGACTCACAAAAAAAAATGCTGATGATTTGTGTTCGTAAATGTCGCCAGGCTCGCCGCATGGCCCTCTGTGCGTGTACTTATCTACACACACAGAAGGCTATAGGGAGGGGAGGTTTAAAAGTGTGATGATCACTACATATAAAACAAAATCCTCCGCCGCGTCTGTCTGTCTGTCTGTTCGCGATAAACTCAAAAACTACTGCACCGATTTTCATGATGATTTCACCAATGGATAGAGTAATTCTCGAGTAAGGTTTTAGTATATAATTTCCAGGCGGACGAAACTGCAAGCATCACCTAATAATTTGTGTAATTCAAAACAATAATAAAAATATACTTAGACTATCAAATTGCGAACCGGAAGACGTTGTGTTGCTAGGTTTTTTTTGGGACAAGCCCGCCACACTATTCCCAAACCACTGTAACTCCTGAAAGCCAGAATCAACAGTGGCGACCACAAGAAAAGCGCCGAGACAATGAAGCTCGACGAAGTCCCAGAGAAACGATTTAACTGTCTTGGACCCCGCAACGAAATTAATCAGAAAAGAATAGCGGAGGAGTAGGAAAAACATAATTTCCACTTTCCTCCATATCAGCAGGAGACAGAATAGAACAAGGTCAACAGGCACACAGGGACGTATACAACTGGGATAAGCCCAGTTGCCTGGCACGACGGATATTATTGTCATTAATATTACTGGGTCCTAAGTTGTGAGCTGTTATATTTGATTTCAATAACAGGTATGACAAAAATGCTTGAGCACGGAAATTTGTTCTAGTTTCTACAAGGTCCGTAAATAACTCCGAATGTAACCTGTACACTATCCAACATAATATTACGTTCATTCTGCCAAAGACTACACTCCCATAAAATGTGATGTGCAGATTGTTCATATTCGCAGTCAGATGTAGAACATTGACAAAAAGGCGACGCAACAAGCTTGAAGGAAAAAAAAATTACTCTTAAAGTTACCATGACCTGTGACAAATTGGGCATGTGTTGCTAGGTTGTGGACCGACGTCCTGGTGAAAGCTGCGGGAATCTGCTGGATGGGAGACGCCCGTCCGTCTTCCATTCAGCGGACATAGGCCTCTCCGAAGTCCCGTGACTTTGGACAGGTTTATGTTACGCAGTGGACGTCTCTCAGCTGAAATGATGATGATGATGATGACTACTAAATCAATCATTATACCACAGTAGTACACATGCGCGGCACAAGATGCCTCATTAAGCAAAACAAACAAAAAACACCAAATAAAAACATAATTCACCACCATAATCAATCAATGCGTCGGGTCACAATACACACTGCACAGTGCGCTCACTGACGCAACAGCAAACAAAAATATTCCCACTTCAAGCGCCGTCTGCACAGCGTGCGACAAATCAATTACCCGTGTAATGCTTACGTCACGCCACACGTGCTTGACGGAATATTAATTACCGCTAGATATTAACGCGGTAAACTATGAGAAATTGTGTTTGTTGGGCTAATGTCACTAAATCGCTGGGTCAACGTTGATTAAGGTTACGGGTCATTGTAATGTAATAGGTACCGAAGCTGCGGGTTGTTCAAAAGAGATACCGCGACCCCGGACACAAAGGGCTAAGAAATAACATGAATGGTTTTAGTAAGTAGAAGCCCTTCCGCTCCACCCAGAGCAGGAGGAGTCATTTGATCATTACCGACCATCGAATTAAAAAGGTGAAATAATTATTAAAACGAAGAGTGCAAGAAATATTTATAATAAAACGCCTTCTTTGTAATCACGCCTTCTATAAACACTGAAATAAGCGGTTCAAGTCCTTCAAAACATGAAAAAGTAAATAATTTTGTAATATACGTAACGTAAATAATATGCCATACTTCAATGGGACTGGGCAGGACATGTATGTCGCATGCCGAACGAGCTGTGGGCCCGTAAAGCTCAGGATTGGTGGCCTGAAACAGTGACGCGATGGCGGGACGAACTGGATGTCTTCTTTGAGAATTGGAGAGACGTTGCACTGAATCGTGACCGTTGGGAGGAATGGAGGGAGGCCTTTGCTCAGCAGTGGGACAACATAGGCTAGCTATAAAATAAAATAATATACGTACTGCTTATGACAAATACATTGAATTATCATTAAGAATTACGCTCACTTCTGTCTGTATTTTATCTCTAAATCACATCTGAAACATAAAACAATTAGGTAATGTCTTTTGATTCTAATAATCTCACAAATTAATCAATACCCGATTTAGACACAAAAGCTAATAATAGGTACTAATCGTGACTGTCAGTAAATTGACCTACAATTAAGTGTCGAAACGAAGCAAAACAACAATAATATGAGCAAATCTACAGAAAATCGATTCAATATAATAATTGTACTGCGAAATATTACTACTGTGTAAACACGCCAATTTTCTATATTTATTGACACGCATATTTCTTTGCCTAGTTTATAAAGGGTGTAGAAACGCACTAAACAAAGCCAAGAGGCTAATTTCTTTCCTGTCATTGCAATATTTTTTCGTTTTGTACTTTATTTGGGAACCTTCTAGTTGCGGCGATATTGAAGGTTAAAGATCTAATATTAGAACACGTTTTAAATAAATACATTGTTTATTTGTTAATACTTTACATACCTCCATGACCACTGCACCGTTAATTTCATTAATCAACACAATCTTTTGAGTGCGTTTACATTAAACGAAACCGTAAAGAGTAATATGTAGTTCACACAAAAAAGTCGTATTATAGCAATAATTTTTGCACAACTAAGTTGAGTTACACTTAGTTACAGTTAGGTACAGAATGCTATATGCTATGCAGAATACTAAATCCTATCGGCTTGGTGAAGGATACGTTTATACCATCTATTTTGAAAAAACATTGATGTTACCTTTTTTTTTTTTTGGCGGGTGTAATATCGTCAAATAACCCCTCCCGCTCTTGGACAGAGCGAAAGGGAGTGTGAGTCAGACTTCTACTGACTAAAAACCTCCCATGTTCTTTCTTAGCCCTATATGTCGAGGCCGCGGTAGCTAGTGTACAACCCGCAGCCCCCACGGCCTGTCGTCGTCGTACGACGGACGGACGGCGAGCTAGCCCATCACTCCCCGTCCACAGGCCCGCGTCTACGGTGGCCGAAAGCCATCACGTGGCCCCCGACGCCCGGAGCGCCTCTAGAGAGAGAGGAGAGGCCTCGGAGAGGTTCTATCCCTCTCGCGTTCCGCCACCTCCTTCGCTAGCATCACTGCTTCGCAGAAGAAGACGACGGAACGCGAGAGATGATATTACCTTTCGGCCGTTTGATACGATCCCTGTATTAGAAAAAAGAACAATCACTTCGTCCAAACAGCCACAATTTTTACCC
This sequence comes from Diarsia rubi, assembly GCA_932274075.1. Taxonomy (NCBI): domain Eukaryota; kingdom Metazoa; phylum Arthropoda; class Insecta; order Lepidoptera; family Noctuidae; genus Diarsia; species Diarsia rubi. The sequence continues at coordinate 597,162 of OW026420.1, read as the reverse complement.
AATGTGCAGATAATAAAAGCGAACCGGCAATTTGTAACAGACATCGTGCAATAGATGTACTCAGGTAATGAGTATATTAGTCACTGGACTAGTTTAATAATACCTTTCATTATGGAACATTTAATTCAGAGTTTCAATTTAAGAGCACTTATGTGCAAGCATTTATATCCTGGTAATTATTTCAAAAGGCCATCCTTTTTTTTAGGCGATAGTATCCATAGAGGTACTATCGCTCCGAGGTTTCACACTATCTACGGTCAAGGCACCGACCAGTTTTGGAGTGATCTTCTTTTATATCGTATGACACACGATTATAATGATTTCGCATCTGCTCAAAACATCAACAGTGTCAACAACATGTGACAAGCCGCGCTGGGCTCTCGTTGTGGATCACTCCACACTGCCTCCCACAGAGTGGAGGCCTGTGTGGCTGTATCCCAACCGTGGGAACGTTATAGGACAATATCTGATTATATTATTATGATAAATTACGCAGTTTCAAAGCGGGTGTCGAAATAAGAACATCGAGATTTGTGCGTGTGTCATAAATCGTGTCTCCCTGCGTTATGAGAAGCCGCAAGTTTACAGCTTCACTGACATCATTCAAACAATTAGTTTCGTTATAAAGGATCGCTATCACATGTAATAAAGTCAATTAATGTTAAAACTAATTGTTATCATTACTTGCTAAGAACAAAGGAAACTATTTAAAAACAAACGAGATAGATATAGTCCATCAGACTTCAAACTATATTGTCGTAGTTAATTGCTATAATTAATTAAGAAACATCGGCATTTATAGGCGATTGTACTGCCGTTGACGGCACGAATTCATACACGACGAATTCTCACAATAAGCCAACTTGGGAATTAAATCTAGGATCCCCCGTCGTACAAGCGACTGCTGTGTGTAAGCTCCGGTGATTCACAAGGTAGGCTGTAAAATAGCCGATTATAAAAAAAATACTGCTCTTAAAAACGTTCAACGAAAACCACTAAATCAAATGTTTAGTTAATAAATGAAATTAATTCACTAAATTCGTGACAGTCCTGAAATCCTGAAAGTCGTGGCTGAGGACCCGAGAGCTCCTGTGCTGAGGCATCTCATGCGAAATAATTATCCTCATGAAATGCCTCGGAAGTACATCACTCCATTAATTAATCTTTCTATGATCCAATTTGTTACGAATCCTAGTGTACAAGTTGTTTACTAACAGAAATGGTTCCCTTGTTGACCCAAAACATACCAAATTAAATTCAACTTTAAATTAAAATTTTGCATGCTAGTTTTAGCGAATTGTGTGAGCTACAGCAACAAAACCTGACCATCAACATTGTACTACAATTCTAGCAAATAAATTTCATTTCATTTCATTTCAAATAAAGAATTATTATTATTATATTAATAAATTGTGCGGTGTGTAGCACACTAAAAGATGTAATTTTAAGGGACAATGATAGATTTTAGTCTACAAGAAAGGATTTACTTAGAGAGCTCGAGATAAATACGTATGGTGATTGTATGTCTCAACATCATTTTGTCAAAAAAAAAAAAAGAACCTAAGTTAGTGTTACTATATTTTACATGAGACCCAAACCCCCATGTACCCAATGAGACAAGCGAGAACATTTATATAAAATCTATCTATATCTATATACATAAAACAAAACAAACTCGAGATCTGCTGGATCAATTTTCATGGTTTTTGTTTCGATGGATTTGTCTCCGCCCTGAATAGCAGAATACATTTTAAAAACAATGAAAACTTGACGAATACATAATTATGAAAATGAATCATTTTCCATTTAATTATGTTCCTTTGTTTCGTAGCTGTCTAACATTTGTTTTCCTCCTGTTATCCTGTCAAATACTGTGATTGACATTTATGCATGCGTTCAGAAATGTATTTTGTGTAAACGATTTAAAAAGGGTGAATAAACTTTTGTCTTTTTTTTTTTATCTTTTAAATAGGTTGAATAGTTATGCAGATTTAAATAGAAGTTCCTCAAATATTTATTGTAAGTAGTAGGTAGGTAGTAGGTAGGTAGGTAGTAGATAGTGGGTGGTAGGTAGTAGGTAGGTAGGTAGTAGGTACGTAGTAGGTAGGTAGTAGGTACGTAGTAGGTACGTAGTAGGTACGTAGTAGGTACGTAGTAGGTACGTAGTAGGTACGTAGTAGGTAGGTAGTAGGTACGTAGTAGGTACGTAGTAGGTACGTAGTAGGTACGTAGTAGGTACGTAGTAGGTACGTAGTAGGTACGTAGTAGGTACGTAGTAGGTACGTAGTAGGTACGTAGTAGGTACGTAGTAGGTACGTAGTAGGTACGTAGTAGGTACGTAGTAGGTACGTAGTAGGTACGTAGTAGGTACGTAGTAGGTACGTAGTAGGTACGTAGTAGGTACGTAGTAGGTACGTAGTAGGTACGTAGTAGGTACGTAGTAGGTACGTAGTAGGTACGTAGTAGGTACGTAGTAGGTACGTAGTAGGTACGTAGTAGGTACGTAGTAGGTACGTAGTAGGTACGTAGTAGGTACGTAGTAGGTACGTAGTAGGTACGTAGTAGGTACGTAGTAGGTACGTAGTAGGTACGTAGTAGGTACGTAGTAGGTACGTAGTAGGTACGTAGTAGGTACGTAGTAGGTACGTAGTAGGTACGTAGTAGGTACGTAGTAGGTACGTAGTAGGTACGTAGTAGGTACGTAGTAGGTACGTAGTAGGTACGTAGTAGGTACGTAGTAGGTACGTAGTAGGTACGTAGTAGGTACGTAGTAGGTACGTAGTAGGTACGTAGTAGGTACGTAGTAGGTACGTAGTAGGTACGTAGTAGGTACGTAGTAGGTACGTAGTAGGTACGTAGTAGGTACGTAGTAGGTACGTAGTAGGTACGTAGTAGGTACGTAGTAGGTACGTAGTAGGTACGTAGTAGGTACGTAGTAGGTACGTAGTAGGTACGTAGTAGGTACGTAGTAGGTACGTAGTAGGTACGTAGTAGGTACGTAGTAGGTACGTAGTAGGTACGTAGTAGGTACGTAGTAGGTACGTAGTAGGTACGTAGTAGGTAGGTAAAAAAGGCATTGCAAGGCATGCCGGGTTCAGCTAGTCCGTAATAAAAAATAAAGAGAAAAGGTTAAAAATCTCTAGGTTTAATAGTAACTTCACGCTTTTTCCCAGAACTTAAAGTACATAAAACCATAGCGAGGCTGTTGACACCATCGCATCACACAAGACGGATCGTCACGACTCCAGATAACATCTTAGTTTAGAACGCTCTGCCAAGGTTCATCTCACCGGTTTTGGCACATGTCATACTGCGCACCTTCTTGACAATGTCCTTCGTAGACATAGGTCGTGATAGTTTGGTAAACTATGATGTCATTGCATTAGAAAATGGTCTTGAAGTGGAACCTCCTCGAAACATTTCAAGATTTATCTGCCAGAGAACATTAAAGTTCGTTTGCAGAATTGGTAATCACAGCCTGATGCTGATTGAATTAGATTGGAAGCACTTGTGTATTTCTTATAATTTTATTGGGAGTAGTTAAATAATTATTCGTTTTAATATACTTAAAACTATGTATTATAATCTAGTGAAGTACATATCCATACGGATAGTTGGCAGATCGGAACGACTGTTCATACTAAAGTTCCTTTTATTAATGTCCAACTATAACATACGAATCGTATTGCTAGCGTAAAGTACTTACTTACTAGAATATTAATGATTAGCTTGCGAAACGTGACATGTTAATGGACCTACGACTGTCTTAATGGAGATCGGCAAAGGCATGTCCTTACACTAGGAAGAAATAAGCTAGATGAGAATACTAATTATTACCGAGACACCGACTCAAATAATAGAATCGAAAAGAAACCGAAATAAACAAACAACAAACAAACCACAAATAACGAGTATCATTAACCGCACAGAACATGAATTCTGTAAAACTCACTGAAGTAGGTTTCGGGGAATAACTGATACAATAAAACAATCCCAAAACAGGTGGTCATCAAGTTAAGAATACAAATTCGTGATCGTTTTTTAAACTGGCTATATCAAACACAATCAACTTTTCAGATCTATATAATACACACATCAAAAGTGTCTAGGGATCAACATATATTTTTGCAATAACTTTTCTCCTGATTGATATTAATTAAAATTTTCTTTAAGGATTCATCAAATAAAGTGTTTTCGTTTGTCACAGTAACGATAAACCAAGTCACCTTTGCATTAATAAAGAAATTTGCCATTTTCCTAATAAAGGGATTTTTGACATTTGAACCACTAACATTAAAGTTCGAAAAAAAGACTGAAATAACAGTTTTCTTTAAAATTTTATTGGGTAACTTAAACAATTAATAATCCGTGTTTCTACCGCGAACACTAACAACACAAGAACATCGGTTTGGCATACTCAAAATGAGTTCATCCAAATCACGCTGTGGAATGGCCGCCCATGTTCGTTGCAACAACAAAAAAAGGTCTTCTTGCGACTGGATACCCTCAATATTCGGCAGAGCTCTTCTCTGTAGCATATCCCATGCATGCTCAATCGGGTTCAAGTCTGGCGACTGAGCAGGCCAGGGCAGGACATTGATGTTAGCTGCGGCGAGAGTCTGTCTTACAACTCTTGCGGTGTGCGGTCGTGCATTATCATGCATTAACTGAAATAAGGGACCGATTTGCACTTGTAGAGGAACGATGACGTCTGATACAATCGTCTCAGCATAAATTTGAGCGTTGAGGTTGCCTCTGATCCAAATCAACTCAGTTCTTCCGCCGATCCAAATACCCGCCCATACCATGATGGTTCCACCACTATAAGGATGGACTTCCTGGCAGGATTTTAATCGCTGTTGGCGTCCAGGGGTTCTCCAGTGTCGTATACGTCTTGTATCCGGTCTCGTACCAAAACGAGACTCATCAGAAAAGCACACGAAACGCCATTGTTCTTCTGCCCAATTTCTGTGTTCAAGAGCCCATTGATATCGAATCCTACGATTGTGCATTGCTATAGGTGGTACCCGTAGCGGTCTTCGGGAATGAAGGTTCACTTCATGCAAGCGGTTTCTGACTGTTTGTTCGCTAATTAAGTTCCCTGAAGAGTGATGAAGCCTCACGGCTAACATCATGGCGGTTATTGTTGGAGCTCTTCGAGTTAGGATTTGAATGTATCGGTCTTGTCTCCGTGTGGTGCAGCGATACCGTCCTCCATGGCGCTCAGCCACGGTACCAGTGCTTCGGTAACGTGTCCAAAGTCGACTGATAACACTCTGACTTGTATTCAGAGCTAAAGCCACAGTACGTTGCCGGGAACCAGCTTCTATCATTCCCACGGCTCTGAGCATTTCTTCCCTGCTTAAATGACGTCGCCGCTCCATAATAACGTTGGTTTTAATTAGTAGTAGGGAAACAGTAGCACTAATAATGTCTTCAATGCGTTGTATGTTTTTATAGGGAAAATATTGACAGCTGATTTTCATCTTTTACTCGAATTTGATTCACAGTTCCTGATTCAAATTATGAAATGCACCAAAAAGGATCCATATAAATTTATAAAATCATAAATTTATTACAAAGCCACATCTCAATCTCAAGAAATCCGCATAAAAATGCTTGATCCCTAGACACTTTTGATGTGTGTAGTTGAAATCAGCAATACTCAGTATCATTACTTGAAACGCTAAAACGTACTTATGAAATGCTATAAATTCGCCACAGACTGCCATGAAGCGTGCGCGTGCGTCATCTCGTGTTAACTGTGAATACAAACTGCTGCATTAGACTAGAACTTGACACCAATGGTTTATCTCGCTGTGTCTGATAACAACCGGAACTATTTGAATTTCACCAAGAATGCATCAAGTTGTCATTGTGCCGACATCCTGTGTTAACGGCTGATACTAGGTGTAAACTCAAAGATAAAGATAAAGATCATTTTATTTGTCAAAACATGCGTATACATGCAAATGAGGCATGTAAGATGTTACAATAAGATTTTTTGTACGTACATGTTTCACCCATAATACGTACAAATTTTTAAAATTTACAACAAAAAAATAAAATTAATAAACATTGAGAAGTCGGTAGAAATCATAAAATGTCACAAATATTCAAGAGCAATATAAAAAAAAAAGTGTCAGTAATGTACAAAAAACTTAGTTGAAGGCACTGCAATCCTAGAACTTGAAGTCTAAAATAAATATTGATAAGTCAGTAATATAAATTAATTATAAAGTGTCACAAAAATTAAGGTTAAATAAATAGAAAATGTCAAATGGTGCCACTCAAAAAGTCATAAATATTATAATAACACTTGTCTGCTAATAAATCTCGAATCTTTTTTTTAAACAAATTTACTGGCAATGTTTTGTATGCCTGAGGTATTTTACCCATTAATACAGTTTTTGACGGATGCAGACACAGTTGATTATTGTCACGTCTGTTACGGGGGAAGGCGTCAGCTAGTAGTGGAAATAACTTTTGGTTTACCCTAACAAATACCGCAATTTCAAAAATATAGAGAGATGGCAGAGTTAACAATTTATGTTTTTTAAATAATGGCATATAGCTGTCGGTTGACTTTAATTTAAACATCGCACGATTGCATCTCTTTTGGGCTTTAAACGCTATATCTTTATTAGTGGAATTTCCCCAAAATATAATACCGTAGCGCAATAACGATGCTACTAGACCATGATAGGCTGTTACTAAAGCATCTACGTTCAACTCTGGGGCCAGTTTATATAAGGCGTACGCAGAGGAACTCAGCCGTTTACTTAGGTATTCAATGTGTGCCTTCCAGTTTAATTTAGAGTCAATGATAATTCCTAAAAATTTTGTGTCGTCAACTTTATTAATTGCAGTGTCCTGGTAGATTGCATTAACGTCAAATACAGCCTGGGTCCGTTGCCCGAAATTCATTATAGTCGTATTATCTAGATTTATTTGTACCTAAGTTGTTCCTGTATAACCACGATATTATTGATGTCAAAGATTTATTAATGTCACTTTCATATAATTATGGCTTTATTTTTACATGCTATAGTTACAGTACTGTCGTTGGCTATCGCGTTCAATCAATTGCATATTCATGAAGCATTGACTTGTCTCTTTGTCTAAGAAATCTAAGGGTCCACTATAGGATACAAGATAGCAACATTTAAATAATAACAAGGTCTAAATAAGGCATAAGAATACGTAGGTAAAATCTGTTCTAATTAGGAGTGGACGCGCTGAACCACTTATTGAACGAATAACAGCCTTCACGGTTTTCAGTTGCTTCCAGCTGCCCCCTGACATCCTAATTTATTTGGGGTTGGCGCATTATGTCTTCCTCTTGACGTCATCGTAATTATAATAATTAAATAAAAACAATTATAATATCACATCACGCCTCCTGCTATGTCGTACATGCTCTTTTTTCTCAGACTACATTCAAACATTAACAGACTACATTTTCCTATACAGACTTCTGTTGTACGCACTTGATACGCACTTGATTCGCACCTGACCTTTCTGAAAGGTCATCATAAAATAGCGAATAAATAAAGGTAAAGAAAGTCCCAAGCAGAGCCTGATTTATGCGCTCATTACTGTTCATTATCTTCGCTCCCCCAACATTTATAATGAGATCATTATGGCTTCTCCTTCAACGTGTTTTCAGGTTGCGTCTTGAGAAAAATCCTGAAATTTGTAAAGGTGTACCTACTTAGAAAATGGGTCAACGTTTACTGGGTAAATCCGGGAACAGAAAATTCAGGAGATTATTTTATACTATGATTTATTCATAGGTTTTCGTATAAGTGACAGTGAAGAAAAAACGGGTAGTATTTAAACAAGTAACTGTAAATGTTTTTTTTTTTTTTTTAATGACACAAATAATAAATTTAGGTCATAGAATTAATAAGTGAGCGACTGACTGCGGGTGACAAGAAATCAACAGAACAGCAACCAACAAACCAAAATTTGAGTTACTTATTTGGTTGAGTATCAATGTTGCATTGTCCTGCATTGTTTTTTTCAATATTTAACAAATGATTTATTTAAACTGAGGGACGTTTTATCTTAAATGTAGTGTTTTGAATAGAAAAACCACTTAACTATCCTAGGCCCAGTCGACGGAGCCCTACTTCTGGGTGGTTTACAAAAAAAAAACCACGAAGGTATCCCCTTCTAACCTAACCTGTCCGAGTCTGAGTGACGAAGTCCTGAGCTCGCTTCACTCGCTCTTACATCCAAGTTTTCCTAGTAGCGGGTTGGCAGGGAATGTCAGGAAGTAAATTCGTTCAATTCCCTTAAGCTTGAATAATATAAAACTTATGATATTAAATAGATATATTCCTTTATCAGAATGCTTAAGATAGAAATATGAAAACAGCAGTGAATAAAAACACGTAAGTATGCTTTACAACCCAGGTTCTTACCTAATAAAATGAACTATACACGACACAGGGGCCACATAATTAAATTTAACTTATAGTGATATAAACTTATTCTATTAAATTCACCAGCACGTCACAGCGGGGACAGATTCGCAGAAGGTCCACTTAGGCCAATTTACAAAAGTCAAAAAAAATCGCAACATATTAAAAATTAATTCGTTTCCATGTCAAGCCATGTCATGGAAATGAATTAATTTTTATTTAAACACAGAAGTAACATAGTATACAATTCTAACGGAGATAAAAACTTCGCAGATTTACAAGGGTTCGATAACTAGGCACCCAAATTAAACAGTAACCCATGAAAGGTAAGGAAGAGATGTAGGTACACTTTTCACCAGTTCAGTTGAAATGTCGTGTAATAGGGGGCGAGCCATAACTGGTCACTAAACCGTGGCTGCTACTGAGAAACTCCTGATTAAAAACCCAATAATACTTTGACCGAAATCAAATTCAAAAGCCATTTATTCAAATTAGGCTGATAATCAACACTTTTCAAACGTCAAAAATTACTTTACTTTACTTATTTACAAGAGAATCCAACCCAAGACCACATGACCACAGCAGTCACACGTGTGACCACTACACCAAGGATGTACTAAACAAAACAAACCATACAACACACGTATTTAAACAGTACCTTGTAAGAAATGGCAATACAAGCGTTCTGTAAAACTTCTGCGTCTTGGTTTTGTACTAATCTGCCTCGAGGCTTCACTCGTTTTAATGTAAAAGTTTATGCCGACATAATACCAACTTGTTGACTTTTCATTTTAGTTAGATTCAAGAGCATTACTTCTTACTACCTCCCTGTGGTCAGCGGTAAAGGTCACTTCATTGTTCTTTTTTATTACTTTTTTGAGTGCTGTTTTAGGACTACATCAAAGTAAGTAAATGTGCGAAAGTTTTGGAAATAAAACAATCCCAGACAGATTACTTACGCCTCATCTTTTTTGACATACTAAATTTGGTAAACTGGTTTTATTTTTGGATTATTCCGAACATGACCCGAAAACTTGACCTGGTCGCGGGTTAGGTTAGGAAAAGAATTTAAAAAAAGAATTTTATTCCGAAAGTAACCCTATTCCTAACCTGACCCGATGCATCGTTCCTATCGTAACCCGGAAATGCGATAAGGTAAATTTCCCTCCCCTCATTTTCAGAATTAACCTTTGTAACAAATCATTATACTGAATATTATTATTATTATTATAATAAATTATATTTGAAAGCGGGTGTGACCGAGGTATTAAATTCATCATAATCAATTAAATTAATGGGTAATATTGGTTGGGTATTTGTGCGCCACCCACAATAATATAAACCTAATTATTTTCAGGATCCTTTTGCACAAAAGTATTCGGGACATCCCGAGCAATACACGTGAATTGAAATGTAGCTAATTTCACACGATTTTTGCAAAAGAATCAATATTTCCGATTATTAATAACAAGTACAGGCTGGTTTTATTTGTAATTAGACTAGCGAGAATATAAACAGGAAAATAATTAAATAACCACAACACCGAGATAGGAATCAACACGATTCAAAATATTAAAATTACTGAAGAATCCAACTATTTTTATTACAAAGTTAAATATGTTCATGCAATATGCTAAATCCGATTCTCGAACTAAACTGTCGTTATCACATAATATGCAATATTCAAATTATTTTTATTGTCATCTTTAATAGCTAAAGTCTAGACTAACTCTGGTGAAAGATCAGCTCGGTGACATTTTGTCGGATTAAAAGTTAAATCCTTTTTAGGGTTCCGTAGTCAGTATGGAACCCCTATAGTTTCGCCATGTCCGTCTCTCTGTCTGTCTGTCCGTCCGTCCGTCCGTCCGTCCGCACTATATCTCAAAGACTCTTTAGTACTAGAAAGCTATAATTTGGCATGAATATATAAATGAGCTACGCCGATAAAGAGCTATAGTAAAATATTTTTTATTAGGGCATCTCCACACATTAAAGTGGGGATGTTTTTTTTTCTCGCAAAGTCCATTGTGAACAATGCGAGTTTGCTCACACAGTTTTCGATTAAGGGATTCGTTAGTACTGTGAGGATCGGCCGGAGGACACGGTTGAGCACACCGTGGAAGTCTGCCCCGCTTGAGCGGAACCCCGCCGTTTTCTCGTAGCGGCGATCGCCGGCGGCGGCGGCGACCTCCGACCGGGGGCGACCGGCCCTGGTGCAAGCCATGGTCTGAGGCGAGGAGTGATGGGACGCCGTCGCCTCCTTCTGCGAACCAGTGATTCTAGCAAAGGAGGTGGCGGAACGTGAGAGGGAGAGAACCTCACGTCCCAGCCGCCGCGGGAGACGCTCCGGGCGTCGCCGGGGGCCACGTGACGGCTTCCGGCCACCGTAGACGCGGGCCTGTGAACGGTGAGTAAGGGGGTAGCTCGCCGTCCGTCCGTCTTATGACGACGACAGGCCGTGTCGCCGGCGCGTTCGTGTTCCACGCGCGCCTTAACAGTCAACAACATAGAAGGGCCGACGCCCGTCATGACTGCGGGACGTTGCAAGACATACCGCGGCCTCGACATACAAGGTTAAGAAGGAACATGGGTGGTTTTTAGTCAGTAGAAGTCTGACACTCCGTTTCGCTCTGCCCAAGAGCGGGAGGGGTTATTTGATGATTTCCCAACCTCCAAAAAAAAGGGTATTGTAGTAAGTGCAAATTTTTGTTAGACTCAAAGTGTGCCAACCTAAATCACCTATACTGGTTGTGTATGTTGGGCATGTGTGTTGTTATATATAACGAAAAAAAAATCAGCGTTCGGAGGCAGGTAGGCAGGGTACAGTTAATCAGTTTAGTAAGTTTTCATATTTTTATGGGCAACTACGGAACCCTACATTGTGCGTGGCCTGACATGCACGTTGGCCGGTTTTTTAGCTAGAATGAACGTTTACAGAGTATAATTTTCATATTCTTCCATTTGTGTTTGGACAGATGCTAATGAAATAGACCTCCTAGACTGGCTTTTACTAAAAAACTAAAGGTGACTGCCTCGTTGGTTAATTAAGTTCCGAGTTCGACTAGCGGGTCGGCCAAAGTGTTGCTGATTTAAGTGCAGGCACGTAGTTAAGTTTTGTTCCCGGTTTACGTCAAAAGGCATGCCTCTGATTATAAGGGACTTTCACATACGTGTCGATGTACATGGCTACTGATAGGTACCCTAGCCTAACCCTTCGCGAATTACAGGCGTGATGAGAAAACATCACTGGAACGATGGTGGATAACAATCAAACTTCTTCTTCTCTTCTTCTTCAACCTTTCACCAACCAATGCTGAGTGTAGGTCTCTTTCAGTGCACGCCATTCTTCCCGGTTTTTCGCCTTTCGCATCCAGTTCTTTCCTGCCACTCCAACAAGGTCGTCGGTCCAAAGCATCGGACTTACTACACACAAACACAATCAAACTTACTATTACATTAAAGACTACTTAAATGATAAAAATATGTTAGTCGCTGAGTTGAACACAAGACAATGTTTGTTTTTTTATGTTCTATCTCCAAAATTACTTTACTGATATGTTAAGTATTTTTTATTACTTTTTTTATTATTGATTTGTGTCTGTAGTAAATCTACATCTTACTATTGTATCGAGTCTGGTTCTCTAACCTAAGAGAAAGATGTGTTGCTGGGGAGTTTGTTCCGCCACGTTTCTTTCCAGCTACAACACTAGGAAGTGTTGACTGTTGAAGGGTGGGCGTTTTGGGGGACTGTCTCTCGTAAATAAGTAAAGTAAAGTAAAATTTGACGTTCGAAAAGAGCTGATTATTAGCCTAGTTTGAATAAATTACTTTTGATTTTTATTTTGAATCATTGTAAGGACACAGCGGTCAACGTTTGTAAACATACACACTTTACACAACATAAAGGGGAATAACAAAATGGTACCAGCTGCTCGTTTCCAATTAATAGATTAATCTCAACGGAAAAGAATCCTTTGAGATTAATATATTAAACTACTTTGTATTCCCCTTGGTTCTTTAATCAACTTAAACCCTAGTTCTCCGAGTCTCTAGTTAATGTAAGATTCATTGAAAACGGGAATATTTGCAGCGTTTTCTACGTAGAACAACTTCTGCGTCACTGTATGCACTCATAATGAAAACGTCGCGTCGTCGTAGTTTGCTTTTACTTCCGTTTCTTTGGTTTTACAACTTGAGTTGCATAAGTATCGACCAATTCCCATAATTATATTTATTTTACTTACTTTAAATGTTATTGGAAACGGATGATTATTACATTTGCTACGCTGTGCTACGCCCATCCAGTCCGGACCTACGTAGCACATCGTAGCACCGTAGCACTGGGTTCCGAGCTATCATTCCCGGTTTTATATTTTTCGTACCGCTAAGCAAAAGTCTGATATGGCATCTGGTATTTATATTTTTGCGAGGGCTGTGCATGAGGTCGAGGGTTCCATTCCTGGGTCGTGCAAAGTGTTTTTTGGTTTTGAATGAGGAATTTCTTAGGAACAGTCACGAAATATAGATTTGTGGATAATTGATGGCAATAGGTTCGTCCCCTATTACATGGGGCTTAAACATTGCGTGCGAAATGTCGGGTAGACATCTGACCAACCCTTGGGAATTACAAGCGAAATTGTATGCATACTTCAATTCAACTTTATAGTAAACTAGCTGATGTCCGCGGCTTTGTCCGCGTGGATGTCGGTTATCGCAACCAAAAGTAATCTTTTTACCCCCTTTCAACCCTTTTATCGCATTAAAAAGCCTATGTCCTTTCTCAGGCTCTAGATAAAGTTGAATTGAAGTTTCTGAACTAACCTTACCTAGTTATCCAATCGTACCCAAAACAAATCGATACACTCTAGGGATCATAGACTTTCTAGGGCTTAGAGAGCCTTACATTGTAGGCACCAGCAGAAGTTACCTCACAATAACATGTCACGGCTATAAACAAGCTGGACAAAGCACAGAATGGGTCAGCTTATCTACAATATGGAACTTTGTAAGGGACTGTGAGAAATTACTTAATAATAAGTGGAAAAGCTCTACTGGGCATTGCGACAGACCAACTAGAAATATAACTGTTTGTACTTTTTGCGATGTTCCACTGTTTTGCATTTTTATGGATGGAGACGTATATGTTTTTTTGATTAATTGGTTTGTCATCATTGTCAGCCTATAATGTTCCCACTGTAGGAACTCATTTCTCCTCTCTAGAAGAGGGATGGGCTATAATCGACAACGCGGGCCCAGTGCGAATTGGCAGATGTCACATGTCTTCGAATTTTTGGTTCTAAGACATTTTCTCACGATGTTTGCCTTCACCGTTTTGAGAGCAGTGGTGATGAAATAGATTACACAAAGTAATGTGCCTGCCTGAGTTCGAACCCACGACTTACTGTTCGTAAGTAGGGGCCGCCACCACTGGGCCACCATTGACTGCTCTCTCTATTCGTTTGTACTTTTATTTCATTTTATGCGTATGTACAGCACAAATAATGTTTTTATTTAATTTCTTTTTTGAGGAGATCGTGGCTAATAATAACTGCCACTCGGATCGATATTTAGGTTAAGCCGCGCTTACCTAGGTTGGTCTGTGGATGGGTGACCACACATTACATACCGAATTTCCTCCGTGTCTTGGAAAGCACGTTAAGCTGTTGGTACCAGCTGTTATACACAGAGTGTAAATTAACCCTTCACACATACGTCAACCAAGCATTATGTACATCAAACTAAGTAATCCTACGCAAAATTTTTTGTTGGGAAACGACTTTTTTTTTTGGAGCTAATAATCTCATTTTACGGTAATGCTCAATGTAGCACACTTAACACATTGTGCTAGTGTATGCTTTAAATAGTAAAAGGGTCATGGAGGTAATTTAAGTAAAGTTATAACCTGAAAAACTAGTATTTACTAAAAACAGCTGTTCAAAATTTAGAACTTGGACCCCCAATATCTCCGTAACTAGGGGGTTCCCAGGTATGGTCTAGAACAAAAAAATGATCGCAGTGTTGGGGAGAACAAGTGCCCTTCGTTTGCGTTAAGGGTACTTTTACACCCTTTATAGATCTTTGGCAGTCATTACAGGTAGCCAGTGACTGGTAAGTCTGACAAACAGTCTTACTAAAGGGTATAACACAGCAATCACTTGGTTGTGGATTTCAGATAAGACGGTTGCTCCATGTGATGTAAAATACTGGTATTTAGCTGCATCGGGTTAGACTAGAATCTGACCCCAACATAATTAGATAAAGGCTAGGCAGATGATGATGATGATTTATTTCTTTTTTATTAAGATCAACCACCATTTCTTTATTTTTATTTCCATGACATAAAAAAGAGCTATTCGCCAATTCCATTACCATACTTATGTCTTCCGCCAAGTCAGAGTATTCCTGTCTAAAGACATATTAGGTGTTATTTTTCTCTACGATCGGAAGAACATCGTCAATCCACTTTCTCTTTGCAAGATGCAAAATAAAGGACTAGGATTCAGAAGTCCAGGAACAAGAGACAAGTATGATTATTATTCTAAGGTGAGAATCCTGAATCACTCACCTTTCAATGAGATTTGCGACTTAAAATCAATAAAAACAGTATTGCTAATCAATTTGACATTATCTACGTGGGAATTTGCCGAACCGGAAGGAAAACCACATCAAAGCTTAGAGTAATCAAGGGTGGTCTATATTTACTTATCCAGAAAAAAACTCGATGACTCTATTATTTATTTTTGGGAATTATCTGTAAGAACTCAAAAGAGTTCTATAAATAACTTTTATTCTTCTAACTGTGATGTTTGCGTATGTTTCTCGTATTGTACCGAGAATACTTATGGAAAACTACAAAGATGCTGAAGCTAGAACGTCTCCCGCTGACCTTTCACTTCCCTTGAAGTGATGGAACCCATCATCGGAGCTATCATTAGAGCAATTATTAGAGCATATTTAGTGGCATTACATATCCTCGCGCCGGCAGGGGTAGGGGGGCGGCGTATAAAGCGAAGATGCGCGCACGCAGCCCGCAACACAGCATCGTCGCGTGCGCACGTCACGTGGACGACTCGCTCCGAACTCTCACGACATTACACAAAGTTTGTGACATCTATTGTTGACGTTTTCTGTGCTTTTCGGATTCTGTGAACTTTTGGTAAGTTTGTGACGTGTGATATATTTTTATTTATAGAATCCGTATGCAAGGATTTATAGAGATATCATTATTCAAGAAAGTGCCACTAAAAGCTAGATTAGTAAGTAAAGTATATTAAAATTATTCAATTGGCCGTTTGACCAGTAAAGTTGAAGGTAACTGTAGTTAGCCAAAAGTTTCAGAACAAATAAACTCTTACAACGCGTATTTATGTACATTAATATACAAGATGGTTTTTTTAGTCACCGTCCATCTCTTTCCGGGCGTTAGGTATCACTCACTAAAACATTTTTTGGAAAAAAAATC
This sequence comes from Diarsia rubi, assembly GCA_932274075.1. Lineage (NCBI taxonomy): Eukaryota > Metazoa > Arthropoda > Insecta > Lepidoptera > Noctuidae > Diarsia > Diarsia rubi. The sequence goes on along the minus strand of OW026420.1, from coordinate 581,271 downwards.
GGTACGTAAAATTTTCATATTAAATAATTTTCTCGAAACAATTATCCTCTCTGTGTGAAATGTTAAAATCAGAATTTGGACGGTGACTAAAAATCACCTTGTATATGTAATTACATCATTTGGAAGTTTAAAAAATCGAGTTTTCCTTACAAAAATATCGTGACAATATTTTCCATTAATTCTTCTTGGTGGCAAAGCTTAAGAAACGTCTAGTAAACAATTATAGCAAACTATTATAAGTTGCAACGCAAACGCAACCCTGCCTACCGCCCTGCTGTCAACTCACCGCAAATTACTTCAAAATAATTTATTTTGCTATCTTATCATTATGTAAATAAAGTATAACCTCTACTTTGTTGCGTTTGTTACTTTGCTTAGGACGCTGTGTTGTTCAAAATTGTATTTTTTATTAACTTAAAACTTAATTTTATAACGGAGAAAAGTGTCAGAAAACGCGAATCAATTAACACAAGTTTAATGTAGTTTTATTTAATGAAAGAATCGTGGGTATTCCAATATTCACAAATCTATTATTTAACTCAAATCAGGAATAATTCATTTGTAGAAACAAAATTCTTCTTATCAATCTTCTATTAAGAATCAAAAGAAAAATATGAAAAAAATATATTTCCAAAACCAATTTTAACGCAAAGCTTTTATGCTGAAACCAATTAGAGCCAATAATAACAGCGATAATATTAATTAAAAGCGATCATAACAAGGTCCTCTTTAAAAACAGAAATCTGAAATGTTTTCAAAGTTACTACCAACTGTCTTTTTTCTTGTCTCTGTCTGTGGCCTTTTTGTGAATACACAAACTTCTACAGTAATATAAAAAAAAACTTTATGGGATTGATTCCAAAAATATGTCACCAGTAGAATCCTACATTATCCCTGAGTAGCATATGCTATACATTTTTAAAACAAGTTTAAAAAATAAATACCCGTACGAAACTGAGACAGGCCACTGTTATTGTATAGGCTACGGAGCCCAAAACATTAAACTAGTGCTAAATACAATAAAATCTCGGACCGTTAGCAATATTTAAACAAACAAAATCAAAGCTTCAACTTAGTTTCAAGTACGAAGTTAAATGAAAGCTCAGTTACAATATTTAATAACACAGTAAGCTACTGAATAGGTCAAGCTCACAAAAGGGACTAAAATTAAACAACATTTTCCCTATTTAATAAAATACTTATAAAGTAATTTGAAAGCCCCATTTTCCGACGTTTAAAGTGAAACAGGATAATAAGCCGCGCCCGGCGGGCTAGCTAAGTGTAGCCGTAAGATCTCGCTACACACGAGAGGGAACTAATTAACTATTACTTAAGTTTTAATTATTAAAGCTTTGCTTAGTTTGTAACGATGTATGTTAATTTGTAACGTTCTCTTGCAGAAGAAAGCCGCCGTCCTCCAAGATGGTCCACTTTAAGCTGGCGGTAAGTTAATAACTTAGAAGCTTTTTGTAAACAGCTAGATATAAAATGCATTATATCAATCCTTGATGCCCTAAGTCTGACCCATGGATCAAAACGTAGATACCTACTTAACATATAAGCAGTAAGCACATCCTTTCTACATAAAAAAATGAAATAATTCCATGTACATACGCCATAATCAAACCTTTAAAAAAGTGCCGTACCTATAAAACTCACTCAAGAAATGTATAAAAAGTTAAAGGAAATAAAATCTTATATTCGTGGCAGATCCTATCAGTCCAAGTCGAAACTATGAGCAAAGTTAATGTGCAGTGGTAATATTTCACAATCTGAACTTGCAGATAAATCGCTTAGCAACTGAACTGTCGTTTGAACTTATCTTCAGTCACAGTTAGCAGAATTCGGTGGAATTCTTGGCAGAATGACGGTTAAATGTTATTTCGAACGTGACAAATGTGGATAGCTTTTTCCTTTTGTGATTTATTTTAGAGAGGTTTTCTCAAAAAAAATATAGGATTTGACGTTCTAATTTGAAATCCTTTGAAGAATAATGCATTTTCTTTTTTGAAATATGGTTCATGAATGTATTTATTGTACTCAATTATGATGCAATGAATACTTCAACAAAATGATATCGATAAACAATGAAATGCTATTCATATAACATAACAATACGTTAGTATGTTGTAAATATCTACTAAATTGATACTTAACATTTATATACGATTCCATTCAATAGGTTAATTTTCTTCTCTTCTTTTATTGTATATTTTTATTATTGCCTGATTGACCTAGATTATGGTAAAAGGCGTAATAATACGTTTTATCTAAGTATTATTTCGTCATAGAATAAGTAACTAAAGATATCTAAAAACTTCTAATGGTCCTAAAGGGGACCATTAGAAGGGGGGGAGGGGGTTTGGGGGGGGGGGGTTCTTTAAAGGAAGAATCATTGTGAAAAGCAAATCCTTTACTTCGAGTGAATATCTAAAAAGGACAAGGCAAACATCTGGAAAATTAAAGAACAATAAAATACATAAGTGAAGCAACATGACATTATTTCACTAAAATGCTTAATAAGACACAATCACACACCTCTACTTTCTTTAATTAACACAAAATCGTTATAATTATACTAGCCCGCTGTTAAAAAAATCTCAAATGCCATCTAAAGAGGACGAGGTCATTGCTAGACATAACATAGGTAATACAGGAACATTTCAACGAAGCCAGCAGTCAATCACCTGCATGTTGCAATAGTGTGGCTATCAACAATGTGGTGTATGCGGGCCGTCACTCTGTACTTTCAGTTTTTAATTCAGTGTTATTTTATTACGGAAATATTCATTAAAAGCTAAAACACATATCAGCATAATAGCAGTATACATTATCAGGTAAAAACAGCTCGGGGTATTTTTGAGTATTTTAGAGTCGTTATGTAGTTTGTGGCCGAAAGTCTGACAACCAATCTTACCAAGTGGTATTGTTTTACCAAGTACTAACTGGGTTGTGAAGGTCAGATAGGCAGTCGCTCCATGTAAAATACTGGTATTCAGCTGAACCCGGTTAGACTGCAAGCCGATAAGATAGTTGGGTAAAGGCAGGCGGATGATGGTGATGAAAATACAAAAACACCTGCAGTTTTGTATGACTATTCATCCTTTCTTCTGTTTAGTGGAAGTGAACAGGAAATAAGCACTGAGGTGACAGTTCAAGGGCTGCTGTTCACAAGTTACCGCGGCCTCGACATATAGGGCTAAGAAGGAACATGGGTGTTTTTTAGTCTGTAGAAGTCTGACACTCCCTTTCGCTCAGCGCAAGAGCGGGAGGGAGGGAAGATTTGACAATTTTCCTCCCGCCAAAAAAAAAAAGGGGACATTTCATTGATACGAAATAATAGGATCTGTATTCAAGCACTAGGTACATAAACTGAGATCAAAGCAGCAAAATGATTATGATGATAACGCTTACTAGAAATACATTTTCCACAATTCTATCCATCTAATAATCCAGTAACTGGGCTGTGGAAGTCATACGCATTCATTTATTATTGGGAGAATGATAGGTAAAATGTGAGTGTTATCCAGAACAATTATCTTTTTTTCCACTGCATACGTGAACGATGAAAATAGAAGTGTATCTAGAAAGATAAGTTGTAACATTATGATATTAGCTAGAATGTTGTCTGATTCACACACGTAAGGGCGACATCCCATTGCCGCGCGCGTGTTACGTCACAATCACTTGCGCGCACCGCACACCGCAGCGCGCTCACCCGTAGGGTTGCTAAGTTAGGAATAAGGATAACTACAAGCTTCTTTATAGCACAAAAATAATATAACTGCTCTTTGCTCAATTTCCGGGTCAAGCAAAGTGTGACCTTAAAAATGTGATTTGCGACATGTGTGTACACTCACGAGCAATGATATTTATACACTTGCCAGAGTACAAACGCGAATTTGTCATTAAATAACGATTGCAACTATGAGATTTGACCTACTTTATTTACACCTTGGTTCAAAAATATTATTTCCGTAACGTAACACGAAAATAAAATCAAAACAATATGTTAAAATTGCATCTAAATATTGCCAAGTGTTTACTTAATGGCGCTGCTGACTTTACTCTTAAGGTACACCTTTACATAAAGGATGTAAAAGTACCCTTAACGCAAACGAAGGGCACTTGTTCTCCCCACCACTGCGATTATTTTTTGGTTCTAGACCATACCTGGGAACCCCTAGTTACGGAGATATTGGGGGTCAAAAATCAAATTTTGCACAGCTGTTTTTGTAAATACTAGTTTTTCAGGTTATAACTTTACTTAAATGACCTCCATGACCCGTTTACTATTCAAAGCATCCACTAGCACAATGTTTTAAGACTGCTACTACATTGAATTATACCTTAAAATGTGATTTTTGACCCCAAAAAAAAGTCTTTGTCTTTGCGTAGGGGTACTTAGTTTGATGTACAGAATGCTTGGTTGACGCATGTGTGAAGGGTTAATTTACACCCTGTATACCTTTGGGGATAGCGGACTAGAATTTCAGAGACTTTGACCTTTCTATAGATTAATGTGTCATTCTCATTATAGTCTGATACTGTCTGTACGTTCGTCGTACGCCTTTTAAAATCAAAGTAGAACACAGTCGACCGTACCAGCCACCCCTGGCTTGACCGCAGAGCATTGCATCACATTATCAGCACGAGACACTGTAACACCCGCAAGTCATTCATCTCAGTGCAGCACCCTAGCGCATTAAACGCGCATTTTTCTCTGACTCCTAGTTTTGAAAGCACACAATAGCACTGTTGTTCTCTATTCACGTTGAGGCTGAACGTGTGGCTTCTAGTGCTCTTATAGTGATCCCAATTTATAGTCGCGAAGTATTTTGTGACGACCTAGTAATCATAATTGCGCTTTTGTGTTCAAATATGTGATGTGTGTCGTTTTAAAAGAAATGCAGATGTACATACCATCGCGCCTGTAATCCACGCAGGGTTAATAATAGTATTCCCACACTTGGGCTTGTTTTAAGTCTTATGTAATAAGGGACGCGTCTATTGCCATCAACGGAGCATAAATCCAGATTCCGCAGCTCCTACTAAGAAATACCTGATGGGTTAGTAGGAGGTGAGTCGACCCTGGAATCAAACCTCATACCTATTCAGCAGTCAGTGAACGCAGATGCATACAGATGTAATTATTTAGTTACGACCATAAATTGTTACTCCATTACAATGAACCTCTCACTCGCTAAAACTGTTTTGCGAAAACATACTAGCTTCTATAAATATGTAAGCTTAGATAATGTATGTAACAGTGATATAATCCGAATACCTACAATAATACAAAGAACCCGTTCAAAATAACTCGAATCGCACACAAATCAAAACAAACGGCTGTGCAAGTCATTAACATAGAAAAGAGAACATTTCACGTAAAAATCATATAAAAATGCAAATGTGATGAGAATGTTCTACAATGGCGAGTGCTCGGTGCACATTCAAACGTTCGGGTGTTTCCGCCGAGCCGAGCGTGGCGTAAGCGACCGGCGGACGGCGCGCGCGCATAGAAAGTGTCAATAAGGTCAAGGTCGAATCTCTTCCGCGCATTATGTCATACGGAGAAACTTAGGGCTGGCAACGAGGGATTTGGAGTTCTGGGTAATTAACAAATGATTTCTGTTTAAATTTAAAAAGTAAAAATTTCAAAAGTATGTAGTGAGTTGACGAAATTTTGTATGTTATAATTTTGTATGCTAAAAGAATGATTTTGAAATAATTCAAAACGATGGCTCTGGCAGGACATGTACCTATAGGTATCGGCTTGAGTGTACTTATCGTTCTGCTTTTTGATTTTTTATGAATGTCTAATAAAAATGCCTCAGCCTATTCCATCTTCTTGATAGCAAGGTTACAAATCTCCTACGCATAACCTCCTCCTTTTTGAAGTCGGTTAAAAATATTCACAGTAAAAATAAAACCTTAAACTGCATAACCCCATACCTAGATTTGGAACGGAGTTCACCAATAAATAAAATAGGACACCATTCAAGAACTGTCGAGTCAATATTTCATAGCATTTTTGGTTTTACCACTGCCGGCAACCCTATCCCAAATTATACTCACGCACATGGTGATAACATTAGCAGGCTTTTGTTAGCCGCCATAACCTTTACTCACTTATAGTATGTTCCGTGAAGTAGTTACTATTATTATATAACGCGTTTTGTGTGCAGTACCAAAACACCATGAATTGCCACACCGATGTTATGTCAATTGATGTCGGAGGTATTCGGTTTGGTTGTGACCTATTACCAGAGTATTAGAGGTATGGTAAACTCGTATACATATACATACATACAAATGTGTTTAGGAAGGATCTACATTAAATGTAAGACCAACACAGAAGTACAACTGCTCAGCATCAGCTCCTGGTTGGGTTTCTCAGGGTGTCTAAAATGGCCGCTTTAGCAGAATCGTATTTAATATTACGATTCTGATAATTAATATTCGATCATGTTAAAAATTTTAAATTCTTATAATGGACTTTATAACTGCATAACTGCATTTATTTCGGGCCCATAGTGTTAGTAACAATAATCTTAATACTAGTGTTAGTAGACATAATACACAAATTAAACAGTATGCATGGAGTTTCATCCAATGACGCAGCATTGGAGACTCCCATAGACAACCCAACATAGTTATAGACATAAAGTCCATTTGATAAATTTTAAACTTTTACCGTGATTCATACTAAGATTCTGCGTGGATTCTGATAAAGCGGCCATTTTAGACCCGCGGGTAAGCCTAAGTGTTATTGTTTTTTTTTTCATAAGGAGTTTCTCAATAGCAAGTTAGCAATTACGGGAGACTAGATTTATACTCGATCGATGGCAATAGGCTCGCCCTCTATTCATCATCATCATCATCAGTTTATAATGTTCCCACTGCGAAACGGTGAAACGCGGGTGTAGTATTAGGTACACCTCTGCCTAACCCTTCCAGGATTACAGGCTTGATGTTATATTATGTAAATAAGAAGCTTTTTTTTAATGAGTTTGTATGCTGTGATGGTAATATCCTCTAAATGGTCGCAGTGTCATGACAATACAATATAAACAAAAAAGCATCCGTCAACAAAAGCTAAACAGGCAATCAATCAAACTTACTAAAGGCGATGCCCTAAACATTGAAACGACAACACAAAACTATTTGAAAGCCTTACCATAATAACCGTAACATTAACCTCTCATAATATAGCCGTAACTATAATAACGCGTTACTAAAAGGCGTTATTATCTTAACAAAACGCTAATTGCTGCTTACTGAACCGCACTACACACCGACGCCGACAGCTCAACATGGAGATAAATTCATATTGACTGTCTTCTTGGTATAGTGGAAGCCAGCGCGACTGCTGAGCTTGAGATCGTAAGTTTTATTCCCGGATTATTCAGACAGGGGCTGCGTCGGGGCTGCGGGTTGTTCGTAAGAGATACCGCGGCCTCGACACAAAGGGCTAAGAAGGAACATGGGTGGTTTTTAGTCAGTAGAAGTTTGACACTCCCTACCGCTCTGCCCAGAGCAGCAGGAGTCATTTGATGATCCCCCCTGCCCCAAAAGGCAGTGTTGTTGGGCTTTGCCATCGAAAATTTCTCTACAGCAGACAAGGAGTCTAGATTTGTGCCAGGATTTAAATATCACTGGTGAAATGTCGTTATTATGCTATAAGGTACACTCCTGCCTTACCTTTAGAGCTTTGCAAGCGACCACCTGTGTCATAATGCTATGTAGAAAAGAGTAAACCGTGTAAATAATACGCATGCACTGCAAATATGGTATTGTTACTGCCACACAGAAGTTATTTTGTAACCATGCCATTTCTGCAATTTAATATTATGTTGGTACGGTTTCCAGGTATTCGTAACTTTACTGTTTACTTTTAAAGAATTACGTAACACTTGGTGTACAATGGACTATACTCTATCTACACTTCCCTTAGCCCTCTTCAGCCTAACAAAATAATTCATGAAGTGCCCGGTGTATAGTGCAGCCGAGCGATCAGTCAACTCATGCGCCGCCATAATTACCGTGCAATGTGAATAGCGACATTTATCGCCCAGCGGTAGTGATCGTCTGCCAATGGGAAGTAGATTTGAAGAGCTAGACTGTTGATCGCTTGCATGATTTTTGTGTCACCTATATGCCTTTGTAGAACGCTGCACATACTAAATTATATGCTTTTTATATGGCACTTTACCAAAAGAGTCTATTATTTTGACCACAGCCCTTTGTAATAAATATGATACTGCATGAGTCCCCAAAACCTCTTTGAAAGAAACATGCGTACCCCCTTAAATCGCACCCATTAATCTAAATGCTTTCGTTAATATGACCAATCTGTCATCATTATCATCATTATAATTTATGCCTAGTCTTTTCGCAAACTATATTGGGGTCGACTTCCAGTCTATCACTAGTATGTAACCAGCTTCAGATTCAACCCACTATAAAACAATATGACATACCTAAGTATACCATTTCACAAATAACTCAAGGCCAACCTTGCACTCAACTATTGTAAATAATAAGTCTTCCAAATACACAAAGAAATGTAGAAATCAAATTACAAACACACAATTCTTACAAATTGCATGATATCCTGCGACAAACTACCTTCTCAAAACTGATGCAAGCCGTATCATTCTGTTCCATTTGTGTCACATATGATCCCAATTTAGTGACTCTGTGACCCACATTGGGTACACACAAATAATTTGATAATGACAATGCTAGGCCATATTACTAAACCGGTCGAGTTCAAAGTTATTACCAGAAATTGTCATGTTGTTATGTATATGTTTTGTTTTGGTCAATCATATTTTGCTACATTACTGAACAGTGAATTCCGGCAAATATTTTTGGTATAATCCGCTTCAGTAAAGAAATTTCACAAATCAATTTTATATTACTTGTGGAATTTTGTGTACACCTCTGCCTACTCTGCGGGAATCACAGTCGCATGTTATGTTGATAATTTAAATATTCAAATCCTACGCCAAGTTTTATATCGGAGTGCGTAAAATTGAATAAATTATGACTTTGGCATTGTCCGCAGCGATATCAGATATTATACTTTTACGCAACCCAATTTCAATTTCGGTTACCCAAGGCAAAACAATATCGTTTCATAGAAATTGAAAACGGTTACACTTGAAAAAAGGCTTCCAAATACCTGACCCTATACTGTACCTATTGGTTTTATCAAGATAGCTTGATTCACTAGAATAACATCTAAACTACTATATCGTGCAATCCTCCTTTTCTGCGATTGATTTGGCATTGACGATTCCTCTGCTAATTATTCTACAATCACCAATAAACATATCATCATGGTGATTACACCTCCAGCCCTCTAATCTATCCTAGAGCCGGCCATGTTCAAATGAACAGCTTCTAATGTTCTAAATTAAGCCAGATTCCACAATATAAATAACTGATAGTATCAAATGAGGCACGTAGAATGGCGAAACTGTAGCAAACTTCGTGAGAACTCGTGCGTCTCCGTGAGTGTTCGTAAACGTTTGACTTTCATTGATGATGAGGTTATCTGATGGTCGGAAGTATTGCGATGATTGTTATTTGATGTTATGTCATTGTTTTTGTCCGTTTCCCTGTGGTTTGAACAAATGAAATGATTTCGTGCAAAGATCTGTGTGATTGGCGTTCAAATGTGCTGAGTCAGAGGTGCCCATTATTTAATAGCTAGAAACCAAAATGTTGACGGTTTATAATGTTGTAGATATTTTGACATAATGCTGCCACGTAAGCTGAAATTGTATTGTCTGAAGGATGCTGTTGTAGTCAATAAGAAAAAAGAATAGGCTAGAATATATATATGGTTTGACATTTAATCTGGGTGTGAGGCTCAAGAACCTTCAGTGTCCATTTACACAACAATGGTGGCACTGACAAACCATGAAAGAAATCTAAGTTCAAAAAAATCCTGCCCTTAACATCAATAATATTCTAGATCATGAATTAATCTTTATCTCTGCCTACCTCCATCTCCAGAACAATATACTCCAAGATTTCTCGCCACCATTGTGTAGAAACAGAACAGCCTCTATTAACACTATAATGCCGCCCGGTTTCACTCGCTTGCCTACAATCAGCTCTGATTATAGCGTTTCTGCGGTAACCTGTGTTTATAGGCTTTTTGTTCTTTTGGAAATTGGAAAACTTCAATTTAATTGGCGTATTATAAGTAGGTAATGACCTAACTCGCTGTTACGTATTATAAGTAGGTAATGACCTAACTCGCTGTTACGTGGTGCTTTCCCAACAAATATTCTTACTCTAAAATAACTGTTTTCTATCACACTACACAACACCTAAAGTAATGTCTAAAACATGAATTTCCAAGGCTCGACACAGTGCAAGTTTGTGTGGGAAAGGATCACCGGGATGGTTTTTAGTCAGTTAGAGTCTGACAGATCCTTCAGACTCTCCAGACTTCTCCGAGCTCAACTCAATAGCGCAAAACAGTCAGGTATTACATTTGGTGTCACTTAATGTTTGTGAAAATTGACAAAAGTTTTATAATATTTCAACACTTAGCACTCTTACTACACTTAGCAATGCCTAGCACAGCCAAAACTATGTCTAAACCAGCTAAATATTTATTCGGCCTACAAATCTCTTTTAGTTTATTTATTCGAAGTAGTTACAATACATTACATAATATGAGTCACCTTATATCACATGCTGTCTAACCGCGAGTTTCACGTAATACAGTTTAGTAGTTTACAACGTGGTTAACATGCTTCAGTTCATGTCAGGGTTAAATTAATAGACAGATTTCTCAAAATTTTCATCTAAAGACTTTGAGTGTTTCTTCCGAATGCAGTTTATTAGAAAAATAACAACAGAGGGCCTAGCAACGTCAACGATAGTGGAAAACTCGTTATTGTATCGACGTGACATAAGTTACCGAACAGCTTACATCAATCCTGCTGGGAGCATAATGTGACACTCCTGTTGAAGCTGTTTTAGAAATATGACACAAATTAAAAGGCATTGAATCTGTCTTTAGGCCCCCAGCAATTTTCGCTATAAGTTAACAGTACCTACGTTACCAATAACAAATCCGTCAACGAAAACCGACATACTGAAACAGACACATCTTAAGAAGGAAGTAAACTGCTAGTGCTGACCTATTACCACACAATACTTCATCATAATAAACAAAACACCCATGTATCTGTGATACTGGCATACAGGCCGCTTCATAAAAACACCGGGTCGCAACTCCTTACATAATACAAAATGTAATATCACACTATCGCTTGAAACACGATACATTGTCGACAAAACACCAACAACTTAAGATAACGCGTCTGTAAGCCAGAGATGGACGTCGCAGTTATATTTTGAATGGATAACTTTTACTTTCGCTATGGGAAAACTGCGATGATTATTATTATGATTAAGTATGGCTTCCGTTTTTGCATATTCGCGATAAATTAAAGATTTTATGAACAGTGAGGAGAGGTAGTCATTATTTAATTTGATTAAAGAGTTAGCAACGATGCCAATGTGTCGATGATGCCACTTTTGATACAAAATGTCACAATTAAGGTAAAGAGCAATGTATTTTATTAGATTAACCCTTGCTAAAAAATATTACACCTACATACAGGACTCTGTAATATCTACTTATTGCCAACCTACCTACCTATTTCCAGGCAAAAAGTTTTCTTTACTCAGCCTAGGAATAGAACCAAAAATGTAACCCAACCTTGGCACATGGCACACAACCGCTTAGTAGTCTGATAAAGCAGTCAAATAGTTTCCTAATTAAACAAAATAACTTTAGACTGTAATTCAAACCCCATTCAAATATTCGAGCGATCGCGGTTTGCCAATGAAAAGTAATTAGTTTAATGTTAACTGCTTTAATTATTGACACAAATTAGTTGGCAATCACTATTTACCTAGATTTTAATTAATTATTAGATAACATGTCTCATACATCAGTTTAATGTTGCATTAAATTATTTATAGGTATGGCACTAAATATGCTACAAAACATATCATAAACGTAACACTTATTGCAAATATTTTCGGGGAACCATGCTCTACTTTTACATACTAGTCCGTTCGCATAATTGACATTTATTAAACTTCATATCCGTACATTGTTCCGATACGTGTCCCTAGCACTCTAAATATAGCTAACTGGTCTGGCAACTTCGTTTAATAACTTAACGAATACCAAAAATACTCTCAAATAATGAAATAACAATCGATAACTGTAAAACGTTAAGTGACGTCACTCGGATATGGCGCGAACATATTACAATACGTAAATCTGAACAAAAACGAAAATATCATCGTAATAATGCAAAAATATGGCTTAATAAATATTTTTGCAGACAGTTGCACCGGACACTTGTGTCACCAACCCAGATTATATTGGTGTTATATAAAAAACTATAAAATCAATAAGAAATGCACTCGCATATGTTTAAATCCGCCATTCCAACTTGACAGATGTCCGCCATTACTTCTAACAGCTGATTGAAATGGATTGCGTTCAAAAATGTTAAATTGAATATTGAAAGTCTCATTTACGGTGAAAAGTCGCATTCTTAATAAATGAATTTTGATTATGTGACAGTGTAGGTATATCAGTTTCATACTAAGGAACTATTTATTTATGTAATCAATATCTGTGTAACTTTATCGATTTTAATGAGCTTTGTATATAGGTCGCAATGCATCATATGGAATTAAACTTTATTTTTAAGTTTTAGTTTCGATTTCACTTTTGACATAAAAATGGTGACGACCAAAAATTGTGGCAAACACTGAAAATAAAATAAATGAAGAACTACTAACATAATAAACATTTGCTACAAATTATACGGATAATTTCCACTCGCCGCACTCAAGGAGTCCCAGTTGAAGTAGTAGTAATATTGCGTAACAAGTGATAGGTCGGTTAGCAGCCCGTCACCTATAAATAATACAGTCACCCATTTGCGTGAGAAACTAATCGAAAACGTTCTAATCCATTCCCAGAAGCAAACGCTTTACCTCTACGATAAATCCACTTTTTATCAAGAAGTAAAATGTGGAAATATTCAATGGCAGATCATCCTGCATTGTTGCAAAGATGCACGAAAACACGAACAAGCCATTAGTTAGGCCAGACATGCAACTTATCTACAACAACTCATTATTATAATTGCGTAACCTCCGCGGTGAAAATGGGCGGGAAAAACGTTGCCGCCATGTTGCATTCGAAAGTGTCATGATGGCGCTCGCTGCGCCTTCCTCGGGGTCAGAAAAACAACTATTAACGTAAACAATGAAGCGTGTGAAGCATCAAAACGGCTTTTAAGTTTAATAGATTACTTTTTTGGCTATTCACGTGAGGAAGTTTGTGTTAGTATTTAATATCGCGTGTATTTATTTACGTTTGGTTATGATGTGTCTTTCATTTGACAGGAAAGTAATATAGAAATTGATTGAACTTTTCAAAGTTCACATTGTAATTGAAGGCGGAACTTCGGAAATTATTCCATTCTTACGAAGATCTCCGGCGATAATATCATAATCGACCGTGTCTATCTAATGTCAGAACTTTTGCCTCTGAATAGTTGGGTTATATAACACAATACTTGTACTGTTGTATACATAGGTAGTGCGGATTCATTCCTGGTATTGAGTTTTTCCAAACATACGATTGAATCCGTAACAATGTTTTTACTACAATCAGTCATATGAGACTTCAATGGGGGAAGTGGGTTACTATGATACTAGACGAACTAGGCTCATTGCATTGCAGTTCGGTCAATAGTAACTATAGAAGTCTATTCTACAGCACCTAGGCGTACTTCAAGACTTGGTCTTGTAGATTGTTAAACAAACTAGTTAGATTTCAATCCAGATTTTCACACCAATAAAGATCTAATTCATTTAGAAGGCACTTAGGTTCATATTGCAAAAAAACAATTGTAGATTTAAAATCCCATCACAAAATAATCATAATTAAGGATCTTGCCATCAAATTGCTCAAGATCCTGTATGAGGCAAACAGAGACGAGCAATGGCGAGCGATGGTCCAGTTGGAGCATTCGCACCGTTTCGCAGAGAACAATATGCGCGTTGCACAGTTGTATTGTCGCGTGCCGTGGTTCCCGCGCAACGTTCCCGTGAGACATGTGACGTAGCCGCCATCTTGCTTTAGGGTTGCCACACTTTATAACGTTCAGGTATTTATATCTGTTTGTTGGGACTTGATTTCCACATAATTATGTGTTTGTTATGGCGCTGCCATGTAGAGCGATGGTGTTATTAGTTTACCTACCTAACTTGTTTCATAATGCTTGTACTACGCCTTAATTTATACTTATTAAAAGTTATAATAGTAAGATTAGGCTAGGAAGAGCAGCTGCTCGCAAAGCTTCAAGTTGTTAATACACAAAATTTCATTCATTTTTTCATGAACCGTTTCACAATATTCCTTAATATTATACTTACATACATTCTCAACAATTACCTTTTAGGCACTACAGCAAAAAAATGTATCTTAAAAAAAGTTAACTTTGTTGACACATCCCTAGCAAAGAATTTTACAACCTCAAAGATTGACATCCAATAAACGTCAGTAGGTTCGATACCTTATAGTGACGAGTGTCATCGTAAGTGGAGCTCATTTCCGCGACTTTGTGGATGCTAGGAAGTCTGCGACAGATGGCTTTTCAAGCGGTATCTAAAGCAGAGTGCATACTGAGAGTGTCCGATTAAGGAGGGGCTTACTGAAAAAATCGTTTTTGATCCATGCTTTCAAGAATTAAAAGGGATTTCTTGGTAGAAACCATTTTTTTAGATTAACTGGATGTTATTTTTAGTAGACTTGGTTTTGTTCTAAAATCAAATTAGTCTGATCACACTTGAATAAATGTAACAAGAAAATAAGTCAACGTTCTCAAATTGTTGTTTCGTTGGCCACAGTGCATTATATCTTTTCAAATAACAATCCTTTCACAAAAATGTACTCTCTAACAACAAAAAGTTAATTCGGCCCAGTCATCAATCATCACATAAACGTCACCATAATGTTTTATTATATCACATAATTATGTTCATTGTGTTATTACATCACATCTTTCACTACATCACAAAGTTGTTGTGATAGCCAACATTATGTGAGGTGCATGCACTAAGTGAAGTCCACGAATTTGATGCACTTAAGTGATAAAGTTTAGTACTAAAACAATGGCTTTGTTACCTGTTATGGACTTTTTTTTCGTTTGGAGCTTTGAAAACAGCGGGCTAAAGAGCGGAGCGTTTTAGTCATTATTAGCCTTCGCAGCTGTTAGTCGGGTAAAGTGTCGAACAAAAGAGTTAAACGCGTAAGATTGCAATTCTAAAATTATGTGTGGCATTAAAAGGCTATTATTCATATAATTAATCTTGTCTAAGGAGAGGCTCTTCTTTGCTGTACTATTTAAATGAGCTTCAAGATTTATTCAGCGTAAATCCTAAACTGAAAAGTACATGCCAAGTTTATTTTAATTACAAAAATGATTAAACTACTGTAGTAAACATACAAAATCAATCAAACACCTCTTATTACCGTAATAAAATTATTAATTCTATGTAATGTTTACGATTCTCGCTACCCCTCTGGCCGCACGTGCGTAACTAACGCTACAAATTAGAATGTTTCGCTAACACGACACGCTTGTCACGTCAACACACGACGACGTCTATACACGTCACGTCGTATCACGCTGACGTCCCAATATGTCACGTGTATATGATACGTCACTGTAACATGGTCTCTAATAACTGAAGTGGTTTGGTTAAATATCAAACAGGTAACATTTAGTACGCGCGACGGGAGCCTTATAATATACAACAAACTTATGACACAACTGAAAATCATTTCGAAGCACTGGACTATAAATTAAGCTAGTTATTATGATATGCTTATAGACCCAATAAATGTCATATTTATAATCTTTTATACAGAACCCCGCTACCCAAACTGTTGTGTCATGCACTCATGCCCACGAGTTTGATTGTGTGTTGTGGGTTATTTCCGAATCCATCTAAAATCAGGTCATTCAATAAATTGATTGAATAATTATTTGATGGTCGATCTAAATACTTGATGGTATTCGACTAAGTACTACAGAGGAGCTCAATAAATTCTACGTTAAAAAGGTAGAACCTCCAAAGTAGCGAAATTCGGATTTTCTTACGTTTTTTGTATTCTGCCGGTCAGTGTCGGGTTGTATCTAAATCTAAACAAATAACTAAACTTCTAAACTAATATTATAAACGCGAGAGTAACTCTGTCTGTCTGTCTGTCGTGCTTTCACGCCAAAACTACTAAACCGATTGAAATTAAATTTGGTACACAGATAGTCTAGAGCCTGAGAAAGGACATACTTTTTAGTGCAAAAAAGGGTTAAGGGGTAGAGATTACCTTTGGCCATATCGGTCGCGGAACACAAACAAAACACATTCGTTGCATTCACGCAAGCGAAGCTGCTGGCATCAGCTAGTCATACTAATATTATAAAGGCGAAAGTTTGTGAGTGTATGAGTGTGTATGTTTGTTACTTCTTCACGCAAAAACAACTACACGGATTTGGATGAAATTTGGTACACAAATAGTTTATAACCTAGATTAACAAATAGGATAGTTTCATTCCGATTTTTTATTCCCGTGGGTTGTAGCGGGTGAAGCCGCTGGCAACAGCTAGTGTTAAATAAAATAGGATTGAGATTAGGTTCCACCTTAAACATCATCATTATCTGCGTTGACTTTTCTTATCTGTTTGGGATTTGTTTCCAGTCTCACCGAATGCAGCTAAATGAGTGTTTTCCATGAAGCTTCTTAAAACAAAACTCTTAACTCCAACCTCTTTGCGCACGACACCGTGAAAAGCTACGTTTAACATAAAACACATGATATAATCAGATCAGCGCGTGAAAGTGCATTCATTAGCGAAGGATTATCTCTTAATTACATTACGAAGTAGTTGTTTATCTCTCGACACTTCATCATGGTTTGAACGCGTCTGGCGAGGTATCTTAATTGTGATATATCTGTGTGAATGTTTTCTTGAGTACCAAAAAGGTGCCATCTTGTGATACCCACCTTTATTTTGTAGCGGTGTGTTTCGTTTTGAGACGAGGAAAGAGGTACAAAAGACTTTTCTTCCAGTCCGTCTGGTAAACGTGATGACTGCGGGAAAATCAATAGTTTATTGAAAAGATTATTAAAGTTCCCATCCCAGCAGTAAGCAGAATAAAATTAGGGACAACAGAGATAAATTTAAGCCTGGATTAGCAGATAGGCTAGTTTTTATCTCGATTCAAATTTTTATTATTCAATTTTTTCCCGTGAATGAAGTCGCAGGCAAAAACAAGTACATTTTAATTGCTAATCCCATAAAGAAACCTTGACCATACAAATCACCATGCTTGCCCCATAGAGCCCTGACATAATTACCCATTGCCTCTGTTTTACTGTTAGCCAACGACATGACTTCGCATACAAACCAGAGAATGCTTTAATTATTTAAAAGAAATGTTAATTACAATCGTTGAGACTGGCGCCTTTTCGTCTGGTTAGTTTAAAGCGCGATTGTGAACATTTCTTTAAACTTATCGTCTGCAGGCATTTGATGAATACGGTGTTGTATTATCGGATAGTTACGATGACTGTTGTGATGATGATGTTGTTAAGATGACAATGGCCAGCATTAGGGTAATAAACTATTAGTCAAAATCAAGAAAATTCCTCTATCTAGCTAGACTATTTCACATGAGGTCTATCTAGGGCAATACCCAAAGAATAGTCCAATCTTTACATCAATCTCCTAACATCACCAACCAAATCACGGTCACTCATCACGCGGCCGACCTCCCTACTGGCGCTATAACCTCATTGCATCATAAGTGACATGTTTAGCAAAAAGTATATGTCATCAGCTTTCTCTGAGGTCAATAGTCATTGCAGATGAGCGTACAGCTCGGTGGTTATGTCACCGAGTCATTATGATGCCTGTCACGTGGTGTGTGCGGATATATGCCTGGTAATCTCTTCCGGAGTTGAAAATTTGATTGAAGAAATCTTCGTTATATGCTTTTTAAATATTCTTTGAGGGATACCTGCTCGACTGCTCGTCGTAGTCGTTGATAGGAAACTTGACGGCGGCGTTGAAGAGCCCAGACACGAGAAATTCATGGCACAATGGTCTTCCTCAGCATGTAGGAGCAGAAAGAATTTCTGTGTAGTATACTTTCTGATGTAGTTTACTCACTGACATGTTTCTGATGTAGTTTACTCACTGACATGTTTCTGATGTAGTTTACTCACTGACATGTTTCCTTACATTGTAAGGAAACACACGGCTACTGCGAATACAATTACAAAGTTGTCCCTGCAATTTTCGCTTGCTCTCTGAAACTACAGTAATATATAAAACAAGGAAAAATAAACAGCTCTGACACCAAACATAATAATCTAAATTAACTACAGATTATAAAACATTGCATTGTTTATTAATCATGTCTATAGAGGAATATCTGTAATCATCTGCAGACGCGGTAGCGATTACTCGATCAATATCCACTCGGGGCTCGCTATGAATATAATATGAATTCACAATGTATTTTACATTAATAGTTTTTTTTTTTAAACGTTGCCCCACACTAGGAGTTTCTCCTGTATCGTGGGTGCGTCCACAAACATTTAAACTCACATACACAAATACCCAGACCCGGAACAACTATCTGTAGGTTCACGATGGGGTTTACGAGTATGTAAATCTGGGTATAGTTACAACTGGGGGTACGTTGAATTTAATAGTCTTTATAATAATCTATATTCATCAGAGTTATACATATAATCAATCTGGAGAAAAATCTGGAAAAAACTGAGTCAAGATATATACGAGTATCACAGGGAGGTCCCCGTCAGGATCAAAACCAAACTAAGTACATAGACACCTACTACGTAAACAAATTGAAAGTAGAAACACCCAAATGGATGGAGATAACATCAGTGTCCGTGAAAGTACAAACTTGAGGTATTTACGACGCGCACGCGCACCGACTGTGTCATTCCTTGTTAGATTATCTATGCACTGAGGATTTGGACCATCGGTGCGTGAGGTGCACACCAAATGACTGGTTAAAGAGTTATTTTGTATCAAATTGGTACATTGTTCACTTTTATGGTTAAAAGCTGATTAAATTGTAAGACCTGTAAATACGACAGAGCTTTAAATGATCGAAACGGTTGTGGAATAACAATCAGATTGCCAAACATTTGGTAAAAGAAACAAATATGAGGCAGTGACGGAATGGAATACTCCAAAGTACTTGCCTAATAACTCGGCTATTAGAACTAAATCCATTTCACAAAGCTGCCACTTTTCTAAAACCACACAAATTAATTCTAACAAGACACCGAAACCAATTAAAGGCCCAAGGTTCAAGTCTTTGGCAAGAAAACCGCGTCATTTATATCAATTGCCAGTCATTTGTCGCAGATTCGCGAGGAGGTACATCACCAGTGGTGACTGGTGTGGCAATAGGGGCGCGCGGTGGGAAAGTGTGGCAATGACGGACAAGGGAACATTGTCTTGCGGCACACGTCCATGCCTCTGATAGCTCTCCTTGGACGTCATGTGATGTTTTGACCAGCAGTTTCTTTATAATTGCTGGTTACACAATGCTGTGTACACATGTACCTATAGCTGTTTCTAAAATAAGATAACGTTGAATTGTATGCCTTGGGCCGGAGGTCGTATGGTGTACCTGCTTTCGTATGATCGACTAGAATAGTTTTGTTAATCCACGAGCGTGCAATGTACTTTAAAAAGAAAAATAAACTTTTTGTTTGTCCTAAAAATACTTCCACCAAATACTTTACTTGATTTCTTAATGAATATCAAACTTAAGCTCAAATCTCGCACAGTGGCGGATTCAACCCACTACTGCTCAATATCATTAAAATCTTGACCCTGCGTCAACGAATATGGCATAAAAGAATGAGCCTGCCGCCTTTGTGTACCAGTATCTGATGTTCCCTTCATCTTGTTCCAGGTGCTTCCAGCGCTGCTACTGCTCGCGGCAGCCACAGCCTCACCCCGAAAGACATACAAGCGTGAGGGTAAGCCACCAATCAAGACCTGAACTACAAGTGGCTAACACTGACATCGAGCCTCTGTCATGAACCAATTTAAAGTCTATTTGTTGATTATAAAGCAAAAGTAATGCTCTTTCAGTAGTCCCTGTCTATTCTATACTTTTTCAATTTCTTTTTAATTAGTGTAATTAGTGACATTGAAAAACAAGTATAATTTTAACACCAAGAATTAAACAGCTTGATTTAATTTCACCAGATCCTAACATACCCCTTAACTTCATCACAGAGGCTCTACGAACTACTACAACTTACAAATCTGAAATAAAAGCACCCATTCCCTTGTTTGCAGCGCCCCTGAGCTCCTCGTACCTCCCACCTTCTCACGGAGGTGGTGGTGGTGGTGGCGGCTACGGAGGTGGTGGCGGTGGACACGGAGGTGGGGGTGGTGGACACGGCGGCGGTGGACAAGGCGGCGGTGGCCATGGAGGTGGTGGCCACGGAGGTGGCGGCCATGGAGGTCACGGAGGCGGTGGCGGCGGCGGCGGCCACGGTGGCGGCGGCGGCGGCGGCCACGGTGGTGGCGGCGGCGGTCCATCTTCGTCCTATGGCGCCCCAAGCCCCTCGAGCAGCTACGGTCCACCTAAACAAAGCTACGGCCCCCCCAAACCCAGCTATGGCCCACCTAAACCTAGTTATGGCCCACCTAAACCCAGCTACGGACCACCTCCTTCTAAGCCATCCAGCTCCTATGGACCTCCTCCATCAAAGCCCTCCAGTTCTTACGGCGCTCCTTCTAAGCCGTCCAGCTCTTACGGCGCCCCCGCTAGACCACCTGCGACCAGCTACGGTGTACCAACTGGACCGTCAACGACTTATGGTGCTCCTAAACCTTCGAAGCCATCGAGCTCGTACGGCGCTCCTGCTTCTCCTCCGTCAAGCTCCTACGGTGCACCTGCATCTCCTCCCTCCAGCTCCTATGGTGCCCCATCTCCTCCCTCTAGTTCGTACGGAGCCCCATCATCTGCTCCTTCTAGCTCGTACGGCGCTCCTTCTCCTCCATCCAGCTCGTACGGCGCCCCCGCCTCTCCCCCATCTAGCTCGTACGGCGCTCCTGCATCTCCCCCATCCAGCTCATACGGTGCACCTTCTCCACCATCCAGCTCTTACGGCGCTCCTGCCTCACCACCCTCCAGTTCTTATGGTGCTCCTGCTGCACCCCCATCCTCATCCTACGGTGCTCCTGCGTCTCCTCCATCTTCTTCATACGGAGCTCCCTCAGGCGGTGGTAGCAGCGGTGGATTCAGCAGTAGCGGCTTCGGAAGTAGTGGCTTTGGAAGCAGCAGTTTTGGAGGCAGCAGCGGATTCGGCTCAAGTGGTCCATCATCAAGCTACGGTGCCCCGGCCAGCCCTCCATCCAGTTCGTACGGAGCACCCGCCGCACCTTCCAGTAGCTACGGCGCCCCGAGCAGCGGCGGCGGTGGTGGGCACGGCTGCGGCGGCGGCGGCGGCGGACACGGTGGTGGTGGACATGGCGGCGGTGGACACTCATCTGGCGGCGGCTGCGGACACGGTGGTGGTGGACATGGCGGCGGTGGACACTCATCTGGCGGCGGCGGCGGAGGATACTCGTCAGGAGGCGGCGGCGGTGGTGGATACTCTTCAGGAGGTAGCAGTGGTGGATACTCCTCGGGCGGATCTGGTGGTTACTCTTCAGGTGGCGGCCACTCTAGCGGAGGCAGCGGCGGCGGTGGCTACTCGTCTGGTGGAGGCGGCGGCGGCGGTTACTCATCGGGAGGTAGCAGCGGAGGACACTCGTCTGGAGGTGGCGGCGGATACCCATCCGGAGGAGGTGGTGGATACTCCTCTGGAGGAGGCGGCGGTGGCGGATACTCATCGGGTGGTAGCTCTGGAGGATACTCCTCAGGAGGTGGCTCATCAGGCTTCGGAGGTGGCCACTCATCGGGCGGAGGCGGTGGCGTGCCGGCTACCATCAGCCAGGGATATGACTCCAACGGTGGCTATGTGTACTAGACCCTGTAGACTCCTAGCATCCTAGTACTAATATAAAATAGTCAATTATTAAGTTATCGCAATATCTTCAGTATTGACGTCGCGAATGTCACAACTTATGTATTCATTTAGGTTTCTAGTGAAAACTATGTATGTATTAGATTTGTTTACAAAATGACGAAATACACAGAATGCTTCAGGACTTTTCTATAAAAGAATTGAAGGCTGCGAGCATGCTAGGGCATTAGATAGAAAATGAGTGTGACTTATGAATTGTTTGTAAAGTTGTAATGTCACCAAGCTCGAGGCATTCTGTGGCAAAATGTGGTCTGCAATCGAAAAATAAAAAATTGTGAATGATGTGAGGAGAGGTCTCCCTAAGGGTCGAGACGTCGCCTTCTGCTTACCGAGTAAGCGACGCTTGAAAGTATGACTTTTAATTTAATTTTAATTTACGAACTAATGAAATTGTACAAAAATTTAGTTTAAGGTCTGAGTAATTATACTTTTTTGTATAAATTAAATGTTTTGTAAATATAATAAAATACTTGTTTTATTGTCCTTTCCCAAACAATCTAAATATAGAGAACTAGGTGTTGCCAGCGGTTTCGCCCGCTACAACTCAAAAATTATTCCACAGGATGATAAAATCGGGATAAAAAATATTACATGTGTTAATCCAGGTTATAAACTATTTGTGTACAAAATTTTATCCAAATCCGTTTAATAATTTTAGCGTGAAAGAGTAACAAACATCCTCACGAACTTTCGCATTTATAATATAGTAGGATAAGTAGGATATAGGATAGAATTCAACATAAAGTGAAATATTTGGTACTGAAAGTTCAGATAAAACTCGGTATTTGATATATCTTCAAACAATGACAAACAACACAAAAACACACACACACACTTGCTTACACTCGCAAATAGTAGAATCTGTACATCTCCAATCCAATTTAGCAGAGATAACATTAATTACGGGCATCATAACTCGAATCAAATACGACCCCAAGAGCCGCCATGACTAATACATATCTGAAGATTATTCTTTACATAGCCTCGTAAATGTCGTATATAAATTATCTGAAAACAAATACTGTGCATCCTACCAATATTATAAATGCTAAAGTTTGTGAGGATGCATGGATAAATAGATGTGGATGAAATTTAGAACACGGATAGTTTATAACCTGGATTGACACAAAGGATACTACTAATCCCGGTAGTATGATCCCATGGGACACTTATCAGACTCCAGCCGCTGGCACAAGCAAGTAATTATATATAAATCCATTAATATAACCCTAGAGTTACGCGTGTAATCTATAAGGTTAGGCAGAGGTATAAGTAATAGTAGGTACACCCACATTGCGCCAGTTCAGTTCCATGTAACGGGGGGCGAGTACATTAGGTACTATTAACAGGGCTCATCACAGACTCCATGGTTGCTACTGACACATTCATGATCGAAAAACCTAATAACACTTTACCCAACCCGGGAATCGAACTGATTCGATCGATGCTCATCAGCCCCGTTTGCAACCACTATTAGAGATATAAAAAAAACACGTTGTATGAGACACTTAATAAAGTGAGGACCTGAAAATAATAATAATAATAATAATATTCCACAACTATCACACAACGCCATCTAGTCCCAAGCTAAGCAGAGCTTGTGTTATGGGTACTAGACAACTGATAAACATACTTAGAACTTATGTATCTTATTATTATCCTGCATGTAATGTATCATGTACACCATGTTTAAACAAATAAATATTACTTACTTACTTACTTACTATATATTTCTAAATACATACATATTATAGATAAATTACACCCAGACACAGAACAAATGATCGTGCTCATCACACAAACATTTGTCCTGGGTGGGAATCGAACCCACGACCTCCGGCATAGCAGTTAGGGTCACTAACCACTAGACCAACAGGCCAGTCAACAAAAAAGATTAATTGATGATCGCAAAATGACGTTTGCGTTGTAGAAACCCTTAGGTTCAGCTATCCCGACAGTTAGCGCTTAACCTATTCCAATTTTATTAAATGATGTCAAAATATGATGGTTGATATCTATGATGAAGGTCAGTCATATCTACCATTGTGAGGATCGGCCACCATTGTGAGGATCGGCCGGAGGACACGGTGGAGCACACAGTGGAGGTGTGCCCCGCTTGGGCGGAGCCCTGCCGTGTTCTCGTAGCGGCGATCGGCGCGACGACCTCTCGCGCCCGGCCCTGGTGCAAGCCATGGTCCGGGGCGAGGAGGAATGGGACGCCGTCGCCTCCTTCTGCGAAGCAGAGATGCTAGCGAAGGAGGTGGCGGAACGCGAGAGGGAGAGAACCTCTCGTCCCAGCCGCCGCGGGAGGCGCTCCGGGCGTCGGGGGTCCCGCGATGACCTCCGGCCACCGTAGACGCGGGCCTGTGGACGGTGAGTGATGGGCTAACTCGCCGTCCGTCCGTCTCACGACGAAAACAGGCCGTGTCGACGGTGCGTTCGTGTTCCACGCGCGCCTCAAAGAGATGTCAGCAACATGGGAGGGGCCCGAAAGGGCCGACGCCTGTCGGGGCCGCGGGTAGTCCACCGGTTATCGCGGCCTCGACATAGAGGGAGAAGAAGGAACATGGGTGGTTTTTAGTCAGTAGAAGTCTGACACTCCCTTTCGCTCTGCCCAAGAGCGGGACCCTTTGATGATTTTACAACCACCAAAAAAAAAAAGTCAGTCATATCTATTTCACGTGCACGACGCCGTCAAACCAGCACTCTGTACATCGAACTAAGTACCTTTTTGTTTGGTGTGTGCAATAACGAATAGCTACTGTAGGACTGAATGCAACGCACTCATAACTTTGTACTGAGGCATGCATTGAATTATAAAACAATAATCGCAATAGGGATGATTACTGACTTGAATCAATATGATTCTAATTAGTCCGTCTGCTATAAGTATTATCGAAAAATATTGGATACGTATTTTTTGTTTTATCAAATCTATAAAACTTGACAAAGATAAAACGCGTCAAAGATTGGAGTAGGGGTTTGTGACGTCACTAACCACTAAAAATGTCATACTAATGTCTTAGAATATGACGTCACACGAGTGCGAGTACGTGTCCAATATTTTTTGTAAATCTATCTGACGGACTAAATATTTTTTTTTAGTAACTGTGTGCCCTATTGTGCCTTTAAGCTTCGTTAGGGGTATATTTACACGGATTATTAGGCATTTCTGATCATGCATTACTTTATTTATTTATTAAGGATAGCCTACAATTGTTTACACGTTGCATTTCATTTAAAATTACACATTAATATACATTTATGAGCGCAACAATTATTTACAGGCTAACACCACATGCACAATTTTATAATACTAAGCATTAATAATATAGCAATATGTTATGAACAAAAAATTTAAATTAAAAAATTAATTAAAATCAATTTAACAAACAAATTAACATAATAAAATTAAATTAAATGGATTACAGTGATTATAATGAATATATGACAATTAATAGAATAACAGATTAGTAAATAAATTAAACTAAGATTAAATATTTGATTTAAATACTGATTATGATTAGAGTGTTTATATACATAGAAGTTATACATACCTGGTGGAATATAGTTGTAGGTAAATCTGTAGGTTGAACTCTATCTCACCCTTTAGGGAATGTAAGCATGATGGTATAGTCAGGATGTACACAATCAAACACAAAGAACATGCTATATGTTTTATTTTGATGTCGCCGGAGCGACCGCGGAAATTCACAACGTTACACATTTTTTTACACATTTTTCTTTTTCAAAATATTCAACAAGAACTAGGAATAAGTCAATAGTAGGTATATCTACTAGCTAACAGTGGGGGCCGCTTCCTGACCAACATCTCTAGCAAACACTGCAAACAACAAACAATATATATTTGTAATAACTTACAGTAATAAAATATATATCTTAAAAATATATAATCAGTAAACGTCACAACTTACTAAAGTATATAATATATATTTTGTGTATTGTATAATAAATATTTATTTCATAAAGATTTTCTTATGTTAAACATCATTCAATAAAATATCTTAAATGCATAATAATAGTAATAACGCATAATAATTTATATATGAATATTTATTTTGTAATTTATACTGATATGTATCTTTATAGTCTTGTTTATTTTACAAGTTATCTAACAAATGCATCTTGTCTTGCTCTGTATATAAATATGCTTAATTATTACACATAGAATTATAATAATACAGATAAATCAGGAAGCGGCGCCGAAGAACAACAACGATACCTATGATCTACACTTATAAATATCGATATGTACCATTTCACACTAAACACTATGATATGTATATATATACGTAAGTCACATAGAGATGATATGTATCGAGTTCGTAGTCTTAGCAAAGGTTAGGCAGGTGGATATCACATATATCTTCACATCCGCAACATATATATAAAATATCTCCAATTTTATACGACTTTTATGTAAACTTTGTTATCAAAAAACAATTTGAAAGCTTGGGAAGGTATCAAATATGGCAACTGTTTATCTATATTTATATAACTTGTCGCTCAAATATGCTGTGATATGCATGTACATATATTTTTCTCTATGTTGTAAACACGCTAATTCTCAATCCAAAAGGATAAAAGTTGCCAAAATTGACAGTATTATCTACTCGCAAGATACATCTTGGTATATTTAGAAACATTACTTCAAAAAGCTTCAAACATGGACATCAACACGCATATATAAGACATGGACCGCTCAGGTCTGAGGGATAGGATCAGAACACGATTATATTGTGAACACCAATACACTTATAATTTCAAAAAGACCGATTATTACTATCAGCGATCATCTGTCGCATCAGAAAGCTCTTTAATATATTATTACCATATTACACGTATTGATTAATTATTCAAAGACAAAAAATGATTATAATTTTTAACGATTTTATTTTGTTGCGTTTCATTAGTAACTTAGCTGATTTTAGGCCAGTTCTTTTGTTCTTTAACACAATATATCATTGATAGATTGATTCCGCCTCCAATATGTAATATGTCTTTATATATTTGCATTTATATATACGTATACAATATAAGTAATAGTATATGACAAGCGTACCATAACCGCTCTAAACAATATCAAACATATCTTTACATCAAATATTTGTGGCTAGAAAACCAAGCTTTAACAAAACATAGGAGTTTGCCGCTACTTTTCACTAATTTTATTATCTTAGACAAATATTTGTTTTAAATATATTTTTTTATATTCCTTCTGTGGACTTTTTATACAAATAATCTGAATGAACTAATTTATGGACGAGCCATATAATATCATATGAGTTGTTTTTAGGTAGTGGGTGATGCTTTACAAGCGATATGTGTCACATTATTATACCGTTTACACTCATACGATGACAATGTTTGGTCAACAGACTCGCCTACTCACTCGCACACACAGTGTCACTAGAAGCACATCGACAATGTGCTCTTCTCTCTACATTAATTGACTCAAATAAGGAATCGTCATCAATATAAACCATATATATAATATATAAGAATTCTCTAACAACGAATATAATTCACATTTTGATATGTATGAGTTGCAACACTTCGTAATACTTTTTATATACTTTCACTACAAAATAATACGGCTTAATTCTTTTTACATCAACTATTAAACATACATCTATTGCTTTAATGCATTTATTTCTACACGATAATATTTATTTATTCAATATATTTGATATCAGTTTGCGCTTACGTCGTCATTATATAGTTACAATTAAAGAAATCATTCGTCTCTAGGGCATACAGCTATGAAATATGCGACATTTACAAAATGGTTTGTTTACAGGAAGATATTGATGATATGTTTCGTTTCAATCGTCGATCGTCTTGAGCATAACATTCTAGTCGTTATTTCGAAAAATACTGCAGATTTCTGTTCCATACTTCGATGTAACGATCTTACCGAGTTTAAATGAAAAATAATAAATAGTAAAATTTTCGGAAAATATAATCCCGCGATGGTGCGAGCCCGTGGTCCTGCAGGCGCTAGTTACACGAACAAGAGAACTAATAAGGGTACTTATCGTCTCAGAAAGCCGTTTGTTTGCCGAAGGGCTGCACGGAGGGCGCACTGCTGCCGAACAGCGGGTTGGGGCCATCGTTGGGATCGTCTAGGTCATCATCGTCAGGCTCGAGCGCGGGGTTGATGCGGCCGCACTTCTCGTCGGGTCCAACGAGTGTGGAGGCGGCGCCGTACAGTCGGCCCGGCACTCCTCCGAGGACGGACATCTGCTCGCCGGCCTCTGAGGGTTCGTCAACGCGCCGGATGTCCTCAGGAATATTCACAACACAGTTGAAGTAGTCAGACTCAGGGCTGAGGTAGCCACCGTTGAACAGGAACCTGGTGGAAGATAAAACGCATCACCTTCTATTCTAAAAACTTAGAAAGGTCGTAGATCTATGTTATATCTGATGATGGCAACAAATAGCGTATTAGAACGATGGGTAGGAAACATGATATGTTCTGTCACAAATTGCTTCCTAATTGTTTGAAGTCAAGTAATCATACACACGTCATACACACGCAGACTAGCCTATATCTACCGACCAAACTACTTGCAATAATTTATGATTTACGGGCTATACATATAATCAGTAAAAATCAATTTCCTTAGTAACGTTTATCATTATGCAATTAATAGGCTTAAAAGGTTAGTGGGTACTATCACGCTCGCCAAAATAATAAAAGTTAAATATGTAATCAATTAACTCCACCAACCCAACAAAATGTATTCCACATTAATGACAACAGGCTTAGAGTTCGCGAGTGGACACAGTGAGTTTTGTGTGTCGAGAACAGAATCGTGTAGTGAGTTTTGTGTGTCGAGAACAGAATCGTGTAGTGAGTGACAATGGTAGTGGTACCGAACGGAAAAAACGAACTAGAAAGAGGGTAGACCGATTTGTTTGCTCAAAAACATCTACCCGCAAAAACTTCAGTTTATCCGTGATCATGGTGCTTGTAACAGTGCCGAAATATGGGGAACTTGAAAGAATAAGTAAACAAGATAAATATCCCGTTTTCAGTGTAAATAATACGTAGTATACGTAGTAGTAGTATAAGTAGTTAGATATAGAACCTCAATTTAGTAATTATTTTATAGCCATTCTCTAAGTAGTTTTCGTCGTGTCTGTATAAGTATTTATGTTCACTTAATCACGAACATAAAACAGATCGTAACTTATTAGGAATGAGCTAACCTGCGCTATAACAGTAAAATACTTCATCACAATTATCAAATGCAAACCTAAAAAGACATAATTCATTATACAAGCTTAATGTTTACCGTACCTATACTGTGTCACTATACTCATTATTTTTATGTTCAAATAAATCGTCAAAATGAACCGCCGATTTGTCTTCGCGATTTCAGGATTCCTACCTCAGTAATAGTAGGTCATAATGATAAATTACGTCATCTAAGTACACAAAATCCATGTTCCAAATAAGTAAACAAAGTAATAATGCACCTCTCATACAAATCGTGATACACAATCACTTTCCACTCATTATAGATCATTGTGAGGCTGTTCGTCTGTTCGTCACGACTCACAACCGATGTATTTGTCGATGATTTACTAATGGAGATCTGGTATTAGCCCACCTATCTGTATCTAATAGCTTGTTTTTGTTCCCTTCTTATAAAACCTTAATAATGATACCGTATTTTCTGTGTGACACTTAGATTTTGCTACCATGAACAAATAGATTTATTCGATTTTTTTGCTTTGAAACTCTCAATGTGTTTCACAGTGCATGGCCACTATTCTTCTCCATAGATTTTTGTTTTTATTAAATGAGCAACTATACTATTTTATTATGCCTTGTGACTGTGAATGTAGCTGCATTTTATTTGTTTTCCTGATATTCTAAAGTCAAAAGTCTGTAATAGTCTAAATAAAATAAATGACTTTCCAACCCTTACTTCATGATGGAATGAATTTTACGATATAAATCAAAAGTTAATAACTTTTATCTCAAAATCTAACGATATAATCCATCTGACTATGTCCCCAAGGCGAGGTAACATGTGATCAAATTTGCGATGCAGCACCGTCTCTACCCGTGATCTAATCTAGAGCTAGTCGTGGCGTGGAAAGCGGTTGTAGAAAATTTAATGCAGGAACTACATATTTTGTAGGAAACTCTTTGTTTATGACTTATTACATTATTTTACCCAAGTATTAGAGACGGAGGAATGTTAAACATAATTAATTCAATTAATTATTTACCAATTACTGGATACCAACTGGATCTATGGGAACGGAACAGTAGGACGAAAACACTTTTAAAAGTGTAAATGAATAATGATAACAAAATCAAATAAATAAAATGGTCAAAACATGACAGCCACTTCCTGTATCTTTTCATATAAGCTAGAAAGGCGTTTGCTGTTAAAACTTTATTGTACAATCAACATTATATCACAGCACTTCAACGTCTTTGACCAATAAGTTAACAAGTCTACTAGCGACAATAAACCCAGAAACCCTAATAGCTAACAAACACCACATAATACTCAAATATCAAAACGTCTGATTCTAACACTTCCTTCGTTTCAACTCATCATTTTTGCGAAATATCTGTTTTTTGATGTGTTGGCTTATGACACCAATTATGTAATTTATTTGATTGTAATGTTTTAAATTACTAATTGTGAATGGAAAGACACTGATGTTGTATAATTTTAGTTTCTGGGTGGCCATTCTATTCTGAGCTACTGCAGCAGCTCAAAATAGAATTATTTGTCCTCTTGAACGATGTAACATCATATCTATGTAGTTATGTATTATAAATTATATTAAATCGGAATGTTAAATGGAGCACCCTTAAAAAACAAAAACGTACACGCGTCTATGCGCGTGTACATTTTTTGTTTTTAGCAGTAGCTCATTAACCGACTTCCAAAAAAGAGGGGGTTCTATAGAGACCCCCAATCTGCTAATGCAGCTGCTAACTTATTTTAGGCTTGCTCCATTTTACTAATAATTCCTATTATATAGTTGCGTTGGCTATGGAATTGTGGTTGTCAAATCGATCTGCATTCCATTAGTTACAAAATGTTAAATTTATTGTCAAACCCAACAATTTGGGTTACACATATAAATATAGTTGTTATTAAATCCAATGTCAACCCACTTAGCTATCATCCACCATTGGAATCGAATACCTATAGCTGTAACATAAATAGAACAATGATAAACCGAGCTCATTTTAACAACCCCTCACCCCTCTTAGTCCAAGAATACTTAATTGAAAAGGCCTGACCCCGCGGCCTTAATATGCTTCCCTAGGTAGGATGGGACGCGATGGTCCGTCCAAACGAACGTGATATGCGGTGATGAGGCACCCGGCTTGAGAGATACTTCCGGGAGCCCAAGCATGTTTAATAATATTAAAAAAACGGGAACATTTTGAGACAAAATTGTAGTCCAAACTGTTATAAATCTACACGTACCAATTTTCAGTCCCAATTCTCATGAGCACATCACATTTCAAAACCAATTTGCAAACACAACAGAAAGGCTTAAAACTACTGTTTAAATAGACCCAGGGAACAAGTTTTATAAAGGGTTCGTTGTAGCCACCCCACACTGAACAACGGTCTAAATTATTAATACCCCCGAAGAGATCCGACCCAACTTTAAGGAATATTTGATGAGCATCGTCAAACATTTGAGGCAACGTTTCAATTATCTTCGACAAAATGTTTTACGAAAATACATTTTTGATGCTAACCTGTCCTTCAGGGGTGAACTTTGTTATTATTAAAGGATAACTCCTCAAGCAGACTTTGACAGGAGTGATAAATTGATCCTCATCATGTCCTTGATGTCGATTTTATCATTGTCCGGCCTTATTGTACCTATTTTGGGAATGGCTTGCTATCCAACTGGGCTGAATATTTGATAGAGGGAGGGAGTCACCTTTTTCTCTTCTTACTTTTTAAACGAAAATAGGAAAAGCAAAAGTTGGTAGCGCGACTGATAAATACGTTTAAAAATACACAATTAGAATATACTTTAATATACACCAAAATTGATACGAAACTATTTTACAATATCTATGCTAATTCTATGGGTACAACGGCAGTCTTCGATAAGACTGCCGTTACTGCATGATTTCTTCCAGACAAATAAACGAAGTTTTTAAAATATAGGCAATAGACAATCTATTTACATTTTAATATTTCTTCTCTCGTGTCCAGCCCTATTCAATACGAGAATAGTTAGGTTAATATTGGTAACGCGGCTGACAGCTAAATAAATACAAATACCTACGTCATAACTATTTAATCGTATACTCATCGACAGAAGAGTCTGACCTATTCAGAGTTGTTTCATAAATTGTATGTGTTACATACAATAAACACATACAATAAATATGTTATTATATTACGTCCTGCCGGTAACTTCAGCGTTCGAGGTGAGCACTCGGAGTGAATTGAATCAATCAATTTGTACGAACGAGCGCTTTTACGATGTAACGTCTTATTCAAGTTAGATATTTGTCAAATAGGATTGAATTGGGTGTTCTTATAAATATGATGATTGTATTTATGATTTAGAGAAAATGTTACAGATTTTCCAGAATACGTGGACTGTAAACCACTTTTTAGACTGAAATAGACATTGCGCATTGTTTCAAAGTTGTAAATATGTACACTTGGCATG
Source organism: Diarsia rubi (assembly GCA_932274075.1). Taxonomy (NCBI): domain Eukaryota; kingdom Metazoa; phylum Arthropoda; class Insecta; order Lepidoptera; family Noctuidae; genus Diarsia; species Diarsia rubi. Next base: position 548,333 of record OW026420.1, on the reverse strand, counting down.
TATGTTGTATGTCTTCGAAGTGGTTTTGATTCATATTACACTTATTTATAAGTATGGCATAATGAATGCAAAGGTTATGACTAGACTAAACTTATAAGTACATGGTATAATCCTGTTAAAGCTCATCAAAATATCAGAAACCTGTAAACTTCTGAAAACAACACAAAGAAAATCCAACTTGAAAGCCATACTTACACAGACAACCACGAGACAAACGCCAGCGTGAACAGCGACATGCTCATCGCCATGGTCCTGAAGGGGAACAGCTGCACCTCGGTGACGGGGTCCCAGCCTGGGTAGTGGATGAGTGGGGGCAACCCCAGCATCTTCTCGCCCCCTGACATACGTACTAGGGCAGCCACGATGTAGGCTGCCAGAGAGCCATACGTGTTGCAGTGCTTCTTGAAGTGGACTACCATCAGCAGCTGCGGGAACAGGATCACGTACACCAGGTCCGAGCACATCGACCTGGAACATTGGGACGTGTTAATATGGTTCTTCTAGATTTGTACTGGCATACTTCAGCCACCACTACATGGGCAGGTGGTAACGGAACCAGGAAGGTTGACTCTTACTATATGACACTCACTGTTCACCCAGCCCAGCCAAGCAAGCCTAGCCTAGTAATGTCGTGAACCACGTTCAGGATAGGTACTGCTAGTTGTTTCATGGTTCAGAAGCCAAATAGTTAAAACGCAGCCCAAATAATATCACCGTATCTATACCTCGAAACCAAGTTTATTATTTCGACACGGGTGTGCAAGTATTGATTACCTATCCAGGACTGCATCCTAAACGGAGATAATCTTTAATGCTTATATTTAAGCCCTATGAGGAAATTCCTAAGCACCGAAAAAGGCATCATCACAAACAAAAACAAATTCATCATTGGAAGGACATCCATAACAGTCCATAAATGTCCCTAAATCATTCCATAAATGATTTACTAAACGCAACACTTAACAGCCCCACATCCATGGCAGGCCTATTACGCCATGCTCCCTTCGAAGCACCGTCCTGCAAGTGTTACAATTAGAGCGTCGAGCCTGTGACCCTGGCAACTGGCATCGTGGCATCACGACATAAACAAGGATTGCGCATCTTAGCTTATGACTCCATTGCTTGATGAATTGATGGCTGAACGACCGCGGCGTATAAATTAATGGTGTTCCAATATAAATCGTGCGGTCATATGAATTGGTGCAGTGTTGCGTCATGTTTGTTTGGTGAGAAAATTTTACAAGAGTCCTTTGAGGGAGCGAGTTAAAAATGTATGAAAATGAACGACTCGTTTGCACAAAACTAACAAGATACATTCTATCTTGTAAATAAACAAAGGGCTGATTGACTCATCAACGCCCAGCCCAAACCATTGGACCTAGAACGCTGAAATTTTGCACACACGTTCTCTTTATAATGTAGACAGGGAATTAGAAAGGATTTTTAGAAATTCAAACCCCTAAGATAGTTAAATGAGGATGAAAGTTTGTTGGGGTATTTTCCGACATCCACACGGGCGGATCCGCGGGTAAAACCTAATATAGAATAACGTTAACATTAAATATTATAATTTCATGCGCCATTTTCGATCAAACTTTGATTAGAAGAAACATAAATAAATTCGTTACACAATCATTAGGAATTGCTATTTATATTCAAGCTGACAAGCACCACAAACGACTGTCATTTACTAAATTTTGTGGAACTTTTCTAGCCTCTTTATCACCTACCTACTGAAGCACAAATGCCTGGCTAAATCCAGGAACCACCGCTGCAACTTTAAATACTTTTAAAATGCAGCTCTGTTTCACGACAACGCTATTTTAAAAATAAACAATTTCATCCCCCGCCCGAGGCGGAGTAAAATTAGTTGGGGGATAAATTTTCAATTCACCCCCACACACCCCTATCACCCCTTTCCCAGACTATACGGCATCCAATTTCGATGCAGGTGTGAGCAGACGGATCCAATCGACCGTGTGCCCGCGTGAGCCCTCCGGAAATACCTGTAGGGGGTGAAACGGGGCGAATAGGGTTGTAATGTGCAGCTGAATTTTGTTCATAGTCTTTATTTGAGATTGAAAAATCTTTTTCGAGGTAACGATTTTTCTGTTTGGATAGAATGTTTACGTTTTGCTACTTTAGCCACCACCGTAAAAAGGGTTAAAAAAACTGTACAAACAACTTTGACAAACAAAATGTGTTTTCCTTTAACTGTAATATCAATATTGAAATCGAAATGTAGTACCTACACTACAAAAATGATGCCCTCGCATTGACAACGTTGAATTATTTTCATTATATTGACAATTTCTGGATTTATCTGATCTACTGGATGTCAGATACATAACCAAATACAATCAAGACTTGGAATGTTATTTTCGATACACTTCCTCGAAAACTGTCTCTTAGGCTATTGACTGGCTGGTTAGATTCGACATACAATGTATTTCGCACGCGTGCGCTGTTCTTATGTTTCCGAAACCAGCGGAAAAGGACAATTACCACAGAAGTAACAAAATGTACTATTACATTGTGATGTAAAATTAAAAACGTGCTAGTATCAACCCTACACACATGTGGAGGTAAAAGAGCATGAGGGTGTGTCGGTAACTCGGTAGTGAGGATTAAGTTTCAATTAGCAGCTCGTCCCGCTACGAGAGGTAATCTCTTTGCATATCGGAGCCGGCGCCGGCGGATCACAGCGGCTTCGGTACATCTCGTGTACAGCGTTCTTGTTACAAAGGTTTACTAAAGGCTTGTTAAAACAAGATGTGGGATAAAGTTAGGTTTAATAAGTTATGTTTTTCTATTTTGAAACTTCCTGAAGTTGTATTATTTATTAGTCGGTTTACTGCATTACATTTAACCAAAGTTCGTGGACATGATGTTTCGTACTTCTTTAATCATTTTCAATAAGATGCTTATCCAATGTCGCGGATTCGATCCCCTCTCGTAACAAATATTAGTATGACGTACAAACAGTTGTTTCAAGTCTGGGTGGTCGTGTTATGTGAGTTGATGGAAGAGTTTAGTCTGTAAGAGATCTCGAAGGTCCCTTGCATCATCCGCTGCCCGATCACTCAGCCTCCATAATAACACCATCATAAAAACATTACCCTATTACAATAAGTGTCGATTATCATATATTTTCGGTATCGGCCATTAGCTGGCTCTTCAATGTGTGTCAATGAATGATGATCGTAATAGCGGTGTGTAAAACCGTCGTCGGTTCGGACGTGTAGGTAGCTAGCGTAAAGGATTCTGTCTGTTTGTGAAAATTATGGGCTGATTTTGAGTGGACAGTATTTTTTTTCATATAAAATGTCATAAAGATTTTTTAGAAGCTCTCCCAATCTATTGTTTTCTAGGGTTCTGGAAAGATCAAGTGCTGGGACCCTAAGGTGCACGAGTATTTGGTCAACTGGACCCACAAAAACTGGACCCGCGGGTTATTTCAATCAAATCACATTTTAACTTAGACAAGGCGAAAAATATGATTGCCACCAATATTTTTTTTTACTTTCGTAGATGAAAAATAAACTACTCCTTAAAATATTCGCCCAAAGCCAGGACATTATCCATGTTTATAATAAAATATATTTACATTTTGATGCGTACACAGTCATATGATTGCGACCGCGGCCCACGGGCGCAGGCAGCGATTATTGATTGCAACAGACACTGACTGAACTAATGAGAAATAAATGTTTATGTGTCATTTGAGTATTACACCGTGAGGTATGAGGAGTTGGGGACGATTAGACATTCGGTGCTAGGACCTGGAGACCTACCTACATAGCTGTTGCCTCTTTGTGAACTTCACCTCGCAGCTCGCAGTCACTAATCATACTTGTGGCGACATCTATACCGCCGCATACGAACTACAATTACTTAGGTAGTCAAACAAGCTATCTATAAACTAAACAGGCAGAAAATTTCTAGTACTCTGAAAATATTTATTGCAGTTTTGTTTTTTAAAGCGTTTTGAACTAAGCGACTGATAGATATGGTTTCGTAATGTAAAAGATGATATTATTATGATGATCCTTTTGATAATCTTAAAAGTACAAACACACAAATTTGTGGATGTCTCTAACTATTCTCAATTTTATTATTTATTTTTTCTCTTCCATTAATAACTCTCTTTTACAATGGAATCATCCAGACGCCCTTTGGTACGAATAGATACAGCACTGATATCAATATTTGTGCCTTACCTACATTACAAACAATAATAAACTGATTATGTCTTACATTGTTTAATTATTACTTTTTTATTATTGATTTGTGTCTGTAGTAAATCTAAATTGAACTTACGCCTTATTATTGTATCGAGTCTGGTTCTTCTAACCAACATAACAGACAGATGTGTGCTGGGGAGTTTGTTCCGTCACTTCTTCTTTCCAGCTAAAACACTAGGAAGTGCCGAAGGGTGGGCGTTTTGGGGGACTGTCTCTTGTAAATAAGTGGAGTAAAGTAAATTTTGACGTTCGAAAAGTGCTGATTATCAGCCTAATTTGAATAAATGACTATTGATTTAATTTGACTTGATACATGCAAGCTGTATACTTGTAAGCTTATTCGACTGTGCCCTGTTCCTTCGTCATAAATCAATATTAGAAAGAAATACGAAAATCTGAAACTCATTACCACAACGCATTCGAGTTCTTGAGTTCAATTCCCAAAACATTATTTTTGTTCATTTAATTTATCAGGATTTATTGGATATGTAGGTAGGTATCTGGAATGTAGGAAGCTCTAGCTAGGTATCTACCCTGCTGCCTAACATTCCAGGAACTACAGGCATTATCACACTATCACACCAATATTATAAAGGCGACAGTTTGTGTGTCTGTTTGTTACTTCTTCACGCAAAAACTACTGAACGGATTTGGATAAAATTTGGTACGCAGATAGTTCATAACCTGGATGAACACATGGCATATTATTTTTATCCCGATTTTATCTTCCCGTGGGATAATTTTCGAGTTGTTGCGTTTGAAGCCGCTGGCAACAGCTAGTGTTTAATAATACAATGTTATATTGACTATATACCTCAGTGGTGTAGTGGTCGCAGGTCCTGGGTTCGATTCCCGGGTCAGGCAAAGTGTTATTGGGTTTTTCCATGACGAATTTCTGAGTATCAACCACGCAGTCTGAATTTGTGCCCGATTGATGGCAATAGCCCCCCCCCCCCCCCATACATGGAACTTAATCATAACTGGTGGAATGTGGGTGTTCTATTAGATGCATGTCTGCCTTTCTCTTCGAGGATTACAGGCGTGATGTTATGTTTATGTTACAATGTACTTTTAATACGTCACAAAAAAGGGTCCTCACTAAAGATAATACCTTTTCCTACCGCACACGCTCTTGTAGTAACAAAGGTAAGCCGATATTGTTGTTGCGGAGAGGATCACGTGCTACACTTGTGTATGTCGAGAGGGTCACAACGGGCCGACAGAGATTGTTGTTACAGGACGGAAATTCAATAGATGCAGCCATGCAGGTATTGTAGTACGGTGTTCTACAATGTGTGTGTCAAGAATTTAACGTAACGTCATTTCTTTTTAGGAGTGTTTTAGACGATCTTACAGATTTGCTTTGAATTTCGGTTAATTTCCTCTGAGTTCATTTGTAAAAACATCATTTATAACAAACAACGTTGTCTATGTAGGAAGTAGTAAAGTGGCGATTCGTTAAACGTACAGTTTCGGAACTTTGCTCACGTATGCAGGCGCTGTGATATGAATCTAGTCATAAATATGAAAAAATGCAAAACGTAATGTACTTCAAAGTAGCTCGTCGTACTTCAAAGTTCAAGTTGATCTAGAAGTGAAGTGTCACAGCAAGCCCAAGAGTTAGATTAAAATACCGAAGCGAACCTACTGCATAGATGCCTGTTCTATTATGATAGGCACCGACCATCCACCTCACAATTGCGCCTGAGCATATTATCTTCAATCTGCTACATGCTGCTATTTGCAGGAAAAAACATTAACAGCAATACTATAAATTCTTATCCCTTACACATAGTACTAGACTCACTTTTAAGTTTACCTAAAACTAATTTGTGACTCTACCCGCTGCCGCTGTTTGCTTTCTCATGTTGTAACTTGGTGTGGCGTAGAGAAGAATAAAAAGATCACCAGTTATAAAATGTAGAACTCACCACAATCCGTATATGGAGGGGATGGTGAGCGCCATGAGCGTGGCCAGTGCACCCACTATGAGGATGGACACCCGCATCACCCAGATGATCTCCATCTCCGACGCGTTCTGTCTGAAGATCAGCTTGTACACGTTCCTGGGGAGAAGGTAGCTCGGTCAATGAAAACTTCTAGTGTAGTCGTATTAGCACCATTATTAGTGGAGCAATCAGTGAAATAAAACCGGAAATCCAAGTGAAATTAATGTCATTTTTATTATCTTCTGTGTTCTTCCAACTAAACAGAGGGACACTTTGTGGGGGAGTTTGTATCGCACTTCTTCTGTCCAGCTGAAACACCTGGAAATGATAAAGTTTTAGGAGACTGTCTAATGTTATTTTTGACTTACAAGGTATACTTACTTTACATCCACAATAACATCAGTTCACTGATAAGTGGTCCTGGACTTGCAACAGTGCCAAAATATCAGGAACTCCTAAGTAAACATGATAAATATTCCGTTTTCAGTGGTAATGACAATACTTTACCCGACTTAGTTTGAAAGAACACCACTTTAAAAAGTATAATGTGTTAAAAACACCATCCAATACACCAATTTCATAATCACCTGGCAAACATAGAGCTGGCACTGAGTACGCTGGAGTCAGCCGAGGACATGACAGCGGCTGACACGGCTCCGAGCCCGAAGAACGACACGAAGTCAGGCGTGAGGTGCTGCAGCACCAGCGGTAGGATCATTGACGTCTGGTCTGAAGTCAGCTCGCCGTCGGGAGTCAAGTCGCCGCGGTAGTTCGTCTCGTTCCATGCTAGGGGATGAACATTGATGATGAAGGCAATGGGTTTAGTAATATTGTATTGGTTCCAGTCGGCTGGAAGTAAGCTGACCCAAACATAGAAGTAGACTAACTATATGATGCGAATGAGTGTAAGAAAAGATGGATTAATATTGTATGGCGTGATAATGGAAAGTCTAACAGAGATAGAACGCGGAAAACAAAATTCCAGACCCCAAAAATACAGAAGATACTGACTGTGGTACTCAAAGATATTTAATGATTACTTAAGCCATCACTTAGTAAAGGTTTGACATATTTTTGTATGTCAAAACTGTCAAAACCATTATTAAGTGATGGCCTAAGTAATCATTAAAGCTCTCCGTGTGCAGCAGTAAGTCTTATTTACTGATGTAATGGAATGAATGGGGATGCGATCTCAGTATTTCTTACGACGGGAAAAAAAGGGTATCTAAGTGAACCTACCGGTGCTCTTGGCAATGGCTCCGATGAGAACTGGTGGGATGGCCATGATGATGCAGCCGAAAGCCGCAACGTACGACAGGATCTGCGCGCGCCCCGCTGTCTTGCTGCTCAGCACGCGTTGGAAGTATACCTGGTGGGCAACATCATCACGGTGCAGTGTACTGGTGAAGTGAAAGGAATCTGTCCTTTAACAGTTTGATTAGAACAGTTAGATGTGGGTGAAAATACCCGTTCTTTACACACAAGTGCAATCTTTACTGTGCCATTGTATTCTTGTATGTAGCTCGGGAAGCTAGAAACGCTACAAGCAGCATTAAACAGTGACTTACATAGCAGGCAGAGGTTATACCAGTCCCAGTAACAGTAATTCAATTGACTAGGGATGCATACATCACGCCAGATGCGACTCGAACCAGATTGACATTGGTAAAATGCAGCACAGTGGTGTTCACAGATGGGATAGTAGTTAGTAAACAGTCACTGTTTAGGTGCTCGTCACTCGCCATTGTACTTGTATCGGGTTTTACGTGCAGTGACTCGGGCGTGTGTCATTTGTTATCTTCAAGTGTGGGATATCTGAGCAATTCTGTCTTGTAATACACGTGTCTAGTGAGCGTGTAACACGCGTGTCTAGTGAGCGTGTAGATGGTGACCATGCGGGTATAGTTGTCTCACCTGCCAAGGGATGCCCCCGAACACGAGCAACAGGCCATAGTCGACGTAGAACCAGTAATAGTCGGAGTCCACGTGGCCTATCCAGTCTACCTCCATGGAGCTCAGCGGCTTCACGTGTTCGTTAGCCCACGCGAACGGGATGCACATCCACAGACCTGCCACGGAGGTACAAGTTTAGGGTATGGGGCTAGGTGAGCTTATAGATAATGCTACACTTAATAGCAACATGTGAAACTTGAATTAACGTGTTAGTTATCAGCATAACCGCTTATTCATTATTTATTCTATTCAAACAGCGTACGAATTAATATTGCTTGTGTAAAAAGTCGTCAGTCGTTGTTGCCTAATACCGATGAAAATATTTCTTTGCTACATGCCAAGTAAACAAGTAACTAACAAAAACTTTAGTACTGTAGCTGCTACAGACACGCACACACGCTACATTGAATGAAAGATAACACAATACAATGTCTTACTAGGAAGTACCTAGTGGAAAAGCTGCTTTATAGTATTATCCAATAGCACATTTGTTATAGTCAAAGTCAACGCCTTGTCTGTTTTGTTACAAAATCGACTCATCATTTTATTTAGCAACCTACTGATACTGAATATCTTTGAAAACTCATGTCTTACCTATGAAGATGCAGAAGAGCTGTATAACGTCGGTATACGCGACGGAGTACAGTCCACCGAACAGCGTGTAGAACACTGCCACACACGCCGAGAAGATGACCGACGTCTTCTGGTCCATGTCGATGATCACCGCCAACGTCGCACCTGCGAGACAGTAGTGATTTTAGTGCTTTGGTTAATATGACTGCCAACGTCGTGCCTATGACGACATAATCACCATGGTCACCATGATAGTGATCATGTCAGTTTAAAAACTTAAATGACAACCAAAATAGTGATGTTAATGACTATTTGAGTGCTTTATGCGGCGTCACAAATCTCTTTCAGTATCGTTCGTCAAGTCGTAGGGCACTGGGCTCCTTACTAATATTACTTCAACATATCTTTCGATAAAATTGTGATGTTTGATTAGAAACATCACCGCCAAGGTCACGCTAACAGAAAAAATGGTAATGTTAATTCAATTGTGAATAGGTAAAACCGCTCACATCCCTATAATAACGATAGGAAAGTAGGTAAATAAAATTTAAAGTTTTTGGCCCCCATACTTCATTATGTAATTGTTAGTTAATCCAAATAAAATGAAATAAAAAAATTAATACAATTACATCAACAAATCATGTTTTTATAACAAACGAAAACTTCGTTTGATTTCCCTGGATGGTGCTCAAAAGTTACACGTTTATTCTGATATTCTGAAATTGAAACAAATATTCTTTCTTATCAAATACAAAACAAACGTGTGGATAGTTCAGTTTCATTTGACATTTGAAACGCAAGGGTTACGCCAATCGGAGTAGAACACGCTCGAAGATACATCTTTGTCGTCAGCGCTATTGATTGCAGAACTTCTAAATACCTATCTAGGTATTTATAGGTAGTAGGCGAAATATCATCGTTAGGTTCGGCTTCCAGGCTAACAAAACACAGCTGTATGCCAGTATTTTATAACCCACTAGCTGACCCACGCAACTTCGTATGCGTCACAATAATATATAACTTACAACCTTCCTGGATAGATCGACTATCCAACATAGTGATATTTTTTCAATTAGCTTTCTAATGTTGAAAGAATTTTCTAAGGCGTCTGAGTTTTGAGTTAAATTGTAACAAACAAATAAGCTAATCTTTCCTCTCTATAATATTTGATAGAACCTTAGATTAAATTATTAAATTGAGAATTACTATAGGTACCTATCTCTTACTGTTAAATATACAATCATCATCATCATCATCAGCCTATATTGTTCCCACTGCAGGGACTCAGGCCTCCTCTCTAGGAGCGGGATGGGCTATAATCCACCACGCGGGCCCAGTGCGGATTGGTAGATGTCACAATCTTCAAATTTTTGGTTCTAAGATATACCGGTTTCCTTACGATGTTTACCTTCACCGTTTTGAGAGCAGTGGTGATGAAATAAATTACACAAAGTAATGCGCCTGTCTGGGTTGGACTGGGCACTCCTATTGATCGTAGCGTGATGTTATATAGCCTAAATAAAGCCTTTCTCGACAAATGGACTATCTAACACAAAAAGATTTTTTCAATTCCAACCAGCACATCCTGAGATCTTAGCGTTCAAACAAACTAACAAACAAATAAACTCTTCAGCTTTATAATATTAGTATAGATTTACAGGGTAACGCAATAGCCCTGGGCAAGACTGGATATCAAAGTGTTGACCTGTGCGAAAAATCAAGCTCAATAGGACAAATAACAAGCTGATTATTTCACACTGATTGGAAAATAATAAGACGGTGTTTATCAGAAACTTAAACTCTCACGTTAATTTTAACTCCCTGTTTTCGTTAAAAATAGCTTTGTCCGAAATTAGTCTAATTATTTCAGCGCCGGCACGCCATTGGCAGCATTACTGAAACTGTTTACGAGCCATTCCTGTCACGGACAATTAGCTGCTGAGAGAGTTAAGGAATTTAAGTCTTAATATTTGAGCTGCTTTGAATAGACGCGAACTTTAGGGTAAAATAGGAATTTCTCAAGCACATTATTTTGATATGAATAAAGTTTGGCCTGTCAGGACTTCAAGCTAAATTCTAATCTAGATTCATAAGTAGAATTAATTTCTTTCAATAGCATTACATGATATTTGGTATAGTTAAGTAGCCAGCGAATTTCACAGACAGTTCTCTAAATAATTAGTGAATTACCAACAATTTTAATAGAACTCTTTTACTACGACATCTTTCAGATATTTAATAGGTGATAGATAGCCCCATAGAGGAAAACGAAGAAACTTAGTTGCTATAAAGAACGAACAAAATATTAACCAGTTTGGCACCATTTCCCATTTCAGAGCTTAACTCCACCTCTTCCAAATATAACAGCCCCGTTCCGAAGGGACAGGTGAACCGATCTAACCTGCTATTCCCTACTCGGGGGGCGAGGCCACCCGCCGAGATCATCCCCTGAACTAGTAATGCTCTACAGTTTATAGTATCGATACAACATAATGCAGTACTGCGATTTTTTGAATTGATACCAATGAATACCGATATATAGTATATGTATATACATATATATGTATAAATCTTATCATATCCTTCCTACTAATATTATAAACGCGAAAGTTTGTAAGTATGTATGTATGTATGGATGGATGTTTGTTACTCTTTCACGCAAAAACTACTGAACGAATTTGTATAAAATTTGGTACACAGATAGTTTATAACCTGGATTAACACATATGATAGTTTTTATCCCGAGTTAATACAACTCGAAAAATATCAAACTGTAAGCAGTTTGATATTTTTCGAGTTATTTAAGTTTTTAGTCAACAGCTGTATATTAATATTTGTAGATCTTTAACGGTCGTTACAGGTAGGCAGTACAATACAATATTGCAATATTTATATCGATTTAAAGTATCAAACACAAATGCAAGTATCACACACAATATAGTTCAATATTTATAAAATCGGATCGAAGCCACGCCTACTTCTTTGGTCTAGTGATGAAAAATGCGACTGCTGTGCACAAAGTCACAAGGTTACCTATGGTTACCTACTGGGTTCGTTGTGGTCTTTTACATGGGACTTGAACATAACGTGCGAAATGTGGGTATACTAATGGGTACACCTCTGCCTAACCCTTCAGGAACTATAGGCGTGATGTTATGTGTATGAATCGAAGCCATTCAATAATATCCAAGAATCGGTGTCTGTGAATCCGATACTTTAGTTCGATTGGGACTATGTGTCGTATAGTCCCGATCGAACTAAAGTATCGATACAAATGCGTGTACCGCGCATCCCTACGCCGCACTCTCCCCCAAGGCACATCGATTCGACACAAGTTACCGAACTGTCGTGAGTTCGTGACTCTGCTGCCAAGATCCAAGCCGTGAGCTGACTTGGCACAGCAGTGGGGAGCGGCAATGTTAAGCTACGTATTGAATTTATAATGAGATCGTAAGACCTTGACCGATTTTACATTTTATGTATGCCGAAGGGTCGAATTGTTGCCCAAGTCAGGTTTCTTCGAGGGTGGTGTTCAAAGAAATAAGCGATTCATTGGTGACTGAAAACAAACTAGAAAGTCGTCGTATGAAGGGTCTGTAATTTAACTTCGAGTGTCATTTGTTCGATTAATGGAAATTCGACTGAACTATTGTTCGAATGGAATTTATTGCGAAACAACCTTTTATCGCCATAGACGCTACTTCGACTGTACGGACTGCTCTTTCTAATGAGTTTTAGTTATTATATAGTTGAATAACGGAAAAATAATTTAAAAACAACGATTTTTCCTCAACATATTATTTCATACATTATCGAGGAAATCAAACAATTTTATGATATCGTACGTTATTCCCGTAGATTTAGAAACATGTTTGGTGCAAAGGAAGATAACAAAGCAGGAATGAAGGGAAAATTGTTTATTATAAAAAAAAAAAAAAACATTTACGTTTACGATTTTCGCAAAAAATTAAGATAGGTTATGAAAATCCTTTTCGGTAGATTAGGGTTCTTTAACGCCTTGAGAACTCCACTAATAATCCAAAAATAAAATAATAATCACTAATCATCAAATATATATATTTTTTTTTTTTTTTTTTCAAATTCAAATTATTTATTAATAGCCAAGTACTTATAACATACCAATTTGAACGGTGATCCCCAAACTAGACGTTAGTCTGTATCTTGGGGATCAGAGTTGTACATATTCGTTTTGAAAATCAACATTTGTTTGTTTTATTTTTAAAGTGGAGCTCATAAAGTTAAGCCTGTCCATGTGTTCCTTTTGATTTAAAAGTTATCTCAGTTTTTCTTCTTTCCTAACCTGTTTTTTCTTTTTTTGGAGAAACTGACTCATCTTGGGTTTCTAATTTATTCTATAATCAACAAAATTCAGTCGAATCCTGGCATCAACGCTGGAATATGCTCCTTATAGGAAGAAAGAAATGGAACCTATTTAAAACCATAAAAGAAATGAATAAGAACAAAAAAAGTAATGACGAAACGGTTTTTCGACAATATGATTTTATTTTAAATGTACCTAAGTAGGTATTTTTTCTAAAAACAATTTTCTTTTTGTTAAGTACATAATATAAATGGAACAGCAGATGAACAAACGCTGTTCTAGATTACCTACCTAGAACAATTAGGATAAACTGTACCTTACTACCGTAAGTGTAACCTAATTGGTTACTTAACAACTGTAAAAAAATAGGAAAATGTTATGTTATTTAAAAGATCTAATGGAAAAAAAACGGTGAGTAAAAAGGTAACAAAATTGATCAGAAAATGGCTTAGTTTTAATTGATTGTAAATGAAGTGTTAGACAAAGACAGCGCTATATAAACGTGACGTCATATTTCATACCGCCATAGTTACGTAGTACAAATGACCGTTTCGTGCGACAAGGATAGAAAGTGCCCTCACCAAAAACTTCTAAAGCATGTAGCTACTCCATTTCTTTATCGATATTATTACTTTTTTCACACATCGTGTTATTTCTTTTAGTTCTTTGAAATAACGTAAAAATTTCGTGTACTTTTAATCAGTAGTCAAATAGCCAATTGAACAAACTGGTAACTAATCGAAAGTTGCCACATCAACAAAAACTCCGTCAGATTTAAATAAATCTTGGAAGAAGAAAACTAAATGAAAGCAATTGAAAACTTGATAAAATAAACGAGCAACACAAACTACAACTGAAAATAACTTCAGAGTCCTCAAGTTAAATAAACTCTGGTTACTCGCTAACGAAGTAGATGATCCGTTAACAATTAGGCAGTTAAGTAAATAAGAGTTAGGTGAGTTGCGGGTGTAAGAGCGGTGTAAGTCAATTATAGAGGTTCAAAGTCTTGGATCCGATTACTTTCGGGCCGAGGGAGCTAAACTCACTACCTGCTATTAACTTTCATTGTTCACGAATCTTTATAAATAACCCTATTAAAGAATGGAGAAAACTTTGCGAAGTTGCTAGATTTTCGCAGTGATAAAAATGTGATGTGTAACATAGTTATCGCATGCATATTTCATTCGCACTGCATCAAATCATAAACATTTTATTTCTCTTCTATATTTGAGGTCTTTTGTTTTGGGGGGGGTTGCTAAATCAACAAATAACCCCTCCCGCTCTTTGGCAGATCGAAAGGGAGTGTCAGACTTCTACTGACTAAAAACCACCCATGTTCCTTCTTAGCCCTTTATGTCGAAGCCGCGGTATCTCTAACAACATCCCGCAGCCCCGACGGGATATTTGAGGAAATTTCTCAGTAGAATTCACTGTGGCTAAATCTGGGCCCGGTTGATGGCAAAACACTACCCGCCGCTAGTCATGTTTGAGTATCATGACTTAAATATAACTGGCGAAGTCATGTGAGTGTACTAAGACAATCCATCTGAAAAGTACCAGACTTTCATGAAATGAAACAAACTAACGAGTCCCATAAAATATCGCAAGTATATCAACAAGACTTAATCGTTTTCATAAACTAGCTGGTACGAGTGACGTGTGTTTTCGCTGTTTCTGTAATTCACACACGCACACAGCGAGCGCGGGAAACTGACCAACTGTGGGCGTTGTTGTTCTTTGTAAATAACATATTGATTATTATCACAGCTTTGTTTGTTACGATTGGTATCGGTTTTGCAATTACACGGGCTGTTCACGGCATGGTATGTCGAATCACACATGATTTTAAAACAATCTGTCTATATAAATTACTAATCTACATTTCCAGAAACCTTTCGTTTTGGCTGCTGAAAAATCATAGCACTGCAAACCTAACACGTACCTATTTGAACCTGCAATAAAGCATTGAATTGATTATACCGTAATTATCTAACCTTTCAGAGGAACCTTGAATCTAATTTTATCGGTGAGGTTTCCCACTGTATACGAAAATGATTAAATGGATCAAAGGTTTGATCATCATTTGCTTAGCTTATTCGTTTTTTTTCCCGGAATTAGGACCACAAACTCAAAGGAAACACATGAATATTATGAACATTTTCTCTAAGTTACACACTACATATGTTATAAAGTATTTCAGAGAACGTTTCTTGTGTTACATGCGATATAATATTATATACCGCACCGCATTTCGGAGAAAGAAACATTACCGGTAAAGAGCGGTAATTTCTCCTGAATTTGATACACATCTCTAATTAGTAAAGTTCAGGTTGCTTGTAGGAGCCACCCCGCGTACGGACGGTGGGAGGGGAGTTGCGGTCACCGCGGTTACACAAGTTATTAACTAAGACGGTTATTATGAAAGGATTACTGTCCCGAAAGATTCATTATATTTTATCTTTCGTTTATAAAGATAACGCCCAGAGTTGAATGAAACGATTTGGAAACGACTGCTCGAGATTTCATAATGTAATATTTGTTGTTTTAGTTAAATTTTTAAGTTCTTATTGCTTTTGTAATAAGAATTCATTTTCTACTTCTTTTCAGACTCAAAAACCTATTTAAGTTATGACTAAAACGCCTGTTCGTAGAATGTATTTTTTTTAAACCATCTCAATCAATATCTCGTTTTTGTTGATTAATTATTCTTGCTTCTCATTTCGAATTCCATTTTTAGTTAGTTTTCAAAAGGCGCAATCCGCCCGTTTCCTCCTGGAACGCAAACGAGTTGAGTGGTCCGTTCACTTTTAATTGGCTTGCACCTTGTACTGGCGAACGGTTTGTGCACATCTGCCCCCCGTCAAAGACACTGCCTCGGGTTTGTTGACTTTAGAAGGAAAACTTTTGTGTCAGCTGGCGTCAGTTATCAAAACAAAGGATTGCTCCGGGACATCGTTTGATATTGTTATGTGTCCAAGGTACCTATCTACGTTGTTATAGCTGCTTCCTCTTAAGTATTGTGGCGCACGGCATTATATTGAAAAACTTTGCGACTTCCATGACTTTAAAGAATCAAGAAGTATCAAAAATAAATGCTCACACCTAAAAGTTTTAGTAGATCCTTTGATAAAATAAACTTTAGGAGATTTACCAAAACTTTCTACTATTTTGAAACCAAAACTGCGTCACTCACTTTTCCGAATCATAATCCGAGAGATCTTGAAGGAAGTCGTTCATTATTGACAAATTCTTTTCTGCTCGTGATCGATAATTTCACAAAAAATGTTGTTGAATCCTCAATCTGAACAGGACTGGGATATTAAGTGTATAATGCCTGGTAAAAATGTGAGACAGTATAAATTTCTATAACTGCTAAAGGTTATCAGTGATATCTTGAACAGAGCTACTCAGGTTTTTCCTACAGAATAGATTGAGAGAACAAAGAAACCGGCGCAGAACACAGATACTTCCTTTATTACCGACAATAGCTGCCGTCACTGTGACAAATGAAGGGAATCAACTGAAACTGTAACTGTCCTACATTTATTTGTTTGTTCCTTCCTTTCTGTTCAAGTTAAGCACTCAATGATAAATATTATCTTTGTTTTATTTTCAGACCGTTGCCCCACACTAGGAATTTCGCCTGTATCGTTGGTGCGTTTACATACATTTAAACTCACATACACAGACACCCTGTCACCCAGACCCGAAACAACTATCTGTAAGCCATACAAATATTTGTTCCGTGTGGGGATCGAACCCGCGAACGCAGCAGTCCAATCCGCGCCGTCAAAATATTGTAATAGTGCTCCAATTTATTTTGATTGAAATTCGTGGAACCTAACTTCATGTTTTAGTTAGAAGACATTATTGGGGTTACTGTTAGCTACATACATAGCTAATAAGATAGCTTTATCGAAATCAGTAGTGTTAGGCTCAGACTAGTTATAGGCTAAAGACTATTCAGCAAAGCTATGTCAGGCACTGAAAACAATATAAATAAGTTCTTAGCGCACCGATTAGGTTAAAAAGCCAAAATCAAATGAGCGAATGTTAATTCTTGTTTCATTCCCCGGACGTTCATATCGATTAAAGATCCCGATTGAAATAAAACAGACTAAAACTTCTGATTAGAAATAGACACTTAAAATCATCAGACCTTTTACCGTGTTCCCATAAAAACGCTACTACATCCGTAATAGGCAACAAACGACTCCCCTATAAACCCGCCGCATCCATAATGGATGACCGGAGGGTAACGTCCTTCACTACCTACTGCCACAGCGCAGGCAGCGCCGAGGGACAGCTACTAGCGACAATATATGAATTGCAGTTGCTTGAAGTTATTGTCTCTTCATTAGCAAACAGACAAGAAGAAAAGTTTGTTATTTAGGTATAGGGAATCTATTTGATTTTTTAAACGAAAATTATCGGAAGGCACCTTCTTTTTTTTAAGGATGGGTATTCATCTGTCTCTGTAGCTACAGCGACATCTATCGCAACAAATGCGAACTAATGGAAATTCCTACATCGATCAAAGTTATCCGCGACATTAGCCTATATAGAAAATCCCGACTTGCTTATGTCGGGCAGTTAGCCGACCAGACACAACAACCGTCTGGTCGGAGGTAAAATTTCACAGAAATTTTACACCCTGTTCCTCATACCCCCAAATCTCCTTTTGCTCAAGCAGAAGGGAGTGTTAGAATCTTACTGACTAAAACCCATCCATGTTCCTTCTAGTGCACTCTTAAGACAGTAACTCTTCGAATAAATTCTGGAACCCTAGTAAATATGTAAATCTGTAGGTACCTATCAGTGTTGATCCTAAAATTAATGCTGATGAACGCAAGTACCACAGTACCTACACGTGAGAATCTCACAACTACCGACACAGCAGCGCAGCTTCGTGATTTGCGCACTAAACACTCCACCTTATATAAATCAAGTTGGGTATTGATCAGGAGTCAATTAGTCGATGTTTATTATAGGTGTGAGTTTTAGATCTTTATGATATTCCGAATTTACCGACGTCTATATTATGTTACCGTGAATCGGGTACTATCGCTAAGAGCACGCTTCGCTTCACATCGCAGTGACAGTCTTCAAATATTACAGCGAGTGTTGCCATACATAGTAATATGTTATTTTCAGGGCTGTCAACACCGACAGTGGAATATCGAAACAGCGAAATAATGTTGATTGCGAGTCAGAATATGTTAGTGGTGGCAAAATATCAATATTCGATACGATATCGTCGCGGGAATCACTTGAAAATCACCTTATAAATTAATTTCTTACTCGTTATTAATAATTTGTTTACCTACCTCTCCCCTTGCCCTGCTCAATGCCCTCCCCCCCTTCCCACCATCGTCTCCTGAAAACCTGATCTGAATATTTGACCGCACGCCTACCCGCGCAAGCCTACGTAAGCCTATGTACTTGAGTGATATTAATATAACACGCGGCGATATCGGTAGATACCATGTTGTTATTGGTGGTTGTCACACTGTTCGGGGAAATGTCCTGGAATGTACCTTATTTATAGTTCAGGAAACGTTAGACATGGACGTGGATATAATTAGAATTGATATTGATAAGGTGATAAGAACCAATATTTTTTTAAGAATTTATCTTTATTACCCATCAAAATGAGGTAGTGTGAGTACTTATACCTCACAAGCTAGTAGCAAGTAAGTACATCAAGAAATAGGGAAACGCTGCCACAAAATAAACGTCCGCCGTGTGAATGGAAAAAAAATCCCAAAATGTTTTACCTAATTCATGCAAATGTTCGCTTTTTTTAACATCCAAACCATTTTCTTTCATACCCTGAGTTTTTGATATATTTCCACCGTGACATACCTAAGAAGCGAAACCTAGTTTATTTCTAGCAATATTCCAAGAATTAGAGACAAGAACGCTGTGAGCTTGTAACACGCAATGCCCTCATTTACCTATGTACGAAAATAGACCTTGTTCTATCAGAAAACGTATTAAATTATTGTTTACCTTTGCAAGTAAATAAAAATGGTTGTCTTTAAAAAAGTTGTTGACCGTTCAAAACTGTGTTTTACTATATTAGTCATAGTCTAGTCAAAAATTAACAGTGGCGTAGTTTAAGCAGTAAATATTGAATAAATTAAATGCTCGTCTTGCCAGAAATTGTTAAGTTATTCAGAAAAACTGGCCTCGGTCGATGGAGACCTTCAATTTTCACATGATTTATGAAATAATACATTTTCCACAACTCGTTCTGACGCCACAAGGTACAGGGTAAGTACTCGTGATATTGTCTCACCTTAGTATCAACTTAAATAGTTCGTACCACCTTTCTTTTAAACTCGCCTTGTATCCTTTTTCTTCATTTTTGAAGTTATGAAGTAAATTAGTTTTGAAAGTGATAATTAAATTAGCGAATAAATTACTCTCAAATGTACAACTAATAACGTTTAATATCGCTCTATGCGTTGTCGTTTCTATGACTTATTTGACTTGGTGCAAAATATTGATGTTCTATTGCTCGTGTTATGAGACTGTGATCATAATTAACCCGTTTACCGAACAAAGTAAAAATAAGAATAGTTTATTTAAAATCTCTAAAAATATTTAAAAGACAGAGTGCGAGTGTGTGAGTTTGTATGTATTCGGTCCTTACATAAGAAATTAGCGTTTCGTCGTACTGACCACTTTGATCTGAAATACCTCCTCTTTGGTTAAGAAATCCAAATTCAAATTTGTAAATTCATTTAGCTGGTACATTTGAGTTTTGAAAACAGTAATTCGTTTGTTTTTTCTTCTTGTCTTTCAGTTCTGCAGAAACTGTACAGCGCTAGTGTCGCAAAAGAAAGCACGGTAGGTTTTTGGTTTCAACGTTTTCGTTCTGGAAATTTCGACCTTCAGAACCAACCTCGTGGATGGCCGGAGACCAAAGTGGAAAATGTAGAATTAAAGGCTATTGTGGAAACGGATTCATCACAAAGCATTTCAGAGATAGAGCATCTGCAGGCTTTGGGGTAAGTAATAAAATTTTATTAATCCACTTGAAGCAAATTTGGAAAGTAAAAAAACTTGAACGATGGGTACCTCATGAATTGAGTGAATCAAACTTACAAACACGCGTCGACTGCTGTGTTTCTTTTCTCAACCGACACAATAATGAAGGGATTTTGAAAGGATGGGAATCGAATCATTACTTGGGATGAAAAGTGGATACTGTACAATAATCGGAAGCGCTCGTCGCAATGGAACCCTGGAGACCCAGCCAAATCCTGCCCTAAACGAAAATTGACTCAGAAAAAGTTACTTGTGAGTGTTTGGTGGAATAGCGCCGGTGTCATTCACTACAGCTTTCTAAAATCTTGCCAAACGATTACGGTAGATATATATTGTCAGCAACTGTAAGCCATGAAGGAAGAACTGCTAAACAACCGAGATTGGTCAATCGCTCTAGGCCACTGCTGCTTCACGACAACGCAAGAGCACAAAGTGCACAACACTCAATTAGATGAGCTACAATTGGAATGTCTGCGACATCCACCGAACTCCACGGACCTTGCTCCAACAGATTACCATTTTTTCCGGAATTTGAACAACTTCTTACAAGGAAAAATGTTCAACTCCGATGAGGCGGTCCAAAACGCCCCTCAAAGAGTTTATTGATTCTTGCCCCAATGTTTCTTTTAGTAAAGGGATCAATGAACTACCTATGAGATGGAATAGTGCATAAATAATAACGGTTCATACTTTGATTCATCATCATCATAATGAATCAAAGTATGAACCGTTGACTTAATATGATGGAGGGTAATCTCTTCCACAAACATTAGTACATAATTAATTTCGGATGGCGTAATGTTCCTTTCAAGAGATTATCTTACGCATGTCCATCCAGACATAAGCTACTTTATTATTCATATACCACGTGGGTGAAGCCACGACAGCGAAGCTATAGTACGGTAGTTGATAATATGGTGATCTCTCCTACTAACACACATAAGATGCATATCAACCGTATATACCATTGAAATTGAAGTTATTGTGAGTACTCGTATTTAGGGAAGTTAGCAATGCTGGAACTTGTATTGGCAGCCACAACTTAATCACTTAGGCTAACGAACCTGTTGTAAGAGCTCGTCAATGTACAGCAATAGTAAATACGTGTTGTGTATACGTATACATATCCATGTGTCAAACCCATTAGAGTAACTAGTTGAGGCTAAGTAATTACTGTGACTCAACCACTTTCTGTGAAATATTTATGTCTGGCTACAGCTAAGTTCACATGTTTGTCATAATTGTTTAGGGTAGTTGTATCAATCTATGCTCTATTCAAACTGAACGTTTTTAAAACAAAAGATAACAAAATAAAACTTCTGCGGGTTGTTCGTAAGAGATACCGCGGCCTCGACACAAAGGGCTAAGAGGGAACATGGGTGGTTTTTAGTCAGTAGAAGTTTGACACTCCCTACCGCTCCCTCCCGAGGAGTCATCTGATGACTTCACTCCCTCCAAAATAAAACCAATTAAAAAAGATATGCTGAGAGTTTACAAAAAGTAGCACGACACTTACGACGCGATAGACAAGATTTTTTAATACTGTAATAGTAAAATAAAAAATTATAACTCAAATCTAAACCTCTATGCTTATTATTATTTATTCATGGTCACACAAAAATCCGACAGAAACCATTGACAGCTACTGTCCCACAGCCGCCATTACGATTATGAACTGATTCGCACACGCACGCACTTCAACGAGCTATCGTAAAACTCACGGCCTTATGTTATAACATGTTAGCACGAAATGAACTAGCTGACGAAAAACGTAGCGAGTCACGGTTTGGACGTAATATTATGTAGTACCTACCCACCATCCCTGATGACATGTTATGTCTGGGGAGATTCTGCATATAACCTTGTGTACATATTTTTAGACTTGACATATCTATAGACGTGATTACGTGACGTTGGTGACTAAAAAAATTTATGCAATCGTTAACCACTTGTCCCACGTTGGGTGCCATTTTTAAAAATCGCAATTACAACTTGTTCTCATGTAATTTATAACCTTGATTCATTGTACTAGGTAGATTAAGTCTTAACCGCTCTTTGGATTTACTTATCACGGAATGGTAAGACTTTAGGATTGTGTTTGTGATTGGCGCTGGGCGCCATTTATCTTGTGTGACTTTTCGTTTTCTAGAACTGCCATGGAACGTGACAGTTTAATATTGTTGGAAAAGTCTTGTTTACTATCAGTTAAATGTGTTCTGACAAATAAGGTTTAACCGACAAATACGGAAAGCATATACCTATTTATATCAATCCTTTGTGAACGTTAATCTAGGCAGTGTAGGTAGGTATCTCTACAGATGCTAAAGGTTGCACACTCCATATCTCTTTGATCACATTTCCAGGGAGTCGTAATCAAAGAGATTTGTTCGCCAAGTTCAAAGCGTAGGATTTATTAGAATACTAGGAACGTAGGAACTGTACCTATGTAGATGTCAAAGGTGAACCCGGCACACCCAGTTGTGGGCGGGTACACACTGTCTATTTATAAAAGTACACAAGCCTTACTTCGTTTTTGTTTCTTTAATACAAATCAACGCGACATTTTATATTAAACAGAGGCCACAAAAAATATCGTACGGCTTCGTGGACGTCAATCAAGATAAGCCAAAGTCGTGGTGTCTTTAGTTAGCTTTTTTAGGCTTTGTCAGTTGAAATAAATTGATAATCTTGAGGAAACAAAGCACAATTGGGTAACCGCAGTAGAAATAAGTTGTTTCATATTAGGAAAATTATTAAATATTATATTGAAATGAAAGAACTGGTAAAACACAGTACAGAAAATCATCCCGTTTTTCCATGAGGGTAGGTAGAAACTTTAGCACCTGGAATAAGTGAAACATTCTTGTCTATCATCGATCATACTGTTTAGCTTTAACGGTGTGTCTCTAATAGCAGGTAATCGTGCCGGCCGGGCCGTAGTATCGTTAACGATCGACCTTGACTCGTTTATAACCATCCAGGGAACTGACGCAAACTATCATTGCAGAACACTGTTATTCCTATATTGAAGCTAATCATTTTTTTTTTCTTTTGGTGCCACCGGGATGAGTCCTAGCTTGGACCCGGTAGGTGCCGCTGTTGTGCCTGGAAATCGTCACTATAAGATAGATACTGTACAGTGGACTCACCCAACGCCGCCAGGATACCGGCTGCCCAGAACACCTCTCCGCAGAGTGCAGGCAGGAACAGTAGCCCACCCATGCGGCTGCCGAACGAGTCCTGCAGCGGATCCAACATCGTCACGTAGCCCTGCTTGCGCATAGGGTTTGCGAAGAATATGCCGCCTGCGTGGAAAAGAAACATTGAGAACGTGATGAACAGAATCAAAATTATTACAAGTAATAGTAGGGTAGGGAATGCCAGTTAATGAGTGTTCTCTCCATGATTGACGCACGCTATTTTACAACGGTTTTTCAAACTTTAGCATGGTCAGGCATTAACCTTTTATTTGCGAATGCAAAGCTGAGCCGGAGAGAGTGACAGACTGACTACAATCCACCCAAGGTTCTAGTTAGCCCTTCGTGTTGGGGTCGCGGTATCTCTTTTGAACAGTCTCGCAGCCCCGGCAGGAAACATAGGCATATACTTAACTTCATTTTACACTGCCAATAGTAAAGGTTGTAGAAGTGCTGGATATCTTACCGAAGACGAGCGACAGCGCATACCCGAAGGGCGCCTGGCACCACACCAGGCCGGACGTGTAGATGGCCTCCGCCGTGCCGTTGATGTATCCACCACCCACCCATGTTGCTGCAACAACAAACACACGTTAAGCAACGAAAAACATTATTGTTCTTCAGCTAAAAATTTCATAAAGTTTGTACAGCTAACAATAGACATCTATGTCCAGTTCCGTGTCCTGCCAGTCTTTGTAATAGGCACCAGTTTTTCTCTGTCTAATCGAAAACGATTCTCAGGCGACACCGCTCGTCTTTATATCTATCAATCAATTTTTAAAACTAGTTGACTATCTGACGAGACTCCGATCGAATCATTGGGAAAACCTGCACAATCTACTTACATGACACCAGTGCCTAATATACCTGACCTAAATATTTTGCTGATCCTAACAAAACAATCTCGTAATAAGCTGTAATATGAGACGGTCTCGCATTAACTGAAACGTAAAACTTGGACAAGTTACTTCATGCATTAAACACGTCGCGCCAGAATGAGCTCTAACTTGGTGGTCTTCATATAACTTGTTGACTTTGCTTCTTATATACACATTAATGTGAATTTTATATCCTACATTTAGTAACACATATTAAATTAAAGAGAACACACATAATATGTTAACCGATGAAGCGTTCCTTAATTGGGAGCCAATCCTAGGTGTGGAATTAGGTGGACAAGCATATTATCATAAAACGACATTGTTGCGATATGTTAAAAGATTAAGAGGAATATGTTTTAATTCAGCTTGCAAGCTGTCTCTACCTAACTTAAACAAACAAATAAACACACATAAAATATATTGCAAGATAAAATGCCTTCAACATATCAACGCTATACTGAGATTGAATTGACTACGATGAGGGTTCCCGCAACCCTAATCGGTTATGTAAATGCTATGACGTATTCTAATTCTTGATTCATTTATATTTTTAGATCACGATGAGCACGCCTTTAAACACGATTTTATACATAACTAGCGGACCTGGCAGACGTCGTACTACCCGGACAGCAGCGCCAGCTACCAGGTCCAAGACAGCAAAATCCCCATTAACAAAATGATCCGCCATTTATTTAATTTACTTGTTACAAAAAATGTGATAAATGAAGAACCGCTCAACCGATTTTGTGCAAATTTCACATAAACCATCTACTAAATAGTCCGAACAAAGCCTAAACATTTGATTTGGATAGTTGAGCTCGTTCTTGAGTTATAACATTACAAAAGTGGCTTTGATTTTATATATATAGATTAGCCGACCCGCTCCAGCTTCGCCAGATGATGGATTTATCCCAGAGACGGCCGCTCTTTCCCCGCTTTTTAAATCTCTTGATTAATGATAATTGTACAAAAATTAACACTGAATTATTTGAAATAGCTTCGTAAATAATCCATTATTTTTAGACATCACATTACAAATCTCTGAAACTCTCGGCTTTTCTCTACTATAATATGCGTGTATATAATTTTTTCTCCGATATCACTCTGTCTAATACTGAAAACGGCATCAAATTCCGTTTGAAAGATTTAAGCGTACAGACAGCGGGGTGATTAAAGAGATTATACTATGACACATGAGAAACAACGGAAAACACATTGCACTTGATCTATTATTTCAAGCCCTCAAAGGAATATGACAAAGTACTCTAGCAACATAAGTATGATACTTATGTTGCTAAACTCGGTTTCAACACTCTCATTTTCATGATGGTATGCTTTGTTCACTTTAGAGCGACGACGATTGGAATATTAAAATTTGAAATAACACTGCAAAGATTGCGAATTACAAAGTATGTTACAATTAAAATTGAACTGAACTGAATGTATTGAAGATTTAAAATCGCAAAATACGATTGTTAATATAGCCTATCTATATTTGAAGTGTTCATACAAATAAATGTATTGGTTCATTAATACTTTTGTACAAGTGCGGGCAATTAAAGCAATCATTGATATGTCTGACATGACGTACCGTGTACTCGTATACATGGAAGTAAACACGTCCATGAAAATGGTGATAGATACCTAGACTTAGAATAGTATCACAATGTCGCAATACCACACTGTTCGTAAGTCGTAAGCCCGGGACCATTCGGGCACAACCATGCTTTGGATTTGCTAACATCTTCAAAATTCATCTGCCTAGCCTGTGTGACTTTCGATGGTAAATTAATGGTTACCTATCCTCAAACTGACCTTAGTAAGTGTAGCTGTTTATCCTTTGATCGACCCGTTTCAACATTTTGAATGATGATGATTGGTATTAATATACAATCTATTCTTGATATTTTCATAGCCTTTCCTGTAATCTAAGCACAATTTAAAAGATCTGGTTGCTAATCAAATCATTCATAAATACTCTTACGCCTTTTCCTGTGGGTAAGCAACAGGACTTCGCCTACTGCTATCCTTACAAACTACTTTCGGTTCATCATCAAAGCAAAGCAAAGTGAAGGCTACCCTCTACTAAATCCCATAATATCGACACCTGACATGTCGAACTTGGCATATGAACTGCGTTTTGTGTATCGTGAATAATTAAAATTCGTCATCATGCGACTGTTCCTAAACGAAAATTTATTCAGCCTAAGATAACCTAACGTTTTTCCTAAATCATAATAATGTTAGTTTCACGCTCGGTTTCCCCAATACTGTGTATTTAACCTGGAAGTCCATGTGGGACATATGATGTTGATATAATAATTATGAGTGATTTCTCAAGCACTTAGTACCACTTCATGTGTAATTCCCTACTTCTATTGTTGTCAGTAAACAGCACAACGATATAAAATTGTCAATTAGTATTTTCCCACAATGACATGACTTATTAATTAAATTAAAAGGTTCGATCGATCTCAGGAATTAAACGTCAGCGAGTTATTTACATCTAGCGGACCTGGGAGACGTCGTTCTGCCCGGACAGCAGCGCCACCTACAGGGTCCAATTGTGAATCTAAACGACTCGAATCCACTGGATCACATACAAAAAATTTCATCGCAATCGGTCCAGCTGTTTAGGAGGAGACAAACACACGTACAGTAGAAACTTATCATATAAAGATAAACTCAAGAAATACCGATAGGCTCAAACCCACATTAGTAAAACAAATTGAACTGTTCTGATAACCCCCCATGGGCGTGACTTGGTCTAAAAGCCAGCTTGAGAGCTTTATCTTCTGCGTTCAGTGAACTGTTTCCCAACTTAATGGAATAAAAATTTATTGATCTTCATTTGATATTGCTTTTATAGCGCAGCGTGCAATTACAACCAAGTAATTTTGGACCACAATTATATAATTATATTATTCTATAGAGGCACGGTCAACAACAGCAGTAGCTTAACATTTCGAAATTTTAATTATTTGTTGTGCAGGCCTCCTGGCTCCATTATTTTTAATGTGTTGTAAGATTATTCTTTGAAATATTCATTACTCTTCAATAAATTGTTAGTAACGAGTAATACCCAACCAGTTTTTATTTAAAACCTGCTATAAAACTTTGAGTAGTATTAATCTACTTCTGATGCTGACTGCACCTTCGATAGTAAACATGTGGTAAGATATATCTTACCCGTCATTGTAAATATCCCGACGAACAGGCCGATGGACCGTCCAGCCAACATTACTTCTTCCTCGGAGTCATTGCCGGCTGGCTTCTTGCGGCCTGCCCAGATCCCCACAGCCAGGATGAGTACGTAGAACAGTACGATCGACACCACGCCTGCTATGTTGATCATCTTGACTGGTAGCCTCCTGCACCAAGACGACTTTAAATTACAACATATCATCACGCAATTAACCCCCGAAAGGATAGGCAGAAGTGTTTAAGTCCCATGTAATAGGGAGTGAGCCCATTGCCATCAAACAGGCCCAATTCCAAACTCCGTGGCTACTTATGAGAAATTCCTGATGAATAAACCCAATTACACTTTGCCTTAACTGATAATCGAATCCACAACCTTATACCCAGCAGTCGCGCTTCCGACCACTAGAATCAATCTCATAATATGGTGGATCTGGTTCAATGATGAATCCGGTCTTAAGTATGTTGTAAAACAATAAAGAGGATTGAACCTTTAGTATAAGGAAATCACAGCACGATGAACTGTCGGAAAATGCCCTTAATCTGAAAATAAAAAGAGAATGCAAACTGTTGGCAACGATATTAACTATCGTCACAAATTACGAGTAGATATTTCACGGTAGTAGTTCACGTAGTGTCACTATTCTTCAAAGCACCTTGGTGGTTAGCAGGATCGTATATTTAGTATTGCCATTCGTGCACGTTTTCATGCATATCAATGCAAATTAATTTAAATTGATCACAAGATCTCTTTATGTCATTTCCCAAGATTCAAGATTGGTACAGTGCTTTACGTTGTATTAAAAGCAAGTGCACAGCATTTTTATTTATTTTTATTAATCATTTACAGACATTTAAGGTTTCATCATCGAGGTAGATAAGAACCTGCGATCACCAATCCATCACCTAATCCTTGCGATTATCTTTTCATTCGTGTTTTCATCAATAATCGGAGCACGTTAAGCGGCTGTAATAATCATAAAAGTAAAGCCAAACGGTCTATAAATAACCCTTGCAATCAATAAGGTTTCCATTCCGTTTATTTACTGAATGTTTCAGCTTTCTTAGAAGCCAAACTTGTAGGTTTAAAACATAACCTTTCTCAACAAAACTAAAACACTACCCATGCATATATTTCACGTGTTTTATACAAAAATAACACTAAACAGACAGGAAGGACGGTACATAATGATAACCACAGTTTAAATGCAAACAAGGACACAAAAACTTCCGTTTACCTGCTAACTGTACTGTAACTGTAAACTTATAATTGGTATCTACTGGCAGCTTTTACAGGTAAGAGATATTTACTTAACAACTGAGAGTAAGGTATCAGCACGATTCAATTAGCACAAGTAACATTTGTTTCAATGATCGTAACTTTGCCTATTAAGTAACAGTACTGTATACACAATATAAAGGTGAGTAGGAGGCTAGCTACTTACTTTCCGTTCAACCAAAAGCTTTGTGTCGCCACAGACTGCCCCGCACACCACACACGTCACTAGGCCGTCATATGTCCAGCACAGTTCTACTACACAACACTGTCCCTCACTAGTCCCAGGTGTTACTGCTCCTCGGGCAGCTGTCGCCCCATCGGAGGGAGGTTTTCTGCGAAGGGCTATTCCTGGTCCTGAAGCTTAGCCCGCACATGGGTGGTTGCCGGACATGAATGCACGTGTGGGGGCCTTACGTAACGTGTGGCCGCATCGTCAGCATCAGGTCTGTTCACGTGCTCCGGAGCTGACAGGAGCGGCCGAGCTGAGGCGAGCCGCGCCAGCCGATCGATCGCTCTGACGTCATAGCTTGCCGCGCATGTGCCGCGGTACCGCCGACCTTTCAGCCTCACAACTCTACACTACGCCCCAATACATTTCTCTCTAACCACCCACGCCTTACCTCGGGCCACCTTATATACTCGGTAATGTATAAACAATCGAGAAAGCGTCGCCGCTATATAAGATGGGGGTGTAACGTAACGGACCGGTACCGACGTAGTCCCATTGACAAATTGATTGATGTCTGGCATTTGTAATTATACCCTTTAGAAACTTCAGGTCTCATCATCTTGAAATTATTAGAACCTAGAACTAAAAAATACGAAAATGGAACCGGTTCAGCAGTTTCTCATAGGACAAATTAATTAGTTAATTACGCACAAGTAAGATTATGCAACTAATTAAAATAATTAAATGTGTCTGAATCATATCTGCAATCAGCGATCTGAAAAGCTCAAATGAACAACAGTGACAGTAATGAAAAGCTCGTAGTTCGGCTCGTAGACCCTCCGTAGCGATCGTAGCGCTCGTAGCAGTTGGATGCTACTGCAGCTACGATTACAAGATTATTTTAAGCAAATCTTACTTTTTTAAACAAGTTAACATTTATTTGTGTTCTTAATTTAAATTTTATATTTTTCATGTGAGATTGTGTAGCGGCTTCATACCTTTGCTTCTCCTTCCACCTGGCGAAATAAAACCGCGGAAAAAGAGCAAATTAAATCAGTCTTCTAAAAGTTACTTAGTTTTTTCTTCGAAAGTGTACGTAAGTAGTAAGTGTGTAAGTGTTTGTTATTGCACTTCTCGACCCGAAACTGCCCCACTTGTATCAAAATGTACTATTTCGTTAATCCAGTGCGATTCTCAAAAAGCAAGCTTTCTAATATACAAATAGGTTAGTAGTAATAGACGTAAACCTCCTTTTTAAGTTTAATCGTATTCAAAATTCAAAAACGAAAAAGAAATCATACCGCCATGCCATGACAGGTGAAACACGTCTGCTGTACCTAGCAGTAAATTTTTTGTGTATATTTACAAATCATTGGAATAATCGCCAAAACATCCTTTTATACAATTTTAATTAAATAGGCATGAATGAAGTCGATTATCACAAAGCTGTTAAATTAAGACCTCATTCGGAAACCTATCAAAATGCATGACACGGTTAGTAACGGTGTAACTAAAGAACTTGTAAATAATATATGTTTGTGTTCACTGTCGTTATGTGGACAAAGTTATTGGCGATAGATATAAATTTGCGTGTGTGACCGTTGTTATGAACGTGGACAACGCAAAAGGGGTATGTAAGGATCGTAGGCGGTGGCGTTCAGAGCTTTCTACCTACCCCACGGCAAAAATTCGTGAATAAATATTTTCGTGTTTTATGTATGTATGTAAATATAACATTTTTCAATGTTCATCTATTTGTAGTTTCTAATAGTCCATCAAACCGAAGTTTACATATTATTATATCATTAATGGGAACAACTATGTTTAGCTTCTGATCACGCAAAATAACTTATCCAAGTGTAGATTAGCACCATCTGCTGATCTGCGTAGCCGGGGTCTGCTTCCAGTCTCACTGGATGCAGCTAAATACCAGTATTTTACTTTTATCAACTGTCTATCTGACCTCCACAACCCAGTGAAAGCTGGGAAATATGAAAACCCTTGGTAAGACTGGGTGTTGGTTGTTCAGCTACCACCATTGGAAAATTTTATCGTATGAGAATACTTACGAGATCACCTAGATTTATTTATTTACCACTAGTTATAGCAACATTACAGACAATACATGAATAATTTAGAATGAATGAACATGTGAAAGAAATATGGCTGATGTGTTGACCTCAAGTAACATGGGGCAAGGACGGGAAGATGATTATGATGAATTTCAGAGATCACCTCCTTCATCTAAACTAATTTATAATTACTGTTTTGTTGGCTTAGTGGTCGCAAGCGCAATTGCTGAGCATGAGGTCCTGGGTTCGAATCCCAGATCGGTCAAAGTGATATTATGTATTTGCCAGGAACAGCAACGGTGTCAAGGCCTGTGCCCGGTGTGTTGTGCCCAGAATATGTTTAATTTGTAATATTAGTATAGATGAGGAAGATGCAGTCAGTAATGTTTTGCGCCATGAGTCCACAGATAGTCCGCCTTGCAGATGTATGGAAGACGTGCAACAAGATCCGCGCGGCCGCCTTCCGCGTGGGCCTCAACCTGTGGGACTGGTACCGGCCGCTCGACCCTGAGGGCAACTCACTCATATCAGGTTTCAACTTACTAACTTGATTCTGTAGGGACATCCTCATGGCTACCTTTTTTTTTTTGGCGGGTGGAAAATCATTAAATAACCTCTTCCGCTCTTGGGCAGTGCGAAAAGGAGTGTCAGAATTCTACTGACTAAAAACCACACATGTTCCTTTTTAACCCTTTATGTCGGGGCCGCGGTATCTCTTACAACATTCCGCAGCCCCGACTGGCGTCGGCCCTTGCGGGCCCCTCCCACGTTGCTGACATCTCTTTGAGGCGCGCGTGGAACACGAGCGCCCTGTCGACACGGCCTGTCGTCGTCATAAGACTGACGGACGGCGAGCTAGCACATCACTCACCGTCCACAGGCCCGCGTCTACGGTGGCCGGAAGCCATCACGTGGTTCCCGACGCCCGGAGCGCCTCCCGCGGCGGCTGGGACGAGAGGTTCTCTCCCTCTCGTGCTCCGCCACCTCTCATGGCTACCCTTCGTTTGGGTTAAATGGAAAGCTATGTCAGACCCCTACCGACTAGAACCCCACGGTTTCTTCCTGTCGTTGGGAACCGGATACATTGCTGTACACCCTAGACTTCTCGTCCCTTGACGAAGGAGTTTTCCAGGTGTAGATATAATGATGCTGTCCCACAGCACCGGTCGATGGTATCTAGGGGACGCCTCTGCTTAACTGTAGTATACGTATTTGGGCTTAAAGACGAGTGTAATGACACCGTTTGTAACGTTACACTTTAAATCGTGGTTAGTTCTTGAATATTTTGGCTTCAGAACGTAATAAAACCTTGTAGGTATATTAGACCATTTCCATAGTGAACGACCAATTCTAACCGCGCACTTATGTTACATTTCCTAGATTCATGTCTAACAAAATATTGAAATGAACGGTTTTCAGAGTCGAAGTTCGTATCGATCTTGGCGGGTCCGCTGCGGTCGGTGGTGGGGCTGTCAGACTCAGAGATCTCGCAGCTAGCCGACTACTTCCGCGCGCAGGATGGACGCGTGCTGTACCATCAGCTCTGCCAGATCATACACGGAGAAGGTACGTGTTCTTTATCTGTGTGATTCCAGTAGTGAGCATTCACATATTTACATGATATAAATAACATGTTGCACTCTCTTCCCTTATATCTTTAATTCCATCAAGTTTTGTTCTGTGAATGTTTCGCTAGTGCTGAAAACGCACAATAATAGTGACGGTGATAAGGCATGATGACGGACGTGTATAGAAAAGTCAGTATTATTACACCAATAACTTACCTGGAATTCCGGTAAGCGCTTTATGGAAGACACTGTTGTGCGTTCAAAATAGCTTTCTTATCGGACTACGCTTTCGGCACATAATACTGACTAATTTAAAACACAAAGTTTAATGTACCCGTAACTTTTCAAGTTATGTGTCTATTGGGAATTGTTTTTCTGTACTGCCGTCATTACGTTTAGTCCGGGTATGTATCGCAACACGTTGTCGTTTCAGAGCCAGTTGTATCAACCGCTCGTCAGTAACACATGAACCACGAAAACTACCCTTACTTCCACGAAATAAAAACACTGTTAAATTTACCTCACCTGACATGTCCATCCTATCATTCCTGCTGTGTGATCTTTCTTCGGTGCATTTACAATTAGGTAATAATTACTTTTACTGAAAGTAAACTGTCATGCGTAATATTTTATTACATTTTGTTTGTGTAAACGCTGCAATACTTCTTCATCTGACTTTTTTTAAGTAACCTACCTAACAAATTAAAATAAATATTATTTATTTAAACGTCGTGCACAAACGTGGTACTTAGGCGGACTTAATGCCACAAGGCATTCTCTACCAGTCAACCTTGGTCAAATAGGACAGCATTGTGGTAGAGTAATATTGTAATATTGTTACTGTTTCATAAGTAATAACCAAAAACAGTACGTTGCTTTAGGTCACAGATTCAGATTCGTTTATGAATACACAATGATGCATCGATACAACAGAGCTTCAACACATTGAGGTCATGCAATCAATACGCGTCGTCGTCCCACCCCGAGTTCAGGGCTTATTCCGGCCCCGGACGCTCTACGCAAATAGAATCCTTTCAAATTAATTCTCACTCGACTTGGTTAATAAGTACAGGCCAATCTTTACTCCCCTTAATCTCAAAAATACTTAAGAAAATCATAAACAACCGACCAGTTACCCACCTAGAAAAAACAACTTCTTGGTACCGGCGATATTTGACTTCAGAGGCAAATTATCCACATTCGATGCGCAGCATAGTTTGACTGAGTATCTGTCGCACTCAGCGAAGTTTCATGATTACTTAATCCGTCACTAAGTAAAGGTTTTATGTAAAATCTTTATTAAGTGACGGCTTGGGTAATCATTAAACAGCTCTGAGTGCGACAGTTGGTCTCAGAAGAGCTAGGCAAAGGGAATCAGGTCCTGGAGTCTTCTTTGATTTAGCGAAAGCCTTTGACACTGTCTCTCTCTCTGTGCTTCTAATCAAATAAGAGGCCCTAAGAATGATAGGAACACCGCTGACGTCACGTGCTGACGACCGATACTAATGTGTTAGGTTTGATAACTTCACGAGTGATGAGTAGAAAAAAACTGGATTTTTGTGTTCCCCAGGGGAGTATTTTGGGCCCAACCATAATTCTGTTTTATATTAACGACTTGTGCAAATAAACTAACACGTAGTTTTTAATTTATCTTAGTTTTCTTTTCATTATTTAACTTAATGTTAATTTATTTATTTTGAGCAGATATTTATGCACCAGTTCAGTCAAACAAGCTAAGACATTTGTTTGTAAATGTGCCCTTTTTAAACGAATAAATAATTATATTATTATTTATATGACAATTGTATCTTAAAAATAAAAATCCAGCTGTCAAGATAGTCACCGATTATGTTCCTATTATTCCACTTCATGATATATTTATGTAACCTATACAGTGATATAAACTGAAACAACGCTTTATATAAAGCCTGAATATAACCCATCTCACCCCTGGTTATCGATGGGGCGTAAAATCATCCGTTACTTACGGGTCTTGCGTGGGCATGTCCTAATCCCAACACTAAATAATTGATGCGGTTTCACTTGCATCTAATTGACCTCTAACAACGGAGCTTCCGTCAAATGTCATCCAAGGATACTGTCTGGGGTTGGGCCGCGGGTAGTCCACCGGTTATCGCGGCCTCGACATAGAGGGCGAAGAAGGAACATGGGTGGTTTTTAGTCAGTAGAAGTCTGACACTCCCTTTCGCTCTGCCCAAGAGCGGGAGGGGTTATTTGATGATTTTACACCCACCAAAAAACAAAACAAAAAAAAAAATGGATACTGTCTGGGGTGCTGGTAAAACGATTGAGGCTGTGACGTATTCTCCACATAAAGTGAGACATGAAGGTGGATTAGGGACGGGGACATTACAAATTAACCAACTTCTGCCCGCAACTTCGCCCACCTGACAGTCGAGGTATTATTCCACGGGAAGGTGCTGTCGGCTGCGGGATGTTGTCAGAGATACCGCGGCCTTGACACAAAGGGCCAAGAAGGAACATGAGTGGTTTTTAGTCAGTAGAAGTCTGATACTCCCTTTCGCTCTGCCCAAGAGCGGGAGGGGTTATTTGATGATTTCCCACCATAGAGGTAGGTATGTTATAATAATTACCTGTCTTTCAAACGAACAATAGTTCTCATAGGGAAGTATGAACATGGCCGAAGTAAAAAGAGTAGGTAAGGATCGTAACAGGTGGCGTTCTGAAGCTTGTATCCCCATGGTGTAAAGGCGTGAGTTTGTGTACGTTTGTTATATTATATTTAAACCAAATCGTTTGGCTCGCAGATTCAGGCGGGCGCGACAAGACGTCAGCTGACTGTATCCTGGAGGCCTGCCCCCCGCCCCCCGAGCCGGAGTGCCACAAGCTGGACCAGTGGCAGCTGCGGCGCCTGTGCTGTCTGCTCGCCACCATTGCCGCCAGGGACCTGCCGCTCAAGCCCTACTTCCAAGACTACGAGCTGGTATATCAACCTGTGACGTCCGCACTGCTAGGGCATAGGCCATAATCCATCACACCGTCCCAATCCCGGGCTCGAAACCATTTGCGAGACAGATGAACATTGCAAGCATCGTATAAATAGCATGACATGTCGTATTCGCACTACTTTTTGTGTATAATCCACCAGCTATACCATATGGTCACCTGTCACTAGGTCGATCTCATGATGTGTTAGGCTTTGCTAGGGTTTTACTTAACCCATATTAGGTAACTGACGTTATCCAGGTATGACAATATCTCTGCCTGTACTTGTTAGCTTTATTTTATTTTATTCTCATTTCAACTTGTATAACCTGTTTATCCGTAATAACAAATATTACGTGAATAATAAACAATGTTCAATTAACTACCACAACCAGGTCGCTAAAAACGACGGCAGGATAACGTTCGCTCACTTCGCGCGTATCCTCAACTACATCGGTGTCATCGTGACGGCCGAGGACTTCAACCTGCTAGTGCGGAAGTTCATCAAGGATTCCTACACCATCGACTACGTAGACTTCCTCAAAGCAGTCGATGACGTCAAACACCACGGCATACAGGGACTGGGACCGGTAATCACTGCGTTTTATATGAAATAGTTTTTTTTATATCTATTTCAAATGCCAACTATTTGCCACGGATTGTTTCGTTTAAAATTAAACTGATAACGGTATTTTGAAAAGGGATTTAGTAATACTTCTGAAATTCGAAAGCAAAAGCAGCATCAAGAAAGCCGCGTAAAATACAACCCAGCGCACAGAACAGCCAGACGTGTTTATTTATGTCTGAAATAATTTAACAATTTAACTTACTGATTGACATTAATTGTGTAGGAGTACCTTAATCCGAGTGCCATCATTGACACAACGCTGCCGAAGATCGTGCGTCCGGATATAGACGCTGGGCTGTCCACCGACCCGCTGGGCTTCCAGGAGACCTTCCACCCGGCGCTAACGCAACCGAAGCCCTCGAGGCAGCTCATTGAGCTCATGCTAAGGGTGCAAGAGTTCGTCATGCAGAGACGCCTCAGAGTCTCCGAATTTCTCAGGGTTTGTGGCAGTGTGTTCATAATTATGTACTTTAGACAAACAGAAATCATTCGCATGCAGTGTGATTATGGAGATAATTGACATAGCTTTTCGTTTTGTGACGCATCTAGAGAGAGGCCTCCGTCTGGTAGCTTGACTGCGATAAACTGAGTAGATTGATAATATTCAAGATCTTGATCTAAATAAAATGTTTTATTCGATTTTAATTGAGAGTCCGCACTTTTTGAATTTCAAAAATAACTTTGTACCGTCCGCCCTTCGCCATCTTCTAGTGTTTAAGCTGGGGAGAATTTGAGCTTTAAGAATCTGTGTCGATCAATCCTACTACCTAATATTATAAACGCGAAAGTTTGTGAGAGATTTGTATGAATGGATGTATGTTTGTTACTCTTTTACGCTTCTACAGAACGGATTTGGATAAAATTTGGTACACATAGTTTATAACCTGGATTAACATATAGGATAGTTTTTATCCGGATTTTATCTTCCCGTGGGATAATTTTCGAGTCGTAGCGGGCGAAGCCGCTGGCAACACCTAGTCCTCACATAATCTCGGGCATCGAATACACGTATCCTAGAAGTGGTTAATCTACTTACTGAACATTGGCATGAAGTAGCGTAAAACTGCCCACCGGCACATCCAGTTAGGCTAGGAACACCTGTTTTATTTTATACCAGAACCCTTTTGTAGCATGACTAACAGGATGGTTACTAGCTCCTGGGTGGGTGTGGTGCTGTACCCAGGAGCTGGTAAGCTGCCGCTACAGTACAGTAGTGACGTCACTTGTTTGATGTGGTGCTGGCGTGTCTGCAGGATTACGACCCGCTGAACTCGGGCCGCATCGCCCCGCAGCAGTTTCGGCGCGCACTGGACGCACTGGGGCTGGGGGCCGTGCTGTCCCCGCAGGAGGTGCTGTGCGTGGTGCGTCACTATCTCGACCCTAACGACAGTGAGCGCGTCTGCTGGCGCACCTTCGAGGACGATTGCGACCAGGGTCTGTCACGTAGCCGTATACTTTACCGTATTGACTGTCATAACTTCAAATAGATGAATAGCAAACTCCAATCAAAAATTACATTCTTTTTTCAAAGTGGTTCTTCTGTGCAGAAACCATTCCTAATGCATCCAAACTTCCCGTCGGGGCTTCGGATTGTTCGCGAGAGATACCGCGGCCTCGACATAAAGGGATAAGAAGGAACATGGGTGGTTTTTAGTCAGTAGAAGTCTGACACTCCATTTCGCTCTGCCCAAGAGCGGGAGGAGTCATTAGATGATTTCCCACCCCCACAAAAAAAGGTATCAAAACTTCATCTTTCTTCACATGTTTCCACTTGTGAATGCTCTACTGTTTTCGGAATTTAAATTTTTTGTGTCATCTTCTGCACTAAATCTAAGTAATTTTACTACTTAGTAACTGCTGCCACTTATACTCGTAGTTAGCTATACTTTCATTATAAGTACTGCTGTAACTATGATCATAAAAAAGTCTTGGATATACGTGCCAATTTTGATGAGCTGATGAACTAAAAATATTGTTTTCCAGTCTTTCATTGGTAAAATGAGGCATGTGGCGGTTTTTCCCCAGTGTTCACGATCAAGGAGTTAGAGAAGCACCCGCACGCGCAGGCGGGCGCGGCGCGCTCGGCAGTGCTGGCGCTGCCGGCGCCGGGCGCGGCTGCCGAGCGCGGCGAGAGCGAGGCGCAGCTGGACGCGGCGCAGGCCGCACTGCTGCGCGTGCGCGCCGCCTGCTCGGAGCGCGCCATCGACTTGCGCCCCGCCTTCGGGGACCACGACGAGTAAGTGCGCTAGGCTTTATTGCTCATATACTTATACGCCGTCTAAGTTTCAAGATAGTTGGAATGTATTAAATGCAAAAATGAAACAACTTCTGTAATGTTACCACGAGGACATTGGCGTCTTCTCTCCTCTGTGGGAGAGAGACCCAGAGCCGCCACGCAACCGCGCCGACCCCATGCGAATCGGTGAATATCGGTTCTATGTTCTCCTTCAGCGTTTGGGAGCAGGCAGCAGTGGTGGTTTGTTGGTGAAAATAAATTACACAAACTATTGTGTTTGCGATCGAACATTCGAACCGACGGACGACCAAAAGGGTCGGGTACGACCGAAGTTGTACTATCCACATTGATCTCGTTTTATGAATCTCGACAGTCATCAATCTGCATTATTACTAACTAGCTGTTGCCACCGGCTTCACCCTCTACAACTCGAAAATCATCCCACGGGAAAATAAAATCGAGACATAAACTATCCTATGTGTTAATTCAGGTTATAAACTATCTGTGTACTAAATTTTATCCAAATTCGTTTAGTAGTTTTTACGTGAAGGAATAACAAACATACACACTCACACACCCACAACCTTTCGCCTTTATGATATTAGTGTGATGTCTTGGAACAACGAAGGTGCAGTAATTCACCTTATATTGAAGTTTTACATGAGGAAAGATCGTGTACTCGTGCAGACATAACAACGGGCACGTGTCGCGCTCAGCGGTGCGGCGCGTGCTGGCGCGGCTGGGCGTGCTGCCGAGCGCGGCGCAGGTGCGGGCGCTGGAGGCGCGCTATCTGGACGACTGCGGGTTCAGCTACGTGCGCTTGCTTGACGAGGTGAGCTGCTTCGTCAAACATCTCCACTACTGGACATGAACCTCCTCGGGGCCTATCAACAGCAGCGCCCTCCTGCTGTGGTTGTAACCAATAACCAATGATACGGTTAACGATACTTTTGCATAGTCACCAGTCAATGTACTACTGGGTCACACAGCCATTCTAAATTTACAGCACAACACAACATAACATAACATCACGCCTGTAATTCCCGAAGGGTTAGGCAGAGGTGTACCACGTTCGTTATAGGTACTAAGTGTAATTTTTATCTTTTACCATAATATTATTTCGTTGTTAGTTGGAGGAGCGGCCGGTTGAGAGCGCGGTGGTGGCAGGCCCGTCAGCCGCCCCGCACGGAGCCCCTGCCTCCGTTCAGCAGCAGCTTCAGACCGACATCGTGCAGATACTCGCCAAGATCAAGGGCAAGGTTGACGACGTCTTATGATTCTTACGTGAAAAGATGGATGGTCTGTGTGAGGAATGATATGAATGAGAAAGGAGTAAATGCACCGTGACGTCTAACAGGAAGAATTAAAAAAGAAAACGTGTTGCGACGACACCAAATAGAATAGTATAAGGGCAAGAAAGAAGACAATCATGATGATGATGACGTAACTAACAGCACGACTAAGTATACGGCAACACTCATGCATATATAACCCACACCGATTTTGTCAGCCGATGGTGGACGGAACTACTCGGACGTGCTTAGGTATAAAATGGGACAAGCCCGCCACACTATTCCCAAACCACTGTAACTTCTGTAAGCCAGAATCAACAGTGGCGACCACAAGAAGAGCGCCGAGACAATGAAGCTTGACGAAGTCTCAGAGAAACGATTTAACTGTCTTGGATCCCGCAACGAAATAATAATAATAATAATAATATTCCACAACTATCACACAACGCCATCTAGTCCCAAGCTAAGCAGAGCTTGTGTTATGGGTACTAGACAACTGATAAACATACTTATATATTTCTAAATACATACATATTATAGATAAATTACACCCAGACACAGAACAAATGATCGTGCTCATCACACAAACATTTGTCCTGGGTGGGAATCGAACCCACGACCTCCGGCATAGCAGTTAGGGTCACTAACCACTAGACCAACAGGCCAGTCATGAAATGAAATGAAATGATTCAGAAAAGAATAGCAGAGGAGTAGGAAAAACATAATTTTCACTTCCCTCCATATCAGCAGAAGACAGAACAGAACAAGGCCAACAGGCACACAGGGACGTATACAACTGGGATAAGCCCAGTTGCCTGGCACCACGGATATTATTTGTCATTAATTTTACTTTGTCCTAAGTTGTGAGCTGTTATATTTGATTCCAATAATAGGTATGACAAAAATGCTTGAACGCACGGAAATTTGTTCTAGTTTCTACAAGGTCCGTATAGTAAATAACTCCGGATGTAACCTGTACACTATCCAACATAATATTACGTTCATTCTGCCATTCTGTTATTTCTGCTATGTCATCGAAGGTCTTCGGACGATGGCGATTGTAGTAGTGTACGCGCTCCCTTTTCTTTACTTACGTTTGATTTGGTCGCCCGAGTGTGGCCGAAAGCGGTAAAGATGACGACTTATATCGGCTTAGGTGTTCGCAAGCAGTTAGGACTGTTCTGGTCTAATGGTTACAAGCTCTTCTACTGTAAGTCTCCTGACAACTAGTCATTTAAAAGCAACAGGTCCTGCGGCGTTGGAATTATTGGGATAGCAGATCGAAATCTAAAATTTTGCTAATGAGACTTTTTAAAAATTTTTATTTACATCTAAACTAATATTAAGAGGAAAGATTTGTATTACCTATTGTTTCTTTGTCTGTATGTTTGTAATGAATAAGCTCAAAAACTACTGTGCCGATTTCAATATTTCTTTCACCGCGTGACGTCGGCTAGTGTGTTATATGAATAGTCCTCCTTATTATGCCCCTCAAGATAAAAGGAAAGAGATACAAGTCTGTGACTAGACCTGTGGTACTGTATGTATCGGAATACTGGGTTGTAAAAAGATGGATGAAAAACGATTGCATGTAGTTAGATGAGAATGTTGAGATGGATGTGAGGAGTAAGAAATTAGAGTGTAATTTGAAAGTCTGTTACAGAAAATGGAAAGAAAGTCGTCTTGTCTTGGTATAGACATGGCTGTAATGAGAGGCAAGAATGACTAAGACAGCGATGGATATAAATGTTGATGGATGGAGAGGGAGAGGAAGGCCAAAGATAAGATAGATGGATTGTGTGAGGAATTATATAAAAGAGAAAGGAGAAAATGATGCCATGACGTCTAACAGAGGAGATTGTGAGAAGAATAATTTTACGACGACCCGATGAATAGTCCTCCTTCATCTTAGCGGAGACTAGCCAAGGACCAGACAAATCAACAGACACAACATCCCTACTGACCGTGCTGTATTATGTTGCGAGTTCAGATGGTGCGCGAAGGTGTGAGGCCTCGCGAGTTCCTGAAGCAGTTCGACCCGCGCAACGAGCTGGTGATACCACGCGCAGACTTCTACCGCGGTCTCGCCACCTCCGGCCTCTCACTCACGCCCATCGAGATGGACACGCTCATGGAAGTGTGAGTCTACCTACATAACAAATAGCCCCAGGATTTGACATAGTAGAAGAAGCAAGGTAGACCAATGAGCTGGTGAAGGTCGGAAAAATCTGCTTGATGCCTTGACGTAATTAATATTAACGCTGCTTAGTTAGTGCAATGCACTTATTTTTTTTTTTTATTAGCCTGCTCTGTCCCACTCCAGGGCAAAGGCCTCCCTCCACTCTTTCCACTTCTCTCGAACCCGCGCGTCCTCCTTCCAGTTTTGATGGAACCGATCCAGTTCATCCCGCCATCTCCTTCGTGGCCTGCCACGACCCCGTCTCACTGTGTCAGGGCACCAGTTTCCTGCTATTTTGGCCCACAGATTTTCCGGCATGCGGCAGACATGTCCTGCCCAGTCCCATTTGAGTTGAGCAGCCTTTTGGGCCACGTCAGCTATTTTTGTTTTGGAACGCAGCACTGTGTTTTGAACACGATCCGTTAATTTAACACCTAGTATACTGCGCTCCATTGCTCGTTGGCAAACCTTGAGTTTGGACTTCTGGATGTTTGTCAAAGACCAAGTCTGTGCACCATAGGTTAAGACGGGAAGAATACACATGTCCATAAGTTTCCTTTTCAGAGTTATAGGCAACTGACCTTTAAACAGCTCTTTCATGGACCAGTAGCTCTTCCAGGCGTTTTCAGTTCGTCTTGCGACTTCTTTGTCTTGCCTAGCCTGGAAAGAGACTACTTGGCCCAAGTACAGGTATTCCTGGACATGTTGTATTGTTTCCCCGTCTGCTTTTATTATGTTAGGTGTTCCGTTGGACATAACTTTGGTCTTCGACATATTTATTTATTTATTTATTAAAACTTTATGCACAAGTAATGAAACCGTACAAAGGCGGACTTAATGCCTTGGGCATTTGCTACCAGTCTACCTTAGGGTGATATTATCTTCAGCATATTCATCTTCAGTCCAACCTCAAGGCTTGTATCGCTTAGGTCTTGAAGCATAAGCTGAAGTTCTGTGGCTGAAGGAGAAAAGAGAACAATGTCGTCGGCGAAACGTAGATTTGATAATCTCGTCTCGCCGAGAACAATGCCTCTTTCCCTCCAATTGGCTGCCAACTTCCTGAATATTTCTTCGAGAGTACTGGTGAACAGTTTAGGATTGATGAAATTTTGGACCTGTAGTTTCTAATTTTATTTAATTTTATTTTATTTTATATTTTTTTTTTATTTTATTATTTTATTTTAAAATGCACTTATTACATCATATTTAATCATTATATTGAATCTGGTTCTTATAACGGCTGGAAGAAACTTGAACTTCCTGGAACATCTCGGATTCACGACAAAATAAACGAGTATGTTGTTTGGAAGTTTGTTCCGCTATAACTTGGTCTCTACCTACAACACTCGAAGTGACACTGATTTCTAACATTTTGACGTTCAAAAAGTGATGAGTGAAGTGATGCTTTTGAATTCTGCTTCTTTAGTCCGCTAGTAGTGCTACCAGTGGACAAGCGTTACCAGGTTGAGCAGAGCCGTATTGATTTTTTTCTTTCCAGACTTACTGAGTACTAGCTTGAACTACTTAGGTACTTGTACTAGATAGACCTTATACAGCATGTCCCCGTCGGGGCTGCG
The DNA here is from genome assembly GCA_932274075.1 of Diarsia rubi. NCBI lineage: Eukaryota > Metazoa > Arthropoda > Insecta > Lepidoptera > Noctuidae > Diarsia > Diarsia rubi. The sequence continues at coordinate 504,970 of OW026420.1, read as the reverse complement.
GGTTGTTCACAAGTTACCGCGGCCTCGACATAAAGAGCTAAGAAGGAACATGGGTAGTTTTTAGTCAGTAGAAGTCTGACGCTCCCTTTCGTTCTGTCCAAGAGCGGGAGGGGTTATTTGATGATTTGATTGGTCCTTTATTAAAAGTTGTTCATAATGATGAGTACAAAGTAATTTCGAGTATGAATTGATAGACTTTATATTATGGGACTTGAACATGATTGGCAAAAATGTATCTACTATGGTAATGGCATCATAGACGCGATGCTATGTGGGTTGTGATGTCGTGCAGTTTCTGCGCGCCGGCGCGGCGGCGGTGCGTGGAGTACGAGCGGTTCTGCCGCGCGGTGGGCGAGGCGCTGGTGCAGCCCGGGCTGGAGCGCGCGCCCCTGCTGTGTCCCGTGCCGCACGTACCCACCATCGACTCGCCGCTCAACTTCCTCAACTTCGAGGAGCGCCATATCGTCTCCGGCGCGCTCAAGAAGCTCTCCAAGTTCCCTGACCAACTCTCCAATATCATGGAGGTGTTTGAGGTGAGACGATGCTTTTGGATTGCAATAGAACCTTATTCATTACTGTTCAGTGATTGGTCTGTAGTCTGGTGGTCACAATTGGGATGTTTACAGACTAAAAAATGTGATTCTAATTAGTCCGTCTGTTAGATTATCGAAAAATATTGGATACGTATTTTTTGTTTTAACAAATCAATAAAAAATTACGAAGATAAAACGCGTCAAAGATTTGAGTGGGGATTTGTGACGTCACTTTTTTTTTTGTTAACTGCCATATTGGTACTGGACAAAGTATTATTGGGTTTTACCATTGCATAGCTGAATAGCAACCCGGAGTATGGTTTTGTCACCTATTCCTGAACCTCACAGATTTGTGGTGAAATGTCATGTAAGTAATTAGTAAGTAAAAGATAACATATGGAACTTGTAAGTCTCATTATAAGTAAATCTGGTATATTATTTGGAAAATAATAATAATAATAATAATCATAATTTAAATGTTTTTCTATATTATTTTGTATGGGAATATTTAAAAATATAATTTATATGTATGAAGTTAAATAAAGGAATAATAATAATATTCCACAACTATCACACAACGCCATCTAGTCCCAAGCTAAGCAGAGCTTGTGTTATGGGTACTAGACAACTGATAAACATACTTATATATTTCTAAATACATACATAAGTATTATAGATAAATCACACCCAGACACAGAACAAATGATCGTGCTCATCACACAAACATTTGTCCTGGGTGGGAATCGAACCCACGACCTCCGGCATAGCAGTTAGGGTCACTAACCACTAGACCAACAGGCCAGTCAAAAAAATAATGCAATGTTAACTTATTTATGTAGAGTAACGAACCGGTTGACAAGTGTGTACTGTGTGCAGGACATGGACAGGGAGAAGTGCGGCACCATCCCGCGTGTGTCGGTGGAGCGCGCGTTGTGCCAGCGCAACCTGCTGGCGCTGGTGTCCGCTCGCGAGCGCGACCTCGTCTACAAGTGCTTCGGCTACACGCGCGGCTGCGGCGAGGAGGTATATACAGGCACAGTGTTCCCTGGCAAATACTTTGGGTCACACAGGCCCGTTGCCAGGAGTTTGGAGGGGTTACCGTGAATAAAAGATAGCATGGCCACCGCATGCCGTTTTTAACCGACTTCTAAACAAAAGGAGGAGGTTCTCAATTCGGATGTTTATATACATATATCTTTTTTTATGTTTGTTCCGGCACCTCCGTAGCTTGCTTGCTAACCGATTTGAAAAATTATTTTTTATTGGAAAGGGTTTTTGTCCTAAATGGTCTCATATTTTTTTTTTATCGAAATCGGACAAGCGGTTTTTAAAAAATCAACAAAACTCAACAAAAAAACTACATTGTCTATGATCTTTTTTGTTTCCGTCGTTTACGAACCGATTTGGTAAAATTCTTCTTTTATTCGAAAGCCTATGCCTTCCTATTGGTCTCATAGTCACCAGGTCGGGATCAGATGATGGAATCTTGGCTAAATTAAGAGAACTCAGAAAAATGTACAGTGATTTTGGTATTTTCTCTCTAACATACATGATAAGAACATTAAAAAAAAAGGTTACATAAGAACCATTCTACCATCAGATCAGCTTCTGATGGTAGAATGGTTCTTATGTAACCTGAACAAAAAATTGTTTCTGAAGGCGGTGGCAAAAAAAAATAATCAAACAAACAAAAGTCACCGACTTCAGAAACAATTTTTTTTCTAAGTTTATTTTTCACTTTTTTGTATGTTATTTCTTGTCGAAGTCGGTTTTATTTTTTGTTAAAATGTTTTTTCAAGTTTAATAATGAAGAGAACACAAGCAAGCAAAGCGAACTCGGCCTCGTATAGGATAGGTACATTAATGAGGTTACACGGAAACAGGTTAAAAGGACTTAGTCGTTCACCAACATGAAAAGTATTTAGTTTATTTAAATGATGAATCAGTTCAAAAACGATCCGAATGATCACTATCGTGCTATCGTGTCGTCCAGGGGATTAACAATAAAAGTAACTCAAAAGGGCAAGATGCAGTTACGAGAGAAGCGAGCTCGAATATTGTAGCAAAAGGCAAAAGCCTCGGAAAAGTTTTTCTTTTCTTGTCATGGACACACACACACACACAGGACTGGTAAGTGAGACCCAGCTCAAGGGTGCCCATGTGACCAGGCGCGGCGTAACTACGTTACTACTGAGAGGTGCTTTCCTAACTCAAAACATGCTGAGCAGACTTATAAACTTTTAATCTAGGACTAGGTCTCAAGGTGGCACTGAAATAAAACACCTAACATTCATCAAATACCAAGTATAAACTTACATAAAAGGTACTTATTAGGGTCCATATATAAATCGTTTATTTGTATTTCTGCACAGGTGAACTACCGCGCACTCGTCAATGCGTTGTCGATACTGTACGCCACGGCGAGCGCACAGCCGTGCTGACGCCTGTGGAGCCCCCGTACTCTGGAGCCCTGCCGCACTCGCGGGTGGCTCGGTCACCTCGCTGTCATGTGCAACTAATTGTCTGTTCCAACCTCTTCATAATCAAAATCGTGTTCAATGAATGTAAATAAAGAATACGAATTTAATTAATCAACATTTTATTCGATGTATTTTTTTTTGCCAAACTTTAGAATTCCAAATAAAATGAAATTAATTAAACTGAATATATAACAACTCGCCGCCAAAATACTGTTTATGTTTTATCATTGTGAACAAAAACAATTCAAAGCTGTACACGATATCATATTAACTCTATTTGCGAATCCAATTCGGTACCCAAGTGACAGTGTTTGTAATTGTAGTATCAGTAGCAACTTCTGTTGTAGTAGCATCCGTAATTGTAGTTTCGTCGGTCTGTGGGCGCGGGGGCCGCGATGGTCGCGGGGGACGCGGGGCGCAGTCCACGTTAGTGGGTAAGTGGGCCAGTCGCACACCTGCAGCTGCGGGTTGAAGTGCAGGCCTGCGGGGCACTTGCGGCAGGCGGGGCGCGCGCCCTCGCTGCTGCAGTAGAAGAACAGGTTACAGTCGTGGCCGTGCGGCGCGAGGGTGTCGGTGTTGTGGAGGCGCGCGCACGCCCGGCGGCCTTCAGCACGGTCGGCGCAGCCCCGCGGGGGCCGCTGCCGGCGACCTGCCTCGCCCACCCTGGAATACATAGGTACTTACATCAAAAATTGAGATTTTGTGTCTTGTTTTGTATGTCACTGAACTATTGTCAGTAATTTTACAAGGGAGAGGAGAGGTCATCGTAAGAGGTCTACGATGAAAGGTTCAGAACGTGTTGCACCCTGTGAGACACATGATCCGACACACTATCCATACAGGCTGTTCTACGTTCAACCACGTATAATAATATAATATGCACTGCTAGACTTCTCATGATCTATTGTTATACGAGAGTTTATACACCAGTGGCAATCACCTCTAGTAACATTTAACATGGTTGGTGTTACAATGCGAGCCTAGAAAATCGTAATTAAATCTGTCCCGAATGTTTAATTTATCACTGAAATCACTTTACTGTATCTACAACTATAGTTACTACTGCAAAAGTCTTCTAATACAGGATAGAAAGGAACTCCACGACTGTGATGTAATGTCATTATTTTATGTCCGTTCCATCATGTTCGAAATGCCCTTGCAATAATAGTAGATTATGCACCGAGGGGCTAAAGTTGTGTCTTATGTCACGGGCGTCATATTGAATCTCGAGCGCAATGAAGGATTCGGAATTTAACTCCCGAGCGCAGGGAGGGAGTTAAGAGTTTAACTCACGAGCGAAGCGAGGGAGTTAAGAGTTTAACTCACGAGCGAAGCGAGGGAGTTAATACAAGAATCCTGAATGCTGCGAGGGATTTAAGCTAGCCCAAGGCAAAGACACATTTAGCCCAGAGGAGGATACTCTACTTTTTACACCTATTGTAAGAAAATAATAGCCATAGTACTAAAAACAAAGTATTTATTAAATAAACAAACAGTAAGAATAACATATTTAGAACTCACTTTCATCACTCGACATTCTATAATACTTTATTTATTTATTCACAAAATCCACAGCAATCTTAGCGCAGTTTACTTAAAATAAATTAACTAATGTTACAGCCAATTACTCGGCGCGGTACGGTATTTGTTATTATTAATGCCAGTTTGAATGTTATTCCATTCCTTTTAAAAAATGGTTCGTAGTTATCTTATTATACTTACAATATTATGTCTTCCAAAACATGGCAACGATATGCAGAAGCAGTCGTTATGATTTTGTAGAAAATCGAGAATATCATCCACGCGTAGTAAGGGTATCGAGAATGGCTTTCCTCTTACTGGCGCCAAAGGGTGTTTGATAATACTATACTGCCAATTTAGCTGAGCATGTGAGATTCCAAATTCAAATGCCGCGACCTGCCGCGACCTGCGCAGTGCGTGATGCATTTAGCTTCAAGTATAAAACAGATTGGATATCACCCAGCGTATCACAGAACGCATCAATGTTCTCCCAACTAGGCCACAACCATCGACATCAAGGGATGAGTCAACTCAGCTGATTGTGTATTCAGAAAATTCGAACGAGGGACCCTCAAACCTTGAACAACGTTTTGTATCTCCTACGTTTACCCCACAGATTACACAATGTTCGTCTTCACAGAGGACTCAAACTCAACGGAGACACGGTTTCTACCAACTCTCTTAACTCCAATTATATTTGCAATGTTATTATTTGATAAAAAAAAAAACGGCCAAACGAAACTGGGTGCAGGGTAGTGCCAGCATTTGGATTACTTTCCTGACGAGAAACATGTATAATATATGGACCTTTATCTAATACCGAGTAACGCAGGCGACCTACTTGAGATCGTGATTGTTTAGTGGGATAGATGGGAGAATCATCCAAAATGCTTGGACGTTTACGTGAACTTGACTAGGATGAAGGAGATTGCTTGTCTACATTTAAACGGATGGAAGAGGAAGAGGAACTTGAAGAAGAAGAGGAACTTGAAGAAGAAGAGGAAAAGTTTAATGAGGGGGAATTCAGAATGTCAGGAGGATCAGGTTTTTTTTTATCCATTATGGCAGAAAATAGGTGCCGAAAGTACTTATGTGGTACTTATGTGTTATAAAGTGAAAATATTATGCAGGAATATATACAGAATATACTTAGATGCATAAAATAAATATGTAGAACACAAAACCAAGACGCAATAGGCACATTATCAGAAAAAAACCGTTAAATTCTAAACACACGTGTTAACCATAGACACACTCTTGCTAGTCCCAGAATTTAAGGTGGAAGCTCACATCTGGCCCGCGAAATTCTAATTTTCTTACGTTTTTGGCAATTTGCAGGCCAGTGCTTGGTTGTATGTTTATGAAAATTTGATTTGCGACTGTAAGACGTATGAAGTTACCGAATTATAACCATCAAAATTATCAATACAACCCTCCAAGTTCATTTTCATGTCAAGATTGGTTTTTGCATGTAAAAGTCATTCTTTAGTAATTTAGTCGTCGTTCTTTAGTAGTTAGTAATTTTGATGGTTATAATTCGGTAACTTCATACGTCTTACAGTCGCAAATCAAATTTTCATAAACATACAACCAAGCACTGGCCTGCAAATTGCCAGAAACGTAAGAAAATTAGAATTTCGCGGGCCAGATGTGAGCTTCCACCTTAAGCTGATCAAGTCCCGTTGACATCCAACGTGTGTTCTTATTTAAAACAAAATCTATCGGTATTTATGATTTGGAATCATGTAGTAGGTAAGTCGACGAGACTCCTTTCTTCAGGTCGTAGAGTGAAACTGCCCACACGGGATATAAGCCCTTATTTTATAGTAGTATAGTAGTTTTAGAGATGAAAGCTAAGTGTATAGGGTGGCGGCACACCGGTTTATCCGCGGGGCTTGAAGGTCGGAGAAATAAGTGACACACAGGGGTGCTACCTGGAGCTTTATCGGAGTTGACAATTACCTACTGTGACAATTTTTTGCAATATTCTGACAAATAAATTCATTTTTAATACTGATGCCTATTATTGTTGTAATAATTTCGTAAGTTTAAAAAAAAAACAACTGACCTACTATTTATACCACGAAAGTTATTATACTCGTAAGATAGCTTGATCTCTGCGACATAATATGTCAATTTGACATTCCTAGGGCTGCCAGGATATCAAAAATTGTCGATAAAAAGTTTCGTACTATTATTGATGCTCATGTAACATATAATTGGGTTTAATTTAATTACAAATTTTCATTTTTTGAGTTTATGGCCTAGTGACACGGCCTTTGAGCCAAACGCGGCGTGTCTTCACCCGAAACCCAAGGATGGGATGTTGGCGGATGGAATGTTACATGAGTAGTTAAGAAATTGGATTTTATTTATTCACTATTATTTTAGATCAAGTATGTACAAATGTAAATAATGTTATGATATTAAAATATACAATAAAATTAAAAGAAAAATTCATTTTAATTTTAGTTTTATTTAAAAAATCTCGATAGGTCTGTGGTTGCGATGAATCATCGCCCATCACTAATTAGGTCGGCATGCCCATAAAGTATGACATTGACAGGTACTGTCTGCAGTACTATGAAATTCAGTACTTCATAGGCGTGAATTTACTGACAGCTGTCGCAGAGATCAAGCTATCTTTTGGAGTATATTGTTCAAGAATTGTGTGCACACCTGTATCAATGCAATAATGGTAGGTACAACACTGGAAATTTAAGAACGACGATATCTGTATAAACTGCAACTGCACGGCCGCTTATTTGTAACCATTTAAACCTGGGGGCCAATTCTCGATTTTCGCTATTTATCTCGAGTTCGAGATCGTAAGTCTATCTCTATGTCTATTAAAAATATCTCTATCTCTACCAAAAAATGTCGAATTATATAGGTAAGCAGAATTCCGTATTCTCAGTCAAAATAGAAATAAATGTCACGAAAATGTCGAGTCGAGTGAAGATAATGTTACCATTATGAAGAATCGCACGTTCTGTTTTAGGTAGCTATGAGTTAATGAATGATTTTGTTTTAAAACGCTGACTAAACCTAATTATTTAAGTATAAAACGAAACGTTTAGTGTGTTTCAAGATTTTCGTATGCTCTTCGTGAAATAAAGAAAACAAATTGACAGTTGACTGTCTGTCAGTGTCAGAATTTGCGCCTTTTTGCGGTTCCTTCAAAACTTTTGTTTACACGTACTGTTTACATCATTATTGGGTGCTGTTTTACATTTTAAATGTTTTATTTTAACATGGAAGGGAAAAAATACCCCAGTTCACCACAAAAACATTTACTGATTCAACACGTTGAAGCAGACCCGGAATTGAGGGGAGGTAAATTCTCCTCCAGTTTTTCTAGAAAGGAAGCAGAGAAGATGGCAAGCCATCGCTCAACAATTGAATGCTGTGGCCGGAGCCAACAATCTTAGGATGGTTGGCGCAAAGTAAGTAGGTACAATGGTTACCGATGCACTTATCTACCTTTCTGTGACTCAACCGTTTTTATACTTCATCGTTCGTTGTTTTCATTACTTACAATCACCGCAATGTTTTCCAATTCTCTACTTCTCAGTCATTTAGGTATTTATCTTTGTATCTAACATAATAATTTGGCCAGTTGCTCGCCACTTTCGAACAACTCCCAGATAAAAATGCTAATAAACTCGTCCATCTTTCAGTGGTTTCAAGTCCAATCGTGGGTAAACAATCAAATCAAAGAGTATAAATCGAATTTCCAGTAAGTATGAGATGCCAAGCCGTATTTTATTTAAAAATTAAAGAAAAGAAAACAGTGTACAGAATTCACTCAGAAATGACGTATCTCTACAATCGACATGACATCTCTACTGCTCAGAAGCACTCGACATGAACTCTAACGTTAGCTTTCGACAAAAATGTCGAATTCGACATCCCCAGAATAGCAACTTTTAAAATTTGTCGAAAAAATGACGTCATTAGAAATTTTTGTCGAGTTCGACACCATCTCTAAAATCGAGAATTGGCCCCCGGGTCGATTTATCTGTAGGGCGGTTGTTCTGGTATTTTTATTATATCTCTTTAATTATTTAGTGTAATGAGCTGCAATTTAACATGCGAATAGTTGGATTAATACACTATGTAGGTATCACTTATATGAAACTCCGCAAGACGTTGTAGACCCTTACAAGATACAACGTTCTAACGTTCGTACGTTCGAACGTTTTAAGTTTGGCTCTAGAGTTCCTATTTTAAGTACCTACTTGGATCTAATAACCTTATTTTACTTTGGCGTGTATATCTTCTGAACGGTACGTTTTATTTAAAAATTCTTTTTCCCAAACATTACACTCAAATTCAAAGCAACGTGCGTAAAATATTACAACTCTGCACTAAACCGTTTTATATGATTTTCATGAAATAGCCAAACGTCAGCGCAGCGGAAACTTGATTATCTTCGCTGTTTTACGGCACACATTTATCATTTAAACATACACATTTACCCCTGGTTACACACTAAAGATTGAATGTATTTTTTTTCTTGTACGTCCATAGGAAAAAAAAAGTGCAGCTAGGATGACGTAGTTCCAGCGGAAACACTTTTTATTGAATAACTCCTCAATGGTTGGCTGCACAAATGTGTACCTAACATACACATTTACACGACGTCATACACTAAACATCTGCAAAACTGAAAATAAAAAAATCGACATTTTTCCGCTGCGACTACGCACACAGATAGTGAGGCAACGTTTTGAAAAAAAAAAAAACTGGCCGGGAGGTAGTACGCATAAGAGGTCCCTATGTTTTGTACCCCTCTGTGCAAATGCGGGTTGATAATGAACGATTTTCTGGGTGGTTCAGGGCCCTGAGTCTGCTAGCGGTAAAACGGGGTGAATGGGGATGCAGGGGTGAATCGGAACGAAACTTTAAATGGATTTTAACATTTAAATAATATAGTTTGTTGCCAGAAAAGATTGTAATGTGTTTACTGTTTTTTAATTAAAGATCAAGGTGTCCTTGTTAGCAACAAACTATATTTTTTTTAAGTTCAAATCCATTTTAAAGTTTCGTCCCGATTCGCCCCTGCATCCCCATTCACCCCGTTTTACTAGTGTCAGAATGATCTTTCACTGATCTCCTAATTGTTGATTTTAACAAGTTTGGTGTTGTCAAAATCAACAATTATGATATCAATGATAGACCATTCTGACACTATTGAATAGCATACTCGGGGCCCAGTTTTCTAGTACTTTGGTATAGTGGCAACAGAAAAGTGCCAGTTTAGAGTGACTTACGAACACTCGGTAGGTACGTACTTAAGTGCGAAACAAATAGTTATCCGGGTTCAACTAAACCTAGCTTTAGCCATAGCTAGATCAAAGTATCGTCATTAGTTGGAAAATTATTTTTAGATATTCTATAATAATTATTATGCCCAAATAGCTTGGCCTCTTGGTGAGACCTTTCTCATTAGGCCCATTAGAAGAGTCCAGAGTGACAGGACAGCAGCCGCATCAAACGCTATATCTTGGAAGGTAATTTGAAAGCAACTTTTATTGGCAGTGAATAAATAATGTACCTACATCCTATGTTATAAATAGTTTTAATTCGCTTATATTAATTATCACCTTGATATAAGTTTACGTGGTTTGGCAACTGGCAGTTTTTTAGAATAGGACAATAAAACTAATCCCAGGCAAGTAGCATACACCTATTTGATGGTAATGTATATTACTAAGACACAAAAAAAATCATTACAAATACTTCTAAAAATATCAACATTCAGATGTTTACAACACACAATGTACTGATGTACTGCTCACACGCGAGAGGGCGTGCACACAGTGGATGATACGCTCAGTGACATAAACACAGACAAAAAGTCAATATTTTATTTACACATTTGTTTTATTGACATACACAACTTGGTATATCTTCAATTTGTTCATGACCGATTACTTAGTCTAAAAATTTAATTTCATCCCTAATCAATGGAAGAAACCTCTAATTTGTAAAAAATACATGATTCTGATTGCTCGATCCTTTACCAAATTAAAGTACAAAACTACATTTTATCTGCGATGAGATCCAGATCAAATAACTGACTGTGACAGATGAGGGCGACTCTACTAACGTTCACACGACACAGCCGCGCGTCTCCGCGCACTCATTCAAACGCGACACATCACAACACGACTCGCCGGCGTACAGGGACAATGTTACAAATTTATAAGCTCTGTAATTATCTTTACTCATTACTTCTAGTGTTCAGTACGTAAGGTAAAATTTCGAGACAAATGTCATAATCGAATCTAATCAATCTGCAATAATACTCAGTGAATCTATAATCCATACTATATTATAATAAATTTACGCTAGAGCCGTACGAACGCGGCTATATCGCAACTGACAACTGTTTTTACCCTTAAAAAATCTTCTTAAAATGTTATCAATTACTTCCTTAAATTAATTATGTGGAATGAAATGACGTGCCCCCAGCGCGGCGAGGCGAGAAGCGCAGGGGACACTCATGACCGGTGACTTAACCTGCGGACAACAAGCTACGTTTTATAAAGGCTGCACCTCACTTCAAACTAGCACATTACAATTGCTACAACTAGACAATAAAATTAAACATATCAGAAGAAAACTGATTATTAAGGGCTCGCCTAGATAGCATTCGACGAATGTGATCAGAGGAAAATGCATTTTACATGATCAGCTCGCGCGTAAAGTCCAAGACTGCTCACCTCACTATTGGACTGAGATGACTATCGGCAGGTACAGTTAATAGGGCTGGTGCCTCTGGTTGGTGCGACCGCCGCCTCCGCCGCCGCCGCCACCTCGCTGCTTGCCACCTTGGTACCCGGCTGTAACGTCACCTGTTTGTAACGCTAAACTCTATTTATTTGGTTCGAGATTATTTGTCAAGCTGTTGGGTGGGGAAAAATATTATATTATCACTATTAAATAAAACCTTCCATGCATGACACTCACGCGAGTGCTTTATTAAGAAAGATAAATTAGTCAAAATACACAAATGCTAGCTTATATGCAAGACACGAGAGGCGCCTCGGACGCACGACAGGACAGGTCCCTTTTTTAGAAAAAACGTGGTGTTATAAATTAAGAGCGGATGCACCCCTGAATAGCCAATCGATTATACTAAGAGCCTGTTTCAGAGGCCGAAAATATATATGCCATCTATCATTAGGAAGAATTTACAAATGACCTAAAAGAGAAGTTAATCGATACATATCGGGAGATGGTGAAACAGGCCATAAACGTTAACAGGTTAATTTAGCCAGTGACGAAAACGGTTAATTTTGTCCACAGTTTTATTGGAATATTCGAATGTTCTTAGAAAGCAAAAGATAGCAGGTTAAGTGTCATGCGTCCCCCGGCCTCACGACACACGGTCACACTACACTACAGCGCGCCCGCCCGGCCGCCCGGCCGCCCGTCCAGCCGAACGGCCGCACGCGCGAGCTCATCATGCCTCCTCCAAGCTGTTGCCGACTACATGTTTCAAATCGTGACTGGTCCGGGCTACATACTGGTTTTTTTTTTTAAACCAGTGTGCGAGTTGAATCACATTTCGCGTTCAATTACGACGAGTTACAGTAGGAGAACATGAATGTCAGTCGGTCGAACGACAGCGAAATGTTGGTAAAGCTAGCTTGACGTAAAAGTGTACCCTTCTAGGACCCTTTTGCACTACATAAGTGTGGCCGTAAATTTTTCTGATGATACGACACGCACGTAATGTGAAATTCGAGGTGACAATCCGTGAAATGATGTAGTGCAAAAGCGACCTACGACCTACGGCTCCCTAGCATCTAGCTCGGCAAGAGCATGGAGGCAGTGCAAGGAGAGGCGGAGTGCAGTACCTTTGCCGCGCGGAGTAGCGCGCGCGCCGTACCCGCCCTCGTACCCTCCGTACCCGCCGTAGTCTGCCCGCAACACAAACACATTAGTCCGCCTCCACCGCTCCGCCCGCCGCGCCGCAGTGCGCGCTCGTGGCCGGAACGGTGGACGTCGCGGAGACTGGTCGACGTATACTAATTATGGTACGGGTCGACCGACCGGCCGCCCCGCAGCGGGGACGGCCGGCCGAAGTCGTCCCGTCGGAAGGGTAGCTCGTAAATCGTCTCGTGCTACGTTTGTGGGCCGGGGGAAGAGGGATAACACGTGGGCACTTATACGTAGCGTTTGGAGGGGCCTAGCAGTGTTCAAGATTATCTATCAATGGTCAACCTAACAGATTTACATCTACAACTGGGCACCTTTCAAACTAAGAAACAACGAGTATTTTGTGCGAGTACATTAACGAGACGATTTATGATCTACCTGGGGTGCCCGCAGCACACGAGACCGTGTCTCGACGTGGTGCGAGCGCGTTGTGATTTTGTGAGGCGACGCGTGCACAACCAGTGCTACTTATTTGTTTTTTTGTTTGGGGGAATTTATATCTGAAGTTATACTTATTGTGAATTGTTTGGTTTATTCTGTATTCAATAAAACCTTCAAAGTATAGTCTAATAGTAGAAGAGCTGTATGTATTAATGCAAAATAATTATGCATGCGATTAGTAAAAAAAAATTAAGTGTGAAGTATGAAGCGTGTGGTGTGAGTCAGGGCAGGGAATTGGACTAGGGTTACATATGGAAACACATTGAGAATTTTTGTAACAGTGCTTTATTCAAAAGCTTCATCATATCTTTATCACTTTCACAATGTCTCTCCATATTTACCCCATTTCCCAGATGTAGCATGTGGCGAGAGCGTCGAAAGGTAAATTATTACCAAAAAAAGTAAAACTCGAGCAACATTGCTACATATGTCAAAAGTGGTATTACAAACGAACGCTTATAAACATAAGGCAGGTAACATACATATGTACAGAATATAGTTTATACCCGTTGAAACAATGATAAAGAGCGATAGCCGAATGGGCAACTGCACTACGATCTACGCACGAGAGTACGCGAAGCGGCTTCTCGTGGAAATAAACAAAATATGCAACTTAATATGATTTTAGCAAAGTTATATGAGATGATTAATCCTAGTTTTTCAAAATTTAGACAGAGCTGCGATTATATTCAGATTATACACTGTCGCCTCGACAACATTCACTACACATTATCTCGATAGAACATTAAATATATAGAAAAATAAATATTTTCCTACACACTAAATTAAATACCTAAGCTTCGCGTGATGTCGATCTCCTCGTAAAATAAACGTTCACTATAATGTAAATAGGCATATCTCGAGGACGGAGTCGCGCCTCGCTCGCAACGCTAACCTAGCGCCTTACTCTACTACGTTCACATCGTATCCTAGGATCAGGTAACATCAGTCGAGGTAATGTGTCGGTGAGCGGGCTAGCGGGGGCTCGCCACTATACTAGTACTGCTTGCCGCGTTTACCGTAATTGGGATATCCGGAGTAATCGTAACCGCCGTAGCCCCCGTAGCCGTCGTATCCGTAGCCGCCATAGCCGTATCCGTCGTAGCCGCCGCCATAGCCTCCCTGTCCGTAGCCGTAGCCGCCGTACCCGCCGTTGCCCCAGGCGCCCTGGCCGCCGTACCCGCCACGCCCGCGCCCGCCGCGCAGCCCGCGCCCGCCGCGGCCCCCGCGCCCTCCCATGCCGCCGGGCCCGTCGGGCTTGGGTGTGGCGCGCTTCACGTCCACCTGCGGGGAACACAACAAATGTAGGGCCATTCATATCGTACCTCATACTTAATGCATCTGTTAGTGCAGCTGTCGAGTTTATACTGACCTCCTTGCCGCCGATCGTCTGCTTAGGTGTCTTGAGCAACTCATTGACAACCTGCTCCGATTCGAATGTTATGAAGCAGAATCCCTTCCTCTGGTTCTTAGTTTTGTCGAAAGGCATCTCGACTTCAATAATCTGCAATCAAAATGATATCTTAGTTGCTAAATTTGGCAAATCACAATAAAATAATGATATTTAAATGTATCAGTGGCCCGGTTTTCTCTTCAGTAATTGTCAAGAAGAAATTATCTCACCAAATCCGGATTTGTCATCACATAAATTCAAATTAATATATTCAAACAAAGCTAAGTGGCAACTTACAGTTCCAAAATTACTGAAGAAGTTTTTGATTTCATCATCTGATATTTCACTGCTGAGTCCACCAACAAATATCTTTCCGTGTCTAGCCTTTGCCTTCTTGGGATCCACTTTCTTGTTGTTGATTGTGTGCTCGCCAGCAGCCATCACTTTGTCTATGGAATCTGGTGCCTTGAACACAATGAAAGCAAATCCTCGTGATCTGCCAGTATTTGGATCAGTCTTGACATTGATACTTTCAATCTCGCCATAAGCACTGAAGTGGTCACGTAATTCCTCTGTGAATAGAAACATAAGAACTATCAGGCTTGAACATATGAATGACGTATTATAATAACCAATATGGAAAATCTCAGAAATGTGGGTATAAGTTTTCTTCAATGCTTAGTCAGAAGCAGAACTGAATAAAGTCATCATGATAAAAGACAAGGTCAACTGGTCCTGCCAGTAACATGTAGTTATTGTAACGACATGCCTCATGTAAATGATAAGGCCGACATATAAATAGCACCACAGGTAGGTACGACAACAGGAAAAATAATAATCAATCTACACTTACTGTCTGTGGTCTCCCAGCTCAGGCCCCCAACAAAAAGTTTTCTGTGGACATTGTAAAGTACAAGATTAAAACATGAAGAAATAGACAATTTAGACTTGTGTCTCGATTTAGAAACTGACTTAAAAATTACAATTTATTGATTAACACTATGCAGTACTTGTTTACAGTACTTTACAGCTACTATTTTTTCAAAACAAACTCCAAGCACTGCAGCAAATCAAATAGACAACCTGTAAGTTACAAAAGTCAAGTCTGGAAATTTACATTATCAATCAGGACAACGAAATATGAAACAAGATGTTACAGTCATATCGCAAGATTTGAAATTGGCAAAGGTGATCCAGGCCCAAAGTTAAGTGGCCGATACAACTAGTCAGTTTGGTCAGTTTTACTTTAGTGTGAGCCCAGCGGATATATACCATGACGTCCTTCGGCGGCAGCTGCGGCGGCGGCGCAGGCTCACACCTGCAGAGAGACACAGCGTTAGTAGCGCCCCAAACTGACCAACGCGCCGCGCCGCGAGGGCGACGACCCCTCACCGACGCACTCGGCGCTACCGATTTAAAATCTTGCAACTACCTACGTACGCTTTACCGCTAGCTTTGGAACCCCGCACAACACCGGCATTCACGAACCACAAATATGCTAACAAAGAACCAAACGAAAAATCGATAACTGAACCGAGCCGGTGTCGGGTGCAAAAGAGACGCGCAATTAAGACGCCATTTTACTTCATGCGGCTCGAAGATAATCTAAATTTTTACAAGCCTGGAAATGTTCTGAAATAAAAACTAAAGCTTCTGGGTCTGAACTTAAATCGTAGAGAATGCACTGTAAAGATGAAAATGTGAAATTTTGAAAAGATCTCAACGATTAAAATAGATTAAGCGTTACGCCGCTAAGGATAATGGCAGAGCGCCGCCATTGTGGCGGGCGCGGATAGAAACTGCAAAAATTACCAAATGCGTCTCCGTGAAAGTCTGAATGATTAAAATATGATTACATTAAGATTAAAGAAGTTATTAACAGCTTGCAAAGTATAAAATAAAACCAACTTTACCTGTCATCATCGCGTCCAGGGGCTTCGGCACTGTTATGTTCTTGTGTATCTCCGCCACCATTTTCTGCATTTCCATTAAGTTGATTATCAGTAACGTCTTGTGCAAAGTTATCGTTATTGGCCATGACTTATGTTTGGGCTAAAATTAATAATAAACTTAAACCTAAGGTCCACAGGCGACCTTTAACTCTGAATGCCAAATGCAGAAGAAAGAAAGGAAATGCGTGATGAGTCGGCGCGAAAGACTCGTTATGTTGGCTACCTGCTAACAGACGCGGTTTTTTTGCAAACAATTCATCCCTTCCACCGTGAACGACCAATCAGAATACAGTAGTGGAAAGAGGTCAATGGCGTCCATCCCGTTAGTGACAAGGACAGCAATACGACTGACGCAAGATAGATAGGGACAAACTATTTTACAATTCATGAACCGATCAATACCTGCTGCCAACATTCAGATAGAACATTTGCCGCGTTTTTTTTTTTATTGATTTTAACTGGTACTAGGCAACGCACAAAGAATGAACAGCTTAGAAAATACATTTTTCGTAATTTAACGATTTATCATTATATTTATTTACATTTGTGGCGTTCAATAATTGTTTTTTTTTCGTAGTTAATAAACCAAGATTACGATTAACTAATATAGACATTTTAGTAAACTTGATTTATCTCTCTTTCTTCGTGTCGTTCTGCGTGTCGGTTTCGGGTTAAATAAAATTTGGCGTTTTAATTTATTTTGTGAACAAACAATTGCAATAAATAACAATAACACACAGGATGAGACAGGACATTAATTCGTTTCATAATGAACTGTACTAAGACACGGTATAATTCTGCAATACATGTAATTGTTTGAAACGTTTATTAAACTTACAGTAGGTAGTATATTTGCCCGTGAACAGTGTTTAGCTAAGAAATTCAGATATATTTCGTTATTCTTGTTCCAAAACCGGGGTACTATAATGTGTTTACTGAGGTGTTTCCTAGTATCAAAAAGAGAATAATTACAGGGCGTCAAAAAATTCGTCCACATCGCTGTCAACAGGAAAAGGGCCCAGAAGGCTGGCAGCATTCCCACGTTGGATGGCAATGCTGATTCTTTGGCCAAAGAATAGGCCAGCCCTCTGGTCACATGAAGAGTCGACCAACCGCTTGGCAATTTCCTTAAATATTATGCGAGCACTCGGACCCCAAAGCCCCAGTGTTTCAACCCCGAACCGCTCAAACACATAACTGACAATTAAGTTGTTGTATTTGCGCCGTTTGAGCTTTTCAGCACCTTCAGCAGCCGCCCCAGCACAACTCACCGTGCTAGGAAGATGGGATGGCGCAAGGGTATCGACGCAAGTTGCGTCCCACACCAAAGACCTACCCAACTTCCATGGCATTATGGTCATACCATCTGGTCTCTTCCCATCGACGCGTGCCAACCTGCCAACCCATTGGGTTCCAAAACAGCAGGCACACCGGCGGTGGCCAGATCACGTCGGATGAGATCATTAATGCTGGCGTGCCGTGCAATCCGACCTGCGTTTACTAGTTAAGTTTATGACTCTGTTCCGATTTTGCACCAAGCACCTGACACCTATCTAAGACTAGGTAATGTTAAAAAATAATCTAGTTCAAGCTCATCAATTCATCATCATCATCCACAGCCTGACTTCACCCATTGCTGGGCAGAGGAAAAATATTGCAGTACATACAGACATTGAAATAAGTAAAATATTAATTTTGAACTCGTTTGGAATGGCTTTATTTGTAACAGTGGAATTTACTTAAAACAATTTTATTCATTTTTTATTATATATTTTACATACGGCAACACTTCTCCAAAATTGACACCCGAACGGTGAGGTAGGCTCTTTTTCTGTTTTCAGTCCTTATTTATCGTGAAAATTACGCCAATTTCTTGATAATTTGTTGCCGATTACGCCACTTTAATGCCTAAATTTTACTGAGGTAAGTGCTATTGAATGAGAATTGATTAGAAAACTAGAGCACCTTAGTATTTTGATAGTCGGCAGACGTATTTCTTTTTAAAGGTTAATGCTCAATATTTCTGTGTTTTAATGATTAAATCCATTTTACGGTATTATCTGTGTACGGAATCTATTATTTTGGTATTTTCTCCGTAATGTAAAAACATTTTGTTACTAAATCTTATTTATGGTAACAAAAGAAGCTGATTGCTAAGGTCGGAGTCGCCATGCGTGGTTTGACACATACGATTTCAATATGAATCCTGTCCATGGCCTGATGAATGTAATAGTGAGTGATTGTTTACATAGCGTATGATGTACTTAGGTATGGCATTCGCGACACTATCTGTCACTTGTTTACTACAGATGCTGATAAAAGCTGCAAGTATTTTATTGTTGTATGCTGTTCAGGTTGCAGCACTAACTCATCGTAAGATTATAATGGGTAAAGCTCACTGAATTCACTGATCACTATCAGACTTTGTTCATTGTTGTTCTCAATGAATTGGTTTACTAGATATGATTGAACCATCAATTTATAAGTGACTGTAATAATCTAATGATCTGTAATATGGTTTAGGTACTGACTAATTTTATAAACATTTGGATTCGTCATAATTTTTATCAATAATTAAACTGACTGATAATGTTGATTTTTTAGTGTTGTTGGTGTCATTGAAAATTCAGTTTATTAAAGCTCCATATCGTAGAGAATTTCTGTTCCGAAGGATTTTAGAAAGATCTTAGGACTACCATAGCTAGATATAATGTACTCTGTATTATTAGCTTATCTTATACTTATTGCTCTTCAGTTCCAAGTATTACCAAGGAGACTGGTTGACATGTCAGCTGCTATCCTGCTAATTAAGAGGAAAAATATTATTACTGCATTGATGTACACTAGAATTCTAAATCTTAAATAATTTACTTACTAATAATTTACAGGTTATTATTAAAATTACCTATGAAGAATTTATATGTGGGGTGATTAGGAATGACATTAAACATTTACATGGCAAGGGTTTGTGCATTGGTGTCATTCCACCCTATATTTTGGTTGCTATGTTATTTGGGCCTTGTCTAGTATGCCATTGAGTTTGTGAATCCAAATCACGATAATTTAATTAGAATTGAAACCTAAATAGTTATTAATGCATGTGGCTGTGCTTGGCTATTGTGCAAGGACTTAGATATATGTAAACTTAGCCAAAAAACATAATAAGCTCATAGTTCGCTTTAGACCTGCAGTTAGGTTACATGCCAACAAAATGTAGATATAGTATAGTATATTAGATTAATACCATACGGCTTAAATAAGCTTCGTAAACTATCATTCATTTTTACCTAAAATTTTAATAGTAAAAATTGCTTATGTGAGTCAATCTTGAAAGATAGACATATGTTGTCACATATTTTTTTTTAGATCTATTAAAGAGGAACAATTACATCATACACAATATTTGCGTAACTTAAAGCGTTTACGCGGCGCACGTAACGGAAACTCTCAAAAAGGAAATATATTTTCCCGTTTTTGCAACATTTTTTATTTATGTAAACTTTTTTCTAATTTGTGGTCTCTTGACAACTGGACCGCACTTGTATACTGCATCTGCCTAAAGTTATAAATAAGGAGTTTACCTATTAAGCTGTCTGCAGCTATAACAAAACACACCTTTGCCTAATTCCTTGGAGATATCAAGTATGATGTTATGTTGTTGTTTATAAAAAACCTAAATCTGAGAAGTGGTTCTGCAGTTAAATACATGGATAGGAACATGGTATGAAAATGTTAGACTTAGATGAAAAAACTATGGAATATATTGTTTTTTTGTTTTGCATAAAAATATAATAAAAACAATCAAACAGCATCAAACTACTTCATATAAAATTTTCATAAAATGTAATTTAGTGCAAAAGTCAAAGCAATCATGCTTCCCTACCAGATCCAGTAACTCACTGGATAACTTTTCGGGTTGAAGAAACAGATTTCAAATTGAGATCATAATCCTGTTTTCATTCTTTAGTGAAATAATGGAAACATCCAGTAAATAGTTACACAATAAATATAAAATTTGTGCAATAACTTTTCCTATGACTTTGTTCAGTAAGCTGCTGAATCTTAGTGAACAAAGTGATCATTGATATAATAAATAATAGAACATTCATACTTAAAAGAAAGTTTGTTCGAATGTTGGCAGGGCAGCGTATAGCAGAGGGCTGTTTTGGCGCACTGTGAACAACAGCGATGGTAATGGAGGCGTCCCCGTCACCGCAGAGCGTCGGCCGCGAGTTCGTGCGGCAGTACTACACGCTGCTCAACAAGGCGCCTGCCCATCTGCACAGGTAACGTATCAAAGTGCAGCACACACACATACCAGAAACACTGCTCTTGAACCACCTGTAAATCATGTCAAATATTCTGTCTTGCCACTGACTCGCTACTGAACTCAGGCCATGTACTCAAAGCATAACAGAACCCCTCTGTTCTTGAATTTTAGATTTGGACTGTCGAAACGGGTATTAAGACTTCAAAAACACAATTTGGTTCTTTTTTATATTTGTTACCACAAATCACACTAATTTCTGAACCAATCAAAAAACCTAACAGAAAATGGGAAGTAGGTACAGGATGTACCTACTTCCCATTTTCTGTTAGGTTTTTACATCCCTCACATCGTATAGATCAACTTTGATGGGGAAAATAATTTGTGTGGTAAATAATACACATAAAAAGAGTAAAATTAAAAACTATTTCCAAACAAAATCCCGACTTCCAGAAAAGCCTAAAATTACTTTCGGAATTCGGTGGCGAAATAGTCAATGAAACAAACAAAACCACAGACTGCCTAATAAATAAACTTCGCATTCCAGATTTATAATTATTTTAACTTGATGATATTCATCGTATCACCATTCTGAGAAGGGACATAGACTCTTGTTAACATGAAGATGTTCCGAAACTGGTGCCCTTACCGTGTAACCCAATCACTATCTGAATGGCAAGGCCAGGGATGGCAAACGTTTATAGATCAACGTGTATTTTTTTCTAAAGCAATGTTTATTTGAGACCTTCACCTGCCGTCCAATAATATTGCTAAGTCTTTATTGGCAGATAATTATACTAAATATTTTCAATTAAGAACTTATTTACTACCAAAAGAAAAAAAAATGGCCTATAGCATAACAAATATTTCAATTTATTAAAATTCAAATTAAAGTAACATTAGTGTAACTTCTTTGTTGTTGCTGATTAGATGAGTAACTTTTATATGTTTAGTATAAGGGTTGTAAGACGTTACTTTTATAGATTGCAGGTTGAACTGGAATCCTCTACCAAATGGTTTCTTTTCGAATCTTATGTTATTGATAGATAAACATAATTATGGTTAAAAATTCAGTGGTGTGTCTAAAATATTGTGTTCCGTCCGTGCCATTGGTTCGCCATCCCTGGCCTAGTCATATTATTTAGGCCTGAGCTAAAGGTAAAGGATTTCTATGCAAGAAAAATGAAAGCTACCTTGCCAACAGTTGAAATGTATTAGTTCGGCAGCTAACGGTAAGCGGTGACCTCGACGCAAATTCGAATAAACTAAACGAAACAATATGAACCAATCTCAGGCTCTTAATTTAATCATTCATTTGAAAAGTGAGCTGATGTTATTTTAATTATCTTATTATTTATGATCCTCAGAAAAAGATAATACATTTGGGTAGTGTTGCTTCTGTGTAATGTAAGTCACTAGTATTGGATGTGCTTCAAGCATTACCCTACCTAATGTGGCGTAACCCAATCTTGCGTCAAGCGTGCCTTCGCCAGATACGAACATTCAGTCTTAAGGCCATTAATGTCACGCGTGCTTCAAAGAGTTGTCAGCAGAGTAGACTGGGCCCACTAGTACCAGTGCCTGCTCGGGTTGCCGTATTTGTTCGCATTCGAAAGAGTTACCGCGCCCCTGAAACACACGTATGAGTTTTAGTCAATAAGAGTCGGACACTCCCTTCTCGTCAAGTGATGACTACCCGTCAATAAAAAAAGGCCATGATTGTGACGAGCTACCTCTTCTGTATTTTGCCGAAGTGCCACCGCATACCGGTAGGCTACCCATAGAGTCCTACACAACATAAACTTAACCGCGTTCTGCGATCATTCGTTAAGCCACACCCGAGTCCGCGATGTAAATGATTATAATACTGAGGTTGCGTCGTCGCCTCAAAACCTGTTCGTGCAACCAAACTGTCGCAATCTTGTTCCTACACATTTTTACTTATGCAGATGAAACGTCATTGATTTATCATTATGATGACTGGAGTAGAGCTCGGCTAAGTACAGAGCATTCTCTTCGTCTAGTCATGGATTGGCTTTCTTCAAGTCTCCTTACACTAAATCCGGAGAACACAAAGCTTCGTCTGCTTTCGTTTCCTAACACAAACTTGCCACCAACAGATTCTATCCTGATTAACGCTCATATCCTTTACCTTGGTGTTGTAAATTAAGATAAGATACAGCTATTGATATTGCTATTTAGGAGGAATCAATGGACTCCCAAAATAAAGATGTTTCTTGCGTAGTTAGGAGTTCTTAGATCTCAACTAAATGTAAAAAAAACCGGCAAAGTGCATGTCGGACCACGCCCAATGTAGGCATCCGTAGTAGCCCATCAAAATATGTGAACTTACTAAACTGATTCACCACCCTGCCAACCTGCCTCCGAACGATGACTTTTATTGTAAAAATTAAACTAAATTTGCAGTTTTGAGACCTGTGCTCCCATACAATATGTGGAGGGAAATGAAAATGATTATGCTTTTAACCTATAATTTTACACACTGTACATAAATCGAATCAAAAGAGCTTCCTGAGTATAAAATCTTTGAACTTACTAGGAGAACATGCAAAAATATCAACATGTTCAAAGGCCTCATAGGTAGGTATCTATAATTCTGCGAACAAATGAGGGCGCACTAAAAAAATAGTCTGCCATCGCGCGCCTTTCGCTTGTACACTGTCCTAGGGACAACATAGCTTAGCATATTGCTTAAAAACTTTAAGAACACAAACGCATCCGTTAATCGGAAAACTGCTTGAACAAACTCGCAATTTTTTTTAAAGACGACCCATCCTACCATATCCCACACAATGGCTTCGCGAGAAAAAAAAAATCATCGACACTTTTTTAGCCTATATTGTCCCACTGCTGGGCAAAAGCCTCCCTCATAGCCTTCCACTGGAGATATCCTAATAAAAAAAAAACAATATTTTACTTTAGCACTTTGTCTGCTTAAATCATTTTGTATAATTTATGCCAAATTATAGCTTTCTAGTACTGAGTGTTTGAGTTATAGTGTGGACAGACGAACATGGCGAAACTATGAAGGTCACACCACTAGTACCTGGTAGGACATGGGGGGTTCCATATTGACTACGGAACCCTAAAAATTATCCGTAGAATACAATATGCTACAACCTATCATTATCAACTAGATTGTTTAGCTCTTGTTATTTACTGATTAGGTAGTTGATGCAAGGGTAGCTTTAACCTTCGAGGCTGCGTTTTTGGAAGAGATACTGCGGCCTCGTCGTAGAAGTCTGAGACTCCGTACCGCACTGCCCAGAGGAGAAGTCATTTGATGATTTTCCACCATCTAAAAAAAAGGGTAGCTATAAACGAATAAGTCAATTAATAACTAGAGTGCGACTGCTTCCACCTTACGTGTCAGAAGGTAGAGACTTCGCTTTCGCGCTGAGGGGGGGGGGGGGGGGTTTGCTTGAATCAACTCCGCACCCGGGCCCCCCCGCTGACGCAGAGTCTCCGGCCTGAGCTCGTGGAGGACGTGGTGAGCGCTCTGTTCCCTTCGCGAGGGGAGCATCCTCCCCCGCCAATGGCTCCGCCATCCGCGATGCCGGAAGCGGACCATTCAGGAACCGATGACGACATTCCGGAGGTGACTGGGGTAGACCTGAGAGCGGCGGTACGTAGGTTGAGTGCCAAAAATACCGCCCCGGGACCCGATGGCTTGCCTGGCAAAGCCTGGGTCCTGGCCTCAGAGGCTCTTGGGCCCCGACTGGAGGGGTTCTTTAGCGCATGCATGGAGAGAGGCCAGTTCCCGCTTCGTTGGAAGACGGGGAAGCTGGTCCTCATCCAGAAGCCGGGGCGCCCGGCGGACTCGCCGTCCGCATACCGGCCCATTGTGCTGCTCGACGAGGTGGGCAAGCTCTTTGAAAGAGTAATTGCAAACCGCCTCGCCGAGCACCTGGAGGGAATGGGTCCGGATCTTGCGGAACACCAGTTTGGTTTCCGCAAGAGGCGCTCGACGGTGGACGCCATCATGCGCGTGAGAGCCCTCACGACGGGGGCTGCGGTCTCTCGGGGCGGTGTGGTCTTGGCGGTGTCTCGACATCGCCAACGCCTTTAACACTATGCCCTGGAGCTGCATTAGGGAGGCACTCCGGTATCACCGGGTGCCGACCTACCTTCGTCGTGTGGTCGGGGACTATTTGACAGACAGGGCTGTCATCTACCCTGGTCAAGACGGACAGTGGAACCGGCGAGAGATGTCGTGCGGTGTTCCACAGGGATCGGTTCTGGGGCCGCCCTTGTGGAACATCGGTTACGACTGGGTGCTGCGCGCCGACCTCCCTAGCGGCGTCAGCGTGGTCTGCTACGCGGACGATACGCTGGTGCTAGCTCAGGGTGGGTCGTACGAGGCGGCGGCCGACAATTTGACACGCGGGGTTGCGATAGTCGTAGAGAGGATCCGGCAGCTGGGTCTCGAGGTGGCGCTTCACAAGTCGGAGGCCATGGGTTTCCATGGACGTGGGAATGCGCTGCCGTCGGGATCCCAGTTAATGGTGGGAGGGGTTCCCATCGGCGTCGAGTGTACCTTGAAGTACCTAGGACTCGTCCTCGACAGCCGGTGGAACTTCGTGGAGCACTTCCGACGTTTGGCTCCCAGACTGGAGCGGGCTGGGGCTGCCTTTAGGTGGCTCTTGCCCAATCTGGGGGGGCCAAACGCCTCCTGCCGGAGGCTCTACGCGGGGATCGTGCGGTCCATGGCCCTTTACGGGGCACCGGTGTGGGCGCCTGCTTTGAGGAAGCGGGCCGCCCACTACCTGAACGTGCCCCAAAAGGTCATGGCCGTGAGGACGGTACGGGGGTACCGCACGATCTCCCGCGAAGCGGCGAACCTCCTTGCCGGATTGCCGCCGTGGGATCTGGAGGCGATAGTCCTCGCGCGCCTGCATCAATGGCGCGCGGAGGCGCTGCGCCGGGGGGTCACTCCGCTGCCGCGGCAAATTGCTGCGCGGCGGACAGACCTCCGGTGCGATCTCATGGCGGCATGGAGACAGCGACTGTCGCAACCCCGTGCAGGGCACGCCACGATAGTGGCGGTAAGTCCCCTCTTTGAGGAGTGGCTTGAGAGGCGCCACGGCGCCCTCACCTTCCGTCTGACGCAGGTCCTCACCGGACACGGTTGTTTCGGGAGGTACCTGCACCGAATCGGGCGGGAGGAAACGCCCGGATGCCACCATTGCGAGGATCGGCCGGAGGACACGGTGGAGCACACAGTGGAGGTGTGCCCCGCTTGGGCGGAGCCCCGCCGTGTTCTCGTAGCGGCGATCGGCGGCGGCGACCTCTCGCGCCCGGCCCTGGTGCAAGCCATGGTCCGGGGCGAGGAGGAATGGGACGCCGTCGCCTCCTTCTGCGAAGCAGTGATGCTGGCGAAGGAGGTGGCGGAACGCGAGAGGGAGAGAACCTCTCGTCCCGGCCGCCGCGGGAGGCGCTCCGGGCGTCGGGGGTCCCGCGATGACCTCCGGCCACCGTAGACGCGGGCCTGTGGACGGTGAGTGATGGGCTAACTCGCCGTCCGTCCGTCTCACGACGAAAACAGGCCGTGTCGACGGCGCGTTCGTGTTCCACGCGCGCCTCAAAGAGATGTCAGCAACATGGGAGGGGCCCGAAAGGGCCGACGCCTGTCGGGGCCGCGGGTAGTCCAACGGTTATCGCGGCCTCGACATAGAGGGCGAAGAAGGAACATGGGTGGTTTTTAGTCAGTAGAAGTCTGACACTCCCTTTCGCTCTGCCCAAGAGCGGGAGGGGTTATTCGATGATTTTACACCCACCAAAAAAAAAAAAAAAAAAAAAAAAAAAGGGGGGTTTGCTTGTTGGTTATCAACAATTTGGTCACTTGAACAAATTATGACAATTTAATTTTACTTTAAACTCTGACTGAATGTCTGTACGGGGTGGAACAGTCAGATGGCAGCGGTTTCATAAGAATTAAATATTGACGCTCGTTGTTGTTAGCAATGATTACAACGTCAGCACAAGTGTCACAGCAGTGTCGTATGTTGCACTTATCTGTGAGGTGTGAATGAGTCAGACACCACGTGACACGTTATCGCGCGGATTACCTGACTTTCTTTGTTTGTTATCTGCGCCGAGCGACGCGAGTGACGTACACTCGTACAACTTGCACTGTATCTTCATTATCTACAGACGTCAGCCGCACATGCGAAGATTATACCGACTTGTAAACTGAAGCCTGCCAATATTACATAGTAGTAAACATAATAATTAAAATCTTGCCTGCTTTCCCACAATGGGTACACAGATTACTTTACTCAGTTTTCGCCCGTTAGGTCATAAGTCCTATGGAATAAATAGGTGGGCGAGCCTTAGTGGAGTGTTGTGGGGTTAGCTTGTAGCTGGTCATTTTGGGAAATTTTACCATTCAAGAATCATTTATTTATTTGAATCTTCAAACAGTTTTATAGGTAGGAAAAAGTATTTGATATGTTGACTCGACACTATCCTATACAGAGTGTAAATTAACCCTTCGCACATACGTCAACCAAGCATTTTGTACATAAAACTAAGTACCCCAACGCAATTTTTTTTGCTGGGGAACAACTTTTCTTTTAGGGGTCTCCGTAACTAGGGGATTCCCAGGTATGGTCTAGAACAAAAAAATGCTCGCAGTGGTGGGGAAAACAATTGCTCTTCGTTTGCGTTAAGGGTACTTTTACACCCTTTATACACTTACTACACATGTACTCGTAAGCCTCTTGAATGTGGGATTGAATGAATGAAACATGTGTGATTGTTGCAGATTCTACAACAACTATTCGTCGTTTGTCCACGGAGGCCTGGACGCACCCAACCGCGAGACTCTGCCCGTGGTCGGCCAGAAACAGATCCACAACCGCATTCAGCAACTCAACTTCCGCGACTGCCATGCTAAGATCAGTCAGGTAATGTACTGCCGCCCACCCTACCAGCTGTGATGTTACAACGCGCCTTTTAACCCCGAAGAGTTAGACAGAGGTCTGCGTCTGTAGTACATACCCACATTTAGCCGATTATGTGTAAATCCCATGAATTAATGTGGACGGACTCTGGACCGCTACTACTGACAATTTTGTGATTGAAAGCCAAACAACATTTCACTAAACATACGAACCAAAACCTTTCGACACCAAAGTGCATGTTGCTGATTTGATTGATTTTAATGAACAGTATTGCAACACCAACATTAAAATGATATACAGGGCTACAGGTTAAGTCGACCTAGATCCTTTAAGAGGTATTAGATGTTGATTATTTTTTAAATAAAATGAAGATATTTTGTACAATTGTCCTTTTTTTTCGGTTTTTGTGCCTCTAATTTATAATGTTTTTGCTATTTTTGTGTAGTAGATTAGTTTGTTTATTACTCTCAACACAAAAAAGCAGGTAACTGAATCAACTGGGTAGTAGTCGACGATTGAAAGTTTAGCAAATTAACACATTTTTTTCTTTTAAGAATATTTAAAAAAAGTCTATGACAGTTAAACTGCAGATGTACTAAATAAAATCTACGTTTCTTTAGCAATCCAACAAGCTAGGGTATCATCATGATATTGAGAAAAAAACTGTGATGATGCTCTCAGGCACTACTAAAAAATAACCGTTCTTATAGACAAAGTTATCACTTGGGTCAGCAAACGAAATAAAACAAACTAAATAGCTTTAACAACATTTTTTTTTTACAATACATGTTCCACATGTCCGCCTCTGTTCCGTACACATATTCGCATTCTGTGCCTTAGTCCACTTTTAACCACACCAGTTAATCCTTCTAACTTCTAACACCACACCTTCTAATTTCGTTTGCGGCATCACAAGCCCTGTATATATATATATATATATATATATTTTAAAAACGTTGCCCCACACTGGGAATGTCTCCTGTATCATGGGTGCGTTCACAAACATTTAAACTCACATTCACAAATACCCAGACCCGAAACAACTATCTGTAGGCCATACAAATATTTGTTCCGTGCGGGGATCGAATCCGCGGCACGCAGCGCAGCAGTCCAATCGCTCAGCCACTGCGCCAACCGTGTAACACTTTCCTTTCATCTGTGAGACTGTGGCACTGCTCCAATCATCATCATCTTCCTATCCTTGTTTCATATTACTTGGGGTCGGTGCAACACGTTTCTCGCATCCATTCTTCATGTCAACCGTCACGCTATCATTTACTCCTTTCATAAAGATCATGTTGTCACACAATCCGTACGTCCCAATACAGACGTGAATCTTCGTCGGCACCAACGTACCAGCATCTCATCAGTACTTACCACCTTTTTGGTTTGTGTGAAATCATTAAATGACTCCTCCCGCTCTGGGCGGAGCAGTAGATAGTGTCAGACTTCTACTGACTAAAAACCACCCATGTTCCTTCTTAGCTCTTTGTGTCTGAGGCCGCGGTATCTCTTTCGAAGATCCGCAGCCAGCCCCTACCACCTCGATGACAAGCTACGCAGTGCATATCCGCTAAGACAAAATGTAATGGCGTCCAGGTGGACGCGCAAGCCACGCTGGGCAACGGCGTGGTGGTGCAGGTGACGGGCGAGCTCAGCAACGGCGGCGCCCCCATGCGGCGCTTCACGCAGACCTTCGTGCTGGCCGCGCAGTCGCCCAAGAAGTACTACGTGCACAACGACATCTTCCGCTACCAGGTAACATCCCACACCTACTGCCATTAAAGGTGCTTCTAAACGAGCAGTAGTTTACTGCATTACAATGACCGTCAACATTGCCACTATGGCCAGCCATACTATGCAATATTGCAGTAATGGCCCCAGGGGCCATACAGCCACACATATTTGGTATGCCCAAGCATTTTCACATGTGTAGTACACATCGTCTAAGTGTTGTAGGCGATGTGTACTACACATGTGTGTTAACAAACAATCTAGCAGTGTGTTCTCTTATCTTGGGCCACTACAATCAAATTACAAACCAGCGACACGAGGAAGAAGAAGACCGGTTTTATTTTAGAGATCAGACAGATGTTCTCGATCGTAGATGAAATTGATTTAACACATCGGTGTCAAGAAAGTGATAATACAGTATCTATGCGCATGGCAGGACGTCGTGTTCTCCGACGAGGAGGGCGAAGGCTCGGGTCACTCGGAGGGCGAGGAGGAGGAGGCGGGGGGCGCGGGCTACTTCCCCGCGCCGCCCCCCGCGCCCGCGTTCCCCGCGGCCGCGTTCCCCGCCCCGCCCGCGCCGCCCCAGGCCCCGCCGCACCTCAACGGACACCCGCCCATCGACGACTCCACCCGCCATCTGGTGGCCGCGCTGCAAGGTACGCATTTATTTCTTTCATTGATTGCCAAACCGACGATATGCCTCTCGCTGGATGGCTAACATCGCATCAGCTTACGAGACAGTGAGAGTGTAATGAACCATATGGTTTTTTTTTAACACAAGTGTCCTGAGATGGACGCAAGGTGTATCACCCTTATTACAGACACTCATGTCGTCGCGATTGTCAAATGCTCGTTGTAAATAGCACTTGGCTGACCTTCAATCACAATGTAAGGGTGCAGTTAATCTAGCTCCTGTCCGGCTGTTTAGGCTAATCGTACATGGGAGGGCTCGAACATGTTACTATGCTCCAGTTCTATTGTCACTTTACTACAAAGGACAACACAAGTCCAATCTTAAGTTTAGAAGAGACTTATTTACCCTTCCATTTAGTCACAACGATAATATGTATGAGAGATACTTTTCCTGAACATGTTATTATACCACTACCACTACTTACAGCTAGTAAAAACAAACAAAACTAAGAAACCGCAGTCACCAGAAAGCCAATTTCAAAACCTGACGTATACAGGGTTATTTCTAAAACACCGTTAACCTTGCAAGACTGTATTACTATCATCATAAAAAACAACTTTTGTTCTATGACTTTACAAAATATAATACATTTACCAAAAAACCAAAAGTTCAAGATTTCGTTGTCCTATCTAACACATTTCAACTCTGTATTTTGCTGTACCTACCTACGCCTGTCGCGCACTGTCGTAACTCGCTACGCTACGATTACCCCGCCGCCCTTACCCCGCTCCCCTTGCTATTGTACTATCGTTTTGCTTCGCAGACTTAGTAACATTTAGAGCGTACAATTTAAATATTTTTATTTTTGTAAGTAATTCTGATGAACTAAAATATGATTAATTTTTAAAAGTCATAGAACAAAAGTTGTTGATTATGATGTTAGCAACTTAGTCCTGAGAGGTTAACGGTGTTTTACAAATAACCCTGTATAATTATTACAAAATGATTTATGGTTTGAGCACCTAACAAAAAACGCCATAGGTAATGTAAATACACTAAAAAAACCATCGTTTTTCTCCTATTCGTTATTAAAATATGTAATGAATGCGTGGTGTAATTACAGCGCACAGCTTGAGTGAGTCTGAGCCGGAACCGGCCGTGTCTGCGTCGCCCCCCGTGCCCGCGCTGGCGCCCGTGCCGCCTGGGCCCACTGGGCCCACTGCGCCCGCGCCGCCGGGGCCGCCGGGGCCGCTGGGCCCGGCCGCGCCCGAGCCTGTCGCGCCTGCAGCCGAGCCCGAGCCGACGCCTGAGCCCGAGCGCGAGCCCACTCCGCCGCCGCACCCACGTCAGTACCCATACTATTGCTATACGCCTATGTCTTCTAGCAGTTCGAATAGGTTAAAATTATATGTCCTGACAGGCCATAATCTTTCCTTATGCGGCATATTTAAATTCCATTGAACCGCTAA
Organism: Diarsia rubi; assembly: GCA_932274075.1. Classification (NCBI taxonomy): domain Eukaryota; kingdom Metazoa; phylum Arthropoda; class Insecta; order Lepidoptera; family Noctuidae; genus Diarsia; species Diarsia rubi. The sequence continues at coordinate 473,667 of OW026420.1, read as the reverse complement.
GACAAAGTAACAAACTGTTAGGGTTACTACGTCAGCTCGGCGTGTAAGCGTAGTGGGTTTAAAATCGGCACCAAGTTCCTTGTGAAAATATTGTATTCAAATTGATAGATAAAATACATGTCTTAACAGGAGTGAAGCCTTGAGCAAAAGCCTGTTATTTATCAAGACAGTTTTAGATCGAAAAATAAGTAAAAAACTTAGAAGTTAAACAGTTTCTAAAACGTGAAATATGAGGTTTCGTTATAATTTTATATAACAAAGTTTTAAGCTAAAATAGTCATAAACAGTAAAATCCAAAATATCGTCTTGGAATGAGAACCTCAGGAATGCATTTTTGATTAAAAGTATTACGTTTCTAGGACGAAAACCCAAAACGATAAAACGAAACGAAACGATAAATAATGAACTGGTTTGCGTTTTATTTGTCATAAGTGTACGATGCGCACAGCGATCCCAATCTTCCGCCGAGCGCTCAATAACCGTGCCGGTGGTAATTGTATATCGGAATTACGGGGTGCTTCGAATACGGGTACAAAATTTAATTCAACAACAATTACAAACAAATATAGTGAGTAAAATCGGTGGAGCGGTTCTTCATTTATCACATTTTTTGTATCAAAATCAAAAAATTCAATAAATGGCGGATCATTTTGTTAATGGGGATTTTGCTGTCTTGGACCCGGTAGGTGCCGTAGGTGGCGCTGCTGTCCGGACAGTACGATATCTGCCAGGTCCACTAGTATTGTATAAGTTCTAGGGCTCAACAGAACCAAGTAAAATATCTAATGAATTCTATTCTATAAGAACTTAGAATCTATTTATTTTCCACTGTAGGACAAGACTCTAATGAATGCCATACAAAAATACATCATCATTATTCATAGTAATCTACATAACCTCAAATCATCATGATGGCTCCGGCTAGCGAACTCAACTGGCAATCACATATTATTCACTGACTCGAAGTTAGCCGAATAGTCCGGTCAAATTAGACCAAAAAATATTGGTTATGTGGGGTTATGTTACATTAATTCCCAAAAAGCTGAAAATTCGTAGGATTGCTCAAAACATATTACAAATGAAATGTCTAAGTTCCCCATCATTCCCGTGTATGGAATAAAAGTTACTCGGGGGTCAAGGTCACAAAAATCGTTTTTTTTTGCAATATCTCGTTTTCTATGGGTTTTTTGGTATTTTTATTTCAGATCAATGTTGTAGATAATTAAATTTCCTACAACTTTTTGGTATTTTTTTTTATATACGTTGAATAGTTCTCGAGATACAGGGCGGACAGTGTAAAGCTTAGAGCATCATGTCAGGTCAACCGGTACTCTCCGTATACACCGTAAACACTCCGTATAATTTTTTTAATGATTGATGAGCGCAAATTTGTTTTGTTCCTCCTGAACATTTACTTCTTTTACACTTACGAGGTTTTCACTTTATGGCATGTGGTATATTCTTCATAATAATCGATTTGTATTCTGCAATAATAAACATGGTGTGGTACAGCGGCAGCCCCCGAGCCCAAGACGTACGCCAACCTGCTGAAGTCGGGGTCGGGCGGCGCCTGTGTCGGCGCACGCACCTCGCCGCCCGCCGGCCCCGCGCCCGCCCCGCAGCCCGGCCCCCCCGCCCCCGGCCCCGGCCCCGCCCCGCACGAGCCCCGGCCGCGGCCCCCGCGCGCGCCGCACGCCGCCCCGCCGCACGCGCCGCACGCCATGCACGCCATGCCGGCACCAGGTAACCATCATACTGCATTAACACCTACTTCTAAATTATACTTCGGAAAATGGCAGAAATGTTGTAGGACATTTGGTACAAGTACTTTCATCTATAGAGTTTAACCACTCTGTGGTTTTTGTACTTTCAAACAATTCCTAGGACAAAAAAGTGTCATTGAACGTTTACTTAATTTATTTAACTGCTCAGCTTTCATTGGTGTTATGGAGTTAATTAGTGAAGCGTTGTGACATTCCGAGGCTTGGTGCGCACGTGCTACCGTGCCGTGAGGCGGCGTCCTAATTGGCAACGGTCGTACGATCAAACGATGCGTTCTCGTCGCACGACGAGATTAAACACTAGTTTCTTCAGTGTGTCCTAATAGAGGATGCGAGTGATCGTGCGACCACAGCTAAATGCTTAAAACGATCGTACGATCGTGCGATCATCCAATCAAAGCTACAAATCTCTTCTGATTGGCCGCGCGTCATCGTGCGAGCAGAACGCGGGGGGCGGGCGACGGCACTGGTGAGTCGATATGAGAGAGAACGCATCGTTTGGTCGTACGATCGAGCGTTGCCAGTTAGGACACCACTTGGACCATCGTACGATCATTTTCATAGCACGACGATGAACGTTTCGTTTGATCGTACGCCCGTTGCCAATTAGGACGCCGCATGAGGGTTATAAGAATACCGTGTGGTGTTAATTCACACACTTGCGCTCTGGTTTCTTTATTTTATTTTATTAATTTTAATAAAACTTACAGCTAAAACATTTGAGTAGTAGAATTAACAAGTAGAAGAAGGCCAATTACAAGTTTCCACATATAAGCTTAAAACTAAAACTAAAAGGTTACGGTAAATAAACAGCGTGAAAGTTACACAAAAATACACAGCGTTAGAATTAATATATACGTAGACACAACTGAAGAGAATATTTAAAATTGAAAATACACAGCGCGAGAATTAGTATAAACACAGCTGAAGGGAATATACACGCAATAATGCAAAGCGTGAGAATTCGACAGTCGACACAACTAGAGAGGATATACATAAAAATAAATAAAAATACTCATGAGCTAAACATGACACAACTAAGTAGTACAAACAAAGCAAGAAGACACATTATGACGTTACACTTTAAAAAAGATTTTACTCATAATTGTTTTTAAGTTCTTTACACTACTCGTAAACAAATCAAGCTCAATATCCCGGCACACCATATTGAACTTTCGAGGAGCTCTTAAAATAAATGAATTTTGCCTATAGACTGTTTTCACAATAGGTACATGAAGGAGATTAGGTCTCCGAAGAAACACAGACGGTACCCTAAGTCCAATCTTGGCTACTAGTTCAGGGACGTCAGTAGATCCGTTCATTACGTTGAATAAAAAAGCAATTGAATTGTAAGTATTTTTATGTCTGCCTGCTCTATCCACAGCGGAGGGCGTTGGTCGGCGCTACTCGGACGCGCAGCAGCTGTTCCTGGGCAACCTGCCGCACTGCGCCACTGAAGAGGAGCTGCGTGCGTTGTTCGGTCGGTTCGGTGCCGTGGCCGAGCTGCGCGTGCACAGCAAGCCAGCAGCCCCCGGCGCGCCCAGGCACCCCAACTACGGGTTCATCACCTACGAGACGTCGCAGGCCGCGCACGACTGTCTCAACGCTGCGGTTAGTGACACTCACTCGTAGACACCTACACTACTACTGCAAGTTCGGGGCTGTGGCCGTGCACAGCATGCCAGCAGCCCCCGGCGCGCCCAGACACCCCAACTACTACAATACATGCTTGTTGAGGAACGTAGCGCACGTCGTCATGTTAAATGACTTGTTGAAAGGAATAGTGGTGTGGTATGTACATCAGTATGTTTGTGTGTTGCAGCCGCTGTACTTCCCGGTGGACAGCTCGGACGGGGTGAAGCTCAACGTGGAGGAGAAGAAGACGCGCGGCCGCGAGCCTCCGCGCCGCCGTCCGCTGTCGTCGCACCGCGCCGCCTTCGTGCCGCGCCAGCCCTACCGCCGCTAACCAGCGCAGCCCCGCGACTGCGAGCGCAGCGACTGCGAGCGCGAGCGCAGCGAGCGCGAGCGCAGCGAGCGCATTATTAGCTAGATAGTAAATTAATAATTTGGCCCCGAGCGTGGCGCTCTTACGTGGCTGACACGTATGTTTTGTACATTTCATTTGGTCCACGTGTGCGAGCACTCGCGCTCGCTCCGCAGGCGACGACGCCGATATCTTCGTTCTGTGATTTCCCAGCCTCCGTGGCTAGTTCGTGGGATCCTCGCTCCGATGTGACGACATTTGCTAATCCTCGCACAGTTGTCGCGGCGAGCGCTGTCCGGCCGCTCGCCCGCGACACTCGCGTTCGTCTTCACTATGTAAGATACGCTAAGCTTCTTTATGTGTTTCGTTTTTAATTCTATATTGAATATGTGAGTTTAAGTTAGCGATACGCTTGTTCGTTATAATGTTGCAGTGCGGCGCTGTAGTGTAGTGCGCTAGCGCAGCACTCGTAGCTATTTATTGTTCGCTCTGGCGCCGTCCGCGCCCGCACTAGTGCAGTGTAGTGCAGTGTAGTGCAGAGCGCGGTTCGTTTAATATTCTAGTGAGTAGGCGCGTCCCGGCACGCCGGCCGGACGACACGAAACGATGAAATAGAAAAAAAAACTACATATGAGTGTAAATAGTTGTTAGGTTTATGTTAGGCGGGACACGCCGGCGCCCGCCGCGCCGCCGAGGACACGGAATAATAAATTCTAGACTAGCTCCAAAAATCTTTCCAGAACTATAAATAACGTATTTTATATTTAAAAATAAAACGTATGTTATTGTGTCGATTCGCTATAAAAACGATGTTGATGCAGATGTTCTTATGCATTTACCTAGGTCTGTATTGAAGTAATTATGTGACGGATGCCGACACCGCCGCGTGCCGGCGTCGATAACGATTTGAAACTGTATTATATTCTAATATTATTAATATTAGTTAAAAGAAAAAACTAAAAAAATTGCAGTGACTATTTTTATTTAGTTTTTCATCAATTTTTTTAACAGTACTACTAATATGTCGTAAGTACATTGTTTTTGTATTGATTTGTGAAGTATGTGGTGTTGCCACGTGCTGTGCAAAATTTCGTGTACTTATTTATTGTAAATAATATTGGAGTCTCGTTACGCTGTAGAAGGACGGACATCGCGTAGTTCCCGCCGGTCCGCTCGCTTGCGCCCTGACTACCGCCCACTGTAAAGTGTACAGTGTACACTGTACACTTTACACTGTACACTGTACACTTTACACTGTACACTGTACACTGTACACTTGGCGCGCTGCACTGTAGTGGCACGCGGCTGTGCTGACGGAGGGGTTTGTAAGCAGCGCCAGCCTGATGTGGCGGATGATGTCGGTCACGTGACACGGCACTAGTGCACCGGTACACCAGTACATTGATTGACTGTCAGCTGCGACTATTGCAAGTCTCACACACACATTTGTATAAAATATTTCCCACTCTTGCGGTTCTTTCTAACATGAAATATTTGTAATGGACTGTTAAAATACTCATGACACGTACAATGTCAACTTTATTGAAGGATCGTCTTCCTTTTACTTTGAAATTCGCAGTCACTGTCGCCAAGCGGCCGGACCTCGGACAGTCGGCCGGGTCTGCGGCGCTCGTAGCACAGATATGGTGTGGTGTATACCTGTAGTGTTGAGATATCCTTGTTCGTTGACCGCGCTAATGTATCGTGAGACGTCGCAGACATGCCTTGCCTGCCTTCGCACATAGTTATTCTACCTCTGACATAAACTTTATGTCAATAAGAATATAGGTCACTACTACAATATCAGGGGTAAAATAACAATGAAGGGACAATCCTCTTGGCATCCGCGCGAGGCGGCACTTGTAAGCCGATGTCGGTCCGAGTGGGCAGGCCCGCTCTTATCTTACACTACACACGGTTACTTGTAAACGTAGCTCTAACATCTTACTACGCGAACCACCATCATGGTACATCGTTTACAAGTAAAATAATACCAATCCTGTAAACAAAATTTAGACCCCTAACTAGTTGTAAAAGTAATTGTTTGAACAGATCAGTCGATTGTGCATCATTGTCAACCAATATTACCATGACAAGACTTGCGGGGGCGTATCAGAGCGCTAGTTCAGGCGCACCGCACACTGATCTATCAAATATACATAGCTCAGACATGACTTAGTGAAACTCGACAGATGTGATGCCTAAAGTAACTACAGTAGCTGCGGTCATTAACCCGCAAATAATCGTCAAAATAATAATTTGTTGTTTTATCATGACTGTTCATATATCTATCATATCTGCGGAGTTTTTCTAGGTTACTTCATTTGTGGATTACATGACTATAGTGCCCTATATCCTTGGCTGTATCCGCAGAACACCGTTGAATGCCAAGTTACGCTAAATGTTCTACTGCTACAAATCATTGCTCATGTGCATATTCCAGGGATGCACAATTTTGGTCCACCTAACCTTATTCCACCTAATGTCGACTAAAATTTTCATGGCGGGTTCTTATTGGTCACGAATCTTGTTTTATGACGTACAACCGTAACTCTAGTTTCTTAGAGTTGAAACCAAAATATTTATGTTATCACAGTAAAATATAATTGCGTCAAGACTGATAAACTTGTGTGTTCGACATTTAACTGTGACAAAATTGTAGTAGGCTTACGTAAACTAGTTAATTACGGTTGTACCATATGAAGAGGCTGCGTATGTTCGGTTGATGCTGTGTGCGGCGCGTCCATCTGCCCACTAAATATGTCTTCTAAACGGGGTCTAAATTTTGTGCGAAACAGTGTTGTTCAGTAAAGTAATGTATCTCGCGCGCGAACAGGCGGCGCGCGCACTCGACTCGCCGTCAGTGGCGCGTCACGTGCCCGCGTCGCCACGCGCTGCCCTCTCTAATAGAGATGTACTTTTTGTAACACTCCGAGACTTTTATTTCAAAACCCCTACACTCTCCTTTTCATCCCATTCCAAATCCTACATCTTGTAAGACGAAGTAACCCTCCTTTTGTGCTTTGCCGCAGTTGGATAATAAGCGTGACTGAAATATTTACACAAGTGAGCACTGTGAGCGTGAGCACGTCAGGTTTGAAACCCAAACTACTACACAGAATTTATATTATTATTTGCCATCGTATATTGATTCCATACTACGTTGAATACACCCGGGTTCTCGTCCGTTCACCGGAGTGTGCAGCGTCAGTGATACCCGAGCTGCTGAAAATAGTTTATTATTATTTATTTTTTGATGATTATATACCTACCTACCAATGTAATATGATATGATACGTATGTAGCTACGAACCATTCTTATGTCAAGGTGCTAACGCGACATGATAAGGTTGTTAGTCAACACTCACATGTACACTAAACGTAGGAATATAATTGTTGGTGTCACGAGAGAGATGAGTTTTATGGATGCTGTTGACCCATCACAGAGACCGCCATTCACTAGTGTGTTACTACACAATTTGGTTGCAATTGCATTACAGACTTACTGATCTAGGTAAGATATTGCCAAGTGCGTTGTGATATTATAAAATTATCTTTAGCAGGGTAGGTAACATAAATTCAATTTCCGAGTGGAGGGTGTCTTTATTTATTAAGATGATGGTAACACCCCCATATGAACGACCTCGCACAGGGGCGCACACTTCAGCAGCTTTTATACTCTACAACAAAAAGATTTAAGACATAGGTACTCTACTGTCTGCGAGTGTGTCACTGACTCTAGCAGGACCACCAAAAAGGATTTTAATTTTGAAAACATTTTGGCGTTAATTTGTCCAAATTTGTCGTTCACTGGTTCAAAAGATATAAGGTGGCCCTGCTGAAGAGAGTCTCCCCAGCAGGGCCAAATTTATATCTCAAAAAAACTAAAAAACCTGACTGAAAAAGCTGAAAAGCAAAAAACAGGCACATTTTATATTGAACAAAACTTGGAAGCAGGCGGGGTTCATTTGAATATTAAATTAAGAAATGAAAATAGAATGGATAGGACCCCGCCTGCTTCCAAGTGAAAATGCAAAATGTGTAAAATTTGCTTGTTTTTTGCTTTTCAGCTTTTTCAGTCAGGTTTTTAACTACTTTTTTATTTTGAACTTTTTAGTTTTATTTTAGCATATAAATGGCATATATTTTTGTAATCTCCTTAGACCGCGGCGAAGCCCAAAAGGAGAAGGGAAGGTATGTCCGTTTCTTTGTTCCCTCATAACTCCTAAACGGATGAAGGGATTTGAATAAAATATACGTCGTTAGATTCGTCTTGATGGCGCGAGTGTCACTGGCTACATTAAAATTAAAAAAGAAAATAAATTTGCGGATTTTGGGGGCCATAAAGCGTATTTCAAAAAAAAAAACTTACCATCGAGTAGAGTATCAAATTAAAGGGTTTTAATAATAATAATAATATTCCACAACTATCACACAACGCCATCTAGTCCCAAGCTAAGCAGAGCTTGTGTTATGGGTACTAGACAACTGATAAACATACTTATATATTTCTAAATACACACATATTATAGATAAATTACACCCAGACACAGAACAAATGATCGTGCTCATCACACAAACATTTGTCCTGGGTGGGAATCGAACCACTAGACCAACAGGCCAGTCAAAAAATTAAATTCTCAATTAAATACATGTTTTTATGTTTTAAAAGGAGATTACAAAAATATATGACACATAAATGTTTAAAACAAATTCAAAGTCACAAATCGTATAAACAAACACAAAAGTTAAATCATCTGCGAAGATTTTTACGCGACCAACGAAAGAATAGACACAAAAGAACTAAAAAGTTGGAAATAAAAAAAGTAGTTAAATAACTCTCCTTTTGGGCTTCGCCGCAGTCGGGTAAAAACTAAAAAACCCGACTGAAAAAACTGAAAAGTAGCCTGCTTCCATGTTTTGTTTAATTTAAAATGTTCTTGTTTTTTACATTTCAGTTTTTTCAGTCGGGTTTATTAGTTTTCTACTTTTTTTACCAAAAATGTTCTTCATGCTTTTTCACTGTTTTTTTGTTTGTATAAATAAAAACTTAAATCAATAAGTAAGAAAATTTGCGAGAATTATTGTTTTGTTAAACAACTTTAAATCGTTATACAGGGTGTTTGGAAGGGAGCTGTACATACGCCTAGGGTAGAAACTAGGGATAGTCTGCTACCTACCCCCGCCCATTATATTGACCTTGGCCTCAAGGTTTTTTTTTAATTTATTATTATTTTTTATTTGACTTTTTGACTAAAACTACCTGTAGCTCAAAATCTATCCATGGGACCGGTCGGCTAATGGTCTTGTTTTAATCGTTAGAGTCTTAGGGTCCTGCAAAAAATTATTTTACACCAGAAAATTGTGGAGAAGAAAAGTTATGGGGCCTGAAGTACCGTAGTAAGGTAAAGAAATAATTTTAAATTAAAAAAAAACCTTGAGGCCAAGGTCAATATAATGGGCGGGGGTAGGTAGCAGACTATCCCTAGTTTCTACCCTAGGCGTATGTACAGCTCCCTTCCAAACACCCTGTATATCCTAAACTATTATTGAAAATGAAAAATGATAAAAGGAACATAACGACACCCCACTTAACATAGTTCATCGACTTTTTTTTTTAATTTTGACAATATGTCGTCTGGTTGTCGCTCTGGTGAATTTTGATTACTGTCATGTTTAGTGACACTCGCAAGGTTAAGACGAATCGATTGACGTAAGAATTATCAAAATCGTCCAACCCATTTGGTCTCTAGAACGCCACATAGAAACAAACACACATACATTATAGACTGATAAACACATTACCCTCCTTTGCGTCGCGCAGTCGGGTAAAACCTAGCAAAGATCTGTTTTCTCTTATATTTTGTCGCCAATTTGTCCAAATTTGTCCCCAAGTTACAGATTTAGTCGAGACTTAGTTTAGGAGATATAATGGGTTCAATTAGTAAGGTATAGTCCAAGAGCTAGATCGAAGAGTTCACGAAAAATTGCCAAGAAAAAATATTTCTAATAATATATGGAATATACTTCTAGTTTTATCGGTCTAAAGTCCTTAGAAATGTCCGAGAGAGATAAATTCTCAATTAAATACATGTTTTTATGTTTTAAATTACTAGATTAGAGTGGCAAAAACTTCTTTGAAAACATTAAACCTGGCTCTTGGTCTATTTGGTATTAAGATGTACAGTCGCATGCAACTGTTATACCAGTTTACAATGTTAATCTCTAATTTACGTTAGAATTATAATAAAAAAATCGTACCCTTAGTTAATGTTTAAAATACGTACCTACATTGAAAAAAAAATCAATTAAAATCAAATTCACGTCGACGACATGGTTGGCGCAGTGGCTCAGGCAATGGACTGCTGCGCTGCGTGTCGCGGGTTCGATCCCCGCACGGAACAAATATTTGTAAGGCCTGCAGATAGTTGTTCCGGGTCTGGGTATTTGTGTATGTGAGTTTAAATGTTTGTGAACGCACCCACGATACAGGAATTCGTGTGGGGCAACGTTTTTTAAAACAATTTTTTTTTTTTTAAATAAACCTAAAAGTTCGTTTCATTTGATGTGTGTATTTTGAGGTGATTGTGAGTGTTATGTTGTGGGTATGGACAGCTTGAGTTTTTATTTTATCTTAATTTAGGTTAGAATGATAAAACTTCTGTTGTAGAAATGTAAAATGATTTATTAGCCTACCTTAAAATTATTATATTATTAATTCGCTTTTGCCCGCGACTTCGCCCATGTAAAAATGACGACTTGTACCATGTAGACAGAAAACAGATCTTCGCTAGGTGCTCTAGTTATTGAGATATAAATTTGGCCCTGCTGGTGAGTATCTCCAGCAAAAAGAGAGGAAGAGAGGAAGAGCGGTTTGTTACGGTCGGTCGTAAGAAACAGCTCTTCACGTCACTTCACGATCAGATTGGCTAGTTGATACCCGGGCCGCGTTCCGCGTTCTTCATCCTCGTGAAATTATTAGAAAAATATGACATCCCTTTTAAATCGGTCCAGCCGATAGGGAGATTAATTAGCCAGAACAAACGGACAAGTTCGCATTCAGTTAAAAGTTGTTATTTTGAAATTACAATAACACCTTTGGACTTATTTTTATAAATACACTAGCGGACGTCACCGTTTCACCCGCGTAGTTCCTATGTCACCCGTGGATAGCTTCCCATTGGTGAAATAATTTTTCTAATCGATCCAGTAGTTTTGGAGCCTATTCGTTACAAACAAACAAACAAATGTGTCCTCTTTATAATATTAGTGTAGATAGATTGTAGGCTATGGGTTCGAAGCAAGTTTAGCCAAAAAAACACAGTAGGCCGCTCAGGGGGTTTAAAATGGCCGCTCTAGTAGAACCATTAAAAGATATTAAAAAAAAATGAAAAGAAAAAAGATATATTATAATATAATTATGAATGTGAATGTGAATTTTTCTTACTCCGCTATTCTTTTTTGATTTATGTTGTTGCGGGATCCAAGTCATTTAAACTGTTTTCTTGGGATTTTGTGGAGCTTCACTGTCTCGGCCCTTTTCTGGTGGTCGCCACTATTGATTTTAGTTCTCAGGAGTTACAGTGGTTTGGAAATACTATAGCGGGGCTATCCCATATGTGGACGAAGCAAAAGAAATGTAAGGATCGTAGCAGGTGGCGTTCTATGGTTTCTGCCTACACTCATCGAAAAAGGGCGTGAGTTTATGTATGTATGGAAGGCTATGTGATTTAAAAGAGTGTCCATGGAGTTTCTTGCCCGTTCTTCTCCATAGAGATCTACGCTAGGGAACTGGCAACTACAGTACTTTCACAAGTTATTATGCCTTGTGACTGTGACTGTAGCTTAGGAGTGCAATACGTTGTTTCGGGGGTTGCTGCGTCGGGTTGCACGGCGCCGGATGTTACCGGCGGCGAGTGCTGTGGGTGCGGGGGCGCGCGGCGGCGCGTGCCGTGGTGGCTGGTGCGCGGGGCTCCGGGTCGCGGAGCGGCGGTTGCGCGTTGCGGCGTGCATTCGTTGTTCCGTGATTCGAGGTCTCGTGCATTCGTTGTTGCGTTGTGCGTCGCTGCGTGCTTTTTTGCTTGCAGTGTTCGTCGTTGCGGGCATTCGGCGGCGTGTGGTTCGGCGTGGTGGCTTTCGGAATGACGTATTGCACTCGTAGTTTTTCGTAGTTTTGTTTTATGAATTGTTCTTGTGACATTCAAAAGTGCCAGTAATGGTTTAATTGAAATAAATGCTTTGAGTTTGAGTTTGAGTTTGAGCTTGCGCTGCTGTCTCTATTAAATCGTAATTACCGTATCATCTCGTTTTGTTTGGAGTTGGTGTTCTGCCGGTAGCTGGCACGTGAAGGCGCGGGCAGCCGGGATGCGTCGTCGCGGGCGCACCACGCCGCGCCAGTCGGCTGCGCGCTCTCACCCCGCGGAGGACGTTTGCAGGCACACACACACACGGTGAGTTACACATATTTATTAATTGTATTATTATTCATTAAATGGTGTGTGGTGCATTATAAGCCTGTGATACGTAATAACGATGCCATTCGGTTCCTACGCGATATACAGGAGGTCCAATAAAAAAAAATCGAATCACTTGAAATGTATTAAGTTCTTGCGTGTTTTCATGTATAATCTGTTGTAAAAAGCTCACACTGCATTGTCGTAAATGCGGTGTGGCTGAAGTCATGACAGCATTATTTACAATGTTTCTGAAATCATGTGTCACTTGAGTCCTCGCCTCCTCGGCCAGGGATAGGGTATCTCGACACTATTCATTTCGGAGGTTTTTGCGAACCAAAAACGGGTTTAATGTGTTCGAAAGGGTTACAATTCGGTCAGCGTTTTGTTTTATTTTTCCGGACCTCGCAGGCCCAGGTGTTCACGTGGGCCCTATAGGCACACTTTATGCCGCGAATTACTTAGGTACCTTTTGGGAAGATTCTATTTGTCACCCCGTATAAGTTTTAGGTATTAACACCTATTCTCCTACGTACATACATGCATATTATGGCGACATGAACTCAAGTTGTGAAGCCAAACTGACAACACTGGGTTAGATTAAGCTCCAACACAGATTTAAATTTTTGTTCAAAATTAAGATAACCAACAGGTAGGCTCATCAAGATGGTAATACCAAACGAGCTCCAAAAAATAAATTTCCACAAACTTACAAAGCTTGTAAACAATTAAATAAAAACCTACCTGTACCTAAGGTACATGACTTGCAGGCTGACTGTACCTACATACCAACTAGGTAGATAATGAGCAGTTATACTTACTTCTATTGACTATAATCTTTTGCAACAGTTGGAGATTTAAATTTAAAACCCGTCGCCCATCATTGATCTGGCTAATCGTTTAGCTGTTTTCGATTCCAAAACAAATTCAAATAATTTATTGTGAATCAATTCATATAGCTTCTTACGATGTTGTGTTAGTAGGTACATACAGGTAAGTCAGCTGTGTCCCGCATTTCAGGCATCCAAATTAATATTATAAGTTTGATACCTACATGACCTACATCAAATTACAAATTAGTCCTATTACAAAATTATAGAATACTTAGGTATAAAATTAACTTCAATAATTCGTGTAGTTTTAAGGGTTTCGAAGCCGAATAGTAAAAACTGGCCAAGTTGCAAGTCGGACTTGCACATGAAGGGTTCAGTACCATCGTATTTGGGAAGCCCCCTTTCAACTGAAAAACAAGTAGTTATAACAACACAAATAATACAAATTAAAGGAGGCTTCCCTACTACGATGGTACGGAACCCGTCATGCGTGAGTCCAATTCGCACTTTGTCAGTCTTTTTCTAAAGGTATTTATATCGCTCATTGTTCTGAGAAAAGGTGGAAGATCATTAAAGATAGTCAGATAATATGTATTGTAGCAGACAAGGTGACCAAATACTTCTGAACAATTTTAAATGTCAATAAGTTCCATACACTATGAGTTACCATTAAGATCTGAACTTTCATTAGTTCACTAATATCTGAGCAGATGCTTGTCAATAATTTCTATACATACAACTAACCAAAAATATCTGAACACTTACTTACTTAGGTACTCTTTATACCTAGACCGGTAATTTGGTGTTCGAAAAGGGTGTTACCTGGATTTTTTCCCGTGAGTTTTGAAAATTGGTTAATTTATTGAGTTCGACGTGTTCTCTTCGAATTTTCACTTTTCGCTTATTGTTTTATCTTTGCCGCTCGCACCACCATATTGGAATAATGGTGCCTAATAGTAGTTTTTTGACAATATCTCCTCTCACCAGTTATAATAAAACAGACACTTTTGCTACAAATAATATAGATATGCTACGAACATATTATTATTTCGTGTGTGTCAATACCTATTATTCGACATTTGTCAGCTTTGTTGTGACAGGAAGGAATGTATCATAATTTATAATTACGCATTATAATATGTGAAGACCGGAATGTATGCAACATTTCCTGAAATATGCATCATGGATTTTTAACAAGATATTAGATACCTTAGTTGACCCAGATATCATTCTGTAGAAGGTCTTACTTTTGTTCGGTGCGGAATCGAACCCGTGACCCGTACGTAGCCAAGCACAGTAACAATAACTGTTTGCTCCACTGTGCCAACTGTGTCGCGTTGTGAGCTGTGAGCACAAGTTTTTCGAAGTATAACACGTCAACATTGCAGAACTACATCATACTTTGCGATTTTAGTCATCTTTACCCTACTGCGGCGAAGCCCAAAAGGAGGGTTATGTGTTTGGCGTGTATGTATGTATGTCCGTTTCTTTGTTCATAACTCCTAAACGGATGAAGGGATTTGAATAAAATACACGTCGTTAGATTCGTCCTGATGGCGCGAGTGACACTGGCTACATTACAGTTAAAAAACAAAGAAAAATTGCGGATTTTGGGAGCCATACAGCGGATTTGAAAAAAAAAATCCGTTACCATCGAGTACCTACGGTATCAAAATGACGGGTATTAAAAAGAGATTACCAAAATATATGACAAGTATTACGTTTAAAAGAAATTCAAAGTCACAAATCCTTTAAACAAACACAAAAGTTAAATCATCTGCGAAGAATTTTACGCGACCAACGAAATAACCAACACAAAAGAACTAAAAAGCTGGAAATAAAAAAAGTAGTTAAAAAAATAAAAAAAAACTTGAGAGGTGTCAAGGGACACCCGGATGGAACGAAGTTAAAGTCTATCGCAAACAGCACAAGAATGACCAAAAGAATTAATAATAATAATAATAAAAAAATATATATAAATATATATATATATTAATTATATTATTTATATTAATTAATTATATATATTTTTTTATTATTATTTTTTATATAAATTTAAAATATAAAATATCTGGCTTGCTTTATATAGAGAGAGAGAGAGAGAGAGACAGACAGAGAAACATGCGACGCCGCACAGCTTACAATAGCTTACTATAGCAAAAAGTGCATGTCGTGACAACTTTTCGTAAGAATTTTTTCCGTCTAGCCCCCGGGGTTTCACAACGCGCGATAAGGAACTTCGTTCCAAAAACCTGACTGAAAAAACTGAAAAGCAAAAAACAAGCACATTTTATATTAAACAAATCTTGGAAGCACGCGGGGTTCATTTGAATATTAAATTAAAATTATGAAATGAAAATAGAATGGATCCCGCCTGCTTCCAAGTTTTGTTTAATTAGAATCAAAAAAATCGAAGACATGTGACATCTACCAACCCGCACTGGGCCCGCGTCGTGGATTATACTTAGCCCATCTCTCTCCTAGAGAGGAGGCCTGAGTCCCTGCAGTGGGAACATTATAGGATGATGATGATTACTATTTCGTGATTAGAGATTCCTTTTGTTTTAGAAATGGAAATGACAGAGGAACCTGCATTGTACCTAATGCATTTTATAAACGTTAAAATCCAGTGAATGTCGATGTCGGAACTAAAAGTCATGAACAGTCAGTTCCATTTTGTTTGTATTGTTAAACTTAAGCAAAGTTCAAATATTATACTAGTCGTGAAGAGGTTAATCAAATATCTGTACTAATTAAAATAAAGAGTATATTCGAGTACCGTGTGACACAAAAAGCGTTGTTTTTAATGTTGTTATCAGGCGAGGGTCACGTAGCTATCAGCGGACACTGCTGCCCAGCTTCCGTCCAAGCTTCGCGAAACCGTCGCCACGCGCTCTGACCTACTTATAGTTATATTATTTTTGCAATCCTATCAAACCAAACATAGGATTACTCTCAAACTTGAAATTGGTGGGGTCCTTCTTAATTGTGTATGTTTAGGAGCCATTGGCTGTGAATTCAGTTTTAGTGGTTTCCACGTTGTCGCAAACGGCTGCCATATTGATGCTCGTGGCCGATCCCTCCCGCGCGACACAGTTAGACGCAAGGTTGGAGGCTATCGCTGCAGATAATGTGGGTTCAAAAATAATGATGACACCCCAATCTTAATTAAAAACGGTTATTAAAACAAACGAATTGGGTCTTTGTAGATTAAATGTTTTATTTAAATATATTTAATATCCAATGACCAAAATATGGTCTAATTGTATAAGTTTATACAATTATTTTGTTAAACTTATCTCTTATCAGGAAACTTCCATACATATTCGTGAATGCAGTGCTAATTCAATTTCCTTCAACAGAACCAACAGCTGCTCTATCTCTGAAATACACGAATAATAGAAATATTAAACATGCCCTTACATACTAGTACACTGACACATTACAAAGCAAACTAATGCCATTACTCGTACATATATCTGCACGGCTGCTATACTCATCAATATCAGCACCATGACTGTATTAACGACTTAGAAGCACGCTATCGGCTATTCATCCTCTTCCTGTGCCAGTTTTCATCAATGTCTATGGTAATATACACGTGCTCTATAGCATGTTGTACGGCTTCAAAACGGCACTGTAAAGAAAGCTTATAACTTCGTTGATGTAGTATCTTTTTCGAAGCTTCACGCTGTATAAGTTTGCAAAGAATTTACTAAGGTGATGTTCCATTTAATTACAGACAATTAGAACCACGCTATGCTTTGAATTCATTACTATCATTAGTTTAATTGAAGATTGCTCTGATTGTGACGTTCTTCAAAGGACAGGTACCTACGTAGTAGGAGGTCATAAGTTCATAACATGCGTGGGTGTATGACCAGATGTATAAAGGTGGACGAGGCAAACACAAAAGGAATTATTTATTATTCTTTAATGTCTAGCAGGTGGTGTTCTGTGGTTTCTGCCTACCCCCATGGTAAAAGCACAGTAAAAGGGTGTGAGTTTATGTATTTGTGTATTTAACTCTTTTTGTTTTGTTGTTTGTAATTAATACTTGTCACACGACCACGGATGTCCCTCAAGTTGTTGGGTAGTATGTTGGGCTGTCTAACAACTAAAAAGGTGGATGAAAAACGATTGCATGTAGCGGAGATAAAAATGTTTAGATGGATGTGCGGAGTGACAAGAATGGATACAGTAAGGACTGACTATTAGAGGAAGTTTGGACTTGGCGCCTGTTTCAGAAAAAAATAAAGGAATTAGTCGTCTATCTTGGTATGCATGTAATGAGAAGGGATGAAACATATTTGACTTAAAAATTATTGATCACTAATGTTGCTGGATGAAGAGGGAGAGGATATGAAAGAGAAAGGAGAAAATGACGCTCTGACGTCTGACAGAGGAGACTTGAAGAAGAAAAAGTGTTTTGCTCCGACCCTCAATAGAATGGGATAAGGGTAAGAAGGCCGGGAAGATGATGAATTAATTCTAGTCACACACAGTATTCAAGAGTTTCGCAGCCTAGTACCTATTGTGTTACCTAATAATACGATTTTCCTTCCGTTGCACCTCACATTGTCACATTCAGGCAGGTGACGCAATATCACAACGTTGCATTACTTGCATCCCTATAAATTCCCTAACGCTCGCTATTCGCGCGGCTCAAGCATGGCGGTTGGGGCGGCACGGCAACGTGTGACGCGTGCCTTGAATTTGGGTCAATGGAAACAAATAGCTTCTGCGATTCAGCCGACCCGTTTCAGAATGCTCTCCTCATTCGCCATGCACTGCAAATCAATAGTTCTGACTGCCAATTACATTGCCATGTTAAGTATTATTAATATGCATTGATTGCTTGGTCACGCTAATAAAACGAGTGCTTTTTTTTGGCGAGCCTATGATGTCATTTTATTAGTGTCGGGTTGTCAGCAATTGGGTCTTGAAGACGCCACATAATCATTCTGGTAATAGTGATTTCTAAGGAGAATCCGAATAATTATGTCCTTTCTCTATTGAATAGACCGTACTTACTTTTGTACCCACCTGGGTACCAGAATATTGAAATGCATTAAAGCTATATGAGCAGCACCCTAATAAATTAATAATGCACAATCGACTCAATTAGATACAAATGCGTCATAATGTCAGGGTGCAGTGTGGCAGGCGGTCAGCGTGCAGCGGCTCAATTGAGGCAATCGTGCTGCAGGCAGGGTCACGACTACGCCACCGCTCAGCCAGCCTGCCAGCCAGGGTCCCACGACGCGTGACGTCAAGCCCTGCCATCCATAACGCGGGCGAGACGGCTGCAATTGTGCACCTAATCAATTTGTAACCGACACTGATACTCAAGGCGTTCGGTGGACGGGTAGCATATTATTATATCTATTCAGGGTTGCTTATAACGCTTCTTGAAATCGTGATATAATCTCAGGGGCTGATAAGGCGCCGCGGCTCTTATATCACTGTTTCAGTGTGCGTATCACCGATTTTCCGGATCTTAAAACGGAGTCAACTCGTGGTTTTTATGTGAGTTTTTTTTTCAGGAGTCTTGATTAATTACGCAAGCATCCTATTACATGAGACTGGAAGAGAAGTAATCAAAATATTCATAATTTGGAAAGTTGGCTGTAAACCTTATCATCATCGTGAGTGCAGCCGTAAAATCGTTATGAAATATGAAGTGAAGGTTTATTTCATCGATCACCCCATACAGTCACTTGCAAAATTGCATGGATACTTTAGTGTCTATTTTCCTGTGAACGTTTATACTTAATAGTCGATAATTAGTTTACGGTCGCGTCGTTTCTCGCTTCACACGATTTTATTTCTGCATTTTTGCTGGTGACTACATATCAAATATTCAACGATGTTCCACTTTTCAGTGGAGTCTGGTTTTGTTTATACGCTGCAGCGATCAAGTTCAAGTAGCGTTACGTTAGGTATTCACTTTAGTTATTAAACAAACAATCAGTACATACCTACCTACAAGTAATACAACACATACTATTATGAAATTACTTATCAAAGTGTTTCTACGACATTATATTATGAATGAAATAGGGTTGTCCAATGCAGTTTTGTTCCACTTATTAAAAGTGCTTCGTATTTTTTAATAGACTTCCTGCTTTTGCCTACGGTTCATATTCGTCGAAGTTATTGATAAGATCACCCTTTCTAATAAAAACATGGTCCCTTGTATTTACTGCATCAATTTTCAAGAAAGTTCTGCTGTACACGTGAAGAGATGTATCCGAGCTATTTGTAAAATTAAACAAGAAGAATCATGCAAGCCACATTTTCATAATCTAAAAATATTAACTCTCCCGTCACTCTATATTTATGAAGCTTGTACTTTTATAAAACACAACATGCATCTATATAAATTTATAGAAAGTAAACGACGCTCAAAAAAGTTAAAAGTGTTAGCAACTAAAACTCAATTTCATAGCAAAAGCTTTTACGCAATGGCTCAAAAACTATATAATAAGTTACCAGGACAGGTTATTTCAAGTACAAATATTAACGAATTTAAAAGAAAATTGTTCGATCTCTTAATTAGCAAGGTGTATTATTCTGTTGATGAATTTTTAAATGACAAATTTTAAATCGAATCTGTTGTTAAGTGATTATTATTGTATTAATAAATTAATTTATGACATTATTATTTTCGAATCTGTTTTTAAGTTATGATTATTAAGGCATAAATGAATTTGTGACATTGTTAGTTTTCGATTTTGTTTTAATTTTGTGTAATTGACTGATTTAATGAATTTGTGACGTTATCATTTTTCGAATCTGTTTTTGTGTTATGTGACTATTACCGTATTAATGAATTTGTGACATTATCATTTCTATTTTATATTCCGGGTACTTAACATAATTTGGTATTTTATGAATAATCTTTTTTTATTAATGTAAGCATGATTGTATGATTAATTATTTTGATTATTGTGATAGTACGTACTTTTAAATCTCTTTTTTAACAAACCAGGTATATTTTGTATGCCATTTGGCGGGACTCAGCTTGGGTTTAATTTTATTATAACATCTTCTGTACCCTGTGTTCACAAAATAAATGAATTTGAATTTACACGTGGAGGCAACCCTCGTTACAGTAAAATGCAAAGCTAGCGCAGGACAGTAGGTAGTGTGCGCTAAATTCTCGGAACGAGCTCATAAAAACTATGCGAGTTGAATTGTGCAGATGTGAGGATGAGGTCATCAGCAGGCGATGAGGCGACCACTATCCGTCGCCGACCTGCTGGAGCGATCGTTAATGTTAAATAACTGTGCTACCTATAATACACAACATATCGTTGTTGATCGAATCATATTTTTAAATAACTAGACCTTTCGGACCAGGATTAAGAGGTTATCGCTTGAAAAAAACATGTTACGCATGAATTGAACTTATTTGGTATATTTTTCAGAGCTGAGATTGCCTAAACGGAAAAAAATAAAGAGGATATGATCCATCGATAAGCAACAACGGTGACTAGCTACCGAGAACAGCCGCGAATTAGGTATCTTGGAATTTAGTAATGAAAGCAATTTCGCAATTTTTTATTCTTACTAGACACTAGTCAATAAAGTGATCAATAGTTTTATATTTGATCCAACATCGATCTCGGGACTTGGAGCACCCCGGCTTTGACTGGTTACGTTACTTCTAAATCTGCAGATAGAAACGGGAGCCTCCGTCGAAAGTTGGATTCCAGAATGTATTTTATTTGTATTATAATTTCACATTACTAGGGGTTTTACTTTTATTTTTGGTGAAAATTGGGCGGTATAAATACATGTACGGTTGTCAGATGCGCCACAGCTACCTGTCGCACGCAACAAGGCAGTCACACTCATATCATTCCCTAATACGGTTCATTCAACGTGGTGAATTGCCTACATTTCCCCGCGATAAGGGCCGCTCACCGTGAACAGTACAGCATCCGAGTCACTACACACTGCAGGGTGCGTTGCCCTCGGGCCTCGCCCCTCGATACCGCGTGCCATTGACACCGTGAACGCTGCCATTCCACCGATCTGCCTTCTAGCTATACAACAAGCCCTGCAGGTTAAACGATCAGCACAACATTCATGTTTAGCAAGCAAGTTCGCTGCAATAACCTCTCGAACAAAGCGGCGCTGGAAAGGAATATCTTTAGGCAAGGAGTATCTTAGGCAGTTGTAAACGTCTAGGGAAGACCTTCTACTGTTCTACAGCAGCCGAACAGTAAACTAAAGAGTAAGGCGACTGTATAATCAATATTTTCTTTTGAATATATTATTTATTTATTTATAATATTTATGCGTAGCTTGGCATAATTATCTACATATCGGCTAGCTGAATTAATAAAATAAATATGTTATTAATATGTAGGTACCAATAAGAATTACGTGTTTACGACGAACACGATTCGTTTAAACGGACAGTTCCGAGAGAACGGCATTAATTGAACTGCAACTCCGCGAACTTCTCAAAAATGAATACAAATCAACTGCTTTCAAAGAAATGTCGCAAGATATTAATTATTCGAAGTCGGTCTAAAATAGTCCAGTGCACCGGACATCGATAGGAATTTGCGCAGTAAATAGCGCGCTTACTAAACAATGCCACCTTCATACTAAACACAATATTATTCTACTCAAACTCAGCTTTTAGTTGCATTTGCCTACAGAAACAGTGTAACATAACTAGTATCTCTTTAGATTGCCTATTAGTTCTTAGAAGAAGCATTCGACTCACACAATCCCTTCATCAACATATTTTAAATCATATGCATCAGGCGTTAGCTGCATGTCACAGGCGCCACTTGCCAACTAAACTTCCTCCAATATTATAATTCCTTACTTCATCCATTCTTGTCACTCCACACATCGAACATTCCTCAGATGAACTTACGATATAATGCAAAATTAAAGATGTTCAATGTTGCAGAAACGTGCACTGCAACATAGATTGCAGGTTGTAGCTATGCGACTTGTGCAGGGACGTCAGTCAGCCTATTTCTAAAATGGAGCAAACTGTTAAAACCCCACAAAACAATATTTTTACTGCGTTCCATAAAATGCGCCCGACATAACATTATCGTATGTGTGTGTCACAGTCGGGCCGACAATCCGACATCGACAGGGTTCAACACATCCGTGTAGATAGATAATCTTTTTATGCATAATAAGAATAACAAACAAAATGCTTGTTATATTACTTTATACTACACCTGCTTGGAAAGTACCTTGATACTTTATCAAATTTACGGTAGAAAGTACGTCATTGCATATCGAACAAATATGCGGGGAGAAAACGCATCTGAGCGGGAGAGAAAAGTGTATGAAAATCCATTTCTTACGTGGTTTTTTTTTTTTAATTTTGGGTAAGACTATGCGCCGGTAACCTAAATATCAAAAGCCAAAAAGTATTTACAGTGAGTTTTTATCTCCAAGTTCGCAAAATGGCACTGGCCACTAGCTGTGTGTTGGATGGGGTCGGGCTGGCAGTGCGACCCTGCGGCGTAAACAATTTGAAAAAAGAACATGTAAAAATTGCAGACGCCATTGGCGCCATTTTCAATTTGTGTGTTGTTTGAGGATTCAGTTTTCGTAGAAAGTAAAATAAAACTATCAAAATGATAAGTAGTGATAGTGATGATGAAGATTTTTCAACTCCGCCGCAGTTGAAGGAAACAGCAAAAATACTGATTGATAACCTTTTACCACAGAAATCAATTAAAAAATATAATAAAACTTATAACGATTTTTTGCAATGGAAAAGTGAAAAAAATGCGGCATCTTTTTCTGAAACAGTTTTGCTAGCTTATTTCAGTGAAAAAGCGCAAAAATACAAACCAAGTACGTTATGGTCTATGTACTCAATGTTGAAAAGTACTAAATTGACAAGAAACGACATAAATATTCAAGAATACAAAAAACTTACAGCATTTCTGAAAAGAAAGTCGGAGGGATTCCGTAGTAAGAAATCAAAAGTGCTTACTACAAAGGATGTTTATTCCTTTTTGCAGAATGCTCCAGATGACAAATATTTGTTGATGAAGGTAAGTTTATGAACAAAATGCACTGGTTTATGATTTATTACGTAGGTACCTATTTATGAGTAGAAATCTAATAGGTTTTCATGTTTGATATTTTTGTTTACAGGTTATTTTGATTTTAGGAGTAAATGGGGCCTGTCGTTCGCAAGAACTTGTGGATATGACAACAGACGATATCGAAATCCTCGAAAATGGAATAATTGTCAATATTCCTAACACAAAAACCAAAATTCAGCGATCATTTGTTATATCAGGCTTATTTTATGAGATAATGAAGAAATATAACGAAATTCGCCCCAGTGACCCCAAAACCAATCGGGTTTTACTACAATATAAAAACAAAAAATGTACGAAACAAGTAATTGGGAAAAACAAAATAAGTACTGTGCCAAGAGAAATAGCTTCCTACCTTAATTTACTCAACCCACTAGAATACACTGGCCACTGCTTTCGCAGAACTTCAGCGACTATTCTTGCCGATACTGGTGCTGATTTAACCACAATAAAACGCCACGGTGGTTGGAAATCGTCCGCTGTTGCAGAAGGTTACATAGAGAATTCCGTAGGAAACAAAACACGAATAAATAACCAAATATCGGGATCGATTAATGTGCATCAAGACTCATCTCCTCAACCATCAACGAGCGCGGCGATGCCAAATGCTCCTCAGCAGCCAGTTGCCCCTTTGGCACCACAGCCTTCTACGAGCGCAGTGCCAACAGCACAGCCAGTTATTCCTCCTACATTGTCGCAAACATCTCAAACAATCAACAATGGAAAAAGTGTTACATTAAGCTTCACTAACTGCAACAATTTCAATATAAATTTCAATTAGTAAAGATTTAGTTTTTTATTTTCCTCGTAGGTGTAGTATAAAGCACTATGTATCACTCGAGAGAAAGCGCGATTCCCGATCTCGGGTGTTTTAAAGCCCTCCCCTACGGCTCGGGCTTCAAACGACACCCTCGACGGTAATCGGTCACTTTCTCCTCTCGGTGAACAATGTACTATTGTAAATCTGTATGGAAACTTCCGTCCAGTCTGATGAGCAAAGAACACCGATTCATAAGCGCTGCGCCACGAGTTCGCATCAATGGTCGAATTCCACTCCACGTAGAAGGAACTGAAGGTTATGTATTTGTTGCAGGTAGACGAGCTACACGATGAGGGGCTTCCTAGCGCTGGCCCTTGTGGTCGCAGTCCTGTGCACAGTGGACGCTGAGGTGAGTCACATCACCGGAGTTATATTTATTTTAAAGAAAGCTGACAGACTAATAATAATATTCGTTGGAATGTCCTGCTGCTCAATGTAACACATTACTATTTACTTCTGGCGACAATTGAGTCGCACCAAACGGTTTGGGTAGCCAACGTTCACGGACAGACGCTTGGTCTCCCGATCTTTACAATCTATCTGGACAAGTATGGCAGGCGAATTTTTTAAACATTCTAAGCAATATCATAATCCATCTGATTGGATTGACAGTGCGTTTTGTGTAATGCAATCCAATTAGAGTCCCCCTTCTGGTTTCCGTCCACGTCTGCAGCGGATGACAAGACCTCTTATTAGGTTCTACAGGTACCTAAATCTACCTGGTATGAGAAGCCTTAGAGAAACTTGATTAGGTATTATGGCAGTTGTATAACGCGTGTTTTTGTGGTAGCGTCACCGCCGGCGGCACCGGCGCCTGCGCACCACGACCACGGAGCGGCCCGGCGAGCCCGACGCGGCGCCAACGCGTGAGGACACGGAGGCTGAGCACCTCGAGCTCGGCATGGCGGAGAGGCTCGACGAGAAGCGCTACCAGGTGACCCTAGCAGGCTAACGCTCGTCATTCTCTTACCCCGATTCCAGTTTGTTTAGGATCGGCGCAGCATTTTACTTTTTCTCATCAATCCTTATTTTATTAACCATATGATCATTCACTAAAGAGCAATTAAGTAGCTTCTTTAGTCTACCCTTTCCCTTAGTCCTACAGCCACTTTCTTACCTTCGTTTCTTATTCATAACTTCCCGGCAGTTGCTCATTCCTTTGCAACACATGACCGAGCCGCGATTATAATGATTGCAACTACTGCAACTGTTCTAAATATCCGTCTTGTTGCAAAGACGATGGATTTGAGACGTGGATGTGTTGCAGGATGCGGAGCGGTCCCGCGTCAACGAAGTCATGAACGAAGGATCCCACGAGGATGGCGGCGACAACGAAGTCAACCTTCTCGACGGTAACACTTGTTGTATTCAATAAATTTTAATCTTATATCATTAATTTCAAAGGGCTTACTTAGTTGATGGGAATGAAGAGCGCAGATTGCTAGTGACAGCTATTGCATAATTATGAAACTGATGATGTGGGTCTTACATATAAACATGTATAAAGTAATGCCCTTTTTCTAAGGGGTAGACAACCACCACAGAAAGCCACACATCTGTCGTTACATCTGGTCATACCCGCACCCCGATTGCGAATGCAACGCTCCTGCTCATCTGCCCTGTGTATCTGGGTCTTATTGTGAATATTGTATTTTCTGAAAACATGATCAATATCACCAATGTTCATAACTAACGTGGCGGTATTGTTGGCAGACCCTTGCCTGCGCGTGCACTGCAGCGCCGGGCGCGTGTGTGAGATCGACGAGCATGGAGACGCCGTCTGCAACTGCATCAAGGAGTGCCCCTACGAGACCGACTCCCGCCGGAAGGTACCAGCCATACTGTGCCACTGTTACACTACTATACTGAACTAACATAGTGAATAGTCAAATTGCGATCGCAATCGAGTTTTGATACGATCCATACCTATTATTAGGGTTCCGTAGTCAATATGGAACCCTTATAGTTTCGCTATGTCCGTCTGTCTGTCCGTCCGGACTATATCTCAGAGACTCTTAGTACCAGAAAGCTGTAATTTGGCATGTATTTAAAAAATATTGCGAGTTTGATTAAAACAGTTTTTCGATTAAGGGATTCGTTTGTGAAATATTCAGCTTTAAAGTGCATTTTTTTGTTAGACTCAAGTGTGCCAACCTAAACCACCTGTACGGGCTGTGTTTGGACGAAAATAAAAGGAAAACTATCACAGCTAAGTAGGCTTTACGAGTTTACGAGTAATAGTCGAACAACCTTCAAAATGTAATTGTATGAAATATTTTTCTATACATAATGTATGGGAGCGTAGGTCTCATAACTGTGCAAATGTAAGTTTGTTTTATTTTTACCATAAAACCATCGTTCGGACTTCGGAGCCAGGTGGCAGGGTGGTTAATCAGTTCAGTAAGTTTACATATTTTGATGGGCAATTACGGAACCCTACATTGTGCGTGGTCCGACATGCGTGTGGCCGGTTTTTTATATTCTAATTCGATTTAATAGCAAATAATCTAGATCCGCTCTAAATAGTTCCGCAACTATAATAAAAATAGTAGGCATTACGTGATAGCTGCAATGTCGATTCCTCAATTAGATCATCATCAGATTGTGGCTATTAATGTAAATCGGTGATATCATACCTACTTATAAATTCATTGATAATTTGATAACATCCTTTAGCAATCAAAAAAGAAAACGTTATTGATTTTGCCGGTCATACCTACGAGCATGCTCACCACGTGATAAATAAAATGTGAGTTTGGAGCCATATCGACAAAGTCAACAGGAGGTGGCCCCTGTCCTGTTCCTCATGCAACTCCAACGGCTCGTTGTGGGATTGGCCTGAGGACACTACTTACTACACTATCGAGGTGGCAGAGTTTGCTCGATGTATCTCATTAGAATTTACAAACGAATATTAACACGACGAAGAAGATTCGTGTAAAGCAGCCGCCACACTATGCTCCTCGCGCTGCCGCTATTTGCCGCGATATTGCTCGCTCTGCCCACACTGCACTACTCGCGACGTTCCTACAAAAACAAAAACCGACAAGATAAGGAGCGATGGGCAGGACGAGGAGCATGACGTGCGGCATGACGAGTAAAGTGGCCACACTATGTCTCTGCCTCCTTTCCTCGCTACTTCCCATGCCACTCGTCGCGTGTGTGGCGGCCGCATAATGCAGCTTGGAGTAAGTGATGGTAACCGTACGTTTGTGTGCAGGTGTGCACCAACCACAACGAGACCTGGTCGTCGGACTGCGAGGTGTACCAGCAGCGCTGCCTGTGCCTGGACGGCTCTGAGCTGTGCCGCGGGCCGCAGTACCACCACGTGCAGATCGAGTACTACGGCGCGTGCCGTGAGATGCCGGTCAGTACTCCTGCTTCCTGCACCCGCTAACAACGCGAACATAAACACACACTTGACCAAAATGTACAGAAATTGATCTATCTACTCTGCAATAGGTTGAACCACTTGTTTTTTTTTTTGCTGGGTGGGAATTCATCAAATCTGCTCCTGCTCTGCGCAGAGCGGGTCCCTACCCCATTGTGATACGAGGCTGCGGTATCTCTTTCGAACAATACGCAGCCCCGACGACTGCAACAGGTTGAACTACTTCTCGACAATGTTTCTAATTCCCTAAACCTATCGATGACTGGCTTAGCATCGTCCGCTACTAACATTCAACAGCTGGGACACATGCCAGATCTCCTTCCTATGAGTTGAGTCCCTCAAGGGTCTGTCACACAGGAGTGCAACGAGAACGAGATGTTGGACTTCCCGCGGCGCATGCGCGACTGGCTGTTCAACATCATGCGCGACATGGCGGAGCGGCGCGAGCTGAACGCGCACTACCTGCGCATGGAGCGCGAGGCCGAGACCAACCTCACGCGCCGCTGGACCAACGCCGCCATCTGGAAGTGGTGCGACCTGGACGCGCACGACAACGACAGGTACCGCCGACACACCCCACTGTTCCAACACGCCATATTAAATTATCATCATCTGCCTAGCCTTTTCCCCCAACTATGTTAGGGTCGGCTTCCAGTCTAACCGGATGTAGCTGAATACCAGTATTTTACATGGAGCGACTGCCTATCTAACCTCCATGGTTAATACTAGGTAATACGACACCCATTGGTAAGACTGGTTGCGAGACTTTCTAGGTCACTGACTACCTGTAACGACTGCCAAAGATCTATACTTATAATATTATAGAAGCCGGGACCAACAGCTTAACATGATATCCGAGGTACGGTGGTAACTCGTTATGTAATGGTCGGTCACCCATCCACAAATCAACCTAGGCAAGCGCGGCTTAACCTAAAGATCAACCGCGAGTGGTAGTTATTATTATTAATCCACGATCTCCTCCCCACGCCATACTAAACAATGTTGTGTTGATTAATAGCCTTATTTTAGATGTTGAACCAGATAGCAGCCAAACATCCAATTAGATCCTGCGATGCGATTACACGTCCAGATTGATGTATCTACAGCCGGGCATTTAGTATATATCATTAAGAAGCTATGATAATTGTTATCAAAACAACATGCGGCGATTAAGCAGCTATATTCTATTTTTGTTTGTCCGCTTTTATGGTATTTCATTAATATACATAAAGTCACCATTATTAACGTGGGCCCGATAAAGAATGTCGTGCACTGTCATGTCTGTCTGCACATGGTTGTCGTTTGCCGGTGACCACGAAGTACCAGATAATAGAGCAGCCATGTTCCCTACCCGTTCTCGATAGTGAGGTTGGCTGTGGTCACAAGTTCGCAGTTACTAAGCTTGTGTATTATGACCGGTATGACGCAGGTTCGTGTCCCGGCACGAGTTGTTCCCGATCCGCGCGCCGCTGATGGCGCTGGAGCACTGCATCGCGCCGTTCCTGGATAGCTGCGACAAGGACGACGACCATCGCATCACGCTGGCCGAGTGGGGCACGTGTCTGCAGCTCGACGAGGTGAGTACTGCACCCGTACACCCGTACACCATAGGAAACGACTTTTTTTTTTGGGGTAAAACTCAATGTAGCACTCTTAAAACATGCTGCTAGTGGATGCTTTGAATAGTAAAAGAGTCATGGAGGTAATTTAAGTAAAGTTACAACCTGAAAAACTAGTATCTACAAAAACAGCTGTGCAAAATTTGGAACTTTGACCAATATCTCCGTAACTAGGGGGTTCCCAGGTATGGTCTAGAACAAAAAAATGATCGCAGTCGTGGGGAGAACAAGTGCCCTTCGTTTGCGTTAAGGGTACTTTTTCACCCTTTATATAATGTATGTTTGTCATATTGATTGGTGTCGAATTGTTTCAGTACGAGCTGGAGGATCGCTGCGACGAGTTCACGGACGAGCCGGCCAGCGCATAGTAGTGCCATACTGACAGCCACACATCTACTTAGTTGAGTGTTAACGTAACACGTTACATAATTTACTGTTAAATAAATAAACTTTCAAGTAAAGCGCGTGTAAATAGCAATTACTGTGATGATGCTACCAAAACTTTGATATTTTACAATAAACAATAAGAAATTGTCACACGAGTTTCTTTACCAACAAACAAACATGCACATTATTATATCCACAGAACCGAAGTTCTTTCTGTTCTGTGATTATATCTTAAGAAACTTCGTCACAAGCATTCACAGCTATCACCCAAACATTCCTATCTGAGTGCAACATACATATGTAAACGTGTCCTTTCCATTATCTACATACATAAAGTGATAAAACACAAAGTACTATCAATCGCATCATGCGTCAGTAGTAGTTGAACTCCAAAACTGCTCATACAGTAAAAACTTTTTGCAAAAAAAAAAAAAGATTCACGTAATACGTGCTTATGAAATTTGACGGTTACCCTCGATTTCTCAAGGATCCCATTACCAGATCCTGGTTTCCATTATCATGGTACCACCCTTGAAATATCCTCTTTCCAATAAAAAAAGAATCATCAAAATTGGTTCATTTACGACGAAGTTATTCGCGAACACACAGCGAAAAATGTACATAATTAAAAAAAAAATGTACATAAAATATAAACATCCGAATTGAAAACCTCTTTTTTTTTAGAAGTCGTTTTAGTACATTACGATATTAGTGCGTTAAGATGGTTATAACATGCGAGTCGGAATTGCAGCCCGAGCCGAAGGCGAGGGCGTAATTGAGCCGAGCATGTTATAACCAATACGCACGTATATCGTACGACGTTTTTTAACACATTTGCGAGGAAACAGAAAAAAAAAACATTTTATATTTTGTTCATTTTTAATTATTGAAACAGTTAGTGAAATTACAATTATTAAAATGATACGTAGTTGTAGTTTGTTTTTAATTATGTTTTCGGAAAATGACTTGGCATTTTTCATGTTTTTCCACTTCAAGAAATTTTCATACGTGGTTATGTATCTGTCCTTGGATATTGACGGCAGCAAGCTGTCGCATGCGGTTCGCGCTTCTGTTAGTATATCCGGTGGAGTTGAAGTAATATATTGCTCATCTTCATTATTGAAAGTTGTCATTTTTAGATATTCACAATAAAAGTACAAAGAAAAGAAAATTTGAGAAAAATGGCGCGTGGATTATTTTCTGCCGTGGCTGCGTGAAAACGTTGGCAAAGACACTAGAGCATGCAGCCAAGTTTTTAAATTACCGAAAAAACTGTTTTTTTTTTAAGTTTAAATAAACTCAATCTGTGAATGCACACTGTTGCTTTCCCGCCATTTTAACAGCGCGCTAGCGCTGCCTACTGACTGGCGCCGCGCGGTGATTTGTTCGAAATTTGAATAGCAACAGCGCCCTGCTCACTAGCTGGAGTCGTGCAGCGGCAATCAGTTCCAAATTTGAAATGGCAAATAATACCGTTATGGAATTTGTATGGATTATAACTTAACTATTTGCTTTGGTAACACACGCGTTTTTTATGACCCTCTTTACATATTTAAAACCGGTGGAATTACATCAGCTTTACGAGCAAGGGTGTTAAAAAAAAATTAAAAGTACTCCACCAAACTATGTTACATTTTTATGAGACCAAATAGCAACTCAGCGTGTGGTGTACATACATAAAACAATAAAACATACTGATCGAATTGAGAACCTCCTCCTTTCGGGAAGTCAGTTAAAAATAACACTTTTTTGCAAAAAAACAACCGACTTCAAAAAAAACAAAAAGAGAAGAATAAACTTATGAAGACCTTTTTACCCGACTACGGCGAAGCCAAAAGGAAGGGTAATGATTTTGGCAGTCTATGTATGTATGTATGTTTGTATGTTCCTCCGTAGCGCCTATGACTACTGAAGGTATTTTAATAAATGAAGTGTCAATAGATTCGTAAGAATAGCCCGGGTGACATGGGCTATAATATACATTTTAACAATTCTTTTTATGACGGAATTAAAATGTTAAATTCTAAGCCCGAAAAAAAAAATTGCGATAATCATAACATGTTTGGTATCAAATGAAAGGTCTTTGTGCATCACAAATATGTATATTTTATTATAGTTCAAGTCAACATATACGTTTAAATTGCGGTCAAACAGTTCTCGCGGTCCAGTCTGTGTTATTTACTCGTATTATGTATATAACAAACCAACATTAAGTAGAATATTACATTATGAAAGTAACATATTATTACGTATTTATTGAATAAAACACAAAAATAAAATTCAAATATAAAATTATACGAATAAAAACGCAGATTAATAAAACCGCGGTCTTAAAAGTATTAAACAAGAATAATCGTCTAGTAGGTAAGTAGATAATTTGATAAATTATAGAGGACAGTCGTAGTCGCATGCCACCTTGCTAATGGCAACTAGCAGCTGACTTCTGTATCAATGAGAAAGCCATGAAGCATCAGGTATCAGTGCCATGCGTCTACGGCTGTCCTCTATAAATTATCAAATTATCTACTTACTAGAGGAATTTTTTGTAAGATCTTACTTTTAAGACCGCTGTTTATTAGTCTGCGTTTTAATCGTAGTCGGGTTTTAGTTTTTAAACTTTTTTTTTTTTTGCAAAATAGTTTTTTTATAATGTGTAGGTAGTGATGTTAATCCTTCAACTCCTAAGCGTTAAGGAGATATACCTCCATCGTCAGCTCATCAACAT
Organism: Diarsia rubi; assembly: GCA_932274075.1. Lineage (NCBI taxonomy): Eukaryota > Metazoa > Arthropoda > Insecta > Lepidoptera > Noctuidae > Diarsia > Diarsia rubi. The sequence goes on along the minus strand of OW026420.1, from coordinate 441,571 downwards.
GAGGTGGATCCACTCTCGGATGCGAATACTGGAATAGCTTTAAGTACAAAAATAATGAATTTTTCAAGTCTGTTTAGGCGCCTTTGAGTAGGTAATCAGTGAGCATACATAAAAATTCGTCGGAATCCTTCAGACCGATTCCTTTTTTAAATTCGGTTAATGAGATTTACCTTTTATCATCAGGTCAAAATAATAAATACCCTGAAATAATACAAACTATTGCCCCATAACTACGTATAATTTTGAAAATACCTTCCATAATCAACAGCGAATCCACATGATATTATGATTATCAATCAGAAGCTAATACTTGAACGCAACTTCAGAAAATATATGGAAAACGTCATAGGTGACTTTTTTTTTTTTTGGGACAGGCCCGCCTCACTATTCCCAAACCACTGTAACTCCTGTAAGCCAGAATCAACAGTGGCGACCACAAGAAAAGCGCCGAGACAATGAAGCTCGACGAAGTCCCAGAGAAACGATTTAACTGTCTTGGATCCCGCAACGAAATTAATCAGAAAAGAATAGCGGAGGAGTAGGAAAAACAGAAATTTCCTCTTCCCTCTATATCAGCTGGAGACAGAACAGAACAAGGCCAACAGGCACACAGGGACGTGCACAACTGGGATAAGCCCAGTTGCTTATCACCACGGATATTGTTGTCATTAATATTACTGGGTCCTAAGTTGTGAGCTGTTATATTTGATTCCAATAATAGGTATGACAAAAATGCTTGAACGCACGGAAATTTTGTTCTAGTTTCTACAAGGTCCGTAGGTATAGTTAATAACTCCGGATGTAACCTGTACACTATCCAACATAATATTACGTTCATTCTCCCAAAGACTACACTCCCATAAAATGTGATGTGCAGATTGTTCATATTCGCAGTCAGATGTAGAACATTGACAAAAAGGCGACGCAACAAGCTTGAAGGAAAATAATTTACTCTGAAAGTTACCATGACCTGTGAGAAATTGGGCAACACAGTGATCCACCTTCAGCCATGTCCTGGCCAGCCGCTCACGAACGGATGGAAAGAACTGGTGGAGGTGTCGGCCTTTGATGGAATTATCCCACCTACATTGCCATTCTGACAAAAGTTCCTCCCAGACGTCAGTCATAAGTGACTATAAAATTTGTGGGTTGCCTTCGATTTCCCTGAGATCCCATCATAAGATCCCGACTTGGTGTCCATGGGACCACCTCGGGAATGTACCATTTCGAATACAAAAAGAATTTTGAAAATCGGTCCACAATAGGGTAGAGTTGACAAAAAAAAACCTAATTAGTCTGTCAGATAGACTATTTTGGCAGTCTATGTATTTTTTTTTAATAGTCTGGTAAAAACGTCCTGTATCGTGGGTGCGTTCACAAACATTTAAACTCACATACACAAATACCCAGACCCGAAACAACTATCTGTAGGCCATACAAATATTTGTTCCGTGCGGGGATCGAACCCGCGACACGCAGCGCAGTAGTCCATTGCTTGAGCCATTGCGCAACCGTGCCGTATGTATGTATGTTAAGTCTCCTGTAAAGTCCTGCAGGCAAACCTCCACCACAGTCAGACCGCAACGGCTCAGCTACGGAAGTGGCTGGAGGTTCAACACACGGCCATAGTCCTGATCCAGGAGCCGTGGATCAGGGCGGGACGAATACAAGGACTTTCCAATCTTGGGGGTAAGCTTCTATTTAGCTCAGAGCACGATAATCCAAGATCGTGCATCTATACGACGCGTAACATAAAAGCACAGCCACTTACGGAATTCTGTTGCAGGGATATCTCTGCAGCCAGGCTGCTATTACAGCGCGGGGACACGGAAGTAGAGGTGGCCTTCGTCTCGGCATATATGCCTGAGGCTGAGGAGCCACCCCCGCATGACCTCGCCCGCCTCGTAAGACACTGTGAGTGCACACGCTTGGAGGTGGTCATAGGGGCCGACGCAAACGCTCATCACCCTCTGTGGGGCATGAACACGCAGAACGAAAGAGGTAAGGCTTTAGTTGACTATATATGTTTACGACAAACCTAACCCTACTAAATACAGGTTCCGAACCAACCTTCGTCACCAGACGCAGTCGAACGATTATTGATCTAACTCTGGCATCGGAAGGCGCAGCGGCCATCATAACCGGGTGGCAGGTCTCGAAAGAGGCCTCCTGCTCTGATCACAGGTGGATCCGCTTTGACATCCCAGTCTGTGTGACACCTGTACTGCCACGCCGCAACCCACGCAACACGGACCGAGCTGCCTACACTCGTATCCTTGAAACCAAGCTTGCGCCAACAAAGCACTGGTCGACCCTTGAGAACTCGAGCCAGATCGAAGAACAGGTAAGTTACCTGTCGAAATCACTGTTAGACAGTTATCATTCATCCTGCCCTGAAACCACTGCGCCCACAACACCAGGCAAGCAACCATGGTGGGGACCTGAGTTGGAACGCAAGCGCAGGAAGGTAAGGTCAGCCCTAAACAGAGCCATGAACACCTGTGCTGACGAGGATTGGGACGTCTACAGGGCGGCCAAATCCAGCTACAAAAAATGCATCCGGCAGAAAAAATCTACTGGCTGGAGGAAATTCTGCGGGAAAATAGAATCCTGCCAACAAGCAAACAGGGTAAGGAAAATACTAGCACAGCAGAACTCTGCTGGACCTGTAGTGCTCCGAAAACCTGACAACACGCTTACCACTACTCCAGAAGAGGCGATGCGCGTCCTCACTGAAACTCACTTCCCAGGTTGCGTCTTCACGCCCACAATTGACTGGACTGAGGTAAACCAAACTCCAACAGGAAACGACTGGAAATATGCTCACATGATGATCACGCTGGAGAAAATCCAGTGGGCGATCGGGTGCTTCCATCCTTTCAAGGCGTCCGGTCCGGACGGGGTGTTCCCTGCACTACTGCAATGGGGTGGACCCTCCATAGCTGAAAGACTGGTGCCCATATTACGGGCGTGCTTAGCCTTTCGGTACATCCCAAAAGGATGGAGGGAAGTGAAAGTCATATTTATCCCTAAGCCAGGTAAGAGTGACTATAGTAACGCCAAATCCTACCGGCCGATCAGCCTGACCTCCTTTCTCCTGAAAACCATGGAGAAGATATGCGAGAGAGAGCTGAGGGATGGCGTTCTAAAAGCAATACCTCTTCACGCAAATCAACACGCATACAGCGCGGGTAAGTCCACTGAATCCGCTCTGCATCTAGTGGTTGGCCGGATAGAGGAAGCGATCCATCAGAAGGGTATCTGCCTGGGTACTTTCATAGATATCGAAGGAGCCTTCGACAAAACAAACTTCTCCAGCATCAGCGCCGCTCTTTCCCGACACGGGGTGGAACAGGTACTGATAGACTGGATTACCAATATGCTTAGCAAACGAGTCGTCCGCCTTGGTGCAGAGCAGCAGTCAGCAGTGATAGCCAGGGGCTGTCCCCAAGGAGGAGTACTGTCGCCCCTCCTCTGGAATCTGGTGATTAATGACCTCATCGCGAAGCTCAATGCTAACCACTTTTACACTATTGGGTACGCAGACGATCTCGCCATCCTCATCTCGGGGAAGGTGACAGGGACAATCTGCAACCTCACTCAGCAGGCATTACGCATAGTTGAGCGATGGTGTGCTGAGTTCGACCTCTCAGTGAACCCCACAAAAACTGAACTTGTCATGTTTACCCAAAAACGAACGCTAGGCCCTCATCGCCTACCTAAGCTATTCGATACTGAGCTCCAGGTAACCAACGAGGTCAAATACCTGGGAGTTATCCTGGACAGTAAGTTAAATTGGAGCAGTCATCTTGACAACAAGCTTAACAGGGCCTGCATCACCTTTTGGCAATGCAGGAGGATGATAGGTAAGAAGTGGGGCCTATCCCCTAAAATTATACTTTGGCTTTACTGCGCGGTAATCCGACCCATGATCACCTACGGGGCAGTGGTCTGGTGGCCCCGAACCAAATTAATCACAGCGATAAGCAAGCTGCAACGTATGCAAAGGCTCGCCTGCATGGCGATCACAGGCTGCATGAGGACAACTCCGACCGCAGCTCTCGAAGCGATACTGGGGCTTCCGCCGCTCCACCTGTTCATTCAGCAGGAAGCAACGATGACGGCGTTGCGCCTCAATACGCTACAACTCTGGGGTAAGAAGTGCACGCAGCATACTGCGGCACTAGAGGGAATCCAAAGTGAGTTCCCCCTGGTGAAAGCTGTTAACGATCGAGTACCCAAACAGTACGTATTCGATAAGAAATACAAAATCCAACTCCATGAGGACCACCGCTGCGAGGGACTTAACCCTGCAGAATTAAGGATCTTCACGGACGGATCTAAAACAGGTACTGGTACTGGAGCCGGGGTCTTCTCGGAGGACCTCAACATCCACATAGCCGTACCTTTGGGGGCCCACAACACTGTCTTTCAGGCAGAATGCATGGGCATCTCCCTGGCGGCATCTGCCATCTTGGCTCGGGAGGTAAAGGAACACTCCATCCGCATACTCTCAGACAGCATGGCAGTGCTGCTGGCATTAAGGAGCCACACGGTGAATTCCGGGCTAATACACGAGTGCCACCAACGCCTGAACCAGGTTGGTAACCTCAATAATATAACCATTCAATGGATCAAAGGACATAGCGACTCCCGAGGCAACGATGCAGCGGACGAACTCGCACGAAGGGGCTCGAGCATGGCGGCGGTGGGCCCAGAACCCATCGTGCCGCTACCTTTCGGCTATCTTCGCACGCTGGTAAGGAAACGTACCAAAGAACTTCACGCCAAGCTGTGGCTAGACCACGGCGAGTGTAGGCAGGCCAAGAAGGCGCTTCCCGCCATCGACGCTCGCCTCACCAAACAAGCGCTCCGGCTAACTAAACTGCAGCTACGCACAGTAACGGCTGCCATCACTGGACACGGTACTTTTAACAAGCACCTCTTTGTTATAGGAGTCACAGATAGTCCTCTGTGTCGAGCCTGCATGGAGGAAGAAGAAACAGCAGCCCACGTGCTCCTGCACTGTCCGGGGGTTGCCCCATACAGGGCCAAATACTTCGGTGACCCAGGTACTCTCCGCGAGATTGCCAGTAACACCAAGGGGTTGCTGGCTTTTCTCGGGGAGCTGGGGTGGATCGAGTGATATTCCCACCCGCACGTAAAATACGCGCATTGAGCGTGGAGTTGCGGACACCAGCCCGTTATACTTATACTTACTTATACTTATACTTATGTATGTATGTTCCACCATAGCGCCTAAACCACTGAACGGATTTTAATAAATGTCAATAGATTAGTAAGAATAGCCCGGGTAACATAGGCTATATTAATTTTATTTTAAAAAAATGGAGGCTATCCTAGCATATTTGATATCAAATAAAAGGTCTTGGCGAGCAGGTTACAAATATGTATATTATAGTTTTAGTTGACATATACGTTTAGAATACGGTCAAACAGTTCTCGCGGTCTAGTCTGTGTTATTTACTCGTATTTAGGTACTCTTACTGTAACAAAATAAAGTCGCTTTTCAAATGCAAACAATGGAGGTGCTGTTATCAGTACAAGGAAACTTCAATATAATTGACAATAGTGCGCAAGTGGTTCACATGTAGGGCTCAACGTGATTCCACCGAACACTCGAGTGGAGAGTGAGAGATTGTCGTCATCGAGTGGCTTGCAGTTCGCTGTGCAAGTGTACAGCAGTACAGCCCCTAGCCACTCGAGCACACAATAAGTAATAGCGCCGGGGCGAGAGCAGGCGTACGGCTCTTGTCTCTACCATGTACGAGCTGATAGTGATGTGCTGCCTGCTGGCCGGAAGCGTCTTGCCTAAGACGTGAGTATCTTCGTTGGCATCATGTTGGCATTATAACACTCGTAACATAATCAGCATATTATAGTGCTCACTGCTCCCACGATGGCGCGAGGAGGCCGGTGGGAGGCCGAGCTTCATCCAGCACAAAATAATGCATGGACATTGAACATACGCTCGGACATGCAAGTTTCTTAACAATGATTGCCTTTACCGTTTAGGAGCAACGGTGATGAGGGGTGATTATTACTGACACAAAGTATTGTGCCTTGTTGGTTTAGCAGAGTAATAGGAACTGACACACATATTCTTGTGATTACATGTTAGTGAACTGCCTCAACTTCTCGTGTAGGTATCGAAGCACTAGGCTGTACTAATCTTATTACTCTGTACTCTCTTCTTGGGTGTTTGTTACTCTTACCGCGCAAAAACTAATGGACGTAAACGTAGGTGTTTGGATTTGATAAAATTCATAACGTGGAGTAACTATTTGTATTATAAAGCTTGCACATTAGAGTTTAGTTTTATTGGAATGTATGTAAGTTTCATTAGTGTAGGTTGGTACCTACTATAATTATTTTAGTTAGGGTTAGCTATACAGTGTGATTCTTTATAATGTGCACATATCGAAATGGGGGAATCTATGCTTAATTTTATCGACGGAAAAATTATTAAAAAAAATCTAAATATTTTTTAATATTTTATATGGAATTTTTAAAAATTTTGTCCGCTACTGTGACCCCAGTGTAAACAAAACGGTGTAACTTTTAAACTAAATTATCTATCGCAATGAAACAAACTCCATAATGATTGGAAGCAATTAGGCGTCCTCGTAAAATGAAAATTGTGGAAAAAAACTACCCTCAATTGAAAATAAACACGTTTTTTGATCAAAAAAACTTTTTTTTTTCATAACTTTTTACATAAAATTGTTTCATCGCGATAGATAATTTAGTTGAAAAGTTACACCGTTTTGTTTACATTGGGGTCACAACAGCGGACAACATTTTTGAAAATTCCATAAAAAATATTAAAAAATATTTAGATTTTTTTAAATATTTTTTCCATCGATAAAATTAAGCATAGATTCCCTCATTTCGATATGTGCACATTATAAAGAATCACACTGTATGTGCGTTAAAAAAAACTGAAATACCTATATGTTTTATATTGACCCCGTGCTCAGCAGTTATTACTATGGGCCAAGTGTGAAAAAATAGATGTTATTCTGAATAACCAATTTCAGAAAGAAAGTATGAATAATTACCGCTGGCTCAGCACTCAGCAGTCGCTTCAACCACTTCACCAACGAGCCAGTCAAGATAATCAATCATAACATACAGAGTGTAAATTAACCCTTCACACAACAGTAAACCAAGCGTTCTGTACGGTCGGTTACTAAAGTGGATAAGCGACCGCACAAAGCAATAGCTTGACGTTTAGTTTTGACTTACGACCTTTTACTTTCAAGACAAATATTGTCGTCACCAAATGATTGTCGTTCATAATTTCAACATTGTAATATAAGTCACGATGGCCTAGCGGTTCAGCGCGTTCGGATAGATCTATCGCGAATCAGTAAGTCGTGCGTTCTAATCTCACGCAGATAGTTTTACACTTTTTGTAGTATTTACTTGATTGGAAGTAATGAGACAGAAATATTATATTCTTTATTAAGATAAAGAACATTATATTTCTATATATTCTATTTATAATAATATTTCTTTACGAACTTCTTACTTGTTCGCTTTGTTCACACATTTCGTAAAGTTTGAAAGGTAGATCATAGAAAAAATAAGTCAAGAATTATAATTTATGTGAGGTAGACATGAGTTTTATGAATATGTTACTGGATGAACGTTGTCGATTGAATGTCAATCGGTTATAGTTGTTGATTAGTGACGTGTGGTTTATTAGATAGCAGTATTGTTGTTGATATTTGTCAATATGCACATATGAGGAGAGGGCGACTATTATTGCTCCGCATAAAAGTGATGTTAATAGAATTACAAATATCAGAAAAAAACTGGAATGAATGTGAGTATTATATTTAAGAATTGCAACTTAAACTGTTAGTAGAAATAAAGACATAATACCGTTTGGTGACATAATGAATTCATTAATTGTTTTTTAAATTCATCATGAGGCTTAAAACATAAATAATTAGTGTTTGTTATTGGATTCATAAATGCAGAGCGAATGAAGTCTTTAGTATTTTATTATAACCGCCTAATACCACTTTTGTTTTGTTTTAGAAGAATACTGTTAGTCTCTGAATCAAAAGATACAAGGAAGAGGGTCGCCTTGCTAATCGACAGCGAAGTGGAAGGCCGTCGCTTATTAGTGAAACGCAGCGACGGCGGTGACGACATAATAATATAATTATGGTCAAATAAATGGTTTCACACCTACGGGACGCCTCGCGGAATTATTCGACACCTCATCTCAAACTGTTCTCCGTGCCCTCCAAGCTAAAGGCTTGCATCACAGAAGACCAGCTAAAAATCCCTTCCTGACAAATAGATAAAATCAAGAATGATAACGTTTCGCACGGGTTTATTTAGATTTTTACTGGAATACTACCATATTTTCAGATGACAAGACTTTTTACAATTACGGCGCAAAGATAACACCCACTGCCCTGATAAAAACGTTACCTATCCTTTATACACACTCATAATATTATGAGTTCTATGCGCAAACGTCTAAATGACTGCATTGAAAATAATGGGGGTTCTACAAAATATTAAAATGCGTAAATGTTTTGGTTTTAATAATTAAACGTGTATTTGATGTTAATAAGTTATCCGTAATTATTTACTAATTTTAAGTTGAGGTTTATTTTCAATCTTCTTTTCTTCAAGAAAATGATCAATTAAGCTATAACCTCAAAACGACATTCATTGTGACGTTACAAAAAAACAGGTTCCTAAAGTCTGAATCATATTAGTTGTCAATAAACTCTGCTAATATCTATATTAAGTGGGTATCATCAATTATATTTCTGTGATAAAATTATCTTTTCCTTGTTAAGAATTGACTTAGTGGGTATACAATAAAAAATGTTATGAACGATTACAAGAGAACTGTTTTTATTTAGGTAGTATTTGACGTCACAATTCTCATGATTGTTAATTAGACAATTTTATAAATAATTATGACGAATAAAACGTTGTCTTGCCATTAAACACGACTTTTTTTCTACCTTACCACCCAACAGCGAAATGATAACATAATCACAATCACATAAATAGTTAAAAATAATGCGTTGGGTTTTTATCCTAGATATTTAAGTTCTTTAACACCGAGAGAGCTGGAAAGAAATGGGGAGGCCTTTGCCCAGCAGTGGGACAAAATAGGCCAACCAAAAAAAAAAATTAACTTCTTAAATAAAATAAGTATTATAATGGATTTACAATTACAAAAAGAAAAAAATGTTTACAAAGAAGCAAATAGCACTATCTTGTGATGTGTGAGATTTGAACTCGGACCTCATTGATCATAAATCCATTGCTTAGCCCAAACAGCTATCGACACTTGTAAGTTAAACGCGAATTTTAGCAATTGATTATAATGCGTTTGCTGCGATTATAACGAAAGAGACGGAAATATATTTTGTTGTGCTATTTCGTGGAGTGCGACGCCCGACGCGACCACGCCGACGACATGATACGATAGCAGGCGATCTCTGTAGCTGTGGTGTGCGTACTGTATGGCGCCAGACCACTTACACACACAAAAGTATGGACGCTCGCCCGTGCGTTCACAGAAATACAATCCTTAGCGTGCCCATGCACTTGTCTTGCCTTACTGTACATCAAACTAAGTAACCCTACGCAAAATTTTTTGCAGGGTAACGACTTTTTTTTCGGGTCAAAAATCACATTTTACGGTAAAACCACAGTAAAACTCAACCCACTAAAAACAAACTTGTAAAAAAGTCAAGTCGCGCAACTCAGTTCTTTTACCGTAAAAAGTAGTGAGATCCATGTAATACCAAGTCAGTTAATATATTCAGTCCCTACTTAAAAACCTTTTCACACCACCTGCTCGAAAATGTTAAATTATATGACAAGCAATCTTAACCTAAAGTGAGTCATTAGTGGCCGGGGGCACAGCCGGTCAATAATGTTGTAGTTTGTACTGGATTTCATTATGACCCGCTGGTCAATAATGTGATTTGAATTTGGAATCTCACATGCTCAGCTAAATTGGCAGTATAGTATTAACAAACACCCTTTGGCGCCAGTAAGAGGAAAGCCATTCTCGATACTCTTACTACGCGTGGATGATATTCTCGATTTTCTACAAAATCATAACGACTGCTTCTGCATATCGTTGCCATGTTTTGGAAGACATAATATTGTAAGTATAATAAGATAACTACGAACCATTTTTGAAAAGGAATGGAATAACATTCAAACTGGCATTAATAATAACAAATACCGTACCGCGCCGATTATTTGGCTGTAACATTAGTTAATTTATTTTAAGTAAACTGCGCTAAGATTGCTGTGGATTTTGTGAATAAATAAATATTAAAGTATTATAGAATGTCGAGTGATGAAAGTGAGTTCTAAATATGTTATTCTTACTGTTTGTTTATTTAATAAATACTTTGTTTTTAGTACTATGGCTATTATTTTCTTACGTGTAAAAAGTAGAGTATCCTCCTCTGGGCTAAAGGTGTCTTTGCCTTGGGCTAGCTTAAATCCCTCGCAGCATTCAGGATTCTTGTATAATAAAATGGTCTGTTTTGTACGCTTTTTCATTCGATTTATGATAAGAATGTTCTTTATTTGTTAATATTTTAGAATCAAGTACTATTACACCAATATTCCATACCTATACGTTTGTCGCATCTAGCAGCGAATATGTCGTCAATCATGCTATTTTTAACCAACTTCAAAAAAGGACTAATAATTGGTTATTTTGTAACGAAGTTTTTTTTTTCAGACTATGCCCAACATAAGGAATTTCTCAGACACCGAGACCCGAAACAACTTTCTGTACGCCATAAAATCCACTGCGCCTTTACACGATGATGTCTTCATCGTTCGGGGGAAACCCAAGCAGGTGAGTATAGTTCATAATACGACTTAAACGATGTTTGTGTACTCAGGGTCCCTCAGGCGAGCAACATCCCAGCTCAGTGCGCAGAGAACTCGGTGACCCCGGTGTCATGCAGCGCACAGAACAGCACCGACGCTCTGATGGCGCATCCCGACGACTGCCAACTGTTCTACTACTGCGAGGCTGGCCGCGCCGATCCCACGTGCCGCCAGTGCCCCGCCGGCCTGCACTTCAGCCCAGCGCTGCACGTGTGCGACTGGCCGCAGAGTGCCGGATGCACGGCGAGCACCCCCACCACCAAGTCAGCAACCTTCGTCACTGCAGGTACTACCTCCTCCACTGAAGGCACTAGACCCAGCACTGAAGGCACTAGACCCAGCAATGAAGGCACTAGACCCAGCAATGAAGGAACTAGATCCAGCACTGAAGGCACTAGACCCAGCAATGAAGGAACTAGACCCACCACTGAAGGCACTGGACCCAGCAATGAAGGCACTAGACCCAGCAATGAAGGAACTAGATCCACCACTGAAGGCACTGGACCCAGCAATGAAGGCACTAGACCCACCACTGAAGGCACTAGACCCAGCACTGAAGGAACTAGACCCAGCACTGAAGGAACTAGACCCAGCACTGAAGGAACTAGACCCAGCACTGAAAGACCTAGACCCACCATTGAAGGAACTAGACCCAGCACTGAAGGAACTGGACCCAGCTTTGAAGGCACTAGCTCTACCACAGATAGCACTACCTCCCGCACTAAAGGCACTACCTTCCCTATTATAAGTACGTCTGTTGCGACGAACGCGACCCTGCCATGGGTACACGAAGAACCAACCACCGTAGAGTCAACAGCCAGCGCTGCGTCACAAGACCCAACAAAAACTACTGAAAAAACAACCAGAGATGCATCACAAGAACCAAGTACCAACGTGAGCACATGGCGTCCGCCAAATAACGAGACATCATGGGCACCACCAACCAACGAGACCGCATGGCGTCCGCCAACCAACGAGACCACATGGCGTCCACCAACCAACGAGACCACATGGCGTCCACCAACCAACGAGACTTCATGGCATCCAACAACAACTAACGAGACCTCATGGCGTCCACCAACAACTAACGAGACCTCATGGCGTCCACCAACAACTTTCGAGACCTCATGGCGTCCACCAACCAACGAGACCTCATGGGCACCACCAACCAATGACAGCTCATGGGCACCACCAACTAACGAGACCTCATGGCGTCCACCAACAACTAACGAGACCTCATGGCGTCCACCAACCAATGACAGCTCATGGGCACCACCAACAACTAACGAGACCACATGGCATCCACCAACCAATGACAGCTCATGGGCACCACCAACCAACGATACGTCATGGCGTCCACCAACCAACGAGACCTCAAGGCGTCCACCACCAACCAACGAGACCTCATGGGCACCACCAACCAACGAGACCGCATGGCGTCCGCCAACCAACGAGACCACATGGCGTCCACCAACCAACGAGACCACATGGCGTCCACCAACCAACGAGACTTCATGGCATCCAACAACAACTAACGAGACCTTATGGCGTCCACCAACAACTAACGAGACCTCATGGCGTCCACCAACAACTAACGAGACCTCATGGCGTCCACCAACAACTAACGAGACCTCATGGCGTCCACCAACAACTAACGAGACCTCATGGCGTCCACCAACAACTAACGAGACCTCATGGCGTCCACCAACAACTAACGAGACCTCATGGCGTCCACCAACAACTAACGAGACCTCATGGCGTCCACCAACAACTAACGAGACCTCATGGCGTCCACCAACAACTAACGAGACCTCATGGCGTCCACCAACAACTAACGAGACCTCATGGCGTCCACCAACAACTTTCGAGACCTCATGGCGTCCACCAACCAACGAGACCTCATGGGCACCACCAACCAATGACAGCTCATGGGCACCACCAACTAACGAGACCTCATGGCGTCCACCAACAACTAACGAGACCTCATGGCGTCCACCAACCAATGACAGCTCATGGGCACCACCAACAACTAACGAGACCACATGGCATCCACCAACCAATGACAGCTCATGGGCACCACCAACCAACGATACGTCATGGCGTCCACCAACCAACGAGACCTCAAGGCGTCCACCACCAACCAACGAGACCTCATGGGCACCACCAACCAACGAGACCTCATGGGAACCACCAACCAACTAGACCTCATGGGCACCACCAACCAACGAGACCTCATGGGAACCACCAACCAACGAGACCTCATGGGCACCACCAACCAACGATACCTCATGGGCACCACCAACCAACGAGACCTCATGGGCACCACCAATAAACGGTACCACAGTATGATAAAAACCGAGTACAAGTTTCAGTTCACTTCGCTCGCTTTTGCCTTTTTAGTGCCCTCGAGTCTGAATCTTCATGCATAAATTGATTAAAAACTTCTCTATCATATTATGAATTGTTGAATTAAAGAGTACTTAAATCCAATTTTCCAAAATTGTTTGATTTCGCTCGCTGTTCTGTTAATTTATGGACACGATTGGGATAATCTAACATGACATAATAGCAACAAATGCAATTGTATTAAAAAAAAAATGACTTTTGATAAATAAACCCGAAGTGTAACATTAAAATAATAAAAAAATGTATTTGGTTTGTTTAGCGTTCTTTACTAATTATGAAATTAGAGGGGGTGGCCAAAAATTAGTCGTCCTCCGACCAGCAGGGCTATTGCGTATCTTTTAGATGACAGTGGCTATCATACAGTGTCCATCAATTAACTGTCAAATGGTTCCCTTTTGTACCAAACCATAAACAATTTAGAGAGTAAAGATAAAAATAAATAGCCCTGCAGCAGGGCTGTTGCGTATCTTTTAAATGTCAATTGCTATCATATTGTCCATGGATTAACTGTCAAATTGGTTATGGTTTAGTACAAAATGGAACCATTTGACAGTTAATTGATGGACACTGTATGATAGCCACTGTCATCTAAAAGATACGCAATAATATAGCCCTGCTGGTCGGAGGACGGCCAATTTTTGGCCACCCAGGCCCCCCAGCATAGTTATTCACAAACAATCGAAACGAAACCTTATAGAATACTAGCTGTTGCCAGCGGCTTCACCCGCTACAACTCGAAAATAAAACCACGGAAAGATAAAATCGATAAATATCTTATGTGTTAATCCAGGTTATACAAAATACAAATACAAAAAATACAAAAATATTTATTTCATCACCCCAGTAAGTTACAATAGTACTTGTGTCGGGGCTGCCTCTCTTCCCTTTTTTTTTTTTTTTTTTTTGGTGGGTGTAAAATCATCGAATAACCCCTCCCGCTCTTGGGCAGAGCGAAAGGGAGTGTCAGACTTCTACTGACTAAAAACCACCCATGTTCCTTCTTCGCCCTCTATGTCGAGGCCGCGATAACCGTTGGACTACCCGCGGCCCCGACAGGCGTCGGCCCTTTCGGGCCCCTCCCATGTTGCTGACATCTCTTTGAGGCGCGCGTGGAACACGAACGCGCCGTCGACACGGCCTGTTTTCGTCGTGAGACGGACGGACGGCGAGTTAGCCCATCACTCACCGTCCACAGGCCCGCATCTACGGTGGCCGGAGGTCATCGCGGGACCCCCGACGCCCGGAGCGCCTCCCGCGGCAGCTGGGACGAGAGGTTCTCTCCCTCTCGCGTTCCGCCACCTCCTTCGCCAGCATCACTGCTTCGCAGAAGGAGGCGACGGCGTCCCATTCCTCCTCGCCCCGGACCATGGCTTGCACCAGGGCCGGGCGCAAGAGGTCGCCGCCGCCGATCGCCGCTACGAGAACACGGCGGGGCTCCGCCCAAGCAGGGCACACCTCCACTGTGTGCTCCACCGTGTCCTCCGGCCGATCCTCACAATGGTGGCATCCGGGCGTTTCCTCCCGCCTGATTCGGTGCAGGTACCTCCCGAAACAACCGTGTCCGGTGAGGACCTGCGTCAGACGGAAGGTGAGGGCGCCGTGGCGCCTCTCAAGCCACTCCTCAAAGAGGGGACTTACCGCCACTATCGTGGCGTGCCCTTGTCTCTCTTCCCTTAAGTGGTATCTTAAAATGATATTATAATAATGAAGCTAAAATGAAAAACTAAATATTTAAATAATATTGTTTTATAAAATTAAAAATAGCAATCAATTAAGCAGCTGCAGTTGGGGGAGTTAGTGTTAGTAGCGTGTGCGAGTTTTTATGTGCATGTGCGTGTGTATATATATGTGTGTGTGTGTGTGTGTGTGAGTGTGAATGTGTGTGTGTGTTAGCTTAGCCTAATTAGAATGTTTTCTGTTTCGTCGTATATTAGAGATCTCAACCAATCACCTACTGTTTTTTTACAGTCGTATAACAGCAGAGGATATATTATGTCACACTTAAGGTTCAGCTTATTGTATATGTAGGTGGATTGTGTGACATATTGGCGTCTGGCAAATGCTGATCGAACTCCTGGAGAGTGGGCTACAATATCTCTGCGCCTTCTGCTCTGAGTAGCTGGGATAAAGGGGAGACATTTATGCAGGGTTAAGGTTACATTAAGAATATAAAGTTTTCTTATTGAAAGCAAGTTGCTGACTCTATAAAGATCTGTGGTAGGAAACCTAAATGGTTTAGAATACATCACCTTGATTAGTGATCGCTGAGCTCTTTCTAAATCAAGGAATTTCATTTTAGAAGCTCCACCCCATATTGGATTGCAGTAAATTATAATGGATTGCGCCAGAGCCACATAAATCCTGTTTATAAGTTGCGCGGACATGATATGGCGTAAGTTCTTAAATACCCAAATCAGCTTCCTGATTCTTTTCATGAGGATCTCAATATGGGGGTGCCATGATAGTCTTTGGTCAACAATTATACCCAGATATTTTATGGATCTGACCTGTTTATATCCTGGCAGCCGCAGTTAAAGAGGGAATTATTTTGACAACAGTGAATAATAATATCAAAGTCAGTTCCAGGCTGTGATCTTTGGCTTGGGGAAAAACAAATAAAACTAGTTTTATCGGCATTTAGGGTTAAGAGGTTTGCTCTTAGCCAGTCAGCTATTTGAATCAAGCCCTGTTCAGCGACGTTTTTCACATGTTTCCATGAACTCCCCGAAAAAACAATCGCAGTGTCGTCTGCGTATGAGAATATTTTCCCTCCATTGATCTGCATATTGCAAAGGCTGTTTATGTAAATTAAAAACATTGGCGGTCCCAAAACGCTCCCCTGTGGGACTCCGTAGTAGACGTACCCTTCGTCACTACACAAGCCACCTATTTTTATCATAAATTGCTGTCTACCTTTGAGATAGCTTTCGAACAAGGAGAGAGCCGTACCTCTTATACCTATAATATAATAATAATAATAATAATAATATTCCACAACTATCACACAACGCCATCTAGTCCCAAGCTAAGCAGAGCTTGTGTTATGGGTACTAGACAACTGATAAACATACTTATATATTTCTAAATACATACATATTATAGATAAATTACACCCAGACACAGAACAAATGATCGTGCTCATCACACAAACATTTGTCCTGGGTGGGAATCGAACCCACAACCTCCGGCATAGCAGTTAGGGTCACTAACCACTAGACCAACAGGCCAGTCCTATGTTTTCTAACCTGCGGAGTAAGATCGGGACGGAAACGGTGTCGAACGCCTTTTTCAGATCTAAGAAAACTGTTAAACATTTTTGTCCTCTATCTACTCTATCCACAATTTCTGATGTCAGAGCCGAAATAGCATCTTGAGTTGAACGTCCTCGTCTAAACCCATATTGTGCGTCAGATAGAATATTGTATTTGTGTAAATAGCTTATTAGTCGTATATTAATTATTTTTTCTAAAATTTTTGATATCGCGGACAGAACAGATATGTGACGATAGTTGTTAACATCGTTTACGTCCCCACCCTTATGCACAGGAGTAACCACTGATCGCTTTAAGTCTTTCGGGAAAGTACCAGTTTTGAAACATAAGTTAGCTAGGTGGCTTATTAGTGGAACTACAAAATCCCTGGATCGTTTCAAATATTTAGTGGGAATACCGTCCCAACCTGGTGCACTCTCAGAATCAAGACTCATTAAAATAAAGTCCACTTCTTGCGGGTCAGTCTCTAACAACACAAACGAGGAAGCCCTAGAATCACTGCAGCAGCTGGTCACAACTGGCAGGCCAATTTGAGCAATGATGTTTTCTGCTAAGGATTTGCCTATGGTGATAAAGAAAGAGTTGACTCTATTTAGTGAGTTTAAAGGGTGTGGGGGTATTATTAAGGAGATGAGTGTTTGAGGTGTTGGGTGGTTTAAACTGCGTGATTTCATTTATTGTAGACCAAAGATGTCTCAGGTTTTTTGCCGAGTCTTCGATTTGTCTTTTATAATATTGTCTCTTTGTCTTTTTTTATCAAATTGGAGCAAAAATTACGGTAGCGTTTAAATGTTATTTTTAAAATTAAATTGAAAGGGTCTAATCTTGTTTGTTGCTGCATTTTGTTTCTAAGCCTTATGCAACGCAGTACTCCTGCAGTGATCCAGGGCTTCAGTGTTTTTTTACCACAGGGAGAGGGTTTAATTTTTGAATTGTTCAGGAGGGACGATCTGATCACTTCCACCAGTTTGTTGGCAAAGGTGTCTGGGACCGTGAAGGTATCGAAAATTGATATATCTATACATATTTATAAGGTACTCATATGCCTTTTCAAAATCTATGAATGTTTTTGTTCTTGAACAAGTCTTTTGCAATCCATCTGAACTAGTTAAATTTAAAAGAACCATAGCATGATCAGTAATTGTTGTATTTAGCACTGCCACAAATGCTGAGGTTTTAGTCTTATCAAACTTTAAGACGGTGTGGTCAAGGCAGTTCTGTTCTCTAGTGGGGAGGCAGTGTCCCGGAAGAAGGCCATGTACAGATAGCATATTTAGGTAATTAAGCCTATTCGATCTTTGTTGAGTTATTTCTGAAATTGTAATGGTTATAAACTACCTATGTACGAAATTTTAACCAAATCCGTTCAGTTGTTTTTACGTGAAGAAGTAACAAACATACACACTCGCACACTCACACATTCACAAACTTTCGCCTTTATATTATTAGTGTTAAGTGTGATTTCGTATGTCTATCTCGCTCGCTCTTGTAGTGCCAAAAGAAGATAGACATATTCGACCATCATAAGTCATATTCGACCATCATACGACATATTCGATTCGATTGTTTGTGAATAGCTATGCAGAAGGGGATGGCGAGTAATACTACTACTAACTCTTTTCACAGGGATTTGCGAATTATAGCACTGGATAGGAATAAATCAGACGACATAGTGCTGCTGAGCCCGTCGATCAGTGCCATGCGTAGACTGTTAGATGTTTGTGAAAAGTATGCACGTACCCATACACTCATGAATATATAATGTAAAGAAAAGTGAAGTGATGGTGTTTAAGGCTGGTAATAAATCTCTCGCTAATGTGCCTCCTTTATATCTTTGCGGTACCAGCTTAAACAGAGTGTCTAATTTTAAATATCTGGGCCACTGGGTCTCCGAGGATATGTGCGATAATATTGATCTGGAAAGGGAGCGCAGGGCACTGTCTGAGCGCTGTAACATGCTGGCCCGCAGGTTTGCTCGGTGTACTGAGCAAGTCAAAGTGACATTATTTAAGGCCTTTTGTCAATCTTTTTACACCTGCAGTCTGTGGACTAAGTACACGCAGCGTACATACATTTCTCTGCGTGTTCAGTATAATAAGCTCTAACAACCTGAGCGTGTTCGTGGGCCGCTGGGACTCGCTGTTATGGCGGCACTGGATGCGACTACACAATGCGGGTGGTCGCGTCCAGGGCTTGCCATAAACTGGCATTCCTGTGAGGTGCCACTTTGTGATTTTTATTTATTATTGTGGCCTTTTTGTTGAGGTTGTTGTTGTATGTACTAACACAACTTGCTAATTAATATGTGTAATTATTGGTTCTCTATTGTGTCACCTAACCTTCTTATCCATAATTTAAAGTGCCATAACTTTTTTTGTCCTAATTGAAATCCCTAAACCTATGTCCTAAATCCGTTTCGTCATAAATGTAGATTGTTAAATAAAATTTTAACTAATCTATTTTGAACTCCTTGAATTGGATCTATATTAGTTTTCGCTGCTGTACCCCAGATTTCAATTAGGTAGTCGATATGAGGCTTAACCTGGGCCCCGATGTCCCCAAAACTAAATATAAGTGAAAATGAATACCCTCGGTTGCGATCGGTTTGCGGTACGTAAAAGCACACGATACACAATAATAATAAGAAGCAATAGGTATTATATTTATTTTAATGTCTTTCAATTAAATATAATTCGTTCAAAAAAAAATTGAGAAGCTCGTGGTTTAAAAATAACAGAGTCTGCTATTCAATAGTGTCTGAATGATCTATCACTGATCTCATAATTGTTGATTTTGACAAGTTTGGTGTTGTCAAAATCAACAATAATATGAGATCAATGATAGACCATACTTACACTATTGAATAGCAGACTAGGGGCCCAGAGAATTATAAATAAGATATCGCACTTTTCGAGGGAGACAATTTGTTATATTGTGAAGAGCCCCTGTGAGTGGTCTTAGTTTAAGTTTAATTTATTTTAGATGTGGTTTCTAATTTAAGTTACTATCCAAAATAAGTCCCAGATATTTTTCTTTAAGTTTTCGTTCAAGTACTTGACCGTCTATTTTAAGTTCTAAATTATCATTTTTTTTTTATTGCTGCAAAAATTTTGTAATTTCATTTTGTAATATTAATAGTTAAACGATTTGACTGAAACCACTCATTTAAAAGATTAAGATCATTCGGAGCGTCAGCTAATATAGCTTCGGCTGAATGTCCAAAATAAAAGAGACTTGTGTCGTCTGCATAAAGGGAGATGTTTCCTTTGAGACCCAATTCACTGATACTGTTAATATAAATAAGAAACTTGAGGGGGCCTAACATTGATCCCTGGGGGATGCCAAAATTTTGGACACAGGAGTTACTTTCCTATTTATCTATTTTTACCATTTGTTTACGGTTCTCCTTATATGATTTAAAAATTTCAAGTGCTTTGTCTGTAACACCGGTGAGTTCTAGCTTCTGTATTAATTTGTCATGAATGATGGTTTCGAAGGCTTTTTTAAGATTAATAAATATTCCTAAGGCAACTTGTTTTTGATCAATTTTATTTTTAATTTTGGTTACGAGGTCAACTGAGCTCTAAATCCATACTGTTTATGGTAAAACAAACTTTTTGAATTAAGGAAAAACTCTAATCGGTTATAGAGAATCTTCTCAAAAACTTTACTAATCACCGGGAGAACTGATACACCGCGGTAATTGCATAGGTCAAATTTATTTCCAGATTTATGAATTGGTACAACTTTTGCAACTTTTAACTCAAATTCAAAGCATTTATTTCAATTAAACCTTTATAGGCACTTTTGAATGTCAATTCATAAAAACAAAACTACGAGTGCAATAAATTTATATTTCTTTTTTTTGCTTGTCAATTTATGTTTTGTTTTAAGAATAAAAGTCAGTCTGTAAAAAATATGTGCTACAATATATGAGAAGCTGAACTTGTGGTTTCATTACTCTAAAAAATTATCCTGTTCTCAACAACCATCAATGCCAGATGTAGTAATATAGTCCAACTTTTAATATAGGTAATAACTTCCTTCGTAGTTGCTGGTTTTAGAAACTGCAATTCTGTTTTGTCAGTTAGTGTGTAGTACACTCCTCAAAAAATTGACTTGCAGTTGATCTTTCAGAGATCATACTTGCTAAAGTTGAACCAATTCTTCCCGATTCTTGTGATTTGAGAGATACGATTTGAACCACTCTAAGACTGGGCCGCGAATGTCAATTTTATTCAACTTGTCAATAAGAATTGAATGATTAACGAAGTCGAAAGCTTTGCTTAGGTTTAATAACAAAGCTGAGGTTGTTGTTTTCGAATTTATGTTATTTAATACCGATTTTACTCAATTAAAAGCTGCAAGTGATTTTGCAAGCATATTACATTTATCCTAAAAAGAAAGAATTGTCTTGTACACAATTCTTTCAAACACCTGAAGACAAGCGTGATGTCGTGTGCTGTTGTTGAAATTACATTAACAACCACGAGTACCTAGCTTCGTCGTCGTGTCGCGCTCAATGAGGATTTGCGATATGTCGACTGTTCGAAACGGATATCAACGTGTTATCAATGATTAGCTTTGAATGGTAATCACAACTCGTCTGTTAGATTAACCCTTGTTATGTCAACAGCGATTGATGCCTAAAGTTAGTGTTATCTGGGGCTATACAACCCGGAGATGTCCTTATACTGTGGGGAAGATTTCAATCAATTTCAAACAGGATGTTTTTCTGAACTCAAGTGTTAACGTGTTACGCCAAGAACTACCAATACTTATTAGCAATAATTGAGATCACACGGTCTGTTGAAATGGTAAGTGTACCTATAGGTATATATATAGGTATACCTACCGAGTACACTGAGCACAGTTTTTAATTTTTGATTATTTTCGCGTAAGATCAAACTCATCACTCAGGTACTGAGTCCTCAATACAGAAATTCTTATAAAATTCTTGTTACATTAAAAACAATGTGAACAGGTAGTAGAAGTCACGCAGGGATGTCCTAATCCCTATGTAGTGTTATCCTTAACTTAGGAAGTGAAATTATGACTGTATTGTAATAAATCATTGTCTAAATATAGATCAAACATGATAAAATCACGAGACAGCGGCCCTCACGGAACTAAAGGCTCGAATGACAGCACGTTACTCAATTCATTAAAATCCAACATCATATTATCGAACGATACCGTGTCGCATATTAGCAAGATCGCATCCAAAAGATGGCGGTGCTCACGCCACTAACCTTATCAAGTGTGTCATAGTTAATATGTACGATCACTACGCGATTACGCCAATCAGCGCTAATGTCATCAATATTTACATATATATTTTTTTCCAGTCTTTTTTTTTTTAAAAAAAACCCTTGGGTAACGCGACCACATACGACGCATCTCCGAGCCATGTGATCTGCAGAACACCGGCCGGTGCATAAGCAGTATGCACCGAGCGGTTCACATTGCCAACAGCCACTCAGTCTAACATACTCCTTTCTAGGCAATACTTTTGTATAAGATATCTGTAAAAACTAAGAGCAATCGACTCATTCGTTCTCAAGACGATTCATTCGATGCAATCTCTGGCAATACCATTTCTTCTCTACTCTACTCTACTCATCTACTTATCTGGTCGCGTTACAAGCCTTGTCACACTCTCGCATGTTCTAGAAAGTTTGGCCGCACTACTGGCAGGTGACCAGTTGACTTCTGCACCAAATCTTCCCTAGTCCTAGTGAAAGAGAAACGTAAATAAATATTTTATAATATTATTACGCTGTTGGAATTTCGACTTACAGCGCAGAACCTACCTACCGGTGTCGACCCGTGTTAGTGAAATGGGTTATAAGAATTGAGTCAGTCAATCTTACATCACGTAAGTGTACAACCGACAACAGGATCTGCCGTCCCCGCTGCTCCTAAGAACTCACGTATTAATGCGCGGGTTCGACTTCCACTTGGCCTTTTATACATTTACGGAATGTTTGAAGATGTTCAACATCAAAGACATGACACGTAAGAAAGAATAGCGATATATTTACATAAGAAGGATTGATGGCAGTAAGCTATAGATTTCCTTTTCTATGAGGGATGAAGAACTTTACACCCTGAACATAAAACATAATTGTTTTTTTATATGTTACTAAATCTGCTTTATTCAAGAAGTCGGTTTCAGAGGATCAGTCTATGAGATCCATCAGTAGGTACTGAGCTAGATATATGTCGAGACAATAGTCTTCACCCTCTCAGCACAATGCAGGGGGCGGTGGTGGTTAACGACTGGGATACTGGCTACGGAGAGGAGGTCAGATTCTAATAGCTGCCTTAACTTGGTATGTTTAGGTTTTTATCAAATTTGCAGACTCACATAACCAGGGATACCTTCTTATTGAAATATTCACCAGTCTTCTTACAGAATCACTATTTTAAATATAGATAACATATGCTCAATATGCTGATACATATTATGTTTTCGATCTGGAACGGAATCCAGCTGTCTTCATCTCTTGGGATGGGATTACTGAACGGTGGCTAAACCTGTGTTACTGAAGATGCTAGTGTAAAAGGGTTGCAGACGATTTATGGGTCGCGACGAGGCAACATGCCTGACACGAAGCCAAAAGAATGATAATAATTATACACTTGCACGTGCACTATACATACAGTCCAATTTATGACTAAAACGATTTTTAGCTTTCTTTTAATGTAAACTGGTTGATTAGGAGATTTCACCTTATTTGCCGATGTCCGATGGGATATATCTCATCAGACGCTCAGCTGTTGCTTTGCCAACATCTTCGTGGTGCGAATACCGACGTGTTATCTGCATCTCGTCTTGGAAGAAGACTTCACCGCCGAGGGTGGTGTTCCGTCGCTTCCGCGGGCAAGTGCTATATGAACGCACACTGACTTAGTAGGTACACAAGTGAAATGTTATTAAATAGTATAGTTTTAATGTTCTATTTACTAACATTAACTGTATTATCATATTACCTCATTTCTGCTAGGTTTTTATCTATATGCCAAAGTTGCCTGAAAATAAATACAGGTTATGTTTTGTTTGCCGTTTCTAATGAGTCATATCGAAGTGTAACCTTTAATTACTTTAGTTGTGTAATTAGCACAATCGAGGACGAAAAAGAAAATAAATTTAGTTGATTTAATTACGTACTCAATTAGGTACGTTCTATTTTATATTTATTCTTTAGTTACGTTCTATTTCTCGCGGCATCGGCAGTTATCATGGGTTCGTGTAATAATAATTAGAAATACCCGAAATATAAAAGTATTTAAAGCAATTATACAAACATCGATACGTGGCTGAGCAAACCTCAGATAGGAACGCCCATCGGCATTGGTACGGAATGAGCTTACGCCGCCGTTATCTCCATGGAAGCATCGGTTGATAACTTAGGTGTAGTAGGTACATAGGAGTGCTTATCAAAGAGGCGGTTCTTGCGAGCAGTATAACTAGTAGGCAGCATGGCTGTAGTGCACACTGCAAGTCCCTCGGCCGACGAACCATGAATAAACTTCTCGTGTGCTGCTGTCTCCTGGTCAGCGTCGTCGCTGAACAGACGAACGAAGGGAACCTGAAGTAAGTTCTCCTCACTATACGCTTTCTTCATTAGGTACTTATTAACTTTTTTTAAACACTTTAAAACTGAGAGTTCCGTTTCTCCCTAAAAAACAAGGCCCCCGGGCCCATTTATTAGTTGTAAATATATAGTTATTAAATTATATATTATGTTTATGTACGTTTTCTTAGTTGGTCGAAGCTATGACTCGTAAACTTGTAAAGCCTAATTAGCTGAGATAGTTTTCCTTTTAATTACCCACCACCCTGATTTTTTTCACTCACTTAACTTTTTTTCAAAACACAACCGTTAATAGCTGGCAGGCGTGGGGGTTCACACTTGAATCTAACAAAAAATTGCGCTTAAAGTTAATATAATATTTCACAAACAAATCTTTTAATCGAAAAATAATTGGATAACCTCTTAATATTTTTAAAGATTTATCCAACAACAACAACCCTCAAAATAGGCATCGCAAGACAAAAAACAAGACATCCCCACTTGTATGTGTACTAGAACTGTCATAAAAACAAGACATCCCCACTCTTATGTGTACTAGAACTGCCATAAAAACAAGACATCCCCACTCTTATGTGTACTAGAACTGCCATAAAAACAAGACATCCCCACTCTTATGTGTACTAGAACTGCCATAAAAACAAGACATCCCCACTCTTATGTGTACTAGAACTGCCATAAAAACAAGACATCCCCACTCTTATGTGTACTAGAACTGCCATAAAAACAAGACATCCCCACTCCTATGTGTACTAGAACTGCCATAAAAAAATATTAGAGGATTTATTTTACCACTTTGTCGGCGTACCTACCTAATTCATTTGTATAATTCAAGCCAAGTAACAGCTTTCTAGTATAAAGAATCTCTAAGCTAAAGTGCGTACAAACAGACAGACAGACGGATATGGCGACACTATAAGGGTTCCTTGTTGAACGAAACCCCAAAAATTAGCTCTCAAGACTTAAGACTCACTAATAGAGTGAACTGTAATTGTTCGCAGGTTCCACCCAAGGGACACTTTGCGTGTTGTCTCATGGCGAGCGGATAACTCTACCAGTGAGCCGCCTGCTGAAGCAACATGGGCACCACCAACCAACGCTACCACATCGGTACCATCAACCAACGGTACCACATGGGTACCTCCAACAAACGAAACAACTTGGGCACCACCAATTAATGTTACCACATGGCGTCCTGCAACGAATGGTACCACATGGGTACCACCAACCAACGGTACCACATGGGCACCACCAACCAACGAAACAACTTGGGCACCACCAATTAATATTACCACATGGCGTCCTGCAACGAATGGTACCACATGGTCACCACCAACTAACGGTACCACATGGGCACCACCAACCAACGAAACAACTTGGGCACCACCAATTAATGTTACCACATGGCGTCCTGCAACCAATGGTACCACATGGGCACCACCAACCAACGGTACCACATGGGCACCACCAACCAACGAAACAACTTGGGCACCACCAATTAATATTACCACATGGCGTCCTGCAACGAATGGTACCACATGGTCACCACCAACTAACGGTACCACATGGGCACCACCAACCAACGAAACAACTTGGGCACCACCAATTAATGTTACCACATGGCGTCCAGCAACGAATGGTACCACATGGTCACCACCAATTAACGGTACCACATGGGCACCACCAACCAACGAAACAACTTGGGCACCACCAATTAATGTTACCACATGGCGTCCTGCAACGAATGGTACCACATGGGCACCACCAACTAACGGTACCACATGGGCACCACCAACCAACGAAACAACTTGGGCTCCACCAATTAATGTTACCACATGGCGTCCTGCAACGAATGGCACCACATGGGCACCACCAACCAACGAAACAACTTGGGCTCCACCAATTAATGTTACCACATGGCGTCCTGCAACGAATGGCACCACATGGGCACCACCAACTAACGGTACCACATGGGCACCACCAACCAACGAAACAACTTGGGCTCCACCAATTAATGTTACCACATGGCGTCCTGCAACGAATGGCACCACATGGGCACCACCAACTAAAGGTACCACATGGGCACCACCAACCAACGAAACAACTTGGGCTCCACCAATTAATGTTACCACATGGCGTCCTGCAACGAATGGCACCACATGGGCACCACCAACTAACGGTACCACATGGGCACTACCAACTAACGGTACTACATGGGCACCACCAACCAACGAAACAACTTGGACTCCACCAATTAATGTTACCACATGGCGTCCTGCAACGAATGGCACCACATGGGCACCACCAACTAACGGTACCACATGGGCACCACCAACCAACGAAACAACTTGGGCACCACCAATTAATGTTACCACATGGCGTCCTGCAACGAATGGCACCACATGGGCACCACCAACTAACGGTACCACATGGGCACCACCAACCAACGAAACAACTTGGGCACCACCAACGAACAGTACCACATGGCGTCCTCCAACCAACGGTACCACATGGCGTCCACCAACCAACGAGACCACATTGTTCTAACAACATCACCTGGGCGCCTCCTACAAATGTCAGTGGCCCTGCTTGGGAACCAGTGGAACCAAGCACTACCTGGGCTCCTTCGAACGCTACTTCTTGGTACTAAACCATAGCGAGATCCTCCACATGACTTCGCACAGCTATTCAGTGATACTGTTCTCCTGTACTCCCCCAAAATATCGTCATATCGTTCTTGTCTGGTAGTTTGACTAACGACAGTCACTGAAGTCTTTTAGTCTTTGAATTCATTTATTTTTGTATCCTAATCCTAACTATTTACAATATTATAAATATGCAAGTAATTCGTTTGTATATTATTTTTTGTTACCTTTTCACCTAAATCATGGAGCCGATCAGATCATCCTAATTTTTTCTGCGGTATCGAAGTACTTCGGTACCTTTTATCCCAGAAAATTTACTGCTCCCGAGAAAAACAACATTAGCGTGGCTATGAAATTATATCGTGTCACGTGTCTTTCGAATTATTATTGAATGACCAATATTGATATAATAATAATAAATTCGTTTATTCAGGGAATTTACACGGTAATTTACAGTTTTTACTATTATTTGTCCAAACCTAGCTGACCCACGCACTTTTGTCTGCGTCTCAATAATATTATTTTATTATATGTGTTGCTTACAACCTTCCTCGATAGATCGACTATCCAACATAGTAATATTTTTTCAATTAGCTTTCTAATGTTGCAGAATTTTCAAAGTCGTCAGAGTAATTTTTTAGTTAAATCGGTACAAACCGTAGCTAGGTGAGTATATGTTCTGTGGTACAAACAAAAAATATAATCTTTCCTCTCTCTATTATTAGTTTATATTACCTTATTATTATACTAGCGGACGTCAAGCTGTTTCACCCGCGTAGTTCCCGTTCCCATGGGAATACAGGGATAAAAAGTAGCCTATATCACTCGGGGATAGTGTAGCTTTCCAACAGTGAAAGAAGTTTTCAAATCGGTCCAGTAGTGCCGGAGCCTATTCGTTACAAACAAACAAACAAATTTTTCTTCTTTATAATATTAGTGTAGATTATTAAAGTGAGAATTACTATAAGTACCTATCTCTTAGTGTTAAATACAATCATCAGCATCATCATCAGCCTATAATGTTCCCACAGCAGGGACTCAGGTCACTCGTCAGGCCTCCTCTCTAGGAGTAGGATGCTCTATAAATCACATAACATATAATCCACCATGCGGACCCAGTGCGGATTGGTAGATGTCACATATCTTCGAATTTTTGGTTCTAAGATATGCCGGTTTCCTCACGATGTTTTCCTTCACCGTTTTGAGAGCAGTGGTGATGAAATAAATTACACAAAGTAATGCGCCTGCCTGTACTGTGTATTTAAGTAAAAATGTTTTTCGTATTAAAAACGTACAATTTAAATATGAAGTTGCATGAAATGAGCAAATAATAGGTAAGTTAATTTATTTGTACCATTGAACACGACCTTTTTTATATCGAATCTTTTTTAAGAACAAAGCAACTCAACCATTGAAACAAACCCTATAGCTCATTAGTGAATAATAGCAATGAAAAAGTCACAGTTTGATTACAGGCCTGTGTCAATATGTGCCTATTTGCGGTGAAATTATGGCCATTTTATGAGCAAGTGTGTTGCAAAATAATATTAACTACTCATCACTCACTACTCATCTTTGTATACGGACATGATTATCGCTGTCTAATATCTAATCGATGAGTGAACCTGCAGCCGTCACTCGGAGAATCAGTTCCAACAACAACAAAAATAATTGTTGACATTAAGGGTGTAAAAGTAACCTTATCGCCAACGAAGGGCACTTGTTCTCCCCACCACTGCGATTTTTTTTTGTTCTAGACCATACCGGGAAACCCCCTAGTTATGGAGATATTGGGGGTCAAAGTTCCAAAATTTTCACAGCTGTTTTTGTAAATTAATACTAGATTAGCAGGTACTTAAATTACCTCCATGACCCGTTAACTATAAGCATCCACTAGCACAAAGTTTTAAGAGTGCTACATCGAGTTTTACCGTAAAATGTGATAATTGCCCCCAAAAAAAAAAGTCATTTCCCAGCAAAAAAATTTGCGTATTGCTTAGTTGACGGCTGTGTGAAGGGTTAATTTACACAGCCTGTATAAGAACAACATGACAACGCATCCACCGCACTGCAGATACCTGATGCTCCTTTAAGGCGTTCGAGTCTCATTGATACAAAAGTCAGCTGCTAGTTGTCATTAGCAAGGTGGCATGCTACCTACGACTGTCCTCTATAATAATTATCAAATTATCTACTTACAAGACGATTATTCTTGTTTTCTACTTTTAAGACCGTGGTTTTATTACCTAGTTCGCATTTTTATTCGTAGTCGGGTTTTAGTTTTTTAACTCAAGAAATACGTAATAATATGTTACTTTCATAATGTGATATTCTACTTAAAGTTGGTTTGTTATTACATAATACGAGTAAATAACACAGACTAAACCGCGAGAACTGTTTGCCCGCAATCTAAACGTATAAGTTGACTTGAACTATAATAAATTATACATTTTTGTGATGTACTCCCCAATACCTTTAATTTGATACCAAACATGTTATGATTATCTCAATTTAATTTTTTTAGAGTTTAGAATTTGACATATAAAATCCTTCATAAAAATTATTGTAAATTTATATAGCCTATGTCATGCGAATCTATTGACACCTCATTTATTAAAATACGTTCAGTAGTCTAGGCGCTACGGAGGAACATACATACATAGACTGCCAAAATCATTACCCTTCCTTTTGGCTTCGCCGTAGTCGGGTAACAAGTAGGTACCGTACCGGGAAAACCTAAATTCGTAATACAAATAAACGATAAGATGTTACTGAAGGACTCACGACTGCAACAGAAAGCGAGGCAATGACTGGAACATGCTTAATAGGATCTAGGTATTGGAAAAACATTATAATTAATTGTTATCTCTGATTGATTAGCGATGATTTGATTCCGACGTATCAGTGCTTATCAAAGAGGCGGTTCTCGCGAGCAGTAATAAACTTCCCGTGTGCTGCTGTCTCCTGATCAGCGTCGTCGCTGAACAGACGTACGAAGGGAACCTGAAGTAAGTTCTCTTCACTATACGCTTTCTTCATTACATAAAATTAAAAATTACCGTTCAGTTTCAGCCCCCCCCCCCCCCCCGGAAACAAAAA
This sequence comes from Diarsia rubi, assembly GCA_932274075.1. Lineage (NCBI taxonomy): Eukaryota > Metazoa > Arthropoda > Insecta > Lepidoptera > Noctuidae > Diarsia > Diarsia rubi. The sequence goes on along the minus strand of OW026420.1, from coordinate 411,625 downwards.
CCCCGAAATCCCTCGCTGTCGCTGGTTCGATCCCCGCACGGCACAATTATTAGGAGTTTAAATTAAATATATGTAAGCTTATCGAAAACATATTTGGATAAACTCCCAATATAAGGCCTATCCAACTACATCTCACAATGGGCTTCGCGAGAAAAAAAGAACATCTTCATTGTTACGTGAACTGGAAAAAGGGTACCCTAAAAAATATTATATGCGAGATTTTATTGTACCACTTTGTTGGCGTAACTTATTTGTAAATCCATGCCAAATCACAGTTTCCTAGTACTAAGAGTCTTTAAGCTAGTGCGGACATACAGACAGACGGATGGACATGGCGAAACTATATGGGTTCAATTTTATAATAATAATAATAATAATTTATTTACACAGGCACAAAAATAAAAATAAAATATAATTAAAAGACACCACAAAACAACATATTGACTACGGAAACCTAAAAATGATCTACCAAGACCTTAATACTCACTAAAAGAGTGAACTGATAATTGTTCCCAGGTTCCACCCAAAGGACACTTCGCGTGTTGTCCCGTGGCGAGCGGATAACTCTACTAGTGCGCCGCCAGCTGAAGCAACATGGACACCACCAACCAATGATACCACATGGGCACCACCAAACAACGGAACAACTTAAAAAACTTGGGCACCACCAATCAACTATACCACATGGGTACCACCAACCAACAGTACCACATGGGCACCAACAACCAATGGTACCACATGGGCACCACCAACCAACGGTACCACATGGGCACCACCAACCAACGGTACCACATGGGCACCACCAACCAACGGTACCACATGGGCACCACTAACCAACGGTATCACATGGGCACCACCAACCAACGGTACCACATGGGCACCAACAACCAATGGTACCACATGGGCACCACCAACCAACGGTACCACATGGGCACCACCAACCAACGGTACCACATGGGCACCACCAACTAACGGTACCACATGGGCACCACCAACCAACAGTACCACATGGGCACCATCAACCAACGGTACCACATGGGCGCCACCAACCCACGGTACCACATGGGCACCACCAACCAACAGTACCATATGGGGATCAATCTCCAAAACGGGCGTATTCATGTGATCGCTCTGGTGCTTTTCAGATATTGATATTTAGTGGTAATTATGTATCTCATTAAAAAGAATGACATTCAAATAGTACATTTTTGCTATTGGCCTTCAATTTACACAAACAGTTATGGAAATATTTAATTTCAAAAAAATTCGCGACCAGTGCAATCATAATTGGTGCCAGAGCGATCATAAATGGTGAAATCAGTAAAACAAAAAAATAAGTATTGAAAAAATATTATTTATTTAGCCGTTTTCAAGCATATTTAGTGTACCTACGTGTAACAAGATTATAATTATGTAAGAGAAATGTATTATTTTAGAAATAGTTCAAGGCAAATTATCAGTAAAACATATCAAAAATATTTATAAACAATAATTTCTAAAATAACAAATTTACATAATAATAAAAATCTAGTTTTGGCTTAGTTTCATTTATATTGACTTAAATAAATTACTTCTAGGTAAATGAGACAACATTAAAAACCTTTTGATATCAACCATTAATACCTACAGTCTTTTATATAAAAATAATAATAATAATCCACAACTATCACACAACGCCATCTAGTCCCAAGCTAAGAGTTACAGTAACAGTTGTGGTTAGCTAAATGCCAGTATACATATATCATCAAGGTAAAATACGCCAAAATCTGTTTATGGGTTTAGATTACCCAAAGAAAACCAGGATAGGTTATAAATTAAAGGTTGTATGCATAGATCATCGTTTGTCATTTTTACAGTCCGGTACTACTCCTTAAAATAGATTTATAACGTAAAATTCATGCAAAATATCATCGCTCTGATCTTTTTGGACAGAGCAATCACAGCCATAGCGATCAGAAAAAATCACAAAATCATAAATATAGCCGAATTTAAAAGCAGTAGAAAGTTGTGATTACGTCTCATAAAAAACATCATAACGATCACTTAATTCACCTAACAAACACATTTACAAGCTTACTATTTAATTTAAATAACGTGCCAAAGCAATCATGAAAATCGAGAACCAAATCCAGAGCAATCATAAACTTACCTACGTAATGTTGGAGCGCGGGAACGAGGCCCAAAAGTATCCTCCTAGGCGGTTAGATCACTGCTGGCGTTGCCCCGCAGGAGGGGAATAGAGTGTCTATAACGCGTAACTAGGGATGAGCGCGATGTTTTATCTCTGCGCAGAGCGATGAGACAAAATGCCCGGTCAAGATTTTAAATTCAAATTGTCACAAAAGTATTGTTAATATAACTAAATATATTTTATTACTATGAAGATTAACTATTTCTTATATAATCTAAATAAGTTATTTCATTATGAACCTTCTCATTAAAAAGTTAAAGAATATTTTTTCATTCAATCGGGAGCTGGGTCAACCCAGAGCGATCAGGATTTTATGGTCTAAGATTTTTTTTTTAATATTTAAAATAAACTTATTCATCATATTAGCCTTGTAACACGTAGATTAGACACCGAACTGTATATAAAAAAATATTTTGAAAATGTTTTTCGATTTTAAAATGGGGTTATCCAGCCCGACACGAAAAAAAATGCCTCTGGAGATCGACCCATGGGCACCACTAACCAACGGTACCACATGGGCGCCACCAACTAACGGAACAACATGGGCTCCACCAACCAACAATACCACATGGGCACCACCAATCAATGGTACCACATGGCGTCCACCAAGCAACGGGACAACTTGGAAACCATTAATTAATGCGACCACATTGGCACCACCAACCAACGGTACAACATGGGCACCACCAACCAATGGTACCACATGGGCACCACCAATAAATGTTAAGTACCACATGGCGTCCACCAACCAACGGTACCACATGGGCACCACCAACCAATGGTACCACATGGGCACCACCAATAAATGTTACCATATATGGCGTCCACCAACCAACGGTACCACATGGCCACCACCATTAGGCTTTTTTTTTTTTTTAATTCGGTAAAGTTCAATACACGTCTGAACACAACGGAATCGAACAAAGAAAAAAAAAACGAAGATATAGAGGTTTGTGACGCCACTGACCGGTAAAAAAATCCCATACTAATGTCTTAGAATATGACGTCACACGAGTTTTCAAAGCACTTTATCGTCTTCATTGTTGGTTTACGTGAAAAAAACCCGACTGAAAAAACGAAAAGCGAGTCGGTCAGTCAGTCGGGTTTTTTATTAGTTTTTTAACTACTTGTTTTATTTCCAATGTTTTAGTTATTTTGTGTTTGTTCTTTCGTTGGTCGCGTGAAATTCTTCGCAGATGATTTAACTTTTGTGTATGTTTATAGGTTTTGTGACTTTGAATTTCTTTTAAACATCTATGTGTCATATATTTTTGTAATCTCCTTTTTAAAACCCTTCATTTTGCTAACCTACTCGGTGGTAATGATTTTTTTTTTTTAATCCGCGATATGGCCCCAAAATTCGCAAATTTCTATGTTTTTTAATTATAATGTAGCCAATGACAGTCGCGCCATCAAGACGAATCTAACGATTTATATTTTATTCAAATCCCTTCATCCGTTTAGTAGTTATGAGGGAACAAAGAAAAGGACATTCATACACGCCAAACATATTATGTAAACCCTCCTTTTGGGCTTCGCCGCAGTCGGGTAAAAAGAAAAAATACGTGTCCAATATTTATTGGAAATCTGTCTGATTGTTTGTTTTTGTTAACTACCCTATTCCTGGTCAGTGTCAAGTTGTTTAAGTCCTAATAGTTTCCGAATAAAGTGGCTGTGACATACGGACGAACCGACTGAATAACTGTTTTCTTTTTTTTGCCATTTGACTACGGAACCCTAAAAATACAATTTATAGAAGATCTTAATTAAAAAAACACTCATTTGTTTCAAAGAAATAAGTAACAAAACGCGAAACGAAACGCAATATTAAAAACGTATATTGTTCCAACTTAATCCGTAAGTGTACCTTGGCTTGGCAGCACTGTAGCCTATGACCCGCCCGCCATTTCGATCGCCGCGGATTGGATGAGCCGTGAGTTGTTTGTTTAGTACGCCACTTCCGCTTACGTACCATTGGCTGCCCTGATTGGATTGCTACGAACGCGAACGGCACAACGGAGCTGCCATCTTTGTATCTAGCGTTTTAGGCTTGGCGCCTTTCCTGTGTTGGTTGTTCACTGTCTGTAGTGGTCATAGTGTGTTACACGTTTCAAAATGGTGAGTTTTGCAAGATTTTGTGAATTTTAGTTGTAGTTGACGTGATTTTATTGTGTAATATGGTGAACAATAGTGTTTTTAACTTACTGGCGAAGTTTCAACTCCGAACGAGAAAAATTAATGGGATTTTTCATCAATTTTAGGCTGGCGGTAAAGCGGGTAAAGATTCTGGTAAAGCCAAGGCCAAAGCAGTATCCAGATCAGCAAGGGCTGGGCTTCAAGTAAGTTAATTTGTTATCTTAATTTGAAATAGGATTTTTCGTGACATTATCATGCTTATATTCGTTCTGTATCTTCAATTCATTTAATTGAATAATATGAATGACCTCTTCAGTATGGCGGCGTCCATTACTGGCGGAAAATAATCAATAGATTGGAGTTAGGTACAGTAAAGTATTATTTTTCAGTTTCCTGTGGGAAGGATTCATAGACATCTTAAAAATAGGACAACGAGTCATGGACGTGTCGGTGCAACAGCGGCCGTGTATTCTGCAGCTATTCTGGAATATCTCACAGCCGAGGTAAGCTATACGCGACGCCCTGGCAATATGGCGGCACACAATAGAGCATAATTATTTCATTATTATATTGTTGTAATTGCTCGACTGGATTCTGGAAAGTAAAACCCTCATGATTTTCCTATGTTATCTAAATTTGTGCTATTTATTTTAATTAAGCTGCTTACACCCTGTTTTAACTCTTTTCTAATGCCGTCTTATTTTGGCGGGAAACGAATGGTAACTCATTTAATAATTAGATACAACTTGAATCGATTAGAATGTTACACAAAACTAGCTAGTTAGAATATTAGTATTGTTTCCTTCTAACCAAATATTACTATTACCTATGTTTTAGGTATTGGAGTTGGCGGGAAATGCATCCAAAGATCTCAAGGTGAAGCGTATTACTCCGCGCCACTTGCAGCTGGCTATCAGAGGCGACGAGGAACTGGACAGCTTGATCAAAGCTACCATCGCGGGCGGCGGTGTAATCCCTCACATACACAAGTCTCTCATCGGGAAGAAAGGCGGCCCTGGTGCTCCTGTTTAATTGTAGGTAAGTAAGTATTTAGACCATCGAAAGTGAAAAGTGTTTAGTATAAAGAAGAACGATTTGAAGGTTATTTTTATGGACAAATTGCGGTCCTGTAAAGTAAGTACTTTTCATTTTCGATAGTTTACATATGGACTGTCTATTTATTTGTGTTACTTCTGCCATAATCTGTGTCATGTCAGTTATTATTGTAGTTACCAGTTACATTCAAAATATCAAGAAAATTGTATGTCTTGAGGTTGTATGAAAGACAACAGTTGTCTTTTTTAAAACCTCAAGACATACAATTTTCTTGATATTTTGAATGTAGTATTATTATTAGTATTATGCTGTATGTAATAAAAAAAAAAAAGTTCAAACCATCCTGTTTGATATAAACATAATTTTTCTCTATTTGTTTAAAAACTGACTGGACAGTTTGCTATGCTCTAGATAGGTTTAAGGGCTGGCAGTCATCATAGCAGAATCTGCAAATGCTAGAAGAATACAGTTACTATACAGGATGGTTTGAACTTTCCTTTTTTTATTACATACAGCATAATACTGCAACTGTCATCAAATCTCCTGTTATTCGTTATATGTAACCAAACAACCAGAACAATATTATTGTTTCAGAAACATGTATAAGATAGATTGTAACACAATGTCATTGCATGTTAGCTTTAATAATGTTTTGGGTGCTCCTGTCCTCCATATTCTCTTTGTTTTTTATTAGTCGATAATTTATTCATATTATTATTTTAAATGGTCTTTCACTACTCCTTTTATTCAAACTTTAAACTTTTCTCTCATAAATATGTCCATGATATTCATCCTAATGTGGCAAAAAGTTGACCATCGGCCAGAAAATAACTAGAGTAAAATATAATAATCTTAATAGAATACTTTGTCTCCAGGCTATCTCCAATGCCACCTCTGCTGCATTTGACTCCGGGCGTGTTTTCTATGAAACTTATCAGCTGATAGTTTGCAAAAATGTTAGTGATGTGAACAGTGGAGTGTTTCCAGGGAACTGTTGGGTCCGGACTAAATCGTTTAGTAGTTCATAAGTACTAGAAATATTTTAGTGATAAGAAGATTTAATATGATTGTAGAATTAAGTTTAATTTTCTTGTTTGTTTGTAAGACATGATATTTTTCTATAACAATGACTTCTAGACATGAAAATTATTTTGCTGCCAATTTCCATTAAGCAATAGGTGTCTGCAATTGTCTCGAGGGGCTGGCACATTCTAATTTTTAGTTTGAATAGGCAAATATCTTCATTAATAAATAATTTGTTTGAAGCTATAAGCAGTTGTAATTTTTTTGCAGCATTTGTAATTTTAAGTGACAAACACATAAATGTTGTTCTAAATTGTAATTTGGTATGATTGAACTGTTACAAGATGTAAGAAATGTATTTTGATCTTTGAAATATATTGAGAAAGCAATAAATGTCTGTTTATTCTCCGAGTCCTTTCACTTTATTATATAATTTTACAAGCAAATGTGGCCTTACAATAATTAAACTTAATTATCACGCCTATAAGTCAAACTGCGGTACTCAGAGATATTTAATGATTACTTAAGCCGTCACTTAGTAAAGGTTTGACATACTTTTGTATGACAAAACTGTCAAAACCTTTGCTAAGTGATGGCCTAAGTAATCATTAAATCTCTCTGAGTGCGGCAGAAAGAGAACACATTTCGCCAGTTTAAGTGAACATCAAATATGAGGAGCTCGTGGCTTAATAAGAACTGCCACTCGGGTCGATCTTTAGGTTAAGCTGCGCTTGTCTAGGTCGATCGGTGGATGGGTGACCGCCCATTACATACCGAGTTTCCTCCGTGCCTCGGAAAGCACCTTAAGCTGTTGGCCCCGGGTGCCATATATAGATCTTTGGCAGCCGTTACGGGTAGTCAGTGACCTGAAAGTCTGACATCAGTCTTACCAAAGGGTATCGTATTACCTAGTATTAACTGGGTTGTGGAGGTCAGATAGGCAGTCGCTCCATGTAAAATACTGGTATTCAGCTGCATCCGGTTAGACTGGAAGCCGACCCCAGGCAGATGATGATGAAGTGAAAATCAAATATCTTGTAAATGAACTAGAGACCGGGATCTAGAGGTAAGTGAGCTTAATGGGAGCGAAAATTAGTAACTAGGTTTTTATTGTGAATAGCTTTGAGATTAACATGGATTTACCGATTATTTTGTGGAGCACATTTACGGAACTCCTCGTCGTCGATGTTGCTGCCTGCGATAGCTTATAAAGTGCGATTACCTTGTGAAACCCAGTCATTCTGTGTTAGCGACACGTTAGTTGTAAGTTATCGAAAAGTACTAGGCCAAGGGGGAATCGTCAGTCTTTCACCAGTGGCAATATTAAAGAATTTATTCCCAATGGCTGACGGAGATAGACTTTTTTATTATTTGTGATCAAAAGTAGTAACATAATGTACATAAACTACTGCAGTTGCATCATGCATGGGTGATGTATTGTAAGTGTGTATAACAACCTCTAATAGATGAGGTTCAACCCGTAACAGTGCTATCACATGTCATCGTATGAGAATGGACTGGATGCCTTGCATCCACCTCGAGCTTGTAACTCTCACCGGAACGCAAATACCGATCTGCTCCGACTTCGGTACCTCGGGTCGGTTGTCAAAAGGGATTTTCTACTCAAATTCAAAATTAACCCCTGAAACAACAACATCACGCCTACAATTCTTGAAGGGGCTAGGCAGAGGCGCACGTAATACGAGTACCACCCTCACATTTCGCTAGCAAAACCCGCAACAAATCTAGACTCCGTGTTTCCTATTGAGAAATTCCATAAGGTAAAACCCAATGTACTTCTACGGACGTCATGTATCTACCTGTTCAAACGTGCGGGGTACACAAATGTGACATTATTGATTAATAAATAATTAAAATCACCAATACAACCCTCTCAGTTCATATTACTTCCTTGAGTGACTATTTGTCAAATAGTCACTCAAGGAAGTAATATGAACTAAAAATACGAAAAAAAGTCCTTTTTCATCAAATAGTATTTGATGAAAAAGGACTTTTTTTGGATGGTGGGAGGGATATCATCCTCCCTCTCTGGGCAAGCAACGGTAGGTAGTGTCAGACTTCTACTGACTAAATACCACCAATGTTCCTTTATAGTACTTTGTGTTGAGGCTGCGTCTCTTTCGAACAACCCGCAGCCCCGACAGGCTTCGGCCCTTGCAGGCCCGTGCAATGTTGCTGACATCTCGGGGGGTCTAAAATGGCCACTTAAGCAGATCCTAATATGAATTGCGTTAAAAAACTTAAAATGGACTTTTCATAATAGTAACTACGCCCCAGAGGCGTGCATGGATCACGAACGCGCGTCGACGACACTGCGGCCTGTCGTCCTCATATGACGGACGGATGGTGAGCTATTCCATCACTCACCGTCCACAGGCCCGCGCCTACGCTGGCCGGAAGCCATTACGTAGCCCCCAACGCCTGGAGCGTCTCCCGCGGCGGCTGGAATGAGAGGTTCTCTCCCTCTCATGTTCCGCCACCTCCTTCGCTAGCATCACTGCTTTGCAGAAAGAGGCAACGGCGTCCCATTGCCTCTCACCCCGGGCCAGGGCCGGACGCAAGGAGTTACCGCCTGGTGCAGCGCCTCCGCCCGCCATTCGTGCATGCGCGCGAGTAGTATCGCCTCCAGATCCCATGACGGCAAAGAGACTCGCTGCCTTGCCAGAGATCGTGCGCTACCCCCGGACTAGCCTTACGACTACCACCTTTGTGGCGCGTTCAGGTAGTGGGTGCATATATTGTAGTCTTTGATGGGCGGCACGCTGCCTTAAAGAACGTGCCCACCCCGGGCCCCGAAAGGGCCATGGGCCACTCGAATCAACATACAACCTGGCACTGATCAAATTGCAGAAAACTTGAATTTCGCGGGCTACTTTGTATTACAGACTGAGACACAATGTTAGGGGGACCTTTTTTTTTTGGTGGGTGGAAAATCATCCCTTTCGCAGCTTTAATCTCTTGGGCAGAGCGAAAGGGAGTGTCAGACTTCTACTGACTAAAAACCACCCATGTTCCTTCATCGCCCTATATGTCGAGGCCGCGGTAACTTGTGAACAACCCGCAGCCCCGACGGGAATGTTAGGGGGACCTTAGACGACAATTTGTCTGAAATTAATGGACTTTATTTTTTGAGTCTTCCTAAAGGCGCCCGAAAATCCGCTTGGCTCGTAGTTGGGATGCCGCTTCACACCTACCATCGCAAATTTGCATGCGAAGGAGTACTTTGTAATCCCGATTATCCGGATCAATTCAACCTAGGGGTAATCGAAAATCCGTAGTAGTCGGAAGTAACAAAACACACTCACAAACTTTCGCCTTTATATTATTAGTGTGATGATAAAAATACGGTAAGAGGGTACGGTATGTGGTATTTTACCATTAAATCTAGTAGTAGTAGTATTAGTCCGTCAGTTAGATTTCCAAAAAATTATGGACACATTTTTTCACGTAAACAGGAGATGAAGATACAGTGCTTCGAAAAGTCGTGTCAAGCTGTGTGACGTCACAAGGTTAGTACTTTTTTACCCACAAAGTGACGTTAAAAACCCCTACTCATGATCTTTGACACAGTTATATTTTCGTACATTTTTATTAATTTGATAAAACAAAAAACATGTATCTAATATTTTTCGATAATCTAACAGACGGACTAATTAGATTTTTTTGGTGCAATACCCTATCGGACATCCGAATTATCGAGGTTTGGATAATCGGGATTCCACTGTACTTAACTTTCCACGTGGTACTTTGGTTGTACTTTACTGTTGAGGTGGGGATTATTACCATCCATTTTTTTTTCCACATGCTCAGTGAACTGTGGGCCAAAATAGTCACTTTCTGGAACCCTGACATTCGCAACATCGAGTACCGGGCTTTAAAGAACGTACAGTCACGAGCAGCGAGCACCAATATGTAAATACGGAGCATCTTGTCTATTATAAGTCAGTTTCTGTTACCGTTATGTAACGTTCGTGGAAAAACCGCTAGGAGGAATAGTGTTCTGTGGGCAAAACCCTTCCTGCAGGGCTATTGCGTATTTTTTATTACAGGCCCCTTCCATGTTGCTGACACCTTTACAGGCGCGCGTGGAATACGAACGCACCGTCGACACGGCCTGTCGTCGTCATATGACGGACGGACATCGAGCTAGCCCATTACTCACCGTCCACAGGCACACGTCTACGGTGGCCGGAAGTCGTCACGTAGCCCCCGACGCGCGACGCCCAGAGCGACGAGATGTTCTCTCCCTCTCACGTTCCGCCACCTCCTTCGCTAGCATCACTGCTTCGCAGTAGGAGGCGACGGTGTTACATTCCATCACGCCCCGGACCATGGCTTGCACCAGGACCGGACGCGAGAGGTAGCCGCCGCCGATCGCCGCTACGAGAACACGGCGGAGCACGGCCCAAACTAGGCAGACCGCCAAGGTGTGGCCCACTGTGTCCCCCGGCCGATCCTCACAGTGGAAAAATCTGGGCGTTTCCTCATTCCTTTTTAAGGGTATGGTCCCTGTTCTTCCTCCGCGTACTCGCTGCCCTCACAGTCACGTCTGGTGAGCAGTCGCGAACCAAAGAGCCGCAAGTACGGTTACTTCCTCCGACAAGCACACCGCCCGAAAACCCGAACACTGTTCTCGTCTCCGGGCGGTGCGCCCCTCGCGTGTCCCTCTTCGACTGGTCTCTCACACTTCTTAGACCTTTCCGGCATGAGTATATAATTTTAAGAGCTCCAAGGATCATTGAGACACACAAGCCCCACCACGACGGCAACGTGGGGACACTCCGGTGGGGATTTGATATATCCTCCAATGAATATTGAAGTAATGTAATAAATGTATGGGGTCACTGAGAAATCTTTTATGCCGTTCACATAGAACGACATAAAAGATTTCTCAGTGACCGCAAGGTGGCCGCGACAATTGCGATACTTGTTAAAGATGGGCGATTGTTACTGATTCCAACAATCGAATGGTTTGATACTACTAATATTAATAATCGAATGCAAAAACAATCGATCGCTAGTTCGAATAGAACCACTAGTTCATTCATTTGCTTTACCCGTGCTATACAAAATTGGGCTGTTTATACATACTATAAAGTCTACTTTGAAGTGATATTCGTAACAACAAGTAACTGATTTGCGAACCGCTAGTTCAATTCATTCAGTTTGCCATACAAAATTTATTGAGCTTTTTCTAGGACTATAAAGATTACCTTATTTGGTATCAAATCTATGAATATTCGAATACAAGCTAGTAATGTTTATTCAAGTCGATGGTTTAATGATTCAATTTGCCACACGAAATTGAGTATTTTCTCTCAGCACATAGAGTTTAATTTTAGATAAAATTACAAATATTCGAATATAAACTAGTAGTAATGAAATTTGAATCGGAAGGAGCGAGACAACGCAATACATTCCTAGATAGTTTTCATTCGTTTTCAAGTTCGAATGAATTGTAAGGTTATTCGAATGCCTTGTACAATCGAATTATTCGAATAATGTCATTCACAATCGCCCATCATTTGTAACATTCTTGAAGACAATCGAAGTGTGGGGACCAGTGGGGACGGTCAACTGGCTGCTGATATTGAATTATCTATGGTTATCACCCGACCTCGCTCGACAGACCACAGAGTTGCCAAGCGTACGAGGTTCCTCGTACAATATACGAGATTCGTGGTCTTCCGTACGAGGTATGAGGACACTATCAACCTCGTACAATTATTATGTACGAGATTTTGTTAATGTAGAACTTCCATACGAACATTTCGCATCACTAATATATTATAGTAAAAACTAGTGCCATCCATCAGAACTTGTAGGAATACCAAAATTTCGATGATTGTCTCTCTTAGCGCAAATTTCTACTTTCTTTCTTTGCTGTTCCTTACGTGTTCCATTCGTTGTACTTTTTTTTTTTTTTTTTTTTTTCATTTTAACACAAAGTGATGTTTGTTTTTGTAAGAAGCTTGCAATACTTTATTTCATTGCGTAAAAAGTTCTAAATTTAGTAGTGAATTATGCATTAATTTTGGTTTTAGGACGTTTTCGATGCATCATAAATGTACGAGGTTTGAAAGTCAAATTACGAGGTTTTTAGCTGCTGTACGAGGTACAGTTTTTGTACAGTTGGCAACCCTGACAGACCAAAGAGTAATAATTATTATCTGTCAAGTCAGTCAAGAGTCAACCATTATTCTACTCTTTGGTCGCCATTTTCGCGTTGTCCAGAGTTGGCAGTGTAAATGTAATTTGTATGTACTGACAAACAAACCAACTATTAAATAAACGCATCATTATTATAGATCGCAGTTGTTTAAACAAATAACTAACTATAATTAAACAGCGCTTACGTACAGTGTAATTGAAATTTAATTGTTTATTTCAAGTGCGTTAGAAAGCGCACGCTATGAGTTCAAGACATCGTGACAGGAGTCGTTCAAGATCTCGCGACCGCGAGAGGGATAGGCACAAGGAGAGGGATCGCGAGAAGACCCGAGACCGAGATCGTGATAAGGAAAGGGAAAGAGACCGCGACCGGGATCGTGACCGCGATCGTGATCGCGACCGAGATAGAGACCGGGACCGGGACCGTCACCGCTCCAAGAGGTACGTTTGTACACATCATTTAGCAAGACATTGTCGTCTGATTGTTTGACACACTTGGTAACATGGCAGTGACTACATGTTCGCAGGGACAGGGACAAGGAGCGGGAGCGCAGTCGCAGCCGCGACCGGCACAAGGAGAAGCGTCGCAGCCGCAGTCGCTCACGCAGCAGGAGTCGCAGCCGTAGCCGGAAATCCAAAGATAGGTAAGAACATTCATTGATTGTCATATTGTAGGTGTCCGTCAAAATATATTCAATCAAATCAAATAACTTATTAGCAAAATGGGTACTTAAGTGTTACATTACACATTAAATCCTTAAGGATACTCATATTAAGGTGGATGCACTAATGCACTAAGGTAGTCCGCAAAATTCAATTTTACTTACTTTTTTCGCAGGTCAGTGGCAAGTTTTATGTTGATTAAAATATGATATGCGATAGATATAATCATGAATACAATCGTCTTGAAGTTGATTTAATTCCTTTGAGTGACTATTTGATGAAAAAAAGACATTCAAGTAAGTTAAATGAACAATGAACTGAGAAAGTTGTATTAGTGATTTAATAATTATTACTCAGTAAAGCCACATGAGGCCTATGTGCAGCAGTGGACGTCTTTCGGCTGAAATGATGAAAGCCACATTAGTTACGGTAGAGAATCCTATTTTGTTTAACATACAATCCTAACTGACCAGTTAAATGTAAGAAAACCTTAACCATTTCTGGTATGCAAAACTTAAAATAATAGCATATGAATCATATAGAAGCAATATCCATAAAAGGTGATTTTAGAAAATTTTAATAAAATTAATTTTGATAATCATACCTATGTTTTTTTTAACAAAACTTTATTGTATTGCAACGGGGATATTAAAATACACATGTGCCAGCAATTATATATTAAAATAACTAAACGAAGATGTTAAAATATTAAAAAAAATACTGGATATTGCTGTTCTTGTTCTTGACAGTAGGATATTGCTGTATTTGAATTTCCTACTTTGGGATTTTGCTGGTATTGCACCGCCGGACGCCATGTTTAAAATGATGTATACTAAACACGTATGAACTAGATACTTTTATGAGGTATGTGTAATGTTATGAAATTTTATTGGCCAGGTCAAACAAAAAAAAAATTGTTTAAAATTAAATTGTTTCTTCAGTAATTTAGGCATAAAAAACAACAGACACACAAATAGTTTAAGATAATTATGAAAATTCAAAAATGAAATCGAAATAAAAAGAATCGGTTACCACAAAAGTATCAAAGCATAGGGAGTACTGTTTAAAATTTGAGTACTAGCTCTGAACTTTGGCGACATTGCGTTTCCAATTTTCGGGGTTTCGTTTACGTTTTCTTGCAGAGTTATCATTTACAGGGACCGGAGCACAATCCATCTCAACTATGTAATCACTAGATTACTTCAAAACTTGTTAAAATCTAAGAATAATTATCGAAATCAAAGCACGTCTTTACGCCGTTCAACCGTTTTCGCCATACTGAATAACGCTCCGTGATTGGCTAGTTGGGACTTTGCTGCAATTGGTTTTGACAGGTTTGGATTTTGCTATTTTTGCACGGAACATCAAAAGTTAAAGTACTTTTTATACGGGATATTGCTGTTTTAGGAGCGCTATTACTTAAAAAAAACGTTTGAAATTTTACTTCGATAGTGGCGCTATCATCAGGGTCATTTGTGAAAAAAGTGGATATTGCTGTATTTGCTTCTATACGATTCATATCATAAACTAAATGGATACCAATACATAGGTTGTTCAATTTCATTATGACCTACATACTAACAAGCTATTGCACTGATAAGAACATAGTGGTTCTTATAACTAAGGTATTCCTAGGTTGTGTAGAAATATTCATTGACTTACCATGCGGTCAATATTTTTTTTTAAATAAAGTATTGTAGGTCTTTCAGTTCACTAGGTAACCTGTTAAATACTTTAATTGACATAGGGTAACAGTTTCCTCTATACAGATCAGTTTTGTTTGGAAGGGAAAAGAAAAGCCTGGCAGATGTGAAACATCAAAATTGTTTTGTATAAGTTATGCATAACAGAACAGAATAATAAAGCGTGGCAATGCGTCACCATGGCCTGTATCGCCACGCCAACAATCAGGTTGACCCTCACTTGGATGTTTCACATCAATTAAATACAAATAAATAGCTTGCTTCTGGTGAACTGCTTCACCAGATGCATTCCAAGAATGCTTAGATTGTGCATGGTAACAAACCCAAGATTCGATTTTGTACAGAAACAGGAGAATTTTACATTACAGGCAAATGCTTCCGAAGAGGGAGTACCATTAGACAAATGTGCCTTAATTAATTCTAACATAATTGGTACTAACATTGGGATAAGTAATTACAAACATTGCATTTGATGTGAGTTCACTCAGAGCAGATTGAAGTTCATCTCACTCGCTCGCTATGTATTGTCACAGAATACATAATAGTACTACATACAGAAGGGGCACTCCCTTCCCCGCGCTCATAGTGAATACTGCACCTCACACCGCACTTCGAGGTAGTCGTCGCCGACTCTTGAGCAAGGGCGCTCACAATCGTAAGAACCGCAGCGCTGCACTACTAACGAATTCACAATGTTTATTTAAATTTTATTTGAGTTTTAAACGATGGTTGGATATTATTTGGATGCCTATCTTCATCGAGGAACGATGAAGACAGGAGTTTCTTTCGATTTACATAAACTGTTTGTTTTAAGATTTCGCATTTTTCATGCAATTTAATAACCGTTTGTTCAGAGATAAGTCATTTAACGAAAATAATTTATTGTGAGCAATATTTAGTTAGGTACCTTATTTTGTCATTATTGATATAATAAATAAATATCTTTTACATATTAAGTAACTATCATATTATTATTTTTATTTCATTATGAACCTGACTCTATGGAAAATAATTGAATGGTCACTTCATAATAATATGCGTGCGTAGAGTTTACGCACACATTTGCACGTGCACAAACGTTATTTGATTATGTAGTAGTAATAGGCAATTATTTTGCGAACGTTGTATGGAGTGTCCGAGGTGTGGTATTGTGTACATACAGTATAGCAAATACTGAGTGTTTGGTTTGTAACAAGCGAGTAACATGGTTACAGAGATGGCACCATCGCTCTGCTGGACCAGATGGTGGGCACGACGACGAAGGCCACGGCGCGGCAGGTGAGCAGCAACGGCGCCATCAACCCCGCCACGCAGGCCGCCATCCTCGCCGCAGCCGCCGTCGCACAGGTGACACCTCTCTATACGCCTGAATACATCACATCACTGACACTTTAATGAACACCTTCTACTTGTTATATACTGCGAACAAGCTCTGTTCAAGCTAAATTATTCCTTCAATCATTGAATTTGTAAGTGGAACTATAAAATGTCATCCACAAACACATTTTCTAAACAGTGAGTTTACATTTCCATCAAATATTTTATCTTTGAGTGAGGGCCTGTTTCTCGGGCTGCGGGATGTTGTAGAAGATACCGCGGCCTCGTCATAAGGGGCTAAGAAGGAACATGGGTGGTTTTTAGTCAGTAAAAGTCTGACACTCCCTTTCGCTCTGCCCAAGAGCGGGAGGTGTTGTTCGATGATTTTCCACCCGCCAAAAAAAGGGCCTGTTTCACCCCGTCGGGGCTGCGGGTTTTTCGCAAGAGATACCGCGGCCGCGACATAAAGGGCTAAGGAGGAACATTGGTGGTTTTTAGTCAATAGAAGTCTGACACTCTTCCACTCTGCCCAAGAGCGGAAGGGGTTATTTGATGATTTCGCACCCCCAAAATAAAAAAAAGACCTTTTCACCACCTATGTTTAAGATCCTTGGACACGAATTCACTTGTCAGATAATTTCATACAAATTCTGTTCCATTTTTAGGGTTCCGCTGTCAATATGGAACCCTTATAGTTTCGCCATGTCCGTCTGTCCGTCCGCACTATATCTCAAACAGCCGCACTCAGAGAGCTTTAATGATCACTTAGGTCATCACTAAGTTAAGTAAGGCTTTGACAGTTTTGTCATACAAATGTATGTCAAATCTTTACTAAGTGACGACCTAAGTAATCATTGAGTGCGGCAGAAAGACTTAGTACTAGAAAGCTGTAATATGGCATGAATATACTCGTACAAATAAGTTACGATGAGAAAGTGCTCAAGTAAAAAAATCTAAATATTTTTTTAGGGTAAATCCAGTACACATTAAAGTGGGGATGTATATTTTTCTCGCGAAGTCCATTGTGTGGCATATCATTGGTAAAGTCTTTAAAAAATATTGTGAGTTTGGTGAAACAGTTTTTCGATTAAGGGATTCATTTGTGAATTATTAAGCTTTAAAGCGCAAATTTTTGTTTGACTCAAGTGTGCCAACCCAAACAACCTATATGGGTTGTGTTTGGGCTTGTGATTCATGGTAGTAGCATATATAACGAAAATAAAAGGAAAACTATCACAGCTATATTTTCATAAACATAATGTATGGGAGCGCAGGTCTCAAAACTGCAAAAGTAAAGGATCATGTTCATGGATATATCCCCGTACCAAACTGCATCAACATCAAACTTTGGTTTTTATTGTCTACATTTATCATATTAACTCCTACAACAGTTCCTTTTGTAAACTAAATCCGAGTTTCGGAGTAATTTTATAAAATCGAAAATAACCTCAAAACCAGGCAAGTAAAGTAGATATTGTATGGATACCTCTACGATGCCAGCCAGCTAGCAGCTGCTAGCTGCTAGCTCTGTCAGCCGAACTGTCAAAATCAACTGACAGATCTAACAGAACGACTTTTGAACTGGTTGTGAGAACGCCATGGGAGTAAAACAATATTCATACTTTTATACTTTAAATTAAATTCCCCTTTGAAAAATCAAATCCCCGTCGCATAATGTCGTAAAAAATTATGAAAATAATTATTATTAAAACATTTTGATCTTGAAACGAGAGCATTCTTGGTACGAGTTTTGGACATTGTCTTTTGTTTTATTTTTACAATAAAAATCATTGTTCGGATGCAGGTAGGCAGGGTGGTTAATCAGTTTAGTAAGTTTACATATTATTATTTTGATGGGCAACTACGGAACATGTTGGTCATGTGGTCCGACATGCACTTGGCCGGTTTTTTTTAATTTATTTATTTGTAAGTCGTGAGGTAATGGGCTTCTTTTGGGTTAGCTTGTTCCATCGTTGACCACATCTCTGTTCTCATGACATGTTTGAGGTTAAGACAAGGCCATATTAATATTCATAAAAACGTAAAATGTCCATACATTGTGAAGTACTTAGGCCTTTAGACCTGCATAGTGGATTTTGTGTTTAAAGTGAACTTAAAAAAAACAAAAGAAGCAGGTCTTTGTTTATGCCTGACACTATTTTCTCCATGATTTCTGTATTTATTTTTACTAGTATTCATGAAATGTAAAAATACGATAATACTCAAAGTAACATTCCTTGTTTTTTAAAGAAACAAATCTACATTTAAAGATATTCGGAAATTTGTTTGCCACTCTCTGGAATCAAACCAGTTTGGAATGAAAACCCAATGTAAAGTAAAAGCTGTTCATATAATTCATTGTGTTCATTGTTCACTCATATTATCTTGGTACTTATAACACCAAAATCTTTCACACAAAACCTCAACACTGTACAGATGCCTACTCCCACACTATACAAGCTGCAAAAAGCCGCCATCCTCAACTCCTGTCACTAATCACAGGCGAGGTTGAAAATTCTATAAAATAGATAAATAGTTTTCCTAAAGAAGAGAACTATTTATCAATTTTATAGACCTATCAGATTTTACAGGTTATTCCTGCAGTCGACATTATTATGCAGTTAGTGTAGTAGGAATATCAGTAAGAATTGTCATTGTAACATGAAATAAGATTTAGTATTTTTCAGCATAATGTGACCGAGAGGAAATGTTTGCTTATTACAAAAATTGTGTTCTAATTGTCATTGAATTAGTTGCCTAAAACTTAATCAGGAAGTGCCCTGCTTAACAAGTTATACTATTAATAGCTATGCTGTCTTAAGTACAGTCACTGGATGAAGGGCATGCGCACAGTCGCAACAAACACTGATACTTGTGACTATAAATGATTTTTTAGTTATCATTTTGTTTGCATCAAATTATCAGAAGAAATAACAAAAAACAAATGTTTCTTTTCTGTACATTTGGATTCAAGTCTAATAAATAATTTAGTATTTTGTAGAAATATATCAAGTGTGCGGTAAGCAATTAAAAATCCATAATATGTATATCGCGTCGTGTCGCGCAGACGTTCGTGGCGCAGCGGCGCATGGCGGCGCCCGTGCAGCCCGCGGCCGCCGCCGCCGCCGCGCTGTCGGCCGCCACGGCCATCCCGCCGCCCAGCTCGGTGCAGCACAAGCTGGAGCTCATGCAGGCGCGCTCCGACTCGCGCTACCGGCCCGAGCGCGCGCACGACTACCACCCCGACGACGACCAGGACGACGGGCTCGGTGCGTACCCACGTAACCCACGCCGCGACACTGTGTCTAACGCTCCCGTGACCTGTGACCTGACTCTATACGGTATTTCTCCAAAAAAACCAAATAAGTCCGTCAAATATTGCCAAAAAATAATGGACACACATTTTTCTCACATTTTGACACGTTTTATTTTTGTAAATTTTTATTAATTTGATAAAACAAAAAACACGCATCCAAAATTTTCTAGAACTTTTTGGTGTAATACCCTATCGTAGTCACGCAGTAATGGCCGCGCGGTTATGTCAAAGATAACGCTGCGCTCGCCGAAGTCGGTCCTCGAACGCGTAACCGGCGATACGTATCGAGGCCCGATCGTCGGTTACGGCAGCAGCGCACTGACGTGTGGCGGGTGACAGAGTGGGTTGGCGCAGGCCCGGCGGGCGAGACGGCGGCCGAGCGACGCCTGCGCAGGCGCCGCACGCGCTGGGTGGGCGGCGAGCACGACAAGACCTTCATCCCCGGCCTGCCCACCGTGCTGCCGTCCACGCTCACGCGCGACCAGGAGGAGCAGTACCTGCGTGAGTACTCGGGGCGCCCCTGCTTGCTGTCGTCCGTAGGCGTGGCTCAGACGAGTGTGCTCATATTTCCGAGTGCGGTGCGAACTATCGAACTGAACAAGTTTCTCCATGCGATGGACATGGTATTGCAATAAAAGAACAGTTATCCCGTACGACGCCCACGACGACCGCACTTTTCTGAAACACGCTGTATAAACGGTAGGTATTATTTATTATGAAATGAACTTCAATAACGAAACAGTGATAAAAAAACCACTATATTTAATTGTTCGTATGAATATAAGGACCGTGGTACGTGATCGTACAGCTCATATCGTCGTACTTGTAACTTACCGGTACTTTTGAATGAACCATCAATATAATGTTATAGTAGGCTTTCCAAGTGCGTCCACAAGATGTTATTTCAGTTTCAGCGCACCCGTAGACGGAGGTACTGTGTTGTGTATGTGTCCCTACTGCGGTCAGTATTCTAATGTGTGCGTATGGCCGCGGTTGGCTAACCCCTTCCCTTGCAGTGCAGCTGCAGATCGAGGAGGTGTCCCGCAAGCTGCGCTCCGGGGACCTCGGCATCCCCGCCAACATCGAGGAGAGGTTTGTGCCCTCAGCCACTCAGCCACTCGGCCACTGAGCCCCGCCGCCCTGCCAATGAGTATACGAACTGATGTTTTCATTACTATATCTCTAGTTGCGAACGCTCCACGCGACTGCCTCGCCGCGCCCTGGCTGCACTCGTACGTCGCGGCGTCGGTTACATAATCACACGACGCACGATTAACAACCACTTTCAAAACTAATTCAAGGAGAAAACATTATACTAGTTGGAATTTAGACTCAAACGAACCACCATTACTTTTAAAAAGAAACAAATGTGCAGTCAAATATATTCGAAATTTCGTCTGTCACACTGGAATCGAATATTTTAGGCATCAATTGATATTTTTTTTTAAATTATATCATTATCGTCACTACAGCCGAAATATTATACGTCCACTTCTTGACGTGTGACGTCTACACTTTATAGGGTGTAAAATTCCCCTTAACGCAACCGAAGGCACTTGTTCTCCCCGTAATCGATATTTTTTTTGTCCTAGACATACCTGGGAACCCCTAGGGGGTTACGGAGATATTGGGGGTCAAAGTTCCAAATTTTTCAGGTTATAACTTACTTAAATTACCTCCATGACCCGTTTACTATTCAAAGCCTCCATTAGCACAATGTTTTAAGAGTGCATTGAGTTTTACCGTAAAATGTGATTTTTAATTAAAAAAAAAAGTCGTTTCCCAGCAAAAAAAAATTGCGTAGGGGTAGTTTTGATGGACAGAATGCTTGGCTGACGGCTGCGTGAAGGGTTCATTTAGACCCTGTATGGTGCCCCAGTAATATAACTGATAAAAGCCCCGCAACGTTTGCGGAGTTTCGCTTGTGATAGGTGGTGTAGATTGCAGCCAGGGTTCCGGCGGGCGGCCTCGGGCGCCAACAACGCGCCTGCACTGGCTACCGCTACTCGTCTGTACTGCGAGCCATTCCACAGATTATTATATTTATTATTGTGTACGGTTCGCAGGCACCTACACATTATAAATGCATTCAGTTATACTAAAAGATAATTAGTTACAATGTCGATGATAAAGTCTAAATGATTACATTTAGTAATCACAATGAAGGGAATACGTCGAGTAGCGTGTAAGTGGAGCGTTTCGTGTCCCCGCCCCCCGCGGGGTCGCCCTACTACTAATGCGCCATTTTCTTTAGTTGCAGGTCGCATACAGACTGCTATAATTACTAATGATTCAATTAATTAACCAAATAATAATTATTGATAATTTTCAGCAACTACAGCTCAATAATCATTAATAATCAGATTATTTTCAGGGCTAATGAGCTTAATTAAAATTTCAGGAACAAATTAATTGAATTATTCTTTTTCCTCGGGCGTTAGGATCTAGGTGTTAGAGTAGGATATCAGTGCACTCCATACTTCCCTTTTGTTAGTGTTAGCGGCGCGGTGCCCAACGACATCGCTCGGCACCGCTTTGCGTGTCCCGTGATGTAGTTGGGCACCGCTCGCGAACCCACGCGCGTCCCACACCCGACACATAGCTCTCTGCGAGCCTTCCTCAATCACAACTAAACGCGCTGCTCGTTCTCAAATCAATACTCTTATATTACACCTAGATATCATGTTATTATATTTTTACATAGGCCTGCACGGGCACTTATAAAACCTCGAGTAAAGATGCACAGTTAATAAGAGTTATACTTCACTGGCGGAACTACACAGACTTGCTGGATATTCACAATGGTAAAACACAAACGCTTTATAAATAATCGTAGTTGAGTGTAAGCAGGTATTGAGATTGGGAGTTGAGCTACCATCAGGTCTGAGAAGTTTAGTCAAGCGAGGAAATGTACCCCTGTATTAACTGTGAATGTAAGGTATTGAGAAGGGCCGGGCTATGTGTCGTGCGTGGGCGTTGCGCTTGCGTGGCGTGGCCTGACGTGCGCTCGCGTGGCAGGTCCCCGTCGCCGGAGCCCATCTACTCCACGGACGGCAAGCGACTCAACACGCGCGAGTATCGCACGCGCCGCAAGCTGGAGGAGGAGCGACATCGGCTCGTCACTCGCATGCAGCAGATCAACCCCGAGTTCAAGCCGCCGCCTGACTACAAGTACGTACACACCCGCCCACCCACACACACACACACCCACACACACACACACCCACACACCGCAAACTGGAGGAGCGACATCGGCCCGTCGCTCGCATGCAACAGATCAACCCCGAGTTCAAGCCGTACACACACACGCATCACTCTTGTATTTCTGCTCAAAGGGATAACTCGGCACACACTGGGGGATGCGCGTGGTCTATAGTCGAGATGTTCTGATGAGCCTCTTAAATATCCAACGTAAAAATCACCCCGTATGGCCCGCGTAAACTGCTTTAACTCAGTCTGGGCTGAGTTTTGAACTTTGTAGTCATACAACACTTTGTTGGCTTCAATATTTTCTCCTAAATGTTTTCAATTTCTTTAGAAACCAAAGAAAAACAATGACACCAATTTAAATTGTAAAAAAAATCTGCTGCTATTAATATTTACGCCTTACGAACTACTTACCCACCTCTACTTCGAGGTTGCACAGGCATGATGTAATACCATGTTTCATTCGCCGCTACTCTCGCTAAAGTATTCGCCCACGTGTCCCATATCCGCAGTGTTGCAGCTGATGTACAGTATTGAACAGTTCCCCTCTGGCTTGTTGTGATACAAGTGTAACATTAGAGAGTAGATTGCACTGCGCTCCACGGCGGGAGGCTCCTTGGTGAAGTAAGTGATGTTGTTGCAGGCCTCCCATCATCCGCGTGCACGACAAGGTGATGATCCCGCAGGAGGAGCACCCCGACATCAACTTCGTGGGGCTGCTCATCGGGCCGCGCGGGAACACGCTCAAAGGTACACCTACTGCCACACTCTGCCGCGACAATAACCCTTATGGAGAACAGTCTGTGTCTAACATTTTGTACCATCGATGATAAATTTTTGTTCAACAACAGACACATTGACAGCCTGTCGAAATATTTGCGGAGGTGTACAACGTTTTTTTGAAAAAAAATATGAATTAATCGCAATTATCCACGATATACGAGTTCTGCATAGCTATTCACAAACTTATGATATGATGTGAATATGTCGTATGTCTATTTCACTCTCTCTCGTACGATACGACTTATTCAATTGATTGTGAGTAGCTATGCTAGTTCAGTACTCCTTCCGAGACAACAAAGGCAATATGCAATGCAATCTTCCAAGTTTTCCTCCTTTTGATACTAAAACATGAAAAGTATTAATTTTTGCGAAAGAATGGAATTTTCAGGTCAGTATTTTCTGCACACGATAAATGTTCTTTACTAAATTGTAAGCTTAACCTGTTTTTGATACGAGTAAGTAAGTAATGTGTGTGTGTTAGCTATGGAGAAGGAGACGGGCGCTAAGATAATAATCCGCGGCAAAGGCTCGGTGAAGGAGGGCAAGGTGGGCCGCAAGGATGGGCAGCCGCTGCCGGGCGAGGACGAGCCCTTGCACGCCTACATCACCGCCACCAACGCCGACTGCGTCAAGAAGGCCGTCGAGAAGGTATGTGCCACCCATACACTTCTTATCGCGTGGATGCTTGGAATAGTAGACGGGTCATGGGGGTAATTTATAACCTGAAAAACTAGTATTTACAAAAACAGCTGTGCCAAATTTGGAACTTTGACCCCAATATTTCCGTAACTAGGGGGTTCCCAGGTAAGGTCTAGAACCAAAAAATTATCGCAGTGGTGGGGAGAACAAGTGCCCTTCGTTTGCGTTAAGGGTACTTTTACACCCTTTATAGTAGATTTTGTTACCATCTTTAGAAAATTCCATAAAATGTTTAAGAAACAAATCAAAGATTTAGAACCAGAATGGGTAATCAAACCAGGCAGAAAATTTCGTACAAAAGTTATGCTACCAGCACAAAAGTTAGAGCCTTTACCGATGTGGGTGTTAGTCGTATTATGTGGCGCGACATTCGTGCTAACTCGGAAATACCAATATAACCGATACCATTTCTAGTCGAACTGTATTACGAGTACTTTACAACTTACATAAAGCAGCTATTTGATTGATTGATCAATTGTCCTATGTTACAAGCTAAATTAGAACCACTTTTTCGTATCCGACGGAGTCAAATCGTTGTGTTACTTCAATTTCTATGATGAGCATGACCTGTTTCGACGTCTTTCTCAACTTCGCTCAAGTAACTGTTAACAGCACAGACATAATATAAGAAGTATAGGTATTTTATACGCATAGCTATCTTATTAAAATATGTTCCAAAAGGTGTGCGTTACCCCAGCAAAATGTTGTGCTCTAGAGAAATGGGACTATAAAAAAAAAATTGTGTGTCATGAGAGTATTTTTTTTACTAATAGAAAAATTGTGTGAATTGTAGTTTTAGAGTTTTTTGAGAAAACAACATTTTGCTGGGGTTATTTTTTAAAGGATACCGCAGCAAAAATCTTTTTTCAAAAATTGTTTCAGCCCGGAACCAAATACATGAATAGATAGAATGTATATATATAAAATGCATGTATATACAATGTGGATCTGGAACTACGACATTAAATTAAAACTAGCACTGTACTAGTCCATCGAAACATTTTAAAACACGAAGATTAGTAGTTAGTGGAAAATTTAAAAATTGCAATTTTCAAACAAAATAAATAGCAGAATCAACTGCATAAAAAGTAAACACGCTTTAACTACGAAAAGTCACTGACCTAGTGCGCGGGGTGCAGCGAGCGGCGGCGATGTTGGGCGTAGGTACTTTTTATCGGAGAACAACAAATCAGCGGCATAAACTCACTAAGTTGCGAGTTGTTAATTAATAAAAGATCACTGATTGAATAATTAATCACTTAAAATCACATTACAATCAGAATTTTAAATCATCAACAGTCAAATTTTTAAATTTTCAAAGTATCCCCCGTTTTTCATTATGCACAAGCGACATCGGGGCCAATTCTCGATTTTAGAGATGGTGTCGAACTAGACAAAAATTTCTAATGACGTCATTTTTTCGACAAATTTTAAAAGTTGCTATTCTGGGGATGTCGAATTCGACATTTGTCGAAAGCTAACGTTAGAGTTCATGTCGAGTGCTTCTGAGCAGTAGAGATGTCATGTCGATTGTAGAGATACGTCATTTCTGAGTGAATTCGTTGAGTTTTGGATTGTACACTGTGTTTTCTTTTCTTTAATTTTTAAATAAAATACGGCTTGGCATCTCATACTTACTGGAAATTCGATTTATACTCTTTGATTTGTGCCCTTGCCTTGTTTGATTTTTCCCCTCCATGTTAAAATAAAACTTTTAAAATGTAAAACAGCACCCATTAATGATGTAAACACAGTACATGTAAACATAACAAAAGTTTTGAAGGAACCGCAAAAAGGCGCAAATTCTGACACTGACAGACAGTCAACTGTCAATTTGTTTTCTTTATTTCACGAAGAGCATACGAAAATCTTGAAACACACTAAACGTTTCGTTTTATACTTAAATAATTAAGTTTAGTCAGCGTTTTAAAACAAAATCATTCATTAACTCATAGCTACCTAAAACAGAACGTGCGATTCTTCATAATGGTAACATTATCTTCACTCGACTCGACATTTTCGTGACATTTATTTCTATTTTGACTGAGAATACGGAATTCTGCTCAATTCGACATTTTTTGGTAGAGATAGAGATATTTTTAATAGACATAGAGATAGACTTACGATCTCGAACTCGAGATAAATGGCGAAAATCGAGAATTGGCCCCATCGTCTTATTAAATTTTCACGGACTCGTCTTAACAAGTCCCCATCTGCCATTCTTTTAAGTTCGTCGAAGGCATTAATTATTTTAATTTTTAACTCGTCCACAGTGTTCACTTCTCGTGCATACACCTTGTTTTTTACGGCCCCCCACAAAAAGAAATCCAGTGGCGTCAGGTCCGGTGACCGTGCTGGCCATCGAATAGGTCCAAAACGGCCAATCCACTGACTCGCAAACATATCCGTTAGTCGCTGTCTAACAGGCATTACGGAATGGGCGGGCGCACCGTCCAATTGGTACCACAGTCGTTCATACACGTCCAAAGGTAAATCGTCCGTATAGTCTGACACTGGGCCACTAAGAAGTTCTAAAAATTTCTCTGCATTTAATGTTCCATCAATAAACACTGGACCTATTATTTTGTTCCTATGAATTCCAGCCCAGACGTTTAGTGAAAACCGGTACTGGAATGAAGACTCTCGACTTAGGCGCGGGTTTTCGTTACTCCAATATCTTAGGTTTTGTCTATTCCAAACTCCATTTCTTGTAAAAGTGCTCTCATCTGTCCACATAATATTGAATAGGAAGTCAGGGTCGTCTGATATTTTGTCGAGAAGCCATCGGCAAAATAACACTCTGACTGGCATATCTCTGGATAACAGTTGTTGAACTTTTCTGAACTTGTAAGGTCGCCGTGCATGCCGTTTCAAAATTCTATGGACAGTTCTGTGACTCACTTGAAACCGCCGCGCTGCTCTCCGGAGGTTACAAGTCGGGTTGTTTTCAAAATGTTGTAATACCCGGTCCTCGATACTTGAATTTGAAGACACGCCCTCTCCTTGAGGAACCAAAGGCCGATTCTCTCGTAACCTCTGAACGGCCAGGGTAAAAACACGGCTGTTGGTAGGGCACGTTCTTGTGTTACCATATCTCTCCCGATATCTACGCAATGCTAAAGCCGCATTTTGTTGACATTCTCCGTACATAAGTACCATGTCGGTGTACTCGGCAGCTGTGTACCTTATTTGAGGCATAATTAAACTAAAAAACTTACTAACTTAACCTAAATCACAAAACTAGCTACCTAATAAATGCCTAAATAACTAATATTACACTAACACCAATAAGTCACAGTAACCTATGCACTAATCCAAATATCATAAATCGTCTTTAATCACAATAACAACAAACTTTTCATAAAATCACGACAATGCGCGCGCGGCTCGTCTTGTGATAAAAAAAGTAGGCGTGTGCTCTCCTCAAAGGGCGCCGCTATGCACTGACTGACATAGTTACCGAGTCAAGGACTTTTTGCCGAAAAAAATTCCGCTCACACACACACTCGCAATTTTCTATGCACCACTAATGCATTATTTGCGTAAGTAATATTACTTTTTCTTTATAATTGTAGTATTTTGTGGGAGTGTGCGGGGCGCGTCAGAGTGGGATGGTATGACACCTTTCTCTGTCTTTCAAGCGTATTGAGACGTTGAGAATAGAATCGTAGGTTTTTGCACAGGTTCCTGACCTTACAATGTTTACCTATTATTACGGACTCCGATCTACATCATGTTGAAAAATAAGAAAATGAAAAATAATTTCCTGTGGCTAAAGTAGTCATTGGATTTGATTGATTTTTTGTATACGGGTCAAGAGCATGCCTTTCTTTACGTGGTTTAGAGGAATGTCAATCGTCCTGCTCCACATTGTATATATATATATATATATATAGATAGCTCTAGTTGCGTACTAAATGTGTGTGAATAGCAAAATTTGTGTGTGCTATGGTTCTGAAGTATATGTATAGTATGGTATTTAAAACTACTGGAGCGCGACTGGAATTTAGGTACAAACACGTTTATACGAAAACTTAAAGAACTACATTCAAATACTTTTAAAAAACGTAAAGTTAAAATAAATTTAAAAAGAACTGGTCGATCTAAATGGCTAACAAAAGGTATAAAGATATCCAGCAAAATGAAGAGATTACTAAATTATATAAATAAAGCTGAGTGTGATAAATCGTTATTACAATATCGTGAACAGTATTTTAGAATTTATAAAAAGGTGATTAGGAACGCAAAAAAAAGGGAAGTATCTGATCAAATAAATAAAACTGTTAATCCTAGCAAAGAAATTTGGAAAATAGTTAATAAGACTCGGAAAAAAATTGATAATAATTTCGAAAATGATAATATAATACTTAAACATAATAATAAAATAATTTGTAATCCAATAGACATTGCTAACATTTTTGCAAATAAGTTTGACAACAGTAAAGGCATAAATACTGGTAATCCAGAACTAGCTATGAGACATTTAACTGAGAATACAGACAGAGTGGATAAGCCTATGGTTTTTAATCCTGTAATGCCGATAGAGATTTACAAAATGGTAAAGGGTATGGATGCTAAAAAGTCCTTTGGACACGATGAAATACCTCTGCATGTTATCAAAGATAATATAGATATAATGGCATACCCAATAGCTGAAATAATAAATAACTGCGTCAATGAAGGCGTCTTTCCCTACCAATTTAAATTAGCCAGAGTTATACCACTTCTTAAGAAAGGTGCTAAAACGGATCCAGGCAATTACAGGCCCATTTCATTGTTACCGGTTCTATCCAAACTTTTTGAAAAAGTAATCAAATCTAGGCTTGTAAGTCATTTGAGTAATCTTAAAATAATAAACCGTAATCAGTTTGGATACCAAAAAAAAAAGGGACACTAGATGCAATAGACTCTTTAGTTAACAACGTAGTAAATAAACTGAACAATAGACTTAAAGTTGCTGGCTTATTCCTAGACCTAAGTTCTGCGTTTGATACTGTAGAACATTGCATTCTATTGGATAAGTTAGAGCACTACGGTATCAGAGCAAACGTTTTGAAACTTTTCGCTTCTTATTTGAATAATAGGAAACAGTACGTCGAAATTAAATCGCTTCAAGAAGGTGTGGAAGAAATTTATAAATCGAAACTATTTACAGTAACTAGAGGTGTTCCTCAGGGTTCGGTATTGGGCCCCATCTTCTTTATAATATTTCTTAACGATCTAACTGAATACATTAAAAACATTTTACCAGATGCTGACTTAATAATATTTGCTGACGATACGAGTGCTGTTATAGCTGCTGACAATATGGAGACCTTAAAATGTAAATTAGATGTTTTATTAGCTGCTTGTGAAAGCTGGTTCTCTATGAATAATCTTAATTTAAATGTAAGTAAGACAAAATGTATGATATTTAGATCTACAGTAAGGAACAAAGTTACAATAGACGTAGAATCCTTGGGCAGTAAAATTGATATAGTAGAAAGTTTGAAATTTTTAGGGGTACAAATTGACTCTTTGCTATAAATTGGAAGTCAGAATTAAATTCAATTACGAATTCAATAAGTAGTGCATGTTATGCTATCGGATCTTTGAGGGATATTTTGTCTGGTGCCCAACTTCGTACCGTCTATTTTGCCCTAGTTGAATCTAAACTTAGATATAGCATTAAATTTTGGGGAAATAGTTACAAATATAATAATAAAGCAGCTTTTACCATACAAAAACGAGCATTAAGAACCATGCTTCGCCTAAACCAGACTGAATCATGTAAGGAGTATTTTATTAAGCTAAGGATTTTAACGGTGCCATGTCTTTATGTTTTGGTTCTCCTTACTCATTTATTAAAAAACTTAAACGACTTTGAAACAGACGATGAAAGGAAAACTAGAATAAACACTCGCAGAAAAGATCTTCCTACTATTCTGCAGGCAAAGCTCAATGTTGTCAAACACTCGTCACGTGTGCAATCTGTCAATCTGTTTAACAAATTACCAACAGAATTAAAGAATATTCAGAATGTGAACATGTTTAAAAATGAACTCAGGGCTTTGTTAATCAAGAAAACCTATTATTCTATTGACGAATTTTGCAATGACCAAAGTTTTAAAAATAGTTATGTATTAAGGTGGAAGCTCACATCTGGCCCGCGAAATTCTAATTTTCTTACGTTTTTGGCAATTTGCAGGCCAGTGCTTGGTTGTATGTTTATGAAAATTTGATTTGCGACTGTAAGACGTATGAAGTTACCGAATTATAACCATCAAAATTATCAATACAACCCTCCAAGTTCATTTTCATGTCAAGATTGATTTTTGCATGTAAAAGTCATTCTTTAGTAATTTAGTCGTCGTTCTTTAGTAGTTAGTAATTTTGATGGTTATAATTCGGTAACTTCATACGTCTTACAGTCGCAAATCAAATTTTCATAAACATACAACCAAGCACTGGCCTGCAAATTGCCAAAAACGTAAGAAAATTAGAATTTCGCGGGCCAGATGTGAGCTTCCACTTTAAATTAAATAACTGTATCGATTGTTCTTTGACTTGTTTTAGATTTTTGCTTGCTTTTTTTTTCTACTAAATATTTCTTAATTTTTTTTTTTTTTTTTCATGACATAAAATGTATTTTGCTAGGGACTTGGTTTCTGTAGTATGACTGTGAACTTAGTTAACTAGGATATAGACGTTTTAACTTAGGATGGGTGTGGGACGAGGTTACTTACTAATTTATTTATATTGTAATTGTTTATGTTCCTTTTTTTTATGTCCCTACTGTGTAAATATTTCGACACAAATGTATTTTTGTTATGAAATAAATAACTTGAACTTGAACTTGAAGTTATTCAAGATTTTGCTGCGGTAATGTTTCGTGATTTCCCAGATCTCGAGAACGGCTCAATGTAGAAGTTTGAAAAAAATAACAATAAGAGACCTAAATTTGTTTAATTGTTAGTTTCTGATTTGGTTGACGTGAACGAATGTAATTAAATGGTTTCAAAAATCAGAAAAAATCGAATTTTCAAGCAAACCATTACACTTATAACCAAACAAACAACTGTAAAATATGCCCGTGGTAGACGCTTATAACGTCAGGAATTTTAGATTGTGTAACTTTACACGATATGGAAATAACAACAAATTTGTTCAATTTTAGGTTAGTACTTGAGCGACCGAATACGCAGTTCCCATAACAACGAGAAATGGCATACCTTAAACAAATTAAACAATTTATGAACCTTCGTTCCTGTAAATTTCAGCATTCAATTACGGCTACAACGAAAGTTCTATCGAAAACAAGAGTATGCCAGCAATTCTCTAATAACCCGACCAAATTGAAAGGTCACGTAAAACCGGCCGTACCATACAAAAGTGAAACCGTCATAAATGAACGGGATAATATGGATGTTTTGTTAGTACAGTTGCATAAACAAGTGTTTGGACCGGTTAGTAAAAATATAAAAGGTCATTATTCACTATTTTTATTTAAAAATCAGTCTCGTACAAATTGAAATATCCACTCCAAGTAACACGACATAAAGCTTGCAATTTGCAGTGTGAGTTGAGTTTGAATGGAGTCGACGTTGCGTCTAAGTAATGCGTAAAAGCACATACAACGAAAAGTTTAACAAAATAGGTATTACCCGTTTGAGTATCTTTCTTGCCATTATAATTTATGTTTAACTAGCTGAACCCGCATGCCTTGCAATGCCCTTTTTCCTACCTACTACCTGCCTACTACCTACCTACTACTTACCTACCTACCTACTAAATACCTACCTACCTACCTACTACCTACCTACTACCTACCTACTACCTACCTACTACCTACCTACTACCTACCTACTACCTACCTACTACCTACCTACTACCTACCTACTACCTACCTACTACCTACCTACTACCTACCTACTACCTACCTACTACCTACCTACTACCTACCTACTACCTACCTACTACCTACCTACTACCTACCTACTACCTACCTACTACCTACCTACTACCTACCTACTACCTACCTACTACCTACCTACTACCTACCTACTACCTACCTACTACCTACCTACTACCTACCTACTACCTACCTACTACCTACCTACTACCTACCTACTACCTACCTACTACCTACCTACTACCTACCTACTACCTACCTAAATACTACCTACCTACCTATCTACCTACCTACAACCTAACTATCTACTTACCCAAAAAAAAAAGAACAAAAACTATCCTATGTCCTTCTCCTGGCTCTAAACTACCTCCCTGCCAATTTTCAGCTAAATCGGTTCAGCCGTTCTTGAGTTATAAGTGAAGTAACTAACACGACTTTCTTTTATATATATAGATATAATCTTTAAACTTGAACTCATGTTGTCGTTGTTGCCATCATTATAATCTACTAATATCACTAATAATCACTGATCAGTAATTCAACAAAGTTTTGTTCGGTCATTTACATGTGATAACAAAAAATTAGTTTTTTCCCATTAAAATCCCATAAAATCGTTTTCCCGTAAATCTTATAAAGTAAAATAAATAAGCTTTACATTTATGTCACTATTTAAAAATAAAGGACAACCAGTATTAAGTATAATACACATTAAAAAACGTTAGTACCTTATTTTAAACTGAATGACTATTTTACTGGTTTAACGAACAAAATAAAAACATAAACTCACATTGCTCACAGACGTCTCCGCACATAAATCACAAGCAAGCACTTCTTTCTAAAACACTTGTTTCACGACTGATTGTTTCATTTGTTTGAGCCCATAGAGTGTAATAAACTACTTACAGCTAAAGAGTAAGGAAGACAACGCATATACCTTGTCGTTGCATCTCACGCAGCTACACGCGCTGTGATGATTAGCGTGTTTATGTTTTTTTTTGCTGTGTGGGAAACTGGCTAGCGTCGAGTACCTTAGAAAGTTTAGTTTAGCATTGCGTTGCGATATTTTAAAAATAAAATATTTAGTGTGACCAAGTAGAAACAATATATTTGTATTGATTTCAAATCACACTATAAATAATTTACTCAGGTTATTAATTACCTTTTTAAAATTACTTTGACTTGAAATAATTCAGAATTATGATTGAAATAGTTTAAAACAATAATTAATCAACATGATTTTCATTTATAAAATGTGAAACTAGTAGATATTTATAGGTAATGGTACTTGTACTTAAAGATATTTAAACTCGGCTTCTCGAATAACGTTTTTCTGTTAAACTGTACAAAACATTAGATACTACGCTGCTAATTTGCGAAGATGAGCGTACGTATGGTACGGCCACTTTACGTGACCTTTTAATTTAAAAAAAACTCTAAAACTACAATTCACACAAACTTTGCTATTAGTAAACAAATTTCTCCATCATGACACACTATTTTTTTTATAGTCTCATCTCTCTAGAGCACAACATTTTGCTAGGGTAACGCACACTTCCAAAAACCTTAAGAGAAATAGTACATTGTTATCCAAGGGGTGAAAGTTATTTATTTAGGTCCCAAGACGGTGTTCTGCGCACGGACGCTAATAGTTCGAGGGACAAAATAAGTAATTTACCCGAGGTAAACACTGTGCTTTTCATTACGAATACGAGGAAAGTAAAAATAAGAACATAAATTATTAGCTAAAGAAAAACTGAGTGTTGATCGGATTGTCGCTTTCCCGCTTATTGTTTTTTTGTCCTCTGGTCGTCCAGCTAAATACACCCAGTATTTTTCATGTTCATAATTAAAAAAAACTTGCAAAGAAAAATAAACTAATTGTTAAAACTAAATTACTTATATTAAAGTCATAATATATATTCTTAAGTTAACTTTATGTTGGCTGTATAAATATGGCTGTGTTTCAACATGGTTCAATAAAAATGTGAAAATAGACCTAGTTTTTTTTTTAATAACTCGACAGCTGTCAGTTGAAAGCGATTCTCCCTAAGGCTGAAAAGTACTTTCAGAGTATGAGTAATGAAAAGTTTGTTTGTAGTATAATTTAGTTTATCTTGGTCGTTGTCCGTTCGAGATGTAATGTGTGTCTTGTTCCCGCGTTCCGCAGATCAAGGAGGTGATCCGTCAGGGTGTGGAGGTGCCGGAGGGACAGAACGACCTGCGCCGCATGCAGCTGCGCGAGCTGGCCCAGCTCAACGGCACGCTGCGGGAGAACGACGCCGTGCGCTGCGCCAACTGCTCCGCCACCGACCACAAGACCTGGCTCGTAAGTAATCGTGAATTTACTAGTGATATTTTATTCCAGCGTAGGTACCCAGACTGATGTCAAAAGATCAACTGTGTAAATGTGTGTGTTGCAGTGCCCGGACAAGCCCAACGTGACCAACAGCATCGTGTGCTCGTCGTGCGGCGGTGCGGGTCACATCGCGCGCGACTGCCGCGCCA
Source organism: Diarsia rubi (assembly GCA_932274075.1). Lineage (NCBI taxonomy): Eukaryota > Metazoa > Arthropoda > Insecta > Lepidoptera > Noctuidae > Diarsia > Diarsia rubi. Next base: position 376,943 of record OW026420.1, on the reverse strand, counting down.
AGCGCCCCGGCCAGGGCACTCTGCACAACGCGCCCAACAAGGTACCGCCATACACTGTACACTGCACACACATCGCGCCAAGCGCCCCGGCCAGGGCACTCTGCACAACGCGCCCAACAAGGTACCGCCATACACTGTACACTGCACACACATCGCGCCAAGCGCCCCGGCCAGGGCACTCTGCACAACGCGCCCAACAAGGTACCGCCATACACTGTACACTGCACACACATCGCGCCAAGCGCCCCGGCCAGGGCACTCTGCACAACGCGCCCAACAAGGTACCGCCATACACTGTACACTGCACACACATCGCGCCAAGCGCCCCGGCCAGGGCACTCTGCACAACGCGCCCAACAAGGTACCGCCATACACTGTACACTGCACACACATCGCGCCAAGCGCCCCGGCCAGGGCACTCTGCACAACGCGCCCAACAAGGTACCGCCATACACTGTACACTGCACACACATCGCGCCAAGCGCCCCGGCCAGGGCACTCTGCACAACGCGCCCAACAAGGTACCGCCATACACTGTACACTGCACACACATCGCGCCAAGCGCCCCGGCCAGGGCACTCTGCACAACGCGCCCAACAAGGTACCGCCATACACTGTACACTGCACACACATCGCGCCAAGCGCCCCGGCCAGGGCACTCTGCACAACGCGCCCAACAAGGTACCGCCATACACTGTACACTGCACACACATCGCGCCAAGCGCCCCGGCCAGGGCACTCTGCACAACGCGCCCAACAAGGTACCGCCATACACTGTACACTGCACACACATCGCGCCAAGCGCCCCGGCCAGGGCACTCTGCACAACGCGCCCAACAAGGTACCGCCATACACTGTACACTGCACACACATCGCGCCAAGCGCCCCGGCCAGGGCACTCTGCACAACGCGCCCAACAAGGTACCGCCATACACTGTACACTGCACACACATCGCGCCAAGCGCCCCGGCCAGGGCACTCTGCACAACGCGCCCAACAAGGTACCGCCATACACTGTACACTGCACACACATCGCGCCAAGCGCCCCGGCCAGGGCACTCTGCACAACGCGCCCAACAAGGTACCGCCATACACTGTACACTGCACACACATCGCGCCAAGCGCCCCGGCCAGGGCACTCTGCACAACGCGCCCAACAAGGTACCGCCATACACTGTACACTGCACACACATCGCGCCAAGCGCCCCGGCCAGGGCACTCTGCACAACGCGCCCAACAAGGTACCGCCATACACTGTACACTGCACACACATCGCGCCAAGCGCCCCGGCCAGGGCACTCTGCACAACGCGCCCAACAAGGTACCGCCATACACTGTACACTGCACACACATCGCGCCAAGCGCCCCGGCCAGGGCACTCTGCACAACGCGCCCAACAAGGTACCGCCATACACTGTACACTGCACACACATCGCGCCAAGCGCCCCGGCCAGGGCACTCTGCACAACGCGCCCAACAAGGTACCGCCATACACTGTACATACAACACTGCATGCAGCGCACTAACATAGCACACCATTTGTATCTTAATGTATTACAATCATCGCATTGACTACGTATTGAGACAGCTGATAATTGAATATCGTGTGTTGGCAGGCTAAGATCGACGAGGAGTACATGTCGCTGATGGCGGAGCTGGGCGAAGCGGCGCCGGGCGCTGGCGCCAACCAAGGACCCGGCGCGGCGCGGCGCTTCCCGCCCGCACTGTTCGCGTCACACGCGCCGCCACGCGCCATCATGCCGCCGCCGCACATGGCAGCACGTACGTACACACACTGCGCTAGACACCAGGCGCTTCCCGCCCGCACTGTTCGCGTCACACGCGCCGCCACGCGCCATCATGCCGCCGCCGCACATGGCAGCACGTACGTACACACACTGCGCTAGACACCAGGCGCGTCCCGCCCGCACTGTTCGCGTCACACGCGCCGCCACGCGCCATCATGCCGCCGCCGCACATGGCAGCACGTACGTACACACACTGCGCTAGACACCAGGCGCGTCCCGCCCGCACTGTTCGCGTCACACGCGCCGCCACGCGCCATCATGCCGCCGCCGCACATGGCAGCACGTACGTACACACACTGCGCTAGACACCAGGCGCGTCCCGCCCGCACTGTTCGCGTCACACGCGCCGCCACGCGCCATCATGCCGCCGCCGCACATGGCAGCACGTACGTACACACACTGCGCTAGACACCAGGCGCGTCCCGCCCGCACTGTTCGCGTCACACGCGCCGCCACGCGCCATCATGCCGCCGCCGCACATGGCAGCACGTACGTACACACACTGCGCTAGACACCAGGCGCGTCCCGCCCGCACTGTTCGCGTCACACGCGCCGCCACGCGCCATCATGCCGCCGCCGCACATGGCAGCACGTACGTACACACACTGCGCTAGACACCAGGCGCGTCCCGCCCGCACTGTTCGCGTCACACGCGCCGCCACGCGCCATCATGCCGCCGCCGCACATGGCAGCACGTACGTACACACACTGCGCTAGACACCAGGCGCGTCCCGCCCGCACTGTTCGCGTCACACGCGCCGCCACGCGCCATCATGCCGCCGCCGCACATGGCAGCACGTACGTACACACACTGCGCTAGACACCAGGCGCGTCCCGCCCGCACTGTTCGCGTCACACGCGCCGCCACGCGCCATCATGCCGCCGCCGCACATGGCAGCACGTACGTACACACACTGCGCTAGACACCAGGCGCGTCCCGCCCGCACTGTTCGCGTCACACGCGCCGCCACGCGCCATCATGCCGCCGCCGCACATGGCAGCACGTACGTACACACACTGCGCTAGACACCAGGCGCGTCCCGCCCGCACTGTTCGCGTCACACGCGCCGCCACGCGCCATCATGCCGCCGCCGCACATGGCAGCACGTACGTACACACACTGCGCTAGACACCAGGCGCGTCCCGCCCGCACTGTTCGCGTCACACGCGCCGCCACGCGCCATCATGCCGCCGCCGCACATGGCAGCACGTACGTACACACACTGCGCTAGACACCAGGCGCGTCCCGCCCGCACTGTTCGCGTCACACGCGCCGCCACGCGCCATCATGCCGCCGCCGCACATGGCAGCACGTACGTACACACACTGCGCTAGACACCAGGCGCGTCCCGCCCGCACTGTTCGCGTCACACGCGCCGCCACGCGCCATCATGCCGCCGCCGCACATGGCAGCACGTACGTACACACACTGCGCTAGACACCAGGCGCGTCCCGCCCGCACTGTTCGCGTCACACGCGCCGCCACGCGCCATCATGCCGCCGCCGCACATGGCAGCACGTACGTACACACACTGCGCTAGACACGACCAATGATCATCTTAGTACGATATACAGAATGAACCCCATAAGTCTACGAGCTGTATAGTGACAATCCCGCACGTGTGTATGACGTGACCGACGTGTTGCAGGAGAGCTGCCGGTGTCGCTGCCGCCGCCGCCCGGCGCGTTCCCGCCGCCGCCCCCGCCCCCCGCGCAGCAGCCCGCCCCCTGGCTGGGTAAGTACCCCGCGGCGCCCCGTACCCGCACAGACGCGCCAGGCCGCCGCCTGGCTGGCTAGGTACCCCGTGCGCGCACAGACGCGCCAGGCCGCCGCCTGGCTGGCTAGGTACCCCGTGCGCGCACAGACGCGCCAGGCCGCCGCCTGGCTGGCTAGGTACCCCGTGCGCGCACAGACGCGCCAGGCCGCCGCCTGGCTGGCTAGGTACCCCGTGCGCGCACAGACGCGCCAGGCCGCCCCCTGGCTGGCTAGGTACCCCGTGCGCGCACAGACGCGCCAGGCCGCCCCCTGGCTGGCTAGGTACCCCGTGCGCGCACAGACGCCAGGCCGCCGCCTGGCTGGCTAGGTACCCCGTGCGCGCACAGACGCCAGGCCGCCGCCTGGCTGGCTAGGTACCCCGTGCGCGCACAGACGCGCCAGGCCGCCCCCTGGCTGGCTAGGTACCCCGTGCGCGCACAGACGCCAGGCCGCCGCCTGGCTGGCTAGGTACCCCGTGCGCGCACAGACGCCAGGCCGCCGCCTGGCTGGCTAGGTACCCCGTGCGCGCACAGACGCCAGGCCGCCGCCTGGCTGGCTAGGTACCCCGTGCGCGCACAGACGCCAGGCCGCCGCCTGGCTGGCTAGGCACCCCGTGCGCGCACAGACGCCAGGCCGCCGCCTGGCTGGCTAGGTACCCCGTGCGCGCACAGACGCGCCAGGCCGCCGCCTGGCTGGCTAGGTACCCCGTGCGCGCACAGACGCGCCAGGCCGCCCCCTGGCTGGCTAGGTACCCCGTGCGCGCACAGACGCGCCAGGCCGCCCCCTGGCTGGCTAGGTACCCCGTGCGCGCACAGACGCGCCAGGCCGCCGCCTGGCTGGCTAGGTACCCCGTGCGCGCACAGACGCCAGGCCGCCGCCTGGCTGGCTAGGTACCCCGTGCGCGCACAGACGCCAGGCCGCCGCCTGGCTGGCTAGGTACCCCGTGCGCGCACAGACGCCAGGCCGGCGCCTGGCTGGCTAGGTACCCCGTGCGCGCACAGACGCCAGGCCGCCGCCTGGCTGGCTAGGTACCCCGTGCGCGCACAGACGCCAGGCCGCCGCCTGGCTGGCTAGGCACCCCGTGCGCGCACAGACGCCAGGCCGCCGCGCTACAAGTGTCGTGCCCGCAGGTGCAGCCGGCCCGCAGCCGCCAGTGCCGGGCAGTGCGGCCCCGCTGCCGCCCGCGTACCCGCCCCCGCCCCCGCCCGCGCCCTCGCTGCTGCACCAGCACCAGGTGACTCACCAGCAATTATGCCTCCCACAGACCACCCCTATAGAGTCTGCATGTGAAATTTTATTTTATAAGACTACGCAAAAATGATTGCTGTGAAACGATTTTTTATTTGAGTTAAAGTTTGTGTTTTACGGTAGAACTCAATTTAACGGACTAATAACTCTGTGCTGATGAATATATGGAATAGAGATGACAAAGTATTTAAAGTAAAGTAATTTTTATATAAAAAACATATATTTAACCTGAAATGATGATGATGATGATGATTTAACGTTTAGATACTGAGGTGGATTTAATTTCGGCCCTTAACCTTTTGTTAAAGGTTAAACAAAAAACACTACACTTTAAAGGAACTTTGACCTCCAATATCTCCGTAACCGAAAAGACTGGAAACCAGGTTTTCTTCTAGGTTTAGGTGACTGAAAAACCTCGAGGTTTTCAGTCTTTTAAGGTCTCGTCAGCAACAAAAAATTAAAGGGCTTCGAACTTGTATGGAAGCTGGCGTCACGACCCACCGCGTTAACCGGAACGTGCGTGGTCCCACGCGTAAAAAAGCGACGGGTGCCCGCTTAACGCAGTTTAGGCCTAAAAAGCTTAGGTTTTTTATTTAGCGCTTGTGAACATTTATTTGTGTCAACTATAAACATGTGTACATTTGCAGGGTGACGGCAAAATGGGTCCTCCGCCGAACGTGGGTCCCGGCGGGCCACACATGCCGCCGCCACCTCCCGGTCAGTACCTGCGTCCAAAGCCCTATTCTCTACACTCCACAAACTTACTGGGCACCCTCTGCTTCTACATTCATTTGGGGGAATTGCTCTGTGTTCTGTTCCATTGTAACTGTTTTACTTGTTTATATTTATTAAAAAGAAGAAATCATAGTCACCAGAAAGCCAATTACAAGTACCCATGTAACAATAAAAACTTGTAATAATAAAATTATTTATGGCGTGAGCACAAAACAAAAAACGCCATAAGTAAAATAAATACAACATAAACAAACTTAGTTCTCAAAAATAAAACCGTTTAAAAACTATCTATATTAGAGAAATTCATAACAACAAATAAAATAACCTACCGCTACTTGAAAAAAGTGAGGTGCTAAATTATATTCCTTGCATATGTCATTGAAGTGTCTGCTTGCACGCACAATATAGCTGTTCTGCCTATAATTCGAAGATGTATATAACCTTGTATCTTGTGTACAGGCATGATGGGCATGGGCTGGCGCGGTGGATTCAACCCTCCGCCCTGGGGCGCGCCCCCGCCCCCGGCCTTCCTCGCGCCGCCCCCGCCCCCGCCGCCCGTGTCCGGCGACTAGCTGCCCGTGTCCGGCGACTAGCTGTCCGTGTCCGGCGACTAGCTGCCCGTGTCCGGCGACTAGCTGCCCGTGTCCGGCGACTAGCTGCCCGTGTCCGGCGACTAGCTGCCCGTGTCCGGCGACTAGCTGCCCGTGTCCGGCGACTAGCTGCCCGTGTCCGGCGACTAGCTGCCCGTGTCCGGCGACTAGCTGCCCGTGTCCGGCGACTAGCTGCCCGTGTCCGGCGACTGTCCGCTCGTGACGGCGACATGAGCCTGTCCACCCGAGTCTGCCCCGGCCGTCATTCCGCTATCTACGCTGTAGGTGCTGACTATGCAATATTATTTTAATCAAGGTGATTGAATTGATATATGTATTATAATTTACCTAATATAATAATTACACACAAAGTTCGTTTTATTTATTCCAAGTTTTCCGTACATTTAAAGGAAATGCCTATTCTATAGCAGGCCATTATTACCCCAGGCCCGATCATTAATATTGTGTTGGTGTTCAATTGCACGCTGCACACTATAATAGGTGTAAAAAGACTTAACGATGTCGAAAAGCACTTATTTTCCGTCATTGCAATAATTTTTTTTAGGGTTCCGTAGTCAACAAGACACAATCATAGTTTCGCCATGTCTGTCCGTCTGTTCGCACTATAAGTCAGATTGGTAATACTAGAAAGCTGTATTTTGGCATGAATACACTGATGAGTTTAAAAAAAAAATTACATATTCATTTTTAGGTAACTTTCTAATAGAATCGAAATTTTATTTTATAAATAAACTATAATTTCATTTCGTAAATTGAATCCAAAGTTAACTATATTATCGAACGCGCAAACTCTTATCTCGCCAGTACGAATCGGGCACTCCCAAAGGAAGGCGTATCACTTTGTATCAGACGCTCCCGTGTTTTACATAAATATATTTCCGAGGTTATAGCCGATTACCACATTTTGATACACAATTAATTTTGATCATAAATGTTTTTTTTTGCTTCAGATCGAAGTCGAATTGTAGAAGTAGTAGAGTAGGCCTACTCGTACAATTCGACTTTGGTATATATATTTTTAACCGCCTTTCAAAAAGGAGTAGGATCTCTATTCATGTGTATGTAATTTTTTTATGTATGTACGCGAATATCTCCGTCATTTGTGGACCGATTTTCAAAATTCTTTTTGTCTTTGAAAGGGTATACTTAAATAAAATAAAATAAAAAAATATCTTGAACCAGTGAACGACAAATTCTGATATTTGGTGACAAATTAACGACAAAATTTTTGTGTTTGCATAATTAAAATCCCTTTGCGTGGCCCTGCCAGAGTTAGTGACACATTAGTCACTCTATTGGGAAAAGATCGCATCACAATTAAAAAACTTATGTTTCTAATAGTGTTTGTATAATTGCCAAAGTCCAAAGTGCTATACACAACTATATCCAATTTTGATTTGAATGTGCTGATAAATTATTAGGTAAACAATGTGCTGGTAAATTAACCCTTCACATACGTCAACCAAGCATTCTGTACATAGTACCGCTACGCAATTTTTTTTGCTGGGAAATGACTTTTTTTTGGGGTCTTAAAACATTTTGCTAGTGGATGCTTTGAATAGTAAAAGGGTCATGCAGGTAATTTAAATAAAGTTATAACCTGAAAAACTAGTATTCACATTAACAGCTGTGCAAAATTAGGAACTTTGACCCCCAACATCTCCGTAACTAGGTTCCCTTCCCAGGTATGGCCTAGAACAAAAAAATATCGCAGTGGTGGGGAGAACAAGTGCCTTTCGTTTGCGTTAAGGGTACTTTTACACCATTTATAGAATTCTCACTCTGTTTATTTAAAAGTTAGAGGGAAATAAAAAAAAAAAAAAAAAAAAACTAAATATTCTCTAGTCTAGTTTTTCTAGTCTAAATATTTCTTAAATTTTTTTTTTTTTTTCATTATATAAAATGTATTTTGCTAGGGACTTTGTTTCTGTATTAATACGAGTATGACTGAACTTAGTTTAATTAGGATAGACGTTTTAATTTAGGATGGCTGTGGGACGAGGTTACTTACTAATTTATTTATATTGTAATTGTTTATGTTCCTTTTTTTTTATGTCCCTACTGTGTAAATATTTCGACACAAATGTATTTTTGTTATGAAATAAATAACTTGAACTTGAAAATCAATCGTTTAAAATATAGACAACTTTCGAAGTGTTTATTTGAAACGATTGATTTTTAGAAATAATGGTTAGAATTAACTCAATGCCATTTTTAGGGATCCGTAGATTCGTCATGTCAGTCTGTCCGTCCGTACGTCCGTATGTCACAGCCATTTTATTCGGAAACGATGAAGATTACATAGCTATATTTGCAAAATAAACACTTACTTACTTACTTAGTTGAAACTTTGTAGGTAGATGTATTCTGTGAACCGTTTTACGATTTTTATTGTTTTAACTGTGTAGTCTTAATAGATCCGGAATAAATTAGAAAACAGACGGACGGAACGGACATGGCGAATCTAAAATGATTCCGTTTTGCCATTCAGCTACGGAAGCCTAAAGACGAACAATTTTGTACTCGGAGCGTAGAGTAGTCGTTGTTTTATAGTCGATTATAGCCAAACTCTTTCGAAATAGGTGGAATGGTAATAAAACAACTGTTTATTATGAAAACTTAATTTTTATTTTCAGAAATTATCTAATTTTAAATTAAATACATCACTTGTCAGTCGCAATATAGATCGATATGATAGAACACGAAATCAAAATATATTAAATGCACAAAATATCTACATTACTTATATTAACGATTTTAGAGATTATTGCATTCAATGAAGAAGTCATACGCGAAAACAAGATTTAATCTAATAAATAATCTAGACAGGAATACCGTCAGTCCTTTAACCGAAATTAATAAATAACTTAAACTGAATAGCACAAGACGAGCTTGTGACGTCACAAGTGACGCGCCGAACAGTGAGCGCGCACACTGCGTCACGCTCAGCACGTCACTGACGAACCACACTGTAGTAACCTACCTAACTATAACATTATACTTCATGTATCAAATCTAAATATTTATATTCTAAAGATAAATCGCATCTATATAAAATCTTATTGTATAGGAAGGCCGTCTTCTCTATAGCCTACTGGTTCTATCTGAGTGAGGACACCCACTACACGGCGAGGGCAGGCGGCAGGCGGCGCGCCACTTCATCGCTGCAACACGGATGTACTACATCCCTCGTTATTTTATTCTCCATCTAATATGAATCGTCGAAATTAGAATAGTAAAGGTCCCGCGTTGTAGCCGACAGCGGGCGCCGCACGAGTCCGTCCTGCCCTCGTATCACAAACATTTCAATCAGTACACTAGCATCTTTGTGTTAGCATTTATTTACTTCAGAGCACTAGTGTTCATTTAAAACAATGAGGTGGCTACACTACTATGCAAGAAAGATCAAAGTCCTAATTTTTTACGATTTTACAGTTTTAAATAAAACAATAACGTAAATGTCGAGAATTTTGAGATTCTTCGCGCGAACAGCCGAACACTCGTCCGGTTGACGAGCAGCGCGAGCCGGTCCGCTGTCGTGAGCGTCCGGGACCACGCGCCTTCGGTGGCGCCATCCTGCATAGCCGAGTGAGCCACGCGCGTGTCTGCGCCGAAGCCCGGTACAAAGGCCCCCAGTATAACTTAGTGCGAAGATCGAGCGAAACAATAGTAAGCGTGTGTCCGAGTGGGGGTGGCGGGGTGCTGGTGCACGGGGGAGGGGGGGGGGGGCGACTCATCGCGCCTCCTTGGCGGTGAGCTTCTCGATGAGTTCCTGCAGCGGCGCCAGCTCCCGCCGCTCGATCAGGTTGAACTCCTGCACACACGGTTATTTCATGTAAGTTACATAATTCATGAAGCGAGTTCGTATGAACAGTGTGAGGTAGCAATGCGTCACATCCACGGCAAACTTACGAATCTGCTGAAAATGCATTTTACAGGGGAGCGTTTTGAAAACAAACATCAATGATAACTTTTTTTTAGTAACAGGTATATAGGTACCGTGGTACATTTGGTTTTCAAAATAGTACTTTTTTAAGATATTATCAAAGGATTGTCAATATTTTACAAGGATCAGAAATAAATACACATTCGTAAGTTTACATCATCATACATAAAAGTTAATAGATATTTATTCGTACCCCGGCAAACTTACGAAAATGGCACTTTCGTTACTAACATAATAAAAAATCCAATTGAGACTTCGGTGAATTTACGAAAGTGGTACTTTCGTAAGTTTGCCAGAGGTAGAATACTATATAATAATTAAAAGTAAGTTAGGTGAGTAAATAAAGTAAGGTAAGTTATATGAGTAAATAAAGTAAGGTAAGTTAGGTTAGTAAGGTAAGCAAAGTAAGGTTAGTAAGGTAAGTAAAGTAAGGTTAGTACACTAATGGTAGGTAAGGTAAGAAAAAATATTCAAGGTAAAGTAGTAAAAAACTGTAAATTTCAGCTGTTATAATAATTGGAATTGCGAATAACAACTAGTGAATTCATTTATATTTTTATATTTAGAAAAGAACATTTAAGTTGTAAACAAAAAAAAACACTGTTATATTAATAAGATTACAGGTCCTCTGCCTCATCAGCATCAGGTTGTGGCAAACGATCTTCAGTTGTTTCCGAGTCTGGAAGATTTTGATAAAAAGAATGATAATATTTCGGTATTTGGTTATCAACACATAATTTTAATAAATCTTTTTTTTTAAGTTTTGAAATAGGAATACGTTCAGTATAAATAGGTGCAGGTACTAATAATGCCGTTTTGCCCCGTTTTGGCTTTATCTTCAGCTCTTTGAAGCTGTCGTCATTATAATCTGTTTTAATAAAAATTGACTTAGGACTGTTTTTACGATACTGAATCCACACAGCATCTTGGAAGTTCGTCTTTTCCTTTCCTCTCGCTTCTAGTTGTTGTTCATTGCTTTCTTTTTCATTGTTTCTTTTTTCTTTATTAGAACATTTCTTTCTTTGGTTTGGTTTTCTTGTAACTTCTTCGGCAAACTGACACTGATTTGGATTGAAATCTAAAAACTCCTCATGAACTAACACATTTACATTAAATGGGCGGGGATTCGTTCTGGCCAGTCTCATTACCTGAATCCATCCATCCGGAGTGTATACCGCAGAGTTTTTACATTTTTGTTCTATTTTGGAGTGTATAGAGTCACATTCCATGTGGCTGTGTCCAGATTCATAAAAAACATGATCTATAGTGAGTATTGTAGGGTGGTTTGTTACCAAATATAGCAACATGCAAGAAAAGTTAAAATTCTTCTGCTGACCTCCGCAATTATCAGACATCATTCTGACATGACTTATATCGTCGCTGCGCGTGCGAATCCGCGTAAGAGCAACTTGTAAAGACCGCGTATTTGCTTTTTGATGATTTTACAGGAGGAAGAAAAAACTGAATATCTCAGCGATTTCAACTCTTATTACCGACTGAACTTAATAGCTAGTTCTTTACATATTTCTTTATTGGATAATAACGTAAATTTGCTCGTAATTGGCTTAGATTTTGTGTAAAGTCACTTACGCGGTTTTGTTTGAACTAATATTACAAAATAAGTAGACTTTTATTAAAGGTACGCGGTTTTGAAAGAAAACAATTCTGTAAATTTGTATGTATTTATTATTAAAATAATCAAATCTAACAAAAAATATTTTGTATTTATTATCAAAATCAGTTTATTAAAGAACCTATTTAACAGAGATCTTATTACAAAAGTAAAACCTTAAGCAAGAGATCAAAATAATCATCTAAAACTAAAACAAGAACTCTTAGAGATTAAGCATAGGTACGTACCCACATACATAATGAAGAAAAATAAATATTTTTATAAGAATAAAAACTTGGAATAACAAAAATAAACCTTCTACTACGTTACGTACGTTCTTCCACTAGAATCAGAAAACCTTCAACACAAAATCTTGTGTCAGGTAGGTACTTAAATGTTTTAAATAAAAGTTTTCTTATACAAATAATAATCATAACAATAATCTGTTTTGCAATCTCTTAAATTCTAATTAAATTCTGTTAATCACAGCATTTCTCATAAAATTATTTGAATAGTAAATTATAAATTATCTAAAGTATGGCAGTCTTTAGGTTTACTTATGACATTCTTCAGCTCCTGAGGTGATCATATTTTGTCTTGGAAATTGTTTGCCTGGATTCATAAAGCGAAGGTATCCTCCTAATCACATAGGTACGTAATCTTCCTTGGTCTTCTAGGCAATGGGACAAAATCATCTGAAAAGTGAAGTTTATATTGTATGGTGCCACTTGGATTATGCTTTTGTTTCAATAAGACAATGATTCATAAATCAGGTAATCTTTGATTAATGTTCTTGCTGGTATAAGATCATTCTGAACAAACTCTGTGCCCTCTATCTATCATTCTCTGTCTCATAACTTTCGTTCTCTTCCAATTATTTTTATCTCCTTAGCGTATTTTTTTACATTTTTTTCTTTTCGTCTATTTCCCTTTCAGGAAACCACTCTATACATTCTGCTTTACATTAAAATTTGTAATGCCTGATAAGTTGACAAAAGAATGATTTAAAATCAATGTCATTATTGTGATTTTCTGCCACCTAAGAGATTCAATTGAAGATCTATTCTGGAGGGTCCAAAATCGTCGTAAGGGTAGTAGGTAAACTCGGATATTAAACTCTCAAAGGTATTTCTGGTGTTAAATTTTTATTCGTAGACAAAGGTGTTGACACTGGTTGTAGTACTGCTTGATTTTGACAGTTATTTTTATTTAATATTTCTCTCTTCATAGGCAACAATATTTTTCGCCTTTCCGATAACTCTCGCAAAGTTGCGACGTTTTCTTTAATATCCGCATTTTCTAAAATAAAGTTATCTTGGTCATCCATCATTTGGGTAGTTACTTGTTAATGCAAGGATGTATCTATAATAAGAAAAGAATAATTATTCGTTTCAGTATATTGCAATACCGCGTAACTTAGAACAAAACAAATAAATCATACGATGTCAAGACCGCGTAAATACTTGTAAGGGGTTATATTAGTCAGAATTAATAAACTAAAACAGAATTACGTGTAATTTATATATTCTAGCATAAACACATTACACACGAAGAGTAATAAATTATTCAAACATACTTACATGGTGGTTAATCATGGCAAAATCATTATTTTCGGGAGCACACACTAATCACGTTACTTTTTTCTCACGGCCGTAGTAAATACGCGCACTTGCTTCCAACTTTCAGGTCTCTTACTGTTCCGCGGTATTGTTTCGATAGCAGAACTGACGTTTCTCATTGGATAATTCAAATCAGGTGAAGTCTATTATAAGCCAATAGGCGTTTGGAATCAGCTAGCACGATATTCGAATTTTGCGCGTTTTGCTGTTACGCGGTTTTAACAAACTGCTCTTACGCGGTTTCGTACGCGCAGCGACGATATCTTGCTTGGTCGAAATATATTTATAAACGCAAGTCGCTATCTCAATGCTTCCTCGCTTGCCTTCAGTTTCATCCCAAGTAAAACAATCGACATCTTGATCCCCAAATTTATAAAATGTCAAATTGTAAACGGCTAGTTTTCGAACGTAAAAGAATGGTCCAGAAGCACCTTTAGGGGTTTGAAGGACCGCTTCTAGGTCAAAATTGAAAGCCAAAGTTTTCGTATCATTCTTTGCTGCTGCTTTATCAGCGTCTCGACGCAGATAAGCATCGTCCCGTCGCTTAAGATGCTTGGAATGACTGTCGTCTTCAGAGTTAATCATGTCATTACTTTTTAACTCTTTGTGAGCTACGCACTTTTTGCACAGATCTTTTTTAGGCACATGAAATTTTAATTTATAGGATCTAAAAACTTTTCGGTATGTTTCTATACCTGCTGGCTTGGTTCCTTCTTCTTCACACTTTTCCTTATACAGCAAATACATTATTTTTAAATTCAGTCCAGAATCAAGGTATTTATACTCTGTGTTCTTCCTACAATAATGTGATTCCATGGCAGGAAATGAAAATATATGTTCTTTAATTTGATTAAATCTATCATTAGAAAGTTTGTTAGATGGCGGTTTCTTGCCTCTAGAATCTGCTAAAAGAACACCTTCTGAAGAAACTTTCTTCAAAGCACCCCTTATAATTCCTTCTTTTATATTTAAGGTGTCCAAAAAGAAATCTCTGCATACACTGACCTTTTCGTGTCCTATTGTAAAAGAATAATGGTGTGTAAAATCTTTGCGTGAAGGGCCATTTGTTGTTGATCTTTTCTTCTTCTCTTTTTTAACGTGCTGAATTACAAATTGACGCTGTGCTTCTAAAGTTCTCAGAGTTCGAAAAGACTCATAAATTTTCTTTCTCGCTTCTTCAGGTACATTAGAATTGCATTTATGTTTTGGGATTGCCAGACACTTAGGTTGCTTCAAAGGCATAGCTGAAACAAATTTACCTTTGATAGTTTTGTAAGCTTCACCTTTGAAACGTTTCTCCCTCTCAATATGTCTCTTCCATTTAGAAGGGTCAGAAATATGTTTCTTCTTTGGTGTATTGTACTTTGGTTTTTTCTGCACTCTGTCCTCACACGCAATAGATATAGAAGCACTTCTTAACTTTTTTAATGGTTGATGTGTTTGATGAAACTGTTGCAAGTCATTTTCAGAATATCTTCTCTTAAGTGGCTTGGAGACAACCACTTGAAAATGTGATCGCGAATTGCTTTCATCTACTTTTTGAGATTCCTGGATGTCGTCATCCCCAATTATAGCAGTTGAAACAGCATTATCGTGAATTATTTCTGGCTGTTGAGTTGTATCCGATGTATGACAGTATTCTGAATTCAAAGAATTTTCTACATGAACTAGTGCTACAATGTTTGTATGTGAAGTAGATTCATCAGATGAATTATTATGGAGGTCTTCATCAGCAATGAAATCGGGGTCTTTAACACTGTCGTCGTCACTGAAATCACTATGATTCAGTGTTTCGAACAATTTAAGAGTATCTGGTGACATATTACGAACTGGTGAAGAATTTTCGGGACTTTCAGGAATTATTGTATTACCTCCAGATAGAAAAATGTTTCGGTCTATTGGAGTTATCGGTGAGTATAATGGTGCCTCCGGCGTTACAACTGCTTCGATTGTTGTATTACCTCCAGATAGAAAAATGTTTCGGTCAATTGGAGTTATCGGTGAGTATAATGGTGCCTCCGGCGTTGCAAATGCTTCGGAGTCTATGGAATCAAGGGTCTGTAAAGATGCATCGTTAGCTATTGATAGTGATACAGGAAGGCATTCTTCAGTAGGGCCATCGGATAAGGATATATCAATAGATAAATTTTCTTTCATTATGTTTGGTGGTTGTTGAGTTTTTTTTGATGTATTACTTCTTCTACTAATTGTTTCTTCCAACTCTGCTGCTCCTGAAAGTAATATTATTTTTAAGTTAGTTTAAAAACGTGACTGCTTCGTTGGTCCAGTGGTAGTGTATGTTATTACGGATCACGAGATCCCGGACTAGTAAGTAATGTAATTACGTACGGTAAGTAAGGTAAGTACCTAAGGTAAATAAGTAAAGTAAGGTTAGATAATAGGTAATACGGGCTGGTGTCCGTCACTCCACATCAAAGCGCGTATTTTGCGTTAATAGGTAGTGCAGTTAGCTATGTAAGAATGACTAAAATTCGTGTATCATGCTGTGCCAGGATTTACCACGCATAAACCAACTTTACATGTCTCTTTATTTAAACTTCCCGGTCTGTGAAGCATTAACCTTAAGTCCAATCGTTTTTGATTTAAAAAGTAGTTCAAGTTTATTTTGTTTCATTCTATATCAGCGCGGATAAAAACACCACTGAAATTGAATACCGAACCACGAAACAAATGACGCTCTGGTAAAATTGCTTGGAGAGATCTTTTCTTCTGAACGCCACTGGCAACTTCACTGGGTTTTCTATACAAATTATTGAAATGTGTACGTAACAAGCAGTGGAGGGGCGCTCAGTTTTAGATTGAAAGTAATTTACTTACGTTAAATACCTATCTTACTTACGTACGACGCGACGCGAGGACAAAATAAAAACAAAGTTGTAAGTTGGTAGATTTACATAATACCTACACACAATTTCTTTAACAATAAAATAGAACTAGCCAAGACAGTTGTGAACTTTCTGTTCTAAAATCATTTGAATTAACAACCTTTTAACAAAGAAAAGTATGTAACTAATAACCTAAAATAATATAATATACTTACTTGTATTTCTCTCAGCTTCGAACACTTTACGTAGCATCTTATCACTTCTCTTCATGTTGAAAAACAAAGCACGTGAATTTTAATAAACACAATAATTATTAATCAAACTTTTAACCAGAGCACAGTTAACAACGAGAGTAAAAAAGTGATGCAACCAATAAATTAGTGATGTGCAATTTAATCGATATTGCATATTATTAAATCAAGTACTTAAATCGATTGTTTGTTTTAGATTATTAATAAAAATCTATTATTCGATAAAATCTTTTAGGCATAAAATGTGGAAACTCCAAACACCAACGAATTTTAAAATTCGCGCCACGTTTGAAAACCTTCATAAGTTTCTGTAAGTAAGTTCACTTATTTAATAATAAATAAGCAAATTCGCATAATTGTTAAAAGTTATTTCCTCAACAAATAGTATTCGTAACAATTGTAAATGCACGATTACGCCACATTCGTAAGTTTGCCTTGGGTTACTTGACCCATTTTAATGATGTTTGCTACCAATGTAAATTCACGAATATGCCACATTCGTATACTTGCCTTGGGTTACTTGACCCATTTAAATAATGTTTGCTACCAAGGTAAATTCACGAATATGCCACATTCGTAGGTTTGCCTTGGGTTACTTGACCCATTTTAGTAATGTTTGCTACCAAGGTAAATTCACGAATATGCCACATTCGTATACTTGCCTTGGGTTACTTGACCCATTTTAATAATGTTTGCTACCAATGTAAATTTACGAATATGCCACATTCGTATGTTTGCCTTTGGATACTTGACCCACTTAAATAATAGTTGCTACCAAGGTAAATTCACGAATATACCAGATTCGTAAGTTGACAGTGGCACATTTTACTCGAACTTTATAAATTCTACTGCGCTAAAATATCTTAAATGAATTTGGTAAGTTTACTGTGGGTGTAATAACATAAAACGCAGAATCGAACAATTTGAATTCTGTAACCGTCAGAGACAGAAATACGTATTTTTGCCACGGTGTGTAGAACCACATTACGTACAGTTTTTCATCTAAATATCGATTTTACTAAAACTGCAGATTCGTAAGTTTGCCGTGGATGTGACGAATGGTGGCGGTGGTACCTGCACAAAGAAGATGAAGTGCTTGAAGGAGGTGTTGAGATGCGCCTCCTCGCCGAGCTGCACGACCTCGGGGAAGTGCTGGTGGTAGATGTGCGCGTACACTCGGAACAGCCGCTTGAGGATCGTCTTCGCCATCGCCAGGAAGTTCTTGGGGAACGGCACACCTGCAACACGTAACATGTATCCAAGTATCATAACTACTCAAGTTCGCAACACGCTTATGTACGTTGTTGCAAACCATCTAGAGATGCCTTGTAAATTGCAATGATAACACTATTTTGGTTTTTGGTGAGTGGGACATCATCAAATGACTCCTGCTCCGGGCAGCGCGGTATGGAGTGTCAGACTTCTACTGACTAAAAACCACCATTATTCCTTCTTAGTCCTTTGTGTCGAGGCCGCGGTATCTCTTTCGAACAACCGCAGCCCCGGCGGGCTTAATAACTACCTCGATTGGTGACTCGCGGTAAATAAGGGATGTCTTATCAGTGGTAGTCCCTATTATGTATTATTGACTAGCTGTTGCCCTTCGCGTTAATCTATCTGGGAAGTCGAGCAAAAAAGCGGCACGGCCGTACCATCCTTTTCTCGAACCAGTTCAGGCCATTTTCGACCTCCTATAACTTCGTTGTGGTATGTATATCGCCTATCAATGCAATATTATGATGACATGGAACTGATCTGATGATGGAGCTGGAAGTTGGCTATAGGAACTCCATTTAGGTATGTCATAACCCCATCGAGTTTGGACTCGTTTGATTCGTCTTGTCGAGTAGTTTGTCTTTAGATGATGTTCAGGGTTCTGAATAGTTCTGATGATGGAGCTGGAAGGTGGCCATAGGAACTCCATTTTAGAATGTCTATAGAAATTCCATTATAAAACCACATAACCCCATCGAGTTTGAGCTCATTTGATTTGTCTTTATGAGTACTCTGTCTATATTTGGTAACCAGTATCTGATGATAGAGCTGGAAGGTGGCCATAGGATTTCCGTTATAGAACGTCTTATCCCATCGAGTTTAGACTCGTTTGATTCGTATTGACGAGTACTTTGTCTTTAGATGGTTTCCAAGGTCTGTTGATAGAGCTTGAAGGTGGCCATAGGAATTCCGTTATAAAACGACTTGACCTTGTCCAGTTTTTACTCGTTTGATTCATTCAGCTTGTCGAGTAGGTACTTTAGCAGTACTTCAAATCGATGAATAAGACTGCTCCAAGTTTGAATAAACCTATGTATTGTTGATTCATTAAACGAAATAGATTGAATGAGAGACTCTACAAAAAGAAATGACATCCCACTAAAAACAAAACTTGTAAAAAAAGCCAAGCCAAGTCTTTTACCGTAAAAAGTAGTGAGATCTATGTAATACCAAGTCAGTTAATATATTTAGTCCCTACTTAAAAACCTTTGATGTTTTAAGTAAATGGGGTGATTTGGCCACTGCATCACATTGGCCAATGTGATGGTCAGCTACTGCAATGGCCTGTTTAACATTGGTGTTGAACATTGTTTGGCATTGGTACTTTTTATTTGGTCTGAGGTCCCTACCTACAAGATGGCAAAAAGTTATCGAACAAAATGGTACCTACATACTTTAGTTAAATATAAATTAACTATATTCAAAAATGTTTTGAATTTTCTTAAAAAAATGCGAAGAATCTTTTTCCCCAACCTATTAGAAGCTTCAAATATTGAATACAATTAGTGTTTAGTGTATAAATCATGGAAAAGCTTTAAAAAATTGCAATTTCAGTCTAGTTTTATATATAAACTTAACTTCCCTATTTGAATCGGATTTTGTAAACAATTTCAAAGGATTAATTCTTTTGCATGGAATCCTAAACGTAGCCAAGCTGTTAAAATCTGTCTATGTATAAAAGGTGTAATTATATACTTAACGAACCCGAAATGCACTTGTCGAGAGAGAGTTACCTTGTTAAAGAGTTACTTAGTTTGATGAACAGAATGCACTTGTCGAGAGTTACGTTGTTAGAGAGTTACTTAGTTTGATGAACAGAATGCACTTGTCGAGAGTTACCTTGTTAGAGAGTTACTTAGTTTGATGAACAGAATGCACTTGTCGAGAGTTACCTTGTTAGAGAGTTACTTAGTTTGATAATCAGAATGCACTTGTCGAGAGTTACTTAGTTTGATGAACAGAATGCTTTGTTGACGGCTTCGTGAAGGGTTCTTTTACACAAAAATATAGTTTTTTAATAATATTTATATCCAAAATCAGTTATCACTAATGAGTTTAAAAGTCCTATTCATTAGGAGGCGCGATAAAGAGCGTTCAATTCCAAATCCCCAAACTGATATTGGGGATTCCATCAAGAATTTCTCAGAAGCAGCCGCAAAGTGTGGATTTGATGGTAATAATCTCACAGAGTAATGAATGTTGTGATTTTTACCTATTTTGGAGGGGAAGAGCGTTTCGTCGTCGAGCTGGTCCTGCGCCCACGTCATTAGGTAGTCGATGTACTTGGGCGCGGAGCACTTGATGGGCTTCTTGACAGTGTGTCCGTCCGCCCAGTGGTACTCATACTTGGGCCCCGCCGACATCACCGCGCACGACTCTTCCGTGCAGAACTCCGTGATGGTGCCGTACAGCATGTTGATCTGGTTGAAGAAGTCCACCGCTGCCGACCGAGCCAAGTCTTACACAACGGAACCAAACATACCGGGGAACTTGTCCCAAATCACATTCATAAATAAAAGTTTTGTAGTAGTAGTATTAGGTTACGAAGCCTGAAGAGAATATAATGAAAACATATGCTAAATATTCAGGGTGTTTACTAACTCACATGGAGGGCAAGTACTATAAATACTGGAAATAACAAATTTTCCTCAAAGTAAACATTCCTTTGTTTTTAAACTAATCTTTCAAGATTCTTAAAATTCGCACACCTACCAGGACTTGACACGACTTGGGCATCAAACTGGGTAGAATCCGAAAAAAAAAACCTGTACTTTTATGCATTAATCGCGCTTCCCCCTTATCAGGAAATAATCATCAACTATAATTTTAAAACTTATTTTCCTTGTACAACTCATGGTTTGCTATAAAAGGAAACAAAAAGAGGATGTGAGCGATACCTAGCCTGTTATCTGTGAGTCATGCCGTGACAGCGATGACAGCGGCGGCTACATAATGCATGCAATACATTCATGCCAAAAGAAACAATGGGCACAAGCAGCAATCAGCCATAAGTAGCAAAGGAAATGGATGGAGAAGGCACTAAGATTCTATTAATGGTATGTTGCTGCCTGCTGTATGGATATGAATTAAGGAAAACTCTATATAAATAAAAAGTGCACTCACATGCTCACTTACACTCAACAAGCTGGTTTTCAAAAGAAGACTACCTATTGTGTGATCAATTAAACTTTTATTCATCTTTAAATCAATTTAAATAACAGCTAACCCATGCATGTTGTGTTTAACTAACAAAAGAATGATTTGTTTCAGTAGTAAACAATTGATAATGTTCTTTAAAGTTATTGCATTATCTGAACCATACAACCAGGGTTTAAATGTGCAAGAGGAGCTAAAGCCAGACTCACAGACAACTGTTTAGATACTTCAAAATAATTATCCGAGATAACAACCAGAGATTATCCCTGTGTGCACTATGCATTTACGTCTACAGCAAACAGTTTAGCTGTGCTGTGTTATGTCTGAATAAATTGATAACTATTAAGTTGCTGATTTTACGGTTTTGCAGTTTTATTTTGCAATTATTAAACTGGATTAATAGATAATAATTAGTATAAGAAGTAAGGGACAGACTTTTGAACATTTTCTATGGTACACTAGTTAAATGTGCACTCTCACACATTAGCAGAACTAAAACTACTTCTGTGCCTTCTAATAACACTAGTTGGAGCATATTCAGGTTTTAAATTTGTAAGCTAGCCCACAACCCACAGCCCACTTCTGGTCACTGAACCTGATGATGATTGTAACTGACCGGCTTGTAGGTACCTACAAATTGAGTTGTTCACATCTGTATGAAGTTAAAGAAGCTAGTAATGAAGGCTGGTGCTCACTATTGACGGCGACCCACTCGTTGAGATCTTCCCCCTCAGGCAGCATGACGGCGAGGCGCAGGTTGCCGGAGCCGAGCGTGGCCGCCGCGTGCCGCATCAGGTCATACTGGTGCGTGCCTTCGGGTATGTTTTTCTTCGGCTTAAATGTCTTGTTTGAACGACTCCCACTGTAACACGACGTGTTGACATGATACACTTAACGATGACCAACACAGCTAAGCATGTAGTCCAGCTAGGAGGTGCTGCACACTACATACAAGTAGTGGACAGCCACTAGTTTATGCCACTGCTTGTTGTCGGGCTTTGGGGAAGCGGCACTACTCTTTACTACTGAAACTATTTCAATAATATACCACAAAACTTCAACACAGACGTAAACAAGACGTCAAAGCAGAACGGAAGACGTTTAGTTATTTATAGACATACATCACTGCTATTACTGGACCTACTTTAAATTACTTACAATAAAAAGCTCATTTTGAAAGTGTTCTTTTCCCTTTCGATTATAAGAAGAATTGTTTCTACAAGAATAGCACCAAGTCATTAAAATTAGGTTATATCAATACTATAAAATCTTTTGATGCAGTTGTCAAAAGTTTAATGCATTTTTTTTGTTATTTGACAGCTGTAAATGGTATTGCCAGTGAGGAATAATATTACTTAACTGCCGTATTTGGAGACGTCACTCCATAATCAACTGACTAAACTACGTAAGAAAACACGGAAGACAAGGCAGTATGGTTAAAATACTTTAGCCTGCCCTTAGGGCGAAAAAAAAAAAACAACTGACTAACTTTTGATCAACTATTTAATGCTATGTAATATATTAATAAAATGCCTGCGCCGGTTACCTGCATGGACCGGTTCCTATAAAAGCTGGTAGATCGACGCCGGCTACCAGATTTCTTTCTGTTATGGCCCAATAGTGAAGCCACACAGTGCGTTGCGGTGTGGTGCGGCACCACCATAGATAGAGTATAGTAATATAGGGCACCACACCATACCACGGTACGCCTAACGGTGTGACTGGGTGTGACGCCAAACAGAAAAACGCGAAAAAAAAAAAAAAAAAACGCCAAACGCTCCGAAACGCATCAAAATTTAAAAAAAAGTTTACATGCTATTATAAACATTTTTCGCATTTTATTACGGTTACGTAGAAAATATACATGTAACATAGTCTCGTTCAATTTCTTCCGTCTACGGTTAAACAAATCGTGCGTAATTATCTTCGCCAATAATTTTATCTTGAACCATTTCGTGAACCGATGAACGATAGTTTTTTTTTTAAATCAATAGTATTTTTTGAATATTGCAATAAACATTTTATAATTCAAGGATGGTAACATTGACACTGCTGTAAAGATAAACTGTCAGATTTTTTCTGCAATTGACGAAGACTGCACCAAATCGATCGCTTGTATTTCTGCCTCCTGGGCATATATTTGTGAATTTTTGAATATTCAGTAAGCCATTAAAATGCAAGGATTATCACTTGAAAGCTTGAAAAAGCACAAAGCTGTAAGTAGCACATCTTATTTGTTGATCAACTCCAACTACGTCTCAGGTGTACACTTCTTACATAATTAACCTCTAATATTGTGTATTTTTGTTCTTGATGTTGAATTGTTATGGCTTAATATGTATCTGTAACTTAATTGAGGTATGAGGCTATAATTTTGTAGCCATTGATATACAAGTTAATTTGCTTGTACAAGGTTTATCGTCTCGTCATAGGGCTGCCATCTGTAAAATCTATTTACAGTAAAAGAATTGAAAATATTTTAAGATTTTTTTGTCATAATTGCACAAACGAAGTCGGCATAGGTTTTTCGTTTGTTGGTTAATTGAGATACAATGACATAAGTAGTGGCAACTAGTTCTGGTTGAAAGCTGGTGTGCGTTACTTGTCCTATTTCTTTATCTTTTTATCAATATGAACATGAATTGCCAGCATTAAGCAAGTGTCCACATTCAAATCCCTGATTGATAAATATAGATCAAACCTAAGCAGTTTAGACAACATGGCTCTATCCCCGATAACACCTGGGGATTCCTCTTACCAAATGATTGTTAATCTTAATCTTAAATAAAGACTGACTATGAAACCCTTTTACAATATGTATATAAAATGAAACTGGAAAAAATATGCATATAAATATATTTTTTGTAACCCTGGTATTAGTTTGTGGTGTCCCACTGCTGGGCAAAGGCCTCCCTATTATTATTAATTATTATCAGGCAGACAGTTATGACAGCAGTTTATACTGGTTGTTGGAGAAGTATAAGAAAGTTTTCCAAATATGTTCTATTTGGTGTAGTGTCTCGGTTTGAGTAGCTGACGAATAATATCATTAAACATTCATTATTCTAATAGAAAAATATTGATTATTTCTATCATTACATTCATGCCAATAACAAGAGCATGTCACCCAAACACTGATTGTGATGTAAATGCGCAGTTGATCCCACTGTACGTGTGTGTGGGGATTGGCTGCGCCGGTGCTGTTTTCTACTTGGGCAGGCTGGCCACCCGCAACCCTGACGTGTCATGGAACAAGAAGTCCAACCCTGAGCCCTGGGAGGAGTACAGGGCCAAGCAGTACAAGGTATGTAGCACTCGTCTCCTCATACCTACTGGTTCAGCACCATCACTTGCAAACTATTTGACATGCCAATATTATGGCTTTTCAGTGGTAACTATAGTGCAAAATAAAACTAAATACCATGCCACTGCAAGAGATTAAGATCATATGAGCTTTAGCATTAACTTCTTTATAATTAAATTCATACTGTCCGTGCTAACAAGTAGGATAAGTGGCACTTATCACCTACACCTACAAGGAAAATGTTGTACCTGTATTTACAGCTCATAACTATAGAATCCATAACTTATTTATTTACCAGAATGTCATAAAGCACAGGGCAAAAACATACTATGTCACTAATAGTATGAACTGAGACATTGATAAATTAGTCTTTGATCCTTGCAGAAGGTAGTCCCAAGCAAAAATAAGTATACACTAGCAAAGTTTAAATACAATTTTATGGGAAATAACTATGGCTTCCAAATGCTATCTTCGTAGGAAGTGCAAAACGTTAATCAATACTGTAGCAGAAAATGTACATGTGGAAAGTGCCCATGACTACATTAAAATGTGAAATGAAAGAAATTTAAATTTATTTATAAAGTAAATATATTTGTTTCACATGTGTAGTACAAAAAACCTGTTTTTACTTATATGTATTGGGGAAAAAACCAAAATTCGCAAATGTTGTAAAATGGTTTTTGTTTGATTTAAGTCCACAAAGTTGGACATGGCTTATTATTGCCATTATGATGTACCTAATATCAATATTTTCTATAATTTTTTTTTTTATTTTTTTTTTTCTACAAATTAAAAAAAACGAGGTAGTTTCATAGGAAGAATAACATTAACATAATCATAATGTGTGAAAATGGATGATAGCTGTAGTGGTGTTTGTATTGTTTCAGTTCTACTCTCCCATCAGAGACTACTCGAAGGAGGAGTCCCCTGCGCCCAAGTACTAGACTAGTGCTAACGTAATCAAGTGAAATCGTGAACTTTAGATTGTATAATTTAATAAATAGCAACAATTATGTGATAATAATGTTTGTTTAATTTATTTGGCTTAGTTAATCTGTACTATGTTAGTTAAACTGCACATGGTTGCAGACTTAAGTACAGCCTGGCTTCATTCATCATCAATGGCCTTGACAGGTCATGGTTAATTAAAAATAAATAATTAAACAAAAAAAGCAATCTTGTTATTTAGCATAAAGAGTAAGATCCCAGGGCCAACAGACGTCACGTATTTTCTGAAGAAGGAAATGTGGGCGATTGAGTACCTAGTGTTAACACATGCCTAACTGCTAGCTTGCTTATACGGCCAATATTCAGGTATCGGGTAATCCTCGTACATATTCATTTAAACAAACTATAAATATGTCGCATCATGGGTGGCCGAGATGCGAAGCTTCGGATCTTTTTCGTGATCTGACATAGTTTTAGTTAGATGTGGGCACTGTTGTGGGTACTCGAGCGAAATCAAATCACTTAATTTAAATAGGCCATC
This sequence comes from Diarsia rubi, assembly GCA_932274075.1. Taxonomy (NCBI): domain Eukaryota; kingdom Metazoa; phylum Arthropoda; class Insecta; order Lepidoptera; family Noctuidae; genus Diarsia; species Diarsia rubi. The sequence continues at coordinate 351,287 of OW026420.1, read as the reverse complement.
ACGGTTTTACTTTTACAAGAAACAAACACGTGCGTTGGTACTACTGAGCGTCTTTTTTTTTTTTTTTTTTTTTTTTTTTTTTTTTTTTTTTTTATTTCAATTAAACCTTTTTAAGCACTTTTGAATGTCAGAAGAACAATTCATAAAAACAAATCTACGAGTGCAATACGTCATTCCGAAAGCCACCACGCCGAATCACACGCCGCCGAATGCCAGCAACAACGAGCACCGCGAGCACGAAAGCACGCAACGACGCACACCGCTACAACGAATGCACGAGACCCCGAATCACGGAACAACGAATGCAATGCGCAACCGTCGCCCCGCAACCCGGAGCCCCGCGCACCCACCGCCACGGCACACGCCGCCGCACGCCCCCGCACCCGCAGCACTCGCCGCCGCAAACATCCGGCACCGCGCAACTCGACGCAGCAACCCCCGGAACGACGCATTGCACTCTAAAGCTACAGTCACAGACACAAGGCATAATAACTTGTGAAAGTACTGTAGTTGCCCATTCCCTAGCGTAGATCTCAATGGAGAAGAAAGGGCAAGAAACTCCATGGACACTCTTTTCAATCAGAATATTATTACAAAATCTTGGTACATTACATCATTCATGTTGAGATGGTATATTATGTGAGAACTATGTAGCAAGACGTGCAAGTTAAGAGCGTCCAGAGTAAGAACATATAATAAATAAAAATAAATAAATAAACCATGGCAACTAAGAGATGACCAGTCTCCACTGACAGCGCCCGTTCACGAACATGACGCCTGGATCAGCACCATTCAACTCAACCATTTTGAAGGGAATTTAATGATCCGACACATGCGCCACCATCAGCGAGACATTTAAGTGAGCATGACATACTCTCAGACACCAGGGCAACGTCACTAAAAAATAACTAAATGTAAAAAGTGGCTTTACAGTACATAGTACTCACACATGTGCCATGCAATTATAAATAATATTAAGATATTGAATCTATACAATGCAAAGATATTCTTACAATCTTCTGCAGCCTCTACAATAACTTCTCATGATAGGTAATCAATGGCAGTCTGCCGAGACTGTTGGAGTTCAAGTATGGTTCAAGTGAGCGAACACTCCGTCCTTTCGCCAGTGTCGCGGACTTATACAAGATATAAGCCGCGAATGTAAATACAACAATAATCAGACATAGCAACATTACAACAATATTATGCTATGGCAACATAGATGGTGCATCGCCTGTCAAATCAGTATGCCGCGGTAAAAACCAGTATTTGTTCTGGTGTGTTTAGCTAAAGTTTAGTAAAAGGCCGTGTTTATCATGGAGAGTTCGTATCGAGTTTGGAGCCGTTGGTATATCTGGATTGAAAGCTGAGTATCTTACGATTTACTATTATCTATGTTATTCACTGAACCGAACTGTCCTTCTTGAGAATACATAAATACTGATGAATAGTGTTTACTTAGAAAACTTAACTTTGTGTTTACCTAACTTGTATGTTGTAGACAGTTACATATTATAATAAAGCTTCTTGAGATCTCAATTAGTGCTATAAAGATTAGAGGAGGGAGATTGAGGTGGCGATAATACTCCGCGCCTATTGAGTGCCCTTGGAAGTGCGCTTTCAAGGGCTAAAACATAATATCTTCCAACTGTTGTATCTCTTGGAAGGATTGAGGTGGCGATAATACTCCGCGCCTATTGAGTGCCCTTGGAAGTGAGCTTCCAAGGGCTAAAACATAATATCTTCCAACTGTTGTATCTCTTGGAAGGATTGAGGTGGCGATAATACTCCGCGCCTATTGAGTGCCCTTGGAAGTCAGCTTCCAAGGGCTAAAACATAATATCTTCCAACTGTTGTATCTCTTGGAAGGATTGAGGTGGCGATAATACTCCGCGCCTATTGAGTGCCCTTGGAAGTGCGCTTTCAAGGGCTAAAACATAATATCTTCCAACTGTTGTATCTCTTGGAAGGATTGAGGTGGCGATAATACTCCGCGCCTATTGAGTGCCCTTGGAAGTGAGCTTTCAAGGGCTAAAACATAATATCTTCCAACTGTTGTATCCCTTGGAAGGATTGAGGTGGCGATAATACTCCGCGCCTATTGAGTGCCCTTGGAAGTGAGTTTCCAAGGGCTAAAACATACAGTCTTCCAGCTGTTGGATCCCTTGGAAGGAACCTTCAGCTGTTGTTGAATCCCTTAGAAAGATATGAGGTGGCGATAATACTCCGCGCCTATTGAGTGCCCTTGGAAGTGAGTTTCCAAGGGCTAAAACATACAGTCTTCCAGCTGTTGGATCCCTTGGAAGTAACCTTCAGTTGTTGAATCCCTTAGAAAGATATGAGGTGGCGATAATACTCCGCGCCTATTGAGTGCCCTTGGAAGTGAGTTTCCAAGGGCGGAAACCATACCGGTTTCCAGCTGTTGAGCAATGTAATAACAGATCTAATATTTGACATTTGGTTTCAGTAAATACCATCAATATTATATGTCCATAATATCGGAGTGTCAGTATCATTGATGATATCTATCTACAGATGGTGGAAGTGGCCCTCTATGTTCAAGTCCTGTTGCTCTGCGTTCCTTGCTCCGTCTCCATGAATAATAAAACAAGCGAAGCAGATAAAGTAAACCCAGGTACAAGTTGGAAATAATATTTTTTTTCTTATTCGCTACGTCTGCCTAAGGTTACTCCCTCAGAAGAGATCAAGCTGATACTCAGGTATCATATGATTCCTTTGAATAATAGAATCCTAACATATAAAGGCATACGTCGCGACATGGTGGAGATGCTGGGATATTAACTGGTTTTAAGAGTATTATGAGTGCCAAGATAGGCTAATGCATGGCATGCATGGCAGCAGCACCATGAGCAAGTGAGCAGTGAATTGACACAACTATTATCCCTAACAGTGGAGAAGAGCGATTAGCTTTTTCAAACTATATAAACCACTCTACAAGTTGTGAATAAAGATTTGCAGTATGCACTAATATATACAGAGCACACGGGATTGAATGGAGGCCACCGACACCACGACGAACTATAATTCTATTATGTTAAAATTGTAATCTTGTTAATAAATAACTTGTTTGTAACTAAAGTTTTACGAATGAATCACTAGATGGCTCTATGTGTACAATTAATATGAACTATTGTTCAAAAGAAAATACTGTATTGTATTATTATTTTAAATAGAACCGTAAAATAATTGACTCGCTAAATATTGAATGAAAATTCCAGATAATTGCAGATAATTTGAGGAATTATCTGCATTCAATATCGCACTCAAGAATTGAATAATTCTTAATTAATTTTATTTGTTGTGTAAACAAAGCTCAAAAACAGAGAAATTCAATTGATGCATCTAATCGAGATTAAGAGTTTAGGATGTACGACAGTGAACCGAATTTGCATATTGATACGTGACTCGTAGGAATCGATTGAAGTTTCGAATAATTTGTGCTTTTTCTCTCTCGATCAACATGAACTTGATGTCTTGATAAAATTATGATTAACTTGTTATCTGACATAAAATTAAGAGTGAGATACTGTTTAATTCTATGTAAGTCTGGAATTTTGATATAATCGATAAATGAGAAATTGATTATGAAAAGTTAACCGATTGTCTAATTAACTACCCCCGCACTAATGCCGGCGAAGTTTTGACGTTTGGATTGGAACGACCTAGACATAGTACCGTCGAAATTAGTTTGAATACTTGCTGAAGTATTGTCATCTGCAAGTTATAATCTATTGAAAACCCATCGACCAACTAGGATTACTATAATTTCGACGCAATACCTACCTATCTATCGGAAAAGACAGCACCGAGAACGATCCGAGGTGTAGTCGAAAATACAGATACATAAACAACTACGAGGTAAATAGACTTTTAATAATATTTGGTAGTTGAAATCGCTGTAATAAATCGGTTTCTTCGAATGAGACTACTTACTTACTGTACGTGCTTGTAGTAAGTAACTCACACTAGCAGAATTCTGATCAATTCTGATGATTAAGTAACTTGAAAGTTCACCAAGTACTTAAATAAGGTTGTTAACTATTATGACTAACTGCAAATTTTACACTTTACATGATTTCTAAGGACCTACTAAAAGTGAGACTTAACATAATTTTAGTTAAAATGTTGAGTAACTAAATCTTGTGAAAGTAAATGTTTTTCACTTGGATTCAAAAGAGGTAGTGAGTACCTACTAGTGTTTATTCAGTACCACACTTAAGAACTTCTAATAATATTGTATTATCTGGATACATTCTATTTGAGTTACTAAAGAATAGTTGATAGCATAGTAATTAGAATTAGAATTCTGAAACCATACCATATGGGTACTTACAGTAAATTAGTTAAGTCACATTTAATATTAAATATGTAGAACTTGTTAAGTTCTTACTACATTACTTACCTACCTGAAAACACATTTAAAACATGTCAACTATACTTTCAGAATTCAAATTAAATTGAATCTTAACATTTCAATATATAAAAACAAAGCGTATCCTTTACATTTGCGAACACACTTTTAAGATCTTTAAGTTTCTTGGAAACTTAAATAAATTCGAAAATAAATGGAAATGATTGCCTTTACACACTGGGGTAATTGTTATAATTATATATGTAATAATTATGATAAATTTACTGTTTGGCAAGCTAACATTAAAAGGTATACACTTAACTACTCTAGCGTATAAAGAGTTGTTCGGTTTATTTTAATTACATTAATTTTAAATTGTTGATTGAATCTCTTTCTCTGGACGCTTATAATGTGTACGTCTTGCCTCATTGTCGCACATGTTATGTATTATCTCAGCATGGATGATGTAACCAAGGATTCATAACAATAATGTTCATTTGAAAGAGAGTTTCCATGGAAGTTCTTGCCCGTTCCTCTCCAGTGAGATCTGCGCTAGGGATAGGGAATGAGTAACCGCAGTGGTTTCTCAAGTTGTTATTCCTTGTGACTGTGAGGGTAGCTTCTTTTCTTGACGTTCAAAAGTGCCATATATATAGCAGTTGCGTGCCCGCGTAAAACGGCAAAAGCCAATTAAACAACTGACAATTATAGACACAAAAAATAGTTTGCCTTGTTTGGCTATGGAGCGACGACTTAAAAGGAAATTATATATTTTTTAAATCCTGATTTTATTAAATAATACAAATATATTAAGAACAGAGCGTCCTAGACAAAAATTTACCAAAATTTTAAACCCCATTTGCTACCCGTGATATTATGATCTTAACACAAAGTAAATTTGAAATCCTTTTTAAATTCTATTAGAATTTGCTGTAGGTATACGCAGGTCTGGCGCATGAATGCCGCGAACACACTCTCTCTCTAACTTACGCTGAATTACACGTACACATTCAAAAGGAGAACCTAGCCAGCCTAGCATTCAATTCAATAGAAATCGGCAAATAATGTAGATAAAAATCCTATCAAATATTTTGTTCATTTTCATACGAGTGATAGAGAAAGGGCTAGTCCTGCCCACGTTACCACTGGGTCACTGACCGTAGCCAGTTATCATCTGTTCATAAAAATGGTGTTAAAGCGAGCTAGAGTTTCGTGGCGCGAAATTATGACAAAATCGCGCGCGCGAATTCTAAATTACAGTTTCTTCTGACTGAAATACCATGAATTACGTTCCGTTTTGCGCATGCAGAATTTGATATATTATTATGTTTCGTATGATTTTTTATTTGATGTCTTATGTTGGGCAAGTCGGGTTCTTCAGGTTGTATGAAAGATTCGCTACTACTACTACATATTGGTCTAATTGAAATAAATGATTTGAGTTTGAGTACTACCATCATTCTTCTAGTACATTAAGTAAGATTAAATATACTTTTATCAAATCACAAGGTTTGATTTAATTTGTTACATAAACTCATATACTTCTGGAGCAAGTCTAAGAGAAAGGGGGGATTCTCTTATAATTGTTTGTCGTAACAAAACAATAATTACAAAGGTGGTTACGCTACGCGTTTTAATAAACAGCACGGTCGTGATACGATTTTGGAAACGCTGCATGTTACAAAAGAGAACAGGAACCATCCCATTGAAACAAGAGGAATTACTAGCTGTCGATAGTTAATCTAACCAAGTGGATATTCTTATAGGTAACAATCACTATTACAGTTTTATGAAAACTAAGAAGATTGAAATTAAAGTTAACCTGTATCTAGTGGATTCCAATTTCGTTAGATATCATACGGAAATTTCCAAACAGAGCTAGACGTGAAATTAACTAAGCCGGACCTGCTAATAGATATTGCATTTCAGGTGAATGCGCAGTTCACTGTGATGTACCAAATTTATATATGCAACGTTTATATTTAAAATTAAACACATTCTCAACCAAATAAAATACTATTATATCAATTACTTACTACCATTATCAAAAAATAAGAAAATTGAAATCAAATTCATTTCACAGTGTCATCAATTCAGACTACGTTAAAAAATATCATAAATTCAAAATAATAAGTAAGTAATGGCCGATTTTCAAATCAATAGTCAAAGTATATAATGTCAAAGTACCTAATAAATGTAATGTCAAATAATTACAGTCAACAGATATTAACAATACAAATAAATTATTTTGTATTTCATTTGAATTAATATCATGCAACCAAATTCCTATCAGACAAGTACATATTAATTTATTGTGTGGTATGATTTACTTATTAGCAACATAAATGAGTTATGTCATTGATGCTTAACAAAGCACTTGGTAATTTATTGTAAATATGTGGTTTTATGGTAGATTTCAGATTTTTATGGTATACCTACCGCTTTTTTGTGTTTCCTACCACTTATTTTATACGTGTGTCGCAATCTATATTACTATACTCTATGGTGTGTCGCGAGCTGTGTAGTTTTTCAAATAAGCGCAAGTTAGTTTTGACAAATACTGCCACCTCACATATATGTATAGCAGGGTACTGTTAATGTTATGTAAGTATTCATTAAAGTGGTTTGCAGCTTTCAGTGCTTTTTATGCCGCATATCGCACCCACCCTTTTTGTGCTCTGTATACTGTTTCCATGTTCGTGGAGTTGCCCCACCGTTGCCTATTACAGTTGTATATGATACCGTAACGTAATAAAGACTTAACATATTATGCATGATACGCCGTAACCAAATCTTTTTGATTTACTTCCTTAGCCAGATTACGCAAAGCATATGCATGTTGAATAAGGCGTTTACATACACTGTCAGTGTGTGTTTTTCCACGACATGTCTCTGTCTAGATTTTACTAAGAAAGCTATTGTTACCAAATTGTTACTATATGTATTACTAAATTAGAAAGAAATCAACAACGACCTTAATGAAATCTCTAAAATCGCATTACCAAGACGTTATAGCGGATTACCTAGAGAGAACTGTGACTTGCATTGCTTGTTTTTTTTGTTTCCTGTTTTTTTATGTAGTTTTGTGTATTGTGATTGTGACATTTAATAATTTGACATGAATATTTAATATGATAAATATTTTATACTGTAAATGTGAGGACCATGTGGATCTTTCTTTAATTGATAGATTATCTGGCAGTTTTGAGTACTATTTTGACCCGCAAAAATATCCTTTCTTTGGTATTGTTCGTCGTGACTTTGAGCTCCACGATAACTGACAAATGCTTGCACTGATTGGACGGATCCACTCAAGTCTGGGTGGTGCTTTCTTCAAAACACCATCTCAGACACTATTCTGCATAGTCTTCATGTGTGTATACCAAGATTGTGTCTTAACTTTGAAAGAGACCATAAACTCTGAGTTTGTTTCGGATGCTTCTTATGGGAGTAGTCAGACTCATCTACGCAAGCATGCGCTGCAGTAATTTATATAGTATCCAAAGGTGAAATATCATTTGTAATTGGCATGTCTCGCATAGTTCCAACAAAGGACCAGGAAACCTAAAGATACCTAGATTGGAATTACTAGGAGTGTTAATTGGAAGCCGTTTAATGAGATATGTAATCGATTCTCTTAAACTAGAAATAAGACGACAAATATTGTGGATCAACAGTCAAATAGATATCGACTGGGTTATTTCAGACAAATTATTGCCAAAATTAAGAATGACATTGATAAAAATTGAGAATTGACGAAATTTAGAGAAACAAAGAAATGGCTATCATATATGTTCCATCCGAAATTGATCCTGCAGACGTCGCTACACGATCAGTGAGTACAAAAGAAGACAGAGAAAGGTGGCTAGTAGGGTCTCAATTTCTGACGCGAGGATCTGAAACTTGACCTACAAGCGAGGTAAAGTCCATAAACCTGTTGTCCCGGGAGGGTCTCCCGAGGAAAGCTCGAGTCGAAAGATATGTTAACAAAGAGTGTCAATATACACCAGAAAAGAATGTAAACAAACCGAGAGAACGAGGAAGAAATTTGCAAGCTCAAACGAGCAGATTGTTAACCAAGCTTGAAACGATTAAAAAGTTACAAGCCAAATATTTGTTACAAGAATACAAGTGATGAGGAGACTAACTTATAATCAACAATAATCTCAAATAGCAACTCATTTGAGATTACCCAAACACGAAGATGGCATCCTACGTTGCAAAGGTCGTTCGTTTGATGAATGCAGATTAGACCACTAAACTATAATACACCGTTTACTTTCTTTAGAGTGGACTACATGGGACCAATTTTTGGGTGAAAGTAGAAAACGGAGAAACCAAAAGATGGATTTGCCTTTACACCTGTCTAGCAGTAAGAGCTATACACCTAGAAGTCGTTCAAGATCTAATGGCAGAGGAAGGCCTACTATCATTGAGGAGAATGATAGCAGCCAGAGGCATTCCAACACTCATAACATTAGACAATGCCACGCATTTCAAACTTATGTCAGAAATACTGCCAAAACAATACTGTATCGATAAAGAAATACAGTGGAAATTCATACCCCAACTTGCACCGTTGTTCGGGGGTTCTACGAGAGGCTAATCGGTATAGTTAAAAATTGTCTGAAAAGAACATTGAGAAGACACATGCTGACACAGTCAGTTAACTACCGTTTCAAAGGAAATTGAAGCATTTGTAAATACACTAGCGTAGACGCAGAGCTAGAACACGTTCAAAAATTAGCAGATTTTTATACAATGGGAAAATGTATAACAGTAGAAAGCTCACCTGAAAACTTTGTCAACGAAGATACCGTAACCAAAACCGATCTTATTAAAGGTTGGAAGAAAGGTTTAGTAATTTTACAAAAATTTAAAGAAATGTTTCTAAATAGATATTTACCAAGTCTTCGTGAGAGAGACCAGCATTCACACCAAGAACCAAGAGTAACTGCGAGAATCGCACCAGCAGGGGGCCAGATCGTCCAGTTGCGAGGTGATTCTAAAAATAGAGAAACCTGGAAAGTAGGAACTACAGTCTCACTTCAAAAGGGAATAGATGGACAACGTAGAGTAGCTAAAGTAAAAATAGGTAACAAAGATTCAGAAGATCATCAATATCTATGTTCTCTTGATAGATATAGGAAAACCAGTGAAACTTAATGATCAAAGAGACGCAACCAACTGCGTTAGAGATATATCAGTACCATAGTGAAGAATCACTAGACGTCAACGGGAGAATAGATGACGATAAGATTGATAAGGATAAGAATAATGAGTATAAGAAAATCGAGAAAGAAGTACCAAAATAAACAAGAGGTGCGGCCATGAGAGCTCTGCAAAGGATCGGAGAGTGGACGCAAAATCTATTGACATTACTTTAATTTCCCGGCCGGGAGTGTCGCGGACTTATACAAGATATAAGCCGCGAATGTAAATACAACAATAATCAGACATAGCAACATTACAACAATATTATGCTATGGCAACATAGATGGTGCATCGCCTGTCAAATCAGTATGCCGCGGTAAAAACCAGTATTTGTTCTGGTGTGTTTAGCTAAAGTTTAGTAAAAGGCCGTGTTTATCATGGAGAGTTCGTATCGAGTTTGGAGCCGTTGGTATATCTGGATTGAAAGCTGAGTATCTTACGATTTACTATTATCTATGTTATTCACTGAACCGAACTGTCCTTCTTGAGAATACATAAATACTGATGAATAGTGTTTACTTAGAAAACTTAACTTTGTGTTTACCTAACTTGTATGTTGTAGACAGTTACATATTATAATAAAGCTTCTTGAGATCTCAATTAGTGCTATAAAGATTAGAGGAGGGAGATTGAGGTGGCGATAATACTCCGCGCCTATTGAGTGCCCTTGGAAGTGCGCTTTCAAGGGCTAAAACATAATATCTTCCAACTGTTGTATCTCTTGGAAGGATTGAGGTGGCGATAATACTCCGCGCCTATTGAGTGCCCTTGGAAGTGAGCTTCCAAGGGCTAAAACATAATATCTTCCAACTGTTGTATCTCTTGGAAGGATTGAGGTGGCGATAATACTCCGCGCCTATTGAGTGCCCTTGGAAGTCAGCTTCCAAGGGCTAAAACATAATATCTTCCAACTGTTGTATCTCTTGGAAGGATTGAGGTGGCGATAATACTCCGCGCCTATTGAGTGCCCTTGGAAGTGCGCTTTCAAGGGCTAAAACATAATATCTTCCAACTGTTGTATCTCTTGGAAGGATTGAGGTGGCGATAATACTCCGCGCCTATTGAGTGCCCTTGGAAGTGAGCTTTCAAGGGCTAAAACATAATATCTTCCAACTGTTGTATCCCTTGGAAGGATTGAGGTGGCGATAATACTCCGCGCCTATTGAGTGCCCTTGGAAGTGAGTTTCCAAGGGCTAAAACATACAGTCTTCCAGCTGTTGGATCCCTTGGAAGGAACCTTCAGTTGTTGAATCCCTTAGAAAGATATGAGGTGGCGATAATACTCCGCGCCTATTGAGTGCCCTTGGAAGTGAGTTTCCAAGGGCTAAAACATACAGTCTTCCAGCTGTTGGATCCCTTGGAAGTAACCTTCAGTTGTTGAATCCCTTAGAAAGATATGAGGTGGCGATAATACTCCGCGCCTATTGAGTGCCCTTGGAAGTGAGTTTCCAAGGGCGGAAACCATACCGGTTTCCAGCTGTTGAGCAATGTAATAACAGATCTAATATTTGACATTTGGTTTCAGTAAATACCATCAATATTATATGTCCATAATATCGGAGTGTCAGTATCATTGATGATATCTATCTACAGATGGTGGAAGTGGCCCTCTATGTTCAAGTCCTGTTGCTCTGCGTTCCTTGCTCCGTCTCCATGAATAATAAAACAAGCGAAGCAGATAAAGTAAACCCAGGTACAAGTTGGAAATAATATTTTTTTTCTTATTCGCTACGTCTGCCTAAGGTTACTCCCTCAGAAGAGATCAAGCTGATACTCAGGTATCATATGATTCCTTTGAATAATAGAATCCTAACATATAAAGGCATACGTCGCGACAGCCAGTACTCGCTGCATCCCCTCTACCGACGATCGTGTCCAAGCGGTGGGGCGCGCTTGCGTTTCCGGTAAACATTTATTTAGTTCCAAATCGAATTACTAGACGGCGCTGTCGGTTGCACCATGGCGCCATCAATCCACGACAAATAAATAAACAATCCCCGACAAGACAATGCGTTTCGTTTTCAAGCATACACAATGTGTGTGGGTTGCCATCATAGAGTATAGTAAGTTTATAGGAAATTAAATTATGGAAGATGTAATTATATTTTTTATTTAGAATTTATAAATAATGATTTAGAAATAAAAATAATTGTGGTTGCCCTAAGTGTAAAAAAGTTAACAATTTCCCCCCATGTCATCAAAAATAAGGAAAGCAAAGACCCCCCGCCCCCCTATAGTGCTTACGTAATACTTGAACGGCCCTTAAGTAGGTACTGAAATATTTCGCACGTGGCGCGTCTCAAGTCTGTGCGGGAGACACGGCAGTTTTGCTGAAGAAAGGGCGGGCAGGGGTCCACTAATGAGCTAAACACTATTAAGGACAAACATCATCATCATTTCAGCCAAAGGACGTCCACCGCTGGACATAGCCACATAGGATTCCCCCAGGTGTCGCCATATTGACCAGTCCCGTGCGTCTCGCATCCAGCCGGTCCAAAAAACAACAAAATAGAAATTATAGTCATAGTCCGGAACAAACATATTGTCACAATCTATGATAATCACGAAAGATATCCCCCGCAGACAGCATTGTTTTCGACTTTACGGGTGAGGCCAAACGTAATTTTGTGAGTCGTGAGTCGCAGAATTTCTGCTGCAATAGGTTTCATACAAGTCTTAATTGATTCACACGGCGACGCAAAATGAGTTGTGTCCCGACTCACAAAATTTCTGCGACCGAAATTCTGAGACTCACGACTCACAGAATTACGCTCGTTTGGCCTCACCCTTAGTAACAACTTTGGAAAAAAAAATATAGTAACATTTCAACGACAGGTTTATTTTCGGAATTGTGAGGATCGGCCGGAGGACACGGTGGAGCACAGTACTGTTGACGTGTGCCCCGCTTGGGCGGAGCCCCTCCGTGTTCTCGTAGCGGCGACCTCTCGCGTCCGGCCCTGGTGCAAGCCATGGTCCGGGGCGAGGAGGAATGGGACGCTGTCGCCTCCTTCTGCGAAGCAGTGATGCTAGCGAAGGAGGTGGCGGTACGCGAGAGGGAGAGAACCTCTCGTACCAGCCAGCGCTCCGGGCATTAGGTCGGCGCGGGACTGTGGACGGTGAGTGATGGGGCCCGCAAGGGCCGACGCCCGTCGGGGCTGCGGAATGTTGTAAGAGATCCCGCACCCTTGACATATAGGGCTAAGAAGGAACATGGGTGGTATTTAGTTAGTAAAAGTCTGACACTCCCTTTCGCTCTGCCCAAGAGCGGGAGGGGTTACCTATTTGATGATTTCCTACACCCCAAAAAAAAAAAAAGGTTTCTTTTCGGGGGGGTGCACCACTTTCGGGCTCTAAAATAATGCAAAGAAAATAAGATTGATTTGAATTTTCCACACTTGTTGATACAAGTGGGGAAAATTAACTGTATTGGCTCGGCTGTGAGCCGCAGGATAGGTTGACTCGAAAACTGCAGTAACCCTATATTAATGGATTTCGTAATATTGAAAATACGAATTTCGATTTCGATTCGATTCGAAATGCTTATAGATTTATTACCTCGACTTTTGGGGGAATCGATGTATCGAATCTCGGCTCAAATATTGATCTTTTTCGGAAAGAAACCACATCCGAATTGTACTGATCATCATCATACTGATAAGAAATTAAAATGGCCGCTGACGTAGTACGGGGAGGGGTGCGTTTCATAGGGCGGCAGTGTCAGGTGATGGTTATTTACCTACTAGCTGCTGCCAGTGGCTTCACCCGCTACAACTCGAAAATTATCCCACGGGAATATAAAATCGGGATAAAAACTATCCTGTGTTAATCCAGGTTATAAACTATCTGTGTACCAAAATCTAAATCCATTCAGTAGTTTTTGCATGAAGAAGTAACAAACATACATCTTCGAATTATAGGCAGAACAGCTATATTGTGCGTGCAAGCAGACACTTCAATGACATATGCAAGGAATATAATTTAGATCCATTCACAACTAGTGTGAATGCGGCCAGAAGGTGCTTAAGCCTCAACTTTTTCAAGTAGCGGTAGGTTAATTTATTTGGTGTTATTAATTTCTATATTTCACTTAGTAGTTTTTTGCGATTTTTTTTTGTGCTCACACCATTAATAATCTTATTATTATAAGTCTATACGTGAGGACTTGTAATTGGCTTTCTGGTGAGTACGATTTCTTCTTTTTGTTCGTATTTATTAGCTGTAAGTTCTCCATCTACGAAATAAATAAACATACACGCTCACAAACTTTCTTCTATAAATATTAATACTAGCTGACCCACGCAACTTCGTATGCGTCACAATAATATATAACTTACAACCTTCCTCAATAGATCGACTATCCAACATAGTAATATTTTTTCAATTAGCTTTCTAATGATGAAAGAATTTTCCAAGCCGTCTGAGTTTTGAGTTAAATCGTAACAAACAAAAAAGCTAATCTTTCCTCTCTATAATATTTGATAGAACCATAGATTACATTATTAAATTGAGAATTACTATAGGTACCTATCTCTTACTGTTAAATATACAATCATCATCATCATCATCAGCCTATATTGTTCCCACTGCAGGGACTCAGGCCTCCTATCTAGGTGTGGAATAGGCTCTAAACTATAACACGCAGGCCCAGTGCGGATTGGTAGATGTCAAAATTTTTGGTTCTAAGATATGCCGGTTTCCTTACGATGTTTACCTTCACCGTTTAAGAGCAGTGGTGATGAAATAAATTACACAAAGTAATGCGCCTGTCTGGGTTCGAACCCACGACCAACTCACCGTAAGTTGGAGCCGCCACCACTGGGCCACAACTGCTCACAAAACAATATACAATAACACCTTGTAAATATTATGGTGCAATAAATAATTTGAATTTGAATTTCCCGGAGGCTAGAATCTCCACGTATCTACATCGGGACGCGAGGGCCATTAATTATTTTGTCGCGCGTACATTTTAACATTGTGATATCTTAAGATATTTGTTTAAACTATGTAGAGTAAAAGGAACAAATATATCATATTTCTCGTTTTTGCAACATTTTTTATTTATGCTCCACTCCTATTGTTCGTAGCGTGATGTTATATAGCCTAAAGCCTTTCTCGATAAATGGACTATCCAACACAAAAAGAATTTTTCAATTCCAACCAGTAGATCCTGAGATCTTAGCGTTTAAACAAACAGACAAACTCTTCAGCTTTATAATATTAGTATAGATTAGTGTGATGTAAAAAACGATGATGAACGATGTGTGATGATTAGTGTGTGTGTAGTAAAAAAGCAAACATATCCTTTGTTCGAGGTCCGGTCAATGTTGCAAGGTTTGGTCGCAGCCGCCAAGTGCGCGAAATCCGTTACAGGATAGCCGTCTCTACCGAGCAGTGAGTGGGCTCGGCTCAGCGGTTTGTATCGAATACGGATACGACGTCACAAAGGTAATAAAACAGCCATTACAAAATTAATTCTACTTTTTATTTCACGAAAATAATAACAAATATATTTTATACATAGTTACAAATGAGGTTGCTGTTATACTTGCAGTGAGATTTATACTTACAGAGCACCAGCGCGTGCGCCGGTCACGTCACCAGCCACAACATCCACTTCACCTTCCATAATGCTAAATATCAACAAGTAGTGCCATTGTGATGGCCGAGCATATTCTTACAAATACTATCTATTCTCCTGTACTCATTTTCAATATAATAACTCGATCGCCAACAACGTACTTTCTCTTTTATTTACTACACTAAAACGTCGCAGTGTCGACAGAGATTATCATCATAATAAATGTTTAATAATTTTATTCATTTAAACCATCACATTTTCTTGTTTCTCAAATTCGTTATATATACTTATGCATTGTATTTATAAAATCTTTTAAAAATAATTAATCATATCATAAAGCTATTAAAACGACCGACACAACCTAAGAAATGCATAGCACGGGTGCAGTACCCTCCCCCCCTCGTGTGACGTCACCGGTCGGTCCAAATGATAATGATTTATAAACATGGTTGCCACGTATTGTACGAGTAAAGTGTCAAGCGTAGCGGGTCGAGGTTGGGTGCGGGGGCGGGGGCGGGGGCGGGGTTGGGTGCGGTCTACTGCTGCGGCTGGTAGGGGTTGTAGCCGGGCGGCGGCGGCTGCTGGCCGTAGGGCGCCGCGGCGGGGTACTGGTAGGGCTGGTAGGCCTGCGCCGGCGGCATGCGCGGCTGGTGGTGCGGGTAGGGCAGCGTGGCGTACGGGTTGTACAGCTGCGGCATCGGCGCCGCGTAGTACGGGTAGGGCGCGCCCGCGCCGTACGGGAGCGGCATTCCTGCGCATAGCGAGCATACGTCACGTGTGTACAGTTAGCTGCAGTCGCGCTGTGGGGCGGCACTCACCTTGCGGCGCCTGCGGGTAGGGCAGCGCGGCGGCGGCGGGGGCGGGGGCGGGGGCGGCCGCGGGGGGCGGGGGCCGGGGCGGCGGGGAGCGACTCGCCGCGGCGGGAGGCTGCAACCAGACAGAACGGTACAGTAGCACGCTGCCAGGGATTTAGTTTTCAATATTGTTTAGAAAAGACAATGACCGAAACTTGTACCAAGAATTCTCACGTTTCAAGATCAAAATGTTATAGTAGATATTTTCATATTTTTTTACGACATTATCTGACTGGGATTTGATTTTTGAACAAGGAATTTAATTTGAAATTTAGAAGTATGAATATTGATTTACTCCCTATACCTACATGGCGTTCTCACAACCAGTAGCTCTACCATGAGTTGTCATAGAAAACTTACTCGCTAATGTAAGCTCGATAGATTGTGTCGTCTAGCTAACTTCACTCTACTCATGTTTTGTTTCTTTCTTTCCCACTAATAAGAGGAGAGATCGATATACACACAAATAAACCGGCCAAATATTAAAGTTGACGGTTATTAGACTACTTAAAGTATTTAGTGGTTTTTGAATTTTTATTCCTTATAATATGTCACTGTCGTGTATTCAATTTGTAATTTTGTTTGTTGACCTTGTGTCACAGAGCTGTGTTGTGTTGTTTAACAGTTTACATTAGTAGATTCAAACAGATTATTTAAAACAATGAGGACCCTGTGCCTCAGTTTCAATTGTTGGTAGAGTTCATAGAAAGGTATGTTTCAACTTTCTTCAAAATTATTGTGTTTTGTTTTGAGAGAACTGCATGGTACCTTTAGTTCTAATTAAACTCGTTGTGTTGACATCAAATCCGTAACATTATTCATACATATGCACAAACCTTTAAAGTATTCTTTAAAGAGTCTATAATGTTTATTAAACTTTCATTCATTTATATTTTGCAATTGGTGTCTAACATGAATTCTCATTTCGGAAAATAATTTCTCGAAATTCACGTTATTCACGTCGTTGGTCTTCAAATTCAGCGGCCACTAACATATTTCATACCAAATAAGCTTGTGTTCGTTTCGACCGCGCGGCCACGACTTTTAAAAAAAAAATAACTGTACCAAGTTTATGTAAAAGTTTGTAAAAGTGGATTCCCAAAACCATAAATTTGTCAAAGTTATGGTTACAAAGTTATAAGGGTTTGAACGTGGCCGCGCCATCGAAACGCGGAGAACCGCGCGGCCACGGAGATCTTTAAAACTAAGCGTTGCAGAGACCTGCAATTTAGGTAAATAACAGATTCAATATGTAAAAAAAATGTAAAAATATAGAAAAAAATCCTAGGTTTACATTTTAGGAGCTGTAACACTGAAACCCCATGGCCGCGCCATTGAAACGGTGAAAACCACGTTATCGCCGATATCTCGCTGAAAAAGCATCGTAGAGGTCTGGAGTTTCTTGTAAAACATAGATTTGAATTTGTCAAATCATGTAAAAATACAAAAAAAAACCCTAGGTTTATATTTTAGGTGATATAAGACTAAAACGCCATGGCCGCGCCATTGAAACGGTGAAAAATACGTTATCGCCGATATCTCGCTGAAAAAGTATCGCAGAGAGCTGAAGTTGTTTGTAAAACAATGATTAGAATTTGTCAAAAATTGGAAAAATACACAATAAAATTCTAGGTTTATATTTTAGGAGCAGTAAGGCTAAAACCCCATAGCCGAAACGGTGAAAATCACGTTATCGCCGATATCTCGCTGAAAAAGCATCGTAGAGGTCTGAAGTTTCTTGTAAAACATAGATTTGAATTTGTCAAATCATGTAAAAATACAAAAAAATACCCTAGGTTTATATTTTAGGTGCTATAAGACTAAAACGCCATGGCCGCGCCATTGAAACGGTGAAAAATACGTTATCGCCGATATCTCGCTGAAAAAGCATCGTAGAGGTCTGAAGTTTCTTGTAAAACCTAGATTTATATATGTCAAAACTTTTGAAAATACCCAAAAAGGACCTAGGTTTATATTTTAGGAGCTGTAAGACTAAAACCCCATGGCCGCGCCATTGAAACGGTGAAAATCACGTTATCGCCGATATCTCGCTGAAAATGCATCGTAGAGGTCTGGAGTTTCTTGTAAAACCAAGATTTGAATTTATCAAAATTTTTAAAATACACAAAATAATCCTAGGTTTATATATCAGGAGCTGTAGTACGATATCGTTTAGAACCTTTGTTGTTTCGATAGGGTGACCATGACTTTGTGTTAACAGAAAACTTTCCATCTATTGCATTTCCCTAGAAATTATTTCTCAAGGATTCTAAATTAAATTAAAATGAAACGATAAGGTACAAAAACATATAATATGTTTATTTCTTTAAAAATCACATAAATCACAGATTGTTAACTTACACTAAGATATATATTTCTGACAAAATCACAGATTATTTACTTACACTTAGATTTTTTTTTAAATTATATAATTATTTAACATCTTAATCATCTATTAGACCATATGTAAGATTATGTATTGTCATACCTTAATAAAACAAAAAGACTGGTAGGTGCTGTGGAATATGTTCCCCCGGCTGTAGGCCCGATTGGCCATTACAAGTGTCACTGCTTAAGTAATTCCAGAATGATCTGTTATGACGATAATAAAACTGGAATACACGACCGTTCTGAACAACCTATGACAATACATAATCTTATATATGGTCTAATAGATGTTTGTACCTTATCGTTTCATTTTAATTTAATTTAGAATCCTTGAGAAATAATTTCTAGGAAAATGCAATAGATGGAAAGTTTTCTGTTAACACAAAGTCATGGTCACCCTATCGAAACAACAAAGGTTCTAAACGATATCGTACTACAGCTCCTGATATATAAACCTAGGATTATTTTGTGTATTTTTAAAAATTTTGATAAATTCAAATCTTGGTTTTACAAGAAACTTCAGACCTCTACGATGCTTTTTCAGCGAGATATCGGCGATAACGTGATTTTCACCGTTTCGGCTATGGGGTTTTAGCCTTACTGCTCCTAAAATATAAACCTAGAATTTTATTGTGTATTTTTCCAATTTTTGACAAATTCTAATCATTGTTTTACAAACAACTTCAGCTCTCTGCGATACTTTTTCAGCGAGATATCGGCGATAACGTATTTTTCACCGTTTCAATGGCGCGGCCATGGCGTTTTAGTCTTATATCACCTAAAATATAAACCTAGGGTTTTTTTTTGTATTTTTACATGATTTGACAAATTCAAATCTATGTTTTACAAGAAACTCCAGACCTCTACGATGCTTTTTCAGCGAGATATCGGCGATAACGTGGTTTTCACCGTTTCAATGGCGCGGCCATGGGGTTTCAGTGTTACAGCTCCTAAAATGTAAACCTAGGATTTTTTTCTATATTTTTACAAATTTTTTACATATTGAATCTGTTATTTACCTAAATTGCAGGTCTCTGCAACGCTTAGTTTTAAAGATCTCCGTGGCCGCGCGGTTCTCCGCGTTTCGATGGCGCGGCCACGTTCAAACCCTTATAACTATGTAACCATAACTTTGACAAATTTATGGTTTTGGGAATCCACTTTTACAAACTTTTACATAAACTTGGTACAGTTTTTTTTAAAAAAAAAACGTCGTGGCCGCGCGGTCGAAACGCACACAATAAGCTTTGCAGACATTATTTTGACTGCATTAGACTCAAAAACGTACATAATTTTGTTGTAAGCATATGTTTCACACGCCAAAATGCTAGTGAGCCACGTAACCACTATAGTAAGCGAATTATTCGATAGGTTCAGTGAAATTAGTGACTCATGGTACCGTTTTGTATGGTGACAGCTGAAAAACGTTAGTAACTATAGAATAGATTACGTTAGGTTTTTAACCTATCGTCATCTATAGTGCTCATGATACGGATTGTAATTCTTTCCGTGACCGCTAGAGGCGCTGTATGATATTTCATACAAATAATTTACGTAGCGCTTGCGAGATTTGGCTGTGTAAACTCATGGTAGAGGTACTGTTCAAAAGTCGTTCTGTTAGATCTGTCAGTTGATTTTGACAGTTCAGCTGACTTTACATCGCTGACTTCACTTACAATTCCTACTTGCCTGGTTTTGAGATTATTTTCGATTTTATAAAATTACTCCGAAACTCGAATTTAGTTAACAAAAAGAACTTTTGTAGGAGTTAATATGATAAATATAGACAATAAAATCAAAGTAGAATGTTTTCTTGAGTATGGAATCCCGTACCGTGCAGTTTCAAAATCAAACTTTGTTTTCTTATTGTCTACACTTATCATATTAACTTCTACAAAAGCTATTTCAGTAAACAGCCGCCGAGTTTCGTAGGTAGTAATTCCAGCATAAACTCAAAACCGGGCGATACGTATATTTTATTGACATACCTGAAATCATGCACGGACAAACATTATTGCTCTAAAAACAGACTAATCCACTTATATAAGTATGAATTACGAGTTCACAAAATACCAACAAGATCTACTTCTCAACACACATTACAATAATATTAATTAATCTCAAAACTAAAAACACAGACTGACTGACGTTAATCACATGTCAGCAGGGATTTAGGGATGTGCTCGATAAATCGAAATCTTTAGTAAGAAAATCGATTGTGTCAATTAATAATACTTAATCGATTCGATGTACTGGTTTTACTTAATGTTACTGTTATTCAACAAGAAAATAGCAAAAGTAATACATAATTATAATTCATAAATGTTTTTTAAGTAAATGTTGTTATTTATTACACAAAAGAAACAATTGGCATGACTGTTCAGTAAATTCATCAAAAAAGTATCAAGTGCATTCTACATCTCTATGACTGGTTGTGTAAATGTCATATTGGGAGTAAAACAATATTCATGCTTTTATACTTTAAATTAAATTTTCAAGCGCAAAATCAAATCCCTGACGCATAATGTTGTAAAAAATATGAAAATAATTACTATAACATTTTGATCTTGCAACTCGAAAATTGTTGACAGATTCGGTTATGATTTTTATATAATTATGGCATGCGCTCGACAAACAAGCGCATTACTTTGTGTCGTTTATTCCATAAAAGCGTATTCTACACCTTGTAACAAACAAATGATAAGGTGGCGGTGGTACCTCTGTGGCGTCGCTGTGGTGTTGCGGCGGCGCAGGCGCAGGCCGCACGGAGCCGCGCGACGCCTCCTGCGTCAGGTCCTTCAGCAGCTCGTCCTTCTCAGTCTTGCGCGCGAAGCAGAAGTCCGACACCTTGTTCTGGAACGCCACCAGCAGCTGGAACACGCAACGAGCGGTCAGAGCGAGCGGGCGGGGCGGGGGCGGGGGCGGGGGAGCGGCGAGGTACCTGCGTGAGGTCGTTGTAGAACTTGATGCCCTCGTTGAGGTTGGCGGTGAGCTCCTGGAAGGCGTCGGCGGCAGCGCACAGCTGGCCCAGCGCGTTGTCGCGGCCACTGGCGCCGCCGCGGGCCTCCATGAGTGCGGCGTGCGCGGCCTGCACGTCTGCCAGCAGCTCGGCCTGGCGCTCCAGCGTGGCGGCGGCCTGGCGCTGCAGCGGCGCCAGCGCGGCGCCCAGGGCTCCGGCGGACAGCGCGGGCTCGTCCAGCGCGCCGTCGGCCGCCAGCGCCTGCAGGAAGCGCTCGCGCAGGTCCACGGTGGTGTCCTTGAGCTCGGCCTCGATGGCGTCGCGCTCGGCCTTGAGCGTCTCCACGCGGTCCATGAGCGCCCGCAGCTGCTGCGCGGGCACGAGCGCGAGCGGCGGCGCGGCGGGCTGCGCGGGCGCGGCGGGCACGCCGGCGGTGATGTCGCCGTCGCTGCCGCTGAGCAGAGCGATGTTGTCGCGGTGCTGCGCGAACTTCTGCTGCACGATGTTGTCGGCGCGCACGGCGTTGTCGATGATCTGGCGATACTTGTCGGCGTTGGCGCGGAAGGCCTCGGTGAGCTTGGCGGAGTCAGTGCGCGACCAGCGGGCGCCGAACTGTGTGCGCAGTGCTGCGTCGGCCTCGGCCTCCTCGCGTAGCATGCGCTCGGCCTGAGGGACGGCGGTGGGTGGTAATGAGACAACTGACTGCTGCGGGCCGGAGTGCTGAGTGCCGATATTATTTTTTATTATTATTATCGGCACTCAGTATATGAATTTAAAGATGCAATTGTTATGTTACAAATCAGCACGAAATTAATGTAGTCGGCCATCGCCGGCTCCAGCAAGTACGACACTGTAACACTATGTGTGGTAGGTCACTGTGTAAAGGGGTAGTCTTGCTTTGTATTGATTACGATGACAAGTTGTTAGGTCCACATTATTCTGGGAGCTGTATGTTCATATATTATAACGGCGGGTGTACCTCGTCGAGGATGTCGCGGTTGCGCTGCAGCAGCTCGGGCAGCTCGGCCATGAGGCGCCGCAGCTCGGTGAGGCCGCCCTTGTCCCGCACGGACGCGGCGCGCGCCCGGATGGACTCGGGCAGCCCGGCCCCCGGCACGTCCAGGCACGCGGGCAGGCTCAGCGACGCCAGGATGCTGTTGAGCAGCGCGGTGGCGTCGCGCAGCTTGTTGATCTCGGCCGTGACCAGCTCGGCCCGGCGCGCGCCGGCCGCGGCCAGCGCCTGGTGCACGGCCAGCGGCACGAGGCGCGCCAGCAGCTCGCGGCCGGCTGCCCAGCGCGCGGGCGGCGGCGCGGCGCGGGCGATGGCGGCGCGGGCCACGGGCTCCAGCGCGGCCGGCTCGGGCACCCGCTCGTGGTAGATGAAGTCGTTGTCCTTGCGCGCGGCGGCCAGCTGTCGTGCAGTGCGCGTGGCGTGCTCGAGCACGAACGCGCCCGGCGTCGCGCGCGTGCCCGCCGACTTCAGCAGCTCCTCGGCCAGCTGCCGACGTACTTTATGTATTTACTTGTGACCCGTGTCTTTCAAATAACCGAGCCCCCTCGAGAGGTCCCGTAATGGGCGACATAGTGAGCATTTCTCACTGAATGAATACCGCATCGGAACGTTTTCGAGATTACAAAGCTGTTAATTAGCTAAGACGAACGTAATGAACAGTTGTGAGACCGCAGCAACCGCGTGGACGTACCTGCAAGCGCGCGATCTCCTCGCCCACAGCCTTCTGCGCGCGACACACGGCTGCCTGGTACAACTGCGCCAGACCGCGGAACATCAGCTGCTTCGACGCCATCTGCGACGTATTATATACAGTCAGCAATGTAGTGTCCAGTCGTGGCTTCGAACCCAGTCAGGGTGCATTACTTTGTGTAATTTATTTCATTACGCTTTCAAAACGGTGAAAAAAAACATCGTGAGAAAACCGGCATGTCGTAGAACCAAAAACTTTGAAGACATGCAACATCTACCAATTAAAATACACAACACAACTCTACGTGATATAAAGAATCACGTAAATCGATCAGTATTCGCGGCGTACTTCATTATTGTAGGACTTTTCAACAGACTTCTAAAATGAAAAAAAAAAAACTATTTTCATAGAAAACCATGAAAAGCAAAACATATATACCTACCAGTATTATTATTGTGATGTGATAATATTATTTTTGGTTCACTCAATAACACTAAACAAAAAGTATAGAGTTATGTATTAGTACATGGTGATCGTGGTGGTCGGGGTGTCAGTGCGTGCGTGCTCGTGTGTGTGTGTGTGTGTGATGTATGTGTGTGTAAGGTGCGTGTGTGAGTGAGGTGTATGGTGTGGGGCGTGGGGTGCACTCACTATGCTGAGCCAGTCGCGCTCCCACAGCGATTTGAGCTGTTCCTTCTGCATGGCGCGCAGTGCGTCCGCGTACAGCTCGTCGCATTGCGAGCACACCTTGGCCACCATGCTCTCCTTCATGTCGTCTGCAACACACAAGTGTCTCTACACACCGCAACCTTTGCGCTCGTTTACCGATTAACTCTTGTACGTCGTAAGCGAACAGGAAATAAACACGACGAATAAGGAACGTCGACACCGCAGAGGCGAGCCACAAATAAGTGTGTGTGCACCGCTATGATTCTTTACAATTACATACCTTAATTTATTGCTCTAAACTTTGGCCTTTCATTTCCAGCACACCTACTTAACTGACCTACGATCCGTAGATATGGTGACAAGGCCCCGTTATACCGTAGTACCAAATAATCACACTAATATTAAAGAGGCGAAAGTTTCTGAGTGTGTAGGTATGGTTGTTACTTCTTCACGCAAAAACTACTGAACGGATTTAGATAAAATTTGGTACACAGTAAAAGGGAACTTAATTATGGGAAAAACTAAACTTGTTTTCACTTCTATGTATATTTGTAATATTAATTTACTTGGAAACAATACAGAGTAATTGACATAATATATTTTATAATTCGATCGAACAACGAAAAAGCCATAGAGTAAGAAAAAGACGCATGTGTCTCCAATGAGGTCCGAGCACAGAGATTGTAGGTCACAGGGCACGCGCTGCGCTTGAAATCCTTACTTCCTTACAACAGATAGTTTATAACCTAGATTAAATTAAATACATAGGATAGTTTTTTATCCCGATCTGGGGGCACGGCAGTGCCCCCGCCAAGTCGAGCAATAAAGCGGCACGGCCGTACCATCCTTTTCTCGAACCAGTTCAGGCCATTTTCGACCTCCTATAACTTCGTTGTGGATAAAACTAGAAGCCTGAATTTTTAGTAACCAATTATAGGCATTGTATAAACACGGTATATTTAAAATTTCATTCAATTTGAACCAGTAGTTTAAGAATTATAACTAATCAAAGTTCCTTAGTTTTGTCACTCACTGACTGACTGACTGATTGACCGATCATCAAAAGTCTAAGGCACTTCTAGCAGACATAGAAGCTTCAAATTTAGAACACAATTAGTGTTTAGTGTATAAACCATGGAAAAACTAAAAAAGTATACAATTTCAGTCTAGTTTTCTAGGTACACTAACTGCATAAATAATTTTGTAATCCCATATAATTGTATAGGATTACAAAGTTAAAGTTACATTTTCAGTGAATGAATTTTACGAGTTATTAAATTAAACATACTTCCTAGTTTCTGATTGATCTAAAATTTTGCACGTATATGTATATCACCTATCAATGCAATATTATGCTGATATGGAACTGATCTGATGATGGAGCCAATAGCCATGGTCTGAAGTTGGCCATAGGAACTCCATTTTAGAATACCATAACCCCATCGAGTTTGGACTCGTTTGATTCGTCTTGTCGAGTAGTTTGTCTTAAGATAGTGTCCAGGGTCTGTTGATGGAGCTGTAAGGTGGCCATAGGAATTCCGTTATAAAACGACATAAGCCTATCGAGTTTGAGCTCATTTGATTTGTCTTGATGAGTACTCTGTCTGTAGTTGGTAACCAGGTTCTGATGATGGAGCTGGAAGGTGGCCATAGGAACTCCGTTATAGAACAACATAACCCTTCGCGTTTAGACTCGTTTGATTCGTTTTGACGAGTACTTTGTCTTTGGATGGTCTCAAAGATCTGTTGATGGAGCTTGAAGGTGGCCATAGGAATTCCGTTATAAAATGACTTGACCTTGTCGAGTTTTTACTCGTTTGATTCAGCTTGTCGAGTAGGTACTTTAGCAATACTTCAAATCGATGAATAAGACTGCTTCAAATTCGAATAAACCTATGTAATGTTGATTCATTCAACGAAATAGATAGAATGAGAGACGCTACAAAAAGAAATGAGATCTCACGAAAAACAAAACTTGTAAAAAAAAGCCAAGCCGCGCAACTCACTTTTACCGTAAAAAGTAGTGAGATCCATGTAATACCAAGTCAGTTAATATATTTAATCCCTACTTAAAAACCTTTGATGTTTTAAATAAAAGATTGACTTGGCCACTGCATCACATTGGCCAATGCGATGGCGATTAGCTATTACAATGGCCTGTTTAACATTGGCGAATGCGATGCAGTGGCCAAGTCAATCTTTTATTTAAAACATCAAAGGTTTTTAAGTAGGGATTAAATATATTAACTGACTTGGTATTACATCACTACTTTTTACGGTAAAAGTGAGTTGCGCGGTTTTTTACATGCTTTGTTTTTGGTGGGATTTTATATTCCCGTGGGATAATTCTCGAGTTGAAGCGGGTGAATGTGCTGGCAACAGCTAGTATAACAATATGTTTAACGCTCATTCATATGTCAAGTTACTAACGGTACGTGCTCCTGTAGCTCTACCATGAGTTGTCATAGAAAACTTACTCGCTAACGTTGAACTCGCTAGCGTGCTAACGTGTATCAAATAGATTTCGATAATGCTTGCACCATGAGATTTACGGAGTCTTACGCAGGCGCTAATGTAAGCTCGATAGATTGTGTCGTCTAGCTAACTTCACTCTACTTATGTTTTGTTTCTTTCTTTCCCACTAATAAGAGGAGAGATCGATATATACACAAATAAACCGACAAAATAGAAAAGTTGACGGTTATTAGACTACTTATAGTATTTAGTGGTTTTTGAATTTTTATTCCTTATAATATGTCACTGTCGTGTATTCAATTTGTAATTTTTTTTGTTGACCTTGTGTCACAGAGCTGTGTTGTGTTGTTTAACAGTTTACATTAGTAGATTCAAACAGATTATTTAAAACAATGAGGACCCTGTGCCTCAGTTTCAATTGTTGGTAGAGTTCATAGAAAGGTATGCTTCAACTTTCTTCAAAATTATTGTGTTTTGTTTTGAGAGAACTGCATGGTACCTTTAGTTCTAATGAAACTCGTTGTGTTGACATCAAATCCGTAACATTATTCATACATATGCACAAACCTTTAAAGTATTCTTTAAAGAGTCTATAATGTTTAATAAACCTTCATTCATTTATATTTTGCAATTGGTGTCTAACATGAATTCTCATTTCGGAAAATCATTTCTCGAAATTCACCTTATTCACGTCGTTGGTCTTCAAATTCAGCGGCCACTAACATATTTCATACCAAATAAGCTTTGCAAACATTATTTTGACTGCATTAGACTCAAAAACGTACATAATTTTGTTGTAAACATTTGTTTCACACGCCAAAATGCTAGTGAGCTACGTAACCACTATAGTAAGCGAATTATTCGATAGGTTCAGTGAAATTAGTGACTCATGGTACCGTTTTGTATGGTGACAGCTGAAAAACGTTAGTCCTCTACCATGAGTTTACACAGCCAAATCTCGCAAGCGTCTACGTAAATTATTTGTATGAAATATCGTACAGCGCCTCTAGCGGTCACGGAAAGAATTACAATCCGTAACATGAGCACTATAGATGACGATAGGTTAAAAACCTAACGTAATCTATTCTATAGTTACTAACGTTTTTCAGCTGTCACCATACAAAACGGTACCATGAGTCACTAATTTCACTGAACCTATCGAATAATTCGCTTACTATAGTGGTTACGTAGCTCACTAGCATTTTGGCGTGTGAAACATATGTTTACAACAAAATTATGTACGTTTTTGAGTCTAATGCAGTGAAAATAATGTCTGCAAAGCTTATTTGGTATGAAATATGTTAGTGGCCGCTGAATTTAAAGACAAACGACGTGAATAACGTGAATTTCGAGAAATGATTTTCCGAAATGAGAATTCATGTTAGACACCAATTGCAAAATATAAATGAATGAACGTTTATTAAACATTATAGACTCTTTAAAGAATACTTTAAAGGTTTGTGCATATGTATGAATAATATTACGGATTTGATGTCAACACAACGAGTTTCATTAGAACTAAAGCTACCATGCAGTTCTCTCAAAACAAAACACAATAATTTTGAAGAAAGTTGAAACATACCTTTCTATGAACTCTACCAACAATTGAAACTGAGGCACAGGGTCCTCATTGTTTTAAATAATCTGTTTGAATCTACTAATTTAAACTGTTAAACAACACAACACAGCTCTGTGACACAAGGTCAACAAACAAAATTAAAAATTGAATACACGACAGTGACATATTATAAGGAATAAAAATTCAAAAACCACTAAATACTATTAGTAGTCTAATAACCGTCAACTTTTCTTTTTTGTCGGTTTATTTGTGAATATATCGATCTCTCCTCTTATTAGTGGGAAAGAAAGAAACAAAACATGAGTAGAGTGAAGTTAGCTAGACGACACAATCTATCGAGCTTACATTAGCGCCTGCGTAAGACTCCGTAAATCTCATGGTGCAAGCATTATCGAAATCTATTTGATACACATTAGCACGCTAGCGAGTAAGTTTTCTATGACAACTCATGGTAGAGCTACTGTTCGGGGGTTGCCCCATACAGGGCCAAGTACTTCGGTAACGCAGGCACTCTCCGCCAGATTGCCGGTAACACCAAGGGCTTGCTGGCCTTTCTCGGGGAGCTGGGATGGATCGAATAAGATTCCCACCCGTACGCAAAATACGCGCTTTAGGCGTGGAGTTGCGGACACTAGCCCGATGCATCTATCTATCTATCTACTAACGTTACTAACAGTAAAACTTTGTTTTAGCGTAATACACGTAGTTATGTTAATCAAAAACAATGAATTTGTAATTTCAAAGAAACAGCTTAACTGAACTAGTGCTACTGAAAAGTTGCACTAGTTCGGTCAACGGTACTAACAACCGGACTACTGCAACTAGACCATTTTTTACTGAATGCCACACGAAAGGATTATTCAGTTTCATGTGGCAATGTAATGTTATTCAAAAATTATCCTTAAGATTAACCATGTCAACCATTTTCATATGTGTTTTGTTTTTTCACATTTGGTGTGTTTGAAGCCTACCAGTTCAGGCGGCCGATTATTTAAAGAGTTCATATTATTTTTAAATTCTTTCAGCAAAATTTCCTACTATAATATTTAAGGTATTTTATTTCTTCGTGACTCAGCCGTGAGACGCCCTGTATGCGGCCGCCTTTTACTGAATGTGATGATATGAAATTATAAATATACGGTACTTATAACATATTTATAAATTTTTGTCTGTCTGTTTCATGTTATTTCCAAAACGGCTGAACCGAGGATGTTCAAACGCCCCGTCCAAATCCGTAGCTGGTGCCGTTAACGGCAGATAACTGATGCAATTATATAATTATATGGTAGGTTGGTAGAGGTATGGGCTTACCGCGGATGCACTTGTAGGCGATGACCTCCTGCGCCTGCGCCAGCATGAGCTTGGCTAGAGCGTCCAGCGTCTCGGGGTGCAGGTCGGGCGTGGTCTCCTGGTGCACCGCCATCATGATGTTCGCCTTCAGAAACCCGAATACGCCCGCCGCTTGCTGCACGCGCATAAGTAACACATTCACGTCAAGTACACTGTTCCTGTCAGCAATGCTGTTAACATACACTTTAGCTGAAGGGGCTTCCAAGTCGCATAGTATTTTTATTTTTCCTCGTTTTCTGCAATCAGTGCATTCACTTTTAGCAGATGTGTTGTAGGATTTTGTCATTTTGAGTGTGTCCTCTAGCAAGAACATTTACTCATAGTTCCCTAGTATGTCTTTTCTTTTAAGGCGTTTAACATAGCTGCGAATTGTGAGCTGTCGTGCAAGGGTATCAGGGTGGGCTTCTAGCCGTTCCCTGTATTTAATGGTATTATTTTATTTTAGGTTGGTCGTTTCTTCTCTCACTGTGAGCATTTCCAGGTGTTCATGGATCTCAGCATTAGTCACATACCAGGGGACATTACTGATTGTTCTGAGGATTACGTTCTGCATTCTTTGTATCTCTTTATGATGGAGGAGTTAGAAGCACTACCGCACAGCTGGAGGCCATACATCCATACAGGTTTTAGGATTGATTTATATACTAGAAGTTATTGTCCAAGATCACAATAATTTTTAAAGGATTATTTGGCATATCATTTTCTGTAGCTCAATAAGGGTTGACTACAAGCTAGTGTAGCGAGTGGCGAGTGGTACCTGAAACAGCTTGGCGGCCTGCTTGAGCGAATCCTCGGTCTCCACGGGCTGCTGCGACGCAATGAGGCTCTGCATGGCGCCGATGTTGAACAGAATGCACATGCGCTCGTACGCCAGCGAGCTGATGGCTGCGAAACACGAGGGATCGCGTTATGAACAAGTGCAACACTCACCATCCATTACATCAACTAACTCAAACACAACTGTAAAACATATTGGTTAAATCGCGAGTAAACATAGCGCGCACATACTGATCTATATCCAAGTCCACACGCAGTCTCAGGCTAACATACACAGTGAAATAATTCAAATCTAAATGGTTGATTTGAATTATTTCACTCACTTTTGAATGACCAACTATTACTTTATCAAAATAATTGAGGCTAGTTACATCAACACTATTTTTAATGTTGAATTATAACATGTCAATCCTATTATGCTTGTGGTGGGTATATTTATTAATTGTGTTTTTTATTAACTTGTCTTAGAATAACAAAGAAAAATAAACACACAAATGAAGACAAAGAATGATGCAATGTACTCTATTCATAAACGCCATGCTACCATTTTCTGATTTGAGTTTTGGGATGGAGCACTTCAGTCAAAACTTCAGGTGACCTCTTCAAAGCTTTAAAAACAAATTTTAAACTAAGTAGACTTTGATAAGTCCTACATTCAAAATTATTATTACATACTTCAGAAACCAGCCAGGCAAGGCACAGGAGCTCATGTCTAAATTATAGCAGCTGCTTGCTTCATTAAGTTAAGCTGTTCTTGGTCAGTGGATGGGTGACAGCCTATTATTACATACCCAGTTTCCATGATGCCTCAAAAAGCTTGTTAAGCTGTTGATCCTGGCAGTCACTTGTAGTTGTTTGACTGTTGTTACAGGTACTCAGTGGGACGGAAGTCTTACCAAGGGGCAATAGTATTACTCCATACTAACTGCGTTGAGAAGGTTCCATAATCAGAAGCTACTTATTAAAGCTGCTCAGCTGCATCTGCTTAGGTCTGTGACTGATGCTAAGCAGGTGATGAATTCAGAAACCGGCAAAGAATCACACAGATCATTGTAGGCATTTACATAACCTTTGTTTTATTAGCATGACTCAAATGTTTTGCGGATGTTTTGAAACATTTCATTATTTATCCTCATCAAACCATTTTACACACAAAATTCTACTACAAGTATGTTAGTCTGATTCAACTTTCCTTCCTTGTTTTTATCAACTGGCTACTGGTTGCTTTTTAAGCATACAAGAAACAGAAATACTTTGCTGACACTGTTCAATCCAGATCAAGAATAAGACAATCTTACAAATTAAGAGAAGCCGTGTTTTCTTTAACTTGGTTTATATGATTTCTTTATCTCTAGATCTCGTCTTAAAGTAGGTACAAGTAGCAAGATCAAGTGTATGGATGGCTATAACTAAAATGTAATGTATGGTTACAGCAGTCAATTACTGCAGGTTTCCATATTAATTGCAAAACTCATCACATTGACTTCACACTAAGAACACCCATGCAATGCAGGCTGCTGATCTTGTGCTGTCCTATTTATCGAACAGGCAGCAAAAAGTAAATGTTAATGGGGCGACGTCCTCCGGGTCACTAGTCAAGATGGGCGTGCCTCAAGGTTCGATTCTCGGCCCCTTCCTCTTTCTTGTTTATATTAATGATCTCCCATATATGATGGCTAAATTCTCGGATATAATTCTATTTGCTGATGATACTTCACTAATTTTTAAAATAGATAGGAAAGATACGGATGTCTTACTGGTCAACGAAAGTCTAACTGTTCTCTCGAAATGGTTTGCAGCTAACAATCTTTTACTGAATGCGAACAAAACAAAATGTCTAAAGTTCTCTTTACCAAATGTACCACAACGTGACCTAAATTTGACTCTTGACGGCAAAAAACTTGAAGTTATAGCGGAAACGGTATTCTTAGGGATTACTATCGATTCAAAATTGCAGTGGGGCGCACACATAAGAACTCTTTCGGGTAGGTTAAGCTCAGCTGCATACGCAGTAAGGAAAATAAGGCAGTTAACTGATGTAGCCACAGCTAGGTTAGTATACTATGCTTATTTCCACAGTATTATGTCCTACGGCATTCTGCTGTGGGGATCGGCAGCGGACGTTGATTCAATTTTCATTTTACAGAAGAGGGCAGTCCGCGCGATCTATAAGATGGGCCCTCGCGAGTCTCTCAGAGAAAAATTTAAAGAGATTGATATCCTGACTCTGCCTTCACTTTATATCTTAGAGTGTATTTTGTATGTCCGCAAAAACCGAGGGCTTTTCAAAACTAGAAGCGATTTTCATAATTTAAATACTCGCAGTAAACACGAAATAGTAATACCCAAATTCAGATTAACGAAAACTAGCAAGTCTTTTCTTATAAACAGTATACGCTTTTATAACAAGTTGCCTAAGTCAGTTATAGAACTGACCGATGGAAAGTTTAAAAACTACATTAAACGTGTCCTTATTCAAAAAGCATATTATAAAATCAAGGACCACGTCGAAGATAAAAAAGTTTGGCTTTAGCTTCTGCGCATGCGGCTTCCCTGGTAACTCTTAGCCGGTACAAAGTTGTGGATGTCTCTAACTATTCTCAATTTTATTATTTATTTTTTCTCTTCCATTAAATTCTCTCTTTTACAGTGGTTTTTAATCATCCAGACGCCCTTTGGTACGAATAGTTACAGCACTGATATCAACATTTGTGCCTTACCTTCATTACAAAAATTTGTTAATTGATTTGTTATGTACTTTTTTATTTTTACATTGTTTGTAATTATATAATTTTTTATTATTGATTTGTGTCTGTAGTAACTCTAAAATGAACGTACACCTTACTATTGTATCGAGTCTGGTTCTTCTAACCAACAAAACAGACAGAATGTGTTGCTGGGGAGTTTGTTCCGTCACTTCTTCTTTCCAGCTAAACACTAGGAAGTGCCGAAGGGTGGGCGTTTTGGGGGACTGTCTCTTGTAAATAAGTAGAGTAAAGTAAATTTTGACGTTCGAAAAGTGCTGATTATCAGCCTAATTTGAATAAATGACTTTTGATTTTGATTTTGATTTTGAATGCAAACATACCAACATATAAAAAAAAAAAATAACAAAACAAAAGCAACACACAAAACAAACAAAAAAAACATAAAATATTCAACTAAGAGGAGAGAGAGGAAGTCATTTTCAGACAAAATATTGTATTTTTTTAACTAGATAGTCGTCTTGCGATATTCATTTAACCTTAACTCAAATGATGTGAAGTGATGATGAGGCCTAGGGTGGAGCATGCTGCCTTGAAGAAACACATTCACTTAGGAGTACAATGTTTTGCCAGAGGATTCACAGATAAGTAGAAGTCACTTACTAAGACTCATCCGGCCTCCAAACAAGGATCCCTTGTCGAAGGCATCCTTCCACTTGAAGGGAATCTGCACCTCCTGCGGCGGGATCTTGGACTCCAGGGACACCAGCTGGTCATGGTAGCTGCAAGCACAAGCACACCCCTCATAGTCGCGTACGCCTATTCATTATCGTTTATTAAACTATTCCTTTGTTAGTGTGCGTGATAAGATGACATCATATTTTAACACCTTTTGACTATTAGTAATAAAATCTCCAGAGATCGGTCTCATCGGAATCATCATGATAAGTTGTGCCTATTTAGTCTGCTTAACAATGATTCAACTGTGTTGGGTGACTCATCCGACATAAATACTGTATTTACTTGTAGATTACGTCCAGCGACGACTTCTCGAACACTTTCCAAATGGCGTTGGCTCTCAGCCGGCTGAGCTCGTTGAGGGCATCCGTATAGTCCTCTTGCTGTTCGCCAGTGTTGTATGTCGCATGTATCAAATTCTTCAATGGTTTCACAATATCTATATCTGAACCTTTTTTAAACGGTACAAACAACAACTCCGAAGCCATTTCTACGACTGATGACAGCAGCCGTCAGCCCGTCAGGACAACCAATTATCTCACTGACAGCAACGCACTTCATTCATGCACTGTCACGTCACGTCTGTTATCCATAGACTTTTACACTTACTTTTTATGAGTCAATGGAAGTTTGAAGTATGGAAGAAGCCATGCTGCTCCGCCGGCTACCTACACTACGTTTAATGTGTCCACGGAAGTTTGAGGTATAGAAGAAGCCATCCCAAATAATTATTAGGCCGGTGTAATTATTATTAGGCAAAAGCTACTCAAAAGGTGGGACAAAGTTTATAGTTGTCGGATTTTCATGCGACTTTTTTATTTAGTTCCTAGAGGTGTGGAGAAAGAAGTTAAAAAAAACCGATCGTGAGATTTAGCGTACGTTCCAAATCAAAATACAGTAGTCAGTTTTATAAGACGAGAGTGCAAACAAACAAACAAACTGGCGGGCGAGCACTGCTAGTTCATCCGGTGTCTTATGGTATAATGACGTAAAGGTTGGGCACATAGGTAGTGCTTCCGATTTTACTGTTAAATTTTTTGAGTTTGACCCAGTTTCCAAATCAACAAGAAAAAAGTGTTTGGTATTATGTAAGTGAAGGAGTACCAATAATAAATTCATCTAAGTACAATATTATCTATGAATGAGTTTTTCATTAATTTTTTTATCTTTTGCAACTCGTGACTTATTCTTTTCAAATAAAAAATATCAAAATTTGCTAAATTGTTTGTTACTTAGAAAATGGTTAACAAAACAGTATCTGTATCTAAACCGTGAGTATCTTTAGAATGTATTTATTATATAAAAATAATAGAGACTATTATTTCGAGGGCTGAAACTAAAATCAAATAGTCACTAGCACTAGTATCTCAACTATATAGTATGCTTTCCTAGCAATAATTTTATGAGCTCGATCTTTTTAAATGATTCAGTTCAGTTCAGGTTGGATAGTGCAGCGCTAAGTGTAATAAACGATGTTCGTTCGGGTAATTTAATATATCAATTAGTGTTTGTTTACCTATTCTACATGCTACATGAAGGGTACGTCGTGTGCTTTAACGTCGAAAGTTGTGTTACTTGTGATTGTTGCGATGTAAAAAAGAATTAAAACGGTAGTTTAAAAGTCCAGTTGGAAAAAGGCGGGTTGAGCATGCGTAGTCCGTCTTCGCAACCGTGGTAAGCGGCTGGCGGGCGACGGGCGGCGGCGCGCGGGCCCGCGAGTCCGCTGGGAGAGCCCGCGCAGGCACGTCGCGCTGGAGACCCCCTGCCCCCCTCGCCGCTGGAAGTGAGTCGGTGCGCGCCCTCGCCTGCACCCGCCTGCGTTGCTATCTGTTGCTCCTCCAATCGATACTGCTCCAGTGTGCTTTTGTTTTGATGATGCCTACTCGCGACATGTTTGGGTTCGTGTCTTTGTTCAAAGTGTCACCTCCATGGCTATGTGTATGACAGTGCATGTGATAAAAATATAAATTGGCCGTTCTGGTGCGTAACACCTTTTATTGGTGAGTGTATCTTACAGCAGACACAGTTTGACTATAAAACAGTAGCCGCTCCATACAAAGTACTCATTTATTAAGGTCGTAAATATCTTAGCATAATACGGGTAAAATCCATGAATCATTCACAGTACCTATTAGTAATAATACGAGTAACACTGCAGCACTGGTATAGTCAACATATAAAGATGACGAGGACCGGAATGTCTTCATTTATTTACGATCGTATTTTTTTTATAATTGCTACGCCGCGGATACGGCGTAGGTTACTAGGACATAGGTCAATACTACGCCGCTTTTAATAGTCGTCAATTCGTCATGAGGACATTGCTAGTGGAAAGCATCAACTACAAAAGTGAATTAAAATCACCATAATGATATACATATAGTTAAGTAGGCATCAAGTGCTACGGCGCGGCTACGTCGTAGTTGACTACGTTGCAGTTACTACGGCGTAGCAGTTGTGCTACAAATGTGCATTACTCTTTGTATGCGTGACGAATGAGCTACGGCGTAGTAGCTACGCCTTGTTTGTTAAGTGACAATATTGTGATGTAGTACACGTGACGGCGCGCGGTGCACGCTGCACGCTGCTGATCGATATGCTGCCACCTGCACAACCACCACATTGTACGTGTAGTTGAAACGCGTCGTGAAATATCAATTGAAAGATAAGTACGTACTTATACTCGTACTATTTTATCTACCTATACAAATATTATAAAGCTGAAGAGTTTGTTTGTTTGAACGCTAAGATCTCAGAATCTACTGGTTGGAATTGATATTTTTTTTTGTGTTGGATAGTCCATTTATCGAGGAAGGCTTTAGGTTATTTAACATCACGCTAGGATCAAAAGGAGTGGAGCATAAATGAAAAATGTTGCACAAACGGGAAACGATATTCCTTATTGAGAGCTTCCGTTGCGAGCGCTGCGAAAATGGTTTAAGTTATGCAAATATTATGTATCAAAGAAATGTTCCTTTTTAAAAGTTCTACAAATAAGTCCGCGACAGCATATATCTATCTATTAAGATTAACTCACTGTAGGTAACCATTTTTTACCATTGAAATGTTAGGTTCAATAGAGCTATTTCTTGCGAAGCTTATTTAACGCATATGGTATTAATCTATATATCTAAATAAATGTTAGAACGGAAATTTAATATAGAATATTTGTGCTTTTTACTCTATATAGTTTAAACAAATATCTTAGAAGATATCGCAATGTAAAAATGTCCGCGCGACAAAATAATTACGCGGTCCGCTGCGCCGGCCCTCGCGTCCCAATGTAGATACGTGGAGATTCTGGCCTCCGGGAAATTCAAATTCAAAATATTTATTCCACCATAATATCTACAAGGTGTAATTGTATATTGTTTTGTGCGCAGTGGTGGCCCAGTGGTGGCGGGCCCGACTTACGAACAGTTGGTTGTGGGTTCGAACCCAAGCAGGCGCATTACTTTGTGTCATTTATTTCATCACGTGCCACTGCTCTTAAAACGGTGAAGGAAAACATCGTAAGGAAACCGGCATATCTTAGAACAAAAATTTGAAGATATGTGACATCTACCATCATGATCATCCCTCTCCTAGAGAGGAGGCCTGAGTCCCTACAGTGGGACCAATATAAGGCTGATGATGATGATGATGATATGTACCTATAGTAATTCTCACTTTAATAATATATTCTAAGGTAATCCAAACTAATATTATAGAGAGGAAAAATTAGATTTTTTGTTTGTTACGATTCAACTCAAAAATTACTCTGACGACTTTGAAAATTCTTTCCACATTAGAAAACTAATTGAAAACATATTACTATGTTGGACAGTCGATCTATCGAGGAAGGTTGTCCTACTAATATTATAAATGTGAAAGTTTGTGAGAATGGATGTGTGGATGTTTGTTACTCTTTCACGCATAAACGGCTGGACCGATTTGGTTGAAATTTGGTATGTAGATAGGTTATACCCTGGATTAACATATAGGATAGTTTTTATCCCAATTTTATGATTCGTGGGATAATTTTCGAGTTGTAGCGGGTGAAGCCGCTGGCAACAGCTAGTAAGCTATATATTATTGTGACGCAGACGAAGTTGCGTGGGTCAGCTAGTTATTAAAAAAAATACAAAATTATGTTAAGTCTATCCATCAGGGGCGTAGCTACTGCCATATCAATGATATGGCACTTACTTTTCTGTATGGTAATGTTGTTGTTGTTGTTTATAAAAAAAAGTAGTTAAAAAACTAAAAAACCCGACTGAAAAGACTGAAAAGCAAAAAACATGCACATTTTAAATTAAACAAAACTTGGAAGCATCATTCTATTTTCATTTCATATTTTAATATATTTATGACGACGCCAGCGATGGCGGAGCGATAGGGTCGTCACCATCTTGGTTCGGTGGTAGAGGGTTCACTTTGTAGGTGTCGTTGAATTATAACACAACGTGTAAATATATCCTCACATTTAATCAGTAATCAAAACTAACACACTTAATAAACAATACCAAGTGGCAATAATAATTTTACTAGGCAAACCGACAGTTTTGTTTTGGAGAAGTGACTCGGTCGGTGCCTCGATGCGAAGTGACCGTTCGACAATCCACACTTCCCAAAACGACTCTGCCCACGTGCCACCATTACAAAAATAACGTCACGGCGTTTGCCCCTCTACTACAATAATCAATTGAGCAACTTGTTAGAACGATATCGTTGTCGACACGGCCAGCCTGACAAGCTACACGTCCTCGTGTGTATCTGTAACAAAATAACCAACTTTGAAGCAGTTTTGAAAACTCGGCCGACCTGACCGGAAAGTTTAATTACAATGATGCTTTCAATACGCAAGCAACCTTGAAGTAAACCATTACAACTTAAACACAGAAGGATCCTCCAAGCCTCATAATCATGAAATTTCAAAAAGAAAACACACCACTCATAGCCTGGCTGCAGCTAGTGACAATTCACAATTGCCGCCCATATCGTCATCACCTCATGTGATACGACCAACACTTTATCTAGAGTCCACGACTCTCAGGTCAACCATGACCGCACAAATAGTCTCCTCCGAGACCCAGGTCCCCGCCACACCACTAGCTGCCCATCGCGCTCTGAACAACCCCACACTGAGTTGCAGTTACGACTACAGACTAGTGCGTGCACCGCCACCAAATAGCCATGGCATGTGTTCCATTTGCTGGTGGAGGCACCCTCCTCACCGTCTTCACATAAGGCAAATTTAACTCACATTACTTGGAGGAATCTTTCGTACATCTTAGCTCGTCTATCTTGACTTACTAACAAAATTTAAGATTTAAATGAAAAAATCAAGTCGTGTACACTACACAACTACTATTTACTTGACACAATATCAGAAACCATGTGAAGTTCAACATAGTCTAAATCAACTCAAAATTCAACAACATTGACATTATGATTCGCTTCTACTTAGGTGGCCCAGTTACACCATGCAACTAACAGATCACTGTCTGTTCATGAAAATAGACTTCTCAAGTCCCAGGTCTATCCAGACCAATAGCCGAAAGGCCCAAATCACGTCCATGTGACTACTAGTCTCTTACGAGGCCCAGCCCGGCGAGCACGGCCTACAGTGACATGGCATGAGTCACACATTTTATCACAGTTTGGGCGATAAAACCGTTTTGTCTTAAATGCTAGCACGGCGGCGTAAGATAATTTCTTGATATGTGATATAACTTCTTGACGTTTAGTTGGGACTCCTATGTCTTATTTGCTACTATGGGCGCACCCATTTTGTAACAAATGTCACATTTTGACAGATGAATATGCTCGTTTATATCACGTTCGTTCGGAGGTGGTGATAAAAGTAAATTAAAAATATAAGTATGTTTTTCTGCTTACTACTGCATCAAATGGCAGTAAATTATTATAATTATGTTCTTGCCCGAAGGCAAGAGGTCCAAAGTAGGAAAATATTCCGAAGAAACATTCGGGACTCCTCTAATCCGTTCGAGTTGCCAGACAGGGAGTTCCAACGGATTTTCCGCCTGACAAATATATTTCAAAACAAATCACATCAAACTTTTAAAAGAAAAACAGAACTTTTAGTTAGTAGCAAGTTATCAAATAATAAATAAAAAAAGAAAATGAAAGACGTGCCGCGTACGTGTTATGTCAAAAATGAATTATTACCCAAGAAAATTAAAAAGTTGTTTAACTGTATGAACTGTGCTCTTTTATACGTATTATTTTATTTGGTCGCCTATTCAGATGGTCATAGACATTTTTATTTTTTTAATATACTAGGTCACACTATGAAGTCAGCAACAAGAAAGACAAGTCGCGTCTTAAATTATATCACATGTGGTACCCGTGCTAGCATTTAAGACAAATTCTAAGACATGACATAATTTATAACGTCTTGTCACC
This sequence comes from Diarsia rubi, assembly GCA_932274075.1. Classification (NCBI taxonomy): domain Eukaryota; kingdom Metazoa; phylum Arthropoda; class Insecta; order Lepidoptera; family Noctuidae; genus Diarsia; species Diarsia rubi. Next base: position 311,515 of record OW026420.1, on the reverse strand, counting down.
AACGTCTTGGGTACGCCCGTGCTCGCCCCGCAGGTCCGCACCACACCACAAGCCGCTCATCACGCCCTGAACGACAACGTACGCAGTTGCGACTGCGTCTTGTGGCTGCGGATTGACCAAATAACCAACAAGCGCTATCATAATTCTGTCGAGGTTCCTTATCTCTCAGAAACATCATCTTTTACGTTACGTCTAACTCTGTTGGAACTTCACAGGTTGGCATCTTACGGACACGGTCGTGTGCGTACTTGTGTACGATTGCCGTTTCTAAGTGACTTTAAAACTTCATTTTTTTTTTTTTTTTTAAACCAATTCACTAATACTAAGCTTCACAAGCTTTACCTTAGTACAGCCAAAACGGGACTTATCATAATTATGAAGCGTTTTTCTCAGCATTTAGGGTCGCTTGTTCTCTCACATCGGAAATACCAATGTCAATTTCCTCATCATGATCTACGAGCCAAGAGGTCTAGCTACCTTGTCATTTAAAAGTTCTAAGGGACCAGCTTTGGTTACACTATTAATAGTGCAATTAATTACCAATTGTACATCACCGAGAGCATCCTGGAGGATCAGGATCCATCTCTAATCTACCGCGCTCAACATACCCTTTTTAGTGCTCATAACACGTTCTACCTGCTCGTTTACACCTTAGTCACAATTCTTAAAAGCCTTTGCGAGCGAAACAACAACCCTGGTCAACACGAGTAGTAGCACCAAAAATGATATTTCAGGCCATCAATAACACTAGAAGCATCTTTAAACGGAGAGTATGGCACAAAACAACAAACTAAGTAAATGCGCCAATAAAAACGATGACGTATTCTTTTAAGTCGTGTTTACGGCTAAGTTATCCTGTAATATCTGCATGTTCTTTATGCCATAGGATACAATTACCGGAAGCGTTCTTTTCGACTTCACAGGTGATGCAATTATCAACAAATTTAAGAACATACTCAGCCATTTGTTCGAGTGTTCAAAAACTTTTTCGAGCCCTACTATTTTAAACCCTAGATGCATAATAGACTCGTGCACATGATTAATATAACAGAGCAACGGAATTCACGTGGAACTACGGGTAAATAACGGGTTCATTTATTTTGATACGTCGTACTTTACGATGTGATAATTGGGAACGAATAGGTCTTAGCTACGTCATTGGGTAATTCTCAATTTTTGTGCTTTATAATTAAGGATGGATGTCCTGATCACGAATCTGTTCAGCTAAGAGCCAGTTACAAGACAAAGATGTAAAGCTAACTCGTTTCTGTTCTATCTTTTCGAAGGTACATAAAGAGGCTTTAGGAGGGGATTACGCGGAGGAAAATCAACAAGGTTCAAACGCTTACCTTCTCGGTTAAGATTATCAAAATCGAAAGTCTTGCGAAAAGACCACCACCGGTGAACTCTGGGCGTAAGATCAATCTTATTTCGCAAAGCTTTAACGAAATTTATGGTCTTGTAAATAATGTCCGATGTATTTTACAGCTTTGACCAAAGCAAGAGCCTCCCGAGTTCTCGACGACACGAATTTCGTTATAACCGTCAAATCTGATCGTCAATAAGTGGAAAAGGAAATCTATCAGGGACTGTGTTATTGTTGAGCTCCCGATAGTCTACACACATACAATCGCAACAGTCGCGTTTTTTTTTAACTGAAATAATTGGACTAGCTAACGGAGAGAAGCTAGGCCTAATAATATTTGCAGTAAGCAACTACACACATCAAAAGTGTCTAGGGATCAACATATATTTTTGCAATAACTTTTCTCCTGATTGATATTAATTAAAATTTTCTTTAAGGATTCATCAAATAAAGTGTTTTCGTTTGTCACAGTAACGATAAACCAAGTCACCTTTGCATTAATAAAGAAATTTGCCATTTTCCTAATAAAGGGATTTTTGACATTTGAACCACTAACATTAAAGTTCGAAAAAAAGACTGAAATAACAGTTTTCTTTAAAATTTTATTTGGTAACTTAAACAATTAATAATCCGTGTTTCTACCGCGAACACTAACAACACAAGAACATCGGTTTGGCATACTCAAAATGAGTTCATCCAAATCACGCTGTGGAATGGCCGCCCATGTTCGTTGCAACAACAAAAAAAGGTCTTCTTGCGACTGGATACCCTCCATATTCGGCAGAGCTCTTCTCTGTAGCATATCCCATGCATGCTCAATCGGGTTCAAGTCTGGCGACTGAGCAGGCCAGGGCAGGACATTGATGTTAGCTGCGGCGAGAGTCTGTCTTACAACTCTTGCGGTGTGCGGTCGTGCATTATCATGCATTAACTGAAATAAGGGACCGATTTGCACTTGTAGAGGAACGATGACGTCTGACACAATCGTCTCAGCATAAATTTGAGCGTTGAGGTTGCCTCTGATCCAAATCAACTCAGTTCTTCCGCCGATCCAAATACCCGCCCATACCATGATGGTTCCACCACTATAAGGATGGACTTCCTGGCAGGATTTTAATCGCTGTTGGCGTCCAGGGGTTCTCCAGTGTCGTATACGTCTTGTATCCGGTCTCATACCAAAACGAGACTCATCAGAAAAGCACACGAAACGCCATTGTTCTTCTGCCCAATTTCTGTGTTCAAGAGCCCATTGATATCGAATCCTACGATTGTGCATTGCTATAGGTGGTACCCGTAGCGGTCTTCGGGAATGAAGGTTCACTTCATGCAAGCGGTTTCTGACTTTTTGGTCGCTAATTAAGTTCCCTGAAGAGTGATGAAGCCTCACGGCTAACATCATGGCGGTTATTGTTGGAGCTCTTCGAGTTAAGATTTGAATGTATCGGTCTTGTCTCCGTGTGGTGCAGCGATACCGTCCTCCATGGCGCTCAGCCACGGTACCAGTGCTTCGGTAACGTGTCCAAAGTCGACTGATAACACTCTGACTTGTATTCAGAGCTAAAGCCACAGTACGTTGCCGGGAACCAGCTTCTATCATTCCCACGGCTCTGAGCATTTCTTCCCTGCTTAAATGACGTCGCCGCTCCATAATAACGTTGGTTTTAATCAGTAGTAGGGAAACAGTAGCACTAATAATGTCTTCAATGCGTTGTATGTTTTTATAGGGAAAATATTGACAGCTGATTTTCATCTTTTACTCGAATTTGATTCACAGTTCCTGATACAAATTATGAAATGCACCAACGAGGATCCATATAAATTTATAAAATCATAAATTTATTACAAAGCCACATCTCAATCTCAAGAAATCCGCATAAAAATGCTTGATCCCTTGACACTTTTGATGTGTGTAGTTTATTTTAGTACGCACTATTTGAAGTTCCTCGAAACAAAGCCTATAAGGTCTACGTTGAACGGTTAAGTAAGGCTTCTTGAGACGAATATGCAACACCTCAGTAATAACCACGCCTACGTGGCAAACTAGTTATAAATGTTTCCGAGAAATCGTTCAAAAGCATCATTAATTGGGGTTTATAACCTGCAGGGATTTGTGAGTTACAGGAATTAATTGCGTGTGTTTTTTAAATCTTAATTCTGTCTTTGGTCACGCAAACATTACAACTAAATTGTAATAATTCAGAGCCAATTAAAAGACTGTAGTGAATACAATCACCAGGTAAAGCATGAAATAAAATGTTAAAACAATAACCGTCAATGACAAGCTCACTCAGAACCTGTTTGGTACCTACTACATAACATAACATCACGCTTGTAATTCCCGAAGGGTTAGGCAGAGGTGTACCTAATAGTACACCCACATTTCGCCAGACAAGTTTAAGTCCCACGCAGTAGGGGCGAGCCTATTGCCATCAACCAGGCACAAATTTAGACTGCGTGGCTGTTGCTGATAAATTCCCGTTTGGTACTAAATACCTCAAAAATTACCTAACCCTATTTTTTTTTTTTTTTTTTTTGGTGGGTGTAAAATCATCGAATAACCCCTCCCGCTCTTGGGCAGAGCGAAAGGGAGTGTCAGACTTCTACTGACTAAAAACCACCCATGTTCCTTCTTCGCCCTCTATGTCGAGGCCGCGATAACCGTTGGACTACCCGCGGCCCCGACAGGCGTCGGCCCTTTCGGGCCCCTCCCATGTTGCTGACATCTCTTTGAGGCGCGCGTGGAACACGAACGCGCCGTCGACACGGCCTGTTTTCGTCGTGAGACGGACGGACGGCGAGTTAGCCCATCACTCACCGTCCACAGGCCCGCGTCTACGGTGGCCGGAGGTCATCGCGGGACCCCCGACGCCCGGAGCGCCTCCCGCGGCGGCTGGGACGAGAGGTTCTCTCCCTCTCGCGTTCCGCCACCTCCTCCGCCAGCATCACTGCTTCGCAGAAGGAGGCGACGGCGTCCCATTCCTCCTCGCCCCGGACCATGGCTTGCACCAGGGCCGGGCGCGAGAGGTCGCCGCCGCCGATCGCCGCTACGAGAACACGGCGGGGCTCCGCCCAAGCGGGGCACACCTCCACTGTGTGCTCCACCGTGTCCTCCGGCCGATCCTCGCAATGGTGGCATCCGGGCGTTTCCTCCCGCCTGATTCGGTGCAGGTACCTCCCGAAACAACCGTGTCCGGTGAGGACCTGCGTCAGACGGAAGGTGAGGGCGCCGTGGCGCCTCTCAAGCCACTCCTCAAAGAGGGGACTTACCGCCACTATCGTGGCGTGCCCTAACCTAACCCTATCAATCTAACAACTGAATTGGTGTGGCAAACCTTAATCCTTTAAAATAAGCTATCCGTTATGAGAGAACAGTCGGCACCACTATCATAGTAAAATGGAAACGACTCACCAGATTGTTGGCATTGCCCACATACACCAGCTACTTGACAGTTATCGACGCGCCGTTTGGTGTCGGTGCCGCTTCATGCATGGCACGCAGAGGACGCGCCGCCTGTGCCGGAATTGCCTCGATGACAATTAAGCGTTGGGCCCACTTTCACCATAACGGAAACAAATCACTTGTTTGCTGAATCCAGGGGTAGCCGTCGAAGACATAGTGGTAGACACTGAAATTGCAACTTTGAACGGCACTCAACTGCTTTATGTCCTGGTTTACCGCAGTTATGACATTATTGTAGGTAGGTAGGAACGTTCGGTGGTTTAAAACGTTTTACACCAAGTCCAACAACTACATGTTTGGTAGATTCAGGGTTTCTTTCAAACTTTCGCTTCAAACTTGTACTAACATTTGCACTTGCACGTGAATCAGAATCTGGCTGCTCTGGGTTGATTTCTGTCAGAGCAATCTTGGATGATGAGGCTGGTGTTCTGATAGCCTCGATCAACTGCATCATATTCCGCTGCTGGATCTCGAAGAATGTGCGCCGTGAGATTCAGATCCCAATTCTGATGACGACGCCAGCGATGACGGAGCGATAGGGTCGTCACCATCTTGGTTCGGAGGTAGAGGGTTCACTTTGTAGGTGTCGTTGAATTATTACACAACGTGTAAATATAACCTCACATTTAATCAGTAATCAAAACTAACACACTTAATAAACAATACCAAGTGGCAATAATAATTTTACTAAGCAAACCGACAGTTTCGTTTTGGAGAAGTGACTCGGTCGGTGCCTCGATGCGAAGTGACCGTTCGACAATCCGCACTTCCCAAAACGACTCTGCACACGTGCCGCCATTACAAAAATAACGTCACGGCGTTTGCCCCTCTACTACAATAATCAATTGAGCAACTTGTTAGAACGATATCGTTTTCCACGACATTTATTTAATTTATTTATTATTTATTAAAACTTTATGCACAAGTAATGAAACCGTACAAAGGCGGACTTAATGCCTTGGGCATTTTCTACCAGTCTACCTTAGGGTGATGCAAAGACATTACACAGTAGGTGCATAACAGAAACAAAAATTAGAAAATATATATACCTAACTTATAAAAATAAATACATACATACATATATGTATACATAAAATATTTAAAATTTTGAAAGTTAACAAGAAAAACTTTAACAACTTAGTTGTGAGACGAAGCTGCCAACTTCTTGCGAATGTGCTCGCGAGCTTTCATTTTGAAAGTGAACTGACCGTTTACTGTCCTGATCTCCTGAGGGAGTTCATTCCAGAGGAAGACCGCCTGGACAAAGAAGGACGATTTTATAAAGCCAGAGCGATGAGAAGGACAACGTAGAAGACGATTATTAGCGGAGCGAAGAGTCTTGCTGTGAGCAGTGCATAAATATTGGCAAAGGGAAGTGAGGTAAGAAGGGGAAGTGGGCTTGTGAAGAAGGGCAAACCGGGTTGTCAAAGCCTTCAAAGCTCTGCGCTCTCGGATAGGTAACCACTTTAATAGCGATCGCTGTTCAGACACATGATCGTACTTGCGAAGATTGAAGACGAATCGAATGCAGTTATTTAGAAGTCGGTCAAGTTTATTGAGGAGATCTGCATTCAGGTCATCGTAGCACATATCACCATAGTCAATAATGGGGAAGATTAGGGACTGTACAAGCATTGCCTTGATGTGAGCTGGGAGTACATTTTTCAACCGGTAGAGAGACCGCAACGTTCCGGTGACTTTCTTGCTCACAATCGCGACCTGTTAACGCCAGTCAAGACAGGTGTCAACATGCAAACCCAGATCCTTGACATCAGAGCTAAACGGGATCACCGCGCCGTCAAAGGTAACCGGTGGCACCGTTAAGCCATTTAGCCTCCTTAAGCTATGGGGGCTCCCAACAATGATGGCCTGACATTTGGCAGGGTTAACCGCCACCCCGAAACGATCAGACCAGCCCTTGACGGCACGCAAATCCCGGTTCAGCTCCTCAATCGCACCAGATAAGCCGTCAACACCCGCCTGACAGTAAAGCTGTAAGTCGTCAGCGTAAAGATGATACGCACACTGAAACTCGGCAGTTATAAGATCTATAAAGATAGAAAACAAAAGTGGGGATAAAATGCCGCCTTGAGAGACGCCAGTTTCTAGATCACACCAGCTGGAGTTGGAGTCTCCAGCAAGAACTGATTGTTGACGCCCCCGAAGATAGGAAGAAAACCATGCCAGGGCCTCGGGAGAGACCATGCGATAGGAGAGGATGGATAACAGGACATCGTGACTGACGGTATTAAAAGCATTTGAGAAATCGATCAACACCAAAACCGTAACTTTGGTGTCTTCCATTCCCCGCCTTATATCGTCAGTCACTTTAAGGAGAGCCGAAACTGTACTATGCCCGGGCCTAAACCCGGATTGAAATGGACTGATGAGGGAGTTTTTGTGGATGAAATTGGAGAACTGTTTATGTACACAAGCCTCAAGTACTTTGGATAGAAACGGAAGGATGGAAATTGGACGAAAGTGGCTGAGAAGAGTGGGATTAGGAACTTTAGCTAGTGGTCGAGTGGTCGAACATGGGCTTTCCGCCACACGGAAGGGAAAACACCGGAGTAAAGGGAAAAGTTAACAATATGGGAAATCGCAGGAAGGAGCTGATCAACCACTGTCACGATACAATTACAAATGAACGCCGCCTGCAGGCTTAGCACGAGAACCGTAGAGAAGGGTTTTGTCGACGGAAGAAAAGACAAAAATGACGTTTCCGTGTAGACAGTAGAAAGATTTCTACAGTCTGTAGCATGGCGATTATAAAATCAAATGTGAAGAGAAGTGTCTTCACTACCCTAGACAACTGTCTATAATGTCAAGCATGACGTACCATTTTTCTCCGATTTTGACAGTTTGGATTAGAGAACTTTCTTCCGAAATAGTCTACATTAAAAAGGACCTAGACAGAGTTTCTTTACTTATTTTTTCGTTATATCTAATAATTTTAGGCGGTGCTTTATAATACACTATAAAAAGTAATAGGTGCTTTGTTGTATTCCGTAGTAGTTTAGGTACAAAAAAAAAATATATATAAATAATAGATTTTAGGTATTAACAATAATCTAAGAACCACAAAAGATCCTGAGTTTTTACACTATGTTGTCCTATAACTTTGATCTATTATTTCACAGGGAATATAAAACAACATAAGAAGAGCCGGTATTTTTAAAATTTCATTCAATTTGAACCAGTAGTTTAAGAATTATAACTAATCAAAGTTCCTTAGTTTTGTCACTCACTGACTGACTGATTGACTGATCATCAAAAGTCTAAGGCACTCCTAGCAGACATAGAAGCTTAAAAAAAACTTACCAACCTTTTAAATAAAAGATTGACATGGCCATCGCATCGCATTCGCCAATGTTAAACAGGCCATTGTAATAGCTAATCGCCATGGCATTGGCCAATGTGATACAGTGGCCAAGTTAATCTTGTATTTAAAACATCAAAGGTTTTTAAGTAGGGATTAAATATATTAACTGACTTGGTATTACATGGATCTCACAACTTTTTACGGTAAAAGTGAGTTGCTCGGCTTGGCTTTTTTTACAAGTTTTGTTTTTGGTGGGATATGTACTTACTTTTTGCGTGACGCCATCACAATTTACTATAGATAAAATCGCAACACACAGTACGGTGTGCTTGCACACAAATCCGTTTTAATATTTAATTTAGCCGCACTAGGAGCAAACAAATCACAGATAATTCTAAATATGTCAAACATTCAGAATTTGCGTTATGTTATTGAAGAAAGGTCCGCTCAAAACAATGCTTCTTTGAGAACGAAACGCAGAAATATGATAAAATTGGCTAGTAATTACACGTCACTAGCGACTACCCCGTTGCTATGGAAAAGTCACTGTCTATGAAGAAACCCAAGTCTAGGTGTGACCTCGTGCTCGGGAAGGAGAGATTTTGAGAAGTGTAGACAAGCGATTTCTATTCTATAGTAGAGTAGAAATAGAAAGCGTCGTGCTAAGCCTGCTGCTTCCAAGTTTTGTTTAATTTAAAATGTGCTTGTTTTTTGCTTTTCAGTCTTTTCAGTCGGGTTTTTTAGTTTTTTAACTACTTTTTTTTATTTCTAGCTTTTTAGTTCTTTAGTGTTTGTTCTTTCGTTGGTCGCGTAAAATACTTCGCAGATGATTAACTTTTGTGTTTGTTTATAGAATTTGTGACTTTGAATTTATTTTAAACATATAGGTGTCATATATTGATTGACCTGTTGGTCTAGTGGTTAGTGACCCTAACTGCTATGCCGGAGGTCGTGGGTTCGATTCCCACCCAGGACAAATGTTTGTGTGATGAGCACGATCATTTGTTCTGTGTCTGGGTGTAATTTATCTATAATATGTATGTATTTAGAAATATATAAGTATGTTTATCAGTTGTCTAGTACCCATAACACAAGCTCTGCTTAGCTTGGGACTAGATGGCGTTGTGTGATAGTAGTGGAATATTATATTATTATTATTATATCTTTTTGTAATTTCCTTTGAAAACCCTTCATTTTGATACCCTACTTGATGGTAATGGATTTTTTTTATTTTTCAAATCCACGATTTGGCCCCCAAAACCAGCAATTATCTTTGTTTTTTTAATTTTAATGTAGCCACTCGTGACACTCGCGCCATCAAGACGAATTTAACGACGTATATTTCATTCAAATCCCTTCATCCGTTTAGGAGTTCTGAGGGAACAAAGAAACGGACATACATACATACATACATACTTACATACATACATACACGCCAAACACATAACCCTCCTTTTGGGCTTCGCCGCAGTCGGGTAAAAAAATAGAACCATCTGCAGCAACAAACATTCCATTTTAAATCAAAATCAGCTCAGCTTTTGTTTACCGCGGTTATGTACCATGGTCAGTAACGAATTTACTGTTGAGGGCAGGTCGTTCGAGCAAAGTAGTCATTTAGCTTTTAGTAACCTACGCTTTTGCATGTCTCCCAAACGCACATTTTAAATTAATTCGCTGACCCCGCTTTGAGCCACAGTATAAATTTTAGCAGTAGGTTTTTTTCAACTTTGTTTCACGGAGTTCATGTTCGGGTCTTTGGTTTCTTGGGGAATATAAAATTAAAGCTCTTATTTTCGCATAATGTATAACCGGTTTGGTTTTTGGAGTTTTTTTCGGTAAACTATTACGTACTAATAATATCTGGTGAGATTTTGAAGGGTTGCAGGTAGATGGTAGGCAGGTGGTAAGCAGGTTGTAGGCAGGTGGTAGGCAGGTGGTAGGCAGGTGGTAAGCAGGTTGTAGGCAGCTGGTAGGAAGGTGGTACGCAGGTGGTCGCCAGTGTTGCCAGCAGTCAGCAGTGGCAGTGGTGGTCGGCAGTGTTGTCGCAGTGTTGATAGCATCTCGCAACACTGGCGACAGGTCGTCAAAACACGTCCTCGTAACTAAATTATTCTTTAATTATTGTTTTATTGTGTTTAGTTTGTTAAAAATCCTTTATATATATTAGAATCAACGTATAAAGTAACACGTAGTGTTTGTGACCAGTTTTTATTGTAATAATAATAATAATAATAATATTCCACAACTATCACACAACGCCATCTAGTCCCAAGCTAAGCAGAGCTTGTGTTATGGGTACTAGACAACTGATAAACATACTTATATATTTCTAAATACATACATATTATAGATAAATTACACCCAGACACAGAACAAATGATCGTGCTCATCACACAAACATTTGTCCTGGGTGGGAATCGAACCCACGACCTCCGGCCTAGCAGTCAGGGTCACTAACCACTAGACCAACAGGCCAGTCAATTATGATATTCAATAACATGATATTGTCACGCCGGTCATCTAGAATCTTCGAGAAACCTCGCTAATAACTGAGAAGTACGCGTGAATTCTAGTAGGTACCTAATTCCATTCTGTAGGCATAAATACCGCCGCCCGTCGTCGCGGTACTTGCATTTTAATTTCGACCGCATGCCTACGGCGTAAAGTAACTTCTTCTTTGTTGGTTAATTTATTTTTAAGTTTATTTTTTGGTTAATTATTTTTTTTGGATGCTTTATGGAATAGTAGCGAATTTTCTCGAATATCTTTTGTGTGTTTGGGGTATAAAAGGACCGAGATAGAACGCAGCGGGTCAGTCTACTTTTAAGCAAGACAACGGAAGGTTCGAAGAGAAATCTAGTGCGATAAAGTGTTTTCAGTAGTGTTTTGCGATTAATTATAAGTGTTTTGCGTGTATTAAAGTTATTTCGTGTGTTCAATTGGTAGTGTTTTTATTTATCCCATACCAAGCTCGTAACAATTTGGTGTCAGAAGTGAGGGATAAATAATGCCGATTCTACCCAAGGACGACACGGATAGTATTCGTACTAGGAGTCAGCGACAACAAGGTATGGACCAAAGGCGATTTGGAGACTCCCCGACGCAGACACCGGGCGGTGTCCAGCCTACGTCAGAGCCAGTCGCTGGCCCATCCGGAGCTACCCCAGCATTAGCGGCGCCTGACTTGTCTGCCTTAATGGTGCTGCTGCAAGACTAGGCTCGCCGTCAAGAGGAGCAGGCTCGCCAGTTGCAGGAACAATTGCAACGGGACAAGGACGAACAGGCTCGCCGGCAAGAGGAGCAGGCTCGCCGTCAAGAGAAGCAGGCGCGCCAGTTGCAGGAACAGTTGCAACGGGACAAGGAGGAACGAGTAAATGCCAGGACTGGGGGGCGGTTGCTGGCTGGTTTTGAAAGAGCCCCGAGGATCTCGATCTCACAAGCACATGACGGGAACAGCTTGACCATCAACGGCGAAGTCAACGGAACTCCATGCAAACTGACGTTGGATACTGGAGCTTCTCACACGGTCGTCAATTCTCACCTGGCGAATCGGTTTCTTGGGCACTACTTCAATAACCACGACCGTATACAATTGTTAACAGCTACCGGTCAGCACATAACCATCCGAGGCAAGAAGGAGGTGAAGTTAAAATTGGGTGATAGAATTTACCGGCACAGTCATCGTGGCCGACATAGTGGACGATTGCATCTTGGGCTTGGACTTCATGCGGAAATATCGCTGTGAGATCGACATTGACCAAGGAGTGTTGAAATGTGGTTCCGAGGAAGTCTTCATGGAGGGTGCACCATCAGGGAAAGTGTATTGCTTGAAGGATTGTTCTTCTTCGCAGATCAGAAACGATTGTGCCAGTTAAGTTACCACAGAATTCTGGACACAAAGATCGAAGTGTTCTGATAGAAAGGGTGAACAATAAGTTTCCATGGAAGATGGCACGAACACTGGTAAAGGCTAACAACATCTCAGCTGTACGCATCCTGAATCCAAGTGCCAAGGAGCAAGTGATTAAGAAGGGCACCTTGATCGGCACTTGCGAGGAAGTAGCTTGGATGCGTCAATTGCAAGATCTACCTACCGGAAATCAAATTCGTAATGCAAAATTCGACGTGTCAACGCTTTTAGAAAACAGAAGGGTCCGCGAGGTGCGCCAAAGGTTGTGCATGTAGACCGATTGGCGCGATATCACGGGACTAATGATGCTCGGGACGAGCATGTCTATGGAGGGGGCAGTGTCACGCCGGTCATCTAGAATCTTCGAGAAACCTCGCTAATAACTGAGAAGTACGCGTGAATTCTAGTAGGTACGGTCGGTTACTAAAGTGGATAAGCGACCGTACAAAGCAATAGCTTGACGTTTAGTTTTGACTTACGACCTTTTACTTTCAAGACAAATATTGTCGTCACCAAATGATTGTCGTTCATAATTTCAACACTGTAATATAAGTCACGATGGCGATTTGAACTCGGACCTCATTGATCATAAATCCATTGTTTAGCCCAAACAGCTATCGACACTTGTAAGTTAAACGCGAATTTTAGCAATTGATTATAATGCGTTTGCTGCGATTATAACAAAAGAGACGGAAATATATTTTGTTGTGCTATTTCGTGGAGTGCGACGCCCGACGCGACCACGCCGACGACATGATACGATAGCAGGCGATCTCTGTGGCTGTGGTGTGCGTACTGTATAGCGCCAGACCACTTACACACACAAAAGTATGGACGCTCGCCTGTGCGTTCACAGAAATACAATCCTTAGCGTGCCCATGCACTTGTCTTGCCTTACTGTACCTAATGCACCTGGACTGGAGTGTGAGCAGCCCACCGTTACCATAGACCTTACAGGAGATGATACCATAACTAAATGTCCAGTTTTAAGCAGCATAGTCATATAATAAAATTAAGAAGTATACATATAAAATTAACAAAAGCATAAAGTAGTATAATTGGCGGCACGGTTGGTGCCGTGGCTACCGTACCGGGTCTGGGTATTTGTGTTTTTGAGTTTAAATGTTTGTGAACGCACCTATGATACAGGAGAAATTCCAAGAGTGGGGCAACGTTTTTCTAAAAAAAAAAATAAGAGACTTTTAAAATCACAAAGTGTTTACAAATATAATGTTTACCCTAAGAAGATATTTAAACTTAAAAAAACAGTTTAAGGTAGAAAGTAGTACAATGAAATACGCAACTGTACAATATGATTTTTATGTGTTTTATAATATAAAAACTAGAGAAATAAATAAAATTCTGATTATGATTCTGATACAATGGGATCTTGGACCAATTATGACATAAATTGCTAGTTTCGTTATAAGAATTATTGTTCCTTGTTCGTAACTTAAACCTAAAAAATCCTTTTACGTAACCGTGGTGTCGTACAAAGACAAATAATTCTTCCATCGAAACTAGTTACGTACAAGGACAAATCATTCCTTCATCGAAACCACTTACGAAACTACGGTTTCGTAGACGGCCGAAACTAATCGAAGTCGGATCTAACTTGACACTTATTCGAGTATCAGATTTTTGGATCGAAGAGATTACAATAGATCACAGATCTATTCGATTGACATGGTACTAGTACAAACTGCCGTGGTGAACATTTTTATGTAGCCAATAAATTATCTATAATGAATATTTATTTCTATAAGTTTTACTAGGTATACATTGTACTGAATATCCGTCGAGTAAATAAATTTATATCGAAAACAATTCAAAAAATATTTTAATTTTAAATGGATACGCGTCAACTCTTGTTTATGGTAGGTATAGTACAAAATAGCGTCGTTATTCTGATACGATTGCACATCCGATAGCAAATAGCTGTCGGCAGAATTGATAATCTTCTTCGGTTTTGTGAATAGCGGTTTTCGATAGTACTATCGATCGATTGGATATGACGGACAATCGAGTGGTTGTGAATAGCTATGCTGGGGTCCGTATAATTTTACATAACTGTTTATTAATTCTCCTATTCACGAAATGAGTGTTTTACTCGTTCGTTACCAGGTTACATGTCCACAGTAAGTAACAACCTCACACGGATAGCAGATAGTAGCGCGCAGTAGTAATGCCCGGCCGTGTGTGTGTGTGTCGGTGTCGCGACTCACCTGTCATTGTTGTAGGAGCCGCGCGCCGCACGCGCATTCGGCGGTGTACATCGTGCGTGACTTCAGCCCCACCGCCCCCAGCGCCCCCAGCGCCAAGCTGCACCCACCCCCGCCGCACGCCTCGCGGTACGTCACCACTCACCACACAACATCACCCCAACGTGTTTAGATCATTGCAATTGTAGTGCCGTTCTTAACACTCCAAATGTGCATGTTTATTGAAATAAGTTGAGTGATGGCCGTGCCAGCCAACCCCGGCCACCGGCATTAGGCCGGGACTCCACCAAAGCGGAGACGAGACGAGCGGAGAGGAGATGTTTTTTAAACAACCAATAGAATTGAGTTATTGACACGTCTCCTCTCCGCTCAGCTTCAGTGGAGATCGCTGTGCGGAGATGTGTAATATTTGTATGTCGCGATGGAAGCGGAGATGTGAGCTGTGCGCGGACGACGCGCAGTGGAGACGAGAGATGTGAGCGGCGTGCAGTGAGCGATGTCACCCTCCCCCCTCTCGCCCGCTAGCAACCCGCAGAACCCCGCGCGCGCGCCGGCCGGCCATCTTGCTAGTACCGTGCACGTGTACTGAGCACTCAACGCCTCGCACCCGAGCTGAAAAACATCTCTTCTCGCACAGCACACAGCACACCGCACACATCTCCGCTTTGGTGGAGTCCCGCGAGCTGAAAAACATCTCTTCTCGCACAGCACACAGCACACCGCACACATCTCCGCTTTGGTGGAGTCCCGGCCTTAGGCCGGGACTCCACCAAAGCGGAGACGAGACGAGCGGAGAGGAGATGTTTTTTAAACAACCAATAGAATTGAGTTATTGACACGTCTCCTCTCCGCTCAGCTTCAGTGGAGATCGCTGTGCGGAGATGTGTAATATTTGTATGTCGCGATGGAAGCGGAGATGTGAGCTGTGCGCGGACGACGCGCAGTGGAGACGAGAGATGTGAGCGGCGTGCAGTGAGCGATGTCACCCTCCCCCCTCTCGCCCGCTAGCAACCCGCAGAACCCCGCGCGCGCGCCGGCCGGCCATCTTGCTAGTACCGTGCACGTGTACTGAGCACTCAACGCCTCGCACCCGAGCTGAAAAACATCTCTTCTCGCACAGCACACAGCACACCGCACACATCTCCGCTTTGGTGGAGTCCCGCGAGCTGAAAAACATCTCTTCTCGCACAGCACACAGCACACCGCACACATCTCCGCTTTGGTGGAGTCCCGGCCTTACGGACTCTAGACGAACAGACAGACATGACGAATCCATGAGGGTTCCGTTTTTTTGCCATTCGGCTACGCAACCCTAAAGACCGAATTCACAAAAAAAGTGAAAAATAAACTTCTGAAGAAAATCCAGCTTTTGAAGTCGGTGACATTTCTTTGTTTTTTTTTCCGACTTCAAAGGTAGAATTTTCTTTTGAAGTTGTTTTTCACTTATTTGTGTTTCTATTTTTTCACTTAAGTAATTGTTTTTTACAAGTCTGTTTTTGTTTTTGCAATAAAAGTTATTTTATTTTTTAATTTTTAGTTGAACTATCCTATACACACATTTACTATGCATTTAAAATACAACCAAGAAACCTAATCCTTAACCTTTAAGATTTCGTTATTATTGATTTCAAACCCGACTACGACTGTCTTTTTAATAAAAATCAAATTATCTACTTACTAGACGATTTTTCTTGTTTTCTACTTTTAAGACCGCGGTTTTATTCAATTAGTTTGCGTTTTTATTCGTATTCGGGTTTTAGTTTTTAAATTTATTTAAATTTTATTTTTGTGTGTTAATCAATAAATACGTAGGTATTAATATGTTCCTTTTATAATGTAATAATCTACTTAATGTTGGTTATTTACATAAAAATAATAATATAATACGAGCTAATACGAGTAAATAACACAGACTAAACACTAGGAAGTGTCGAAGGGGGGCGTTTTGGGGGACTGTCTATTGTAAATAAGTAAAGTAATAGTTATTTGTTATACAAGAGTGCAAAGTTGATTTTTAACCGCGTGCTCAATTTTGATGACCGCTCGGTCATCAAAATGAAGCGAACGCGATGGATTCTAAAATTGAATCATGAGCGTAGCGAGTGATTCAAAAATTAGAATCCTGAGCGTTAGCGAGGGAATCAAAAGAGCACGAGGTGAAAAATCTTTGCACTCGAGTGCAACACGTAACTTTTCATCCCACCTCAGCGAGGAAATGACTAAATGCAAAAAAAAAAAACATTTACAATCACAAGATACTTTTATTTCAGTTTAGGTATTAACTACCATATTATGATAGATGCTGTGAAAACCTTCGACTTTTTTGGTTGATGACCAGGTGACGCTCTTTTTATAACTGCCACTAATTGAGGATAGGTGTCGATATGTTTGTCTTTTTTCATCTTTATTGTTGCTTTTAGCATTGAATATGTACTCCACAGAGTGATTGATTTCTTCGTCTCGTAATTCAATAAAATATGCCAGCAAAACGGTTTCTGATAAAGTTTTGGCTCCTTTATCTAGTCGCCACGGTGGTGTTGAACATATCGTACTGTTTCAAATACTTCTCGCGTGATTATTGGGGGAGAAAGCTCATTTGTCTATTTTTAACAGTTTCAGTCAATTCTGTTGGCGTCAAATAAACTTCCTCGTCGCCCGATTCACTCATTTTAGATTTTTCACTTGTTTACAAGATACTTGTTTTTATTTTTAACCTAAGGTTTTAACAATATGTCGTGAAATAGTAGATTGTATGACAAGGGAGCAAAATAATATTTTTACGGCGAGGGCGCTATTTTGAATCCAGAGCGAAGCGAAGGATTCTAGAATAGAATCCTGAGTATAGCGAGGGATTCTAAAATAGAATCCTGAACGTAGCGAGGGATTCAAAGTACATCGCCTGAGGGAAAAATATTTTTGCTCTCGATTCATATACTCTACTTTTCATCCCCTTCTATGAGAAAATAAATAAGAGACACTTTTAAGTAAATAATGAATACGTTTAATTAAAAAAAATACATGAATGTAAATGGTCAATTAATCATTCAAGAAAGTTTCAACATTTTGTCCGGAAAATAGGTACCTACTTTCGATTTCTTTGGTATGTGTTCTTCAGACAGTCTCTTCAGATAAGCTACTTATTTTGAGTAGCTGTCAATTTTAATATCTTTATTGATATTTACTGTAGATTTAAGCATAGAGTATACACTCCAAAGAGTAGAAGGCTGTTTTGTTTTGGATAATTCTTGAAAATAGGCCAAAAATATACTTTCCGAAAATGTCTTCGCTCCTTATCTATTTTTCCATAGTATAAAATTGTCATTGGCCTTTACATATTTCTTCCGGGATTTCGTAGGTATTAAGTTTTGTATGACTTTGTTGGCTTCTATTTTTATTGTTTCAGGCGTTAATGCACTATCACTTTCAGAATTAGACGTAGAACTCATTTTTTTTGTAAAATACAATAAAGTCCGTACCGATTACAAGACAAGAACAGGGCAGTAATTCGCGCGCTCTTTTTTTTAGTTACCGCGCCACCTCGCACCGTACACCCAACACTTACAGCCAGAAATCTAAACAATTTGCGTTCGATGTCAATGAACGATTCATGTTCCAAATTTAAATCTCATTACTGCCCGCTAAAAAGTCTTGAAGAGAAAAGAGCTACTTTGCTCCCTCTTAAAGAGGAACAAAACGACACTTTTCGAATAGAAGGGATGAAAAGTAAATTGCGCGCGCAAAGCAAATTAAAAAAAAAGTACACTAAGATTGTTCCAAGTCTGATTTTTTAACAAATTAAAAAAAAGTTGTATGATAAATTCGGCACCATGGAGGTAAAAGTAAATAGGTTTAATGATGTTTTGAATTCACAAACTTAGTGCACACGATGTTCTAAATTCAATTTACTTTATCCTATAGAGGATAAAAGCAGCTTTTGCACTCAGATATCGAAGAGCAAAAATACTCTTTCCGAGATGGGGGGATGAAAAGTAAATTTTGACGTTCGAAAAGTGCTGATTATCAGCCTAGTTTGAATAAATGAGTTTTGATTTTGATTTTAGACTAGACCGCGAGAATTGTTTGACCGCAATCTCAACGTATATGTTGATTTGAACTATAATAATATACTGTAGGAGATGAACTGTATTACTCAGTATATCAAGCCTATAAAAGCGCGCGCCACCAGGAACGCGCCCCTTCTCGTTCATCAACCATCACAGCGCGCGAACCTACTTGACGTGAGGTGTCATCTGTATCGTGAGAATACTTTTCTAAGTTACTGATTGTTTATTTGTTGCCATTATTTACATTGTTGTGTATCAGCGTGTAAGTTTTGATTCTGTTTCTTAATTTGTAAATATTTGTTAAAATAAATCTGAAGTCCTATAAAGTTTAGGTTATTTATTTATTTATTAAAACTTTATGCACAAGTAATAAAACCGTACAAAGGCGGACTTAATGCCTTGGGCATTTTCTACCAGTCTACCAGTTATGTGTTGTAATATTTTTTTTTAATTGAAATTCCACGTCCGATCTTATATCAGAAGTGGGATCTCAATCCTAAGCCCACAGGCCGCTTAGATTATTACGAGTGTTTTCTAAATTTGACGAAAAAAAAAAAATCTCAGGAACAGAATCAAAACTACCCTCTTTTGTGTTTTTAAATTTTGTTCTGAATTTACCGTTCTTTGAATCAACTATGCCGAGAACACATAGCTCGCGAAGTAGATCACGTAGCAGGTCACACCGACGTCATCGTAAACGTCACGAGTCTCGAGAATCGTCTCGAAACAAATCTCGTGAACGCTGCCGATCGCGATCTTGGCTCCGATCTCATTCGCGACCTCGGTACCAATCCTTGCCGCGATCCCGGTCTCAATCCCGGTCTCGAACACCGCCCGTAGTGCCGTAGTATCACGCAAACGACCGGAATCAAAGGATCCTAAATCACGTAAAACCGTCAATAAAACGTTAGACACTATCCTAACGCGATTAGAAGCAATAGAGAATAATTTCACATTTACCCCCATACCACGTTCCGAAATTTCAACTCCTTCCGCCGCTCAGACAATTGTTGACGCGATTCAAGCTATAAATCCAATACGATCGAAGTTGGAGATGTAATAGTTACGCATAACTATTACATCTCCAACTTCGATCCATCGATACACGACATCGATGCGTGGTGCGAGGAGGTCGACCGCGCTCTGTTAACAAACCGTTGGAACGACAAGGAATGCGTGTCTCGCGTGGCGGGTTGCCTGAGAGGTGACGCCAAAACCTGGCTGAATGAATGGGTAACTAGTGATAGGTCATGGACTAGTTTCAAACGTGAGTTTAAGCCACTCTGTCCAAGAACACAACAACAACAACATTTTATTCGAAACAATGAACCAAACGTCGGACAAATATAACTCGTACGCTGAATACGCCCGACGTAGTCTTTTACGTCTACGTATAGTCAAAGGACTTAGCGAGGAATTAATGACTTTAATTGTCATTCGAGGTATTACTAACGCACAAGTCAGGGCGGCAGCCGCTAACGCTGAACTCACATCCGAGAATCTAGTTTCGTTCTTGTCCATTTATACCCCGTTACCGCATCACTCTAAGAGCAAACCCAGTACAAAACCAAGGCCACATTCAAATAAATGCTTTGTTTGCAATCAAAGTGGACATAAAAGCTACACGTGTCCAAAAAGTACTAAAACGCTCGAATCTGGCACAACTACCTGCACATTCTGTAAAAAGACGGGCCATACGGAAGATAAATGTTTTGCCAAGGAAAGATCGGCACAACGAAACAAACGTAACGTAAACCTATGCAGTGACCATTCGGGAAATGGGCGCGATAACGACATCGTGACCGCGGTAGTACAGAGTGTTCCCGTTGATGTACTCATCGATAGCGGAGCGCTTAATATTTCTTTAGTATCCTCCGACGTGCTTAAATATCTGTCGTGCATTACCAAACCTATAAATTGTACCCTTAAAGGTATCGGTAACAACAAAATAGTGGCCGAATCGTGCGTAACACTCACCGTCGAATTTAGTGACGTTACCTTCGAAGCTGATTTCGTCATTGTCCCTGCGGAAACTATGGTCACACCGTTAATCATAGGTACGGACATCCTAAACCGCGACGGGATTACATACGTGAGAACAAAAGATAAACAATACCTCACGCGCACAGAAGAAAAGTCACTTAAGGTAGCCTTTGCTCGTGTGGTAGATAGCACTGACATAATATCACCCCTTCAGGGCCTAGAGCGAGACACTTTGATGAACGTGATTAAAGATTTCACTGACTTTTTCATAACCGGTACCGCCACCACAACGGTAAATACGGGTGAGATGCACATTAACGTCACCACAAATGCACCGGTCGCTTACCGGCCGTACAAACTCTCTCGCTGAAAAGTTAAAAGTCCGCGAGATAGTTAACGAACTTCTGAGTAAAGGCATTATTCGAGAGTCAGAGTCCGAGTACGCGAGTCCGATCATTCTCGTAAAGAAAAAGGACGGCTCTGACCGCATGTGCGTCGACTATCGGGCCCTCAATAGAATTACAGTCAAGGAACGATATCCGCTTCCACTTATTGACGACCATATAGACCGGCTGGGTGATAAGAGTATTACTTGCTACTCATCTCTCGATATGGCTACAGGTTTTCATCAATTATGATAAGCCCATCATCAGTTCATCGTACCGCCTTCATCACTCCTGAAGGGCATTATGAATGCTTGAAAATGCCTTATGGTCTCACCAACTCACCGATCGTATACCAACGCATTATAAATAAGACACTACGTAAATTCATTGACGCGGGTAAGGTGCTCGTTT
The DNA here is from genome assembly GCA_932274075.1 of Diarsia rubi. Lineage (NCBI taxonomy): Eukaryota > Metazoa > Arthropoda > Insecta > Lepidoptera > Noctuidae > Diarsia > Diarsia rubi. The sequence continues at coordinate 290,391 of OW026420.1, read as the reverse complement.
ACATTGATGACGTATTATTGATGAGCACCACGGTTGAGGAAGGTATTAACTTATTACGCGAAGTACTCACCGTCCTAACTCAGGCTGGCTTTTCGATAAATTTACGTAAATGTGTCTTTCTGACTACTGAAATTGAGTACTTGGGCAGGATAGTCAAACAAGGTCAGGTTAGGCCGAGTCCTCATAAAATAAAAGCATTGTTGAACGCACCTCCTCCGTCAAACGTCAAACAGGTTCGGCAATTCTTAGGATTGCCGGATACTTTCGGAAGTACATAGAGGGGTATGCGACAAAAACGTTTTGCGTTTCTCAACTCACCAAGAAAGGCGCTTTGTTTAAATGGGGACCTGAACAAGAAAAAGTCCGCCAACAAATCATTTCACGGTTGACTAGTGAACCGATATTAGCTATCTTCAACCCTAAACTACCGACCGAAGTCCATACCGACGCTAGTAGTATCGGCTACGGAGCCGTCTTGTTACAAACCTACGACGAAAACAACAAGAAGATAGTGGCGTATTTCAGTAAGGTCACACAGGGTGCGGAGAGTAGGTACCATTCGTATGAATTGGAAACTCTGGCTGTTGTGAAAGCGCTGCAAAACTTTAGATACTACTTGATCGGTATCCACTTCAAAGTAGTGACCGACTGCAACGCTTTCAAATCAACAGAAAGAAAGAAGGACCTGCTCCCGAGGGTAGCGCGCTGGTGGACCTAGCTTCAGGATTTTACCTTCGACATTGAGTATCGAAAAGGAGCCATGATGCCTCACGCCGACTACTTGAGCAGGAACCCTCCCTTACATGTTCTTAACATCACGAGACCGCCTAACTGGGCTCAGATAGCGCAGGCAGCGGACGAAGAAACCCAGATTCTTCTCCAGCGGTTACGTGGTGGTGACCTAGACTCCGGCCGTTATGTCCAACGAAACGACCTTTTATATTACAAGTATACACCGATAGGAGAGGAACCCAAGTTCCTCTGTTTTATACCCAAAGGCCATCGACTCAGTCTCCTTCGCGTCTTTCATGACGAACACAATCATACAGGCTTCGATAAAACCTTAGATCTCGTATTAAAACACTTTTGGTTTCCCGGCCTCACACAATTCATAAAGAAATGCATTGACCACTGCGTGACATGTATTTCAAAGAAACGTGTACCTAGAGCCCCTCAACAGAATATCACTTCATGGACGAAACCTGAGGTCCCGTTTTCAGTAATACACATTGATGCACTAGGCCCCTTACCCGATTCTAACGGTTACAAATTTGTACTCATAGTAGTAGATGCTTTTACAAAATATACACTTTTGTATTCCATCTAAAGACAAGACGTGACAGAATTATACGAACCATAACTAATGCGGTGTCTCTTTTCGGAGTCCCGAGCCGTAAAGTGACGGATAAAGGTAGCATGTTCGAATCTTCAAGGTTTGTGGAGTTCGTTAAGGAGATGGGATCAGACATGCACTACATAACACCGGAAATGCACCACGCAAATGAACAGGTAGAACGATACGCTCGCACCGTACTCAACATGGTCCGCTTAGTAGCCAGTCATCAAGAAGGTCGCTGGTCCGAAACACTGTGGAGGCTGCAACTAACCATGGCGACATGGAGACAGCGACTGTCGCAACCCCGTGCAGGGCACGCCACGATAGTAGCGGTAAGTCCCCTCTTTGAGGAGTGGCTTGAGAGGCGCCACGGCGCCCTCACCTTCCGTCTGACGCAGGTCCTCACCGGACACGGTTGTTTCGGGAGGTACCTGCACCGAATCAGGCGGGAGGAAACGCCCGGATGCCACCATTGTGAGGATCGGCCGGAGGACACGGTGGAGCACACAGTGGAGGTGTGCCCCGCTTGGGCGGAGCCCCGCCGTGTTCTCGTAGCGGCGATCGGCGGCGGCGACCTCTCGCTCCCGGCCCTGGTGCAAGCCATGGTCCGGGGCGAGGAGGAATGGGACGCCGTCGCCTCCTTCTGCGAAGCAGTGATGCTAGCGAAGGAGGTGGCGGAACGCGAGAGGGAGAGAACCTCTCGTCCCAGCCACCGCGGGAGGCGCTCCGGGCGTCGGGGGTCCCGCGATGACCTCCGGCCACCGTAGACGCGGGCCTGTGGACGGTGAGTGATGGGCTAACTCGCCGTCCGTCCGTCTCACGACGAAAACAGGCCGTGTCGACGGCGCGTTCGTGTTCCACGCGCGCCTCAAAGAGATGTCAGCAACATGGGAGGGGCCCGAAATGGCCGACGCCTGTCGGGGCCGCGGGTAGTCCAACGGTTATCGCGGCCTCGACATAGAGGGCGAAGAAGGAACATGGGTGGTTTTTAGTCAGTAGAAGTCTGACACTCCCTTTCGCTCTGCCCAAGAGCGGGAGGGGTTATTCGATGATTTTACACCCACCAAAAAAAAAAAAAAAAAAGGCTGCAACTAACCCTCAACATTACGAAGCAAAAGACGACTCAGACTTCGCCTTTGAACCTCATGATTGGAACTGATGCCACTACTCCAGTGATTTGGTCACTTGTTCGAGATGTGGCACTAGAAGGATCCCAACCGAACCGTGAAGCACGAAGAGACTACGCAGGAACCGTGCTATCGAGTTACTTCGAGATGAGTATGTGAATCGGAACAGACACCCACCTCGGTTGTTCAATATTAATGACCTGGTCTTTGTTATTAAGTTTTCACAGTCTACATTATTTGTTGCCATTATTTACATTGTTGTGTATTAGCGTGTAAGTTTTGATTCTGTTTCTTAATTTGTAAATATTTGTTAAAATAAATCTGAAGTCCTATAAAGTTTAGGTTATGTGTTGTAAATTTTTTTTTAATTGAAATTCCACGTCCGATCTTATAATACATATTTGTGATGTACTCGCCAAGACCTTTCATTTGATACCAAACATGTTATGAATATTTCAATTTTTTTTTTTTTCGAGCTTAGAATTTGACATTTAAATTCCGTGATAGAAAGAATAATTGTTTTTTTTTTCATTTGTGTACCCATATTTCATGCAATAAATGATTTGATATGATTTGATTAAAATATATAATATATAGCCTATGTCACCCGGGCTATTCTTACAAATCTATTGATATTACCTCATCTAATATATTAAAATCCGTTCCGTAGTTTAGGCGCTACGGTGGACCATAGAATAGAATAGAATAGCATTTATTTGCAAATATGGGTTATACATAAGTAGGTAGTAGTAGGTTTTCATCAGAGTTCTGCCATATTTCACCATTCGGCATGCAAACATTTTCATTATAAAATATTGATGAAATTAAAATTCTTATTGGAACATTAAATTAGTTATGTCATTCTCATTAGGGCGCCATAAATAAAAATCCATGGAGGTCAGATCGGGACTACGGGCCGGTCACGGTATGGGTCCACCTCTTCCAATCCATTTGTTGGGGTAATTAGTGTCTAGCCACTCTCTGACACTTCTTCGGTAGTGTGCAGGGCAACCGTCATGTAGATACCACATATCTCGAATTAAATTGAGGGGTAAATCTTCCAGTAATTCAGGTAAATCGTTTCTTAAAAAGTTTTCATAATGTTCCCCATTTAAATTGTCGGGCAGAAAATATGGCCCAATCAAATGGTTTGAGATTATTCCCATCCAGACATTCAAACTGAACCGTCTTTGTGATCCCTTTGGTCGCTTCTTATTGGGATTTCTGTCTTCTTTCGGAGCCCAGTAATAAGCGTTGTGGTAATTAGTGATGCCGTCTTTATCAAATTTTGACTCAATCTGTCCAAGATGTGTCTTAGGAGTGCTGGGTTTTCTAAATCTGCGTTGAGCATGAATCTGCAGAAATCTAACCTCCTCACAGGATCTCCTTCTTCGATAACATGTACGCCGGTGTAATGGTAGGGATGCCTGCAGTATTCACTGTAAACCACACTTTGCACTGCGATATTCCAAGTTCTCGAGCAACAATATTAGTCGAAGTACTTGGATCCGATCTCAACCGTTGCACTATTTCATTGTCTTGCTCTTTATCGTCATCATTCGTCGCCTCAAAGCAGAGCCAGTCTCTCTTTAGTCGCCGGTAAACTGCGCCAAAAACACTGACATCCGGTACTCGTCGCCCGGGATAACGTGCAATGTATTCATTCCGAGCTCGCGCGGATACACAGTTGCAGTGCCCGTAACAAATTAAAATATCCGCATATTCCTCATTCGTGAAGGTCGTCATCGTCAACAGTTCCAAATCAGAAGCACGCATCAAAGTCCAGTTAACAAGCACAGTCACAAATCGAAGGGAAAACAGTCCAGAAACACAAGCCATGTCGAGTAAGAATCCAAGAGCACTAAGTATCACATCTACTACGGACGAATCGCGTAAGCAGACTAAAACCAAACAGAATAACAACAAAATGGCCGAAAATAATGTATCTCGATCACACCTACATAAATCGTCCCGCTTGCACGCACCACAGCTTCATCGAAGAACAATAGTACCGTATTTTTTGCTACTACCTGGGAACCCTTTATTATGAAAGTTTTTTCTAAGAATTGTGATAATATCCTAGCTTGTTATACCTTGTTGGATAGCTAAAGAAACCTTGATGTTATTTAGCATATTGCAGCATAACTGTCTTAGACTTTTTTGAAATATTCTTAAAAGAAAAAAAAATGTTTATACAAATTTGTTAATTTTCTAAACTTTCAATTGTCGACTACTACCCAGTTGGTTCAGTTACCTGCTTTTTTATTGAGAGTAATAAACACACTAATCTTCTACACAAAAATAGCAAAAACATTATAAATTCGAGGCACAAAAACCGAAAAAAAGGACAATTGTAAAAAAAAAAATATTTAAAAGCTGACCCACGCAACTTCGTCTGCGTCACAATAAATATAACTTACAACCTTCCTCGATAGATCGACTATCCAACATAGTAATATTTTTTCAATTAGCTTTGTAACGTTTATAGAATATTTAAAGTCCTCTGAGTAATTTTTGAGTTAAATCGTAACAAACAAAAAAAAAATCTATATTAGATAGAACCTTAGATTACATTATCAAAGTGACAATAAATAAGTAGGTACCTACCTATCTCTTACTGTTAAATACACAATCATCATCATCATCATCATCATCAGCCTATATTGTTCCCACTGCAGGGACTCGGGCCTCCTCTCTAGGAGTGGTATGAAATAAATTACATAAAGTAATGCGCCTGCCTGGGTTCGAACCCACAACCAACTGTTCGTAAGTCGGGGCCGCCACCACTGGGCCAACACTGCTGCCAAAACAATGTACAATAACACCTTGTAAATATTATGGAGCAATAAATATTTTGAATTTAAATTTGAATTGAATGGAGAATGGAGCCCTAACACAGCTAGACGGGGTCGCGGTAGACCGAGGAGAAGATGGCGGAACGCCTTGGATGGCTTTCTCACCAACTGGCAAGATGAAGCACACCATCGTAAGAAGTGGAAGGAATGGAGTGGCCAGAATCTCCACGTCATCGGGACGCGATTGCCGGCGGACCGCGTAATTATTTTGTCGCGCGGACATTATTACATTGCAATATCTTCTAAGATATTTGTTTAAACTATATAGAAAAAAAAGGAACAAATATTGTATATTAGATTTTCGTTCTAACAAACACATTTATTTAGTCTTAGGGGTTAAATAAGCTTCGCAAAAAATAATTCTATTTAAACTAATATTTCAATAGTAAAAAATGGTTACAGTGAGTCAATCTTAATAGATAGATATATATGCTGTCGCGGACTTTTTTGTAGAACTTTTAAAGGGACACATTTCTTTTGTACATAATATTTGCATAGCTTAAACCATCTTCGCAGCACACGCAACGGACGCTCTCAAAAAGGATTATCGTTTCCCGTTTTTGCAACATTTTTCATTTGTGCTCCACTCCTATTGATTGTAGCGTGTTATATAGCCTAAAGCCTTCCTCGATAAATGGACTATCCAACACAAAAAGTATTTTTCAATTCCAACCAGTAGATCTTGAGATCTTAGCGTTCAAACAAACAAACAAACAAACTCTTCAGCTTTATAATATTAGTATAGATTATAATATAGATGAATCAACATCCATTAACTCAATATGGGTTAGGTTTGGGGTGGGGTGTTTCATAGTCAAATCGTAGGGCTAGCCAAGTTACAATCGCTCCGTATCTATTCTCTTTCTATAATTGAAAACGCTTCGGCGTAAGCGATTGTAGAAAGCGCTAAGTTGGTAGCCAACTTCACACAACTGAGTCGATCGCTCATTCTCTAATAAATGTAGAAAAAGCCTACACTTTAGTCTATGGTGAGCGTTTCTACTAACGTCAAACTAATGTCAAAATCACAGTTGTTTACTTTATGCGCGGGTTGAAGTTTGGTTTTGAATTGTTAAGAAGGGAATAAATTGTTTTAAGTGTTAAAAAAGTAAGCGAAATAAGGTAAAGTTCTTCGTACAATTGGTTTATTATAATATCACATTGCGTAATGTAATTTTAGACGTTACTGTAACTCGAAATAATAATATAATAGCATTATCATCCTGCATTTGAATGAAAGTGGCCTAAATGAAGTGATAACTTTTATAGGATGGAATCTAGACCACGAGCAAGCCCAGAACAGTTCGCAGTTTTATTAGAATTTATGGAAAGGTTCGTAAATTATTAGTTATATAGTATTCTTCCTACGTTAAATTATATCATTCTTGGGCTCTTGAAAGTTTGAAACATAAACAATGACGTGATACGCGATAAGAACTAATACCACTACTTACGAAACAAACAAACCAAACTGTATTTGACTCTGTACTTAATCAATAAACCCTTTTGTTTTTCTGAACTAGTTTTAACTTATTTTCTAGTTGTGGCGATATAACTAGCCGAAAGTGCTACACAAATAAAGTTTCCGGCATTTCGCTTATTGTTTCTATGCACTGACGATGTATGTCTCTATTTCGGCGCCTAAGCCACACTTATTCATTATGAGTGCACCACAACATATTTTAGGTATGCATTTTAAATGTTAAATGATACAAATAGTCCAAGATTGTAAAAACCAAACTTAACACTTCTCGGTCTCAAAACAGCTGGATGATAGAGACGCCATTTTTGAGCGCTTTCTACTGCCTCTCGGCGATCGCTCAGTCAACGATCAAAATAATCGACTTCGTTTCGTTATCGCTTGTCAAAAGTGTCACTTGGCTAGCATTAGTATGGGATGTAGCGATCGACGTTATAGAAAGGATCACAATTTATTCTATCATTTTGAACGACTCGATAAGTAGTCAACATGGCTACGAATTTTCTATTCGTTTGTTCTGACCACGTGACTTAGCGTTGCGATGACGTCATCCCCATATTATACATTGGAGTCGTTTTCTATAACGATAACGATTGTAGATTGCCAACTTGTCTAAGCCTACAGACGTCATTTCGAAACTTTAAATTATGAAACCTAAAACCTCTTAAAGGATCTAGGTCGACTTAACCTGTAGCCCTGTATATCCTTTTTGACCAATTTCTGTACATGCTTTATGCTAAAAATCTTATTTACATATCGGCAGGGTGCACCTAACTAACTTAACTAACCAATAAGAAAATAGTATTAAATAAAATAGCTAATAGCTATCTAGATTAGTACATCAACAATCCGTAAGTGTCGCGTCGGCTCAGCCGCGCGCGTTGTACACACATATCTGGGGGCACGGCAGTGCCCCCGCCAAGTCGAGCAATACAGCGGCACGGCCGTACCATCCTTTTCTCGAACCAGTTCAGGCCATTTTCGACCTGTTCTTCGTTGTGGATAAAACTATTATATTCATTCTTCATGAATTTTTAGTAACCAATTAGGCATATTGTATAAACACGGTATATTTGAAATTTCATTCAATTGGAACCAGTCGTTTAAGAATTATAACTAATCAAAGTTCCTTAGTTTTGTCACTCACTGACTGACTGACTGACTGATTGACCGATCATCTAAAGTCTAAGGCTTTTCTAGCAGACATAGAAGCTTCAAATTTAAAATACAATGAGTGTTTAGTGTATAAATCATGGAGTAACTAAAAAAGTATACAATTTCAGTCTAGTTTTCTAGATACCCTAACTGCATAAATAACTTTGTAATCTTATATAATTGTATAGGATTACAAAGTTAAAGTTACACTTTCAGTGAATGAATTTTACGAGTTATTAAATTAAACATACTTCCTAGTTTCTGATTGATCTGAAATTTTGCACGTGTATGTATATCGCCTATCAATGCAATATTATGATAATATGGAACTGATCTGATTATGAAGCTGGAAGTTGGCCATAGGAACTCCATTTTAGAATATCATAACCCCATCGAGTTTGGACTCGTTTGATTTGTCTTGTCGAGTAGTTTGTCTTAAGATAGTGTCCAGGGTCTGTTGATGGAGCTTTATATGGACATGTCAAAAGCTTTTGATCGCGTGGATCATGGATTACTGATAAATAAACTTAACGCTTACGGAATAAGAGGAAATAAATCAAGTTTAATAGCTTCTTATCTTTGTGATAGACAACAAATAACGGTAATCAGCAGAATTTCTAAAAAAAACGAATTAACATATAAATCCAGTCTGAGAATGGTAAATTATGGAGTACCACAGGGTAGTGTACTCGGACCGCCCTTATTTATCATTTATATTAACGACTTTCCGACCGCATCACCATATCCTATGACAATGTTTGCAGATGACAGCACTTTACTTTTTAATAGTGACGAGGTAAGTACATTGGAGGCTGAGATTAATTCTACCTTGCTATCAGTTGTGAATTGGCTGCAGAATAATAATTTGATTATAAATCTTGACAAAACAGTATTAATGAAATTTCAACAAAGAATAAATTACAATCCGGACTTAAATATTAAATATAAGGACAAAATTATTTAACAAGAAAAAGTGACTAAATTCCTTGGATTAAGCATACAAAACAATTTAAAATGGAATTCAGAGATTGACAAAGTATGTAGTATACTAAACCAACTTTCCTATGCTTTGCACATGTTAAGTAAAACAGCCAATCGAGCAACAGTCTTAACGGCATATCATGGCCTAGTAGCTCCAACATTGAGATATGGAATCATATTTTGGGGCAACGCCACGGGTAAGGATATGGTATTCAAGTCCCAAAAAAGGTGCATAAGAGCTATACATAATTTGCAAACAACAGAAAGCTGCAAACCATTTTTTAAAGATACGAAAATTTTAACAATGCCTTCAATGTATATCTATGAAACGTCTATGTTCGTCAAAAATAATTTACATAAATTGGCTCAAGTAACTAGTCGGCGCCGTTGTGATCGGTTACGGACAGTTGGGTCTGGTACTGCACTATAAGGAAACAGTATTTTTGTAATGGCTCCAAAGGTCTATAATAAATTACCAAAATGTATAAGAAATGAAGACAATGTCCGCAAATTCAAAAGTAAATTGCACTCATTTCTAATAGATAAGACGTATTACTCTATCGAAGAATTTTTAAATGATAAAATGTGACATTTCAATCTTTATTATAATTTATTTTTCTAATTTATTTGTTTGGTACAACCATTTATTTGACATTTCTTTTTTTTTACAATCTAACCAAATTTGACATTTCTATCCTTTTATATTTAATTTACAGCTGACATGCATGAAAAATAAATTATAATTGATTCAATAATGATTTATAATACCTAATAATAATACATTGAATTCTAATTCAATCCATTTAAAAAACGAATATTTGTACACCAAATTCATTGGTAGGACATGGAGTTCAATTAAAATGTATGCTAAGACCTTTATACCTGTGTTCACAAATAAAGATGATTTGATTTGATTTGATTTGAAGGTGGCCATAGGAATTCCGTTATAAAACGACATAACCCTATTGATTTTGGACTCGTTTGATTTGTCTTGTCGAGTAGTTTGTCTTTAGATGATGTTCAGGGTTCTGAATAGTTCTGATGATGGAACTGGAAGGTGGCCATAGGAATTCCGTTATAAAACCACATAACCCCATCGAGTTTGAACTCATTTGATTTGTCTTGACGAGTACTTTGTCTTTGGATGGTCTCCAAGATCTGTTGATGGAGCTTGAAGGTGGCCATAGGAATTCCGTTATAAAACGACTTGACCTTGTCGAGTTTTTACTCGTTTGATTCAGCTTGTCGAGTAGATACTTTAGCATTACTTCAAATCGATGAATAAGACTGCTTCAAATTCGAATAAACCTATGTATTGTTGATTCATTAAACGTAATAGATATAATGAGAGACGCTACAAAAAGAAATGAGATCCCACCAAAAAAAAACTTGTAAAAAAAGCCAAGCCGCGCAACTCACTTTTACCGTAAAAGTAGTGAGATCCATGTAATACCAAGTCAATTAAAATATTTATTACTTAAAAACTTTTGATGTTTTAAAATTTAAAACATCAAAAGTTTTTTTTTAATGTGATGCAGTGGCCAATGCGATGGCGATTAGCTATTACAATGGCCTGTTTAACATTGGCGAATGCGATGCGATGGCCAAGTCAATCTTTACTACTTTTTACGGTAAAAGTGAGTTGCGCGGCTTGGCTTTTTTTACAAGTTTTGTTTTTGGTGGGATAAATATTATAGTTCACAGCGCCACCGATTCGCCAGCTTCTTTGATACTGCAGTCAAGCATAGAAATCCTCTGGACGCATCGGCCGCCCGATACGAACCATCGCGTATAAGCATGATCCGCCGTCTGTGGCATACCTACTCTTGTCACTCCTGATTAATCTATTACTATCCTTCAGGAAAGCAGTAAGGAAACCAGTACTCTTAGGAAGAACAGACATAAATATCAGTCATTCCGACCGCGCCGCCGCGGTCCGTCGTCGCGGAATCCCGTTTCAAGCCCCCCCCCCCCCACCCCCTGACTCTTGCCATAGCCAGCCCGCGATGCCGAGCCAGTAGTTTTAAACCAACCCCTAAATAATATCACTCAGATCCAGCCTGTCCCCTTGCTGCCCTCCCCCAGTGACGTCCTAAGGCGAGGTCCGCACCCCAAGGGGGTGCCCTTAGCGATTTCTCACTTAGTTTGTAAGTTATTTGCCCTGGCTGGAGGCCGTAAACTCAATGCATCCACAGGGATTTGCCCGGTTAAGCAGAAGACAGTCTCCTAGCCTGAAGTGCGAGACGCCATTGCGAAAAAAAAAAACGGATGAACGGGGAAAAACGGACCAGTGAAGCTCCCGCTGCGCCAGCGGACGGATGTGTGTTGATGTTTGCAGTTACCAGTTACAAGTTATAACTATGTATAATGTTAGGTGTCTATGAGAGTAGGTATACAGGGCGTCCCACAGCTATGCCACATGGAGGGAAAGTACCATAAATATTGTAGATAGAACATTTTACTGAAAGAATACATTATTTGAATTTTAAAAACAATTTAAACTGCATTCATAGATATTTAAATAATTACATGGTTGAACTGGGAATCGAACCCGTTACACGAGAAAAATAATTACCCTGAAGCTTTATGATACCGATCGAAAGTCTTCATCATAAGGATTATTTTTTGCTAACAGAACATAGTGTCATAAATAAAAGGAGGACCATGAATTTTAACATTTTTAATAAAAAAATAATCAATTTATCAAATGCTCAGAATGAGTCCCTTCCTGTTGAATACAAAGTCGCACTCTTTTGATTATTTCGCTCCCTGTCGATTTTTTGATCTTGTTATGGTGAATATTTAGAGTAATACGTCTAAGTTCTGTTTGTTTTTTACATCACCCCATAAAAAAATCTAACGGGGTTAGATCTACGGATATTAAAATGAAAAAAAAAAAAAAGTTAAATTTCATCGTCTTCCTTTTATTTATAATACTATGTTCTGTTAGCAAAAAAATCCTTATGATGAAGACTTTCGATCGGTATTATAAAGCTACAGGGTAATTATTTTTCTCGTGTAACGGGTTCGATTCCCAGTTTAACCATGTAATTATTTAAATATGTAAGAATGCAGTTTAAATTGTTTTTAAAATTCAAATAATGTATTCTTTCAGTACAATGTTCTATCTACAATATTTAAGGTACTTTCCGTCCATGTGGCATAGCTGTGGGACGCCCTGTATAAACTCTTTTGCAAAAAAAAAACGGGCACTTTAGATTTTTTTCTCTACTTCAATGAAGAAGAATAAGAAATAGGTTTTATTAATTTGACGATGTATTGGCATGTTATTTGAAGCATCCTGGCATGATTCTTTACGTTCCAAATTTAAAATTTGAAATTAATAAAAGATAAATAATGATTATTGTGGATTATTCTAAAATTGCTTTAATATTGGCGCGAATTGCTGAAACGATTTTTAACTGATTACGATATTTTAAAACTTTTTGGATATTTTCTGCCAATTTAACAATTTAATCTTTCTTTTTATACACTTCTCATCAAAAAAATCGAAACACTTTCGTTTTTATTGTTTTTGTCCTAATTTTTTACAAAAGAGAATTAATTCCATGAAAAAAAAACATTATTGTGTAGCTGGCAGTTTGGTCATTACAGTAAGAAGAAAAAAATCAAAATTCGAAATTAGAATTTCATTTGTTTATCCTATAAATGAAATTAATCACTGTTTTGAGACAAATGTGTATTTAGGGTTGGAGTACGTTTCTCGTTTAAAAACTAAAAATTAGCGCTTGTGTTTAAACTTTTTGTTTCTTATTTCATTTACTGTGACTTTGGGACGTCTGAAAAAACTTTTTTTTCTAAAACATATGGATACTTCGCCCGCAGAAGCCGCCCAAGTGGTGGCATTGCTGGATTCTGGACTTAGTCAGCGTGTTGTGGCTGCAAGATTGCATCTAAGCTTATCATCTGTTCATAGAGTCTACAAACGCTATCGGGAGACTGGTTCGTTCACGCGCCGTTCAGGATCTGGCAGGAATCGGGTCACTTCTGAGCGAGATGATCGATTTATTGTAACAACTTCTTTACGAAATCGACGCCTTAACGCTTTTCAACTGCAGCAGCAGCTTCGCGTTGTACGAAGAGTAGCTGTAAGTGACTCTACAATAAGAAGAAGGTTGAAGGAACGCGGATTGGCACCGCATAAGCCAGCGAATGGGCCGAAATTAACTACAGACCATCGAAGAGCGCGCCTTAACTTTGCACGCGAGCACCTAACTTGGTCATACCTTCAGTGGAGCAAAGTACTGTTTTCTGATGAGTGTAAAATTATGCTGTATGGTAACGACGGAAGGAACAAGGTCTACAGAAGAGATGGAGAACGCTTTGCACAATGCTGCATTGAAGAAAAGGTCAGCTATGGTGGCGGTTCGTGGACGGTTTGGGGAGGAATCAGCGCCGACGGTAAGACAGAACTTGCCTTTGTGTCTGGGCCACGGCTGCCTGCACTAAACTCTCATCGGTACATCGAACAGTGTCTTGAACCTCATGTGATGCCCTATGCACATTTTATTGGCAACGACTTCATATTCATGCACGACAATGCTAGAGCTCACACCGCGGGCGTCGTACGAGATTATCTTACCGAAGTCGGTATCTCCATTATGGTATGGCCAGCAAGAAGCCCGGACATTAATCCCATTGAACATCTATGGGATGAATTAAAGAGACGAATTCGAGCAAGAGATCCAGCCCCAGAAACACTTAGCCAGCTGCAAAATGCAATCCAAGAGGAATGGGATAATATACCACAACATGTGATCGTGACTCTCATCCGATCGATGAAGAACCGTATGGAAGCAGTAATAAGAGCTCGCGGAGGGAATACAAGTTATTAAATAAACGTTTCTTACATTTTTTTTTCATTTACGCGTGTTGTTTTACCCATTTCCTTCATAATCCATATAGGGTTTGAATTACTCATTATACAAAATACGAAACCTATGAAGACTTCATTTGAATTTAGAACATTAACATTAGGATTTAAAAACCTCTTAATACTCACTATTAAATGACATTTTACATTTATTCCTAAATATACACATTTTTCTGATAATCCTTATCAAATCATAAACTGCGAGGTGTTAAGTGTATTAAATACCACTTTTTGATATGAGTGATAAAGCGATAAGGGCCGGTAAAATTGTAGCCCTACTTGAAGAAGGTTGTTCGCAAACTTACGTGTCTCAGCGGCTAAATGTGAGTCGTTCAACTGTCCAGAGGACTTGGCAACGGTATCAAGAAACCGGTTCGGTCTTGAAGAAGACCCGGTTCGGGAAGAAAACGATGCACAGAGCTAAGAGTTGACCGCTTTTTGATGAGTCAGGCGTTGCGGAATCTTATGGCGTCAAGTGTGGACCTGAAGGAGAGCCTTGAAGAAGTAAGAGGAGTAGAAGTTAGCTTGTGGACAGTCAGGAGGAGGCTTTTGGCTGCCAATATCAGGAGTTACCGCCCAACTCGGGGCCCTAAATTACTTCGTGAGCACCGTGTTGCTCGACTTCAGTTTGCTCGGAACTGTGCTTCATGGACTCTGGAGGACTGGAATAAAGTATTGTTTTCCGATGAAGCTATAGAATCTCTTTGTGTGGAGAGGACCGACGCCGGCGAGTGCTGCGAAGACCACAGGAACGCTATGCGGAAGTGTGTTTCGAAGAAAGCACTCCTTATGGCGGAGGCTCCGTTATGTTTTGGGCAGCAATTAATTCGACGGAGCGTACGGAGTTAGTTTTCATAGAAAATGGAACATTAAATGCACACCGGTACATAATGGAAGTCCTAATTCCATATGCACAACCCACATTGACTGCACTTGGGGAAGATTCCATTTTTAAGACGACAATGCTCGCCCGCACCGTTCTGGCGACGTGGAAGCGTACATGCAAGAAGTTGGGATCCGTCGTTTAGATTAGCCAGCTCGAAGTCCTGACCTCAATCCAATTGAGCATGTCTGGGATGTTCTAAAGAGACGGGTAAGATCAGTGCAACCTGCTCCACAAAACATCAGGGAGCTAAAAAGAGTAATTGCAGAAGAGTGGGAACGTATTTCTCAAAACGTTATTAAAAACATCGTGGAAAGCATGCCCAGAAGGATTCAAGCTGTGATTTTGGCAAGAGGAGGTCACACTTGTCATTAGGTTTTTACATTTGTAACTTTATTTAATTAAAAAAGTAAAAATAAACTTGTCTTTATTGCCGACCACTTCTTATTGTTTGGGCGTGTACATCGGTTTTAAAGAATCCATCGTTTTTTTTCTTTTAATTGCCCGAATTCACTTCACGCGCATTAATTTACACGATTATAAGTATACAGACTACGTCAAAGAAATCAAATCATTTAATTTACTCTAATCGACCTTAGAACGTAAATTTCCTTAGGGGCCCGTTTTTTTTGCAAAAGAGTTTATATTTTGACATAACTCCCTAGGTTGAAACGCGACGCGGCGGGCGACGTGATCGACCTGGGCGCGCCGGTTCTGCAGGAACAGGTCCCGCTCAAGTGCCAGCTACGCCGCAACTGGCGCCACCCGACCTCCTCCTACACTCCGAACCCACGGCTGTTAGTTATCAATTTTTGCTATTCTTTCCATAGTGTACCGTTTGTACGAAGGACTACAACTTTTAAACTAAGTACGCAACGGATTCACTATTAAAGAGGAAGGTTTAAATGTAGTACATTGCACCCAATGACGTATTATATATAGACACGTCACGTACTAACATCGCGGGGCTTAAGGTGGAAGCTCACATCTGGCCCGCGAAATTCTAATTTTCTTACGTTTTTGGCAATTTGCAGGCCAGTGCTTGGTTGTATGTTTATGAAAATTTGATTTGCGACTGTAAGACGTATGAAGTTACCGAATTATAACCATCAAAATTACTAACTACTAAAGAACGACGACTAAATTACTAAAGAATGACTTTTACATGCAAAAATCAATCTTGACATGAAAATGAACTTGGAGGGTTGTATTGATAATTTGGATGGAAAATCAAAACATTTCGTATTCGATCGCTCGACTCGACCGTGTGCACACAATTACGTTCTCCGTGTTAGACAATATTATAAAAGTAGTATAAAGTGTACATGTAAAGGTAAAAGTTACATCAGTGTAAAGTTCAATAGAAGTTCTGTGCAACGTGATAGTGATAATTAAAATCGGGCCCATAATACCGAAGTTATCGCAATAAAAGTGAAAGAATAACCAATAAACACAAATCAGCTGCTGGCTACGGGTGAGTCATCGCATGCGCCGATCGGTCCGCCGCGCGCCGGCCACACACTATCGCTGTCGCAGTCGCTCCTATGCGTGCGGATTGTTGCTACGCTGCTCGCTCACCTATCACGCGCTCTACGCGTGTACTCCTCGCCGCTTGTCCGCCGGTCACACACCATTGCTGTCGCAGTCGCTTCTATGCGTGCGTACTGTTGCTACGCTGCTCGCTCACCTATCACGCGCTCTACGCGTGTACTCCTCGCCGCTTAAGGTGAAAGCGTCAGGATAGCCGCGAAATTCAAATTTTCTTACGTTTTTTGCAATTTCAAAATCATCAATACAACCCTCCAAGTTCATATAATTCGAGGAACGACTTTTTCTCGTTCCTCGAATTATATGAACTTGGAGGGTTGTATTGATGATTTTGATGATTATAATTCTGTAACTACATACGTCTTACACTCGCGTCCAACATTTCAATCAACATACAACCTAGCACTGGCCTGCAAATTGCAAAAAACGTAAGAAAATTTGAATTTCGCGGCTATCCTGACGCTTTCACCTTAAGCTAACTGAGTCACCGCCTTTATTAAAGAACGCGAACTTATCTTGCTTTCTTTTGAAATGGATACAATTTGTGACGCTTGTAGGTAAACATGATTTTACTTCTACAGATCAATAATCTGTACGCTGTGTGAGAAAAACTACCACCCGATCTGTGTAAATGTTACACTTGAATCCTCGAAGCAAAGAGATAACTGGGTTTTGTCTTTTTTGCCGCTCTAAAACACCACGGACTGACAACAGCAACACGCCTGTCTGCCCAACTGCTACACCTACTGAGCTTGACGTCTCGCGCGTCAATACTCAATCTCGCGCTGACAAACGTATGGCTATCGGCTCACCCAGTCGTGATGGTATCGAGGGCTCCGTCTCATTTTCTGAGCTAGTAACAGAGATTCGTCTTATGCGCTCGGACATGGCAGAGGTCAAACTTACTCTAACTAAACTGTTTGACGGAATGGACAAATGTAACGCCCGTCTAGATCTTTTTGAGGAGCGTATTGCGGCGCTTGAACAAAACTCTACTCAAGTGGCTGCTATGAACTCAACAATACACTCATTAAAAGACCAATTAAATCAGCAATCGCAATCTGGCATGAGAAATGAAATTGAGATCATTGAAGTGGAAGAAACGACCCACGAAAATCTGAATCATATACATATCGCTATAGTTGCAGAAACTAAAATTGGGGTCAACTTAGCCATAGACGACCGCTCGTGCAGGCTTGAAGAAAGGTTTTTCGTCTACTCCTGACTCTAATTTCCCACGGCTGGTCATAGTCAAACTACTGCGTAGAGCAAAAAAGGAGTAAAACATAAAAGGTATTAAAACTAGACGCAACCTTTCATCCCAGGATATGGAAATACAGGGTCCGAATAGGAAAATATACATCAACGAACACCTTAAAAAGAAATCGTATATTATTCCGTGAAGCCAGAACCCGCTAAGAATGCTGGATTTAAGTTCAACAAGTGGGCACTTAGAAATGGGTGCTAATTAAACCGGCTTTTTTATAATAGCATTATTCGCACCTAAAAATACACATTGCCTTTTAATTTACTAGTCAGCCACAATTAACGAGCATTTAAATATTACTATCGTAGCCACTAGTTATCTTCTATCTTAGCCACTCTAAATATAACTCAGCATGGTGGTATTTTAAGCAAATTTTGTAATATAATATGCATTCTAATAGTAAACTTCTAAAATATTTGGCATCAGAAAAAATATTTTTCAACACACTTTATTATAAAATGGCTATAATTTCACCGCATAAAGGCACATATTCATATTCATATATATAGTTTATATTCATCGATCGTGTTACTTTGTTTGTTTATTGTTACCTTTTTTGTTGGTTTTTCTTTGTTTTCGTGTTTTGTCTGTATAATAATAATAATAATAATAATAATAATATTCCACAACTATCACATAACGCCATCTAGTCCCAAGCTAAGCAGAGCTTGTGTTATGGGTACTAGACAACTGATAAACATCACTACATAGTATAAAACAAAGTCGCTTTATCTGTCCCTATATCCCTATGTATGCTTAAATCTTTAAAACTGCGCAACGGATTTTGATGCGGTTTTTTTAAATAGATAGAGTGATTCAAGAGGAAGGTTTTAGTATCTTTTTTGCACCCGTGCGAAGCCGGGGCGGGTCACTTGTACTTATATATTTCTAAATACATACATGTTATAGATAAATTACACCCAGACACAGAACAAATGATCGTGCTCATTACACAAACATTTGTCCTGGGTGGGAATCGAACCCACGACCTCCGGCATAGCAGTTAGGGTCACTAACCACTAGACCAACAGGCCAGTATTAGCTGTAAGTTTCCCAAAGAGAATAAAATAAAATAAAATAATGACACCTATAATCAAACTGTGACTTTTTCATTGCTGTTATTCACTAGTGAGTTTTTAAAGGTTTTTTTTTTAATTTTTGAGATTCAATTTTTTCACAAAAGTTTCGATACAAAAAGATTGTGTTCAATAGTACCTACAAATAAATTGTAATATATCTATTATTTGCTCATTTCGCAACTTTGTAGGTATTTAAATAGATAATTTCAACTTGTACGTTTCTTAATAAATATCTCCAATATAACTATTGTTTTCTGTAATAAAGAAAGATTTGAATTACCCATTTTTTATGGGGCTAAAATACTATTCGCGAATAGCCAAAATAAAACCACATTATTTTAGTCTATGGCTGACCGCCATTGTTAGATGCGCGCGCATAGGACAACTGAATGTTTTATCCCGCCATTACGATTTTTTTTTATGACTCGTTATCACTGTTGAAAATACACTCGCGAGCAACCAAATCGACTCAAGCCTTGTCGGCGCACACATACATTGATACAACTAAAATCATGAATGGAAATTATTAAAATGATATGTCATTCGAAAGCTTAAGATGTCAGCTTTAATTTGATATCATCATCATTGAAATCCATCCATCATTTTTGAAATAAATGATGTCTGAATGCAAGAGTAGGAAAAACGGGAATTTAGGAAAAAGGGTATGTGTCTCGTATTTGACAAATTAAACAAACAAAATTAAAAATAAAATTATTTTATTTAAATCAGTATTTCGTATTGCCCCCTCTAGCCCTAATTACATCCCGCAGTCTGTTTTTCATGGACCTTATCAATTTTTTGACATTTTCTTGAGGAATGCCGTCCCACTCCTCTAATAATGCTGTCTTTAGCTCGTCTACGCTTGAAGGGACTGGATTTCTGGCCCGAACTCTTCTTTTAAGCTCGTCCCATAAGTGCTCGATGGGATTCATGTCAGGACTGAGCGCAGGCCAGTCCATCGTGCGTAATTCGACCTCTTGCAGAAACTGTCGAGTGACTCGTGCCGTGTGGCAGCGGGCATTGTCGTGCATTAACACGAAGTCTTCACCGACAAACCCTGCGTAGGGCACAACATGATCCAGTAGAATGTCGGTGATGTACCGATCAGCTGTTAGCCCGCCTCCTCGGCCACCCCCAGGCACGAAAACAAGTTCGGTTTTTCCCTCTAAAGAGATACCAGCCCACATCATGCAGGAACCGCCGCCATATGCCACTGTTTCAGCGAAACAACATTGGGCAAATCGTTCTCCCGGACGCCTGTAGACTCGGCCTCTCCTGTCACTGCCATGCAGACACATTCTGCACTCATTAGTAAACAGGACCGATCGCCATTGCGCAACGCTCCAATTGAGATGCTCTCGAGCAAATTGAAGGCGCGCTTGTCGGTGGCCTGCAGTCAACTTAGGGCCCGTCGCAGGTCTTTTTGGCGTCAAGTTGGCTGCCTTCAAGCGTCTTCTCACTGTCCACTCGCTGACAGCCACTTGTCGTACACGTCTCAGTTCTTGCTGCACATCAACGCCCGTAAGGTGTCGATTGCGCAGCGAGGTTGAGACAATGAAGCGGTCGTCTCTCTCTGAAGTGCACCGGTGGTGGCTCGTTCTTGGTCTCCGATTGAAGGCACCAGTCTCTTGGAACCGTCTGTATACTCGGGATACAGAAGACTGGCTCAAGTGGAGCTGGGCAGCGATTGCTCGCTGACTTAACCCTTGTTGCAACAAGGCAACAACTTGAGCGGCTTCTTCTGGTGTGGTATCCATGGGTTAGCGAAAACAAGGAATGCAATTTACGGAGATGTGTACCGGTCAACTTGTAACAAGCAACTGATAAGATAAACCGGAAGTGGGGGGGTTTTATAGCGGGAGCAGGTAGCGCAAGTCGTGGATTCCTAAAGAGGTAATTTACGCTGACGGCCAATTAAAATGTGTCAATAAATCAGCGCTTAGTTTTTTTTTAAGGTATTACTGTTAATTGAAAGCCTAATTCTTCAGCTTTCGAATGACATATCACTTTTGTAATTACCATTTATCGTTTTAGGAAAATCAATGTATATGTGCGCCGTCTAGGCTTGAGTTGATTTGGTTGCTCGCGAGTGTATATTTTTAATATTATTTTCTTTATAAGTGTGGTGAAAAACGTTGTATGATACATGTGTATTGATATTTACCATCCTCGGCTCTCTTAAGACCCTCGCCTAACGGCTCAGGTCTCAATGGCGCCTCAGCGGTAATCACCAACATTACACACTTGTACCGTAATGTACTATAATAGCTTCTAATTTTTGAACTCGGTATGTAAAATGTAACTCATCCCCAATTAATTCATAGTCAATTTTTCCTAAAATTGTCATCAAATAGTAAATAATGGCCACTACACGACGTATTAGTACGTAGAAACGACTGTCATGATATCGAAAGGTTTCAATATCGAAGTTCAGAATATCTAAATAATGACCTAAATATCGAAGTTCAGAGTATCGAATGTGCATAAATCGATATTTATTTACATGTTGTGCTACAAAAGAATTGCTGCAAAACTTTATTTTTATCGAATAACTAGCGGACGTCACGCAGTTTCACCCGCGTAGTTCCCGTTCCCGTAGGAATACAGGGATAAAAAATAGCATAATGTCACCCGGGGATAGTGTAGCTTCCCAACGGTGAAAGAATTGTTTCGTCCGTTTTGTGTCCGTTTGCCATTTTCCGGGACAAAATGGTCGAAATCGCATATTCCTTTGATAACAAGTCAATGTAAATTATATTTATGTTGAAAGGACATGAGTTGTCCTCTAACAAAAAAATGGTTTACTTTAGTGTGTTTATAAATAAATGAATAAGAAGTGTCCAGCGTATAATACTGAATCATGTGGCGTCAGCTTCGCTTAGCTGTACTTGGTCGGGTAATAATAATGAGAGGCTGGCTTCCTGCGTGGGGGATGCCAGTTGTGCAATGGACGAGCTAGAAGGTGGAATTGCGGCTGGTTGGCTTAAATCTCGGTGTTACGAAGGTAAATATGTGATTTATCTGTGGTTGGTTCAGGTAGCATTGTGATTACATTGCCTGCTTTATAAAAAAAAAAATGTTGTTTTAAAATTTCAATTTGAGTTTCGTGTGATGCTTTTAGGTTACAGATTCCTGTAGAAATATAACAATACTGAAGTCTGTATGTATGATGAGTTATGCATGACTGTAGTCAAAATCCTGACTCATGTGGTCAAAGCTCTATATGAATCATAAAATAAAAATTAAATTGTTGCGTAATTTTCCTCTATTTTTGACTTATGACTTATTTATTACATTTACTTAGATATAACCTTTTGCGATTGGACAAAGCATATTGGGTATTAAGCTGAGCGACAAAACACAAAATACCACAATACGCTGCAAAACTGGAATCGCTGATGTACGCATTAAGACTGCTAATCTAATTTCTGTAATTGAAATATTGCAGTTTACAACAATGCCACAACCTCAAGATAAAAAGAAGGAGAAAAAGAGACTCGCAGAACGTAAAAGAATGGAACATATAAGAAAATATCCAGACAAGTGTCTATTTCATTTAATTAAAGTTGATCTCATTTTTTGTTACTTTATTGTTAGTATTTATTTATTTATTTAGTACATGGAGAACACAGCTTACAGCTAATAAATACAAGCAAAAAGAAGAAATCGTAGTCACCAGAAAGCAAAAGTCCTCACGTATACACTTATTATAATAAGATTATTTATGGTGTGAGCACAAAAAAAACGCCTTATATAAAATAAATACAATAAATAAAAAACGAAAAAAACTATCTAAGTGAAATATTATAGAAATGAATAACACCAAATAAATTAACCTACCGCTACTTGAAAAAATTGAGGCTTAAGCACCTTCTGGCCGCATTCACACTAGTTGTGAATGGATCTAAATTATATTCCTTGCATATGTCATTGAAGTGTCTGCTTGCACGCACAATATAGCTGTTCTGCCTATAATTCGAAGATGTATGAGGTACACGTATGAGTGGATTAAATCGAAACGTTTTACAAGGCACATTTAAATGAAATTTTGACAATAACTCAGGGTTTTCAATATCGTTATTGAGGATTTTCAACACATATAAGCAGTCAGCAATTTTACGTCGTTCCACCAGTGCTAGTAGGTGGTACTTCTTACAGAGTCTAAGGTAATCGGTTGTCTGATATGAACATGACATCACGAATAGTATTGCACCTTGGCAAGAGCCGGCCCGCCAAAATATAATTAGTAGCTAAGACTGAACGTTTTCTAGTGAAAGTGATCACGGAACACTTGGATGGGTTGAGATCTAGTCCGCAAGCCCGACAATACTCTTCAAGTCGCAGACGCCGATCCAGCCCTTTTTTTTTTTTTTTTTTTTTTTTTTTGGTGGGTGTAAAATCATCGAATAACCCCTCCCGCTCTTGGGCAGAGCGAAAGGGAGTGTCAGACTTCTACTGACTAAAAACCACCCATGTTCCTTCTTCGCCCTCTATGTCGAGGCCGCGATAACCAGAGGACTACCCGCGGCCCCGACAGGCGTCGGCCCTTTCGGGCCCCTCCCATGTTGCTGACATCTCTTTGAGGCGCGCGTGGAACACGAACGCGCCGTCGACACGGCCTGTTTTCGTCGTGAGACGGACGGACGGCGAGTTAGCCCATCACTCACCGTCCACAGGCCCGCGTCTACGGTGGCCGGAGGTCATCGCGGGACCCCCGACGCCCGGAGCGCCTCCCGCGGCGGCTGGGACGAGAGGTTCTCTCCCTCTCGCGTTCCGCCACCTCCTTCGCCAGCATCACTGCTTCGCAGAAGGAGGCGACGGCGTCCCATTCCTCCTCGCCCCGGACCATGGCTTGCACCAGGGCCGGGCGCGAGAGGTCGCCGCCGCCGATCGCCGCTACGAGAACACGGCGGGGCTCCGCCCAAGCGGGGCACACCTCCACTGTGTGCTCCACCGTGTCCTCCGGCCGATCCTCGCAATGGTGCCGATCCAGCCCTCAAAAAAGGTTGTGGGCACAGTCACCCGGAAATCGGCCAAGTGCGAGTTGGAGTATGAACTCGATCATGATCGATATAGTGACCTGTAGTGACCTATCGTGTATTACATTAAATAATCTATTGATGATGAGAATTACATCCCTGCGTTCCGAATCACGCACGATTCATTGTTTTGTTTTTTATTACGGCAATTGATATAATATCATCGTCCTATCGACCTCAATCAGGCGCGATCCTTAGCCTACGATCTGGTTAACTACTTTTGAAAATCGAAAGTTTTCTGAAACAAAACGTTCATAGGCGCCGCCGGCAGGTTTATTTGGGGATGCATCTTTATTTTTCCGAAAAGAGCTTAAGTCTATAGGTTCTGTATGTTGAGATAAGATAGAATTCAAGAATCAGCGTAGTGAGCTGCCAAAAGTTAGCACCCAGTTTGAAATTAAGAGGTCTTCTTACTAAGAGAGCCAATTCGAAAAAAATGCGAGAGCGTGCTCAAAATTTGTTTACGCCCTCGGGCAAATTAGATTCATTTTGGCACGAGCGCAGCGAGCGAAAAAAATTTTAGTATTCCGCCTCGGTCAACCTAGATCGCTTTGATTTCGGGGTAGGTAAGGAAGCTCCCCGAGATGAGTTAGAAATTCAAATGTCAAGATGAAGACAGTCCAAAAGCGAGTGGAGCAAGTCAGCAGGGACGTAACGTGTCCATAACTCGATTCCCACCGGCTTCCCTTCAGAAAAAATTACACTCTACGTAGTGTCTACTTTAGTAAAAATATTGAATACATCATAGAATTAAAAATATTACAAAAATGCCAACATTTTTCATGTCAACAAAGAAAGCAACCGACAGCGCCAAATAAGCATATTTAAAAAAAAATATATTGTGAATGTGAGGACCATGTGGGTCTTCCTTAAATTTTAATTGTTGTGATTGTCTGGCAGTAACATCTTTGGCCGTAAACCTTACACTGAGCTCCTGCCCCCGAGTCACACCCTCAAGTTCCGATCGTGATGGCCCCAATGGTGAAGTTACCATGAAATGGCTTTTGAACATATCAGCTATGTTTTTCGGATCAGTAATGCCAGCAACACTCACAGGCAAGCCCGGCCTTCTGCTCACTTTATTAGTAGACTTCCAAAAACTACGAAAATCATGTTTGGCGTGATGCGTTGCCAGAATGTCCGTTTTAAGTTGATCACTGTTATTTTGACACCACTTTAACCGGCTTTTAAAGATTTTACGGCTTTCTTGCATCTCATTCCAAACACGACCTGACCTCGGTCTGCCATGCAATATCCATAACTTTGTTTTAGGAGTCGCTGATATCGAAAGGTTAAAACAAACAGAAAAAAATACAAAACATCCCTTTTTTTTTCGGCTTGCCTTTTTGTGTTATTGACGCTTCGTCACTGCAAGCCCCTGAATCCGCTCTTTATAATAACAGAATGCAAGAACGTGAGAAGGGACCTTAAAAAAGTTAAGGCTTAGCCTTAGACCAGTATATTGAGTTCTTTTTGTTTATTCATACAGAGAAGACATCAAAAGCAAACGCCAACTTCTAAAGACCTTAGTAAAAAAGGTCAAAATAGAATAGCGCGCGAAATAATCATTAAAAAAATTATAGTATAGAATGAATGGTAGTAATAGTAAAGTATAGTGATTAATAGTTTATCAAATTTCCAAAAAAATGCGATTTTCTGAAGGTCGGGGGGGGTCATGACCCCTGTGCAAGTGACTGTGAAAGTGTGACGTCACAAGTCTATTAGGGTTGTGGGTATGCCCACAGTGCCCACAACGGTGGACCCGCGCCTGTCAAGTCGATATAATCAGCCTGAAGCGCTAGTCTGTCTTCAAGCGTTGAAACAGTACAACATTAAATACACCAATATTCAACATTCTAGTACCTTACAGATTTAGTGTATTACAAATATTAGCAATAGTTATTTCTGTTCAAACTCAAACTCAAAGCATTTATTTCAATTAAACCATTACTGGCACTTTTGAATGTCATAAGAACAATTCATAAAACAAAACTACGAAAAGCTACGAGTGCAATACGTCATTCCGAAAGCCACCACGCCGAACCACACGCCGCCGAATGCCCGCAACGACGAACACTGCAAGCAAAAAAGCACGCAGCGACGCACACCGCAACAACGAATGCACGAGACCTCGAATCACGGAACAACGAATGCACGCCATAACGCGCCGCCGCGCCGCGCGCCCCCGCACCCACAGCACTCGCCGCCGGTAACATCCGGCGCCGCGCAACCCGACGCAGCAACCCCCGAAACAACGCATTGCACTCCTAAGCTACAGTCACAGTCACAAGGCATAATAACTTGTGAAAGTACTGTAGTTGCCAGTTCCCTAGCGTAGATCTCTATGGAGAAGAACGGGTAAGAAACTCCATGGACACTCTTTTAAATCAAAATATTGTTACAAAATCTTGGTATATTACATCATTCATGTTGAGATGGTATATTATGTGAGAACTATGTAGCAAGACGTGCAAGTTAAGAGCGTCCGGAGTAAAAAGGTATAATAAACAAATCAAAAAAATATGTCTATATTTATAAACCATGGCAACTAAGAGATGACCAGTCTCCACTGACAGCGCCCGTTCACGAACATGACGCATGGATCAGCACCATTCAACTCAACCATTTTGAAGGGAACTAAATGATCCGACACACGCGCCACCATCAGCGAGACATTTGAGTGAGCATGACATTCTCTCAGCCACCAGGGCACCAGGATTTCTTGCCCTTATTTTTCCGTAGAGATCTACGCTAGGGAATGGGCAACTACAGTACTTTCACAAGTTATTATGCCTTGTGTCTGTGACTGTAGCTTTAGAGTGCAATGCGTCGTTACGGGGGTTGCTGCGTCGAGTTACGCGGCGCCGGATGTTTGCGGCGGCGAGTGCTGCGGGTGCGGGGGCGTGCGGCGGTGCGTGCCGTAGCGGTGGTTGCACGTTGCGGCGTGCATTCGTTGTTCCGTGATTCGGAGTCTCGTGCATTCGTTGTAGCGGTGTGCGTCGCTGCGTGCTTTCGTGCTCGCGGTACTCGTTGTTGCTGGCATTCGGCGGCGTGTGATTCGGAGTGGTGGCTTTCGGAGTGACGTATTGCACTCGTAGTTTTGTTTTTATGAATTGTTCTTTTGACATTCAAAAGTGCCTATAAAGGTTTAATTGAAATAAAAAAAAACAAAAGTCAAAGAATGGAATTTCGAAAAACTACCCTTATACAGTCTGCCTGTGAGCTAGTCAATTAGACAATGGTAGAAACATACGTTTAAACGTAAATCTAATAGTCTAAAGTGTATTAAGTTGGCGTTTTGATCTTGGGTATAACAATTTTAGGTATTTTCATGCTTGACATTCAATTGCGCTCTCTGATTGGTGCAAATGGCCGGGCGCTGTCGTCTCGCGCGCTCGCGCCAAGTCTTGTGTATTACTATTTTCACGATAAAAGAATATGATGTATTATTTTAGATGCTAAGTTGTAATAAATGGTATAATCTATTATGGTCGCTACAATTGTATTTGTTTGAAGACCTAATGTTGAAGCTTTAAAACGTAAAGTGATGATGAGATATATCTCTATCCGTGGTTGAGTTAGTAAATTAGGTGGCTATATGTATAAATAAGAATGACCAGTTACGATAATTGATGATCTTTATTTGACGCTTTCTGTAAGATATTTAGTTGGCATTGTAAAAAAAAAACAAATAAGTTTTAGAGGCTAGCTAATTTTTCCGTGGCTTACTTATTAAATTAGAAGTTTAATCACGTGGCAAATAAAAGATCTGGAGCTCGACTTATTATTTCCACTTTTGAATAGTCGAACAAATACAAAATAAGAATCTCAAACTCGTATTCTGCCTACTTGATATTGTTTTTCGCTGGCAAAAGGCATATCCATGGAACGACATCACACACGATGGACTTCGCGAGAAAAAAAAATTTTACGGTTTAGGAAATTTTATTTCGCTCAAAAAGAATACAATTATTCACTTCTATGAGGAAAAAAAGCATAATAATTTACAGTAATATAGGCGACGGTTGCGCTTGTTGTGGCAAACTAAAATGAAGATAGATAACAAACTAAAATTAATTTCTACATTTAAAATTTATACATAACTCAGGTGGTGCTTTAATAGCCTTTTAAAAGTTGGAAGTGATTTTGATTCCTTGATAACTTTAGGTATAGAGTTACAGAGTTCAGCCCCCTCATATACGATAGTCTTTCTATTCCCTCTCTTATGTGTATTGGAGATACACAAAAAAAAAGTTAAAATCAAAATATTTTTATTTCATATAGGCCTACATAAAACGTCGACAAAAAGGTGCACGGTTCGGTGCATTGGTCGATTCCTAAGGAGAAGAACCGGCAAGAAACTCCAAAGGTTACTCTTTTAATCTTTAAAAGAGCAACCTTTATTTTTAGTTTACCACTTTGTTGGCGTAACTCATTTGTATATTCATGCCAGATTACAGCTTTCTAGTACTAAAGAGTCTTTGAGATGCGGACAGACAGACAGACGGACATGGCGAAACTATAAGGGTTCCATGTTGACTACGGAACCTTAAAAAGTGTCATCAGCAAATAACACCATATTCTGAGGTTGGTTTTTCAATAAATATGGTAGATTATTAATATATACTAGAAAAGAAAAGAATCCAATATTAAGCCTTGCGGTGCCCCCATTTTTACTCTTAGACCATGTGAATTAACACCATTTATTTTCAAACATGTCGTTGCCCATCACTCAAATAAGATTTTAATAAACTGAGTGCAAGTTTACCTAGTCCGTAATGCTAAAGTTTCAAAAGCAAAGTGTCATAATTCACGCAATCAAATGCTTTGGAGAGGTCACAAAATATTTCTATAGCGTCTTGGGACTTTTCCTACGCATTAAATGTGTGCTTTAATAAAGTTACACCGGGGCGTCAGTTGTACAACGTCCTTTGGTGAATCCGTACTGTTAATCGTGTAAGATTCTGTAAATTGCCACCCAGCGATATTGGCTGTACTTATTATATTGCACCCAGACTAACGCTCGCTGTGTCCCACCTAATTCCCAGGTACCCAGGCCCCCAGGCTGAGCCGAAGCCGCGCAAGAAGCGTACTGAGGTGCGTGGCAACGACGGCCGCGGCCGGCGCCACAAGCAAGTGTTCTGGCGCACCGTGCCCAACGCCCGCCTCTACCGCCCCGTGCCCCCGCGCCCTCCCCCGCCTACCGCCTGGCCACCGCGCGACTCCTGGCCGCAGCCCCCATCGCCCACGCACCTTGATACCGCGTCCATCGCTGCGCTGCGCCTAAGCGAGCAGCGCCCCCGGGTCTGGCCGGGCGCACGGGTAGCCTTGCGAGCGGAGCGTGTGGCGGCCCCGCCGAAGCAGTCCGCGGTGTGGGCACAGCGTGTGGCTTTGCGCCACGCGCAGCTGCAGCTGAAGGCAGAGTGCTTGCCGGTGAACCGTGCGCGCTCGCCGGTGACCCGTGCGCGCTCGCCGGTGAACAGTGCGCGCTTGCCGGTGAACAGTGCGCGCTTGCCGGTGAACAGTGCGCGCTTGCCGGTGAACAGTGCGCGCTTGCCGGTGTACATATCGCGCTCGCCGGTGAACCGTCCGCGATCGCCGGTGAACCGTCCGCCCTCGCCGTTGAACAGTGTCCACTTGCCGGTAAACAGTGTGCGCTCCCCAGTGAAACGTGCGCGCTCGCCGGTGAACCGTGCGCGCTCGCCAGTGAACCGTGTGCGCTCGCCAGTCAAAGTAGCGCAGCGCTCGGTCTCACTCACCAGGCGTCTGGTGGTGACGCTGCCGGTACCGTACTCGGATCCGTCACAGCACTTGTGGCCCGCTAGCGAGCACTTCCGGCTGCGCTCGCTCGACAAGGACTCGGGCGCGACCACGCCGGTGACGCTGCAGGGACCCGCGCGTGTTCCGCTGTACGCAGCGGCGGGATTCGCCATGGACGCAGCAAACCGTCACTCCACTAGTCCGGAGGACTGCTCCGAGGGAAATGAGACTCTGTCCGCGCCTAGTGAGTTCCTCGCGGAGGTGAGCATTTGATGGGGACGGTACATAGCATGGCGGACACTGCCATAGCGCTCGGGGGCTTGTGAAGTGAAGCGCGCTTGTCTGATTTCAGTTCCTGTCCGCCATTATGCGGCGTCAATACGCAGAAGCTCTCAAGTACTGTCGGCTCATCCTGCAGTATGAGCCGCACAACGCGACAGCGCGCGGATTCTACCCGCTGCTGCAGCACAAGGTGCAGGCGAGCAAGCGAGCGGGTGAGTGCGCGCGAGCGTGTGCGTGTGCGTGTGTGTTGTTGTGTGCGCGTGCGTGCATGCCCGCGTGTGCGGGGTCAGCCAGGCTGACGGCGCCGTCTGTTACAGAGGAGGGCGGCTGGGCGCGCGGCAGCTCCAGCGAGGAGGCCAGCGCGCACGCGGACAAGCCGCAGCCTGCTGAGGCGCCCGGCGCTCAGGTACGGCACGGGCGTCACTTATGTTAGTTTAGTACCTCATATTTACCTTCTGATACTGATGGGGATACGAGTAGTGATGGTCCGGGCGGCGGCACAAGGCAGCGCGCTGTCCGCTTGTAAAGTACGTTCGACAGTAGGTTAATTTTCTTACATAAAAATACTTCTTAGATAAAAAATAATGAAATGGCTTCGTTACCATTTATATTATTTCGTGTATGAATATTTCCTACTTTATCGCAAGAGTATTTGTAGTTAAAATAAAATTCCGCAAGATATAATGTCTATAATACAGGCTGAATTTTTCCCTCCGGCCGTTTACGCAACTGCGTTTCGTAACTAGTTGCAAACTAAGAATTTTTATTTGTTCTTTTTATTATTTTTTCATTACGTTTTTTTTATTATTCTTTGTTCGCAACTACAAATTATACGAAAGCAGTTTATACGGATGATCTCACATTGCACGGGAAATCTATGTGTAGGTTTCGCCACTTGTAAGTCGTTTATGAGGTTTAGTGTCCTGTGTTCAAACCAAACCAAATAATTTATTTACATAATATAGGTAAATAGATAATAAAATAATTATTTATTTTTAAGAAAAATACACATTTTAGGTTCATTAAAAACGATTTTCTAAATAAATAAAATGAAAATTACAGACAAAAGAGATTCGTTGGTGCCTGTACTAATGAATATCATTGTATCACAGACACCAAAAAGATGCTACATAAATGCATTTCATAATACAAAAATGAGGATCCTCATATACAGAGTGGAGACGATGATACGATAACAAATGGAAACATGGACCATACTTGTTCAGGAATCCATCAAAAAATACTAACACCAAAATAAAAATAAAAAATTCAACCAAACTAAATGGCATAAAACTGGTACCTAATAAAATAGAACGCCATTTAAAAACATTCACTCAAACTCAAACTCAAAGCATTTATTTCAATTAAACCTTTATAGGCACTTTTGAATGTCAGAAGAACAATTCATAAAAACAAATCTACGAGTGCAATACGTCATTCCGAAAGCTACCACGCCGAATCACACGCCGCCGAATGCCAGCAACAACGAGCACCGCGAGCACGAAAGCACGTAACGACGCACACCGCTACAACGAATGCACGAGACCCCGAATCACGGAACAACGAATGCAATGCGCAACCGTCGCCCCGCAACCCGAAGCCCCGCGCACCCGCCGCCACGGCACACGCCGCCGCACGCCCCCGCA
The DNA here is from genome assembly GCA_932274075.1 of Diarsia rubi. Lineage (NCBI taxonomy): Eukaryota > Metazoa > Arthropoda > Insecta > Lepidoptera > Noctuidae > Diarsia > Diarsia rubi. Next base: position 259,059 of record OW026420.1, on the reverse strand, counting down.
CCCGCAGCACTCGCCGCCGCAAACATCCGGCGCCGCGCAACTCGACGCAGTAACCCCCGGAACGACGCATTGCACTCTAAAGCTACAGTCACAGACACAAGGCATAATAACTTGTGAAAGTACTGTAGTTGCCCATTCCCTAGCGTAGATCTCTATGGAGAAGAAAGGGCAAGAAACTCCATGGACACTCTTTTCAATCAGAATATTATTACAAAATCTTGGTACATTACATCATTCATGTTGAGATGGTATATTATGTGAGAACTATGTAGCAAGACGTGCAAGTTAAGAGCGTCCAGAGTAAAAACATATAATAAATAAAAATAAATAAATAAACCATGGCAACTCAGAGATGACCAGTCTCCACTGACAGCGCCCGTTCACGAACATGACGCCTGGATCAGCACCATTCAACTCAACCATTTTGAAGGGAATTTAATGATCCGACACATGCGCCACCATCAGCGAGACATTTAAGTGAGCATGACATACTCTCAGACACCAGGGCAACGTCACTAAAAAATAACTAAATGTAAAAAGTGGCTTTATAGTACATAGTACTCACACATGTGCCATGCAATTATATCCACTAACCTCTGTTGTAGAAGCGGCAAAAATGCGGTCTTGTAGCGAAATGATCTTTTGGCGCCATTATTATTAAGGTCAGTGGGTCGTCTTATGGGTAATATTGCCCAGTAAAAACATAACACTGAATCGCAGATTCATCATCTTTTTCCCCTTAGGTATCCCATTTTATTTGGGGTCGGTGCAACACTGTATCACAGATTATTAACCGAATAATCAGGCACCTCTCGCCCACGTGTTATTTATTAATCACAATCAAGATCACTTTTCAATCACTTACTTACTGCCGCACTCAGAGAGCTTTAATGATTTCTTAGGCCATCACTTAGTAAAGGTTTTGATTGTTTTGTCATACAAAAGACTGTCAAATCTTTACGAAGTGACGGCTTAAGTAATCCTTATATATCTCTGAGTACCGCAGTAAGTACCTACTTAGCTAAGTAAAATACACGAACACAATAAGAACTAAGCGCACAGTTCACTGAACTATTTAATTTAACTAGATACCTATTACTTTTAATTTTTCGTTCCGTTACTAAAATAATGCGTTCAATTTCACACTTATTGTAATAACCATTATAACTACTTTAGCGACCCGACCTAGTCCCTCCGGCGACGTTTTTCACATAAGTTACAAACACACGATGGCCGTTGGCGGGTAGGTACATCGAGGCGGCGCGGCGGCGCCCGGGTTCCGCTTGCACTCGTGCGCTTACAAAGCGATGACGCGTGCAACGTCACAGGATGTTAAATATATAAATAAATGTTGCGACAGACTGAACGGTGACCGTGACCTAATTTCGTAGCGTAGTTATTTGCAAGCTTCGACAAGAAACTGAAGTAATAAACCAACGAAACTAGATTTATCTCTTTCGCACACACTAAATTTTCTATTAGTAACACTGCATAATTATCAACTTCCGCATGCGTTATTTTCTTATCTAAGTCTAAGGACATGCGTTATGGCTCTTATTGTACAGGTTTAAGGTATAATTTGCAATAAATTAAGTGTAAAAACTAATTTGGCGAAAGTTTTTAAGTAGCGATTTGGCAACCGCACCGATGTGGGGTCGTTAACCTGACAGTGCTTCCGTATTAACAGATACATTATGTTAAAAATGAAAAATAATTGCCTGTGACTATAAGCTACTGGATATTATTCAAATGTTTTTTTTTGTGTACAACGTGGAGACGATGATACGACAATAAATAAAAACACGGCGGAGTGGTTTGTTGTTTAAAAATAAATATTTCTTAGTCGTTTAGATTCATTAAAAAAAAATTGCTTCTGATATACAACGTGGAGACGATGATACAACAATAAATGAAAACACGGACCATACTAGTTCATAGGAATAATTGTAAACCATTAAAAAAATCCTAACACCAAAATTGAAAAAAAAAAAACAAACTAAATGGCTTAGAACTTGTAACAAAATAGAACGTCATTTAAAAACATGGGTTCACTAACCTCTGTTGTAGCAAGCAGCAACAGCGCGGCCGAATCGTCGTGTAGCGACATGATCTTTTGGGTCAGTGGGTCGTCTTATAGGTAATATCATAATCACTGAATCACAGATTCCTCATCTTTTTGCTCTTATCCCATTTTATTCGGGGTCGGTGCAACACTGCTTCCGTATTAACAGATACATCATGTAGTAAATGTTAAAAATGAAAAACAATTTCCTGTGACTAAACTACTGACTAACTATTCAAATGTTTTTTTGTAGGTATATAGACCGGGAACATCCTAGGTATACGTAGTTTAATTTATTGTCGTATCATCGGCACCACCCTGTATACACTGGGAACATCCTAAGGTACCTATACGAAGTCGTATCGTCGGCACCACCCTATAAATCCATTTCTGTATATTCATTTATGAATTGAGTACCAATACACATTTACATTTTGAACTACCTACATACTAACTTAACTACCTATTACTGCACTGATAGCATAGTAAGGCGCTACTCAAATTTCCTAATCTTATAACTACCTCGACATAGAGGGCTAAGAAGGAACATGGGTGGTTTTTAGTCAGTAGAAGTCTGACACTCCCTTTCGCTCTGCCCAAGAGCGGGAGGAGTTATTCGATGATTTTCCACCAGCCAAAAAAAGAAAAAGGTATTCCTGGGTCGTGTAGAAAAATTTTTGACTAACCAGGCGTACATTTTTTTTCGAAATAAAGGAATAGGTCTGAAGTCTCTTTCTTTTTTCTTTCTTTTTTGGTTTTTTCTTTCTTTTCTTTTTTCTCATCTTTTGCTTTATTTTTCCTTTTTTTTATTTTTCTGACAATTTTTGAGAAACCTTTACCTGCCAAAATCATTACCCTTCCTTTTGGCTTCGCCGTAGTCGGGTAAAACGAAGACACTTGTTGTTCCTAAAGTCACAAACTACTTTGGTAAGCGCACAAGAAAGTATGTAGTACCATCGTTAGTGAACTATCCTATCAGTGCAATAAGGTAGGTAGATACGTTAGTATGTAGGTAGTTCAAAGTGTAAATGTGTACACTAAAATGAATGTATTGGTTACACAAAATGAATTAAGATTCATTTTGTGTAAGTAAGTCTTTTATTTTAAGTTTAGCATACCTGAAATGGTTAATATGAGGATCCTTATTATTGTACATAGAGTATTAAAATAGTCTTTGTTATTGTATTGTGTAATACATTTATAATGTAACTAGCTGAACCTGGCATGCCTTGCAATGCCCTTTTTCCCACCTACTACCTACCTACTACCCACCTACTACCTACCTACTACCTACCTACTACCTACCTACTACCTACCTACTACCTACCTACTACCTACCTACTACCTACCTACTACCTACCTACTACCTACCTACTACCTACCTACTACCTACCTACTACCTACCTACTACCTACCTACTACCTACCTACTACCTACCTACTACCTACCTACTACCTACCTACTACCTACCTACTACCTACCTACTACCTACCTACTACCTACCTACTACCTACCTACTACCTACCTACTACCTACCTACTACCTACCTACTACCTACCTACTACCTACCTACTACCTACCTACTACCTACCTACTACCTACCTACTACCTACCTACTACCTACCTACTACCTACCTACTACCTACCTACTACCTACCTACTACCTACCTACTACCTACCTACTACCTACCTACTACCTACCTACTACCTACCTACTACCTACCTACTACCTACCTACTACCTACCTACTACCTACCTACTACCTACCTACTACCTACCTACTACCTACCTACTACCTACCTACTACCTACCTACTACCTACCTCCTACCTACCTACTACCTACCTACTACCTACCTACTACCTACCTACTACCTACCTACTACCTACCTACTACCTACCTACTACCTACCTACTACCTACCTACTACCTACCTACTACCTACCTACTACCTACCTACTACCTACCTACTACCTACCTACTACCTACCTACTACCTACCTACTACCTACCTACTACCTACCTACTACCTACCTACTACCTACCTACTACCTACCTACTACCTACCTACTACCTACCTACTACCTACCTACTACCTACCTACTACCTACCTACTACCTACCTACTACCTACCTACTACCTACCTACTACCTACCTACTACCTACCTACTACCTACCTACTACCTACCTACTACCTACCTACTACCTACCTACTACCTACCTACTACCTACCTACTACCTACCTACTACCTACCTACTACCTACCTACTACCTACCTACTACCTACCTACTACCTACCTACTACCTACCTACTACCTACCTACTACCTACCTACTACCTACCTACTACCTACCTACTACCTACCTACTACCTACCTACTACCTACCTACTACCTCCCTACTACCTACCTACTACCTACCTACTACCTACCTACTACCTACCTACTACCTACCTACTACCTACCTACTACCTACCTACTACCTACCTACTACCTACCTACTACCTACCTACTACCTACCTACTACCTACCTACTACCTACCTACTACCTACCTACTACCTACCTACTACCTACCTACTACCTACCTACTACCTACCTACTACCTACCTACTACCTACCTACTACCTACCTACTACCTACCTACTACCTACCTACTACCTACCTACTACCTACCTACTACCTACCTACTACCTACCTACTACCTACCTACTACCTACCTACTACCTACCTACTACCTACCTACTACCTACCTACTACCTACCTACTACCTACCTACTACCTACCTACTACCTACCTACTACCTACCTACTACCTACCTACTACCTACCTACTACCTACCTACTACCTACCTACTACCTACCTACTACCTACCTACTACCTACCTACTACCTACCTACTACCTACCTACTACCTACCTACTACCTACCTACTACCTACCTACTACCTACCTACTACCTACCTACTACCTACCTACTACCTACCTACTACCTACCTACTACCTACCTACTACCTACCTACTACCTACCTACTACCTACCTACTACCTACCTACTACCTACCTACTACCTACCTACTACCTACCTACTACCTACCTACTACCTACCTACTACCTACCTACTACCTACCTACTACCTACCTACTACCTACCTACTACCTACCTACTACCTACCTACTACCTACCTACTACCTACCTACTACCTACCTACTACCTACCTACTACCTACCTACTACCTACCTACTACCTACCTACTACCTACCTACTACCTACCTACTACCTACCTACTACCTACCTACTACCTACCTACTACCTACCTACTACCTACCTACTACCTACCTACTACCTACCTACTACCTACCTACTACCTACCTACTACCTACCTACTACCTACCTACTACCTACCTACTACCTACCTACTACCTACCTACTACCTACCTACTACCTACCTACTACCTACCTACTACCTACCTACTACCTACCTACTACCTACCTACTACCTACCTACTACCTACCTACTACCTACCTACTACCTACCTACTACCTACCTACTACCTACCTACTACCTACCTACTACCTACCTACTACCTACCTACTACCTACCTACTACCTACCTACTACCTACCTACTACCTACCTACTACCTACCTACTACCTACCTACTACCTACCTACTACCTACCTACTACCTACCTACTACCTACCTACTACCTACCTACTACCTACCTACTACCTACCTACTACCTACCTACTACCTACCTACTACCTACCTAGTACCTACCTACTACCTACCTACCTACTACCTACCTACTACCTACCTACTACCTACCTACTACCTACCTACTACCTACCTACTACCTACCTACTACCTACCTACTACCTACCTACTACCTACCTACTTTTTTTTATACATCATTCTATGTCATAGTCCCTCACTATGGGATGCCCTCACGGTTCTGTTATGGGTCCGTATGTATGGAACGTAGGCTTTGATCACTTCCTCGCGATTCCACTTCCATGCGGCTGTTCATTAACCGGTTACGCGGATGACGGCCTGCTGCTCATTCAGTCAAGTACTCGGGCTGGACTCGAAAATTTGCCTGACACTTGCCTAAAATTAATATCCCAGTGGAGTGATTGTAACCGCCTTACCTTTGCATCACATAAAACTTATCAACTTTCTTTTAAAAGGTGACTTTAATCATGTCATAGTATTAAATTCAATAACGTTCCCGTGAAAAAGAAAGAGTCCGTGTGTTACCTTGGGTTTGTCTTAGGGAGGAATTTGTCATTCATTCACACATAAAAACCGTCGGTGAAAAAGCTAATAAAAAGAACTTTTATGCCCTTACGAGAATATCTAAATCTACGTGGGGTTTATCATTTGAAACTCTTAAGACGATCTATGGGGCTACTTACTTGGGGTGTATGTGCTACGGGGCACCAGTTTGGGCCGGTAGGGCCACCATAGGAGCGGCACGACGTAAATTACTTCAAAGCCAGCGGTTGGCCTAGATTTTCTTGTGTAATGCGTATAGGACGGTTAGTACTGAAGCCTTACCGGTACTGGCAGGGGTACTTCCAGTCGATCTTGAAGTGCAGCGCCGTGCTTCAATGTACTACTGCGCACGAGAGACCGCGGACGCAGACTTTTTAATGCAACGTGACCGTGCTAAAGTAGCTAGATTACTTAAACCACAGACTGACGTACGGGAGGAACTTTTGTCTGAATGGCAATATAGGTGGGATAATTCCATCAAAGGCCGACACCTCCACCAGTTCTTTCCATCCGTTCGTGAGCGACTGGCCAGGACATGGCTGGAGGTGGATCACTGTGTTGCCCAATTTCTCACAGGTCATGGTAACTTTAAAAGTGAATTATTTTCCTTCAAGCTTGTTGCCTCGCCCTTCTGTCAATGTTCTACATCTGACTGCGAATATGAACAATCTGCACATCACATTTTATGGGAGTGTAGTCTTTGGCAGAATGAACGTAACATTATGTTAAATAGTGTACAGGTTACATCCGGAGTTATTTATTACACGGACCTTGTAGAAACTAGAACAAATTTCCGTGCGTTCAAGCATTTTTGTCATACCTACTATTGAAATCAAATATAACAGCTCACAACTTAGGAGCCAGTAATATTAATGACAATAATATCCGTGGTGCTAGGCAACTGGGCTTATCCCAGTTGTATACGTCCCTGTGTGCCTATTGACCTTGTTCAGTTCTGTCTCCTGCTGATATGGAGGGAAGTAAAAATTATGTTTTTCCTACTCCTCCGCTATTCTTTTCTGATTAATTTCGTTGCGGGATCCAAGACAGTTAAATCGTTTCGTTTCATTGTCTCGGCGCTTTTCTTGAGGTTGCCACTGTTGATTCTGGCTTACTGGAGTTACACACTATTCCCAAAGGAATTGTGTGGCGGGCTTGTCCCATAATAAAATTAAAAAAAAAAAGCTTAGGCTAAAGAAGTTTAGTATCTTGTTTAGTCTATTATATAAATACAGAAAAGGTTCTAAAAACACAAAAAAACGGTCAACAAACGCATGCTTAGGTTGAGGCTTAGTACAAACCAGGTCCTTCCTTCTCCTATCGGAGGGAACTCGGTCACAGGGAAGGGTAGTGTGTTGCATTAAATATGAAATTATAAATTATGTATGTTGTGTTGGCAATAAAGGCTTAATAATAATAATGGTTGACCGTGTGACGCATCACGCACTCACAGGAGATGATGGAGCAGGGCGCAGACGAGTGGGAGGGCTCGTCGCGGTCGTCGTCGCGGTCGCGCGGCTCGTGCGCCTCGCAGTCCTCTCTGGAGCTGGACTCGTCGGAGGCGCCGGCGCAATCGTCACCGAGCGTGTCGCTGAGCGCGTCGGCCGGCGCCTGCGACAGTGCGGCCGGCGGCGCCTGCGACAGCACGGGTGGCGCCTGTGACAGCACGGGCAGCGCCTCGCGCTCCGAGCCCGACGACAACGGCAACGCGCCCGCCTTACTCCCGGCGGCGCTCGCCTCCGACCTGCACAACGCCAACGAGGTCACCGCGCCGCACAAGGTAGCTGGCTTACCGGTTAAGAGGTTATTATGGAGGTAATGTAGGACTGAACGCGTGGCAATCGTTTGTGCGGCGGTGGCTCTTTCACCCAATATTACTACACTCTTTTGCAAAAAAACAGGCTCCTAAGGAAATTTACGCTAAGTAGATTGACGTAGTCTGTACAGAGCAAGAGCCTACGACGACAGTCAGTCCAAAAAGTTTGTCTGTTCATTTCCCGACTCGTACCAACATGTAAAAATTACCAGCGAACATAGATTTTGGACTGTGGTTACTTTACAGTTAGTACAGTAGGTAGTAAAGATGTAATAAAATAGTACCTCACTTTCGTAAGCTTAATATTTTTTATATTGTCTTCGAGATAACTTAAAAAATCTCGTCCTCCATTGCCGGACACTTCTGACAGTTGCAACCCCCTGCCAGACACCCCTAAACTTAAATAAATTATGATTGTTCACGCATGATATTGAGGCTGTGCTGAATTCTATAAAAAAAACCGTAGATGTTCCGTTCTTTTGGGGAACCTACCTATACCCGTCATGACTCCAAATTAGCTGATCATCTTCGGACAGCCCGGTTTTTACATCTTGTCAGACACATTGACAGTTCGCCAGAGCCAATTTATTCTATACTAGCGGACGTCACGCGGTTTCACCCGCGTAGTTCCCGTTCCCGTGGGAATACAGGAATAAAAAGTAACCTATGTCACCACCTAGGGATAGTGTAGCTTCCCAACGGTGAAAGAATTTCTCAAATCGGTCCAGTAGTTTCGGAGCCTATTCGTTACAAACAAATCTTTCCTCTTAACTATTAGGACTACACAATTTAAACTAGTGTATTCTGTGATCCACTTTACGATACTTATAAAAAAAACACAAAAATAAAAAAGACTAGCGGACCTGGCAGACGTCGTCCTGCCCGGACAGCAGCGCCACCTACCGGGTCCAATTGTGAATCTTATGTGACAGACACACGTACAGTAGAATCTAATAATATAATATAATTCTTCTGTACGTATTCTAAACGTATGCCAAAAGAAATTAGCCTTCAAGATAATTAAGTACCTATGCCAACATAAACAGTATGTCAAAAAATATTATTATGGCAAAACAAATTATGGCAAACTCATTATGCCAAAGTATATTAGGAAATAGAACATTATGCAAAAAGAAGGGATCCCGTAAACGTGAGGTTTTTTGCCTCTTACGACCGTGTGTTGTGTGAACGGATCACACTGATAGACTCACCGCTCCCCAGTTGACCACTGCGTTGTGTTGTGTTGCAGAGCGAGTCGGCCGCGTCGTCACTGCGGCGCCTGCGCGCGCAGTTCACGTGCTCCATCAAGTGAGCAGTCGTCGGCCGTGTCGGCGCCCCGCATCGCGCGCCGCCTTCACGTCTTTGTGTTGTATTACTTATTTGTTGTTGGGAGTGAGGCATGGCGGCATGCGGTCACATATCTGTGTCGTGTCTGCCGGACCGACGGTGGAGCATATCTTCTTGTACCTAGTTGTTGTCGTGTGTCATCCGTAGCGCGGTGGTGCGGAGGTAGCACTACCCATCGACATTGTCAAATATGTACCAAACTAACTACGGCCTCAATAATCAGTGTCATTTAATATCCTGTATTCATTGCAAACAATGGTTTGCAACAATTGCGCTGGGTTGCTTTTTCATTGCGTCCAATCTCAGCGGGAAATATGCAGTGTGTATTATAGTGCTCAAGTGTGTGCGCAGAAACAGGTGTAAGAGACACCCTCAATGGCACTGGACGCGCGCGGCGGCTCAAAGTGGGAGCCGGGACCGAGCGGCAACGAGAGTAGCGCGTCTTGTCGTGAGCGAGTTTGATGTACCAGTTTATCAAGTGAGCAATGAGCAGCCCGCTGTTCTGTCCGACTGGCACACCGCGAACACCTGACCACTGGTAGTCCGATGGGAACGAGAACCTTCGGCGCATCAATTACCTAATCTGTGGCATCACCAACGGCTCTTATCTTGCGGGGCGCCGATGTATCAAACCGCCATCCATCAACTTCGGGCTGTTCCTGAAACATCTCTAATAAAAAAAAAACCCAATATAATTTAGCCCGACCTGGGAATTGAACGTAGGAGGTAGCGCTTAGTGGTCGTGACTATTGCTTGAGTCTACAATACCATCGGGGTCGTCACACCACAGAAAATTATGTTTCCAGTAGGTACGGTACCTAACATGAGAAAAAAAAAGAATGCGCTGAGGGTCGACCACTTGTAACCCGTGTGTCCGTGCTGCTAAATAATGTTAAAAGTGGTGGACCGTCGATGAACATGGTAGTACAATTAGTACTTACCCTAATACGTGTACCTACTGTGCCTGTAGTGCCCTCTCGAGTGTGCTTGGTCATGGAGGTTGCCAGTAGGTACGCATGCGCACACACTGACATATGGCTCGCCACGGGCGGACGGGCCAACGACGGCGACGGCTACACTGTGTTTGTCATACATTATCAGACTGATTCTTTGCAGATAAATACCTAAACTTAACTAGTGTCATGCATACTGTGTCTGTAATGCTATTTCATTGTTTTAAATTACTTTAAAAATATAATAGCCTGCATAGTTCACGTAACGGCCTACGTAATACCTCACCTACTGACTAATAATGCGTTCCAAATGAGAATGGGACTTAGCAACATAGCTGTCAAATCGAAGGAGTTGGGCAGGCTCACCGAAAAAGATATGCTTGGTATTTTTTTATTGGAGAACATTTTTTCTTGTGAATTTTTTTTTTCGGAGAATATTTAACACTATAAATAAAAAAAGCCGCAGTCACACGTTTATAGACCGACCTACCACTTTAATAACGTGTGACTGCGGCTTTTCTTTTTCAGCATTCTGAAAATCTTGTTACATTTTATACGTTTTTTTAACATTTTTAGGTTTTAGTTTTTAACATTTTTTTTATATAAAAAATTTTGGTATTGGTGTTATTAATTTTTTTTTAAACACATTACTATTTGTCCGCTAGAGGGCGTCACTTTAATTTTGAGCAATATTTCGGAAATTTACAAGCGAAGGCCTTAAACACGGCGTATTTATTTCCATTTTTATTTTTAACATAATAATATTACGTTTTGTCCGCCAGAGGGCGCCATTTCGATTTCTGTGACACGTCACGTAGTCTATGTTCACCAGACAATTAAGACGGTTCTAATGATACTTCATACGTCCGATATGTGTATTAGGAGCTATGAGGGAACAGATGAACATACTCACATACACATATACATACATACATAGCCAGTCAAAATCATAACCCTCCTTTGGCTTTGCCGTAGTCGGGTAAAAAACATTTTCGTTGGCATAAACATAAATTAATTGGTGATAAATCCAGTCGCTTCTAAAAGAGAAGTTTGAAGCGACACTTCCATGCTCTTAAAACGATACCTAATAAAAAGATTAGGATACTCATGTCGATAGCCTCGGACACTGACCTGGGGGTCTACTCTGAAATTACACTACCGATTGTTCGGGGAAAAAAATACCTTTGTAGTAGGCTCGACTGCACGGCGATTACGCTTTCGAGGTAACAGGGGCACTATATCCTGGCAGAGTTCTTCGAAAAGTGCTCGACTGAGTCTATAATTAGAAAACTCAAGGTCGGGCACTATATTAATGTTGAAGGAGTCACGAAGTCATATGCGATTCCTTCTGCGGTCCAAACGCTCTTCTTCGAGAGCCTCCTCAACCAAAAACATTCGTACCGCCATTTGTCTACAATTGTAAATAATTCACATTCACTTTAACACTTTCAACAGACATAAAACACAAGGTAATCGTAAAATAAATCAATACATCCGATACTTACGATACTCAAAAAGCAGCGAATTTGTTGTCGTGAGTTTTGACGTATAATGGACGATAACAGGCTTGTCAAACTCAAATGTTCGGTCGGTAAAATAACTTTCGTGGTAGGGTTTACGATACAACAAATGTCAAAATGATGTTCGGTCGGAACCAGTCTGAACGAACCGACCGAACGATATAGAATTAATTTCGTAGTAAGAAACATGCGAACGTTCGGCCGATAGTTCGTATTTAACACGTTCGGAGTAGACCCCCTGTTCTACCTGGAGCGTAGGTTCCAATGCACGGCAATGAAGCGTTAACTATTTTCTAATGTTTATTTTTTGAGAGTTTGACCAAAGTTGAGAGTACACCAAATTCGCTCCATAAATTATAAGGTAAATTGTGTTCTATTTTGTAAACAGTTTATTTTCAATGTTAGAATTTATTTGATACCTGACAAACTAACTTATTCGAGTCGTTTGAGGTTGAAACTCTGGGGCCGTGGGGTCTGAGTGCCCACAGCCCTTTTTAATGAACATTCGAAACGCCTTGTTGACGCTTCCTGTGACCCGGGGGCTGACTTTTTCTTTGGCCAGAGGCTAAGTGTTGCCATTCAACGTGGCAACGCTGCCAGTCTCTTGGGCTTGAAAATTATTAGATGCCTGTGCTTTCATTTATTTTATGTAGGTAGGTAAGTAGATCAGATACCCATTTACTTATAGTTTTAATTTTATTTTAGATCTATTTGTTGTGTCGGTCTATTTATAAAGAGAACAATAAAATAAAAATACGAAATGTCATAAAAAAAATAATCTGTGGCAAATTATCCGACTAAATATTAATTTTGGGCGAGTAAAATCTATGGCTCCTAAATTTTGTTTAATAAAAAAAATGCGATAGGTAGGTACCTACTTAGTGATTTGAAGATAGCATGAATAAGGAAATAATAAACCACCCAACCAAACCAACCAACTAAATCATTTAATTACCTACTCGTAAGTTTTTTTTTGTTAACCATAGCAGAATAAAAACCTTTCAAGTGATAGTTGACAGATAGAAGTAATTGACATCACAACATAACACGAGGTCAGTCCTATTCTCATTTGAAACACATTATAATTATTAGCACGCTAACTTCTTAGTGGCGGTCCTGTTCAAACTTGTGAGTACCTCCTACCTACTTTAATGATCGTAACTACATTTTCAATAAACAACGAAGAAGTTATAGTGGCATTCGTTGTAAGCAGTAGGTTGGGATTATTCGACAAAGTCCTAATGTTCATAGTTATTTTACGTTCAAAACAAAAGCAGTATGAGACGGTCATGTGATCATGAGGTAAAGAGATCAATGCTGTATGACCGAGATTCCAGTAGTAAGCAAGTTCAGGCCACTCTATAGTCAACGTGTGTATAATCTCAGTCCGCTCGTAGAGTCTATTCACAATGCGTTTGTAAGTAGGTAGGTACTCCGTTCTCACCCTTCCACACCAGTTGCGTTCGTAATTTTAATTTACATAGTGATAGTGCATATTTTCAATATCAATAATCGTTAGTTCGACGCAAGAAAGTAAGTTCGCCGTACTGGCCTTCTAAAAGCTCATAGCACACTTTAATCTTACCACTTGTGCTTTTGTTTCCACCTAGCAAAATAGCAAACAATATTGCTTTGCTTTTGTGCTTTTGTTTAACAATAGTTTAGTTCGCGTAGAACAAAGAGATTTAAAAGACTAGGTATAGCATATTTGAATGTCTTTGGCGTAAACTGTCTGCCTAAGCTGCTTTCTGCGGAAGTACCTACCATTTCTCACTTATTTGAAGTCCAGTCATTTGGTGGTTTTATCTGGAAAGTTTTCGGAAAAGTTTCAGTAGTAATAGTACAGTCATTTGGGGCGAAAAATGAGGGTTTCCTGGAAAGTTTTCCGGGCGTTTTGAAAATTGGTAGGTTTATAGTTATCGACGTGCTCTTTTCAAATTTTCACTTTGCCACCTCGTATCTTCGCGAAAACTTGTAAGTAAGTACCTACCATAATTTACCTTAATTTTCAAAAACTTTTTTTCATTTTAAAAATTTTGGTATAAATACCAAAATTTTTAAAATGAAAACTCGTAAATTTACGAGTTTTCGCGAAAATCTAAATTTGCCCATATTTATTTATCGTGTTGATGCAAGACCTTGATGTTTGTACACCTAATAGGAACTATAAACCTCAGTATCTGGTATACATTTCAACTTACTAAGTCTACCCGTTCCTGAGAAAATCGGTGGTGACACACGTACAGACGGACAGATAAACCGACGGACGGACAAATGGACTGACTAGAGAACGATCATAAAAGGGTTCCTTTTTTAAGGGTTTTTCCCTTTTGAGGCACGGAACCGTAAAAACGCGCCGTTTACGCTACCTCAAGTCTTTAAATCAAATCAAATCAAATCGTTTATTTGTGATACATGGGTTACATGCAGGTGTTCATTACATTCATTTTAAATTTCTAAGGTTCATAGAAATGGGCATACAAATGATTAAATAATCAAAGTTATAAGAAATTGACATAAATTACATAATTATCATTAAAATTCAGACAGACAATACAATAAATAACCTAAGGATATCGTCAAGCGGACATGAAACAATTAAAATTTCTTAGTCGATAAAAAATCATCAAAGGTTATTATTCAAATAACTCCTATTTCGTGATCTGAGCTGCAAAGTAAATAGCGATGGATGATGTATAATGAACAAAGCCATTTCAAAAATATATAACGATGGGACGGTTAATATTTTTAATTTTTCAAAGTAGTCCTTGCAACTGTCAGTTCTTTTGAGACCACACATAGCTCGCACGCATTTTTTTTGACATCTAAAAACTTTATCCCAGTTGGTAGCATTTCCCCAGAATATAATTGCGTATCTGAGTCTTGAAGCAACATTACTGTGATAAGCTACAAGCAATGTATCAAGATTGACCTTTTTAGCTAGCATATATAAACCTTACGATGACTGTGACACCTTTTTGCAAACGAACTCAATATGACTTTGCCATTTTAGATTATTGTCAATGTGTAGGCCGAGAAATTTTGTCGCGGTCGTTAATCCTACTTCTTGACCATTAATTTCTATTTGAGTATGTAAACTGTTTTTTGTTTTCTGCTTAAATGGCATTAATTTAGTTTTGTCGATATTAATCAATAAATTATTATTTTGTAACCATTGAGTAATCAAATTTAAACTTCTATTTATAATATTTTCGTCATTGTAAAAACAGTACAATCATCGGCAAATAGTACCATACAATCTGTAGTAGATTTTGGCAGATCATTAATATAAATGATAAAAAGTAGTGGGCCCAAAAAATGATGTGGAAACGCGTAATTCAGCGCAAACACAAATGTTAAATAAACACTTTGCGGCGCTCGTTCGCCGACACAATGGATTTTACGAAAAACGTTCTTCAAACATAATTGTAGGAAATTTTCTCTAGTTTCATTTACTAGCTGATATTTTTTATCGTAAAATAAGTTGGAACGGAGTTATTCTCAAAAAAACGGTTTTAGGCGCCATTGTACCAAAATGGCGTCGCGAGCGGAAAAATACGAGGAGGCAAAGTGAAAATTTGAAAAGAGCACGTCGACAACTATAAACCCACCAATTTTCAAAACGCCCGGAAAACTTTCCAGGAAACCCCCATTTTTCACCCCAAATGACTGTACTACGAGTATTACTACTACTACGGTAAGATTAATTTTATTGGCCTTTACGAAAAGTCGCTTTAAATGGTGCCTCTTGCAAAAACAAAGGTGAACTGCGTTGTAGCCAAGTTACGTCATAAACTATAAAGCCTTTATGAGGTACCTGCCAAAGCCAATCAATATCTGTAATAGCCAATCGTTTTTACCTGTTATCTGAACGTAGAGTAACGTATGAACTGCCACAGAAAATGTTTTAGCTTCTATAAAATTACGTAGCCCAGCTGGACGCAATATACCAACCTTCTTATTAGGTAACTCACGGCAATGACTGACTCTACAAACGGACTTTGTAATGTCCACTTGTATGTATTTGTAGTTTGAGAATATATCTATCTGTCGTTTCGTATGAGCTGAGTGTAACGAGAAGACTGAATGAAATGTAGAAATCTGACGACTATCCTTTGGGCTCAGTTCATGTAACGTATTGTCGTATTAGGTATTTTATTTAGTTTAGTGTGATGCGGTAGCGCGCACGCATAGTCGTGCGGTCGTGACTCGTGTGGCCCCGTGAGGCAGTGAGGCACAACAGTAGCACACCGCCACTCGCACGACTCCACGGCTGCGATGCCTCACGCGTCGTGCCTACGCTTCGGAGTCAACGAATGCAGCCGACCGCGGACCGCTTGCAAAATACTGCTCACAATATTATAATTATACTTGGAATAAATATATCTGTTTGTATCGATATATAAAATTGTTAAAAGTAAATTTTCTGACTTATTATTTTTATCCCATCTAAGGCCAATGTGGACCACTGGTAGTTGGTCTTGTCCAGATCATCTCGCCATCTTCTACGAGGTCTACCGCGACGCCTTCTGACTGTGTCAGGGCTCCAGAAAGTGGCTATTTTGGCCCAGAGATATATCATAAAGATGAATTTATTGCTAAACACTCGAGAGTCTATTTCGGGACAACTGAAAAGGCAAATAGTACATTAAATCAAGGTAATAAAAAGAAAAAGGATACGAAAACTAATTTTACAAAAGGAATAAATAATGAGTCATTTTTTTCTGATACGCCTTCGATGTTAAAACATTGGAGAGGCGTAGCTATTTGGAAAAAGGAAAAGAGAAGAAAATTTATTAAAAAAAGATAATTTTGTGTGAATGAACTACTTTTGATGATACATCTAGTATATTTTATTTGACGCGGTTGCACAAGCGATTGCCATTTGAGTTGCTGATGACTATGCATTGGGTAGGATCATACATACCAATGAAGATAATGAATACTGTAAATTAATTAAAATGATTGTAGCCAACGATACACAAAATATTTGCAAACTCCGTACAGGCATACTGAATAAATATTATCAAATCCAATTCATTGGCGATTAAATGTACGTCAATTGTGAATGTAACGTTGCATACATATTTGAATAGATATAATATACAGGGTGTAAACTAACCCTTCACACAAACGTTCACCAAGCATTTTGTACATCAAACTAAGTACTCCTATGCAAGATTTTTTTTTTGGAACTTTGACCCACAATATCTACGGGGTTCCCAGGTATGGTCTAGAACAAAATAATGTTCGCAGTGGTGGGAAAAACAAGTGCCCGTCGTTTGCGTTAAGGGTACTTTTACACCCTTTATAGGGCAGGTATAAAAGAATCTTGTACAAATTGTAACTGTCCTGTAAACAAGGTTCGTAGGAAATGTGCTTTTATGCCACTTGATTTCAACAAAGACATTAAGTGAGTCTGCAAATTCAATGAATAGGTGATAGCAATATGGTATATTGTAGACATTCTAGCTGCGACGATGGTAAAAGAAGCATAGATTATAATTTGAAGAGTATTGTTGCCTTTGAGCCCAACCCTGAAGCATCAATGATTTACCAGAAAAGATATCTTTAAAAGTAAGGACAAGAGTACAATATTATTATATTGTCTGTCATTGAATTTGTCCCATCTGCGACTCCGGAAGGTGTAAGACATTACAAATCGCATTGCCGACGAGAGTCGAAATGGGAATGTTACGACGATATGACACATGATTACTCATCTATACTAATATTATAAAGCTGAAGAGTTTGTTTGTTTGTTTGAACGCTAAGATCTCAGGATCTACTGGTTGGAATTGAAAATTTTTTGTTAGATAGTCCATTTATCAAGAAAGGCTTTAGGCTATATAACATCACGCTACGATCAATGGGAGTGGAGCATAAATGAAAAATGTTGCAAAAACGGGAAACGATATTCCTTATTGAGAGCTTCCTTTGCGTGCGCTGCGAAAATGGTTATGCAAATATTATGTATGAAAAAGAAATGTTCCTTTTTAAAAGTTCTACAAATAAGTCCGCGGCAGCATATATCTATCTACTAATTGACTCACTGTAACCATTTTTTACTATCGAAATGTTAGGTTAAATAGAATTATTTTTTGCGAAGCTGATTTAACCCATATGGTATAAATCTATATCTAAATAAATATCTTTGTTAGAAAGGAAATTTAATATAGAATATTTATTCCTTTTATTCTATATGGTGTAAACAAATATCTTAGAAGATATCGCAATGTTAAAATGTACGCGCGACAAAATAATTACGCGGTCCGCCGGCCCTCGCGTCCCGATGTAGATACGTGGAGATTCTGGCCTCCGGGAAATTCAAATTCAAAATATTTATTGCACCATAATATTTACAAGGTGTTTTATGAGCAGTAGTGGCCCAGTGGTGGCGGCTCCGACTTACGAACAGTTAGTCGTGGGTTCGAACCCAGACAGGCGCATTACTTTGTGTAATTTATTTCATCACCACTGCTCTCAAAACGGTGAAGGTAAACATCGTAAGGAAACCGGTATATCTTAGAACCAAAAATTTGAAGATTGTGACATCTACCAATCCGCACTGGGCCCGCGTGGTGGATATAGCCCATCCCGCTCCTAGAGAGGAGGCCTGAGTCCGTTCAGTGGGAACAATATAGGCTGATGATGATGATGATGATTGTATATTTAACAGCAAGAGATAGGTAGGTACCTATAGTAATTCTCAATTTAATAATGTAATGTAAGGTTATATCAAATATTATAGAGAGGAAAGATTAGCTTTTTTGTTTGTTACGATTTAACTCAAAACTCAGACGCCTTGGAAAATTCTTTCAACATTAGAAAGCTAATTGAAAAAATATTACTATGTTGGATAGTCGATCTATCGAGGAAGGTTGTAATTTATATATCATTGTGACGCATACGAAGTTGCGTGGGTCAGCTAGTATGATATAAAGTTAGTAAAAATAATCGGAGGCCAATACTTGCACAATAACTAATCAAAAATTCAGCAACAAAATTCAACTACTATTATAAAAATAAAATGTCAAATATAAAATTTAAATGTAAAAATGTCCACAATTTCAGTCAATTTTCAGTTTTGTCGGCGACATCTTTGACTTTGATTTCGATTTTTTACGTTAGTTACTTTCGCGCATTTGTAAAAAAAAGGAAATCATCTGAAATGCACGTATCCCACTTTTCTTCGCAGTCGGGTGAAATAATTAAGTAGAGCAGCCTGAGTTTCATAACATGTTTTTTTGTTCCTCTTCTCATCTGCCTTCATATCAGTCATCACTGACTATGATCAGCAGGGCTATTGCGTATCTTTTAAATGACAGTGGTTTAGTACAAAATGGAACCATTTGACATTATTTGATGGACACTATATGATAGCCACTGTCATTTCAAAGATACGCAATTGCCCTGCAGATGTGTGGAAAGATGAATCATATTTTTGCAGAATCAGGACCAGTGTCCAAATTCTGCTTATTCAGGCAGCACAATATCAGCTTTTTTGAGTCTCTCAGCATAATTTGGCATCAATAGTGATCGTGAAAGGGGATTAGGATGGTTGGTCAATCTATCTTTGTATTTCTATAGATAGCGCTTCGCTTCCAGGTGTACATGTAATTCTGTGTTGCGAGCATACCAGGGCGCCGCAGCTAGGACCCTCAGGATACTGTTTTGACTCCTTTGAATGTACATGATGTTTGATTTGCTTGCGGAATAATTGAATCCCATGTGTCCACATTGGTTTTATGATAGAACAATAAACTGTAACTTTGTTGCTCATGGTGAGTGATGATTGTCTGCCGAGTAACCAGAGCAAGTTCTTGAATCGGAAGTTCGTTTCTGTTCTTTTTTCCTTAGATGATCCTCCCATGTCAACCTGCGATCCAGGTAGAAACCCAAGTATATATTTTTTTTTTTTTCATGTCTGAGTGCAAAGGTGATGTGATGCGATTTGGGTGCACTTGCCTTTAGCCAGTCATGAGTCCTGTCTAGTTGATTTTACAGCATGCTGCTTGCTATGTTCATTCGGCCAGTGAATCTTTTCTAGAGTGGACGTGTGTCAGTTGTCTAAGTGATTCCTCAATGTAAATTCTGTGATTGGTTGCAATTAGTAATAACCTAATCCTTGTTACTCTTTAAGTGTTCTTACCTGTCGGTGACTCCCACTGGGCGGTCCTAGACAAGGACGTATATAGTTTCGCAAGAGCTTCTTAAAACAACATCCTAAAAGTGATCGTCATTTGCTGGGATCGAGCCGGAGACGCAGTGTATCGGAGGTCGCTTGCCTAGCCTACGCGCCACCGTGTTCGTAGCAGTGTATCGGAGGTCGCTTGCCTAGCCTACGCGCCACCGTGCTCGTAGCAGTGTATCGGAGGTCGCTTGCCTAGCCTACGCGCCACCGTGCTCGTAGCAGTGTATCGGAGGTCGCTTGCCTAGCCTACGCGCCACCGTGCTCGTAGCAGTGTATCGGAGGTCGCTTGCCTAGCCTACGCGCCACCGTGCTCGTAGCAGTGTATCGGAGGTCGCTTGCCTAGCCTACGCGCCACCGTGCTCGTAGCAGCGGGCCTCGAAATAACATTGCGGATTGCGCGGCGCGGCTCGCGCGGCTGTCGTCACTGCTACGTTTACATGTGCTACGAGCCTACGATCGCCTCACCTTCGATGGATATACTTGAGTGTTAATTATAACGGGTGTTTAAACGTTCAACTACGTTGGCAGATAAGTACTTCATATTGTTTTACTTTCTACCAAATTTACCACCACAAATGGCATGTGTACGTCGCACTCCACCTTAAAACCCTGATTCTCATTCATCAGGTATAATTCGGACTCAATCTGAACCCGACTTAGACACTGCAGTGACTATGAGCGACTAAGTGAACAAGAATAGAAACAAACATTTTCGCAAGGAAGACTCGCCGGAAAGTGGGTCGCCTTGGTTTCGCTTGACTTGGGAAATGAGCAAGACCAAAATGTCTCAAAATATCTAACTGAACAGACCTCTCGTGAATAAACTTTTGGCTGACGTAGGGGAAATAAAGTCTCAATATTCTGAGATCAAGGCGTCTAACGCTGAAATTCGCAGGTCAAATGAAAGGATGGTAGAATCAATGTCCTTTATAAACAAGCAGTTTGAAGACATGAAAAAGGAAGTGGAGGATTTAAGAAAATAACGCTTGCAGCAGAAGCAGTATGTAGAACATTTGGAATAGAAGATACTTGACTTACAGTACAAGTCACGATCGTCCGGGATTGAGATTTGTAACATTCCGCAGGGATACACTGCGACTAGTACAAGCCTTATTAATACAGTTTCAAGAATCTGCCGAACCGTGGGAGTTTCGGTTCAGGATTCGAGCATACGCGATGTATACCGACTACCAGGAAAGACATCCAGTTCGACTACCCCTCGGCCGATAATTGCAAAGTTCTCATCGGTTCAAACTAAACAGTCCTTAATGACAGCTGTAAGGGACTACAACAAGGGAAAAGGGAAGGTTGAGAAATTAAATACTGGCACCATTGGTTTACCCGGTGACCCTCCGGTGACCGGTTTACACCGCGGAGCAATTGCCTGCCACAACCAAGAAGTTGTTCTACCAGGCTCGTGAATTTGCCAAAAATAAGAGTTATAAATTCTGCTGGATCTCAAATAGCAACATCTTCTTACGTAAAATAGAAGGTGAAAAGCAAATTTTAATTCCCTCAGAGAAGTGTCTTCTTGATCTCATTAACCAAGATTTTATCTGACTACTTAGTTCAATGCACTTATATGTTTTCAGTCTTTTCAGTCCAATTTTTTTAGATTTTTAACCACTTTTTTTATTTCTAACTTTTTAGTTTTTAGTTAAGTGTTTGTTCTTTCGTTGGTCGCGTAAGATACTTAACTTTTGTGTTTTTTTATAGAATTTGTGACTTTGAATTTATTTTAAACATATATGTGTTACTTATATATTTTTGTAATCTCCTTTTAAAACCCTTCATTTTGATACCCTACTCGATGGTAATGGATTTTTTTATTTTTTCAAATCCACGATTTGGCCCCCAAAACCAGCAATTATCTTTGTTTTTTTTTAATGTTAATGTAGCCAGTGACACTCACGCCATCAAGACGAATAACAACGTATATTTCATTCAAATCCCTTCATCCGTTTAGGAGTTATGAGGGAACAAAGAAACGGACATACATACACTTATACATACATACATACACGCCAAACACATAACCCTCCTTTTGGGCTTCGCCGCAGTCGGGTAAATATCACAACACACATATCACATAGGTACAAAACACATCATACACAAAACAAAACTCTTTCACAAAACTATACACTAAATCTATGATTTTCATACTTCAACACTTACTGACATATAATACCCACCAAAAACTGAAGATTGACTTGGCCACTGTATCACATTGGCCAATGCCATGGCGATTAGCTATTACAATGGCCTGTTTACCATTGGCGAATGCGATGCGATGGCCAAGTCAATCTTGTATTTAAAACATCAAAGGTTTTTAAGTAGGGATTAAATATATTAACTGACTTGGTATTACATGGATCTCACTACTTTTTACAGTAAAAGTGAGTTGCTCGGCTTGGTTTTTTTTACAAGTTTTGTTTTTGGTGGGATCTCATTTCTTTTTATAGCGTCTCTCATTCTATCTATTTCGTTTAATGAATCAACATTACATAGGTTTATTCGAATTTGAAGCAGTCTTATTCATCGATTTGAAGTACTGCTAAAGTATCTACTCGACAAGCTGAATCAAACAAGTAAAAACTCGACAAGGTTAAGTCGTTTTATAACGGACTTATAAAATGACTTGACCTTGTCGAGTCGTTTTATAAGACGACTCGACAAGGTCAAGTCGTTTGACCACCTTCAAGCTCCATCAACAGATCTTGGAGACCATCCAAAGACAAAGTACTCGTCAAAACGAATCAAACGAGTCTTAACTCGATGGGTTATGTCGTTCTATAATGGAGTTCCTATGGCCACCTTCCAGCTCTACCAACAGACCCTGGACACCATCTTAAGACAAACTACTCGACCAGACGAATCAAACGAGTCCAAACTCGATGGGGATATTCTAAAATGGAATTTCTATGGTCAACTTCCAGCTCCATCATCAGATCAGTTCCATATCATCATAATATTGAAATGATAGGCGATATACATATACGTGCAAAATTTCAGATCAATCAGAAACTAGGATGTTTAATTTAATAACTTGTAAAATTCATTCACTGAAAATGTAACTTTAACTTTGTAATCCTATACAATTATATGGGATTACAAAGTTATTTATGCAGTTAGTTTATCTAGAAAAGTAGACTGAGATTGTATACTTTTTTAGTTTTTCCATGGTTTATACACTAAACACTAATTGTGTTCTAAATTTGAAGCTTCTATGTCTGCTAGAAGTGCCTTAGACTTTTGATGATCGGTCAATCAGTCAGTCAGTCAGTCAGTCAATGAGTGACAAAACTAACTACTGGTTCAAATTTATTATTTTAAATATATTTATTTTAAATATACCGCGTTTATACAATGCCTAATTGGTTACTAAAAATTCAGGCTTCTAGTTTTATCCACAACGAAGTTAGAGGAGGTCGAAAATGGCCTATAGTACGGCCGTGCCGCTTTATTGCTCGACTTGGCGGGGGGCACTGCCGTCCAACCAGATAATGAGATGTAACGCCCATATCTTAATCTATGTAATAAGTACCTAGTTACTCTGTGCCGTTTTTGGTTATTATTTAAATTTCAAATGGAATCTATAAAAAAATATTAATGATGACTTGGACAGCCTTTTTAAAAAAAAAATCAAAACAAGGCTTGGGAATGCCTTTTCATGTAATCCACTGGACTGTACAAGTTATTTTATCACTTCTGATAGTAATATTAAAATACTACATATGAATATCCTCAGTGTTAAGATTTTTTTTTATCAATTACAGGCACTTATATGTTTAACTAAAAT
The DNA here is from genome assembly GCA_932274075.1 of Diarsia rubi. Classification (NCBI taxonomy): domain Eukaryota; kingdom Metazoa; phylum Arthropoda; class Insecta; order Lepidoptera; family Noctuidae; genus Diarsia; species Diarsia rubi. Next base: position 235,101 of record OW026420.1, on the reverse strand, counting down.
AAACATTGATGTTATTGTTTTAACAGAGTGTTGGCTTAGTAAAATTAACAAACCTCCAGCACTAAACGGTTACTCATCACTTTCTACGAAGCTAACTTCAAACAAAAATGAAGGTGTTATTGTTTACACTAAATCAAGCCTTAACGCTACAATTTGGGGACCGTGCTTGACTAACGCAAATTGTCTGGTCTGTCAAATAGATTCTAGGTTAGTTTTTGTTGCTATTTACCGCTCTCCATCCTATAATCCTATAATATCCAAACGTAGCTGTCGTCGGTGATATAAATATTGATATGAAACCTGGAAATAGTAGCCCTTATAGCTTGGAATATCTGATACTAAATGCATCCCATGGCCTAATACCCACCCATTTATTCCCCACCAGACTGGAAAATTGTTTGGATCACATGTTGCTGAGGTCTAAATTACCATCCACCACATTAGTTCTCGAATCTTACATTACAGGTGCGGGGCAGTGGTCCAACTGCTCTGTACAACTAGTTGGACCATGGGTCTTTACTAGGGGCAGTTGTCCAACTTTAAAAATAGTTGGACAACAGCACCTTTTGAGAGTATTAAAAAAAACTACTAGAGCAAAACCGACTCAGTAGGTTAGGTTAGGTTAGAACTGTGACCAACTACGCGCGAGCCGAGCGAGCGGAGCGAGCGGTGCCGCGGCAGCGGCCGGCGAGCGCCACCTCGAAAGGCGATATTACTGTAGGTCATGCTTTAGATAAATTTCGTTGAATGTTGTAATACATTGTAAAAAAATAAAGTTTAAAAATTTGTCACCCGCCTTTAATTTTGCTATTTTACTGCAAAGAGGTTCAATATAACCGTAAACCAGTAGGTACCATACACACATAAAGATGCAGTTGAGGTTTTTAGAGTTGGCAAGTTATTTTTTAAATGAATTGAATCACGGAACTCTCAAAAGGTGCTGTTGTCCAACTATTTTTAAAGTTGGACAACTGCCCCTAGTAAAGACCCATGGTCCAACTAGTTGTACAGAGCAGTTGGACCACTGCCCCGCACTGTACATTACAGACCATAAACCAATTATATTGATATTAAGCAATGCCAAGAGTACCCATAACCTTAAATTCTCTGAATCTCGAGCCAACCTAGACGCTATAAAGACAGAGCTAGAAGAAATAAATTTCGCGGATATTTATAATATTCAAGACACAAACGAATTGCTAAACACTTTTATATCAATCATAAATACTGTAATAACAAATAATACATCCAAAATAATAATTCCTAGGAGACAACGAATCTTGAAACCATGGATTACCCCAGGTTTGTTAAAATATATCCAAAATAGGGATCAAATGCACATGAGATTAAATAAAAAAATCACCTAACAACATAACCCTTAAGATAACTTACACTCGTTATAGAAACTGCAATAACTTGCTTCGAAAGCTCAAAATAACCTATGACAAATGTGAACTCCAGAAAGCTCAATGCAATCCAAAAGAACTATGGAAAACCATACAAGAAATTACCAATACGCGTAAGGAACGAACCAGTCCTGACAAGCTGTTAAAGATAAACGTTGATCCTCAAACCTCGGTGAATCAGGTATGTTCTTTTTTTAGTAACATTGGCAAAAATTTAGCGGACCATATAATTAAAACAAAAAATCAAGCTACCACACCTCTGAATAGCGATCCTGGCAAAGGTTTAACCACGATTGACTCTCTTGTCTTACTAGAAGTCAATGAAGAAGAAGTAGATGCAAACATTTCACAATTACGTAATAGTTGTGCAGTGGGTTGGGACGGAATATCATCTCTGTTAAAAGTACTTATGTCGCCAGAAACTAGTGCCCCTTCTGACCTATATCTGCAACCGCTGCATTAGGACAGGAACTTTTCCTAATGCACTAAAAAAGGCCATCATCCTTCCAATACACAAATCCGGGAACAGAGATTGTGTCAACAACTACCGGCCAATCTCAGTCCTACCAGCGATTTCAAAAATAATTGAAAAGATCCTCATTATGCAACTCAAAGGCTTCCTGAACAAGCTTTAAAGCCTATCGACCGAGGATGCTGTTTTAGACCTTACGCAATTTGTGGCAAAAGAACTAGATGGTGGGTCTAAATGCTTAGGCATATTTCTAGACCTGTCAAAGGCCTTCGACACAGTTTCTGTTCCCATACTCATAGCGAGGATGAAGCGTGTTGGTGTGCGAGGCAAAGCACTGGAAATGTTTAAAGGCTATCTTAAAAATTGCTCTCAGATGGTCAAAATAGGGGATTATCTCAGTGATGAGGAAACTGTGACGTACGGCGTACCCCGGAAGCATATTAGGGCCCACTATGTTCCTAATTTACATAACTGACATCTGTAGAATGATGCTCCCTAACTGCAAGATCTACACGTATGCAGACGACACAGCAATCGTCATTTATGGACCTACGTGGGATGTGGTTAAAACAATGGCAGAAAACGCCCTAAGTCATATTATGGGCTGGCTTTACCATAGCCTACTAACTCTCAACTTAGATAAAACTTGTTACAATCCTTTTGCAATCCGAAGAAATATTATGCCCCCCAAACATTTTTCAATAATTGCTCACTCATGTCGGAGTTCAACATCTTTATATACATGCCCGCCACTGGTAGATGCGATAGTGTGAAATATCTAGGTTTGCAAATCGACGAATGCCTGAGATGGGACAAACAGCTCGATAAGATGACATCAAGAATAATGCTACTCATTTACGTTTTCAAATCTCTACGAGATTCCGCTGATATGGGTACGCTGAGGATGGTGTACTTTGCACTGTGTCAGTCTATTATCGGATATTGCATTACAGCTAAAACCAACTTACTGAGAGCTGAGAGAGCTCAAAGAGCTGTACTAAAGGTAATGTGCAAAAAACCTTACAGGTATCCAACAAAACAACTCTTCGAGGATTGTGAGGTCTTAACTGTTAGACAACTGTTCGTTCTGCAGTCAGTCCTCAGGACTCATAGATCGATGCCCAAGTCAAATCCTAAATAAAAAAAGTAGTTAAAAAACTAAAACACCCGACTGAAAAGCAAATAACAAGCACATTTTAAATTAAACAAAACTTGGAAGCAGGCGGGGTCCATTCTATTTTCATTTCATAGTTTAACCTATGAATATAATTATATTATGACTTAATATAATTTAGTTTTAACTATTACTCTAAAATAACATAGATTTCGGCAAAATCTTTGACATTTTTTTTAATGATGAACATTAAAAATACTGGCTGTATACGTATAGCTAGACAACCAGAGGACAAAAAAAGTATTATTAGCGGGAAAGCGACAATCCGATCAACACTATTTTTTCTTTAGCTAATAATTTAGGTTCTTATTTTTGATTTCCTCGTATTCGTAATGAAAAGCAAAGTGTTTACCTTGGATAAATTACTTATTTAGTCCCTCGAACTATTTACGGGCGCCAAACCCCTTCTCGGGACTAATTAAGTAACTTTCGCCCCTCGGATAACAATGTTCTATATCATTAAAGGCGCTTTTCGCATCTGGATCGCGTTGTACTAGACGGCTTCTAAAGCTGTTTCCGACGGCATTTAGAGAATTGATCCCAGAAGGGTTATGCGAATGTGTATAAAACACGCGCCAAGGACAACCAATTTATTTGTCAGGTAACATGGTATGTAAGGATTTTCATAAGTTCAAGAATAAATCTGCATGTTTCGGCATTCACTGCTATACAACTGTTAGTTTCGAACGGTTTAATAACATGCCTAATGCGGACCAAGCTCACACAGTGGAGCAGATTTCAATGAAGAAACAAAAATGTGTAAAAATCGTTTACTCAAAAATGCATGTAATGTTGTCATTATTTTGACAAACTTGTTTGAGCAAAGTCGACCTTGCCGGTCTGTTTCAAGGAGCGGCCGGCAAAGTTTTGCTGGCCGCTCTAACAGGCCGGCAATGTTTTGCCGGCCGCTATTTTGACGTTTCAACGTTTTAAAAAATCAATTCCAAAAAGATTTTATTTAAAACACAGCTGTTTGTACGTCTAAAGGTAAAAAAAAAAAAAGATTTAAATGAAGTAATAAATGAAGAAATAATCCAGCAGTCAAACACCGCATTAGAATTATCGCAAACTATCAGTAATATCAAACCGGGAAAGTCGGTGTTGAATTTTAGTAACTGTACTTTTCATAATTGTCATTTTAATTAAAAGTCTAGTTAATTAATATATTTTTTATTTAAATTACTTGCTGGTTTTATTTAGATTAGGTACTTGCATTTTTGAGTAAAGCACTATACAAACCTTGGCCCACAATGACTGCTTCGCTAGTCACGCTATGATTGCCTCGAGCTAGCCTAGCTACGCTCTAGGCCTTTCAGCTTGGCCATCATTGCAGCCCTTGCTGTCCTCGCTGTAAAGGCCTCGGCCTACGGTCTCGGCCTTTATCTCAGCTCGTCCATCAAGTGCTGCACGCTGACCGCGCTGTGTCGGCCTGGAGCTGCGCTACGCTGCGCTGTCGGCCATCATCAGCGCGACCAGCAAAGTAGTCATTATAGACCGCGGCAGTAATGTACTATAAAATATCAGTAGAACTACAGTTGTGAGACTTTTTCAAGATGTATTACAGTGAAGTAGTAAACTAGTGTTACTTTATCTCGTTAGTTAATTATGTGATTGTTTGTTGATGTGCAGTGTTCGGTGTGGGACTACGCAACTAACGCAACACGCCAATAGCGGGTAGATAAGTACGTACTTATTTGTAAAGTTAACTCCTTTTGTTTCACATTTGAACATAAAACGTCCACTACTGTGTATATGTGCATTTTATTTATTTAGTTTTACTTAAATAATAATCTATTTCTCCGTCTTTTAGAGGAGATCAGATAAGGTATATAATAACATCCGATCGGTTTGATATGTACGTTGAGCCGCGCTTGCCTTAGTTGATGTGTGGATGATGTACAACCAGCCATTACATACGAGTATCTTCCATGCCTCGGAAAGCACGTTAAGCTATTGGTACCAACGTGCACCGATTATTTGTACATCTTTGACAGTCGAAAGCGGTGATGATTTTTTTTTCTTCCCTTTGTACGGTTCACGTACAGGCAAATTGCTAACGCCGCGACCTACTTTTCGCTACTCGTTTAACTTACTTTTATCCTACTATACAAAGTTGATACGACAGAGAGACTTTCCTTTAAACCGCATAAACTAGGTACCATTTTCAAGCTCTGTACCAAAAATCAATTAAATATGAGCAGTAGAAATGATTTTTTAAGTTTTTGCCTCGTATACGCATAGGTCATGCACCTTAAAACGATAAATCTGAGATGCGTTGTTGCCGCTCTGACGCAACTCACAAGTACAACCAAATATTTTCGCTAAAAGATGGCAATGCAAACAAGGAAACAATATAAATACACACACGTGCACTTTCACTACGACAGTGACAATCATAGCATTCATAGCAAAACATCCCGCGCGTAAAAGAAATAGAAATAGGTCACTGTGTTGCGCCGCGCGATCGCTATGACGCGACGCGTGCGTGCGACGCGACGTTGCCAATTTGTTACCTAGGTATCTAAGGTCAGTTAAATTTATTTATAAAGTATGTTTGCGTTTTACTTTGATTTGTAAACTATTTAGTTTATTTGAAAACAAAAACCTCAATTTTGGTGCTTTTTATTTTTGTACCGTATCGAATTAATACTAAACCCAGTTCGTCGCGCGAGCTCCTACCGTACGAACGTTTTATAATCGGTAAACGAGTGTGTGCGTGTGTAATATCGAAGGAAACAACTAAATAATTGCGACGTGTAACAAGCACATTATAGTTAAAAACAATAATTATGGTTCAGTGCAAGCTGTGCAAACTATCTCTGGCCCGTGTCAAGGGTGAAAGTACAGTGAAATGTAACGGATCCTGTGAGGGTGTACTACACAAAAAATGTGCATCGAAAATAAAGGGATTTAATGATAATGGTGTGTGTGATGAATGCCAAATTTCACCCCCACCGTCAGATGAACCCCTAATCAAAGTGGACATGTCGAATACCAGTGCAGAGAAACTTCTGGAAGAGGTCAATGAAAAATTGTCCATTGTGTTCACCATGAAGAAGACCCTTGAGTCGATGTCCAATGACATTAGTTTTTATGCAGAAAAATACCAGGAGCTAGTGGAAGAAAAGGAAAAAATGAATAATAAAATCAAATCCCTGGAGCATAAGAATGTGCACCTGGAGACAAGCAACAAGGCGCTGGAGGACAGAATTGCCTATTTAGAAATACGAGGGAGGGAAAAAAATATAGAAATAATAGGTTTGGAAGAGTGTGAAAGTGAAAATTTAAACAAAAATATAACGTTGCTAGCCAATAAATTAGGTATGAACACTAATACGATTTGTGAGGTAAAGCAGGTAGGCGAGGAAAATAAAAACGGTGCAGCGGCCGATACGAAACGGAATAAAAAACAGCGGACAATCGTCGTCACCTTTTCCACCCAGGCTTCACGTAATAAATGGTTGGCTACAAGAAAAAGTCATCAGCTAACTAATGACGACCTCTTTGCAAACGGGAATAAACAAAGGATTATATTAATGAGGATCTAACCAAGTTCACACGCAGCCTCTTGTGGACGGCGAAAAACGAGTTAAAACCTATATATAAATATATTTGGGTACAAAACGGTAAAGTTTTGATAAGAAAAGATGATCCAAATGACACAAAAATTAAAGTAATCCGTTCTTTGAGTGATATAGACATGTATAATTTAGAAACATGTTTTGTACATAACACCGTATTATTAGATAAAATAAAAATTCGATGATGATGTCATAGATATAAGATCAAATATAGAATACAAAACATACACTTCAATTGATAATTGGCAGGAAGAGATGAAGCAACAAAGTAATAATGTCAATATAATACATTTGAATATAAGATCATTAAGAAAAAATTTTTTACAGTTACAAATATTAATAGATAATTGCAAAGATACATTGGATTTTATTGCCTTAACGGAGATTAACATAAAAAAGCAGGAATTACCATTATATACTATGGAAGGATATAACACGTACATAAATACCAGAGAAAATAAAAGAGGAGGGGGGATACTTCTTTATGTAAAGAATAGATTAAATTTTAATGCAGTTACAGTAAATTCACAGTATTATGAATTAATATCTGGTAAATTAATCCAGGACAGCAAAAATATTCATGTTTTGGTCATATACAGGCCCCCAAATGGTAGCAAGCAAGGATTCAACGATAATATACACAAGTTATTATCAGAGATTGATTCAAGCTGCGAAATAATAGTGGTTGGCGATGTCAACATAGATTTGTTGCGTGGAACCGGTTTTAGCAGTGCGACTACTCAATACATAAACAATATGAGTGAGTTGGGAATGGAATGTGCTATCACAGAGGCAACACGAGAAGAGGTGTACGGCGGCATAGTGACGCGGACGTGCATCGACCATGCGTGGGTTCGGACTCAGTGTTTAACTTCTGCTTATGTACTTACATGTAAGTTGTCAGATCATTATGCGATCGGTGTATCCCTTGAAGGTGGTACGAAAAAATGTAGTGAACATGGTAAAAAATATATTATAAGTGATAGAAAAGTATTACAAAAACTAGAATTAGTATCGTGGGCAGAGTTGTTAGATTGTACGTGTCCATTAGATTTGTATAATAGATTATGTTCAATTTTCCATAGTGCTTATGATGAAGCAAAAAACGAAATAACCTTGAGTAATAAAAGAAAAAGCAAGCCATGGATCACAAAAAAACTAAAAAATATGATTTGTTTTAGAGATAAGGTTTTTCGTGCCTGGAAAAGTAACCCAAAGGATATGAACTTGAGAATGTCATATAATAAATATAGAAATAGATTAAATAAATACATAAATAAAGCGAAAAATAAATATTGTCAAGAGGAAATAAAAAAATGTAATAAAAATATGAGAAAGATTTGGGCTAAAATAAATTCATGGATAGGAAAGGAAAAGAGTAGTATAGATCATATTATTGTTAAATATTTAGGGAGGGCTGACAACACACTAGACATATGTAATAAATTTTCTAAAACATTTACCCAAGAAATACTTGATATGAAACACGTGTGTAACTATAAGTTTTTAGATAGGTCTGAATATGTACGCTGTAGAAACATTTCAATGCTATTTATAAAAGCACAAACAATAGATATAATTAAAATAATAAATAATTTAGACAGCAATAAGTCGGAAGGGCTGGATAAAATTAGATTAAAGGAAATTAAATTGTTCAAATTACAGCTAAGTTCAATATTAGCGCATTTTATTAATTTATGTGTTAAAAAAGGTGTATATCCCAATGTATTAAAAGCAGCATTAATAAGACCGATTTTCAAGCAGGGCTCGCACTGTGAGTATACCAATTATAGGCCAATAGCTATACTGTCTATAATTAATAAAATTACTGAAAAATTTATTGTGGGGCAATTGTCCGTTTTCCTTGAGAACCACAATATATTGTGTGACGTGCAGCATGGCTTCCGACGGGGACGTAGTACGGCGACTGCCTTGTCACAGTTTACTGATGATGTAAATCAGTGTCTGGACCAGCGGAAGCAGGTGGTGGTAGTCTTTATAGATTTCAAAAAAGCGTTTGACACTTTGGAACACCACCAGCTGCTTCTGGCTATGGAGGAGTGCGGGGTGGCGGGACCACTTAATGAGTGGTTCCGCGCGTATCTCGTGGGCAGGACGCTGCGTACTGTAGTTGACGGTGTAGTGGGCGAGTCTAGGCCCGTCACTTGCGGAGTGCCGACCGGCTCCGTGTTCGGCCCCGTCGGTTATATCATGCACGTCAATAGTATGTGCAATACAGTACGAAACTGTCGCATATATATGTATGCTGATGACACTTGTTTGGTCTACGCAGACAAAAATATAGATTTAATTGAATGTAAAATGCAGGAAGATTTCACAAACATTATAAAATGGTCACATGATAATGGGATCTTAATTAATTTAGGCAAAACCAAATGTATGACTTTACGATCTCCCTACCTCCGGGGCAGCGAGCGCGCGCCGCGCATAGTGGGTCATAGCTATGAATGCTTGCACGCGCACAGCGGCATGAGTGCTTGCGACGCAACCGCTCGCGCCGCTGTGCAGTGTACGTGCGCAGAGATTGAGGTGGTGGGGCATTACAGGTACTTAGGTCTAGTTATAGACTACAATTTCTCATGGAAGAGGCATATTAATCATGTGTGTGACAAACTAAGATCGGTATTAGTAAAATTCCATCACCTTAGTTATATGCTGGATAGGGCAACTTTGTATACAGTCTACTATGCGCTGGTGGACTCTCTAATCTCGTATGGACTGGCATGTTATGGACGTAGTTTTAAAAGCTATTTAGATAAAATAAAACTGTTACAAATTAGATTTATGAAATTATTAGTCGATACAAATACGAAAAAGTTATGTAAAATCAGTGATTACGAAGAATTATTTTTGAAATGTAAAATGCTTCCAGTCCATGACAAAGTAACATTGTTAATAGCATTAGAAGAATATTGTAGTGATCAGTTTAAAGTCAAACAAGTGTATAATAGCAATAGGTCTCGTAGAAGAGGTATTGTAGAATTAAAAGTACCCACTTATAATAATTACTTTGGGCAACGATGTAAAAAATATTTAGTACCACGTATTTTCAACAGCCTACCATTTGAAACTGATGTAACAAAAAGAACATTTAAAAACAAAGTTGAATCTTATCTCTTGTCCAACTTTTGTGAAAACCTCAGCAATTTCTCTGTTATTTAAAACTAACAGTTTAACGTGTTTGTTTTGTAAGAGTATGTTTTGCAGTAATTTTGGTTGTGGGAAGATTATTTTAGTTATTTATTTTATTATGTAAATGGAAAAGTGAACGTACATACGTTAATATTGAGAGTATCGTGGGAGCTACGTCTGCCAACAAACTGCTCTGTAGTTTGGCAGAAGTAAATTGTAACTGAATTTGACTTAAGTTCCAAATAAACACTTTTTCATTTTTTCATAAACACGTATAGTATACGTAGTGTCAACGATGGATCAAGTGATGGGAGAGAGATGGCGCTGTCGTCTCGAAAACATATCGCTCCGTGTTTTATATTTCTCATAATTTCTAAAGTCGTAATACCACGATAAGTTTAAACTCAAGCAACTTGAATATACCTAATATAACAGTGATAGTGTTATCTGGTACCAAAAAAGGACACTAGACGAATGAACAGTAAAATCATACAAGAACCCTGGAAGTGACAGTGTTTTTCATTTTAGCAATTCTATACAGTGTAACAATCAGTAAAAGCAGTAAAGAAGTGAAGAAGGACCATAACAAGTGACAATATATGAAGTGAAATTGATGAGCTGTGCTTTAATTTGATCATTTTAACACGACGAAATCGTTAAGAAAAATTTTTTTGAATGCTGGCATAGTCATTATGTTCAATACATAGGACAACGCCATCTGTTTTTGTATAGGCAATATTTACTTGTGGTTTGAGGTAAAGTCGATAAAACAGAACACCCAGAAAAAATATTTGATAACAAAGCGGTCGACTATTTTGGTACTACGTAAGTACAAAGTAGCCGAGAGGCGTAACTGTGTACCTCCCGCTACAGCGACCGTGAGTTCGTGGGTTCGATCCTCAGTTAAGCAGAGTCACTTTTTGGATGCTAATATAGACCTTAAAATGAATTCTGATAATATAAATAACATTACAATACGTCAGAAAAATAAAACATCAATAACTTCGTGTGAAAGGCTATGTTTAACCAGCCCGTCGTCGTCGGAGAAGTCAATAGCAGACAGTTTACCCGGACAAAATACTAACTACGAAGATGACTACACTAAAATATTAAGAGAACAAATTAAATCACTGACAGACCAACTTAATAGCGCTCACGAACAAATTGACGAACTACTACTTGAGAATGGCTCACTTACCAAAGTCACACAGGAACAACAGAAACAAATCGTGTATTTAAAAACGATTTGCACAAGCACTCCTCAGAGTTCTAACCCGGCCCGTAATAAGAAGAAATACAAAAAGAAATGTAGGAAAACTCTTGATTTCGAGAGAGAGGACAGTGACACTGCAAACAATTATTATGAGGCAAAAGAAGGTACATTAAAAACACCATTGGAACACATAAACAACGAGAATACCAGTGATATGTTGGGCAGCTGTAATCAACAACAACGTATGCGGAATGAAACAAATAACACACTGTCATTAGAGAAACCTAGAATAATAATTCTGGGAGACGAACAAGTTCGAGGACTTTCAAAAGTAATGGTCAATAGAAGGACGGCCAAATGGAATGATTGCTACACGGTCTCAGCTTTGGTTAAACCTGGTGCAACATGCTCTGAAATCTTGTCTAATAATTTGGTTGTATATAATTCGCTGACAGAGCAAGATATTGTCATACTTTCGGTAGGCACAAATGATTCAAATCCATCTCAACTACTAAAGGAATTATGTATATCACTTAGTAAATTAAAAATGTGCCAACAAATCTATGTTCTAGGTGTACAATGTAACTATTATTTAAATAGGAATATGTTGAACCAAAGTATAAAACTGTTGACAAAAAATTTTTCTAACTGTACATACATTAACTTAAATGAATTCTCTAATTATAAGCGTTACTTTTATATGAAACAAATTAATCGAACTTATTTGAATGAGCTCAGCTCTTAGAAATTAAATATTGAAATTGACTATTTAAAATACACACAAGAATTTCTCATGAAAAAGTCACGGTGTATCACTACCCACAATCAGGAAAGATGTACAGATTGTGAGATTCCGAAAGATCAGAATACAATTAAAACTAGTGGCGATCGGTTTTTTCGATCAATCTAATCATAAACATAAGATTACGCATGATATTGCTAATTTAACCATTTTTCATCAAAATTTATGTGGAATTAGCAATAAAAAAGACGAACTAGAACTTTATGTGGAAAATATAGTGCCTAAATTGGACTTCATCTGTGTTACTGAACATTTTCCAAACAAATTAAATGCTCCTTTATTTGCACTGACTGACTACAACTTGGTTTCATATAATAACAGGCTAAATAAAAAAAGAGGTGGTAGTCTTATCTTAGGACAAAGAAATAGACAAGTCTTTGATTGCGCGCAAATAAACAAATTATATAAATCGGAATCATTCGAAATATGCTGCACTAAAGATATTGATACCGGGTTATATATATGCTGCTGTTATCGAAGCCCCGATGAGAAAAATTTTAAAATCTTTATGGAAAAATTGGAAATATTGTTAGAATACTCTTTTAATAAAAAAATTATAATATGTGGTGATTTTAACATCGATCTCCTCTGTGAAAATAAAAAGCGTACAGAGTTTATAAGTCTTTTACGATGTTATAATTTCAAAACACTTATCCAAACGGAAACTTTCACTCGAAATCAATCATCTTCTTGTTTAGATAATTTCATCACTAACTTAGACAGCACATATATTCAGGAAGTTTCCGTAGATCACAATGGCTTAGCAGATGGACATGCGGGACTTTTTTGTAAATTGACACTTCAGAGGGTAGTGGGAAAAAAGCCAAACAATAACCACAAGATTATTATTAAAAAACGAATGTTTACAAAAAATAACCACGAGATTTTTAATGAAAAAATATTAGGCATTGACTGGTTTTCAATGGGAATAAATACATTTTTAAACAAATTTCATGATACTTTTCAGTGTAGCTTCAGAAAGCGCAAAAAAAACATAGTTTTAAATGATAACACAAATAGAACAAAATGGACCACAAAGGGTATTAGGGTTTCGAGTAAAATGAAAAGATTTTTGTGTGTAAATAATGGAAGTTATCATAGTACAATACTCACATATAAAGACAATTACATTAGATTATATAGGAAAGCGGTTAAAGTTGCTAAAAGTTTTGCTGTGAGGGCTCAAATACAGAAAGCTAAAAATAAAAGCAAAGAAATCTGGCAAGTAGTAAATCGCCATAGAAACAAAAATAAACAAATAAACTTAAAAAAACTAATTGTGAAATTGGATAACAAAATTATTGATGACCCCAGGAAAGTTGCAAACGTATTCGCGGAACAATTTAATTGTTATAATCACTCATTGGAGAATGCCGAAGAATATAGTTCACTTTTCTATTTAAAACATTCAACAGACAGGGTAAATAGTGAAATGTGTTTAACGTCCGTAACTCCTGACGAAATAATAAAAATTGTAGGGTCAATGCCAAATAAAACCTCAAGCGGATACGATGACCTGCCTATAGGTGTTCTAAAGCAACATATTAAAGTTCTTGCGCTACCACTATCAGTCTTTTTCAATAAGTGTTTCGATGATGGTATTTTTCCGGAACAGCTTAAGATAGCGAAAGTTATTCCTTTACATAAAAAAGGTTCACAGACGGATACTAAAAATTATCGGCCTATCTCAGTTTTACCTACACTCTCAAAAATCTTTGAAAAATTAATTAAAATTCGTCTAGTCACTCATCTCAATATTAATAAAGTTATAAATAAAAGACAGTTTGGTTATCAGAAAGGTGTTGGAACTACAGAAGCTATTAGTACTTTAGTTAACGACGTGGTTGATAAACTAAATAAGAAATTGAAGGTAGCTGGAATTTTTTTAGACTTGAGTTCTGCATTTGACACTGTAAATCATACATTGTTGCTTGCCAAAATGGAACATTACGGGGTAAGAAAACAGGTTCTGGCGCTTTTTCGGTCGTATTTAACAAATAGAAAAATGTATGTAGAGGTAAAAGATATAAATCAGAATAATTTTCAAGAAGTCTATCATTCAAAGTTACGAAGGGTTTTGACAGGTGTCCCGCAGGGTTCCATACTGGGTCCACCCCTATTTTTAATTTTTACAAATGATTTACTTAACCTAGCAGCAAAACTTAATCCGAATTTAAAACTAATAGCATTTGCAGATGACACCAACGCTGTTGTTAGCGAAAGTGATGCAGAGGCTTTGAGCAGCACTATAAACACGGCTCTTGAGTCATTTCAAAAATGAGCAGCAAATAAGTTAAAAATTAATGCAAAAAAAAACAAACATAGTACTGTTTAAGTCCACATCACGTGGTAATGATAATCTAGACGTTAATTTAAATGGAGACAAAATAGATATTGTCAAGTCAGTAAAATTTTTAGGAGTTCATATTGACTCATTATTAAATTGGAAAAATGAACTAAAAGCCATAGACGGGTCAATATCTTCAGCATGCTATGCCCTCAGGACCCTACGAGAAGAACTTAGCCTAGATATTTTAAAATCTGTTTACTATGCACTGGTAGAGTCAAGATTGAGATATAGTCTTCAACAATGGGGAAATAGCTACAAGTATAATTCTGATAGAGCATTTGTGCTACAAAAGAGGGCAATAAGAACAATGGTTCGTATTCCCCAAATCGAGTCTTGTCAGAAATATTTCCAAAGTCTATCCATACTTACGGTACCTAGCCTTTACATACTTATAGTTTTGACCAGCCTAGCGAAACACATAAGTAATTATGAAACGCAGGATGAAAGACTTAAAAGGGAAAGCACAAGGAACCAATATTTGAAGCATAAAGTGAACCCCAAATTAAATATTGTAACACATTGTGTACAGTATCAAGCGGTAAAATTATTTAATTGCTTGCCCAAGGACATAAAAGCTCTATTATATAAAACCACTTTATTTAAAAGAAAGCTAAAAAAGTTCTTACTGGAAAAATGTTTCTATTCCGTGGATGAATTCATAACTCACGGACATTAGTGTTATTTTTTAATTGTAAAATTACTTGTTGTTGTGACATGATTTTAATGTTTTTTTTTGTTATGATTTTAAATTTTTGACGTTGAATAATTTTTATAAAGAAATGATAATGATAATTTTAATTTACAACTTATTCTTTGTATGGTTTTTAAATATTTTAATGAATTTTTATGGACCAAGTAGAATGAATTTGAATTCAAATTGTGGTTATGATTTTCTATTTTAAATTAATTATTACTGAACATTGTGGTTATTTATTATTTTACATGTTTTGTTAATGGATTTTATTTAATAATTATGATTTTAATTTTTGACACTTGCGAAGCTTTTGGTATGACATTTTTAAATATTTTCACGGTTTTTATTTTATTTTTTATGTTGACATTGTATAATTTTGTGATTTTTATTATTTTAATTTAATTTACTTAGTGGTTTTTTTTTTCTATTTATTATTAGTCAAATTATGTTTTTTATTTTTTATAACTTATTTTAATTATGTGATTTAGACTTTTTTTTTTATGTAACATTCAGACACAATTTTTTATTGTTATTGAATAAATGAAATGAAAAAAAAAATTAAATGTAATTTAATGCCCCTCTCTCATATCAACTCTGTATATCACACTAATGTTGTAAAGGCTTAAGTTTGTAAGTATGTATGTTTGTTACTCTCACGCAAAATTCTACTGAACGTATTTGGATATGGTACACAGATAGTTTATAACCTGGATTAACACATAGGGTAGTTTTTATCCCGATTTTATCTTGCGATGGGATAATCGAGTTGTAGCGGGCGAATTACAAGCAAAATGGGATGGACCATACCGAGTTGTGACCAGGATCAACGATGTCACCTACCGAATACAGAAGGGTCCGCGAGGTGCGCCTAAGGTTGTGCATGTAGACCGATTAGCGCGATATCACAGGACTAATGATGCTCGGGACGAGCATGTCTAAGGAGGGGGGAGTGTTACGCCGGTCATCTAGAATCTTCGAGAAACCTCGCTAATAACTGAGAAGTACGCGTGACTTCTAGTAGGTACCTAATTCCATTCTGTAGGCATAACTACCGCCACCGCGCGCCGCCCGTCGTCGCGGTACTTGCATTTTAATTTCAACCGTATGCCTACGGCGTAAAGTAACTTCTTCTTTGTTGGTTTATTATCTTTAAGTTTATTTTTTTGTTAATGTTTTTTTCTGGATGCTTTATGGAATAGTAGCGAATTTTCTCGAATATCTTTTGTTTGTTATTGGTATAAAAGGACCAAGAGAGGACGCAGCGAGGCAGTCTACTTTTAAGCGAGACATCGAAAGGTTCGAAGATATATCTAGTGCGATAAAGTGTTCAGTAGTGTTTTGCGATTGGGAATAAGTCTTTTGCGAGTAATAAAGTTATTTCGTGTGTTCAATTGGTAGTGTTTTTATTTATCCCATACCCAGCTCGTAACAATAATTTAATATTCAAATGAACCCCGCCTGCTTCCAAGTTTTGTTTAATTTAAAATGTGCTTGTTTTTTGCTTTTCAGTTTGTTCAGTCGAGTTTTTTAGTTGTTTAACTACTTTTTTTATTTCCAACTTTTTAGTTCTTTTGTGTTTGTCCTTCCGTTGGTCGCGTAAAATTCTTCGCAGATGATTTAACTGTTGTGTTTGTTTATAGGATTTACGACTTTGAATTTCTTTTAAACATTTATGTGTCATATATTTTTGTAATCTCCTCTTAAAACCCTTTATTTTGATACTCGATGATATGGCCCTCAAAATCCGCAAACTTCTTTGTTTTTTTTTTATTTTAATGTAGCCAGTGACACTCGCGCCACCAAGACGAATCTAGCGACGTGTATATTATTCAAATCCCTTCATCCGTTTAGGAGTTATGAGGGAACTAACTAATATTATCCTCGCCAATCAGGAGCTGGAAACTGCCGACTCTGCTTTATTTCTGGGCATAACAGTAGATCCAAAATTACAATGGGGTTTACAATATCAAGCCTAGCGGGAAGGCTAAGTTCAGCCGCATACGCCGTCAGAAAAGTAAGACAATTCACTGACGTTGATACAGCACGGTTAGTCTACTTTAGTTATTTTCACAGCGTTATGTCATACGGTATTCTGCTGTGGGGCAAAGCTGCTGATATTCAAAATATATTTGTTCTGCAGAAGCGAGCGGTTCGTGCAATTTATCAGCTGGGTGCTCGAGTTTCTCTTAGAGATTTTTTTAAGGAGATTGGTATCCTCACTGTTGCTTCTCAGTTCATCTTTGCCAACATTTTATATATTAAACAAAATATCCACCTGTACACTAAAAACAGTGATATTCACAACTTTAACACTAGAAATAAGCATAAACTACGCGCTCCTTTTTCGTCGGGCTTGGTATAACATTTTATAACAAACTGCCATCTTCTTTTCTAGACTTGCCATTTGATGCGTTTAAAGCCAAAGTAAAATCTAATCTTTGTTTAAAAGCGTACTATTCCATTAACGACTACTTAAATGATAAGAACAGTTGGTCGCTGAGTTGAACACAAGACAATGTTTGTTATTTATTTATGTTCTTTCTCCAAGATTAGTTGACTGATATGTTATGTCTTTTTTTTATTATTATTATATACTTTTTTATACTTGCCTTACTATTGTATCGAGTCTGGTTCTTCTAACCAACCTAACAGACAGATGTGTGCTGGGGAGTTTGTTCCGCCACTTCTTCTTTCCAGCAAAAACACTAGGAAGTGTCGAAGGGGGGGTTTTGGGGGACTGTCTCTTGTAAATAAGTTAAGTAAAGTAAATTTTGACGTTCGAAAAGTGCTGATTATCAGCCTAGTTTGAATAAATGAGTTTTGATTTGATTTTGATTTTGATTCTGAACAAAGAAACGGACACACATACACGCCAAACACATAACCCTCCTTTTGGGCTTCGCCGCAGTCGGGTATAAAGTGAAATATAAACTTTAGAACAAAAATTTGTTTCTGAAGGCAAAAAAAATACATCAAACAAAAGTCACCGACTTCAGAAACAAATTTTTGTTCTAAAGTATATTTTTCACTTTTTTGTGGTTTATTTTTTGACGAAGTCGGTTTTATTGTTTTTAAAAGAGTTTTTATTTTTCACTTTTTTTACGGTAAAACTTAATGTAGCACTCATAGAACATTGTGCTAGTGGATGCTTTGAATAGTAAATGGGTCATGGAGATAATTTAAGTAAAGTAACAACCTGAAAAACTAGTATTTACAAAAACAGTTGTGTAAAATATGGAACTTTGACCCCTAATATCTCCGCAACTAGGGGGTTCCCAGCGGGGTCTAGAACAAAAAAAATATCGCAGTGGAGGGGAGAACAAGTGCTCTTCGTTTGCGATAAGGGTACTTTTACACCCTATATAAAATTTGAAACAATAATATTCGAAACAAAAATACACTAACCAAATATAAAATTGAAAATGAAACATTTTCTGAGAAACGAAATTTCATTGGATTTTCTGTCTGCGAAACAAGGGGATACCGTGTTGACACACATAATGTGTTGCTGGGGAGTTTGTTTCAACTTTGTTCCGCTACTTCTTCTTTCCAGCTAAAACATAAGGAAGTGTCGAAGGGTGGGCGTTTTGGGGACTGACTCTTGTAAATAATTTATGACGTTCGAAAAGTGCTGATTATCAGCCTAGTTTGAATAAATGACTTTTGAAAGAAAGTTATAATAGGTACTGCCAAGATAATCGTTGAAAGTTATGGGAAAAAAAAGTAGTTAAAAAACTAAA
The DNA here is from genome assembly GCA_932274075.1 of Diarsia rubi. NCBI lineage: Eukaryota > Metazoa > Arthropoda > Insecta > Lepidoptera > Noctuidae > Diarsia > Diarsia rubi. Next base: position 216,516 of record OW026420.1, on the reverse strand, counting down.
CCCGACTGAAAAAACTGCGAAGCAAAAAACAAGCACATTTTAGAATTAAAGTCATTCAAAACTTGGAAGCAGGCGGGGTTAATTTGAATATTAAATTATGAAATGAAAATAGAATGTAGGGTAGACCGGAGACAATTGAAACATGATTGCAACAACTTAAATTTCTCGGAAACCATGATACTTACGCGTGTAACTCGGTGTGACGCGTCGCTCGTTGCATCGTAGGCCATTCGGTTTTGTGTTCGAAACGGCTCGAGCGAGCGTGCGACGCAGTCGTGCTTAGGGCACCTCGAATAATTTCGCGCCAAAAATTTAATATTCATATTTTATCATTTTTTGGTTTTTACCTATTTTTTACCTATGGAACCTTGGGAGGCGATGCAGATTCTGTTTTACAAGACCTAAATTTCTTAACGAATGAACTACATAACATTGGCCTCGAACTCAATATTTCTAAATGCGAAATTTTTGTAACACAGTACCGACAGACAACTTACTTATTCAAAATTTAACACAACAGCTCCTGGCATCAAAACAGAAAAAAACTCCCTTCGTTTCTTTGGGTCTCCAATCTTTGAAAATTCTTTTCCCGATTTTATCGAGGAAAAAATTCAAAATTTCAATGATGTTTCGGAAAGACTACTCCAAATTAATATGCATTCGGCCAATGCCGCCAGTCTTTTGGGCACATTACCGGCTGACAGCGTTGAAGAGCAGTTTTTCGATGCCCTGTTATAGTTTCTTTTTAGTTTATTTTATAGTTTTTAATTAATGTACATAGTTACAAAAAAAAATACCTATTTAGATCTTCTTGTTTGTCAGTTTTTCCTATTTTGGAGTATGCTTTATGTAGTGTATAGGAATAGTTGTGGGTAGTTTAGTACATAATATTAGGTGGTGGGTAGTCCTAGTTTTGCCAGTTGGAATATACTGAGCACTCGTACCAGACATCCTTGCAGTTTTCTTTACTCCTAGCTAATATTAATCTTGCAGTTTATCTATTTAAGTTTGTTTTTATTACTGTTAATTATTGTTTACGTCAATATACAGGTTGTTTGGCAGAACGTTGAATATACGAAAATGGTGGATAGGTGGGGTCATCTGCTACTTACTCAGCCCTAATTTATTTGGTTCTGGCCCACTGGATACTTAAAAAAATATTTTTTTTTCTTCTTGTTTCACCACTTTCTTAACTTTAAAGTGTAATTTTAATTAAAAATGGGTAAATCAGGCAATATTTAGTTTTTTTTTTAATCTTTTATGTTGACAGATTCTTGTAAAATTATTGCTTTAAATCAGATGTTAGCTAAAAAAAAAGTTATGAGTCCTCAAACTTACAGAAAGATGTAAAAAATAATTAAATCTTAATTTCAACGTGCATTAAAAAAAAAAAAAAAAAAAGCAAAACATCCCTAGTGTGTGAGCTTTATAATGGGTATGTAGGTACATAATTTGCTTTTATAAAAAAAAACTAAGAGTTATTTCATAATATTTTATCAAGTAGGACATTTTTGACGAAACTCTACCTTTACGGAAAGTGAAATGTTTTGCGAAATTTAATACTGCAAGGTTGGTAAAAATTAAATGATCGATTGAAATTATGCTGTACCAGAGAGGTGCATTAAATTAATGAAACAATTAAATAATTTATTTAAATAATAAATCACAGATGTTCGAATTGACGCCCTTCATTTACAATACAGGCGCGGCATCTACGTCTGATTTCTACAGTTGTTGTGCGCAGCAGCATCTGTCGCAAAACTTCGAAAGCAGCATTAATTCGATTTATCAAATCTTCTCGACTTTCTTCTTCTGTAGTGTAAACTAGTTCCTATGCCCTTCCCCACGGAACTCGGAATACTGAATCTTATAGTCAGTATTGAAATCAATTCTTAGACGTGTTTTGTTTGTTTTAGGTCTCGATGACAGTGATTTTGGGAGATGTGTGCAATTTACGCAAAATACGGTAATATGTCTTTCATCAATGTAAAATAGAATTCAATAACACAAATTAAAGCACCAAAATTATATAAATAAGGAAACAAAATTTTGTTTATATTGAAGATAATTATGTTTGCATTAATAATTTTTAAAATATTAATGTTACGGTGACGTACTTGTCACGATCTCAATCAATAATTTAGTAGTAAGTTAAATTGTTACGATTGATTTAAAACCTTCAGTAGTTCCTAAAATATTTCAGTGTTTCAATTGTCCCTACTTACCGTTTCAACTTGCCTTGGGGTGGGGTCAATAGAACCACTGTGCCCGGTCTTCTTCAATATGTGATTGTAGGGTTACTATTCGACATTGAAATATAGATTATGTTTAATTTAGGAACTAGATAACGACTCCTTCAACGATATAAATGCGAGGGATGTAGGTACTATAGATAATTTACGGCACACGGTTTAAGTAAAATTGTTTCAATTGCCCCGGTCTACCCTACCTACCTCGCCTGTTTTTTTTTATTTCCAAGTTTTTAGTTTTTTTTGTGTTCGTTTATGTTAAAGAAGTTCTATGCTGGATACATTCTAGTCTTTTGTAACTGTGGGTGCAAGGTAACTTTGTTGATAAAACATGTATGTCATTCTGTAAAACATTTTAAAGTAAAAGTAAACCATCTATAAATTTACGAGTTTACTAAACTGGCTCTGTTCACAAGATATTTCCAACAGTTTATTAGTCTGGCATTTGCTGGTGCTGGAGAAACGCCAGATGAGCCAGCGACTGGCTCTGACGTAGGCTGGACACCGCCCGGTGCTTGTGTCGGGAGGATTTGTAATTTTAAACATGGTGTCATATATTTTTGTAATCTCCTTTTAAAACTCTTTATTTTCATACCCTATTCGATAGTATTTTTTTTTCAAGTCCGTGTTATGGCCCCCAAAATCCGCAATTTTTCTTAGTTTTTTTTAATTTTAATGTAGCCAGTGACACTCGCGCCATCTAAACGAATCTAACGACGTAAGTATATTTTATTCAAATCACTTCATCCGTTTAGGAGTTATGAGGGAACAAAGAAACAGACATACATACATATATACACGCCAAACACATAACCCTCCTTTTGGGCTTCGCCGCAGTCGGGTAATAAAACAAACAAAAAGACCCAATGTCCTCACAATAATAAAAGGGCGTGTATAATTTAATCGCGAACAAGCAGACCACGATCGCGGCGGAGGACTTCACAATAATATGTTACTGTAGTGATTTTATAAGGCAGAAACCCACTGACCTCTAATATATTTATAGAGGTCAGTGCAGAAACCACAGGACGGGATTGTGTCGCAGTTATTTATTATCTGTCCGACTTTGACAGTGACAATACCTTTTAAGTACTCTGTGAGAAAACCTGACAACTCTATACTGACAAGTGATCTAATGACAAGTACAACGAGGGGATGTCAGATGAATTGAAAAGAATCGATTTAATAAAAATCGATTTCATTTTATTTAATATAATCGATTTGTCAATAATCGATTTTAATGAAAATAAATAATCGTTTTTTTTTCTATTATTAAAAATCCTCCATGCTTTTCATATTCCAATAATAAAGATAAGAGATCATTTTAACAAATAATCAGATTAAAAATGAAATAAAATAATATAAAAAAGAATAAAATAATATGAATAAAAAAATAAACAATTTAAAACTAAAAATCATAGTAATTAATGTTCTTTTAAACTTTCAAGGTAAGGAATAATAAAACCAAAAATCATTATTGATACAAATTCTCAGTATTATTAAACGTTTTATTATAATATAAATTAAATGAGCACCTCAACAAAATGATAACTTTATTATCGCAAAAACTAAAATATAAATCAAATAAAAAAAAATGTCACAAATATTCAGTCCTATTTTACCTGTGACTTGCATTAAAATAAAATACTTATAATGACACTAAAAAAAATTATTAAACAATACTTTTGTTAAATTCGTGTTTAAAAGCGATTAATACATCAACTATTATGAAGCATTTAGTATGATTAAGTGTTCATCGGCGGGGAAAACGTAAATTCTTTAATCATAACAGCTCTAACCACACAACAACCTGCTAAAGATTTGTGTTACATAGTTATCAAACAATCCATAAAAAAGCACTAATAGGTCTGTAAACAAAACTTGATATTTGTTCTTTTTCAAACAATAATAATAGTTGATGTTGTAATAATGATTATAAAATATAGTAATTTATGTTACCTGTAAGACAGTGGGATGTTTTCGTTCTATGTGCTGTTTTAAGTTTGTAGTATTACTACAAGTTTTTAATTCTTTCGAACAGTACAGTATGCATATTGCTGTGGTAGCATCTTTCTTCGTTATAAAATACTTTCGCCAGCCGCTTTTATGTGTTTTACGGTAAGAAGACATCTTTATTGTTTATTGTTGGTTACCAACAACTTAACTCAGAAGATCTCACTCACTAAACTGAAACTACTAAACTCGCCGACATAACTACAGATGGCACCGTTTTTTATTTACTAACTTGCAAATAATAATGCTTAGAGTTTTTTCATTCGGCGCATAGATGGTGCTATTTATGAAAATCAATTTAATCGCGTAATTTATTAATCGATTTATTAAAAATCGATTAATATGGCTTTGAAAATCGATTAAAAAATCGATTGTACGAAAATAATAATCGATTAAACGAAAAATCGATTATTTTTTAACATCCCTCAACAGTCAACACAACAACAGACAACAGTCGCTCATTTCATTTTGAAGGTCTGGGTAAAGTGCGAATTAGTTTGTTTATTTTCGTCTATTGTGTGCTCATTTTTACCCAAGCCTTCGAGTATCACAAATAATCATCTAATTACGGAACTGTCGGTTTAATTAGATTCCGATTTAGCTACTTTTATTAAGTTGTAGAAGTGATTAATGATTATTTATTATCTAAGCAACTAAACAAAATTTAATTATGTCGATTGAAATAGAATCTGCCGAGTGAGTGTTTCATGAATTAATATCAATTTATTGTTTTCGTAAATCGAACAATGTTATAAATCTCAATGAATTTCCAGTGTGATCCGGCTGATCCAGCAATACTTGAAGGAATCTAACCTCACTAAAACACTTCAAACCCTGCAGGTATACGTCCTTATTTAGTATAATATTAATTTATTTTGATAATGATAGACTTCGTCGGAAGTAGTGGCACAAACTGGATAGATAGAAGAATTTGGAAGTTATGGAGTCTTTGCCCAGTAGTGAGATTACACAAACTAACAGTAACAGAGGTATAACATGGGTTTTGTCTGCCTGGGGCCAAGTGGGGCCGACTATAGCTTTGGCTGCCTCTTTTATTTTCATCATTAGTCAAGAAAGGTAGCAAAAAGTCAAAATACATTTTTTTTTTATTATTTCAAAATGTTATACACGGTGTAAATTAATAAAAATTTGGAAGTTCGAGCCCCAATATCTCCTTAACTAGGGGGTTCCCAGGTATGGTCTAGAACAAAAAAATAAATGCAGTGCTGGGGAAAATATGTGAGCTTTGTTTGTGTTACTTTTAGACCCGTGATTATTTTTCAAAGTTATTTTATACATTATTTATTTGCTTGTATGTCATGTTTGATTTCCAATATAGCTAGTAATTAAGGTTTGTCGCCAAACATTAACAAACACTAGCAAGTTTAAACAAAGTTAGCAAACACCCTTACACCTTTTCCCTAGGACATGGGCAGAAACCATAGGAAGCCACCAGCTATTCCTCCTACTCTACTACATGTTTTAAAAACGTGTGATTTTGTTTTTTTGCAAATAAAAACGAAAGACAAGTGTGACAAAGAGGAGCTCGTGGCTTAATAAGAACTGCCACTCGGGTCGATCTTTAGGTTAAGCTGCGCTTGCCTAGGTCGATCTGTGGATGGGTGACCGCCCATTACATACCGAGTTTCCTCCGTGCCTCGGAAAGCACGTTAAGCTGTTGGTCCCGGGTGCCATATATAGATCTTTGGCAGTCGTTACAGGTAGTCAGTGACCTGAAAGTCTGACATCCAGTCTTACCAAAGGGTATCGTATTACCTAGTATTAACTGGGTTGTGGAGGTCAGATAGGCAGTCGCTCCATGTAAAATACTGGTATTCAGCTGCATCCGGTTAGACTGGAAGCCGACCCCAATATAGTTGGGAAAAGGCTAGGCAGATGATGAAAAACGAAAGACAAGTAAAAATAAACTTCACCAGAAAAATCTGCTTCTGAAGTAGGTGGCAAACAAACGAAATCAAACAAACAAATATCCTATAGACATATTTAGTATGCATGCATTTAACATTCAACTAAGAAACCTAACCCTTAACCTTGAAGATTCTCTTATTATTGCTTTCAACTCCTCATCGTTGAGGAGTAGTACCTTCCATCATCAGCTCATCAACATGAAGTGATGACTGCTAGATGCAAATACTTAAAAAACTTTAGAAAAAAAAAGTAGTTAAAAAACTAAAAAACCTGACTGAAAAACTGAAAAGTAAAAAACAAGCACATTTTAAATTAAACAAGGCGGGCAGGCGGGGTTCATTCTATTTTCATTTCATAATTTAATATTCAAATGAACCCCGCCTGCTTCCAAGTTTTGTTTAATTTAAAATGTGCTTTTTTTTTGCTTTTCAGTTTTTTCAGTAGGGTTTTTTTAGTTTTTTAACTACTTGTTTTTATTTCCAACTTTTTAGTTCTTTTGTGACTGTTCTTTCGTCGTTCGTAAAAATCATCGCAGATGATTTAACTTTTGTGTTTGTTTATATGATTTGTGACTTAGAATTTATTTTAAAAATATAAGTGTCATATATTTTTGTAATCTCCTTTTAAAACCCTTCATTTTGATACCCTACTCGATGGTAACGGATTTTTTTCATTTTTTTAAACACGTTATTTGGCCCCGAAAATCCGCAAATTTCTTTTCTTTTTTTCTTTCACTCGCGCCATCAAGACGAATCTAACGACGTATATTTTGTTCAAATCCCTTCATCCGTTTAGGAGTTATGAGGGAACAAAGAAACGGACATACATACATACATACACGCCATCGCCAAACACATAACCCTCCTTTTGGGCTTCGCCGCAGTCGGGTAAAAAGCATGAAACACGTAATAAGTAGGTACCTATAAAATTTGAGGGTTGCCCTCGATTTCTCTGGGATGCCATCATCAGATCCTGATTTCCTTATCATACTTAAATAAAAATATTTTATATATAGTTTCTGGCGTCTCCGAGTAATAGGTGAATATACGAACAGATAGATAGATTCCGACGAATTAAGAACCTCTTTTTCTTAAAGTTGGTTAATAAGATTTAGCTTCTACCATCAGGTCAACCTAATAGTCTGAAAGAATACAACTATCGGTCCATAAGTACGTATAATTTTGAAGGAATTTTTTTTCAACTCCTAACCATTTCTTTTTATTTTTTTTAAAAAAACCTTGCCCAACACTAGGAATAGGGGATCGGACAAAAAAAACTAATTAGTCCGTCAGATAGATCTCCAAAAAAAATTGGTGACGTATTTTTTCTTTTTTCACATAAACAAAAATTGAAGTCAATACAGTGCTTCGAAAACTCGTTAACTCTTCGAAAACGTTATAATGATAGTACATTTTTTAACTACAAATGACGTCACAACCACATCTTATCTTCGTCAATTTTGATTAATTTGATAAAACAAAAAAAACGTATCCAATATTTTTCGATAATCTAACTGACGGACTAATAAGAATCATTGTTTTTAGACTCAGTCCGATCCCCTATTACTCCTGTATCGTGGGTGCGTTTACAAACATTTAAACTCACATACACAAATACCCAGACCCGGAACAAATATCTGCAGGCCATACAAATATTGGTTCCGTGCGGGGATCGAACCCGCGACACGCAGCACAGCAGTCCAATCGCTCAGCCACTTCGCCAACCGTGCCGTCAAAAGTTGTATATTCCATCATCAGCGCAGCCACATGTGATTATGATTATCAGACGCAAATTCGTGAGCAGCTTCAGAAAATATATGAAAAACGTTATAATAAATAATAATAATAATTTATTTATTTCAGAAAACATAGATCCATAATTTTGTTAGTAGGCACACTTAAAAAATGTTATAAAGTTAGTAAAAAAAAAAACTAAAAAATCATCGGAGGCCAATATGCACATAAACTATTCAAAAAATCAGCAACAAAATTTAACTATGTCAAAATCAAAAATGTCAAACTGTCAAATATAAAATTTGACGATCAAATTAAAAATAAAATTAAAATAATTATACGGTAATTAAAAATTAATTGTATAATTATAAAGAAATCATTCATTTTACCTGACCCACGCCCGGTTTACAGGTGCATGTAAGGCCTGCCAGTGACGTATGAAGGGTCCGTCTAACCTGCTGGCAACAACGGTAAGAAGACTTGCCACTGCCCCGCACTCTGCTCGCTATCGAGGTTGCCCTCTTACGCATACTGGTATAAAAACAGTCAATGCGGACGCTCGCAAACATTCCTGATGCGCTGCAGAAGCGAGGCAGCCGCAGCAGTGCCCTCAGCGCGTTATTATATTGAACGCGGAGAGCGCTGTAGGATTTCTGCAAAAATGACACCCACAGACTACTCGTATAGAAAGATGTACAATAGGCTCGAAACAAGGTAATCTTTACATCCTTGGAGCTACTAGAAAACCTGCGGGCAATCATATTCGCCCTCACCGACAACGCCCTCCTCTCCCGCTCAATATCCGCGTCGTCCTTCAGGTCAGACGTCACAATATGACCCAGATACTTAAAACTATGTACCCGCTCCAAAGGAACCCCACATAGCCTTACTGGTGGACCCTCTATCGGACACTTGGAACCCGCATTAAAAACCATGAGCTCACTCTTTCTCACATTATATTTGAACCCTGAGTCCCCTTATTGACGCGCTCAGCAGCACCATATCATCAGCGTAACTGATGGTGTTAAAACAAACGTCATCAACGTAGCATCCGACATGGCGGCTGCTGAGCTCGGCAACAAGTCCATCGATATACAGGTTGAAGAGCGTTGGTGAGCTCAATCCGCCCTGCCTCACCCCACACTCCAACCTGTACGAATCCGACAGAGCTCCCGACCATTTAACATTATTGACCTGGTTCCCGACCAGTACCGGAAGATTTTTACAATTTCAGGCGCAACTTGCCTGTCAAACAACTTCCTCCATAGCACTTTGTACGAAACCAGGTCAAACGCCCTGGATAGATCGAGAAAACAGGCATAAACAGGCGTGCTCCGATCCGTGTAATATCTGACAGCATGCTTTAAACTCAGTATAGCGCTCTCTGTGGACAGTTTGGGCCTGAATCCAAACTGGTTATCATGTAAAGTTATTGTACTGTTTAACTGAGTATTAAGCATGCCCTCAAATACTTTCGCAATGACTGTCGCTAACGAGATCGGTCTATAGTTAGTCTTATCTGCTATGTGTATGTCATGTACCTTTTTTAGGGATGCCCTCGATTTCTCTGGGATCCTATAATCAGATCTTGACTTGGTGACAATGGGGCCACCTCTTGAGTATACCCGACCAATCGATTTTCAAAATTCTTTTTGTGTTTGAAAAAATCCAAGAAGAATTTTGAAAATCAATATTAATATCAATATTTACTTCTATACTAATCTCGTATCTCGTATTATAAAGCTGAAGAGTTTGTTTGTTTGTTTGAACGCGATAAACTCAGGAACTACTAGTTGGAAAAAAAAATTAACCCACTTCTAAAAAAAAGAAGGAGGTTCTCAATTCGGATGTTCATTATTTTTTTTATGTTTGTTCATATAACTTCGTCGCTTGCTATCCGATTTGAAGAATTCTTTTTTTGTTGGAAAGGGTTTTTGTCCCAAATGGTCCCATATTTTTTTTATGGAAATTGGACAAACTGTTTTTGAAAAATCAACAAAACTCAAAAAAAAACTACATTGTCTACATTACACTAGGAAGTGTCGAAGGGGGGACGTTTTGGGGGACTGTCTCTTGTAAATAAGTAAAGTAAAGTAAATTTTGACGTTCGAAAAGTGCTGATTATCAGCCTAGTTTAAATAAATGAGTTTTGATTTTGATTAACGATCTTTTCGTCTCCGTCGTTTACGAACCGATTTGGAAAATTCTTCTTTTATTCGAAAGCCTATGCTTTCCTGTTGGTCTCATAGTCACCAGGTCGGGAAATCGAGAGAACTCAGAAAAATGTACAGCGATTTTGGTATTTTCTTTAAAGATCTGGGCCCCAAGTCTGCTATTCAATAGTGTCAGAATGGTCTATCACTGATCTCATAATTGTTGATTTTGACAACACCAAACTTGTCAAAATCAACAATTATGCGATCAGTGATATGGTAAATGGTTCTTATGTAACCGACATCAATACGACCTCGCAAACTTCGGGGATTATAGGCGTGATGTTTTGTTATTCTACTAATAAATACAAAACTTTGCGAGGTCGTATTGATGTTTAAATGATAGCAAATGGACTGGGATTTTTGAAATCCCATGTCTGTCTATTGTTTACACCAGTTCATAAAATGATGTTATTTAATGAAATGGTGTATTTTATGACGCCGGTACGTTGTGAAGGGGTAAGCACATGTGAATCACTAAAAAGTGAAAAATAAAAACTTTTTAACAAAAAATAAAACCGACTTCGACAAAAAATAAATAAATCAAACAAACAAAAGTCACCGACTTCAGAAACAAATTGTCCTAAAGTTTATTTTTCACTTTTTTGTGTTTTATTTGTGAAGTTGGGTAGTCCATTTTATTCACATTCATTTCTAGGCCGATTTTTGAGCTTTCGCAGCCCAGTGATTTCATCATTTCCTCTAGGTCTTTGGCAGTAATTATAACAACATCGTCAGCGAACCACAGATGGTTTAAATAATAGTGTCCGTTAATGTGCACTCCCCTATTTTTCCAGTCTAGTTTTTGAAAAATATTTTCAAGTGCTGCTATAAACAGCTTCGGGAAACTGACGCCTCGTCCAATGTTTATTGACACCTGAGCACCGGCTTATTTGGCGCTGTCTGTTGTTTAATTTGTTGACCTGAAAAATGTTGGCATTTTTGTTATATTTTTAATTATGTGATGATGTTTTAAATATTTTTACTAAAGTAGACACCACGTAGAGTGTAATTTTCCCGAAGGGAAGCCTGTGGGAATCGAGTTATGGGCACGCTACGTCCCTGGTCTCTACCAGGGACGTAGCGTGCCCATAACTAAACTAAACTATACTAACGTAATATTATCTTTACTATACGTATACTCTACTATGCTAAAGTAACAAACATTCATCTCTATGAATGTTTGTTACTTTTTCACGCATTAACTACTGAACGGATTTGGATGTTTGGAATACAGTATCCTATTGTTTTACAGGAATTACTGAACTAAAACAAAGGCTTAACCGACGCGGGCATCTGATAGTTTAGTTATTGGTAACGCCTAATAACTCCTTTACGCTAGATTTCAATCACAAGCTTTTATAAGACACACTTGCCTCACTGTGAGTTCTCTAAATCCATCGTGTATGTTCAGCGGCATGTGATGTGCTTCATGTTCAGGGTGTGTGGCTCCGCAGGAGGAGACCGGCGTGTCGCTGAACACCGTGGACAGCGTGGACGGATTCTGCGCCGACATCAACAATGGCCACTGGGACACCGTGCTGAAGGCCACGGCGTCACTCAAGCTGCCCGACAAGAAGCTCATGGAGCTGTACGAGCAGGTCGTGCTGGAGCTCATCGAGCTGCGCGAGCTGGGCGCCGCGCGCTCGCTTCTGCGCCAGACGCACCCATGCCTGCTCATGAAGCAGCAGGAGACGGACCGCTACATCCACCTCGGTAACGTAAAGTGTGTGTGTGTGTGTGTGCTGTGTACCGCTGCCCAGTGCAGTCGAATACAACCGACGCTCGTACATGTCGCAGAGAACCTGCTGGCGCGCTCGTACTTCGACCCGCGCGAGGCGTACGGCAGCGGCGGCGGCAAGGAGCGGCGCCGCGCCGCCATCGCCGCTGCACTGGCGGGCGAGGTGTCCGTCGTGCCCAGCTCGCGTCTGTTGGCGCTGCTGGGGCAGGCGCTGAAGTGGCAACAGCACCAGGGCCTGCTGCCGCCCGGCACCACCATCGATCTGTTCCGCGGCAAGGCGGCGATCCGCGACGAGGAGGACGACCAGTGCCCCACGCAGCTCTCCAAGATCATCAAGTTCGGCCAGAAATCACATGTGGAATGTGCCAGGTCGGTGTTTATCCACAGCATACCTAAACAGTACGTAGGCGGACTATCAGACCATAACTAAAGGGTGTCACGGTACGCGGTTGTTTTTAAAAGATAACTTATAGCGATAACACCGCCATTGTGTCACCCTATTTATAAGTTCTGGTATGCAACTTGTATCATGTACATAATGAAGAGTATTCTATCTCCGCAGTCTGTCCGTCTGTCACAGGGCTATATTTTAAGAACCGTTATTGATACTCTTGACATTTTTGCAGAATGTGCATGGCCGCTTTAACAACCGATAGGCCGTTCCCAAACGACAACCGTGTCAATGTCAATGTCTTTTTTACCTGACTACGGCGAAGCCAAAAGGAAGGGTAATAATTTTGGCAGTCTATGTATGTATGTATGTTTGTATGTTCCACCGTAGTGCCTGGACTACTGAACGTATTTTAATAAATGAGGTGTCAATAGATCCTGCTTTGAGGAAGCGGGCCGCCCACTACTTGAACGTTCCCCAGAAGGTCATGGCCGTAAGGATGGTATGGGGGTACCGCACGATCTCCCGCGAAGCGGCGAACCCTCTTGCCGGATTGCCGCCGTGGGATCTGGAGGCGATAGTCCTCGCGCGCCTGCAGGAATGGCGCGCGGAGGTGCTACACCGGGGGTCACTCTGCTGCGCAGAGGACAGACCTCCAATGCGATTTCATGGCGACATGGAGACAGCGACTGTCGCAACTCCGTGCAGGGCACGCCACGACAGTGGCGGTAAGTCCCCTCTTTGAGGATTGGCTAGAGAGGCGCCACGGCGCCCTCACCTTCCATCTGACGCAGGTCCTCACCGGACACGGTTGTTTCGGGAGGTACCTGCACCGAATCAGGCGGGAGGAAACGCCCGGATGCCACCATTGTGAGGATCGGCCGGAGGACACGGTGGAGCACACAGTGGAGGTGTGCAACATTTAGTAGAATAACGGATTTATTAAATAACACTAAAATTAAATTCAAATAAAAAATAAGTTTAAAAACTGAAACCCGAACACAAACCGCGGTCTTAAAAGTAGAAAACAAGAATTCTTGTCTGATATTCATAATATACCTAAGTAAAATTATTAGAGGTCACCTTGCTAACGGTAACAGCAGCTAACTTCTGTATCAATGAAAACGCCATGAAGGAGCATCAGGTATCAGTGGCATGCGACTACGGCGGTCCTCTATAATAATTTTACTTATATTTATATAGAAATATACAAATTCAATATATGAATATCAGACAAGAATTCTTGTTTTCTACTTTTAAGACCGCGGTTTGTAGTCGGGTTTTAGTTTTTAAACTTATTTTTTGGTGTTTATACAGAACCTTCCGTGCGGGAGTCCTATTCCGATTTAGCCCGTTTTTCTTTAAAATGATGATGAAATGATTCCGAAACGAAGATTATCGTGTAACAGAAGGATATCGATTTATTGATCTGTCAACAGGTTCTCGCCGGACGGACAGTACCTCGTGACGGGCTCGGTGGACGGGCTCGTGGAGGTGTGGAACTTCACCACCGGCAAGATCCGCAAAGACCTGCGCTACCAGGCACACGAGGAGTACATGAGCATGGAGGAGGCCGTGCTCAGCCTCGCCTTCGGCCGCGACAGCGACACGCTCGCCGCTGGCTCCAACGACGGCAAGATCAAGGTACGACCAGCCCCCCGCCCCGCCCTGCCTCACCCTGCCCCGCGCCGCCCTGACCCTACTCTCTGTGCAGGTGTGGAAGGTGTCCTCCGGCCAAGTGCTGCGCAAGCTGGAGCGTGCGCACGCCAAGGGCGTCACCTGCCTGCAGTTCACGCGCGACAACACGCAGATCCTGTCCGCCTCCTTCGACCGCACCATCAGGTGAGTAGGTATGCGAGTGTACCACGCCCCGCCCTCGACGCGCCGCGTACTGACCGCGCCCCGCGCTCCGCACTCCGCAGGATCCACGGGCTGAAGTCGGGCAAGGTGCTGAAGGAGTTCCGCGGGCATGCGTCGTTCGTGAACGAGGCGGTGTTCACGCCGGACGGGCACGCCGTGCTGAGCGGCTCGTCGGACGGCAGCGTGAAGGTGTGGTCGGTGCGCACGGGCGAGTGCACGGCCACGCTGAAGCCGCTCGGCAGCGGCGAGCCGCCCGTCAACTCGCTGCTGCTGACGCCCAAGAACCCCGACCACTTCGTGGTGTGCAACCGCACCAACACCGTGGTCATCATGAACATGCAGGGCCAGATCGTGCGCTCGTTCTCCAGCGGGCGGCGCGAGCAGGAGGGCGGCGCGCTCGTGAGTGCGGCGCTGAGTGCGCGCGGCCGCCTCGTGTACTGCGCCGGCGAGGACCTCGTGCTCTACGCCTTCTGCACGGCCACCGGCAAGCTGGAGCGCACCATCAACGTGAGTGCGCTACACAACACGCACACACACACGCACACACACACGCAAGCACAGCGCGCCACTCACGCTCTCGCTTCTGTTCCAGATCCACGAGAAGGCGGTGATCGGGCTGACGCACCACCCGCACCAGAACCTGCTGGCCACGTACGGCGAGGACGGCCTGCTCAAGTTGTGGAAGCCCTAACTCCGCCCGACGCTATGCTTGCATATCATTAACGTTCTTATTTTTAAGCACTAGCTCTAAGTGGAATTAAAACTAATACCAAACCAGATATTGTTGTAATCTATCATCACTTGCCTCTTGCTGAATACGGTGGACGTGTTGCAGTTGCGTCTATTAGACGAAGCCAAATGACAAAACTGAGGACCGAAGTATCATCTCATGGAAGTCAGAGCTGCTGAAAGAGTTAGAGCGGTTTTACGGACAGTTGTACACCTCGACCCGACAGCCCGTTGTCAGTTCATCTCAGGACACCAGAGCGAAACTGACCCGTACAATAACTATGCATATTCTCGACTTGTTTCCAAACTGGCAGCCAGAACCCGACCGGACCCGCATAACGTCCATTCTATTCAGTTCTGAGATCTAACGCCTGCCGTGATATAGTACACACCATCGGCGCATCGTTTGAGTGAGTATATCAGGTTCAAGTTGCCAGCCGTGCCATGCACAATTTACAATTAACGTAGAACAGATAAAAAGGTTGTCGTCACTGTCGTCAGCTTCGGGCCTCCCACCGTGGTACAAGGTTGGGGAAAAAGTCTTTTCGCATAAAATATAATCACACAAAAATCTCACAATCACAATAAAATCTCTTTGGCTATACTATTTGTATCTGGCTGGTTTTGATATCATTGAAAGTTAACATTTTAAAGAACATAATTCCAAATTCAAACTACGAAAATGTGTGATTTTCAGTTGTTTTTCGTGAACGTGTTGTTTGAATGAACCGTGTAGGTACTCATTTGTGATTCTTTATTACGACGTCATGAAACCGAACCATTTTTGAAGAAGCTTATAACTGGTGATGAAAAGTGGATCCCGTACGACAAGAACGTGCGAAAAAGGTCGTGGTCAAAGGCCGGTCAGGCTTCACAGACTGTCGCGAAACCGATGTTGTCATTTTTGAGGGCGGACAACGTATCTATTGTTTTAATATATCATTGGAAGGGTTGTGGTTTTTCATCATGATAACGCTAGACCTCACACATCTTTAGCCAGTCAGCAAAAATTAAGAGTGTTTGGCTGGGAGGTGTTAATGCATCCACCGTAAAGTCTTGACCTTGCACCTTCAGATTTCCACCAGTTTCGGTCTCTTCAGAATTCTTTAGGCAGTGTCAGGTTAACATCACGAAAGGACTGCCAAATTCACTTGTCGCGGTATTTTGATCAGAAGTCCCAAAATTTCTATAGCAATGGGATCATGTCCCTGTTGCCGCTAGCATCGTCGTTCCTGCGGTGGCTGCGGAGGGGGTTGCAATGTCCAACTGATGGATAGGGTCGAACATCGTATCCTTCGGGCTAACACCAACCACTGCAGAGAAGCCCAGGATCTGCTGATGCAGACCATGGCTGAGTGGTTGGTGGACTTGGCGGTGGTCGCCGAGCCTTACTCGATCCCTGGCTGTTGGCTGGGCGACCGGGACGGCTTGGTGGCGTTGGTGTCGCAGTCTTCCACAGACTCCCCTCCCCTCTCGCTTCCCGGCGTGGTCAACGCCATGCTGGGGAGCGAGGAGGCCTGGGCAGTGGTTGCCTCCTGCGAGGATGTAATCTCGCAAAAGGAGGAGGCGGAGCGCGCGCGGGAGGATGACCCTCTAGCTGCGCCACTCCGCAGACGAAGAAGGGGTCGGAGAAGGCGCCATCCTCTCCCTTCTCATGGTGGCGATGGGCGGGCAGTGGGCGCGGGGGCGCCTGCGCCCGCATTGTACCCATCACCACTTTCGTCGGTCACTCCCGGGCCCGTCCCCCTCCCCACGGGAAGGGTGTGAGGGGTCCGCCCTGAGGGGAAATCGTCGGCGGACTGGACGTCAAGGCTGTGCCAAACTCCCAGTCCCTCGCCACTCAGACGAAGCGGGAGTGCCGCTGGGTCGTTTTAGTGGGTATACCGGGTCAGACCGGGGAGTCCCACATAGCCCCCCATCCCCTGATGGGAGGGTATGCGTAACGCATTTTTTCCCAGCGACAAAAAAAAAAGGTTAGGTTAGGTTAGGTTGGGGGACCACCCCACAGTGCTTGCGTCCACGTCGCGTCCCCTGGAAACGACCCAGTTCTGACCACCGTAACGGAGTGGCAGACTGGGTTGGCCAAAGTGCACTGTTTTTGTAGCTTGTTATATCCTTGCCTTGTTGAGCTACGAACCTGCGGAATCATGTCGATACCTACGCGGGACGCCTGCGGGCGGTTTTTGAAACAAGGCCCTTCTCAGGGCCAACCCAAAGGCCCTTCTCAGGGCCAACCCAAATGCCCTTCTCAGGGCCAACCCAAAGGCCCTTCTCAGGGCCAACCCAAAGGCCCTTCTCAGGGCCAACCCAAAGGCTCTTCTCAGGGCCAACCCAAAGGCCCTTCTCAGGGCCTCTCCGACGCTCCGGCGTCAGAGACTAGTCGCGCGCCGTCTGCGGCTAGTTTCTTTGGAGGGGCGGATGAGTCGTCTGACAACGACTCTTTGATTAGTATGTCGGATGCGGACTCTCGGTCACGGAAGCGGGTCCGCAAGAGCGGTGGGTCCGAGGGCCCCTCGGCCTCAGGATCGACGAGGTTGCCGAAGGCTAAAAAGCCGACGACGGTGGCCGCGGAGACCCATGTCGTTGGGCTCGCGGACGCCCAACGCCAGTTGGATCTGGCCCGGCGGGCGCAGCTCCAGCAAGAGCTAGAGGAGCGGGTTGCTGCCAAGGAGAAACGGGCGCACGTCGCCCGGGCCAAGTCTGGGTACGGTGCGTCCCGTGTCGTGTACGCGGACCATTTTCTGGCCGAGCTGGAGAGAATGGCGGAGGAGGACGAGGAGGAGATTGTGGAGGTCGCGTCTAAGTCCTCCAACATCAAGGGGACCTTGCAGAAGGGCCGCGAGCATGCGCGGTGTCTGGCCAACACGAGCCCTGCGGCAGAGGGCCCTACCTCCAACCTTTAGGATATCATCCGCAAGGTTGTAATGGAGGAGAGGGCCTTCACAAGAGCCTGCTTAGCAGGCATTGAGGACCGGCTCTTGCCTGAGAAACGCCTCCGACCACCGCTTGAGGCGGTTAAGAGGCAGAGCGAGCCGGGGCCGTCCTCCTTAAATGCGGAAGATGCCCTTCCTTCACAGGTCCGTAAGGGGAAGGGCAAAGGCAAGAAGTCGGCAACGTCCGATCCTGTCGTCCCCGCCAACACCACTCCCAGCCAAACCTGCAAGGGAAAGGGGCAGCTAGTCCCCCCAAAAACCGCAGCCGTCGTTGTGACACTCACCGTGGAGGCTGCGGAGCGAGGGGAGAATTATATGTCTATTTTGGTGCGGGCGCGTGCCGGTGCCGATCCTGCCCAACTAGGGATCGGCAGTGTGTCTTGCCGGCGGACCCAAGCCGGGGCTCGAATATTCGAGTTCCCGGGGCAGAGGGGAGTGCCCATGCGGACCTCTTTGCAGCCAAGCTGCAGGAGGTCATCGCAGATTCGGCCAAGGTGGCCCGACCGGTCAAGTCGGCGGCCATAGAGGTGACGGAACTTGATGACTCCGTCACCAAGGAGGACGTGGTGGCGGCGGTCGCAGCGATAGGGGGCTGTGGTGTCGCGGCGACATAGGTTAGGTTTTTTTTTTTTTTTTTTTGTTTTGGCAGGAGTGGGAAATCCCCACGGACACCTCGACTAGCTCACAGGCTGTGAGATAGTCGAGGTAGTGCCGGACTCGAACCGGCTAAAACCACACTCCTGCCCCACCAGTGTCCCTCTGACGTGGTCAGAGCTTTTGGATACTCTGCCTTTGTCTTGGCTTCCTGGCGATTTTTATGAGGCCGAAGAGACCACGCTCAATACTAGACAGTAGTTTTGGCGATTTATTTGCTTGCTACATACAAGTTAACTAAATTTGACTCTGTTTTATTTTAATGTGATGTACTACTTTTAATCTTTATTTATAATTCTTACTATTCTTGTTCTCTAGTGCCTTTAATTATTTACATTTTCCCCTTTCTTTTACGTGACTGACCCTTTTCGCTTTCTGCTTTTGCGATATCAACACTATAGTATTATAATATAATTGCTTATTCCAATGTCGGCGCCAACTATATAGCAAACATATTGGATTGCGACACAGACAATGACCTAAACAGATTTTCGACCGATTCGACACAACTTGACGATTCCACTAGGGCCGGCCTACTGTCCAGTATAACTTGGGCCACTTCCTCAAGAAGGTGGCTCCAATTATCATCATCCACCAAGCCGCCCCTAGTGGGTCGATTGATGTGTCTGCCATCTGGTTGTGTCGAACCAGTCGCTTCTGTGTACGCGAAAGTGGAAGCATCGGCCACTTAAGCAATACGCAATTGTTGCCCAAATCGAGTGCCCTCTTCCAGATTGCTGGGGAAACACTCAACACAATGCTGTTCATGTGAGGGTTTCGAGTCTTCTTGCGGAACTTGACAGCTACTTTCTGTTCCCCGTCGCCGAGGCCGTGAAATAACTCCCGGTTCTGATTCCTAAGGGCATGCAATACTTCCTCATCAGTGTGGATCAGCAACACGTCCCTAAGAATCAGAAGCGGGTCTCTGTTCTTCACTTCCTCGACGACGAGGTTCTCTCCGGCCGCCTCCAATCGCGCCTTGAGTTTTTGTCTCTCCTCCATTGTTGCGCACCCCATGATCACCTTCCGGTCCTTAGCCTTTCTGACCCTTTCTACGCGCACCAAGATAATTTTTTTTTGAGAATTATCAAATAAATACACTTATAAAATTGAATAATTTACTGTAAACAATTGTTCTAAAATAATGTACAGCAAGGTCAAGATGACTGTCAATAGGTTAAAATATCACAAAAATAATAAAATTCCAAACACTGCGCTTTACTGCCAAAAACTTGGAAATAATATGTCCAGAGACGCGGCTCCGCGCGGGCTAGCCGTTTATGGAATAAAAAGTAGGTATGCGAAAAGAAAAATTTTGGGTTATCCCGAAAAAACCAGTTTTTTGAGGTAAAAAATTTGGAAAACAACCCCCAATCTGTGCCCAGGACCACGGAACGCGGCCAAAAGCGCAGAGATGGTGGGCGAGTATGCCTGAAACTATGTAATTTTGATGAAACTGTAGAAAACTGTAACTTAACTTAGATATTAATTAATTTGTTATAAAAATTTCGAAAATTTTTCAAAGTGTAGGAGGGAGAAAATTTTTTCGCGTTCGGGTCAATAAAAAATGTCCAGGGAGTAGGCGGAACACTACTCCAGTCAATTCCCGCTGAAAACAGCTCGAAAAACGCGTAATTAGTACTGAAGATATCAACGTTTTAGTAAAATCTTCGCTCCCTTTTTTTTTTTTTTTTTGGTGGGTGTAAAATCATCGAATAACCCCTCCCGCTCTTGGGCAGAGCGAAAGGGAGTGTCAGACTTCTACTGACTAAAAACCACCCATGTTCCTTCTTCGCCCTCTATGTCGAGGCCGCGATAACCGTTGGACTACCCGCGGCCCCGACAGGCTTCGGCCCTTTCGGGCCCCTCCCATGTTGCTGACATCTCTTTGAGGCGCGCGTGGAACACGAACGCGCCGTCGACACGGCCTGTTTTCGTCGTGAGACGGACGGACGGCGAGTTAGCCCATCACTCACCGTCCACAGGCCCGCGTCTACGGTGGCCGGAGGTCATCGCGGGACCCCCGACGCCCGGAGCGCCTCCCGCGGCGGCTGGGACGAGAGGTTCTCTCCCTCTCGCGTTCCGCCACCTCCTTCGCCAGCATCACTGCTTCGCAGAAGGAGGCGACGGCGTCCCATTCCTCCTCGCCCCGGACCATGGCTTGCACCAGGGCCGGGCGCGAGAGGTCGCCGTCGCCGATCGCCGCTACGAATCTTCGCTCCCTTAGGTGTATTCTGTATGTACTTAGCTAATAGAAATAAGAATGATCAAAATTCGTGTAGCTACTACTTTTTCAGCTAGGCGCACGTGCGATATGTCCAGAGACGCGGCTCCGCGCGGGCTAGCCGTTTATGGAATAAAAAGTAGGTATGCGGAAAGAAAAATTTTGGGTTATCCCGAAAAAACTAGTTTTTTGGGGTAAAAAATTTGGAAAACAACCCCCAATCTGTGCCCAGGACCACGGAACGCGGCCAAAAGCGCAGGGATGGTGGGCGAGTATGCCTGAAACTATGTAATTTTGATGAAACTGTAACTTAACTTAATATTATTTTAAACCACGCTGTAATTTAGTGGCTGTATAAAAAATTGGAACATGGTGCAATAAAAATGTGAAAAAAGACCTAGTTTTTTTTAATAATTTGACAGCTGTCGCAGTTGAATGCGATTCTCCCTAGGGCTGAAAAGTAGTACTTTCAACCCGCTCCGCAGGCATGTTATGACCTACGTTCAGAGTATGAGAAATGAAAGTACTATTACGTAACTTTTCCACTCGTATACATTAAAAACGCACATAAGATAATGAGTCTAGGAGCTGCCGGGCAGCGGGGGCAGGTCGGGCGGCGTGCGGCGCGCGTCCTGCAGGTAGGCGTGCTGCAGCGCCGCGCGCGCCGCCAGCCGCGCGCTGGGCTCGTAGCGCAGCATGGCGGCGAACAGCGCGGCGGCGTGCGGCGCGCTGCGGGCCGGCTCGGCCAGCAGCGCGCGCGCCGGCCGGCCGGGCCAGCGAGGGAAGGCGGCGCGGTACTCCGGCAGGCGGCGCGCGCCCGCCCACAGGTGCGCGCCCGGCGTGCCCAGCGCGCGGAACACGCGGAACAGCTGGTCGATCTCGCTGTCGCCCGGGAACAGCGTGCGGCCGCTCGCCATCTCGGCGTAGATGCAGGCCAGGCTCCACACGTCCACGGCGGTGGAGTAGAACTTGGCGCCCAGCAGGATCTCGGGCGCGCGGTACCACAGCGTGACCACTTCGTGCGTGTAGGCGCGCACGGGGATGCCGAAGGCGCGCGCCAGGCCGAAGTCGGCCAGCTTGATGTTGCCGGCGGCGTCCACCAGCAGGTTCTGCGGCTTGAGGTCGCGATGCAGCACGCGGTGCGCGTGGCAGTACGCCACGCCCTCCAGCAGCTGGCGCAGGTAGCTCTGCAACGACACATATTGCCCTTTGAAATTATTTTCTTGTTTTCTACTTGTTTTTAAACTTATTTTATTTATATAGATAGATAGATAGAAGATAGTTCACAGTCTCCCACAGTCTAAGTCAAATAAAAAATAGGGCATGCAACTACGACTGACCTCTATAATAATTTAACTTATAATACGTTAAATTGAAATATGCAAATTATCTCTTACGACGATTTTTCTTGTTTCCTACTTTTAAGACCGCGGTTTTTTTAGTCTGCGATTTTATTTGTAGTCGGATTTTTGTTTTTGAACTTATTTTTTATTTGACTTTTATTTTTGTGTGTTATTCAATAAATACGTAATAGTATATTACTTTTCTAATGTACTATTCTACTTAATATTAGTTTGTTATTTACTTAGTATGAGTAAATAACTCAGATTAAACCGGAAAGAACTGTTTGACCGCAATCTAAACTTTTATGTTGACTAAAACTATAATATTAGTAGATTATTAACCAAGGGCTGTATGACATCAATTGCATACGAGGTTTTTGGCGCCTGAGCGAAGCGAAGGCGCTAATTAACCCGAGTATGCAATTGATGCTTACGCCCGAGATAAATACTCTGCTTTACATATCGATTGTGAGGTAAGTAAACAACAAGACAGCAGGTTTCAATGAACATTTATTAAGAAGAAAAAAATGTGTATTTAATTAAAATTAATAGTAAAATTATTACAATTTGTAAGAGATATGGTCACGTTCTTTTTAGGTATATTTATAGTTTGAATATGAGTTTGTGATGATAAGACTTGAGTTTGAGTGACTTGAGGTTCTTGCATCGTAAATGGATGCTTTCGCGCCTACTAGTAGACTGCCTTTTTTTTTTCACGCACGCAAGCGCGTCAAATCTTGCTGGCCAGTTTGATTTTTAAATCGATTCCATCTAACATACGATGTGGAAACAAATAGTTCCATATTTAAAATAAAATCTTTATAAAATAAATTGTCTAGATTCCGATTCGAGTAATTAATCGATACCGAGAAAAAAAAAATAACTTTTTAAAAATATTCTTCGTGCAGTATGAGTATGACAGTTCTTTTTTCAAATTCCAAAACCTATGCTGTAATGATAGTCATACACCCCGGCATTCAGGGGTGTAAGGGTGTACTTACAGAGCAAGAGATATGTAAAATATTTTAATATACATATTTGTAATGTACTCGCCAAGACCTTCCATTTGATATTAAACATGATTGTTATGATTATCTTATTTATTTTTTTCGAGGTTGGAATTTAACATTTAATTGCCGTCATAAAAAGAATTGATAAAACTGATATAGCCTATGTCACCCGAGCTATTTTTACGAATCTATTGACACCTTTTTTTTTTTTTTTTTTTGGTGGGTGTAAAATCATCGAATAACCCCTCCCGCTCTTGGGCAGAGCGAAATGGAGTGTCAGACTTCTACTGACTAAAAACCACCCATGTTCCTTCTTCGCCCTCTATGTCGAGGCCGCGATAACCGGTGGACTACCCGCGGCCCCGACAGGCATCTATTGACACCTCATTTATTAAAATCCGTTAAGTACTTTAGGCGTTACGGTGGAACATACATACATATAAAGGGTGTTAAAGTACCCTTAACGCAAACAAGGGGCACTTGTTCTCCCCACCACTGCGATCATGTTTTGGTTCTAGACCATACCTGGGAACCCCCTAGTTACGAAGATATTGGGGCTCAAAGTTCCAAATTTTGCACAGCTGTTTTTGTAAATACTAGTTTTTCTGGTTATAACTTTGCTTAAATTACCTCCATGACCCGTTTACTATTCAAAGCATCCACTAGCACAATGTTTCAATAGAATAATATAAAATGAATAATAGAATAATTAAATATTGAGTTTTACTGTAAAATGTGATTTTTGACAAAAAGAGTGGTGTCCCAGCAAACATTTGTACGTAGGGGTACTTAGTTTGATGTACAGAATGCTTGGTTGACATAATATGTGTGAAGGGTTAATTTACACCGTGTATAGACTGCCAAAATCATTACCCTTCCGGCTTCACCGTAGTCTGGTAAAAATACTTATAAAGACAGAGAATGACATGACAAAAGCAGTTGAACATTTCAATAGCTGTGTTCAACAATTTGCTTGGATTGCTCTGCTACTCTAACACACAGATTCTAGATTCTTGGCACAGATTCTACCTTAAACATAATAACAGGCCAAGTGTGAGTCGGACTTGCTCATGAGAGTTCCGTACCATTATTTATAAAAAGGGCAGAAAAATCATGTCTGTTAAGGGAAACATTATTTTTATACCCCTATAATGTTTATTTGATCTTAAGTTTTTCGTACGAGCTACCACTTTGGAAATATACAACATTATTATATAGTAAAACAATAAATAATAATAAAGCTCTGAAATAAAACAAAATGCAAAACTCGAAAACGGTACGTCTTAGGACCATGTGTGTCAAAACCTGAATGGTTTTTATGGTCAAGGTCAACCCGAAAGTGCAATAAAAATTTCAAATTGGGTGGGAAAAAAAGTACACCAAATATTTTTTTATTGAACATTTTTTTTTAATTTTCTGTGCAGCTTCTAAGATGACCCACTAATTGGGGGCTTTCCTAATACAATGGTAGGGAACCCTTCATGTGAGCCTGACTCGCACTTGGCTAGTTTTTTTTATATAATAATATAAGAAATAGATGAGTACAGGAGATAATATAACTTTCAATGATATAAACAATTATTTTATCCAGCTTATTATTAATAGTGGAATCTGTTATATCATAAGCATGGCATATGAAATAAAATACTTAGCTAGTTTTTGACAGTAACTTTGACTGCATGTGGACCGACATTATCCTACTAGAATGTGCTTCTGAGTATCTGCACTAACCCAGGTCATGATGCCAAATCACGTCGAAAAAAAAACAAGGAGACAGACCCAGACTAGCTTTCACCTTCATTATGTTAGTAAAGTACAGATTTTATTTGAATTACCTTAACAAGATCTAAACGAAGAGGTCCTTTTGTGATATCCATAAGTCGCTTTAGATCCATGTGAAGGAACTCAAAAACTAAGAACAGTTTGTTGTCGGCGAGCAGCACGTCGAGCAGGCGCACCACGGCGGGGTGGCGCAGCTCGCGCAGCACGGAGATCTCCCGCAACGCCGTCGACGGCACCCCCTCCGGCTCACTGCCAAAAACATCACCACATCATTTTACTAGCTACAACTAGCTAAATATCCTTGCATCAAATCAACAAACTTCGCTTCTGAATCTGACAATCTGTCATAATTTGGCGCCAAAACTTACTTTTCTAATTTTATTTTCTTTAGCGCGATTTCTTTTCCGGTCACTCTGTCCTTAGCTTTATATACAACTCCATAAGTACCTTCTCCTATTTTCTCTACTTTCGAAAAATTCTCCATTTCAAAAGTTGTTCAGCTTGCGAAAAAAAGTCTTGAGAGTCGACCACAACAGCATGCAAACATTTTGACACTTGTGTGAGTTGTTGCAGTGTTGCCACTGCATCTCGATCAAATCCCACAAACATGCCTCCCTGATTACACACACCAAACAGATCGCCAAGTTTGCAGATTAAATAATATCATAATAGTGATATTTGATACACATAGAGCCATCTTTTAAGGTTAATCCGCTGTGGTAGCCCGCTAAATTAAAATTTTAAGTAATTACATTACTCTAATCTTATCTATACTAATATTAAAATCTATACTAATATTAAAAAGCTGAAGAGCATAGAGTATAGTAAGTATATAGCTGAAGAGTTTGTTTGTTTGAACGCTAAGATCTCAGGATCTACTGGTTGGAATTGAAAAATTCTTTTTGTGTTGGATAGTCCATTTATCGAGAAAGGCTTTAGGTTATATAACATCACGCTACGATCAATAGGAGTGAAGCATAAATGAAAAATATTGCAAAAACGGGAAACGATATTCCTTATTGAGAGCTTCCGTTGCGTGCGCTGCGAAAATGGTTTAAGTTATGCAAATATAATATATGTAAGAAATGTTCCTTTTTAAAAGTTCTACAAATAAGTCCGCGATAGCATATATCTATCTACTAAGATTGACTCACTGTAACCATATTTTACTATCGAAATTTTAGGTTAAATAGAATTATTTTTTGCGAAGCTTATTTAACCCATATGGTATTAATCTATATCTAAATAAATATGTTTGTTAGAAAGGAAATTTAATATAAAATATTTGTTCCTTTTACTCTATATAGTTTAAACAAATATCTTAGAAGATATAGCGATGTTAAAATGTACGCGCGACAAAATAATTACGCGGTCCGCCGGCCCTCGCGTCCCGATGTAGATACGTGGAGATTCTAGCCTCCGGGAAATTCAAATTCAAAATATTTATTGCACCATAATATTTACAAGGTGTTATTGTATATTGTTTTGTGAGCAGTAGTGGCCCAGTGGTGGCGGCTCCGACTTACGGTCAGTTGGTCGTGGGTTCGAACCCAGACAGGCGCATTACTTTGTGTAATTTATTTCATCACCACTGCTCTCAAAACGGTGAAGGTAAACATCGTAAGGAAACCGGCATATCTTAGAACCAAAAATTTGAAGATTGTGACATCTACCAATCCGCACTGGGCCCGCGTGGTGGATTATAGCCCATCCCACACCTAGAGAGGAGGCCTGAGTCCCTGCAGTGGGAACAATATAGGCTGATGATGATGATGATGATTGTATATTTAACAGTAAGAGATAGGTAGGTACTTACCTATAGTAATTCTCAATTTAATAATGTAATCTAAGGTTCTATCAAATATTATAGAGAGGAAAGATTAGCTTTTTTGTTTGTTACGCAGACGCCTTGGAAAATTCTTTCAACATTAGGAAGCTAATTGAAAAAATATTACTATGTTGGATAGTCGATCTATCGAGGAAGGTTGTAAGTTATATATTATTGTGACGCATACGAAGTTGCGTGGGTCAGCTAGTCTATACTAATATTATAAAGCTGAAGAGTTTGTTTGTTTGTTTGTTTGAACGCTAAGATCTCAGGATCTGCTGGTTGGAATTGAAAAATTCTATTTGTGTTGGACAGTCCATTTATCGAGAAAGGCTTTAGGCTATATAACATCACGCTACGACCAATAGGAGTGGAGCATAAATGAAAAATGTTGCAAAAACGGGAAAAGATATCCCTTATTGAGAGCTTCCGTTGCGTGCGCTGCGAAAATGGTTTAAGTTATGCAAATATGATGAAAAAAAAATCTCTTTAAAAGTTCTACAAAAAAGTCCGGGACAGCATATATATCTATCTATTAAGATTAACTCACTGTAAGCATTTTTTGTCGGCGGCCCCGACTTACGAACAGTTGGTTGTGGGTTCGAACCCAGGCAGGCGCATTACTTTGTGTAATTTATTTCATCACGAGCCACTGCTCTTAAAACGGTGAAGGAAAACATCGTGAGCATATCTTAGAACCAAAATTCGAAGATATGTGACATCTACCAATCTGCACTGGGCCCGCGTGGTGGATTATAGCCCATCCCTCTTCTAGAGAGGAGGCCTGAGTCCCTACAGTGGGACCAATATAAGGCTAATGATGATGATGATATGTACCTATAGTAATTCTCACTTTAATAATATATTCTAAGGTAATCTAAACTAATATTATAGAGAGGAAAGATTAGATTTTTTGTATGTTACGATTCGACTCAAAAATTACTCTGACGACTTTGAAAATACTTTCCACATTATCCACTCGAACGTCCCGGCCGCAACGGCGATGTTTTCCTTTAGAAGCTACGTAAAATTTTCACCATGTGGGTTTATGTACTACCATGTCGATCGAATCTGTGAATAGCATTTGACTATCGTTCGATCCAAAAATGTGATACTCGAAAAAGTGTCACGATCGATTCGATGTCTTCGATTCGATTGTTTGTGAATAGCTATCTATGCTGAGCACGATTTGCTCTCAGTTATTCTAGACCCGTGAAAATTTACACACACTTTATTTTTTATTAAGTTTAATGGTTTTTTTTTTGTCTATGGTAATGCTGCCTTTTAGAATATAGAGCTATTAGTGTTATAGAGACATTGTGGAGTTTGCACATTTTAGTTTTGTTTTTGTTGTTTTGTGCAAAGTAGAATGTAAGTTTTATTACAGTACCTATATGCAATGATATATTAAAACAATAGATACGTTGTCCGCCCTCAAAAATGACAACATGAAATGAAGCCAATTGGCCGCATCGCGCTTAGTTACGCACCAACCTCTCGCGCGATGATACGCTTGTTCTTAATTTAAATCGTGTGTGTAAACCTGCGCGAAACATAAAGACAACAGGCATCCCGCTGTACGGTGTCATATTTTCTTTCCTTTTCTTTACGCGTAAAAGTAGTTATCTAATATTTTCGCCGTTTTGGAGCACCGCCATATTAGTGTTGGCGAATTGTCTTTATAGAATTTAATGTTTATTAATTGCTGGCCGTTTTTAGTCTACGGGTTTTTAAAAGCAAAGTTTGTTTGGAACAAGTTTTGAAATACTTGACATAATTCAGATAATTGTTTAGTTGTGAAGTAAAGTCATGAAGATATACCTAGTTGGTTTTGAGAAAAGTTTATTAGGAACAATGTCTTATTTTATTTGGTTTATTTACTTTATAGTCATCAGACTATAATGTATATTTAATTAAAGATGAAGAGTTAAGAAGTGTTTAATTTTAAAATGCTCAAAGTTGCTGGTAAGAATTTGACGATTTTAAGTGGTTATGGGCCCAGCAACGAGCACGTAGCAAGAAATATTAAAAGCCCGAAATTTCTTACGAGACTAAAGACATAATTTTTTTTCCTGAAAAAAACAAATGCTGAAATAAAAGAAAATAAAATGGCTGAAGAATTTATAAAATTAACAAAATTGACCAGCGAGTCTGAGTACCGAATTTAAAACATTTAAACATTTTTGGATCTTTAGCATATTATAAAAATAATTATCAATTACAGAAACTTGACTCGAGGAGTAGCAAAGGGCTTTTAATAGGGTTTACAAATAATGGTTATAAGATATGGGATCCTTCTGATTTTAGAGTCGAGAGATGTAGTTTTTAACAATAATAAGAGTGATGTTGTTGATTATTTGAAATTGTGTAATTGTAGAGTGAAACAGTGTGAGTTAGAAAATTTATTTAGAGTGTTGAGTGTTGATATTGGTGATAATGGTTTTTGTAGTGAAGGTAATGATGATATTCGTGGTAATATTAGTAGTGAAGTTAATGATGACATACCTGTTGATGAAGTTTTTCGTAGTGACGGTGGTGATGGAGTTGTTGTTGGTGAAGGAGATATTGAAGATAATGAGGTGTTTGAAAACAGTTTTGAAAATGTTGAAGATAGTGTTGAAGATGTTGGAGTTAGTGTTGAAGATACTGGTGTTGGAGTTGATGTTGAGGATAATAATAATTTGAGAGGGGAAGGTAGAAATGAAACAGGAGTTGAGACTAGTGATGAGTTTGAAGATGCAGTTGAACCAGTGATTGATGTTGGACGAAGAATTTTACCACAACGAGAAAGAAAATTGCCGTCTTGGCTGAAAGATTATGATTTGGAGACTTCATTTTTAACGTATACAGATGTTTTTAATAGTCTTGATAAGGATTTATGGCGTAAAGCAATGAATGAGGAGAAAGACTCATTGGAAAGAAACAGAACTTAGGAAATTGTGAACAAGTGTGAAGCAAAGAATAGAAAGATAATCTCAAATAAATGGATATTTACAATAAAGCCTGGTGGAAGATATAAGGCGAGATTAGTGGCAAGAGGTTTTCTTCAAAAACATAATGTTGATTATAAAGAAACATATAGTCCAGTGGTTAACACTACGAGTGTTGGATTGTTGTTGGCGATTGCAGCGCAAAAAGGTTTGAAAATATGTAGATGATGGTATTTTAATTGGTAAAAACGAAATTGATTTAAATAAAATTATTAATAAATTAGAAACGGAATTTGAAATGCGTAAATTTGATAATACAGAAAAGTTAATAGGGTTTGATGTTAAAGTAGGACAAAACTATATTAAGATTTATCAAGAAAGTTATCTAAAACAAATTTTGGAAAAGTTTAATTATGAAAACTTAAAAGATAGTTATCACCCTGATATTTTAGTTGATACACATCAAGAGGGGAAAGGTGGAGTTGACGATGTGCATAAATATCGACAGTTCATTGGTTCATTATTGTACTTAGTAAATAAAACAAGATTGGATCTAGCGTTTCATGTAGGTTATTGCAGTAGACACCAAGAAAATCCTAATATGAATGATTTTGGAAATATTAAGAATATTTTAAGATATATTAAAAATTCAATTAGTAGTGGCATACAGTATGTTCGGGGGAACGAAACAAGTTTAAAAGCTTACTGTGATGCGGACTTCGCAGGCGACCCAGACACTAGGAAAAGTACGACTGGCTTTGTAGTTTTTTATGGTGGTGGTCCAATTCATTGGTGTTCACGTAAACAGTCAGTTACTGCTCTTTCGAGTACTGAAGCTGAATATATTTCTGCAGCCGAATGTATAAAAGACCTATTGTACATTCAGAGTCTGATCTACGAGTTGACAAATAAATTACCGAAAACAAAATTATTTGTTGATAATCAATCTGCTATAGTGTTGATAAAAAATAGAATTTTAAATAGTAGAAGCAAACATATTGATGTTAAATATCACTTTATTAAGGAAAAGATAGATAAAAATTTGTTGGATATTAATTATTGTTCGACTAAAGATAATTTGGCTGATATAATAACTTAACCACTGGACAGAACAAAGTTTTTGAGATTGAGACAATGTATAGTGAGTGATAAGTAAAGAACATTCTTTAATGTGATGAGTTGTGTGTTGTGTTATGTAGGTTTATTAGAGTATAAGGCTGTTTGAGAATTAATTTGAAATTTTGATGTAAGTTAGTTATGTAAGGACTTTAGATTAATTCATTCAAAAGTTTGTTTGTAGTTTTTAGTTAAGTTGGGTAGGTTAATTAAGTTGGGTTTTAAATGAGTTGATGAGAGTTATGTATAAGTACGTCTGATTATTATTCTAATTATAATTAATATAAAATTCAGAGGGGATGTTGGCGAATTGTCTTTATAGGATTTAATGTTTATTAATTGCTGGCAGTTTTTAGTCTTTGGGTTTTTAAAAGCAAAGTTTGTTTGGAACAAGCTTTGAAATACTTGACATAAGTAATTGTTTAGTTGTGAAGTAAAGTCATGAAGATATAGTTGGTTTTGAGAAAAGTTTATTAGTAACAATGTCTTATTTTATGTGGTTTATTTACTTTATAGTCATCAGACTAAAATGTATATTTAATTAAAGATGAAGAGTTAAGAAGTGTTTAATTTTGAAGGATCCCTGCTCAAAGGTGCTGGTAAGAATTTGACGATTTTAAGTATTAGTTCATGACGTGTCTATATTCAGGGTTATTTGTAAAACACCGTTAACCTCTCAGGACCAAGTTGCTAACATCATAATCAACAACTTTTGTTCTATGACTTTTAAAAATTCATCATATTTTAGTTCATCAGATTTACTTACAAAAATAAAAACATTTAAATTGTACGCTCTAAATGTTACCAAGTCTGCGAAGCAAAAGAAAACGATAGTACAATAGCGAGGGGAGCGGGGTAAGGGCGGCGGGGTAATCGTAGCGTAGCGAGTTACGACAGTGCGCGACAGGCGTTAAGTACATGTGTTAGATAGGACAACGAAATCTTGAACTTTTGTTTTTGGTAAATGTATTAGGTTTTGTAAAAAGTCATAGAACAAAAGTTGTTGTTTATGATGATAGTAATACAGTCTTGCAAGGTTAACGGTGTTTTAGAAATAACCCTGTATAATATGTCATTGTATTTATGTAAGTTAGGGTTAGGTATTTATGTGCAGACAAAAATAAATAAAATTAAGATACCAAATTAAAATGTTAATATTTTAGTATCAAGCTATTTGTACCATGTGCCTACGGTATTCTACCAATAAATTTATTTGTCTTTTTCAACAAAACCTATCCCATGGCAGTTTAGTGTTACCAATGCCAATCGAGGAGCTGGGTGCTAGAAAGTTAAAACATAATAACAACTGTCCCAAAAATAAGTACAAAATTTTTGGACACCCTAGTAGAAAGAGATGAGATCCACTTTCGAGGTAATCTGGCTCGGGACCCTTTTGAGTGGCACGTGCACAGTCTAGTTATTTATTTAGTCTGTGACCACTTCACCATTTGACAGCAGTGATGCCAACTTATGAACTTAGCAACTTTATAGCTAGATCTAGCAATTTTTTGGTGATAGCCAGCTACACTTTTATTAAACTTATAGCTAAACTTTTTTAAACTACTTTTTTAGCAAGTATTCATTTCATCATGAGCCCTAAGGAATTGTGTTAAATGCAGCTATAACTGTGTTTTGCCTAAAGATGTACATGCATAAAACGGGCACTGCTTAAAATATTTAAAATCAAAGGAACATACTGAAACTCAATGACCTACACAAGACATTTTTAACTATACAATCTTGTTGGAATGAATTAATGTGAATAAAAACGATTGTCAGAAATTCACATTATTGTAACCTTAGGTAGGGTTTTACACATTTAACTTCTTCTAGCAACTTTTTGGGGTAAAAAAAAACTGGCAATCTAGCAACATTTTTAAAATTGTCTAGCCTCTGGGGTGCGTTTAAGTAAGCCGGCGAAATTTTCACCGGATAAAAATTAGACTGGCGAGTGTTCGCTGAACGGAGTCTTGTTACCTTGTATCAATTTTAACTGTCAAATTCAATTGACAGCTCAGTTTGTCAAACAATTAACAACTATCTTGTAAATTAATCAACAAACAGCTCAATGTCAATGTCAATCTGACAGCAGACTAAAATTTAGCGAGGTAAAAAGGTCGCTAAAATTTATCCTAGTCAGGCGAAAACTTATACCAGCGGACGACCGTGAACGGGGCTGATTAAATTTTAGTCAGTTTAATTTTTCACCTCGCGGTGTGCTTGAACGGGGTGTTTGACATTTAGTCAGTTTAAATTTTTTTCATTGAGCTGTTTGTTGAATAAAACAAGATAGTTGTTACTTGTTTGACAAACTGAGCTGTCATCAATTGAATTTGACAGTTAAGATAAGAGATATTTAAAAGATACAAGACTCCGTTCAGCGAACCCTCGCCAGTCTAATTTTTATCCGGCGAAAATTTCGCCGGCTTACTTAAACGCACCCCCGCGTAAAGCTAGCAGTTGGCAACACTGTTTGACGTTAATTGATTGACATTCTCACTGGTCCCGTAATGTTCTAGGCAAAAAACAGAGACACACGAATGACAGCGGGAAAATGATATATGACGTTTGTACCCCCCCTGCAACTCCTTCATGCCCCTGTGACGCCTGCGGCTACCCCGGCCGTCCGTCCGCCTCCTCCTCCGCCATCTTGTTGCTTGTCCTTGTTTGATTGTTGTATGTCGGCATCATTCGCGGTAAACACATTGTTTTTCGTCATAGTGATTCCGTTTATTACTCATTATTTTTGATTTCTCCGCTAATTACGTTGAGTTGAGCCCTAGTTCCTCCGTATTAGCGTCGAGACTTTCATAATGCGCTATAACAAGTGTTGTGTACCGGGCTGTAGTAATACGCGACAGGACGCTTTATTATTACACAAGTTCCCAGCTTGTGAAAATAGACGCAATAAGTGGTTAGATTCTATAAACTGTGCTTCCCTGCGTGCTTTGAGTGTGGTTGAATTGGGTAAACAATGTGTGTGTCATAAACATTTTGAGGCGAGGTTTCTTACGCAGAAGTCACGTCTTTTGATGCAAGCCTATCCTACTTTGTTCACTGAACATGAAACCTCTACTGGAGTTCCAACACATTCTAACTCAGGTAATTGTTTTATTACTAGCTGTAGTTACTGCTAACTGTTACCTTATTACATAAACTGAAGATTTGTTTTGTGATTTATGTAACTTACCAAATTAACATAATTATTCTCCTGCCCTTATTACAATTTATTTGGGGTCAGCGTCAGTGTGACCGTTTTTGGTATATTTGAGGCTCCGAAGAATGACGAGCATAAGCATATTTTTAGTAGACTAAGTATCGGTATAACATTGGTACAATTTCAACTGTCATGGTATTGTTTTGGTATACTCACCTGGCAATAGCTGAAAAGGAAAATACGTAGGTTTATACAATTAGAAACGGTCACACTGGTCAGTGCAGCAAGTCTTCTTTCATACATCTCTACCAGCCATTGTCTCAGTATTCACACCTTTGTAGCCATATCATCTTTCACACAATCCACATGTGTGTGTTTTGCTAACATCAACCCAAATAACTTAAAAATAATAAATAACTTGAATTATATATTTTTCCAGAAAATCAGAACCCAAGCTCTGAATTAGAACACAATTATTGCCGCACTCTACATGTAGATCACAACTACGCTGCTTCGAGGCCCACAAAAGGTTGGTGTAGGTGTAACTTATTTTGTTTTGTTTGTTTATATTTGTGATTAATTATTCAACCTTAAAAGGTTGAATAATTAATCACGCCAGTCACAAATGATGACAAGACAAATTGTGTCTAGCAAGTAACAATCTTAGTGTTTAGTCATCACAATGATACTGTTGGTGGCTTTGACGGGCACAATACAAAGAAACTTGAAAAAAAGTTAAAGCCGACTTTTAAATTAATTTTAATGTATGTTGTTTCTCTTTCAGAATCAGTTCCTTCAAGGGCACCACTTGCAAGCGCTAACATCAATGTTATGCAACAAGCTCTTGCTTATTCATCAGCTATTGAAATGTGTAAGTTAAAAAAGATTTTAAGTTTCATTAAAATTTTTAAATGATATTTTATTATGACTTAACACATAAAATCCCAAGTAAGACACAATTAATTATGTTGTTCTTGACCCAATACGGTTAGTCTGGGACGAAAGCGCTTAACATAGCAATTAAACAAGAAACTTTAAAACTCCATTAAATATTTTGCATGCACGTTTCAGACCCTGTTCCTTCGACATCAAAGGCACCCATTGAGTTCTGCAACACTCGAGAAAAGTTTTCAAACGATGTTTCATTAGCTACCGTTTCAATATCTAAGTTGGGGCAGCAAACTCCAAAGAAGAAAAGATTGACCGCCAAGTACCTTAGTCCAACTTGCAAGAAGCTTTACATGGAGTACAGAAACTCAAGAAAACTACTTAGTTTTCATCGTAGAGCCAAAAAAGCTCTTAAATTTTCAAAGGAGCAACAATTTCAGAAACTGACTGCCAAAATGAATCCTGCAGCAAAAGCCATAATGTGGATGCAAATAAAACAATGTACAAAAAACAAAAAAGGTAGAAGATTCACGCAGGAAGAAAAAATAGTGTCACTGGCAATTCAGAAGCAAAGCCCTAAAGCCTATAAATTTTTACAAAAAATATTTATATTGCCATCTGAAACTACATTAAAAAAAATGCTAGCTAAATTAGTCATTGGACCTGGCATAAATTCACAGATATTTTCATCAATAAAAGAAGAGGTACCTAATCACACCATTTATTAATATCTGACCAATAAGATCATCTGTATGTTTTATCAGATTGCAGTGAATACCAAATAAAAAATAATATACTTTAATATTTTCAGGTATCCAATTGGAAAGAAGAAAAAAAGTATTGTTCAATTTTATTTGACGAAATGGCACTAGATACAGCCGTTACATATCTACAGAAAGATTTTATTAATGGTTTTGTTGACCTCACAGAACGTAGCAATGACTTTGCAGATCATGTATTATGTTTCATGATAAAAGGAGCTGTATATAAATGGCAGCAAGCAATAGCTTATTATTTCTGTGAAGGTGCTACTAAAGCAATTGAGCTTAAATCAATACTGCAACTAGTTGTGGAGGCAGTTGGAGAGACTGGTCTCATTCCAATTGCATTGATATCAGACCAGGGTGCAGCATTCCAGTCGGCCTTGAAAAGTCTTCAACAGGACACTAGAAGGGAGCAAATACTTGCAGAAGAACACATTGGTAATTTGTTTTTATTTAAATGCTCCTGAACTAATGCAATCTTGGATAAATTTAGCACATCTCCTTCATAGTGGTGTAACAAATATTTGCAACTTCATGTGCCACATTAGCGGCCTCATACTGTACAGATGCATTTGTTTATTATTTGTGACATCACTTCCTCATCATAGAAGTACTTATTATAAGATTTTATTTACTATTTTGTTTCTCAAACCATTTTTTTGGATTTCAGATGATACAATCCACATTGATGGTTATCAATTAAACATTATATTTGACCCACCACATCTGATAAAGGGCATACGAAATAATTTTTTGAACAAAAATATTCTACTAAATGGGAGCATAGCAAGATGGTCAGACATTGTTGATGTTTACAAAACTGACTGCCTACATGCTGAATCACGCTTGCTTCATAAGCTTACTGATGAGCATGTTATACCAGAGAAAATAAAGAAAATGAAGGTAGGTTATTCATTTAAATTATAAATGTAAAGAATCATTACTGTTTATCAGGCATATAATTGTTTTCATGCTTCTATCAGTATCTGATTGCACCATTATTATGGCATTCAACATTAAGGAATACGACTTGTGGCTACACTAGTACTTATCAAGCCATTAAATGCGCTTAGTCTTTAAGAGCGTTTATTCCGTGCGGGCTGGCAACGTCGCATTTCTGCAGTTTTTTCGTGATTATTTTGAATAAATTTAAATAAAATCGCAATTTTTTGTCATCTAGATTGTTGGCATTTACAAGTATGTATGCTGTTTTATCAGTCCAACGATCTAGTTTAAAAAAATGTAATGTTATATAAATTTATTGAAATAATCACGAAAAGCTTCCAAAATGCGACGTTGTCAGGCCGCGCGGAATAAACGCTCATAATGTGGCAAAAAATCTACTAGCTATTTAAGTTATACTTCAATATCTAATGCAGACAAATGTTACAATATTAATGCTTGTAGTAAAATAATTGTTCTAATTATAATCCATAATTATTCTATTATATTTTTAAAGTTATTGTGTTAACTTTTCAGGTTAGAAATTGTGCACAAGTTTTTAGTCACACTATGGCCAGTGCTTTGAAATACACTACTTCATTTTGTAAGTATTTATTCACTCTCTCTCCCTCTATAATAAAGTTACCTAGTTTAATCCCTGACAAAGCAGTTATGCTTTCTAGGATTTCAATATATTCTTTTTTTGTTTTTGCATTTATATCTTGTAAGCCCTTGCAGTGGCAGTTATATCTTGTCTGATAGACTAAAAAATATGAATTCTATGTTTATCAGACAAGATATAACTGCCACTGCAATGGCTTACAAGATTTATATAGAAAAACAAAAAAATATATATTGAAATCTTAAAAAGCATAACTGATTTGTCAGGGATTAAACTACCTTACAGCAAAAACTTTTGCTTCATAAAATAAAATTTATTTTTACTGAAAAAAATTATATGAAGTAATACTTGCCTTTTTCCAGCACACTATGCAGATGGCAAAGCAGTGAGTACTACATTGGGAAATACGTCCCAAGTAGTGACCTTCCTCGACCAACTATTCGACAGTGTGAATGGAGCCAGCACTTTCTCAAAGAAAAATAAAGGCAAAGAATTACGGTGCACTGTAACGAAAACGTCACCTCACCATCAATTTTGGCGAGAAGCTATTACAAAATTCGAAGAAATGAAATTTATTGATAAAAATTCTAAGGAAGTTACTGTACCTAGCTTAAGAAACTGGCTTGTAACTCTTAGAAGTTTACAGAGACTGTGGCAATTTTTTGAAGAAAAAAAATTAGAAATAATGCGTCCTAGATATTTTAATTCGGATGGTCTAGAAAATTTTTTTGGAAGGGTTAGGGCATATAATTCAAGGAATAATAACCCAGATTGCCACAGTTTCACAAATGCCTTTAAATCATTGCTGATAACAGGATTCATAAAATTTCATTACAATTCATTTAATTGTGAAGATGAATCCTGTTATCAGTTATTAAAAATGAAATCACTGTTTCAAACAAGTGATTTTGAAACAGTTAGTGAAATTGTAGACAATGATAATGATTTACAATCAAGTAGTCCTAACAATGACTCTGTAAACCTTTGCACTACGGCGAGACGTGAACGCTTGAATGTTCATTCAAGGGCTTACACTGCCGGCTGGGTAATAAGAAAAATGTTAAAAAAATCGCAGTGTCGGCAGTGTAAGCAAGACTTAACGTCTAATGAGTCGGGTGTACATAAGTGGGTGTCTCAAAAAGAGTATAAGAGCAAAAGGGGTTTACTATATGCATCCGAACATTTTATTATGCTTTTTGGCACAATTTTTCAAGAAACAAATCTGTTTTTGGACTCAAATGCACACAAGTACAATCTTGCGACCAAAATTTATAATATAATACAAAGCAAGTGTGCATTTGAGTTCATTACGTGCCAAAAACATAAAAATGACATCATTCAGGCATTCATTTCTCTAACAACAAAATTAGCCATTCATAATTGGTGCAATATAATTAATAAAATATTAAAAGGTACAGACATTGTTAGACTAGAAAGCATGAGTAGCAAGCCAGTTATGCAAGCAAAAGCTTTAAGGAAATTTAAGAAAAAACTTAAAAAAAATCCCAATAAATAATATTATTTATTGCAAAACATCTAGTATTTTCATTTACCATCGCCTTTTCCTTGAAGTATGATGAAAATTTGAATGAAAATGGTCTGGGTGGTTTCTATAGCTATACGTACGTAGCTGTATTAATACATCTATTTTATGCTGTATAATGCATGTCTTTGCCTAAGTACAGGAAACAATAAAAAATAACAACAGCTGTCAAACATCATTTTCCCCTAACCAATCAGAAACGAGTCGCTGTGTCCAATATTTTTTCTATGGGAGTTGTGCATCTGAACCTGTTCTCTATAAAGTCTGTGATTCTCACATTCTCTGTGTCTGGACTGTCATTCTATTTCTGTGATATTAATTCTGTCTGGTTGGTTGTTGTTGTGAAATATAGTTTTTTATTTCATTTTACTTTCGCTACATACATTATGTTTTGTTTAAATAAGAACATTGTTTGTTTTTATTTCACAGGTAATGGATGTTGCTATAAAAGGACTGTTAAAAAACATCAGGCGTGTCAATTATATAACATTTCATCGCAGCTTTAGGACATCTTCAGCAAACATGGAAAAAGCATTAGAAAATTTAAAAACAAACCCATATTACGAAAAATACGCAACACGCATCGCAGATTTACAAAAAACCTCACCCGAAGAGTTCATTCAAAGAGTAGAAGTTCAACAGAAAACTAAGGAAGAGGAGAAGAAGTATAAGTTCGGTTCCGTCGATACAAGGTTTGTTACTATACACTTAAGTACTGTACTTAACCACAAGTCCCCTGTTTTTATTCATTATTAAACTTTACTGATACATTTTCAGACAATTCTCCTCAGTATTAAACCCAAAAAAAGCCAAAGGAGAAGTTTCTGAGAGTAAAGACAAAAGGCTAAGTGATATATTCAGATTAGACCTTGTCAGAGATAAAGATGCATCAGAAATTCAAATAATTTGGGAGGAGTATCACAAAAAGAAAGAAGTGATTTCAGCGGCCATTCCACAGGACATATATGCAAGCTTGCAGGTCAACATGAAGCAGTTTCCCACCTTTCTGTTCCCACTGCCACGCTCGCAGGGCTATGAGTTTTTTGTTTGTCAGAGTTATGGCCACTCAGTACACTTCACACCTCTCCTCGCTTACCAGGTTTGTAAACACAACTATCACATAGTTACAATGTCCAGGATTATAAATGGCACATCCTATTTGTATATAAGATACCTACATAATTTGTTGTCTGTCTTGAAAAGTATTTATCATAGTAATTTTTACCCGACTGCGGCAAAGCCCAAAAGGAGAGTTATGTGTTTGGTGTGTATGTATGTATTGTTACGAGCTGGGTATGGGATAAATAACTTTATTACTCGCAAAACACTACTGAACACTTTAGCGCACTTGATATCTCTGCGAACCTTCTCGTCTCGCTTAAAAGTAGACTGTTCGCTTTCTCCTCTCTCGGTCCTTTTATACCACCAACAAACAAAAGATATAAAATTCCCAATTATTCATAAAGCATCCAGAAAAACATTAACAAAAAAATAAACTTAAAGATAAAATAACCAACAAAGAAGAAATTACTTCACGCCGTAGGTATACGGTCCAAATTAAAATGCAAGTACCGCCGACGCCGGGCGCGGTAGTTATACCTACAGAATGGAAATAGGTAACTACTAGAAGAGGTCACGCGTACTTCTCAGTTACTAGCGAGGTTTCTCGAAGATTCTAGAAGACCGACGTAACAGTATGTATGTATGTATGTCCGTTTCTTTGTTCCCTCATAACTGCTAAACGGATGAAGGGATTTGAATAAAAGCTACTCCGTTAGATTCGTCTTGATGGCGCGAGTGTCACTGGCTACATTAAAATAAAAAAAACAAAGAAATTTTGCGGATTTTGGGGGCCATATCGCGGATTAAATAAAAAAAACTTTTTCCATTACCATCGAGTAGGGTATCAAAATGAAGGGTTTAAAAAGGAGATTACAAAAATATATGACACTTATATGTTTAAAAGAAATTCAAAGTCACAAATCCTATAAACAAACACAAAAGTTAAATCATCTGCGAAGAATTTTACGCGACCAACGAAAGAACAAACACAAAAGAACTAAAAAGTTGAAAATAAAAAAAAGTTGTTAAAAAACTAAAAACCCGACTGAAAAGACTGAAAAGCAAAAAACAAGCACATTTTAAATTAAACAAAACTTGGAAGCAGGCAGGGTCCATTTTATTTTCATTTCATAATTTAATATTCAAATAAACCCCGCCTGCTTATAAGTTTTGTTTCAGTCTGGTTTTTAGTTTTTTAACTAGGTACTTTTTTATACTTTTCAAACATCAATACATATTCCAAAAAAGATGGTCATTAACACAATAAACTTACTTAATTATTGTTATAAGTATTGTAAGAGATCCCGGATATGTAAGATGATCAATCACTGCAAACTGAAAACATCAGTTGATCCAGAAGTCGACTTTTCAGTCCTTATCCAAAAGTACATTGGCTTCTTAAAAATTAAAATATATGTAGGTACTTACGAGTACTACTTTTTTTCAGAAATCTCTCTTTCGTGATTGTACTGTGGTTAACAGTAATTCATAAAGAAGTGCAATCAGAATGTTTGAATGTAGCTGTAGCTCATTAAGAAGTACTGTCCTGTCTTCAAAACCAACCTATTTTCTTTTTATCATTTAACTATGCGTGTGAAACCCCCAACAACACACTAAGTTGACAAATCACACCACAGTACTTGTTACCCATAGGTTTTTCAAATGTTCCTGCACACTAACAATTTCTCCTTTCTGCACAATATCATGGGTGCAGGGGCAGACCTGTGACCAGACGTGAGCTTGTGGGGCCCTGCCCCCACTAGGTAGGGTGAGAATTCATAAAATTACTACTACTACTTGTACTGCCTAAAACCCACCCATGTTTCATCTTAGCCCTTTGCCCCCGGGGTCACTGTATCTCTTTCAGATATCACCTTGAACGGCGTAGAATATGAAAGCTCCTTTGGCACAGCCTATTGTCATAAGTCAGATAGACGGTGAGCTAGCCTATTACTCACCGGCGGCTGGGACGTGAGGTTCACTCCCTTCCTTGTCCATTTAAAGGGCCATGGACCTGGAACCTCTGCCAGGAGGCGTATTTAATATGTAGACCCCTCAGGTTGCCGGAAGGTCCGTTCGAAGC
This sequence comes from Diarsia rubi, assembly GCA_932274075.1. Taxonomy (NCBI): domain Eukaryota; kingdom Metazoa; phylum Arthropoda; class Insecta; order Lepidoptera; family Noctuidae; genus Diarsia; species Diarsia rubi. The sequence goes on along the minus strand of OW026420.1, from coordinate 174,777 downwards.
CTCAGCGCGTTCCAGTTTGGGAGCCGAACGTTGGAAATGTTCCTCAAAGTTCAACCAGATGTTGGGGGCCGAGTCCTAGATACTTCAATCTGAATCGTGTCCACGACTCTCCCCGCGTGTCATGTTTTCGGCCGCCATTTCGTGCGACTTCCCTTGCACCAGCACCAGCGCGTGCCGCTAAAGAGGTCTACAAAGGCATCGACATTGTAGATGAGAGCCCTAATCATCAGATAGTCTCCGAAAAACCACGCAACGAATGCGGCTCGGGGGCATGATATTGAAGGCGATGTCAAGTTTCCTCCTCTTATCTTGAGCAGCACGATGGGCCGGTATGCGGACTTAGAGTCCGCAAGGCACCTTAGCTTCCGAAAGAGGACTATCTTCCCCGTCTTCCAACGAAGCGGGAACTGGCCCCTTTCTAAGCATGCGCTTAGGACCGCTCCAGTTGGAACCCGACAGCTTCCGAGGCCGGACCTAGATTTTGCCAGGCCAGCCATCGAAACTAATAAACCCCTGCATAATTAGCTAACTAATTACAATTTTGATAGTGGTGTACTAGGTACACAATAATATACTCTATCTAAATACACACATCAACACGGTCTAGGGATATTTTTATAAAAGCGAATTACTATCAATGTGTTAATTATTTATATGACATGTATATATTTAAAAGATACGTTATTTAATATTCTACCATTTTTTAATAATGGTTAATAGATAGATATATGCTGTCGCGGACTTTTTTGTAGAACTTTTAAAGAGGAACATTTCTTCCATACATGATATTTGCATAACTTAAACCATTTTCGCAGCGCACGCAACGGAACCTCTCAATAAGGAATATCGTTTCCCGTTTTTGCAACATTTTTCATTTATGCTCCACTCCTATTAGTTTTAGCGTGATGTTATATAGCCTAAAGCCTTTCTCGATAAATGGACTATCGAACACAAAAAGAATTTTTCAATTCCAACCAGTATATCCTGAGATCTTAGCGTTCAAACAAACAAACAAACTCTTCAGCTTTATAATATTAGTATAGATTGGTATTAATTTTGGTTGTTGGTATTAATTTTGGTTGTTATTTGATATTTTAATTTGTATTTGGACTTTTATTTTGTTTTTTTTTTGATATTGTTTCTAATTATTTGTTTTTGATTTTAAACTTAGTTTTGATTTTAATTTTGATTTTGATTATGAGTTTGATTCTGAATTGAATTTGGATATTTTAAATTTTAATTTCGATATAGATTTTGAATTTGATTGTGATCTGAATTTTGCTTTTAATTGAATTCATTGTTGAAATAGCTGTGACTGGACATACCAAATCATTATTAATACATTTTTGCTATACTTATGTGAATGAAATCCATATAAACCAGACAAAGAGTTACATCCATGCTCAAAACACACAAAAAAAAGGCCCGATAGAAGCTATGCAATAGCTTAAAAGTGTCACCGCTGTGCCGGTCGGAGTGAGGGGTGTTAGGTTATTTTCGTTACGGTATTTCTGGATTCGGTCTCCACGCTCAAGGCCCGCGATAGAAGCTATGCAATAGCTTAAAAAAAACTTTCAACCCTACACATTCCTCCATTCCCACACATTACTAACCATACTAACACTTTATAGATTTTGCAATAAAATTGTTAAACGATTAGCTACCACTGTCTGAAATATTCTAATGTAATCAAGCTCAAGGGGAGCCTGGTGTCTTGATACAGGCCCCAAGCCTAGTTTAGGCACCAGTCTCCCACAATATACTTATTGTTTTTCACTTGAAATGTATTGTGTATTTATTGTTTATTTATTTATTGGCGAGAATAAAATCTTATTATTATTACTATAGTAGTGATTTGCAGCCAGGTTGAGTGTATATTTGTGTGTACACAGGTGCACAAGGAGAACGCGCCCGAGTGCTTGACCATGGTGCACTACATTGAGCTTGCTGACAAGGGCCTCGTCCTCATGCGCGGAGAATTCGACAAGGTAACACGTTAAAATACTATTTACACTGCCTGCATATATGTTAACCTTTTGACTGCCACGTCAGTAACGAAATTCTGTGTTCTCTACGTTAAGCGACAAATTCCTTCTTTCATACTTACAAAATAATAGGCAAGGAAAAAGTAGGTAAGCATCGATAAAACATCGATACATTTTTGTTGTGCAAGGTTTACGAATTGCGATTACAAAATACTTAGTACTATTGAATTACGATTACTAAAAGGCGAATTGTATTTCATTTCACTCATGTTTTACCTGTTTCTAAACTTAGTAATCATTACTCAGAAGTAACAGTGTTAGACAAGAGCAGATGACAGAATAAAAAAGTAATTCAAATATTTTAAATACCAAAGTCACAGCACTAATCTCTTGCATTTACAAACTTTGCCGCCTCTGAGTTAGAGATGTACCAGTGCGATATAATTGCATGATACTAATTAGTATTACACAGACAATGGCCCACCTTTCATCTTGCGCTGCATGCCCTGACACCTGCACACTTGACGATTTAATGACTACATCAGCGAGCTGAGTTCGCATAGCTCCAGCAATATTCGGCCAACTTTATATAATTTACTAGCTGACACACGCAACTTCGTATGCGTCACAATAATATATAACTTACAACCTTCATCGATAGATCGACTATCCAACATAGTAATATTTTTTCAATTAGCTTTTTTAATGTTGAAAGAATTTTCCAAGCCGTCTGAGTTTTGAGTTAAATCGTAACAAATAAAAAAGCTAATCTTTCCTCTCTGTAATATTTGATAGAACCTTAGATTACATTATTAAATTGAGAATTACTATAGGTACCTATCTCTTACTGTTAAATATACAATCATCATCATCATCATCAGCCTATATTGTTCCCACTGCAGGGACTCGGGCCTCCTCTCTAGTTGTGGGATGGGCTATAATCCACCACGCGGGCCCAGTGCGGATTGGTAGATGTCACAATCTTCAAATTTTTGGTTCTAAGATATGCCGGTTTCCTTACGATGTTTACCTTCACCGTTTTGAGAGCAGTGGTGATGAAATAAGTTACACCAAGTAATGCGCCTGTCTGGGTTCGAACCCTCGACCAACTGTTCGTAAGTCGGAGCCGCCACCACTGGGCCCCTACTGCTCACAAAATAATATACAATAACACCTTGTAAATATTCTGGTGCAATAAATAATTTGAATTTCCCGGAGGCCAGTATCTCCACGTATCTACATCGGGACGCGAGGGCCGGCGGACCGCGTAATTATTTTGTCGCGCGTACATTTTAACATTGCGATATCTTCTAAGATATTTGTTTAAACTATATAGAGTAAAAGGATCAAATATTTCATATTAAATTTCCTTTCTAACTAACATATTTATTTAGATATAGATTAATACCATATGGGTTAAATAAGCTTCGCAAAAAATAATTATATTTAACCTAACATTTCGATAGTAAAATATGGTTACAGTGAGTCAATCTTAGTAGATAGATATATGCTATCGCGGACTTATTTGTAGAACTTTTAAAAAGGAACATTTCTTACACACATAATATTTGCATAACTTAAACCATTTTCGCAGCGCACGCAACGGAAACTCTCAATAATGAAAAAAAAAAAAATGAAAAAGTGTTTATTCACAGAAACAATTTTTACACATTATATTTACCTCCGCCAAACTGCAAAACAGTTTGTTGGCAGACGTAGCTCCTTTTTTTTACTATTAACATATTTAATTTTTTTTTTTATTGACACTTTTTCACATACATGTAATTAAAACTATTCCTTCATTTCTTAAATTTAAAAAACAGACATTTTTATTTTATTTTTTAGTTATTCTCTATAGTGAGGCTTATCATAATAAGGTATATCGTTTCCCGTTTTTGCAACATTTTGCATTTATGCTCCACTCTTATTAGTCGTAGCGTGATGTTATATAACCTAAAACCTTTCTCGATAAATGGACTATCCAACACAAAAAGATTTTTTCAATTCTAACCAGTAGATCCTGAGATCTTAGCGTTCAAACAAACAATGAAACAAACAAACAAACTCTTCAGCTTTATAATATTAGTATAGATTTAGTGACGATTTGCCATCGACACGCTAAGAAGAAGTATTAGTCACGTTGCACGTTAGTGCGTAAATTCACCAATAGGGTAGTTAAAAAAAAATAATTAGTCCGTCAGATAGATTTCCAAAAAATATTGGAAACGTATTTTTTTTTTCCTGTAAACAAACAATGAGGACGATACAGTGCTTTGAAAACTCGTGTGATGTCATTTTCTGAGACATTAGTATGACATTCTTTAGCGGTAAGTGACGTCACAACCCCCCACTGAAACCTTTGACGCGTTTTTTCTTGGTCAATTTTTATTGATTTGATAAAACAAAAAATACGTATCCAATATTTTTCGATAAACTAACAGACGGACCAATTAGAATCATATTTTTTTAAGTAAACATCCCTATTTATGGAGACGATTGAGATAATAGTTATTTGTTATACAAGAGTGCAAAGTTGCTTTTTAACCGCGTGCTCAATTTTGATGACCAAGCAAGCGAAGGATTCTAAAATTGAATCGCGAGCGTAGCGAGTGATTCAAAAAATAGAATCCTGAGCGTTAGCGAGGGAATCAAAAGAGCACGAGGTGAAAAATCTTTGCACTTGAGTGCAACACGTAACTTTTCATCCCACCTCAGCGAGGAAATGACTAAATGCAAAAAAAAAACATTTACAATCACAAGATACTTTTATTTCAGTTTAGGTATTAACTACCATATTATGATAGATGCTGTGAAAACCTTCGACTTTTTTGGTTGATGACCAGGTGACGCTCTTTTTATAACTGCCACTAATTGAGGATAGGTGTCGATATGTTTGTCTTTTTTCATCTTTATTGTTGCTTTTAGCATTGAATATGTACTCCATAGAGTGCTTGATTTCTTCGTCTCGGATAATTCAATAAAATATGCCAGCAAAACGGTTTTTGATAAAGTTTTGGCTCCTTTATCTAGTCGCCACGTGTTAAACATATCGTACTGTTCCAAATATTTCTCGCGTGATTGTTGAGGGAGAAAGCTCATTTGCGCATTTTTAACAGTTTCAGTCAATTCGGTTGACGTCAAATAAACTTCCTCGTCACCCGATTCACTAATTTCAGGTTTTTCACTTGTTTACAAGTTTCTTGTTTTTATTGTTAACTTAAGGTTTTAACAATATGACGTGAAAAAATAATTGCGCGTGTGAATCAAATTAAAAAAAAATACACCAAGAAGGTTCCAAGTCTGAGTTTCTAACAAATTAAAAAAAAGTTGTATGATAAATTCGGCACCATGGAGGTAAAAGTAAAAGGTTTAATGATGTTTTGAATTCACAAACTTAGTGCACACGATGTTTTAAATTCAATTTACTTTATCCTCTAGCGGATAAAAACAGCTTTTGCACTCAGATATCGAAGAGCAAAAATACTCTTTCCGAGATGGGGGGACGAAAAATGATTTTACTTGGGCGATAGGCTTGACTTTCTTTGTTGCGCCGCCGCGACCGAATCTTCCGCAGGCGGTTGCCAAAAGGTGGGAAAGAGAGGCGAATGTCGTCGCTTGTGCTTACAATCTACGTCATCTGCAGAGTTAGTTCATGAGCAGTAGAATTTGTAAACATGGTTACGAGATGGCGCCACCACACGTGATTAGTATTAGTACAATATGACAGCATGACTAGAATAGTATAACTTATAAGTAATTGACTGAATAAATTAATAATGTTTTTTTTAACAAGTTAGTTGACCCCGTTTTGGATCATGTAGGCAATCCACAAATAAAAATCCGCAAACTTGTTTTTTTTTACGTATTTGTCCCACTGCTGGGCAAAGGTCCTCCCCCATAGTCTTGCACTCTTTCCTCTGTGCAGTTTTCTACGCCCAAACAAAAATGTACATTTATTTTTTACATAATTAGCGAGTTTTAAATAGATCAAATTAAAACTGAAACTTTAAAGTCTCTAAAAAGATTAACTCGAATTGACACTAACTCCATATATCACCTGTTCGCAGTAAGCTGACGATGATATTTTGATAAGTCTATTATCAGACACTTTCAAAACGTTAAAACAACATTCGTATAGGGTTGTAATTGTTTTCAGTTAACAAAATATTAAAAAGGTTCGAATATTGATCTCAATTTTATTTTTGTTTTTACAGAATGTACTGAATGGTCAAGAAGCTCGTTGTCTAGCAAATCAATTTCAGATGTACTACAATGGAAAAGATGCTACCAAGTTGCAAGTGCTTAAAACATTCACGAAGAACCCAGACACATTCAAACACATGGACCTGATAGCACAGCTGGAAAACATAACTTTATAAAAATGTGATTTATTTCATAACTAAATCAATAAATAAAAGACAACGTACAGATTTTGTGTATATTATTGATGGCCACTCCCTGACCGTAACACACTAACGCCCGGACTAAATCAAAGCGGAGACGAGCGGAGTGGAGCCCGGGCCTAAAACTGGCACCCTACTCCATCAGTCATTCTATGCTTTGCACACCTTTGCCGTGACATTTGACGTTTCGGATGAATTATTTTCGTTACCAGTACCTACCTTAAATAGCAGTCTTATTTAGTGTCAATTCAATCTGTGAGGATAGTAGGTGTAATCGGGCGTGTCATTTACGACGACACTTAACGGCGAGTCGGGTGAAACTCCTGGAAAAGATGGAGCTAGTAGAGGCGAGTGAGGGATATTGCATCCTCCGTCAATGGTGGCTCCTATGCTGGATGGCTGATGAAACAGGCTCTGCTGTTGTACATGCCCTAGCCTGATGTAGTCCATTGGATTATGAACAATCATCTCACTAGTGGTATATTCTTTTTTATTCGAGGTGTTCCTTTTTTCGCATTTTAACACGTTTTCTTCGGTTTCTTGATAACAGTTTTCTAAAAAAAGATTATGTAAAAACACCTTCGTTTTTTTCATAATGTCTTCCTGTATGAATGTGGCATTTTGATTCAAATATGTAGGTATTTCGGCCATAAACTCTTCGTACATTTTGTATCCAAAATCATCGTGAAGATTTTGGTTAGATGATGTCATAGAAGTTGAAACCGATTGCGCTCCTGTACTCTCCGGAGAGTTATCGGTTACTTTGGCCGAATCCATCGAATTAAACAAATCCAAATTGCTAGAAAACTTCTCTTCTTCATTGTTCATATTCTCAATATCAGGTTCGTTGTAACTAGTAGATTCAACAAGAGCGCATTTATTAGAAAACTTAAAATGTTCGTTTTGAAAATGCTCGGTGCTGTTGTCAAAAGTATCAATGAATTCGGGCAACCTCGCATTAGCCAAATTCGTCGTATTTGTGACTATAGTACCTTTTACCAATTCATCTAAATTCAAGTTAGATTTTTCGTTCAAATCAGCCAATGCAGGCCTTGTTATTGTTTCGGATCGAACAGCTTTTGGAAACATTCTCAATGTTAGCCGATTGTTTGTTACAAGGCAGTCCTTAACAGTGTTAATGTTACAAATATGTCCACCCACTTTACCGCTGTCTTTCTCAAATAAATTTTGTCCCGTACGACGTGACCGTTTTCTGATTTCATCTAAGCATTTACGCGTTTTCCGCTTTTTACGTTTCGCCGTATTTGACAACGATTCCATTGCAAATTGTAAGATAATACCCAGCAAATTGAATTGAAATGCTATCCAAGCTCCAGTTGGTGTCTACAGAAATAATGATTTGGTTTTAAACTAGTACCTACCTATCTATTTTATTTTATAATTTAATCCACTGTATGTGATAGGTACTGATTAATGAAATTATTAACTGTCAGATAGCAAGACATAAAACACGGCAGCTACCTACTGAGGGAAATACAGGTTTGACTTTTGCCTTCAAAATTTTCAGAAGCTAGAGAAAAAAAGTAGATTAGCTGTCAGTTTGTCTTTAGACAGTTTTGAGAAAAGAGGTTGTATTTAATTTATATAAACACAAAGATGTGTCATTATGATATCAAATCAGGGGCGTAGCTACCGCCGTATCTGCCGTATCAATTATACGGGGCCACAGGGGCCCCGACGTGCGTAGTCAAAGATCAATAAAAACTGCCCAAATTTTTTTATATTTCAGAAATAAATAAGACAAGAAAAAATATTTTGAAAAATTGACAGATTATTATGATGAATAAATATTGCCTTTAATTTTATGCAAATATTTTTTTACCTTTTGTGAGAAATCCCCAAACAATTTTTTATACGGGGCCCCGCAAAGGCACGCTACGCCACTGTATCAAATTAGTAGGTAGGTAGGTACCTACCTATCTTATCCTTATAGCCTTAGAGCCCACGACAGCCAGGCCTCCAGGCCTTCGTTATTTTATAAAAGCTGAAAGTTGGTTTGTGCATGTCCCCTGTATAGGTAAGAACGACCAGCGAATATAGAATTTGAGCTGTGGTTACTTTGGCAGTTAAACAGGTAGTAAAGGTGCATAAAATAGTAGGTACCTACCTTACTTTCGTTAAAGTATAATAATAAGCTCAATTTTTTTATATTGTCTTCAGCTTAACTTAAAAAACCTTGTCATCCATTGCCGGACACTTCTGACAGTTCCAACCCCCTGCCAGACAACCCTAAACTTTAATAAATTATAATTGTTCACGCATGATGTTGAGGCTGTGCTGATTGCTATAAAAAACCGTAGGCGTTCCGTTCTTTGGGGGACCTACCTACATACACGTCATGACTCAAAATTAGCTCATCATCTTAGGACAGCCAATGTAGCACCAATGGAAGCAGTCTACGAAGATTCTCGAAGTTTTCACGAGGAACGTTAGCTGTTAGGTTCTCCTTCAATACTAACCACATTCGAATCTCAGCCTTGCTCTGTATAGCTTTATTTTAAAACCTTAATACAAATGAACTGTTTTCTATTTTACCAAGTTACTAACTTTTGATTGCACTATACCATAGTATATTGGAGAAACTACGAAGGCTCATTTGGAAATTCATATCCACAATTGAAGGGGAACGCGCCTAACGCATGAATAATTATTCTTTAGTTGTAGTAAAAGCTGTTTTATAATGTTGCTTTGGGACCTTATTAATATGTTACCTCGATAGTCGGACAGTTTCAATGGTTTTAACATCTTGTCAGACACATTGAAAGTTCGCCACAGCCACTTTATTCTATAACTAATATGACTACATAATTTAAACTAGTTAAGTTGATGTATTCGGCGAACCACTTTACGATTCTTATACAAAAACAAAAATGGGGATCTCCAACTATTTTTTTTATATACCTATACGTGTGGGGTATCTATAGATTGGTCTGAGGTTTCTATAACCATTTTTCCTCAAAGTCAATCGTTTGAAAGATAGACACTTACGAAGTGGTAAAATGTGCCTGGCTGAGGGTTGGAACTGTCACAAGTATCCGGCGATGACGAGGTTTCCGAAGACAATATAAAAAAAATTGAGAATGAGAAAAGAAAATTGTGAATTTTACTTTAAGGTGGAAGCTCACATCTGGCCCGCGAAATTCTAATTTTCTTACGTTTTTGGCAATTTGCAGGCCAGTGCTTGGTTGTATGTTTATGAAAATTTGATTTGCGACTGTAAGACGTATGAAGTTACCGAATTATAATCATCAAAATTACTAACTACTAAAGAACGACGACTAAATTACTAAAGAATGACTTTTACATGCAAAAATCAATCTTGACATGAAAATGAACTTGGAGGGTTGTATTGATAATTTTGATGGTTATAATTCGGTAACTTCATACGTCTTACAGTCGCAAATCAAATTTTCATAAACATACAACCAAGCACTGGCCTGCAAATTGCCAAAAACGTAAGAAAATTAGAATTTCGCGGGCCAGATGTGAGCTTCCACCTTAACGAAAGTAACGTACTATTTTATACACCTTTATTACCTGCTAACTGCCAAAGTAACCACAGCCCAAACTCTATAGTCGGTGGTCGTTCTTACCTGTTTAAGGGTTATGCACAGACCAACTTTCAGGTTTTATATAATATCGAAGGTCTGGCAGTCGTGGGCTCTAAGGCTATTGGAGATATATTGTTAGCCTTACCTTACGCACCTAATGATAAATGCTCTAAGGTAGGTAACCACGCAGTACGCACCTTCAGAGGAAATCCGATCGGCCATCCCCACCCCAATCAGTGGAATATGTAGGTAGGTTACCTACCTTCGTTCTTATATTTTTTTACCCGACTACGGCGAAGCCAAAAGCAAGGGTAATGATTTTGCCAGTCAGTAGCGTATGTATGTATGTATGTTCCTCCGTAGCGCTTAATCTACTGAACGGATTTGAATAAATGAGGTGTCAATAGATTCATAAGAATAGCCCGGGTGAAATAGACTATATATATTTTATCATTTGTTTTTTATGACACCATTTGCCCGGTTGAGCAGAAGACAGTCTCCTAGACTGAACTGCGAGATGCCATATCGAAAAAAAAAAAAAGTATTAAGTACGTCCATTTGCTTCTCGACGCTTGGACTGTACGGACGTGTGATTCATAAGCCAATCGTAAGGTTACGTAAGCCATTTGAGTTTAGTTTGTTGCAAAAGTGAGAAAGTGAGTTTGTGCTTTGTTTAGTGGATTTTAAGTCCTAGTGGATTGTAAGTAAATTTTGCTGATTGTAATTTGAGTCAACTATATTTATGAAGTAAAAATGTTTTTTTTTGTTGTGAATTGTTTTTTTTTTAATTTTCCACTTCTGAAACTCATATCAGAAGTGGGTTAGAGGACTTTTCATGCCCAGAAGTCTCGTAGCTAAAAATGGCTGTGAACAGAAAAACCGTTTTTTCCTTATCAATTTTTTTTTTCAACCCACTTTATTTTTTTCCTTTTAATCGATTGTCTTACTTGTTTTATTTGGTAATCTGATTTGATCTGTAAAACGTACTCGGGATAATCACGCGGTCGCAAACGACGTCGGTCCCGTGGGTCATAATTATGATCGCAGTAGTGGTAGATCGTGCAGCGATTCGACTAGTAGTCGTCGTACTTCACGAGATGGCTTGCGTAATCGAGATAGGTATGATTCTCATTGCTAAAGACTGGGATTTTCAACATGTCACATCTAGTCCATACCAAACTTGTTCAAATGGAATGGTAGAGAGAACAGTCGGAATAGTAAAAAACATGTTAAAAAAATGTCATGCTGATAAAAGTGATCCATATTTGGCATTGTTAATGTTAAAGATCATGTAAATCTGGTGGATCGCTACAAGGCATCAATGCAATAATACAATTAATCATGACCAGTTTATTTCTTTAACAATATTACATTATGACAGCGTTGACTAGCTATTTTAATATAAGAATATAACCACTGAGTCTTCGCTCATTGTCTATTCTCAACATCCACCTCTTTTGAATGTAGAAACTCCAGCCAATATCTTCAGTTCTTTGATTCTGGGCCCATATAGAGATTTTGTAAGCATGTCAGCGATCTGCTTCTCTGAATTGACATGTCGGATATCAATATTTCCCTCTTGAATGCAGTCTCTGATAAAGAATGCCCTTAATCTTATATGTTTCGTCCTCTGATGAAACTCTGGAGGGTTTTTCGCTATCTTGATAGCCGATTCGTTGTCCACGCACAGATATGCATGACAATCATCTCCTGTGATATCTTTCAAAATGCGTTTCAGCCATATTATTTCTCTAGCAGTCTCACTCGCTGCGTAGATCTCCGCCTCCGTTGACGATATGGCAACAACGTTCTGTCGTTTGCTATTCCAAGAGATGGCACCTCCGGCAAACATGCAAAGAATGCCTGAGGTCGATCTTCCAGTGTTTGCATTTCCACCGTGGTCAGCGTCACTATAGCACTTCAGGTCAGCAACACAATCTGGTGTGTACTTAATTCCATGGTCAATAGTGCCTTTGATGTATCGCATGATCCGTTTTACAATCTGCACATCATCTTTGGTTGGACTGTTTAGATTGCGAGATACTACTGATACTGCATAGGCTATGTCTGGCCTCGTGCCGGTCATTAAATAGGCAAGTGCTCCAACGGCTTGGCGATATGGGAACGTGCTAACTTTGACCTCTTGGTCGTTATTCATCGCCTTCATATCTTCAGCTTTCAATATTGGAGTTGCCACTGGTTTGCATTCCTCCATCCCAAATCTCTCCAGTACTCGGTTCGCATACGCTTTTTGGTGAAGCAGTATTGAGCCATCTGACTGTCTCTCTATCTCCATGCCTAGAAAATAGGTGGCCGGTTTGGTTGTGAGTTTGAATCTCTTTTTCATTTCCTCTAGAAAGAAAATCGTCTCCTTCTCACTTGTTGACGCTATTAAACCGTCGTCAACGTATAGGGCAAGGATTATCCTTTCTCCCCTCGCTTTCTTGTAAGCAGGCAGGGATCCGATTTACTTTGGTTGAAGCCAATTTGAACTATATAGTCCGTTATGCAGCTATTCCAACATAAGGGCGCTTGCTTTAGCCCATAGAGACTCTTTTTCAGCTTGAATACCAGTTTATTATCATTCGCATAACCTTCTGGGGGTTTCATGTATATTTCTTCATCTAGCGTGCCATATAGGAATGCCGTCGATACATCAAATTGTGCTAGACTTAGCTTCTCCTTCGCTGCAACACTCAGTACAGCTCTTATGGTGCTACTTCTCGCTACGGGACTGAATGTCTCGTGAAAATCAATGTCCTTCTTTTGTGAGTATCCCTTTATTACGAGTCGGGCTTTGTACTTTTCTATTGTACCATCCGGATTCGTTTTTATTTTGAATATCCACTTGCAAGGGATTGCTTTTCTTCCTTTAGGTAACTCCACTAGCTCCCAAGTTTTGTTGTCTTTTAGCGAATTTATTTCACTATCTATGGCTTGTAGCCATTTTTCACGCTCTGAAGAATTCATTGCCTCCTTGTAGGTCTTAGGTTCAGCCATACTGTTAGCCTCTACTGCCATCACATAATCTTTAAATCGATCTGGTTGTCTCAATGTAGATCTGTCTCTCAATGTCCTCTGACCTTCTCTTTCAATCTCATTATTAGAGAGGTTCAAATTCAAATTATTGGCAGGCTCTTCAATAGGCTCTTCCTCTTCATTATCTGAATGAGTTGTTTCATAGTTTTGATCCGAGTTTGCATTCTCACTTTGATTTAGATTGTCATTTACCTGATCATCAACATCATTGTATTCAACATCTCTTGATGATGAAGGTTCATTGTCATTCAAGTGTATGTCACTCTGATCTTGATGGCTTTCTGGATTATCTTCATGTCTCTGATCATATGCATTCCTCTTAATGCTTTCATCTCTGGCATGTTGAATCCATGGAAAAGTCCATTCTTTAGAAGTAATCGGCTTTAGTGAAACAATTTTGTCATTTTCTGCAGGTTTTTCTAGAAGTGGCCGCTCATCAAATGTCACGTCTCTAGACCTAGTCAGTTTAGACTTTTCTTTGTTCCAGATCCTGTAGCCTTCGCTACCTTCGTAGCCAACCAGTATACCCAGCTCTGCTTTCTTTTCAAGCTTCTTTCTGTTAGCTTTAGGTACATGGGCGTAGCATTTGCAGCCGAGAATCCTTAGATGTTTGATTGATGGTTTCTTTCCGAACCACAATTCGTATGGGGACTTATTGGGTACGCTTGATGGTCCAGTGCGATCTAGCACGTACACAACAGCTTCTATCACTTCTGCCCATAGCTTCTCTGGAATCTTTACACGTGCATGCATGATGGCACGCGCTGCTTCTACTATTGTGCGATTCTCTCGCTCTACACATCCAGCTTGCTCGTGAGTGTATGGCATTGTCAGTCTTTGTGTTATGCCGCGTTCTTGAAGGATCCTTTTAAATTCTGCGCTAACAAACTCACCGCCGTAGTCACTGAGTACTTCTTTTACAGTGTGTCCCGTAACATTAGCTGCAGCTAGAAATTGCCTTAACTTTGATGCTGCTTCAGACTTCTGCTTAAGAAAGTAAACATGTCTATGCCTTGTGTAGTCATCTTTGAACAGAATATAGTATCGATTCTTCCCATATGATGTCGGAAATGGCCCGCATATGTCAGTGTGAACAAGTTCACCAGGTTGAGTGGCTCTTGTTCTTGTTCCAAACTGCAATCTGTGCGTCTTTCCATAAATACAGCCTTCACATAGATCTGACTTGTTGTTATTTATCTTGATTCCGAGCTCAGTTTCAATAACTTGCTTTACATGTCTTTTATTTTGGTGTACTAGCCTTTCATGATACAGCTGTAGTGGGTTTGTCAGTAATTGATTGACTTCCAGCTTGTTTGGTCTGATACAGTTAATAAACAACTTGTATAGGCCTCCGTTAATCTTTCTTGTCCCAATTGCTTTTATCACTCCATCTACTTTGAGTATGCATTGCTTTGGCGTAGATTCAAATGTGCTCTTCGACGATACATTATGCGTTGCAAGAACAGAAAATAGATTTCTCTTGATTTGTGGTACATACCATACATCTTTCAGTAGGAGTTGTTCAACTTTACCGTTGCAGTTGGCTTCAGCTCGAATATTGCCTTTCCCAATGGCTTCGATGGTTTGTCCATTAGCTGCGGTGACAGTAACATTGTGCGAATCGTCAAAGTGCTCGAAGCTTTCGAAGATGTCTCCTTGATGCGTAACATGGCTTGTCGCTCCATTGTCGACGTACCAGTTCTTGTCATCAATTGGTAGATTGTCTCCTACAGTTAACACGGTCAAATTTACATTTGTTTTGCTGCACGACGGCTTTGGTGGGCGTCCATCTTCTATCCATTTACGGCATTTGCGAACTCTGTGCCCAGCTAATCCACAGTATTTGCATTTGAAGGTTGCTCCTTTATCTTTCGTTTTCTCTATCTTGACTACTAGTACTTCCTCTTTGTATTCACTTACTTCTTCATTGCTCTTTAAGGCTTTCTCGAAGGTACATAGCTGTGCAGTTAGATTCTCTATTGTCCTATCCTTTTTGTTTACAAGGAGCCAACTTGACTTGAAAGCAAAGAAATTCTTAGGTAGGGTCCCAAGTATCTTGCAGATCAGCAGTATATCAGGCAGCTTCGCTTGAATTTGGTTATTCAGCTCATGCCATAAATTCTTCAAAGCAGAAATATGCTTCTTTATGTCATGTTCTGGGTCTTTATTGTAACTAAAGAATTGTAGACACAAATCATAACTCTTTTCTTCAGCGCACCCACAGTAGAGACGTTCTAGTTCATCCCATACCTCTTTAGCGGTTTCGAAGCGCATAACTTGGTCAAGTACTTCATTTGTCATATTGTTCGTCAGTAGTGTTAGTACAAGGCTGTCTTTAGCTTGAAATTCTTTCATTTTCTTCTCATAATCAGCCCTTTTTTCTGTTGAATCTAAACTCTTTGGTTCTATCGGAACTTTAAGTGTCCCATCAATGATCTTCAACGCATCGGGATAACCTTTGAGTACGTTGCGGATTCTGTATTTCCAATGCTTGAAGTCTTTGCCATCACTTAAGCACTCGATCTTCACTCTTGATGCACTTTCAAACGACTTTTCATCCATTGTGAATTTTTCACTTCACAGACGATTTTTCCACTTTTCTACAGTTCACTTTATTTTACTCTGCTACCATGTTAAAGATCATGTAAATCTGGTGGATCGCTACAAGGCATCAATGCAATAATAAAATTAATCATGACCAGTTTATTTCTTTAACAATATTACATTATGACAGCGTTGACTAGCTATTTTAATATAAGAATATAACCACTGAGTCTTCGCTCATTGTCTATTCTCAACAGTTAATGTACAGGAATACTCCTAAACTTAATCATTATTCCCCAGCAGAACTAAGCATGTCTAGAAGTTTAAGAACTGTAATACCAGTAACAGAGAGTAATTTAGAATTTAAAGCAATTGATAATAAACAGGTGCAGGAAACAATTGAAAAACAAAAAGAAAATTCATCATTTTATTGTAATAGAAATAAGACACAATTAAAGCCTTTATCAGTTGGTGCTAAAATTATGTTTAAACACAAACCTAACCTACCTAATGGAACATGGGTTCCTGGTATTGTTTATGGTAGGCCCAGAGCCTAGAAGTTTCATTGTAAACAGCCCAGAAGGTTCTTTTCGCCGGAATAGAATTCACATTATGAAACCATCTCATTCTCTTGATTTGTCCGAAAACCTTAATTCCAACAATGAAACTATCATTGTTGGAACTAGTGTTGTCTAGTTCAAACTCTTTTGATAACACACCAGATGTAGTTGATAACACTGATAACACTAGTAGATCAAGATACGGTCGATTGTACAAAAAACGGGAGCCAGCAATGCTCAACATCAACAATGCACGGCACGAGAATGCGCGACATAGGAATGTACGTCATTGGAATTCAAAACACGTACATTCCGATGTCGCCCATTCTCGGCCTGAACCAAGATTGTCCGGCTTGATATTGTACAGCACGACAATGCACATACCAGCAATGCGCGACACTGGATTGCACAACACGGGTGTGTACGCCCTTGGAAAAGGAACCATCACAATGTCTCCAAATACTCGGCTGTACCTTGCTTGCCCGATCCAAGAATGTACGGCACGATAAATGGCGACATCGCGTGATTGGCCGATTGGTTGGCCAATCAGGTGACTCGGAATTTTGGGACTTGGATACTAGGTAGTGCTGTTCCGAAAGACGATTGTAAAAACGATGTCGAAGGGATCCATAGGTTAGGTTAGGTTAGAAGTGTGACCAACTACGCGCGAGCCGAGCGAGCGAAGCGAGCGGTGCCGCGGCAGCGGCCGGCGAGCGGTACCTCGAAATTGGTCGCGAAATTCTTCTAAGTATGTTTGTTTTGGTTTCATTTGTCATGCTGTACATTAACAAGCCGGACAATCTTGGTCCAGGCCGAGAATGCGCGACATTGGAATGTACGTCATTGCAATTCAAAACATCAAAGTCCCAAAATTCCGAGTCACCTGATTGGCCAACCAATCGGCCAATCACGCGATGTCGCCATTTAAAGTGCCGTACATTCTTGGGTCGGACAAGCAAGGTACAGCCGAGTATTTGGAGACATTGTGATGGTTCCTTTCACAAGGGCGTACACACCCGTGTTGTGCAATCCAGTGTCGCGCATTGCTGGTATGTGCATTACAGTGACGTGCATTATAGGGACTCGTAATTATGTAAGTTGGCAACACTGGAGAAGGGAGAAGAACTGCGGGCAATGGCGTCGGTGCGCGTGCGGGTTTCCCTGATACAGTATTTATTGAAATAAAGAATAGTAATCGTGACATGGCGTTTTCTTATGGATACCATCAATCGTGACAAATAGTTCAGGGGCTGAGTGACGAATTAAGAACGATAATCGTTATTACGCGGTTTAAGCAATTCACAGGTGCGTGCAGCTGCTGCTAACGTAAACTTGACTTCTGATACTATCGTCTCATTCCTGTCAATTAACGCGAAACCTTCAAGGAACGACAAGGCGCCGCATAAAAGGCAAGGTCAAATGAAATCAGATAGATCAGAAATCAGAAATCGGGACATACTGAAGACAATTAATGCTTTACCAAATCTAAAACCGAGCAACGAAATCCGCGTAATGTCAACCTTTGCTCTTATCGATCAAATATTGCACAAAACAACGACATGACTACCGCGATTATAGATGGAATACCCGCAGATCTGCTCATTGATACCGGAGCCCTTGATGTGTCCCTTATTTCCTCAGCTATTTTGAAACATTTTACGTATCAGCCAAAACATAGAAGTGGTCGCCCCATCTTACGTCACGTTCACTGTGTAATTTAGTGGCATTGCTGTCGAAGTGGACTTAGTAGTACTTCCATCGTCTTTTATGAACGCCCCTATGTTTTGAACCGCGAAGACATCACTTACATTCGTACTAAAGATGAGTAGTACCTCACGCTTTCCGATAACATTAGCGCAAATGTCAACGCCATTTATGTGGGTGAACAGGCCAAAGTAAATACGCCCCTTCAGGGTACGGAGTTGATTAGCTTCATGTCCGTCATAAACGAGTTATCCGACTATCTAATATCAGGGACTGCTATGACCACAGTCCGAACAGGTGAGATGAAAATTAAACTTACCAGTTCCACCTCTGTTGTTTATCGTCCGTATAGACTGTCTTACTCAAAGTTAGGAAGATAACAGAAGACCTCTTAGATATGAGAGTGATTTGGCGTTCGAAATCTGAATATACGAGCCCGATAATACTCGTAAGAAAACGCGATGGCTCAGATATGCTTTGTGTCGATTTTAGGGCGCTAAATCGAATTGCAGTGAAAGATCGATATCCTCTTCCACTAATAGACGACCACATTGATAGGTTAGGCACGTGTAAATTCTTCTGTAGCCTTGATATGGCTACAGGGTTTCATCAAATTTCTCTTAAAGAGGAATGCGTTCGCTTCACTGGTTCTGTGACGCGGGAAGAACGCTTTGAGTATGTGTATATATCAGCCGGCCATTTCGGCGTGGAACGCACCTTGACCCGCGTCCGTACAAGGTATTATTGGCCACACAGAACAAATAAAAAAGGTCTTGACAAATAAAAGAGGTCTAGATACCTCTTTTATCTGTTCTGTGATTGACCATGCGCGCGTTCATCGCGAATTATCTAAAGGAATATGTGCCTTGCCAGAGGAATAAAGCAAGCAACCGCAAACCAGTAGGGCTGCTGCAAACCCGTGCCGTGTCACGACGATTTAAGGTAGTCTCCGTGGATTTGTTTGGTCCACTTGTAGAGATTCGACGCCTAGAAAGAACAGGTGGATATTGATCGTAGAAGATGTCTGCTCGCGCTGGGTGGAATTGTTTCCATTGGAGAATGCCACCAGCGTTGGATGTGCTCAGACTCTCGCGAATGAGGTATTCCTTAGGTATGGAGTACCTCGTCGTCTTATCAGCTACAACGGCGTTCAATTTGTGAGCGAGGTAATGCAGCAGGTATGTCATGTGCTGGGCAGCAGCCAGTCACTCATGTCATTTTATTATCCAGAGGCTAATCCCATACAGAGGAAGAACCGAGACCTCAAACTTCAGTTAGCTATGTTTGTAGGCCACGACCACACCACGTGGGACATGCATCTTTCAGCAATTAGGTGTGCTATGAATTCCGCGATTACCAGCAGCACAGGGTATTCACCGGCTTATCTTACTTTCGGGAGAGAGTTACGAGCTCTTTCCGACTCTGCGATAGACATGAGGGCTATCGCGAACTTTATCCCACGTCGTGACGGCCCATATAAAATCGGGAAGGTTATCAGCCCAACCACTTATGGTCTGGAGAACGTACAGACCGTTAGGAACGTAGGGAAGTATCATGTTTCGCACCTCACGCCCATCGCTGGTCAAGTAGAGCCACCCATTCGAGAGAAACGCGGGCGTCGTAGACCGCGCAGATATCTAGACTAGCCCAACTGCGAGGGCACTTAGTTAGATAGACTGGAGGGGGAGGATGTAACCACAGGATGTAACGCGGGTTTGGCATGGTAACAGAAAGTATCGTGTTGTTGTTCCGCGGTCTCACTGCCATACCGCGCGCGCCCCCTCCTTCGCCGCCCCCGCCCTTTCCCCGGAGAGCTAATGGAACGTTGCGCGGGCGACGTGGTGGAGCATCCCGAGCGCCAAAGGGAGGGAACACGTACGAAGCGATCCTCCACGACCCAAGTCGCGATGTAACATTGTATTATAATATATAATATAATAAACTTTATTTCCGTGAAACTTAGCCTATGTTTACAAATTTACAACAA
Organism: Diarsia rubi; assembly: GCA_932274075.1. Lineage (NCBI taxonomy): Eukaryota > Metazoa > Arthropoda > Insecta > Lepidoptera > Noctuidae > Diarsia > Diarsia rubi. The sequence goes on along the minus strand of OW026420.1, from coordinate 154,983 downwards.
CATGTAAGTATGCTTATATCGTGCAAAAAACAATTTTACAATTGATGCTGGTAGGTATTTGCAACTTATTGGCTAGTTTTGTGACAAACAAATTAGTTAACTACCCTCCGTACTAGTTATAAACTGTACGACGGCAGAGTAGTGCGACCAGTTTGCTGTCTCCGATGAATGTACATAGTATACGCAAACTAAACAGATTAACTGCATGCTATGTTTATAATAATATTACTCAATTTAAGCGGTGCAATAAGTTTACTAAACTTACATAGCTTACACAGTTATACTCGTAATTCTCCAACATTACATGATTTTTTTTTTTTTTTTTTTTATGCCATACAAACACAAACAAATTCAATCAAGAATACAAAGTGACAAATAGTCTGACTTTAGACGCAAAAATGAAAGCCAAATTTACTTTATGTAATGTGTGTTAGCACTTTACACGTGTTATTAATATTGCAAAATACAAAGAAAAAGTAAAATTAAAAGAAATTATATACCTATAACATTTTAAAATACATTCCCTAGAGTTACGTCAAACAACACTTATTAATAATTTCTCTGTTGATTCATAGTCCATATTTTTGAGATATTTATCTACAATATTTTTGCACACAAACTTGCTGCATTTTGATATAGATACAGACTGATTAATTCTATTGTATACAAAAGGTCCTAGGTAACGAAAGTATTTCTGCGCAAAACTTGTTCTACAAAAGGGAACAGTGTAAACCATAAATTGTCGTCTTTTATTTGATATTTGTAATGGTTTCGTGTGTTGTTTTAATATTATTGTCATAATGAATAACTGCCTTATGGTAAGTACTGAGTACTCTTTATATAAATCTACAGTAGGATACCTGAAATTTTTAAAATTAATTATCTTTATAATTGCTCGTTGTGCTCTTTCTAATTTAATTAAGTAAGTTTTTGCCGCGCCTCCCCATGCCATTATACCATAAGTAGCGATAGATTGACATAATGCACAATAAACTTCCTTTAATAATTTATTATCATTTATATGTCTAATTTTTTTAAAAAGTGTTATTAGTTTTCGTATTCGAGAGGTGAGATTATTAATATGGATTTTCCAGTTTAAATTTTGATCAATTAAGATACCCAAATATTTTATTGAAGAGACAGAATTTATTACATGGCAGCTACAGTTTAAAAAGTTTGATTCACATACATGGGCTCTTATTGTAAGACTATTTTGCAGAGGTTGGTCGAAATTTTTTATAGTGAAGGTTATATATTTTGTTTTAGCCAGGTTTAATGTTAAAATATTATTATTGAGCCATTTCATAATAGATGTTAATCCTTCTTCGGCAACATTCTTAACATCATCCCATGTAGCATCGTGAAACACAACCACGGTATCGTCCGCAAAAGTTATGATTTCTGCATTTTTTAATTTCATACTACATAAATCATTGATGTAAATGATAAAGAGTGTCGGACCTAGCACGGAGCCTTGCGGCACGCCAAAGTAAATTGGGGCACTATCACTTATCACATCACCGATTCTTACAGCCTGACTTCTATTTGATAGGTAATCAGTGAAAAGGTCAAGTGGTACTCCTCGGATTCCCATGTGTTCGAGTTTATTTAGTAGATTAGGGACAGAGACAGTGTCAAAAGCCTTTGCCATATCTAGAAACACTCCCAAGCATTTTTGCTTCTTATCTAACTTACCACTTATATGACTGACAAGTCGTTCAATTGCATCAGATGTGGATTTTTTTTCTCTAAAACCATATTGATTACAGGACAGTAGATTTTGAGATTCCAGAAAGTTTAGAAGGCGAATATTAATCAATTTTTCAATCACTTTTGACAAACAAGGTAATAGAGCAATTGGTCTGTAATTAGAGACACTGTCTCTGTCTCCGGATTTATATACAGGAACAATTATTGATTGCTTTAATACAGTCGGGAATATACCATTCTCAAGACAAATATTGCTTATATAAGTAATTGGTTTGATCAGGCTATCTATAGCCTGCTTCATGAATATAGAGGAGATTCCATCCCATCCGGTCGACGCTGAGTTTTTAAGTGAGAGTATAATTTTACGTATTTCTTGTTCACATGTTGGCAAGAGCATTAGAGATGATTGAGGAGCATAATACGATTTTGCAACAAGACCCTTTCCCATACCAGCCGGGCATTTCCCTAGTATATCACTTGCTAAATTTTGTCCTATATTGACAAAGTAGTTATTTACACAATTAACAGATTCCTGTTGACTAGATTTTGCATTTAGTAGTTCAATAGGTGTTTTAGTAGTAGTATCCAGGTTACATATCTGTTTTATAATATTCCAGGTTTTTTTAATATCTTTTTTGTTTTCGTTAATTTGTTTTCTTTCATACATTCTTTTTAGTTTTTTCAATAATCCATTACAATAATTACGATATCTAGTATATGAAATTTTAAGTACTTGATCTTCAGGATTTTTCCTGAGCTTAGAATGCATTCTATCTCTAAATTTGATGCACCGTAGTAGACCAGGCGTTACCCACGGCTTAATAGTTCGTTTTCGATTGGGCATTGTCTGTTGAGTAGTATATTTATCCAAAGTATTTTTAATTATAGTTAAAAAATTATATGTTGCCGAATTAGGGTCATTATCACAAGTGATTACACTCCAGTCAATACCATTCAATTCCGTCAAAACCTTTGCATAATCAGTCCGTTTTAGGTACTTATGTTGTGCTTTCTTAGAAGGAAAGGAATCAAATAAAGATATTATGAGTGCGCTATGATCGGTAACTGTAGTTTGGCAAACCATGCAAAGGCTCCTTAGGGTTGATCTGAGAAAAAAGTGGTCTAAACAATTGTTACCGCGAGTGGGATGAGTCTGGGCTGTTAGAAGTCCATGCATTGCTAATAGATTTAAGTAAGTGTTAGATTTATTATCATCGGTTTCGGTTATATCAATGTTGATATCACCCGTGAGAACAATGTGTTTGTATTTTTTGAGGTCCGACAACACTTGATCAAGGGAACCAATAAAGTTTTCAATAGACTTGAAAGACGGTGATCGATAAATACAGATTAAAGCATACTCTTTATTTATATCAATGACTAAGCTGTCGGCCTCTTTCAAAAGTGGTTCATGAACAGTTATGTTTAAGGTATTTTTAGCGTAAATTGTAACACCGCTGTTTTGATTAATATGATTTTGTGTTTGATAGCTAGTATAGTCAGGTAGGACAGGGAGTTCAGAAACATGAGGCAACCAACATTCTGTTAGGACAATTAAATCGAAATCAATCTTTAGTCTTGCTAACAGGATTTGAAAATCTTCAAAGTTTTTGTTAAGACTCCTAATATTTTGTACTATCATTTTAATTCCTATCTGAGAATCATTTAGGAGTTTGCTACAGTCATCCGGATCATCAACCAAGCATGAAGTGCCAACACTGATGTTTTCATCAACGTCGGCAATAACGTGATCCAAGTTATCAACCATAGTCAACACTAATATTTGAGGAGTTGAATTTGTTTATACTTGGTTGATAATAGCAATATGTAAAATAGGACCGTGTATCGGACCGAATCAAAGAGATTGTGCTGAGTTTGACGCAGACTCTAAAGAATGTGTAACTTAAATTAAAAACAAAAAACAAAACTGTGTAACATACTTTGAAGTTAAGCAGTTCACTTGAAGAAAGCATAATGAAAAACAAGCCAAAACAAAGCTTCATGCAACTTAGAGATACTAAGGCTAACATGCATAACAAAATAATCAATATAAAGTGTAGTCATGCCTGTTTAAACTTGGCAATAAGATGATCGAGCTGAAACTGTGTTTTGACATGTATGGCAGACTGACCGTCTTTTTCACGCAATAAAATTTTACCCTCAGAAACCCAACAGTACTTGTATTTACCAGATTTTACCAGTTGTCGTGCAGAGAAGTATAATTTTCTAGCTGTAGCTGTCAAGGAATCTGAGACATAAATAGATGTTTTTTCTGTTTCCAGTTTAAGTACTTCAGTATTTATCTTATCAGGTGCATTTTTGTTGAAATCTTTAACAGCATTTAGGACTTTCTTTTTTAGGTCGGATTCCTTGTATTCAACAATTATTTTATTTAATCCAAATTTAGCTCTGTATATTCTTTTTATAAAGTCCCGGTCAAAAGGCACCTCAACTGCTTCATGTAGGTTCTTAACCACTTCTTCTAATTTTTCAGTTTTGGTTTCCGGGACGTTACTTATTTCCATAATATTCATACGATGAAATCTATTTATCTCTTCCAATTCCTTTTCCATAGAGTCAATTCTTTTAAATGCTTCATCTTGAACCAATATCAGAGAGTCTTGTTTTATTTTCAGCTCATTGATTTGTTTCTTATTGTCTTCTAAGAGGTTTTTAATCTCTTCGCCCTGCTTCTTTGATTCCAATATAGTATCAATCAGTTCTTTATGTTTGGCATCTTGTTGTTCAGTCCATAAGTTAAACATATTCCTTAATTCCGTTTGAAGGTCAGAATAGTCATGAGTCTGCTTGCGCTTCCTCGTCGATATGAAGCTTTCAGGTTCTTCTGTGAGATTCGGCTGAGAAGAACATTTGTCTCCCGGAGGTGAACGCCTCATATTGAATCTGATTTCCTTGCGTTTACTATGCAAAATTTTGTGACGTATGCGTAAGCTTGGCTTGATGTTTCTTCTCACCAACAAGGTAAAATAATTTTAGATTCGAGGACTTAAGGTGTATTTTCGTTTAACACTGAATTTTATGAGTAATATTTTTACAAAGAACAACTAGCAGCACGTCCGTTCACAACAGCGACTGGCGCGATGATCATGATATTGATTCTCTACTAAGTTGTGTATACCTATGTGATGCCAATAATGTACGAATGTAACAATAAATATTGTTTCAACCAGTGAAGTTAAATATGTGATTTTATTCGTAGTCGGGTTTTAGTTTTTTAACTTAATTTTTTTATTACCTTTATGTGCAGCCGCCCGTGGTCAGTTCATCACTTGAGAATATTGGGACCTCGTTGTAGGATGCAACAGCGAGCTCGAATTTGTTTGAAGGCCACCACTGTTATTATGTGTTTACAAGTACTTATTCCACTCTTTGAACATAATTATATAATTATAGTCTGTGGACTCTGTGGTAGTTGTTACGCACTCTGTGGCTAGTCTGACTGTCTGTGCAATTAGAATGTCAAAATTTCTAAACTCAAAAATGATACTTCGTAGAGTGAAATTTGGATGAAATTGTCTGGAATGGAATCGTTTAGTCGTGTTGTATTTTATCATTTAATATATAATTAATATCTATCGTTACTCTGTCGACTGCTGGTGGTAATGATATTGGTTTTGGTGGGATTGATATGGTGTATTTTATGGAAAATGCCTGCGAGTGGTGACTGAGAAACAGATTTGTTGAATAAATATATTTTCTAAATGAAATGTTTACAATATTTAGAATAATGTGTTAAAACTAAATATTTACCCAGGACATTTATGTCAAGGTATGCCCTGGAGCTCAAAGAGTATACATTAGTTATTATTTAAATAAGTATTTTGTGTGTTTTTATTGCGCTAAAGGAATTGCATATATCTGAAGTATTCAATATTATCAAAAAGTTTAAGGATATAATACGTACTTGACCTAGTAAATATGCATGGGAAATCTTGTTTGTGAAGTTTTTAATAAATAGGTATCTACCTTATTGACACAAAAGAAGGATGATAGTCTTACTGCTGTTATCAAAAAGGATGGTGTGTAATAAACGATACTGTGTTTATATTTGCAAGACCATCACCAAATTGCTAGTGTTTTTGTGTCTTGTTTTTCTATCTATTCTCGCTCTGAACCTCTGTCAGTATTCTTCACAATGGGTTATGAATCTTATTTATTTTACTTTAGCAGAAATACTAATTTCAAAACAAACACAAACAGCAGCTGTAGTGTACAGCAGCATTTTTACTTTAGCAGCAGTTTTGTTGCCTCTGCACATTATGTGCATTATCTACTTCAATGCCATATATAACACTTTTCTTAATTTTTCTTTACAACATTTATATCTAAATGATTTATTATTAATTAAAAAAGTTCATTTCTTTAGAATGTTATAAACTGGTAAATGGGACCGGAATTATTCCACAAATTTGGGCTTTATTTGTTTATTTATTCTACAAACAATTCTCATTGTGTTAGAATTTTACAAAATAATTATACATAAAATCATAACAGTATCAATAAAATCAAATATAAAGCATACAAAAAAAAAAACAAATGTAAAGTAAACATTAAAATCAAATCCAAAGCAAACTAAAAAATCAAAAAAATATTACTATGTCGTCATGTCTTCATTCAAAGCGAGTTTACCTGTCAAACCATTAGAAAGCACAAAACAACCATATTTTTTCTATTTCACATAGGACATAAATCAACCGAGAAATAAATGTTAATTAAATTACTGTTTATATGCTCAACCATTAAACTCTCAAACCCAACCATGTCCATTCCATATGAGGTATACTTAGCTTAAAAACTACTGAATGGATTTGGATGAAATTACACACAGAGTTATTATAACCTGATAAAACCTGGATTAACACCAAAGGATACTGTTAATTAACACCAAAGGATACTGTTAATCTTGATAGCATACAACCTCTATTATATTAATATTAATTTTATCTTCTTCGTCTATGTAGATGATGTGTTATGAAAGTGTGGGAAAAAGTCAATAAAAAATAAAAAAGTTTCTGACCAAGAGTACATTTGCATTAAATTGTGTTTTAATAAAAAAGGATGATTATTAATATTCTGGCAGCTATGGTTGACCACACATATTGTCATTATTTGTATTGAAATAACATTTTTGATTGAAAGCGAGGCAAAGTAGTAGTTTAGTAATGTCTTACCTTCCGGGGAAGGAAGTAAATGTATGTTAAGCAAGTAGTTTGCGTTTCATCCCCTTCATAGAACGGTGACATATACTCTATATTTGTTATAGAGAAGCGTGTGTCAATGATGGCGCGCACGGTTCACACGGTGTGTTGTGCGGGTCGGTGACGGGCGCCGCGCCGGCATGGCGGAGGGCGAGGGCGCGGGACAGCCCGACGCGGTGCTGCTGGCGCCGCTGTCCGAGGACACGTTCCTGCACAACCTGCACGTGCGCTACAAACGTGACATTATATACGTGAGTGTCGCTACATACCGGTGTGTGCACTGTGCAAAGGCGTGCGACTGACGCGAGACGCTTGTGTGTTGTAGACGTACGTGGGCAACGCGCTGGTGTCGGTGAACCCGTGCCGCGCGCTGCCGTTGTACTCGGCCGAGCTGGTGCGCGCGTACCTGGCGCGCCCGCCCTACCAGCTGCCGCCGCACCTGTCAGTCCACCACACTAAACTACACCAGTCCATGAGACCTCCCGCCAGCCATGTAGTGCACTCGGTTGACTCGCTCTCGTTGCAGGTACGCGATCACGGCGACGGCGTACCGGTGGGTGCGCGACAGGAACGAGAGCCAGTGCATCGTTATAACAGGTGAGAGCCACCATACACTTGTCCATACCCAACCCCCACAAAGCAAGCAAGCAAGCTATATGACACAACAGACAGTCATCATCTGAAGTTGGTGGCAAAAAAAAACAAACAAACAAAAGTCACCAACTTGACTTCAGAAACTGGTCTTTATTTAAAATAAAGTTATTTTGTTTTCCCATTTTTGTTTTACGATTCATTTAACATTCAACCAAGAAACCTAACCCTTAACCTTCAAGATTCCCTTATTACTGCTTCCAACACCTAACCGTTGAGGACTAGTACTTTCCATAATCAGTTCACCTAGATACTGAAAGATACAACCATATATACGTCCCCGTAATATTTTATTAAAAATTATCCTCCAACTCCTAACCGTTGAGGAGTTATACCTTCCATCATCAGCTCATCAACACCAGGTGATGACTGCCAGATGTGAATACTTATATAGCTTTAGAAAAAAACGAAACACGTAATACGTGCCTATAAAATTTGAGGGCTGCCCTCAATTTCGCTAAGATTCCATCATCAGATCATGGTAACAATGGAACCATCTCGGGAGTATACTTTTTCATTTAAAAATATTTGTTTTCAAATCGGTTCATAAACGAGGGAGTTAAGCGGAAACAAATATACAAAAAAAAACGAAATAGACGAATTGAGAACCTCCTCCTTTGGAAGTCGGTTAAAAATACTTTCTTCTACATAAGAAGCCGAATTCAAACAGCCGCTTACCGCTCAATACGTTGGTGGCATTTTAAAGAGATTGGGATATATAAACTTAAACGAGCAGTGACGGATTAAGACTATTTGATGCCCTAAGCAATCCACGCCTGTGGGCCCCCCTATCCGTATGTCAACTAGAATTGATCTTTAAACCTTTTTTTTATGTACGAGGGCGGTCCCATAAATACCCGACCTTACTTACTTACTGGCAGTTTTTAATACTCTTTTTAGGAAGCGTGAACATTAAGAAATTTAAATTTAGAATTCGAACGCGCTAGTACCTTCTTCTTTCTTCTTTATGGGGTTCAGGTTTCCGCACTTAGTCCTTGAAGTGGACCATTGTGCGTGAGCCATGGTGGCCGATTACTCCAACCAGCCCACCTCCCTCCAGAAGCAGATCAGACTTCCCGGTCTCCTCAGGGCATCCGCAAGGGATCTTGGTGTACCAAGGGTCTCCTCACGAATCTTGGTAACGCCTGTACACTCAAGGAGCACATGCGCCACCGTTTCCTCTGCCTCCATGCATGCTCTGCACAGGGGGCTGTCAGTGATACCTAGGTTGTGGAAGTGTTTATTTAGTGAACAGTGTCCAGTGATGGTCTCCGCCACCAGACGCAGGCTGTCTCTGTCCAGGCGCAGAAGGCGCCTGGTCAGCTTTGTATCCAGGGATGGCATAGCATCCTTGGATTGCCTACATCCTGGTGTCAAGGTCCACCGTTCCTCCGCTTGTATGCGAGTGTGGTCTTTTAACCAGCTTCTTAGCTGCTTGAAAGGGATGGGCACAATGGGTTCGGGTCCGTACGGTTTTGTGCTGGATCCTCTTCTGGCAAGTTCGTCAGCCGCATCGTTTCCAAGTGATCCACTGTGACCTCTTATCCATTGTAGTGTTACCGTGTTGTGATTTAGTACCGTGATACGTTCTAGTGCCTTGTGGCATTCTAGTATCAGTCTCGACGTGATCTGATTGCTCTTTAGGGATTGAAGGACTGAGGCACTGTCGGAGAGTATTCGAATATTAGTATCCGTAACCTCCCTGGCCTCTATAGCGTGTGCCGCTTGGATAATACCTACACACTCTGCTTGATAAACTGAGTTGAGCGTTCCAAGTGGTTTGGATATCTTAATGTTTAGGTCGTCGGAGAACACCCCGACGCCTGTCCCATTTTCGGTTTTTGATCCATCAGTGTAAATCCTTAGCTCTCTTGTACCTGAGTAGTCACACCACTCCTCTATGAGCTCTATGTTGTAGTGTTTTTGAAAGCAGTAGGTCTTCAGGGTTCTGTCGATGGGTGATGCCATCAACGGTTGTTCTTTGATTGCACCTTCTTTGATGCGTGTGTGTTTGATTCTAGAATCATTTCTTAGGGTGCCGGATACTTCAAGTCTGAAGGTCGCTATGGCCGCTTCCTCTCTTACGACGAGGTGTAGGGGAGGTAGGCCCAGCATCACCTGTAAGGCGGCAGTGGGGGAAGTTCTCATGCTGCCGGTGATTGCTACGCAGGCAAATCTTTGTAGTTTCTCGAGGTCTTTTTGGGCTGTACTTAGGTTGGTCCTGGGCCACCAAACCAAAGACCCGTATGTAATGATTGGTCGGATAACTGTGGTGTACAGCCAGTAGGTGATTTTGGGACTTATGCCCCAATTTCCGCGCTAGTACATTTGGCATTTGTTCTGAAGCATATTTAGTGAAAGTTTTCATCGAATTTTTCGACTTTGGATAAAATTGGTGTTCGTTAAGTAATTCAATACTTTTATTTGAAATGTCTCAGCCCAACTAATATCAAAGTGGAGCTAGATTCTACAGGTGCGGGGCAGTGGTCCAACTGCTCTGTACAACTAGTTGGACCATGGGTCTTTACTAGGGGCAGTTGTCCAACTTTAAAAATAGTTGGACAACAGCACCTTTTGAGAGTATTAAAAAAAACTACTAGAGCAAAACCGACTCAGTAGGTTAGGTTAGGTTAGAACTGTGACCAACTACGCGCGAGCCGAGCGAGCGGAGCGAGCGGTGCCGCGGCAGCGGCCGGCGAGCGCCACCTCAAAAGGCGATATTACTGTAGGTCATGCTTTAGATAAATTTCGTTGAATGTTGTAATACATTGTAAAAAAATAAAGTTTAAAAATTAGTCACCCGCCTTTAATTTTGCTATTTTACTGCAAAGAGGTTCAATATAACCGTAAACCAGTAGGTACCATACACACATAAAGATGCAGTTGAGGTTTTTAGAGTTGGCAAGTTATTTTTTTAAATGAATTGAATCACGGAACTCTCAAAAGGTGCTGTTGTCCAACTATTTTTAAAGTTGGACAACTGCCCCTAGTAAAGACCCATTGTCCAACTAGTTGTACAGAGCAGTTGGACCACTGCCCCGCACTGGATTCTACTCTGGTCCCCCAAAGTGATCCTTCATGTACAACAACAAAATATTGGGTGACAGAGTTCAAGCGCGGTCGCTCGAGCTGCCAAGATGAACATAGCATTGGACGACCAAATGAGGTGACTAGTCCAGAAACAGTAAAAAAAAAACCACAAAACTGTACTGAATGACCGTTGACTGGAAGTGCGCGAGATAGCAGATATGGTAAGCATTTCAAAAAGTGCAGTCCATCGTATTTTGAACAGAAAATTTGGACATGAGAAAGCTGTGCGCAAGATGGGTGCCGAGATTAATCACAGTAGAACAAAAACAGCGTCGTACGGATGTGTCAGTCGAATGTTTAGCAAAATTTCGCAGCAACAAAGCCGAGTTTTTGCGTCGATTTATCACATGCATGAAACTGTTGGAAATTCCGTGGGCTACTCAATAAAATAACATCGTTAGACTCCAAAATATATTGTGCATCCGTACAGGCAAACGACCAGAAGAACAAGCACGTTTACAAATGTGACATCTGTCTAGAAAACTTATTCTATATAACCAGAGTTTATACTGGGACACATATAGGAACTCCATGATGTGTATTAGGCACATGCTAACATCATTGTTGTAATTAAGTTATTTCCAACACTGGCCCTTGAACCAATATAAACTCATGAAAATTACATTACACACGTTGAACACTATAAATAATCTAAGCATATATACATCCGCTGTCTAAAAATAATAAAACATTACAACAGCAAAAGACATAGCAAACGTATAAATTTATCAAAGTATCCGTCACATATAAACAGTAAATATTTACAACTATGTGATACGGATCTAAAACAAATTATACTTCTGCAAGTATACCTTACCTACTGCTTAGAACCATCATGTCATTTATTTAACGATATAAATAAACGACATACAAACTTATCGTGTTTTTCCTTTGCCAACGGTTTCGTTAAAACGTCGGCCACCATTTCATCAGTAGATTGGTATTTTATAACGACTGTACCTTCCTCAACGATTTCCCTGATAAAATGATGTCTTACGTCAATGTGTTTCGTTATGGCGTGGTACATAGAATTAGTGCACAACTTCAGCGCAGACTGATTATCATTAAACCATGTCATGTAATCCTATACTGTACCCCGTAAATTTCGAACAAAAACTTGCGTAGAAAAAGAGCCTCTTTACAAGCATCTGACAATCACATATATTCGGCCTCTGTGCTTGAAAGAGCTACGGTTTTTTGTTTTCTATTCTCCCAAGAGATGGTAGAATTTCCAATTTTGAACACATAGCCGGTATAAGATCGACGATCGACCTCATTTGACGCAAAATCAGCGTCAGCATATGCAACAATATCCAACCCTGACTTCTGAAAAGTTAAATAATGATTAGGCGTACCTTTCAGATAGCGAAGAACACGTTTTGCCGCCTTCCAGTAAGTCTCGTCGTACGCGTCGTTGAACTGGCTGAGTGAGCTTACAGCGTGCGCAATATCTGGCCGCGTACATACCGCTATGTACATCAGACATCCTATCAGGCCTCTGTAGTCGTGCGTACAATCCTTCTTTGTAGATTTCACGAGCTTCAGACCTGTCTCCATAGGTGTTTGCGCAGGTTTGCAATCTGACATATGAAATCGTTCTAGCACCTCCTTAATATAGCTTGACTGGTCTAGAGTTATTTCCTTGTTCTGTCTGCAAAGCCTCATTCCAAGAATGTGATGTGCTGGCCCTAAATCTTTGATTTCGAAGGCCTTCTTCAATTCTTCTATGATTCCTACCGTATACCGGCAACCAGCTGAAGAAAATAGCATTATGTCATCAACATAGAGCGCAATTATAATCATAGATTTCCCGCTCGACTTGACCTATACACAAGGTTCGGAAGATAAACGTTTGAATTTCATTTTGCTCGTCAAAACGCTATTTATTTTCTCATACTAAGACTTCGAAGCTTGCTTCAGTCCGTATATGGCCTTATTCAACTTGTAAACTTTATCTTCTTGGCCTTTAATCTTGTAGCCTAGCCCTCTGGCTGTTCCATAAAAACGGTTTCTTTTAAGTCTCCATTTAAAAACGCCGTTTTTACATCCAGATGCTCGATATTCATGTTATGTTCTGTTGCCAAAGCTACGTAGCGTACGTAGCTACGTACGTATAGTAGAATATCGTACTACAGGGGAGAACGTTTCTTCATAATCAATACCGTATTTCTGGGTATAAACTTTTGCAACTAGGCGCGCTTTGTACCTCAATATTTCCCCGTCGAGGCCAAGCTTTCTTTTAAAGATCCACTTTCATTTGACAGGCCGTTGCTTCGTATCGCGGTTAGTCAGAGTCCAACACTTATTATCGATGAAAGATTTATACTCTTCCGCCATCGCGGCTTTCCCCTTACTCGCTTCTGGGCCATTCAGTGCCTCGCGTACTGTTTGAGGGTCCCCCGTGTCACTGCATACAGTGCGTGCTACACTAGCTGACTCAAACTCACTAGTATCGTCCGTAGAGTTCTCGTAGTCTTCCAGTGTGGTATCTCCTGGGAGGTACGTCTCATCCGCAGGATCATCTGGGCTCTCACTACTGCTCTCAGAATCATATTATATCGTAATGGCGTTATCTTGACAGTTTTCGTTAGATATTTCTGCGGGTTGCACTGGAATATTATCGGCGACAGTTACATTGTTTGGAAACAAACCAATCTGAGTGTAACGTGAACTGTCATCCATATCTGATGAAGTGTCATTCCAAAAAGCATGTTCTAGAAAACTGACATTTCTTGCTTTAATGACATTCTTCGAACTCGCCGGATCCATCAATCTGTAACCCTTTGACTCGTCACAGTATCCGACAAAAATATATCTTACTTTTGGGATCCAATTTATCCCGTTTGTGCCGTAGGGCATAAGCTTGACATCCAAAAATGCGTAGGTAACTCAGATTCTCCTTTTTACCTGTCCATTTTTCTTCCGGTGTTAGTACTGCCCATCACAGCCTTAGTTGGAGAGCGATTCTTCAGGTAGACGGCGGTGTTGACCGCTTCTGCCCAGAATTGCTTTTTTAAGCCTGCTTCCTGGAGCATGCACCTGGCTTTCTCCGTAACGCTTCTGATCGCGCGTTCCGCGACTCCGTTCTGAGCTGATGACCTTGGAACCGTGGTCTGATGTCGAATCCCATGCTTCTTCAGGAACTTCTGAAATTTAGAATTGACATATTCAACACCATTGTCACTACGAAAAACTTTTATTTTCTTATTGGTTTGGTTTTCTACGAGACCTTTAAATTCTTTAAACAACTCGAAAACCTCATCTTTCCTCCTAAGAAAATAAACAAATATTTTTCGTGACAGGTCGTCAATGAACAACAGAAAATAATGTTTTCCACCTAGAGACGGGCACGGCAGTGGTCCCATGACGTCACTGTGAACTATTTCAAGGATTTCCTTGAAATAGTTCACAGTCACTTAGTCTGTTTACCTAAGATGCAGGAAACACACGACTGAAAGTTCTTGTTGTCATAAGAAATACCTTTGACCATACCTTTTCGCAGTAACTCCATGCTTCGGGTGTTCAGATGTGATACACGACGATGCCAAATTTGTTGCGTTGACTGGCTTCCAGTAGCAGGGTACTGCGGCGCTTGCTTCACGCTCACGGCAACAGGACGACTGTCATCCTTCAGTTGACGTGCCTGCACCGCTTCGCTGTCACCTGTACCTACCGATAAAGACGAACACATGGCCTGCGAGAATAGCTCGCTACACGAAACAGAAACAGTTTCAATGGCATCAAGTTCATAAATACCATCTCTCAGGGTAGCTGTAGCCAAAACCTCTCCGTTGTCATAGACTGTACACACGCCAGAACGAAATACAATTTCGTAAACTTTCTTATTTTTTTTTTTTTTATTGTAGATAGGCTCGCGTTTGACCACTATCTCACCTGATGTTAAGTGACGATGTGGTCGAAGATGTAGCACGCTGACCTAGAAGTAACCTATTCACTCTTGACTTGAAGAGTGAAGAGTGAATCACTTTCTTATCCATCGCACTAACAGATAAGAAATTAGCAGACAACTTAGGGACTAAGAACACATTACTTATGATCTCACACTATTGTCCTTTAACACAGTTTGCGCAGTTCCTTTTCCAGCTGTTGGCAATGCTTCACCATTGGCAATTAAGACCTTCTTTGGCTTTTCAGTTGTAAAATCTGATAAAAACCTGCGATCATTGCAAAAATGTTGCGCCGCACCGCTGTCGACGTACCAAACGTCACGCTTGACTCCTGCGGGCAACGCTGTGAGATGCACCTGGCTTTTCCGGCCACTCTTCTTGCCGTCAGAGTTGTCAGGACAATCCTTCTTGATATGCCCACTCTTTTTGCATCTGAAGCACTAAATTGGTTTGGGTGCTTTCCGAGCTGCTAAAGCCGTAGCATCTTCGCCTTTCTCATCGCGTCTTGCATTTTCCAGAAGCAATTTCGCTTTGACATTTTCGCTTGACAGTGACGTGTTCGAATTTTCTAAAACCATAATCAACGGGTCGTAATCGCTTGTCAAACCGCTGAGTAAAATCACGGCCACGAAATCATCTTCCAAAGCCGCTCCGATGTCGCTCGGTTGTTGCGATGTATCCATGACCTTATTAGCGTATGCCTCCATACTCGCACATTCGCTTAATTTGGTGGCGAACAATGTGCGAAGCAATCCGAGCCGTCGTGACAAACCTCGGTCCTCGTATGCCTTCTGATGGTTGTTCCACGCTTCGCGAGCCGTCTTGGCATTTCTAATTTGTGGAAATACACAAGGCTTCACGTTTAAAGCGATTTTTGCGAGCGCCTTTTCCTGTTTCTTCGCATCTTCGTTTTTATTTTCAGTTGTGCCCACACAATCCCAAAGATCGTCGTGGATGAGCACCATCCGCATCATGAATTTCCAGGATGGATAATCTTGGATCCCGGATAATTTTTCAATAGAAACATTCTGAATGGCAGTTGCCATCTTTTGTTTTCTCGCGAATAAATTTTGAAAATAATTTTACGAAATCACACGCACAGACTTGGAAAACGGTTATTAGAGTAGCGAATTTAAACGCTCTGCTACCATGTTGGAAATTCCGTGGGCTACTCAATAAAATAACATCGTTAGACTCCAAAATATATTGTGCATCCGTACAGGCAAACGACCAGAAGAACAAGCACGTTTACAAATGTGACATCTGTCTAGAAAACTTATTCTATATAACCAGAGTTTATACTGGGACACATATAGGAACTCCATGATGTGTATTAGGCACATGCTAACATCATTGTTGTAATTAAGTTATTTCCAACAGAAACATGGGTTCATCACTTTACACCTGAGACTAAGGAACAGTCAAAACAATGGGTTGAAAGAGTTCCAAAAACAGTTCCATCGGCAGGAAAAGTTATCGCTTCAGTTTTCTGGGACACGCGTGGCATAATTTTTATAGCTTATCTTCCAAAAAGAAAAACCATTAATGGCGAGTATTATGCGAACTTATTGCAGCGTTTGAGTGAAGAAATAAAGAAATAACGGCCGCACTCGTCAAAAAAAAAAGTTTTGTTTCATCAAGACAACGCTCCAGTCCACACATGTTTTCTGTTCTCAAACGTAAAAATATGGCCAATCTAAACGACGGATCCCAACTTCTTGCATGTACGCAATCTTCCCCAAGTGCAGTCAATGTGGGTTGTGCATATGGAATTAGGACATCCATTATGTAGCGGTGTGCATTTAATGTTCCATTTTCTATGAAAACTAACTCCGTACGCTCCGTCGAATTAATTGCTGCCCAAAACATAACGGAGCCTCCGCCATAAGGAGTGATTTCTTCGAAACACACATCCGCATAGCGTTCCCTTGGTCTTCGCAGCACTCGCCGGCGTCGGTCCTCTCCACACAAAGAGGTTCTAGCTTCATCAGAAAACAATACCTTATTCCAGTCCTCCAGAGTCCATGAAGCACAGTTCCGAGCAAACTGAAGTCGAGCAACACGGTGCTCACGAAGTAATTGAGGGCCCCGAGCTGGGCGGTAACTCCTGATATTGGCAGCCAAAAGCCTCCTCCTGACCGTCCACAAGCTAACTTCTACTCCTCTTACTTCTTCAAGGCTCTTCTTTAGGTCCACACTTGACTCCTTACGATTCCGCAACGCCTGACTCACCAAAAAGCGGTCATCTCTTGGTTCCGTGCATCGTTTTCTTCCCGAACCGGGTCTTCTTTTGACCGGACCGGTTTCTTGATACCGTTGCCAAGTCCTCTGGACAGTTGAACGACTCACATTTAGCCGCTGAGACACGTAAGTTTGCGAACAACCTTCTTCAAGTAGGGCTATAATTTTACCGGCCCTTATCGCTTTATCACTCATATCAAAAGGTGGTATTTAATGTAAAAATAAAGATTAAAACGTTTAATTTGCAGAAAATATATTTCTTGTTCTTCTTCATTGAAGTAGAGAAAAAAGTCTAAAGTTTTGCAAAAGAGTTTAGTTTGATGCGGAATAGTTGCCATTTGGTTCCATAAAAATTTTACATAGTTTGGCCAAGTACTTTTCATTTTATGTTTTTTTTTTAATTTATGAAATTTTTTCGCTTATGAGTGTTCGCGAATAACTTCGTCGTTTACCAATTTACTTTTTTTGAACCAATTTAGATGATTCTTTTTTATTGGAAAGGAGATATTTCAAGGGTGGTACCATGATATGGAAACCAGGTTCTGGTGATGAGATCCCATCAAATTACATAAGATATGAAATCAAATTTCATAAGCTCGTTTTACATGTTTCGTGCTTTTTCTTTCTGACGCTATTCAAGTCATCACTTCATGTTGATGAGCTGATGATGGAAGGTACTACTCCTCAACAGGATTACTCCTCAACAGGTTAGGAGTTGAAAGCAATAATAAGGGAATCTTAAAGGTTAAGGGTTAGGTTTCTCTCTCGCGTCCGGGGCCAGGAGGAATGGGACACCGTCGCCTCCTTCTGTGAAGTAGTAATGCTAGCGAAGGAGGTGGTAAACAAAAAGAAACAACTGAATTAAAAAAAACCAAAAAAAGAAAATAAACTTCAGAAGAAAAATCTACTTCTGTAGTCGGTGCCATATCATCAGAAGCAGATTTTTCTATTGAAGTTTATTTTTCTCTTTTTGTTTTTTTTTTAATTCGGTTGTTTCTTTTTGTTAACATATCGGCCTGTATTATTATCGATAAATTATCGAGTCTTACTTGTACCTATCATCTTTGTCCTTTTTATTTTTTAAGCTATTGCATAGCTTCTATCGCGGACCTTGAGCGTGGAGACCAAATCCAGAAATTCCGTCATAACCCTATCGTGTTTGAACTCGTTTGATTTGTCTCGTCGAGTAGTTTGTCTTTAGATGATGTTCAGGGTTCTGAATAGTTCTGATGATGGAGCTGGAAGGTGGCCATAGAAACTCCATTTTAGAATGTCTACAGAAATTCCATTATAAAACCACATAACCCCATCGAGTTTGAGCTCATTTAATTTGTCTTGGTGAGTACTCTGTATTAAGTTGGTAACCAGGATCTGATGATAGAGCTTGAAGGTGGCCATAGGAATTCCGTTATAAAACGACTTGACCCTGTCCAGTTTTTACTCGTTTGATTCAGCTTGTCGAGTAGGTACTTTAGCAGTACTTCAAAACGATGAATAAGACTGCTCCAAGTTCGAATAAACCTATGTATTGTTGATTCATTAAACGAAATAGATAGAATGAGAGACGCTATAAAAAGAAATTAAATCCCACTAAAAACAAAACTTTAAAAAAAAAACAAGCCGCGCAACTCAAGTCTTTTTCCCTAAAAAGTAGTGAGATCCATGTAATACCAAGTCAGTTAATATATTCAGTCCCTACTTAAAAACCTTTGATGTTTTAAATAAATGGATTGACTTGGCCACTGCATCGCATTTTATTTTTTTTTACCAAGAAAGTGACCTCTTTGTCACTTTTTAGTGGTTCACTTGTGCTCACCGCTTCACAGTGTACCGGCGTGATGTTATGCTATGAACTAGTGTAAACAATAGAAAGACGCGAGATTTCAGCAATC
The DNA here is from genome assembly GCA_932274075.1 of Diarsia rubi. Lineage (NCBI taxonomy): Eukaryota > Metazoa > Arthropoda > Insecta > Lepidoptera > Noctuidae > Diarsia > Diarsia rubi. The sequence goes on along the minus strand of OW026420.1, from coordinate 136,272 downwards.
CCAATCCATTTACTATCATTTATTGAGGAGTTCAGATCAGATCTTCACCAAATCGAAATGCGTCCACTCCGAGAAAGTACTCTTCCAAAAAGCAAATCCCAATTTTCGGAAGCCAGTGGCATAAAAATGATTGTTTTTTTGCCAAATTTTTTAGCTCCGTTTCCGATATTTGAACGTCAATAAAGTACATCTTCCCAATTATTCATTCATATGTTTTCATTATAATTAATAAATAAATGGGGCATCGCGGCGACGTTAATGAGTTGTATCGCTACGGACGTACCGTTACCCAGGTGAAGCGATGAGCGCGTGTTGCACTTGCAGGCGAGAGCGGCGCGGGCAAGACGGAGGCGGCGCGCGTGTGCCTGCAGTGCGCCGTGGTGGCGGGCGAGGGGGGCGCGGGCGGCGCGGCCGAGGGGGGGGCGCCGGGCGCGCTGGCGGCCGCCGGCACGCTGCTGGAGGCCTTCGGCAACGCCGCCACCGCGCGCAACCACAACGCCAGCAGATTTGTAAATATCTTCATCATTACTCAAACACAAAAAAACTAGTGTAATTAAGGAAGCAAGCCTATTGCCAATAACAGAAATAATTGTGGGCAATCTTATTGCCATCACCCGATTTAATTGTGAGCAAGCCTATTGCCAGCAACCGACCTAATTATTTTTTTATTTTTATTAGAAATGAAAAGCAGTGTTAACCGTTAAAGACTTATTTAGACCCTCGAACAATAAGTGTCTCGGGACTTACTAGGTTGCTTTCACCCCTAAAGTAAGAATGTACTATTTCATTACTCATACTCGGAAAAAGCAGGCCTAAACCTGGGTAGTGGGGCTTTCGGGACCGGGGCCGCGGTCCAGGATTCTCCCTAAATAATAATAATTATGTTTTAGTGGTATTTCGGGACCACAAATAAAATAAACAAAGTTATGCCTTTAAAAAGTACGGTCAACCAAAAAAATTAAGTTATACAAATAGAACTAATTTCATAAATGATAAAATATTTCTTTTATTTCAAAAAGAGTAGCCTGACTTAGAATGAAACATAAAAAAGAAAACATTATGAAAGGAGATGGCTAAATACAGTTTGGACGACTGCCTCCTGAATCTATAAACATGGTACCTAGCAATATGCAACGCTGAATAGCTGAATATTAGTCTTTTCATATAAAAAGACGTTTCGGAAGTTGATTATATCTTGACAATCCTGAAAATAAAATCGTGTAACGCCTACGTCAAGTCGTATAAAAAACTGCAAACAAATGACATTGCTATGAACTTTTACTTAGGCATTTGGATGTATCTGCGTTGATATTGATATAATTGTATTTTAGACTAGCGACCCACCCCCATTTCGAATGGTGGTACTTAACTAAATATACACAAAGGGGTAATTGCACCAATAAATGTAATACAACAGGCTTTCAGCAATCCGCGCAAAAATTATTCCCACCCGTGTGTTTACTCTTGTGAAACCTTACATACTTATCCAAATGAGTAAAGTAAAATAAAGACGGTTTTTTAACTGACAACCGATGGGGTAAGAAGGTTCTCGAGTGGCGACCACGAACCGGAGACGCAGCGTTGGTAGACCTCTCACCGGGTGGACCGACGCCATCGTGAGAGTCGCGGGCAACCGGTGGATGCAAACGGCAGAGGGGGGAGGCCTTTGTCCAGCAGTGAACATCTTATGGCTAATGATGATGATGCCAAAATATACACGTAGTATATTTTTTGACTGATATGCCTTGATCGTATTCGGCCTCTTAAACGTTTGAAGTCTTGATGGGCTAAATAAATAAATCTTTCAAGATCCGGGCACACTTCGATATCATAAGTGCCATTCGCTCTAATATGCTCTCCGTAGTATGACCGAGCAGCTTGTTTAACCTGATATGGTCAAAGTGAGGGTCAAAGCGAAGGTAGAAATCCAAAATATAGAAGCACAACAAACTAATAAACGGCAAAGCGTTCAAACGACGTCCGACATCATTTATGACGTGTGCTGTTTTAGAGGTGAGATTCAAGTGTAACAGAATCAATAAAATAATCGAAACGATTAAAAGAAAATAGTAATACTTTTTGCCGATCAATATTCATCAGTTCATATTTTCAGACGCAAAATATTGTAATACGATTAAACGAATAACCTTAATTCGAAGCTATCGGTTATTTTATTTGATTTAGATTTAATTAAGTGGAATTGGGTAGTGGACTGTCACTTTAAAACAACCCCATTTTCAAAACACAATAACAAAGGAACTAAACAAGACACTTTATTGAACGCCATAGATTTCCACCAAGAACTCTGATTACCACTTCTTAGTTTCAGAAAATAAATCGTTTTGATAACTGTTATCAAAAATCGATATAAGTACTGCTTCCATTTGACATTCTGAAAAGCGATATGGCCCATCCATAACTTGCATGTCAATGAAACGAGAGATATAGATGTATATTCGTAATGACTCCTCCCAAAACAAAATATCTGGCTGCGGGGTAACGTTACCCCAGCAGAATAGTACATTTTGATACAAGTGCGGAAAGTTTGTAATTGCATTCGAGGTGGATTGAGCACCCGAGCCAATACATGTTAACTTGTTCATAAAAGTAAATAATTGTTAAAAATAATCATGTTTCTTTATAGTTATGATTTACAGACGCAAATCAAAAGGAACGAAATAAAAATAAAACATGGCCGTCTCTATAGTCGGTGGTGATTTGCTTTCCCGCCCTTGGTTGCGGAAAAATAAGAGTACTTACCGCACGCGTGCGAAATAAGAGCCAGTTTTCGAGGAAGTGTATTGAAAAATGTTTTTTTGTGAAATAACTAAATAAGTGTAACTTGTACTACTACTTGTGCTCAAGCACTCATAAGTCGTACGGCGGTATTGTGACTAGTCTTTGCCGTGGTATTTGTACAATGCGCGCGTGTGTGTTCGCAGGGCAAGCTGCTGGACATCGAGTTTGACTTCAAAGGCGAGCCGGTCGGAGGACACATAACGCACTGTGAGACCACCTATTTATTATATAATAAGAAAAAGAAATACATGTTTTATTTCATATCAAAATTACATGTTACGAAACACGAGATAAAAGAACCGGCCAAGTGCAAGTCGGACTTGCACAAGAAGGGTTCCGTACCATCGCCCAAACTTAACATTGTAATTGACAAACTTACATTTGTGAAAAATCAAAAAAATATATATGCTGTAGATCGTAGTGAAAACTGTCAACCAAAATTGGTTTGATTTGACCGAGATATATACGAGTAGTTAGTAGTTTTGAGATATAGCACATATAAAAACGTAAATATAACTTTGTTATTTAGACAAACAAAAACAAACTTATCACAAAACAAGAAATAAAACAAAGGGGATAGAACCGATGTGGTATATCAATCTACCCGCCATTTTGTTTTATTGTTTCGAAATCGCAGCCCACGATGAAAGTGGTATGTATGGATAGAGGGGTTCTCTGCCTTTTCACCGATTTTTTTTTGCCAGATTTTCACTTGCCAGAATTTTATTTCGCCGAATAATCATTTGCCAACTTATCATAATATTGTTACGAGCTGGGTATGGGACTACCAATTGAACACACGAAATAACTTTATTACTCGCAAAACACTTATACTTAATCGCAAATCACTACTGAACACTTTATCGCACTAAAAATCTCTTCGAACCTTTCGTTGTCTCGCTAAAAAGTAGACTGCCCCGCTTCGTCCTCTCTCGGTCCTTTTATACCAAAAACACACAAAAGATATTCGAGAAAATTCGCTATTATTCACAAAGCATCCAGAAAAATAAACTTAAAGATAAAATAACCAACAAAGAAGAAGTTATTTTACGCCGTAGGCATACGGTCGAAATTAAAATGCAAGTACCGCCGACGCCGGGCGCGGTAGTTATACCAACAGAATGGAAATAGGTAACTACTAGAATTCACGTGTACTTCTCAGTTATTAGCGAGGTTTCTCGAAGATTCTAAATGACCGACGTAACACTGCCCCCTCCTTAGACATGCTCGTCCCGAGCATCATTAGGCCCGTGATATCGCGCCAATCGGTCTACATGCACAATCTTAGGCGCACCTCGCGGACCCTTCTGAATTCGGTAGGTGATATCGTTGATCCTGGTCACAACTCGGTTGGTCCATCCCATTTTGCTTGTAATTTCGGGGACTTTCCCTTGCTCCGCACTGGGTTATGTGACTACACCAGCGAACTTTCGTCGAAACCACTACTGTTTGCCTTCCGGTTATAACGGGTTTTCATCTTCTCAGACATCTGTTGTCTGGATTGTCTGATATGCTCATACACATCATTTAACTTGTTGCGCAGGTCATTTGCGTAATCCGTTACATTGCGTGGGACATCAGGGGGAGTTCCAGTGACTAAATCTGCAGGCAACCGTAATTCCCTTCCAAAGTTCGCGAAGGCTGGAGTTACAGTCGTACTTTCGTGAACTGCACTCCGATAGGACAGAAGAAAGGGTTGTATGTGCTTGTCCCAATCCCTTTGCCTGCTTTCCACAACTTTTTCCAGATATCTCTCCAACGTCTGGTTGAATCGTTCCACTATTCCATCAGATTGTGGGTGGTAAGAGGTGGTTCTGGTTTTGTGTGTACCCATCAATCGACAAGTCTCCTGAAAAACTTGCGATTCAAAATTCCTCCCTTGATCGCTGTGAATTTCTAAGGGTACTCCAAAACGACAGATGACTTCCTGAACCAATTTATCTGCGACTGTTGTAGCTTCTTGGTTAGGAATGGCGAAGACTTCTGGCCACTTTGTGAAGTAGTCCATGACAACCATGAAGTACTTGTTTCCGCTGTCACTTTCTAGAAATGGTCCCGCAACGTCCAGTGCTATCCGCTCCCAGGGGGCTCCAACGTTGTACACTTTTAATGCACCTCTGCTTCGCGTGTGGGGTCCCTTCGCAGCCGCACAGCTGGTACATTTGCGACACCAGTCCTCCACATCATCTCGACAGTGGATCCAGTAAAAGCGCTCTCTGATCTTCAGTAGAGTCCTTTTTACCCCCATATGTCCTCCTGAGCATCCATTATGGTAGAGCCGTAAAACATCCGGTACCCTACCTTTAGGCACAACCATTTGCAGATGACAGCTGTCTCCTCGAGCGTTTTCCCATTTACGGTACAAGACTCCATCCTGGATCACCAAGCTGTTCCATTGTGCCCAATTACTCTTCGTGATGGAACTCATCGCAGCCACATCACTCCACTTGGGCTTCGGAGCACCAGCTTTGATCCACTCGAAGATCGGTTTAGTGTCCAAATCATTTTGCTGAGCTTGCTGTACGGTTTTCTTCCATTCGTCGCTGAGATCTGTTCTTAGCCTCCTCACAGACACAACTACCTTAGTTTCTTGCCGGGAACTCTGCAAACAGGCTTCACGTGACGCCAAGGTCTTGCCAGTACGTCTTCGTTACCGCGAGTTCTCCACTGGTGCTGGGCAGTCATATCGGCAGCCTTTCTCTCCTGTGATTGATCATAATCATTTCTCGTCTGAACATTTTTGTGACATCTCAAAAGCATTTGATTGCGTGTATCACGACACATTGCTTTTACATATTTAATGCGTGGAAACAGTCCAAAGATGCTGTAGGAATATTTTGTGACCTCTCAAAAGCATTTGATTGCGTGAATCACGACACATTGCTTTTGAAACTTGAGCATTATGGACTAGGTAAACTTGCACTTAGTTTAGTAAAATCTTATTTCAGTGAAAGGCAACAACATGTTCAAATAAATGGTGTTAATTCACAGGGTTTAAAAGTAAAAATGGAGGTTCCGCAAGGCTCAATATTCGCCCCTTTCCTTTATCTGGTATATATTAATGATCTACCCTATTTGCTGAAAAACCAACCTCAGTATATGGTGTTATTTGCTAATGACACTTCCCTAATTTTTAAGATAAATAGACGGGCTCAAAATCTAGATGACGTGAATAAAGCCCTACTTCAGATTCATAATTGGTTCACAGCAAACAATTAAGATTAAAGATCAGAGACTAGCTAGCTAGGGGCTAGAGAGATTTTTGCATAAGATTTGCTTTACCGAATGTTAAAAGTAGTGATTGTGATATACTATAACGAGAAACTAGAATTCGTAGATGAAATGGTTTTCTTGGGGATTACGCTTGATTCACGGCTACAATGGGGTGCTCATTTAACATCTCTCGCAGGGCGGCTAAGTTCAGCAGCATATGCCATTAGAAAAATCCGTCAGTTTACTGATGTAGATACTAATACTGATGTTTACTGGTCTATTTTAGTTACTTTCATAGCATAATGTCTTATGGCATTTTGTTATGGGGACGAGCTGCAGACATTGAATCTATTTTTATTCTGCAAAAACGAGCCATCAGAGCAATATATGGTCTTCGTGGGCGCGATTCTCTGAGGGAACTATTTAAGAACATTAACATTATGACGGTGCATTGTCATTACATCTACAAAAACATAATGTACGTGAGAAAAAATCTGCATCTTTTTAGTAGAAGAGGTGACAGACACAATTATATTACTAGGAATAGGGACCAGTTAGTTCAGCCAGGCTTCAGACTCGCTAAGGTAGATTCATCTTTCATGGGGTACTGTTTGAGATGCTATAACAAAATTCTACAAAGCATTCTTGAACTGAATGAGACGAAATTTAAAACATGCATCAAACGCACACTATGCAAGCAAGCTTAATACAAGTTAGACGATTATATCGCTGATAAAAATGCTTGGCTCAATGCCGGTCCTGCCCCGCAAGGACAGGACGCTTAAATTCATAGCATTAAATAGGAAGAAGAAAGAAGAAGATTGTACAACTATCACATATAATATACAATATTTGCAATGTATAAATTCAATCTCTTTAGTATTATATTATAGTCGCATAGCACATATTGTGTGAGTACTATGTACTAGAAAGCTGTCATTTTCTAGCCTACTTGAAATAAATGATTTTGATTTGATTGATTTGTTTGGTCTGCTTTTCATAATGACACTTTTTAAAATGCCAACTTCCAAGTAGCAGAATGTTTTAGTTTGCGTAATATTCATTTAGTTGTTTATTGTTTACCAAATCAAATGATTGGAACGTAACCTCCCTAGGCCCAGTCGACGGAGCCCCGCCGAGCGAGGCTCCTACTTCTGGGTGATTTGGAAAAAAAAACCACGCTCTTGTATCAAAGTTTTCCTTGTAGCGAGTTCGCAGGGTATGTCGGGGTCTCAGTACAAACTCAGAGAAAAAAATGATTGCTCTGCATTGCTGCCTAACTAATAACTAACAATTTAAAGGTTTAATGTTATTTTTGAGATTCTTAAATAAAAAATGAATCTAAAAATTAGTTTATTTTTATATCAATGTATGAAAAGGAAACTGTTACACTGACAAAACGTCATTCTTCTAATAGTTCTGTGGCCTAGTGAAATGTTTGACAAATGATAAATCCGACCAACGAAAGAACAAACACAAAAGAAATAAAAAGTTGGAAATAAAAAAAAGGAGTTAAAAATAAAAAACCCAACAAAAAAAAACTAAAAAGCAAATACAAGCACATTTTAAAAACAAAACTTGTAAGCATAAGCGTTGTTCATCTGTATGTCCTCTATCCATACATACCACTTCATCGTGGGCTGCGACTTCGAAAAACAAACAAAATGCCGGTGGGTCGATATGCCAGCTTTCATACAAAAAAGTTCAAACCCCCCTACTACGATGGTACCGAACACAACAAGTCCTCGCACTTGGCCAGTTTTTATTAAGATCATTTGCTCTAGGATCCGGTGTAACAAATATAATATAGCCTCATCCGTTATTTAATATACATGTATGTACATTGTACATACATCGCAATTAGGTTGCCTAGCGGCTCACATGACGATAGCACATGCATGCCTAGATGAATGGAACAGGGACAAGGCTTCCTAAGAACAAACATATTTTGGTAGGTTTGCCACAAAGTCACAATGCACCCAGCTTTATGACTTTGTGGCAACCCTAGCCCGAGTTTCTCATAGAGATCTTTTTAAAGAGATTGGTATTCTCACGGTTGCTTCACAATTCTTCTTTGCCATCATTTTATATTTTAGACAAAATATTCACCTGTACACTTAAAACAGTGATATTCACGGCTTTAACACTAGAAATAAGCATAAACTACGCGCTCCTTTTTACCGGCCGCGGCTCCACAAAGTTCATAATTCATTCGTAGGGCTCGTATTTTTTTAAAGTTCATAAAACTCGGTCTTGTTGCGTTAATCAGGCATTGGGAGGCGGTCTCACGTGCCACCGAAAATCCGAGTCCACTTTCAGCAATCTTTGCAAGACAACAGAGGCTAAATCGTGAAATCTATTGAATTGAAAAAAATTTGACTGGCAAAGTATGTATGTATGTGAGTATGTTCATCTGTTCCCTCATAGCTCCTAATCTACTTATCGGAACTCGACGTATGAGGTATCATTAGAACCGTCCTTATTATCCGGTGAGCATAGGCTACGTGGCGTGTGACAAAAATCTATATCTCTAGCGAACAAAACGTAATGTGTTAAAAATAAAAGTCGAGATAAATACACCGTGTTTGGTCATTTGAAAGGGCTTCACTTGTACATTTCCAAAATATTGCTCGACTTTTAAAGTGACGCCCTCTAGCGGACGAAAAGTCATATGTTAAAAAAAATATTTACCACCAAAATAGTGGCACACGTTTAAATGTACCAACCTAAAAACTTTAATAATAAGTAGATAATTTGATAATTATTATAGAGGACAGCCGTTGTCGCATGCCACTGATACCTGTTGCAGGAGCATCAGGTATCAGTGGCCATGATCTTTCATGGCCTTCTCATTGATACAGAAGTCAGCTGCTAGTTGCCATTAGCAAGGTGGCATGCGACTACGACTGTCCTCTGTAATACACTTCTGGACACATCTATTGGCCCACCTTAGAGTTTAGGTTTCGATGGCCCCTACCGAAATATGATTGCTAGATTGAACAAAAACTGTTGATGCAGTTTTAAACCTGATAAATTTTACCATCTTTTTCGATCGTATTGTTTTAAATTTGAATTCAGAATACCATACGACATGGAGCTACGCCTAACAAGTCGGATACGCGCCTTGTTAAAGGCAATTGATTTTTGAATAAAAAACATGTTTTATCAAATAAAGGTTTAATTTAATAACGCGTGTTGCCTCCATGGGCATCTACCACAGCTCTCATACGATTAGGCATAGAGTTTATCAACCGCTCTATGAAATTTTGAGGGATCATCTCCCATTCCTCTTCTATGGCAGTTTTCAACTCCTGCATCGTCTGGGAAACTGGCTGACGAGCCCTAACATGTCTTTTTAGCTCGTCCCACATGTGCTCAATGGGGTTCATGTCTGGGCTTCTGGCTGGCCAGTCCATAACTGTGATGTTCACATCCCGAAGATATTCCCTGACGATGCCGGCCGCATGGGCTCTTGCATTATCATGCATAAGAAGGAAATTTGGGCCCACATAGTCCGCGTATGGTATCACGTGAGGTTCTAAGCACTCACGAATGTACCTTTCATTTAATGTTGGCAGCCGTTGTCATGTAACAACCTCAAGTTGAGTTTTGCCGCTCGCGGATATACCGCCCCAGACAGTCCATGAGCCACCGCCATAAGCAACCCTCTCCTCAAAGCAGCATTGTGCTAAACGCTCTCCCTTACGTCGGTAGACCTTCTTCCTTCCATCATTGCCATGTAACACAATTTTAGACTCATCAGAAAAGAGTACACGGCTCCAATCTTGCTGTGTCCAATTTAAATGACCGCGTGCGAAATGAAGGCGCGCTGTTCGGTGGGCTCGCGTTAGTTTGGGCCCATTAGCTGGCTTGTGTGGTACCATATCGCGTTCTTTTAACCTTCTCCGAACAGTTCGAGCGCTCACAGATACTCCGTGGAAGTCGCGAAGTTGGTTTTGTATCTCAATGGAGGTAAGGTGACGATTTCTCAAGCTGGTCGCACGATGAATCGATCTTGCCTTTCATTTGTGACCCGAGATCGTGGCCTTCCTTGGCGACGAACAAAGCCGCCAGTCTCTAGGTACCTCCGATAAACATTTCGGACCGCAGATCGACTTAAATTAAGTTGAGCACTCACGTTTCTTTGGCTGTGTCCGGCCTGAATAAGTGCCACAGCTTGGGCGGCGACTTCAGGTGAAGTATCCATAGATTATTGATAGAACCTCACCTTAATGTTAAGAATAAGTAATGTTTGTTGCAAAACCAAAGATATCAATCACTTTTTCAAGAATTAAATCCAAGTAAACCAATAAAACCAAGTTTTCTTAGTATTCGATTGTTTGATACAAACAAACAGGCCCCAAATTGTCTTTTGTTTCTTTAAATTCTGTGTTCGAAATTCAAAAAAAGACTATTGAATGAAATTGTGAATGTGCCAGGATCAAAACTGCATAAAAACTTTTTGCTCGACCTAATATAAAATTTTAGCTAGGACCAAACGAAACTGAAAATACAAGGTGGGCCAATAGATGTGTCCAGAAGTGTAATTATCAAATAATCTACTTACTACACGATTTCTCTTGTTTTCTACTATTATGACCGCGGTTTTATTAGTCTGAGTTTTTATTCGTGGTCCCGACTACTTTTAGTTATTAAACTTATTTTTTTATTTGTATTTTATTTTTGTGAGTTATTCAATAAATACGTAATTTAATTTATTTCAATGTCAGTTCCATAGTTAGTAACAATAGGGGATCGGACAAAAAACTAAACTAATTAGTCCGTCAGATAGATTTCCATAAAATATTGAACACAAGTTTTTTCTTCTTTCACATAAACAAAAAATTAAGACGATACAGGGCTTCGAAAACTCGTGAACTCCTCGAAAACGTCACATGTACAGGACATTTTTTACCTACAAATGACGTCACAACCCCCGCTCATGATCTTTGAGGCGTTTTATCTCCCTAAATCTTTATTAATTTGATAAAACAAAAAACATGTATCCAATAATTTTCGAGAATCTAGCTGACGGACTAATTAGATTCAATTTTTTTTGACTCAGTCCGATCCCCTATTGGAACTTAGAAACTATGTTAATAAGGTTACAAAAATTCAATCATAAAAACAAATAATTATAATGACTTACAATTAATTTATCATCATCATCATTTCAGCCGAAAGACGTCCACTGCTGGACATAGGCCTCTCCTAAGTGTCGCCACATTGACCGGTCCCGTGCGTCTCGCATCCAGCGGGTCCCCGCAACCTTCACCAGGTCATCGGTCCACCTAGTGGGCCTTCCAACGCAACGCCTTCCGGTTCGCGGTCGCTACTCCAGAACTTTTCGACCCCATCGGCCATCCGTTCTGCGAGCAATGTGCCCTGCCCACTGCCACTTAAGTTTGGCAATTCTTCGGGCTATGTCGGTAACCTTGGTTCTCATGCGGATGTCCTCATTTTTGATTCTATCACGCAAAGTAACTCCGAGCATAGCTCTCTCCATTGCCCTTTGGGTGACTTTGAGCTTTCTGATGAGGCCCATTGTGAGCGACCACGTTTCGGTCCCGTATGTAATCACTGGCAACACACACTGGTCATAGACTTTCGTCTTAAGACACAGTGGTAAGTTGGACGGGAAGATACTACTCAGCGTCCCAAACGCTGCCCAGCCGAGTCGGATTCGACGATTGGACCGTTTGTCCCAGGTAGACATAATCGTCTACAACTTCGAGTGTAGAGTCTCCGATCTTAATAGGAGTGGGTGTTATATCATCGGCAAACCGAAGGTGAGTGATGTACTCGCCATTGATGTTGATGCCTAGTCCTCTCCAGTCCAGAACCTTGAAAACATCCTCCAGTACAGCGGTGAACAGTTTCGGAGATATGACGTCTCCCTGTCTCGCACCTCGCTGCAGAAGGATAGGTTCCGAAGTCTGATCCTGAAGTCGGAATGACATGGTGGCGTTTTTGTACAAACACTTCAACACCTCGATGTAGCGGTAGTCGATTTGGCTCCTTTGGAGAGACTGTAGTACAGCCCAGTAGCTCTACCATGAGTTGTCATAGAAAACTTACTCGCTAACGTTGAACTCGCTAGCGTGCTAACGTGTATCAAATAGATTTCGATAATACTTGCACCATGAGATTTACGGAGTCTTACGCAGGCGCTAATGTAAGCTCGATAGATTGTGTCGTCTAGCTAACTTCACTCTACTCATGTTTTGTTTCTTTCTTTCCCACTAATAAGAGGAGAGATCGATAAATACACAAATAAACCGACAAAAAAGAAAAGTTGACGGTTATTAGACTACTAATAGTATTTAGTGTTTTTTGAATTTTTATTCCTTATAATATGTCACTGTCGTGTATTCAATTTGTAATTTTGTTTGTTGACCTTGTGTCACAGAGCTGTGTTGTGTTGTTGAACAGTTTACATTAGTAGATTCAAACAGATTATTTAAAACAATGAGGACCCTGTGCCTCAGTTTCAATTGTTGGTAGAGTTCATAGAAAGGTATGTTTCAACTTTCTTCAAAATTATTGTGGTTTGTTTTGAGAGAACTGCTTTAGTTCTATTGAAACTCGTTGTGTTGACATCAAATCCGTAACATTATTCATACATATGCACAAACCTTTAAAGTATTCTTTAAAGAGTCTATAATGTTTAATAAACTTTCATTAATTTATATTTTGCAATTGGTGTCTAACATGAATTCTCATTTCGGAAAATCATTTCTCGAAATTCACGTTAATCACGTCGTTGGTCTTCAAATTCAGCGGCCACTAACATATTTCATACCAAATAAGCTTTGCAGACATTATTTTGACTGCATTAGACTCAAAAACGTACATAATTTTGTTGTAAACATATGTTTCACACGCCAAAATGCTAGTGAGCTACGTAACCACTATAGTAAGCGAATTATTCGATAGGTTCAGTGAAATTAGTGACTCATGGTACCGTTTTGTATGGTGACAGCTGAAAAACGTTAGAAACTATCGATTAGATTACGTTAGGTTTTTAACCTATCGTCATCTATAGTGCTCATGTTACGGATTGTAATTCTTTCCGTGACCGCTAGAGGCGCTGTACGATATTTCATACAAATAATTTACGTAGACGCTTGCGAGATTTGGCTGTGTAAACTCATGGTAGAGGTACTGGTCTCGATCGAATCGAAGGCTTTCTCGTAGTCCACAAACGCTAAACAGAGAGGCAGATTATACTCCTCGGTCTTCTGTATAACCTGCCGCAGCGTATGTATGTGGTCTACGGTGCTAAAGCCTTTTCGGAATCCGGCTTGTTCGGGAGGTTGAAAGTCGTCAAACCTGCGCGCGAGACGATTCGTAATGACTCTTGAAAACAACTTGTAGACATGACTCAGAAGTGAGATGGGCCTATAATTCTTCAGTCGGGCATTGTCGCCCTTTTTGAAGAAGAGTACCACCACACCTCTGCACCATGCCTGCGGCGTTTTTCCCTCGAGTATGACGGAACCAAACAGCTTCTGAAGGGCCTTAAGGACCGGTTTGCCACCTGCCTTCAGGAGTTCGGACGTAATTCCGTCATCACCCGGTGCCTTGTTGTTCTTTAGCTGTTTCAGAGCCATCCTAATCTCGTACAGGCTGACATCCGGGATGTCTTCGGTATAGTGTCGGGTCAGTTTAGCTCTTGGGTCTTTAGCTAGATCTTCAACGGGTTTGCTAGTTGACGTGTACAGCTGTCCATAGAAACTCTCGATCTCCCTCAGAAGCTCCGGCTTGGTGGATACGATCCTGCCGTCGTCGGTCTTCAGTTTCGTGAGCTGGCTTTGCCCAATAGCCAGATCTCTTGCAAATACCTTGGAGCCTTTATTCCGCTCTATTGCGTCTTTAATACACTCGGTATTAAAGCGGCGAAGGTCCCTCTTCAAGTATTTAGAGATCTGCCTATTGAGCTGCCGGTATTTACACGCCTCGTCTGAAGACTGCAGGATCATTTCACGCCGCTCCTTCATGAGACTAAGAGTTTGATCAGAAAGCCTCTTGTTCTTATTCACACGTGTCTTGAAGAACTTAGACCCAGTCATATGGACAGTTTCCACGAACCCATCGTTGTATTCGTCCACTGAGCTTCCTAGGCACTCGAAACGGTTCTGGAGTTCAAGCTGAAAGCTCTCGGGGTTTTGGATCTGCATCTGTGCTGGACGGAGCGTAGACTTCATCAGTCGAGACCTTTCAAGCGTAATATTGATGTTCAATGTGCCTCTTACCATGCAGTGATCGCTCCCGGTTTTTACCGAGTTGATCACAGAGACATCATTGAACATTTGCTTCCTGGTTGACATGATGAAGTCAATCTCATTTTTAGTCGCACCATCAGGGCTCTGCCAGGTCCACTTCCTGTGCTCACGTTTTTTGAAAAAGGAGTTCATCATATAGAGGCCCTCCTTCTCCATAAAACTAGCCAGTTGGTGACCCCGGCGATTCCGACGTCCAAACCCAAATTGCCCTACTAGCAGCTCATCCTCGTCCCGTTTGCCCAGTTTCGCGTTGAAGTCCCCCATGACAACGGTGAATTGAGTTTTAAAACCATGCATGGCTTTCGAGATATCCTCATACATGGTCTCCACCTCATCGTCGGAGTGTATCGAGGTCGGGGCGTAAACCTGTATGACCTTCAGCGAATATCTTGAGGATATTCTGAGTATAAGGTACGCCACCCTGGTTGACACACTTTTGATTTTCACAACGTTGTTCACAAGGGACTTGTGGACGATAAACCCAACACCACCCTGGGACTGCCGGTCACCCTCTCGGAAATAGAGCAAATTGCCGGATTTCAGGATTATCGTGTCCTTCCCCTCTCTTCGGACTTCAGATAATCCCACAATACTCCATCGCAACCAGCTCAATTCCTCTTCGAGCTCCGTTATCTTCTCGTCAGTCCGGAGTGTGCGCGTGTTGTAAGATGCCAGGTCAAGTCGTCGGTTGCGGTAGCCGGATCTCTTCTGGGGGGATTCTTAGCACCCCTTGCCACGCCGTTACCTCGACCGCTACCGTAGTCGAGGGTAGACGAGCTGCCGGGTACTGGGGGCCATCTTTTTTGTGTTGCGCTCATTTTTGATTAGGGGGGTAAGCCATAATCGCCACGCTTGGCAGGCGGGTTGGCGATCGCAGTTCGGTCGATACAAAAACACAGAGAACGCTGCTGCCCATTCTCTGGTAAGTCCCTTAGTCGCCTCTTACGACACCCACGGGAAGATATGGGATGGTGCTATTCTTTACGTCCGACACCATACGGAACCATAGGTAAGTTTAGTTATTTGCAAATAATTAAACTTTAGGTAAGACCTGGGACAAAGTTAGGCTGGAGGCTGAGAGTGGACTGGCTAGGGTTGGTGATTGGCTACGGGAGAATTTACTCACGCTAAATACCCAAAAGACCAACTACGTCTGCTTTACTAAATACGCAAACTCTCAGCCTGCGCCTGACTTTAACATTAGAATACATTCTTGTCTTACGCCAACCCTATCTACCTGTAGTTGCCCTGTAATTCATAAGGTAAATTCCGTCAAGTACCTAGGTATAGTAGTAGATCAAAGGTTATGCTGGTTCCCACACCTCGAACTAACTATAGCGAGGGTGAGAAAACTCATATGGGTTTTCAAATCTCTGAGACACGTATTGAATGCAGAACTACAGAATAAAATATATATCGCACTGGCCCAATCTGTAATCATATATTGTATCTCGGTTTGGGGTGGAGCAGCTAAGTCGTATTTTATAGAACTAGAGAGGGCACAGAGATCCTTGATTAAGGTCATGTACTGTAAACCCTACAGGTTCCCCACTGAAAATCTATACGCAATCTCTAAGCTGCTCTCCGTCAGAAAACTCCATATGCTACACATGGTACTAAGATATCACAAAACTCTACCCTTTAGCCATGACAAACTTAAAAAAGACGGTGTGATATTGTAGCCCCTACATACCCAGCACGTTCAATCTTTGCCAGTCGTCAAAATGTAACTCAAGCCCCACGCGTCTATAATAAAGTAAATCGCATACTTCACATTTACCCTATGCAGCTGTACCAGTGTAAGAAGACATTAACTGAATGGCTCTTCACACTTAATTATGATGCCGTGGAAGGCATTTTGGCGACTCTGGGTTGAGCGCCATGCATACTGACACACACACACACACACACACACACACACACACACACACTCCAACACACGCACGCACACTCCAACACACGCACACACACACTCACACACACACACACACACACATTCACACATACACACGCCCACTCACACACACCCACTCTTACACACAAAATATACATCCTCACACTCATGAACACACTTATAAACACACATCTGTACTAAACACACTGCCATAAACACGATTCTCATTCTTTTATCTTTTTATTTGTCCTTTTTGTTTTAAAAATGTGTAAACTGTACTTAATTAGCACAGATAAACAATTGTTAATTTATACGAGGAAGAGCGAGGTTTATCCCATCACAGGTATCTTCGGATTACCTTCTGGGAAGCCCCGGCAAATTTACTGTATAGATTTAAGATAATAAACACATATATTTTTTTTTTTTTTTTAGGTAAGTTTTGTATTATCTAATATTTTAATTTTTCGAATGTGTCCATACAATACCATGGGGGTAGGCAGTATAAACAGAACGCCATCTGCTACTATCCGTACGTATTGCTTTTGTCTCGCCTATTTTCATTATCTTAATATTACATGTACTAAGTATGTAGCCTAATGCTGCCTGCTATATTTTTAAAAAGGGTAAGGTGAGTGAAGAAAAGGGGACAACAAAAACAAACATGTGAATTTTATTGATCTTCATTTTTTTAAATACCAATATATTAGCAAAAGCAACTAAGTATAACATTAACATTTACTTTCTTACCATATACAATAGAAATCATAATTTCAGCCAAAAGCCAGTCCACTGCTGGATAAAGGCCTCCCACAGGTGTCGCACATTTGACCGGACCCGTGCGTTCGCGTTCCACGCGCGTTTCAAAGAGTTGTCAGCATAATATGCTGGACTCACTAGGGCTAGTGCCAGCCAGAGTTAAAAAGCACTGCTGCCCTGGAATGCAAAGGGCAGAAGAAGGAACACGGATTGGTTTTAGTCAGTAAGAGTCTGACACACCCTTCTGCTTCGCCCAGAGTTTGAGGAGTCATTTGATGATTTCCCAATGTTAGAAAAAGAAGGTGAAATGTGCCGCGACCTGTGTTGTCGGACACTCCGACCACAATAGGGATCGGACCGAGTCAAAAACATATGATTCTATTTAGTCCTTCAGCTAGATTATCGAAAAAACTTAAATACGTGTTTTTTGTTTGATCAAATTAATAAAAATTGACGAAGATAAGACGCGTCAAAGATCATGAGTGGGGGGTTGTGACGAAATTTGTAGATAAAAAATGTACTAACATGTGACGATTTCGAGGAGTTCACGAGTTTTCGAAGCACTGTATAGTCTTAATTTTTTGTTTATGTGTAAAAAGAAAAAATACGTGTCCAATATTCTTTGGAAATCTATCTGACGGACTAATTCGTTTTTTTTAGTCCGATCCCCTATTAACACATTGTTTTTTATGTCGTTCCACTTTCACCAAAATCCGGTCACTGAAACAATTAAAGTACATTTAGCGTAACCGAATCGTCGGTTTGGTGTCGTATAATGACAAGCTTGCTATCGCCACCTTCCAGCTCCGTGATTAAACCCTGGATACCATCTAGAGACCAAGTACTCGTCAAGACGAATCATTCGAGCCCGAACTCGATGGGGCTAGGTAGTTTTATAACGAAGTTCCTATGGCCACCTTATAGCTCCATCATCAAACCCTGAATACCACCTAGAGACAAAGTGCTCGTCAAGACGAATCATTCGATCCTAAACTCGATGGGGCTTAGTTATAGTTTTATAACGTAATTCCTATGGCCACCTTTCAGCTCCATCATCAAAACCTGAATAAAATCTAGAGACAGAGTACTCGTCAAGACGAATCATTCGAGCTCAAACTCGGGACTCGCTCAACCTGTTTCTCCGCGATACCGAACCGCCGCCGCGCCGCGCGCCGCCGCTACGTTGATATTTTGTTATACTTATATACCCCGTTCTGGCTCCGCTGTTGGCGTTTTAGCCGTTGAGCGTGACGTTGAATGACACATTATATTTATAACAACTATCGTGTTATGTTTTGATGTTGTACGTTATATTAACCACCATAAGTATTCACAAACATACCCCGCGTGCCTGTAGTAGTGCAACCGATTCGCACGGTTGTATGTGGTTGTATGAAGCGTTATCTTTGTTCCGTTTATCTACTCAAGTATTGTAAGTCGATTTGATTCCTTGTTCATGAGCGGGCTTATGAAAAGTTTGTGACAAGCTTTATCTTTTGTAAGGAACACTAAGTGTCCTTAGCCGGATTTCATAAATATATAGGTATCACTAACAAATGTATGTAAATATTATAAGGGTTTTCCAAAAGTGCGTTCAAATGATTTGTGCTTGTGTCAATGATTATATGTAATGTTTTTATGTTGCAAGCAGACCTTCTGGAAAAGGTAACATTTAGCGTATGTCGTTGCACGAGCAAGCGCCGCGTGCGGCAGCAGTCAGCACCGACAGGGTTCTGTGCTCGTAGCGCCTAGTTCTGTATTTCATCAACATTGTGCCAGTTACAATTAGACTGTCTGTGGAAAGTACTCGGCTTTCGAGTGGGACCCTTCATACTGCGATGCACGACATATTCTCAATCATTATTTGCAATATTAAAGTTCATCTGCCTTTATCGTTCTTCCCGCAATTTCGTTCCAGAAACCATCTCTACTGGTCTCTACTACTAAAATACTATAAAGCAAGAGCCTGCGACGCCGACGGCCAGACCTTCGTTATTTCATAAAAGCTGAAAGTTGGTCTGTGCATGTCCCCTATACAGGTAAGAACAACCAGCGAATATACACTTTGGGCTGTGGTTACTTTGGCAGTTAACAGGTAGCAAAGGTGTATTAAATAGTACCATAAATTCGTTCAAGTATAAATCTCAATTTTTTTATATTGTCTTCAGGATAACTTTAGAAATCTCGTCATCCATTGCCGAACACTTCTGTCAATTTCATTTTTTTTTCACTTTGTTAGTGATATTCAGTCATATTTCAAACGATTAAGTTTTAGAAACCTCAATGTCATTTATAAAGGATGTAAAAGTACCATTTTTATGTAAAACAAAAGTCTTTAAAATAACCTATTATTCTACCATTTACTATATCAGAAAATTCTTCATTGATTTGTACATATTTGATGAAATATAAAATATCACTAGATTCTGTTGATGTGTATGTGACAAAAGGCAGTCTGCGCCTAATAGCAGTGATTACACAAACATGTGTAAAGTTTGACGTAAATCTAAATAGTAAACTAATCAAGTGTAGAGCAACATTAGCCAAATCTTTTTCTTGAATTTGTTTTATCGAACCGTGTGATTACTCCAAAAGTAAATAAAACAAATATATTTGCAGAAAGTTGGGATAAAAGAGAGGTCGTGGACGTAGTGTTTTAATATTTTTTAAGTAAATTAAAACAATAATATGTAAATACAGATTTGGGAGACGCGTGAGAAGTACTTCTTACAACCTAGTGATCGTGAATTGTGTGTTTTCCTATTAAACCCACTCTTTAAAAGTTGCCTACACGATTCAAAAAAATATTTCCTTCATTTCTCTTTTCTTTTTTAATTGTGAAGGTTCCTCAAATAACGAAACGCCTACTGGTTTGTTGATAGCAATCAGCACGTCCTCAATATCATGCGTGAACAATCATAATTTATTTAACTTAGTTTAGGGGTGTCTGGCAGGGGGTTGAAACTGTCAGGAATGTCCGGCAATGGATGACGAGATTTCTTAAGCTATCCCGAAGACAATATAATAAAAAAATTGAGCTTTATACTTGAACGAATTTAAGGTACTATTTAATACACGTTTGCTACCTGTTAACTGCCAAAGTAACCACAGCCCAAAGTCTTTATTCGCTGGTTGTTCTTACCTGTATAGGGGACATGCACAGACCAACTTTCAGCTTTTATGAAATAACGAAGGTCTGGCCGTCGAAGGCTCTTAGGCTACTAGGATACTTAATTTTATCTAAGATCCTATGTTCAAGTTCAAGCTTGCCTAAAAGATTTGTTTTGAAGCTCTTTACGCTCCACTATAATGCCCTGCAGCGAAAGTGTCGACCTTGCTCGTTGTCTTTAAGCAGCTTCCAGCTCTTAATGTTGGTTTTAAGCTGGTCGCTGGAAGTTAGCGAGAACGTAAACGGATTGTGCTCCAATAGGAGCGCGTAGTAGCGTGCGTAGTGTGCGAACTGTAGTGTGGCGTGTCGCAGGAGCGCGTATGCGACGTGCTGGAGGGCGAGCGCAACTTCCACGTGCTGTACCAGCTGCTGGCCGGCGCCGACGTGCAGCTGCTTAGTGAGTGCCGCCCTTGCCGCGCCCGAGTGTGCGTGTATGCGTGCGTGACGTCACCTCGCGCTGTTGCAGAGCGGCTGCGGCTGCAGCGCGCCTGGGAGCACTACCGCGTGCTGCGCGGCGAGTGCCGCGCCGCGCCCGGCGCCTCCCCGCGCCGCGCGCCGCCGCCCCCGCCGCCGGCCGCGCCCGCGCCGCGCGCCGCCGAGCAGGACCGCGACCACTTCGCCTTCACCACGGTGAGTCTCCAGATAGATGGTGGTGATACTTAGCGGTAGATGGGTAAATGGGTAGTTGGAGTCACACACAATACTTGACTCAAACACCAAACGTTAATTTCGAATAATCCATTTACAGACACTTGTACCGGTTTGAGCCGCCCATTCACATACATGGTTGGTCTTTTAAGGAGAAGACACAATATTCTCACTGGCACTAATTAATCACATCAAAAACCACTTTCATTACTACTTAATATTACAATTATTCGCTAAACGCGAGATCGAGCGTCCATCTTTCGTCGCACGCGTTCTCAAGCTCTGCGAAAGTACTCTACAATCAGTTCTGTTATATAGTAATTAATTACTGAATCAGTTTATAAAACGGTTAGTATTTAAACGAGTGACTGCATGTAAATTAAAGTTCTGAGTGACAATAATAATTAATTATTTAAAAATCTATAAATGCAGTTTAAATTGTTTTTTTTTTAAATTAATATAATGTCTTCTTTCAGTAAAATGTTTCATCAACAATATTTAAGGTACTTTCCCTCCATGTGTCATAGCTGTGAGACGCCCTGTATATGGTCTAATTGAGAAACCTCCTTCTTTTTTGAAAAAGTCGGTTAAAAAGCCAATAGATGGCACTGTCACTCTATATCGACCTATATACTTATGCAGTTGGTGTATCTAGAAAACTAGACTGAAAATGCATATTTTTTTAGTTTTTCCATAATCTATAAACTAATCACTAATTGTATTCTAAATTTGAAGCTTCTACGTCTGCTAGAAGTGCCTTAGACTTAGTCAGTCAGTCAGTCAGTCAGTGACAAAACTAAGGAACTTTGATAAGTTATAATTCTTAAACTACTGGTTCAAATTGAAAGAAATTTGAAATATACCGTGTTTATACAAAACCTAATTGGTAACTAAAAATTCAAACTTCTAGTTTTATCTACAACGATGTAATGGAAGGTCGAAAATGGCCTGAACTGGTTCGAGAAAAGGATAGTACGGCCGTGCCGCTTTATTGCTCGACTTGGCGCGGGCACTGCCGTGCCCCCAGATAAGTATGTGTCTAGCTGGATAAACGTGTCCAGCGGGGTACCTCAGGGTTTGTGGCTGGGGCCGTTTTTATTATATTCAAGCGGTTCATGATCACTTACACAAAAAAACTTGTAGTCCTAGTTACTACTTATACTAATAATGTGTAATCTATCTATAATATGTATGTATTTAGAAATCTATAAGTATGTTTATCAGTTGTCTAGTACCCATAACACAAGCTCTGCTTAGCTTGGGACTAGATGACGTTGTGTGATAGTTGTGGAATATTATATTATTATTCCCTTTATTTATTTTGTCACAAACTTATTACATTTTTAAATATTCTTTACAAAAAAAAACAATAAAAAAACATTTAAAAATATAAAAAATTGTAGCCCACCGGTTTCGGGAACAGGGTCCAAGCTACCGGCGGTCAGGGCTCCAGAGAAAGGAACCTCCTAACAATGCGTGCCGTGTCCAGGAGTACCGCTCTCTGCATCAAGCCCTTGATCCAGCTGCCTAACGAGAGCCTCCTCAGGTGTTGGTCGAGGCTCTTGGCTATTAAGCCATTGGCTGAAACGACTATCGGTACAATGATCGCTGAGTCCACATCCCACATGTCGACAACCTCGCGAGCCAAGTCAAGATACTTGATTTGCTTATCTTTCTCGGCTTTCACGAGGTTCTCGTCATGCGGGACGGTTATGTCAACGATCATTGCGCGCCGCTCTGATCGATCCACCACCACTATATCAGGTTTATTAGCTATAATAGTCCTGTCAGTGATGATGGATTGATCCCAGTACAGTGTGATATGGCCATTTTCGAGAACTGGGTCGGGCACATATCTGTAGTACGGCACTTCTGATTCCACAAGGTTGTACCGCAGAGCAAGTTGCTGATGGATAATCCTGGCTACAAGGTTGTGTCTATGTAAATATTCTCCGTTAGCCAGACGAGAACACCCGGAGATAATGTGACGGATTGATTCACCCGGACGGTGGCATGCCCGACATATGTCAACCGTACCGTCCTTCACAATAAATCTCCGGTAGTTATTGGTCATCATAACTTCGTCCATAATTGCACAGACAAAACCTTCGGTTTCTCCGAAGAGTTCCCCGGAACGTAGCCAGGCCACGGACGCTAGGAAGTCTACATCAGGCCCGTGTAGGGCCCGGAAAAAGCGTCCGTGAAGCTCCTTACTCTGCCATACCTCCATGCGGTCGTTAGTGTCAAGCACTACAGGTTTGCGCCAATTCTCTTTAGTCAAGGAGAGCGCGGTAAGGCCCCTGTCCACTGCTACAACATCTCGATGCATCCCCACGTCGGTTTCTAGGAAATATTCCCTGAGACTGCATATCTCACGATTATGAAGAGTCTTAGCATTTAAAAAGCCTCGACCTCCACACTTCCGTGGGATATACAGTCTCATAACCGAAGAACGTGGGTGATGCATTCGATATGTCGTCAACAATGTACGGACCCGCCTATCCAGGGCGTCTAGCTCTGTTTGAGTCCATTTAAGTATACCGAAAGAGTACATCAAAACCGGCATGACCCAACCGTTGAAGGCTCGCACTTTATTTCCGCCTGATAAAAGACTATTAAATACTTTTCTCAGGCGGCCAAAGAAGCGCTCCTTCAACGATTGTTTCATGTCGGCAACGTTGATGCCCAGTGCTTCCGACATACCCAAATACTTATAGGTTTCGGTTGCTGAGAGGGATCTAAGATTTATGGAATCTGTGAGCTGGGTTCCCACAGATTCCACAATCCCCCCTCGCTTTACATGCATGATCGCACATTTGTCCACACCGAATTCCATCCTGATGGCGTTACTGAAAGTTTCAGTGACCTTCAATAGCTCCATCAGTTGCAAATCGTTGGGGGCAAAGAGTTTCAGGTCATCCATGTAAAGGAGGTGAGATATAACCTGACCACCTCTTTTCAACCGATAGCCTAGACCTGAATCCTCCAGCAGCGTGCTAAGAGGATTCAAGGCTAAGCAGAACCAAAGTGGACTCAAACTGTCGCCCTGAAATATACCCCGCTCTATTCTTACCGGCTCACTATTCCTATGGATTTGCCGACATCCTGGATAGCGAAGGACTGTCCTCCATTGCCTCATACACGACATCAGGAAGGTGCGCAGGGTTGTATCAATTTTATACAACTCTAGCACCCTTATGAGCCATGTATGTGGCACCGAGTCATAGGCCTTCTTATAGTCTATCCAACATGTCGACAGATCCTTTCGGAAACGGCGAACCTGTTGACTAATGGCCACATCAATGAGGAGTAACTCCTTAGTACCACGGGACCCGTTCTTACATCCATTTTGAGAAGCAGACATAATAGAATTCTCGTTAATATGTTTATTTATTTTAGCTCTCAAAATGGAGGTAAGAACTTTATAGACCGTTGGAAGACACGTAATCGGTCTATAATTTTTGGGTTCCGCAGTACTACCCGATTTATGGAGTAGGTGAGTTATTCCAGTCGTCAGGAACTCTGGTAGCGACCCTGACTCTAAGGCTAACTGGAATAGGGTTGCCAAGCAAGCATGCGATCTTGTGAACCATTTAATCCAGAAGTTGTGCAGTCCGTCCGGTCCTGGTGATTTCCAATTTGGCAACGGACGAACTGCACAACCTACATCTTGGGGGCTGATCGTTATTGCCCCCATTTCTGTTATTGGATCGCATGCTCGCTCGACGTCCCGAGTCCACTCACCCTCGGTATGACTGACAGGTACCGACCAGATGTTACGCCAAAATGAACACATGGCGTTATCATCCGGTAGGCACGTGTCAGTCACACCTTGGTCCGGTCGCTCCCATGCTCTGTAAACCCACCTTTCATCGCTTTGGAAGGTGCGATTTAGAGTGTACCGTTCCACCCGACGCTTATACCTACGAATACGGTTTGCCCATGCATACACTTTCTGCTTCCAGAAGTCGATGCGCTCTGTGACACGGGACATGTAGTCTTGAGGACTGATATCAGTCCCCGTAAACGCCCGTCTCACAAAGCGCATCACTCGAGGGCGATTGTTGCCCTCCCGGAAGCAGATTAGTTTGCCGATGAACGCCCTGGCCCCAGCAATGCGTCGTTCAATCCTATACTGCCATGCCGGTACGGCTGGTTTCGGTCGTGTAGCTCTGTCATCCGGAAATTTGACATGAGCTACACGACATGCCGTTACAGCCGCGCAATAGAGGATTGAATGAGCATCACTGAGGTTATCGCAGTTATCAAAAAAGCTTGACAACTGCGAATCCAGAACAGCCACCAGCGCCCTATTTCTGTTATGCATGGGCAAACGAGGTAAGCGTGGTCTACGTTCGGGTGTCATGAACTTATATTCTCTGATCGCACCCTCCAAAGTACTCCTCATTTCCTCACTGCACTGGATACTTACGTTAGTAACCATGTCACTACTCACGTCGCTTTCACAAATAAGTGGCGTGGTAGACTGTGGTTGTACCACAACCTGTGACGGCGTAGCAATGACATGGTTACTCTGCATTTCAGTCCGCAAGCGATCAAGTACGGTGTCATCCAACATACGATTACGCTGGATGACTCGCACCTGATCCGACAGTCGTTGTGCCGATACGTTGACAGCCGGCTCAAGTACCTGAAACAGAGAGAGCATCCGAACACGGTACGCGGTCAGGTTGTTTCCTCCCTCTGTAGCCCCATAGTATGAGCGCATGACGTTCTCGTTGATGGATTGCGTCCATCGCATGCGCTGCACACTTCCGCCGGGAGCTGGGACCCTATCAGAAGCCGGTGGGCCTCGAGGTCCTAAGCCGTCCGGCGGCCGGCGTCCTCTCCGTCGCCGAGCAGGTGGTGGTGTCGGGGACAGCGAGAAATACTCGTCGCTCGAGCTCGACGCGACTGCCGCGGTCGGTGTCACAGCACTCACGATAGGGCTGGGTTCCGGCGGCGGCGAGGCGGAGCTGAGCGACGAGTCCGGGGATGGTGGGCGTGCACGTCTTGCTGCAGCTGCAGATCTTGTCAACATAATATCTTGATCATACTATAACAATTTTCTTCACATTCATTTTGGCAATTTTGGGCTGACATATGTCATTTATTTTTCTTCTATGGTATTTCCTTAAATTTTGTCTCATTTTATTGTATTGTGATAGAAATGATAATATTTTAAATAATGATGAAAATGTTGGTCCCAAACTTTGAAAATAAAACAGAATATATATTTAAATTAAATAAAATTGGACGAAGAAATTGTATGACAACTATGTTGACGTTGGTGTTGCTAGCTATATTATTATTATTATTATTATACTTTGGCGGGCCAGATCTTGCCAAGGTGCAGTACTATTCGTGACTTGGGCGTCCATCAAGACTGTTAGTTCATTTTTGACACACACTATTGTTGTTCGGTTATCGTGTCGGACAGGCGGCTATGCGCGCGCTGGGCTTCGGCTCGGGCCTGACGGACGCCGTGCTGCGCCTGCTGGCCTTCCTGCTCAAGCTCGGCAACGTGGAGTTCGAGCCGCAGCACAACATCGACGGCACCATCGGCATGCGCCTGCAGCAGCGCTACGGTACGCACACATATACACGTACGGTACGTACTGTACGCACTGTACGCACTGTACGCATACTGACGGGCCGTGCGCACACGCAGAGCTGGTGGAGGCGTGCGCGCTGGTGGGCGTGGACGCGGAGCTGCTGGGCGCGGCGCTGGGCGCGGGCGAGGACGAGGCGGCGCCGGAGGGCGAGGGGGGCGCGGGCGCGGGCGCGGACGGCGCCTGCTCGCCCGGCGGCGCCTGGGCGGCGGCGCGGCGCGACCAGCTGCTCGGCGTGCTGTACTCGCGCCTCTTCACCTGGCTCATCAACGCCGTCAACGACCACATCAAGGTGCGCCCCCACCGACTCCCCGTGCAGCCATGCGAGCCTGCGAGTATACCCGTCGTGTGTGTGTGCAGCCGGCCGAGGCGGGCAAGCGCTGCTCGCTGGGCATCCTGGACGTGTACGGGTTCGAGTCGCTGGCGCGCAACGGGCTGGAGCGGCTGCTCATCAACTACGCGGCCGAGCGCGTGCAGGCGGCGGTGACGGGCGCCACGCTGCGGCGCGAGCAGGACGAGTACGCGCGCGAGGGGCTGGCGTGGCGCGCGCTGCCGTACGCCGAGCACGAGCTGCACGCCGAGCTGCTGGACGCGGGCCCGGACAGCGTGCTGGGCGTGCTGCGCGACTGCTCGGCGCGCGGTGCCGGCGACGCCGCGTTCCTGCAGCGCCTGCAGCGGCGCCGCCACCCGCGCCTGCTGGTGCTGCCGCCCGACCACTTCCAGTCAGTACACACTCCCATGTCTGCTCCACCTGATGTTAGGCTGGTGGCGCGATATTAGAGGGCAAATGAAACAAGTTAAAGATACTAAAAGAAAAAGGGTGGACACTTTGATGGAGCTATCGGTATCGCATTCCCTAGTATTAACTAGGTTGTGGGAGTTAGATAGGCAGTCGCTCCATGTAACATACTGGTACGGCAGAGCTGCATCGGGTTAGACTGGAAGCCGCCCTCAACATAGTTGGGGAAAGTCTGGCTAGATGATTATAAGAATCACTAAAAAGTGTTAAACAATGCTTTTTGACGTACAATTTTGGTAAATAAAATACAACATACATAAAAACTTTTTGCAAAAAAACCGACTTCCAAAAAAAGTCGAAGTCGTTTTTTTTTGCATCATCAATACACCCATCAACACCATCATCATGAAAAACGTTGTATGATACGACGTTTTTCAACGCACTTGTGAATAAAATAAAACAATAAAAATATTTTCAACAGCTAAAACAGTTCCGACACAATTTTCGCGGTGGCGGGAAAAATAAATCAGTTCTCCTATGCGCGTGCATCTAGCAATGGCGATCGACCATAGACTAAAAGAATGTGGTTTCTTTATTTTTAGATAGAGTTTTAGCCATGTATAAAATCATGGGAATTCAAAGTTTTCCTTATTACACAACAAAGCAACTCAACCAGTAAAATTAAAAAAAAAACCTATAACTCACAGTAAATAATAGCAATGAAAAAGTCACAGTTTAATTACAGGTGTCATTATGTTCCTAATTGCAGTGTGCATGTTAAATCATTCATGTTGAGATGGTATAAAGGGTGTAAAAGTACCCTTAACGCACTTAAGAACACCCCTTGACACGAAGGGCACTTGTTCTCCCCACCACTGCGTTCATTTTATAGTTCTAGACCATACCTGGGAACCCCTAGTTACGGAGATATTGGGTGATATTGGAGTGCCAAATTTTTCACAGCTGTTTTTGTAAATACTAGTTTTTCAGGTTATAACTTTACTTAAATGACCTCCATGACCCGTTTACTATTCAAAGTATCCACTAGCACAATGTTTTAAGAGTGCTACATTGAGTTTTACCGTAAAATTAGATTTTTGACTCCAAAATAAAGTCGTTTTTCAGCAATTTTTTTTACGTACGGGTACTTAGTTTGATGTACAGAATGCTTGGTTGACGTACCTATGTGTGAAGGGTTAATTTACACCCTGTATTTTTATGTGAGAACGATGTAGCAAGATGTGTACGATTAGTGTCCACAGTAAAGCCAAAACGACGATTCAAAAATAAAATAATAATTTAAACAAGCCGTGGCAGCTAAGAGGTGACCAGTCACAACTGACAGCACCCGTTCACGAGCATGACGCAAGTATCAGCACTATTCTACTCAACCATTTTCAAGGGAACGAAATGACCCGACACACCCGCCACCATTAGCGAGACATTTAAGTGAGCATGACACACTCTCAATCGCCAGGGCATATCCAAGTCAATTAAGAAATAGAAAATAAATGTAGGTTTCCAGAGAATGACAGCTTTCTAGTACATACACACAATATGTGCTATGTGACTATATAATACTAAAGAGATTTAATTTATACATTGCAAAGATAGTTGTACAATCTTCTTCTTTCTTCTTCCTATTTAATGCTATGAATTTAAGCGTCCTGTCCTTGCGGAGCAGGACCGGCATTGAGCCAAGCATTTTATCAGCGATATAATCGTCTAACTTGTAATATGCTTGCTTGCATAGTGTTCGTCTGATGCATGTTTTAAATTTCGTCTCATTCAGTTCAAGAATGCTTTGTAGAATTTTGTTATAGCATCTCAAACAGTACCCCATGAAAGATGAGTCTACCTTAGCGAGTCTGAAGCCTGGCTGCACTAACTGGTCCCTATTCCTAGTAATATAATTGTGTCAGTCACCTCTTTTACTAAAAAGATGCAGATATTTTCTCACGTACATTGTTTTCGTAGATGTACTTGTGGGGCCAATGGTTGCAGGCACCGTTCACTATTACTTTGTTGATGTTGGTTTAGTTGCGGAGTACACAGAAAGAACCACAAGTAGAGTTTGAAAGTTATATTAAAAGTTGTAGTTAGCAAGTTAGATGGTGGCGATTCTTTCTCTTGACAAGTGGTTAGTTCCACAGTTGTTGTCTCACTCGCTCTGCTTAGCGTGAAAACTTATAACTATAGCGTTATTTTTTGTGACGCGCGCCATCGAAGTAGGTCGCTGCGTTTGCAAAGTAAATATACGGTTGATAGACCGTACATGTTGGCAACCCCACAAAGATGTACAAAAGATAAATTAAATCTTGTCAAAAGAAAAAAACCCTATTTCAAAGTTAGATTTTTAATAGTTTTTTAATTAATTTATTACAAGGAAATATATAATAAATTCAATTATTCGAAGTTAAATGCGATGTTGTCCGCATAACGTGGACGTTCCGCCTGCAGTTCTGCTTGGCTCGCCGTGTGAGTGTCTCCTTCTTGCTTTCTGGGTTGTATCGTTTGCAGTTCAATCTCTTCAATGTTCGTAGCTGAATGGCTCTCAGTTTGTTTTGAGCGACACGATGGTCCGTATCTCTTTACAAACCACGCCACAGACACCATGGTGTATGTCATGAGTGGAAATTTGATGGGAGCTGGTTTGTCTCGTGTTTTCATAACAGCTAATCGCTTGTCGATTTCCTCTAATTCTGCAGTTTCCGGGAGCATCACGTGTGATATTTTTATTTTATTTTATTTATTTTAAGAAAACTTACAGCCAAAACATTTGAGTAAGTAGTAGAATTCACAAGTAGAAGAAGGCCAATTACAAGTTTCCACATATAAGCTTAAAAGTAATACTAAAAGGTTACGATAAATAAACAGCGTGAAAGTTACTCAAAAATACACAGCGTTAGAATTAGGTAATATATACGTAGACACAACTGAAGAGAATATTTAAAATTGAAAATACACAGCGCGAGAATTAGTATAAACACAGCTGAAGGGAATATACACGCAATAATGCAAAGCGTGAGAATTCGACAGTCGACACAACTAGAGAGAATATACATAAAAATAAATAAAAATACTCATGACCTAAACATGACACAACTAAGTAGTACAAACAAAGCAAGAAGACACATTATGACGTTAGACTTTAAAAAAGATTTAACTCATAATTGTTTTTAAGTTCTTTACACTACTCGTAAACAAATCAAGCTCAATATCCCGGCACACCATATTGAACTTTCGAGGAGCTCTTAAAATAAATGAATTTTGCCTATAGACTGTTTTCACAATAGGTATATACATGAAGGAGATTAGGTCTCCGAAGAAACGAAGAAACACAGACACAGATATGTTGTGTGTTATGTTCACAGTTGTTTACTACCGAGTTAAGTGAAGGTATGTTCATAGAGAGATCCATCTTCATGTTGCTATTATATTGGTTGTGCGCGTGAATCGTTACTTCCTTCGATTGCAACAAGCAACCTTGTGCCAAGGTCAGTATCCTCCCTCCTGTCATGGAGCGTGTAGTAATATCATTTTCACACACGATTCGTATTGTGCAAGTTCCGCAACAAATCGCCGGCCAATTATTCGTTTTGTGCAACGCGATCCACTCTTGTTTACATAGTACCTTTTTACGTCATAAGGTGAGGTCGTTCGGTGACCCAGTAGCTTTGCTCCGCAAGGCGCATTGCTGTTATGCAAGTTAAACATAGGCAAATTCTTGCTGCATATCAAATTGCCTGGTTGAAGGTGACTACACCGCTTCATGTCATCTTCAGATAAGGAGACATAGGTGCTCTTCCCGAAGTAAACAGTTATGTACTGCGAAGCTGGTTGGACAATGACTGTTACTGTGCTTGTTTTCATCGGCAGCGGTGTAGCTTGGTATAGTGAAGTCTTCATCTGATATCAGTGGGACGTGTATCTCGAACAAGAAGTAGTTAGTGCTGACTCGCGCTCTCACGTATTACTTTGTTATCGTGTCTGATGTGTCGGACAGGCAACGACGAGCTCCTTGGGAGTTTGCCCGAGATTTCAGTTAGTTGCTTGATTAAGTTGCCAGGTGTATAAAACTGAATGGATTTCATTTAATTTTTGCAATAAATATACGACTTTTACGTTTTTTTGAGTCTTCTTTTGAGGTTTTTTTAGAAGTTTTTTTGGAATAAGTTCTTTGTGATGTAATTCATTTAGCCAAAATTGTGCGTCGAATCAATAGGTAATTTTTGTTTGACCCGTAAACGGCACCTAGTATCCTTCGGCCGGCGTACGGCTCGAGACGTGTGACGTGTCGCGGCAGGGTGGTGCACTTCGGCGGCGCCGTGGCGTACTCGGCGCGCGGCATCGTGCACAAGAACCGCGACAGCGTGTGCCGGCGGTGCAGCGCGGCGCTGGGCGGCGCGCGCGAGCCCTTGCTGGCGGCGCTGTTCCCGCCCGCCGGCGCCAGCCCGCGCCGCCCCGCCGCGCTGGCGTGCCGGCAGCGCGCGCTCGTGGGCGCGCTGGTGCGGCGCCTGCCCGCCGCGCCGCGCCTGGTGCGCTGCCTGCGCGCCGACGCCGAGCTGCGCCCGCACCGGTTCGACGCCGCGCTGCTGCGCCACCAGATCCGCTCGCAGGGGTGACGACTTACTCAATACTTTACGAAAGCAATTCTATTTCAAACCAGTTCCTCGCGGCGAGTTCCTTCCGTGCCTCGGAAAGCACGTTAAGCTGTCGGTCGCGGCTGCCATATCATAGGTCTTTGGCAGTTGTTACAGGCAGTCCTAGTCACTTAGTCACTGACGTATCGCATTATCATGACGTATAGTATTATCTGGGTTGTGCAGGTCAGATAGGCAGTCGCTCCATGTAACATACTGGTATCTAGCTGACCCGAAATAGTTGGGAAAAGCACATGATGATGAAAAGAATATGAGTTCGAATCCAACACCTGTATTCGAACTCATATCCCATTCATCATTTGTGTTCGGACTTTTATTTATAACGTAAAATAATTATTTAACGTGACGTCGTACGCCACAGAATCATGGACATGGCGCTGTTGCGGCGCAGCGGCTGGTGCGAGTCCATGTGTGCGCGCGCAGCACTCGCGCGCTACGGCCTGCTGGCGGGCACGCGCGCGCCCTCGCCCTGCCCCTCGCCCGGCCCGCCCCGCGCCTCGCCCGCCCCGCCCCGGCACGACGAGCCCGTGCGGGCCGCGCGCGCCCTGCTGCGCTCGCTGCCCATCCCCAGCGCCGAGTTCGCGTACGGCCGCACGCGCGTGTTCGTGCGCAGCCCGCGCACCGTGTGGGAGCTGGAGGCGCTGCGGGCGGCGCGCGTGCAGCAGCTCGTGGTGCGCGCGCAGCGGGCCTGGCGGGCGCACCGCGCGCGCCTGCGGGCCCGCGCCGCCGCCGTGCTGGCGCGCGCCTGGCGGGCGCACCGCGCGCGCCGCACGCCGCCCGCCCGCGCACCCGCCGCGCGCGCCGCCGCCGTGCTGTGGCGCGCGTGGTGCGGCGCGGCGCGGCGCCGGTACCTGCTGCGCCTGTGGCGCCGCCTGCCGGCGCGCGCGCTGTCGCCCGCGTGCGGCGCGTGGCCGGCGTGCCCGGCGCCGCGCCTGCTGGGCCGCGCCGACGCGCTGCTGCGGCGCCTGCACCACGCGTGGCGCTGCCGCCGGTACCGCGCCGCGTTCGACCAGACCGCGCGCAACCGCATGCGCGAGAAGGTGACGTGCAGCGTGCTGTTCAAGGAGCGCAAGGCCAACTACGGCGCGAGCGTGGCGCACCCGTTCGTGGGCGACTACGTGCGCCTGCGCGCGTCCGCGGCGTGGCGGCGCGGGCTGGGCGCGGCCGGGGACCGCTACGTGGTGTTCGCGGACGTGGTGGGCAAGGTGGCGCGCTCGTCCGGGCGCGTGGCGCGCTGCCTGGCCGTGGTGTCGACGGGCGCGCTGCTGCTGCTGGAGGCGCGCTCGCTGCGGCTCAAGCGGCGCGTGCCGGCGCACACGGTGTACCGCTTGTCGCTGTCGCCGCACCACGACGACCTGCTGGTGGTGCACGTGCGCGCGGTACGTACCCGCACTGCGCACGCACACTCGCGCGCACGCACACTCGCGCGCACGCACACTCGCGCGCACGCACACTCACGCGCGGCGTATGTTACAGAGCGGCGCGCTGGAGAGCTCCGCGGAGGAGCTGTCGCAGTGCTCGTCGCGCGACGCGGTGGACGCGCCGGGCTGCCTGTTCGGGGTGAGTGCGAGTGAGAGGGCCGCTGCAACGCCGCAGGGCCGCACTGACCGTACGCACCCGCAGGGCGAGGGCGCGTGGCGCCGGCGTGGCGACGTGGTGGTGCGGACGTGCCACGTGCTGGAGCTGGCCACGAAGCTGTTCCTGGTGGTGCAGAACGCCGTGGGCGCGCCGCCGCACGTCAACATCGCCACCGAGTGAGTACCGCTGTACTGTAGCTGTGTGCTGTGTGCCGGTACTGACGCGCTGTGTGGCAGGTTCGAGGCCAACTTCGGGCAGCAGCTGGTGACGCTGGCGTTCCACGCGGTGGGCGCGGGCGGGGCGGGGCCGGGCGGGGCGGGCGGGGCGAGGCTGCTGCGGCGCGGCTCGCGCATGGACGTGCTGGTGTAGACCGCGACGTGTTCGACTGTACGATAACCCTATCTAGATAACGTAACTGTTAAACGATTACACGGGCGCCGACTCACGCACACGCACACACACGTCTAAACTCGCCCCGGGAGCGGATTTATTACTAATATTGCTCTAAAAATAGTTCAGTTTGATCCTCTTTCTAAACTACGCAAAATTTTTGAGATGTAGAAATCACGCCTGATAGAAACATTTGAGCCATTTGTAGAAATGAACACTAAATATATAATATTGTGATCCTTTTTTATCACACGACGAATAATGTGGCGCGAGCTCGCTACGCTCGCTCGCATAAAAAAGCCCCATTTCCTGTCACATATGTCGTCATTATAATTTATTAAACATTACAAAATGCATGTTTTATTCTTAAAAGTGCTCATTTACCAATCAGAGAATCACAAGTCAATCGTACCATGCTCGTTTCTGTCTTAGTAGGTAAAGCGAAGCCTTCAATCGATTGAGGGATATGCCATGACGTGTCGTGTGAGCTGTGAGCTGCGGCTCGTGCGCGTCTAGCCCGAGCCTCACTTACTGTATTAGGAGTGAGCGCCTCATACTAATTTGTATTTTATCACTATTAACTCGAGTGGAAGCGCTGGGGCATCTAATTTTCTTTCACTTGTTTTGCACCTTTTCATGAAATAATCATTTAATCGAGTAAATAAACTTAAAGGGGTTGTGTAGATAGTTTTAATGACTACATGTCGCTTACTCACAAAAAAAAAAAAATGAAATGGCGGTCGGTCGGTCGATATGAATGTAGAATGCAGCACAGGCGGGTGAGGCGGGCCGGACGCGCACTGGTACTGTAACTGATACTGTAACGTGTAACGTGTAACGTACCGTAGCGCTAGGCTACTCTAATACTGTAATAATAATGATGTCGTTGCGCAACTAATGCTCATCACTGCAAACTTCCTCTCCTCTACACTATCTGTACGGGTGAGGTACTCGTACACACGCCACATCAAGCTCGTGTATGAAGTGTTCACAGTTCCGGGTGATGTGTGTTGATATGCTGGCGTATGTATATTTAAATGATAAACTTATTGAATGCTAATGTTGTGTATTGAAAGTTTAAAATAAGTACAAACACTCGAAACTGACTTGTGATCGACTCGCAGTGAATGAGTCCGTTTGTTAACAACAAAACCTGTTGAGAAGTTAGCCCAAACGGTGCTAAACCTGTCATATTACGCGAGCACTGATCGTTGTCTCTCATTTGTGTATTCTATTCTTTCACTGCGCGTCGATGTCAAAATTGCAACAATTCATAATTATGTACGAGTTTGCTCTTCTTACACTATGTTCAACTTTACGACTACCTTCGATACGTCCTCGTTGCAAATTATTCGCGTCAAGATAAAGTGAAATAAAATAAATGTGTTATATTGATGCAAAACATCGTTAGATTATATTAGTGATGTCTTGGATGTGTGACGCTCGGCGCCGGCGCGTAGTGTCACTGTGTGTGTATGTATGTACGTGTGTATGTATGTACGTGTGTATGCGCGCCGAGCTGACGGTGTACGTGTACCGCCCCGCAGCTACCTCCATCAGTGCCTTAGTATCTCGATGATGTATCCCTGCAACTGCTCATCCCGATTGGCGCGCTGTATAGCATCGCAAACGATAACAAACTTCGCATTGATGGCTTCACAATTATTCTTCTTCGTTTTGGCTCGGCTCGCTTTTTTTTTGTAGCCAAATTCGACTGGATCCCTTTCTTTTAATTGCATCTCGCAGATTCTGCTAACCCTTGTCCCGCAAACCTGATGGCTATTAAATGCCAATTCCTTCGACAAAGTTCCATAAGTTGTCAAGCCTCCCGAGCTCAACAGATAATAGTGGAACAGAACAATGTAGGATTCTTTATTCGAATGTGACACAGTTCCATAGTGAAACATTCTACAATCGACCGTTATCCAAAATGTTCTCGTAAAACAGCCATCAGATGACGGAACCTAAATGACGATGTCAATATAATTATTCTGCCCCTTCTACAATATTTGTATTTGTACAGTGAAAGATAATATTACCTTATGGAGCTGTTTCCCAGCATTTATTTATTTCAATGATAATAACGACGGATAAGACGGCGGTGAGTGTGCGGGGCGCGGGGCGCGGGGCGCGGGGCGGGTCGCACGGGAGCTCGTCGTCAGTCTGTCCAGTGTTGTGCTTGTACGCATTGATCAGTGCTTCACTTTGGCGTTTTCGTCTATTATACAGGGCTGCAGGTTAAGTCGACCTAGATGCTTTAAGAGGTTTTAGGTTTCATTATTTCTGGCTGATTTGACTATGGAACACCCCCACCCCAAACCTAACCCATATCGAGATATTGGATGTTGATTATTTTTTCAATAAAATGATGATTTTTTGTACAATTGTCCTTTTTTTCGGTGTTTGTGCCTCTAATTTATAATGTTTTTGCTATTTTTGTGTAGTAGATTAGTTTGTTTATTACTCTCAACACAAAAAAGCAGGTAACTGAATCAACTGGGTAGTAGTCGACGATTGAAAGTTTAGCAAATTAACAAATTTGTATAATATTTTTTTTTCTTTTAAGAATATTTCAAAAAAGTCTATGACAGTTTGCTGCAGATGTACTAAATATAATCTATGTTTCTTTAGCTATCCAACAAGCTAGGGTATCATCATGATATTGAGAAAAACACTGTGATGTAATGCTCTCAGGCACTACTAAAAAATAACCGTTCTTATAGACAAAGTTATCACTTGGGTCAGCAAACGAAATAAACCAAACTAAATAGCTTTAACAACATTTTTTTTTTTCAATACATGTTCTACATGTCCGCCTCTGTTCCGTACACATATTCGCATTCTGTGCCTTTGTCCACTTTTAACCACACCGCAAACGAAATTAGAAAAGGCTTAACGACTTAAGCCTCTTCTAATTTCGTTTGCGGCGTCGATAACTTTCTGTCTTAAGACATCAACAGATGAGATCGGATGAGGTTCATTATAAACTAAACTTTTCATATGGCCTCATAAATAAAAATCCATGGGGGTCAGGGCGGGACTACGGGGTGGCCACGGTATGGGTCCACCTCTTCCAATCCATTTGTTGGGGTAATTAGTGTCTAGCCACTCTCTGGAACTTCTTCGGTAGTGTGCAGGGCAACCGTCATGTAGATACCACATATCTCGAATTAAATTGAGGGGTAAATCTTCGAGTAATTCAGGTAAATCGTTTCTTAAAGTTTTCATAATGTTCCCCATTTAAATTGTCGGGCAGAAAATATGGCCCAATCAAATGGTTTGAGATTATTCCCATCCAGACATTCAAACTGAACCGTCTTTGTGATCCCTTTGGTCGCTTCTTATTGGGATTTCTGTCTTCTTTCGGAGCCCAGTAATGAGCGTTGTGGTAATTAGTGATGCCGTCTTTATCAAATTTTGACTCATCTGTCCAAGATGTGTCTTAGGAGTGCTGGGTTTTCTAAATCTGCGTTGAGCATGAGTCTGCAGAAATCTAACCTCCTCACAGGATCTCCTTCTTCGATAACGTGTAATGGTAGGGATGCCTGCAGTATTCACTGTAAACCACACTTTGCACTGCGATATTCCATGTTCTCGAACAACAATATCAGTAGAAGTACTTGGATCCGATCTAAACCATTGCACTATTTCATTGTCTTGCTCTTCATCGTCATCATTGACACGTGGTCTGCCTAGGTCTGATCGTCGCCTCGAAACAGAGCCAGTCTCTCTTAGTCGCCGGTAAACTGCGTCAAAGACACTGACATCCGGTACTCGTCGCCCGGGATAGGTAACGTGCAATGTATTCATTCCGAGCTCGCGCGGATACACACTTGCAGTACTCGTAACAAATTAAAATATCCGCATATTCCTCATTCGTGAAGGTCGTCATCGTCAACAGTTTCAAATCAGAAGCACGCATCAAAGTCCAGTTAACAAGCACAGTCACAAATCGAAGGGAAAACATTCCAGAAACACAAGCCATGTCGAGTAAGAATCCAAGAGCACTAAGTATCACATCTACTACGGACGAATCGCGTAAGCAGACTAAAACCAAACAGAATAACAACAAAATGGCCGAAAATAATGTATCTCGATCACACCTACATAAATCGTCCCGCTTGCACGCACCACAGCTCCATCGAAGAACAATAGTACCGTATTTTTTGCTACTACCTGGGACCCTTTTATGAAAGTATAGACTTTTTCATTTCTCATACTCGGAAAGTAGTGTTGGTTTGATCCGAGTAGCGGGTGGCAAATGCTACTTCCCACCTTAGGGCGGGAAAGACTCATAGTAATTGCTTCCCTCCCTAGGGAGGGAAGCAATTTTAAAAATAGAACTAAATTTGGTGCAGCGGTCGGCCGCAAAAAAATGCTGCGGTGTTGTGAGTGTTTAAACAGCCAGTATGAATTAAAAAAAAAATAAACTAAGCGGGTCCGCCCGCGGCAGGGACGCGGTGTGTTCCATATATAAAATTTTAAATAGACTATATAATTTGGCGGGATACTAACTCTTTAAGCGTTATCGAAATCTCGGTAATAGAACAGAGTACGTAGTTATAGCTTATTAAAAATGAGTTCAAGTGATTCTGAAATGTTGACCCCAGATTCTGTTAGAGACGAAGCCAATACAGTTATCGAAAATCTTTTGCCAGAAATTTCAAAGGAAAGATACTTAAATACATACAATGACTTTATGAAGTGGCGAGCAGATAAGAAAATAAAATCATTTTCCGAAAGTGTATTTCTTACATACTTCAATGGACTGTCTGGAAAAATAAAGCCTTCTACGCTATGGAGCAGGTATTCAATGCTCAAGAGTACACTAAAAGTAAAACACAATGTCGATTTGAAAATATTCCTTAATCTAACATCGTTTCTGAAAAGACAGTCTCAGGGGTTCAAGACCAAAAAATCTAAGGTTTTCACCTCTTACGAAGTGGAAACATTTTTAAATGAAGCCCCTGACGAGATATATTTGGCAGTGAAGGTAAGTTATAAACTTTTATCTAGGTTGGAGGTCTTTTACTCTAAAATCAAATGTATATCCCAACGACTTGACTCTGTTAAGATACCTACATAAATAGGATAGGTTTGCATAAAAAGAGGCAATCATATTATCAATCAAACACACTGACCCAGATTGCGTAGGTAAATTAAGAGTTAGATAGGCGTACATTTCTGGAGTAAAAGATCTCTGCTTGTTATTTTATTTACATAGTTAGATACCTAAAAGATTAATAGGTATTAATTAAGAAATTATATTTTTCACAGGTGGTATTAATACTTGGTATAAGCGGCGCCTGCAGAAGCAGTGAACTCACTAATTTAACAATTAACGACTTTGAAAATCACGGCCAGTTATTACTAAAATTAACTAAAACAAAAACAAATATTGAGCGTACGTTTGTTGTACGAGAAGAGTTTACACAAATAGTAAAGAAATATCAAAAAATCAGACCTAATGACATAAAAACGGATCGCTTTTTTCTCAACTACCAAAAGGGAAAATGCTATAAACAAGTGATCGGTAAAAATAAAATGTCAGGTATGCCGAAGCAAATAGCAACATATTTGAATTTGCCAAACTGTGAACAGTATTGCTACAGAAGAACGTCAGCGACACTATTAGCCGATTCTGGGGCGAACTTGACAATGTTAAAAAGACATGGAGGATGGAAATCCAGCACAGTCGCGGAAGGCTACATTGAGGATTCTGTCCAAAATAAAACTAAAATTTCAAACAAATTAACTGAGACTATAAATTTACGCCCCACTTCGCCTCAACCAACTACTTCAAGGGAGTCTGCGCCATAGATTCCACCGTCTAATCAAATAATGGAGTCTCCTACTTTTACAGAAATTCAGCACAGCCAAAGACATAACATATCAAACAGCGTAAATATTCCAAACGAAAATGTAACTTTAAATTTCACAAATTGTTCAAATTTCTCAATTAATTTTAAATAGGTACCATGTTATTATTTTCAATAAAAATTTTAGAAAAACTACTATTTTTTACTTTCCTTATATTCGAAATGAAAAGTAGAGTGCTTAACACGGGTGAAAGACATCAATTCCTTTCGACCCTAGTGTAACAATCTACTATTTTTGAAATAATCTTAAAAGAAAAAAAAAAGTTTATGCTATGTTAATTTGTTAATTTTCTTAACTTTCAATCGTCGACTACTACCCAGTTGGTTCAGTTACCTGCTTTTTTGTGTTGAGTGATAAACAAACTAATCTACTACACAAAAATAGCAAACACATTATAAATTAGAGGCACAAAAACCGAAAAAAGGACAATTGTACAAAATATCTTCATTTTATTTAAAAAATAATCAACATCCAATATCTCAATATGGGTTAGGTTTGGGGTGGGTGTTTCATAGTCAAATCAGCTAGAAATGATGAAAACTAAAACCTCTTAAGGATCCAGGTCGACTTAACCTGTAGCCCTGTATACACCAAGTGGTCGCTCTAGAGAGTTACTTCCACAGTGTTTTGAAGCCGAAAACGCTTGTGTCAAGACCGAACAGCTGCCAGGCAAGACGGTCAAGCGGCAAGTTGTGCTAGATTCACCCTCAACCCGCTTATGTCTGTCAGGTATACGCAGCAGAAGCCAACGATTAATCCGATTGAACGTGCGCGGCAGCTGCGCTAATCCCAGTTGTATATGTACCTAGTGCCTATTGGCCTTGTTCTGTTCTGTCTCCTGCTGATATGGAGGGAAGTGGAAATTATGTTTTTCCTACTCCTCCGCTATTCTTTTCTGAATCATTTCGTTGCAGGATCCAAGACAGTTAAATTGTTTCTCGGGGACTTCGTCGAGCTTCATTGTCTCGGCGCTTTTCTGGTAGTCTCCACTGTTGATTCTGGCTTTCAGGAGTTACAGTGGTTTGGGAATAGTGTGGCGGGCTTGTGCGTAGTATTTAGTACCCTCCGAATCGTATAAATAAAAAAAATGTACCTTACTTGCAACAGTGAAATGCTAAATTATTGTCCAGCAGGACTCTCCGCTGCTTGAAGGTCTTCAGACCAATCTTACCTGTCCTGTGTGAGCGACGAATACGACGCAACGCGACGCGACACTGCGAATGAGACGAACGCGATCAAGTCAACGGCATACCTTCAAAACAAGTACGCATTACGTCGCGTTTCGCTGCAGACTGCCATATAGGCTGCAAGCAGGTTATGCTATTGAGTTGATCGCGTTCCTCGCGTCGCCGCGTCGCATCGTATTCGTCGCTCATGCAGGATACCCCGTTATATGGTCCTGTTTAGCGGTACCAGCAGGACTCTATTTTGTTTTGACACTTGCAGCCCAGACAGTCATATTTCTTAAAAGCATTTTATTCGTACTTTTCAAATAAAATGTTAACGTTTCATTCAAATGTTAGTATTGTAATGATAATAATAATTTGTTTCATTTCAGACATCAATGATCCATTATGGTTAGTAACAATTAGAACATAAAAACTTTTAGACGACAAGATTTTTTCAAACTTTTGGTACTTCTTCAGCAAACGAACGTTTAGTTTGGCGCTCTGCGGAGAGTCCTGCTGGACAATAATTTTACATTTCGTTTTAGCAATTAATGATCAATTTTTTTATTTATATGTGTCGGAGGGTAATAAATACTACGGACGCGTAAAACGTTAGCTTTCAATCGGATTAGACGAAGTGTCCTGCTGCGTATACAGACACGAGACAGATAACCCGCTTGCTCGTGGCACATGGCTCATTTTTACTTGTTTATGTCTTAGTTGTCGGAGTAGTTGCAAGCTCGAAATTAATCTCGAAGCACTTTAACAAGCAATGACCCAAGCAAACATGTGCGTTCTTACTGAAACCGCCGCCGGACCGTCTCGGCGCGTGTCGCCGCCCTAGGGCACCCGAGCAGTGCGCGAGCCACTGCAAGAGATACGTGTTGTCGTCTGCGTGCGAATGGCGACTACATTGTTTACTCGTAGCTAGCTCTCTTGTCGCTAACGGTTGGCGGTGACAGGTCCTCGCTGCGCAGTGCGCAGTAGCGAGGCACAAGCGACACTGGTGCAAGTGCGCAGTGGCCGGTGCGCAGTAGCGAGGCACAAGCGACACTGGTGCAAGTGCGCAGTGGCCGGTGCGCAGTAGCGAGGCACAAGCGACACTGGTGCAAGTGCACGGTGCCACAGAATAGAATAGATTACTGTATACTACTAGTACATATGCTTTAATTAACGTAATTAAAAGTACGAGGGCGAGCTTCTCGGTGATGTTCTCGTACTCTAACTAGGAACAAAACTAATACTTAGTTTATAATAATTTTTGTATCTAATTAAGTAGTAAGTATGTTATAATAGATAAGGAAAAAAAGTTAGAACATTACGAGGATGACAAAGGCAACACTGGGCAGTGGACATTTCGCGCAGACGATGACGTGACGTACTGACGTGCGCGTCGGCTCTCATGTCACAGACTGTATTGTAATAGAATACAAATTATATTGCTGTTGAAGCTGTTTGCGCAGCCGCGACTGTACCCTAGTTGGGCTCGGGTGACACAGTCGCTGCTGATGTACAAACAATCCATTTTTGTTGAATAAAATGTACCTAATGTTACGTTTTTCAACGAAATTAAATTGTGCAAAAGTTTTATCATTTTTAATAAAATCCCAAAAACATTGTGACTTATTATTTGATGTCCTTCCAACCCCAGCTACAAAGAGATAGCTCTAGTTGCGTAGTAAATGTGAGTAAATAACAAAATTTGTGTGTGCTATAGTTCTGAAGTTATTCAAGGTTTTGCTGCGGTAACGTTTGTTGATTTCCCAGATCTCGAAAACGGTTCAACGTAGAAGTTTGAAAAAAATACCAATAAGAGACCTGAATTTGTTTAAATTTGTGTAATCATTAGTTTTTGATTTGGTTGACGTAAACCAAAGTAATTAAATGGTTTCAAAAATCAGAAAAAAACTAATTTGCAAGCAAACCATTACACTTATAACCAAACAAACAGCTGTAAAATATGCCCGTGGTAGACGCATATACGTCAGGAACTTTGGATTATGTAACTTTACACAATATAGAGGTAAGAACAAATTTGTTCAATTTTAGGTTAGTCGTACTTGAGCGAACGAATACGCAGTTCCCATAACAATGAGAAATATGGCAT
Organism: Diarsia rubi; assembly: GCA_932274075.1. Classification (NCBI taxonomy): domain Eukaryota; kingdom Metazoa; phylum Arthropoda; class Insecta; order Lepidoptera; family Noctuidae; genus Diarsia; species Diarsia rubi. The sequence continues at coordinate 93,369 of OW026420.1, read as the reverse complement.
ACCTACTTTAAACAATTCATGAACTTTCGTTTCTCTAAGTTTCAGTATGCAATTATGGCTACAACGAAAGTTCTATCGAAAACAAGAATATGTCAGCAATAATTGCTGACCTTCCTTACAATTTACAAATTGTAAGAAGAAGCGGCCGTACCATACATAAGTGAAACCGTCTTAGAGGCTACTGCAGATCGTGTACTTCCTGGACTTGCTGTGATGCCAGCTTCTTTGAACATGGTTTTCACCCAACCTGCGATGACGGTGCGTAAAGCGGGCTTGGGCACACCTCTGACTGTAATGAATAAATTAAAAGATTTTGTAGCATTACGTCTTTCATTCAATAATTCTATACATTTTTCTATCCAGAATGTAGGATTAAGGTTATGATTGTTGGAATTAACAAGTTGTTTCCATTCGGATTGTCTACGGCTACTACAATCTGTTTTCGAACCAAATTGAGGCCATAATATAACACCATCATCAGGAGGCCTACTATGAACTATTATTGCGATTCAATTGACGACCTAAAATAAACTGCTTTGCTATTTCATACCACGAAGTCATTATAGCTATCCAGTTTAGGTTGACGCCAAATCAAGTCGGCAATTGAATCGCAAACTGTTTTTGTTCGTTCATTTTTCGTACCATGAGGTGACATTTCAACCTAAATTGGATAGCTTAACTGTCAAAGTAAGCGATCCAAAAAAAGTTGCTACTTGCTTGGCGTAAAGTGAATCGTTTTGTTAATAACTTTAAAAAAATAGTGAAAATATACGTAATTCAAGGTATTTCAGTTGAATATTTAGTGTTCCATAAGTGTCAATGTAAAAAAATGGTTTCTAGAGCTATTTTTATTGTAGATGTCTGACGAATTAGTCGTTTTTGAATTCATGGAAAATGATAATGAAATAAACACAACACGGCGACAAAAAAGACGTATAACACGGGAACAATCGGACCCCTTTTATTTGGAAGATGCAGAATTTATAAAACGATATCGGTTGTCTAAACAATTGGTATTAGAACTGTGTGATGAGCTGAGGCCAATGTTGAAAAATCCATCAAAATCAACTGATTTATCAGTAGAAACAAAGGTAGAAGTCAAATTATTCACAAAACAAAAACATTTTAAGGCACATTAAAATGAGTTATCTGGATACATGCACTTAATATCCATATTAACAGTATTAAAAACATAAGTGAATTTTAAAAATGACTAAGATGACCCACTGGCCAAATGAACACATAAATTATTAAGTAAGTAGTTAGAGTTACACTAATTAGTATCATTTTTTTAGGTTTTAACTACCTACACTGTCGTTCTATGCGACAGGGTCATATCAGAGACCCATCGGAGACAGCAGTGCTCACTCTATAGCTCAGCAAACAGTTTCCTCTGTAATAGCTATGGCTTTATTCTGGTTTAAAAATTCCCAAAGCTGCTCAAGTTGACTGTAAGTCACTCTTCGACGCGATACATCACTGTAAAAAAAAGCACTTAAAATACTTTGGTACTTAAGTTAGGTAAGCGTTTGAGATAAAGAAGCTTGTAAGTTTATGAAAATATAAAATTACTACACAAACTCCACAAGAATACTTACGCCATTATTCGTATTACAAATTATTTTACCAAAGTAAAACGTTAAAAACACTTTTAAATACTAATAATAACACCCAATGTTCTTTCAAAAAAGTTCGAGATATTTAAACTTTCAAAACAAATCGCAACAACAACAAACGCCTCCTGTCAAATCAAACTGAGTGAAGGTGCGTTCTAAACTCGTCTTAATCAATTTATTTTTACGACAACACTAAGCAAACTTTTCATATATATAAATTACTATTATTTAATGAGTACTAAAAAGGGCTTAATGGTATATAATTTAACGCTAAAAAGCGCAATTTCGAAATGTATTTGTTATAATTTTTACACAAAAAAACCGCTAAAATCATATTAACTAGGTTTCGAAACGCAACGCATATGGTTCGAGTAAAAGAGACAGACTTATGCAACGACTGTAAAGCGTCATCTCTTTCTCACACCGCGGACCACAGATAAATTTCGTTCGTTCATTCCTCCTTATGCGATTCAAACGCCAGTTAGATTATGGCACTTCATGGTACGAATCTTAGCGATTCAGTTTAGGTTCCTAAATTGGATTGCATCGGAATTGAATGGCTAACTAAAAGTTGATGGTAGGCCTACTGATCTAATATAATGTTCTGGATCAATTCTAAGTAGCGTTAAGTCATGTATGCGTCTACCTGAGCAAAGCAGTAATATAGTTGCAGTATGGTGTGATACTTGAAAAGGATTGTTTAAGTCTACAGTGTAATTAGAAAGCTTATTAATTTACTAACATCACAGATTGGTGGTTTAGAACACTTTGGTTTTTCTAGAGCAATTGATTTTAAAATATGTTTTACAAGAACATGTGAACTTAATTGACTTGACCTTTCAACATTACACAAAGTGGAAACGACAGAATTATGTAGAATAATTTGTATTAGGTAGGTATATGAAAATTTATGAATTAGATGCAAGTCAGACAAAAATTGGGCTAACTACGTAACCTTGTAGGATTATTCTTGTCAATGTTTTTAGAAATAGACCAGGCAGCCTAACGTTTCCAAGACTTCATATGCCTTCAAGGTAGATGTCCGCCAGGAATTTTTCAGCAATAATTGTTGTTCAGCAGTCCATGTTTCTATCGCCTAAGACTACCCCCACATTTCCGGACTTTGAGTATGATTTGGTTCACTTGTAGAGGTGGAAGCCGCGCCGATGTGTTTAAGTTTTTAGAGTTAGAGGTGGTGCTAGCGCTCGGACTTTGAAGTCGGCACGCCAAAATACTTACTCCCATCGAGGTACTACTATTAAAAATATTCCCGTTGATTGATTGAGATGTGTTAGGACTTTTGGTATTAAGAACGGAGGTGGGAATATCCATGCGAGTGGATAGTTCCATGGGACACTGAATGCATCGTGAAATAGAGCTTGTCGGTCTTTCAGGTCTCGGGATACATAATTGTAAACTACGTAAGCTGTCTCCGAGGCAAACAAATCTATTATTGGGGTTCCCCACTTCGCAAACACTATATTTCCGTACAAGCTGACATTAAGTGCCATGGCCAAGTGCAAGTCGGACTTGCACATGAAGGATTTCGTATCATTGTATTGAAGTGTCAATGATAAGTTAGTTTTTCATAGTGTTAGTATGAATGACAAAGTTATATTTGCGATTTTTTAAATGTGCTATATCTCAAAAACTATTTACTATATATCGTTCAAGCCAATTTTGGTTGAAAATAGGGAAGTAGAGCTAAAGAACGATATACCTATCTCGCTCCTTAGTCACGTATATAAGCTGTACATCTCAAGAGTCGTCATGAACCGTCTAGCGCGAAGACTCGACGCCTTCAAAGCACCGGAGCAGGCCGGGTTTCGAGGAGGATATAGCACCATAGACCACATCCACACAGTGCGACAGATTATACAGAAGTCGAAGGAGTATAATCGGCCTCTGTGTCTTGCATTTGTGAACTATGGAGAAGGCTTTCGACAGAGTCATTGCAGCAATGCCAAGTAGACTGGCGATACATCCAAGTGCTGAGGAGCCTCCAAAGACGCCACAATGACCATCCAAACTCAGAACCAGCAGACAAAGCATATCCCATTGCGTAGGGGGGTGAGGCAATGGGACGTAATTTCCCCGAAATTGTTCTGCAACGCACTGGAGGATGTGTCTAAGACGCTGTACTGGGAAGGACGGGGCACTAACATCAACGGCGAATATACATATATCGCATCGATATACTGGCTGAATCATTGCACGACTTGCAACTGATGCTGGATGGCCTTGTGGATTCTTCAGAGCGCATTGGTCTCAGGGTGAACTGGGACGAAACCCAGGTCATGTTCAACGAACACGTCACCCCAGGACTTATTGTTGTCAATGGCGGTCCTCTCGACGTTCGAGAATATATTTACCTAGGGCAACGTTTGGTGCAGTGGCGGAGCGATTCGACTGTGTCGCGGGTTCGATCCCCGCATACATATGTTGTAAATTTATCCTATTATTTATGGCTCGTAATTAAAAAAAACAACAATAACTTTTTAAATAATTAAGTAGGTATCAAAATTAAGATAAAAATTAAGTATCAAAATTAGGAGAAAGTAAGCACAGCATAAACGTGCGCGTCGTCACTCGTCGCTTGCTGAAAAAGAGGGCGTGGTACCTGCCATTTTCAGTAGCTTCACTTGGTGTTGCCAACACGGCCCTCCTGCATCGTGCATGTCCTCAGGCACGCTCCAATCAATGCCGATCTTTGCACACCGGAATCATTACATCTAGTAATAAAATGCAAGTATTATAAAGTATCAGATTTCGAGCTCGTGTTGCCTTATCAGTAAACTTCGTATCAATCAAAATCAATGTCATTTATTTCAAGTAGGCCAATTACAGGCTCTTTTGAATAGTCGAACAAATACTAAATTTTAATAAGCTAATAAACTAAGCTACAGTCCCACTCACAAGGCATAATAACTGTCAGTGTACCTACTGTAGTTGCCGATTCCAAAGCGTTGGTCTCATGAAAAGAATGGCAAGAAACTTCATGGACACTCTTTTAAATCAAAATATTGTTACAAAACTTTGGTTACATCATTCATTTTGAGATTGGTATATTATCATGTGAGAACGATGTAGCAAGATGTGCACGATAAGTGTCGACAGAAAAGCCAAAACGACGATTCAAAAAAAATATAATAATTCAAACAAGCCGTGGCAGCTAAAGATAAGACCAGTCACAACTGACAGCACCCGTTCACGAGCATGACGCATGGATCAGCACCATTCCACTCAACCATTTTAAAGGGAACGAAATGACCCGACACACCCGCCACCATCAGCGAGACATTTAAGTGAGCATGACACACTCTCAATCGCCAGGGCTTAACCAAGTCAAATAAAAAATAAATGTTGGTTTCCAGAGAATGTCAGCTTTCTAGTGCATAGTACTCACACAATATGTGCTATGCAATGAAATATTAAAACTAAAGATATGTTGTCCGCCCTCAAAAATGGCAACATGAAATGAAGCCAATTGGCCACATCGCGCTTAGTTACGCACCAACCTCTCGCGCAACGCTACGTTTGTTTGCATCTCCTCCAAGGATCCACATTTTGGAGCCTACTACTTCCTCAACGCGTTTGAGGTGTTCCAGATATGGTCCGACTGGCTGGTCCGGCTCAAAGTAAAAGGAAACCAGCGTGATCCTCCAGGCACTGGTTCGTATTCCCACCACTGGTGGTGAGTTTTGGGTATTGGTCGACTATAAGGTCTTTATCAAAGACCGCTATTGCGGCCTTAACCGTCCCATCTCCGATGTCAGTGCTCTGGAAGATCCGAACTCCCCTGTGGTTCCTCATTACCCTAGCCCCGCCCACATATGGTTCCTGGAGGAGAGCAATGGCGACTCCACGCTTCACCGCTTCAATCAGAAGCTCGTCCGTCGCAAGTCTCTTTCTCTGTAGGTTGGCTTGTATTAGTCTGTAGTGGTTTGGGTTGCCTTGGGTGCCCTTAGCAGTATGCTACCGTTGATCTGGCGATCTCGTCCCATTTGCGGCGTGTCGGACATTCGGAACTAAAGGCATTGTGGTCGACGTCCCCGAGCTTGGCTCTTGTGCAGTTCTGACATTTGGGTGGGACACCCGTTAAAAAGTCAGCACATTCTGATTTCAGATGTGGGCCACTACAGTGGCTGCACAGATCAGCCGATTCTTTACAGAATCGTCATGCCCGTAGCCTAAGCAGCGCGTACACTGGACCAGTGGGGTTTGGTCTTCAACCCTTATGCGCTGGAGGTCCACATGCAGGCATCCGAGTTCCGTGGCCCGTCTCCAAATGGTGGGTGAGACGGCGACCACCATGTGGCAAGTGTGTGGGTTCCTTGTTCGTCGCCGGAACTTTACCACCACCCTATCCTCCTCCTTGTCGAGGTTGTGGAAAACATCCTTGTTCTGGTTCCTGAGCGCTTTGAGGAGGTCCTCGTCTGAATTAACAGAGAGCACGCTCCTGAGGATCAGCAAAGGGGTCTTTATTTTTCACCTCCTCGACATGGAGGTCCTGCCTGTCTCTCGCAAGTTTACTTTTTATTTTGTCCCTTTCTTCTGTTGTTTGGAAGCCCATAATAATCTTTCTGTCCTTCGCCTTTCTCACCTTCTCTACTTTAACCCAGCCCTCTTTTGCGTCTACTGCCTTTCTCAATTTATCAAGGACTTCATCCCCTGATTCTGTCTCGTCCTTAGAGGTTACCACTATGGAATGAAGCGTACTTCGCAATTGGTTCGCTTTTCCGCTGTTCGACGCTGTTACCCGCGCGTATGTCGTGGCTGCACTGTTCTCGACGAGCTCCGTGTGCAGCTCAAATGCTGCCTTCAGCTCTTCCATCCTCTTGGTATGGCTTTCCAGCAGCATTGAGTGACTTTTAATCTGAGCTTCTAGTTGGTTTTGGCTTGGCTCAGCTAGGGTTGTAAAGGTGAGGTCGGCGGCAGCGCCTTGAGGTCGTGCGTTTTCGCTACCCACTCCTGTGCCCTTAGTTTTGGCAAGCTTTTCGGCTTCCTTTACCAGTTGAAACAACCTATCCAGCGCCTCAATTATGCCGGTTTTTATTTCCGTTTTTGTATTCCTTGAGGTGCTGAGTAGTGATTTTGCTTTGTTTAAACAGGCCCTCGCCTCTGTCGATCGGTCCACATAGTGCTGTTTTGGCGGAGAGTGTACCTGTATAAGTTTGGAGGGCAGCGATTTCTGTGTCTGCTTTGCAGGGCCAGCCTGCATCGTCTTATTGGCAGGAGGGGGCGTTGAGTTAGCGCTGGAGGGCCCAACTGCCTCCAATGCTTCAATGCTCCGTCTCACGTTTGGCGGTGATGTCTTTGGCGATTTCTCGCCCTCAACCACCTTCGCCTTCATTGGGGTCCTGAATGCGATCATGTCGAAGGTCCGCGTCAAAGTGTAAAATTAAAAGTAAAATAAAATAAAAGTGTAGAAAGAAAAGTTTAAAATAAGCTAAAAATCTGCTTGAGATAGTCAAATCTCTGTCAAAAGTGTTTTCTCTACAGAGAACGGTCACAGTCAGCCCTTACATTCAAAAGAACAGGTCAGCTATGAAGACAAGAAATATTCGTGCTCAAGAGTCATAAATTACCAATGTAGAGCACTTTTTAATTTGGACTCTATGTAGAGTCAGTTTGCTAATTCAAATGGATAGCTCTCACCAAGCCCTTTGCAACGATCCCAAACTCGGTGTAGTTACACCGATTGGTTCGGGAGATATCTCAGCTTTAATATTCCGGTTTTTTACCAAGATGGCGACCAAGAAGTGGTTACAACGGGATATCTCCAGATCCACCGGTCCAAAAACCCTTGTGTTTGGACTTACCGCAACTGGCTCGGTGAGACCAATCCAATGGAGTAGTTTTCAGGCTGAAAATTTTTGATACCTGAAAAACGCCTGAAGGTTGTCCCAATCAACGCACTATGCCCTATATATACCCTCAGTGAAAACCCCGGCCCTCTGCGACCCACCGTTCGGAAGTTACGGGCGTTAAAAGATTGAACAAAATGGCCGCGGTCGTGTCAAACTTGAAGTTCAACAGTGAATAACTTCCTCTGGGTAAGTCGCAGACCCCTCGAGTTTGGGCTCTCCCGACTCGGCCTGAGTTCCCCCGTCCGCTGAAACTGCTTTCAGGAAACCAAAATTTTTCAGCTTCAAACCGCCTGAAATTTTGGTACAATCAGGATAGCACGTCCTTGAACACGGTAGTGAAATCCGCTACTTTCTGCGACCACCGGTTCAGGAGTTATTGCGGTTTGAAACTAAACAAAATGGCCGCCGAGCTGTCAAAAGTGAAATTAAAACGTTTGTATCTCTGGAACCCTTCGTCGCAGAGCGTCGGGGTTTCGAATGTACAGCTCAGCGTTACCTCAGGTATGTCCTGAAAGCAATTTCAGCGTCAAAAATTTTGATTGCCTGAAATGGCCTGAAAACTTACTACACTTAAAATTAACGGTAAACTACAGGTGTTACTGGAAATCCGAGAATAATCGGCCCAGCGGTCTCCAAGATATCAAATATTAAAAATTAAAACCTAAAAACCAAGATGGCGCTATTTGTACAAAATACCCAAACAAAGAGGTATATAGCCAGTGTTTGGGCTTATATGGGTCACAAATGGTGTACTGGATCCAGTCCAGGCGTCAAAAAGTGCTATTTTCTAATAAATTTTGATATAAAGCCAAAAAACAGTAAAAAATCGATATCTCTGGGGCCACTGGGCGAAAAATTCTGAAAAAAATACCATAAATAAGGTAAAATAAGGCGCTACAATATACAAAAATAAAATATGCGAAAATTTACAACCAGGTCAAAGTTACATTTAAAAATAAGGTTTTCTTATAAATTTCCTTATAATTTAAAAACTATTAATTCTAAAAATCTTAAACTTAAAATCTCTACTTGTCTGATGAGCGCGCCAAGGGCTGCAGTTGAAAATTTTGAGATTCTTGACTAGGGCCGGAGATATAACGGGGTGAATTTTAAAACTTCTAAGTATGTTTAAAAATCGGGTGTAGTAGGTATTTAATTTTTTGTTGGGGGTACCGTCTATGTCTGAAGAGGTGTTGACGGCTGTAAAGTTTCAGACGTCTGGCTCTGCGTCTTCGATGTTTTCAGCACCACGTGTTTTTCGTTTTTTCTGTATAACTCCTGAAACTTTGGGTTTTCGGAGCTTCTTGGTGGTCAAGGCGAAGTGCGGGGGTGATCCACACCTTTTCCTTTAGTAAAAAAGGGGGGTCGTCGATCTGGATTCGGCAGTAATTGTAGTCGAAGTTTTATGTTGCGTATTTAACCTCAAATTTGGGAGGTTTTCCAGTTGTTATTGTCACTGCACTGAAATCCGGGTAATAATTTTCACTTAGGCGTATAGCCAGCACTTGACCCCACACTTGAACACAAAAATTTTAAAAATCGGTCCACTTTTTACCACTTTTTCGATTTTTTATAGCAGGAGACGAGTGAAAAACGTGGCGTTCACGGTGGTGGTTGGAGCCAGACTGGTTAGGTTAGGTTAGGTTAGGTTAGGTTAGGTTGGGGGACCACCCCACAGTGCTTGCGTCCACGTCGCGTCCCCTGGAAACGACCCAGTTCTGACCACCGTAACGGAGTGGCAGACTGGGTTGGCCAAAGTGCACTGTGCTTTTGTAGCTTCTTATATCCTTGCCTTGTTGAGCTACGAACCTGCTGAATCATGTCTATACCTACGCGGGACGCCTGCGGGCGGTTTTTGAAACAAGGCCCTTCTCAGGGCCAACCCAAAGGCCCTTCTCAGGGCCAAACCAAAGGTCCTTCTCAGGGCCAACCCAAAGGCCCTTCTCAGGGCCAACCCAAAGGCCCTTTTCAGGGCCAACCCAAAGGCTCTTCTCAGGGCCAACCCAAAGGCCCTTCTCAGGGCCACTCTGACGCTCCGGCGTCAGAGACTAGTCGCGCGCCATCTGCGGCTAGTTTCTTTGGAGGGTTGGATGAGTCGTCTGACAACGACTCCCTTATAAGTATGTCGGATGCGGACGACCCTCGGTCGCGAAAGCGGGTCCGCAAGAGCGGTGGGTCCGAAGGCTCCTCGGCCTCGGGGTCGACGAGGTTGCCCAAGGCTAAAAAGCCGACGGTGGCCGCGGAGACCCATGTCGTTGGGCTTGCGGACGCCCAACGCCAGTTGGATCTGGCCCGGCGGTCGCAGCTCCAGCAAGAGCTAGAGGAGCGGGTTGCTGCGAAGGAGAAACGGGCGCACGTCGCCCGGGCCAAGTCTGGGTACGGTGCGTCCCGTGTCGTGTACGCGGACCATTCTCTGGCCGAGCTGGAGAGAATGGCGGAGGAGGACGAGGAGGAGATTGTGGAGGTCGCGACTAAGTCCTCCAACATCAAGGGAAGGTCCCCTTGATGTTGCAGAAGGCCCTCAAATGCAGGGCCGCGAGCATGCGCGGTGTCGTCGCAGAACTGGTCCGGCGTAAGGCCACGGACGAGACGCGGCAACTGCAGGCGAGGATAGATCGCCTGCAGTCGGAGGTCAGTCAGCTTCATCAGAAGCTGGCTGAAGCCACGGCCCGGCCACAACAAGCCAACACGAGCCCTGCAGCAGAGGGCCCTACCTCCAACCTTGAGGACATCATCCGCAAGGTCGTAATGGAGGAGAGGGCCTTCACAAGAGCCTGCTTAGCAGGCATTGAGGACCGGCTCTTGCCGGAGAAACGCCTCCAACCACCACTTGAGGCGGATAAGAGGCAGAGCGAGCCGGGGCCGTCTTCCTCAAATGCGGAAGATGCCCTTCCTTCACAGAACCCGTCCAACGAGTGGACGGAGGTGGTCCGTAAGGGGAAGGGCAAAGGCAAGAAGTCGGCCACGGCTGACCCTGTCGTCCCCGCCAACACCACTTCCAGCCAAACCGGCAAGGGCAAGGGGAAGGGGAAAGAGAAAGGCAGGGGAAAGGGGCAGCTAGTCCCCCCAAAAACCGCAGCCGTCGTTGTGACACTCACCGCGGAGGCTGCGGAGAGAGGGGAGACTTACATGTCTATTTTAGTGCGGGCGCGTGCCGGTGCCGATCCTGCCCAACTGGGGATCGGCAGTGTGTCTTGCCGGCGGACACAAGCCGGGGCTCGAATATTCGAGTTCCCGGGGGCAGAGGGGAGTGCCCATGCGGACCTCTTTGCAGCCAAGCTGCAGGAGGTCATCGCAGATTCGGCCAAGGTGGCCCGACCGGTCAAGTCGGTGGCCATAGAGGTGACGGAACTTGATGACTCCGTCACCAAAGAGGACGTGGTGGCGGCGGTCGCAGCGATAGGGGACTGTGGTGTCGCGGCGATCCAAAGCCGAGACATAAGGCCCGGCCGCGGCGGCATGGGCACCATTCGCCTCCAGTGCCCAGTCGCCGCTGCCAAATCCGTACTTGCCAAGGGACGGCTCACAGTCGGGTTCAGCTCGGGTGCAGTCAAGGCACTCGAGGACCAGCCTCTGCGGTGTTTCCGGTGCTTCGGCATCGGGCACACCCGGCCCCTGTGTCCGTCTACGGTAGATAGGTCGGACACATGCTTCCGCTGCGGCAAGGAGGGCCACAAAGCCGCCTCCTGCGAGGTCACCACGCCACACTGCGCGGTGTGTGCCGCCAGTGGCTGCCCGGCAAAGCACATCACGAAGGGGAGGAACTGCAATCCTCCCCCTAAGCGGGCCAAAGCGCAGGCGCCAAACGGGCCTGCTGCTGCCGCTAGCACCGTCGTTCCTGCGGCGGCTGCGGAAGGGGGTGCGATGTCCGACTGATGGATAGGGTCGAACATCGCATCCTTCGGGCTAACACCAACCACTGCAGAGCAGCCCAGGATCTGCTGATGCAGACCATAGCTGTGTGGTTGGTGGACTTGGCGGTGGTCGCCGAGCCTTACTCGGTCCCTGGCCGTTGGCTGGGCGACCGGGACGGCTTGGTGGCATTGGTGTCGCGGTCTTCCACAGACTCCCCTCCCCTCTCGCTCTTAGAGAGGGGACCGGGATACGTGGCCGCCGCGTGGAGAGATATGGCCTGTGCGCCACTCCGCAGACGAAGAAGGGGTCGGAGAAGGCGCCATCCTCTCCCTCCTGATGGTGGCGATGGGCGGGCGCTAGGCGCGGGGGCGCCAGCGCCCGCATTGCACCCATTACCATTTTGGTTGGTCATTCCCGAGCCCGTCCCCCTCCCCACGGGAAGGGCGTGATGGGTCCGCCCTGAAGGGTAATCGTCGGCGGAGGACCGGACGTTAAGGCTGTGCCATTCTCCCAGTCCCTCGCCACTCAGACGAAGCGGGAGTGCCGCTGGGCCGTTTTAGTGGGTATACCGGGTCAAACCGGGGAGTCCCACATAGCCCCCCATCCCCCGATGGGAGGGTATGCGTAATGCATTTTTTCCCAGCGACAAAAAAAAAAAAAAAAAGATTGGGTTGGGGTGGGGGACCACCCCACAGTGCTTGCGTCCACGTCGCGTCCCCTGGAAACGACCCAGTTCTGACCACCGTAACGGAGTGGCAGACTGGGTTGGCCAAAGTGCACTGTGCTTTTGTAGCGTTTATCCTTGTCTTGTTGAGCTTCGAACGATGTCGATACCTATGCGGGACCCCTGCGGGCGGTTTTTAAAACAAGGCCCTTCTCAGGGCCAACCCAAAGGTCCTTCTCAGGGCCAACCCAAAGGCCCTTCTCAGGGCCAACCCAAAGGCCCTTCTCAGGGCCAATCCAAAGGCCCTTCTCAGGGCCAACCCAAAGGCCCTTCTCAGGGCCAACCCAAAGGCCCTTCTCAGGGCCAACCCAAAGGCCCTTCTCAGGGCCAACCCAAAGGCCCTTCTCAGGGCCAACCCAAAGGCCCTTCTCAGGGCCAACCCAAAGGCTCTTCTCAGGGCCAACCCAAAGGCCCTTCTCAGGGCCACTCTGACGCTCCGGCGTCAGAGACTAGTCGAGCGCCGTCTGCGGCTAGTTTCTTTGGAGGGGCGGATGAGTCGTCTGACAACGATTCACTTATTAGTATGTCGGATGCAGAATCTCGGTCGCGGAAGCGGGTCCGCAAGAGCGGTGGGTCCGAAGACTCCTCAGCCTCAGGGTCGACGAGGTTGCCCAAGGCTAAAAAGCCGACGGTGGCCGCGGAGACCCATGTCGTTGGGCTCGCGGACGCCCAACGCCAGTTGGACCTAGCCCGGCGGGCGCAGCTTCAGCAAGAACTTGAGGAGCGGGTTGCTGCCAAAGAGAAACGGGCGCACGTCGCCCGGGCCAAGTCTGGGTACGGTGCGTCCCGTGTCGTATACGCGGACCATTCTCTGGCCGAGCTGGAGAGAATGGCGGAGGAGGACGAGGAAGAGATCGTGGAGGTGGCATCTAAGTCCTCCAACATCAAGGGGACCTTGCAGAAGGCCCTCAAATGCAGGGCCGCGAGCATGCGCGGTGTCGTCGCGGAGCTAGTCCGACGGAAGGCCACGGACGAAACACGGCAACTACAGGCGAGGATAGACCGCCTGCAGTCGGAGGTCAGCCAGCTTCATCAGAAGCTGTCTGAAGCCACGGCCCGGCCACAACAGGCTAACACGAGCCCTGCGGCAGAGGGCCCTACCTCCAACCTTGAGGATATCATCCGCAAGGTTGTAATGGAGGAGAGGGCCTTCACAAGAGCCTGCTTTGCAGGCATTGAGGACCGGCTCTTGCCGGAGAAACGCCTCCGACCACCGCTTGAGGCAGATAAGAGGCAGAGCGAGCCGGGGCCATCCTCCTCAAATGCGGAAGATGCCCTTCTTCCATCGCAGACCCCGTCCAACGAGTGGACGGAAGTGGTCCGTAAGAAGGGCAAAGGCAAGAAGTCGGCAACGTCCGACCCTGTCGTCCCCGCCAACACCGATCCCAGCCAAGCCGGCAAGGGAAAGGGGAAGGGGAAAGGGAGAGGAAAGGGGCAGCTAGTCCCCCCAAAAACCGCGGCCGTCGTGGTGACACTCACCGCGGAGGCTGCGGACCGAGGGGAGACGTACGCGTCCATTTTAGTGCGGGCGCGTGCCGGTGCCGATCCTGCCCAACTGGGGATCGGCAGTGTGTCTTGCCGGCGGACCCAGGCTGGGGCTCGAATATTCGAGTTCCCGGGGGCAGAGGGGAGTGCCCATGCGGACCTCTTTGTAGCCAAGCTGCAGGAGGTCATTGCGGATTCGGCCAAGGTGGCCCGACCGGTCAAGTCGGCGGCCATAGAGGTGACGGACCTTGATGACTCCGTCACCAAGGAGGAGGTGGTGGCGGCGGTCGCAGCGGTAGGGGGCTGTGGCTTTGCGGCGGTCCAAAGCCGGGACATAAGGCCCGGCCGCGGTGGCATGGGCACCATTCGCCTCGAGTGCCCAATCGCAGCTGCCAAAGCCGTCCTTGCCAAAGGACGGCTCACAGTCGGGTTCAGCTCGGGTGCAGTCCGGGCACTCGAGGACCAGCCTCTGCGGTGCTTCCGGTGCTTCGGCATCGGACACACCCGGCCCCTGTGTCCGTCCACGGTAGACAGGACGGACACATGCTTTCGCTGCGGCAAGGAGCGCCACAAAGCCGCCTCCTGCGAGGCCGCCACGCCGCACTGCGCGGTGTGTGCCGCCAGTGGCTGCCCGGCGAAGCACGTCACGAAGGGGAGGAACTGCAATCCTCCCCCTAAGCGGGGCAAAGCGCAGGCGCCGATCGGGCCTGCTGCTGCCGGTAGCACCGTCATTCCTGCGGCGGCTGCGGAGGGGGGTGCCATGTCCGACTGATGGATAGGGTCGAACATCGCATCCTTCAGGCTAACACCAACCACTGCAGAGCAGCCCAGGATCTGCTGATGCAGACCATGGCTGAGTGGTTGGTGGACTTGGCGGTGGTTGCCGAGCCTTACTCGGTCCCTGGCCGTTGGCTGGGCGACCGGGACGGCTTGGTGGCGTTGGTGTCGCGGTCTTCCACAGACTCCCCTCCCCTCTCGCTCTTAGAGAGGGGACCGGGATACGTGGCCGCCGCGTGGGGGGAGATGGCCCTGGTCGGGGTCTATTTCTCCCCAAACCGCCCTCTCTCGGACTTTGAGGATTTCCTCGAGATCCTCACCGCCGTCGTAGGGAGGGCGGCGCCGCGCCAGGTCGTGGTGTTGGGTGACCTGAACGCCAAGTCGGCGGCCTGGGGTAACCCGGCTGCCGGTTGCAACGTCCGGGGACGCGCCGTCGAGTTCTGGGCGGCCTCATGCGGTGTGTCCCTCCTCAACAGGGGGGCGGTACACACGTGTGTGCGGCAACAAGGTGGGTCGGTGGTGGACGTCTCGTTTGCCACTCTTGCGCTAGCCGCCCGCGTCGTCAACTGGCGGGTAGAGATGGTGGAGACCTTGTCGGACCACCGATATGTGCGGTTCGACATCTCCACCCGGGAGGGGGGGATGGCCCGCGCTGGGCAATCTCCGTTCCCGCGGTGGGCACTAACCCGCCTGGACCGGGAGGCAGCTAAAGAGGCAGCCTTTCTCCAGGACTGGCTGTCGCCCCCTGTCGAGGTCCTGGACGTGGACGCCGCAGCGGTCCGGCTCGGGAAGTCCCTGACAGAGGTGTGCAACTCCAGCATGCCTCGGTCTCGCCGTCCGCCTCCCCGTCGTGCCGTCTATTGGTGGACAGAGGAGCTGGCGGAGCTTCGTGCCGTCTGCGTGGCGGCCAGAAGGGCCTACACGCGAAGCCGACGGCGCAGCGCCCGAAACCGAGTCCGGGCAGAAGAGGACCTCCTATACGCCTCCTATACGCCAGGTCTTCAAGTCTGCAATGGGCGCTGCAAAAGACTCGGCGAGGGCCGAGATCTGGAGAGTCTCGACAGGGATCCTTATGGAAGACCGTACAAGGCGGCGCGGAACCAGCTACGCCCTTATGGTCCCCCACTGACGGAGCCCCTTGAGCCAGCGTTGCTGGATGGGGTTGTCCGATCCCTGTTTCTGCGCAGGGCCGACTTCACCCCACCACCGATGGATCCCCCACAAGGGGCGGCTTTGCCGGAGGAGGAGGTCCCCCCGGTGACGGCGGGGGAATTCCACGCGGGGGTACTCAGCCTCCGCGCGAAGAAGACGGCCCCCGGACCAGACGGCGTCCCCGCACGGGTAGTGGCGATCGCCGCCTCCCAAATGGAGGACAGGTTTCGGGACCTATTCAGCGCGTGCTTTACGGCTGGGAGGTTCCCGAGACTATGGAAGGAGGGGCAGGTATGCCTCCTCCGATCCGCCGCCTGGGATTGAAGGTGGCGCTGCACAAGACCGAGGCCGTGTTCTTTCGCGGGCCTCGGCAGCGCTGCCCTCCCGACGCTCACATTGTCGTAGAGGGCGTCAGGATAGGGGTCCAGCCCCAGATGAAGTATCTGGGCCTGGTGCTGGACGACAGGTGGCGCTTCGGCCCGCATTTCAGTGGGCTGTCGACGCGCCTGTTGAAAACCGCGGACGCACTGTCGTGGCTCCTCCCGAACCTGGGGGGTCCCAAGGCGAAATGCCGGCGCCTGTATGCCGGCATCCTGAAGAGCATGGCCCTATACGGGGCCCCCATCTGGGCCGACTCCCTTCACAGGAGGGAGAATGCGACCGCCATCCGCAAACCCCAAAGGGCCATTGCACTGCGGGTGGCGAGGGCCTACCGCTCGGTGGGCTTCTCGGCGGCGTGCGCTCTGGCCGGCACCCCTCCTTGGGAGTTGGAGGCTTGGGTGCTTGCTAGAGTGTACGAGTGGACAGCGCGCCGGAAGGCGCTTGGGGAGCGCCCCGTTGCCGAAGAGCGGGAAGCCGTGCGGCGGGAGGCGAAGTACGCCATCATCCTCCACTGGACGGAGGACCTCGCTGTCGCCGCCTTTGGCCGCCGGACTTTAGACGCGCTCGGTCCGGTCCTGCGGAGCTGGCTCGAGAGGCCCCACGGTTTCCTCTCGTTCCGCCTGGTGCAGGTGTTGTCCGGCCATGGCTGTTTCGGATCGCACCTGCACCGGATCGGGAGGGAGGAGAACCCAGCGTGCCACGACTGCGGCGCGGCGGAGGACACGGCGCAGCACACCCTCGAGGTATGTCCGGCTTGGTCGGAGCTGCGCCGCGGTCTGACCGCGGTGGTTGGACAGGACCTCTCGCTTCCCGGCGTAGTCAACGCCATGCTGGGGAGCGAGGAGGCCTGGGCAGCGGTTGCCTCCTTCTGCGAGGATGTAATCTCGCAAAAGGAGGAGGCGGAGCGCGCGCGGGAGGATGACCCTCTAGCTGCGCCACTCCGCAGACGAAGAAGGGGTCGGAGAAGGCGCCAACCTCTCCCTCCTCATGGTGGCGATGGGCGGGTAGTCGGCGCGGGGGCGCCTGCGCCCGCATTGCACCCATCACCACTTTCGTCGGTCACTCCCGGGCCCGTCCCCCTCCCCACGGGGAGGGTGTGAGGGGTCCGCCCTGAGGGGAAATCGTCGGCGGAGGACTGGACGTCAAGGCTGTGCCAACCTCCCAGTCCCTCGCCACTCAGACGAAGCGGGAGTGCCGCTGGGTCGTTTTAGTGGGTATACCGGGTCTGACCGGGGAGTCCCACATAGCCCCCCCATCCCCCGATGGGAGGGTATGCGTAATGCATTTTTTCCCAGCGACAAAAAAAAAAAAAAAAAAAAAAAAAAAAAAAGGTTAGGTTAGGTTAGGTTGGGGGACCACCCCACAGTGCTTGCGTCCACGTCGCGTCCCCTGGAAACGACCCAGTTCTGACCACCGTAACGGAGTGGCAGACTGGGTTGGCCAAAGTGCACTGTGCTTTTGTAGCTTACTTTATCCTTGCCTTGTTGAGCTACGAACCAGCGGAATCATGTCGATACCTACGCGGGACGCCTGCGGGCGGTTTTTGAAACAAGGCCCTTCTCAGGGCCAACCTTTCCTTGCTAAAGAGACTGAGTGGATTAGGGCCAAGAGCAGGAAGAAAAGGAAGCTTAACACCTCCCTCTCTCCAAAACAACAACCCGGAAGCGCCCAACAAGACAATCACCAAAAAAATGAGAAAGTGACTTCGGTCAAAAAAGTGCCCTTACCACCGCCAATCATAATAGACGGAATCAAGAACTATCAAACGTTCTACGATTCGTTAATTGAAAGCCAACCAGCGGAATCATTTACAGCAAAAATGATGAATGGGGATTGTGTGAAGGTTAACGCCAAATCAGAAGACTCATATAGAGTAATTGCCAGGTTCTTGTCTGAAAAAGACTACCACTGGCATTCATACGAAAACAAGCAGGCTAGACCAATTAGAGTTGTGGTAAAGAAACTACACTCTTCTTGCCAACCAGATCGAATTAAGGAAGATTTAACAACCCAAGGCCTAAAAATAGAAAAGGTAGATAGTAAATTGAGCTGGAAGACCAAAGAACCACTCAACATGTTCGTTTTATCATTTTATAACGATGAAGATGTCAACAAAATCTACGGCATTAAGTACATATTAGGGTGTAAAATTGAAATACATCCACTCAAAAATCCAGCACTCATCCCCCAATGCAAGAGATGCCAAGCTTATGGGCATACACATAAATATTGTCAAAAAGAGCCAAGGTGTGTGAAATGCCAATTGTACCAAATCTCCGCAAGAGAAACCAAAATGTATCCACTGCGGCCTACCTCACCCTGCCAATTATAGAGGGTGTGAAGTAGCCAAACAGATGCAAATTATGAAAAATAAAGTTTTAAAAAAGAAACCTACGGTGCCTAATACCCAACAGTTTCCTCCTATAACACACCCTGGTAAACAGGCGCAGAAAGCAAGTGTCCAGTCAACTGCAAAACAACCAGCCATGCAAGTAACCAACATCGGTACTTACGCACAAGCTGCAAAACAAGGATCTCAACCTCTGAACTTAGAGGATAAGATTAACCAGATCTTGAAGTGCATTACCTCATTTGATAAGAGATTAGAGAAGCTAGAATCCAGCACTAAAACAGCTGTCTTGAATAATCAAAAATGAATAACACACCTAAAATAATGGCGTGGAACTCCAATGGACTACTCAAACATCAGCATGAGTTGCAGGCGGTCCTAGATACAGAAAATATAGACGTGTGTTTAATCTCCGAAACGCATTTCACAAAGCAATCTTTTATCAAATTTAGAGGATACATGATATATAATTCCCTCCACCCTAGCAACTCTGCCAGGGGGGGTAGTGCGGTTATAATTAAAGAAAACATTAGTCACTACGTGCAGTGTAAATATGAAGAAGAAGACATTCAAGCAGTGGCAGTATCTGTTAAAACTAAGTTTTGTCAAGTGTCCATTGCAGCCATATACTCGCCTCCTAGGCACATGATAAGAAAAGAGCGATACTTACATCTTTTTGAATTATTAGGCCAGCGATTTATCCTAGGCGGCGATTTTAATGCTAAGCATACGCATTGGGGTTCAAGACTTACTACAACTAAAGGAAGACAGCTCTTAAGTGCAGTTAAAGAAACACATTGTGAAGTAATGAGTACAGGCAAACCTACATACTGGCCCACTGACCACCAGAAAATACCGGATCTTATAGATTTTTTCATCTGCAAAAATATATCCACCAATTACATCAGTTTGGAGGAAAGTTTTACTATGGACTCTGACCATTCTCCGATTATACTAATGCTAAGTCAAAAAATCCTATTAAAAGAAAGCCACTTAACCTTGGTTAATAAGTCCACAGATTGGGACAGTTTTGCTCTTGATCTAGATAATATTATCGACCTTAAAACTCTGATAAAAACGCAAGATCAGCTTGACTCAGAAGTAAACAAATTTATTATTAATATTCAACAATGTGCGTGGAGCAATACACCTCAGCTAAAACGCAAATATAAGGGATTTATCTATCCTAAAGAAATTGTGGATTTACTATCAGAGAAAAGAAAACAAAGGAAGTTGTGGCAGCAAACAAGGTTCCCGCGTCATAAAACAACACTAAATAACCTAACTAAACGACTAAAGAGAAAAATTCTACAATTTGAGGATGAATCTCTGAATACCAACCTTCTTCAGCTTACCAATGACAAATCAACGGATTACTCACTTTGGAAAGCGACGAGAAATCTAAAAAGGCAGATTATACAAATACCGCCCATCAGAGATAGCAACGGAAAATGGGCAATAAGCAATGACCAAAAGGCGTTCCGATTTGCTCAACATTTAGAAGAAACCTTTCAACCCAACGAAAGCTCTGTAGAAATACATGAGAGTGTAAATTTATCACAAAACCAAAGAATCAAGCTTGTGACTCCTAAGGAAGTAATGAGAGAAATTCAAAACAACATTAGCTCAAAAAAGTCTCCCGGTTACGACCTCATCACAGGGGAAATTCTAAAACGCCTCCCACGCAAAGCCATAGTAAAGCTGACCAAACTAATAAATGCTTCATTTATCTTAAAATATGTACCTGAGCCATGGAAGGTTGCTGAAGTCATTATGATTGCGAAGCCTGGGAAACCTCCCCACGAAGCATCATCATACAGACCCATTTCTCTGTTACCCGTACTATCAAAGTTATTTGAAAAACTGTTACTAAAACGGATAAAACCAGTAATAGAAGATAAAAACCTAGTTCCAGATCACCAGTTTGGCTTCAGAGAAAAACACTCAACGTTAGACCAGGTACATAGAATAACTAATGTTATTGAAAAAACGCTAGAAAATAAAGAAGTCTGTGCTACCGTGTTCTTAGACGTCGCGCAAGCTTTTGACAAAGTTTGGCATGAGGGTCTCATATTTAAGCTCAGACGCATGCTACCAGAATTTGTAGATATCCTAGAGTCGTATTTAACTAAAAGAATGTTTAGAATACGCTAAGAGGACGCATATTCCGGGCTAAAAACCATAAAAGCTGGGGTGCCTCAAGGAAGTGTGCTTGGCCCAATTTTGTACTTGTTATACACTTGTGACATCCCAGAGCTGGAAAACAGCACCATAGCGACCTTTGCAGATGATACTGCTATTATGGCCACCGGATCAAGCCACAGAGAAGCAGTAGAGAAAGTTCAACTAGCTGTGAACAAAGTTTACGACTGGACACAAAAGTGGAAGATCAATCTGAATGAGTCAAAATCAGTTCACATTAACTTCACAAACAAACACAGTGACTACCACCCACTCTACATAAATGGTATGCAAATACCTTATGCTAATACAGCCAAATACCTTGGCATAACTCTCGACGCCAAGCTGCGTTGGAAAGCCCATATCAAAAAGAAAAAACAGGAACTCGATATTCGTTATAAACGTTTGTATTGGTTACTGGGAAGGAAATCCTGTTTATCAATACATAATAAGTTGATAATATACAAGCATATTCTGATGCCAATTTGGACGTATGGTATCCAACTTTGGGGCTGTACTAAGCCAACCAACGTCAAAATAATTCAACAGTTCCAAAATAAAGTACTCAGGGCTGCTGTAAATGCACCCTGGTACATAAGAAACGATGACCTCCACCGTGACCTCGACATGGAATTCGTCACCACCATCATACAAAAATTTGCTGAAGCCCACGAACACAGACTCCATCGACACGTGAATGTTGAGGCAATCCAGCTGTTAGACAACACAGACATAGTGCGTAGACTAAAGAGAACTAAACCATTTGAATTAGTGTAGTGTAAGTGAATCAATAATAGTAACAATGTTGTGCTATTTATATAACACATGAACAAAGTGTTTTATCAATTTTACCAGACTCTAAGGAAGTGTTACGAACGTGTGTAAAAGTGCATACCTAATTATGGACACTATTCTTAGCATTAACATAATTTATAACGTAGCATAATAAGTTAGATTTAAATTGTTTATTAGTCTTCTTAGGCTAGATTGCAATTAACTAGTAAGAACTTGGTTCTTACTAACAAGGAAAAAAAAAAAAAAAAAAAAAAAAAAAATGGCCAACCCAAAGGCCCTCCTCAGGGCCAAACAAAAGGTCCTTCTCAGGGCCAACCCAAAGGCCCTTCTCAGGGCCAACCCAAAGGCCCTTCTCAGGGCCAACCCAAAGGCTCTTCTCAGGGCCAACCCAAAGGCCCTTCTCAGGGCCAGCCAAAAGGCCCTTCTCAGGGCCACTCTGACGCTCCGGCGTCAGAGACTAGTCGCGCGCCATCACTCCAAGCCAAACAGGCAAGGGAAAGGGGAAGGGGAAAGGGAAAGGGAGGGGAAAGGGGCAGCTAGTCCCCCCAAAAACCGCAGCCGTCGTTGTGACACTCACCGCGGAGGCTGCGGAACGAGGGGAGACTTACATGTCTATTTTGATGCGGGCGCGTGCCGGTGCCGATCCTGCCCAACTGGGGATCGGCAGTGTGTCTTGCCGGCGGACACAAGCCGGGGCTCGAATATTCGAGTTCCCGGGGGCAGAGGGGAGTGCCCATGCGGACCTCTTTGCAGCCAAGCTGCAGGAGGTCATCGCAGATTCGGCCAAGGTGGCCCGACCGGTCAAGTCGGTGGCCCTAGAGGTGACGGAACTTGATGACTCCGTCACCAAAGAGGACGTGGTGGCGGCGGTCGCAGCGATAGGGGACTGTGGTGTCGCGGCGATCCAAAGCCGAGACATAAGGCCCGGCCGCGCACTGCAGAGCAGCCCAGGATCTGCTGATGCAGACCATAGCTGTGTGGTTGGTGGACTTGGCGGTGGTCGCCGAGCCTTACTCGGTCCCTGGCCGTTGGCTGGGCGACCGGGACGGCTTGGTGGCATTGGTGTCGCGGTCTTCCACAGACTCCCCTCCCCTCTCGCTCTTAGAGAGGGGACCGGGATACGTGGCCGCCGCGTGGAGAGATATGGCCTGCGCGCCACTCCGCAGACGAAGAAGGGGTCGGAGAAGGCGCCATCCTCTCCCTCCTCATGGTGGCGATGGGCGGGTGCTAGGCGCGGGGGCGCCAGCGCCCGCATTGCACCCATTACCATTTTGGTTGGTCATTCCCGGGCCCGTCCCCCTCCCCACGGGAAGGGCGTGATGGGTCCGCCCTGAAGGGTAATCGTCGGCGGAGGACCGGACGTTAAGGCTGTGCCATTCTCCCAGTCCCTCGCCACTCAGACGAAGCGGGAGTGCCGCTCAGACCGGGGAGTCCCACATAGCCCCCCATCCCCCGATGGGAGGGTATGCGTAATGCATTTTTTCCCAGCGACAAAAAAAAAAAAAAAAAAAAAAAAAAAGGTTAGGTCCAACGAGTGGACGGAAGTGGTCCGTAAAGGGAAGGGCAAGGGCAAGAAGTCGGCAACGGCTGACCCTGTCGTCCCCGCCAACACCACTCCCAGCCAAACCGGCAAGGGAAAGGGGAAGTGGAAAGGGAAAGGGAGTGGGAAGGGGCAGCTAGTCCCCCCAAAAACCGCAGCCGTCGTTGTGACACTCACCGCGGAGGCTGCGGAGCGAGGGGAGACTTACATGTCAATTTTGATGCGGGCGCGTGCCGGTGCCGATCCTGCCCAACTGGGGATCGGCAGTGTGTCTTGCCGGCGGACCCAAGCCGGGGCTCGAATATTCGAGTTCCCGGGGGCAGAGGGGAGTGCCCATGCGGACCTCTTTGCAGCCAAGCTGCAGGAGGTCATCGCAGATTCGGCCAAGGTGGCCCGACCGGTCAAGTCGGCGGCCATAGAGGTGACGGACCTTGATGACTCCGTCACCAAAGAGGACGTGGTGGCGGCGGTCGCAGCGATAGGGGACTGTGGTGTCGCGGCGATCCAAAGCCGGGACATAAGGCCCGGCCGCGGCGGCATGGGCACCATTCGTCTCGAGTGCCCAATCGCAGCTGCCAAAGCCGGCCTTGACAAGGGACGGCTCACAGTCGGATTCAGCTCGGGTGCAGTCCGGGCACTCGAGGACCAGCCTCTGCGGTGCTTCCGGTGCTTCGGCATCGGACACACCCGGCCCCTGTGTCCATCCACTGTAGACAGGACGGACACATGCTTTCGCTGCGGCAAGGAGGGCCACAAAGCCGCCTCCTGCGAGGCCGCCACGCCGCACTGCGCGGTGTGTGCCGCCAGTGGCTGCCCGGCGAAGCACGTCACGAAGGGGAGGAACTGCAATCCTCCCCCTAAGCGGGGCAAAGCGCAGGCGCCGATCGGGCCTGCTGCTGCCGGTAGCACTGTCATTCCTGTGGCAGCTGCGGAGGGGGGTGCGATGTCCGACTGATGGATAGGGTCGAACATCGCATCCTTCAGGCTAACACCAACCACTGCAGAGCAGCCCAGGATCTGCTAACGCAGACCATGGCTGAGTGGTTGGTGGACTTGGCGGTGATCGCCGAGCCTTACTCGGTCCCTGGCCGTTGGCTGGGCGACCGGGACGGCTTGGTGGCTTTGGTGTCGCGGTCTTCCACAGACTCCCCTCCCCTCTCGCTCTTAGAGAGGGGACCGGGATACGTGGCCGCCGCGTGGGGAGATATGTCCCGCGCGCCACCCCGCAGACGAAGAGGGGGTCGGAGAGGGCGCCATCCTCTCCCTCCTCATGGTGGCGATGGGCGGGCGCTAGGCGCGGGGGCGCCAGCGCCCGCATTGCACCCATCACCACTTTGGTTGGTCATTCCCGGGCCCATCCCCCTCCCCACGGGAAGGGCGTGATGGGTCCGCCCTGAAGGGTAATCGTCGGCGGAGGACCGGACGTTAAGGCTGTGCCATTCTCCCAGTCCCTCGCCACTCAGACGAAGCGAGAGTGCCGCTGGGTCGTTTTAGTGGGTATACCGGGTCAGACCGGGGAGTCCCACATAGCCCCCCCATCCCCCGATGGGAGGGTATGCGTAATGCATTTTTTCCCAGCGACAAAAAAAAAAAAAAAAAAAAAAGATTAGGTTGGGGTGGGGGACCACCCCACAGTGCTTGCGTCCACGTCGCGTCCCCTGGAAACGACCCAGTTCTGACCACCGTAACGGAGTGGCAGACTGGGTTGGCCAAAGTGCACTGTGCTTTTGTAGCGTTTATCCTTGTCTTGTTGAGCTCTCAGGGCCAATCCAAAGGCCCTTCTCAGGGCCAACCCAAAGGCCCCAGCGACAAAAAAAAAAAAAAAAAAAAAAAAAAAGGTTAGGTTAGGTTAGGTTAGGTTAGGTTTTTTTTTTTTTTTTTTTTAAATGAGTATACACTGCCGCGGACTTGGTGGTCCGCGCCTTTTTTTTATAGGTTTATTTGTTTGTTCTCTGATTAAATTATCTTAATATTATACAGTTTCAGACTCCCTCGGACACTTACTCTAGATCTTATAATACTATCTTATGTCTACGTGAGTTCATCCTGATATATATAATTTATACATATATTTTTTTTTTTTTTTTTATTTTTTTATTTTTTTTTCTTTTTTTTTTTTTTTTTTTTTTCTTTTTTTTTTTTATTCATACACATAACATGCTCTGTTAGAATATATATATATTTTACATAGGGTGTTTTTTTTTTTTTTTTTTTTTTTTTTTTTTTTTTTTTTAATAAATACACAGGCATTACAATTTATTTTCAAATTACTATTTTCACTGTTTGAACTTAATAACTACACTTATTCAGTACACTTTGATTTACACACAAATTTATTACGCTTTGATTTTGGTTAGGTTAGGTTAGGTTAGGTTAGGTTTTTTTTTTTTTTTTTTTTTTTTTTTTTTTTTTTGTTTTGGCAGGAGTGGGAAATCCCCACGGACACCTCGACTACCTCACAGGCTGTGAGATAGTCGAGGTAGTGCCGGACTCGAACCGGCTAAAACCACACTCCTGCCCCACCAGTGTTCCTCTGACGTGGTCAGAGCTATTATGTTCTGGCTTTTGGTCTTGTTACTGACGGCGGCCGAATGGCCATGTTTTATTTCTTTCTTTTACTGTTATAATGTAACTTATCCAAGTATTATCTTAATATATAAACTAATTTTAATTTCGCACATTTCGAGTTATTATTTATTTATAATTTAATACAAATATACTACTATCTATGTCCGTAATCTATTTATTTTACTATTAACTTATGTTTATCAATGATGTTATCCAAATTTAAGTAATGCCCGAATACTATCTATTTGCTTATTTTATTTCATTTTTCTGTTTCTCGTGATCTTTCTTTTTTATATATTTACAATATCCAGACTATATACTTAATAACATATAGCTAAATATCATCTTCATGCATTTACAAATTTTTACAACCAGTTGGATACAGCTTTGCGTCACCATTAGGTTCGATTTCTGATCTTTAACTGAAGCCACTTTCTCATGAAAGTGCCTCCAGTTTTCAGTGCTCGTAGTGCTAATCTCTATGGTTCGCTCAATGTCTCTGTTCTGTGGTTGTATCAACTTACTACTTTTTATGTTCAAATTTGAAGTGGGCGCATTGACAACTTTAGCAATATGCTATTGCTGCTCTCGCGAATGCGTCCCACTTCTTACGTATCGGGCAGTCGCTGCTAAAAGCATTGTGCCGGTGCTCCCCCATTTTGGCTCTATTGCAGTTTATGCACGCCGCTGCCTCGCCATTGACTTTATCTGGGCAGTCCGACCTAAGGTGCGGACCGCCGCAGTGGCTGCATAGGTCAACAATCTCTGTGCAGAGACGCTTTCCGTGGCCGTATGCAAGGCAGCGGGTGCACTGCATAAGAGGTGTCTGGTCTTCGACACGCACTCTCTGGAGGTCAATGCGCAGCTTGCCTCCTTCGAGTGCTCGCCTCCAGATCGTGGGGGACACACTCAGCACAATGCTATTAACATGCGGATTACGCGTCTTTTTGCGATATTTTACGGACATTCTTTGATCCTCTTCGCCGAGGCCGTGGAAGATCTCTCGGTTCTGGTTCCTAAGGGCTTTGAGCACTTCTTCGTCGCTGTGAACGAGCAGCACGTCCCTAAGAACCAGAAGCGGGTCCCGATTTTTCACGGCCTCGACGACGAGGTTCTCTCCGGCCGATTCGAGTCGCTGTTTTAGCTTCACCCTCTCCTCTTGCGTTTCGCACCCCATAATCACTTTCTGATCCTTCGCTTTCCTGACCCTCTCTACACGCACCCAGCCCTCCTTCGCGTCCACTGCCTTCCGCACTCTTTCGAGGATTTCGTCCCCTGTGTCCGCCTCCTGTGTTGAGGTAACGACCACGGAGTGCAGCGTCGTTCGCTCCAGGGCCCGTATGGCTCCGGTGTAGCATTTATTGACGGCCGCTGCACTCGCATAGGTCGTCTCCCCCACACTTTCCTTGCTAGCCAGGCTATCTCGGAGTTTTATTACATGCTCAGAATTCTCCTTAACAAGCGAGATGTGTTCCTTGAGCGTGTTAATGAGTTCAGCCTGGCTAGTGAGCACCTCCATGGATATGGGTTGGGGGCTATGGTTGACAGTGGGCGCGGGTACTGGTACGGCTACGGGTGCAAGAGGGGCCTTTTCTAGCTCACACTCTTTGACCAGCTCATAGAGCCGGTTTATGGATTCGAGCACCGCAGTTTTTATTTCCGCTTTAAGGTTACGAGAGTTGCCCAAATTAAGCTTGGCTTTGTTTAGGCAAGCTCTCGCCTCCGCAATGCGACTGGGGTGCCCGGCCTCCGGCTTCTTAAGTGGTCTTGGAGCATTCACAGGGGCTCGGCGCGTCGACGGGGTAGCAAGGCTCTCCTTCGACGCGAGGGGTGTTTCGTTTCCGAAATCGATTTGCCTCCTCGCGTCAAGAGTGTAGGACCCCGCTTTCTCCGCCGATCGCGGCGAGCCACTGGAGCACTGGGACCTCACGGTGCCGGACGGGGTGCGGAACATGTTAATGTCACTAACAGACACTGCTCGAACGGACCCCTGTAAATGGAAGATCAGTCCGACAGTGCCTATTCCGAAGAAGGGGGAACTTAAGGAACACTGGGAACTGTGACCCTGTAAAGGGGGGAACACAGTTAGACAACACACAAGTAATCAGAAAATAAAACAGATAAATAATTAGTCTTAATTATAAATTTTTAACTCAAATGTAAAAACGACTGTCAAATAACCCTCCTGTGTCCCTGTAAAGAGGGGAACACAGTATAAAATTAAAATAATTAATAGTCTGAATAATATACTTAAAATACGTCTTAAAATAACATTAAAACGTCTGTCCCATTATATTGAGTGTCATAAAATATTCTAATAAATAAAATATTGTAATTTTTCCCTCCCCAAATCCAAACCAAACAAAACCAGACAATAAAATTTTTTTTTTGCCGACCTCTCTCCGTTTACCCTTCCTCTAGCTATAGAACAGAGGGTGGGAGGGTGGGCAAAATTTTTTGCGACCTAGCCGCACGTGCGATATGTCCAGAGACGCGGCTCCGCGCGGGCTAGCCGTTTATGGAATAAAAGGTAGGTGTGCAGGAAGAAAAATTTTGGGTTATCCCGAAAAAACCAGTTTTCTGGAGTAAAAAATTTGGAAAACAGCCCCCAATCTGTGCCCAGGACCACGGAACGCGGCCAAAAGCGCAGGGATGGAAGGTAAGTATGCCTGAAACTATATACTTTTTATAGAACTGAATAAAACTGTAAGTTACGTTAGATATTAATTAATTTGTAATAAAAATTTTGAAAATTTGTCTATGTGTGGGAGGGAGAAAATTTTTTCGCGTGTGCGGTCAATAGAAAATGTTCAGGGAGTAGGCGGAACACCACTCCAGTCAATATCCGCTGAAAACAGCTCGAAAAACGCGTAATTAGTACTTAAGATATCAACGTTTTGGTAAAAACTTCGCTCCCTTAGGTGTATTTTGCATGTACTTAGCTGATGGAAATAAGAATTATCAAAAACTTTTTTGCGAGCTAGCCGCACGTGCGATATGTCCAGAGACGCGGCTCCGCGCGGGCTAGCCGTTTATGGAATAAAAGGTAGGTGTGCAGGAAGAAAAATTTTGGGTTATCCCGAAAAAACCAGTTTTCTGGAGTAAAAAATTTGGAAAACAGCCCCCAATCTGTGCCCAGGACCACGGAACGCGGCCAAAAGCGCAGGGATGGAAGGTAAGTATGCCTGAAACTATATACTTTTTATAGAACTGAATAAAACTGTAAGTTACGTTAGATATTAATTAATTTGTAATAAAAATTTTGAAAATTTGTCTATGTGTGGGAGGGAGAAAATTTTTTCGCGTGTGCGGTCAATAGAAAATGTTCAGGGAGTAGGCGGAACACCACTCCAGTCAATATCCGCTGAAAACAGCTCGAAAAAGGTTAGGTTAGGTTAGGTTAGGTTAGGTTAGGTTTTTTTTTTTTTTTTTTTTTTTTTTTTTTTTGTTTTGGCAGGAGTGGGAAATCCCCACGGACACCTCGACTACCGCACTGGCTGTGAGATATTCAATTCAATTCAATCATTTATTGCATATCACATGTGTTTTACAAGATCTTAATAATAATAAAATAGTTCACATGGACCCTGTCGGGCACAACAATTTTTTTTTTTTTTTTACAAAAGTGATAGTAGCATTTAAGGTACATTAGTTAAAATTTAATAAACAGTAAATTAAGAAATTTTTGAATTCATTTAAATAAGCAAGGCAGTCATAGGAAAAAAAAATTAAGACAATTAAGTAAAATAATGAAAGTCGGTAAATAAAATACAATAGTCAAATGCATCACGTCAAAATAAAATAATAATCAAATACTTAAAATCGGCAAATAGAATACAATAGTCAAAATAAAATAATTCAAATAATTAAAGTCGGCAAGTAGGGTACAATTATAGGCAAATGCATCATGTCAATAAAATAAAGTAATAATCAAAATACAATCACAATAAAATGTCAAAGATGTGGTACAAAATGTCAATAAATAAAAACTAAAATTCAATAAATAAGCAGTCAAAGTTAGTCCATTATGATGTCATCATTAAAAAAATCATTCAATGTGTAATAACAATTGTCAATTAATAATTTTCTAACTCGTTTTATAAATATTTTGTCATTTTGTTCCATTCTTATCGCATTTGGAATTCTGTTGTAAATTTTAATTGATGTAACGTGAGGGCTAGTGCTGTGTAATTTAAGCTTCGATTGGGGTACTAAGAGGGTATTTTCAAATCGTGAACGCGGTGCATATCGGCGAGGCTGGTCAGAGATTTTAACGTAGAAGTTCGGATACTGTCTAACAAATTTGCAGATTTCTAGAATATTAAATTGATGTCAGAGTTAAAATGTCCAGTTTCTTGAAATGAGGTCTACAACTTTCGTCGTTTTCAATATGGACCAATATCCTGATACATTTTTTTTGCAGTATGAACAACTCGTTGATGTCAACACTATTTCCCCAAAGGATTATTCCGTATTTTAGCCACGCGTATGCATAAGCATAATAAGTGGATAGGGCAGTTTTTAAATCTGTTGTTTTTTTTAGCTCACGTAGCGCATATATGAAACTAGATAGTTTTTATTACTAGATAATTTTCTGAATGTGTGCTTTCCACGTCATATGAGTATCTAGCTCCAGACCTAACAAGGTAAAAGTATCCACACATTCTACTTTAGTACCTTCGAACGCAAAATTTATATTTAAAGGTTTTTTTTGATATGGTCTAAATTGCATAATTTTGGTTTTTAAAAAGTTAATTTCTAGGTTATGATCTTTCATCCAATCTTGTATAGTTATTATAATTTTATTTAGTATGTCATGTAGGCGTTGAGAGTCATTACAAGAAATCATTATTGAAATATCATCAGCGAACAATACGCACGATTCCGTTAGAATTTTAGGGAGATCGTTGATATAAATCAAAAATAATAAACACCCTGCAACACTACCTTGAGGAATTGAATTTTTAACACACATCTTATTTGAACGTACATGGCTGAGTTGCCCAGTGTTATGATCCCAATGATCAATTTCTACGAATTGCTCTCGGTTTTGTAAGTAAGATGCGAACCATTTATGAGCTATTCCCCTAACGCCGATGCCGTATAGTTTGTCAAGTAGAATATTGTATAGTACTTTATCGTAAGCCTTTGTCATGTCGAGTAAGATTCCAATAGCGTATTTTTTATAATTTAAAACGTCCAATATTTGTTGTGTGAATTTATATGTTGCTAAAACTGTGGATCTTTTTTCCCGAAAGCCATTTTGTGATTCATCAAAAATATTAAAATTTTCACAGAAATTATAAACGCGCTTGCACATTGCCTTTTCGAATATTTTTGATGATGTCGGTAGTAGTGCAATTGGACGGTAATTATTTGGGTCAGACTTCGAGTTTTTCTTGTGAATAGGTTTTATAATTGATTTTTTTAACGCGTTTGGGAAAACCCCTTCAGAAAATGATTGACAAATTAATAGGTAAAATGGTATTGTCAGTTCTTCAGCACACGTTTTAATTAATATGGGAGGTAGTTCATCCAATCCGTGACTGTATTTGCCTTTAAGGTGTTTTATTATATTTAATATTTCTTGCGGTGTGGGTGGATGTAAAAACATAGTGTTCTCAGTCGGTCGGAGCACAGGCCGACCGCGCGGCTCTGCGTTCCCACTTTGCCTTGTTTGTCCTATTGATGCAAAAAAATCATTGAACGAGTTAGAAACTTGTTTTGGGTCGGACGTTAGTTTATTATGGATTGTCAATTTAATATTTTGTTGTGTCTTAGGTAGTTTTTTATTAGTACGCTCTTTAATTATTATTAGATAGTCGAGGTAGTGCCGGACTCGAACCGGCTAAAACCACACTCCTGCCCCACCAGTGTTCCTCTAACGTTGTTAGAGCCCTTTATTGCGTTTTTCTAGTCTTTATTTTGCGACTGATTTATGTGATGATGGCCGAAGAGACTACGCTTGGTGCATTGTTTTATCTTGTCTATTTATTTCTGTTTTAAAAATACTATTTAACTATGTCCTAAAAAAAAAAATTTCTAAACTATAACAATTTTTCCAATCTACTAATATTCTATTATTTTACACTACTATTTTTATGCTTTAAATCTATTTACTACTTAGCCCTAAATATTGTATTATTAGAATTCAATCCGTTGGTTCCGTCGTTTGATTTTATTAAATTTTGTTCAGTTATTATTGTTGGTTTTGATATCTCATTATATATTTACTATATAAATATATATCCTTATTTTTTTTTTTGGGCCTAGATAAATGAACAATTTAAACGACTGCTGAGTTCCACTCACTTCGACACAACTTGACGATTCCACTAGAGTTGGCTTACGGTCCAGTATAATTTCAGCCACTTTCTCATGAAAGTGGCTCCAATTATCGACGCCCATCAAGCCAACCCTAGTGGTTCGCTTAATGCTTCTGCGATCAGGTTGTGTCGACGTGGCCATGTTGATGTACGCGGAAGTGGGCGCACCGACAACTTTAGCAATAGGCTATTGATGCTCTGGCGAATGCGTCCCACTTCCTGCGTATCGGGCATTCTTCGTTGAAAGCATTGTGCGAGTGTTCCCCCAGCTTGGCTCGGGTGCAGTTGATGCACACCGCTGCTTCGCCTTTTTGTTTATCTGGGCAGTCCACCCTAAGGTGTGGACCGCCGCAGTGGCTGCATAGGTCGGCCGGCTCCGTGCAGAGACGTTTGCCATGACCGTATGCTAAGCAGCGGGTGCACTGCACTAGGGGCGTCTGGTCTTCGACGCGCACTCGCTGGAGGTCAATCCGAAGCCTGCCTCCAGCGAGTGCCCGCCTCCAGATTGCAGGGGTCACACTCAGCACAACGCTGTTCAGGTGTGGGTTACGCGACTTTTTACGAAACCTTATGCAAATTTTCTGTTCCTCGTCACCGAGGCCATCAAAGATCTCCCGGTTCTGGTTCCTTAGGGCTCGCAAAACATCTTCGTCACTATGTACTGACAGCACATCCCTAAGAACCAGAAGCGGGTCCCGATTCTTCACAGCCTCGACGACGAGGTTCTCTCCGGCCGATTCGAGTCGCTTTTTGAGCTTTGCCCTCTCCTCTTGCGTTTCGCACCCCATAATCACCTTCTGATCCTTCGCTTTCCTGACCCTCTCTACACGCACCCAACCCTCCTTCGCATCCACTGCCTTCCTCACTCTTTCGAGGATTTCGGCCCCTGTGTCCGCCTCCTGTGTTGAGGTGACGACCACGGAGTGCAGCGTCGTTCGCTCCAGGGCCCGTGTGGCTCCGGTGTGGCATTTGTTGACGGCCGCTACGCTCGCGTAGGTCGCCTCCCCCACACTTTCCTTGCTAGCCAGGCTTTCTCGGAGCTTTACCACATGCTCAGAATTCTCCCTAACGAGCGAGATGTGTTCCTTGAGCGTGGTGATGAGTTCAGCCTGGCTAGCAAGCACCTCGATGGATATGGGTTGGGGACTATGGTTGACAGTGGGCGCGGGTACTGGTACGGCTACGGGTGCGGGAGGGGCCTTTTCTAGCTCACACTCTTTGACCAGCTCATAGAGCCGGTTTATGGATTCGAGCACCGCAGTCTTTATTTCCGCTTTAAGGTTGCGAGAGTTGCCCAAATTAAGCTTGGCTTTGTTTAGGCAAGCTCTCGCCTCCGCAATGCGACTGGGGTGCCCGGCCTCCGGCTTCTTGAGTGGTCTTGGAGCATTGACAGGGGCTCGGCGCGTCGACGGGGTAGCTAGGCTCTCCTTTGATGCGAGGGGTGTTTCGTTTCCGAAATCGATTTGCCTCCTCGCGTCAAGAGTGTTGGGCCCCGCTTTCTCCGCCGATCGCGGCGAGCCACTGGAGCACTGGGACCTTACGTTGCTGGACGGGGTGCGAAACATGTTAATGTCAGTAACAGACACTGCTCGAGCAGACCCCTGTAAATGGAAGATCAGTCCGACAGTGCCTATTCCGAAGAAGAGGGAACTTCAGGAACACTGGGAACTGTGACCCTGTAAAGGGGGGAACACAGTTAGACAACACACAAGTAATCAAAATATAAAACAGATAAATAATTTGTCCTAATTATAATTTTTTAACTTAAATGTCAAAACGACTGTCAAATTCACCTCCTGTGTCCCTGTAAAAGGGGAACACAGTATAAAATTAAATTAAATAAAAGTCCGAAAATACGTCTTAAACTAATATTAAAACGTCTGTCCCATTAAATTAAGAGTCATAAAATATTCTTTTAAATAAAATATTGCAATTTTTTCCCTCCCCAACTTCAAACCAAACAAAACAAGATAATAAGAAATTTTTTGCCGACCTCTCTCCGTTTACCCTTCCTCTAGCTATAGAACAGAGGGTGGGAGGGTGGGCAAAATTTTTTGCGAGCTAGCCGCACGTGCGATATGTCCAGAGACGCGGCTCCGCGCGGGCTAGCCGTTTATGGAATAAAAATTTGGTGCGCGGGAAGAAAAATTTTGGGTTATCCCGAAAAAACCAGTTTTTGGGGTAAAAAATTTTGGAAAACAACCCCCAATCTGTGCCCAGGACCACGGAACGCGGCCAAAAGCGCAGGGATGGTGGGCGAGTATGCCTGAAACTATGTTATTTTTAGAAAACTAAAGTTAATTGTAATTAAGCTTAGATATTAAATAATTTGTAATAAAAATTTTGAAAATTTGTCTAAGTGTAGGAGGGAGAAAAAATTTTCGCGTGCGCGGTCAATAAAAAATGTTCAGGGAGTAGGCGGAACACTACTCCAGTCAATATCCGCTGAAAACAGCTCGAAAAACGCGTAATTAGTACTGAAGATATCAACGTTTTGGTAAAAACTTCGCTCCCTTAGGTGAATTTTGTATGTACTTACTTGATAGAAATAAGAATTATGAAAAATTTTTTTTTTGCGAGCTAGCCGCACGTGCGATATGTCCAGAGACGCGGCTCCGCGCGGGCTAGCCGTTTATGGAATAAAAATTTGGTGCGCGGGAAGAAAAATTTTGGGTTATCCCGAAAAAACCAGTTTTTGGGGTAAAAAAATTTGGAAAACAACCCCCAATCTGTGCCCAGGACCACGGAACGCGGCCAAAAGCGCAGGGATGGTGGGCGAGTATGCCTGAAACTATGTTATTTTTAGAAAACTAAAGTTAATTGTAATTAAGCTTAGATATTAAATAATTTGTAATAAAAATTTTGAAAATTTGTCTAAGTGTAGGAGGGAGAAAAAATTTTCGCGTGCGCGGTCAATAAAAAATGTTCAGGGAGTAGGCGGAACACTACTCCAGTCAATATCCGCTGAAAACAGCTCGAAAAACGCGTAATTAGTACTGAAGATATCAACGTTTTGGTAAAAACTTCGCTCCCTTAGGTGAATTTTGTATGTACTTACTTGATAGAAATAAGAATTATGAAAAATTTTTTTTTTGCGAGCTAGCCGCACGTGCGATATGTCCAGAGACGCGGCTCCGCGCGGGCTAGCCGTTTATGGAATAAAAATTTGGTGCGCGGGAAGAAAAATTTTGGGTTATCCCGAAAAAACCAGTTTTTGGGGTAAAAAATTTTGGAAAACAACCCCCAATCTGTGCCCAGGACCACGGAACGCGGCCAAAAGCGCAGGGATGGTGGGCGAGTATGCCTGAAACTATGTTATTTTTAGAAAACTAAAGTTAATTGTAATTAAGCTTAGATATTAAATAATTTGTAATAAAAATTTTGAAAATTTGTCTAAGTGTAGGAGGGAGAAAAAATTTTCGCGTGCGCGGTCAATAAAAAATGTTCAGGGAGTAGGCGGAACACTACTCCAGTCAATATCCGCTGAAAACAGCTCGAAAAACGCGTAATTAGTACTGAAGATATCAACGTTTTGGTAAAAACTTCGCTCCCTTAGGTGAATTTTGTATGTACTTACTTGATAGAAATAAGAATTATGAAAAATTTTTTTTTTGCGAGCTAGCCGCACGTGCGATATGTCCAGAGACGCGGCTCCGCGCGGGCTAGCCGTTTATGGAATAAAAATTTGGTGCGCGGGAAGAAAAATTTTGGGTTATCCCGAAAAAACCAGTTTTTGGGGTAAAAAAATTTGGAAAACAACCCCCAATCTGTGCCCAGGACCACGGAACGCGGCCAAAAGCGCAGGGATGGTGGGCGAGTATGCCTGAAACTATGTTATTTTTAGAAAACTAAAGTTAATTGTAATTAAGCTTAGATATTAAATAATTTGTAATAAAAATTTTGAAAATTTGTCTAAGTGTAGGAGGGAGAAAAAATTTTCGCGTGCGCGGTCAATAAAAAATGTTCAGGGAGTAGGCGGAACACTACTCCAGTCAATATCCGCTGAAAACAGCTCGAAAAACGCGTAATTAGTACTGAAGATATCAACGTTTTGGTAAAAACTTCGCTCCCTTAGGTGAATTTTGTATGTACTTACTTGATAGAAATAAGAATTATGAAAATTTTTTTTTTTGCGAGCTAGCCGCACGTGCGATATGTCCAGAGACGCGGCTCCGCGCGGGCTAGCCGTTTATGGAATAAAAATTTGGTGCGCGGGAAGAAAAATTTTGGGTTATCCCGAAAAAACCAGTTTTTGGGGTAAAAAATTTTGGAAAACAACCCCCAATCTGTGCCCAGGACCACGGAACGCGGCCAAAAGCGCAGGGATGGTGGGCGAGTATGCCTGAAACTATGTTATTTTTAGAAAACTAAAGTTAATTGTAATTAAGCTTAGATATTAAATAATTTGTAATAAAAATTTTGAAAATTTGTCTAAGTGTAGGAGGGAGAAAAAATTTTCGCGTGCGCGGTCAATAAAAAATGTTCAGGGAGTAGGCGGAACACTACTCCAGTCAATATCCGCTGAAAACAGCTCGAAAAACGCGTAATTAGTACTGAAGATATCAACGTTTTGGTAAAAACTTCGCTCCCTTAGGTGAATTTTGTATGTACTTACTTGATAGAAATAAGAATTATGAAAAATTTTTTTTTTGCGAGCTAGCCGCACGTGCGATATGTCCAGAGACGCGGCTCCGCGCGGGCTAGCCGTTTATGGAATAAAAATTTGGTGCGCGGGAAGAAAAATTTTGGGTTATCCCGAAAAAACCAGTTTTTGGGGTAAAAAATTTTGGAAAACAACCCCCAATCTGTGCCCAGGACCACGGAACGCGGCCAAAAGCGCAGGGATGGTGGGCGAGTATGCCTGAAACTATGTTATTTTTAGAAAACTAAAGTTAATTGTAATTAAGCTTAGATATTAAATAATTTGTAATAAAAATTTTGAAAATTTGTCTAAGTGTAGGAGGGAGAAAAAATTTTCGCGTGCGCGGTCAATAAAAAATGTTCAGGGAGTAGGCGGAACACTACTCCAGTCAATATCCGCTGAAAACAGCTCGAAAAACGCGTAATTAGTACTGAAGATATCAACGTTTTGGTAAAAACTTCGCTCCCTTAGGTGAATTTTGTATGTACTTACTTGATAGAAATAAGAATTATGAAAAATTTTTTTTTTGCGAGCTAGCCGCACGTGCGATATGTCCAGAGACGCGGCTCCGCGCGGGCTAGCCGTTTATGGAATAAAAATTTGGTGCGCGGGAAGAAAAATTTTGGGTTATCCCGAAAAAACCAGTTTTTGGGGTAAAAAAATTTGGAAAACAACCCCCAATCTGTGCCCAGGACCACGGAACGCGGCCAAAAGCGCAGGGATGGTGGGCGAGTATGCCTGAAACTATGTTATTTTTAGAAAACTAAAGTTAATTGTAATTAAGCTTAGATATTAAATAATTTGTAATAAAAATTTTGAAAATTTGTCTAAGTGTAGGAGGGAGAAAAAATTTTCGCGTGCGCGGTCAATAAAAAATGTTCAGGGAGTAGGCGGAACACTACTCCAGTCAATATCCGCTGAAAACAGCTCGAAAAACGCGTAATTAGTACTGAAGATATCAACGTTTTGGTAAAAACTTCGCTCCCTTAGGTGAATTTTGTATGTACTTACTTGATAGAAATAAGAATTATGAAAAATTTTTTTTTTGCGAGCTAGCCGCACGTGCGATATGTCCAGAGACGCGGCTCCGCGCGGGCTAGCCGTTTATGGAATAAAAATTTGGTGCGCGGGAAGAAAAATTTTGGGTTATCCCGAAAAAACCAGTTTTTGGGGTAAAAAAATTTGGAAAACAACCCCCAATCTGTGCCCAGGACCACGGAACGCGGCCAAAAGCGCAGGGATGGTGGGCGAGTATGCCTGAAACTATGTTATTTTTAGAAAACTAAAGTTAATTGTAATTAAGCTTAGATATTAAATAATTTGTAATAAAAATTTTGAAAATTTGTCTAAGTGTAGGAGGGAGAAAAAATTTTCGCGTGCGCGGTCAATAAAAAATGTTCAGGGAGTAGGCGGAACACTACTCCAGTCAATATCCGCTGAAAACAGCTCGAAAAACGCGTAATTAGTACTGAAGATATCAACGTTTTGGTAAAAACTTCGCTCCCTTAGGTGAATTTTGTATGTACTTACTTGATAGAAATAAGAATTATGAAAATTTTTTTTTTTGCGAGCTAGCCGCACGTGCGATATGTCCAGAGACGCGGCTCCGCGCGGGCTAGCCGTTTATGGAATAAAAATTTGGTGCGCGGGAAGAAAAATTTTGGGTTATCCCGAAAAAACCAGTTTTTGGGGTAAAAAATTTTGGAAAACAACCCCCAATCTGTGCCCAGGACCACGGAACGCGGCCAAAAGCGCAGGGATGGTGGGCGAGTATGCCTGAAACTATGTTATTTTTAGAAAACT
Source organism: Diarsia rubi (assembly GCA_932274075.1). NCBI lineage: Eukaryota > Metazoa > Arthropoda > Insecta > Lepidoptera > Noctuidae > Diarsia > Diarsia rubi. The sequence goes on along the minus strand of OW026420.1, from coordinate 55,304 downwards.
AAAGTTAATTGTAATTAAGCTTAGATATTAAATAATTTGTAATAAAAATTTTGAAAATTTGTCTAAGTGTAGGAGGGAGAAAAAATTTTCGCGTGCGCGGTCAATAAAAAATGTTCAGGGAGTAGGCGGAACACTACTCCAGTCAATATCCGCTGAAAACAGCTCGAAAAACGCGTAATTAGTACTGAAGATATCAACGTTTTGGTAAAAACTTCGCTCCCTTAGGTGAATTTTGTATGTACTTACTTGATAGAAATAAGAATTATGAAAAATTTTTTTTTTGCGAGCTAGCCGCACGTGCGATATGTCCAGAGACGCGGCTCCGCGCGGGCTAGCCGTTTATGGAATAAAAATTTGGTGCGCGGGAAGAAAAATTTTGGGTTATCCCGAAAAAACCAGTTTTTGGGGTAAAAAAATTTGGAAAACAACCCCCAATCTGTGCCCAGGACCACGGAACGCGGCCAAAAGCGCAGGGATGGTGGGCGAGTATGCCTGAAACTATGTTATTTTTAGAAAACTAAAGTTAATTGTAATTAAGCTTAGATATTAAATAATTTGTAATAAAAATTTTGAAAATTTGTCTAAGTGTAGGAGGGAGAAAAAATTTTCGCGTGCGCGGTCAATAAAAAATGTTCAGGGAGTAGGCGGAACACTACTCCAGTCAATATCCGCTGAAAACAGCTCGAAAAACGCGTAATTAGTACTGAAGATATCAACGTTTTGGTAAAAACTTCGCTCCCTTAGGTGAATTTTGTATGTACTTACTTGATAGAAATAAGAATTATGAAAAATTTTTTTTTTGCGAGCTAGCCGCACGTGCGATATGTCCAGAGACGCGGCTCCGCGCGGGCTAGCCGTTTATGGAATAAAAATTTGGTGCGCGGGAAGAAAAATTTTGGGTTATCCCGAAAAAACCAGTTTTTGGGGTAAAAAATTTTGGAAAACAACCCCCAATCTGTGCCCAGGACCACGGAACGCGGCCAAAAGCGCAGGGATGGTGGGCGAGTATGCCTGAAACTATGTTATTTTTAGAAAACTAAAGTTAATTGTAATTAAGCTTAGATATTAAATAATTTGTAATAAAAATTTTGAAAATTTGTCTAAGTGTAGGAGGGAGAAAAAATTTTCGCGTGCGCGGTCAATAAAAAATGTTCAGGGAGTAGGCGGAACACTACTCCAGTCAATATCCGCTGAAAACAGCTCGAAAAACGCGTAATTAGTACTGAAGATATCAACGTTTTGGTAAAAACTTCGCTCCCTTAGGTGAATTTTGTATGTACTTACTTGATAGAAATAAGAATTATGAAAAATTTTTTTTTTGCGAGCTAGCCGCACGTGCGATATGTCCAGAGACGCGGCTCCGCGCGGGCTAGCCGTTTATGGAATAAAAATTTGGTGCGCGGGAAGAAAAATTTTGGGTTATCCCGAAAAAACCAGTTTTTGGGGTAAAAAAATTTGGAAAACAACCCCCAATCTGTGCCCAGGACCACGGAACGCGGCCAAAAGCGCAGGGATGGTGGGCGAGTATGCCTGAAACTATGTTATTTTTAGAAAACTAAAGTTAATTGTAATTAAGCTTAGATATTAAATAATTTGTAATAAAAATTTTGAAAATTTGTCTAAGTGTAGGAGGGAGAAAAAATTTTCGCGTGCGCGGTCAATAAAAAATGTTCAGGGAGTAGGCGGAACACTACTCCAGTCAATATCCGCTGAAAACAGCTCGAAAAACGCGTAATTAGTACTGAAGATATCAACGTTTTGGTAAAAACTTCGCTCCCTTAGGTGAATTTTGTATGTACTTACTTGATAGAAATAAGAATTATGAAAAATTTTTTTTTTGCGAGCTAGCCGCACGTGCGATATGTCCAGAGACGCGGCTCCGCGCGGGCTAGCCGTTTATGGAATAAAAATTTGGTGCGCGGGAAGAAAAATTTTGGGTTATCCCGAAAAAACCAGTTTTTGGGGTAAAAAATTTTGGAAAACAACCCCCAATCTGTGCCCAGGACCACGGAACGCGGCCAAAAGCGCAGGGATGGTGGGCGAGTATGCCTGAAACTATGTTATTTTTAGAAAACTAAAGTTAATTGTAATTAAGCTTAGATATTAAATAATTTGTAATAAAAATTTTGAAAATTTGTCTAAGTGTAGGAGGGAGAAAAAATTTTCGCGTGCGCGGTCAATAAAAAATGTTCAGGGAGTAGGCGGAACACTACTCCAGTCAATATCCGCTGAAAACAGCTCGAAAAACGCGTAATTAGTACTGAAGATATCAACGTTTTGGTAAAAACTTCGCTCCCTTAGGTGAATTTTGTATGTACTTACTTGATAGAAATAAGAATTATGAAAAATTTTTTTTTTGCGAGCTAGCCGCACGTGCGATATGTCCAGAGACGCGGCTCCGCGCGGGCTAGCCGTTTATGGAATAAAAATTTGGTGCGCGGGAAGAAAAATTTTGGGTTATCCCGAAAAAACCAGTTTTTGGGGTAAAAAAATTTGGAAAACAACCCCCAATCTGTGCCCAGGACCACGGAACGCGGCCAAAAGCGCAGGGATGGTGGGCGAGTATGCCTGAAACTATGTTATTTTTAGAAAACTAAAGTTAATTGTAATTAAGCTTAGATATTAAATAATTTGTAATAAAAATTTTGAAAATTTGTCTAAGTGTAGGAGGGAGAAAAAATTTTCGCGTGCGCGGTCAATAAAAAATGTTCAGGGAGTAGGCGGAACACTACTCCAGTCAATATCCGCTGAAAACAGCTCGAAAAACGCGTAATTAGTACTGAAGATATCAACGTTTTGGTAAAAACTTCGCTCCCTTAGGTGAATTTTGTATGTACTTACTTGATAGAAATAAGAATTATGAAAATTTTTTTTTTTGCGAGCTAGCCGCACGTGCGATATGTCCAGAGACGCGGCTCCGCGCGGGCTAGCCGTTTATGGAATAAAAATTTGGTGCGCGGGAAGAAAAATTTTGGGTTATCCCGAAAAAACCAGTTTTTGGGGTAAAAAATTTTGGAAAACAACCCCCAATCTGTGCCCAGGACCACGGAACGCGGCCAAAAGCGCAGGGATGGTGGGCGAGTATGCCTGAAACTATGTTATTTTTAGAAAACTAAAGTTAATTGTAATTAAGCTTAGATATTAAATAATTTGTAATAAAAATTTTGAAAATTTGTCTAAGTGTAGGAGGGAGAAAAAATTTTCGCGTGCGCGGTCAATAAAAAATGTTCAGGGAGTAGGCGGAACACTACTCCAGTCAATATCCGCTGAAAACAGCTCGAAAAACGCGTAATTAGTACTGAAGATATCAACGTTTTGGTAAAAACTTCGCTCCCTTAGGTGAATTTTGTATGTACTTACTTGATAGAAATAAGAATTATGAAAAATTTTTTTTTTGCGAGCTAGCCGCACGTGCGATATGTCCAGAGACGCGGCTCCGCGCGGGCTAGCCGTTTATGGAATAAAAATTTGGTGCGCGGGAAGAAAAATTTTGGGTTATCCCGAAAAAACCAGTTTTTGGGGTAAAAAATTTTGGAAAACAACCCCCAATCTGTGCCCAGGACCACGGAACGCGGCCAAAAGCGCAGGGATGGTGGGCGAGTATGCCTGAAACTATGTTATTTTTAGAAAACTAAAGTTAATTGTAATTAAGCTTAGATATTAAATAATTTGTAATAAAAATTTTGAAAATTTGTCTAAGTGTAGGAGGGAGAAAAAATTTTCGCGTGCGCGGTCAATAAAAAATGTTCAGGGAGTAGGCGGAACACTACTCCAGTCAATATCCGCTGAAAACAGCTCGAAAAACGCGTAATTAGTACTGAAGATATCAACGTTTTGGTAAAAACTTCGCTCCCTTAGGTGAATTTTGTATGTACTTACTTGATAGAAATAAGAATTATGAAAAATTTTTTTTTTGCGAGCTAGCCGCACGTGCGATATGTCCAGAGACGCGGCTCCGCGCGGGCTAGCCGTTTATGGAATAAAAATTTGGTGCGCGGGAAGAAAAATTTTGGGTTATCCCGAAAAAACCAGTTTTTGGGGTAAAAAATTTTGGAAAACAACCCCCAATCTGTGCCCAGGACCACGGAACGCGGCCAAAAGCGCAGGGATGGTGGGCGAGTATGCCTGAAACTATGTTATTTTTAGAAAACTAAAGTTAATTGTAATTAAGCTTAGATATTAAATAATTTGTAATAAAAATTTTGAAAATTTGTCTAAGTGTAGGAGGGAGAAAAAATTTTCGCGTGCGCGGTCAATAAAAAATGTTCAGGGAGTAGGCGGAACACTACTCCAGTCAATATCCGCTGAAAACAGCTCGAAAAACGCGTAATTAGTACTGAAGATATCAACGTTTTGGTAAAAACTTCGCTCCCTTAGGTGAATTTTGTATGTACTTACTTGATAGAAATAAGAATTATGAAAAATTTTTTTTTTGCGAGCTAGCCGCACGTGCGATATGTCCAGAGACGCGGCTCCGCGCGGGCTAGCCGTTTATGGAATAAAAATTTGGTGCGCGGGAAGAAAAATTTTGGGTTATCCCGAAAAAACCAGTTTTTGGGGTAAAAAAATTTGGAAAACAACCCCCAATCTGTGCCCAGGACCACGGAACGCGGCCAAAAGCGCAGGGATGGTGGGCGAGTATGCCTGAAACTATGTTATTTTTAGAAAACTAAAGTTAATTGTAATTAAGCTTAGATATTAAATAATTTGTAATAAAAATTTTGAAAATTTGTCTAAGTGTAGGAGGGAGAAAAAATTTTCGCGTGCGCGGTCAATAAAAAATGTTCAGGGAGTAGGCGGAACACTACTCCAGTCAATATCCGCTGAAAACAGCTCGAAAAACGCGTAATTAGTACTGAAGATATCAACGTTTTGGTAAAAACTTCGCTCCCTTAGGTGAATTTTGTATGTACTTACTTGATAGAAATAAGAATTATGAAAAATTTTTTTTTTGCGAGCTAGCCGCACGTGCGATATGTCCAGAGACGCGGCTCCGCGCGGGCTAGCCGTTTATGGAATAAAAATTTGGTGCGCGGGAAGAAAAATTTTGGGTTATCCCGAAAAAACCAGTTTTTGGGGTAAAAAATTTTGGAAAACAACCCCCAATCTGTGCCCAGGACCACGGAACGCGGCCAAAAGCGCAGGGATGGTGGGCGAGTATGCCTGAAACTATGTTATTTTTAGAAAACTAAAGTTAATTGTAATTAAGCTTAGATATTAAATAATTTGTAATAAAAATTTTGAAAATTTGTCTAAGTGTAGGAGGGAGAAAAAATTTTCGCGTGCGCGGTCAATAAAAAATGTTCAGGGAGTAGGCGGAACACTACTCCAGTCAATATCCGCTGAAAACAGCTCGAAAAACGCGTAATTAGTACTGAAGATATCAACGTTTTGGTAAAAACTTCGCTCCCTTAGGTGAATTTTGTATGTACTTACTTGATAGAAATAAGAATTATGAAAAATTTTTTTTTTGCGAGCTAGCCGCACGTGCGATATGTCCAGAGACGCGGCTCCGCGCGGGCTAGCCGTTTATGGAATAAAAATTTGGTGCGCGGGAAGAAAAATTTTGGGTTATCCCGAAAAAACCAGTTTTTGGGGTAAAAAATTTTGGAAAACAACCCCCAATCTGTGCCCAGGACCACGGAACGCGGCCAAAAGCGCAGGGATGGTGGGCGAGTATGCCTGAAACTATGTTATTTTTAGAAAACTAAAGTTAATTGTAATTAAGCTTAGATATTAAATAATTTGTAATAAAAATTTTGAAAATTTGTCTAAGTGTAGGAGGGAGAAAAAATTTTCGCGTGCGCGGTCAATAAAAAATGTTCAGGGAGTAGGCGGAACACTACTCCAGTCAATATCCGCTGAAAACAGCTCGAAAAACGCGTAATTAGTACTGAAGATATCAACGTTTTGGTAAAAACTTCGCTCCCTTAGGTGAATTTTGTATGTACTTACTTGATAGAAATAAGAATTATGAAAAATTTTTTTTTTGCGAGCTAGCCGCACGTGCGATATGTCCAGAGACGCGGCTCCGCGCGGGCTAGCCGTTTATGGAATAAAAATTTGGTGCGCGGGAAGAAAAATTTTGGGTTATCCCGAAAAAACCAGTTTTTGGGGTAAAAAATTTTGGAAAACAACCCCCAATCTGTGCCCAGGACCACGGAACGCGGCCAAAAGCGCAGGGATGGTGGGCGAGTATGCCTGAAACTATGTTATTTTTAGAAAACTAAAGTTAATTGTAATTAAGCTTAGATATTAAATAATTTGTAATAAAAATTTTGAAAATTTGTCTAAGTGTAGGAGGGAGAAAAAATTTTCGCGTGCGCGGTCAATAAAAAATGTTCAGGGAGTAGGCGGAACACTACTCCAGTCAATATCCGCTGAAAACAGCTCGAAAAACGCGTAATTAGTACTGAAGATATCAACGTTTTGGTAAAAACTTCGCTCCCTTAGGTGAATTTTGTATGTACTTACTTGATAGAAATAAGAATTATGAAAAATTTTTTTTTTGCGAGCTAGCCGCACGTGCGATATGTCCAGAGACGCGGCTCCGCGCGGGCTAGCCGTTTATGGAATAAAAATTTGGTGCGCGGGAAGAAAAATTTTGGGTTATCCCGAAAAAACCAGTTTTTGGGGTAAAAAATTTTGGAAAACAACCCCCAATCTGTGCCCAGGACCACGGAACGCGGCCAAAAGCGCAGGGATGGTGGGCGAGTATGCCTGAAACTATGTTATTTTTAGAAAACTAAAGTTAATTGTAATTAAGCTTAGATATTAAATAATTTGTAATAAAAATTTTGAAAATTTGTCTAAGTGTAGGAGGGAGAAAAAATTTTCGCGTGCGCGGTCAATAAAAAATGTTCAGGGAGTAGGCGGAACACTACTCCAGTCAATATCCGCTGAAAACAGCTCGAAAAACGCGTAATTAGTACTGAAGATATCAACGTTTTGGTAAAAACTTCGCTCCCTTAGGTGAATTTTGTATGTACTTACTTGATAGAAATAAGAATTATGAAAAATTTTTTTTTTGCGAGCTAGCCGCACGTGCGATATGTCCAGAGACGCGGCTCCGCGCGGGCTAGCCGTTTATGGAATAAAAATTTGGTGCGCGGGAAGAAAAATTTTGGGTTATCCCGAAAAAACCAGTTTTTGGGGTAAAAAAATTTGGAAAACAACCCCCAATCTGTGCCCAGGACCACGGAACGCGGCCAAAAGCGCAGGGATGGTGGGCGAGTATGCCTGAAACTATGTTATTTTTAGAAAACTAAAGTTAATTGTAATTAAGCTTAGATATTAAATAATTTGTAATAAAAATTTTGAAAATTTGTCTAAGTGTAGGAGGGAGAAAAAATTTTCGCGTGCGCGGTCAATAAAAAATGTTCAGGGAGTAGGCGGAACACTACTCCAGTCAATATCCGCTGAAAACAGCTCGAAAAACGCGTAATTAGTACTGAAGATATCAACGTTTTGGTAAAAACTTCGCTCCCTTAGGTGAATTTTGTATGTACTTACTTGATAGAAATAAGAATTATGAAAAATTTTTTTTTTGCGAGCTAGCCGCACGTGCGATATGTCCAGAGACGCGGCTCCGCGCGGGCTAGCCGTTTATGGAATAAAAATTTGGTGCGCGGGAAGAAAAATTTTGGGTTATCCCGAAAAAACCAGTTTTTGGGGTAAAAAATTTTGGAAAACAACCCCCAATCTGTGCCCAGGACCACGGAACGCGGCCAAAAGCGCAGGGATGGTGGGCGAGTATGCCTGAAACTATGTTATTTTTAGAAAACTAAAGTTAATTGTAATTAAGCTTAGATATTAAATAATTTGTAATAAAAATTTTGAAAATTTGTCTAAGTGTAGGAGGGAGAAAAAATTTTCGCGTGCGCGGTCAATAAAAAATGTTCAGGGAGTAGGCGGAACACTACTCCAGTCAATATCCGCTGAAAACAGCTCGAAAAACGCGTAATTAGTACTGAAGATATCAACGTTTTGGTAAAAACTTCGCTCCCTTAGGTGAATTTTGTATGTACTTACTTGATAGAAATAAGAATTATGAAAAATTTTTTTTTTGCGAGCTAGCCGCACGTGCGATATGTCCAGAGACGCGGCTCCGCGCGGGCTAGCCGTTTATGGAATAAAAATTTGGTGCGCGGGAAGAAAAATTTTGGGTTATCCCGAAAAAACCAGTTTTTGGGGTAAAAAATTTTGGAAAACAACCCCCAATCTGTGCCCAGGACCACGGAACGCGGCCAAAAGCGCAGGGATGGTGGGCGAGTATGCCTGAAACTATGTTATTTTTAGAAAACTAAAGTTAATTGTAATTAAGCTTAGATATTAAATAATTTGTAATAAAAATTTTGAAAATTTGTCTAAGTGTAGGAGGGAGAAAAAATTTTCGCGTGCGCGGTCAATAAAAAATGTTCAGGGAGTAGGCGGAACACTACTCCAGTCAATATCCGCTGAAAACAGCTCGAAAAACGCGTAATTAGTACTGAAGATATCAACGTTTTGGTAAAAACTTCGCTCCCTTAGGTGAATTTTGTATGTACTTACTTGATAGAAATAAGAATTATGAAAAATTTTTTTTTTGCGAGCTAGCCGCACGTGCGATATGTCCAGAGACGCGGCTCCGCGCGGGCTAGCCGTTTATGGAATAAAAATTTGGTGCGCGGGAAGAAAAATTTTGGGTTATCCCGAAAAAACCAGTTTTTGGGGTAAAAAAATTTGGAAAACAACCCCCAATCTGTGCCCAGGACCACGGAACGCGGCCAAAAGCGCAGGGATGGTGGGCGAGTATGCCTGAAACTATGTTATTTTTAGAAAACTAAAGTTAATTGTAATTAAGCTTAGATATTAAATAATTTGTAATAAAAATTTTGAAAATTTGTCTAAGTGTAGGAGGGAGAAAAAATTTTCGCGTGCGCGGTCAATAAAAAATGTTCAGGGAGTAGGCGGAACACTACTCCAGTCAATATCCGCTGAAAACAGCTCGAAAAACGCGTAATTAGTACTGAAGATATCAACGTTTTGGTAAAAACTTCGCTCCCTTAGGTGAATTTTGTATGTACTTACTTGATAGAAATAAGAATTATGAAAAATTTTTTTTTTGCGAGCTAGCCGCACGTGCGATATGTCCAGAGACGCGGCTCCGCGCGGGCTAGCCGTTTATGGAATAAAAATTTGGTGCGCGGGAAGAAAAATTTTGGGTTATCCCGAAAAAACCAGTTTTTGGGGTAAAAAAATTTGGAAAACAACCCCCAATCTGTGCCCAGGACCACGGAACGCGGCCAAAAGCGCAGGGATGGTGGGCGAGTATGCCTGAAACTATGTTATTTTTAGAAAACTAAAGTTAATTGTAATTAAGCTTAGATATTAAATAATTTGTAATAAAAATTTTGAAAATTTGTCTAAGTGTAGGAGGGAGAAAAAATTTTCGCGTGCGCGGTCAATAAAAAATGTTCAGGGAGTAGGCGGAACACTACTCCAGTCAATATCCGCTGAAAACAGCTCGAAAAACGCGTAATTAGTACTGAAGATATCAACGTTTTGGTAAAAACTTCGCTCCCTTAGGTGAATTTTGTATGTACTTACTTGATAGAAATAAGAATTATGAAAAATTTTTTTTTTGCGAGCTAGCCGCACGTGCGATATGTCCAGAGACGCGGCTCCGCGCGGGCTAGCCGTTTATGGAATAAAAATTTGGTGCGCGGGAAGAAAAATTTTGGGTTATCCCGAAAAAACCAGTTTTTGGGGTAAAAAAATTTGGAAAACAACCCCCAATCTGTGCCCAGGACCACGGAACGCGGCCAAAAGCGCAGGGATGGTGGGCGAGTATGCCTGAAACTATGTTATTTTTAGAAAACTAAAGTTAATTGTAATTAAGCTTAGATATTAAATAATTTGTAATAAAAATTTTGAAAATTTGTCTAAGTGTAGGAGGGAGAAAAAATTTTCGCGTGCGCGGTCAATAAAAAATGTTCAGGGAGTAGGCGGAACACTACTCCAGTCAATATCCGCTGAAAACAGCTCGAAAAACGCGTAATTAGTACTGAAGATATCAACGTTTTGGTAAAAACTTCGCTCCCTTAGGTGAATTTTGTATGTACTTACTTGATAGAAATAAGAATTATGAAAAATTTTTTTTTTGCGAGCTAGCCGCACGTGCGATATGTCCAGAGACGCGGCTCCGCGCGGGCTAGCCGTTTATGGAATAAAAATTTGGTGCGCGGGAAGAAAAATTTTGGGTTATCCCGAAAAAACCAGTTTTTGGGGTAAAAAATTTTGGAAAACAACCCCCAATCTGTGCCCAGGACCACGGAACGCGGCCAAAAGCGCAGGGATGGTGGGCGAGTATGCCTGAAACTATGTTATTTTTAGAAAACTAAAGTTAATTGTAATTAAGCTTAGATATTAAATAATTTGTAATAAAAATTTTGAAAATTTGTCTAAGTGTAGGAGGGAGAAAAAATTTTCGCGTGCGCGGTCAATAAAAAATGTTCAGGGAGTAGGCGGAACACTACTCCAGTCAATATCCGCTGAAAACAGCTCGAAAAACGCGTAATTAGTACTGAAGATATCAACGTTTTGGTAAAAACTTCGCTCCCTTAGGTGAATTTTGTATGTACTTACTTGATAGAAATAAGAATTATGAAAAATTTTTTTTTTGCGAGCTAGCCGCACGTGCGATATGTCCAGAGACGCGGCTCCGCGCGGGCTAGCCGTTTATGGAATAAAAATTTGGTGCGCGGGAAGAAAAATTTTGGGTTATCCCGAAAAAACCAGTTTTTGGGGTAAAAAATTTTGGAAAACAACCCCCAATCTGTGCCCAGGACCACGGAACGCGGCCAAAAGCGCAGGGATGGTGGGCGAGTATGCCTGAAACTATGTTATTTTTAGAAAACTAAAGTTAATTGTAATTAAGCTTAGATATTAAATAATTTGTAATAAAAATTTTGAAAATTTGTCTAAGTGTAGGAGGGAGAAAAAATTTTCGCGTGCGCGGTCAATAAAAAATGTTCAGGGAGTAGGCGGAACACTACTCCAGTCAATATCCGCTGAAAACAGCTCGAAAAACGCGTAATTAGTACTGAAGATATCAACGTTTTGGTAAAAACTTCGCTCCCTTAGGTGAATTTTGTATGTACTTACTTGATAGAAATAAGAATTATGAAAAATTTTTTTTTTTGCGAGCTAGCCGCACGTGCGATATGTCCAGAGACGCGGCTCCGCGCGGGCTAGCCTTTTATGGAATAAAAATTTGGTGCGCGGGAAGAAAAATTTTGGGTTATCCCGAAAAAACCAGTTTTTGGGGTAAAAAATTTTGGAAAACAACCCCCAATCTGTGCCCAGGACCACGGAACGCGGCCAAAAGCGCAGGGATGGTGGGCGAGTATGCCTGAAACTATGTTATTTTTAGAAAACTAAAGTTAATTGTAATTAAGCTTAGATATTAAATAATTTGTAATAAAAATTTTGAAAATTTGTCTAAGTGTAGGAGGGAGAAAAAATTTTCGCGTGCGCGGTCAATAAAAAATGTTCAGGGAGTAGGCGGAACACTACTCCAGTCAATATCCGCTGAAAACAGCTCGAAAAACGCGTAATTAGTACTGAAGATATCAACGTTTTGGTAAAAACTTCGCTCCCTTAGGTGAATTTTGTATGTACTTACTTGATAGAAATAAGAATTATGAAAAATTTTTTTTTTGCGAGCTAGCCGCACGTGCGATATGTCCAGAGACGCGGCTCCGCGCGGGCTAGCCGTTTATGGAATAAAAATTTGGTGCGCGGGAAGAAAAATTTTGGGTTATCCCGAAAAAACCAGTTTTTGGGGTAAAAAAATTTGGAAAACAACCCCCAATCTGTGCCCAGGACCACGGAACGCGGCCAAAAGCGCAGGGATGGTGGGCGAGTATGCCTGAAACTATGTTATTTTTAGAAAACTAAAGTTAATTGTAATTAAGCTTAGATATTAAATAATTTGTAATAAAAATTTTGAAAATTTGTCTAAGTGTAGGAGGGAGAAAAAATTTTCGCGTGCGCGGTCAATAAAAAATGTTCAGGGAGTAGGCGGAACACTACTCCAGTCAATATCCGCTGAAAACAGCTCGAAAAACGCGTAATTAGTACTGAAGATATCAACGTTTTGGTAAAAACTTCGCTCCCTTAGGTGAATTTTGTATGTACTTACTTGATAGAAATAAGAATTATGAAAAATTTTTTTTTTGCGAGCTAGCCGCACGTGCGATATGTCCAGAGACGCGGCTCCGCGCGGGCTAGCCTTTTATGGAATAAAAATTTGGTGCGCGGGAAGAAAAATTTTGGGTTATCCCGAAAAAACCAGTTTTTGGGGTAAAAAATTTTGGAAAACAACCCCCAATCTGTGCCCAGGACCACGGAACGCGGCCAAAAGCGCAGGGATGGTGGGCGAGTATGCCTGAAACTATGTTATTTTTAGAAAACTAAAGTTAATTGTAATTAAGCTTAGATATTAAATAATTTGTAATAAAAATTTTGAAAATTTGTCTAAGTGTAGGAGGGAGAAAAAATTTTCGCGTGCGCGGTCAATAAAAAATGTTCAGGGAGTAGGCGGAACACTACTCCAGTCAATATCCGCTGAAAACAGCTCGAAAAACGCGTAATTAGTACTGAAGATATCAACGTTTTGGTAAAAACTTCGCTCCCTTAGGTGAATTTTGTATGTACTTACTTGATAGAAATAAGAATTATGAAAAATTTTTTTTTTGCGAGCTAGCCGCACGTGCGATATGTCCAGAGACGCGGCTCCGCGCGGGCTAGCCGTTTATGGAATAAAAATTTGGTGCGCGGGAAGAAAAATTTTGGGTTATCCCGAAAAAACCAGTTTTTGGGGTAAAAAATTTTGGAAAACAACCCCCAATCTGTGCCCAGGACCACGGAACGCGGCCAAAAGCGCAGGGATGGTGGGCGAGTATGCCTGAAACTATGTTATTTTTAGAAAACTAAAGTTAATTGTAATTAAGCTTAGATATTAAATAATTTGTAATAAAAATTTTGAAAATTTGTCTAAGTGTAGGAGGGAGAAAAAATTTTCGCGTGCGCGGTCAATAAAAAATGTTCAGGGAGTAGGCGGAACACTACTCCAGTCAATATCCGCTGAAAACAGCTCGAAAAACGCGTAATTAGTACTGAAGATATCAACGTTTTGGTAAAAACTTCGCTCCCTTAGGTGAATTTTGTATGTACTTACTTGATAGAAATAAGAATTATGAAAAATTTTTTTTTTGCGAGCTAGCCGCACGTGCGATATGTCCAGAGACGCGGCTCCGCGCGGGCTAGCCGTTTATGGAATAAAAATTTGGTGCGCGGGAAGAAAAATTTTGGGTTATCCCGAAAAAACCAGTTTTTGGGGTAAAAAAATTTGGAAAACAACCCCCAATCTGTGCCCAGGACCACGGAACGCGGCCAAAAGCGCAGGGATGGTGGGCGAGTATGCCTGAAACTATGTTATTTTTAGAAAACTAAAGTTAATTGTAATTAAGCTTAGATATTAAATAATTTGTAATAAAAATTTTGAAAATTTGTCTAAGTGTAGGAGGGAGAAAAAATTTTCGCGTGCGCGGTCAATAAAAAATGTTCAGGGAGTAGGCGGAACACTACTCCAGTCAATATCCGCTGAAAACAGCTCGAAAAACGCGTAATTAGTACTGAAGATATCAACGTTTTGGTAAAAACTTCGCTCCCTTAGGTGAATTTTGTATGTACTTACTTGATAGAAATAAGAATTATGAAAAATTTTTTTTTTGCGAGCTAGCCGCACGTGCGATATGTCCAGAGACGCGGCTCCGCGCGGGCTAGCCTTTTATGGAATAAAAATTTGGTGCGCGGGAAGAAAAATTTTGGGTTATCCCGAAAAAACCAGTTTTTGGGGTAAAAAATTTTGGAAAACAACCCCCAATCTGTGCCCAGGACCACGGAACGCGGCCAAAAGCGCAGGGATGGTGGGCGAGTATGCCTGAAACTATGTTATTTTTAGAAAACTAAAGTTAATTGTAATTAAGCTTAGATATTAAATAATTTGTAATAAAAATTTTGAAAATTTGTCTAAGTGTAGGAGGGAGAAAAAATTTTCGCGTGCGCGGTCAATAAAAAATGTTCAGGGAGTAGGCGGAACACTACTCCAGTCAATATCCGCTGAAAACAGCTCGAAAAACGCGTAATTAGTACTGAAGATATCAACGTTTTGGTAAAAACTTCGCTCCCTTAGGTGAATTTTGTATGTACTTACTTGATAGAAATAAGAATTATGAAAAATTTTTTTTTTGCGAGCTAGCCGCACGTGCGATATGTCCAGAGACGCGGCTCCGCGCGGGCTAGCCGTTTATGGAATAAAAATTTGGTGCGCGGGAAGAAAAATTTTGGGTTATCCCGAAAAAACCAGTTTTTGGGGTAAAAAATTTTGGAAAACAACCCCCAATCTGTGCCCAGGACCACGGAACGCGGCCAAAAGCGCAGGGATGGTGGGCGAGTATGCCTGAAACTATGTTATTTTTAGAAAACTAAAGTTAATTGTAATTAAGCTTAGATATTAAATAATTTGTAATAAAAATTTTGAAAATTTGTCTAAGTGTAGGAGGGAGAAAAAATTTTCGCGTGCGCGGTCAATAAAAAATGTTCAGGGAGTAGGCGGAACACTACTCCAGTCAATATCCGCTGAAAACAGCTCGAAAAACGCGTAATTAGTACTGAAGATATCAACGTTTTGGTAAAAACTTCGCTCCCTTAGGTGAATTTTGTATGTACTTACTTGATAGAAATAAGAATTATGAAAAATTTTTTTTTTGCGAGCTAGCCGCACGTGCGATATGTCCAGAGACGCGGCTCCGCGCGGGCTAGCCGTTTATGGAATAAAAATTTGGTGCGCGGGAAGAAAAATTTTGGGTTATCCCGAAAAAACCAGTTTTTGGGGTAAAAAAATTTGGAAAACAACCCCCAATCTGTGCCCAGGACCACGGAACGCGGCCAAAAGCGCAGGGATGGTGGGCGAGTATGCCTGAAACTATGTTATTTTTAGAAAACTAAAGTTAATTGTAATTAAGCTTAGATATTAAATAATTTGTAATAAAAATTTTGAAAATTTGTCTAAGTGTAGGAGGGAGAAAAAATTTTCGCGTGCGCGGTCAATAAAAAATGTTCAGGGAGTAGGCGGAACACTACTCCAGTCAATATCCGCTGAAAACAGCTCGAAAAACGCGTAATTAGTACTGAAGATATCAACGTTTTGGTAAAAACTTCGCTCCCTTAGGTGAATTTTGTATGTACTTACTTGATAGAAATAAGAATTATGAAAAATTTTTTTTTTGCGAGCTAGCCGCACGTGCGATATGTCCAGAGACGCGGCTCCGCGCGGGCTAGCCGTTTATGGAATAAAAATTTGGTGCGCGGGAAGAAAAATTTTGGGTTATCCCGAAAAAACCAGTTTTTGGGGTAAAAAAATTTGGAAAACAACCCCCAATCTGTGCCCAGGACCACGGAACGCGGCCAAAAGCGCAGGGATGGTGGGCGAGTATGCCTGAAACTATGTTATTTTTAGAAAACTAAAGTTAATTGTAATTAAGCTTAGATATTAAATAATTTGTAATAAAAATTTTGAAAATTTGTCTAAGTGTAGGAGGGAGAAAAAATTTTCGCGTGCGCGGTCAATAAAAAATGTTCAGGGAGTAGGCGGAACACTACTCCAGTCAATATCCGCTGAAAACAGCTCGAAAAACGCGTAATTAGTACTGAAGATATCAACGTTTTGGTAAAAACTTCGCTCCCTTAGGTGAATTTTGTATGTACTTACTTGATAGAAATAAGAATTATGAAAAATTTTTTTTTTGCGAGCTAGCCGCACGTGCGATATGTCCAGAGACGCGGCTCCGCGCGGGCTAGCCGTTTATGGAATAAAAATTTGGTGCGCGGGAAGAAAAATTTTGGGTTATCCCGAAAAAACCAGTTTTTGGGGTAAAAAAATTTGGAAAACAACCCCCAATCTGTGCCCAGGACCACGGAACGCGGCCAAAAGCGCAGGGATGGTGGGCGAGTATGCCTGAAACTATGTTATTTTTAGAAAACTAAAGTTAATTGTAATTAAGCTTAGATATTAAATAATTTGTAATAAAAATTTTGAAAATTTGTCTAAGTGTAGGAGGGAGAAAAAATTTTCGCGTGCGCGGTCAATAAAAAATGTTCAGGGAGTAGGCGGAACACTACTCCAGTCAATATCCGCTGAAAACAGCTCGAAAAACGCGTAATTAGTACTGAAGATATCAACGTTTTGGTAAAAACTTCGCTCCCTTAGGTGAATTTTGTATGTACTTACTTGATAGAAATAAGAATTATGAAAAATTTTTTTTTTGCGAGCTAGCCGCACGTGCGATATGTCCAGAGACGCGGCTCCGCGCGGGCTAGCCGTTTATGGAATAAAAATTTGGTGCGCGGGAAGAAAAATTTTGGGTTATCCCGAAAAAACCAGTTTTTGGGGTAAAAAAATTTGGAAAACAACCCCCAATCTGTGCCCAGGACCACGGAACGCGGCCAAAAGCGCAGGGATGGTGGGCGAGTATGCCTGAAACTATGTTATTTTTAGAAAACTAAAGTTAATTGTAATTAAGCTTAGATATTAAATAATTTGTAATAAAAATTTTGAAAATTTGTCTAAGTGTAGGAGGGAGAAAAAATTTTCGCGTGCGCGGTCAATAAAAAATGTTCAGGGAGTAGGCGGAACACTACTCCAGTCAAT
This sequence comes from Diarsia rubi, assembly GCA_932274075.1. NCBI lineage: Eukaryota > Metazoa > Arthropoda > Insecta > Lepidoptera > Noctuidae > Diarsia > Diarsia rubi. The sequence continues at coordinate 38,548 of OW026420.1, read as the reverse complement.
ATCCGCTGAAAACAGCTCGAAAAACGCGTAATTAGTACTGAAGATATCAACGTTTTGGTAAAAACTTCGCTCCCTTAGGTGAATTTTGTATGTACTTACTTGATAGAAATAAGAATTATGAAAAATTTTTTTTTTGCGAGCTAGCCGCACGTGCGATATGTCCAGAGACGCGGCTCCGCGCGGGCTAGCCGTTTATGGAATAAAAATTTGGTGCGCGGGAAGAAAAATTTTGGGTTATCCCGAAAAAACCAGTTTTTGGGGTAAAAAAATTTGGAAAACAACCCCCAATCTGTGCCCAGGACCACGGAACGCGGCCAAAAGCGCAGGGATGGTGGGCGAGTATGCCTGAAACTATGTTATTTTTAGAAAACTAAAGTTAATTGTAATTAAGCTTAGATATTAAATAATTTGTAATAAAAATTTTGAAAATTTGTCTAAGTGTAGGAGGGAGAAAAAATTTTCGCGTGCGCGGTCAATAAAAAATGTTCAGGGAGTAGGCGGAACACTACTCCAGTCAATATCCGCTGAAAACAGCTCGAAAAACGCGTAATTAGTACTGAAGATATCAACGTTTTGGTAAAAACTTCGCTCCCTTAGGTGAATTTTGTATGTACTTACTTGATAGAAATAAGAATTATGAAAAATTTTTTTTTTGCGAGCTAGCCGCACGTGCGATATGTCCAGAGACGCGGCTCCGCGCGGGCTAGCCGTTTATGGAATAAAAATTTGGTGCGCGGGAAGAAAAATTTTGGGTTATCCCGAAAAAACCAGTTTTTGGGGTAAAAAAATTTGGAAAACAACCCCCAATCTGTGCCCAGGACCACGGAACGCGGCCAAAAGCGCAGGGATGGTGGGCGAGTATGCCTGAAACTATGTTATTTTTAGAAAACTAAAGTTAATTGTAATTAAGCTTAGATATTAAATAATTTGTAATAAAAATTTTGAAAATTTGTCTAAGTGTAGGAGGGAGAAAAAATTTTCGCGTGCGCGGTCAATAAAAAATGTTCAGGGAGTAGGCGGAACACTACTCCAGTCAATATCCGCTGAAAACAGCTCGAAAAACGCGTAATTAGTACTGAAGATATCAACGTTTTGGTAAAAACTTCGCTCCCTTAGGTGAATTTTGTATGTACTTACTTGATAGAAATAAGAATTATGAAAAATTTTTTTTTTGCGAGCTAGCCGCACGTGCGATATGTCCAGAGACGCGGCTCCGCGCGGGCTAGCCGTTTATGGAATAAAAATTTGGTGCGCGGGAAGAAAAATTTTGGGTTATCCCGAAAAAACCAGTTTTTGGGGTAAAAAAATTTGGAAAACAACCCCCAATCTGTGCCCAGGACCACGGAACGCGGCCAAAAGCGCAGGGATGGTGGGCGAGTATGCCTGAAACTATGTTATTTTTAGAAAACTAAAGTTAATTGTAATTAAGCTTAGATATTAAATAATTTGTAATAAAAATTTTGAAAATTTGTCTAAGTGTAGGAGGGAGAAAAAATTTTCGCGTGCGCGGTCAATAAAAAATGTTCAGGGAGTAGGCGGAACACTACTCCAGTCAATATCCGCTGAAAACAGCTCGAAAAACGCGTAATTAGTACTGAAGATATCAACGTTTTGGTAAAAACTTCGCTCCCTTAGGTGAATTTTGTATGTACTTACTTGATAGAAATAAGAATTATGAAAAATTTTTTTTTTGCGAGCTAGCCGCACGTGCGATATGTCCAGAGACGCGGCTCCGCGCGGGCTAGCCGTTTATGGAATAAAAATTTGGTGCGCGGGAAGAAAAATTTTGGGTTATCCCGAAAAAACCAGTTTTTGGGGTAAAAAAATTTGGAAAACAACCCCCAATCTGTGCCCAGGACCACGGAACGCGGCCAAAAGCGCAGGGATGGTGGGCGAGTATGCCTGAAACTATGTTATTTTTAGAAAACTAAAGTTAATTGTAATTAAGCTTAGATATTAAATAATTTGTAATAAAAATTTTGAAAATTTGTCTAAGTGTAGGAGGGAGAAAAAATTTTCGCGTGCGCGGTCAATAAAAAATGTTCAGGGAGTAGGCGGAACACTACTCCAGTCAATATCCGCTGAAAACAGCTCGAAAAACGCGTAATTAGTACTGAAGATATCAACGTTTTGGTAAAAACTTCGCTCCCTTAGGTGAATTTTGTATGTACTTACTTGATAGAAATAAGAATTATGAAAAATTTTTTTTTTGCGAGCTAGCCGCACGTGCGATATGTCCAGAGACGCGGCTCCGCGCGGGCTAGCCGTTTATGGAATAAAAATTTGGTGCGCGGGAAGAAAAATTTTGGGTTATCCCGAAAAAACCAGTTTTTGGGGTAAAAAAATTTGGAAAACAACCCCCAATCTGTGCCCAGGACCACGGAACGCGGCCAAAAGCGCAGGGATGGTGGGCGAGTATGCCTGAAACTATGTTATTTTTAGAAAACTAAAGTTAATTGTAATTAAGCTTAGATATTAAATAATTTGTAATAAAAATTTTGAAAATTTGTCTAAGTGTAGGAGGGAGAAAAAATTTTCGCGTGCGCGGTCAATAAAAAATGTTCAGGGAGTAGGCGGAACACTACTCCAGTCAATATCCGCTGAAAACAGCTCGAAAAACGCGTAATTAGTACTGAAGATATCAACGTTTTGGTAAAAACTTCGCTCCCTTAGGTGAATTTTGTATGTACTTACTTGATAGAAATAAGAATTATGAAAAATTTTTTTTTTGCGAGCTAGCCGCACGTGCGATATGTCCAGAGACGCGGCTCCGCGCGGGCTAGCCGTTTATGGAATAAAAATTTGGTGCGCGGGAAGAAAAATTTTGGGTTATCCCGAAAAAACCAGTTTTTGGGGTAAAAAAATTTGGAAAACAACCCCCAATCTGTGCCCAGGACCACGGAACGCGGCCAAAAGCGCAGGGATGGTGGGCGAGTATGCCTGAAACTATGTTATTTTTAGAAAACTAAAGTTAATTGTAATTAAGCTTAGATATTAAATAATTTGTAATAAAAATTTTGAAAATTTGTCTAAGTGTAGGAGGGAGAAAAAATTTTCGCGTGCGCGGTCAATAAAAAATGTTCAGGGAGTAGGCGGAACACTACTCCAGTCAATATCCGCTGAAAACAGCTCGAAAAACGCGTAATTAGTACTGAAGATATCAACGTTTTGGTAAAAACTTCGCTCCCTTAGGTGAATTTTGTATGTACTTACTTGATAGAAATAAGAATTATGAAAAATTTTTTTTTTGCGAGCTAGCCGCACGTGCGATATGTCCAGAGACGCGGCTCCGCGCGGGCTAGCCGTTTATGGAATAAAAATTTGGTGCGCGGGAAGAAAAATTTTGGGTTATCCCGAAAAAACCAGTTTTTGGGGTAAAAAAATTTGGAAAACAACCCCCAATCTGTGCCCAGGACCACGGAACGCGGCCAAAAGCGCAGGGATGGTGGGCGAGTATGCCTGAAACTATGTTATTTTTAGAAAACTAAAGTTAATTGTAATTAAGCTTAGATATTAAATAATTTGTAATAAAAATTTTGAAAATTTGTCTAAGTGTAGGAGGGAGAAAAAATTTTCGCGTGCGCGGTCAATAAAAAATGTTCAGGGAGTAGGCGGAACACTACTCCAGTCAATATCCGCTGAAAACAGCTCGAAAAACGCGTAATTAGTACTGAAGATATCAACGTTTTGGTAAAAACTTCGCTCCCTTAGGTGAATTTTGTATGTACTTACTTGATAGAAATAAGAATTATGAAAAATTTTTTTTTTGCGAGCTAGCCGCACGTGCGATATGTCCAGAGACGCGGCTCCGCGCGGGCTAGCCGTTTATGGAATAAAAATTTGGTGCGCGGGAAGAAAAATTTTGGGTTATCCCGAAAAAACCAGTTTTTGGGGTAAAAAAATTTGGAAAACAACCCCCAATCTGTGCCCAGGACCACGGAACGCGGCCAAAAGCGCAGGGATGGTGGGCGAGTATGCCTGAAACTATGTTATTTTTAGAAAACTAAAGTTAATTGTAATTAAGCTTAGATATTAAATAATTTGTAATAAAAATTTTGAAAATTTGTCTAAGTGTAGGAGGGAGAAAAAATTTTCGCGTGCGCGGTCAATAAAAAATGTTCAGGGAGTAGGCGGAACACTACTCCAGTCAATATCCGCTGAAAACAGCTCGAAAAACGCGTAATTAGTACTGAAGATATCAACGTTTTGGTAAAAACTTCGCTCCCTTAGGTGAATTTTGTATGTACTTACTTGATAGAAATAAGAATTATGAAAAATTTTTTTTTTGCGAGCTAGCCGCACGTGCGATATGTCCAGAGACGCGGCTCCGCGCGGGCTAGCCGTTTATGGAATAAAAATTTGGTGCGCGGGAAGAAAAATTTTGGGTTATCCCGAAAAAACCAGTTTTTGGGGTAAAAAAATTTGGAAAACAACCCCCAATCTGTGCCCAGGACCACGGAACGCGGCCAAAAGCGCAGGGATGGTGGGCGAGTATGCCTGAAACTATGTTATTTTTAGAAAACTAAAGTTAATTGTAATTAAGCTTAGATATTAAATAATTTGTAATAAAAATTTTGAAAATTTGTCTAAGTGTAGGAGGGAGAAAAAATTTTCGCGTGCGCGGTCAATAAAAAATGTTCAGGGAGTAGGCGGAACACTACTCCAGTCAATATCCGCTGAAAACAGCTCGAAAAACGCGTAATTAGTACTGAAGATATCAACGTTTTGGTAAAAACTTCGCTCCCTTAGGTGAATTTTGTATGTACTTACTTGATAGAAATAAGAATTATGAAAAATTTTTTTTTTGCGAGCTAGCCGCACGTGCGATATGTCCAGAGACGCGGCTCCGCGCGGGCTAGCCGTTTATGGAATAAAAATTTGGTGCGCGGGAAGAAAAATTTTGGGTTATCCCGAAAAAACCAGTTTTTGGGGTAAAAAAATTTGGAAAACAACCCCCAATCTGTGCCCAGGACCACGGAACGCGGCCAAAAGCGCAGGGATGGTGGGCGAGTATGCCTGAAACTATGTTATTTTTAGAAAACTAAAGTTAATTGTAATTAAGCTTAGATATTAAATAATTTGTAATAAAAATTTTGAAAATTTGTCTAAGTGTAGGAGGGAGAAAAAATTTTCGCGTGCGCGGTCAATAAAAAATGTTCAGGGAGTAGGCGGAACACTACTCCAGTCAATATCCGCTGAAAACAGCTCGAAAAACGCGTAATTAGTACTGAAGATATCAACGTTTTGGTAAAAACTTCGCTCCCTTAGGTGAATTTTGTATGTACTTACTTGATAGAAATAAGAATTATGAAAAATTTTTTTTTTGCGAGCTAGCCGCACGTGCGATATGTCCAGAGACGCGGCTCCGCGCGGGCTAGCCGTTTATGGAATAAAAATTTGGTGCGCGGGAAGAAAAATTTTGGGTTATCCCGAAAAAACCAGTTTTTGGGGTAAAAAAATTTGGAAAACAACCCCCAATCTGTGCCCAGGACCACGGAACGCGGCCAAAAGCGCAGGGATGGTGGGCGAGTATGCCTGAAACTATGTTATTTTTAGAAAACTAAAGTTAATTGTAATTAAGCTTAGATATTAAATAATTTGTAATAAAAATTTTGAAAATTTGTCTAAGTGTAGGAGGGAGAAAAAATTTTCGCGTGCGCGGTCAATAAAAAATGTTCAGGGAGTAGGCGGAACACTACTCCAGTCAATATCCGCTGAAAACAGCTCGAAAAACGCGTAATTAGTACTGAAGATATCAACGTTTTGGTAAAAACTTCGCTCCCTTAGGTGAATTTTGTATGTACTTACTTGATAGAAATAAGAATTATGAAAAATTTTTTTTTTGCGAGCTAGCCGCACGTGCGATATGTCCAGAGACGCGGCTCCGCGCGGGCTAGCCGTTTATGGAATAAAAATTTGGTGCGCGGGAAGAAAAATTTTGGGTTATCCCGAAAAAACCAGTTTTTGGGGTAAAAAAATTTGGAAAACAACCCCCAATCTGTGCCCAGGACCACGGAACGCGGCCAAAAGCGCAGGGATGGTGGGCGAGTATGCCTGAAACTATGTTATTTTTAGAAAACTAAAGTTAATTGTAATTAAGCTTAGATATTAAATAATTTGTAATAAAAATTTTGAAAATTTGTCTAAGTGTAGGAGGGAGAAAAAATTTTCGCGTGCGCGGTCAATAAAAAATGTTCAGGGAGTAGGCGGAACACTACTCCAGTCAATATCCGCTGAAAACAGCTCGAAAAACGCGTAATTAGTACTGAAGATATCAACGTTTTGGTAAAAACTTCGCTCCCTTAGGTGAATTTTGTATGTACTTACTTGATAGAAATAAGAATTATGAAAAATTTTTTTTTTGCGAGCTAGCCGCACGTGCGATATGTCCAGAGACGCGGCTCCGCGCGGGCTAGCCGTTTATGGAATAAAAATTTGGTGCGCGGGAAGAAAAATTTTGGGTTATCCCGAAAAAACCAGTTTTTGGGGTAAAAAAATTTGGAAAACAACCCCCAATCTGTGCCCAGGACCACGGAACGCGGCCAAAAGCGCAGGGATGGTGGGCGAGTATGCCTGAAACTATGTTATTTTTAGAAAACTGAAGTTAATTGTAATTAAGCTTAGATATTAAATAATTTGTAATAAAAATTTTGAAAATTTGTCTAAGTGTAGGAGGGAGAAAAAATTTTCGCGTGCGCGGTCATTAAAAAATGTTCAGGGAGTAGGCGGAACACTACTCCAGTCAATATCCGCTGAAAACAGCTCGAAAAACGCGTAATTAGTACTGAAGATATCATCGGGTTAGGTTAGGTTAGGTTTTTTTTTTTTTTTTTTTTTTTTTTTTTTTTTTTTTTTTTTTTGGCAGGAGTGGGAAATTCCCACGGACACCTCGACTACCTCAGGCTGTGAGATAGTCGAGGTAGTGCCGGACTCGAACCGGCTAAAACCACACTCCTGCCCCACCAGTGTCCCTCTGACGTGGTCAGAGCCCTTTCGTTACTGGGATTTTGCCTTTATTTAGCGACTTTTTATTGGTAGGTGGCCGAAGACTTCACTCAATGGGTAAGTTTTATCATTTTTAAGTTATCATATTTTGTTAAAAGTTCCGTTTACGCTATTTTATTATTTTTGGTTTCTTAAATTACTAATTTTATTTTATGATTTCGGTTATACGATGTTTATTAGTTATTATTTTTTCTATCCTGTTGCCCTTTCATTAAATTGGTTTGTATCTGTAAATTTTAGTTGATTTTATTTTGATTTGATTTTTTATGTATGATATCATCGTTATATAGTTACAATATAATTATTATATCATTAACCTGATATTATTAAGCCTAAACAATATGTAATATGATGTATATAATATAAATATTCTACCCAGTTCGACACAACTTGACGACTCCACTAGGGTTGGCCTACGGTCCAGTATAATTCCAGCCACTTTCTCATGAAAGTGGCTCCAATTAACATTGTCCATCAAGCCAACCCTAGTGGTTCGCTCAATGCTTCTGCGATCTGGTTGTGTCGGCGTGGCCATTTTATTGTACGCGGAAGTGGGCGCACCGACAACTTTAGCAATACGCTATTGATGCTCTGGCGAATGCGTCCCACTTCCTTCGTTCCGGGCATTCTTCGCTGAAGGCATTGTGCGAGTGCTCCCCCAGATTGGCCCTGGTGCAGTTAACGCACACCGCTGCTTTGCCGGTCTGTTTCTCCGGGCAGTCTGCCCTAAGGTGTGCCCCACCGCAGTGACTGCACAGATCGGCAGGCTCCGTGCACAAGCGTTTGCTGTGTCCGTATGCCAGGCAGCGGGTACACTGCACCAGAGGCGTTTGGTCTTCAACACGCACTCGCTGGAGGTCAATGCGTAGCTTGCCTCCAGCAAGTGCCCGTCTCCAAATTGCTGGGGTAACACTCAGCACAATGCTGCTAACGTGGGGGTTGCGTGACTTCTTCCTAAATCTTATCGCCATTTTCTGCTCCCCGTCGGCGAGGCCTTGAAAGATCTCCTGGTTCTGGTTCTTAAGGGCCCTCAGTACTTCTTCATCGCTGTGAACTAACAGCACGTCCCTAAGAACCAGAAGCGGGTCCCGATTCTTCACGTCCTCGACGACGAGGTTCCCTCCGGCCGCCTTTAGTCGCTCCTTCAGTTTTCTCCTCTCCTCAGTCGTTTCGCACCCCATTATCACCCTTCGGTCCTTGGCCTTTCTCACCCTTTCGACACGCACCCAGCCTTCTTTGGCGTCCACAACTTTCCTGACCCTCTCCAGGATGTCACCGCTGGTGTCGTCCTCCTCTGTTGAGGAGACAACTACGGAGTGCAGAGTGGTTCGCTCCGGGGCCTTCGCCCCGGTGTGGCTCTTATTTGCAGCTGCTGCACTCGCGTATGTTGTCTCCCCCACACTCTCCCTGCCGGCCAGACTATCTCGGAGCCTTTCGAGTTTCTCGGAGTTGTCCTTTAACTCCGAGAGGTGCTCCTTGAGAGCGTTTGTGAGCACAGTCTGGCCGGCGAGAACTTCGCTAAGCGAGGACTGAGGGATGCAGTCAGCGGTGGGCGCAGGTGCTGGTGCGGGTTCGGGTGCGGCCGGGGCCTTGTCCTGCTCAGACTCCTTAACAAGCTCAAAAGCCTGTTTATTGCCTCGAGCACCGCTGCCTTAATGTCGGTCTTGAGGTTGCGGGAGTTGCCCAAATTGAGCTTTGCCTTGTTTAGGCAAGCTCTCGCCTCCTCAATCCGACTGCGGCACCCAGCCACAGGCTTCTTGAGCTGTGTTAAGGCGTCCACAGGGGCTCGGCGCGTCCGCGGAGTGGCAGCACCCCCCCGGGGTACGGAAGGAGTATCCTCCCCGAAGGAGATTCTCCTCCTCGCGCTAGCAGGGGAAAGTCCCACTTCCTCCGCGGATCGCGGCGAGCCACTGGAGCTTTGGGCCCTCACGGTACTGGATGGGGTGCGGAACATATTTAAGTTTCGAGTGGCAGATACAATCGAACGGACCCCTGTAAATGGGAGGTCAGTCAGATATCTGCTTGGGAGGAGAGGAAACTTTGCGGACACTGGGTACTGTGACCCTGTAAAGGGGGGACACAGTAATACAATACACAATCAAACAAACTATAAACGATCTTGTATAATAATTAATAAATTAAGTCAAATGTCAAAAAAAAATTTGTCAATAAAATAAAACACACAATACACTCCCTTCTAACACATAAATGAACTAAACTAAGCCAAAAGAGCTGAAAACCAAAATAAAAATATTTTGCCGACCTCTCTCCGTTATCCTAGTAAACACTATAGGGTGGGAGGGTGGGCAAAATATTTTTCAGCTAGGCGCACGTGCGATATGTCAAAAGACGCGGCTCCGCGCGGGCTAGCCGTTTATGGAATAAAAGTTGCTGTCGCAAGAAGAAAAATTTAGAGTTTTCCCCGAAAAACCAGTTTTTCGGGGTAAAAAATTTGGAAAACAACCCCCAATCTGTGCCCAGGACCACGGAACGCGGCCAAAAGCGCAGGGATGGTGGGTGAGTATGCCTGAAACTATTTAATTTTAATTAAACTGTAGAAAACTGTATTTTAACTTAGATATTAATTAATTTGTTATAAAAATTTGGAAAATTTTTCAAAGTGTAGGAGGGAGAAAAATTTTTCGCGTTCGGGTCAATAAAAAATGTCCAGGGAGTAGGCGGAACACTACTCCAGTCAATATCCGCTGAAAACAGCTCGAAAAACGCGTATATAGTACTAAAGATATCAACGGTTAGGTTAGGTTAGGTTAGGTTAGGTTAGGTTAGGTTAGGTTAGGTTTTTTTTTTTTTTTTTTTGTTTTGGCAGGAGTGGGAAATCCCCACGGACACCTCGACTACCTCACAGGCTGTGAGATAGTCGAGGTAGTGCCGGACTCGAACCGGCTAAAACCACACTCCTGCCCCACCAGTGTTCCTCTGACGTGGTCAGAGCCCTTTTATACTTGTACATTTGTTTTATTTGGCGACTTTTTCTTTGGTAGGGGGCCGAAGAGACCAAGCTCTATAAGTGTAATTTCGACTATTATGTTTTGTTCCAAATTCTATTTGACTATTAATTTTTCTTTTTACTGTTTACTGTGTTTTTTTTTTTTTTTTTTTTTTTTAAACTATTATTACAAGAATTTATTTTACTTTTATTTGTATTACGTGATTTTAAAATATTATGGTTTTAGCTATAGACTTAATTTACTTTGACAATTTTTTATTTAAGATTGAATATTTGTGTATCATCTATGCCCGGGTATTTCTGTTCTATTTTGCTTTATTTACACCTTGTTCTCGCTTCATTACCCGTAATATTTATATCATATAATTATTATATAACTACATAATATTACGTAGGCACCTCAGCTATAACTAAATGTTTGCAAAAACAGACTTTTGTGACAATAGTTTCCAACCGATTCAACACAACTTGGCGATTCCACTAGAGTTGGCTTGCAGCTCAATATAATCTGGGCCACTTCCTCAAAAAGATGGCTCCAACTATGATACACCATTAAGCCAACCCTAGTGGTTCGCTTAATGCGTTTGCTATCTGGTTGTGTCGAATCGGTCGTCTCTGTGTACGCGGAAGTGGGAGCATCGACCACCTTAGCAATAGGCTACAGTTGCTCGCGCAAATGCGTCCCACTTCCTACGTACCGGGCACAAACTACTGAACGCGTTGTGCGAGTGATCCCCCAGTTTTTCTCTGGTGCAGTTGATGCACGCCGCCGCTTCGCCGATCCGCTTAGCTGGGCAGTCTGCCGCAAGATGGGTTTCACCGCAGTGGCTGCACAGATCGGCTGACTCCGTGCACAGGCTTTTGCCGTGCCCGTAGGCCAAGCAACGGGTACATTGCACCAGAGGAGTCTGGTCTTCAACGCGCACTCTCTGGAGGTCAATCCGAAGCTTGCCCCCAGCGAGTGCCCGCCTCCAGATAGCTGGGGAAACACTCAGAACAACGCTGTTTGTATGCGGGTTTCGTGACTTTTTTCTAAACTTTATAGAAACTTTCTTTTCCTCGTCACCGAGGCCGTCAAAGATCTCCCGGTTCTGGTTCTTAAGGGCCCGCAACACTTCTTCGTCACTGTGCACTGACAGAACGTCCTTAAGAACCAGAAGTGGGTCCCGATTTTTCACTGCCTCGACGACGAGGTTCTCTCCAGCCGACTCTAGCCTCTTTTTTAGTTTTTCCCTCTCCTCCTTCGTTGCACACCCCATGATCACCTTCCGGTCCTTAGCCTTTCTGACCCTTTCTACGCGCACCCAGCCCTCCTTCGCATCCACTGCCTTCCTCACTCTTTCGAGGATTTCGGTTCCCGTGTCCGCCTCCTGTGTAGAAGAGACGACCACGGAGTGTAGCGTCGTATGCTCCAGGGCTTGTGCCCCGGTGTGGCACTTATTGACGGCCACCACACTAGCGTAGGTCGTCTCCTCCACCCTGTCCCTGATCGCCAGACCGTCTCGGAGTCTCTCGAGTTTCTCGGAGTTGTCTTTCAACTCCGAGATATGCTCCTTTATGGTGTTGAGGAGCTCGGCCTGGCCAGCAAAAACTTCGGCAGAAGAGGATGGGGGGCAGTGGTCAACAGTGGGTGCAGATACCGGTACGGCTTCGGGTGCGGCAGGGGTCTTGTCCAGCTCTGACTCCTTGACCAACTCATAAAGCCGGTTTATGGCTTCGAGCACTGCAGTCTTAATTTCGGCCTTGAGGTTGCGGGAGTTGCCCAAATTGAGCTTAGCCTTATTTAGGCAAGCTCTCGCTTCCGCAATGCGACTGGGGCGCCCGGCCTCCGGCTTCTTTAGCGGTCTTGGATCATAGACAGGGGCGCGGCGCGTCGACGGGGTAACAAGGCTCTCCTTGGACGCGAGGGGTGTGTCGTCTCCGAAATCAATTTGCCTCCTCGCGTCAAGAGTCGTGGGCCTCGCTTTCTCCGCCGATCGCGGCGAGCCACTGGAGCACTGTGGCCTCACGGTGCTTGATGGGGTGCGGAACATAATGACGGTCTGGAGCAGATAGAATGTACACAGACCCCTGTAAAGAGGAGGTCGGGACAATTATATCCGCTCGAGAGGAGAGGTAAGGGACACTGGACTGTGGCCCTGTAAAGGGGGGCCAAAGAAATAAAATCTAATAATCAAATAAATACAATAATTTACTGTTGTAAAATAATATACAGCAAGGTCAAAATGACTGTCAAAAGGTTAAAATAATAATAAAATTCCAAGCACTGCGCTTTATTGTCAAAAACTTGGTCAGAGATAAATTTAAAAGCGCATTTCCCCCTCAAGACAACTCAGAAGACCTAAACGTAGCAAAAAAAGAATTTAAAAATTTTGCCGATCTCTCTCCGTTCTCCCTCTACCTATAGCTATAGAACAGAGGGTGGGAGGGTGGGCAAAATTCCTTGCGAGCTAGCCGCACGTGCGATATGTCCAGAGACGCGGCTCCGCGCGGGCTAGCCGTTTATGGAATAAAAATTTGGTGCGCGGGAAGAAAAAATTTGGGTTATCCCGAAAAAACCAGTTTTTGGGGTAAAAAATTTGGAAAAACAACCCCCAATCTGTGCCCAGGACCACGGAACGCGGCCAAAAGCGCAGGGATGGTGGGCGAGTATGCCTGAAACTATATACTTTTTATAGAACTGAATAAAACTGTAAGTTACGTTAGATATTAATTAATTTGTTATAAAAATTTGGAAAATTTGTCTATGTGTAGGAGGGAGAAAATTTTTTCGCGTGTGCGGTCAATAAAAAATGTTCAGGGAGTAGGCGGAACACTACTCCAGTCAATATCCGCTGAAAACAGCTCGAAAAACGCGTAATTAGTACTGAAGATATCAACGTTTTGGTAAAAACTTCGCTCCCTTAGGTGAATTTTGTATGTACTTACTTGATAGAAATAAGAATTATGAAAAAATTTTTTGCGAGCTAGCCGCACGTGCGATATGTCCAGAGACGCGGCTCCGCGCGGGCTAGCCGTTTATGGAATAAAAATTTGGTGCGCGGGAAGAAAAAATTTGGGTTATCCCGAAAAAACCAGTTTTTGGGGTAAAAAATTTGGAAAAACAACCCCCAATCTGTGCCCAGGACCACGGAACGCGGCCAAAAGCGCAGGGATGGTGGGCGAGTATGCCTGAAACTATATACTTTTTATAGAACTGAATAAAACTGTAAGTTACGTTAGATATTAATTAATTTGTTATAAAAATTTGGAAAATTTGTCTATGTGTAGGAGGGAGAAAATTTTTTCGCGTGTGCGGTCAATAAAAAATGTTCAGGGAGTAGGCGGAACACTACTCCAGTCAATATCCGCTGAAAACAGCTCGAAAAACGCGTAATTAGTACTGAAGATATCAACGTTTTGGTAAAAACTTCGCTCCCTTAGGTGAATTTTGTATGTACTTACTTGATAGAAATAAGAATTATGAAAAAATTTTTTGCGAGCTAGCCGCACGTGCGATATGTCCAGAGACGCGGCTCCGCGCGGGCTAGCCGTTTATGGAATAAAAATTTGGTGCGCGGGAAGAAAAAATTTGGGTTATCCCGAAAAAACCAGTTTTTGGGGTAAAAAATTTGGAAAAACAACCCCCAATCTGTGCCCAGGACCACGGAACGCGGCCAAAAGCGCAGGGATGGTGGGCGAGTATGCCTGAAACTATATACTTTTTATAGAACTGAATAAAACTGTAAGTTACGTTAGATATTAATTAATTTGTTATAAAAATTTGGAAAATTTGTCTATGTGTAGGAGGGAGAAAATTTTTTCGCGTGTGCGGTCAATAAAAAATGTTCAGGGAGTAGGCGGAACACTACTCCAGTCAATATCCGCTGAAAACAGCTCGAAAAACGCGTAATTAGTACTGAAGATATCAACGTTTTGGTAAAAACTTCGCGGTTAGGTTAGGTTAGGTTAGGTTTTTTTTTTTTTTTTTTTTTTTTTTTTTTTTTTTTTTTTTTTTTTTTTTTTTTTTTGGCAGGAGTGGGAAATCCCCACGGACACCTCGGCTACCTCACAGGCTGTGAGATAGTCGAGGTAGTGCCGGACTCGAACCGGCTAAAACCACACTCCTGCCCTGCTCGTGTCCTCTGTAGGGGTGACCAGAGACTTTTTCAATCAATTTATAATTTTTTATCACTTTTCTTAATTTTAAGCAATTTTATTGACTTATGTTTTAACTAACTTTTCATATTTAATGACTATAAATTATTAATGTATTCTAATAAACTAATATTTTTACTATCTTTTTATATTTTAGTGGGTTTATATGTAATAGTAAACTGATATTTTTTAATTTCTATTATACGGCGATTACTTTTAATATATTATTATAATACATAAAAGTATATCTTCTTTACACTCTATTATTTTTAACGACTATGGCAGCAATTTCTTTACAGTAGTTTAAAAATTTATTTCTTACTTTTTTATTTGTCATTATATTTGGTATGTGTTCTAATTTAATTTCTATTTCTGTTTCAGATTCAAGGTCATGTCTCTTTTTGGCAAATCTGGGGCACTCCGTTATGATGTGCTGTATGCTCTCATTTTTAGATGGGTCACAGGGACATGTCGGGCTCTCCTTGCACTTGAAGCGATTCAAATACTCGGAGAACCCGCCATGTCCTGTTAAAACCTGGACTATTAATGGGTCGAGACTTATTTTTCTTATGACGTGGTAGGCCGCAATTACATCCGGGAGAAATATTTTTGTGGTAGACGCAGTTTCGCCTGATCTATATCTCGTGTTCCATTCGTCAAGCGACTCCATGCGGATTTGTCGCTTGACGAATGAGGCAGGACACAGGTCGTAGTGTGGCCTTGTTTTGCTGTTTATTGCAGCCTCTTTCGCCAACACGTCTGCCCTCTCGTTTCCCTCCATTCCCGCATGTGCCTTAATCCAGTACAGCTGAAGAGTTTTGCCCCGATTTTTTAGTGTCTGGATGTTCTTCTGGATCTCAAATGCTAAAGGATGGAGGGAAACGCCTCGGGTGACCGTTTCCAGCGCCGATCTAGAGTCGCAATAGACCTCGACAACGGCTGAGGGGTGCCTCAGAGCTAACTCCGAGGCCCTGTGCAGAGCCAATAGTTCAGCCTGATAAACAGTGCAGAAGTGATCCAGCTTGAACTTTTGGGCTTTAACCTCCACCCCATTTTCCCATAAACTGAGTGCTGCACCGACTTTGCCTTGAATTTTGCTTCCGTCGGTGAAGATTTTTGGGTTTGAAAGTCCCTGCTGGTCCATTTCTGCACCGCTTACCACACACTTGAACTCGATGTCCATTTGGCTGGCAGGGTGAGGTATCTGCGTGTGTGGGACAGGTGACTCGATCCCTCGGTCCCCTGTCACTCTCCGGGAGTATCCCCTCTTTTCCTCATAAAAAGAGGCTGCTTCCCGAATCCTAAGGTCCAGTGGAAGCAGCCCGGAGAGTACCAAGGCCGAGTTCAACGACGTAGTCCTATACGCTTTTATGATCTTCTGCACAAAGCCTCGCTGCACTGTGTTGAGTTGCTTCTTAATCCCTACTTTGTTTGCAGCCGATGCCCAAGCACTTGACGCGTACATTACGACAGGCTCTACCACTGCAGTATATATTGTCCTGATAATTTCGGGCTTCAGGCCCCAACTGACTTTTGCGGCTTTTGACAGCTGCTTGTAAAGGTTCAACGCTTTCCTCGTTACGTTCGAGGCGTGGGCGTTGAACGTCAGCTTGTCGTCAATTGTGAGCCCCAGAATCTTGATCTCCCGAGACAGGGTAATGTCCTCATTGCCCATGCGCAGAAGAGGCGAATCGTATTTTAACTTGTTAGTTACGACCATCGCTTTCGTTTTGTGAGGCGCAAACTTGAGTTTATTTCCGATTCCCCACTTCTGAACATGAGCGAGACTCGCATTCGCCTGTCTCTGGACATCAAGCGCTGTTTCACCCGAAAATATCAGGACCACATCATCCGCAAAGGCCTGGCAATAATCGCCACGTTTCTCTAGCTCTTTGAGCAGAGGGTCTAGGAGCAAGTTCCAGAACGTTGGCCCTCCTATGGAGCCTTGGACGCAACCTTTCGCTGTTTCCCGGACATACTCTGCTCCTGCGTACCGAACCCTAACTTTTCTGTCCAGTAGATAGCTGTCTACCAGACGGCGCAAGTTTACTGGGCACCTCGTTTCCGCTAGTCGGCATTTCATCGCTGGCCACCAGGCATTATCGAAGGCTCCCTCTATGTCCAATGATATAACGACGACGATTTTCTTCTCCTTCAATCTGTCTCTCACGTGTTTCATCAGGTCATAGAGGGAGTCTTCGGTGCTGCGCTGCGGCATGAAGCCGTACTGGCTCGAGCTAGCCTGTGGCGATATGTACCACCTAATGCGGCGTACCAACATCTTCTCCATAATTTTCCCCAGTACAGGCAATAGCCCAATCGGCCTGTATGACTTGGGGTGAGCATAATCGTCCTTACCTGGTTTCCTAAGGACCACGACTACTGCCTCCTTCCAAATGTTCGGGAAGTGAAACAGAGAGAGACATCTGTTGAGCACTGCCAGGAAGAGTTGTGGGTCGCGGGTAATGGCCGCCCTGCATATATCCGCTGTTAGGCCGTCGATGCCCGGAGCTTTTTTCGGATTGAAACTGGATGCGGCCCACTTTAGTTCCTCCGCTGTGAATAGAGGATCAAATGTTTCACCATTTGTGTGTTCGTTCACTCTATTCGCCAGCTCACGTATCCTTCTGTGGTCCGCATCGTCGTCCTGCTTTTTATCCTCAGGATAAAATGTCTCCGCAAGCATCCGGGCTGACTCCTCGCTACTGAGTACGCGGTTGCCCTGTACCAGCGGTATGTCTTCTTGCCTAGTGGCAGTGCGGCTTATTACCCTGTATATACTGTCCCACATGGTCTCATGTTCTTGCTTTCCGCAGAACTCTTTCCAGCTGGATGTAAGGGTGCTCTCCATCTTCTGCTTCAACTCCTCCTTGGCTGCGTTATATTGTTCCAGAACCCATTTTCGGCGTCTTGGTGCGGCACAAGAGATACGCCTCTTCCGTCTCTTGACTTCCTGTCTCATCTTCGTTAACTCCTCGGTCCACCAAGGCAATCCTGCTCGTTCCCTTTTCTTTACGGTTGGTATAGTCCCTTCGCATGCTTTTGCTATTGTTTCTGTGTATTTTTCTGCCACTCTATTCAACCCTTCTACCGTATTTATTTTATCTATTTCTGTTTTGTTTAAATTTCGTTGTTCCCAGATTTCCTTAAGTTTCCCATAGAATTGTCCCCATTTTGCTTTTTTCGTATTGTATTTCCTTGTTGTTCTTATAATGTCCATACCTTTTGACTTTACCAACTTTAGTTCAAACAGGATTGCCTTGTGGTCCGAGGTGGTGACATCACCGGATAGTCTCCAGTTTGCGGCACTTCGAAGCATGTCTTCCGTGCAAGTCGTTATGTCGACGCAGCTGCAGTACCGTTGCCCACCTCTGGTGACATCGAAGGTGGGCGTTGTTCCTTGGTTAAGGATCTGAAGTCCCAGTTCGTCGAGGGCACCCGCCAGAGCCTCCCCCCTTTGATCCGACTCCCGGCTTCCCCACCAAGTGCTCCAGGCGTTGACATCCCCCCCCAGTATAACGTCGCTTACTCCGATCTCCTCAACAATTTTCTTTAAATGGTCCAAGTCTGGCTCAATAGGCTGTCCACCATCCAGGTACACCGACACCACACCTATTTCCCAGGCTCCTGTCCTCAGTTTTGCGACTGCGAAATTTTCTGTGGTCAGGGTTGGGCACTGTGTGAGGTCTATGGTGTCGTCGAATAGTACAATGGCCGCCTTGTTGACCTTTTCAGTCTTCCTGGCGCACTGCACTACTCTCGCACCCGGATGGCTCTTCATTTCTCCAATCCCACCTATATATGGCTCTTGGACCATTGCAAATGCCAACTTCCTTTTCCCGGCTTCCAAAATGAGCTCGGCTGTGGCCAGTTTGCTCTTTTGGAGGTTCGCCTGTACGACGCTATACTGATGGGGTCTGCCTTCACTGATGTCTACGTTTCTGCCTGGGACCACCTTAGCAGTACGCCACCGACAGCCGCGCCAATGCGTCCCACTTGACACGAGTTGGGCACTCGCTGTCGAAGGCGTTATGCTCAGTATTTCCCATTTTCGCAGAAACGCAGTTTCGGCACTTTGGTGGTTCAGCAGCCAGCCTCGAGGGGCAATCCGCTCTCATGTGGGGGTCCCCACAGTGTGTGCAGAGGTCGGCGGGTTCCGTGCACAGCTTGCGACTGTGACCATAGCGCAGACAGCGAGTGCACTGGATAAGTGGCGATTGGTCCAGCACACGCACCCGCTGCAGGTCAATGTGCACTCGACCCGCTTGTGTCAGCCTCTGCCACACCGTAGGAGACGCCTGCAGAATGACGTGGCACATGTGAGGGTTCCTTGTCCTGCGGCGGTACTTTACCCCCATTCTCAGATCGTCCGCAGGAACATCCCCGATCAGGTGGCCGTTTTGGCGTTTAATTGCCTCTATTATGTCCTCGTCAGAGTGGCACGAGAGGACGTCTTTGGCAATGAGGAGAGGATCTTTGTTCTTCACCTCTTCCACCATTAAATTTCCGGCCTTTTTGATCCTCTCGGCCACCCGAGATAGCTCCTCCCTGGTCCTGAAGCCGACCACCACCTTTTGGTCCCTCACTTTGCGCAGCCGCTCTACCCTAGTGCCTTCATTTCTGGCATCTACTGCCGTCCTCAGCTTTGCAACAACCTCTTCCCCGGTGTCTTTGTCATCAATTGATGACACAATCACCGAGTGAAGGGGTTCCTGGTAACGCTGCTTCGTGACGGCAGCCATCTCCGCAAATGAGGGTGTTTGCCCTGCGACAAAGCGAGGGGTCTGCTTAAGGTGCTCCGACAGAGCCCGTGTGTGCACCTGGCATTCTTCCAGCGCCTTGCTGTGCTGCTGGAGGTTCTCCATGAGCTGCATCATGAGCTCTGTCGGTGCGCCAGTGGTCAGGTCCTTGGCGGCCCTCTCAGTTTCGACTGCTTCTTCAGGGGCTTTTTCTCTCTCCTTTTCGCCCTCCTTAACGAGCTGGTAAAGCCGATCTACTGCTTTTACCAGCGCGTCCTTTATTTCTTTTTTAAGATTCCGAGAACTGTCAAGCTGGAGTTTAGCGCTGGAGAGACACGCCTTTGCCTCCGTGGTTCTACTGAGATACTTCACGGGTGGCGATTCTCGAGGGGAGTTATCCAGGGCCTTTGCATGCTGTTTTGTGACGGTCCTGGAGTTGAGTTTGGGGGGCGTGGGCGCTTGAGAATTCTTTGGGGGAGTGGTGACGGGTACCTTTTTTGTAGGTGTTGGGGTTTTTCGGGGTTGTCCCTCCGCCTCCCACTCGCCAATACTGCGCCGCACGCAGGGGCCCACCTGTACTAGGCATGACCCTTCTCCGACCACTTTCTCCTCCACAGCCTGCTCCTTCCTCACCGGTGTCCTGTGGCCGAACATTGCACGGATAAACCAAGTTAAGGGGGACACGAACTACTCAGAATCCCTGTAAAGAGGGGATTCGGTCAAATAATATATATATATAAATAATAGTATTATAAAAGTCCTGAATGAAATGTCAAGGGATAAAATACTACCGATATTCTCAGTGATCTCCTCTCCACTACTTCGAATTTTCACGTACGAAAGGCGTCAAAACGATAGAAATTGGTTAGGTAATGTAGGCCAATTATGCGTTTAAAACAAAAAATCCAAACAATAATATTTTGCCCAAAATTCCCGTTCTACCTTCAGCTATCATCCACAGGGTGGGTGGGCGGGGAAATTTTTTGTCAGCTATCCGCACGTGCGATATGTCCAGAGACGCGGCTCCGCGCGGGCTAGCCGTTTATGCAATAAAAGGTAGGTGTGCAGGAAGAAAAATTTTGGGTTATCCCGAAAAAACCAGTTTTTTGGGGTAAAAAATTTGGAAAACAACCCCCAATCTGTGCCCAGGACCACGGAACGCGGCCAAAAGCGCAGGGATGGTGGGCGAGTATGCCTGAAACTATGTTATTTTTAGAAAACAGAAGTTAATTGTAATTTAGCTTAGATATTAAATCATTTGTAATAAAAATTTTGAAAATTTGTCTATGTGTAGGAGGGAGAAAATTTTTTCGCGTGTGCGGTCAATAAAAAGTGTTCAGGGAGTAGGCGGAACACTACTCCAGTCAATATCCGCTGAAAACAGCTCGAAAAACGCGTAATTAGTACTTAAGATATCAACGTTTTGGTAAAAACTTCGCTCCCTTAGGTGTATTTTGTATGTACTTATCTGATAGAAATAAGAATTATCTAAAAATTTTTTGCGAGCTAGCCGCACGTGCGATATGTCCAGAGACGCGGCTCCGCGCGGGCTAGCCGTTTATGCAATAAAAGGTAGGTGTGCAGGAAGAAAAATTTTGGGTTATCCCGAAAAAACCAGTTTTTTGGGGTAAAAAATTTGGAAAACAACCCCCAATCTGTGCCCAGGACCACGGAACGCGGCCAAAAGCGCAGGGATGGTGGGCGAGTATGCCTGAAACTATGTTATTTTTAGAAAACAGAAGTTAATTGTAATTTAGCTTAGATATTAAATAATTTGTAATAAAAATTTTGAAAATTTGTCTATGTGTAGGAGGGAGAAAATTTTTTCGCGTGTGCGGTCAATAAAAAGTGTTCAGGGAGTAGGCGGAACACTACTCCAGTCAATATCCACTGAAAACAGCTCGAAAAACGCGTAATTAGTACTTAAGATATCAACGTTTTGGTAAAAACTTCGCTCCCTTAGGTGTATTTTGTATGTACTTATCTGATAGAAATAAGAATTATCTAAAAATTTTTTGCGATTTAGCCGCACGTGCGATATGTCCAGAGACGCGGCTCCGCGCGGGCTAGCCGTTTATGCAATAAAAGGTAGGTGTGCAGGAAGAAAAATTTTGGGTTATCCCGAAAAAACCAGTTTTTTGGGGTAAAAAATTTGGAAAACAACCCCCAATCTGTGCCCAGGACCACGGAACGCGGCCAAAAGCGCAGGGATGGTGGGCGAGTATGCCTGAAACTATGTTATTTTTAGAAAACAGAAGTTAATTGTAATTTAGCTTAGATATTAAATCATTTGTAATAAAAATTTTGAAAATTTGTCTATGTGTAGGAGGGAGAAAATTTTTTCGCGTGTGCGGTCAATAAAAAGTGTTCAGGGAGTAGGCGGAACACTACTCCAGTCAATATCCGCTGAAAACAGCTCGAAAAACGCGTAATTAGTACTTAAGATATCAACGTTTTGGTAAAAACTTCGCTCCCTTAGGTGTATTTTGTATGTACTTATCTGATAGAAATAAGAATTATCTAAAAATTTTTTGCGAGCTAGCCGCACGTGCGATATGTCCAGAGACGCGGCTCCGCGCGGGCTAGCCGTTTATGCAATAAAAGGTAGGTGTGCAGGAAGAAAAATTTTGGGTTATCCCGAAAAAACCAGTTTTTTGGGGTAAAAAATTTGGAAAACAACCCCCAATCTGTGCCCAGGACCACGGAACGCGGCCAAAAGCGCAGGGATGGTGGGCGAGTATGCCTGAAACTATGTTATTTTTAGAAAACAGAAGTTAATTGTAATTTAGCTTAGATATTAAATCATTTGTAATAAAAATTTTGAAAATTTGTCTATGTGTAGGAGGGAGAAAATTTTTTCGCGTGTGCGGTCAATAAAAAGTGTTCAGGGAGTAGGCGGAACACTACTCCAGTCAATATCCGCTGAAAACAGCTCGAAAAACGCGTAATTAGTACTTAAGATATCAACGTTTTGGTAAAAACTTCGCTCCCTTAGGTGTATTTTGTATGTACTTATCTGATAGAAATAAGAATTATCTAAAAATTTTTTGCGAGCTAGCTCACGTGCGATATGTCCAGAGACGCGGCTCCGCGCGGGCTAGCCGTTTATGCAATAAAAGGTAGGTGTGCAGAAAGAAAAATTTTGGGTTATCCCGAAAAAACCAGTTTTTTGGGGTAAAAAATTTGGAAAACAACCCCCAATCTGTGCCCAGGACCACGGAACGCGGCCAAAAGCGCAGGGATGGTGGGCGAGTATGCCTGAAACTATGTTATTTTTAGAAAACAGAAGTTAATTGTAATTTAGCTTAGATATTAAATAATTTGTAATAAAAATTTTGAAAATTTGTCTATGTGTAGGAGGGAGAAAATTTTTTCGCGTGTGCGGTCAATAAAAAGTGTTCAGGGAGTAGGCGGAACACTACTCCAGTCAATATCCGCTGAAAACAGCTCGAAAAACGCGTAATTAGTACTTAAGATATCAACGGTTAGGTTAGGTTAGGTTAGGTTAGGTTAGGTTAGGTTAGGTTAGGTTAGGTTAGGTTTTTTTTTTTTTTTTTTTTTTTTTTTTTGTTTTGGCAGGAGTGGGAAATCCCCACGGACACCTCGACTACCTCGCAGGCTGTGAGATAGTCGAGGTAGTGCCGGACTCGAACCGGCTAAAACCACACTCCTGCCCCACCAGTGTCCCTCTGCCGTTGTCAGAGCCCTTGTCCACAGAGTTTCTGCCTTGTTTAGCGACTGTTTGGTTGGTGGCCGGAAAGACCATACTATGTGCTATTTTTTCTATTTGTGATATTTTACTGTTTTCATTTACTATTATTTTTCATTAGCTTTGTATTTTTACTTTATATTATTTTGATGTTGTGATTTTTATTATGATTTATGTCAATTTTTATTATACTATTTTGGTTACTGATTCTATACTGTTCAAATTTTTAATGTAGGTACTAAATAACTAAACTATACTTTTTACTTAGGGTGAGTAATTTTAAAAAAAAAAATTATGTTTCTGCCATTTACCCTAATGCCTTCGAGGAATGGTAATTTGCGCTTGCGAGTATATCCTTTTTCCATTTTTTGATGATATTTACATTATATGCTAAGTATATAACTTAATATCATGATTATTGGTGTTTTCGGATTTTTACCTCCAGTTTGACACAACTTGACGAAACCACCGGAGCCGGCCTACGGTCCAGCATAATTTTAGACCCCTTCTCAAGAAAGTTGCTCCAATTATCATTCTCCCTCAAGTCAACCCTGGTGGTTCGCTCAATGCGTCTGCGATCTGGTTGTGTCAAGCTGGTCATCTCGGTATACGCGGAAGTGGAAGCATCGTCAACTTTAGCAATAAGCTATGGTTGCTCGAGCGAATGCGTCCCACTTCCTGCGTATCGGGCATTCTTCACTGAATGCATTGTGTGAGCGTTCCTCCAGCTTGTTTCTGGTGCAGTTTATGCACACCGCTGCTTCACCTGTGTGCTTGTCTGGGCAGTCCGACCTAAGGTGCGGACCGCCACAGTGGCTACACAAGTCGGCCAGCTCCGTGCATAGGCGTTTGCCATGGCCGTACGACAAGCAGCGGGTACACTGCACCAGAGGCGTCTGATCGTCGACGCGCACTCTCTGGAGGTCAATGCGGAGCTTGCCTCCTTCAAGTGCCCTCTTCCAGATAGCTGGGGAAACGCTCAGCACAATGCTGTTTACATGTGGGTTTCTGGACTTTTTCCTGAATTTAATTGTTATTTTCTGTTCCCCGTCCCCGAGACCGTGAAATATCTCCTGGTTCTGATTCTTAAGGGCTCTCAACACTTCCTCATCACTGTGGATCAGCAACACGTCCCTAAGAATCAGAAGCGGGTCTCGATTTTTCACCGCCTCGACGACGAGGTTCTCTCCGGCCGATTCGAGTCGCTTTTTTAGCTTTTCTCGCTCTTCCTTTGTTGTGCACCCCATAATCACCTTCTGGTCTCTCGCCTTTCTCACCCTTTCGACACGCACCCAGCCTTCTTTGGCGTCCACCGCTTTCCTGACCCTCTCCAGGATATCACCGCTGGTGTCGTCCTCCTCTGTTGAGGAGACAACTACGGAGTGCAGAGTGGTTCGCTCCGGGGCCTTCGCCCCGGTGTGGCTCTTATTTGCAGCTGCTGCACTCGCGTATGTTGTCTCCCCCACACTCTCCCTGCCGGCCAGACTATCTCGGAGCCTTTCGAGTTTCTTGGAGTTGTCCTTTAGCTCCGAGAGGTGCTCCTTGAGAGTGTTGGTGAGCACAGTCTGGCCGGCGAGAACTTCGCTAAGGGACGACTGAGGGATGCAGTCAGCGGTGGGCGCTGGTGCTGGTGCGGGTTCGGGTGCGGCCGGGGCCTTGTCCTGCTCCGACTCCTTAACAAGCTCAAAGAGCCTATTTATTGCCTCGAGCACCGCTGCCTTAATGTCGGTCTTGAGGTTGCGGGAGTTGCCCAAATTGAGCTTTGCCTTGTTTAGGCAAGCTCTCGCCTCCTCAATCCGACTGCGGCACCCAGCCACAGGCTTCTTGAGCTGTGTTAAGGCGTCCACAGGGGCTCGGCGCGTTCGCGGAGTGGCAGCCCCCCCCCGGGGTACGGAAGGAGTATCCTCCCCGAAGGAGATTCTCCTCCTCGCGCTAGCAGGGGAAAGTACCACTTCCTCCGCGGATCGCGGCGAGCCACTGGAGCTTTGGGCCCTCACGGTACTGGATGGGGTGCGGAACATATTTAAGTTTCGAGTGGCAGATAGAAATCGAACGGACCCCTGTAAATGGGAGGTCAGTCAGGTATCCGCTTGGGAGGAGAGGAAACCTCACGGACACTGGGTACTGTGACCCTGTAAAGGGGGGACACAGTAATACAACACACAAATCAAAAAAGAAATATAATAGAAGATAAAATATATGTTGGATAATAATTATTAAATTAAGTCAATGTCAAAAATTTGTCAATAACAATAAAACACAATACACTCCCTTCTAACACATAAATGAACTAAACAGAGCCAAAAGAGCCTAAAACCAAAATAAAAATATTTTGCCGGCCTCTCTCCGTTATCCTACTAGACACTATAGGGTGGGAGGGTGGGCAAAATATTTTTCAGCTAGGCGCACGTGCGATATGTCAGAAGACGCGGCTCCGCGCGGGCTAGCCGTTTATGGAATAAAAAGTAGGTGCACGGGAAGAAAAATTTTGGGTTTTCCCGAAAAAACCAGTTTTTGGGGTAAAAAAATTTGGAAAACAACCCCCAATCTGTGCCCAGGACCACGGAACGCGGCCAAAAGCGCAGGGATGGAAGGTAAGTATGCCTGAAACTATTTGATACTGTTAAAACCGAAGAAAATTTTGAGTTAGCTTAGATATTAATTTTTTAGTTATAAAAATTTGGAAAAATTTTCAATGTGTAGGAGGGAGAAAAATTTTTCGCGTTCTGGTCAATAAAAAACGTCCAGGGAGTAGGCGGAACACTACTCCAGTCAATTCCCGCTGAAAACAGCTCGAAAAACGCGTATATAGAACTAAAGATATCAACGTTTTAGTAAAAACTTCGCTCCCTTAGGTGAATTCTGTATGTACTTATCTAATAGAAATAAGAATTATCAAAATTGGTGTAGCTACTTCTATTTCAGCTATCCGCACGTGCGATATGTCCAGAGACGCGGCTCCGCGCGGGCTAGCCGTTTATGGAATAAAAAGTAGGTGCACGGGAAGAAAAATTTTGGGTTTTCCCGAAAAAACCAGTTTTTGGGGTAAAAAAATTTGGAAAACAACCCCCAATCTGTGCCCAGGACCACGGAACGCGGCCAAAAGCGCAGGGATGGAAGGTAAGTATGCCTGAAACTATTTGATACTGTTAAAACCGAAGAAAATTTTGAGTTAGCTTAGATATTAATTTTTTAGTTATAAAAATTTGGAAAAATTTTCAATGTGTAGGAGGGAGAAAAATTTTTCGCGTTCTGGTCAATAAAAAACGTCCAGGGAGTAGGCGGAACACTACTCCAGTCAATTCCCGCTGAAAACAGCTCGAAAAACGCGTATATAGAACTAAAGATATCAACGTTTTAGTAAAAACTTCGCTCCCTTAGGTGAATTCTGTATGTACTTATCTAATAGAAATAAGAATTATCAAAATTGGTGTAGCTACTTCTATTTCAGCTATCCGCACGTGCGATATGTCCAGAGACGCGGCTCCGCGCGGGCTAGCCGTTTATGGAATAAAAAGTAGGTGCACGGGAAGAAAAATTTTGGGTTTTCCCGAAAAAACCAGTTTTTGGGGTAAAAAAATTTGGAAAACAACCCCCAATCTGTGCCCAGGACCACGGAACGCGGCCAAAAGCGCAGGGATGGAAGGTAAGTATGCCTGAAACTATTTGATACTGTTAAAACCGAAGAAAATTTTGAGTTAGCTTAGATATTAATTTTTTAGTTATAAAAATTTGGAAAAATTTTCAATGTGTAGGAGGGAGAAAAATTTTTCGCGTTCTGGTCAATAAAAAACGTCCAGGGAGTAGGCGGAACACTACTCCAGTCAATTCCCGCTGAAAACAGCTCGAAAAACGCGTATATAGAACTAAAGATATCAACGTTTTAGTAAAAACTTCGCTCCCTTAGGTGAATTCTGTATGTACTTATCTAATAGAAATAAGAATTATCAAAATTGGTGTAGCTACTTCTATTTCAGCTATCCGCACGTGCGATATGTCCAGAGACGCGGCTCCGCGCGGGCTAGCCGTTTATGGAATAAAAAGTAGGTGCACGGGAAGAAAAATTTTGGGTTTTCCCGAAAAAACCAGTTTTTGGGGTAAAAAAATTTGGAAAACAACCCCCAATCTGTGCCCAGGACCACGGAACGCGGCCAAAAGCGCAGGGATGGAAGGTAAGTATGCCTGAAACTATTTGATACTGTTAAAACCGAAGAAAATTTTGAGTTAGCTTAGATATTAATTTTTTAGTTATAAAAATTTGGAAAAATTTTCAATGTGTAGGAGGGAGAAAAATTTTTCGCGTTCTGGTCAATAAAAAACGTCCAGGGAGTAGGCGGAACACTACTCCAGTCAATTCCCGCTGAAAACAGCTCGAAAAACGCGTATATAGAACTAAAGATATCAACGTTTTAGTAAAAACTTCGCTCCCTTAGGTGAATTCTGTATGTACTTATCTAATAGAAATAAGAATTATCAAAATTGGTGTAGCTACTTCTATTTCAGCTATCCGCACGTGCGATATGTCCAGAGACGCGGCTCCGCGCGGGCTAGCCGTTTATGGAATAAAAAGTAGGTGCACGGGAAGAAAAATTTTGGGTTTTCCCGAAAAAACCAGTTTTTGGGGTAAAAAAATTTGGAAAACAACCCCCAATCTGTGCCCAGGACCACGGAACGCGGCCAAAAGCGCAGGGATGGAAGGTAAGTATGCCTGAAACTATTTGATACTGTTAAAACCGAAGAAAATTTTGAGTTAGCTTAGATATTAATTTTTTAGTTATAAAAATTTGGAAAAATTTTCAATGTGTAGGAGGGAGAAAAATTTTTCGCGTTCTGGTCAATAAAAAACGTCCAGGGAGTAGGCGGAACACTACTCCAGTCAATTCCCGCTGAAAACAGCTCGAAAAACGCGTATATAGAACTAAAGATATCAACGTTTTAGTAAAAACTTCGCTCCCTTAGGTGAATTCTGTATGTACTTATCTAATAGAAATAAGAATTATCAAAATTGGTGTAGCTACTTCTATTTCAGCTATCCGCACGTGCGATATGTCCAGAGACGCGGCTCCGCGCGGGCTAGCCGTTTATGGAATAAAAAGTAGGTGCACGGGAAGAAAAATTTTGGGTTTTCCCGAAAAAACCAGTTTTTGGGGTAAAAAAATTTGGAAAACAACCCCCAATCTGTGCCCAGGACCACGGAACGCGGCCAAAAGCGCAGGGATGGAAGGTAAGTATGCCTGAAACTATTTGATACTGTTAAAACCGAAGAAAATTTTGAGTTAGCTTAGATATTAATTTTTTAGTTATAAAAATTTGGAAAAATTTTCAATGTGTAGGAGGGAGAAAAATTTTTCGCGTTCTGGTCAATAAAAAACGTCCAGGGAGTAGGCGGAACACTACTCCAGTCAATTCCCGCTGAAAACAGCTCGAAAAACGCGTATATAGAACTAAAGATATCAACGTTTTAGTAAAAACTTCGCTCCCTTAGGTGAATTCTGTATGTACTTATCTAATAGAAATAAGAATTATCAAAATTGGTGTAGCTACTTCTATTTCAGCTATCCGCACGTGCGATATGTCCAGAGACGCGGCTCCGCGCGGGCTAGCCGTTTATGGAATAAAAAGTAGGTGCACGGGAAGAAAAATTTTGGGTTTTCCCGAAAAAACCAGTTTTTGGGGTAAAAAAATTTGGAAAACAACCCCCAATCTGTGCCCAGGACCACGGAACGCGGCCAAAAGCGCAGGGATGGAAGGTAAGTATGCCTGAAACTATTTGATACTGTTAAAACCGAAGAAAATTTTGAGTTAGCTTAGATATTAATTTTTTAGTTATAAAAATTTGGAAAAATTTTCAATGTGTAGGAGGGAGAAAAATTTTTCGCGTTCTGGTCAATAAAAAACGTCCAGGGAGTAGGCGGAACACTACTCCAGTCAATTCCCGCTGAAAACAGCTCGAAAAACGCGTATATAGAACTAAAGATATCAACGTTTTAGTAAAAACTTCGCTCCCTTAGGTGAATTCTGTATGTACTTATCTAATAGAAATAAGAATTATCAAAATTGGTGTAGCTACTTCTATTTCAGCTATCCGCACGTGCGATATGTCCAGAGACGCGGCTCCGCGCGGGCTAGCCGTTTATGGAATAAAAAGTAGGTGCACGGGAAGAAAAATTTTGGGTTTTCCCGAAAAAACCAGTTTTTGGGGTAAAAAAATTTGGAAAACAACCCCCAATCTGTGCCCAGGACCACGGAACGCGGCCAAAAGCGCAGGGATGGAAGGTAAGTATGCCTGAAACTATTTGATACTGTTAAAACCGAAGAAAATTTTGAGTTAGCTTAGATATTAATTTTTTAGTTATAAAAATTTGGAAAAATTTTCAATGTGTAGGAGGGAGAAAAATTTTTCGCGTTCTGGTCAATAAAAAACGTCCAGGGAGTAGGCGGAACACTACTCCAGTCAATTCCCGCTGAAAACAGCTCGAAAAACGCGTATATAGAACTAAAGATATCAACGTTTTAGTAAAAACTTCGCTCCCTTAGGTGAATTCTGTATGTACTTATCTAATAGAAATAAGAATTATCAAAATTGGTGTAGCTACTTCTATTTCAGCTATCCGCACGTGCGATATGTCCAGAGACGCGGCTCCGCGCGGGCTAGCCGTTTATGGAATAAAAAGTAGGTGCACGGGAAGAAAAATTTTGGGTTTTCCCGAAAAAACCAGTTTTTGGGGTAAAAAAATTTGGAAAACAACCCCCAATCTGTGCCCAGGACCACGGAACGCGGCCAAAAGCGCAGGGATGGAAGGTAAGTATGCCTGAAACTATTTGATACTGTTAAAACCGAAGAAAATTTTGAGTTAGCTTAGATATTAATTTTTTAGTTATAAAAATTTGGAAAAATTTTCAATGTGTAGGAGGGAGAAAAATTTTTCGCGTTCTGGTCAATAAAAAACGTCCAGGGAGTAGGCGGAACACTACTCCAGTCAATTCCCGCTGAAAACAGCTCGAAAAACGCGTATATAGAACTAAAGATATCAACGTTTTAGTAAAAACTTCGCTCCCTTAGGTGAATTCTGTATGTACTTATCTAATAGAAATAAGAATTATCAAAATTGGTGTAGCTACTTCTATTTCAGCTATCCGCACGTGCGATATGTCCAGAGACGCGGCTCCGCGCGGGCTAGCCGTTTATGGAATAAAAAGTAGGTGCACGGGAAGAAAAATTTTGGGTTTTCCCGAAAAAACCAGTTTTTGGGGTAAAAAAATTTGGAAAACAACCCCCAATCTGTGCCCAGGACCACGGAACGCGGCCAAAAGCGCAGGGATGGAAGGTAAGTATGCCTGAAACTATTTGATACTGTTAAAACCGAAGAAAATTTTGAGTTAGCTTAGATATTAATTTTTTAGTTATAAAAATTTGGAAAAATTTTCAATGTGTAGGAGGGAGAAAAATTTTTCGCGTTCTGGTCAATAAAAAACGTCCAGGGAGTAGGCGGAACACTACTCCAGTCAATTCCCGCTGAAAACAGCTCGAAAAACGCGTATATAGAACTAAAGATATCAACGTTTTAGTAAAAACTTCGCTCCCTTAGGTGAATTCTGTATGTACTTATCTAATAGAAATAAGAATTATCAAAATTGGTGTAGCTACTTCTATTTCAGCTATCCGCACGTGCGATATGTCCAGAGACGCGGCTCCGCGCGGGCTAGCCGTTTATGGAATAAAAAGTAGGTGCACGGGAAGAAAAATTTTGGGTTTTCCCGAAAAAACCAGTTTTTGGGGTAAAAAAATTTGGAAAACAACCCCCAATCTGTGCCCAGGACCACGGAACGCGGCCAAAAGCGCAGGGATGGAAGGTAAGTATGCCTGAAACTATTTGATACTGTTAAAACCGAAGAAAATTTTGAGTTAGCTTAGATATTAATTTTTTAGTTATAAAAATTTGGAAAAATTTTCAATGTGTAGGAGGGAGAAAAATTTTTCGCGTTCTGGTCAATAAAAAACGTCCAGGGAGTAGGCGGAACACTACTCCAGTCAATTCCCGCTGAAAACAGCTCGAAAAACGCGTATATAGAACTAAAGATATCAACGGGTTAGGTTAGGTTTTTTTTTTTTTTTTTTTTTTTTTTTTTTTTGGGAAATCCCCACGGACACCTCGACTACCGCACTGGCTGTGAGATAGTCGAGGTAGTGCCGGACTCGAACCGGCTAAAACCACACTCCTGCCCCACCAGTGTTCCTCTAACGTTGTTAGAGCCCTTTATTGCGTTTCTAGTTTAATTTGCGACTGAATGATATGATGTTGGCCGAAAAGACTACGCTTGGTGCATTGTTTTATCTAGTATAATTATTTCTGTTTGAAATACTATTTAACTATGTACTAAAAAATTTTCTACGGTTTATCAATTTTTCTATTTACTATCTATTTACTTTTTCTATTTACTACTTTGCCCTTAATATTTATCTATCGTTTACTCACATATTATTAGAATTCGTTCCATCGGTTCCGTCGTTTGATTTTATTAAATTTTTGATCTGTTATTATTCTTGGTTTTGTTCTATGATATCTCATTATATATTTACTATATAAATATATATCCTTATTTTTTTTTTTGGGCCTAAATAAAATGAAAAATTTTAAACGACTGCTGAGTTTTCCACTCACTTCGACACAACTTGACGATACCACTAGAGTTGGCTTACGGTCCAGTATAATTTCAGCCACTTTCTCATGAAAGTGGCTCCAATTATCGACGTCCATCAAGCCAACCCTAGTGGTTCGCTTAATGCTTCTGCGATCTGGTTGTGTCGACGTGGCCATGTATATGTACGCGGAAGTGGGCGCACCGACAACTTTAGCAATAGGCTATTGATGCTCTGGCAAATGCGTCCCACTTCCTGCGTATCGGGCATTCTTCGTTGAAAGCATTGTGCGAGTGTTCCCCCAGCTTGGCTCGGGTGCAGTTGATGCACACCGCTGCTTCGCCTTTTTGTTTTTCTGGGCAGCCCACCTTAAGGTGTGGACCGCCGCAGTGGCTGCATAGGTCGGCCGGCTCCGTGCAGAGACGTTTGCCATGACCGTATGCTAAGCAGCGGGTGCACTGCACCAGGGGCGTCTGGTCTTCGACGCGCACTCGCTGGAGGTCAATCCGAAGCTTGCCTCCAGCGAGTGCCCGCCTCCAGATTGTAGGGGTCACGCTCAGCACAACGCTGTTCAGGTGTGGGTTACGCGACTTTTTACGAAACCGTATGCAAATTTTCAGTTCCTCGTCATCGAGGCCATCAAAGATCTCCCGGTTCTGGTTCCTTAGGGCTCGCAAAACATCTTCGTCACTATGTACTGACAGCACATCCCTAAGAACCAGAAGCGGGTCCCGATTCTTCACAGCCTCGACGACGAGGTTCTCTCCGGCCGATTCGAGTCGCTTTTTGAGCTTTGCCCTCTCCTCTTGCGTTTCGCACCCCATAATCACCTTCTGATCCTTCGCTTTCCTGACCCGCTCTACACGCACCCAACCCTCCTTCGCATCCACTGCCTTCCTCACTCTTTCGAGGATTTCGGCCCCTGTGTCCGCCTCCTGTGTTGAGGTGACGACCACGGAGTGTAGCGTCGTTCGCTCCAGGGCCCGTGTGGCTCCGGTGTGGCATTTGTTGACGGCCACTACGCTCGCGTAGGTCGCCTCCCCCACACTTTCCTTGCTAGCCAGGCTTTCTCGGAGCTTTACCACATGCTCAGAATTCTCCCTAACAAGCGAGATGTGTTCCTTGAGCGTGGTGATGAGTTCAGCCTGGCTAGCAAGCACCTCGATGGATATGGGTTGGGGACTATGGTTGACAGTGGGCGCGGGTACTGGTACGGCTACGGGTGCGGGAGGGGCCTTTTCTAGCTCACACTCTTTGACCAGCTCATAGAGCCGGTTTATGGATTCGAGCACCGCAGTCTTTATTTCCGCTTTAAGGTTGCGAGAGTTGCCCAAATTAAGCTTGGCTTTGTTTAGGCAAGCTCTCGCCTCCGCAATGCGACTGGGGTGCCCGGCCTCCGGCTTCTTGAGTGGTCTTGGAGCATTGACAGGGGCTCGGCGCGTCGACGGGGTAGCTAGGCTCTCCTTTGATGCGAGGGGTGTTTCGTTTCCGAAATCGATTTGCCTCCTCGCGTCAAGAGTGTTGGGCCCCGCTTTCTCCGCCGATCGCGGCGAGCCACTGGAGCACTGGGACCTTACGTTGCTGGACGGGGTGCGAAACATGTTAATGTCAGTAACAGACACTGCTCGAGCAGACCCCTGTAAATGGAAGATCAGTCCGACAGTGCCTATTCCGAAGAAGAGGGAAGTTCAGGTACACTGGGAACTGTGACCCTGTAAAGGGGGGAACACAGTAAGACAACACACCAGTAATCAGAATATAATACAAATAAATAATTAGTCTTAATTTTATTTTTTTAACATAAATGTCGAAACGACTGTCAAATAAACCTCCTGTGTCCCTGTAAAGAGGGGAACACAGTATAAAATTAGATTAAATAATAGTCCAACTTATATTATAATACAAAACAATACCAATATACTTAAAATACGTCTTAAAATAATATTAAAACGTCTGTCACATTAAATTAAGTGTCATAAAATGTTCTGATAAATAAAATATGGTAATTTTTCCCTCCCAAAATCCAAATCAAACGAAACCAGATAATAAAATTTTTTGCCGACCTCTCTCCGTTTACCCTTCCTCTAGCTATAGAACAGAGGGTGGGAGGGTGGGCAAAATTTTTTGCGAGCTAGCCGCACGTGCGATATGTCCAGAGACGCGGCTCCGCGCGGGCTAGCCGTTTATGGAATAAAAGGTAGGTGTGCAGGAAGAAAAATTTTGGGTTATCCCGAAAAAACCAGTTTTTTGGGGTAAAAAATTTGGAAAACAACCCCCAATCTGTGCCCAGGACCACGGAACGCGGCCAAAAGCGCAGGGATG
Organism: Diarsia rubi; assembly: GCA_932274075.1. Classification (NCBI taxonomy): domain Eukaryota; kingdom Metazoa; phylum Arthropoda; class Insecta; order Lepidoptera; family Noctuidae; genus Diarsia; species Diarsia rubi. The sequence continues at coordinate 5,027 of OW026420.1, read as the reverse complement.
GTGGGCGAGTATGCCTGAAACTATGTT